>OX344722.1:20797057-23612057 GCA_947034835.1 Ballota nigra | reverse complement strand
GATGTTAAACGGGCTAGCCCTAACCCTATAGGGCCGGCCCTAACGGGCTTCGGGCTAAACGGGTTAGGGCCTTATCCGGTTCACTCTTAACGGGCCTTTAATAATTAAGACCTAACCCTAACCCTAGCGGGCCTCGGGCTAAACGGGCCACAAACGGGTTATGTCAAAAAAAAAAAAAAATTCAACATAAAATTTAAAATAGTGGCAATAAAATGTTAATGAATTTAAACATTGTTCATAAATTAATTAAAATTATATAAAAACAATTCAACGTAATTATTAAAGTTCAAACATCAATACTTAAAAAGTACAAAACACCAACACGTAATAGTTCAAACATCAACACGACTAATTTCGATTTATTGCAGTATTATAATTACAAAAAATTCACCCAATCATACTTGTAATAATTCAGCTCACTACCATGCATATCATACCAAAAAAAAAAATCGGAATGATACTAATAAATTTAATATTCAAGAAATAAAAGAATATACAATATTAGCAGCAAATTAACTAAAAAGTTCATCTAATTGGGCACTTGTGTATCTAAGTACTACTAGTACATGGATGGAAGAACCTAAAAAAGAAACTAAATATAAAATAACACTAAAATGGATGGATTAAATTTCTCGTACATCATCTTTTACTGAAGTTAGGGCTAAATGATGAATTGAAAAAATGTGAGTATATATATATATATTAATACTTTAATTGTAATAAATAATTAATACACTTATTATATAATATAAATAATATATATATATATAACCCGGGCTGGCGGGCTAGCCCTATTAGCCCGCGGGCTAATAGGGCCGGGTCAAAAAAGCCCTGATTTAAACGGGCCCCTTAAACCATAGCCCTAACCCTGCATTTTTTAGGGTTAAACGGGCCGGCCCTATTAGCCCGGCCCGGATTAACATCTCTAGTTGGCATCATGCCAACCTGGGTGTCAACCGTTTGTCAATCGTTTGGTCAATCTTTTTTTGGGCAAAATCAATTTTTTTTAAAAGTAAGACAAAAAACAATTGCTCTATAAATTTAAGGACAATTTTGTGAGTGTACACTAGTCATTATATCAAAACACATTTGAAATAGATTATATTAAGTTGTATAGACCAATGATTTTTACATCGACCCTTGCTTAAGAAAACACAAAGTCAGTAGATAGATGAAGACCGGCTAAATATGAAAATGTGAGATTTAAGAAGTTCATCTTTGAAGGTATAGTTGACTTTTAAGTACAAATATCTGAGACTTGTCTAATAAGTTAAACTTAAATTTGCTAATAAGATGGACTTAGTCTTTGGACATGGCGCAATTGATACACTTACACAAGAGAAATTCAGCACAAGTCAGTGTACTTGAAGACTCAATGTTTAAGGGACATTGGTTAGAAGACAAAATGAAGTTCACAACGCAAAAAGCTATTAGGATGAACTTAATGTAGATAAGATCGATTTGTTAACAATCATACTCAACCAGCTGATGTGGACCAATGAAAATTCAACAACAAATGTCTGAAACTAACATAAAGATGGAGACATTATAGCAATAATATGTATTAGAATGTATATAGTAGTACTCTTTGTATTGTATGGATTTCTGTCCCACATTGGTTTTTCATAACCAACATCTCATGTTGTAATTGTATTTAAACATGTAATTAGATATGAATAATATGTCTTCAATCGCAAATTGTTATAAAAAAAATCTCAGATCCTGGTTGGGCCGGATCTGGTAGGGGTGTGCAACGGTCGGTTTGGTCACCAAACCGAACCGTATTAGTCAAACCGAACACCAAACCAAATTATTTTTACAAACCAAAAACCGAACCATATTTTAAAAAACCGTTTGGTCCCAAACCGAAATATTTCGGTTCGGTTCGGTCCCAAACCGTACAAACCGTATTTTTTTTAAACTTTTCTTTTTTAAAATCAGTTTAATTTTTTTTAGCATCAACACACATGTTTCATTCAATTATTTGCAACATGTCAACATCTAAATACTAATATAAGCAAAGATGCATCAATAAACCTATTACATAATCCAATAAAAACATCAACATAATAGTTTTCAAAAGCTAAGCAACAATTTGAAAAAAATATACAACACAAAACACCATTCCTCAAGTATTTTATGCAAAACACAAATCAACTCAAATCTTTTATACGTGAATCTAAATTATCTAATATTAATATTGTTATATTATATTAGTATATAAGCTATTAAATATTAATTTAGTGAATATTAATATAAATATAATATATTATTATTATTACTAAAAATATTTCGGTTCGGTTTGGTTTATATGGTTTTTAATTCGTAAAAACCGTAAACCGAACCGAAATAAAAAAAATTAAATTTCAAAACCGAAAACCGAACCATAAACCGAAAACCGAACCAAAATTTATATTTCGGTTTGGTTTGATCGGTTTTTTCGGTTCAAACCGTATTTTGCACACCCCTAGGATCTGGCGATTTTTTCCCAAAATCTCACGTAAGTCTAATTCCAAGATTTTTGCTCCTAGTTTGTGTTACTATATGGGCAAATGCATGTTACTGAAGGGTAAAATATGTGATACTATCAGACTAAATGTTATTTTTTCATCAATGTTTGTGTGTTTTTACTGAAATAATTTTTTCCATACAATATAAGGGCAAAACGTGTATTACTATCTATTCAAATATTGGTTTTCACTAATATTTATTTATTTTTACAAAAATAATTATTTTTCCATAAAATAACACATGTAAGGTAGTGAAAATTATATTAATCTAATAACACAAATGTCTTACTCAATGGATAAAGATGTATTTGCACAAATATATAAAAGCACTTTCCCAAATTGTGTTACCATAAGGACAATCATATGTAATTGTATAAGAAAATATGTGTTACTGTTGGAGCAAATGGTGTTAATGTTAGATCAAATGTATGTTAATGTTAGTAAATATTGTTAGTGTTAGTGTCCTAGAGACAATCTTATTGTGAAGACATAACACTAAGATAATATTCAGTTTAGGTTTTAATATTATTGTTTATTTAATATTACATGTATGACATTACACTTGTTTGAATATTATGTTCGGCTGTTTGCATTTATTCTTATTTGTGTTCCCATGAGTCATGGTTGTCACTAAGATTGTGAGAACTCAGATGCCTTAAGCATGATTTCAAATAGCCCCGATCAAGGATCATCAAGAATGAGATGTTGGTGATGCAATTGAGATTGGTGTGCGATTTACATCATACTCTTAGAGAGTGTAGTAAGATCTCACTTACTACGAGATACTAGGTATCTCATGATGGATGCACAAATACCTTACTCCGAGAAACAGGTTAATGTAATTTCACAATATATGTCTACGGGTGTCTCGGTTAGTGGGAGTGATGTGATATTCCTTTGACTTGAGGTCAATACGCACGACATGTATGAAGTGATGAACTTTGACCATGAGCGACGCCTGCACCCTTCCATGGGTAGATATGGCTTAGATTTGGTTCATCACGAAATGCATGTGCATGGTAGTTGAACCAAGAATAGAATTTATTCCTAAATGTGGATTTAGAGAGAATACTCATCTTCTCATCATAATTGGATATAAGTCATCGGCCGATGCACGTCAACTTGGACTTTGTGTCCAAGTGTGATATAAGTGATCAATTAGTGATTAGAGATAATATGATTAAGTTATTTGAATAGATACTTCATCATGTTCAAGACTTAATCGAGTATTCACAAATGAAAGGACACTATCACAATAGCCCATGTTTCAGTTACAGGTAGTTGCAC
Source organism: Ballota nigra (assembly GCA_947034835.1). NCBI lineage: Eukaryota > Viridiplantae > Streptophyta > Magnoliopsida > Lamiales > Lamiaceae > Ballota > Ballota nigra. The sequence continues at coordinate 23,608,260 of OX344722.1, read as the reverse complement.
ATTTCCTCGCAACGTACCTCATATATTGAGAATGTCTGATTTATTGTCTAGGATTTAATTAAGACTGTTAGTTTGACTAATCCCTCGATATATGAGGGCCTATAGGTCACACAATAAGTAATTCCCTTTACAGAATAAAGTTGGTTGATTAAGTATTAAATTTAACTTAACATTTAATTTATGGAAAATTAATAATATATTAATCTGGAATGAATTATTATTATTTAATTAAATTAGATTTAATTAAATAGGAGTCCCTTATTTTAATATTTGGAATATTATTATAAGATTTTATATATAAGGAAATCAAATATATGAAACTCGATTTGCAAGATTAGAGATTTTATTTCCTTATGAAGATAGCTTAAGTTTTAAGCTATGTTTTTCCTATATATATGAGACCTTAGAGATTAATTAATATGACGACATATTTTCTCCATAAAATCTCTAGTTAGAATTTTTCGAGCAAATTCATCTCGGGGATTCAACGCTGGCAAATTTGTGCGGATTTGTGAACGAGAATTACGTGGATATCATAGTAGAGGAATCCGTGTATGAAGCGCTGTAAGGATTTTTTTTTATTTATCCTTTATATTTTATGCTATATAACCATGTATCAGATTCTTTGTTGGTGAATCGTATTTTTCTGCTGCGTCGAACATGGTGTTCGTCCCAACAAAATCCAACAAATATTTATTATTGCAAATGTGTGTTAATGTTAGAAAAAATGTGTGTTGATGTTAGAGTTAATGTGTGTTACTACAAATATGTGTTACTATTAGAGCAAATGTGTGTTAATGTTAGAGCAAATGTGTGTTACTGCAAATTTATATTACTGTTGGAGCAGATTGTATTAATGTTAGAGAAAATGTATGTTATTGTTGGAACAAATGTGTGTTAATGTATGAAACAATAAATCTAGATTTAAAAGGATGAGGAATAAATTTAAAAAGACACATATTTATTCTTGTAAAAACACATATTTTTCCTTGTAGTTACTTTAAAATACAAAAATCTATTTTTTATGAACTAGTAACACACATTTTTCCTTATAGTAATACACATTTGCTTATATAGTGACACAATCTGGGAGCGAAAATCTTGAAATAAGCCTTGCACAATTTTTTTTTTCGGAAATTAGCTTGACCTGCTTAGGATCCGCGAACTTTGACCTGAAACGACCTACGACCTACAATTTTTTTAATATTTATCTATTATAGGTATATTATACATATGAAATATTTCACAAGAGAATGTCTCGTCTTTAATTATTCTTAATATGGTAACTAGAGTCATATAAGACAACACTTTTTTTTCAATCCTCACGATCATAAAAATACCTATAGAAAGCAATAAATCATATGTTGCATTTATCTGTTAAGATTTGATCTCATGATCTTTTCTTCCTAAAAAATTGTAGGATATAGTCAACTTCTTTGCACAAATTTCTCCCCCTCAATCACGGATTTCAATTATCCCTCCATTCAAGGAAATTAATTTCCCTTCACTCGAGAAAATTAGTTACCCTTCACTCAAGCAAATTATTTTTCCCTACGAGTATGTGTAGAGTGAAATTAGTTCATACATGAACTATTGAAGGATATTAGTTATTCTCAATGCCAACAATTATAGATCGTGGAATTCCAATTTCAAACTCTTCTTACGGGTTATGACCTGCTCAGATTTCTTGATAGTTCTCGACAATCACCACCATCTGTGTGCAGTCACCAAATTCAAAACAGGTGGAATCGGTTATATAGGATCAATTAATTCTCTCTGCTCTTATTGGTGTTTGTTGATGATCGTATCTAATCGTGAAGATTAGTGGCTGTTTTTGTTTACTAATTAGATCATCAAACAATTACGTGTGATTGATCACTAACTTAATTAGTGAATATGAAAATTAGATAGATTGGAAGTAAATACGTAAATCGATTTTGTATTTAATTTGCATGTTTGATAATCGAGGTGCTTTGGGTGCATAATCAAAGTTTGGACGTGTATATTAATTTGTGCTTATTTTATTAGCTGAAAATTGAGGTATTTATACAAGTTTTCCTAGCATGAGGTGTACAAAACCTTTGACATTCCAAGTGTGCATGCATGACACTTGGAATGTTGACCATTTGACCTTATCTAAACTAAATTATATCCTTGTGTACTGTATTTGCTCGTATTCAAGAGTTGTTCATCATGTTGGGCTTGTCCTTGAGGAGTCTTTAGCTTGATTTTGTTGGTCATCCTTCTTGATATTTTGATATTTTGATATCTTGATATTGTAATCAAATCTGTTCGCCGATGTGCTAGATATGCTCGCCGGGGCATCATTTAGGTCCACGTGGTCTCTTGGCTTAAAGTCGTCCGCCAGATCATTATTGCTCACCGAGCAAGATCTGTTCGCATGTCATCTCCAGCTCAGCCTGGTTTTGTTAGCTTAATTTCACTTTGAGTGTGGTACTTTGGGTAATTCTGTTCGTCCAAATGACATTTCTACTCGCCTATCAACAATTGCCCCTTGCCAGTCATTGTGTTGTGATGAAGCAGAGCGAGCAACTTATGGGCTGGCAACTATTCGGAGTTATGAAGGCGAGCTGATCTTACTTGGAGCGAACTACTTCAGACGGGCGGACTATCATGGTCGAGCAGACTTAGACGGGCAACGGTTGGAATCCCAAGACCTGGGTACGGCTCGAGGTGTGATGTTGGCGGAATGATTGCCACCGCCCACGCGCACACGATCTCGAGGTGACGCGCCTCTAACTTTATCGGAATTAGGTCGCACGCGTTCTTTAATTGCAAAATAGCCCCCACATTTTCGATTTTATTCGCCCGAGACCCCATTTTTTAGATGCTATAAAAGGAATTTTTTTCCAAAACTTCACTTTTTCACATCACAATCTCAGCGCGAAACTGTTCCATTTCTCTTTCAAAATTTTCCGACGACTTTGCTTCAATTCCGAATACTTAAGGTAAAAATTCCATTATTTTATTCTTCTTTCCTTGTTTAATTTTATAATCGTTGGGTAAAAAACATCCAAAGACCTAAACTCCGCCGTCTGGAAACCTCAAACTGCCGCCATTCCCCTAACTCTTTCACTGGAATCTACCATTAACGTTTTTTAGTCACCATCTCCACCATAAATTTCGATCTAAATGTCCTCACACTCAGAAACTGGTTCCTATCCACCTCGCAATCCCGGGAAGCGTCCGATCGAAGAAATCCCCATTCCCATGGTAAATCTGGACTCGGATCCCGATGCGGCCTCTGTTGTTCGCTCGGTGAACTCAGGAGCCCGCCCGTCTGGGGAGAGGGTAGTGCGAGCAAATCCTGCTCGCCTAGTTGAAGAGGAGACCAGCTCCGATCTTCACGAAGAGGAGGAGGAGGTTGAGGTGCAACAGCCCACCAATCCCGACGAACTAACTTGGGGGTACTTGAAAGATATCCACTTCCCCATGCCAGATCCGATTGGGCATCAAGTTCCGGTCGCCGTTGCTCGCCGAGTCGACTGGGATGAATACGAGAGAGAGTACTCTAACCGGTTTGAGGTTTCAGCTCACGGAAAGTGAAAACTTAGGGCAACCGAGTACGCGGAGAGCTATATCGTGTCCGCTATTACAGAAGAGCAGCTACCCAATATCAGGAGGGAGTATAAGATCCCCTACGATGTATACATGTATGCTCCTCTCACGGACGACAGAGCTGATCGCCCACCCCGCGGGCTTACGGCATTCAACTTGGCCACACTTAATGTCGGGGTTACCTTGCCGTTACATCCTCTGGTCGGCAGATTCCTGGAGCGAACAAATCTGGCCATCACCCAACTAACCCCATTTGGGTGGATGAATCTCATGTCCATTATGGTGTTGTGCGCCCTGGAAGGATACCCGAATAAGTTGTTCGCTGAAGAGGTTAGCTACCTCATGACGATCACCGCCTGTACTTGGGAAGAGGCGGGGTGGTATTACCTCAAGGCGCGACCAAAATTGAGGCTGGTGGAGGATATTCCTGGGAAGGTGCGAGATTGGAAGCACGACTGGTTTTGGATAGGTGGTGACTGGCGTGCTTCTGCTTGTTGTTTTGGTGGTCCTGAGCGTATTAATAGCCCGGCGGAGTTTAGGGACTTGATCTGTGAGTCTTATCTCTTCTATATACTTAGAGTGATAAGACTAATTTTAATTTTTTCCTTCTTGTGTTTCAGGTCCCAAAAATCTCAAATGACGAAGTGCTAAGGACAGTATTAGCGAACAATTCTTATTCACTGTTAGCTTGATCGCTCTCCGTCGTCGAGAAAATCGTAGCATCAGCCATCTTTTCCTAGAGTCTACACTTAGGGTTGCTCGCTTCACCACTTACCCCCATCACCTTGAGGCCCAAGCCCAAGTTCCCGAGGGTAAGACTCTCAATCCTGACGAGCAAACCTTCGCTCTCTTCGACTTGTAAATTTTTTTATAACTTGTAGTTGCTTTCCCTTCTTGCAGACCAGCTCGTCACCGTTGTCCTCCATCCTTCCTATCTCATTTTAGATCAACATGTGTGGGAGATGCTGACCAAACATGGCCGAAAGAAGGGAGACCCATTGTCGAAGATGATCGCCCTGGCAGCGAAAGGAGGGAAAGACGACCCGAGACAAGCTGGTGGGTCGAGCTCGGTGAAGCAGCCAACCCCAGTTAGCAGTCCGCTGAAGACTGCAACTCCCAGGTCGAAGAGACTTTTTCGAGAAGATGGCACTCTCATCTCCGATACCGAAAAGGCGACCAAAAAGGCCAAAGTCGGCCATGGGGATGAGGTCGCAACCGTCCGCCCAACTGAACTCGACAGCGGGCGAACTCCTTCATTGGAGCAGCATGCAGAGCAACATGTGGTCGTGGCTGCTCTTGTAGGACAAATGGACCCTGCCTCCGATCCAACTTATCTCGGCTGGGATAAGGGTTGTCATGATAAGTAAGCTTTTCCTCGCCCAGCGTACTTTTTTTTAACACTTTTATTCGCCATTGCTGCAGTTATGTACCCGAGCAGTATCCTAGGCGATCAGCCTTGGTGCACCAATTTTCATGCTCGTGGGTGCCCATAATATTCCGCGAGATCCCGAACTCCTTTGTCCACCGCGCCTCCGAATATGTTGCTCGAGGCTGGAGCAAGGAGCTGAACGAAATCATCAAAACACAGGCACCTCGTGATAATGGTGGCCTGTGTATCATAGAGACGGGCAACACCCTGGTGGCCGTGTAGAAATTGGTCGACCAGGTCGAGGACTTGGAACGGGATGTCCGTCAGCATGCGGCTACAGTTAGCCGTATTGCAAAGGAAAGAGATGATGCCAAGGCTGTGGCGAGGAAAATAGTGGCCAACCTTGAAGATAAGGTAAAGGCCCATCAAGTGAGCGAGCAGTGCACCCTCAGCCTGCATATCAATGTTTATGAGAAGCTTAAGGCCAAAGTGGCCGAGAACGAACAGTTGCGTGCTGAGCTTGCCCGGGTCCAGAAGCAAAAGGAGGTCGCCGAGAAGTTTGCCACGGAGGCAACGACCAAGATTGCTAGCCTTGAAGATCAGCTCGCCAACTCCATTACTCCAGAAGAGCTTATTCCAAAGATGGAGGCGGGCTCTATCATTAGCTTCGTGACGGCCTATGCTGAAAGCATCCAGATCACAAACGAGTTTAAGGCTCAATCTGTTGTCGAGGAGATTGGTAAGGAACTAACGAACTTCATCGAATCCAATCCTCCTGCCTCGGGTACAACTCTCCAAATCGGTAACCTGTCCGATTACGGGTCAAACTCGACTTCATCGACCCGGGTGTTATAATTACAAGTCCTCCTGAGGACGAGGAAGAAGAGGCTGCTGAGGTCGAGCATACTGAGTCAGTCGATCAAAATGAGAAGGCTCGTCAAGAGCGAGCAGACACTAAGGGGTTGTTCACCGAGCTCACAGAAGATATCCCCATCGATCTATCTATATCTGGGGTGCCTCTGGAAGACCCTAAGGATGATAACATTCCTCCTCCTGCCGGGCAGGGTTCTTAGGGAGTAGGATTAGTTAGGTTTTCCTTTGTATTTTTTTCTTTTGTCGTTGTTGTTCGCTCCTTTAAAGAGTTTATTTTTGTAACTTTTTAGGGCGATCTTGCCTTGTTATTAATGAAACAACTTTTGCTCGATTTGTTTTCTTTACATTAATTATTCTTTGCATTTGCATTCATGCTTAACAATCTTAATGTAGTTGGGCTTTGTTCCTTAAGAACTTTTGCCTTAGAAACTTGATGGGCTTTGGCCTTAGTCTATGTTCATTTAAAAACGAACAGCCTTTGATGAGCTTGATTGTATAACCAATTCGTGCCTTGAGCTTGAATCTCCTTTGAACGAACAACTTATGATTGAAATTGCTTTCAAAAATTACAAGTATAAATGACGACCTATTCCACAAACCATAATAAACTAAGTTGAAGTTGTTCGACCTATACATTTTGTCAAACAATCAACTTATCAAAATACATAATTTAAATCTAAAGTCAGAGTGCTCGACCACTATACACTTTTGTCAAGCGAACTTTGGACTTATCTAAAAAATTAACTATACAAGAGGGAACAAGTATTTGATCGCAAACAGTTCGACCAGACATGGCTTTGCTCAACCACCAGCACTTCACAAGATTTTTTAAAATATTAGGCAAGTTTTTGGATCTTACTTGCACATACGCAGCCTTAGCTTGCCCTTGTGACATAGTAGCTCGCCTATTGGAAATACTTCTTCAAGTTGGCCGCATTCCAGGAATATTGGGCCAAGTTACCATCTAAATCTTCGATGTCATATGCACTATTGGATAAATTGTCCGTTACCCTATATGGACCCTTCCAAGTTGGGCCAAATATGTCTGGAGGTGGGGCGAGCTTTTTCCTTAAGACGAGGTCGCCAGCCTCAAATTCTCTTACTCTAACTTGAGAATTATAGTAACGCTATGCCCTTTGTTTATATGTTGCATTTCTTAGTTCAGCTGTAATTCTTTTTTCTTCGAGCAAATCTAGCTTAACTGATAGGGCAGAACTGTTCGCCACTTCCTCAAAGTTGGTCATTCTTAGTGTCTTTGTCTTCAATTCAACTGGGATGACTGCTTCAGTTCCAAATGCTAGTGCAAAAGGTGTTTCTCCGGTGCTAGACCTGGGAGAAACTCTGTATGCCCACTATACATCTTGGAATTCTGAAGACCACTTGTCTTTGCTCTCTGTTAGCCGTATTTTAAGAATATGCTTGATTATCTTGTTGACGACTTCTACTTGATCATTTGACTGTGGATGGTAGGGGGTTGAATAGTGCTTTCTGATCCCCCACTTGGTGTAGAAGTCCCGAAGCTTTTTCTCGTCAAACTGAGGACCATTGTCTGTCACCAGTGTTTGAGAAATTCTGAACCGGTAGACAATGTTCTTCCAAATGAAGTCGATCATTTTCTCTTGAGTAATTTTGACTAAAGCTTCAGCCTCTACCCACTTGGTATAATAATCCACAGCTACGACGGCGAATCGTACATTCCCTTTTCCTAGTGGGAAAGGTCCAATAATATCCATCCCCCACCGTGCAAACGGCCAAGGACTGAAAACTGAAACTAGCTCTTGAGCAAGTGTGTGAATGCTTGGGGCAAAGATTTGATATCGGTGACAAGCTCTGACTACCTGGATTGCATCTTTTCGTAAGGTCGGCCAATAGTAGCCTTGCCTTACTGTTTCGTATGCCAAAGCTTGCCCCCCAGCATGATTTCCACAGGCTCCAGAATGTATATCTTCCAAAGTAGTCCTTCCTTGCCCCCTAGACAAACACTTGAGTAGCGGGATTGAAAATCATCTTTTGTATAACTGCTCATCTACCAGGGTATACCTGGTTGCTTGTTTTGTTATTCTTGCAGCTTCAAAAGAATTGCTTGGTAGTTCACCGTCTTTCAAGTATTTGGCTATAGGAGTTCTCCAATCATCGTCGTCTTTCTGTTTGACCACCTGATTTACTTCATAATCAACCGTTGAAGGTTGGGTTTTTCTAGTGATGATGATGTCTGTTAGATCTGCTAGCCCATCACTTGTTGCTAGTCTTGCTAGGGCATCAACTTGTGTGTTGCTCGTTCGAGGTACCTGTTGAATGTATACTTGATCCAACATAGATATTAAGTGAGCAACAATTCATTGATACTCAATCATATGCTCGTCTATGGCCTCGTATTCACCTCGTACTTGGCTTACAATGAGTTGAGAATCTCTAAAAATCTGGAGTTGTCTGGCTCCGACAGCTAGTGATAAGTGGAGACCTGCAATGAGGGCCTCGTACTCAGCTTCGTTGTTGGTGGCCATAAATTCGAATCTGACTGCTGAAGTGAATACTTGTCGATCGGGGCTGATAAGAACTACCCCTGCTCCCGAGGCCATATTTGTTGACAAACCGTCTACATAGAGATGCCATGGGTGATCTAGCTCTCTCGTTGGATTTTGGGGAAAATTCAGCTCGACTATGAAATCGACTAATGCTTGACCCTTAATCACTGTTCGAGGTGCATAGGTCACTCCGAATTGGCTAATCTCTATGACCATTTTAACAGACGGCCAGTTGTATCAGGTCGATGTAGTATTTATCTGAGTGGGAAAGTTGTTAATACTTCGACCTGATGATCGAAGAAGTACGGTCTTAGCTTTCTAACACTCATGATCAAGGCATATGCCAGCTTTTCTGTGGGTGAATACTTCACCTCGGCTTCATGCTGAGCCTGGCTGACATAATAGATGGGAAAGTGAAATTTGCCTTCTGCTCATACCAAAACCGAACTTATTGCCACATCTGAGGCTGCCAAATACAGATAGAACTTTTCTCCTGGGATTGGCTTTGGTAAAATCTTTACATCTCCCAGGTAGTCTTTTAGTTGTTAGAAGGCTTTTTGGCAGCTGCTCGTCCACGTAAAATTGTATTTCTTAATAGCCTCAAAGAATGGACGACATTTGTCCCCTGATCGTGATATGAATCTGTTTAATGCAGCTAGGCATCCTGTCAATCTTTGTACCTATTTGACGGAACGAGGAGGTTCCATATCAACGATAGCTTTAACTTTGGTAGGGTCAGCTTCAATCCCGCGTTTACTGACCAGGTGGCCCAAAAATTTCCCTGAATGTACCCCAAAAATACTCTTCTTCGGGTTCAACTTCATGTTATACTTTTGGAGAATGTCGAACACTTGAGATAGATGCTGGAGGTGATCTTCTTTTTGAGTACTTTTGACGACTATGTCGTCAACATATACCTCCGTTTCCCCAATGTGTTCGTCGAACATTTTGTTGACCAACCTCTGGTAGATTGCCCCTGCATTAATTAATCCGAAAGGTATTCTCTTCCAGCAGAGTAGATTCTTGTTTGTGTAGAATGTTGTATCCTCTTGGTCATCTGGTGTATCGGAATCTGGTGGTATCCAGCAAAAGCATCCATAAACGTAAACATTTCATGCCCATCTGTGTTGTCCACCAGTTCGTCAATGTGCGAAAGTGGAAAGTTATCCTTCGGGCATGCTGCATTCAGATCTATAAAATCTATGCATAGCCTCTAGGTTCCATTCAGCTTCCGCACTAACACAGGATTTGCCACCCATTGGGGACACAATGCTTGTCGGATTAAGTCATTGTCTAGTAATTTCTTAACTTCTTCATTGAGAGCTTGATATTTGTCCGACTTGTATTTTCGTTGTTTCTGATGGATTGGTTTTCGAGCCGGGTTAATATTTAATCTATGATAGGCATCCTTCGGGTTAATTTCCACCATATCTGCATGTGACCATGCAAAGACGTCAAGATTAGCTTTGAGAAATTCTGCCATTCGAGTTCTGTAGGGCTCAGGAAGTTCGGACCCAATGTTAAGTTCAATGTCATCACGATTTGGGTTAACTTTGATGGCCTCCAGTTCTTCAACTGGGGTTGCTCATCGTTTTTGTCCCTTCCGCCGTGGATCGATAATTGGCCCTTCAGGATTTAGCTCATCCTCGATATCCATGGGTTCAACACCTAGGCGGGGATCAAAATCGTCTGCTATGCTAGGAACAATGCTGGTCGCTAGGGTGAACCTTTCAAGTTAGTATCCATGGGCATTTCGTCAACAGCCATTGATATCAAAGGTAATTCTACTGCCGGATAAATTTGCTCGTCGTTGAGCAGTTGTTGGTCGCCCATGGGCAAGGTCTGCTCGTCAGCTTCCACCTGATCGTCATGAGGGCCCAAAATGTCATTAAGAACCAAAAGTTCATCGTCACAGTGACTGGTGGAAGCCTCCATCATAGATACTTGTCTGTCAATCGGACGCAATTGAAAGAGACATTCTCGAGCTTTTCTTTGATCTCCTTTTAACGTCCCAGCTCCACTTGCTGTTGGGAATTTGACACAGTAATAAGAGGTTGAAACAGTAGCTTTAAATTCATTTAAGAAAGGTCGGCCGAGGAACCTGTTGTAGGTGGACTCTTGATCTACAACTAGGAAATCCACCATTCTAGTTATATTCTTTTCGGGATCCTTGGTCAATACAAGTTGTACTGACAACCTAATTATTCCCAAGGGAATTGTTACAGCATTTTCGAAGCCTAAAATTTGGTGATTAGAATCTTCAATGTAGTTGGCATAGTCTCCCAGTTGATCAAGCGTCTTTTTGAAGATGATATTTGTGTAGACTCCAGTGTCCACCAGTAAACGGTGCACTTTTGTCCCAATTATCTTGGCACAGATCACGAGGGAATCATTATGGGGAGTTACGATTCCGTCTAAGTCTCTTTCCGTGAAGGTCAACTCTGCTGTATGAAGAATTGACAGGTTGACCCCCATTTCTTGTACATGAGCTACTGCACGTAGCTCAGTTTTCCTCTTCCGATTTGACATCGGAGGTCGACAATTGGAACAGCCACCAACAGGTCCCGCAGGCTCCATCATTTGAATTTCGGGTACTGGACCTCCTGCTGGTGCTGGAATTGGTCGCCCAGCACGATTTCTCTAGGGAGCTTGTTCAATATCGTTATCCTCGGACTCATCTTCCCTGCCTCTCTTTCCAGGTTGTCTTTTCACAAATTTGGATAGCTTACCCTCCTCATAGAATTATCACAATTGCTTTAGCAAGTCACGACATTCACTTGTAAAATGCCCCACGCTCTGATGGTAGGCACAATACTTGTTTTGGTTTAACTTGCTAGCATCTTGACATATCTTTCTCGGAGGGGTAAGTAATTCCTTTTCCCAAACATTATTGTACACCGTATCGATCGATATGGTGAGTACTTGATTTAACTTATCCTTTAGTTTCGGCCCTTCATTGAATGCTTTCATATTCTTAGGGGCCCGGTAACCTCCACCACCGGCCTTTTTAACATTTTCTTTTTGTTCTCTTTTATCTCCCAAATCTTTCTGTGGGGCTTCATGCATTGAGACAAAGATTCCTGCCCGGTCGCAGAATTCAGCATAAGTTTTCGGGCATCTGAGATGTACATCTTTCCAAAGATCGGTGCCTTTCTTTAAACCAGCTAGGACAACCACAATTTTTGTATCTTCGCTAACAAACTCCCCTTCCAACAAGACATTGTCAAATCTTTCCAAATACAATCAGTCTGACTCGTCATCAGCTTGTTTCAAGTCGGATAACCAATGCCTTTGGGATAGATTAGACCCGACGTGGAGAAATGGGACATAAACTCTTTACCTAGCTGGGAAAACGAATGAATTGAAGCCAGCAGCAGAGCCGAGAACCATTTATGAACACGATCCCCCAGGGTTAACGGAAAGTTTCGGCATTGGGTAGTATCACTTGCCCCCATTGATATCATGTAATCGGAATATTTCATCAGATGCACCCGGGGATCCGCCGTGCCCTCATATTGTATACTTGCAGGAAGCTGGATCTTCTTTTGAATGGGAGCTTTTAAGATTACTGAAGATAACGGAGAGGATGGAAGGGAAGTATTCCCATAACCTCTCTGCAGGTCCAACTGACCCTACATGCTTTCGATTGCTTTTCTCATGGAGACCAGTTCCTCCAGGGATCCCCCTTGACTTGGAGGCTGTTCGACGAATAGAGGTGCATGACCATCTGTCCGTCGCAGTCCCTCGCTTAGTATAGGAACCTCCTGGACTGGCCTCCTAGGATTGGGTGCCCCATCTGGGCCTAGGCGGCCAAAAGCTGACCTAGTCAGCCTCTCATGGACTGACTGGCGAGCTGGTATGTGGGCCGGGCAAGCTACTTCAGCTCTGGGATGAATCTCCGTTGCTCCCCGACCAGGGCGACCTAATTTGTTCAGTTCACTTTGGTGTGTGCCCTGGCTAACCCCCACAACTTGGTTTGGGGTTGATTCCCCATGGCTGGTGGCCTCGACGAGTTGTTTCTCCTTACCCTTCATCTTACGAACTTGGGCACTGTCTGCCTCATTTTGATGTTCATCACTGGTCTTTTCATATTCGCGAGCTTTTATTGGGCTATGCCTTACTCGGGTATGAGATGGGTCAGGCTGTGCTTGTTGCTTTTGTAGGGCCTGAAGCATTTCGATTGTCCGGGCTAGTTCATCAGGATTGCAAACAAATGCATCTAGCTCAGGTGACATTGGTTGATTTACAGCTGTTGAATGGTTTTCTTGCTCGTGCCGAGCTACTTCTGCTCGCCGACTAGCCTGGGACATCCTCGAACGTGAATCCCTTGTCAAATGTTGTGAATGCTGCGTTTCATGTGATTGAGGCATCTTTAGCCAAAGTATAGGTAAAAATCCCCAAGTGTTCAACTTTTCAAACGAAGAACACCAAGAATACCGAGAACACCTTTGCACAAATCTTCAAAGAGAATTTGAAGATTTCTTTAAATCTTCAAGTTTTAAGCTTGAAGTTCTTGCTTAGTCACGCTTGAATCCTTAATCAGAGGTTCGAACCCTCCTTCTAGCGCCAATTTGTTGATGATCGTATCTAATCGTAAGGATTAGTGGCTGTTTTTGTTTACTAATTAGATCACCAAACAATTACGTGTGATTGATCACTAACTTAATTAGTGAATATGAAAATTAGATAGATTGGAAGTAAATACGTAAATCGATTTCGTATTTAATTTGTATGTTTGATAATTGAGGTGCTTTGGGTGTATAATCGGAGTTTGGATGTGTATATTAATTTGTGCTTATTTTATTAGCTGAAAATTGTGGTATTTATACAAATTTTCCTAGCATGAGGTGTACAAAACCTTTGACATTCCAAGTGTGCATGCATGACACTTGAAATGTTGACCATTTGACCTTATCTAAACTAAATTCTATCCTTTTGTACTGGACTTGCTCGTATTCAAGAGTTGTTCGTCTTGTTGGGCTTGTCCTTGAGGAGTCTTTAGCTTGATTTTGTTGGTCATCCTTCTTGATATTTTGATATCTTGATATTGTAATCAAATCTGTTCGCCGATGTGCTAGATATACTCACCGGAGCATCAAGTCCACGTGGTCTCTTGGCTTAAAGCCGTCGGCCTGATCATTATTGCTCATCGAGCAAGATCTGTTCGCATGTCATCTCCAGCTCAGTCTGGTTTTGTTGGCTTAATTTCACTTTGAGTGTGGTACTTTGGGTAATTCTGTTTGCCCGAATGCCATTTCTACTCGCCTATCAACAGTGTTATCTCGCCCATAATTATCCCTTTCATTGCCTCTGGCAAATCATCTGCAACAACATGACATTTAATAGCCAACACATATGGAAAGCTACCCCGTGCACATAGTCTAGCACTAAAAAATAAAATTCATAATCCTGTGAAAGGTAATAGATCTATAACTGCATTTATACATGAAATTAAAGGAATTTTGGATGAACTGGCTCTACTGGAAGTCAAAATGGATTCTGAAGATCTTGTACTCGAAGTATTCGATAGTTTAGATGACTCATATAAAGATGGGAAATGTTTCCCAATTGTGAATATTGGTGCCATGCATTTTTCTAATATTCATGATCTCAAGTGTCCAGATTCTTTACATGTTCCATCTATTCTAAAAATCTTATTTCAGTCTCCCAACTATGTCAAACTTATGATGTATGAGTGTCGTTCCCTTCTGTTTGATTTCAGGTGACACATCGCACCTTGGCGGCGTTACTCCAAGGACCTAAAGTGAATGGTCTTTATATTTAGCTAGTTGGTGAGAGTGGTTCCACATCCCTTGTTGCTTATCTTTATGCAAATAATATTTTACCTTTCGCAAACAATTGTATCAATTTTACTTATAATTTGTGCAAAACCATGAATTATCTTTCATGATTCATCTCTTGCTTTAACCATGCCACTAATAAATGGATATCTTTAGTTTTATCTGTAGATGGTTATAAATATTATGTATTATTTGTTAATTATTGGGATATTTAGTTTTAATGAGTTTCCAAAACAACTTGTAGTAGGAAAGGTGCAGTTAGGATTGTAAAGGTTCAGGATAAGTTAGCTTGTTTTCAATTTACAGATACTTGGTTGAGAGGGAACTCAGCTGGAGTCAGGAATCCTGAAGATAATCTTGAAAGTGTCCCGTTGAGTATAAACCTAATCTTTCTAAGTTGGTTAGTGGACTACTCAGTGAAGACCATGAGTGCTGAGCCTCGTAGATCCTGAAGGAGTTAGGTTACAGAAGGCCTAGGGAAACTTGGCAAGTAGTTTAACGTCAACTTCCCTGAAGATCTTCAAAGTCTACTGGACTTAAATCAGCCAAGGATAAGTAAGCTAAATCAACGGAGGTCAAGAAAGATGGATCAGCTGAGTGCTCCAGAGTCAGCTGATGACATTCCTGAGTAAGATGGAGAGTTCCAGTAGAGTTAGTTGAGGTCAAGTTAGTTGTAGCAAGTAAGATGAATTGAATGAGGTCAAGACGGTTGAGTCAGCTGAGGACAAGTCTCCTGAAGATCTTTAAGTCTGTTGTGGTCGCCTAAAGTCAGGAATACTCTGATCAGGTATCCTAAAGAAAAGAATTTTTAGACTCAGCTAACGTGGACCAATAAGAAGAAGACAACAAGTTTGACAAAAGCTGACAAGGCTAGAGTAATAGTGAAATGAAAACCAGGGGTGACCCTGATATGGGGCGAGAAGGGTGACTGCCCTAGGGCCCCTAGGTTTGGGGGGGCTACCAATATATATGTGCATATATATATATATATATATATATATATATATATATATACTTAAAAAAAAATTGAACAATTGAAAAGCTATGATAATATTTTTGGGATTTTTTTTATTCAAATAAATTGAAATATTTGAATGACAATAGTTTAAAAAGAATGTCATAAGAATCTCAAGAATACTTTAAAGCATAAAAACTCTTTAAATATTGATTCAAATAATTTATTTTCTGAACTAAAAGTGTAAAAGTGATATTAGTAGAACAGTTGGTTGCCTATAGAACACTCTTGACTATTTTTGTGACGATGACATCTATAGAAAGAATCTTCTCTAACCTAAAATTGTTTAAAATGTACCTACGATCAACTATGTCACAAAAAAAGTAAAATGGATTAACAACTTTATATATCAAGAAAGACATGTTGAAAAAAATTAACTATAATAATGATATTAATGAGAGTTTGCTTCCCAAAATACTGGAAGATGACATTTTAAATGATTTATGTTTATACTTTATTTTGTTTTTGTACGTAGATAGCTAATTTTATTTGGTATTTTTCAAAAGGGCCCATTTTTTTTGTTCGTCTCGGGCCTAAAGAATGTCAGGGCCGGCCCTAAGGAGAACTATACTCTAGTAATAGTCTGGATTTGAATGTGACTCTCTCCAATGGTAACATTCAAATTCACACAATAAATACAAACTTTACCTTCATTATAAAGTATGCATACGTGATGGATGGATGTATATGAACATGATATAGCCAAATCCTTAGGCATATCCATCAAAGAACACTGGCCTGAGTTATTCAAGTTCATATTAGAGTGTTATAGTTTGTATATCCGAGCTCATCATATATATCCTAAGCTTAGAAAGATATTCCCAACCTTAGCTTAAAAGGCTAAGACCATGTAAGAGAAAATCTCACCTAGTTGGAATGTAACACCTAACCCAAACCCTTACCTAAGAGTTTCCGCGGAGGAACATAAGTCCAGTTGAAAGTGTCCCTTTACACTATAACCAAGTTAATTCCATGAGAAGGAATTATCATGTTCAACCAGGTGAGTAGATATAGGAGCTCGAGTCTCTAAACCACAATACATCATTGTGTTCTTTATTCTTAACAATATGCATAAGGTTTTACAAGCAATACATATCGTTGTTAAAATAAAAAAATTTAATTCCTAATTTCATACTCCCTCCGTCCCAATTTTATTTTTTCGTTTGACTTTACACGAAGTTTAATGAGAGAGTTGAATTGTACTCCCTCCGTCCTGGTTTTGTTTTCCCATTTGACTGTGTGCGGAGTTTAATGCGAGAGTTGAATTTTAGTATTTAAATGAATAAAGTAGTATTGGGAATGATGAATGGTGAATAAAGTAGTATTTAAATAAATAAAGTAGTATTGAGAATGGTGAATAAAGTATTATTTAAATGAATAAAGTAGTTTCCATTTTAGGGATGAGGAAACAAAATTGGGAAGGACCTTTTTGGCAAATGGGAAAACAAAACTGGGACGGAGGGAGTAATATTTAAATGAATAAAGTATTTTTTTTGTGAGGTGAAGTTTAAAAATGTGAATAACTTTATTTCTATTTTGGGAAATGGGAAAATAAAATTGGGACAGATCTTTTTGGATGGGAAAATAAAACTGGGACGGAGGGTGTATGTTTTATGAGACCAACATTGATCATTACACTAGATATATCTGGCTTTATCCTCTTAAACATAAATCGGATGTCTACTTCATTTTTTCTACATACAAATCCTTAATTGAAAATTTCTTCGAAACTAGGATTATTACTCTTTATTCAGACAATGGTGGAGAGTATCTTGCTCTTCGTCCATTTTCTGAACATGGTATCACTCATCTCACCACTCCCCTACATACCCCATAATATAATGTCCTAGCTGAATGGCGTTACCATCACATTGTTCACACTGCACTTGTTGTCTTTCATCAAGTTTCTATGCCCACTACATATTGGTCTTATGTCATGATTACAACCACTTACCTCATAAATCATCTTCCCAAGGTTAACCTGTCCACGAGTTCACCATATGAGCTCTTATTCAACCATCCTCCCAATCTCCTTAAGCTTACGGTCTTTGGGTGTTAATGGTTCACATGGCTCCGCCCTTTACTTTATACACAAACTTGATCTTCGGTCTAGACCCTGTGTGTTTCCTGGGTACTCTGTCACTCAAAGCTCCTATCTTTGCTTTGATCCTGAAACCAATAAAGTCATCGCCTCTCGACATGTTGATCTTATTGAGGATGTTTTCCCTTTTGCCTCACTTCCTAGAATAATACCCTTCATCTTCTCTTTCAAATGAGTCACACAGTATCTCTATTCTAGTTCCATATCTGGTACACTCTCCACCTTCGGTCACACCTATTGCTAAGCATGAGCCCTCTGACGGTGATCTTTCACCACCACCCACTACCCATAACATCACATCATCTGATAGTCACTCAGTCTAAGAATGTTATTCATAAAGTGAACCCCAAGTACCATCTTACTAATGTTACCTGATATTGAACCTACTTCAGTCACTAAAGCACTATTTGACACTCATTAACGAAAGATCATATCAATTCTCTTCTCAAGAATGGTACATGGGATCTCGTACATCCTAATCCTTATCAAAATGTTGTTGGATGCATGTGGGTTTTCTGCATTAAAAGGAAACCTGATGGATCAATTGAAAATTTAAGGCTCGGCTTGTCACTAAGGGGTTTCATAAATACCCTGACATCGACTTCTTTGAAACCTTTAGTCCTGTCGTTAAATCAACCACAATTCGATTAGTTTTGAGCATTGTAATTTCTCGGGATTGACCTCTTCATCAGTTCAATGTAAGCTATGGTTTCCTACATGACACTCTATATGATGAAGTTTACATGGCATAACCACTGAATTTCTCGAATTCCAACATTCCATTTTATATTTGTAAACTACAAAAGTCAATTTACAATGCTCTTTCTGCCTTCCTTTCCAATTTTGGCTTTGTTGCTACTAAATCTGACAAATTGCTCTTTGTATATAAGAAAGATGGCAGTACGACTTACTATCTAGTTTATGCTGACGACTTGCACCTGACGGTAAGTCAAAATTCCTTCCTTGATCGAGTTGTCTCAGAGTTGGCCTCATATTTCTCCATTAAAGATCTTGGATCTTTGTCTTAGCTTTTGGACATTGGGGTTTTTTGTAGTTCGACTGTTGCTTCTATTCCCAAAGAAAATATATGGTGGATGTTCTGTTGGGGAACACGAAAGATAGCCATGGGTCTATTCAGTGTAATTTAAATGCGAATTATCATAAATCCATCAAGAATGAATTAAAACAATTTAAATTAAATTAAATTCATGTAATTCATGTATTAAATATGGTAAATCATAAAAATCCAAACATTGGGAACTAAGGGATATCGTGTTTATCGTTTAATAAAAAAAAACACCATTGAGAAGATTAATTCTATCAAGTTAAACACCTTCTTGAGTATTTCATATCCCAAACTCGAAGATCCGGTGGGAAATATTCATGAACTTTCAAACCCTCAAGGAAGAATTATTTTTCTCTTTTGTTGCTCTAATTTCAAATCCTAGCACTTGATTATTCATTCTTGGGGATGAAAAATCAATCCCTATTTATAATAGTAGTAGATGCAAATTATATGATTTCTTGTACCAAGAAATCTCAAGATTATATTCTTGGATTAAAGAAATCCAATATATGAAAAGATCTATTCCCTAGGAGTATTTCATATATATATATCTACAAATATATATTTTTCATATATTTTTTCTTTTCAAGATAATAATTCTTTTCTGGAAAACAAAAATAATTCTTATATTTTAAACACATTAGTTAATGGGCTTTTAATGGACTACTCAAAAGGGGCTTTAGGAGAATTAAGATTGGACCTCCTAATGGCCTAGAAACCAAAATTGAGCCACAATATTATTATAGATCATTAAT
The DNA here is from genome assembly GCA_947034835.1 of Ballota nigra. Taxonomy (NCBI): domain Eukaryota; kingdom Viridiplantae; phylum Streptophyta; class Magnoliopsida; order Lamiales; family Lamiaceae; genus Ballota; species Ballota nigra. The sequence goes on along the minus strand of OX344722.1, from coordinate 23,589,176 downwards.
ATTTATTCATTCAACTATAGAATTAATATTACACACTGTCCATCCTAACCCATATTACGAAATATGACTCCCGATTATTATTTCTCGTGTTTAAGATATCAATGTCCATTAATTAATTTAAGTCACTGAATGCTATAATTAATTAATATTTTTATTCCTTGGGAAAGGACAGTTCAACATTATTATCATATTGGAAGTTAATCCACTGGCCAGATTTGATATGATAAACTTTTTAGCCCACCAAGGGGACATAACCAACTTATCATTCCAAGACACGATTTTCTACATTAATTTAGCAATTGTCATATAATTAATAGTATTGCCCAAAATATAAAGTATTGAGTCCCATTAACTCTCTACCCATAATAAATCAAAGCAATATAAATTAATTGTATAAAATCCCTATTAAGTGGCATTAATTAAAAATAATTAATCACTTATATCTAAAAAAAATTCCAAGTCAATGTAGAAAAATAATCTCGTTGTAGGTCCAATGCAGTACATCAAATGCACTAGTGTAATCTCTTGTTCAAGACAACCCAATTTGAACCATACACTTCAACTTTTACCAATAGATTGTTCAAGTTCATCTAAGTTTTAAACTTGTTTATACCTATTAAAAGGAACTGACAATGTGATCTACTACACACCACATTTGTCTATAATGTAAAGTAATTGAACGGTTTTTGTAATAAATAATAACATTCGTAATATTTAGAGCAAACTATGATAAAAGATTTATTCTCATAAATAAAAGTGCAATAACCAGCAAAATATACAAAGTTGCACTAAAAGCATACTTTTCAGTATATCTCTAACAATCTCCCACTTATACTCAAAGTCTGCTTTTAAGTATACCTCATGTCCCAATAATTCTCCCACTTATACTCAAAGCAGCGTGACAACATACTTGACTACCAATCCTTTCACAAATTCCTCGAATGTACTCTGAGGCTGACTCTTTGTGAAAGGATCTACTAGGTTGTCCTCCGTGATCTTTGTCACTTCTATATCTCCTCTCTTAACAAAATTTTCGTATAAGATGATATTTCCTTTTAATGTGTTTGCTTGCCTTGTGGGCTCGTGATTCCCTTGAATTTGCAAATGCACCGGCAATATTGTTGAGCAAATTCTGAATCACATCCAAGTCCACTAAGAAGTTCTTGGGTCAAACTGCTTCTTGCGCTACTTCACAAGCTACAACCTACTCTGCTTCCATGGTTGAGTAATACTCATCCATGTCATGGCTCCACCCTCCAAGCAAAATACACTTCCCGAGGCAAATTTAGTGGAGTTATATGTCTGATTGGAAATCCGAGTCTATGTAACCCACATGACATTTAACTGTCTGATTACATTATATCTTGAATTCTATTCAGACACTATAGAATGTTCTTAATCATAGTCCAATAATCCTTGCCCAGGTTACTCTGATATATTGCCACCATGCCTACTACATAGCATATATCTGGTCTCGTACACAACATCACATACGTGAGGCTTCCATCTACCAACACACATGGAACCTTCCTCATATCATCTATCTACTTTTGTATCTTCAACACATATCTTTCGATAGACAAATTCCATGCCTAAAAGGTACAAAACCTTTCATGGAATCTTACATGCTGAATCATTTCAAGAGAATATTGACTTGGTCGGAGTTTTCGAAAAAATAATTTTCCTACTCCCCCGCAAGAGTACGGGATCGTCGTAGTAGTGAAGTAGACTAGGACCAAGTAGTTGAGCGCAGTGGATCCCTAAAGTTGCACGTCGGCATGGTACTATAGTGACGAGACGGTTGACATTTGAAAATTAAACTAATGCAAAAATTAAATCTAGAAAAGCAATTAAAACAATTAAACTAACTTCCAATTAAAGAAGTGCAAGGGAAAAATGCTTCGAGTGTCTTCACAATATAATCCACTAGTGTGTTTGACAAATTCACAACCTATCATTGCCTTTTTCTAGATGTTCGCTAAGAGCGATCACAAAAGTGTGTAGACCAATCCCTTTTGAGGCCTAGGTGAACAACGTGGACTAACTAGCAATTCCTAATTATGCCCCATAAGCTCCTAAGATCGTGAATATCTAAAAACACGCGATGCATCTCTAGAATTCCCCCTTCACTAAGTACCCGAATTATCAAATTAAGATACCTAATGTCTAATGATGGGGGATCTAGCAACCGACCCCCTCTCGGGTAACCGATTACTATTTAACTCAAATTAATTAGTCAAAACTTTCACCTAAATACCAATCATGCATATCCAACTCTCGTTGCAACACACAAAATTAAATACATAAGCTAATCAAATCAACTAATTAATCGAGACATACAAAGCCCATCAATAGAAACATTCACATCAAGAAATAAGCATAATCAAAGCTATAAATCCATCAACACACTAATTTCATACATTGATTCAACACTCAAAGCAAAGAGAATTAGCCCATGGTTCTATAAGAGACACCCATGGCTAACAAGCTAAAATAACAAATAAAAATGAAATTACTCATAAAAGCTTGAATTAAAAGAAAGATATCACCTCTTGTGATGAAATGGAAATACAAATCTTCAATAGCTTCAATCCTTGCTTGAAATGTAAAAACAACTAATGAAATATTAATCTAATCTATTCTAGGAATTAAAAGAAAAAAATGCAAAAGAAAAAATAAAAGAAAACTATCTAGGGGATTAGGGTTCTTGTGTGTGATCTTGTGTTCTTTTCTAAATCTGAGAAAATGGGGTATATATAGTGGGGGAAGAAGGCTTGAAACGAATTTGCAAAGGAGCCCCTCAAAAATGGTGAAATTTCGAATTTTTACCCAAAATTGCTGTGTTGACTCGGTCAACTCGGTCAACTCGAGCGAGTTGACCAACTCGAGCTGACCTCCCGGTCGAGTACGGCCAAATTTGCTCTCAACTCTGTGAAAACCGACATTGACTCGCACGAGTCGGGTAACTCGATCGAGTTGCTTGCTTGCATCTTCTTTACTTTCCCATGTGGGTCCCACAACATTTTTCTCTCAGCTGCACATGGCACGTGGGTATGGAAATGGGTCCCAGACCCTTGAATGCCAATTGCATCTTCTCTCTCTTCGCTTTGGTTGGAAATCGGCGACAGCTTCTTCAATTCCGGCAACGAAGGCTTTGAACGGACTCCCGGCGTGAGTGGCTCGAATTCTGGCGTCTAAATAACAGCTTTCCAGCGTGAAATTTCTCCCGACGAAGCTTTAGAACCATGTTTCTCTCTCTTCACAACAAGAATGGAGGCTGGGTTTCCTTTTTCACATGCAGCTTTGTCCTTTTCCTCTTTTAGAAAAAAATGGTGGGGCCCGCAAACTTTCTTTTGCTTGAGTTCACGTGATTTGCTTCTTTATCTCATGTAATGAGAATTGCAATTGGGCCTTAAATGAATTGGGCTGCACGAATTGGGCTTCAAGTGTGGGCTGAAAAATATGGAATTAAAAGGAGCCCAATTCCATTTTCTCCTATTCTCGAATTAATTCTTCTCGCTTGACCTCAATAAATTGAAGGCTCGTATTTGCTTCTAAAATATCACATTTTCCTGCAAAAAATAACAAAAACACCTTTCTCGACAATTAAGCACAAATGGTCAAATTAATGTAAATAAATGCAAGAAATCCAATTAAATTTGGCAAAAATAGTACACGAATTTCGAGCAATTTTCACACTAATCAAATATCGATATATGAAGCTTGGAATAAATATATCATCATTTTTCAGCGTTCTTAAGTAATCTCGATCCCAGGGATATGACCAGCTTCTCCTAAGTCCTTCATATTGAATTGTTTTGACAACCATACCCTTATGTCTGACAACACCTTTTTATTGTCTCCAATAAAAAGAATGTCATCTATGTATAGTACTAAAAATACCAAGGCAGTTCCGATACACTTCTTGTAAACACAACTCTCAGATTTGTTTTGAAAAAATCCATAGGATTGGATCACCTAATCAAAACATTGATTTCAAGCTCGCGATGGTTGCTTGAGACTATAAATTGCCTTCTTAAGCTTGCATACAAGGTTATCTCGACTTTTTTTAATGAAGCATTCGGGTTGACACATATAGATATCTCCTTCAAGACTTTTGTACCTGAAAGCTATCTTGACATCCATTTATCAGATCTCAAAGTCTAGGTGTGCAGCTATCGACAAGAGAAAACGAATAGACATGAGCATAACTATAGGCGAAAAGGTTTCCTCATAGTCAATCCATTCTTTCTGAGTGTATCTTTTTGCCACAAGTCTAGCTTTAAAGGTCTCAACTTTACGTCAACTCCTCTTTTTTCTCTTGTTAACCCACTTACATCCAATAGGCTTTATGCCTTTAGTGTTGGGGAAATCAGGGTGCGCGGATCTATTCGGGATAAAATTTAAATACAAATTTAAATCCAATTATTACTAACATGAATTAATTCTAAATTAATTCAAATAATAATTAATCTAACAACAAAACATCATGCATATAAATATTATCACATAAAATTCTACGGCGGAAGAAACTAAGAATTTTACATGAATACGTACCTCTTGAAGCGATGTCCAACCGGGATAGCTAGGACAAGCCTATCGATTTATTTGTTCGTCGGTGAGAAGCACTCACGAACAATTTAATAATATAAGGAAGGAAGAAAATAATTATTGCTTTCGATTTTTCCAACTCATGGGACTGTAAACTGGAGATGAAATAATCATGCCCTATATATAGAGATGGTGTTGGCCAATTTTCCAAGTGGAAGTAGGAGAGGGAAAAAATCTTTTCTTGGCCTCCAAGAAATTTTGAATATATCCCATATATTCTTTTCTCCATAATAAAATATTCCATACAAATCTCACCCTCCTAATAATATAGTAATTTTAAAAAATAATGATGAGGGAATACAAGATTTGGATCTTCTTGAATTTATGAGATAATCTTGTATTCCAAGAATACATATCTTCCATAATATCTTTCCAAGAAAATCAACAAAATCTTTTCTCTCTCCATATATGCCTTTTTAAAAAATTATGAATATAAATCAAAAATAATAATTCTTTTTTTATTTTAATCATCTTATTATTATCGGGCTACTTATTGGGCTACTAGAGGGATCTTTAGGAGAATTAAAATTGGACCTCCAATGGGCTATTGAATTACAATTTTGAGCCCCAATATTATTCAGCACATTAATATTAATTAATACCACTATCAAATTAATATAGCACTATCCATCTTAATCCATATTACGATAATATGAGCTCCCAGTTATTATTTTTCGTGTTTAATATTATTTAGTCCATTAATTAATTAAGCTTCTGAATAACTTTAAATTAATTAATATCTTTCGCCTTGGAGTAAACACAACTCAACATTATTATTCGTACCGGAGAAACTAATTCTCCACTTGTAAGATTTGGTACAATAAAACTTTTGAGCCCACCAAGGAGACAAATTACACGAGCCGTACTCACACACGTTTCTCCGTATTAAACCTTAGCAACCATCGTATGATTAATATTACTACCCAAAACACAAAGTTCGAAGTCACGATAATTCTCATCTAACATGGATCAAAGCAATAACTATTAACCATACACGATCTTATTTAAATGACGGAGATTAAGAAATCAATAACCACTGAGGTCTAAATCTTCAATCAAAGCAGAAGAATATATCCTCGTTGTAGGTCCTCTTCAACACATATTAAATGTGCTAGTGCAATCTCTTGGTCAAGAAAAGTCAATCTGAGAACTACAAATCGACTTTTCACGACGGATTGTTCAATTCCACCTAGGTCGTGAATTGTACATTTAGTTACAAGGAAACCGTTAATGCGATCTTCTGTGATCGGGTATCACCACATTAACTACAATGTAACACGTACTACTTATAATGAACTGGTTGCAATAAATATTCAACATTCAATCATATCTAAAGCAAATGTGATGAAAAATTTATTCTCATAAACAAGTGTTTAATAAATGATTTATACAAAGTAAAAGCATACTTTCACGTATAACTCCAACAATCTCCCACTTATACTTAAAGTCTGCTTTTTAGTATACATCATGCATGCCTAGTGTAGTTCTACGCGACATCTCATGTCAACCTACACTAACCTAATAATTCCTCCCACTTACACTTAAAGCAGATTGGCAATAGTCTTGACACCCATCCCATCCACATGTCTCTCGAATGTACTTTGAGGCAGACCCTTTGTGAATGGATCCGCTAGGTTGTCCTCCGACGTTTATCTTTTCCACCTCTTTATCTCATCTCTTAACGATTTCTCGTTAAGATGGTGTTTTCTTTCAATGTGTTTGCTGGCCTTGTCCCTTGAATTTGTTACTGCTCCGACATTATCAAAATAGACATTGATTGTGCTGGGAAAATTCGGAACAACGTCTAAGTCCACTAAGAAGTTCTTAAGTCAAATCGCTTTTTTCGCTGCTTCACAAGCATCTACTTATTCGACTTTCATGATCAAATCTGTGATGCATTTTTGCTTATCGCTTCTCCATGTCATGGCTCATTCTCCCATGCAAAACACACTACCCGAGGTAGATTTTCTGGAGTTTAGGTCTGATTGGAAATTCGAGTCCGTTTATCCCATGGGAATTAGACTGTCTAACTGGTAAATCATCATTCTATAGCGAGTTCTTTTCAGAAACTTTATAATGCATTTACCTGCAGTCCAATGATCTTTCCCGAGGTTACTTTGATATCTTGCCACCATGCCCACATCAAAACAGATATCCAATCTCGTACACAACATTGCATACTTAAGGCTTCCCACGGCGGAAGCGTACAAAATACCTTTCATGTCATCTATCTCCGCTTGTGTCTTAGGGCACATTTCTTTGGATAGATGGATTCCGTATCTAAAAGGTACAAAACCTTTCTTGGAATCTTGCATGCTAAACCGCTTAAAAACAGTATCTTTGTATGAAGCTTGCGATAAACCCAACATCATTTTCTTGCGATCTCGAGTGATCTTGATCCCAAGGATGTGACCGGCTTTCCCTAAGTCCTTCATATCAAACTGACATGACATACATACCCTTACATCTGACAATACCTTTACATTGTCTCCGATGAACAGAATGTCGTCTATGTATGGTACTAAGAAAACCATTGCAGCTCTGTCACACCTTTTTTACACACAACTTTTGAACTCATTTTGATTGAACCCATAAGACTTTATAACCTGATCAAAATACTGATTCCAAGTACGGGATGCAAAATGTGTAGATCTCAAAATCTAAATGCACAGTGATCGATAAGAGAATACGGATAGACTTAAGCATAGCTACAGGCAAAAAGGTTTCCTCATAATCGATCTCTTCTTTCTGAGTATATCCTTTTGCCACTAGCTTAGCTTTGAAGGCTCCAACCCTTTCGTTCGGTCCTTTTTTTTCTCTTGTTCACCACTTGCATCTTATGGGTTCTACCCCACTGGGTGGTTCGACCAGCTCCCACACTTGATTATGATCCATTGAACCCATCTCGGCTTCCATTTCCATTTGCCAAGATTTTGCATCTTTATCTTGGATTACCTCGTTGTATGTCCATGGATCTGATTCATCTCCGGGAATCAAATTTGAAGATTCTCCCATTCCCATGACTCTCTCGGGTTGTTTGACAATCCTCCCACTACGACAGGGTTCCGATTGTGTAGGTGTAACGATTGGTATATCATCTTGTACACTTGGTATAGGAGTTTGCCCTCTTAATTCGTCTAATGTAATCTCACTTTTGGGTTTTCTATTATTCATATAATCTACCTCCAAGAATATAAAGAGTGTGCTAATCACAGTCTTTTGATCTTCGGGACTATAGAATATACACCCTTCGTTTGGATGGGATATCTTATAAACAACCTTAAATCCGAACGTGGATCCAATTTACCGACTTTTTATCTAGCATGCATGCCGGACACCCCAGATTCTCATGTGTCTCAAACTGAGCTTTTGCCCGGTCCATAATTCTGTCAAGGTTTTAGGAACCGATTTGGATATCACAAATTTTAGAATCTAAGTTGCTATTTCCAAGGTATTACCCCAAAACGACTTGAGTATATCTAAATAACTCATCTTGGATCTGACCATTTCTAAAAGAGTCAGGTTCCTTAGTTCCGCTACACTGTTCTATTGAGGGTTCCTGGTGCAGTCAACTGGGATATAATCCATTCGTCCAACAGGTAGTTCAAGAATTCATTGTCAAGGTATTCGCCTCCACGATCAAATCGTAGAAAATTGATACTCCTTTCCCTATGCATCATAAGGTAGATGTATCCATATCTCGAGTAATCATCAACAAAAGTGACAAAATACTCATATAACTCTTGCTTTGATTGTCATTGGACCACACACATCGGTACAAACGAGTTCTAATACTTCCGTGCCTCTATTCCCCTTGGCTCCAAATGCCATCTTGGTCATTTTACCCTCTAAACAGGATTCGGAAGTTGGAAACGACTCAACTTGAAGAGACTCCAAGGATCCGTCTTTCACCAATCTTTGTATCCGCTTTAGATTAATATATCCTAGTCTAAGATGCCATAGAAATATTTTGTTCATGTCTGAAGAATGCTCTCCTTTATTACTAGAAATAGTCGATGTGTTATTAGATTCAATTTGTGAGTGGTGTGCCCAATTAATGGTTTAAAGATCACCTAACAATATTCTGGAACAGATAAACTCATCGTTTCAAGAAATAATAACATCCTTATTAAAAGAAACTGAGTATCTATTCATAACAATTTAGAAACTGAAGGTTGAGTTCTTTCTAAAACTAGGAACATGAAGAATGTTTCTTAACACCATAACTCTATCTTCAAAAGATAGGGGCACTTCTCCCATTGCTTTAGCTGCTACTCGCGTATCATCACCCGGTGTGATAGGGATCTCACTTCCGCAAAGTCGTTGGTTGGATTGAACCCATGCAAAGTGAAACAAATGTGATCAGTGACTCTCGTATCAACTACCCACGAACGGGCAGCATACACTACTTTAAAAATTTCAACGACTAGGGCATGTGAATTACCTATCTTTCCTAACCTCTCAGGCTTGGAATAGGCAGACCTCCAATGTCCTCTCTCACCGCAGTTAAAACACTTCCCCTTAGATGTTAGCCTTGGCTTTGCCTTTTGCAACAGTTGGATTTGCTTGGGTCCGGCCTTTGGTTCTCTTCCTCTTCTTTCCTCCCTTGGGACCAGAAGGGGTAGACAGACCATTAGCCACCATAGCAGTGGATTGGTGCCCCAATTATCGTCTCCGTCGTAACTAAAGCTTGCAAGAGCTCGGGCAAACAACTTGTCCGTTCATTCATCTGACAGTTCAGTTGAAACTGCTCAAAGCTTTTCGGCAGAGAATGGAGTATGAAATTGACCTGAATAGGGACATCAAAATTGGCACCAAGTACTTCCAATTTGTTAAGGTATGCCATTATCTCGAGACGTGATCCCTTACGGGCATTCCCTTCACCATCTTCAACTTGACCGAGTCATATTCGGTGAATTGATTAGTCATGGGGTTCTGATGTGAAAACATCTCTTCAAGGCTTTCCATGATTTCAACAACGAATTCAATATCTTCATGAATGGGCCTCAAATCTTCAGATAGAGATGTCAAGATGATGCGTTTCATGTGTTCATTGACACACTTCCAATCATCATATACCACCCTTTCCCCATTGCTTGGCTTATCATTAGGTTTGCCGGGTTTATTAACGTGAATAACCCACTTGTGTTTTTATGCAGTAAGGACAAAGTTTAAATTACATTTCCAATCGACATAATTCCCTCCTGAAAGTTTGTTAACTTAAAGTATACTAAACAGTGGATTAAAAGGTTGTGACATGATAAAATGAGAATAAAACATACATTCGCATTAATATCTAGAAAAACATGAAATAATCACATAATTCGATCACATTAATTATATTGAAACCTTAAAATAATATAATTATGCATCAGCCGACATCTCAAAATAGTTTAAATATGCCACGTGAGTGTGGTCCGTGTATTTAATCTCATTCAAGCAGGTTACAAACAAGAACAATTACAAACCTTTAATTCAAAATTAATAGTCGGCTCCCACTTTGACCACATAAAAATTGACAGGGACTCCGTTGGGGAGTAAGTTAATATCATTTTCTTATGCCTAAGTAATAACTATAATTAAATACAGGATGGGTATTTCGCTTTGAGCAAGCCACTCGTTGTGGGGGTCAATACCGCCACTAGTAATAATCCACAGTCATCCTTTTGGAATTTATTCATGTGAAATCCGTCTTTTTGGCCGTTGGAAAAATGTATTCCAAAAAGACTTCACAAATAAATAAATTATGGAGGTAAAAAATTAATCCAATTTTGTGATCCGGAATAAAATTGTGATTAATTATAAAATTCATACTTAGTAAGTTTTTAAAGTAAGGTTTTTTGGGACAGTTAAATTAACATGCAAACACATATTATCAAATAATACATGCACGAAAATAAAGCATCCATCAAAATAAAAAAATAAAACACATTAGAGCACTCAAATTCAATTGTCACAGTTTAATTTTCTTTACGTTTTGATGCGAGAAATCATCCTTATAGCTTTCATCGTTCGTCTCGAAAAGCACCCACTCGAACATCAACAATTCATCAAAATCATCCTTTGTTTGGGATCGGGACGATGTTTGGCATCGTGCATAAAATAAAATAAGCATGAAAACACAGTGGCATGGGCCGAAAGCCCGGCACATGACAGCCCACCGAGTGGGCCATACGGCCTTGGCGCTCAGTGCCCGACGCCCATAGGGGCGTGTCGTGCCTGTCGCACACGGCTGCGTGTGGCTCACGCACGCCGTGCGTTCGTGTCTCACCGTCCGTTCTTGTTTCCCCCCATGCACAATCCATGTTCATGCATGCACAACACATGCATGCATCATTCGGGTCCGCCGTTTTTAATTGACCATCTCGTCTTTGTTCCAATCCGGTTCCAATTTATTTACCAAAAATAAATAAACCTAGATCTAGACTAGTCTATTACATTGATCGAATCAAAATAAAAACAACTAATCTACTCGTGGATTTTCTCACAAGAAAAACGAATTCGAATGAATCGAATTAAAAACAATAATTCATACGCATGAATAAATATAAAACATTAAAACCATGACAATTGGATACCTACAAAAAAGATCTAGCAATTCTACTTTTTAAATTTAAATTTAATGTTTAACATTTAAATTCCAATTTAAAGATCAGAGCCCAAAACCGTGGTTCTGATACCAGTTGTTGGGGAAATCGGGGTGCCCGAATCTATTAGGGATGAGATTTAAATACAAATTTAAATCCAATTATTAATAGCATGAATTAATCCTAAATTAATTCAAATAATAACTAATCCAACAACAAAATATCATGCATATGAATATTATTCTACGGCGAAAGAAACTAAGAATTTTACGTGAATACGTACCTCTTGAAGCGACGTCCAACCGAGATAGCCAGGACAAGCGTAACGATCCTATCAACCGTAAAAAAATTCTCAAGTATTCCCTCTTCGCTTTATTCGTTCACCAGTGGAAAGTGCTCATGAACAATTTAATAATATAAGGGAGGAATAAATTATTTATTGCTTTTGATTTTCCCAACTCATGGAACTGTAAACTGGAGATGAAATAATCATCCCCTATATATAGGGATGGTGTTGGCCGATTTTCCTAGTGGAAGTAGGAGAGAAAAAAATCTTTTCTTGGCCTCCAAGAAATCTTGAATATATCTTATATATTCTTTTCTCCATATTAAAATATTCCACAAAAATCTCACCCTCCCAATAATATAGTAATTTTCGAAAATAATGATGAGGGAATACAAGTTTTGGATCTTTTTTAGTTTATTAGATAATCTTTTATTCCAAGAATACATATCTTCCATAATATCTTTCTAAGAAAATCAATAAAATCTTTTCTCTCTCCATATATGCCTTTTTCGAAAATTATGAATAAAAACCAGCAATAATAATTTTCTTTTATTTTAATCACCTTATTATTATCGGGCTACTTGAGGGGCCTTTAGGAGAATTAAGATTGGACCTCCAATGGGCTACTAAATTACAATATTGAGCCCCAATATTATTCAGTCAATTAATATTAATTAATACCACTATCAGATTAATATTGCACTATCCATCTTAATCCATATTACGATAATATGGGCTACTGGTTATTATTTCCCGTGTTTAAGATTATTTAGTCCATTAATTAATTGAGCTTCTGAATAGCTCTAAATTAATTAATATCTTTCGTATTGGAGTAAAGACAACTCAATATTATTATCCGTACCGGAGAAACTAATTCTCCACTTGCAAGATTTGGTACGATAAAACTTCTGAGTCCACCAATGGGACAAATCACACGAGTTGTACTCGCACATGTTTCTCTGTATTAAACCTTGGCAACCATCATATGATTAATATTACTGCCCAAAACACAAGGTTCGAAGTCACGATGATTCTCACCCAACATGGATCAAAGCAATAACTATTAACCACAGACGGTCCTATTTAAGTGATGGAGATTAAGAAATCAATAACCACTAAGGTTTAATTCTTCACCTTTCAGAGCAGAAGAATTTATCCTCTCTGTAGGTCCTCTTCAACACATACTAAATGTGCTAGTGCAATCTCTTGGTCAAGACAAGCCAATCTGAGAACTAAACATCAACCTTTCATGGTGGATTGTTCAATTTTAACTGGGTCGCGAATTGTACGCTTATTTACTAGGAACTGTCAATGTGATCTTCCGTGATTTGGTATCACCACATTAACTACAATGTGACACATCCTATATATTGACCGGGTTGTAATAAATATTTAACATTCATTCATATCTAAAGCAAACGTGATAAAATAATTATTCTCATAAACAAGTGTTTAATACATGAGTTATACAAAGTAAAAACATACTTTCACATCTAACTCCAACATTTTGGTGGTTCAACAAGCTCCCACACTTTATTGTGATCCATAGATCTCATTTCTGCTTCCTTTGAAATTTGCTAAGAATCTACATCCTTGTCTCGGATTGCTTCATTGTAAGTCCAAGGGTTAGATTCATTCTCTCGGGGGACCAAGTCCCACTATTCTCCCACAAACCTGAATTACTTAGGTTGACTAACAACCCTCCCACTACGATAAGGTTCTGATCATGTTTGTGTATTGCTAGAAATATCTACTTGTACAATTGGTATATGAGTTGACTCTCTCAATTAATCTAAGGTAATCTCACTCTTGGGCTTTCGATTGCTCATATAGTAATCTTATAAGAATTTCAGATGCGTGCTCACCACGACCCGCTGATCCTTAGAACTATAGAATAAACCCCCTTTCGTTCCTCTAAGATATCCTACAAACAACCTTAATTCTGAATGAGGTTTACAACTTATCGGCTTCCTTGTCCAACACATATGTGGGACACCCCCAGATTCACATGTGTTTCAAGCTGGAATTTAGCCTATTCCACAATTCCGAAGGAGTTTTAGAAACTAATTTGTAAGGTATCAAGTTTAGAATATAAGCCGTTGTTTCCAAGGCATAACCACAAAACGACTTGGGTAAAAAAGAATAGCTCATCATAGATCTGAATATTTCCAAAACAATTCTATTTCTTTGTTATGTCACCCCATTTTATAAAGGGGTTCCAGGTGTAGTCAACTGGGATACAATCCCTTACCCTGATAAGTAGTCCAAAAACTCGTTGCTAAGGTTTTCGCCTACATGATCATATCGTAGAAGCTTGATACTCTTTCTCCTATGCTGCTTCAACCTTAAATTCTTTGAACTTATCAAAGACTTCAGACTTATGCCTCATTAGGAAAACATATCCATATCTCGAGTAATCATCGATAAAAGTGATGAAATACTCAAAACCACATCTTGCTTGAATTGTCATGGGACCACATACATAAGTATGAATAAGTTCTAACATTTTGTAGGCTCAATTCCCTTTTAACCTCAAAGGCTCTATTTGTCGTTTTACCCTCTAAACATGATTCGCATGTTGGAAATGACTCAACATAGAGTGATTCCAATGAGCCGCCACTCACCAACCTTTGAATTCTTTTCAGATTAATATGACCAAGTCTAAGATGCCACAAAAGTATTTTATTCATATTTGAAGAATGCTTTTTTTTTTCTTAGAAATTGTCGATGTGTTATATGATTCATTTTACATGTGTGTGGGTGTGCATAATTAATACTCCCTCCGTCCCAGTTTTGTTTTCCCGTTTGACTGTGTGTGGAGTTTAATGTGAGAGTTGAATTTTAGTATTTAAATGAATAAAGTAGTTTTGGGAATGATGAATGGTGAATAAAGTAGTATTTAAATGAATAAAGTAGTATTGGGAATGGTGAGTGGTGAATAAAGTATTTTTTAAATGAATAAAGTAGTTTCCATTTTAGGGATGGGAAAACAAAATTGGGACAGACCTTTTTGGCAAATGGGAAAACAAAACTAGGACGGAGGGAGTAGTATAGAGATTGTTCATCAATGTTCCAAAATAGATAACTTCATCATTACGAGTGATAACGACTTTATTATTAAAATAAACTGAAAATCCATCCATAAACAACTTAGAAACTGAAAATTAAATTATTTCTAAAACTAAAATCTCTTATAACTAAAACTTTATCGCCAAAAGATAAATGCACATCACCCACTGCAACAACCGCTACTCTTGCAGCATTTCCCATGGTGATGGTGATCTCACTCCCTCAAAGTTGTTGGGTTAGCTGGAACCCCTGAGAATTGAAACATACATGATAAGTGGCTCCTGTATCCACCACCCATGAATGGGAAGAATACACAACTAAATAAGTTTCAATAACTATTGTGTGAGATTTACCTTACTTTGTAACCTTCTTAAGGTTGGGGATATGCCGTCCTCTAATGTCCTTTCAGACTGCAATTGATACACTTCCCTTTGCTTGTTTTCTTCTTGACACCCTTAGTGGGTTTCTTTTCCTTCCCTTTGATATCTCCTTGTTTTTTTAACTTTAGTCTTCTTCCCATCTTTCAGCCCAAAAGATGAGGGACGAACCATATGTCCACAGGACTTGGCTCTTAGACTCCATTAACATCTTAGCTGATACTAAAGCTTGCATGAGAGCAGCCAACGTATAACCTTGATCATACATGGCATAGTTTAGCTTAAAGTTCTAAAAGCTTTTCGGTAGAGAATGAAGTATAATATCGATTTGCGTTCACCGCTAAGTATCTCAAGTTTATTAAGGAAACCCATTATTTTGAGAATGTGATCCCTCACCTTTTCTTCATCAGCCATTTTCTGGGACAACAGATCTCGCATGGCAAGCTGCCTAGCAGTACAATTCTGGTGAGAGAAGAGTTCTTTAATGTTCATCATAATAGCTGCAACAGTTTCCATGTGTTGGTGTTGGTGCTGCAACATATCTGACATTGAAGCCAAGATGGTGCACCTAGCCATTTCATCGGATCTCAACTACTGCTTATGATATTTCTTATCTTCCTCACTAGATTGTTTGGTAGGCAGAGGTGGGAAAGGTTCATCAAGTACAAACTTATGTGCTTGTGCAGTCAAGACAATCATTAAGTGTCTTTTCCAATCAACAAAATTTTCCCCTTTTAGTTAGTTTTCTTTGAGTATATTAAACAGTGGATTAAGGACAAATGTGTTGAACTGAGAATAAGACATATAATTTGTATTAATATCATAATTAATACAAATATTATCAGCCAACATCTTAAAATAATTTAAGTAAGTCGCTTTGAGTGTGAACGTTTACTTAAAAACATTTAAGTAGGTTACAAGTAAAACAGTTACAAACCTTTAATTCAAAGTTAATAGTTGGCTCCCACGTGGCCACATAAAATTGACAGGGGACTCAGTTGGGGAGTAAATATAGCAATTTTGTGCCTAAGTAATAACCATAATTTAATACAAGATTATTATTTCATTTTGAGTAAGCCTTCGTTTGTTAGGTCATATCGCCACTAATAATAATTCACAATTATCCAAAGAAATTTATTCTAGTGAACTTATCTTTGGCCTATCCATTAGGGAGGGAGGCGCTTGCCAATGCGTAGTCAGAGTCTACACAAATAAATCAATTATGGAGACCAATTAATTAGTTTACTATCTTAAATAAATTTATTAAATTTAATACTTAATAATTTTTTTTACGTATAAGTTTTTTGTTGGGACAATGTCAGTTTTGAGTTGATCCCAAAACCCCTGAAAAAATGAATTTGCCTAAGTGTTATTCAGTCAGGATTAGTCTTGATAGTTTAGACCAGGTTTAGAATATTTTATATTCATAGGTACTCAGTAAGGGAGAACTCACTAAAGTCCATCAAGATTGTAAGCCTGAAGACACAGAGCACCATCACCGACTCTACAAGTTAGCTTTTCTAAGTTGGTTAACTGAGTGTCAGAATGACAAAAATGATCCTAAGATCATTGCTAACTCATCAGACCTGGAGAAGTCAGACTGCACTGAGTATTTGGGAAAGACTTGGAGTAGGAGCCAAGCAATGACAAAACGAATGTCAGGATTAAACAAGTTGGAATATGTACTTCGAAGGATGAGGATAAACCTGAACTTAGATAAGACAAGACTGAACTGAAGAATGAGTTCTGACATTCTCACCTAACTGAAGACGTGGACCAATCAGAGGAGAACAACACATGTACGGTCCTGCACATTTTCAACGGACATGCATTTAATGTATTTACCTAATCCATATAATTAGACGGTTGTATGCAGACTTATGGTCGTTGATTCTCCTACAAGATAAATGTGAGAAGACTATTGGGCGCGGAGTCCAGCATCTCCCAGTCGAGTCGGGCGCGATAAAGGCCCGGTGTGCCAAGTCCGGCGGAGGCTATTCGACCCGTGGCGCTGCAACTTGATGGGGTTAAAAGAAATAAAGTAGTACCTCACTACAAGTCTGGACTTTTAGTCTAGTGGCATGCGCTTGATCCTACAATTGGTATCAGAGCACAGGTCATAGGTTCGAATCCCCTGGAAGGCATTTGTTGGCAAGGGGTCGACAGATGCTGGGGGGAGGGATTGTTGGGTGCGGAGTCCAGCATCTCCCAGCCGAGTCAGGCACGATAAAGGCCAGATGCGCCAAGTCCAGTGGAGGCTATTCGACCTGTGGCGCTGCAGCTAGATTGGGTTAAAGGAAATAAAGTAGCACCTCACTACAAGTCTGGACTTTTAGTCTAGTGGCAAGCGCTTGATCCTATAAAGACTATCTTCTCCAACATATAGTTTTTCAAAATCATCTATAGATACAGAAGGCCTTGGCCCAAATAAGGTTACGAGAAATTTCAAAGCCATGAAATTACTGAGACACACAAACATCCAAGCATTCAAGAAGCCTCAAATCTCTTATTTCCATATATTTGGGTGCAAGTGTTTCTTCCTCAACAATGAGAAGTCCCAATTATAGGCTTTTGATAGCAAATCTGATGAAGGAATATTCTTAGGATATTCTTAAGTTAGTAAAACCTTCAGAGTCTATAATTGTAAGACCCTTGTTGTGGAAGAATCACCACATGTTGTGTTTGATGAATCTATTACTGAGCATAGGTCAAAGGTCCAGGAGCCTGACTTTGAGGAGGTTACAAGGAGGGTAACAAGGCTGAGCTTAAAGAATCAGACTGATCCAAAGGTCAAAGTTGTACAAGTACCCAATGTGGATGATGATGAGGATCAAGATGAGAACACTCAGGTCGCTCTTAAAGCCAGCACATCAGGGATTGTTGAGCCTCAGCAAAAAAGACAGGCTCAACCTGAAGTAAATGTCGTCAATGAAGATGCGGTCGCAGCTGAGACAGTCACTAAGTCACCATATCAAAGGGGAAACAATGTTCCTGACATTGAGCTAATCAATCCCTTCAGTGATGGCTCAGTTCCATCTCCTTCCGTTCATTTCCCTTCATAAACCCTGTAGACACTAATATTGCAGGTACTTCAGGAACAACTCCAGCAAGAAGAACATGGCTAGAAGATCAACCCACTGACCAAGTCATTGGTGATCCAACTGAGGGAGTCAGGATCCGGAGGTTCCATGGTGAGAGTGTACTATTTTGTTGCTTTCTCTCAGAGCAGGAGCTACAAAATATAGAAGAAGCTCTCACTGACGCAAACTGGATCATAGCTATGCAAGAGGAGTTGAATCAATTCACAAGGAATCAGGTTTGGGAACTGGTAGATAGACCTAGGTACCTAGGAGTGATAGATACCAAATGGATCTTCAAGAACAAGAAGGATGAGAATTGAGTTGTAGTAAGGAACAAGACAAGAATGGTATCTAAAAGGATTTTGTCAGTCTGAAGGAATATCCTATGATGAGACCTTTGCTCCAGTGGTTAGGCTAGAAGTAATCAGGTTGTTCCTTGCATATGCAACATTCAAGAAGTTCAAGGTGTATCAAATGGATGTGAAGAGTATTTTTCTCAATGGCATACTGAATGAAGAGGTTTATGTGGAACAACCCCCAGGGTTTGAGGTTGGTGACAATGTATACCACTTGAAGAAAGCATTGTATGGACTTAAGCAAGCTCCTAGAGTTTGGTATGATACACTCTCCAAATTCCCAACTGATCATGGTTTCAAGAAGAGAACTGTGGATATGACATTGTTTAGGATCACTGAAGGTGATAACATTCTCTTGATCCAAATTTATGTTGATGTCATTATATTTGGTTACCAAACCATCAGATCTGTGAGAAATTCTCTGAGTTGATGACTGGTAAATTTGAGATGTCTATGGTGGGAGAAATAAACTTCTTCTTAGGATTGCAGGTCAAGCAAACAGAACAAGGGACATTTATTAATTAGGCTAAGTACACAAGAGACTTGATTCAGAAGTTTGAAGTTCAAAATTGAAATCCAGCTAGGATGCCAATGAACAAAAATTGGAAGATGGATCCTGACACTGATGGGGTATCAGCGAATCAGACTGAGTATAGCGGGTTGATATGATCATTATTGTACCTAACTGCAAGTAGGCCTAATATAACTTTTGCAGTTGGTGTATGTGACAGGTATCAGTCTGACCCCAAGAAAAGTCATCTTGAGGCAGCTAAGAGGATACTGAAATACTTGAAGAGAACGGTTTATTTAGGACTTTGGTATCCCTCAGATACAACCTAGAGGTGATAGGGTATTCAGATGCAGATTGTGGAGGTTGCAGGATTGATAAGAAGTCAACCTCAGGGACATGTCAGTTTTTAGGTTGTAAACTGGTCTCTTGGTTTTCAAAGAAGCAGAATTTAGTTGCAATATCTACCACTGAGGCTGAGTATATGGCTGCTGGTAGTTGTTGTGTTAAGATTTTCTGGTTGAGGCAACAATTGAGAGACTACCAGGTGTTTGCTAATGAAGTCCTAATTTATTGTGGCAACAACAGTGCTATAGCCATCACTCAGAATCCAGTACTTCAGACAAGGTGTAAGCATGTAGATATTAGACATCACTTCATAAGAGATCATGTGGAAAAGAAGGATATCAGGATGGAGAAGATTCACACTGATAGGCAGAGAACCGATATCTTGACTAAGTCCCTAGTTGAATCAAGGTTTATGGAACTATCAATGGAGTTAGGACTCTTAGATCTGGGAGAACAGTCAGTATAGGGCTAAGGGGGAACTTAGGATCAGAGTCAGTATTCAAGAGGTATCAGGATACTATAATGTTACCCTGACTGGTATGTAACCGTAACTATGACTTGAATATGAATCGTCATCCTGACTTTCAACTCTGAAAATCGCATTAAATGCATTCTTTTATCATTAATAGCATAACTTTTCATATTTAAACAAATGTGTGTCAGAGTATTAAATGCAAACAGTTACTTTTTTGTATAATTGGACTATATATCACGAGAACCGACTGACGTGATGTAATTTCCTACTTTCGCTGAATTAATCTTGGCCATTCATTTCAAAACCGTTCAAATTCAGGATTAATCTTAGCCATCCGTTAGAGTGATTGTTTAAATAAAAATCAAGAGTCTGTCATTTGAGAAGTTTCACGTTTTCAAGCTATCTTTGCAACCTGAGTTTATATCTCTGAAAACTTTTGCAAATTTCGTGTTCTTTCTCTTTTCAAAACTCAAATTCACAAATAGCATCCTCATACAACACTTGAACTGTTGACTATGCTTCCATAGTCCAGGATAAGCAAGTCCACATTGAACAGGTGATAACTATGGATGGACCTTGCTTGAAGGTGGTAGATCAAGCCAATGTTCGAATGGATTTTGAATTCTGGGCTAAAGACTTATTTTTCACGGAAACCCAAATTCGTAGTCCAGAAGAGGGTAGCGGAGGCATACATTAAGATGTACACCATGGACGATGACGACTTGATAACAAGGGTGACGGCACGTGTCATCACTGGAACTGATGAGAGTGATGAAGGAGGAGAAGGATGTGGATCTTAGGAGCCTGGTCAGGTAGGTGTTTGCTCTACCCACTCAGGGATCAACCATGTCGTTTACATGGAGAATAAGGAGAGGGTCCTTACCTCTAAGAATTCACCAAGTTCGGAACTTCAGTGTTCAAGGCCCGGATGCACAAGAATGAGTTCAAACCTCAATACAGGGCAATGGTGGACATTGTGTCCAAGTGCATCATGGGAAATGTGGACTCCCATGAATAAGTCAGCCAGAACAAAATCCGCATCATGGCCGCCATCATTGAAGGTGTTGAGGTGAATTGGGAGGGTTATTTCCTCGATGCATTGGCCAAGGAAGCTCAGGACAAAGTGAAGAGGGATGAGAAGGAGAAGGTTGATGGTCCCGTTTTCGAAGGGCAAAAATGGGAATTCAGGAGCACAATTTTTTTTAAACTTATCCTCAGTGAGTTCAGCAAGAGTGAAGAGTTCTCAAGTCACTGCATTGCTAAGAGGCTGAGCTACCCAGTCAGTGAGAAGACTGGAAGGCTCATGCTCTTAGCAACACAGTGACTCGAGAGGTTACACTTCAAGTCACTGCTCTGCTTAGAGGCTGAGCTACCAAGTCAGTGAGAAGGCTTGGAGACTCATGCTCTAAGCAAGGCAGTGACTCGAGATACTGAACTCTCGAGTGCTTTGCCTGAACTGGTCAGTAAGAGGATTCTCTCTGACCTGAATATTTAACCAAAGTTCTCTTTTTAACAATGCTCTCAGTGAGCAGATTTTCACAACACTTTAGTAAATACTTTAATAAAACGAAAGCTCTAACATCCACGGCCTGATTTAACAGGAAATCCACTAACTGTGATTCTTGTTTTTAACGTGCCAAGGTGCACTTACAACTGGACTCACGCCACTCCCTGGGCTGCCCCTCCTTACAAACTCACTGACAACTTACTCCCAAAAAATCTAACAAGAGGGTTTTGGTTTCGGTTGGTTTCTCCAACTAGGTGAGGTTTTCCTTTACAATATGTTAGCCTAAAGCTAGGATTAGGAAAACCTCTTCTAAGCTATGAGTTACAAGCTGAACACTCTTTTGTGTATATCTATGAACTCTAAAGTTCAGTGTACAAGATGTGAATCGTGCCTCCTTATAACTCCCAAGATAATGCACTAAACACTCACACCTTCACAGCTCGTAGGTGTTGATTTTACTTACTTCACACACAACACACTTGAATACGCAGCTATGAGCTTGTATTTATAGTGTGGATTCAAATGTAACCGTTGGATGAAATTACATTTGAATCCATACAATTAATGGTTTCAACAACTTTTCTTGGAATGCGGCCTTGTCAGTGTCAGAGTTACTGCCCTGTGCTGATTGGTCCACGTGGGCTGGATCCAACAGATCTTTGACTCAGTGGGTTGACCAAGACCCACTGACTTTAGGTAGCTTCCTCCTTCACTGACTGATGATCTTCAGTGGACTGAACGTCTTCAGTGTAGTTGTCCTTCAGAGACTATGAAGATCACTCCAAGAAGTTTGTCATAAGGCTGAATGACAAACTTCCCTGACCACAGTAGCCTGACTCCTTCAGGGTCTACTTGGTGCAGCACTGATCCTCCTGATCATGCTCTTCACTGAGTGGTCCACCTGACTTAGCTTAGATCAACCCGGTTTACACTCAGTGGGACATCCTTCAGGCTTCTCTTCTGGTTCAGGTCTGGCATGGCTTCAGTTAGATCTTCTTAGTGTCATCTTGATATCCTCAGGCTGTGTTGCTGAGTTCTCCCTCGCTGAGTTCCCCCTCAACTGAGTTCTTCTCAACTGACAGCCTATTCTATTGAGAAATAACCTAGCCTGACCTGAAACTAAAGATACAATCCTGACTGCTTTCAAACCTATTACAAGTGGTTTTGGAAAAACATCAAAACTAAACATATCCTAACAATTTCCCCCTTTTTGATGATTCCAAAACTTCTAACCAAATGATTTTCCATTACAGGAATAATGTCAGAACACGAGTAATAGTTTGAAATATGTAGGAATTCCCATAGTTTAAAACATTTAAGATCTGTTCGGTAGACCATTTTTCTTAATAAAACTGGATCAGTGGTCATGTGAACAACCTGCTCTGTTACCAATTGATGGTCCCATTTTCGAAGGGCAAAAATGGGAATTTAGGAGCAAATTTTTTTTTTTAAACTTTTCCTCAGTGAGTTCAGCAAGAGTGAAGAGTTCTCAAGTCACTGCATTGCTAAGAGGCTGGACTACCCAGTCAGTGAGAAGACTGGAAGGCTCATGCTCTTAGCAACACAGTGACTCGAGAGGTTACACTTCAAGTCACTGCTCTACTTAGAGGCTGAGCTACCAAGTCAGTGAGAAGGCTTGGAGACTCATGCTCTAAGCAAGACAGTGACTCGAGATACTGAACTCTCGAGTGCGTTGCCTGAACTGGTCAGTGAGAGGATTCTCTCTGACCTGAATATTTAACCAAAGTTCTCTTTTTAACAATGCTCTCAGTGAGCAGATTTTCACAACACTTTAGTAAATACTTTAATAAAACGAACGCTCAGTTTAACGTGGTTCAGAGACTCAAGCTCTTACATCTACAGCCTGATTTAACAGGAAATCCACTAACTGGGATTCTTGTTTTTAACGTGCCAAGGTGCACTTACAACTGGACTCACGCCACTCCCTGGGCTGCCCCTCCTTACAAACTCACTGACAACTTACTCCTAACAAACCTAACAAGAGGATTTTAGTTTCGGTTGGTTTCTCCAACTAGGTGAGGTTTTCCTTTACAATGTGTTAGCCTAAAGCTAGGATTAGGAAAACCTCTTCTAAGCTATGAGTTACAAGCTGGACACTCTTTTGTGTATAACTATGAACTCTAAAGTTCAGTGTACAAGATGTGAATCGTGCCTCCTTATAACTCCCAAGATAATGCACTAAACACTCACACCTTCACAGCTCGTAGGTGTTGATTTTACTTACTTCACACATAACACACTTGAATACGCAACTATGAGCTTGTATTTATAGTGTGGATTCAAATGTAACCATTGGATGAAATTACATTTGAATCCATACAATTAATGGTTTCAACCACTTTTCTTGGAATGCGGCCTTGTCAGTGTCAGAGTTGTTGCCTTGTCCTGACTGCTTTCAAACATATTACAAGTGGTTTTGGAAAAACATCAAAACTAAACATATCCCAACAAAGGTAATCACCATCGAGGGTGTGCTTCACTTTGGGGAAAGGTTGTTTACCCTAATCACCAACTTGAATCCTGACTGGACCTTCGATGATGCGGAGGTATATTCCAATGGGAAGGTGATGTTCACCACTGAGAAAGACACATATGCCATTCTCGGGATGGAGGATCCCAACGCTCAGGCCGAGGGCAAGAAGAGAAAATTTGAACCCAAGAACAATCTATTAAAAGGAGCCTGATAGAGACAGTGGGTGAACTCTTGGAAAAGGCGGGAAAGACCACTGAGGAAACTTCTTTAGAGGCAGCTACTGTCAGTAAGCCTGCCGGAGAGGAGGCTGAGAAGAAGAAGACTAACAAAGGGAAGGGAAGAGTGAAAGAGTATGTGATCAAGGAGAAGACAATAGAAAAGATTGTTGAAAAGGAGACCAAGAAGGCTGAAGCCGAGCCTGATCTCTAATGACGAGATAATCATTGATGGGAAATTAGTGCTAAAGCCCAGGAGACTGATAAAGCTAAGGAAGAAGTTGCAGAGCTCGCCAGTCAGTTCCATGAAGGCGCTCAGTACAGTGGTGGAGGTTTTGGAGATTGCCACTGAGGAGCAGGAGAATGAAGAGACCAATCTTGCTCAATTAAGGTAATCCACTCAGGTCCCATTCTTCAAACCAACCCCACTGACCCTGAACCTAATCCCACTTCACCCCACACCACACTGATATTTCCCAACCCTCTGAACCCTAAATAACCACACCCACCTCTTACCCCACCTTCGATAAATTACCAAAACCTTCAGAGCCCCAAAATCCCAAAGAACCCATCCCTGAATCCTCAAAAGCTGAAGACGGCCCGACTATGCATGTACTTCAGAATCACCAGCTACCTGGAGGTTCTTGACACTGAAGCCTTCAAGGAATTGGTGGAAAGGATGAAGGTCATCAAAAGAGGAAGATTTGGAAACACCCCTCCTGGTGATGCCACCCTGATCGATGATAAAGGGGAAAATGGTGGCAAGGGGGAAGACACTGAGAAGGCTGTTGAGGAGTTCGCAGTTCAGTTAGATGGAATGAGAAAGGAAGGCACGGAGGCCAGAGATCGGGGAGACTACAAAGGCAGGGGCTGCCAATGATTGGATCATCCATCGATGAGGCAACTGCCAATGAAAAGATTCCCTGCCATGAGGTAAAGGTGAAAGTTGCTAAGGCGTCCAAGGAGACATCTAGTTTCGAAGGGTCCCTCTCTAAGGAGAACCACCCTGAGATTTTAGATAGCTTAGTCGAGCCTGATAGACAGGCGACTGTGACCACTCAACAATTGCCTGTAGTGCATCCTGAAGGGGAGACTACAAAGGCAGGGGCTGACAAGGAAAAAAAGTCAATAGTTGATGATGAACATGACGATGATGATGTGCAGATCACCAAAGTCCAACAAGGCAACTTCACTGACATCATTGTATGAAGCAAGAGAAGGTTGTTGAGGATCTTGCTACTCTAGAGAACAAGTTGAGTGTTCTAGAGACTGAACAGGAGAAAAAAGCCAAGACTCTGAGCAAGAAGATGCTGTGGATGAAGTCTGCACTTGGGATTTATCTGACCTGGAACAAGTATCAGGCTAGACTTGTTGGGATCAGCAATGCTAAGATCAAGTGGCTCGAAATGTCTCTTTAGTCGACCATGGAGAAAATGGAGGATGATAGGAGGAAGGCACTGAGGTTGTCTAAGAGAACTGTCAAGAAGGCGCTGACGCTGATCGAGAAGAACAATGGGTCATTTTTTACTAAGGCGGTGGAACAGCTAACTGAGAAATCCACTAAGATATTCACTAAGGCCATCTCTGAGCAAGCTCAGAAGGGAAGACTTGAAGAGGATTGCTCACACTGAGGAGACCTTAAAGGAAATTAAAGATGAATTCTTCAAGAAGATGGAGACAGGGATCTCCCGGTTGAAGCAGGTTGAACTTGATATTCAGTTCGGAGTGGAGGCCATGAAGCAACGGCTGAACTTCTACAGCCCATCTCTACGCTTGTCATTTTAGGACAATAAGATTTATTGAAGGAGGCACTGTCCCCCACTAAGGAAAGGCAGAGTGGCGTAGATGATGCCAAAAAGGAGGAAAGCAAGAAAAGATCCGCCCCTGAAGCTTCTCAGCCTGAACCTATTTAATCCACTCCTCGGAAGTCAGCAAGGCTTGCGACTCAGGTTCAAGACCCTCAACAATGACTGCCAACACTGCCTGAGTCTCAGGGTCAAGCATCTGGACTATCTCCAATCACCACAAGGAAGAATCCCATCACTATGGATGGTGACCAAGTGGCAAACTTGTGCTCTCAGGTCTGGGAGATTGCTCAAGAAAAATCCGCAGCTCAGAGAAGAGAAGAAATTGTAGCTCAGGAGAAGGAGCATATTGCGGCAAGGAAAATTGGAAAGCTGGCCCGAATCACTGAAGAACAAAGGCAAGAGCTGAATGAGGAAACTATTGCCTTACTGAGGAGAAAAAAGAAGAAACCTGAACCCAGGAAGTACAAGAAGCCTGCAACACCAAGGACAAAGGGTGTCATCGCCCAGTCAGACCCTTCACTAAAGTCAATCCACATCGACTCATTTATTTCGGAGACTTTTAAGGAGTTCTGGGAAGTGGAGAAGATTGAATTTCTCAGGCTCTGGTACGTGGTCAAGAAGTAGGGTGGCTGTGAAGACATCGATGCGCACTTCATCGACTACATGTTGGACAACCACTCAGAGCTATTCAAGCTGATCTTGAACGAAGTTGACAACACCAAAGTCCAAATCAAGGCCCCTGAACAAATCATCTCCACATCGCCATATGTTGGGAGAACTAAGATGTATGACTCTAGGGCAATAATAACTGAAGTGCTCAGGATTGCTAAAGAAGAAGGGTATGCGAATCAGATTTCAAGAGTAGCAGAGCTGAAAGATAGAGTCTACTTAAGCTACGACATCAAGCTTGAGATGCGTAGAATCTGACTTTGCTTAAAAGTGTAATAGATAGGATCGTTGTAACTCTGAATATCTATCAATGAAATCTATTACATTTGCCCTTAGAAAACATCTCATTGTCTCTTTTGGCTGTTTTTGTTTAAATTTTGTACGTTATCAAGAATTACTCTACACTATTTTATTTTGTAGATAGGATTTCCACTAAGTATTTTGTGGATCTTTTCATTGTTTTGGCATCATCAAAAAGGGGGAAATTGTTGGGACAATATCAGTTTTGAGTTGATCCCAAAACCCCTGAAGAGATGAATTTGCCTAAGTGTTGTTCAGTCAGGCTTGATAGTTTAGATCAGGTTTAAAATATTTTATATTCACAGGTACTCAGTGAGGGAGAACTCACTGAAGTCCATCAAGATTGTAAGCCTGAAGACACAGAACACCATCACTGACTCTACAAGTTAGTTTTTTTTTAAGTTGGTTAACTGAGTGTCAGGATGAAGAGCATGATCCTGAGATCATTGCTAACTCACCAAACCTGAAGAAGTCAGGCTATACTGAGTATTTGGGAAAGACTTGGAGTAGGATCCTAGCAATGACAGGATTAAACAAGCTGGAATATGTACTTAGAAGGATGAGGACAAATCTGAAATCAAATAAGACAAGACTGAACTGAAGAATGAGTTCTGACATTCTCACCTAACTGAAGACGTGGACCAATCAGAGGAGAACAACACATGTACGGACCTGACACAAGACTGATCATTCCTGCGCATTTTCAACGGACATGCATTTAATGCATTTTCCTAATCCATGCAAGTAGGAGGCTGGATGCAGACTTATAGTCATTGATTCTCCTACAAGATAGACGTGAGAAGACTATCTCCTCCAGCGCATAGTTTTTCAAAAATACATATAGATACAGAAGGTCTTGACCCAAACAAGGTTAAGGGAAATTTCGAAGCCAAAAAATTACTCAGACTCACAAGCATCCAAGCATTCAAGAAGCACTCAAAACCTCTATAATTTCCCAAGTATTTCTTCTTAAGTCTAAAGTCATTCTGTATTCCAAGAGCTTAAGCATTTACATATCAAACTTAGAAGTGATAATCCAATCCTTAGTATTTCATTTTCTTGTAAGGATTATCACACCTAGTTGGAATCTTAGCCAATCCAGAACCCTAAAGCTAGTCAGCGTTAGGTTTGTTGGTGAGGTAGTTAAGTGGTCAAGGAAGGACTAGAACTCATTGTAAATCCTAGGGATCACTGAGAGTTGATCAGAGTACACCTTGACACATTAAAAACAAGGCAATCCTTAAGGGATTTTCCTGTTAAATCAGGACCGTGGATGTAGGAGCTTGAGTCTCTGAACCACGTTAAACTTTGAATTATTTACTATTATTGGGAAATATCCTAGCAGTCTCCTGCCTTCCAGGCTTGAGCGCTCAAGTCCTGCCCACTCGCTCGATTAAAGGCATAGTTGGGTGCCGCCTGTGGCGCTGCAGCTAGACATAGGTTAAAGGAAATAAAGTATCACCTTACTACAAGTCCGGGCTTTTAGTCTAATGGCAAGCGCTTGATCCTACAAGTGGTATCAGGGCACATGTCACGGGTTCGAGTCCCCCATGGCGCAAATAGTGGTATTTTTAGCAAAAAAAATCAGGATACTGCTAGGGGGGGTTGTTGGGAATATCCTAGCAGTCTCCTGCCTTCCAGGCTTGAGCGCTCAAGTCCTGCCCGCTCGCTCGATTAAAGATATAGTTGGGTGCCGCCCGTGGCGCTGCAGCTAGATATGGGTTAAAGGAAATAAACTAGCACCTTACTACAAGTCCGAACTTTTAGTCTAATGGCAAGCGCTTGATCCTACAACTGCTTTGATATTATTGTTAAACTGTCATATCATATCTTCACTGCATATTTCATCAGGCCTGAATCAATCAGCCTGACTGCATAACTCAGTGCACTGCCCTTTAACCACGACTTCATAAGTTAAGGAAAAACTCAGTTTCAGAAAGCTAAAACAAGTCTAAAAATCTTTCAGGGCTCACACTTCCCCACTCAGACTTAATTAGATTGTTAGCCAACGATAAGCTTCAGAGTTGTTAGTGTTGGGGACGTATAACCCCAATAGTTAGTAGGTGTATTATCTAATCCGAACCTAGCACCCAACTCTGAGTAAGAAGGATACTTAGTTCTGAAAAAGATTTGGTATACGTGTATTCCAACCCCCATACACGTATCTTAGACTTGCCCGGGACCAACATTTTTCACGAATCTTCATGCAAACTTAATAAAATTAATTCCATGCATAAAATATAAATTATCATGCAAAATTAATTAAACTAAATTCCTGCATAAAATAAAATTTAAACACAAATTGGTAAAATAATTATTATGGTTTAATTTCCTCGTTTTGAAAAAACAAGAATCCATTGTGCACATGCAATCCCGCTGCCGCCACCTTCCATTGCCATGCACATGCATGCACGTCTATCGTCGTCATGCTCGTGAATGCGAGCCCATCATCGTCATGCACACGCATACAACGTGTGAGTTGTACGATGTCCGGCGCCGTGTACCCATCGTACGTCTTTGATTTTTTTTAATCCATCTTCGTCTTTGATCCGTTATACTCCATTCCGCTATAACTTTCTTGTTTCTTTTTGTTAATTTGTTTAAGAAAGTGCATTATTTATTAATATATGATGGACCATATGTTAACTTTTTTGTAAAGTAGTAGGGAGTTGTGAAAAAATAAAGAGGAATTGTTTAATAAAATATTTGTTTATTAATATATAGAGTGTTGCTTTTTGCTTTTTATGGAATAGAAAACTTATAGTGGGACATCCAAAAAAGGAAAGTAGGAAACTTATAGTGGGACGGATTGAGTAATTTATTTAATAAAAAGATAAATCTAACATCTAAACTAGTATATTACAAAAAAAATAAAAATAAAGTTCTAATCTACTTACGGTTTTTCTCACAGGAAAAATAAATCTGAACGAATCAGATTAAAAAATACATTCAAACAACATGAATTTAAACATACATTAAATAACCATGATATTTGGATACATGCAGAAAAGATATAACAATTCTACTATCTAATTTCAAATATAATATAAATAGATTTAAATTCTAATTTAAATTATGGAACCCGAAACTGTGGTTCTGATACCACTTGTTGGGGAACACGAAAAAATTATCATGGATATATTAGAGTGTAATTTAAATACTAATTACCATAAATCCGTCAAGCACGAACTAAAACAATTTAAATTAAATTCATGCAATGCATTTATTGAATACGGTAAAACATAAAAATCCTTAAGCATGCGGAACTAAGGGATATCACGTTTACCATTTAATCAGAGAGACACCGTTGAGAAAACTAATTATTTTAACTCAAACACCTTCTTGAGTATTCCCTAAGCCCAGCTCATAGATCCAGTGGAAAATCTTCACAAACTTTCAAACCCTCAAAGAAGAATTATTTTTCTCTTTTGTTGCTCTAATTTTCAAATCTTAGCACTTGATTATGCATTCTTGGGGATAAAAAATTAAGTGCTATTTATAACTGTAGGAGATGAAAATTATATGATTTCTTGTACCAAGAAATCCCAAGATTATATTCTTGAATTTCAAGAAAACCAATATATGGAAGATTTAATTCCCTAGAAATATTTCATATATATCTCCAAATATATATTTTCCATATATTTTTTTTCCAAGATAAAAATTTATTTTTTTACAATAAAATTGTAAGACCCCAAAATTTCTAGTTAACTATTATTTTATTCCCAAATATCAGTTTTTTTTTATCAAAATATAGATTATTTTTATTCCACAAGTTTTGACAAGTATTATCTTTCAAAATTTATCATTTTCCATATTTTAGATTCAAAATCAATTTGAGAAATTCCTTAGAGATATAAAATTCTGCTATTAATTAATTTACATACAAATTAAAATATCCATTCTTATCAACAAAGAGATTTTAGATATTATACAAAAATTATAAATTATTCCACATTTTTATAAAGGATATTTATTTATTTATTTATGTAATATTAATATTATATATATATATATATATTAGATGCGTACATATATATATATATATATATATATATATATATATATATATAGATAAATAGATGTACGCATGTTTATTATTTTGCTAACTAATGTAGATTAGTAGAGTAAAAGTTTTCTTTTATTAGCCTTAATTTTCTCAAAATTAGTCAATATATTTTATGAAATGTGTTGCTAATATGATGCAAAAAATCTCTCTCTTAATTAGTTATTGGACGATTTTAACGTTTTCATCAAAGTAACTCTTTATCTCATAACTTTCTCAACCGAAATTTCTTCCCTCGTCCCAAATTTATACAGGGTACTTTATATCTCATGATTTCTCATTCAAAATACATTACATATACCTCAAAGTATATCTTCTAAACCATCTTCATTATTTTTACAAAAACCCATCAGGAATTTAGACCTAAGCCAAAGAAAAATATTTATCACCATAAGTCTGAATTCTTTTTGGACCAAAGAGGTGGCAACGCATCTCCCTCTACTTGCCGAATTGGTAATCACTTTACTTATTTGTTATAAAATTCAGTCTTTTGTTTATCTAATTCAATTTTACGACTCAAATAGTTTCAAAGTGTTTTGGCCCTTAAAGGCACATTAGTGCCAAAGTTTACCGTCAAGTTTATCGTGTCCATCAAAAGCCCTGCTTTCGTTTCTCAATTAATTGTCACGGGGTCTTTACTTTGTTATTCATTTTTAATTCTTATCTAACCAAAAGTTCATCCTCAGAATCCCTTTGGTACCCTATGGAAGCCAAAATGTTTTTATATGCAAAGTTAAAATTTTTTGGAAAATGATTTAGAAAATTATGTTGTACGCCAAAATGTATTAACTACTCTAGTTCAAAAATCTTTATAGAAGTTATATTCTTTTGTTTCGAAAATAAGCCAGCAACTTACCATGTTTATTATCTTATGTACTAGAAAAACAATATGATTGGCATCATTGGGACTTTTAAAATATCCTATCCTAAAACATTTTAGTTAAATTCAGTTTCTTTATAATTACTTCCGGCATTTTAGACTTGCTTTTTAGTATATGAAACTTTTACTAATATACAAATAATAACATTTAAAACTTTTATTTAATTAATACTTTTTTTAGGTGACGAGAATTAAAGTTATTTCATTGCATCCAATTGCATTCACTTCACGACATTAATTACAAGTGGGGATTTATTTGCTATAAACTCTACAGTGGTATCGTAGAGTATGCATGTTTATTCAATTATAAATATTGTGTATAAACTACTTGAAATGATTGTTTAAATTCTTTGTTCCATGCTACTTCTAATAGCCTGGGGCCCAATGAGGTCCCGGACCGACGGGTCTTCGGGTGTATCCCGCCATGCTCGGCAAAGTCTAATAGCCAGGGGCCCTTATGTGGTCCGGGACCGACGGGTCTTCGGGTTTAACCCGCCGTGCTCAATATCCATGTGACAAAGTTGGTAAAGTTACTATTGGCAAAGTTATTATGGCAAAGTTTCATGTGAATTTTCAATTTGACATGTATTTTCTTGTTATTTATCATTGTGTTTAACCTTGAATAATTTATCTTCACTGAGTGTGCTTGCGTACTCACCCCATTCATTTTAACATTATCAGAGTGCGCAACCGATGCGTGGAGATGCAATGGATGATGTTCCCTCAAGTTAATTTATAGATATTTTATGAAAAAAAAAATTAGTTCATTTATTAATTAAGTTTTTCCAAGTTAAACTCTAATGAGATACTTCTATTTTAAGTATGAAATAAAATTTTAAATTAATATTCAAGTCTTCCGCTGTTTGACAAGTATTATTAATTGGAGATAAATTCCATATCTTATTTTAATTAAATTTTTAGTTTACGCCTTTTTATTCGAAAGTATTCTAGTGATCGCATCTCCACGCATCCGTTGCGCACTCTGATAATGTTAAAATGAATAGGGTGAGTACGCAAGCACACTCAGTGAAGATAAATTATTCAAGGTTAAACGCAATGATAAATAACAAGAAAATACATGTCAAATTGAAAATTCACATGAAACTTTGCCATAATAACTTTGCCAACTTTGCCAATAGTAACTTTGCCACATGGATATTGAGCACGGCGGGTTAAACCCGAAGACCCGTCGGTCCCGGACCACATAAGGGCCCCTGGCTATTAGACTTTGCCGAGCACGGCGGGATACACCCGAAGACCCGTCGGTCCGGGACCTCATTAGGGCCCCAGGCTATTAGAAATAGCATGGAATAAATAATTTAAACAAGCATTTCAAGTAGTTTATACATAACATTTAAAATTGAATAAACATGCATACTCTACGATACCACTGTAGAGTTTGTAGCAAATAAATTCCCACCTGTAATTAATGTCGTGGAGTGAATGCAATTGGATGCAATGAAATAACTTTAATTCTCGTCACCTAAAAAAAGTATTAATTAAATAAAAGTTTTAAATGTTATTATTTGTATATTAGTAAAAGTTTCATATACTAAAAAGCAAGTCTAAAATGCCGGAAGTAATTATAAAGAAACTGAATTTAACTAAAATGTTTTAGGATAGGATATTTTAAAAGTCCCAATGATGCCAATCATATTTTTTTTCTAGTACATAAGATAATAAACATGGTAAGTTGCTGGCTCATTTTCGAAACAAAAGAATATAACTTCTATAAAGATTTTTGAACTAGAGTAGTTAATACATTTTGGCGTACAACATAATTTTCTAAATCATTTTCCAGAAAATTTTAACTTTGCATATAAAAACATTTTGGCTTCCATAGGGTACCAAAGGGATTCTGAGGATGAACTTTTGGTTAGATAAGAATTAAAAATGAATAACAAAGTAAAGACCCCGTGACAATTAATTGAGAAACGAAAGCAGGGCTTTTGATGGACACGATAAACTTGACGGTAAACTTTGGCACTAATGTGCCTTTAAGGGCCAAAACACTTTGAAACTATTTGAGTCGTAAAATTGAATTAGATAAATAAAAGACTGAATTTTATAACAAATAAGTAAAGTGATTACCAATTCGGCAAGTAGAGGGAGATGCGTTGCCACCTCTTTGGTCCAAAGAGAATTCAGACTTATGGTGATAAATATTTTTCTTTGGCTTAGGTCTAAAATCCTGATGGGTTTTTGTAAAAATAATGAAGATGGTTTAGAAGATGTACTTTGAGGTAAATGTAATGTATTTTGAATGAGAAATCATGAGATATAAAGTACCTGTATAAATTTGGGACGAGGGAAGAAATTTCGGTTGAAAAAGTTATGAGATAAAGAGTTAATATGATGAAAACGTTAGAATCGTCCAATAATTAATTAAAAGAGAGATTTTTTTGCATCATATTAGCAACACGTTTCATAAAATATATTGACTAATTTTGAGAAAATTAAGGCTAATAAAAGAAAACTTTTACTCTACTAATCTACATTAGTTAGAAAAATAATAAACATGCGTACATCTATTTACCTATATATATATATATATATATATATATATATATATATATGCACGCATCTAATCTATATATATATATATAATATTAATATTACATAAATAAATAAATATCCTTTATAAAAATGTGGAATAATTTATAATTTTTGTATAATATCTAAAATCTCTTTGTTGATAAGAATGGATATTTTAATGTGTATGTAAATTAATTAATAGCAGAATTTTATATCTCAAAGGAATTTCTCAAATTGATTTTGAATCTAAAATTTGGAAAATGATAAATTTTGAAAGATAATACTTGCCCAAAACTTGTGGAATAAAAATAATCTATATTTTGATAAAAACTGAAATTTTGGAATAAAATAATAGTTAACTAAGAAATTTTGGGGTGTTACAAAAATTAATTCTTATATTTTAACCACCTTAGTTAATGGGCTTTTAGTGGGATACTCAAGGGACCTTTAGGAGAATTAGGATTGAACCTTTCAATGGGCCTAGAAACCAATATTGAGACAAACTATTATTCTAGCTCATTAATATAAATTCATTCCATTATAAAATTAATATTGCACTATCAATCTTAACCCATATTATGAAAAATGGCTCTCGGTTATTATTTTTCGTGTTTAAGATATCAATGTCAATTAATTTATTTAAGTCACTAAACGCTATAATAATTAATATATTTTATTCCTTAGAAAATAACAACTCAACATTATAATCATACTGGAAATTAATCTACTGGCTAGATTTTATATGATAAACTTTCTGAGCCCACCAAGGATACATTATCAACTTGTCGTTCCAAGACATGATTTTCTGTATTAATTTAGCAATTGTCATATAATTAATAATATTGTCCAAAATACAAAGTATTGAGTCTCATTGACTCTCTACCCATTATAAATCAAAGAAATATAAATTAATTATATACAATCATTATTAAGTGACATAAATTAAGAAATAAATAACCGCTGAGATCTAAATTTTTTCTTTTCAAGCTAATGCAGAAAAATAATCTCGTTGTAGGTCCAATCCAGTACATCAAATGCACTAGTATAATCTCTTGGTCAAGATAAATCAATTCGAGCCTTACACTTCAACTTTTACCAATGGATTGTTCAAGTACATCTAAGTTGTGAATTTGTTTATATTTATTACAAGGAACTGATAACGTGATCTTCTGTTATCTACTACACACAACAATTGTCTACAATGTAAAGTAATTGAACTGTTTTTGCAATAAATAAATAATATTCATAATATTTAGAGCAAGCAGTGATTTATTCTCATAAATAAAAGTGCAAATACTTGTTAAATATACAACGTAGCACTAAAAATATAAATTTGAGTATATCCCCTACATCTTCTAGTCTATCACAACAAGTTAGATACAAAACCTATACAAACTTCGCTATATCCTACCTCTAATCTCATTTTGCATGATAGTACATGTGTTGCAAATGCTTCTCTGAATTGTCAAGTTCTTGGATGTGTTCAATATCTTTACTTCACAAGACATAACTTTACTTTTGCTCTTAATAAACTCTCTGAATTTATGCATGTTCCAACAGAATGGCACTGGGATGCGGTTAAACAGCTACAATATGTAAATGGTACTTGTGATATGGATATCTTGTTGGGAAAATAGGGGTGCCCGGAAACTATTCGGAATGAAATTTAAATACGGATTTAAATACAATTATTACTAGCATAAATTAATCCTAAGTAATTCAAATAATAATTCCAACAACAATTTTATCATCATGCATGCAGAATTAATTCACATAAAACCTATGTCAGAATAACTAGGAATTTATGTGATTACGTACCTCTTGTAGATATGACCTTTGATAATCACGGGACTATCACGAATGTGCTACCAACCAAAAGACCTTCTCAAGTATGTCCCTTTCACCTTGCTTGATCAACGGGGGGAAGTGCTTTCAAGCAATTAAAATAACCGAGGAAAAAGAAAAGTATTTTTGCTCTTGATTTTTCCAACACATGGAATCATGTACATGGAGATGAAATAATCATCCCCTATTTATAATTAGGAGTGGCCGAAAATCTCATGTGAAATAGGGAGGAAAAAATATTTTCTTTGCCTCCAAGAAATCTTGAATATATCTCATATATTCTTTTCTCCATAATAAAATATTTCACAAAATCTCAATCTCCTTATTATAGGGTGATTTTCGCAAATCTTAGAATTGAAATCACAAGATTTGGATCTTCTTGAATTTATGAGATAATCTTGTATTCCAAGAATACATATCTTCCATAATATCTTTCCAAGAAAATCAACAAAATCTTTTCTCTCCTAAATCTATAATTTTCGAAAATAATAAGAAAAAATTAGCAAATATATTTTCTTTTATTTTAATCACATTATTATTGGGCTACTTAATGGGCTACTTGAGGGCCTTTAGGAGAATTAAGATTGGACTTCCAATGGGCTTCAGAATTTTAATATTGAGCCCCAATATAATTTAACCGATTAATATTAATTAGTACCAGTAATAAATTAATATTGCACTATCCATCTTAATCCATATTACGATAATATGGGCTCCCAATTATTATTTTCCGTGTTTAAGATTATCTAGTCCATTAATTAATTAAGCTTCTGAATAGCTCTAAATTAATTAATATCTTTCACCTTGGAGTAAAGACAGCTCAACATTATTATCCGTATCGAAAAAACTGATTCTTCACTTGCAAGATTTGGTACGATAAAACTTCTGAGCCCACCAAGGGTACAAATCACATGAGCCGTACTCGCACGCGTTTCTTTGTATTAAATCTTAGTAACCGTCGTATGATTAATATTACTGCCCAAAATACAAAGTTCGAAGTCACGATGATTCTCACCCAACATGAATCAAAACAGTAACCATTAAGCACACACGGTCCTATTTAAGTGACAGAGATTAAGAAATCAATAACCACTAAGGTCAAATTCTTCACATTTCATAATAGAAGAATTTATCCTCGCTGTAGGTCCTCTTCAACACATACTAAATATGTTAGTGCAATCTCTTGGTCAAGACAAGCCAATCTGAGATGTACACATCGACCTTTCACAGCAGATTGTTCAATTCCACCTAGGTCGTGAATTTGTACATTTAGTTACAAGGAAACCGTTAATGTGATCTTCCGTGATCGGGTATCACCACATTAATTACAATGTAACACGTACTACTTATAATGAACTGGTTGCAATAAATATTCAATATTCAATCATATTAAAGCAAATGCGATAAAAGATTTATTCCCATAAATAAATGTTTAATACATGAGTTATACAAAGTAAAAGCATACTTTCACGTATAACTCCGACAATCTCCCACTTATACTTAAAGTCTGCTTTTTAGTATACATCATGCATGTCTAGTGTAGTAGCTCTACGTGACATCTCATGTCAACCTACACTAACCTAATAATTCCTCCCACTTATACTTAAAGCAGATTGACAATAGTCTTGACTTTCATTCCATCCACATGTCTCTCGAATGTACTCTGAGGCAGACCCTTTGTGAATGGATCCGCTAGGTTGTCTTCCGACGCTATCTTTGCCACCTTTATATCTCCTCTCTTAACGATTTCTCGTATAAGATGGTATTTTCTTTCTATGTGTTTCTGGCCTTGTAGGTTCTCCGTTCCTTTGAATTTGCAACTGCTCCGGCATTGTCACAATAGACAGTGATCATGTCCGGTAAATTCAGAACAACGTCCAAGTCCACTAAGAAGTTCTTAAATTATACTGCCTCTTTCGCTACTTCACAAGCAGCTACATATTCGGCTTCCATGGTCTAATCGGCGATGCATTTCTGCTTAACGCTTCTCCATGAAATGGCTCCTCATCCCATGCAAAACACAATACCCGAGGTAGACTTTCTGGAGTTTAGATCGGATTGGAAATCCGAGTCCGTGTATCCCATGGGAATTAGACTATTTGATTGGTAAATTAGCATCTTATCACGAGTTCTTTTCTGATACCTCAAGATGCACTTTACGGCAGTCCAATGGTCTTTCCCGAGATTACTTTGATATCTCACAACCATGCCCACGACAAAGCAGATATCCGGTCTCGTACATATCATTGCATACATAAGGCTTCCGACAGCCGAAGCGTACGGAACGCCTTTCATGTCATCTATCTCCGCTTGCATCTTAGGGCTCATTTCTTTTGATAGATGGATTCCTTGCCTAAAAGATACAAAACCTTTCTTGGAATCTTGCATGCTGAAATGCTTCAAAACAGTGGCAATGTATGAAGCTTACGATAAGCCCAACATCTTTTTCTTGTGATCGCGAGTGATCTTGATCCCAAGAATGTAACCGGCTTCCCCTAAGTCCTTCATATCAAATTATTTTGACAGCCATACCTTTATGTCTGACAATACCTTTACATTGTTTCCAATGAGCAGAATATCATCTACGTATAATACTAAG
Source organism: Ballota nigra (assembly GCA_947034835.1). Classification (NCBI taxonomy): domain Eukaryota; kingdom Viridiplantae; phylum Streptophyta; class Magnoliopsida; order Lamiales; family Lamiaceae; genus Ballota; species Ballota nigra. The sequence goes on along the minus strand of OX344722.1, from coordinate 23,550,561 downwards.
AATACCACCGCAGTTCCGTCGCACTTTTTATACACACAACTCTCGAACTCGTTTCAAACCTATAAGACTTAATCACTTGATCAAAACACTGGTTTCAAGTACGTGATGCTTGCTTAAGTCTATAAATGGATCTCTTGAGCTTGCATACGAGATTCTCTTGGCATTTTTCAATAAGACTTTTGGGTTGTTGCACATAGATATCTAACCCGTCAAGACTTCGGTTAAGGAAAGCCGTCTTGATATCCATTTGCCAGATCTCGTAATCTAGATACACATCGATCGACAAGAGAATACGGATGGACTTAAGCATAGCTATATGCGAAAAGGTTTCCTCATAATCGATCCCTTTTTTTTAGTGTACTCTTTTGCCACTGTCCTTGCCTTGAAGGTCTCAACCCTTCCGTCCGGTCCTCTTTTCCTCTTGTATACCCACTTGCATCCAATGGGTTTTACCCCATTACGTGGTTCGACCAACTCTCACACTTGATTATGATCCATCGAACCTATCTCGGCTTCCATTGCCATTTGCCATGAGTCTACGTCTTTGTCTTGGATTGCCTCGTCATATATCCATGGGTCTGATTCATCATTGGGAATCAAATCTGAAGATTCTCCTATTCCCATTAATCTCTCGGGTTGTCTAATAATCCTCCCACTACGACGGGGTTCCGATTGTGATGGTGTGACATGTGGTATATCATCTTGTATACTTGGTATCAGGGTTTGCCCTCTCAATTCTACTAAGGTAATTTCACTTTTAGGCTTCTGATTGTTCATATAGTCCTCTTCCAAGAATTTAAAGTGTGTACTAATCACGGTCTTTTGATCCTTTGTACTATAGAACATACACCCTTTCGTTCCCACGGGGTATCCTATAAACAACCTTAATTCCGAACGTGGATCCAATTTACCGGCTTCCTTGTCTAGCACGTATGCCGGACACCCCATATCCTCATGTGTTTCAGACTGGGCTTGCGCCTGGTCCATAATTCTATCGGGGTTTTAAGAACCGATTTGGATGGCACCAAGTTTAGAATGTAAGCCGCTGTTTCCAAGGCGTTACCCCATAACAATTTAGGTAAATCTGAATAACTCATCATGGATCTAATCATTTCTAAAAGAGTCAGGTTTCTTCATTCTGCCACACCGTTCTGTTGAGGGGTTCCCGGTGCGGTTAACTGGGATACGATCCCTTCGTCCGACAGGTAGTTCAAGAATTCATCGCTGAGGTATTCGCCTCCACAATCCGATCGTAGAAACTTGATACTCTTTTCCCTATATTTCTCGGCTTCGGCCTTAAATTCCTTGAATTTGTCAAAAGTTTCAGACTTATGCCTCATAAGGTAGATGTACCCATATCTCAAGTAATCATCAATGAAGGTGACAAAATACTCATACCTTATTCTTGCTTTGATCGACATTGGACTACACACATCGGTATGAACGAGTTCTAACACTTCCATGACTCTATTCTCCTTGGCTCCAAATGCCCTCTTGGTCATTTTACCCTCTAAACAGGATTAACAAGTTGGAAACGGCTCAACTTGGAATGATTCCAAGGATCCGTCTTTCACCAATCTTTCTATCCGCTTTAGATTAATATGACCTAGTCTAAGATGCCATAGAAGTGTTTCATTCATATCTGAAGAACGCTTTCTTTTATTACTCAAAATAATCGACGTGTTATTAGATTCATTATTTGAGTGATGTGCACACTTAATCGTATAGAGATTGTTCACCAAAGTTCCATGACAGATATGCTCATTCTTACGAAAAATAGAAACTACTTTATTAAAAGAAACCGAATATCCATAAAAATAACTTGGAAACTGAAATTAAATTCTTCCTAAAGTTCGGAACGTAAAAAACATCTCTTAAAATTAAAACTCTATCTTTAAAAGACAGGTGCACGATTCCCAATGCTTCGGCTGCCACTCTCGTAACATCGCCCAAAGTGATGAGGATCTCATTCTCGCTAAGTCGTCGGGTTAGCTGGAACCCCTAAAGAGTGAAACAAATATGATCAGTTGCCCCGGTATCCACTACCCAAACGTGGGTAGCATACGCCGCAACATAAGTTTCAACGACTAAAGCATGAGACTTACCTTTCTTTACCGCCTTCTTAGGCTTAGAACAGACAAACCTCCAATGTCCTTTCTCACCGTAATTGAAGCACTTACTCTTACCGGATATCTTCATACTGTACGGTTTGATTGCTCTTTCTTCGCCATCAAGAGTGAGTCGGTTGGTTTGGTTCTGATTAGTTTCCTTTCCCTCAATCTTACCTTCCATTGGCCTAGATTTCGAGAGAAGGCTCTTAATCACCATAACCTCATCCTTACTCCCTAAGTGCGACTCTACTGATACCAAAATTTTGAGCAGAGTATCCAAAGTGAATTTGTGTTCCGATAACATGTATTCCCAAAAGAACCCATCAAAACTGCTTGATAGCTTTAGGGGTATGGAATCAATTTGACTTTCTTCACTTTGACCGGCACCAAGAAACTCAAGCTTATCAAACTCACGCCTAAATTTGAGAACATGATCCCTTATGGGTGTCCCCTTCACCATTTCCTTCTTGAGCTTCTCATGAATGGTGAACAGATTAGTCATGGGGTTCTGATGGTGAAACATCTCTTCAAGGCTAACCATGATTTCAACAGCGGCTTCAATGCCTTCATGAATGCGTTTCAAATCTTCAGATATAAAAGTCAAGATGATGCGCTTCATGTGCTCATTGGAGCGCTTCCAATCATCATATACCACCTTTTCCCTACTCGACTTATCATTAGGTTTCTTGGGTACGTCAATGTTAAATATCCAATAGTGTTCTTGTGCGAGTAGGACCATTTTCATGTTACATTTCCATTCATTGTAGTTCTCACCAACAAGTTTGTAATCTTTAAGTATACTAAATAGTGGATTAAAAGGTTACGACATGATGAACTGAGAATAAAACATACATTCATATTAATATCTAGAAAAATACAAAATTACCACATAATTCGATCACATAAATTATATTGAAACCTTAAAACAATATAATCATGCATCAGCCAACATCTCGAAACAATTTAAATGCGCTACGAGGGATGGTCTATACATTTAAACACATTCAAGCGGATCACAAACTTAAAAGTTACAAATCCTTAATTTAAAATTAATAGTTAGCTCCCACTTTGACCCCATAAAAACTGACAGGGACTCCGTGGGGAGTAAGTTATTATCTGTTAGGATATAGATTAGATGTTTTGAAGATGTTAAAACAAGAACTTATAATAGGACTAGCTGAACCTGTTAGTCAGCTACAGATTAGTCTAGGTCTAGAATAGGTCTTTGGTTAAGGGGGAAGAAATCTGTGCAGACCAGAGAAGGTACCAGATAAGGTGACCAGAGAAGGTACCAGAGAAGGTACCAGATGAGGTGACCAGATGAGAAGTGACCAGATGAGATGTCCAGAGCAGAAGAGTCACCAGAGCAGAAGAGTCGCCAGAGCAGATGAGGTCCAGAGGAGTCTGACCAGATGAGCTTGGACCAGAGGAGTCTGACCAGAGGAGTCTGACCAGAAGACCTCTCCCAGATGAGGACCAGAGCAGAAGTGTTACCTGACCAGATGAGACCAGACCAGAAGACCCCAGACGAGAGACAGATTAGTTCACCTACCAGAAGCATCATTGTAATCTGGAGACAAGAAGACTTTGGAAATTCTTGATGGAGAAGATGGCAATCTGGAAGTCAACTGATAGGAGGATCTGATTGATTGATTGCTTGATTGAAAGTCAACTAATCAATCATATAATCAATCTTTGATTGATTATATTCCTCCAATTATGGTTGTTTGAATTACTAGTTCCCAACGGCTAGTTAATTCCTACAACTATAAATAGGAGTGCTTGGATTAGTTCAACATAGAAGAGTCGCGCGAGAGCACACCAAGAACACACGAACTCTTCCAATCACTCACCTTTGTCCTTTCTAGTTTATATACACTCTATTAGGAGTTTAGTTGGATTATTACTCAACCTGTTCATCTTGTTAGATAAGGTTGTTGTAAGTTGTAAGAAGGAGCTGGTACTTCGGAAATTCCAGTAAGTGAGTACGTAAGTTGGAGAGTGAGAAAGACCCCTTTGAAGAAAGGGAGAGTGGACGTAGGACAAGTTGGTCCGAACCACTATAAATCCGGTGTTCTCTACTTTTCTGTACTTTAAATTTCTGCATTTCAATTTTAGTACTTAATTCATAAATCGGGTTTTCATTAAAATAAACTTAAAAATGCTTTCCGCTGGATAACCTTTTTGGGACCAACATTATCAATTTCTTATGCCTAAGTAATAACCATAATTCAATATATGATTATTATTTCGCTTTGAGCAAGCCACTCGTGGTGAGGGTCAATACCGCCACTAGTAATAATCCACAATCATCCTTTCGGAATTTATTCATGTGAAATCCATCTTTTTAGCCGATCCGAGTGGGAAATATATTCCAAAAAGGCTTCACAAATAAATAAATTATGGAGGTCAAATTAATCCAATTTTATTATCCGGAATAAAATTGCAATTAAAGAAACTTACTTAGTAATTTTTTAAAGTAAAATTTTTCTTGGACAATTAAAATCATGCAAACACATATCAACAAATAATAGGTGCATGATAAAAAATACCCATCAAAACAAAAATTAAAATACATTGGAGCACTCAAATCCAATTATCACAGTTTAATTTTCTTCACGTCTTGATGTGAGAAATCGTCCTCGTAGCTTTCATCATTCGTCTTGAAAAGCTTCCACTCGAACAACAACACTTCATCAAAAAATTTCATTTGGGGTTCGGGACAACGTTTAGAATCACAAAAAAAAAAAACAAGAACAGAAAAAAAAATCACGGCCCGAGATCCGAGGCACGTCGGCCCACAGAGGTGGGCTGTGCACCTCTCGGTGCCACGACTGCCGAGCACCGGGCGGGTAGCGCCTCACGCACGCATGCTGTGCACCACGACACTCACCATGTACGGCGCCGTGCACCTCACGCACGCCGTGCTTTGGGTTTTGCCGTTCGTCCTCATTTTTTACCCCATGTACGATCCACCTCCATGCACGCGCCACACATGCATGCGTCGTCCGGGTACGTCATCTTCAACTCTTCGTTTCTATCTTCATCTCGATCCGGTTACAATTTATTTATAAAAAATAAATAAACCTAGATATAGACTAGTCTATTACATTGATCAAATCAAAATAAAAACTACTAATCTACTCGTGGATTTTCTCACGAGAAAAACAAATTTGAACGAATCGAATTAAAAACAAATAATTCACACGCATGAATAAAATATAAATATTAAAAAACCATAACAATTGCATACCTGCAAAAAAGATCTAGCAATTCTACTATCCATTTTCAATTTAATGTTAAACAATTTAAATTCCAATTTAAAGATCAGAGCCCAAAAACCGTGGCTCTGATACTACTTGTTGGGAAAATAGGGGTGCCCATAAACTATTCGGAATGAAATTTAAATACAAATTTAAATACAATTATTATCGAACCCAAGGGAAAGTGTTTATGCAAATAGATCCCTGAAGATCTACGCGTTGTAGCTAATATGAGTGTATGTTTGGGGATTTTTTTTTTAAGAATTAAATCTAAGCTAAAATAAACTAATTAAACTAAGAACGAAAGAAACGAATTAACTAAGGTTTGTATTCAAATAAGTGATTGTTAGGAAAATTATTGTATAGTTTTGATGAGTTAAAACAAACCAGAAGATGTAATAGGACCATCTGGACCTGTTAGCCAGATGATGATCTAGTTTAGGACTTAGTCTAGGGGGAACTGCCAGACCAGAAGACTTCACCAGAAGAGTCACCAGAAGACCCCACCAGAGGACTCCACCAGAAGACTTCACCAGATGAGATCTGACCAGAGGCAGAGAACCTTCCCCAGACCAGACGAGTCTGGTGGAACAAAAGATGCTCAGTTTGATCCCCTGTTTCTACTGAGTATTCTGGTTGTTAACCAGATCTGGACCAGAAGACACCGAGGTTGCCTAGTGTCTGGTCTTGCATTCTCTGGAGAGAATCAGAGTTAGGCAGAGGAAGCATTTGACCGTTGGTGATTCAAATCAAGTCAACAAGATCGGATTGGAAAGTATTTGAAGTTAATCAATCCAAGGATCTCACCAACCCAATCAATCAATTAGGGAATTGATTGATTGAAGCTTCCTTAAATAGAGGATCTGATTGATTAGCTCTCCAACGGCTATTCCCTAATCTCCTCTATAAATACAAGAGTGCAGTTCCAAGAAAAAACTCTAGAGACTCTCACGCGCACAAGTCATTTTCCAAGCTTTTAATAATCACTCTTAGCACTCTTATTGTTCACATTACATATCTACTCTTAAGGAGTTATTAGACTTTAACCTGTTCATCTCTAAGATAAGGTTGAAAGTTGATTACTTTAGATTGTGGTTAGATCTAAAGGAGTTGTAAGAAGGAACTGGTACTTCAAAAATTCCAGTACGTAAGTAAGTTGGTTGGTTGATAGTGAGATCCCTTGGATAAAAGGGAGAGTGGACGTAGGATATTCAGATCCGAACCACTATATATCCGGTGTTATTTATTGCTTTCGTTTATTTAATCTCTTACTTTTTTTGTGCTTTTATAATAAGAAGTTTGTTAAGACATAAACTTAAAGCTTCCGCAATTAATCTATCTAGTGGGACCAACAAGTGGTATCAGAGCAGTGTGTCCAACGACCACTGCTTTGTAAAGCTTTTGGTGGTCTCCGAGCAGATCTATTGCTCTTTATTGTTTTTGTTTAAATTCTTGTTAAATCCTTATTTTAGTAAATATGTCTTCGAGATCTTCTTATAAGAGTCGCAAACTGCAAGAATTCTCATTCGAGGATTATAGCCACTGGAGCTTCATGATGAGCAATCATCTTGGAGCTATTCATCACCGCATGTTAGATGTGGTAGAAAGTGACCCAATTAAATTTTACTGGACTCCTATTGATAGTGGCAGGTCAGAGTCCAGGGAAGAAACTAGTGAAACTGCCCAAAAAGCTGCAGAGGACAGAGTTCCCAGGCAAATAATCCTAAAAAAGAAAGATGAGCTTGACAATGATGAAAGAAAGCTCTACAACTTGGACCAGGTAGCAAGAATAGAGATCATTAACACACTTACTAAAGAGGTAATTGAAAAGGTCAGAACTTGTGCCACTGCCAAGGAGATGTGGGACAAACTTGCACTACTCTGTGAAGGAACATAGAAGATTAAAGACAACAAGCTCCAAGCTGTTCAACACTCATTTGACATCTTCAAGATGAAACCAGATGAGACTATTGACCAGCTGGATATGCGTCTCACAAACCTCCTGAACAAGGCTAGTGCCTTAGGTAAGACCTATTCAGAGAAAAAATAAATAGTAAAATATTGCGTTCACTAACCAGCAGGTGGAGAATCAAAGTCACTGTGATCAAGGACAACAAGGATCTCAACACTCTGGATCATCATCTTCTGTTGTCTGATCTCAAAGCTTATGAGTATGATCTTCAAGAGGAGGATCAAACAGAAGAGGTTTCCTCTTCTGGTCAGAAAGGAGTTGCATTCTCCTCAACTATCAAGACTGATGACAAGCCAAAGGAGTCTACTGCAGATGACTTGAGCCTCAAGGAGCAGGTAGCACTTCTAACCCGTAAATTGGATAAAATGAGTTGAAAATATGGCAGGTACAAAAGGCATTGGAAGGAGTCTACTAGAGACAGGAAGAGTTCCTTCAAGCCTGCAGAAAAGGAAAAGACATCTGGAGACTCAAGGGAGACCAGATTCAGAACTCCATAAAGGAGGAGAGATGACAACCCTGGCAGCTATGGGAGATCAGATTATCAGAGGAGGGATGGTAGCTCTGGCAGACCTGACTACCAGAGGAGAGAGAGTAGTCCAGCCAGATCAGACGACAACCAGAGGAGGAGAGAGCCAAGTCTTAGTCCCAGAGGAGACAATGCCTGCTACACATGCAACAAGACTGGTCACTACAGTTATGATTGTCCTCAACTTACTCCTAGGGAAAGAGAAAATAAAAGAATCAAGAGAGATATGAGATATGCAGACAAGAGAGGATTGCTGGCAGAAGCAGAGGAGGAGGATACTAGTTCCAGTTCTTCTTCTTCTGATTTCGGGTCTGAGGATGATGTATGTCTGATGGCAGACATCAATGAGGTACAAGAAAGTACCTTAGTCTTATCAAATTACAAATATACTGAATCCTCTAATTCATCTGGTAACTCCAGAGAGTCTGATATGCAGCAAATGCTATCAGATCTCCAAAATTATGTTCAACTATGTCAAAAACTTGAGAAAGAGAATGGTAGGCTCAGAACTGAAGTTCAATCCTTATCTCATGAACAAAAATCCACCAGAGAACTCATGAAAGATCATTCCAAAGAAGTCTCTGAACTTCAGGATAAGATCAAAGAAAGAGATACTCTGGTAGATCAAATCATGAAGGAAAAGAATTCTCAGGAGGATGAGCTCAATGAGCTTAGAGCCAAATACCAGACTATTATCAAGGGAAAACAAGTTGAGCAAACTATTGAGATACCTGTGCCCAGAGAAGATTCCATGAAACCAGATGTTCTATCTATTATTTCAGGATATTCTCAACGCATAAATGATAATAGTGGTTTAGGATATCCTGAAATTATTAAAAGATCTCATAAATATTGCTTTACTAAAGACAAGTCTATAAGATCTGGTGAACTTGTGGAACTCCGGAATGAAGAGGATCCTTCTGATCGCATGGTGGTTCACAGACCTGGTTGGAAATGGGACCCCCTGCTAATAATTCAAAACATAATCCAGAAGAGGTGAATGTTCTGGAAAGAAAAATTCTAGAGCATACAAGCCAGAAAAGAGAACCTATGAAGATTGATGGTTCTGTTCAGATGCCTAACCTGATTAGAGAACCTCAGAGGAATCCTAAAAGAGTGGAACCTAAGCAGATTAGGGGACCTAAAAAAGGAGACTCTAAGAGGAAACCTAATCAGAATAGGGGATATCAGAGGAGATATACTGAACCAAGGAACCTCAATCAGAATCAGGGATCTCAAAAGTGGAATGCTTCAAGAAGATTCCAGAACAGGAGACCTCAGAAGGAATCCTATCATCAGAATAGATCCAATCTTCAGAACCAGAGGAGGTCTTCCAGACCCATCTATAGAAAACCAACTGATCTGGGTAGTTATGACACCAGAGATGGTTCTTCTAGGATGTACCCTTACAACCAGACCTTTAAGACCATGTCTTTGAGGCAGGCCATTCCAAAGGCCAGATTTGAGAAAAGGTACACCAGACCTGTTTATAGGAAAGGTGTCCTTATCAGACCAGTAGCTCAATATGTCATTGTAAGAGGACATGTGCTGGTAGATAGATTTGGAAGGAAGATAAGATCTCCTCATCCAACAAGGGATGATATTTATCTTTGGATTCCTACAAAACTTGCAACTAACCAATCAGGACCCAGCACTAGTAGGGGACCTAATTGATTTCTCTGCAGGTAGATAAAAGCCCACTGGAGAAAGGATTTTCAAGCAACCATGTCTGGTACATTGATAGTGGATGTTCCAAGTACATGACCTTCCAGAAAGATAATCTCCAAGATTACAAGCCATTGAATGGGCCAAGAGTGATGTTTGGTGACAACAACTATGGAGTCACCAGAGGAGTTGGAAAGTTAACTTTTAATGGAGTATCTGTAGATGAAGTCTATTATGTTGAAGGACTCAAGCATAATCTGCTTTCAGTATCCCAATTCTGTGAAAAGGGATACTCAGTGAAATTTTCTAGTGATTCATGCACTGTTTTCTCTTCTAATGATATCTTGCTAATAGGCTTGAGGAAGGGTAACATTTATCTTGCAGATTTTAGCAGTTGTCCAAGAAATGCTTGCCTGGTTGCAAAAGGATCTGCAGAGAACAACTGGATTTGGCACAAGAGATTGTGTCATCTTAACTTCAAGACACTGAATAAGATTGCCAGAAAAGGTCTCATTCGAGGTCTTCCTAATGAAGTGTTTATGAAGGATCAGGTCTGTGGTTCATGCCAGAAGGGTAAACAACCCAAGACTTCCTTTAAGGATGTCCAGAGCACAACCACAACCAGAGTACTTCAACTACTTCACATGGACCTGTTTGGACCTGTTTCTCCTCTTAGTTTCAGTGGAAGGAAGTACACCTTGGTGATAGTAGATGACTTTTCAAGATACACTTGGGTAGTGTTCTTGTTTAAGAAAAATGAAACTATCACTAAGCTGCCAGAGTTCTTCAAGCAGATTCAGAATGAGCAGAACCAGAGCATAGTCAGAATCAGAAGTGACAAAGGGACAGAGTTTTTGAATTCACACATTGCAGATTACTGCAAGGATCATGGGATTTTTCATGAGACATCTGCTGCCAGAACACCTCAACAAAATGGAGTAGCTGAAAGGAGGAATATGACTCTCAAGGAAGCTGCAAGAACACTTCTGGCAGAATACAACATACCACAAAGGTTTTGGGCAGAAGCCATTAATACAGCTTGCTATACTCAGAACAGATGCTTAATTGCCCAGAGACATAACAAGACTCCATATGAGGTATGGAAAGGTAAAACCTCATCTGTTTCATATTTTCATGTTTTTGGATGTAAGTGTTTCATCCATGACAATGGGAAATCTAAATTAAGAACTTTTGATGCCAAAGTGGCTGATGGAATATTTTTGGGATATTCCAGCACCAGTAAGGCTTTTAGAGTTTTTAATAAGAATTCACTTTGTGTGGAGGAAACACCTCATGTTGTTTTTTATGAATCTGCTTTTGAGTGCAAGGTGAACTCTAAGTCTTCTGATGAGACACAGAATCAGACTATTCCTAGAGTAATCAAAGTCAATCCATCTATTTTTTAATCAGATTCAGACTCAGATTCAGATGATGACCCATCTCCTGGTTCTCTGAAGAAGAAGTCTTCACAAGGAGCAGAACCAGAACAGGTTGGAACTCCTGTAGGGGGAAGCTCTTCTGCAGGAGGTGATATGCACCAAGGTACTACAGAGGATGATCAATCAGGCAAGACCACAGGAAGGAGGACCCTGGTTGATCACCCCAATGACCTGATAATTGGAGATCCAACTAAGGGTATCCAGACTAGGAGAACTCTTAAGTTAGCTGCCTTATTCAGTTGCTATGTGTCCTTGATTGAGCCCAAGAACATCAAGGAAGCACTAAAGGATTCGAATTGGATTATTGCAATGCAGGAGGAGTTGAATCAATTCATCAAACAGGATGTTTGGGAGCTGGTAGACAGACCAAGACATCAAAAGGTGATAGGCACTAAGTGGGTTTACAAGAATAAGAAAGATGAGAATGATGTCATTACTAGGAACAAGACAAGGCTAGTGGCTCAGGGCTATTCTCCGTCTGAAAGGATAGACTATGATAAGACATTTGCTCCTGTAGCCAGACTAGAAGCCAGCAGACTGTTCTTAGCATATGCTGCTCACATGAAGTTCAAAGTATACCAGATGGATGTGAAATTTTCCTTTCTTAATGGGATTCTCATTGAGGAAGTGTATGTGGAACAACCTCCTGGTTTTGAACAAGGTGACAAGGTGTTTAAGCTTAAGAAAGCTCTTTATGGGCTGAAGCAGGCACCCAGAGCATGGTATGACACTCTATCTCAATTTCTTTTGGACAATGGTTTTACTAAGGGTAAGATTGATAGTACCTTGTTTAGGAAAGAAGAAGGAAAGGACATCCTTCTGGTCCAAATATATGTTGATGACATTATATTTGGATCCCCTAACAAGAAGCTGTGTGAGAAGTTTGGTGAACTCATGCAGAGCCAGTTTGAGATGTCTATGATGGGAGAAATGAATTACTTTTTAGGTCTGCAGGTAAGGCAAACAGAGAAGGGAATTTTCATAAATCAGGCAAAGTACATCAGAAACATGTTAGAGAAATTTAGAGTAGGATCTAGCAAAGCAGCCAAGATTCCTATGATGACAAATTTCAACATGGATCCAGATGAGTCTGGAGAGAGTGTGGACCAGACTCAGTACAGAGCACTCATTGGTTCTCTTCTGTACCTGACTGCAAGCAGACCAGATATAATCTTCGCTGTAGGAGTGTGTGCCAGATTTCAAGCTAATCCTAAGAAAAGTCATTTGGAAGCAGCTAGGAAGATATTGAAATATCTTAAGGGAACAATGCATTTAGGATTATGGTATCCTGCAGATGACAACTTAGAGTTAAGTGGCTATTTGGATTCTGATTATGGTGGATGCAGAATAGATAGAAAGTCTACAAGTGGAACATGCCAATTTTTAGGAAATAAATTGGTATCTTGGTTTTCTAAGAAGCAAACTTCAGTTGCTACATCAACAACAGAAGCAGAGTACATGGCTGCAGGGAGCTGTTGTTCACAACTACTCTGGATTAGTCAACAGCTTAGGGACTACCAGATTAGAGCCAAGGATATTCCTATATTCTGTGATAGTAATAGTGCAATTGCCATCACTCAGAATCCAGTTCTTCATACCAGGTGCAAACATGTTGATATAAGGCACCACTTTATCAGAGACCATGTTGAGAAGGGAGATATAAGGATGTAAAAGATTGCAACAGAGAAGCAGAGAGCAGATATTCTGACTAAGCCATTGGTTGAGACCAGATTCAGAGAGTTAGCCTTTGAGTTAGGATTATTGGATCCAGAGACAGATTTGTTTTAGGGGGAACATCAGAGAAGTATCCTTTATTTATACCTTATTCCATAATCTTTGTTCTTTAACACAAACATACCTGCAGATTAGAAATATCAGAGAAGTTACATCTCCAGATGAGGTATGCACCAGGTGACACTTGTCCCAGATCAGGTGCTGAGTCAGATCACAGAAAAGACCAAAGTCTTCTCTGACCAGAACCAGATGGGTTCCATTAGAGGAGATGTAACACCAGACTAGCTGTGGTATCATCTGGTTACGATATCAGGTGACAGGTATGTCTTTACTTCTCTGGCCTCTGCTCATTGGGATACACCTTTCAAATTACTTAATACACGCAAAACGTTTCAACTTCAGAGTGTATTTAAGACTAGGGTATAGGGCCTAGGCAATCATTTCGCTTTTTCTCTTGACTGCCACAAAAACCCCTTTATGCCCAGTCCCAATGACCACGCCTACGCACCAGATTAAATCTGTATTTTGCCTTTTAATCTTGGCCATCAGATTTAATTACTGTGCAAAATGTCAATCAATTCGAAAATTGATTTTGTTCCCTAATTTATATTTGGAAATTACACGCGTTCACTTCATTTATTGTTCTTACCACACGTATTACCCTATTTAAATCAAATTTCTTTTCAATCTGTCTTTTCACGTTTCATATTTTCAAATCCCTAACTTCTCTCTGCAAGTTCTCTATCTTTCTCTTTTTCACACTCTTCTTTCAGTCATGGCTCCTATGTGCAACCTCGACCATGTATACATCATGAAAAAGCTTAAGACAGAGATGGTGGTGGACTTCTACACCACGAAGAACCCAGTGGCACTGTCAATTCTGGAGTTGCTCCAGAGAGCAGGGGTGGAGAAGTTAATTTCAACGGTTCAAAGAAATTTTAGGACTTTGGACGGATATGCGGCCCAATTTCTGGTCCGTATGAAGATCCACGACGACTACATTTCATCCAAGATCGACGAGGAAGATTTGGTGTTTTCCAAGCAAGATTTCTGCAGTTTATTCGAGAATATCTCTACAACAGGCATAGATCTATTGACGTACAAGGAGGATGATATTGTTGGTTCCTTCAAGCTTTTTGCTTGATCCTCTTGCCAGAACATCACGAAGGGCTTTTTGGACAAACATTTGAGGCAGAAGTATAAGGTGTTGTTCGATATAGTGGTGAAAGTGCTTATGTGTAAAAATCACAGCACAGATGCCATTTTCAATGGCAGGATGTGTGTGATGCGAGCATTGTAAGATGGAGTACAATGTAATTGGGCGGAATTTTTCTGGGATGTGTTGAGGAAGAACAAGTTGAAGGTGAAGAAGGAGCCTTGTCCATCCAGACCAGCGGAGTTGCAGTTCTACTTCACTGCAAATGTTTCGTTGGGAACGAAACTGACTCTTATTTTGGATTCATTGCTTCCAGAGATGCAGTGGGAAGACTCCTGGTGTAAGGGATTTCATAAATCCAAGATTCTATTTTCTAAGGATAGCCCTCTTCATGGTCATGCCGATTCAGACGAGGAGTAAGCCATCCCTGCCCCTTCTATTCAAGCAGTGCCTTCGCCTGCTAAGGGGCAGAAGCAGCAGCAAAAGTAGAAGACCCAGAAGAAAGCTGCTGAAGCAACTGGTTCCTCAACAGTTGCATTCTCTGGTTCCTCAGAGGAGGACCAGATTCCTCTTCTTGATGTCTTGAAGAAGAAGAGTGAAGGTGCTGAAGCTGCCAAGAAGGCAGGTGCTTCCAAGAGGAAGAGGCCAGAGTAGGCCAAGAAGGTGTCTGTCAAGAAACCCAGTGTTAGGATATAGATTAGATGTTTTGAAGATGTTAAAACAAGAACTTGTAATAGGACTAGCTGAACCTGTTAGTCAGCTACAGATTAGTCTTGGTCTAGAATAGGTCTTTGGTTAAGGGGGAAGAAATTTGTGCAGACCAGAGAAGGTACCAGAGAAGGTGACCAGAGAAGGTGACCAGAGAAGGTACCAGATGAGGTGACCAGATGAGGTATGACCAGATGAGATGTCCAGAGCAGAAGAGTCACCAGAGCAGAAGAGTCACCAGAGCAGATGAGGTCCAGAGGAGTCCGGCCAGAGGAGTCTGACCAGAGGAGCCTGAACAGAGGAGTCTGCCAGAGGAGTCACCAGAAGACCTCTCCCAGATGAGGACCAGAGCAGAAGTGTTACCTGACCAGAAGACCCCAGACCAGACGAGACCAAACCAGATGAGAGAGACAGATTAGTTCACCTACCAGAAGCATCTTAGTAATCTGGAGACAAGAATAATTTGGAAATTCTTGATGGAGAAGAAGGCAATCTGGAAGTCAACTGATGGAAGATTTGATTGATTGCTTGATTGAAGTCAACTAATCAATCATATAATCAATCTTTGATTGATTATATCCCTCCAATTATGGTTGTTTGAATTGCTAGTTCCCAACGGCTAGTTTATTCCACAACTATAAATAGGAGTGCTTGGATTAGTTCAATACAAGAGTCGCGCGAGAGCACACAACAAGAACACACAAACTCTTCCAAACACTCACCTTGTCTATACAAGTTTATATACACTCTATTAGGAGTTTAGTTGGATTATTACTCAACCTGTTCATCTTGTTAGATAAGGTTGTTGTAAGGTGTAAGAAGGAGCTGGTACTTCTCAATTCCAGTGGTTCGTGAGTAAGTTGGAGAGTGAGAAAGACCCCTTTGGAGAAAGGGAGAGTGGACGTAGGATCGTTATATCCGAACCACTATAAATCCGGTGTCATTTACTTTTCTGCAATTTAGATTTCTGCATTTTAATTTTAGTACTTGATTTATAAATTGGGTTTTCATTAAAAATAAACTCAAAACGCTTTCCGCTGGATAACCATTTTGGGACCAACAAGTGGTATCAGAGCAGTGTGTCCTACAGACCACTGTTTTGAAATTATCTCGGTGGTCACCAGGGCAGATCCATATTTTTTTAAAAACCCAAATACTTGTTGTGCTAACAATTTTTGCAGAAATGGGCTCAAAGAGAAGCAGTAGAAGATACACTAGGAGTTACTCCAAAAGAAGCTTCGCAGAGGAGGAAGATGAGGTATCCACTTCTGGTTCATCATCTAATTTTGGACCAGACGAAGAGGTTTGTCTTATGACAGACGAGGTATGCAATCGAACTCCCTCTTCTTCTTCTTATTCTTCGTTTTCTGAACAATCAGAGGAGTCTGATATGCAGAAAATGCTATTAGATCTCCAAACTTCTATACAACTTTGTCAAAAGTTGGAAGAAGAGAACACAAAGTTGAAAGCAGAAAATCAGAAGCTTTCACAATGTTTTAGCAACCCAACTGATCTACCAGCTGAACAAGTTCAAACTCTGGTAGAAGAGTCCACTGACTTGAAAACCAGATGTGATGAACAAACTAAGCTAATAGAAAAGTTGCTTGCTGAAAACATTGAGAAAGATAATGAATATACTCTGCTGGAAGCTAAGTTCGATGAACTCTTCCATCAAAACAAAATTGTAAAAGATAGTGAGGACAAGCTCAAGCTGAGACTGGAGCAGCTGACTATAGCAAACAATGCTGTGTCACATATAGCTGCCTCATCTCAAAGAGAGCATGATAAAACAGGCCTTGGTTATACCAAACCTGAATCCTCACCTGTTCAGAAAGAAGAACAGACTAGTAATTTTATTGATAAGGGTAAAAGGCCAGCTGACCAGGCAACTCAGCCTAATGGGCAGATGAGTCCTAAAACTCAAAAACCCAAAAGGCAGAGGAGGAATTTTAAGAAGGACTATACCCAGAATAAAAGACCTCAGCCAGGCCAGCAGAGTAGAAGACAATCTGGATCTTCTCAAAAGAGGCAGAACCAGATGACTCCTACTCACCTGCAGAGGACTTTCAAGTCATCTGCCAGACCAGTTGGAACATTTGATGGTTCTAGTAAGACTTATCCTTATCAAAAGAATTTCAAGTCTGTTGCTTTAAGACAAGTTATTCCTTCTATTGGACAAGCTCATAAGAGAAGAAGAACCTCTAGAAGAAATAACCATGTCGAAGCTTCTCATGTTCAGTGTGTTTTTGTTGATATATATGGAAGAAAGATAAGATCACCTGATCCAAAAAGGGATGATCTATTCTTGTGGCTTCCTAAATATCGTGCTAACCCCCCTGGACCCAGAAGGGTACCAAAAAGTTGATTGCCCGCAGATACACAAGAAGACCAGCTGATGTTTTGCCCCAATATCAGCTGAGCATACTTTGAGGGGGAAAGATCAGTTGACCCAGCCTGCTAGAATCTCTATTTAGATGTTTCAATATTTTCTTGTCTTGTTTTATTTAAAGTTCTTCCAGTTTTAACATCATCAAAAAGGGGGAAATTGTTAGGATATAGATTAGATGTTTTGAAGATGTTAAAACAAGAACTTGTAATAGGACTAGCTGAACCTGTTAGTCAGCTACAGATTAGTCTTGGTCTAGAATAGGTCTTTGGTTAAGGGGGAAGAAATCTGTGCAGACCAGAGAAGGTACCAGAGAAGGTACCAGAGAAGGTGACCAGAGAAGGTGACCAGAGAAGGTACCAGATGAGGTGACCAGATGAGGTATGACCAGATGAGATGTCCAGAGCAGAAGAGTCACCAGAGCAGAAGAGTCACCAGAGCAGATGAGGTCCAGAGGAGTCCGGCCAGAGGAGTCTGACCAGAGGAGCCTGAACAGAGGAGTCTGCCAGAGGAGTCACCAGAAGACCTCTCCCAGATGAGGACCAGAGCAGAAGTGTTACCTGACCAGAAGACCCCAGACCAGACGAGACCAAACCAGATGAGAGAGACAGCTTAGTTCACCTACCAGAAGCATCTTAGTAATCTGGAGACAAGAATACTTTGGAAATTCTTGATGGAGAAGAAGGCAATCTGGAAGTCAACTGATGGAAGATTTGATTGATTGCTTGATTGAAGTCAACTAATCAATCATATAATCAATCTTTGATTGATTATATCCCTCCAATTATGGTTGTTTGAATTGCTAGTTCCCAACGGCTAGTTTATTCCACAACTATAAATAGGAGTGCTTGGATTAGTTCAATACAAGAGTCGCGCGAGAGCACACAACAAGAACACACAAACTCTTCCAAACACTCACCTTGTCTATACAAGTTTATATACACTCTATTAGGAGTTTAGTTGGATTATTACTCAACCTGTTCATCTTGTTAGATAAGGTTGTTGTAAGGTGTAAGAAGGAGCTGGTACTTCTCAATTCCAGTGGTTCGTGAGTAAGTTGGAGAGTGAGAAAGACCCCTTTGGAGAAAGGGAGAGTGGACGTAGGATCGTTATATCCGAACCACTATAAATCCGGTGTCATTTACTTTTCTGCAATTTAGATTTCTGCATTTTAATTTTAGTACTTGATTTATAAATTGGGTTTTCATTAAAAATAAACTCAAAACGCTTTCCGCTGGATAACCATTTTGGGACCAACACCCAGGACATGCAGAAGAGCTCCAAGGACACTCCTGGTGGATGAGCCATCAGAGGAGGAGGAGGAAGAGGTTGAGCCTCTGAAGAGGAAGCCTAAAGCAAGGAAGGCTATTCTTCAAGATTCAGACTCTGGCTCTGACCTTGGAGATGCACTGGAGCAAGCTATTGATGAAGCTGCCAAAATCATGCAGGACTCCACTGCTCCAGTCCCTTCTGAAGAGGTAATCCCCCCTATCTCTACCTCAAACCCTATTAATCTTGTTACCCCCTCTACCTCTCCCCCAGATAACCCTCCCCAAACTCCATCTGCTTCTGGTGCCCCAATTGTCTCACCAGAGCAGACTCTCCCTGATACCCCCATATATACTCCCTCCACCATACCTACTCAAACACCTTCTCCCCCACTTTTCCAAACACATCTTCCCACAAATCCCTCTCCCCCAGCCCCTGTACCAGAAGGGACATCTACTTCTGGTGCAGAACCCTCCATTCCTTCCACATCACATATTCCAATCCCACCCTCTGTACCAAAGATCCCAACTACTTCTGGTGCAGAGCAACCCATTCCTTCATCCTCTACCTCACAAATTCCAAACCCTCCCCAATCTCAAACAGATCAGAACTCTAACCTGAACCCTCTTTCTATGGCATTGGGATTCCCTGGCCCTCCCCATTCTCCCACATGCCTTACCAGCGATGATAGTGAAGATGAGGAAGCTTCACTTGAGCCTGATCACTTAGCACCTTCCTCCTCTGCCTCTGGGCCCAAACCCTTCACTTTCTCATCTGCAGAAATGGGTCCCATTAGGCAGAGTATGAGTGTGAGTGCTCAGCTCTGGCTAAGAGAGCATTTCCCAGTTTTTCTGGAGCACTTACCACTTTGGCAGACCTTACTGATGCCAAAGTCTGGAGCAAGGCCAGACATGAAGATGTGGAGGACCTCATGTTGTTGCTTGAAGAAATGGGTCCCTCCAACTTCACTGCCTGGGAGATAGAGCTGAAGAAGAAGATGAACATTCAGAACCCAGCTGAGCTGGAGACCCCAGCTGCGGCCAAGGTGGTAAATCGCACCTTGTTGATCCAGAAGGGAGTGATGATCTCCCCTGAGGGCCCCTCTTATAAGTTTGGGCCTCATTTTGTCTTTCCTCCAGAGCTCTACTCTGATGAGGAAGATTTTGATATGTCTCCTGCCGTGCTCCAGAAGATGAAGACTTTCTTCAACGAGCAGATCATGCAGATTGGGCGATTCTCTAAGGCAATTCAACACATGGCCCCTGCTATGATAGAGCACCAAATTCGGCAGGAGAGGAGGATTTTCCTTAAGCAGATCAAGTCCACTCTTGCTGAAGTTAAAGCCTCCTTTAAGGCAAATGGTCTTTTTGTGAAGCTGGATGTTATGCACAGCCAGAAGCAGCTCCAGGAGCACGTGCTGGAGCAGCTGAGACCAGTTTCTGTGTTGAAAGTTGAGTTGGTCACTCAAATGCTGGAGACTGCCAAGCTCAATGATTCACTCCAGGAGATGCTTGCCAAGTAGGAGAGATTAGTTGCAGAATCTCAGGCTTACCTTGAGGAAGCAAAGTAGCTTCGTGATCTTCACTCTTCCTCCAACACTGCCTTGCCTGATCTCATAAGGCAGGTAGTGGAGCCCCTCCTTGATGAAGTTAAAAAGGGGGAAGAGAAGGCCAGAACTGATCTGGCGAAGACCACCAATGAGACCCTATTTAGCCATGGAGCGCGCCTGGACCTGCTAGAGAACACCTTGGCCCAGGCGGAGCTACAGAAGAAGAAGAAAGAGGAGCTTAAATCTCTTACCATGGCTAAGCAGCTTGCTACAGAAGAGGAGTCGGAAGCAGAGCAGGATCCTATCTCTATCTCTGGACCTGCGAAGAAGAAGATCAGGAAAGTCAAGAAAAGCTTCCTAGAAGAAGTAGTGGAAGAGGCAGAGAAGAGGTTCAGAGAAGAAACGCCTGAAGAAAGGCAAGCAAGGATCAGGAAAAACATAGATGAAGAGCAGAGGCTCTGATATGTTAGGAGGCAAAACAAGAAGAGCAGAGAAGCTGGTATCACTCCTGGTGCCAGTGGATCCAGTCAGAAGAGGAAAGCACCTATTGAGGTCATGAACATCTTGCCTCTCAGGACAGAAGGGTCCTTTGACTCAACTGTGCCTGTGCCTTTGATAGAAAAGTGGAGAGAAGCCAAGACTCTCTGGTTCATTCAACACTACATCCAGAGACCTCCACCAGAGGATGCTGCTCTCATCAACAGAACCTTTCACTCTTGGATGAAAGCTTATGATGCAGATCTGTACAAGCAGCTGATGGATTCAACTATTGAGTTCAACCTGGAAGTCACTGCTCCTGAATTCCATTATCTCAATACTCCAATGGCAGGAGACCAGGTTGATTGGGCTGAATTGAAGAAACTGTATAAGACAAAGGTGTTGGTGAATTTCACTCCAACATCTTCTGCAGAGTTGAAGGCCATTCAAGACAGGTTCCTTGACTGGTTTCTGGTGTCTAAAGATAACAGAAGATATGCCTAGATTAGGACCAGACTTGCTTTGTAATCTGTAATCTCTTTTATCCTTATTATTAATGAAAATAATATCTTCTCTGTCTCAAAGAGAACTCCTTGTTGTCTTATTGTTTGCCTGATAAGATCTACTCTAAGGTCTTATCCCTTTATTGTTTTCTTGCTTATTTTCTGTTTTTGATCAGTTCTGGTAGTGTTTTAACTCCATCAAAAGGGGGGAAATTGTTAGGAAAATTATTGTATAGTTTTGATGAGTTAAAACAAACCAGAAGACGTAATAGGACCATCTGGACCTGTTAGCCAGATGATGATCTAGTTTAGGACTTAGTCTAGGGGGAACTGCCAGACCAGAAGACTTCACCAGAAGAGTCACCAGAAGACCCCACCAGAGGACTCCACCAGAAGACTTCACCAGATGAGATCTGACCAGAGGCAGAGAACCTTCCCCAGACCAGATGAGTCCGAACCAGATGAGTCTGGTGGAACAAAAGATGCTCAGTTTGATCCCCTGTTTCTACTGAGTATTCTGGTTGTTAACCAGATCTGGACCAGAAGACACCGAGGTTGCCTGGTGTCTGGTTTTGCCTTCTCTGGAGAGAATCAGAGTTAGGCAGAGGAAGCATTTGACCGTTGGTGATTCAAATCAAGTCAACAAGATCGGATTGGAAAGTATTTGAAGTTAATCAATCCAAGGATCTCACCAACCCAATCAATCAATTAGGGAATTTATTGATTGAAGCTTCCTTAAAAAGAGGATCTGATTGGATTAGCTCTCCAACGGCTATTCCCTAATCTCCTCTATAAATACAAGAGTGCAGTTCCAAGAAAAATCTCTAGAGACTCTCACGCGCACAAGTCATTTTCCAAGCTTTTGATAATCACTCTTAGCACTCTTATTGTTCACATTACATATCTACTCTTAAGGAGTTATTAGACTTTAACCTGTTCATCTCTAAGATAAGGTTGAAAGTTGATTACTTTAGATTGTGGTTAGATCTAAAGGAGTTGTAAGAAGGAACTGGTACTTCAAAAATTCCAGTACCTAAGTAAGTTGGTTGGTTGATAGTGAGACCCCTTGGATAAAAGGGATAGTGGACGTAGGATATTCAGATCCGAACCACTATATATCCGGTGTTATTTATTGCTTTCGTTTATTTAATCTCTTAATTATTTTGTGCTCTTATAATAAGAAGTTTGTTAAGACATAAACTTAAAGCTTCCGCAATTAATCTATCTAGTGGGACCAACAGTGATGGTGATGCTCAGGATAGAAATCCCTACGTATACTAACGGAGCAGGTACATAATCAAGATAATCGTGACGCGCAAAAATAACCTAAGTAAAAGATTGTAAGATGAAAGCTCAAGATTTCAAACCCTAATACTTTATCCTATCAATCGACTTCACTAATCCACTAACGAATTAATAGATTGTGCTTAATTAAAGAGACAATAATTTAACTAATGGTGATACGGCGGTCCTCCTTAGCTAAACCGGTAGATTAATTAACCATTTCTAAACCCTCTCATTAAGTCTACTCGTTGTTAAAGAGTGATAAGGTCGTCCTCTCTCTAACACTTTTCAAACGAAATTCAAGAATAAAGTTAAGATTAATTTTAAGAATTCATTAATTAAGAGAATTAAAACCTAACGTCATGAATTACCCTAATTACATACCCACAACCTACTTCTACGAGTTCATCCTACCCTAAGCATGCAAGGGTTTTAGCCGGACATGGCTTTGACAATAATAAAAGCAATAGAAGAAGTGACAAACATAAACATAATGATTTGAATGAATAAAAGATCAAACATAAACTAGGGTTTAAAGAAATACTTGCAAAGAACTGGATTTAAATTAAGAAAACTAAGTCTCAAAGTAATAACGAACAAAGATCTGAAGAAACGAAATTAAAAAGCAAAATCGTACTATGAATTCGTAAAGAAAACCTAAAAAACGTGAATCTCAAGCTTGCTCGTCGAAAACTAACTCTAAAAATACTATGGTATCAGGTGGTGTATGTCGTGGTGTTCGTGATGTCGAGTGCTCTAAAATCGTGTTCGGAAGGGGTATAAATAGGCAACGGGTCGAATCGGGAGTTAATGGGCCAAAATTCATGTACGCTCGTGCATTGCTCGTGCACTAGTGCACGAGTTCACCCCCGTCGTGCGCTCCAATTCGTCCAGAGAGCTAAAAGTGCTTGATCTCCCTTTGCTCGTGCACTAGTGCACGACCTACGTCTGCTCGTGCGCAGTGCACTAGTGCACGACCTTCTCGAGTGCTATACTCGACTGCTCATGCGGTGCACTAGTGCACGACCCTTCTCGTGCTCCTTGCTTGTGCACTCCAATGATACTTTTGCTCCCTCGAACTAATACTTTTCGTATTTCTTCGATATCTTCTCATCCGGGAGTCCGTTTGAGTCAATTCAAAGTCCTACGAACTCCTCTTTTCGCCCTCTATCCATCTATAGGCATCAAAGAGACAAATTCATTAGTTTATGAAAATGATACTAAAATGACTCTGAATACTCATATAAATCAATCAAAACAAGGGCATTTCGAGTGACGAATCATGACAATTTCACGCCTAATCAACCCCCCCAAACTTACCATGTTGCTTGTCCTCAAGCAACGAAATAATAAGTCAAGTGAAATTGTTAGGAATGAGTCAACGAATCAAATCAAGCAAGCAAATGAACTCGAGCTTCAAAGATCAATCACAAGTATACTCACTCACCTTCCTTCATCATACTCATGCAACAATAACAAGAAACACCAGGATCAATCATGGATGTGCACTCAACGATGTGTTTCACTCCCTCACAAGTGTATATCAATGATAAAGGGAATCACTCAAATAATCAATCACACATATCGGCAGTCATAGGCTTGTAAGCACTCTTAACTCCGACCATACTCTAGAAATCAATGCCGAATCAAAAATGACTTTTCTCAAGGTTGTAATGTAGGCTCTTTGGACAGGTGGGATAACAATATGGGTAAGTGACTAAGTGATTGGAGAATAGAAAATCAAACTTTAGTACTTCGAGATTAGGAACAGAATACTTAAAACAATTTCACTCAACTCACTTTCAATTCCAATTCTCAACACTTCAATTTTTTTTCTTTTTTTTCTCACTCTTTTCACTTTTCTCAATCACTTCACTTCTTTGTTTTCACAAAAACATGAGCTCATTTTTTTCATTTGCTCATTCTCAATTTTTTCTTTTTCCCACAACTCAGAACTTCATCACTCCTTCTTCTCATACTCACTCAAGCAATCACATTTTCCTCTTTCAATTCAACTCAATCCCTTCACATTCACACTTTTCCTATTCTACACTCAAATTGGGACAAAAAGGCTTAGGAACTTGGAATAATGTTTAAATGTACTAGCAAATGAAATAGGCTTAAAGCTCAAAGGGGCTAACAAGGGACAAATGTCAATGGTAGGGAAACTTTAGGCTAAGTGACTCATTCAAAACAAAGATGGCCTAAGATCACATTCGGCATATCAAACTAGACACAATCTAGAAGCAAGAGCACACACAAGTTCTAGCATCCTCTAAGGTGACGATCCACTCACAAACGAAGAGATCAATTCATGCATCAAACTCTCATAAGGCTCAAATCTCACGGCTTTCACATCCATGCTAGTCCTAGTGAATTCTCACTCTCATTACACAAGTACTCAAAAGAAAAACTCGCAAGCATTCTAGTTCTTTCTCAATTCAACTCTAACTCAATCACTCACACAACAAAACTCCTAACTAAACCTCACTATTCACCCTAATCATCAAATCATACTCAAAGATCGCAATCAACAAGCATAAGATGATTGATAGGCATGAAATATGTAGTAGCATCTCAAAACATTATTAGCTCAAGGAGCATCTCAAGACTCAAATAACCAAACTCAACTCAAAGAGATGTGTGCGCCTATGCAATGTAACACTGGAACATATAAAAAATGCCACCCCACAAACTTCGACCTTGTGAAGAGGTCTAAGTTTGGGGTTACGGGTTATCTCATCCAAACAATTCAGTTTCTCTTAACAACACAACACACTTCTTTGCTTGAGTTCCTCCCTTTTGGATAACTCCATGATTCCTCTACTCTCTCGAGACAAGCCTACAAAATAAAATTCTCAAGTACGAGGTTAAAACTTACGATTCACAATTCGACAAAATAAACAAAACACATAAAAAACAACTAAAAATGGGTTGCCTCCCATTAAGCGCTAGTTTTAAGGTCCTAATGCCTGACCGAGCTCGAAGGAGCTTATGGGACATGATACTCAAAATTACCTCACTTACTCTCATAAGAGTGGTGCTTGCATTTCTTTCCTTGATGCCCCTCCATCATGAGCTCCTTTGCTTCCTTCTCATCCCCAAGTGGTAGGGATCTCAACTTCTTCTCACCTTTATCTGGAGGAGTCTTACTAAGCAATTTCTTGCGCTTGGACTTTTTCTTCTTAACTCCTCCTTTCCCCTTCAACTGCACCACGTCCACACTTTTCACTTCTTCATCCTTCAACTTCTTCCCTTCATCCCTATCAAAATAATCAAGATCGTAATGCTCATGGGTTAAATTATCAAGTGAAGGACTAACTAAATCATGAATATGAGAAAGATTAGAGATAGGAGGTGTGTCTTCAACACGAGGATCAATTGCATCCATGCAATAACAGCTTTCATCCTCCTTCGGGTACTTCATGGCCTCATATAGGGAAATCTTTATCTCTTGATCATCAACTTTCAACGTGATCTTCCCATTTGCCACATCTAGCACCATCCCGACCGTTGCTAAGAACGGTCTTCCCAGGATCAATGGAACGTGCTCATCTTCCGCCATGTCAAGCACCATAAAATTGGCTGGAAATATGTGATCCCCAACCTTTACAAGGACGTTTTCAACCTCACCTTGATGTCGAGTAATAGACCGGTAGGCAAGTTGAAGTATCATCATTGTCGGTTGAAGTTCTCCACCCTCCAACTTCTTGAATAACAACAAGGGCATAAGATTGATGCTCGCCCCAAGGTCGCACAACGCTCCCTTCTTGACTCCATTCCTGATATCACATAAGATTGTGAAACTCCTGGGATCCTTCAACTTTGGTGAAAGTGCTTTGTGCACTAATGCACTCACCTCATGGTTCAGCTGCACCAACTTGGGCTCATCAACTCTCCGTCTCTTTGCAATCAAATCCTTCAAGAACTTGGCATAATTCAGCATTTGTTCCAAAGCATCATAAAAAGGAATGTTAATATGCAATTTCTTAAAAACATCAAGGAATTTAGCGAATTTCTCATCAAGCTTCTTTTTCATGAAGCGCTGTGGATACGGGACGGGTATCACAGATTTGGGTACCCCCCATTCATCACGCTCAGTCTCTTTCACTTTCTCCCTTGCTTCCTTTGCCTTCTTCCACTTAGGAACTCTCTAACTCTTCTCAATGCCTTCCTCTTCAGGCTCTTTGCTCTCATGGGACTCATCCACATCTTTACTCTTCTGAGAGCCTTCACCCTCAACTCCTTTCTCAACTCTCATCTCTTCAATCTCATCTCTAACAGCCTCAGGCTCTTTTCCTTCTATCTCCACCTCTCCTTGGGGCGTCTCAGAATCAGCAGGCATCTGAGAACCATCATAGTTTGTCCCACTTCTAAGGTGGATCGCCTTGCAATGCTCTTTCGGGTTCCCCTCCGGCATGGAAGGATATTTACCCGGCTCTCTTCCCAATGATTTTGCAATCTGGCTCATCTGGTACTCTAATGAAGTGAACCGCCGGTTGTTCTCTTGCTGAATTCGATTCAGCTCTACATCTCTCTTCTGGAGTTCTTGATCACGCTGATCACCTTTCTTATGCAACTCTTTAACGTCATACTCCAAAGAGGACAATCTCTTGCTTCCTTCCTCCACCTTCTGAAGGATAGCTCTCAACATCTCCTCAGTTGAGGCACCGCCTTCTCCACCCGGAAGTTTAGAACCTGGATCCACACCTTAAGGAACTATAATTCCGGCATTCAGATTAGCATATGAAAAATTCTCGTTCTTCCTCCATGTGTTTTGAGGAGGCTGCTGGCCTCCTTGATACCCTTGGGTATTCCTCCATTGATTTTGAGGTGGTTGTGGACCTGGAGGTACAAATGGTTGGCCATAAGAAGGCCTTCCAAACTGATTGCCACCTTGTGGATAGTTAGGTTTTCCCATAAAGTTGGCCTCTTCTTGCTGACTCGTGGGTGGGTCCACTTTCTCATTCACTGCTACATTCCCTCCAACCAGATTCTGCCCATCTCGAGGTTGCTGATCTTTTCCATCATAGCCATCAACAACTTCCGTGTCCCCTCATGCTCCTCCAACTTACAAACTCTCTGAAATTTTGGATCCCCATTCCATGCCCCGACATTCGTAACAATGTTTTCGACAATTTCTCTATATCTCGCTATCCCTTGGTTCAAAAATGCTCCACTGGCACACGCATCGAGATGGGCTTGGCCAGCCTTGCTAGCTCCGCTGTAGAAGAATGCCATGACATCCCCCTCATTGTACCCGTGCTGCGGGCACTCAATCAATATGTTCGAGTATCTCTCCCACGCTTGACGTAAGTCTTCTCCTTGCTTCCGGCGGAAGGAAAAGATCTCTACCCTTACTTTAATTATTCTCGATGGAGGGTAGAATCACTCGAGGAACAGACGCTCAAGCTCAGCCCATGTGGTTACACCTCCCCGTGGGAGCGTGTTATCGTACCACTCCTTGGCTATTCCCGTCAAAGAGAATGGGAACAGCCTGAGCCTCTTGGCATCTTCAGACATGCCATTATAATTGAATGTGGATGCGATCATCAGAAAGCTCCTCAAATGAGTATGAGGATTCTCCTTCCCAACCTCCCCCTTGAATTGATTCTCGGTAAGCAGCTTAAGAATTCCTGGGGAAATCGAGAAGTTATTTGCCTCTACAGGGGGCAATGCCACTCCATCATAGTACCTCTGCGATTGTGCCGCGAACCTTCCTCTAATAGCCATGTTCTAATCTGCGTTCTGAGGAACGTGCTGAGGATTAGCAGGTGGTACGGGTACTTGTTGGGTGGTGGTGGTTGATAAGCTGGTGGTTGGTTATAAACAGAAGGTGGAGGATACGGGTATGGTGGATACGGATAAGGTGGGTATGGGTAAGGATAAGGTAAGTTGTTTTATGGAAAGTTATTCTGTGGGTAAGCAGGGTTGTTTTGAGGATGTTGGACAAGGTTATGAGCTGGATTGTTTACGTTTTGTGTACCCGGGTTTAGGCTCTGGTTATCTCCTAATAGAACTTGATTGTGACTAACACTACCTCCAGTGCACTCAACTCGGTCCACTACCTGATTGAACTCATTCGCAGCATCATCCAACTCATTACTACTGTCCATGTTCACGTTTTCGTTCTCTCCTCTGGCAACGCTCATCCTTCTTAAGAAGGCTCGGTTTCTTCTTGCTATTGTCTCAGGATCCAACTGTAGTCTTTCTTCACTCGTATTTCCTTGCGAATTGTTTTCATAAACCTGAAACACTAACAAAAGAATAACAACGCAACTGCCGAAAATATTACGAAATAAAACAGAAAAGTAAATCACTCACTACTAACTACTAAGCTATCTACAAGTCCTATTCAAAAGACATACAACGCCATCCCCAGCAACGGCGCCATTGACTTGAAGTGAATATACAAGCTTTCTACTAGTAGATTCCCCGCAAGAGTACGGGTTCACTGTAGTATGGGCAAGTATAGGGACCAAGTATTATCGAACCCAAGGGAAAGTGTGTATGCAAATAAATCCCTGAAGATCTACGCGTCGTAGCTAATATATGAGTGTATGTTTGGGGATTTTTTTTTAAAGAATTAAATCTAAGCTAAAATAAACTAATTAAACTAAGAACGAAAGAAACGAATTAACTAAGGTTTGTATTAAAATAAGTGATGGTGATGCTCAGGATAGAAATCCCTACTTATACTAACGGAGCAGGTACATAATCAAGATAATCGTGACACACAAGAAATAACCTAAGTAAAAGATTGTAAGATGAAAGCTCAAGATTTCAAACCCTAATACTTTATCCTATCAATCGACTTCACTAATCCACTAACGAATTAATAGATTGTGCTTAATTAAAGAGACCCTAATTTAATTAATGGTGATACGGTCGTCCTCCTTAGCTAAACCGGTAGATTAATTAACCCTTTCTAAACACTCTCATTAAGTCTACTCGTTGTTAAAGAGTGATAAGGTCGTCCTCTCTCTAACACTTTTCTAATGAAATTCAAGAATAAAGTTAAGATTAATTTTAAGAATTCATTAATTAAGAGAATTAAAACCTAACGTCACGAATTACCCTAATTACATACCCACAACCTACTTCTACGAGTTCATCCTACCCTAAACATGCAAGGGTTTTAGCCGGACATGGCTTTGACAATAATAAAAGCAATAGAAGAAGTGACGAACATAAACATAATGATTTGAACGAATAAAAGATCAAACATAAACTAGGGTTTAAAAAAATACCTGCAAAGAACTGAATTTAAATTAAGAAAACTAAGTCTCAAAGTAATAACAGACAAAGGTCTGAAGAAACGAAATTAAAAAGAAAAATCATACTATGAATTCGTAAAGAAAACCTCAAAAATGTGAATCTCAAGCTTGCTCGTCGAAAACTAACTCTAAAAATACTATGGTATCAGGTGGTGTATGTCGTGGTGTTCGTGATGTCGAGTGCTCTAAAATCGTGTTCGGAAGCGGTATAAATAGGCAACGGGTCGAATTGGGAGTTAATGGGCCAAAATTCACGTACGCTCGTGCACTGCTCGTGTACTAGTGCACGAGTTCACCCCCGTCGTGCACTCCAATTCGTCCAGAGAGCTAAAAGTGCTTGATCTCCCTTTGCTCGTGCACTAGTGCACGACCCGCGTCTGCTCGTACGCAGTGCACGAGTGCTCGTGCACTAGTGCACGAGTTGACCCTTCTCGAGCGCTATACTCGACTGCTCGTGCAGGGGTGCACGAGTACTCCTTGCTTGTGCACTCCAATGATACTTTTGCTCCCTCGAACTAATACTTTTCGTATTTCTTCGATATGTTCTCATCCGGGCGTCTGTTTGAGTCGATTCAAAGTCCTACGAACTCCTCTTTTCGCCCTCTATCCATCTATAAGCATCAAAGAGACAAATTCATTAATTTATGAAAATGATACTCAAATGACTCTGAATACTCATATAAATCAATCAAAACAAGGGCATTTCGAGTGACGAATCATGACAATTTCACGCCTAATTAGGCCTCCAAGAAATCTTTAATGTATCTCATATATTCTTTTCCCCATAATAAAATATTTCACAAAATCTCAATCTCCTTATTATAGGGTGATTTTCGAAAATCTTAGGATTAAAATCACAAGATTTGGATCTTCTTGAATTTATGAGATAATATTGTATTCTAAGAATACATATCTTCCGTAATATCTTTTCAAGAAAATCAACAAAATATTTTCTCTCCTAAATCTATAATTTTTGAAAATAATAAGAAAAAATTAGTAAATATATTTTCTTTTATTTTAACCACCTTATTATTATTGGACTACTTAATGGGCTACTTGTGGGGCCTTTAGGAGAATTAAGATTGGACCTTCAATGGGCTTCGAAATTTCAATATTGAGCCCCAAAATATTGGGCTACTCGAGGGGCCTTTAGGAGAATTATTATTGGGCTACTTGAGGGGCCTTTAGGAGAATTAAAATTGAACCTCCAATGGGCTTTAGAATTTCAATATTGAGCCCCAATATAGTTCAACCCATTAATATTAATTAGTACCACTAATAAATTAATGTTGCATTATCCTTCTTAATCCATATTACGATAATATGGGCTCCCGATTATTATTTCCCGCGTTTAAAATTATCTAGTCCATTAATTAATTAAGCTTCTGAATAGCTCTAAATTAATTAATATCTTTCACCTTGGAGTAAAGACAGTTCAACATTATTATCCGTATCGAAGAAACTGATTCTTCACTTGTAAGATTTGGTACGATAAAACTTTTGAGCCCACCAAGGGGATAAATCACATGAGCCGTTCTCGCACGCGTTTATCCATATTAAATCTTAGCAACCGTCGTATGATTAATGTTACTGCCCAAAACACAAAGTTCGAAGTCACGATGATTCTCACCAAACATGAATCAAAGCAGTAACCATTAAGCACACACAATCCTATTTAAGTGATGGAGATTAAGAAATCAATAACCACTGAGGTCTAATTCTTCACATTTCAGAACAGAAGAATTTATCCTCGTTGTAGGTCCTCTTCAACACATACTAAATGTGCTAGTGCAATCTCTTGGTCAAGACAAGCCAATCTGAGATGTACACATCTACCTTTCACAGCGGATTGTTCTATTCCACCTAGGTCGTGAATTTGTACGTTTAGTTACAAGGAAACCGTTAATGTGATCTTCTGTGATCGGGTATCACCACATTAACTACAATGTAACACGTACTACTTATAATGAACTGGTTGCAATAAATATTCAACATTCAATCATATCAAAAGTAAATGCGATAAAAGATTTATTTTCATAAATAAGTGTTTAATACATGAGTTATACAAAGTAAAAACATACTTTCACGTATAACTCCAACATATCTCACTCTTTCATCAAAGAAAAAACACTCTGAATGATGTGTCATATTTTTTTGTAGTT
The DNA here is from genome assembly GCA_947034835.1 of Ballota nigra. Lineage (NCBI taxonomy): Eukaryota > Viridiplantae > Streptophyta > Magnoliopsida > Lamiales > Lamiaceae > Ballota > Ballota nigra. The sequence goes on along the minus strand of OX344722.1, from coordinate 23,519,080 downwards.
TGGAAATTTTCTTGATGAAGTGTTATTGTACTATCAGTGTGTGTTCAATATGTGGCATCCATATGACATCTTAATAATGAGTCTAATTAAAAAAATTTAAGTAATGACATAAGTTTAAACCTTGCTCCTCTTGCATAATTTCTTGTGTTACATACCAACTAAACTAATTTATATGTTTTTACATGTTTTAAATAACTATTTAACTTAAATCCATAAATATTATTAGATAATCTATTGTAATTTTATCAACTTATGAATCCCACTATATTGATGAATTGATTAGTTAAATTTTAATAATTCTAATTATGTAAAAATTAATATTCTAATTAACTTATTAATATTATCTTAAAATCAAAATAATTTTAATTGATTTATTTAATGTTATCATATTAATAAGCATTAGACCTTAAATTGCACGATGCACCTGAGTTGCACGCAAAATTTCATATTATTATAATAGAGAATATGAGATATTCACCATACTTTAATATATTTGAAAGGAATTATATTATATGTGTTATACAATATTTAAAAAATTAACTACACTTGAATTATTTAATGTGTGCGTGTGTATATATATATATATATAAGTCTCTTGTGCATTAAGTGTACCGTGCAACTCAAGTGTACTTTTAAACTGTTGTGGTTGTTTTTACAAAATATTTAGAGTTATTTACACTGAACAATTATGATTGGACAACTTTAAATATTCAGTGTAAACAACTCTAATTGTTTAGTATAAACAAGTTGCATGGTGCACCTGGTGCATATAAGACTTTGACATATTTAGAAAGAAAAATTTATTTCAACTCGCGTAATACGCGGGGTTTTGTTCTAGTATAACTATGATATAGCAAAATCCAATATAGTATACTGAATATAACAACGGTATATACAATTACAAGATTGTACACTAAAATAAGGTAATAGTATAATTAGACCAGTAAACAATGAAAAATGTGTCAGTCTATTTTAGTCACTCTACAAAAGGACAATTGCATTGGGTAGAAAATTATTTTTTTATGATTACATATTGACAATTTATCTTACATATAATGTGTAAAGAACCCAAAATTTATAATTAAAATAAGAATATATTTTTTTTTTTGAAAAATGAATCATTGTCTTGGAATGTTAATTACTACTCATGAAATTAGTAGCAACGGAAATAAATTAATGTAATAAGTCGTTAAATTTTTTACAATAGTAAACATAATAATTTAAATAGACAACACAAATTCCAAGTTCAAAGTTGTTGGGAAAATGTATAAGACTTAAGTTTTGATTAGATGCCAAAATGTTCCTCCTAAGTTGTTTTGTAAGTAAAATATTCAGTAGAGTTAGTACTTAGTCAATCAGTTCAACTGTTAAGGAACTGAAGTACAATTAGTAATTTTTATAGTGTATTTAAGATTGAAGTCTAATGAAGATGAAGTCCTCTGAAGTGAAGTCCGCTGAAGACAAGTGATCTGAGAAGAAGTCTAAGTCTTGAATGTTTTCTAAGTACATTCTCACTAAGACTAAAAACCATCAGGAGAGGACCAAGGTCCACTGATGAGAACTAACAAAGTACATTCAATGCTAAGCACATTAAAAGCTGTTAGTTAATCTAGTTGGAACAAGGCAAAACGAATTACAATGAAGCTTACAATAAATGAAGGAATAAGAAGGTTCTCTCAGAGGAGTTCCACCTTAAAACAAGACAAGAATCTGGGCATACAGACTAAAGGTCCAATGAGAAGATGACACGTCAGTGTACTTTACTGACAGCCGACCTGCTCTGGACTGACAAGTACCAAAAGTCTTTCTCTAGCTATCTATAGAAAGTTGGTGAACAGGCATGGTCTTTCAGCCGTTTCTTGACAAGACTTAAAGCTTCAAATAGAGTCGTTTGAGCCAATCAGATACAAGAAGACTTGAGAGGATTCAAATCCAACGGGAAGATTTTCAAGGAAGCCTATAAATACAGAAGGACATGCTCATTTCTATGCACGGGAAACTCACAAGATCAAAGCTATCTCTACATTCATAACAACTAGAAGCACTCGAAATTACCTCTGTTTCCCAAGTGTTTCACATTTGTAAATAGCCTAACGAACCTTCTGTAACCAAGCTTAAAAGATATATCCAAATCTTAGAAAGAGATAATCCAATCCTAAGCCTTGAGCTAAACTTGTAAGGATTATCTCAAAGTAGTTGGAACCAAAAACCCTACTCAAAACCCTACTCAGTGTTTAGGATGAGAGCTAGTGTTAAGTGGTGTTAGTAAGCTGATTGTTGTATCAGTCTGAAAGCTGGTTTGTTTTGGGAACTAGGACCTGGAATTTCCTAGTGATCAATCATCCTAAGAGAGGATTGGTTGATCAGTGCACCTTGGCACTATAACACAAGGAATTCCAAGTGAAAGGAATTCTCCTGTTTGATCAGGACAGTGGACGTAGGAGATTCATCTCTGAACCACTTTATACCTTGTGTTCTTATTATATGCTTTCCTAAGTGTGTGTTAATCTCCAAGTTTATCAAAGTAAAACGAGTTTTCTAAGGGCTCACTAATCCACATCTGAAAGCTAATCAGATAGTAGTTCAACTGAAAGTCTTGAGCTTTCAGTGGAGGTATTATCTCAGTAAGCTTTCACAAAGTAACTCTCAGCAGACCTCAAGTCCACTGACGAGCTACTGTCTTAAGTAACCTGATAAATTTTACAAGAAGTTTTAATTTGTAACCACAGGTGTATTCCCCCCCCCCCCCCCCATACACCTGTTTACTCGTTTCGGGACCAACAATTGGCATCAGAGCAGTGGTTCAAAAGACCATTGTTCTAAGTATACCTTGAGCTTAAAGGTATTTTCAAGGTCACCTGAATTGATCTTTTGATAAACTTGTTTATATACTATGGCTGACAATGCAGCTAGGGTAGCACCACCAGCAGAGAACAACATGGGAGTTAATCCCTTGAACCATATGTCTCATCACAAGCTTCCACAATTCTCAGTGGAAAACTATGACTTCTGGAAGATCAGAATGAGAGCTCATCTTGCCTGTGTGCATGATGAAATGCTAAGGGTTATTACTAAAGGTCCATTTGTTTTTATAACACCTAACCCTAGAACTACAGCTGAAACTATTGCAGATCCTAGAGAAGAATGGCCCAAGGATGAAGATAACTTCACTGCAGATGAGAGGAGGAGAAACAACCTCAACTTCATAGCCATGAACATTCTCTATACCACCATTCCAGATTCTGTAATGGGAAGAGTGATCCACTGCAAGACTGCAAAGGAACTATGGGACACTCTTGCTCTCATGTGTGAAGGAACTGACAAGATAAAAGAGAACAAGCTCTCAGTAGCTGTTCAAAAGTATGAGCAGTTCACCATGGAGCCCACTGAGACCATTGACCAGCTTGATGGGAGGTTCACTGACATCATGAATGAGATAAATTCTCTGGGAAAAGTTTATACCAAAAGGGAGGTTGCCTTAAAGATCCTAAGAGGTCTAACCTCAAGATGGGATGTGTACTCTGTGATGATGCAGAATACCAAGGATCTATCCAGCATGTCTATGCAACAGGTATTCTCTGAACTCAAGGCTTATGAGTTTGATCTGAACAGGAAAAGGGCTCCTGATGAGACCTCAGCTGAGAAGGGAGTAGCCTTCAAAGCCAAGGAGTCTGAGACAAAATCCCCAAAGCCTCAGAAGAGTACAAAGGCAAGAAAGTCTCAAAGCAAGGCTGAGATGCAGGAGGAACTCAGCCTGATGGCTAGAAGGTTTGAACAACTTAACAACCGCTTTGGCAAGTATAAAAGATTTTACAGGGATAACAGGGAAGGTAGAAGTTATCCACAAAAGACCACCAGAGAAGGAGAGAAAAGCTCATCTGAGCTGGAAAAGAAGAAGGAATACAAGAATTACACCAAGGTTGAAGGATCATCATCAAAGAACAGAGAGTCCACTGAGGAAAAGAATGATGATGCCAATAGGTGTTTTCAGTGCAAGAAGATTGGACATTTTCAATATGATTGCCCTCAACTGAGCACAAAAGAAAGAAAGGAAAGGCAAGCCAAAAGAGAAAGAAGATATGGAGAAAGGAAAGCCATGGTGGCTGAGGATGTGGATGAAAATCTGGAGTCATCTGATGGACTGTTCTCTGACAGCAGTGATGATGACATGTGCCTCATGGCAGGAGAAGAACCAGAGGTACAATCTAAACCATCCATTTCTCTAGAACACACACCTGAGCTACTTCAGAGTCAACTGAGGAACTCAATCTTCAGTCCGCTTTGGAACAATTGATGATTGATTTCTCAAGGTTGCAGGAAGTAAGTGTCTGTCTTCAAGATGAAAACAAACATCTCTTGAGTGAAAACTCCAAGTTAATCGAGTCTGGGAATCAAGCAGATCTGAACTCAGCCAAATCTACCATTGAACTGACAAAAGAGGTGGAAACCCTCAGGAGTCAAGGAAATGGTAGAGATCAACTGATAAAAGATCTCAATGAATCTAAGACAAAGTTAACTGAAGAGAATTTAAAATTGGTAAGCCAAATAAAGGATTCTCTCCTGAAAATTGATGTCTTATAAAAATCTGAAGAGACCTTGTTAAAAAGGATTGATGCTCTAAACAAACCCTCTCTTGCCATAGAGGAGATTCAAAATTTTCAAATCAATCCTAATAACAAGTGTGGGATAGGATTTATTCCAAAACCTTCAGAAGGTCCTCTGAGTGTTGCTTCTTCAAGTGGCACAAAGAGAGTTTTTGTTAAGTCTGTGACATTTCAACCACAGACTGTGGATAAAGGAAAAAGACCAGCTGAGATCACTCAAAAGAAAAGTCAATCTAAGCCAAAACCAAATGGAAAGGCTCAGGTGACTTATCAAACTAGATCTCAGCAGAGGTAATATCAGACGAGGACTTCACAGATGAAGGAACCTCAGCTGAGAGCACCCAGGCATGAGCAGTCCTCAAGGAATGACTCATATGGAAGACCTATTCCTTTTGTGGCTAAAGTAAAAGGTCATTCATACCTTTATCAATAAAGACCAAGGCCAGGTGCACCCAAGCCGAAAAGAAAGAATGTAAAGAAGGTTTATGTTCCTTCAAAGGCTGACACCCATAGAAAGTTTGCTCCCAAGGCACCAAGGGAGATAACAATCTATGTAGATGTTTATGGAAGACAAATTAGCCAATCTAAAGTGATTAGAACTGTGAGGCAAATTTAGATTCTAAAAGGTACAGCTAACCTGGTAGGACCCAACACCAAATGGGTACCTAAAGCTTGATTTGTGATTGCAGGGCTCAGTGGACCTCAACAAAGGAGATGCTCTAAAATCTTCAGTCTGGTACTTAGACAGTGGATGTTCTAGGCACATGACTGGCAACAAAGATCTCCTGACAGAATTTGTTGAGAAAGAAGGTCCACAAGTCACCTTTGGTGACAACTCACAAGGAGCCACTAAAGGTTATGGTACTTTAATCATTGGCTCAGTAAGGGTAAGCAATGTATCCTTTGTCAGTGGACTTAAGCATAATCTTCTGTCCATTAGTCAATTCTGTGATAAAGGATACAGTGTTGAGTTTTCATGTAACCTGTGTTTTGTCAAGAATATATCCTCACAACAGGTACTACTAACTGGGTCAAGAAAGGGAAATATCTATCTTGCAGATTGGAAGTCTTGCACACCAAATGCATGTCTTATTGCTAAGAGCTCAACTGATAATAATTGGTTGTGGCACAAAAGACTAAGTCATCTGAACTTCAAGATGATGAACAGGATAGCAAGACATGGACTGGTAGAAGGAATGGCAAATGAAGTATACAACAAAGAACATATCTGCAAAGCCTGTCAGGAGGGAAAGCAAGTAAAGACATCTTTCAAGAGCAAAGTAGCAACCTCTACTGACAGAATACTTCAACTGTTACATATGGATCTCTTTGGTCCAGTAACCCCTGTAAGTATCAATGGGAGAAAATATACACTTGTTGTTGTTGATGATTTCTCCAGGTACACATGGGTGATATTCCTAGCAAGCAAAAAGGAGACTCAACTGAGGCTGCCAGAGCTCCTGAAGAAAGTTAGCAATGAAAAGAGCCTAAACATTGTAAAGATAAGATCAGATAAGGGCACTGAATTAATTAATTTTATTATATCTGATTATTGCAAAGAACTAGATATTGCACATGAGACATCAGCTGCAAGGACTCCACAACAAAATGGAGTAGCTGAAAGAAGAAATAGAACTCTCAAGGAGGCAGCAAGGACAATGCTTGCAGAAGCTCAAGTTCCTAAAAGGTTTTGGGCTGAAGCTATCAACACTGCCTGCCACACTCAAAATAGATCCATGGTAACCAAACATCAAGGAAAAACTCCATATGAATTATGGAATGGCAGAAAGCCACAGGTATCCTATTTTCATATTTTTGGTTGCAAGTGTTTCATTCACAACAATGGGAAAACTCAACTGAAAGCTTTTGATAGCAAAGCTGATGAAGGAATTTTCTTAGGATATTCCCAAATCAGTAGAGCTTTCAGAGTTTACAACTGTAGAACTCTTGTTGTGGAAGAAACACCTCATGTGGTCTTTGATGAATCTACTTTTGAGTCCAGGAGTAAGGAGAATGAGGAGGTAATAAGCAAAAGACTAACTAGACTGAGTATCAAGTCTAAAGGCTATCCTGAGAATTGTGTTGACTCATACATCCCAACCTGGGATAATTTAGAAGATCAACAATTAAAGGAGGTCACTCAAAGTCAAACCACTCCTCAAAGCTCACCTGAGAGCTCTCCTGGACAAGCAACTAAACTGATGAACACTATCCCAGTTCAAGAGTGACTCAACTTCAGAAGAGTTAAACTCTACTGAAGGGCATCAACCTAGGAGGACATGGCTCTCAGATCACCCTGTTGAGCAAATCCTAGGTTATCCTTCCTCAGGAGTCAAAACTAGAAGCTTTCATGGAGAAAGTGCTTTGTTTTGTTGTTTCTTATCAAACCAGGAACCAAGTTCCATAGCAGAAGCACTTCAAGATTCCAACTGGATCATTGCCATGCAAGAAGAGCTCAACCAGTTCACAAGGAATCAAGTTTGGGAGTTGGTGGACAGACCATATCACTGCAATGTGATAGGAACCAAGTGGGTATTCAAGAACAAGAAGGATGAGAATGATATCATAGTCAGAAACAAAGCCAGGCTTGTTGCAAAGGGATATTCTCAAGTTGAAGGATTTGACTATGATGAAACATTTGCCCCAGTAGCCAGATTGGAGGCAATAAGGTTATTTCTTTCATATGCTGCTCACAAGAAATTCAAAGTGTACCAGATGGATGTTAAAAGTGCCTTCTTGAATGGAGTACTCAATGAAGAAGTCTATGTGGAGCAACCCCCAGGTTTTGAAGAAAGTCAAAAAGTATATAGACTGAGAAAAGCTCTATATGGACTGAAACAGGCTCTAAGAGCTTGGTATGATACTTTGTCACAATTCTTTTTGGATCATGGCTTCATCAAAGGGAGAGTTGATAGAACTCTATTCAGGATCACAAAAGGAGAGGACACTTTGCTTGTACAAATCTATGTGGATTATATCATTTTTTATTGTCCCAACCAAGTCCTCTGTGAAAAGTTTTCTCAACTGATGAAGGGAAAATTTGAGATGTCTATGATGGGAGAAATGAATTTCTTCCTAGGACTTCGAGTTAAGCAGTCTCCTGAAGGAATCTTCATCAATCAAGCCAAATATACAAGGGAGCTGATCAACAAGTTTGGATGCCAGACCAGCAAAGTAGCAAGAGTTCCACTCAACACCAACACCAAGATGGAACCAGATGAAGATGGTGAATCAGTAGACCAGACTCATTACAGAGCCATCACTGGATCTCTACTGTACCTCACAGCAAGCAGGCCTGATATCACATTTGCAGTTGGGATTTGTGCAAGATATCAAGCCAACCCAAGAAAAGTCATCTGGAAGCTGCTAAGAGGATTCTCAAATATCTTAAGGGTACTGTGAATATGGGATTGTGGTATCCCTCAGATGACAATCTGGAACTCACAGGATACTCAGATGCTGACTCTGGAGGATGTAGAATTGACAGGAAATCAACCTCAGACATTTGTCAATTCTTGGGAAGTAAGCTGATTTCTTGGTTCTCCAAGAAACAAAATTCAGTAGCCACAAGCACTACTGAAGCTGAGTATATGGCAGCTGGAAGTTGTTGTGCTCAAATTCTTTGGCTAAGACAACAACTAAGAGATTACAATATCTTTGCCAATGAAGTCCCTATTTTCTGTGACAACAATAGTGCAATTGCTATTTCAGAAAACCCAGTCCTCCACACAAGATGTAAACATGTGGATATAAGACATCATTTCATCAGAGATCATGTGGAGAAGAAGGACATCAAAATGCTCAAAATCCACACTGACAAGCAAAAGGCAGATATTTTCACTAAAGCCTTGGCTGAAGCAAGGTTTCAAGAGTTGTCAGTGGAGCTTGGACTCCTAGATCCAGGAGAGTAAAGAAAGGATTTAATCTCAGAAGAGTTACCTTCAACTCAGTGGAGGTTCATATTCAGAAGAGGATCTTTCTCAGTAGAAGCTCCTAATCTCAGAAGAGTCCTGAATATCAGACGAGGTCGAACCTCAGTGGAGGTCAAAAGTTTATACTTATTGTTTTTTCAAATCTAAAGCCTCTTAGTTTTTAAAATATATATTTTGATTCAATAAAATTACTAATGAGTGTTTTCTGAAAATTAAATCTTTCTTACACTTTTTCGAAGAGATTTTGGTATGGCAAGCATTTAATGCGCATTGTACAAGTCAGGTTTACTTTTACAGTTACCTATCTCACGCGCCTTAAAACCCGGACGATGTGACCTTTCGGCTACCAACCCTTTCAATCCATACCATTCATTTTAGGCGGTTCTTTTCTAACCGTCAAGATCTCTTAAAAACTCCCCACTAAACTCTTGGACTATCCACGATCTCAAACCAGATCAATCTCAGACGTTGATTTTTCCGATCAATCTCACCGTTCATTGCTCATATAAAAACTCCAAACTTACACTTGTAAACCTTTTCGAAATCACTCACAAGCAAAACTCCATTCTATATATCCTATACACTCTGCAAATTTTCTCGCAAACCCTTTTTCGTTCAAATGGCAAAACTAAATCTTAGTTTCCTTACCAATAAGAAAATTTTCTGGTATGAACCCATCGTGATTTTTGATAATCCTGAGATAGAATCCAAACCAGAATTTGCTCATATAAAAGAAGCCCTAGAAATGCTTAAAACTGCTGGGTTAGAGAAGTTTTTTACTGTTCATCCTAAGAACTGCTTTGACAGGCAGGTTCTTGAGTTTTTCAATCATATATCCAACTCTGATTCGAGGATCAGATCTCATCTCATACTCCAAAGAAAGAAGAAGGTGATGAGGGATGACATGGAAATAGTTGAACACTAGAAGATTAGGAAGGAGATTCGTGTCAGTGGTGATGACTTGAAAGAGTTGTTTGACCTCCCCTCTGAAGGTCCGAATCCAGATACTTGCATCGCGGATGAAGAGGAAGAATGGGTCAATACCATTATGCAAAAGAAGGTGAAATACAGTCCAACAATGAACAGAAATGTGCTCTTGCCAGTATATAATGTTCTCTGTGAAGTTGTTGGAAAATGTATACTGGGAAACCAAGGAAGCACGGAGCAGGTGAGCAAGCCCAAGCTCAGACTAATGAAGGCGATTGTGGAGAGCAAAGAAAAGTCATACAACTGGCAACAGTTCTTTTTTAGGGCATTGAATAGAGAGCACTCAAAACTCCAACCTGACAAAACTCCCCAACTATCTAATAAGCTCAATTTTGCAACAAAAATCTCCTATCTGATAGAGAATGTAGATCCGGGAGTGGACTGGATTCCAGACAGGAAGTGGAGTAATCTCAAAGCCTTGTTCAAGTCTGGAAAGGCTCTGGAGACAAGGATGATCAAGCCTGCTGAGGAGAGCCCAGAGGCAGTTGAGGAAGAGGAAGCTAACCCTACTGAAGGGAAGAAAACCAAGTTAAAGAGGAGGCTGGTTAAGTTGAGTGACAAGATGGCGCAGCACAAAGAAGCAGAGGCAGAGAAAACTTCTAAAAAGGAGAAGAAGAGGTCTACTGAGGCGGAGAAGGACAGTGCCTCCAAGAAAGTCAGAGTCACCAACTCTACTGATGAATCTTCATCAGGTAACCCAGACTCTTCCCCTAACATTATCTCAACTGAGTCTGACTCAGATGTCCCTGCACCCACCCCCATCAAACCCAAAACAACTAAACCACGCACTCCTGCCAAAACTAAACACATCTCCACAATAACCAAAACCCCCATTGAAGGCTCTCAACAGCCAGAAAGTGGATCCCAAATAACCCCCACTGATCCCATCTCAACCCCTACTGAACCCATCCCCCCAACCCCCTCTGAACCTACATCCTCAACCCCCACTGAACAAAACCCAACATCCACTGATACTCAAAACCAAACCTCTTCTGAACCAAACATTCCTGATTCACACTCAACTCACCTGGAGTCTATCCCAGAGGAGCCAATTGAAAGCAAATCCCCTACTCCTTGCCTTCCTTCAGACGATGAAGAAGAGTACTCATTCCTAGACACTCTCAAGGATGAGGTAGCGTACTCTTTGGAGTCTAAATACCCTGAACTTGACAACTTTCCCACACTCAAAGCCATGTTCTTGAGACTGAGACTCATTGTCCAGCTCAAAGATAGAAGACTTGGTGAAATCTTTCTGGCTGTTAGAGGCAGCAATGCAGAGGACTGGAAGAAGGAAGAGGTGGAAGTACTGCAGTTTGTTGGGATTCACAAGACCAGACTTCTCTGTGATGAGAAGATCTTTGAAAGTCTAGTTATGGACAAGTTAGCTGAGGCCAGGAAGGATGTAGAGATGGAAAAGGTTGCTGAAGGAGAGAAAGAGAAGCCAGTTGAGCCTATAGCTGAAGGAGGAGCTGAAATTGAGCAAAATATTGAGGCAGCTGAGAAGGAAAATGAGAAGGAGAAAGAGAAGAGTGAGGAGGAGAAGGAGGAGGAAGAAACTGTACAAGAAGGAGGTGCTTCACCAAAGCAAGGTGATGGTGAAGCAGGCAAGGATGTATCCATGGCAAGGGATACTGAGGCACAAAATTTGCCACAGGAGAGCTCAGTAGAGGTGTCTACTGAAGCTCTCCCACAACAGCCCTCAGTGGTGACTAAGGAGTTAACTGAGGTGTCTGAGTCTGGTGGAGTTGAAAAATTGAATGAAAAAGAAAATGAGGTGGAGATAACTGGTGTAAAGAGTGGAGAGATAAGAGCAATCATCCATGTAAAGGGTGAATTAGCTGAGAAAATTATAGTTGAAAAAGTGAGTGAGGATGAGAAAAGAGAGAAGAGTGAGGAGGAGGGAGTTCCTATGGAGATAGAAGCATCAGGAGACCTAGGTGGTGAGGCTGAGGGAGTTAGAGCTAACACTATTTGCCATGCAGGTACACAAACTGTTGAAATTCCCCCAGCAGAGGTCAACCTAACTCCTCTGAGTGATGCTGTTCACTCACTCAAAGAAGAAAGCCTTCCCTCTCTCCAAGCACAGCTGAGGGATGTCCAGGAGATTGTTCAAGAAGAAGTGGATGAGATGGTTATCCTCTCAGACCATGTTGATGAACTCATGGAATCCACAACAACATCACTTCAAAATCTCACTCTAAAAGTTGAAGACTCTCAGCAGATGGTGATTGATGTCGTTGAAGGACAAAGAGTGCTAGTCATAGATGCCCTGAAGAAGCTGGAGCAGACTGAAGAAGAGGCCATAACTAAGTTTCTCAAAGACTCAGTGGAGAACGTATCCATCAACCTAAAGTCCTCATTAGAGGCTTTCTCAGCTGACCTACTTGGGAAGGTTGAAGGGTTATAGAATTCTAAGCTGACTGTGTTGGTTCCAAAAATATTATTTGCGGAAAGCGTTTTATTCTTAATTTTAAGAAAAATCCTTTTTAAAGTGCTAAAATTAATTATACAGAAATTATAAATAAAAATAGTAAATAAAAGAGACACGAGAATTTTTATAGTGTTTCGGATATAAAGATCCTACGTCCACTCTCCCTTTCACCAAAGGGGTCTCACTCACCAACCAACTTACTTACTCACTAGAATTGGGAAATACCAGCTCCTTCGTACAACTTACAACAACCTTTCAATGTAGTGAATAGGTTGAGTAATATTCCAACTAGAACTCCTAAAAGAGTAGATAAAATACTTGTATGAATAAGGTGAGTGTATGGTGTGTGTGTTTCTCTATCTTTTGTGCTCTCTTGCCCGTCTTTCTTGTGTTGAACTCATCACCATGCACTCCTATTTATAGGTGTCAAATAACTAGCCGTTAGAAGCTAGAAATTCAAACATCTATAAATTAAGGAATATAATCAATCATCTTGATTGATTATAGATTGATTGGTTGACTCTTTCTTTGATTGATTCTTATTTGATCTACAACCAATCTTCCTTGATATCAGTTGACTTCCCTTTCTTGATTCTTGATTCTTCTTATCTTTGGATCACAAGATCTTCTTGGTACGCCTCTTCTGGTAGAGAAGTCTGGTAGAGCTCATCTGGTAGAGTAGTCTGGTAGAGCTCTTCTTGTCTACCTCATCTCTGGTCCTCTACCTCATCTGGTCCTCTGGTCCTCTACCCCCTCTGGTCCTCTACCTCATCTAGTCCTCTACCTCATCTGGTACCTCATCTGGTCTTCTAGCTCATCTGGTCTTCTAGTCCTCTACCTCATCTTGTCCCAATCTCATCTTGTCCCGGCCTCATCTTGTCCCGACCTCATCTTGTCCAAGTCTCCTCTTGTCCAAGTCTCCTCTTGTCCAAGTCTCATCTTGTCCAAGACTCCTCTTATCCAAGACTCATCTTGTCCAAGACTCCTCTTGTCCAAGTCTCATCTTGTCCAAGACTCCTCTTGTGCAAGACTCCTCTTGTCCAAGTCTCATCTTGTCCAAGACTCCTCTACCTCATCTGGTCTTCTAGTCCTCTACCTCATCTTGTCCCAACCTCATTTTGTCCCGGCCTCATCTTGTCCCGACCTCATCTTGTCCAAGTCTCCTCTTGTCCAAGTCTTATCTTGTCCAAGACTCCTCTTATCCAAGACTCATCTTGTCCAAGACTCCTCTTGTCCAAGTCTCATCTTGTCCAAGACTCCTCTTGTGCAAGACTCCTCTTGTCCAAGTCTCATCTTGTCCAAGACTCCTCTTGTGTAAGACTCCTCTTGTCCAAGTCTCATCTTGTCCAAGACTCCTCTTGTGCAAGACTCCTCTTGTCCAAAACTCCTCTTGTCCAAGTCTCATCTTGTCCAAGACTCCACTTGTATGGAACTCTTCTTGTCCGGAAGTCCTCTTGTCTGGAACTCCTCTTGTCTGGAACTCCTCTTGTCTTGGACTTCTCTTTTCTGGGACTCCTCTTGTCTGGAACTCCTCTTGTCTGGGACTCCTCTTGTCTTGTCTAATTCCCTTCCCCCTTAGCCCAAGACCTATTCTAGTTCTATACTAGTTACCAGTTCTTATTTTAACATCTTCAAAATATCTAATCTATATCCCAACAATTTCCCCCTTTTTGATGATGTTAAAATGAAAGAACTGAATTTAAAAAAGACAAGAAAAATTAAAATGTTAAGATAAGAAGTTTAATCAAGCAGGGTCAACTGATCTTCCCCCTCAAAATATGCTCAGCTGATATTTGGGGCATAATATCAGCTGGTCTTCTTGTGTATCTGCAGGCAATCAAGTTTTTGGTACCCTTTTGGGTCCAGGGGGGTTAGCACAATATTTAGGAAGCCACAAGAATAGATCATCCCTTTTTGAATCAGGTGATCTTATCTTTCTTCCATACATATCCACTAAAACACACTGAACATAAGAAACTTCGACATGGTTATTTCTTCTAGAGGCTCTTCTTCTCTTATGAGCTTGTCCAGTAGAAGGAATAACTTGTCTTAATGCAACAGTCTTGAAATTTTGTTGATAAGGATAAGTCTTACTCGAACCATCAAAAGTTCCAGCTGGTCTGGCAGATGACTTAAAAGTCTTCTGCAGCTGAGTAGGAGTCAGTTGGGACTGCTTCTTTTGAGAAGGTCCAGGCTGTTTTCTACTCTGCTGACCTTGCTGAGGTCTTTTAAAATTCCTCCTCTTCCTTTTTGGTTTTTGAGATTTAGAACTCATCTGCCCGTTAGGTTGAGTTGCCTGGTCAGCTGACCTCTTACCCTTATCAATAAAATTACTAGACTTTTTTTCTTTCTGAACATGTGAGGATTCAGGTTTGGAATAACCAAGGCCTGTCTTATCATGCTCTCTTTGAGATGAGGCAGCTATGTGTGACACAACATTGTTTGTTGTAGTCAGCTGCTCCAATCTCAGCTTGAGCTTGTCCTCACTATCTTTTACAATTTTGTTTTGATGGAAGAGTTCATCGAACTTAGCTTTCAGCAGAGTATATTCATTATCTTTCTCAATGTTTTCAACAAGCAACTTTTCTATCAGCTTAGTTTGTTCATCACATCTAGTTTTCAAGTCAGTGGACTCTTCTACCAGTGTTTGAACCTGTTCAGCTGGTAGATCAGTTGGGTTGCATAAACATTGTGAAAGCTTCTGATTTTCTTCTTTCAGCTTTGTGTTCTCATCTTCAAACTTTTGACAAAGTTGTACAGATTTTTGGAGATCTAATAGCAAATTTTGCGTATAAGACTCCTCTGATTGTTCAGAAAAAGAAGAATAAGAAGAAGAAGAGGGAGTTCGATTACATACCTCATCTGTCATAAGACATATCTCTTCGCTTGGTCCAAAATTTGATGATGAACCAGAAGTGGATACCTCTTCTTCCTCGGCTAAGAAGCTTCTTTTGGAGTGACTCCTAGTGTATCTTTTATTTATTTTCTTCGAACCCATTTCTGCAAGAAATTATTAGCACAAAAAATATTTGGGTTTTTCAAAAAATTGGATCTGTCCTGGTGACCACCAAAAGTTTTTCAAAGCAGTGGTCTAGGACACACTGCTCTGATACCACTTGTTGGTCCCAAAAATATTATTTGCGGAAAGCGTTTTATTCTTAATTTTAAGAAAAATCCTTTTTAAAGTGCTAAAATTAATTATACAGAAATTATAAATAAAAATAGTAAATAAAAGAGACACGAGAATTTTTATAGTGGTTCGGATATAACGATCCTACGTCCACTCTCCCTTTCACCAAAGGGTCTCACTCACCAACCAACTTACTTACTCACTAGAATTGGGAAGTACCAGCTCCTTCGTACAACTTACAACAACCTTTCAATGTAGTAAATAGGTTTAGTAATATTCCACTAGAACTCCTAAAAGAGTAGATAAAATACTTGTATGAACAAGATGAGTGTATGGTGTGTGTGTTTCTCTATCTTTTGTGCTCTCTTGCCCGTCTTTCTTGTGTTGAACTCATCACCATGCACTCCTATTTATATGTGTCAAATAACTAGCCGTTGGAAGCTAGAAATTCAAACATCTATAAATTAAGGAATATAATCAATCATCTTGATTGATTATATGATTGATTGGTTGACTCTTTCTTTGATTGATTCTTCTTTGATCTACAACCAATCTTCCTTGATATCAGTTGACTTCCCTTTCTTGATTCTTGATTCTTCTTATCTTTGGATCACAAGATCTTCTTGGTACGCCTCTTCTGGTAGAGAAGTCTGGTAGAGCTCATCTGGTAGATCTCATCTGGTAGAGCTCATCTGGTAGAGTAGTCTGGTAAAGCTCTTCTTGTCTACCTCATCTCTAGTCCTCTACCTCATCAGGTCCTCTGGTCCTCTACCCCCTCTGGTCCTCTACCTCATCTGGTCCTCTACCTCATCTGGTACCTCATCTGGTCTTCTAGCTCATCTGGTCTTCTAGTCCTCTACCTTATCTTGTCCCAATCTCATCTTATCCCGGCCTCATCTTGTCCCGACCTCATCTTGTCCAAGTCTCCTCTTGTCCAAGTCTCCTCTTGTCCAAGACTCCTCTTATCCAAGACTCCTCTTGTCCAAGTCTCATCTTGTCCAAGACTCCTCTTGTGCAAGACTCCTCTTGTCCAAGTCTCCTCTTGTCCAAGTCTCATCTTGTCCAAGTCTCCTCTTGTCCAAGTCTCATCTTGTCCAAGACTCCTCTTGTGTAAGACTCCTCTTGTCCAAGTCTCATCTTGTCCAAGACTCCTCTTGTGCAAGACTCCTCTTGTCCAAAACTCCTCTTGTCCAAGTCTCATCTTGTCCAAGACTCCACTTGTATGGAACTCTTCTTGTCCGGAAGTCCTCTGGTCTGGAACTCCTCTTGTCTGGAACTCCTCTTGTCTTGGACTTCTCTTGTCTGGGACTCCTCTTGTCTGGAACTCCTCTTGTCCGGGACTCCTCTTGTCTTGTCTAATTCCCTTCCCCCTTAGCCCAAGACCTATTCTAGTCCTATACTAGTTACCAGTTCTTATTTTAACATCTTCAAAACATCTAATCTATATCCCAACAGACTGAATTCGAGGCCAAACATGCTGAGTTAGGAGCTAAACTGGGAGAAGTTCTGAAGAAGGCAGCTGAAGACTTCCCCACTCAGGAGAAAACAAATGTGCTGATCGATGAGAAGCTGGCACAATTTGATCAATTTGGGTAGACAGCTGGAGCGACCTTGGAGAGGCTTGAAGATGAGGTAGATCATTGCTCAACTGAGCTGAAAGCTTTAGCCCATGATCAACTGAAGCTCAACATCACTGTGGCTGAGTGCATGATTAATGCCGGAAAGGGGGAAAAGGGGATAAGTGCTAAGGATATGAAACTTGATCCAAAGAATAAGATGAACATTATCCTTGAAACCCCTGACTTTGAGAAAGGCCAATAGGTGAAGAGCACTCTGAAGAAGGTGGATGCTGAAGCACAGAAGATTGCAGAAGCCAAGAAGGGCAAGGAGACCTCCTCAGCTGACCTATCAAAGTTCAAAGAGGAGCATCTGAAGGAGAAGGAGGAAAGAGCTGCAAAGAAGGGGGAAACCACAAAGAGAAAGGCATCTGATGCCCTCTCAGCAGAGGTTGCCAAAAAGACAAGAACCTCAGGGAGGTTGGCAGCTAAGTCCACAACCTCTACTGATGAAGTTCAGGTACTCCCCATTCTTAATCCTGAACCTTTGTCATCTGAACCTCCTAAGTCTGTACCCACAAGAGTCACAGAGCTCACTGAGCTAATCAAAGAGACTGGAGGGATGAACGAAAGAGCAAGGAAGCTAACAGCTCAACAGCAAGAAAGAAGAGACAAGGTGGTTGGGAAGATGGAGACAATTGCTGAGCTAGCTGAGAGGAAAAGGAAGGAGAGGCTGGCCACATTTGATAAAACTACTTCAAAGAAATTCAGGAGTGGTTATCAAAGGTGGGCTGCTAAGCTGAAGAGAGACAAAATTACTCCATCTCAGAATAGATTTGCTCATCATGATGCTTGGGTTCCTAAGAAGCTCAATGATGCTTGGGAGACTGCAAAAAGGGAATTTGTGTATTCCTTTTATGTCAGTGGAGAGTTAGGAAGAGATAATGCTCAAGAAGTTTTCAACTCATAGTTGTTTGATGCCTATCCTAAACTCTATCCTGAGATCAGTGATGCTTGGAATGATGCCTTCCCAGATCAAGCCCTGAAGGCCCCTGAGCAAATCACCTACTGGCCTCCTCGAGATGCAACTGGTGCTGTTGATAGAGAAAGGATCACAGAAGAGTGGACATCCTTGTGTGAGCATCTTGGACTCAGAGGACATTCAAAGGAGATGATGGAGAGGAAGAACGAGCTAAAGATAAGAGTATTCAAGCAGTATGGACTTGAACCCATTTTCAAATCCATTTGAGAAGTTAGTATCTTTTGCTGGGCATTTGTTTATAAGTCCCAGGTGTCTTTAAGTTTGAAAACTTTTGATAATAGACTTCATGTAATATGTACTTCACCATTTATCAAGGAAATGAACTCTACTGATGTTTTGCTCAAGATAATATCTCATTATCATTTAGGCTTATGTACTTGAATGTTTTTTACTTACAAAATCTGTGAACTTTGTATGTCATCTGAAGAACCTCTCTGAAAGAAGATATGTAATAAGATAGGTTCCGGCATAAACAAAAAGGGGGAAATTGTTGGGAAAATGTATAAGACTTAAATTTTGATTAGATGCCAAAATGTTCCTCCTAAGTTGTTTTGTAAGTAAAATATTCAGTAGAGTTAGTACTTAGTCAATCAGTTCAACTGTTAAGGAACTGAAGTACAGTTAGTAATTTTTAGAGTGTATTTAAGATTGAAGTCTGCTGAAGATGAAGTCCTCTGAAGTGAAGTCCGCTGAAGACAAGTGATCTGAGAAGAAGTCTAAGTCTTGAATATTTTCTAAGTACATTCTCACTAAGACTAAAAACCATCAGGAGAGGACCAAGGTCCACTGATGAGAACTAACAAAGTACATTCAATGTTAAGCACATTAAAAGCTGTTAGTTAATATAGTTGGAACAAGGCAAAACGAATTACAATGAAGCTTACAATAAATGAAGGAATAAGAAGGTTCTCTCAGAGGAGTTCCACCTTAAAACAAGACAAGAATCTGGACATACAGACTAAAGGTCCAATGAGAAGATGACACGTCAGTGTACTTTACTGACAGCCGACCTGCTCTGGACTGACAAGTACCAAAAGTCTTTCTCTAGCTATCTATAGAAAGTTGGTGAACAGGCATGGTCTTTCAGCCGTTTCTTGACAAGACTTAAAGCTTCAAATAGAGCCGTTTGAGCCAATCAGATACAAGAAGACTTACTTGAGAAGATTCAAATCCAACGGGAAGATTTTCAAGGAAGCCTATTGTTGGTCCCACTAGATAGATTAATTGCGGAAGCTTATGTTTAAATGTCTTTCCAAAATCTTTTATAAGAGAGCAATAATCAATAATTAAAATAAAGCGATAAAAGACACAAGATATATAGTGGTTCGGATAAATATCCTACGTCCACTCTCCCTTATCACCAAGGGGTCTCACTAACAACCAACTCACAAACTTACTCACTGGAATTTCTGAAGTACCAGCACCTTCTTACAAATTCTTTAGATCTAACTTCGATCTAAAGATAGACTTACTCCAACCTTGTCTAACAAGATGAACAGGTTGAGTATATGAACTCCTTACGAGTAGATAAGTAATTAAGAACAAAGTGTGAGTGCAATATGCGTAGTGATCAAAAGCTTAGTATGGCTATATGCGCGTGAATGATTCTAGAGCTTTTTCTTGATCTGCACTCAAGTATATATAGAGGGGATTAGGGACATAGCCGTTGGGAGGCTAATCCAATCAGATCCTCTATATATGGAAGCTTCAATCAATCAATTCCCTAATTGATTGATTGGGTTGGTGAGATCTTGAATGATTGTCTTCATATCTTCTCAATCCAATCTTGTTTTGACTTGATTTGAATCACCAACGGCCAATGCTTCCAATTGCCTAACTCTGATTCTCTCCAGAGAAGGCAGGACCAGACACCAGGCAACCTCGGTGTCTTCTGGTCCTTATCTGGTGAACATCCAGAATACTCAGTAGAAAAAGGGGATCAAACTGAGCATCTTTTGTTCCACCAGACTCGTCTGGTCCGGACTCGTCTGGTCTGGGGAAGGTCCTCTGCCTCTGGTCTGATCTCCTCTGGAGAAGTCCTCTGGTGGGGTCTTCTGGTGAAGTCCTCTGGAGGGGTCTTCTGGTGACTCTTCTGGTGAGGTCTTCTGGTCTGGCAGTTCCCCCTAGACTAAGTCCTAACTAATCCTCATCTGGCTAACAGGTCCAGATGGTCCTATTACATCTTCTGGTCTGTTTTAACTCATCAAAACTACCAAATTTTTATCCTAACAATTTCCCCCTTTTTGATGGAGTTAAAACACTACCAGAACTGATCAAAAGAAAAACTTAAGCAAGAAAACAATAAAGGGATGAGACCTTAGAATAGATCTCATCAGGCAAATAATAAGACAACAAGGAGTTGTCTTTAGAACAGAGAAGATATGTATTTTTCATTAATAATCAGAGGACAAAATAATTACAGATTACATTGAAGTTCATTGTCCTATTCTAGGCATATCTTCTGTTCTCTTTAGGGACAAAAACCAGTCAAGGAACCTATCCTGGACGGCCTTCAACTCTGCAGAAGATGTTGGGGTGAAATTCACCAACACCTTGGTCTTGTAAAGCTTCTTCAGTTCTGCCCAATCCACCTGGTTCCCAATCATGGGAGTGTTAAGATAAGTAAATTCAGGAGCAGTCACCTCCAGGTTGAACTCAATGGTTGAATCCATCAGCTGCTTGTACAAGTCTGCATCATAGGCTTGCATCCAAGAATGGAAGGTTCTGTTGATCAGCTCATCATCTTCTGGTGCTGGCCTCTGGATATAATGCTGAATGAACCAGAGGGTCTTGGCTTCTCTCCATCTCTCAATCAGAGGATACGGCACAGTAGAGTCAAAGGACCCTTCTGTCCTTAGTGGCAAGATGTTCATAACTTCCACTGGAGCTTTCCTCTTCTGACCTGAGCCACCTGCACCAGAAGGAATACCAGCTTCTCTGGCATTCTTGTTATGTCTCCTAACATATCTGAGCCTCTGCTCTTCATCTATGTTCTTCCTGATTCTAGCTTGCCTCTCCTCTGGAGTCTCTTCCTTGTATCTCTTCTCTGCTTCTTCGACAACAGATTCAAGGAAACTCTTCTTAACTTTCCTAATCTTCCTCTTAGCAGGACCAGGAATGGTAGAAGGATCCTGCTCAGCTTCAGATGATTCTTCTTCTGCAGCAAGTTGTTTAGCCATAGTAAGAGACTTCAACTCTTCTTTCTTCTTCTTCTGCAACTCAGCCTGGGCCAATGTGTTCTCCAGCAGGTCCAGACGAGCTCCATGGCTAAACAGAGTCTCATTTGTGGTCTTCGCCAGATCAGTTCTGGCCTTCTCTTCCCCCTTTTTAACTTCATCAAGGAGGGGCTCCACTACCTGCCTTATGAGATCAGGCAAGGCAGTGTTGGAGGAAGAGTGAAGATCACGAAGCTGCTTGGCCTCCTCCAGGTAAGCCTTAGACTCTGCAACAAGTCTCTCTTGCTTCTCCAACATCTCCTGGAGGGAGTCCTTCAGTCTAGCAGTTTGAATCATCTGGCTGGCCATTTCCACTTTGAGTACAGAAACTGGCCTCAACTGCTCCATCACATGCTCCTGGAGCTGCTTCTGGCTGTGCATTACATCTAATTTGACAAACAAGCCATTAGCCTTGAATGAAGCTTTAACCTCTGCCAGAGTGGATTTGATCTGTTTGAGGAAGATTCTCCTTTCTTGCTTGATCTGATGCTCTATCATAGCAGGGGCCATATGTTGGATTGCTTTGGAAAAGCGCCCTATCTGCATGATCTGCTCGTTGAAGAATACCTTCATCTTCTGGAGCACAGCAGGAGACATCTCAAAGTCCTCCTCGTCTGAATAAAGCTCTGGAGGGAAGACAAAGTGAGGACCAAACTTGTAAGTGGGGCCCTCTGGAGTGAGCATTACTCCTCTTTGGATGAGCAGGGTGCGAATCAAGACTTTAGCTGCACCAGGAGTCTCCAGCTCTGCTGGGTTCTGAATGTTCATCTTCTGCTTCAGCTCAATCTCCCAAGCAGTGAAGTTGGAGGCACCCGTTTCCTCAAGCAATAGCACCAGGTCCTCCACATCTTCAAGTCTGGCCTTGCTCCAGACCTTGGCATCAGTAAGCTCTGCCAGAAGTGGTAAGTGCTCCAGAAGAACTGGAAAATGCTCTCTTAGCCAGAGCTGAGCACTTACACTCATACTCTGCCTAATGGGACCCATTTCTGCAGATGAGAAAGTGAAGGGTTTGGGCCCAGAGGCAGAGGAGGAAGGGGCTAAGTCAACAGGCTCAAGTGAAGCTTCCTCATCTTCACTATCATCGCTGGTCAAACAGGTTGGGGAGGGAGGAGGGCCAGCGAATCCCAGAGCCATAGAAATGGTTGGGTCCTGGTCTGTATGGGTTTGGGGAGGGTTTGGATTTTGTGAAGTAGAGGTGGTAGGGATTGGTTGCTCTGCACCAGAAGAGGAAGGAATATCTGGTACAGAATGTGTAGGAGGGATTTGGGATGTGGAAGTGATTGAAGGGGGGACTTCTGCACCAGAGGAGGTTGAGGGTACCTCTGATACAGAAGGTGGGGGAGAGGGGTTAGTGGGGATATGTGTTTGGGAAATTGGGGGAGAAGGTGTTTGAGTAGGAATGGTAGAGGGAGTATAGACGGGGGTATCTGGGATAGTCTGCTCTGGTGGAAGAATGGGGTTACCAGAGGCAGATGGCGTTTGGGGAATGTTGTCTGGGGGAGAGATGGAAGGGGAAACAAGATTTATGGGGGAGGAAGAGGGAAAGGAAGGGTTTACCTCTGCTGGGTCAACACCAGCAGGCACAACAGGCTCTGGAGCATCCTCCATCATCTGGGTGGCATCCTCAATGGCCTTTTCCAAGGCCTCTCCAAGGTCAGATCCAGAGTCTGGATCTTGAAGAAGGGCTCTCTTGGCCTTGGATTTCCTCACAAGAGGTACTTCATCTTCTTCCTCTTCTTCTTCTGATGGCTCATCCACCAGAAGGGTTTTCTTGGGAGCTCCTCTGCCAGTCCTCCTCTTCTTAGCAGAAGGTCTCCTGGCCTCGTCTGGCTGCATCCTCTTGGAAGCTCCTGCCTTCTTGGCAACCTCACTCTTCTTCTTCAGTACATCAAGAAGAGGGATCTGGTCCTCCTCAGAGGAACCAGAGAAAGCAACATTTGAAGAACCAGTTGCTCCAGCAGCTTTCTTCTGAGTCTTCTGCTGCTGCTGCCTCTGCCCCTTAGCAGGTGAGGGAATGGCTTGAAGGGGAGGAGCAGGGATGGCTTGCTCACCATCAGAATCAGGATGGCCATGGAGAGGACCATCCTTGGAGAACATAATCTTGGACTTATGGAAGCCCTTACACCAGGATTGTCTCCATTTCTTCTCTGGAAGAATCGAATCCAGAATTAGGGTGAGTTTTGTGCCCAATGATACATTAGCATTGAACACAAATTGCTGCTCTCCTGGCAACTGGGGGCATTCTTCCTTCTGAATTTTCACCTTGTTCTTCCTCAGCACCCCCCAGAAAAACTCAGCCCAGTTACATTGAACACCATCCAGAATGGCCCTCATAACACAGAGCCTGCCAACGAAGATAGCATCTGTGCTATGGCTCTCACACATGAGAATCTTCACCACAATGTCAAATAACACCTTATACTTCTGCCTAAGATGCTTGTCCAAGAAACCTTTAGTAATATTCTGGCAAGAATTTCTGGCAAACATCTTGAAGGATTCCAACGCCTCTCCTTCTCTGTACTTCAGTGGGTCCACACCTTCCGCAGAAAGGTTACCAAAAAGACCACAGAAGTCTGCCTTAGAGAAAACAAGATCCTCTGAATCAATCTTGGATGAAAGATAGTCCTCATGGATCTTCATCCGGATAAGAAACTGTGCAGCATATCCATCCAGGGTACGCAGATCCTTGGGAACCTTTGAGATCAACTCCTCCAGTCCAGAACGGCGGAGAAGTTCCAAGATCTCCAAAGCGGCCGGATTCTTAGTGGAATAGAAGTCCACCACCATCTCTGTCTTGAGTTTCTTGCATACATAGTCTGGATCGAAATTGCACTTAGGTGCCATAACTGTGAGAGAGAGAGAGAGAGAGATAGAAAGCTTTGCAGAGAGAGGTTAGGGTTTGAATAGTATAGAAACGTGAAAGGACAGATTGAAAACAAAATTGATTTAAATAGAGTAGTACGCGTGGCTTGAAAATTAGATGAAGTGTGAACGCGTGTTGTTTCAAATTCAATTTAGGAAACAAAATCAATTTTAGCATTGATTGACATTTTGCACTGTGATTAAATCCGATGGCCATGAAGAAAGGCGAAATACAGATTTAATCTGGTGCGTTGGCATAGTCATTGGGACTGGGCATAAAGGGGTTTTGTGGCAGTCAAGAGAAAAAGCGAAATGATTGCCTAGTCCCTATACCCTAGTCTTAAATACACTCCGAAGTTGAAAGGTTTTGAGTGTACTTACTAATTTGAAAAGTGTATCCCAATGATCAGAGGCCAGAGTAGAAAAGACATACCTGTCACCTGATATTGTAACCAGATGAAACCACAACTAGTCTGGTGATACTTCTCCTCTGATGGAGCTTATCTGGTCCTGGTCAGTAAAGACTTTGGACATATCTCTGACTCAGCACCTCATCTGGGATAAGTGTCACCTGGTGTATACCTCATCTGGAAGTATACCCTCTCTGATATATCTAATCTGCAGGTATGTTATCATAAGGAAAATTTATGAAGAAAATTTATAAAGTAAGGATACTTCTCTGATGTTCCCCCTAAGTCAAATCTGTCTCTGGATCCAACAATCCTAGCTCAAAAGCTAACTCTCTGAATCTGGTCTCAGCCAAAGGCTTGGTTAAAATATCTGCTCTCTGCCTCTCTGTTGCAATCTTTTCCATCCTTATGTCTCCCTTCTCAACATGATCTCTGATAATATGATGCCTTATATCAACATGTTTGCATCTGGTATGAAGAACTGGATTCTGGGTGATTGCAATGGCACTATTACTATCACAGAAAATAGGAATATCCTTAGCTCTAATCTGGTAATCCCTAAGCTGTTGACTAATCCAGAGAAGTTGAGAACAACAACTCCCTGCAGCCATGTACTCTGCTTCTGTTGTTGATGTAGCAACTGAAGTCTGCTTCTTGGAAAACCAGGATACCAATTTATTCCCTAAAAATTGGCATGTTCCACTTGTAGATTTCCTATCTATTCTGCACCCACCATAGTCTGAATCTGAATAACCACTTAATTCTAAATTGTCATCTGCAGGATACATTAATCCTAAATTCACAATTCCCTTAAGATATTTCAATATTTTCTTAGCTGCTTCCAAGTGACTCTTCTTGGGGTTAGCTTGAAATCTGGCACAAACTCCTACAACAAAAGTAATATCTGGTCTGCTTGCAGTCAGATACAAAAGAGAACCAATAAGTGCTATGTACTGAGTCTGGTCCACACTCTCTCCAGACTCATCTGGATCCATGTTGAAATTTGTCATCATAGGGATCTTGGCTGCCTTGCTAGATCCTATTCCAAATTTCTCTAACATGTTTCTGATGTACTTAGCTTGATTAATAAAAAATCCCTTCTCTGATTGCTTAACCTGCAAACCCAAAAAGTAATTCAATTCTCCCATCATGGACATCTCAAACTGTCCCTGCATGAGCTCACCAAACTTCTCACACAGCTTCTTGTTAGGGGATCCAAATATGATGTCATCAACATATATTTGGACCAGAAGGATGTCCTTTCCTTCTTCTTTCCTAAACAAGGTCCTATCAATTTTACCTTTAGTAAAACCATTGTCCAGAAGAAATTGAGAAAGAGTGTCATACCATGCTCTGGGTGCCTGCTTCAGCCCATAAAGAGCTTTCTTAAGCTTAAACACCTTGTCACCTTGTTCAAAACCAGGAGGTTGTTCAACATATACTTCCTCAATGAGAATCCCATTAAGAAAGGCAGATTTCACATCCATCTGGTATACTTTGAACTTCATGTGAGCAGCATATGCTAAGAACAATCTGATGGCTTCTAGTCTGGCAACAGGAGCAAAAGTCTCATCATAGTCTATTCCTTCAGACTGAGAATAGCCCTGGGCCACTAGCCTTGCCTTGTTCCTAGTAATGACATCATTCTCATCTTTCTTATTTTTGAAAACCCACTTAGTGCCTATCACCTTTTGATGACTTGGTCTGTCTACCAGCTCCCAAACATCCTGTCTGGTGAATTGATTCAATTCCTCCTGCATAGCCACAATCCAATTTGAATCTTTCAGTGCCTCCTTGATGTTCTTGGGCTCAATCAAGGACACATAGCAACTGAATAAAGCAGCTAAATTAAGGGTTCTCCTAGTCTGGACACCCTTAGTTGGATCTCCTAAGATCAGGTCATTGGGGTGATCAACCAGGGTCCTCCTTCCCGTGGTCTTACCTGGGTGATCATCTTCTGCAGTACCTTGGTGATTATCACCACCTGCGGAAGAGCTTCCCCCTACAGGAGTTCCAACCTCTTCTGGTTCTGCTCCATGTGAAGGCTGCTGCTTCAGAGAACCAGGAGATGGGTCATCATCTGAATCTGAATCTGAATCAAGAACAGGTGGATTGACCTTGATAACTCTGGGTGTAGTCTGATTCTGGGTCTCATCAGGAGACTTAGCTTCCACCTTTAACTCAAAAGCAGATTCATCAAAAACAACATGAGGTGTTTCCTCCACACAAAGTGAATTCTTATTAAAAACTCTAAAAGCTTTACTGGTGCTGGAATATCCCAAAAATATTCCATCAGCCACTTTAGCATCAAAGGTTCTTAATTTAGATTTCCCATTATCATGGATGAAACACTTACATCCAAAAACATGAAAATATGAAACAGATGGGGTTTTACCTTTCCATACCTCATATGGGGTCTTATTGTGTCTCTGGGCAATCAGGCATCTGTTCTGAGTGTAACAAGCTGTATTGATGGCCTCTGCCCAAAATCTCTGTGGAGTGTTGTACTCTGCCAGAAGTGTTCTTGCAGCTTCTTTGAGAGTCCTATTCCTCCTTTCTGCAACTCCATTTTGTTGAGGTGTTCTGGCAGCAGATGTCTCATGAAAAATTCCATGGTCCTTGCAATAATCTGCAATATGTGAATTCAAAAACTCTGTTCCTTTGTCACTCCTGATCCTGACTATGCTCTGGTTCTGCTCATTCTGAATTTGCTTGAAGAACTCTGACAGCTTAGTTATAGTTTCATTTTTCTTAAACAAGAACACTACCCAAGTGTATCTTGAAAAGTCATCTACTATTACTAAGGTGTACTTCCTTCCACTAAAACTAAGAGGAGAAACAGGTCCAAACAGGTCCATGTGAAGTAGTTGAAGTACTCTGGTTGTGGTTGTGCTCTGGACATCCTTAAAGGAAGTCTTGGGTTGTTTACCCTTCTGGCATGAACCACAAACCTGATCCTTCTTAAACACTTCATTTGGAAGACCTCGAATGAGACCCTTTCTGGCAATCTTGTTCAATGTTTTGAAGTTAAGATGACACAATCTCTTGTGCCAAATCCAGCTGTTCTCTGCAGATCCTTTAGCAACCAGGCAAGCATTCCTTGGGCAACTGCTAAAATCTGCAAGATAAATGTTACCCTTCCTCAAGCCTATTAGCAAGATATCATTATAATCAGAAGAGAAAACAGTGCATGAATCACTAGAAAACTTTACTGAGTATCCCTTGTCACAGAATTGGGATACTGAAAGCAGATTATGCTTGAGTCCTTCTACGTAGTAGACTTCATCTACAGATACTCCATTGAAGGTCAACTTTCCAACTCCTCTGGTGACTCCATAGTTGTTGTCACCAAACATCACTCTTGGTCCATTTAATGGCTTGAAATCTTGGAGATTATCCTTCTGGAATGTCATGTGCTTGGAACATCCACTATCAATGTACCAGACATGGTTGCTTGAAAATCCTTTCTCCAATGGACTCTTATCTACCTGCAGAGAGATCAATTAGGTCCCCTACTAGTGCTGGGTCCTGATTGGTTAGTTGCAGGTTTTGTAGGAATCCATAGATAAAGATCATCACTTGATGGATGAGGAGATCTTATCTTCCTTCCAAATCTATCTACCAGTACATGTCCTCTTACTATGACATATTGAGCTACTGGTCTGATAAGGACACCTTTCCTATAAACAGGTCTGGTGTACCTTTTCTCAAATCTGGCCTTTGGAATGGCCTGCCTCAAAGACATGGTCTTAAAGGTCTGGTTATAAGGGTACATCCTAGAAGAACCATCTCTGGTGTCATAACTTCCCAGATCAGTTGGTTTTCTAGATATGGGTCTGGAAGACCTCATCTGGTTCTGATAATTAGACCTGTTCTGGTGATTATAGTTCTTTTGAGTATACCTATTCTGGAATTGATTCTTCTGAGAAAAATGTCTCTGGGATACCTGGTTCTGTTGAACATTGTTCCTTCTCTGGTAGTTGTTACTCTGATTGGTATTCCCCCTTTTTGAGTGTTTCCTTTGAGGTCCCCTAATCTGTTTAGGTTCCCTTTGAGGATTTCTCTGGGGTCCTCCAATTTGAGTAATATCTACTCCTTGGGACTCATTGTTCACAGAACCATCAATCTTTAATGGTTTCCCTTGTTGACACTTATTCTCTAACATCTTCTCTTCCAGAACAGTCAGCTCTTCTGGACCATTAGTTAAGTGATTAACAGAGTGATTCCTTTTCCAATCAGGATTGTGAATCACCTTGTAACCATTACCAGTTAAGTCTTTATCATTCAAGATTTCTACCAATTTACCAGCTCTTACAGACTTGTCTTTGTTATAAAGGTATTTGTGAGTTTTAGTGGTAATTCCAGAATATCCTAAACTACTCTTATCACAAATGCGCTGAGAAGACTCTGATATGATAGATACAACAGATGGTATCTTAGGAGCTTCTCTGGGCATAGGTATCTCCTCTATGTTGTGAACAACTTGTTTTCCCTTGATAAGAGTTTGGTATTTGGCTCTGAGTTCAGTGATCTCATCCTCTTGAGAGTTCCTTTCTTTCATGAGTTGATCTACCAGAGTATCTCTTTCTGTGATCTTTTCCTGAAGGTCAGAGACTTCTTTGGAATGATCTTTCATGAGTTCTCTGGTGGATTTATGCTCATGAGAGAGAGATTGAACTTCAGCTCTGAGCCTACCATTCTCTTTCTCAAGTTTTTGACAGAGTTGGACACAATTTTGGAGATCTGATAGCATCTGTTGCATATCAGACTCTCTGGAGTTACCAGATGAATTAGAGGATTCAGTACATTTGGAATTAGATAAAACAAGAGTAGTTTCATTTACCTCAGTGATGTCTGCCATGAGACACACATCATCATCTGATCCAAAGTCAGAAGAGGAAGAACTGGAACTAGTATCCTCCTCTGCTTCTGCCAGCAGTGCTCTCTTATCTGCATACCTCCTATCTCTCTTGATTCTTTTCTCTTCTCTTTCCCTAGGAGTAAGCTGAGGACAATCATAACTGTAGTGACCAGTCTTGTTGCATGTGTAGCAGGCATTGTCTCCTCTGGGACTAGGACTTGGCTCTCTCCTCCTCTGGTTGTATTCTGATCTGGCAGGGCTACTTTCTCTCCTCTGGTAGTCAGGTCTGCCAGAGCTACCATCCCTCCTCTGATGATCTGATCTCCCAGAGCTGCTAGGGTTGTCATCTCTCCTCCTCTCTGGAGTTCTGAATCTGGTCTCCCTTGAGTCTCCAGGTGTCTTTTCCTTCTCTGCAGGCTTGAAAGAACTCTTCCTGCTTCGGGTAGACTCCTTCCAATGCCTTTTGTACCTGCCATATTTTGAACTCATTTTGTCTAATTTATGAGTTAGAAGTGCTACCTGCTCCTTGAGGCTCAAGTCATCTGCAGTAGACTCCTTTGGCTTGGCATCAGATTTGAGAGTTGAAGAGAATGCAACACCTTTCTGGCCAGAAGAGGAAACCTCTTCTGTTTGATCCTCCTCTTGAAGATCATATTCGTAAGCTTTGAGATCAGACAACAGAAGATGATGATCCAGAGTGTTGAGATCCTTGTTGTCCTTGATCACAGTGACTTTAATTCTCCACCTGCTTGTTAGTGAACGTAATATTTTACTATTAATCTCTTTTTCAGAATAGGTCTTACCTAAGGCACTAGCCTTGTTTAAGAGATTCGTGAGACGCATGTCCATCTGGTCAATGGTCTCGTCTGGTTTCATCTTAAATGTGTCAAAAGAGTGTTGAACAGCTTGGAGCTTGTTATCTTTAATCTTCTCTGTTCCTTCACAGAGCAGAGCTAACTTGTCCCACATCTCTTTTGCAGTGGTGCACGTCCTGACCTTTTCAATTACTTCTTTAGTAAGAGTGTTGATAATCTCAGTCCTCGCCACCTGGTCCAGGTTATGTAGCTTTCTCTCATCGTTGTCAAGTTCGTCTTTCTTTTTGAGGATTCGTTGTCTGGGAACTCTATCCTCTGCAGCGTCGCTAGTTTCTTCTCTGGACTCAGACCTGCCACTATCAATAGGAGTCCAGTAAAATTTGATGGGGCCACTTTCAACCACATCTAACATGCGGTGGTGAATAGCTCCGAGATGATTACTCATCAAGAAGCTCCAGTGGCTATAATCCTCGAACGAGAATTCTGGCAGTTTGCGACTCTTATAAGAAGATTTCGAAGACATATTGAAAAGAAGTTTAGGGAAATAACAAGAACTTGAATAAAAAGCACGAAAGAGCAATGGATCTGCCCGGTGACCACCAAAAGCTTTTCAAAGCAGTGGTCGTGGACACACTGCTCTGATACCACTTGTTGGTCCCACTAGATAGATTAATTGCGGAAGCTTATGTTTAAATGTCTTTCCAAAATCTTTTATAAGAGAGCAATAATCAATAATTAAAATAAAGCGATAAAAGACACAAGATATATAGTGGTTCGGATAAATATCCTACGTCCACTCTCCCTTATCACCAAGGGGTCTCACTAACAACCAACTCACTAACTTACTCACTGGAATTTCTGAAGTACCAGCACCTTCTTACAAATTCTTTAGATCTAACTTCGATCTAAAGATAGACTTACTCCAACCTTGTCTAACAAGATGAACAGGTTGAGTATATGAACTCCTTACGAGTAGATAAGTAATTAAGAACAAAGTGTGAGTGCAATATGCGTAGTGATCAAAAGCTTAGTATGGCTATATGCGCGTGAATGATTCTAGAGCTTTTTCTTGATCTGCACTCAAGTATATATAGAGGGGATTAGGGACATAGCCGTTGGGAGGCTAATCCAATCAGATCCTCTATATATGGAAGCTTCAATCAATCAATTCCCTAATTGATTGATTGGGTTGGTGAGATCTTGAATGATTGTCTTCATATCTTCTCAATCCAATCTTGTTTTGACTTGATTTGAATCACCAACGGCCAATGCTTCCAATTGCCTAACTCTGATTCTCTCCAGAGAAGGCAGGACCAGACACCAGGCAACCTCGGTGTCTTCTGGTCCTTATCTGGTGAACATCCAGAATACTCAGTAGAAAAAAGGGATCAAACTGAGCATCTTTTGTTCCACCAGACTCGTCTGGTCCGGACTCGTCTGGTCTGGGGAAGGTCCTCTGCCTCTGGTCTGATCTCCTCTGGAGAAGTCCTCTGGTGGGGTCTTCTGGTGAAGTCCTCTGGAGGGGTCTTCTGGTGACTCTTCTGGTGAGGTCTTCTGGTCTGGCAGTTCCCCCTAGACTAAGTCCTAACTAATCCTCATCTGGCTAACAGGTCCAGATGGTCCTATTACATCTTCTGGTCTGTTTTAACTCATCAAAACTACAAAATTTTTATCCTAACACCTATAAATACAGAATGACGTGCTCATTTCTATGCACGGGAAACTCACAAGATCAAAGCTATCTCTACATTCATAACAACTAGAAGCACTCGAAATTACCTCTGTTTCCCAAGTGTTTCACATTTGTAAATAGCCTAACGAACCTTCTGTAACCAAGCTTAAAAGATATATCCAAATCTTAGAAAGAGATAATCCAATCCTAAGCCTTGAGCTAAACTTGTAAGGATTATCTCAAAGTAGTTGGAACAAAAAACCCTACTCGAAACCCTACTCAGTATTTAGGTTGAGAGCTAGTATTAAGTGGTGTTAGTAAGCTGATTGTTGTATCAGTCTGAAAGCTGGTTTGTTTTGGGAACTAGGACCTGGAATTTCCTAGTGATCAATCATCCTAAGAGAGGATTAGTTGGTCAGTGCACCTTGGCACTATAACACAAGGAATTCCAAGTGAAAGGAATTCTCCTATTTGATCAGGACAGTGGACGTAGGAGATTCATTTCTGAACCACTTTATACCTTGTGTTCTTATTATATGCTTTCCTAAGTGTGTGTTAATCTCCAAGTTTATCAAAGTAAAACGAGTTTTCTAAGGGCTCACTAATCCGCATCTGAAAGCTAATCAGATAGTAGTTCAACTGAAAGTCTTGAGCTTTCAGTGGAGGTATTATCCCAGTAAGCTTTCACAAAGTAACTCTCAGCAGACCTCAAGTCCACTGACGAGCTACTGTCTTAAGTAACCTGATAAGTTTTACAAGAAGTTTTAATTTGTAACCACAGGTGTATTCCCCCCCATACACCTGTTTACTCATTTCGGGACCAACAATTGGTATCAGAGCAGTTGTTCAAAAGACCATTGTTCTAAGTATACTTTGAGATAATCCTTACAATGAAGCTTACAATAAATGAAGGAATAAGAAGGTTCTCTCAGAGGAGTTCCACCTTAAAACAAGACAAGAATCTGGGCATACAGACTAAAGGTCCAATGAGAAGATGACACGTCAGTGTACTTTACTGACAACCGACTTGCTCTGGACTGACAAGTACCAAAAGTCTTTCTCTAGCTATCTACAGAAAGTTGGTGAACAGGCATGGTCTTTCAGCCGTTTCTTGACAAGACTTAAAGATTCAAATAGAGCCGTTTGAGCCAATCAGATACAAGAAGACTTACTTGAGAAGATTCAAATCCAACGGGAAGATTTTCAAGGAAGCCTATAAATACAGAAGGACGTGCTCATTTCTATGCACGGGAAACTCACAAGATCAAAGCTATCTCTACATTCATAATAACTAGAAGCACTCGAAATTACCTATGTTTCCCAAGTGTTTCACATTTGTAGAGAGCCTAACGAACCTTCTGTAACCAAGCTTAAAAGCTATATCCAAATCTTAGAAAGAGATAATCCAATCCTAAGCCTTGAGCTAAACTTGTAAGGATTATCTCAAAGTAGTTGGAACCAAAAACCCTACTCAAAACCCTACTCAGTGTTTAGGATGAGAGCTAGTGTTAAGTGGTGTTAGTAAGCTGATTGTTGTATCAGTCTGAAAGCTGGTTTGTTTTGGGAACTAGGTAGGGATGTTAAACGGGCCGCGGGCTGGCGGGCTGGCCCGTTTAGCCCAGGACCGAACAAGGGTTAGGTTCAAGCATTTGGTGGCCCGTTTAAAACCGGGCCTTTCTGGCCCGGACCGTTTAGCCCGCGGGCTAAAAGGGCTAGCCCGCCGGTCTACCGGGCCAACCCGTTTAGCCCGATTCTTTTTTTTTTACTTTTTATATATTTTGTACAATTACAACCGTATATGCAACCTACCTATTTTACTTCAACTTTAAATTTTCAATCCAAGTTCAATGTCCGATATATATATATATATATATATATATATATATATATATATATATATATTTCAAGTTTTTATTTAGATAATTTATGTTTTCATTTAGTTAATTTATTAAATTACTTGAAATTGAATTTAACCATTTAATTAGTTCTTGAACTTTATGAACAACGTGTGAATATAATTTTATAAATTCATGAACAATGTAGGGCTTCAACATCTGTACTTCATAATTATCTTTCCAATTGGGGATCATCGGTCGTCGCATGACTCTCAAATTGTCATTGTCGGTTGCCACCGGCTCTTAAATCGTCATTAACGCTATAAAGTTATCTAATGAAAAAGTGAAATGTTGAACAATGTTTAAATATAATTTTCATGAATTTTTTAACGATGTGTGAATTTTAAGTTTAAATGACATCGTATTACAATCACATGTCTATATTTCATATTAAAAATTAGTTTTTATAGTTTTTTCTTTCGGAGCCCGTTAGTGGCCCGTTTAGCCCGCGGACCGCTAGGGTTAGGGTTAGGTTTCGAGTGTTAGTGGACCGATTAAAATGAACCGATAAGGCCCGGGAACGTTTAGGCCCGCAGCCCTGTAGGGCTGGCCCTAATGGGTTAGGGCCAGCCCGTTTAACATCCCTAGAACTAGGACCTGGAATTTCCTAGTGATCAATCATCCTAAGAGAGGATTGGTTGATCAGTGCACCTTGGCACTATAACACAAGGAATTCCAAGTGAAAGGAATTCTCCTGTTTGATCAGGACAGTGGACGTAGGAGATTCATCTCTGAACTACTTTATACCTTGTGTTAGGATAAAAATTTGTTAGTTTTGATGAGTTAAAACAGACCAGAAGATGTATTAGGACCATCTGGACCTGTTAGCCAGATGAGGTTTAGTTAGGACTTAGTCTAGGGGGAACTGCCAGACCAGAAGACCTCACCAGAAGAGTCACCAGAAGACCCCACCAGAGGACTTCACCAGAGGAGATCAGACCAGAGGCAGAGGACCTTCCCCAGACCAGACGAGTCTGGTGGAACAAAAGATGCTCAGTTTGATCCTCTTATTCTACTGAGTATTCTGGATGTTCACCAGATAAGGACCAGAAGACACCGAGGTTGCCTGGTGTCTGGTCCTGCCTTCTCTGGAGAGAATCAGAGTTAGGCAATTGGAAGCATTGACCGTTGGTGATTCAAATCAAGTCAAAACAAGATTGGATTGAGAAGATATGAAGACAATCATTCAAGATCTCACCAACCCAATCAATCAATTAGGGAATTGATTGATTGAAGCTTCCATATATAGAGGATCTGATTGGATTAGCCTCCCAACGGCTATGTCCCTAATCCCCTCTATATATACTTGAGTGCAGATCAAGAAAAAGCTCTAGAATCATTCACGTGCATATAGCCATACTAAGCTTTTGATCACTACGCATATTGCACTCACACTTTGTTCTTAATTACTTATCTACTCGTAAGGAGTTCATATACTCAACCTGTTCATCTTGTTAGACAAGGTTGGAGTAAGTCTATCTTTAGATCGAAGTTAGATCTAAAGAATTTGTAAGAAGGTGCTGGTACTTCAGAAATTCCAGTGAGTAAGTTTGTGAGTTGGTTGTTAGTGAGACCCCTTGGTGATAAGGGAGAGTGGACGTAGGATATTTATCCGAACCACTATATATCTTGTGTCTTTTATCGCTTTATTTTAATTATTGATTATTGCTCTCTTATAAAAGATTTTGGAAAGACATTTAAACATAAGCTTCCGCAATTAATCTATCAAGTGGGACCAACAAGTGGTATCAGAGCAGTGTGTCCACGACCACTGCTTTGAAAAGCTTTTGGTGGTCACCGGGCAGATCCATTGCTCTTTAGTGCTTTTTATTCAAGTTCTTGTTATTTCCCTAAACTTCTTATCAATATGTCTTTGAAATCTTCTTATAAGAGTCGCAAACTGCCAGAATTCTCGTTCGAGGATTATAGCCACTGGAGCTTCATGATGAGTAATCATCTTGGAGCTATTCACCACCGCATATTAGATGTGGTTGAAAGTGGCCCCATCAAATTTTACTGGACTCCTATTGATAGTGGCAGGTCTGAATCCAGAGAAGAAACTAGCGACGCTGCAGAGGATAGAGTTCCCAGACAACGAATCCTCAAAAAGAAAGACGAACTTGACAACGATGAGAGAAAGCTACATAACTTGGACCAGGTGGCGAGGACTGAGATTATCAACACTCTTACTAAAGAAGTAATTGAAAAGGTCAGGACGTGCACCACTGCAAAAGAGATGTGGGACAAGTTAGCTCTGCTCTGTGAAGGAACAGAGAAGATTAAAGATAACAAGCTCCAAGCTGTTCAACACTCTTTTGACACATTTAAGATGAAACCAGACGAGACCATTGACCAGCTGGACATGCGTCTCACGAATCTCTTAAACAAGGCTAGTGCCTTAGGTAAGACCTATTCTGAAAAGGAGATTAATAGTAAAATATTACGTTCACTAACAAGCAGGTGGAGAATTAAAGTCACTGTGATCAAGGACAACAAGGATCTCAACACTCTGGATCACCATCTTCTGTTGTCTGATCTCAAAGCTTACGAATATGATCTTCAAGAGGAGGATCAAACAGAAGAGGTTTCCTCTTCTGGCCAGAAAGGAGTTGCATTCTCTTCAACTCTCAAATCTGATGCCAAGCCAAAGGAGTCTACTGCAGATGACTTGAGCCTCAAGGAGCAGGTAGCACTTCTAACTCATAAATTAGACAAAATGAGTTCAAAATATGGCAGGTACAAAAGGCATTGGAAGGAGTCTACCAGAAACAGGAAGAGTTCTTTCAAGCCTGCAGAGAAGGAGAAGACATCTGGAGACTCAAGGGAGACCAGATTCAGAACTCCAGAGAGAAGGAGAGATGACAACCCTGGCAGCTCTGGGAGATCAGATCATCAGAGGAGGGATGGTAGCTCTGGCAGAACCGACTACCAGAGGAGAGAAAGTAGTCCAGCCAGATCAGACTACAACCAGAGGAGGAGAGAGCCAAGTCCTAGTCCCAGAGGAGACAATGCCTGCTACACATGCAACAAGACTGGTCACTACAGTTATGATTGTCCTCAGCTTACTCCTAGAGAAAGAGAAGAGAAAAGAATCAAGAGAGATAGGAGATATGCAGATAAGAGAGCACTGCTGGCAGAAGCAGAGGAGGAGGATACTAGTTCCAGTTCTTCTTCTTCTAACTTTGGATCAGATGATGATGTGTGTCTCATGGCAGACATCACTGAGGTAAATGAAACTACTCTTGTTTTATCTAATTCCAAATGTACTGAATCCTCTAATTCATCTGGTAACTCCAGAGAGTCTGATATGCAACAAATGCTATCAGATCTCCAAAATTGTGTCCAACTCTGTCAAAAACTTGAGAAAGAGAATGGTAGGCTCAGAGCTGAAGTTCAATCTCTCTCTCATGAGCATAAATCCACCAGAGAACTCATGAAAGATCATTCCAAAGAAGTCTCTGAACTTCATGAAAAGATCACAGAAAGAGATACTCTGGTAGATCAACTCATGAAAGAAAGGAACTCTCAAGAGGATGAGATCACTGAACTCAGAGCCAAATACCAAACTCTTATCAAGGGAAAACAAGTTGTTCACAACATAGAGGAGATACCTATGCCCAGAGAAGCTCCTAAGATACCATCTGTTGTATCTATCATATCAGAGTCTTCTCAGCGCATTTGTGATAAGAGTGGTTTAGGATATTCTGGAATTACTACTAAAACTCACAAGTACCTCTATAACAAAGACAAGTCTGTAAGAGCTGGTAAATTGGTAGAAATCTGGAATGATAAAGACTTAACTGGCAATGGTTACAAGGTGATTCACAATCCTGATTGGAAAAGGAATCACTCTGGTAATCACTTAACTAATGGTCCAGAAGAGGTGACTGTTCTGGAAGAGAAGATGTTAGAGAATAAGTGTCAACAAGGGGAACCATTAAAAATTGATGGTTCTGTGAACAATGAGTCCCAAGGAGTAGATATTACTCAAATTGGAGGACCCCAGAGAAATCCTCAAAGGGAACCTAAACAGATTAGGGGACCTCAAAGGAAACACTCAAAAAGGGTGAATACCAATCAAAGTAATAACTACCAGAGAAGGAACAATGTTCAACAGAACAAGGTACCCCAGAGACAATTTTCTCAGAAGAATCAATTCCAGAATAGGTATACTCAAAGGAACTATAATCACCAGAACAGGTCTAATTATCAGAACCAGAGGAGGTCTTCCAGACCCATCTCTAGAAAACCAACTGATCTGGGAAGTTATGACACCAGAGATGGTTCTTCCAGGATGTACCCTTATAACCAGACCTTTAAGACCATGTCTTTGAGGCAGGCCATTCCAAAGGCCAGATTTGAGAAAAGGTACACCAGACCTGTTTATAGGAAAGGTGTCCTTATCAGACCAGTAGCTCAATATGTCATAGTAAGAGGACATGTACTGGTAGATAGATTTGGAAGGAAGATAAGATCTCCTCATCCATCAAGGGATGATCTTTATCTATGGATTCCTACAAAACCTGCAACTAACCAATCAGGACCCAGCACTAGTAGGGGACCTAATTGATCTCTCTGCAGGTAGATAAGAGTCCATTGGAGAAAGGATTTTCAAGCAACCATGTCTGGTACATTGATAGTGGATGTTCCAAGCACATGACATTCCAGAAGGATAATCTCCAAGATTTCAAGCAATTAAATGGACCAAGAGTGATGTTTGGTGACAACAACTATGGAGTCACCAGAGGAGTTGGAAAGTTGACCTTCAATGGAGTATCTGTAGATGAAGTCTACTACGTAGAAGGACTCAAGCATAATCTGCTTTCTGTATCCCAATTCTGTGACAAGGGATACTCAGTGAAGTTTTCTAGTGATTCATGCACTGTTTTCTCTTCTGATTATAATGATATCTTGCTAATAGGCTTGAGGAAGGGTAACATTTATCTTGCAGATTTTAGCAGTTGCCCAAGGAATGCTTGCCTGGTTGCTAAAGGATCTGCAGAGAACAGCTGGATTTGGCACAAGAGATTGTGTCATCTTAACTTCAAAACATTGAACAAGATTGCCAGAAAGGGTCTCATTCGAGGTCTTCCAAATGAAGTGTTTAAGAAGGATCAGGTTTGTGGTTCATGCCAGAAGGGTAAACAACCCAAGACTTCCTTTAAGGATGTCCAGAGCACAACCACAACCAGAGTACTTCAACTACTTCACATGGACCTGTTTGGACCTGTTTCTCCTCTTAGTTTCAGTGGAAGGAAGTACACCTTAGTAATAGTAGATGACTTTTCAAGATACACTTGGGTAGTGTTCTTGTTTAAGAAAAATGAAACTATGACTAAGCTGCCAGAGTTCTTCAAGCAGATTCAGAATGAGCAGAACCAGAGCATAGTCAGGATCAGGAGTGACAAAGGAACAGAGTTTTTGAATTCACATATTGCAGATTATTGCAAGGACCATGGAATTTTTCATGAGACATCTGCTGCCAGAACACCTCAACAAAATGGAGTTGCAGAAAGGAGGAATAGGACTCTCAAAGAAGCTGCAAGAACACTTCTGGCAGAGTACAACACTCCACAGAGATTTTGGGCAGAGGCCATCAATACAGCTTGTTACACTCAGAACAGGTGCCTGATTGCCCAGAGACACAATAAGACCCCATATGAGGTATGGAAAGGTAAAACCCCATCTGTTTCATATTTTCATGTTTTTGGATGTAAGTGTTTCATCCATGACAATGGGAAATCTAAATTAAGAACCTTTGATGCTAAAGTGGCTGATGGAATATTTTTGGGATATTCCAGCACCAGTAAAGCTTTTAGAGTTTTTAATAAGAATTCACTTTGTGTGGAGGAAACACCTCATGTTGTTTTTTATGAATCTGCTTTTGAGTTAAAGGTGGAAGCTAAGTCTCCTGATGAGACCCAGAATCAGACTACACCCAGAGTTATCAAGGTCAATCCACCTGTTCTTGATTCAGATTCAGATTCAGATGATGACCCATCTCCTGGTTCTCTGAAGCAGCAGCCTTCACAAGGAGCAGAACCAGAAGAGGTTGGAACTCCTGTAGGGGGAAGCTCTTCTGCAGGTGGTGATAATCACCAAGGTACTGCAGAAGATGATCACCCAGGTAAGACCACGGGAAGGAGGACCCTGGTTGATCACCCCAATGACCTGATCTTAGGAGATCCAACTAAGGGTGTCCAGACTAGGAGAACCCTTAATTTAGCTGCCTTATTCAGTTGCTATGTGTCCTTGATTGAGCCCAAGAACATCAAGGAGGCACTGAAAGATTCAAATTGGATTGTGGCTATGCAGGAGGAATTGAATCAATTCACCAGACAGGATGTTTGGGAGCTGGTAGACAGACCAAGTCATCAAAATGTGATAGGCACTAAGTGGGTTTTCAAAAATAAGAAAGATGAGAATGATGTCATTACTAGGAACAAGGCAAGGCTAGTGGCCCAGGGCTATTCTCAGTCTGAAGGAATAGACTATGATGAGACTTTTGCTCCTGTTGCCAGACTAGAAGCCATCAGATTGTTCTTAGCATATGCTGCTCACATGAAGTTCAAAGTATACCAGATGGATGTGAAATCTGCCTTTCTTAATGGGATTCTCATTGAGGAAGTGTATGTTGAACAACCTCCTGGTTTTGAACAAGGTGACAAGGTGTTTAAGCTTAAGAAAGCTCTTTATGGGCTGAAGCAGGCACCCAGAGCATGGTATGACACTATTTCTCAATTTCTTCTGGACAATGGTTTTACTAAAGGTAAAATTGATAGGACCTTGTTTAGGAAAGAAGAAGGAAAGGACATCCTTCTGGTCCAAATATATGTTGATGACATCATATTTGGATCCCCTAACAAGAAGCTGTGTGAGAAGTTTGGTGAGCTCATGCAGGGACAGTTTGAGATGTCCATGATGGGAGAATTGAATTACTTTTTGGGTTTGCAGGTTAAGCAATCAGAGAAGGGAATTTTTATTAATCAAGCTAAGTACATCAGAAACATGTTAGAGAAATTTGGAATAGGATCTAGCAAGGCAGCCAAGATCCCTATGATGACAAATTTCAACATGGATCCAGATGAGTCTGGAGAGAGTGTGGACCAGACTCAGTACAGAGCACTTATTGGTTCTCTTTTGTATCTGACTGCAAGCAGACCAGATATTACTTTTGCTGTAGGAGTTTGTGCCAGATTTCAAGCTAACCCCAAGAAGAGTCACTTGGAAGCAGCTAAGAAAATATTGAAATATCTTAAGGGAACTGTGAATTTAGGATTATGGTATCCTGCAGATGACAACCTGGAATTGAGTGGTTATTCAGATTCAGACTATGGTGGGTGCAGAATAGATAGGAAATCTACAAGTGGTACATGCCAATTTTTAGGGAATAAATTGGTATCCTGGTTTTCCAAGAAGCAGACTTCAGTTGCTACATCAACAACAGAAGCAGAGTACATGGCTGCAGGGAGTTGTTGTTCTCAACTTCTCTGGATTAGTCAACAGCTTAGGGATTATCAGATTAGAGCTAAGGATATTTCTATTTTCTGTGATAGTAATAGTGTCATTGCAATCACCCAGAATCCAGTTCTTCATACCAGATGCAAACACGTTGATATAAGGCATCATTTTATCAGAGATCATGTTGAGAAGGGAGACATAAGGATGGAAAAGATTGCAACAGAGAGGCAGAGAGCAGATATTTTAACCAAGCCTTTGGCTGAGACCAGATTCAGAGAGTTAGCTTTTGAGTTAGGATTGTTGGATCCAGAGACAGATTTGATTTAGGGGGAACATCAGAGAAGTATCCTTACTTTATTAATTTTCTTAATAAATTTTCCTTATGCTAACATACCTACAGATTAGATATATCAGAGAGGGTATACCTCCAGATGAGGTATACACCAGGTGACACTTATCCCAGATGAGGTGCTGAGTCAGAGATATGTCCAAAGTCTTTACTGACCAGGACCAGATAAGTTCCATCAGAGGAGACGTATCACCAGACTAATTATGGTATCATCTGGTTACAATATCAGGTGACAGGTATGTCTCTTCTACTCTGGCCTCTGATCATTGGGATACACTTTCCAAATTAGTAAGTACACTCAAAACCTTTCAACTTCGGAGTGTATTTAAGACTAGGGTATAGGGCCTAGGCAATCATTTCGCTTTTTCTCTTGACTGCCACAAAACCCCTTTATGCCCAGTCCCAATGACTATGCCAACGCACCAGATTAAATCTGTATTTCGCCCTTCATCATGGCCATCAGATTTAATCACTGTGCAAAATGTCAATCAATGCTAAAATTGATTTTGTTTCCTAAATTGAATTTGAAACAACACGCGTTCACAGTTCATTTAATTTTCAAGCCACGCGTATTACTCTATTTAAACCAATTTTGTTTTCAATCTGTCCTTTCACGTTTCAATACTATTCGAACCCTAACCTCTCTCTGCAAAGCATTCTCTCTCTCTCTCTCTCTCTCTCTTTCACAGTTATGGCACCCAAGTACAATTTCGATCCAGACTATGTCTGCAAGAAACTCAAGACAGAGATGGTGGTGGACTTCTATTCCACTAAGAATCCGGCCGCTTTGGAGATTTTGGAACTTCTCCGCCGTTCTGGACTGGAGGAGTTGATCTCAAAGGTTCCCAAGGATCTGCGTACCTTGGATGGATATGCTGCACAGTTTCTTATCCGGATGAAGATTCACGAGGACTATGTTTCATCCAAGATTGATTCAGAGGATCTTGTTTTCTCTAAGGCAGACTTCTGTGGTCTTTTTGGTAACCTTTCTGCGGAAGGTGTGGACCCACTGAAGTACAGAGAAGGAGAGGCGTTGGAATCCTTCAAGATATTTGCCAGAAATTCGTGCCAGAATATTACTAAAGGTTTCTTGGACAAGCATCTTAGGCAGAAGTATAAGGTGCTATTTGACATTGTGGTGAAGATTCTCATGTGTGAGAGCCATAGCACAGATGCCATCTTCGTTGGCAGGCTCTGTGTTATGAGGGCCATTCTGGATGGTGTTCAATGTAACTGGGCTGAGTTCTTCTGGGGGGTGCTGAGGAAGAACAAGGTGAAAATTCAGAAGGAAGAATGCCCCCAGTTGCCAGGAGAGCAACAATTTGTGTTCAATGCTAATGTATCATTAGGCACAAAACTCACCCTAATTCTGGATTCGATTCTTCCAGAGAAGAAATGGAGACAATCCTGGTGTAAGGGCTTCCATAAGTCCAAGATTATGTTCTCCAAGGATGGTCCTCTCCATGGCCATCCTGACTCTGATGGTGAGCAAGCCATCCCTGCTCCTCCCCTTCAAGCCATTCCCTCACCTGCTAAGGGGCAGAAGCAGCAGCAGCAGCAGAAGACTCAGAAGAAAGCTGCTGGAGCAACTGGTTCTTCAAATGTTGCTTTTTCTGGTTCCTCTGAGGAGGACCAGATCCCTCTTCTTGATGTACTGAAGAAGAAGAGTGAGGTTGCCAAGAAGGCAGGAGCTTCTAAGAGGAAGCAGCCAGACGAGGCCAGGAGACATTCTGCTAAGAAGAGGAGGACTGGCAGAGGAGCTCCCAAGAAAACCCTTCTGGTGGATGAGCCATCAGAAGAAGAAGAGGAAGAAGTTGAAGTGCCTCTTGTGAGGAAATCCAAGGCCAAGAGAGCCCTTCTTCAAGATCCAGACTCTGGATCTGATCTTGGAGAGGCCTTGGAGAAGGCTATTGAGGATGCCACCCAGATGATGGAGGTTGCTCCAGTGCCTGTTGTGCCTGCTGGTGTTGACCCAGCAGAGGTAAACCCTTCCTTTCCCTTTTCCTCCCCCATAAATCTTGTTTCCCCTTCCATTTCTCCCCCAGATAACTTTCCCCAAACCCCATCTGCCTCTGGTAACCCCATTCTTCCACCAGAGCAGACTATCTCAGATACCCCCGTCTATACTCCCTCTACCATTCCTACACAAACACCTTCTCCCCCAATTTCCCAAACACATATTCCCACTAACCCCTCTCCCCCACCTTCTGTATCAGAGGTTCCCTCAACCTCCTCTGGTGCAGAAGTCCCCCCTTCAAACACTTCCACCTCCCAAATCCCTCCTACACATTCTGTACCAGATATTCCTTCCTCTTCTGGTGCAGAGCAACCAATCCCTACCACCTCTACTTCACAAAATCCAAATCCTCCCCAAACCCATACAGACCAGGACCCAACCATTTCTATGGCTCTGGGATTCGCTGGCCCTCCTCCCTCCCCAACCTGTTTATCCAGCGATGATAGTGAAGATGAGGAAGCTTCACTTGAGCCTGTTGACTTAGCCCCTTCCTCCTCTGCCTCTGGGCCCAAACCCTTCACTTTCTCATCTGCAGAAATGGGTCCCATTAGGCAGAGTATGAGTGTAAGTGCTCAGCTCTGGCTAAGAGAGCATTTTCCAGTTCTTCTGGAGCACTTACCACTTCTGGCAGAGCTTACTGATGCCAAGGTCTGGAGCAAGGCCAGACTTGAAGATGTGGAGGACCTGGTGCTATTGCTTGAGGAAATGGGTGCCTCCAACTTCACTGCTTGGGAGATTGAGCTGAAGCAGAAGATGAACATTCAGAACCCAGTAGAGCTGGAGACTCCTGGTGCAGCTAAAGTCTTGATTCGCACCCTGCTCATCCAAAGAGGAGTAATGCTCACTCCAGAGGGCCCCACTTACAAGTTTGGTCCTCACTTTGTCTTCCCTCCAGAGCTTTATTCAGACGAGGAGGACTTTGAGATGTCTCCTGCTGTGCTCCAGAAGATGAAGATCTTCTTCAACGAGCAAATCATGCAGATAGGGCGCTTTTCCAAAGCAATCCAACATATGGCCCCTGCTATGATAGAGCATCAGATCAAGCAAGAAAGGAGAATCTTCCTGAAGCAGATCAAATCCACTCTGGCAGAGGTTAAAGCTTCATTCAAGGCTAATGGCTTGTTTGTCAAATTAGATGTAATGCACAGCCAGAAGCAGCTCCAGGAGCATGTGATGGAGCAGTTGAGGCCAGTTTCTGTACTCAAAGTGGAAATGGCCAGCCAGATGATTCAAACTGCTAGACTGAAGGACTCCCTCCAGGAGATGTTGGAGAAGCAAGAGAGACTTGTTGCAGAGTCTAAGGCTTACCTGGAGGAGGCCAAGCAGCTTCGTGATCT
Organism: Ballota nigra; assembly: GCA_947034835.1. Lineage (NCBI taxonomy): Eukaryota > Viridiplantae > Streptophyta > Magnoliopsida > Lamiales > Lamiaceae > Ballota > Ballota nigra. Next base: position 23,474,504 of record OX344722.1, on the reverse strand, counting down.
TCACTCTTCCTCCAACACTGCCTTGCCTGATCTCATAAGGCAGGTAGTGGAGCCCCTCCTTGATGAAGTTAAAAAGGGGGAAGAGAAGGCCAGAACTGATCTGGCGAAGACCACAAATGAGACTCTTTTTAGCCATGGAGCTCGTCTGGACCTGCTGGAGAACACATTGGCCCAGGCTGAGTTGCAGAAGAAGAAGAAAGAAGAGTTGAAATCTCTATCTATGGCTAAACAGCTTGCTGCAGAAGAAGAGTCATCTGAAGCTGAGCAGGATCCCTCTACCATTCCTGGTCCTGCTAAGAGGAAGATTAGAAAAGTAAAGAAGAGTTTCCTTGAATCTGTTGTCGAAGAAGCAGAGAAGAGATACAAGGAAGAGACTCCAGAGGAGAGGCAAGCCAGAATCAGGAAGAACATAGATGAAGAGCAGAGGCTCAGATATGTTAGGAGACAGAACAAGAAGGCCAGAGAAGCTGGTATTCCTTCTGGTGCAGGTGGCTCAGGTCAGAAGAGGAAAGCTCCAGTGGAAGTTATGAACATCTTGCCACTAAGGACAGAAGGGTCTTTTGACTCTACTGTGCCGTATCCTCTGATTGAGAGATGGAGAGAAGCCAAGACCCTCTGGTTCATTCAGCATTATATCCAGAGGCCAGCACCAGAAGATGATGAGCTGATCAACAGAACCTTCCATTCTTGGATGCAAGCCTATGATGCAGACTTGTACAAGCAGCTGATGGATTCAACCATTGAGTTCAACCTGGAGGTGACTGCTCCTGAATTTACTTATCTTAACACTCCCATGATTGGGAACCAGGTGGATTGGGCAGAACTAAAGAAGCTTTACAAGACCAAGGTGTTGGTGAATTTCACCCCAACATCTTCTGCAGAGTTGAAGGCCGTCCAGGATAGGTTCCTTGACTGGTTTCTTGTCCCTAAAGAGAACAGAAGATATGCCTAGAATAGGACAATGAACTTCAATGTAATCTGTAATTATTTTGTCCTCTGATTATTAATGGAAAATACATATCTTCTCTGTTCTAAAGACAACTCCTTGTTGTCTTATTATTTGCCTGATGAGATCTATTCTAAGGTCTCATCCCCTTATTGTTTTATTGCTTAAGTTTTTCTTTTGATCAGTTCTGGTAGTGTTTTAACTCCATCAAAAAGGGGGAAATTGTTAGGATAAAAATTTGTTAGTTTTGATGAGTTAAAACAGACCAGAAGATGTATTAGGACCATCTGGACCTGTTAGCCAGATGAGGTTTAATTAGGACTTAGTCTAGGGGGAACTGCCAGACCAGAAGACCTCACCAGAAGAGTCACCAGAAGACCCCACCAGAGGACTTCACCAGAGGAGATCAGACCAGAGGCAGAGGACCTTCCCCAGACCAGACGAGTCCGGACCAGACGAGTCTGGTGGAACAAAAGATGCTCAGTTTGATCCTCTTATTCTACTGAGTATTCTGGATGTTCACCAGATAAGGACCAGAAGACACCGAGGTTGCCTGGTGTCTGGTCCTGCCTTCTCTGGAGAGAATCAGAGTTAGGCAATTGGAAGCATTGACCGTTGGTGATTCAAATCAAGTCAAAACAAGATTGGATTGAGAAGATATGAAGACAATCATTCAAGATCTCACCAACCCAATCAATCAATTAGGGAATTGATTGATTGAAGCTTCCATATATAGAGGATCTGATTGGATTAGCCTCCCAACGGCTATGTCCCTAATCCCCTCTATATATACTTGAGTGCAGATCAAGAAAAAGCTCTAGAATCATTCACGCGCATATAGCCATACTAAGCTTTTGATCACTACGCATATTGCACTCACACTTTGTTCTTAATTACTTATCTACTCGTAAGGAGTTCATATACTCAACCTGTTCATCTTGTTAGACAAGGTTGGAGTAAGTCTATCTTTAGATCGAAGTTAGATCTAAAGAATTTGTAAGAAGGTGCTGGTACTTCAGAAATTCCAGTGAGTAAGTTTGTGAGTTGGTTGTTAGTGAGACCCCTTGGTGATAAGAGAGAGTGGACGTAGGATATTTATCCGAACCACTATATATCTTGTGTCTTTTATCGCTTTATTTTAATTATTGATTATTGCTCTCTTATAAAAGATTTTGGAAAGACATTTAAACATAAGCTTCCGCAATTAATCTATCAAGTGGGACCAACACCTTGTGTTCTTATTATCTGTTTTCCTAAGTGTGTGTTAATCTCCAAGTTTATCAAAGTAAAACGAGTTTTCTAAGGGCTCACTAATCCGCATCTGAAAGCTAATCAGATAGTAGTTCAATTGAAAGTCTTGAGCTTTCAGTGGAGGTATTATCTCAGTAAGCTTTCACAAAGTAACTCTCAGCAGACCTCAAGTCCACTGACGAGCTACTGTCTTAAGTAACCTGATAAGTTTTACAAGAAGTTTTAATTTGTAACCACAGGTGTATTCCCCCCCATAGACCTATTTACTCGTTTCGGGACCAACAAAAGCATAACTAAAGAGTGTTGCACTTTTGAGATCGAGGGCTCACGTTCATCTTCAATCCTCTCGCTTGTTCCCACCTGAAAAGCGAAAGGGATGAGCGTTCGAAAACACTCGGTGGGTTCACTCGAATGCCCACTCAAATATCATACTACAAATTATTGAAATAAAAGTCAAGTACATGAATCATCTTATACCATAATTGAAATAAATTAGTGACATACTAAATAACAAATCATAGCATCAAGTTCACATAAAGTTAACTCGAATTGTGTCATTCAAGTCTCAAAACAATCATAGAGCATGCTCAACATCGCGTGTTAATATGTATAGTGTATACTTAGTATGTAATACACATAAGAGCACACCAATCTTGTTGGGTCACGCTTTACCCCGCTCGAGCATCTTGTTCGGGAGTTCTACAACATAATTGACTTTAAGTAACATCTTATTGTAACAAATTTAGTTTATGTAACACATTAAGGTAACACTTATTTTAGTTTATATATTATGTAACACTTCATGTAACACTTTGTTAATATGCAACACTTATATGCAACACTTTTAAATAAGTAACACTTTTATGTAACACTTTATAGTAGGTAACACTTTTTAGATAACACTTTTATATATGTAACGCTTTTTTAGTAACACTTTTACAAAGGTAACACTTTTTAGTAACACTTTAACATAAGTAACGCCTTTCAGGTAACACTTTTATATAGTTAACATATTTTGGTAACTCTTGATAATAAATATTAAAATTCAGCATATATATATAATCATACATTATCACTAAGAATAATATTATTAGTTCGATATATATATATATATATATATATATAATATGCATATGATTTAAAAAATATATTCACAAGCATAAAATTTATTTATCATTTAAATCAATTTATTAATTAAAAAATATATTAATTACATACGTACAAAATAATTTATATTTTTCATTTACAATTATTAAATAATACAATTATACTATTTATGAATTTATATTATATGTATACAAACACACACACACACACACATATATATATATATATATATACACGCATATATTATTTTATAAAGTAGGAAGAAAATTGTTTGGTCCATTAAAAATTAGTAATTTTAATTATTAATGTGAATTAATATTACTATTGTTCTACTATTAAAAAAAAAGAAAAAAAGAATAAAGAAAAAAAATGTTAATAAGTTAAGTAATATTGAAATCCAAAATGTCTGAAGTGTTATAAGTAGCCTAGATGGTAAGTACTTTGTTTCCTGCACAAGAGGTCCAGGGTTCAATCCATATTTTTTCCTTTGTTCATTATTTATTTTTTAACACAAGTGTTACCTAAAGTTTTTATATAGGTGTTACATATATATGTAACATTTTTTTAAAGTGTTGCATATATTATAAAAAGTGTTGCATTAAACTTTAGGCTACGCCAGCAACTGCAACACCCTTAAAAGTGTTACTTATTGTACATAGGTAACACTTTATACACATTATGTAATATTTTTTAGGTGTTACATAATATCACTTATGTTGAGTAATCTTTCGATCAAATCCTGTATAATTTTACCCGTAATCTTGTCATAGCTATTACAATATTATCCACATATCATACACATTGTACAGTCTCAACCGTATATCATACACATTGTACAGTCTCAATTGTATATCATACATCTTGTCCTTACACTACAGGAAAATAAAGAATTGCCTATAAAAATTTTCCAACAAAAGAGTTCGTAGTAAGAATTACCTACGATTTGCCTACGAAATTTTCTAATTATGAAAGCATCTACATTTCTCAACCTAGAAACAACTTTGCATACATAATTAATTTGCCTATGAAATAAAATCTCTAGATATAATTACCTACAAGTCGTTTGCCTACGAAAATTTACCTATATCATAATTTGCCTACGGAATTTTTTTTTGTAGGTGGGGAAGGAACATGTCAATACAATTAGAAATTTTTGTAGGCAATTCATAGGTAATCTCTACTACGATTTTTTTTGTTGGAAGTTTCATAGCCATATTGGCGATTTCAGTAGGCAATTTTATGTTTTCTTGTAATGTTAGAGCATGCATATATATATAGATAATCATGTATCTATAAAGCATATATCTTCACATTCGATCATGCATACATGTAATTGCTTGTATATCCATGAAGCATACATTTCACATTTCAAAATACTTACATATACGACAATTCACATAGGAAATTTAAAATAATAATAATTCACACGATAGGAAAGTTGGCAATAAAAGTTCCACTAAGAGTTATCCCACCTAGTAGTTTGCACGAGTTAAGCGGTATCGTCTCCTCCTAGTTCCAAAATTCTTTCTACTTTTCAATCCTCAATTTCTACCACCAAAATACTATCGATTAGTTTTCACTATATGAGTGATAATAATAACTTAATTAGTGGTGTGATTGAGACGATGTACTAGAAATGGTAAAAATACGAGTCAAAATACAAGACAATGAATTTGTATTAAAATGTTATATATTTTGTTCAAGGTTGGGATTGCCTACAAGCTAATATAAATTGATAGTTTATATTTTCATAGAAAAACAGTAGCTTATGAGATTTTTGGTAAAATGCCACATTTTAGGTGCATTTGAAATTCTAAGGATTTTTTAAAAATAAAATAAAATAAAATAAAATATAACTATTACTTCCATCCTTCCTCTCCCACTACCAGAAACTCAAGTGATACCAATAGCCACCATAGGGGCGGCACTATGGTGAACGTGGTCAGAAAACGGGAGAGAGGAAAAAGGGGTGAAGTGAAGAGGGAGAAAATAGATCTAAAAACTAGTAGTAATTTTCAAGACTTTGACCAAGCATAACTAGATTTCTATAACCTAGATTTAAAAAAAGGGAAGATGTTCAGGAAAGCTCTCGGTTACAGCTTTCTAACAAAACCAGAACCAAAGGATTTGGATAACTGAGCAAAGAGTTATAAGTTGTAGAAGTTGGTCCGCCTAAATAGTATCCCTCAACTTCAATCTAGCGTAACTAGAGTTTTACAACTCCAAATTGCAAAAAAGAAGATGTTCTGGAAAGCTTATAATAGTACATTTCCAGAAAAACTAAAATAAAAAGATTTGATCCAATAAATAAAGTGTTATGGTCTTTAGGAGTGGTCTGTCTGCAATAGCATCCCTCCAACTTTGATCGGCGATAACCGAAGATCTATAACTTCGATCGCAAAACGGGAAGATATTCCAGAAAGTTCTTAACATCAGCTTTCAGGTGGTACCAGTCGATCGATGATCGGATGTTGGAAAGTTTGCCGAAAAATAGCTAGATGTGCAAACATTTTTGTGTTTGTTTGTATGTGTGTGGGAAGGTAGCTTACTCTAAGTGGATTGCTTAAAATGTGCACAATGGCTGCAAACTAATATTTGTAGTGTCTCCCAAGGCTAGTGTTCCTTTCTTATTGGGCCCTAAAAGGTCCTTACCCTATTTTTAAGATGGACCTCTTCACTAACTAAGTTTAAGGAAAATGACATCTAGTTCTAACCCCACAACAATTTTATCATCCCTAAATATTAGTCATATAATAAAGTCAAAGGATTAATTATTCAATTAAGTATAATATTTTATATCATGTATTTTTTTTCTTACTCTTCAATAATCATACAAATATGTTGGTCTCGGACAAGTCTGAGTGATACGTGTATGGGGGGAAATACACGTATACAAATTTTACTTTCTTTTTCAAATTGAGGCCCCTTAACTCAGAGTCTTAGTGTAAGGCACTAAATAGATAATACACCTACTAAGTGCTCTGAAGCAAGTCAGTTGGCTAACTATCTGTTTATGCCTGAGTGCGAAAATGTGTGAGCCCTGAAAGTTTATAGACTTGTTATGTTGCTTTCTGAAAATTAAATTTTCCTTTCTTAAGAAGCCGTGATTAGAAGGGCAGTGCAATGAGTTCAAAGGTCAGGCTGATTGATTCAACACTAATAAAGTATGCAATAAATGACAATGATAAATAAATAAGCACAATAAAAAAGCAGTAAAGAACTCAGAGCTTTTAACGTGGTTTAGAGACGCAAGCTCCTACGTCCACGGTCGTGATTTAAAAGGAGAATCCCTTAATGGATTAGCTTGTTTTTAATGTGTCAAGTTGCACAATGACCAGTCTCACTGATCCCTAAAATTAGAGTTCTAGTCCTCCTTATCCTAACCACTTTCTAACCTTCACCAACAAACCTAACACTGACTCAGCTTAGGGTTTTTGGTTTCAGTATGGATTCCAACTAAGTTGTGATAATCCTTATTAGGAAAACCTATGCTAAGGATTGTATTATCATTCTAAGCTTAAGATATGTATGTGTAAGCTCAATGGAATACAGAATGACTCAGACCAGTAGAAACACTTGGGAAATTAAAGGGGTTTCGAGTGCTTCTATGAATGATTTGATTGCTTGAGAGTCTTGAGTAATTTCTTGGCTTCGAAATTTCCTGTAACCTTGTTTGGGTCAAGGTCTACCGTATTTATAAATGATTTTGAAAAAAACTATCTGTTGGAGAGATAACCTCCTAGTCATCTTTCTTGTAGGATACTTCAACGGTCATTGTCCTTCATGTAGCCGCCTACTTGCATGGATTTTATAAAATTAAATGCATGCTCGTTAAAAATAGCAGGAATGGTCAGGCTTGGTATCAAGTCTCTATGTGCATTGTCCTCTCCTGATTGGTCCACGTCATCAGGTAGGTGAGAATGTCATAACTCGTTTTTCAGTTCAGTCTTGTCTTTTCTGAGTTCATCTTTGTTCTTATCTTCTTACAGGGCCCATCGGTGATATTTATTTTGCTTGTTTGGATCCTACTCCAAGTCTTCCCCAAATACTCAGGTAGTCTGACTCCTTCACGTTTATGAGTTAGCAACGATCTCAGGATCATTCTCTTCATCCCAATACTTACTTAGCCAGCTTAGAAAGACGAATCATAAGTTCAGTGATGGTGCTCTTGTGTTCTTCATGCTTCAGTCTTGATTGTCATCAGTGAGTTCTCCTCTCACTGGGTACCTGTGAATGAAAAATATTCTAACTTATACTAAACATATCAAGAGTAGTCTGACTATTACACACTTAGGCAAATCATCTTTTCAGGGTCTTTGGGATCAACTCAAAACTGATATTGTCTCAACAATTTCCCCATTTTTGATGATGTCAAAACACTGAAAAGATCCACAAAACACTTAGTGGAAGTAATCCTATCTATAAGATAAAAGATCAATATTAGAGCAATTCTTGATAAAGTACAAAATTTAAATAACAACCAAAATACACAATGAGTTGTTATCTCAGGGCAAAAGTAATAGATTTCATTGATGAATATAGCAAGGTTACAATGATCCTAACTATTACAATTCCCAAACAGAATATGCTCAAATTCTACGCATCTCAGGCTTGATACTGTAGCCAATGTAGACTTTTTCCTTAAGATCTTCAATGCGCTTCAACTGGTTCTGATATCCTTCAGCTTTGGCTATTCTTAGCACCTCATTCATTATAGCCCTCGAGTCATACATTGTTGAACCTGGAACATATGGAGGAGTGTGAATGATAAGTTCAGGGGCCTTCACTTGAACTTTTGCTTGCTCAGCCTTGTCCAGAATCAGCTTGAACAGCTCAGGATGGTTATCCACCATGAAGTTAGTGAAGTGCGCGTCGATGTCTTCAGTGTCGCCCCACTTCTTGACCACATACCAGAGCCTGATGAATTCATTCCTTGCATCCTCCCAGAATTCCTCAGCTTCTCAGAAATGAACGTGTCAATGAGAACTGGCTTGTCACTTGACTCTGCACGGACTTGGACTTTCTTCGCCCTTGGTGCAGCCTGCTTCCTGTACTTCTTTGGTTCAGGCTTCACCTTCTTTCTCCTCAACAGATTGAACACAACATCGTCTAATTCTCTTTATTCCAGTGCATTGATTTCAATTAGTTTCTCCACCTTCCTCTCCAATATGTGCTTCTTCTCCTTCTGCGCAATTTCAGTCCGGCGGTGAGCTTCAGATCTTTCAGGTGCAACTCCCCATGCCTCTGAACATAAGTCAGCAACCTGATCTCCATAAAGAGTGATGGGATTTCTTCTTAAATCAATCGGGGAGTGCTCTAAAGCTTTAGGAATTGGAGGAAGTTAAGGAACATTAGGAACATTCGAAGGTTCATTAGCCTGTGCCACCAACCTGGTTGACTTCCTCGGAGTGGACTGGATAAGTACAGTTTGAGTTGCCTCAGATACCTCAGGGATTGATCTTTTTCTCTTCACACCATTTTCCCTCTTTTTGGCATCATCCTTGGCCATAGGCAGGTTCCTCGGCAATGCATCTTTCAAAACCTCATCCTGATTGTTGACAATGAAAGCAGTTAAGGACTGAACCTCATCCAGGTGCTCTTTCATCAACTCTACTTCAGTCAGGATTCCAGCTCTGGAAGTCTTTAACTGAGACAGCCCTGATCCAAGCTTCTTTTGGAATTCCTCCATCAATCCATTTAGGCACTTCTCAGTCTTAGCCAGCCTTGCTACCATCCTCTCTGACTCAGATGCCATTCTCTCAGCCTGGTCTGAAATGGCCTTAGTGAAGAGCGCAGTTGACTTTTCAGTCAGCTTCTCCACCGTCTTTAGCATTATTTGCTCATTGCTCTCCTTCATCTGGGTCAGATCCCCTTCTAGTAGCTTTTCGGACTTCTTCCTCTCTGCCTTGATCGACTTGACAGTGGCCTTCATGGTATCCTCGAGACGCTTCAATTTGTTATTGGCTATTCCCGTAAGTTTAGCCTGATACTTGTTCCATGAGAGGTCTATCCCGAGGGTTGACTTTATCCACTGCATCTTTTTTTGAAGAGCCTTGACTTTGCTATTTTGATCCAACTCCAGGACATTGAGCTTGTTCTCCAAGTTAGCAAGGTCTTCAGCAGCCTTTTCTTGCTTCACTGTGATGATATCAGTGAAGTTGCCTGAATGAACATCAGTCACCACTACTTCTTCCTCACCATCAACTTCGATCAGTGGCTATTTTCCCTTGTCAGCCCCTGTCGGCTCAGTCTCCATTTCAGGATGCACTGAGGACAGTTGAGGAGTGATCACAACTGCCTACCTATTAGGCTCGACTAAGTCAGCTCAAACTTCAGGGCAAATCTCCTCAGTGACGGGCCTGTTAGAACTGGGTGTCTTCTTAGGCGCCTTAGCAACTTCCATCCTTGCCTCAGGGCAGGGAATCCCTTCATTGGCAGTTGCCTCATCGACAGACGAATCAACCTTATTGGTCTCGTCAACTGATCCACCCTTGGATCCAGTTCCTTTTTCATCTTCCTCTTGAGCAGCAGGCTCAGAGTCCATCGCATCAACTTCCTTGGCACATTCCTCCACTAAATCTTCATTGGCCTTTCCTTCAGTGCCATTAGTGCCATCATCATCCTCATTGTCATCTCTCATTTTCTCAGGGGTGTCCCCAAACTTTCCCCTCTCCTTCCTCATCACTTTCATCTTCGCCACCAGCTCCTTCATAGCCCCCATCTCAAGTACTTTGAGGTAGTTTGTGATGTTGAAAAATAAGAACAATCTTGCTTCCTCTTGGCACCAGAAGTTCCCGCCTCGTGACTCCACCATGCGTTGCTCTGGCATGTTAGCCTGTTTGTCCTTCAGCCAGGCCTTTAGATCCACAACGTGACTTCTCGGGACTGGATAATTGTTTAGTCCCAAGAAGTTCATTACCACCATTCCTCAGCCCTATGCTGGATCAGGTTCTCAAAGAGATCCATCGAGGTGTCATCTTCCTCCTCCTCTGAATTTTGGGTAAGGAATTCGGGTTCAGATGTTGGCTCATTTAGGTGTGATGATGAGGGTTCTTTGGGGTTGGAGGCTGTAACTGGGAAGTCTGTGGGAGTGGGAAGGGTATTTTGTGGCTCAGTGGGGATAGAAGGTTCAGTGGGAGTTAGTTTGTTTTGCTCTAAAGGGGTTGGGGTAGGTTCAGTGGGGTTTGAGTTTGGCTCAGGTTGAAGTAGAGAAGTAGTGTTAATTACTTCTCTAACTTGGGTTAAGTCAGACTCCTCCTCCACCGTCTGCTATGGCACCTTCCTTGCTCATTTCCTCAGCCTCTCGAAGGACTTGGGATTTACCACTGTTAGGATATAAGTTGTTTAGTTTTGATGAGTTAAAACAAACTAGAAGATGTAATAGGACCATCTGGACCTGTTAGCCAGATGAAGAACTAGATTAGGACTTAGTCTGGGGGGAACTGCAAGACCAGAAGAGTCACCAGAAGACCCCTCCAGAGGACTTCACTAGAGGACTCCACCAGAAGACTTCATCAGATGAGTTTTACCAGATGTATGGAACCTTTCCCAGACCAGACGAGTCTGGTGAAACAAAAGATGCTCAGAATCATCTCCTGATTCTACTGAGTATTCTGTTTCTCAACCAGCTCTGGACCAGAAGATACCGAGGTTGCCTGGTATCTGGTCCTGTCTACTCTGGAAGAATCAGAGTTAGGCATTGAAAGCATTTGACCGTTGGTGTTTCAAATCAAATCAACAAGATCGGATTGGAAAGTATTTGAAGTCAATCAATCCAAGGATCTCACCAACCCAATCAATCAATTAGGGAATTGATTGATTGAAAGCTTTCTAAATTAGAGATTTGATTGGATTAGCTCTCCAACGGCTAATTCCTAAGCATCTCTATAAATGCAAGAGTGCAGTTTCAAAGAAAGGCTCTAGAGATCTCTCACGCGCACAAAGATATATTCAAGCCTTAGTTCTCATCACTCAAGCACTCTTATTATTTCTCATACATTTCATTCACTCATTAAGGAGTATTGAATCTCAACCTGTTCATCTGTTAAGACAAGGTTGGAGATTGAAAGGCTTTAGAACAAAATTAGATCTAAAGAGTATTGTAAGAAGGAACTGGTACTTCACAATTCCAGTAGTCAGTAAGTTGTTGGTTGGTTAGTGAGGCCCCTTTGAATAAGGGAGAGTGGACGTAGGATTTTAACATCTGAACCACTATACATCCTGTCTTATTTATTGCTTTTATTTCATATTGTTTATCTTTTAGTGCTCTAGTAAAAAGATTTTGTAAAAGACTTAACTTTAAAGCTTCCGCAATTAATCTATCAAGTGGGACCAACAAGTGGTATCAGAGCAGTGTGTCCAAGACCACTGCTTTGTAAAGCTTTTTGGTGGTTATCGGGCAGATCCATTGCTCTTTATTGTTGTTGATTAAATTCTTGTTAAAATTCTTTTAGAAAAATATCTTCAAAATCTTCTTACAAGAGCCGTAAGTTACCAGAATTCTCTTTCAAGGATTATAGCCACTGGAGCTTCATGATGAGTAATCATCTTGGAGTTATCCACCACCGCATATTAGATGTGGTAGAAAATGGCCCGATCAAATTTTTATGGACTCCCATTGATGATGGCAGGTCTGAGTCCAGGGCAGAAACCAGTGAATCTGCAGAGGAGAGAACTGGTGAACGAGTTGCAAGATAGAAAATATTAAAGAAAAAGGATGAGCTTGACAATGATGAGAGAAAGCTATACAACCTGGACCAAGTGGCTAGGACTAAAATTATAAACACTCTCACCAAGGAAGTGATCGAAAAGGTTAGAACCTGTGCCACGGCCAAAGAGATGTGGGACAAGTTAGCTCTGCTCTGCGAAGGAACAGAGAAGATCAAGGACAACAAGCTCCAGACTGTTCAACACTCATTTGACACTATCAAAATGAAACCAGATGAGATAATTGACCAGCTGGATATGCGTCTCACTAATCTCCTCAACAAGGCTAGTGTCTTAGGTAAGACCTATTCTGAAAAGGAAATAAATAGTAAGATTTTGAGATCGCTAACAAGCAGGAGGAGAATCAAAGTCACCGTGATTAAAGACAACACGGATCTCAACACTCTGGATCATCATCTTCTGCTATCTGATCTTAAGGCGTATTAGTATGATCTACAAGAGGATGATCAAACAGAAGAGGTTTCCTCTTCTGGTCAGAAAGGAGTTGCCTTCTCCTCAACCATCAAGTCAGATGACAAGCCAAAGGAGTCTTCGGTTGATGACCTAAGTCTCAAGGAGCAGGTAGCCCTTCTAACTCGTAAACTTGATAAGATGAGTTCAAAATATGGCAGGTACAAAAAGCACTGGAAGGAATCTACCGGAGACAGGAAGAGTTCTTTCAAGCCTGCTAACAAAGAAAAGACATTTGGAGACTCAAGGGAGACCAGATTCAGAACTCCAGAGAGGAGGAGAGATGGCAGCTCTAGCAGATCAGATTACCAGAGGAGAGATAGCAGTTCTGGCAGACCTGACTACCAGAGGAGAGAGAGTAGTCCAGCCAGAGTAGAGTACAACTAGAGGAGGAGAGATCCAAGTCCCAGTCCTAAATGAGACAACACATGCTACACATGTAACAAGCCAGGCCACTACAGTTATGATTGTCCTTAACTAACTCCTAGGGAAAGAGAAGAGAAAAGACTCAAGAGAGATAGGAGATATGCAGACAAGAGAGCTCTACTGGCAGAAGTAGAAGAGGAGGATACTAGTTCTATTTCTTCTTCTTCTGATTTCGGATCTGATGATGATGCATGTCTTATGGCAGACATCACTGAGGTAAATGAAACTACCTTATGCTTATCTAATTCCAAATATACGGAATTCTCCCATTCATCTGGTGCTTCCAGAGAGTCTGATATGCAGCAAATGCTATCAGATCTCCAAAATTGTGTTCAACTTTGCCAAAAGCTTGAAAAAGAGAATGGTAGGCTCAGAGCTGAAGTTCAATCCTTATCTCATGAGCAAAAATCCACCAGAGAACTCATGAAAGATCATTCCAAAGAAGTCTCTGAACTTCAGGAAAAGATCACAGAAAGAGATACTCTGGTAGACCAGCTCATGAAAGAAAAGAACTCTCAGGAAGATGAGTTCAATGAACTTGGAGCCAAATACCAGACTCTTATCAAGGTAAAACAAATTGAGCAAACTATAGAGGAGATACATATGCCCAGAGAAGCTCCAAAGATACCAACTGTTGTATCTATTATATCAGAGTCTTCTCAGCGCATTAATGATAAGAGTGGTTTAGGATATTCTGGAATTACCACTAGATCTCATAAATATCATTATAACAAAGACAAGTCTGTAAGAGCTGGTGAATTAGTTGAAATCTGGGATGAAAAAGACTCTACTGGTAATGGTTACAAAGTAGTTCACAATCCTATTTGGAAAAGGAACTACTCTACTAATCATTTAGAATATAGACCAGAAGAGTTGACTGTTCTGGAAAAGAAAGTCTCAGAGATAAAACTTCTTAATGGGGAACCAATGAAAATTGACCGTTCTGTTCAAGACAAACCTCAAAGAGTAAGATCTAATCAAATTGAAGGATCCCAGAGAAATCCTCAAATTGTGGAACCTAAGCAGATTAGGGGACCTCAGAGGATATTCTCAAGAAGGGGGAACTTCAATCAGAATTGAAATTCTCAGAGAGGAAACTATAGAAAACAGAACTATCATCAGAACCAGGGACCCCAAAGAAAGTTCTCTCAGAGGAATCAATTTCAGAATAGATACACTCAAAGGAACTATAATCACCAGAAAAGGTCTAACTTTCATCAGAACCAGAGACCCATCTATAGAAAACCAACTGATCTTGGTAGATATGACACCAGAGATGGTTCTTCTAGGATGTATCCTTACAACCAGACCTTTAAAACCATGACTTTGAAGCAGGCCATTCCAAGGGCCCGATTTGAGAAAAGATACACCAGACCTGTTTATAGAAAATGTGTTCTTATCAGACCAGTAGCTCAATATGTCATTGTTAGAGGACATGTATTGTTAGATAGATTTGGAAGGAAGATAAGATCTCCTCATCCAGCAAGGGATGATCTTTATCTTTGGATTCCTACAAAACCTGCAACTAACCAATCAGGACCCAGCTCTAGTAGGGGACCTAATTGATTTCTCTGCAGGAGGATAAGAGCCCATTAGAGAATTAACTTTCAAGCAAACATGTGTGGTACATTGATAGTGGATGTTCTAAGCACATGATATTCCAGAGAGATCATCTCCAGGATTTCAAGCCATTGAATGGGCCAAGAGTGATGTTTGGTGACAACAACTATGGAGTCACCAGAGGCGTTGGGAAGTTGATCATTAATGATGTATCTGTAGATGAAGTCTACTACATTGAAGGACTCAAGCATAATCTGCTTTCAGTATCCCAATTTTGTGACAAGGGATACTCAGTGAAGTTTTATAGTGATTCATACACTGTCTTTTCTTCTGATTATAATGATATCTTGCTTATAGGCTTGAGGAAGGGTAACATTTATCTTGCAGATTTTAGCAGTTGCCCAAGAAATGCTTGCCTGGTTGCTAAGGGATCTGCAGAAGACAGTTGGTTATGGCACAAGAGATTGAGCCATCTTAACTTCAAAACACTGAACAAGATTGCCAGAAAAGGTCTAGTTCGAGGTCTTCCTAATGAGGTGTTTAAGAAGGATCAGGTTTGTGGTTCATGCCAGAAAGGTAAACAACCCAAGACTTCCTTTAAGGATGTCCAGAGCACAACCACAACTAGAGTACTTCAACTACTTCACATGGACCTGTTTGGACCTATTTCTCCTCTTAGTTTCAGTGGAAGGAAGTACACCTTGGTGATAGTAGATGACTTTTCAAGATACACTTGGGTAATGTTCTTGTTTAAGAAAAATGAAACTATCACTAAGTTGCCAGAGTTCTTCAAGCAGATTCAAAATGAGCAGAACCAGAGCATAGTCAGGATCAAAAGTGATAAAGGGACAGAGTTTTTGAATTCTCACATTGCAAAGTATTGCAAGGACCATGGAATCTTTCATGAGACATCTGCTGCCAGAACACCCCAACAAAATGGAGTAGCAGAAAGGAGGAATAGAACCCTCAAGGAAGCTGCAAGGACTCTTCTAGCAGAATACAACACACCACAGAGATTTTGGGCAAAAGCTATCAACACAGCCTGTTATACTCAGAACAGATGCCTAATTGCCCAGAGATATAATAAGACTCCATATGAGGTATGGAAAGGTAAAACCCCATCTGTTTCATTCTTTAATGTTTTTGGATGTAAGTGTTTCATCCATGACAATGAGAAATCCAAATAAAAAACGTTTGATGCTAAAGTTGCAGATGGAATATTCTTATGATATTCTAGTACTAGTAAAGCATTCAGAGTCTTTAAATAGGAATTCACTTTGTGTGGAAGAAACACCCCATGTTGTTTTTTATGAATCTGCTTTTGAGTGCAAGGTGAAATTAAAGTCTTTTGATGAGACACAGAATCAGACTACCCCCAGAGTAATCAAGGTCAATCCACCTATTCTTTATTCAGATTCAGATTCAGATAATAACCTATCTTCTGGTTCTCTGAAGCAGAAGCCTTCACAAAGAACAGAACCAGAAGAGGTTGGAACTCCTGTAGGAGGAAGCTCTCCTGCAGTTGGAGATAATCACCAAGGTACTGCAGAAGATGGTCAACCAGGCAAGGCCACGGGAAGGAGGACCCTGGTTGATCACCCCAATGACCTAATAATTGGAGATCCAGCTAAGGGTGTCCAGACTAGGAGAACTCTTAACTTAGCTGCCTTATTCAGTTGTTATGTGTCCTTGATTGAGCCCAAGAACATCAAGGAGGCACTGAAAGATTCAAATTGGATTATTGTTATGCAAGAGGAGTTGAATCAATTCACCAGACAGGATATTTTTTGGAGCTGGTAAACAGACCAGGACATCAAAAGGTGATAGGCACTAAGTGGGTTTTCAAGAATAAAAAATATGAGAATGATGTCATTACTAGGAACAAGGCAAGGCTAGTGGCTCAGGGCTATTCTCAGTCTGAAGGAATAGACTATGACGAGACATTTGCTCCTGTTGCCAGACTAGAAGCCATCAGATTGTTTCTAGCATATGCTGCTCACATGAAGTTCAAAGTATACCAGATGGATGTGAAATCTGCCTTTCTTAATGGGATTCTCATTGAGGAAGTGTATGTGGAACAACCTCCTGGTTTTGAACAAGGTGATCAGGTGTTTAAGCTTAAGAAGGCTCTTTATGGGCTGAAGCAGGCACCCAGAGCATGGTATGACACTGTATCTCAGTTTCTTCTGGACAATGGTTTTACTAAGGGTAAGATTGATAGGACCTTGTTTAGGAAAGAAGA
Source organism: Ballota nigra (assembly GCA_947034835.1). Lineage (NCBI taxonomy): Eukaryota > Viridiplantae > Streptophyta > Magnoliopsida > Lamiales > Lamiaceae > Ballota > Ballota nigra. The sequence goes on along the minus strand of OX344722.1, from coordinate 23,457,795 downwards.
AGGAAAGGACATACTTCTGGTCCAAATATATGTTGATGACATTATATTTGGATCCCCTAACAAGAAGTTGTGTGAGAAGTTTGGTGAACTCATGCACAGTCAGTTTGAAATATCTATGATGGGTGAAATGAATTATTTCTTAGGTTTACAAGTAAAGCAATCAGAGAAGGGAATCTTCATCAATCAAGCAAGGATAAGGAAAAACATAGATGAAGAGCAGAGGCTCAGATATGTTAGGAGGCAGAACAAGAAAGCCAGAGAAGCCAAAGGAGAACAGAAGATATGCCTAGTATAGGACCTGATCTTGAATTGTAAGATGTAATCGTTCTGTTCTTATTATTAATGAAAAGTCATATCTTCTATGTCTTAAAGACAACCTCTTGTAGTCTTCTTGTTTGCCTGATAAGATCTATTCTAAGGTCTTATCCTTTTACTTGTTTTCTTGCTTAAGTGTTTTCTTTTTTATCAGTTCTGGTATATGTTTTAACTCCATCAAAAGGGGGAAATTGTTAGGATATAAGTTGTTTAGTTTTGATGAGTTAAAACAAACCAGAAGATGTAATAGGACCATCCTGTTAGCCAGATGAAGAACTAGATTAGGACTTAGTCTAGGGGGAACTGCCAGACCAGAAGAATCACCAGAAGAGTCACCAGAAGACCCCTCCAGAGGACTTCACCAGAGGACTTCACCAGAGGACTCCACCAGAAGACTTCACCAGATGAGTTTGACCAGAGGCAGAGAAACTTCCCCAGACCAGACGAGTCTGGTGAAACAAAAGATGCTCAGAATCATCTCATGATTCTACTGAGTATTCTGTTTCTCAACCAGCTCTGGACCAGAAGACACCGAGGTTGCCTGGTGTCTGGTCCTGCCTACTCTGGAAGAATCAGAATTAGGCATTCGAAGCATTTGACCGTTGGTGTTTCAAATCAAGTCAACAAGATCGGATTGGAAAGTATTTGAAGTCAATCAATCCAAGGATCTCACCAACCCAATCAATCAATTAGGGAATTGATTGATTGAAAGCTTCCTAAATTAGAGATCTGATTGGATTAGCTCTCCAACGGCTAATTCCTAAGCATCTCTATAAATACAAGAGTGCAGTTTCAAAGAAAGGCTCTAGAGATCTCTCACACGCACAAAGATATATTCAAGCCTTAGTTCTCATCACTCAAGCACTCTTATTATTGCTCATATATTTCATTCACTCATTAAGGAGTATTGAATCTCAACCTGTTCATCTGTTAAGACAAGGTTGGAGATTGAAAGGCTTTAGATCGAAATTAGATCTAAAGAGTATTGTAAGAAGGAACTGGCACTTCGCAATTCCAGTAGTCAGTAAGTTGTTGGTTGGTTAGTGAGGCCCCTTTGAATAAGGGAGAGTGGACGTAGGATTTTAACATCCGAACCACTATACATCCGGTCTTATTTATTGCTTTCCTTTCATATTGTTTATCTTTTAGTGCTCTAGTAAAAAGATTTTGTAAAAGACTTAACTTTAAAGCTTCTGCAGTTAATCTATCAAGTGGGACCAACAACCACCAACTGCCCATCTTCAAGTACGTCATCATCGGACTCCTCAGGCTCTGAAGTAGCCTTCTTATAGTCTTTCTCAGTACTACATTTCCTCCCCGTTGTTGTCGTCTTTTCCTTCAGGACGACCTTCAATTTTGAGATGGTCTTCTCCATTCTTTTCTTCTCCCTCTCCTTCTGCTCAGCACGCTCAGCCAGCACCGCCTCAGCCTCTTCTTGCCCCTTCGCAAGGAGCTCATCAAACTCACTGAAGAGGTTCATCTTCACTGGTTTCTTACCCTTAGGCTCATACTTCTGACCCTTCTGAGGAGCTTTAGGGTCAGTAAGTCCCAAGATGGGATAAGTCTCATTCTCAGTAGAGAACATTATTTTCTTCACAGGGAGCTCCATTTCCCAATCAAATGAGCAGTCAGGGAAGGCATTTAATATCAACATTGAAAGCCTCGTCCCAAAATGGAGAACTCCCTTAATTGATATGTGCTTCTCCTTCTTATCTTTCTCCACCTTCGTTGCCGCCTCATGCGCCAACGCATCAAGGAAGTATTGTTCCCAGTTTACTTCAGCCTGATCAAACACCGCAGCCATAAGTTAGATCTTGTCCTTACTGACTTGTTCATGGGACCCAATGTTTCCCATGCTTATCTTGGTCACAAAGTCCACCAACGCCCTGAACTCTGGCTTAAAGTTGTCCTTGTGCATCCTTGCTTGAAAGTCAGAGGACCCTGACTTATTAAACTTCTCCATGTAGGCATCTTCATTGTTCTCCTGGTATGCAGTAGGATTGATACCAGTACAGGGAAGAGCAAACACCTCCTTCACCATTGCTCTTAAGTTAACCTTCCTGACCTCCTCTTAGAACAAAGGTTAACCTTTATCATTCTCACCCTTGGGCACCTCCACCGTCACCCTGGTGAATAAATCATCTTTCTTCTTCGTGAATATCTTGACATACGTTTCCACCATCATTTTTTGAAGCACCACCGTAGGTTTTTTCGAGAAGTATATCTTGAGTCCAGCTTTGGAAATTTAATCGAACACAGGCTTGATCTCCTTCGCCTTCAACCAAGGTCCGTCCATGGAGATTATCAGTTCATTTTGAACTTGCTTGTTCTGCACTACTGTCTCGTAGTCAATGACGGTCCAAACGGTGTTCGAAGAAGCCATTAGAGTGGTTTTGAGAATTTGCAGAAAAGTTTTGAGTGTTTGAGAGAAAATCCAGTGTGCAAGAAAGTGTATAAATAAGTAAGAAATTCTCAAATGGCATCTAATTTGATGTTTTATTAAACAGTTACTCTGACGTGTGACTGAGATTAACCCTTATTGGAATATAGATTAGATTTTTGAAAATGTTAAAATAAGAACTTGTAACTAGTCTAGGACTAGATTATATCTTAGGCTAAGGGAAAAGGGAATTAGACAAGACAAAAGAAGTCCCAGACAAGAGAAGTCCCGGACAAGAGGAGTTCCAGATAAGAGAAGTTCAAGACAAGAGAAGTCCTGGACAAGAGAGGTTCCAGACAAGAGGAGTCTTACACAAGAAAAGTCTTGGACCAGCGGAGTCTTGGATAAGATGAGTCTTGCAAAAGATGAGTCTTGGACAAGAGGAGTCTTCGACAAGAGGGTCTTGGAAAAGAGGAGTCTTGGACAAGAGGAGTCTTGCACAAGAGGAGTCTTGGACAAGATGAGTCTTGGACAAGAGGAGTATTGGACAAGATGAGTCTTGGACAAGTGGAGTCTTGGACAAGAGGAGTCTTGGACAAGATGAGTCTTGGACAAGATGAGTCTTGGACAAGTGGAATCTTGGAAAATGGGAGTCTTGGACAAGATGAGTCTTGGACAAAAGGAGTCTTGGACAAGAGGTGCCTTGGACAAGATGAGGTCGAGACCAGAGAAGGTAGATGACCAGAGGACCAGATAAGGTAGATGACTAGAGGACCAGATGAGGTAGAGGACCAAAGGAGGTAGAGGACCAGATGACCAGATGAGTTAGAGGACTAGAGGACCAGATGAGCTCTACCAGACTACTCTACCAGATGAGCTCTACCAGACTACTCTACCAGATGAGCTCTACCATACTACTCTACCAAATGAGCTCTACTAGACTACTCTACCAAGAAGATCTTGTGATCTAAAGATAAGAAGAATCAAGAAAGGAAGTCAACTGATATCAATGAAATATGGTTGTAGATAAAAAAAAGAATCAATCAAAGAAAGAGTCAACCAATCAATCATATAATCAATCAAGATGATTGATTATATTCCTTAATTTATAGATGTTTGAATTTCTAGCTTCCAACGGCTAGTTATTTGACACCTATAAATAGGAGTGCATGGTGATGAGTTCAATACAATAAGACGGGCAAGAGAGCACAAAAAGATAGAGAAACACACGAATACGCCATACACTCACCTTGTTCATATAAGTATTATATCTACTCTTTTAGGAGTTCTAGTTGGAATATTACTCAACCTATTAACCACATTGAAAGGTTGTTGTATGTTGTACGAAGGAGCTGGTACTTCCCAATTCTAGTAGTAAGTAAGTTGCTTGGTGAGTGAGACCCCTTTGGTGAAAGGGAGAGTAGACGTAGGATCGTTATATCCGAACCACTATAAAATTCCCGCGTCTCTTTTATTGCTTTATTTATTTTAATTTCTGCATAATTTGTTTTAGCTCCTTAAAAGAGGTTTTTCTTAAAATTTATTATAAAACGCTTTCCGCAAATAATATTTTTGGGACCAACAAGTGGTATCAGAGCAGTGTGTCCTAGACCACTGCTTTGAAAAGCTTTTGGTGGTCACCAGGACAGATCCAATTTTTTTGAAAAACCCAAATATTTTTTGTGCTAACAATTTCTTGCAGAAATGGGTTCGAAGAAAAGTAATAAAAGATACACTAGGAGTCACTCCGAAAGAAGTTTCACAACATAGGAAGAAGAGGTATCCATTTCTGGTTCATCTTCAAATTTTGGACCAAACGAAGAGATATGTCTTGTGACAGATGAGGTATGTAATCAAACTCCCTCTTCTTCTTCTTATTCTTCTTTTTCTGAACAATCATAGGAATCTTATACGTAAAACTTGCTATTAGATCTCCAAAATTCTGTACAACTTTGTCAAAAGTTGGAAGATGAGAACACAAAGCTGAAAGCAGAAAATCAGAATCTTAAACAATGTTTAGGCAGCCCAACTAATCTACCAGCTGAACAGGTTCAAACACTGGTAGAAGAGTCCACTGACTTGAAAACCGGAAGTGGTGAATAAACTAAGCTGATAGAAAGGCTGCTTGTTGAAAACATTGAGAAAGATAATAAATATACCCTGCTTAAAGCTAAGTTTGATGAACTCTTCCATCAAAACAAAATTGTAGAAGATAGTGAGGACAAGCTCAAGCTGAGACTGGAGCAGCAGACTACAGCACACAATGTTGTGTCACACATAGCTGCCTCATCTCAAAGAGAGCATGATAAGACAAGCCTTGGTTATTCCAAACCTGAATTCTCACATGTTCAGAATGAAGAAAAGTCTAGTAATTTTATTGATAAGGGTAAGAGGTCAGCTGATCAAGCAACTCAACCTAATGGGCATATGAGTTGTAAATCTCAAAAACCCAAAAGGAAGAGGAGGAATTTTAAAAGACCTCAGCAAGGTCAGCAGAGTACAAAATAGCCTGGACCTTCTCAAAAGAAGCAGTCCCAGCTGACTCATACTCAACTGCAGAAGACTTTTAAGTCATCTGCTAGACCAGCTGGAATTTTTTATGGTTCTAGCAAGACTTGTCCTTATCAACAAAATTTCAAGACTGTTGCATTAAGACAAGTTATTCCTTCTACTGGACAAGCTCATAAGAGAAGAAGAGTCTCTAGAAGAAATAACCATGTCGAAGCTTCTTATGTTCAGTGTGTTTTTGTGGATATGTATGGAAGAAAGATAAGATCACCTGATTCAAGAAGGGATGGTCTATTCTTATGGCTTCCTAAATGTTGTGCTAACCCCCTGGACCCAGAAGGGTACCCAAACCTTGATGGCCTGCAGATACACAAGAAAATGAGCTGATATTATACCCCAAATATCAGCTGAGCATATTTTGAGGGGAAAGATCATTTGACCCTGCTTGATTAGACTTCTCATCTTAAGATTTCAATTTTCTCTTGTCTTATTTAAATTCAGTCTTTTTAGTTATAACATCATCAAAAAGGGGAAAATTGTTGGGATATAGATTAGATGTTTTGAAGATGTTAAAATAAGAACTTGTAACTAGTCTAGGACTAGATTAGGTCTTAGGCTATGGGGAAAGGGAATTAGACAAGACAAGAGAAGTCCCAGACAAGAGAAGTCCCGGACAAGAAGAGTTCCAGATAAAAGAAGTTCCAGACAAGAGAAGTCCCGGACAAGAGAAGTTCCAAACAAGAGGAGTCTTGGACAAGATGAGTCTTACACAAGATGAGTCTTGCACAAGATGAGTCTTGAACAAGAGGAGTCTTGGATAAGATGAGTCTTGGACAAGAGGAGTCTTAGACAAGATGAGTCTTGGACAAGAGGAGTCTTGGACAAGAGGAGTCTTGCACAAGAGGAGTCTTGCACAAGAGGAGTCTTGCACAAGAGGAGTCTTGCACAAGAGGAGTCTTGCACAAGAGGAGTCTTGCACAAGATGAGTCTTGGACAAGAGGAGTCTTGCACAAGAGGAGTCTTGGACAAGATGAGTCTTGGACAAGATGAGTCTTGTACAAGTGGAGTCTTAGACAAAATGAGTCTTGGACAAGATGAGTCTTGGACAATAGGAATCTTGGACAAGAGGAGTCTTGGACAATATGAGTCTTGCACAAGAGGAGTCTTGCACAAGAGGAGTCTTGGACAAGATGAATCTTGGACAAGAGGAGTCTTTCACAAGAGGAGTCTTGGACAAGATGAGTCTTGGACAAGATGAGTCTTGGACAAGTGGAGTCTTGGACAAGTGGAGTCTTGGACAGGATGAGTCTTGGACAAGAGGAGTCTTGGACAATAGGAGTCTTGGATAAGATGAGTCTTGGACAAGGGGAGTCTTGGACAAGATGAGTTTTGGATAAGAGGAGTCTTGGATACGAGGAGTTTTATACAAGATGAGTCTTGCATAAGAGGAGTCTTGGACAAGATGAGGTCGAGACCAGAGAAGGTAGAGGACCAGATGAGGTAGAGGACTAGAGGACCTGATGAGGTAGAGGACCAGAGGAGGTAGAGGACCAGATGACCAGATGAGGTAGAGGACCAGATGAGCTCTACCAGACTACTCTAACAGATGAGCTCTACCAGACTACTGTACCAGATGAGCTCTACCAGATGAGCTCTACCAGACTACTCTACCAAATGAGCTCTACTAGACTAATCTACCAAGAAGATCTTGTGATCCAAAGATAAGAAGAATCTAGAAAGGAAGTCAACTGATATCAATAAAGATTGGTTGTAGATCAAAGAAGAATCAATCAAAGAAAGAGTCAAGCAATCAATCATATAATCAATCAAGAAGATTGATTATATTCTGTAATTTATAGATGTTTGAATTTCTAGCTTCCAACGGCTAGTTATTTGACACCTATAAATATGAGTGCATGGTGATGAGTTCAATACAATAAGACGGGCAAGAGAGCACAAAAAGATAGATAAACACACGAACACGCCATACACTCACCTTGTTCATATAAGTATTATATCTACTCTTTTAGGAGTTCTAGTTGGAATATTACTAAACCTATTCACCACATTGAAAGGTTGTTGTAAGTTGTACGAAGGAGCTGGTACTTCTCAATTTCAGTAATAAGTAAGTTGGTTGGTGAGTAAGACCCCTTTGGTGAAATGGAGAGTGGATGTAGGATCGTTATATCCGAACCACTATAAAATTCTCGCGTCTCTTTTATTGCTTTATTTATTTTAATTTCTGCATAATTTATTTTAGCGCCTTAAAAGAGGTTTTTCTTAAAATTAATTATAAAATGCTTTCCGCAAATAATATTTTTGGGACCAACAACCCTGAATTTGAAAGGTTTTGAATTGAAGGGCCATGATTAATTCAAAGAGATAACCTTTGATTACGTCAGTCATATTCCGTAAAATACAGACACGTATATTAAAAAGTAACTGTACGCATTAAATGCTCTGACGCACATGGGTTTAAATATCAAAAGTTGCGCTTTTAATGAAAACAAAATGCATTTAATGCGATTCTCAGGATTGAAGAAAAATCAGCGACGGATCAAATTCAAAGAGTTAGGATTAGAATTTCATACCAGTCAGAGCAATATTGTAGTACCCTAATACCTCATCAGTGTCGAGTCTGAAACTGAGTTCCCCCTTCGACTCTGAACTGAATTCCCCCTTGATCCTATACTGACTGTTCACCCGGATCTAAGAGTCCTAACTCCACTGATAGTTCTAAAAATCTTGCTTCAGCCAAAGGCTTAGTCAAGATGTCAGCTTTCTGCATATCAATGTGAATCTTCTCCATCCTGATGTCATTCTTCTCCACATGATCTCTTATGAAATGATGTCTAATATCCAAATGCTTACACCTTGTGTGAAGTACTGGATTCTGAGTGATAGCTATATCATTATTATTGTCACAATAAATTGGGACTTCATTTGCAAACACTTGGTAGTCTCTCAATTATTATCTCAACCATAAAATCTAAGCACAACAACTGCATGCAGCCATATACTCAGCCTCAGTTGTGGATGATGCTACTGAATTCTACTTCTTTGAAAACCAAGAGATCAACTTGCTTTCTAAAAACTGACATGTCCCTGAGGTTGAATTCCTATCAATCCTACAACCTCCATAATCTGCGTCTGAATACCCTGTCAGTTCTAGGTTGTCATTTGAAGGATACCAAAGTCCTAAATTGATTGTCCTCTTCAAATATTTCAGTATCCTTTTTGCAGCCTTAAGATGACTTTTCTTAGGGTCAGACTGATACCTAGCACACACACCAACTGCAAAAGTTATGTCAGACCTACTTGCAGTCAGGTACAATAATGATCCTATCAGCCCTCTGTACTCAGTCTGATTCACTGATACCCCATCAGTGTCAGGATCCATCTTCCAATTTGTGTTCATTGGATCCTAGCTGGATTGCAATTTTGAACTCTAAACTTTTGAATCAAGTCTCTTGTATACTTGGCCTGATTAATGAAAATCCCTTAATCATTTGTCTTGACTTGCAATCCCAAAAAGAAGTTCATCTCTCCCATCATAGATATCACAAATTTACCAGTCATCAACTTAGAGAATTTCTCACAGAGTTGATGATTTAGTGATTCAAATATGATGTAATCCACATATATTTGGACCAAGAGAATGTCATCACCGTCAATGATCCTGAAAAATGTCCTATCCACGGTTCCCTTCTTGAACCCATCGTCAGTCAGGAATTCGGAAAGAGTATCATACCAAACTCTAGAAGCTTGCTTAAGTCCATACATTGCCTTCTTCAGGTGGTATACCTTGTCTCCAACCTCAAACCCTGGGGGTTGTTCCACACATACTTCTTCATTCAGGATACCATTAAGAAAAGCACTCTTCACATCCATTTGATACACCTTGAACTTCTTATAAGTTGCATATGCAAGAAATAACCTGATTGTTTCAAGCCTAGCCACTGGGGCTAAGGTCTCATCATAATCTATCTCTTAAGACTAATAATATCCTTTAGCCGCCAGCCTTGCCTTGTTCCTCACTACAACTCCATTCTCATCCTTCTTGTTCTTGAAGACTCACTTGGTACCAATCATACCTTGATGCCTAGGTCTATCTACCAGTTCCTAAACTTGATTCCTTGTGAACTGGTTTAACTCATCTTGCATGTCCATGATCCAGTTCGAGTCAGTGAGAGCTTCTTCTATATTATGAGGTTCTTGCTCAGAGAGGAAGCAGCAGAATAGAGCACTCTCACCATGGAACCTGCGAGTCCTGACTCCCTTAGTTGGATCACCAATGACTTGGTCAATGGGATAATTTTCTGGCCATGTTCTCTTGCATGGAGTTGTCCCTGAAGTACCTGCAATATTAGTGTCTACAGGATCTACAAATTCAGGAAAATGAACAGAAGGGAATGGAACTGAGTCTACACCAAATGGATTTATGAGTTCAATATCAGGGACATCGATTCCCCCTTGATATGGTGACTCAGTAGCCATCTCAGCTGTGACCGCATCTTCATTGATGGTACTTACCTCAGGTTGAGCCTGTTCCCCAGTATGAGACTCAACTATCCCTAAAGTGTTGGCTTTGGGAGTGTCACTTGAGTTGTCATCCTGATCCTCGTCATCATCCCAGCATGGAATTGGCACAGCTTTGACCTTTGGATCTGTTAGATTCTTCAAACCCAGCTTTGTCACTCTCCTTGTGACCTCCTCAGAGTCAGGATCTACAATCTTTGACCTATTCTCAGTAACAGATTCATCAAACACAACATGTGGTGATTCTTCCACAACTAGGATCCTACAATTATAGACTCTGAATGCTTTACTGACTTCAAAATATCCTAAGAATATTCCTTCATCGGACTTGCTATCAAAGGCCTTTAATTGAGTCTTCCCATTGTTGAGGATGAAACACTTGCACCCAAATATATGGAAATAAGAGATTCTAGGCGTCCTCTTGTTCCATGTCTTATATGGGGCCTGAGCATGTTGTTTGTTCAGCATGGATCGATTTTGAGTATAGCAAGCAGTGTTGATTGCTTCAGCCCAGAATTTCTTGGGAAACTCTAACTCAGCCAACATTGTCCTGACAGCTTCCTTTAGTGTCATGTTCCTCCTCTCAGCGATACCATTTTGTTGTGGGGTTCTAGCTGCAGAAGTCTCATGAGCAATATCAAGTTCATTACAGAAATCATAAATATATGAATTTATAAATTCAGTGCCCTTGTCAGATCTGATTCTAACTATGGACTGATTATGCTCATTGCTGAGTCTTCTAAGCAACTTTGGAAGCTTCACCTGTGTTTCCTTCTTATTTAACAAGAAAATAACCCAAGTATACCTAGAATAATCATCAATGACCACAAGCGTATATTTCCTACCATTCATACTCACAGGTGTTACAGGACCAAACAAATCCATGTGCAAGAGCTGAAGAACTCTGTCAGCGGAGAAGATAGCTTTCTCTTTGAATGTAGCCCTGATCTGCTCTCTTTCCTGACAAGCTTTGCACAAATGATCCTTGCTAAAAACTTCATTAGGTAAACCTTCAACAAGTGAAAGTCTAGAAATTTTGTTATGAATCTTGAAGTACATATGATTTAATCTTTTATGTCATAACTAACTGAGCTCTTAAGAGCTTTTAGCAACAAGACAAGTATCAGGAATAGTGTTGCTCCAATCAGCTAAATAAACATTACATTTCCTAATAAGAAGCACTTGGAGTGTTGATTTGTTCTTGACCAAACGAATATTCGATGAAAACTCAACAATGAAACCTTTGTCACAAATTGACTCACGGACAACAGGTTATGCTTCAGTCCTTCAACATAGGACATTTTCTCCACCCTGACCGTACCTATAACAAGAGTACCAAAACCTTTGGTTAAACCTTTTGAGTTATCACCAAAAGTTACATGTGGGCCAACTTTAGCAGTGTAATCCTGAAGGAGACTCTTCATTCCAGTCATGTGCCTTGAGCATCCGTTGTCTAAGTACCAAACAACTTTGATTGAGTCATCCTTCGTTCTCCTGTAGCCCACAACCGCCTGTAATGAAATCAGACTTTAGGTACCCATTGGGTATTGGGTCCTATTGTGTCAGTTGTACCTTTCGGGATCCAAACCTGATCCACCCTAATTGCTTCAGAGGAGTAGATTTGTCTCCCATTCACATCAACATATACTATTTTCTTCTTCTTAGCCTGAGAGGAAGATGGTATATGAGTGTCAGGCTTAGGAGTCACAGGGGCCTTAGTGTTTGCCTTTGGGGCAGCCTTCCTGTTCTTCCTAGGCCTAGATGCAGCAGGTCTTGAGGTTTCCTCCTGACTGGGGCCTTGTTTCTATTCCCCTTAGGCAAGTGAGGGAACTGAAAACAGTTATAGGCTTCAGGTTGTCAAACCCATGGAGGTGTTATCATAGATTTATTCATGGTAGCTTCAGGTTGCCAAAACAATGGAGGCTTCAGGTTGCCAAAAACCATGGATTTATTCATTGCTGCTACCTTCTTCTTGAGAGCATCCTCACTTTTTTTTTTTCAGGATTTCATGTCTGGCAAAAAGGTCATCAAACTTATTCTTGAGTTCCTTTAGTTCATTCTGCTTGGCCAATTGATCTCCAGCCAGTTCTTTGAGAATCTTCTCTCTTGGAAGACGCGGAGAATTGATCATGTCAATCTCTTGTGTTAGCCTTACAATTTGAGAAGACTCCTTCAGATTTGACTGAGTCAACTGGTCAGTCAGTGTTTGAACTTCAGTACTCAATTTTTCATTCTCCTTAGCCAAGAAGACATTAGTTTCCTGCAGTCTGGAGAAATTAACAATCAATTGCTCAAGACAGAGCTGAAGGTTCATTTCTCTAACTGACTCTGAGTTAGGCTTAGGATTTTGACCAGTGAATGAAGCACATTCAGAGTTAGAATTTACCTCAGGATCCTCCCGAGTCATAAGGCACATATCATCGTACTCATCGTCGGAAAAGAGTTCAGGCGACCTCTCCTCAAGACCATCTGAATCTGATGTGTCTTCAGTGAGCATGGCTCTCCTATCCGCATATCTCAGGTCTCTCTTAGTCCTCTTATCTTCTCTTTCCCTCGCACTCAGCTCTCTGGGCAATCATACTGATAGTGCCCAGTCTTGTTACAATTGTAACACTTGGTTGACTCATCTCCTCCTTCTCTTCTTGCATCAGGGTTCCTTATTGAGTTAGGTTCCCTTCGTCTTGATGAGCTTTCAGCCTTGCTAGAGTACTTGTTGTCACGAGCACGTCTCTGGTCTAACTCCTCACGATCAGGTTTCGGGTCAGAGTGCCTCCTTTCTTCACCTCGATCGCATCTCTGGTCAGTGTTCCTCCGGTCTTTATACCTTTTGGAACTATTGTGGTTCCCCTCAAATTTTCTATCTTTTGTATCATGATAATACTTCTTGTATCGACCAAACCTTGAATTCAGCTTCTTAAACCGTCTGGCCATCATACTGTACTCCTCAGCGAGTTCCTATTTACTCATTTCCATCAGTGACTTTGATGGTGATTCTGTAGGTTTTGGCTTGACTTTGAATGCCATATTCTTCTCAGGAGCTTTCTCCTCCTCTTCAACCACTACTTTCTTCTTCCTCTTGTTCAGGTCAAATTCTAAAGCTTTGAGCTCAGAGAAAAGTAGGGATGAAGTAATGTTGCTCATATCCTGAGTGTTTTTTAGCATGATAACACTGTTATCCCATCTCTCAGGGAGAGCATTCATGATTTTAGAAGCAACTTCTCTCTTAGGGACTTCCTTCCCTAATAACACAAACTCATTCATCTTCTTGATGAATCTTGACTCCATTTGATCAATGGTTTCCTCAGGCAGCATCTCGAAGCTTTCAAACTTCTGAATGACAATGTTTCTCTTGTTCTCCTTGATCTTCTCTAATCCCTCGCACATTTGGTTCAACTCATCCCATACCTCATTTACATTCTTTAAGTGCATCAACCTCGCTGACTCCTCAAACGGCACAGTATGAAGAATAATATCCTTGGACATGTTGTCCAGCCCTATCATCTTGATCTCATCATTGATGAGCTAGCTCCTGTCCTTCGGAAGTGGTGCTCCAATGGGCTTATCATCATATCCTAGTCCTCTAACATTGGGAATGGTGATCTTGATGGGGCCATCCTTGATGACTCGTGGCATCTGGTCATGAATGACATCCAAATGTGCAAGTAATCTAAATCAATAGACAAAGTTAGAGATAAAAAATTCAGGCAAAGAAGCTTCGAGCCTCCTTGAAGTCATAATGCAAGTTTTCAGAAAATATGCAAACTGAGATCTGTTCAATGACCACCAACAGTTTCTTCTCTAAAACTATTAGTATTCAAAGTCAGTGGTCTTTTGAACCACTGCTCTGATACCACTTCTTGGTCCCAGACAAGTCCGAGTGATATGTGTATGGGGGGGAATACACGTATACAAATTTTACTTTCTATTTCAAACTGAGTCCCCTTAAATCAAAGTCTTAGTGTAAGACAATGAATAGATAATACACCTACTAACTGCTCTGAAGCAAGTCAGTTGACTAACTATCTATTTATGCCTGAGTACGGAAATGTGTGAGCCCTGAAAGTTTATAGACTTGTTATGTTGCTTTCTGAAAACTGAATTTTCCTTTCTTAAGAAGTCGTGATTAGAAGGGCAGTGCAATGAGTTCAAAGGTCAGGCTGATTGATTTAACACTGACAAAGTATGCAATGAATGACAATGATAAATAAATAAGCACAATATTAAAGCAGTAAAGAATTAAGAGCTTTTAACGTGGTTCAGAGACTCAAGCTCCTACGTCCACGGTCCTGGTTTAACAGGAAAATCCCTTAATGAATTAACTTGTTTTTAACGTGCCAAGGTGCACAATGACCAGTCTCACTGATCCCTAGTATTAGAGTTCTAGTCCTCCTTTTCCTAACCACATTCTAACCTTCACTAACAAACCTAACACTGACTCAGCTTAGGGTTTTGGTTTCAGTTTGGATTCTAACTAAGTTGTGATAATCCTTACAAGGCAAACCTATACTAAGGATTTGATTATCACTCCAAGCTTAAGATATGTATGTCTAAGCTTAATGGAATACAGAATGACTCAAACTAGTAGAAACACTTGGAAATTAAAGGGATTTCGAGTGATTCTATGAATACTTAGATTGCTTGAGAGTCTTGAGTAATTTCTTGGCTTCAAAATTTTCCGTAACCTTGTTTAGGTCAAGTTCTTCTGTATTTATAGATGATTTTGAAAAAACTATCAGTTGGAGAGATAACCTCCTAGTCATCTTTCTTGTAGGATACTTCAACGGTCATCGTCCTTCATGCAGTCGTCTACTTGCATGGATTTTATAAAATCATTAAATGCATGCCCGTTGAAAATAGCAGGAATGGTCAGGCTTGTTGTCAGGTCCGTACGTGTGTTGTCATCTCCTGATTGGTCCACATCATCAGGTAGGTGAGAATGTCATAATTCATTCTTTAGTTCAGTCTTGTCTTTTTTGAGTTCGTCTTTATTCTCATCTTCGTACAGGACCCATCACAGACATTCCTTTTGCTTGCTTGAATCCTACTCCAAGTCTTCCCCAAATACTCAGGTAGCCTGACTCCTTCAGGTTTGTGAGTTAACAACGATCTCAGGACCATGCTCTTCATCCTGACACTTACTTAGCCAGCTTAGAAAGACTAAGCATAAGTTCAATGATGGTGCTCTTGTGTTCTTCTGGCTTCAGTCTTGATTGTCATCATTGAGTTCTCATCTCACTGAGTACTTGTTAATAAAAAATATTCTAACTTATATTAAACATATCAAGACTAGTCTGACTATTACACACTTAGGCAAAGCATCTTTTCAGGGTCTTTAGGATCAACTCAAAACTGACATTGTCCCAACAAAATATTTTTTTATATAAAATAATAATAATAATATTAATAATAATAATAATTTGACTCTACTTATGAAGTTTTTGGGTTGTTACATAATGTACCCCTATGTAACTACCCCGAAAAACAATTCTTGTGGGACTATCATTACTATAAATCCTTCCAATAATATATAACGGAAATTATATCCACTTAAAATAAATCTCATGTGAAATTTGTCCATAGTATGAAATTGATATCATTACGTTATCAGGGAGGCATATAAGAGGAGAACGATGATTGATGAACCAAAGAGCTTGGAGGACAAAGCATGCTCGAGATTATGGAAAAGCTACGCTCCAAGAAAGGCACAAGTGATAGTATGGAAAGTTCTAAAAATGAGTCAACCTACAAGACCAAATCTCAAGGTACGCGGGATAATTCCTACAAATGTGGAAGTGCATTGTGAAATCTGTGGTAAAGAAGAAGAAGCTATCCAACATCTTTTCTTCCCCAGCGAGTTTGCAAGACAAATTTGGGACAAATATTATTTATGAATGGGTATGCCTATAGTACCACACTACAATTCGGAATGCCACCTTCTACAACATGGTGACTTGCTTGATTCGAAATGAAGATTTAGGGCGTCTACAACCCTTTGGATTGTGGTCGTCTGGTTTTTATGAAATATGAGGAATGAGGTCATGTTCAATGGGATGGAGCCAAATGCTAATAGAGTATTTTTAGAAATCAAGTCGAAAGTTTGGACATGAATTGAAGCAAAAGAAGAATGTTTTAGAAAACAAACTTTACCAAATTGGAGTAGAAATCCGAGACTTTGTTGTCTAAAGTTGTAATAGAATGGAGTGACTAAAAATTGATTTTATTGTAAGAGATGGAGTACCCCTTGTTCTCCAATTCAGTATAATAATATCTTCTTTTACAGTTAAAAAAACATTTTATGATGTGATTTGAGTTTATAAGTCTAATGGTATCACGAATACATATAATGGTGTAGATAAATACATCTAATGATATTAAATTTGTACTATAAATAAGTTTCACAAGTAATTTTTTTGTGATCCACTTATAGATTTATTGCATATGTATGTGTACTATTTAATGCAGGTATATGCATCTACATGAATTGAAAGGAGGCCCGAATGAACTGAATTGAAAGGAGGCCCGGTTTGTTCATTCATCTAAATTTAATAGTATGGGTATCCGATCTTTAAGGTAAAAAGGGAAAAGAGTATGGGCACCAGATACATATATAGCACCAATGTCCTAAGAATTCATATGTGATTTTAAATACCTTCGCATGTTCGATTCGTTGGGTAGGTAGATATGATCTTCATTCATCTAACATAAGACTTTAAATGGGTTCTTGAAAAATTAATATATTTAATTTTACATTATTATTTAATGGAGTTTGAATGAGTTAAGGTGGACTGGAGTATAGAAAAATTAGGGCATAAAAGTTAAAAGTTAAAATTTATGTTAGATTTAATTGTTCCTTGTTTGTGCATCAGTTAGTATTTCACCACTGATGGGAAAATAAATTTTAGGGACTGCAAGTTAAGGTTAGCAAAATTAGTCTACCCTTTTTCTCTCTCTAACTTTTCCCTCTAGCTTAGGGTTCTTGTGCTCAAGTGAGCTGTCGCCATCCTCCTCCTTCCTTGGGGTTTTGTGCCTCTTTAGGTTCCCTTCACGTACTCCCCTAGTAACTTTCTGCCTTATTTTATTCTATTTAGCTTGCCGCCTCTATTATACCCCGTTATTGTTGACCTATTTAATACTATAGCATTTATCATGGGTTTACTGCTTTGTCACCGCTGGATTTTGTTGTTTGGACCTGCTATTTTGACTACGCATTATTGATTTTACTGTGTTTTAGTGTGCGCTGTTATTATTCTTGTTTCCCCTGTTTCCTTTGGTTTTTTCTACAGGCTCGATTTCAACTCTGTTTTCTGTCACAATGTCTTCCGACGAACGAGGGAAAGGGGACTGGGTCGAGGAGGAAGATGTAGTCCGCCTGGAAATTGAAAATGAGGGAGAACAAATGGAATCTTCACTCTGTTTGATTGGAAAGGTTTTGACGGCAAAACCTTTTAAAGCTTTCGGCCTGCTGGAAACTATGAGAAAAACTATGAAACCGGAAAAGGGTTTTACGGCAAGAGAGGTGGGTACAAATCTCTTCTCTTTTCAATTTAAATAAAAAAGAGACATGAAAGAAGTCCTTAGTAAGGAATCGTGGCATTTCGAGAGGAACCTCCTGATTCTAAAGGAGCTGGGACAGGGCGAACAACCGTCCGGGGTTGACTTAAGTTTGGCTGCCTTGTGGGTACGCCTGTACGACTTACCAAAAACTATACAAAATCACTGATAAAGGGTTGCGGAAAGCTGATTGAAGTAGATGCCCAGTCGATGGAGGGAATGGGACGGAGCATTCGAGTGAAAATCCAAATGGATATAAAAAAACCACTAAAGAAGGGAGTAAAAGTGGAATTGCAAAACAACAGTGTGTGGATACCTTTTAAATACGAAAGGCTTCCAAATTTCTGCTACTTCTGCGGAACAATGGGACATATGAAGAGGGAGTGTGATCTGGCCGATGGAGATAATGAGATTCTCGCCCTTGCAGATAACCAGCTTCCGTTCGGGGAATGGCTTCGAGCTTCACCTAAAAAAAGGTTGTGGTTTCAACAATAGCCACGACCAGGGACAGAGAGGAATTTTTGGTGAGGAAAAATTTATTCGAATCGTTTCGGCGTAATATATGGGGAAAATTGAATGCAGAACATGAGAAAGCCAAGGATCAAGATGGGAAAGACAGAGGCGAGGAACAGGGAGTTGATGAGTTGAGATGGAGTCTAGAGAATGTGAAGGTCAGCACAAGAAAAGAGAATGAATCTAAAAAAACCCAAATCACCACAAACCACCCAATCTTTACATACCCCACCATAAAGCCCAAAACCAAAATCCCAAATACATCCCACCGCATAAAATAAATGCACCACAAACTCTATCAAACCATCCATAACTCACGCCCATGGAGGATCTAAAAGCCTATGCAACGGGAATCACACCACTAGACCTACCCCCCTAGAGTCAACCACGAAAATAACCAAGAGGTAATTTTCCATATATCCCCATCAGCCCCTCTGTCCAGTCCAAATACCCCACTCCCCCAGACATTAACCCGAGATACCCCAAACACCCCACTCCCCCAAACACTAACCCAAGATACCCCACTTACTCAGGCATCATCTCATACAAGTGCTGCAACATACAAATCTCCCCAAGAACCTATCATAAAGAAGATGCAAAACCACGTAACTACCCAAGCCAAACACAAATACCTCGCAAATACTCCACCCAAGTCACACAAAATAAAAACAAAACCCACACCCAACAAACAACCACAAAAATAGAAGACGACCCCCCAACCAATCTATCACCCATCCTTGAAAATCAACCCACGGTACTTGGACCTAAACTAGAAACAACAAAAACCCAAAAAGCTACCAAACCCAATATAATCCCACAACCACCTGACCAAATACACATCAATGCCACTCCCATGCCCAATAATAAAAAGAGGATACCCTTAAGAAAACCAATCATTAGAAGGGAGGAAGGAAAATAAGATCAGAAACCACAATATGAACGACTGTCAAATCTTGCCAGGAAAAGAAAAACGGAGGAGAATATCACAAGTTTGGAAATGATAAAGAAGGGTCGCTTAGAGGAAAAAGAGACTACAAGGAGTGGTAAATATGAAACGGCGGAGGCTGTGGAGCAGCCCCGCCGATCGCAATGATCGCATTATCCTGGAACTGTCGCGGGCTTGGGAACCAAGCGACAGTACCGGCGTTGAGAAAGCTCCTACATTAGGAAAATCCGAGTATAGTTTTCCTCATGGAAACAAAAATGTTATGTACTCAAATGGAATAGCTTAACATGAGAGCTCTAAAATTCAAGAATTATTTTCATGTGGATTGTACAGGAGAGGGGAACACAAGAAGCGGAGGTTTATGTATGCTTTGGAAGGAGGACATGACTCTCTCTTTACTGTCCTTTTCTCGAAACCATATATCCTTCGAAGTTGAGAATGAAAATACTCCAGAAAAGTGGATACTAACTGGGATATATGGGTGGCTAGAACGAAAGATGAGAGTACACACGTGGAATCTGTTAAGACGTCTGAACCCGGGAGACAACACCCCTTGGATGTGCTTTGGAGATTTTAACGAAGTCTTGTGGTCCACAGAAAAGACAGGGGGAAAAGAACGTCAACACTCAAGTATGGAGGCTTTTAGAAACACTCTTGAAATTACTGGCCTTCAAGACTTGGGTTATAGGGGACATAAGTTCATGTGGTCAAACGAGAGAGCAGGCACAAATAACATCCAAGTTCGACTTGACAGAGCCCTTGCAAATACACAATGGTGTGCCCTTTTTTCTAGTTGTGAGGTATACCACAAACCACGTATTAAATCGGATCATGCCCCCATTTGTGTAGAACATGGAACTCTGGAGAAAGAGGGGGAAAAAACTGGGACAAAAAAACAAGTCTTCAGGTTCGAGCAAATGTGGTTGGAGCATGAAAACTGTCTGAAGATTGTCGAGAGAGGATGGGGGGCAGATAGCCAAAGTGTCAGCTTCCCTAAGCGAACAGAAAGTTGTGGGGTTGTCCTCAGGAATTGGGACAGCAGGGTGTTTGGAAATATCAGCAAAAAAATCCGGGACCTTAGGAAAAAAATCGCAGAATTACAGAGAAGCCCCAAGAGCAGGCTGTAGTACAAGAGATAAAACTGGCAGATTTAGAATTGGAAGATTTGCTAAAAATGAGGAAATCAGATGGAGCCAAAGATCGAGAGCCCTATGGTTGAAGGAAGGGGATCGGAATACATCTTTTTTTCATAAGAAGGCCTCTCACAGAAGGGACAGAAATACAATCAGGAGGATAAAGAACAAAGAAGGGGAGTGGGTCAAGAAAGAAGAGAACATCGGAAAGGTGCTTATAAACTTCTTTGGGGAACTGTTCTCGTCGGATGGACATTGTGATATGAGTAGAGTCATCGAGTCAATGGAGCCCAAAGTGACGGAGGACATGAATGATCTTCTCACACGACCATACACAGTGGAGGAAATAAAGCAGGCCCTAAAGCAGATACATCCAACAAAATCCCCCCGGCCCAGATCGTATACCCCCCCTTTCTTTCAAAAATTCTGGAATATTGTTAATCACTCTTTTGTATCTACTTGCCTTGACATTCTTAATAGAGAGGCTGACCCCAGCTCCTTAAATCATACTTTTATTGTTCTTATCCCAAAGGTAAAGTTCACTGAGACTGCTAAAGATTTTCACCCAATTAGCCTATGTAATGTTATCTTTAGGGTAATTACGAAGGTTATTGCAAACAGGGTTAAGCATGTTCTTACTCGGGTTACCTCACCAACTCAAAGTGCTTTTGTCCCAAACAGACTTTTAACAGATAATGCGATGACTGCCTTTGAGATCTTCCACTTTTTTAGGAAAAAAAATCTGGCAGGAAAGGGTATTTATCTCTAAAACTTGATATGAGTAAGGCATACGACCGCGTGGAGTGGGGATTTCTTCGGGCAATATGCGTCAAATTGGGTTTTTGTGAATCTTAGATAAACTTGGTGATGAGGTGCGTAACTACTGTCTCGTATTCAATCTTGCTGAATGGTCGGCCTACAAAGAAATTCACTCCAAGTCGTGGCCTTCGCCAAGGGGATCCCATATCCCCATATTTATTCATTTTGTGTGCTGAGGGTTTCTCCTCTTTACTCCGAAAAGCTGAAATGAATGGGGATATCACGGGTGTTACGATGGCAAGACAGGCTCCCTCAGTTTCTCATTTATTTTTCGCGGATGATAGCATACTTTTTTTCAAAGCGAAACAAACTGAGGTTAGCAAAATAAAAGAGGTGATCGCTGATTATGAGACTGCATCTGGGCAAAGGATCAACTTAGACAAGTCGGAGCTTGTGGCAAGTGGTAATGTATCGGAAGAAGTGAGAGATGAGTTTGGATCTCAGTTAGGGGCTAAGTCGGTTCTACAATACACAAAATACCTTGGTCTACCCACCTTGATTGGTCTATCAAAGAAACAAGTCTTTCAAATCATTCTAGATAGAATCCTTAGTCGTTTGAAGGGATGGAAAGAAAAATATCTCACGAAAGCGGGACGAGAAATTATGCTGAAAACGGTCATCCAAGCTATTCCAATGTACACCATGAGCCTCTTTCTTTTCCCTAAGACACTTTGTGAGGACATTGAGAAGGCTATTGCACGTTTCTACTGGGGTGAAAATGAAGATGAAAGGAAAACCCATTGGCGTAGCTGGGAAAGAATATCGCGTTCTAAAGAAAATGGGGGCTGGGATTCTTTGAGATGTACTATTTTAACCTCGCTATGGTGGCAAAACAATTTGGGAGAATCCTCCACCAACCGGAATCTCTTTCGGCTAAAATCCTAAAGGCAAGATACTTTTCCCGGGTAGACTTGTTGACGGCCTCAATTGGATACGAACCAAGTTTTTTGTGGCCAAGTCTTTTGGATTCTAGAGCTCTCATTGAAGCTGGACAGGCGTGGCATGTTGGGAATGGGGAGAGCATATTGGCGGGTGTAGACAAATGGATCGAGTCACGGCCTCGAATTTGCCCCGGCTGCATATCTCCAACTCAGGCTCCCTCTATGAAAGTTTCAGACCTTATCACCAAGGAAATAGCAAGCTGGAACAAAGAGAAGATTATAGAGGTCTTTGGGCAAGAACTATAGCAGAAAATTGGGGTGATTTCTCTCAGTCCAAGGCTCCCACAAGATAGAAGAATATGGAACAACACAAAAAATGGCAAATTCACTGTAAAATCTGCCTACTACTTGGCAATGAAGGAGTTCTCAAAACTCGGACGAAATCTTCTTACCTCGAGCCCATCGGATAGGTTGTGGAAAAAAATATGGTATCTTGAAATTCCCCCAAAGGTGAAACACTTTTTGTGGAGGGCATGTTCTAATTCTCTTCCTACAAAGGATAACTTATTGCGAAGGGGAATCGAAGTCACACCAATTTGTGAAATCTGTGGGGAGGAAACTGAAACAATTGTTCATGTTCTTCTGTCATGCAGCCGTGCGATACACACGTGGAGACAGAGCCCATTCGTCTCCCATTTGAGCAAATGCAGGACTTTAGAGTGACATGTGGAGCTTTAATCGAAGCTCTCCCTCGTGAGGGAGGAAGCCTCTTTACTAACATTGCCTGGAACATATGGAAAGCGCAGAATATGAAGATCTTTGAAAACAGGACAATATCTCCTTTAGAAGTGGTTCACAAAGCAATGCGACAAATGATGAATTACATCGCCTTTTGAGAGGCAAAAAGAAGCAAGTGAAGACCCCTCAAGATACAACAAGATGGGAAAAACCAGGGCTGGGAACATGTAAACTGAACACTGATGCAACCTGGTTTAAGGATGGCACTGCAGGATATGGTTTTGTCCTTCGAAACTCGGATGGGGAGGTGATGTTGGCGGGAGCTCGTCGATGTTGTAGTGATGGGTGTAGCACCCTTCTAGAGGCTCTTGCGATGCGCTTTGCTCTCTATACAACTGTTGAGTGTGGGATGCGAGGCTTTTCAATAGAAACAGACTCTCTTCGGCTCGTAAATGCTTTTAAAAGAGGAGGAGAAGAAGCACCAAGAGACATTGATGATTGTTGAAGACATATGGGAGCTGGCAAGAAGAGCTCAAGTTACTGAAATCTCTTTTATAAAAAGAGAAGCAAATCAAGTGGCGCACTCTCTAGCACACTATGGATCATCAAAGGATTTTGAACAAATTTGGATTGAAGAAATCTCTTTTTCTTGTAATTGTCTTTTAATCAATGATGTAAGGCATGAGCCTAACTTTTCAAGTTAATATATTTAAGTTTTCTGTAAAAAAAAAAAAAAAAAAAAAAAAGTTAAGGGTAGTAAAAAGAGGATCATAGACATAATATAAAAACTGCAGTTTCTGAACGTAACAATTTGAAATAAAATCGATCCAAATTGATTTTAATTAGATTGAAATTGCAAGTGATGAACGATTTCGAGCTTATTTGGCCACGTGAAGCCCGTATAATTTTGAAAAAGTATTATAAAATAAAAATAAAATAACAAAAAAAAAAAAAAAAAAATGTATGGTGATGCACCCGCTCAACAGTTGAAATTGTTTACATTGAAAAATATGATTTAATTATACTGAAAAGTGTAGTTAGATTACACTAAAAATTGATTTTCAGTGTAAATTTTCCAGTGTAAACAACCTCAACTACTAAGTGAGTACATCGTGCACTTGATGCATATGAGAGTGGAATTCCCCCACCCCAACTATCTTCCCCAATTCCCTTCCTGTCCACCAAACTCTAATCAGCCCTCCGCCCTACGCCTCAAACTCCCTTCGTCTTCCCCGTGCTACGACCACCACTCCTGTAAATACATCTTTGAAAAATAAATTCGCTCCAAATGCACACTTTTTGAGAATTTGAAAAAGGGGGTGTTGAATTTCTCTAGGTTAATTGCAGCGCTTATTGTTGATGGTGAAAGAGTAGAAATTTGGTGTTGATTTTCTTCTTTAGAAATAGCGTTAGATTTTTTTTTTTATATAAATTTTATTGATGTGCAAATTTTTTCAAAGTCTAGTGTGAGGGCAATGGTTGGTGATGGTAGTGTGGGGCAAAGCAAGCTATGGTTGCCGGAGAAGATGAAGATGTGTCTTCAAAAGATGAAGAAGGCTGACAATCTTTCTTTTTTTAGATTTTTAATTCAAAATGATGAAGAACACTCTAAAACGTGAAATTGGATTGGGGGAACATTTGCGGGAGTAAGACGAATTTATTAGTGTCAATCACTAAAAATGAAGCAGCCGGAATTGCAATGCCAGCGGTTCGTTATCTACTGCTCCCTCCTCCGTCTAGGGGAGAGCAGAGTTCGGTTAAAATTGAAAAACCGAGTCGAACCGAACCGAATCGAATCAAAATATCAATTCGGTTCGATTATTTTGATTTTCGGTTTCGATATTGGTTTTAAATTTTAGAAATTTTGGCTTTCGGTTATTTAGGTAAAAATACCAAAATAACCGAAACCGAAATTAGAGGATATATATATAAGTATCTAATTTCTAACTCTAGTTACATTTACTCATTTCCAAATTTAATGTCTTCGTCTCTTTTAGTCTTCCCTTCACATACTCTAATTTCTTATTGTGGTTTTTTTTTTGTTGCAATATATTAACACATATGGACTTGGGCTGTTAGCATGTTATAAGCGTAAAAATATGGTCCAATATAAAAGTCCATTATATTTCGATTTTTTGGTTATTAACAGAAATCGAACCGAAATTTTCAGTTTCGGTATTTTCGGTTTTAAGAAATTTTGGTTCGGTTTCGGTTAGTTTTATATATAATTTGGTTTATTTCGGTTATGACTTTTCGGTTCGGTTCAGTTATCGAACCAAGCCATGCTATGTCCTACCTCCGTCCCAGTTTTGTTTTTCCATTTGACTGTGTGCGAAGTTTAATGCGAGGGTCAAATTTTAATATTAAAATGAATAAAATGGTATTGAGAATGATGAATGTTGAATAAAATAAGCAAATTTATGTAAATATTGTTAATTTCGAATTGAATAGTCAAAATAGGGAGGAAAAGAAAATGTTTATGAAAATAGGGTGGATTGCCTCTGCCAGGAGCGATCTATCTGGTGGATCGCGCTTCCCAAGGGCGATCTAGGTTTGGACGGTGCCAGCGGTTACGATGGTGGGCGGTTGTCGGAAGGGCGGAGCGGGCTGTGGGAGACGTCTTCATCTTCGCCCGGCTGTGGGCGGCTGTCGGAAGGGCGGAGCGGGCTGTGGGAGACGTCTTCATCTTCTCCGCGTCAAAATACGGTTTGGCTAATCAGCCGTAGCAGAGTTACAGGCCTTTAAGTCAGAATACTAAGCCCAATAACATAAAATAAAAAAGCCCACCCTAATTTGCAATAACAATTGCAGTTTAATTAAAAAAAAGGCTGGTATAGAGGATTAGTTCGTGCATCTCTCAAATCCCTATTTCCTCCTTCTAATTTTGCCAAATTCCAACCCTCCTTGCACGTCCGCCGCTTCATCTCCCACCGCCCTCCGACAACCGCCAAGCCTTCCGCCCACCACCGCAAGCTGCCGCCTGCGACGCAGCTCCGTCTCCCACAGCCCGCTCCCGCCTTCCAACAGCCGCCCACCACCGTAACTGTTGGCACCGTCCAAACCTAGATCGTCATTGGGAAGCGCGATCCACTAGGTAGATCGCTCCTGGCAGAGGCGATCCACCCTATTTTCGTAAACATTTTCTTTTCCTCCCTATTTTGACTATTCAATTCGAAATTAACAATATTTACATAAATTTGACTCTTCTTGAGAATGGTGAATGGTGAATAAAATATTATTTAAATGAATAAAGTAGTTTCTATTTTAGGGACAAAAAATAAAATTGGGACATACCTTTTTGACAAATGGGAAAACAAAATTGGGACGTACCTTTTTGACAAATTAGAAAACAAAATTGGGACGGAGGGAGTACATTTTTAGACAAAGAAGAAGAATTTTTTAATTAACGAATTAATTATTATTTTCATTTAGTTAAGTTAATAAAATTATATTTATTGTTAAATAAATAAATTATAATTATAAATTTAAGGAATTATTTCTATTTAATTGATTTTGTGAATTGACATATCAAATTGAGGTGGAGTCGAGGAACATATGTGACACATATGCCCTGGGCTTGATTTCAACCCGAAATCGGATGTCATATGCTAAGCACGTGTCAATTTGGCCTCTATTTACGAATTGTTTAAATCTACGGTCCTTAAATTGTTAGTTCGATGATTTATGATCCTCTTTTTGTTACCCCTAACTTGCGATCCCTAAAAATAAATAAATTTCCCACTGCTAATGACAATTGATTATTTGATAATTGGATGAGGCGATTATAAATTTAAAGTGTGCCAATCGTTTACAGTGTCACTAAAAATATTCAAAGTTTAGTGTTTGAAGACAAATTGGTACTCCCTTCGTCCATGAAAAATAGTCATAATTTTTTTAACGTGGTTTAATGCGATATGTTGGAGAGTATTACGAGGTTTTTTAGGTTCGTTTTTTAATAAAATGATCATTAATGGAAAATTTCTTTCTCATACTTTCCATAACAAAAATGTATATAAAAAACCCCATAATATCCTCTAACATATCGCATTATACCACACGCAAATAAATATAATTAGAGATGGAGGTAATATATTTTGTGACATCATGTATATTCAATTGAGCGTTGTACGAGAAGTGTTTGTGTCTTTTTGGAAGAAGATTTTTTTTTCATATCATTAATTTACAATGTGATAATACTATAAATTAAAATTCTCAATAAGTAATTTTTTTTTTTTTTGGGACAACATGAATTTGAGATGGATGCGAAAGTTTTGAAATGAGAGTACACTGTTGGCCCCTACAAAAGTCATAATTAATTGGGAAAAATGAATCGGTTGCGTCAGGCTTCCCCCTTTGAAAATAGGAAGGATTTATTCAATGAAGATGTTGACTTGTGATTTATTTGATGTTTCTTATTATGCCACCGACACATCTGCCAAACAATTTAAAAATTTTAGCACATATAAAAATAAGGGTAGAATTTATATTAAAATTGGTAGTGATAAATTTATCATGAAAGTGTTGTAAAACATTAAATATTTAATTAAAAATATAATTTTTTTTATCAAAAGTATAAAAAATTGGAGTCAGTGGTATTAATTGTTATTGATTTTTTTTTACCCCAACTTTTAAAACTCCTAATGAGATTTTTTATACTCTTGTTCAAATATTTGATATCTTAAAATAGTTTCATGATAAGTTTATTATGAACTAATTTATATAGAACCTACTCATAAATATAATACACATATATATATTTTTTCTTACTAACAACTCTCTCTGTGCCATAGAACCCTTCACTCATTTTTCATTTATTCCACAATACCCTTCACACCTCTAAAATAAAAATAACTCTCTCTCACAAAAGTCAATAAAGTATTAAAATATCATTATTTTACTCAATTATACACTCACATACTTTTTTTTTTAATTGTACATTTCAAGATGTGAATAGTTCTATGGGACGAAGGGAGTACTAACTATTTGTCGTAAACATAGTAAAAGACTTTATGGTCTCGTCATAATCAAATTTTAAACTATAACCAGAGAGAAAGGACAAAGTTTTATGTAAAAATAGTTCATGATAAGTTTATCATGAAACTATATTAAAGTATCAAATATTTGAACAGGGGTATCGATAATTTCACTAGGAGTATCATTAATTTGGGTCGTTGGTATTATATTGTAATTGTTGTAAATTTTCTTGAACCCAGATTATGATACTCCTGGTGAGATATCGATATTTCTGATTAAATATTAAATATTTTAAAACAGTTTCATGATAAATTTATCATGAATCATTTTCATATAAATAAATTTAAAAATACTAAAATGGATTTATTTCTATTTCATTTATTCATTTGTAAAAAAAAATATATATATATGAAAAGCTGCGTGATTCAGTTCACCTGCATTAAATATATAAAAGCTGTAGCATGTGTGATTCACTTCACTCCATTAAATATCTTATGTATGATGAGGCAGTGCAAGAGTAATTTATAAGAGAGTCAATTTATTGTGCTAGATAATTTATAAGAGAGTCAATTTATTGAGTTTACTCACTTATCTATGATTAGTCAATTTATTTTGTTAAAATCAACCCAATAGATATCCTACAATTTAAGTGCATTCTAAGGTAACACTTGGTTTAAAAAAAAAAATATAATTAAAAGGGAGATAAATATAGGATAATAAAAGTGGTTAATGAGAATAAAATATGACAGACAATATTATTTTTTTTCATAAATAAGGTAACTATAACCCCATTTGATTACATTTCTATCTTCTTATAATCATTTTTCTCAATCATGCTCACATGCCACAACCAACAACATTTTCTATTGTTCATTTTGTCCATAATTATAGCACAATACTAATGATGTAACCACCATGGAGACAATCATTCATCCAATATATTCGAGGATGGAGAAGGAAAATAAATTGTCATTCACATTCCCATTGAAGAAGCGCCCCTTAAAATATTTTTCAATTGTTTTCTCTAAATAGTTGCAGCTGTCCAACTGTTACTGTTTAGTGAAAACAGTCGCAACTTTTCAATTAAAATAATTAATATAGTTCAAATATATATTAGATTGCACAGTCAACATGATGCACATATTATTTCGTTTTTCCTTTTTGATTGATTTTGATAGTGACATCAAATTTATAGCAGTTAACAATTAATGTCATACAAAAAAAAAATGGAATTTTATATGGATGGGTGCCGATTAGGGTTGTTAATATCCGTATTTATATCAAAATTTGGTTATTTTAAATTTTGAGTGTTCGTATTCATATCAAAATTTTAGTTCGAAGCGGTACAAATAGTTTATTTTCAGTACGGTCTGAACAAATTTCCAATTATAAACGAACCGGATTAGATCAGTACCGATCAAAGCAGGGAGACAATTTTTCTAACTTATTTTTTTCCTATTTTCTCCTTTTTTTCTTAATAATTTTTTTTTTAAAAAGATATTGATGCATACTCACACGAATGCAATACATGATCAACCATAATCAAACAATATACCCTTCCGGGCTTAAATATAACACATGCCATGAGGATGGTTAAAAAATAATGCAAATCGTCACCTATAGAGTATCTAAACTATAGTATATATAATTACATATTTATATAATCTTTGAAAATATCTTGTGAATAAAATATGTAATATTAAAATCACATTAATTGTGATTCCTGTCACAAGTTATATCATATCCATTTTTTTTGTTTTGTTTTTTTTTGCAATGTAATGAAATATATTAGGAAATGAATATCCCAATTAAAAGTTGAAACACAGTATATTTAAATAAATTTGACGTATGACTGACTTGGTCGTAAAATACTAGCTTTTACTAGCAATTACTCCACAAGAGTATGAGATCACTATAATATAGGTAAGTATATAGACCAAGTAGTATCGAACCCTTGAGAAGATTTGTAAGCGAGTAAACTCCTGGAAATCTACGCGTCGTAGCTAATATAAATGTGCTTTGATTTTTAAACTACTATTAAATTATATCATACTAATTACTATCTAGTAAACACAAATAAAAATATTCTAACTTCAGTTTGAAGTGCAAATGAGATGGATGATGCCTTGGATAGGAATCTCTACGTATACTAACAGAGCTGATACGTTAACTAAAATAATCGTGATATTCCAAGTTAAAATCCTCTATAAACTTGACAATCAACTTCCCTAATCTATCACAAGAATGGTAAAAATTAAAGCTAAAAAATAATCTCAATACTCCACTCTAACAATTTACTTCACTAACTCACTAACCAAATTATATGAGTTGTGCTTAATTATTGAGGCTCTTATTTAACTCGGGTGATTCGGCCGTCCTCCCTAGATAAACCGGTTAATTATAAACCCCTTAAAAAATCCTCCCCTTAAGCCTATTCGTTGATAAAGAGTGATGCGGTCGTCCTCTCCTTAACAATTTTCGTACTTAATTCTTTGATTTTTCTAGGGCTTATTAAAATTATTCAATAATTAAGAGAATTAAAACTACACATCACGAATTACCCTAATTATGTACCAACATCCTACTTCTATGAGTTCATCCTACCCTAAGCATACAAGGGTTTAGCCTAGCATGGTGATTACGTAAACACAAGCAATAACGATGATAACAATCAATGACATAATTAACGAATTCAAGTAAATCAAGAACATAAATCAACTAAGAATTTAATTAAACTCAAATCTGGAAAAATCAATCTATAAAATCTAGGATTTAGGTCTAACCCAATCAAAGAATCCAAAAACTAAAGTAGAAAACAAAACCGTTCAAAGTGTAAATCGTTATGTTGAATCCGTATGCTAAAAACCTCGTTTCTTCTCTTGAAATCCTTGTCAAACGCCCAAATCACCTTCATGCCTTGTTCCCCTTTGAAAAACAAGTTTAGATATGCAAAATAAAGGTAAGAGGATCTATTTATATGATTTGGGCCAAAATTCCCCACAGGGATCGAGCACTTGGTGCTCGCTCGAGTGTCAGTCAAGCACCAATATTGTCCAGCACACCAGGGGCGCTAGAGCACTTCCGGTCGAGCACCGACCGAGCATCTTCGGCTGGTTGTACACTTGTTCGAAAAACCTTCATATCTTCTCAACCGGGAGTCCGTTTTAGTCAATTCAAAGTCTTACGAGCTCCGTTTTTCTCCCTCTTTCCTGTAATGCACACCAAAGAAGCAAATTAATGATTTTATGAAAGTAGCACTCAAATAACTCTAAATACTCACAAATAATTCTCAATATGTGGACTAATCGGGCAACAAAAATATCACAATTTCACGTCTAATCAACGGCTAAATATGAGCTAATGTTTTAAGAACTTAAATAGTGTTTGTGATCTGAAAAAGAAATACTTGATAAATCATGCTAAAGTATAGTTCTATATAAATTCAATAACATTATAATACAATTTGATGATTATAAAATAAAATAATAATTAAATTTTAAAGCATATTCAGTTCAGTTATTCGGTTTGGTTCCATTTGATTTCATTTGATTTTACGTACAATTAATTTGGTAATATCCAGATTCGTACAAAAAAAATTCAGTTCGATACAGTCGTACGGTTAAAATAAAAAAATCAACAAATGTTTTCAATTCGATTCTTTTTTACTATGGATTTTAGTACATGTTTAATAATCTCCATACCTGTCAGTATCCCTTAACCCACACTTTCTCTCTCTAACACCTCTCCTATTCCCAAACCAAAATCAGGTAACCCTAGATCTATTCTAGCGGCGGCGCCTCCTCTTTACTCCCTTTGAGCGTCGCCGCCTCCCTCTTCACTCCATCCCAGCGGGTTTTCCTCCACCACCACCACTCTTGTGTTGCTTCCCTTTCACCTCATTCTTACATTTCTCCTGGAAAAATTCAGAAGCGCTTGACTCCATAAGCGTCGCTGCCACCGTCGCCGCAGTCACCGAGACCACCCCACAGTCTATTTTTTGGTTTAAGCCAAGTTCTTCTCTTACTGTTG
This sequence comes from Ballota nigra, assembly GCA_947034835.1. Classification (NCBI taxonomy): domain Eukaryota; kingdom Viridiplantae; phylum Streptophyta; class Magnoliopsida; order Lamiales; family Lamiaceae; genus Ballota; species Ballota nigra. The sequence continues at coordinate 23,426,469 of OX344722.1, read as the reverse complement.
CCTCTTTAGATCAACTGGGTGATCTCCTCCCACGGTGCGGTGGCTACGGTGTCCGCTTGGTAGGTTGGCCCGATAGATCATTGTTTTCCTTTTTTTTTAGCTTTATTTTTGTTATTTGGTTGTTTAGTTTAGGTTTTTTTAATTTTTATTTTTCTCCTCTCCTCTAAGTTTTTAATATAAGTTCTTAGTAGTGAGATCTTCCACGCTTTGTGCAGTTATCTTTCTCTTTCTGGATTTTTTAGATTGTTTTTATTTTACTTTGTTTGGGATAGACTGTTGGGTTCTTTTTCTTGCAGATTTGGTAGTGAGTCAGACACACTTTGAGATTCCCCTGTCTATCATGGTGGCTTGTTGATCAAGAAGAGGACACTATGAATATGTGTTTTATTTGCCTAAAGGTCTTTTAAAGTTTTTCATGCGTTAGCCTCTTGTATTTACTCTCCAGTTCCTCATGATTGGAATGGAGTAGTTCTGCCTCACTGTTTGAGGATACAGCCTCTGGTCGAATTTGTGGTGTAATGCTCATGTATTAGGCTTTGTTGTAAAAAAAAAAAAAATCTCCATACCCAGGAGTCCAGTGTCATACATTCTACGCTTCAAAATTGGCATTTGAACACACTCAAATAATATAATATAATATAAAAAAAAGAGTATGTATAGGGTGAAATTGATTCATACATGAATCATTGAAGTGTATTAGTTGTTTCCACTAAAAAGTATTAGTTGTTTCCACTGAAGAGTATTAGTAATTTTCATTGAAGTGTTTTAGTTTATTTTCACTGAACAACTAAAACTCTTCAGTAATAACAACTAATACTCTTCAGTAGAAAAACTAATATTTTTCAGTGTAAATAACTAATATACTTCATTGGTCTATGAATAAACCATTTTCACTCTATAATTTATCTAAAAAAAAATTAGTGGAACGAAGGCAAAAGTATAGTCGCCTCATGTCAATGCACAGAAGCCAAAACTAATACAAAATAATCTAAAGTCAAAAGACACAAAAGCGGTCCTAGAAAGATTAATCATGTATATAAAGTTAAATATTCAATTTTATATAAGAAATAGCAACCAAAACTGGTTGTTCCATGTTAGTCATTATCAGGAGGACATCTAGTATCGTGACTTGTTGCAGGCCTCTTTATACTACATCTCCGTTTTCTTTTTTAAGTTAATTAACCAAAAAAATCATTAAAATAATTAACTCTATGAGGGTTGAAAAGGAAGGCAGGTGTAAGCTCAAAATCATTTGTTGATTAAAGCGATGTAGGAGTAATGTTTAATTTCTACAAGTATCCTTCGTCCTTAAGTAATTTAGAAACAGACATTTCTCCCGAAATAGTTTATCTAATATAAGCATATGAAGATTAAAATTCATTAAACAATTAAAAAAATTCAAATTAAGTCAGTGCACTAAAAGTGACCAATATATACAAAAATTCAGTCTTTTGGGGTGCTAAATATCTGGATTAATATAACTAAAATATGAATTCAAGGATGATAATGTATAATATATGGCGCTCCAAACTTCTATGTTTAACCACTCGTATTTTGTGAAAATGAACTATTATAAAGTTCTCTCTCTAGAAACAATTGCTCCTAGAAATTCTTTTTAGGGTTTCTAGTGAGTTCATCTTCTCTACCATTTGGATGTGTGAGTCGTCAGGCGTCACCTGACTTAATCCTCACTTTTCATGGGAATCATCTCTTTCTCATCTGCAATCCTCCTCTAATTTCTCTTCTTTGAAGTCTTTTCACCATTTTCGGCCACTCCCTCGTCACCTCGTCACCACCACCACCACCTCTTTCGCTGCGGCCCCACCGCCCGTTCATCATCCCCTCCCCCTCTATGTCTCGGCCAGAAATCCTTAAAAAATATAGAGCTACAATTGTTATTTTCACTGAACAACTACTTCTTTCATTTAGGAGCCCTTCTTCTGCTGTTGTATTGTTAGGATAACGGGTCGACCTCCATCGACACTGTGGATATAGTGTTTGTTTGGTAGGTTGACCCGTTGAGTTATTAGTTTTATGTTTTTTTTTTGTTCCTCTTTCATTATGTTGTTCTTTTCGCAGTTTTTTTCTTTTCTTTTATGGTTTTGTTTTGTTGGCCTTTCTTTGGATAGACTGTTGTTTTTTTTTAGATCTGGTAGTGTGCCAGATAAAACTCAATCTATTGTGTTTACGTTGATGCCCGAGTAGAGATGGTCGTGTCAAATGATATTACTGGTGGAAAACACCTTAGTGTGGGGTGTTCCTATATGCCAAAGAGCTTTAAAGTTATTCATGCGTCTGCCTCCGTTTACTCTCCATTTCATCACGATTAGATTGGAGTAGTTTCCTGTAATGGTTGAAGACTTAGCCTTCATATTAATGTTTGGAAGTTATATCTTTCAGATCTTGTAACAGACTTTGTTCTTTCTGTCACAAAAAAAAAAAAGTGAAATCAAGTACAGCCTAGTATAACTGAAATGTGATAAGTACTCATACCTATGATCGTTGTGTGTACATGAGACTTGGTGATATACAAATTAGGTTTATTGTACTAAACTATCAATGATTTTCCATTTAAACCAACAAACTATGTTTCGTTGCAGTAAGATATTTAAACCAGGAAAAATAAACTTAATTTTTAATCAATCTTTTTCCAAAAAAAGAGATATTGTCGAACACATGCCTTAGAGAAGGACATTTCTATCAAAACTCTTCTTAGTTTCGTTCAAATTGGAATGTACGTGAAATATAAAAAAAACTCTTCATCACTTATGTGTTGTACCTTTTCTCATCTTTGCGCCCCCATACACCACTTCGTACATCCACCTCTTAAACGTCAATCTTTATTTCGTGCCATCAGTTGATTTATTTTCCAAAAATGCCCTTCATATATTAAAAATCAGGAAAAATTAGGCAAAATTAAGTTTAACGATTTATGTGTCAATATTTGATAGTTTGTATATATCAATGCGAAAAAAGAAATGGTTTGGTTGTTTAAATGCAAAATTACCGATAGTTTAGTGGGTTAAGGGCAAATATGATACTACCTCCGTCCACTACAAAAAAGACGGGAATTAATGACGGAATTTTTGCGACGGACATATATCCGTCGCAAAAATAGGTCATTTGCGACAGATTTGCGACGGATCTCGTTAGTTGGTCAATGTTGACCGATTTTGCGACGGCAACAACAGCCCGTCGTAAATTTGCGATGGATTTTAACGACGGAAACACAAAACAGTGACGTTTTGTAGTGATTTGCGACAGAAGCCGTCGTAAATGTTAAGAAAAAAATTTGCGACGGATCTTCGTCCGTCACAAATCCAGCTGTTGTAACTTTTTACGATGGAAAGTCGTCGCAAATTTTAAATTCATATTTGAGACGGCCACTTTTCCGTCGTAAAATTGAGTGGTTGAAGCTCGTCAGATGGGTTGGTGACCAATAATTGACCCGGGTCGTCGCAAACTGTATTTGCGACAGAAAAGTCATCGCAAAATATTGAATTTGCGACGGAAAATAAGTCTGTCGCAAATTTGTGCAGATTTATTACAGTCCACTTCCTTTTCCTTCCCTTTCACTTTCACTCATGAAAAAAATAAGAAATGATGCGTTTTTCATATGTTCTTCATGTATAATTGGTGCATTTGTCATTACCTTCAACCTCACCGTACATATTTGTCATTGCCTTCAACTTCACCGTACATTTTCACATTTTTAACCGTTTAAATGTCATATTTTTATTGTTTCAATTTTTTAGTACACTATTAGGTAATGAGCATGATATATGTTTATTTGATGGGTTTTAGTATGATTGATGATATATGGTTATATTTGATGGGTTAATTTTATTTTGTGTGATATTTATACCTATTTTTAGTCGAAACTCTGCTCAATTTTTCTGTACACTATTAGATAAATTGTGTGATATTTGTTTATTTGATTGGTTTACTATGATTGATATATGGTTGTGTTGGATTGATTTTTGTGCAGGAAAAATTTGTATATTCCTATTTTTAGGCAAACTCTGCCCAATTTTTTTACAACTCATGTGATATTTACTTTTAATCTGTAACAGATGCAATTTCTAGATCGTGGTTGGATGTACTCAATACCTAGAATGATAGGAGGAGGCACTAACTCTGTCTTTTGCAATAAAATTGATGAATTTATTGAGTTTGCATTACAGCATCCATGCAGTATGGATAGTATGGGTAACATTAGGTGTCCGTGTAAAGACAGAAGATGCAGAAATATGAGATTCTTGAGTGTTGATGAGGTTAGAACTCATCTTGTGATTTCCGGTTTCATTCCCCATTATTACAACTGGACCAGTCACGGTGAAGGACGGTGGAATGTTGACATCGAAACTGTAGTATACTTTTATACTGGATGGAGCGGTGGTGGAAGTTCTGATGTTGGTGGTTCAAGTTATGTTCCGTATACTCAATTTGAACCACAAATAGAGGATGAACCTGATAGATATCGGATGATGATTGCAGAATCTATTTTGGGTGGTCAACCACAATTCAATGGAACACCTATGGAGGAGGAACCAAATCATCGGTTAAAGAAGTTTTTTGATATGCTTAAAACTGTTGATCAAAAGCTCTTTCCTAGTTGTGAGACTAAGACGCATTTGTCATTCAATGCTCAAATGTTGAACATCAAAACTGAAGGCAAGGTCAGTCAAAAAAATTTCAATCAATTTGCTAAATTGTTCAAACGAGCTCTACCTGAAGACAACACGGCGCCTGATAATTTCTATCAGAGCAAGAGGCTCTTGAAGGATATGGGTCTACCCTTTGAGAAGATTGATTATTGTACAAATGGTTGATTGTTATTTTGGGATGAGGATGAGGACCAGTGCAAGATGTGTGGTCATCCACGGTACAAACCATCTGGTCGTACAAAAAGTAAGAAGAAAGTGCAGTTGAAGGCTTATAAGGCAATATATTACCTTCCCATAACTTCTCGTCTAGAGAGGTTGTATCAGTCTAGTGTCACTGCTAAAGACATGACATGACATGCTGAGGAGTGTTCTGGTGAGAATTATGGAGAGATGCGGCATCCTGCAGACTCGGAGGCATGGAAACATCTTGATAGGGAGTTTCCAGATTTTGCAAGGGAGATGAGAAATGTGAGGTTAGGCTTGTGCACGGATGGATTTGCTCCATTTGGAATGCACGGAAAAAAGTATTCATTATGGCCTGTGCTATTGACTCCGTACAATCTACCTCCTTGGTTGTGCATGAAGCCTCAACATATATTTCTTAGTATCTTGGTACCTGGACCACACAACCCCAAGCATAAACTGGATGTGTATCTCCAGCCACTGATTAAAGAGTTGAAATCTTTGTGATCTACGGGGGTGGAGGCCTACGACGTTCATAGGAAGCAGAACTTCACGATGCGAGCTGCACTTTTGTGGACCATTAGCGACTTTTCAGCATTTTCTATGTTGTCTGGGTGGTCAACAGCAGGAAAAATAGCATGCCCGTATTGCATGGACGGTTCTGATGCATTCTATCTTCCATTGAGTAGAAAAGTGTCATGGTTCTTCCTCCTGATCATCCCTTTCGGAGGAACAAAACAGACTTTCTAAAGGGTAAAAATGCAGTAGGCCGCCCAAGACCAAGGGTAAATAAGTTAACCATATATAAATTAATTATTTCAGGTGATTCGTTGTTGTATGAGGTTACAGTCACTGATTTGATGAAGACAACAGAGGCGGGTGCAATGGAGCACAATAAACGCATCCAGGGTGGTTGGAAGAAGAGAAGTATCTCTTGGGACTTACCTTATTGGAGCAGGTTGTTGATTCGACACAATTTGGATGTGATGCATATAGAGAAGAATGTTTTTGACAACTTATTTCATACGGTCCTGGGTACTGAAGGGAAGATCAAAGACACTTCAAAATCCAGAGATGAGTTGAGTCTTTTCTGTTCTCGTGCTTCCCTACACAAGGATGAGCGGACAAGGACATATCCACAAGCCTCTTACACAATTAGTAAAGTATAAAGGAAGAATTTGTGTAAGTGGGTGAAAGAGTTGAGCTTTCCTGACAATTATGTGTCGAATTTGGGAGACAGAGTTGACACGGAAACCGGGAAGGTGTCTGGAATGAAGAGTCATGATTGTCACGTGTTCATGCAACGACTCTTACCTATTGCATTTTGGTACTCAATTCCCAAGAATGTATGGAGTGTCATCACGGAATTAAGTCTCTTTTCAGACACTTAACGACATCAACGATTACAGTTGAGGACATGAGGCGTTTGGATGAGGAGATCCCTGTTATTCTATGCAAACTTGAGCGGATTTTTCCATCTAACTTCTTCGACTCGATGGAGCACTTACCCGTACACTTAGCGTATGAAGCCTCAATTGTTGGTCCCGTACAGTATCGATGGATGTACCTTTTTGAGAGGTAATTCTATACTATTTTTTAGATTGACTTTTAAGATCAATACTGAGGAATATTTCTAACACTTCTTGTTTTAGGTATTTGCACAACTTAAAGCTCAATATTGGAAATGCGGCCTACATCAAAGCATCAATTGTTAATGCATACCTTACTGAAGAGGTTGGAGCATTTTGTTCTTACTACTTTGGTGATCAAGTTCAAACCAGAATTAGAAATGTGCCTCGCAACTACGATGGTCGTGGAGTACACCATCCCCCTCGTGATGTTGAAGGTATGTTATCTGTATTTTTGCATCTGGGTCGACCAATGGGTAAGGGCACCAAACGACCGTTCATGGGCAGTATTGAAGAGGAAACAATACATTCATATGTTTTGATGAATTGTCCTGAAGTCCAACCGTATATAGAGTAAGTAATTTAATTTTATAGTTGAGTTTTTTACAATATGTATATTGTTGATATCTGAAAAGTAATTAATTTTTTTTTCTGATATATAAGGATGTTCTATGAGTATAAGCATCAAGTAGAACCAGACATCACAGATGCAGTAGTTTTTCAATCCATCCACAATGATTTTATGCTTTGGTTCCAACGTTGCGTGAGTATCACATAATTATATGATTTTTACCCTATAACAAATCCGTTATTATTTTTATACATGATAATTTAATATTTATAGGGACAAAGTGGCCTACTTAACAACCCACATCTTGAAGATCTGAGCAAAAGACCACTACGTAGTGTGGTATCATACCACGGATTTTACGCAAATGGATACAAATTTCATACTAAAGTGTATGCTTCAACGAAATCGACTACACACAGTGGTGTTTGCGTTACCGGTGGAAACTACAACGAAGAACCCATCGATTACTATGGAGTGCTGCAAGAAGTAGTTGAAATAGAATATCCGGGTTGGCCGAAGAGGACGGTAGTGTTGTTCTTGTGTGAATGGTATGATCCAGGGAAACAAGGAACGAGAGTCGACAAAAACTACAAGATTGTTGATATCAACACCGGAAAGAAGTTTCCGGCGGCATACGATTCCTATATTTTTGCAACGCAAGCATCTCATGTATATTATTGCAAATACCCCGGATCAAGTAGGGCCAACTTGAGGTCAGTTTGCAAAGTGAAGACAAGATCATTGGTTGAAATTTCTAATCCGTCAAAGAAAGACGGTGTAGAACCAACAAATTCATTTCAAACAGAGATACAAGAGGCTCAAACAGAGGTTGATCAAGAAGCTGTGAATATTTTTGTGGACTTACTTGCTGCAAATCCAGAAATGGTAATGATTGAAAGTGATCATGAGGATGATGGACAAGAGCGCGGTGAGGAGGATGAAGATGAAGATGAAGATGATGAGGATGAGGATGAAGATGATGATGAGGATGAAGAGGATGCATGGAGAAGATGAGGAAGATGGAGAAGAGGAAGAGGACGACGATTAGAATTACTAAATTATTGTATATATAACAAGTTAGAAACGAAAAGAAATAAATTTTATAAAATAAATATATGGGTAAATTTTTTATATAAATAAGTTAGAAACGAAAATGAATTAATTTGGTGAATTAAGGAAAAAAATGTGTCAATTTGGATACATATACAATTAATTGCGTAAAAATGAACGAATTATATATTTAACCGGGAGGTGAAATAAATAATTTTACCAAAAAATAAATAAATAAAATGGCCACAACATTTATAAAAACAAGTGAGAAACGAAAATGAATTAATTTGGTGAATTATAGAATTTTTTTTGAGTCAATTTGGATACATATACAATTAATTGCGTACAAATGAACGAATTATAAAATTACGTGTTGTCGAAATAAATAATTTTACAAAATAAAAAAATAGTTGGGCACAATATTAATAAAAACAAGTGAGAAACGAAAATAAATTAATTTGGTGAATTATGGAAAAAAATGAGTCAATTTGGATACATATACAATTAATTGCGTACAAATGAACGAATTATAAATTTAAGCGGGAGTCGAAATAAACAATTTAACCAAAATAATAAAAATTAAATGGCCACAACATTTATAAAAACAAGTGAAAAACGAAAATGAATTAATTTGGTGAATTATGGAAAAAAAAAAAGAATCAATTTGGATACATATACAATTAATTGTGTACAAATGAACGAATTATAAAATTACGCACTGTCGAAATAAATAATTTTAAAAAATAAAAAAAATAGTTGGGCAAAATATTTTTATAAACAAGTTAGATACGAAAAGAAATTAATTTGGTGAATTATAAAAAAAATTACTTAATTTGAATACTGATTAGGCGTGAAATTGTCATGATTCGTAGCTAGAAACGCCCTAGTTTTGGTCGATTTTAGTGAGTTTTTAGAGCCAAATGAGTACTATTTCTATACATTGATGAATTTGTCTCTTTGATACTCATAGGTGAAAAGAGGACGAAAAATGGAGTTCGTAGGACTTTGAATCAACTCAAACGGATGCCCGGATGAGAAGATATCGAAGAAATACGATTGGTATTAGTACGTGAGAAGAAAAGTGTTAGTTGCAAGGAAGGAGGGCCCATTCGAGCATCATCACTCGAGCACCATCGCTCGAGCAACGTAGGTTGAGCGCTCTGGACTTACAGAACGTTTTTTCCGCTCGAGGGGCGCAGCTCGAGCGCCCCGCTCGACCTCTTGAACCATTCGAGCAACACAGCTCGAGCGCCCCGCTCGACCTCCTGAATCATTCGACCAAAACAGCTCGAGCGCCCCGCTCGACCGGGACGGCTCGAGCGCCTCCGAGGCTTATATACCAAATTTCGTTTTTCGGCCCATGAGATCCCGTTTCGACCCGGTGCCTATATATACCTCTTCCAAACACGTTTTGAAAGACCCCGAACTTTAGAAATCACTTTTAGACTTAGTTTTTAGAGAAAGAAAGAGGAGAAGAACGAGCAAGCTTTACTTACGTTTTGTTGAGATTTTTCATACGAATTCTTAGTTTCTTTTCGTTTCTTAGTTCCTTTTAATTAGCTTGATTACTTTAAACGCTTTAAACTTCGTTTTTATCAATTTAAATTAAGTTCTTAGTATTTATTTCTTTAAACCCTAGTTCATGTTTAATATTTTCTTTCGTCAATTCATCATGTTTATGTTCGTTGTTTCTTCTATTGTTTTCGTTATCGTTATAGCCATGTCTAGCTAAACCCTTGTATGCTTGGGGTAGGATGAACTCGTAGAAGTAGGTTGTGGGTACGTAATTAGGGTAACTCGTGACGTTAGGTTTTAATTCTCTTGGTTAATGAATTCGTAAAATTAATCTAGACTTTACTTTTGAATTTCGTTCGAAAGGTGTTAGAGAGAGGACGACCGTATCACTCTTTAACAATTAGTAGTCTTAACGAAAAGGTTTAGAAAGGGTTAATTCATTTACCGGTTTAGCGAAGGAGGACGACCGCATCACCTTCGTTAAATTAGGGTCTCATTAATTATGCACAATCTATTAACTTGTTAGTGGATTAGTGAAGTCGAGTGTTAGGGTAAAGTATTAGGGTTTAGAATCTTGAGCTTTCACCTTGTATTCTTTTACTTAGGTTATTTCTCGCGCGTCACGGTTATTTTGATTATGTACCCGCTCCGTTAGTATACGTAGAGATTCCTATCCTGAGCATCACCATCTCTCATTAGAACACAACCCTTAGTTAATTTGATTTCTTCAGTATTTAAGTTTACTTAGTTTATTTTAGTCTTTTAATTAATCTTTCCAAAAATCCAAAAACAACACACTCATATTAACTACGACGCGTAGATCTTCAGGGATCTATTCGTATACACTCCATCTCGTGGGTTCGATAATACTGGGCCAGTATACTTACTCTTACTACAGTGAACCCGTCCCCTTGCGGGTGAGTGATTAGTAGAAGTTAGTATAATCGCTTCAAGTCAATGGCGCCGTTGCCGGGGGTGGCGTTGTATGCTTTTTGAATAGGACTTGTAGATAGCTTAGTAGTTAGTAGTGAGTGCTTTATTTTCTGTTTATTTTTATTTTTATTCAATCGGCAGTTGCGTTTTGATCCTTCTGCTAGTGTGTCAGGTATATGAAAACACGCTCACAAGGCAATACGAGCGAAGAGAGAATTCAGTCAGACCCTGAGACAATAGCCAGAAGGAACCGAGCCTTCTTGAGAAGAATGACTACTGCCGCGGGAAACAAAGACAAGATTTATGATGAACTTGGGGAGTTAGACAAAATAGCTGCAGAGTATACTGCTCTTGTGGAATGGGCAGAGGGTGCTAATGGAAACAGCAGTAATCAGCAGATACCCATAGGGGGAACTGAGAACCCACACCCGAACCCACAAGACCCAATCAACTCTGCACAAACACAACCCCAAAACCAGAACCAAAACCAGATCATCCACCATAACCCAAATAACCCTTTCAACAATCCAGTATACCAACCATACCCATACCCACATTATCCTTATCCACCTTACCCGTACCCTCCACCTCCAGTTTACAATCAACACCCTGTTTACCAACCACCACCCCAACAAGTACACGTACCTGCTGCTAATCCTCAACACGTTCCTCAGAACGTAGATCAACATATGGCCATTCGAGGGAGGTTTGCAGCGCAGCCACAGCGGTACTATGATGGAGTGGCATTACCTCCTGTTGAGGCAAATAACTTCTCGATTTCCCCAGGAATTCTAAAGCTGCTGACCGAGAATCAGTTCAAGGGGGTGATCGGGAAGGAGAATCCTCACACTCACCTGAGGAGTTTTCTCATGATAGCCTCCACATTCAATTATAATGGCATGTCTGAAGATGCCAAGAGGCTTAGGCTGTTCCCATTCTCACTGACGGGAATAGCTAAAGAGTGGTACGACAACACGCTCCCACGGGGAGGTGTAACCACATGGGCTGAGCTCGAACGTCTGTTCCTCGAGCGCTTCTACCCTCCATCAAGGACAATAAAAGCAAGGATTGAGATCTCTTCCTTCCGCCAGAATCAAGGAGAGGACCTATGTCAAGCGTAGGAGAGATACTCAAATATGTTGATTGAGTGCCCGCAGCATGGGTACAATGAGGGAGATATTATGGCATTCTTCTACAGTGGTGCCAACAAGGCGGGGCAAGACCATCTAGACGCCTGTGCTAGTGGATCATTCCTTAATCAAGGAATAGTGAGGTGTAGAGAGATCGTGGACAACATTGTCACGAATGCCGGGGCTTGGAACGAGGATGCAGATTTCCAAAGAGTTAATCAGGTTGAAGAGGGTGAAGGAACGAGAAGGCTATTGATGGCCATGATGGAGAAGATCAACAACCTCGAGTTGGAGAAGAATTTGGTTGGAGAGCATGTAGCAGAGAATGATAGAGTAGACCAGCCAAGTGGACAGCAAGAGGTAGCCAATTACATGGGAGGTCCGTATTACAATCAGAATGGCTACCAAGGTGGAAATCAGTATGGAAGGCCTTCTTATGGCCAACCATTTGTACCTCCAGGCCCACAGCCACCTCAAAATCAATGAAGGAACACACAAGGAATTCAAGGAGGCCAGCAGCCTCCTCAAAACACATGGAGGAAGAATGAGAACTTTTCTTATGCTAACCCAAAAGCTGGTATTACTGTTCCTGCAGGTGTTGATCCGGGTTCTAAACCTCCTGGTGGAGAAGGCGGTGCATCAACTGAGGAGATGTTGAGAGCGATTCTACAGAAGGTGGAGGAAGGAAGTAAGCGGTTGTTATCCTTGGAGTACGATGAAAAAAAGTTGCATAAAAAGGGTGATCAACGTGATCAAGAGCTCCAGAAGATGAACGTTGAGTGGACTAGAACTCAACAAGAGAACAATCGAAGGTTCACTTCCATAGAGTTCCAGATGAGTCAGATGGCAAAGTCATTGAATAGAGAGCCGGGTAAGTATCCTTCCATGTCGGAGGGGAACCCGAAAGAGCATTGCAAGGCTATCCAGTTGAGAAGTGGAACCAACTATGAAGGTCCTCAGATGCCTGCTGATTCTGAGACGCCCCAAGGGGAAGCTGAGATGGGGGAAAGAGAACGCAAGAAAGATGGAGGTGTTACTGTTGAGAAGGGGATTGAGAAGCATAAAGATATGGATGAGTCCCAGAACGGCAAGGAAGGCATTGAGAAGGGTGAAAGAGTTCCTAAGTGGAAGAAGGCAAAGGAAGCAAGGGATAAAGTGAAAGAAACAGAAAGAGATGAATGGGGGGTACCCAAATCTGTGATACCAGTCTCGTATCCACAGCGCTTCATGAAAAAGAAGCTTGATGAAAAGTTTGCTAAATTTCTTGATGTTTTTAAACAACTTCACATTAACATTCCTTTTTATGATGCTTTGGAACAGATGCCGCATTATACAAAGTTTCTGAAGGACTTGATGGTGAAAAGACGGCGAGTGGATGAGCCGAAGTTGGTGCAGCTGAACCACGAGGTGAGTGCATTAGTGCACAAGGCGCTTCCACCAAAGCTGAAAGATCCCGGGAGCTTCACGATCCTAGGTGACATTGGGAACGGGATCAAGAAAGGAGCGCTATGTGATTTAGGGACGAGCATCAATCTCATGCCCTTGTCGCTTTTCAAGAAGTTGGAAGGTGGAGAACTACAACCCACAATGATGACGCTTCAACTTGCCGATCGGTCTATTACTAAACCTCAAGGAGTGGTTGAAGACGTCCTAGTGAGAGTTGGAGATCACATTTTTCCAGCCGACTTTGTAGTGCTAGAGATGGAGGAAGATGAGCACGTGCCCCTGATCTTGGGAAGACCGTTCTTAGCAACGGCGGGGATGGTTCTAGACGTGGTAAATGGGAAGATTACGTTGAAGGTTGATGATCAAGAAGTGAAGATTTCCCTATATGAAGCCATGAAGCACCCGAGGGAGGATGAGAGCTTGTATTGCATGGATGCCATTGATCCTCGTGTTGAAGACACACCATCTATCCCTAATCCTTCTTATATTCATGATTTTGTTAGTCCTTCACTTGATTATTTAACCCATGAGCATTATGATCTTGATTATTTTGATAGGGATAAAGTGAAGAAGTTGAAGGATGAAGAGGTGAAGAAAGTGGACGTGGTCCCGTTAGAAGGGAAAGGAGGAGTTAAAAAGAAAAAGTCCAAACTCAAGAAATTGTTTAGTAAGACCCCTCCAGATAAAGGTGAGAAGGGGTTGAGACCTATACCACTTGAGGTGGAGAAGGAAGCAAAGGAGCTCATGATGGAGGGACAACAAGGAAAGAAATTCAAACACCACTCTCATGAGAGTGAGGGAGGTAAATTTGAGTATGATGTCCCATAAGCTCCTTTGAGCTTGGTCCGGCATGAGGACCTTAAAAATAGCGCTGAATGGGAGGCAACCCATTATTTTATTTTTTTAATTATTTGCTTTGAGTTTTTTTAGTTATTAGGGAGTTATTTTGAGTCGTATGTTTAACCTCGTACTTGAGAGTTTTATTTTGTAGGCTTGTCTCTAAAGGAGTAAAGGTATCATGGAGTTATTCAGATTGAAGGAACCAACTTGAGACAAGGGAGTGTGCAAAGCTATTGAGAGAAATTGAATTATTTGGTTGAGGTAACCCACAACCCCAAACTTAGACCTCTAGCAAGGTCGAAGTTTGGGGGGGTGGAGTTTTTTATTTATTTTATGATTACATTGCACATGCATGCATGCCCTTATCTTTGAGTTGAGTTTGATTGATTATTGGTTTGTTGAGATACTCCATGGGGTGATTTTGATTTGACTCGCTATTGCATATTTCATGCCTATCAACTATCTTATGCTTGTTGATTGCTATCTTTGAGTACGATTTGATGAGTAGAGTTGAGTTGTGAGGTTGAGTTAGGAGTTTTATTGTGTGAGTGTTTGAGTTAGAGTTGATTTGAGAGAGAACCCGTATGCTTACAAATTTTCTTTCTGAGTGCTTGTGTGATGATTGTGAGAATGCACTAGACTAGCATGGATGTGAAAGCCGTGAGATTTGAGCTTTATGAGATTTTGATGCATTAATTAATCTCTTCGTTTGTGAGTGGATCGTCACCTTAGAGGATGCTAGAACTTGTGTGTGCTCTTGCTTCTTGATTGTGTCTAGTTTGATATGCCGAATAGGATCTTAGGCCATCTTTGATTTGAGTGAGTCACTTATCCAAAATTCTCCTTACCAATGACATGTATCCCTTGCTAGCCTCGTTGAGCCTTTAAGCCTAATTTTATTTGCTAGCACATTTAAACACTATTCCAAGTTCCTAAACCTTTTTGTCCCAATTTGGGTGGAGAATAGGAAAGTGTGAATGTGAAGTGAGTGAATTGAGTTGAAAAAGGAAAAGGTTGTTTGATGAGTGAATATGAGAAGAAGGAGTGATGAAGTTATGGGATGTGGGAAAAAGAGAAAAAATTGAGAATGAGCAAAAGGAAAAAATTGAGCTCAAGTGTTTGTGAAAAAAAAAGAAAAAAAAAAGTGAAGTGATTGAAAAAAGTGAAAAGAGTTAGAAAAAAAAAATTGAAGTGTTGAGAGAATTGGAATTGAAAGTGTTGATTGAAAATGTTTGAAGTATTCTGTTCCTAAACTCGAAGTGCTAAAGTTTGATTTTCTATTCTCCATTCACGTGAGTCACTTTACCCTATATTGTTATCCCACCTGTCCAAAGAGCCTACATTACAACCTTGAGAAAAGTCCTTTTTGATTCGGCATTGATTTTTAGAGTACGGTCGGAGTTAAGAGCACTTCCAAGCCTATGGCTGCCAATTTGAGTGATTGATTGTTTGAGTGAGTCCCTTGATCATTGATATACACTTGTGAGGGAGCGAAACACATCGTTGAGTGCACATCCATGCTTGATCTTGGTGTTTCTTGTTATTGTTGCATGAGTATGATAAAGGAAAGTGAGTGAGTATACGGGTGATTGATTTTTGAAGCTCGAGTTCATTAGCTTGCATGATTGATTCTTTGACTCATCCCGAACAATTTCACTTGACTTATTATTTCATTGCTTGAGGACAAGCAATATGGTAAGTTTGGGGGGGTTGATTAGGCTTGAAATTGTCATGATTCGTAGCTAGAAACGCCCTAGTTTTGGTCGATTTTAGTGAGTTTTTAGAGCCAAATGAGTACTATTTCTATACATTGATGAATTTGTCTCTTTGATACTCATAGGTGAAAAGAGGACGAAAAACGGAGTTCGTAGGACTTTGAATCAACTCAAACGGATGCCCGAATGAGAAGATATCGAAGAAATACGATTGGTATTAGTACGTGAGAAGATAAGTGTTAGTTGCAAGGAAGGAGGGCCCATTCGAGCATCATCACTCGAGCACCATCGCTCGAGCAACGTAGGTCGAGCGCTCTGGACTTACAGAACGTTTTTGCCGCTCGAGGGGCGCAGCTCGAGCGCCCCGCTCGACCTCTTGAACCATTCGAGCAACATAGGTCGAGCGCCCCGCTCGACCTCCTGAATCATTCGACCAAAACAGCTCGAGCGCCCCTCTCGACCGGGACGGCTCGAGCGCCTCCGAGGCTTATATGCCAAATTTCGTTTTTCGGCCCATGAGATCCCGTTTCGACCCGGTGCCTATATATACCTCTTCCAAACACGTTTTGAAAGACCCCAAACTTTAGAAATCACTTTTAGACTTAGTTTTTAGAGAAAGGAAGAGGAGAAGAACGAGCAAGCTTTACTTACGTTTTGTTGAGGTTTTTCATACGAATTCTTAGTTTCTTTTCGTTTCTTAGTTCCTTTTAATTAGCTTGATTACTTTAAACGCTTTAAACTTCGTTTTTATCAATTTAAATTAAGTTCTTAGTATTTATTTCTTTAAACCCTAGTTCATGTTTAATATTTTCTTTCGTCAATTCATCATGTTTATGTTCGTTATTTTTTCTATTGTTTTTGTTATCGTTATAGCCATGTCTAGCTAAACCCTTGTATGCTTGGGGTAGGATGAACTCGTAGAAGTAGGTTGTGGGTACGTAATTAGGGTAACTCGTGACGTTAGGTTTTAATTCTCTTGGTTAATGAATTCGTAAAATTAATCTAGACTTTACTTTTGAATTTCGTTCGAAAGGTGTTAGAGAGAGGATGATCGTATCACTCTTTAACAATTAGTAGTCTTAAAGAAAAGGTTTAGAAAGGGTTAATTCATTTACCGGTTTAGCGAAGGAGGACGACCGCATCACCTTCGTTAAATTAGGGTCTCATTAATTAAGCACAATCTATTAACTTGTTTATGGATTAGTGAAGTCGAGTGTTAGGGTAAAGTATTAGGGTTTAGAATCTTGAGCTTTCACCTTGCATTCTTTTACTTAGGTTATTTCTCGCGCGTCACATTTATTTTGATTATGTACCCGCTCCGTTAGTATACGTAGGGATTCCTATCCTGAGCATCACCATCTCTCATTAGAACACAACCCTTAGTTAATTTGATTTCTTCAGTATTTAAGTTTACTTAGTTTATTTTAGTCTTTTAATTAATCTTTCCAAAAATCCAAAAACAACACACTCATATTAACTACGACGCGTAGATCTTCAGGGATCTATTCGTATACACTCCATCTCGTGGGTTCGATAATACTTGGCCAGTATACTTACTCTTACTACAATGAACCCGTCCGCTTGCGGGTGAGCGATTAGTAGAAGTTAGTATCATCGCTTCAAGTCAAATACATATACAATTAATTGCGTAAAAATGAACGAAAGTAGCACGTGCTCGAGTGGCACGCTCCCCCTCCACATGCACGAGAGGTCGCGCGTTCGATTCCCCTTGGGCGCGAATTTGGATTAATTGTTCAAGGCCTAATAAGGCTAATATAGAAGGTGGACCGCCTATAATAAGCTATGGGCCGGTGGCCCAGTGGTCCGCACCCGCCCCGCACGCCCCGGGTGCCCGGGCTCAAACCACAGGAGCCATTTTTTTTTGTATAGGCTCGGTATTTGCGACGGCCAAATTAATCGCAAATTTTTAATTTGCGACGGAAAAATGTCCGTCGCAAATAATAATCGAAAAAAATAAAAAAAAACATTAATAAATATTTGCGACAGACTATTTCCGTCGCAAATATTGTTGACCCGATCGGGTCTGACCCGAATAATTTGCGACGGAATATTGTCCGTCGCAAATTTTGAGCGATCCGGTCGGGTCTGACCCGCCAATGTTGCGACGGTTTTATCCGTCGTTAAATTAGCTACAACTGTTTTAGGAACGGACACGTGTCCGTCGCAAAACACTGTTTGCGACGGATTTTCCGTTGCAAATTCCGTCGTTAAACAGTGTTTTTTTTGTAGTGGTCCCGGTATTATCTGCACAATTAAAACAACATACATTTTTTTTAAGAAAAATGTATTTTTTTGAATAAAATAGTGTCATTTGGATAAATATGTGCATGTTATTATGAGTGTACATGCAAATCAATATTTTTTTTTAAAAATATGCAAATAACTCTGTAACAAATTAATAAGAAAAATATGCAAATAATATACCTAATAAAGTGCAGGGTATGGTTGTTTTGCACCCAAAAAATAATAAAAAGATCATTAGTGATTCAAGAAAAATGATGATTAATTTGTGGACAGTATAGTTATTGCAAAGAAATTTATGATTAAATGTAGGTACAGAGAGTTGATCTGGAGAGGCCGGCATTTACAAACACGAAAATTCCCCTCCCTCTTCAATTCCTCATCAATCAAAATATACTACTAATTATTGTATCTGTATAGTATCGTCTGTACACTTAATTAATAGGCTCTCTCTCTCTCAAGATCAAGAATCGAAGGAATAGGGAGGTTTCAAGAGATCGTAGGGCGCCCAGAGCGCATCCAACGGGCAGGGTCTGCCCGCGTCGAGCCTGACCCAGGGCTTCCCTTTCCCACTCCAATGCAGCAAGCTGACCGGCCCCGGATGCAAATCCCTGCACAGCCCTCGGAAGTTATCTCCGCCCAGTCCGTGTTGGTTCCAGCGGTGATCCACCGGCGCGATGTTTCCGGCGAAAACTAGGAGGAATGGGGGCAGAGACCCCAGCTGGTAGATCCGCATTCTCTTCTGGAGCTCCATCCATTCTTCTATCTTGCGCGTGTAGTCACCTTGGCGCCAGCGCGTGAGGTCGATGACCATGACGCCAGTGTTGAAGTAGCAGGCGTTGCGGTTGGCGAAGGTGAGGGAGAGGGAGGGGTTGGACCAGAAGGAGGGGGTGAAGTAGGAGGTGAAGTTGGCGTTGCAGTACTCAGGGGCGGCGAGGACCTTGCCGCCGGCGAGGGGGATGGCCGCGAGCTTGGCGATGTCGTCGACGAGGACGAGGTCGGAGTCGAGGTAGACGACGCGGCCGACGCAGGGGGGGAGGAGCCCCGCGAGGTAGCTGCGGGCGTAGTTGAGGGGGCAGTCCAGGGCGGACCGGATCGAGGTCGAGATTAGGCCGGCCACCGCGGAGTCGTGGAAGGGGTAGATTTTGAAGGTCAGGTAGGGGAACGCGGCGGCGATGGTGGAGCGGAGGAGGGCTTCGTCGGCCGAGGCGGAGGCCACGAAGTGGTAGAACACGTTCTGGGGGCACGAGGTGTGTTGGAGGATGGAGAGCACGGCGGCCATGGAGCCACGGATGTAGGTGGCGTCTAGGGTCATTGCGATGTGAACGGCGTCGTTTGAACACATGTATTCATCAACCTTTTTCTGGATGGAGGGGCATTGGGGGGCATTGTAGAATTTGGGGGCCTCCCTAAATTGTTGTGAGAGAGCGAGGGTGAAGAGAGAGAAAGTGAGGAAGAGAGAGAGTGGTTTTTGATGCGTTGGGTAGTTCTTCATGTGGAATTTGGAAGGAAATGGAAGGGAGAGGGAGATTTATTATCTTTGAGATTGGGATTTGGGTTTGGATTGAGTTTGAAGTAAAAGGACACGCTTTAGGTACTTTGAAAAATAGTACTAAAATGAAATGGGAAGATAAAATATTATATAAAAATGGTTCATAATAAATTTATCATAAAATTATGTTAAAATATTTAATATTTAACTAGAAGTATCGATAATTTCATTGGGAGTATCATTAATTTGGATCGGTATTATTATATTGTAATTATTGTAAATTTTCTTAAATTCAGATTAATAATAATTTTTATAATATTAATTGTAGATATTTCTGATTAAATATACAGTACTTTAAAAAGGCTTAACAATAATTTTATCATTAACTATTTGATTGCACGAAACGGTGTGGGGTAGATCATAGCTGGAGGAGGGATGGCTGGCCAAAGAGGAAGGGGAGGGGGAGGCATAGTCAATGATTTGGGAATGGAATTTTTTTGGTTTCATACGATTCTAAATCTTACACTTGTTCATGATTGAAATTGAATTTTATTTTTGGGAATGGGGCCCAGTGATATGTATTCATTTATAGGAGAATGGAGAGTTGTTATGATGGGGAAAGTGAAAAACATGGGCTCTCCAACAAAAGTGCATGGTGTCGGGAGTACGGCTTATGAAAAAATCTCTAAAGTTTGCATGGCCGCGGTGACTAAAATTAAATTCAACTTTTTTTTTCCCTAGGTGGACTAATGCGGGTGAAATACACTTTAAATTAAATATTTGGAAAAAAAAAACCTTATTTGCTTTAAATTTGGTAGGATAAATCTTTTTAACCCTCATTTTAGAAAAACATGTTTTTTATATTTTGCCCTTTTTTTTCTAAAATTTTTTTGTATACTGTTGGCACTGTTTTGCCAACTGTTTTATCAATTTTTTTAGGTAAAATATAGGTTTGTTTTCCTAAAGAGGGCAAAAAAAAATAAAAAAAAAATTGTCCAATACAATTTAAGGTAGGTTTTTGTGTTTTATACAAATTTGAATGAAATTAGAACCACACAAATTATTTAAATAAGTGTGGAGTAAATTTTTCCTATATAAATAATTTTTCCTTAATAATTTTTCATATATTTTAAAAATAATATATATTGATGTTCTTCGTGCGTGTGCATTACTTTTTCCTTCATTCCCAACACTTATATTTATAGGGGTGAAAAGGACTTAACCGTTGGAGAGCTTGTCAATCAATCCCTATAAATCTGAAGTCAGTCAATCAATCCTTGATTGATTTGGTTGGTGAGATCCTTTGAATCAAAATAAAGTTGACTTATGTAATCTGATCTCCATCAAATCTTCAATGACCAACATATCTATGCTTGATTGATTAGTCACAGATTGTGGGTGCACTAAGCTAACATAGTCTTCTTACTTCATCTTCACCATTCTGGTTCTGGTCTGCTTCCATGTGAACTTGATTCTATCTTAGGACAATCTTTTTCTTCAGGGTTGGACACCAGAAGACTTCAAGGTTGAACATCAGAAGATTTCCAGGTTTTATGGTTTCTTCAAACTGAAAGCTGGCCCAAGGCCTTAGCTTCTGGGCTAGACTAGCAAGTCTTCTGGTCTCTTTTGGTCAGGGGTCTTTTGGTAACTCTTCTAGCATACCTCTTCTGGTCAACCCTTCTTATCTTAGTTAAGTTCTCCCAAAACTAAGTCTTATTCTAGACCTATAATATTCTTTAGCCGACTAACAAGCTCAACTGGTCCTATTATATTTTGTTTTAACATTTTTAAAATATTTAATACAAATTTTATCCTAACCATTTCCCCCTTCTTGTGATTTTAAAACAATAATGGAATTGAAATAAAATAAGCATGAAAGCACAAAAATAAGAGATCTTTAAAATAACTCTCATGGAGTTAGCTGACAACAAGAGGTTGTCTTGCTAGATAAGAATAGGAATATTTCATTGATAACTTCAAGAGATCACATATCACAGATTACATTAACATATTCCTATCAGCTAACTTCGGACTTCAATTGGCTCTGCTCTTTAGTATTTTTTGCCCTCCTTAGGAACTAACATCCAGTCAAGGAACCTGTTTTGGATAGCCCTGTCATCTTCTTGGCTTTGGGGGTTGGCTCCATTCATGATAGTATTCAAGAAGAGTTTCTTCAGTTCCACCAGTCAATCTTATCTTCCTTCATGGTTGTGGGGAGAAGTCAGAATTCAAGTGATGTAACCTCCAAGTTGAACTCATAAGTGGCATTCATCAAGTCTTTATAAAGTTTCTTGTAGTATGTTTGCATCCATTGATGAAAGACTGGGTTCAACTCTTCTGCATCTTCTCGAGGAGGATTCTAGATGTAATAATTGATGAAGAATTTTGTTTTGCAATCTTTACACTGGTCCACAAGCTTAAGAGAGCAAATGAGGTCAAATGAGCTTTCTTTTATATGTGCAAGAACGAAGTGCATATTCGGATCAATCCTTTCTCTTTCTTGTTGCTCTCAGTTCCTTTCTCTTTCTTCTTCACCCTTAACTCATACTTTCTCTTGTGCTCCTCATCCAAATACTTCCTGAATCTTGCTTGCCTCTCTTCAGGAGTTTCTTTCCCTTCACCTTGTTTTCTTTCTTCAATAATTTGCTCTAGAAGGCTCGACGATGGTTTCAGTCTTTTGGCTATTGGCTCTGCTTCTGGTTTTTCTTCTTCGGTTAATCTCTTAGCCATAGTTAAAGATTTTCAACCCCCTCTCCCTCTTCTGGTTGAGCTATGCTTGAGCTAAACTATTTTCAATTAATTCTGATCTGTTGAGAATTTCTGCTCTGGCCACTTCAGAGTTGTTTAACATTTCTATTTTGGCCAACTCCTCCCCCCTTTTAACTTCATCAAGAAGGGACTCCACTATATGTTTAGTAGTATTGGGCAGCTCGGTGGCAGAGTATAGATCCTTTAAAGTCTTGGCTTCCTCACCATAAAACTTTATTATTGCAACTAGATTAGTCTTCTTCTTGATTAGATTCTTCAGCTCATTCTTCAAATCCATCACCTCCATGAGCTCTATGGTCATCTCAGTCTTTAGAATAGCCATGGGTCTTAGCTGATCTGCTAAATAGGCTTGAAGTTGAGTCTGGCTCTGAATGACTTCATATCTTAAGTTCCAGCCTCTTGCTTGAAAATGGTTTTCGCATCATTGAAGATATCTTGATATGGGAGATGAGCTGCTCTCTTTATTCCTTGACTTGCTCCTTCACCAGCATTGGAGCAAGATACAGAACAATTTTGAGGGACGTACCAATAAAAACCACTTAGGCATCGAAGAAAACCTTTATTTTCTTGGGGATGGCAAGAGTAACCTCAAAATCATCTTCTTCAGAGAGGACCTCGTTTGGGAGGACATAAGTTAGCCCAAACTTGATCTGCTAGCCTACTACATCATACATTGTTCCTTCTTGTAGCAGAAGCGACTTCACCATAGCCTTGACAGCTTTAGGAGTGATGAGTTCTGAAGGGTATTTGACATCCACTTCTTCTTGATCAAAATTTCCCAGTTAGAAAACTCATTATGTCCCATTTCTTGAAGAAGGAACGTAAGATCATCTATGTCTCCTTCTCTGGCTCTGCTCCAGACCACACCACATATCCGGTCTGCAAGCAATTGGCATGATTGCCAAGAATTGAGCTATAGTTGAGCCATTTTTCTCATTCTCATCTGGATCACGCCCATAAATGTGCTTGAAAATATAAAGGTGATGGTTGAAGGCCGCTGGGATGAAGAAGAAGGTTGGGCTAGGGAATTTGTTTGGAACGTTTGCTCCAAAGGTGAAACTTGACAACCTCCATCATTGTAGGTGCTGCCAGAGGGATCTAGGATAAACCCATGATATCCCAAGGTAGTGGTTGCTGAGGAAGATGGTTCTAGAAGTGATGATTGTGTGGGTGCAAAAAGGGTTGGTTATGGTTCAGTAGGGTCTGATGTAGGTAAAGGTGCAGAAGTGTTAGCTTGATTTTCAGAGGTGGTTTGAGATGTTTTTTCTAGGGTTCAGGGGGGCTTGAGGTAGAAGAATTTTGTGTGGGTGTTGGGTAAGATGGGTTTATAGAGGAGGAGGAGTTAATATGTGTAGGTAAAGTAGGAGAGTCATCAATAATGATAGGAGAAGAGTAGGGAACAGGGGAGGTTGCCTCAACTGAGTTAACATCAACTGGATTCACTTGAATATTTCCTTGAGGAGCCTCCTCTGCTAGCTTCTTCTGCCTTCTTAGTTACCAACTATCTCCTCTTCTATCTCCATAACTAGGGACCCGTCTGCTGGCTGGCTTTGCACAACTGCATCTTCTTCTGGCCTAGCCAAACGTTCAGGGAAAAAGTCAATGTCATCATCTAGGTTCAAAGAAGAGGTCTCTTCTGATGACATAACAAATTGAGTACTAGCTTTCCTCGGCCTCTTCTTAATCTGTTCATCCTCTACTAGTGCTTACTCTTCTTCTTCTTGTACTCTACTACCTCATCTGGTTCATCTCTAAGAACATCCATTCTCAACTTCTTTTTCTCCACATGCTTTTATTGTTTCTCCACCTTCTTCTTTTGTTGTGGCTTCTCCTTCTACTTTGCCACAACCTCAGCTTCTGCATCAGTCTCATCTGATGAAAATTACAGTTTCTTTTGGGCATCGGGTTTTTCCTTTGCCACTTTCTTTCCTTGTCTCGTTTTGGCCCAGACAGATTCTACTGTTGCAACTAGAACTGCTTGGATAAAGGGATTTTCATCATCTGTACCTGGATCCCCATTCAATGGACCATCCTTGGCTAACATAATCTTGGACTTGGGTAAATTTCCCATCCCTACTTTTTCCCATATCTCATCTAGGTAAACCACATCCAAAACAATTGTCAGTTTCGTGGAAATGGAGAGGTTTGATTTGAGATTGAACTTCAACTCCCTGGATGAGCTTTATTGTCCATTTTTCTCAAACTTCTCCTTTGATTTTCTCAGTAAGTTCCAAAAGAATTCCACCCAATTTCACAGAACACCATCATATATTGCTTGCATCACACACAGATGTCCTGTAAATTGAATTGCATCATATATTGAATCGAGATGGTGATTTTTGCATATAATCACCTTAGTGACTATGTCAAAAAGAAACATGTATCTCCTCCCGAGATACTAGCTATGTAATTCCGATTTAATATGTTTGCAAGAATTCCTTGCAAACAGTTGGAAAGATTACATATATTGATCCACCTTGCACTGCTCTGGGTTAATTCCATCCATTTACAACCCTAAAAAGTGCCGCTAATATCTCTCCAGTTGAGGGTGGTTCTATCATCAAACATCCTTGTGACCACTTCTGTCTCATAAATGTGAGCTCGAACAAGAAACCAACCCACATAAGGCTCCAATGTCCTTTGATTCTTGGAGATGATAGAGCAGAAGTATTCGAGCCCTAAATCTCGAAGAAGTTGCAGAATCTCAAGAGCTTCTCTGTTTCTTGTGGTGTTGAAGTCCACCACCATCTCCGACATCATCTTCGTGTTGATTTCATCACCATTAAAGTGGCAACAATGGGCCATTTTTGCAAAGGTCTTGAGAAAACGTGAACTAGCATTTTTAGAGTAAAAATTTACAATTTTTTTAATAGAGATTGTGAAAGTGTTAGTTGTGAGAAAGAAGATGAATTTAAAGAAGAATAAGTAAGTTGAAAGGTTCGTGTGAAAATTGGGGTAATGGGGATGTGATTTAAATCAAATCAAATTTATTGTACGTTGCACGATTGTTTTAGTTCCAGACCACAAATTTGTGGCTTATTTATAGATTAAATCGTGTGTGTGGCATAGTCATTAAAACACAAAAAGAGGAAAGTAGGTTACAGTCGAAGAAAAGAGAATGTTTAAAAGACCCATCAACTCTTGAGTTTTAACTACACTTAGAATTTGAAACGTTTTGGGTGTATATACTAATTTGAAAAGTGCATTTCAATGACTGATAATTTTGAAAACATTTTAAAGATAAGTTTTAAAATATTTTGTTGATCCCACTAGTAACAGTAGAAGGGTGATAAGAAGTCTAGAAGGGGGGTTGAATAGACTTCTCACACCAATTCTATTTTTCAGATTTTTGAAAAGAGCAGATTCGTCTGGTGGCATACTCGTCTGGTGCGAATGCGGAAGCTTAAATATATTAACTTTTGATAAAATTCTTTTTAAAGCTTTGATTAAGAATGATAGATTATGCAGGTATGTAATGCAGTATATAAATAACACAAGATATATAGTGGTTCAGATATCAAATCCTACATCCACTCTCCCTTAGACAAGGGGTCTTCCTCACTATCTTTCTCACTCACTACTGGAATTAGCAAGTACCAGTTCCTTGCTTACATCTTTAGATCAAAAATTGATCTAGTCCTTAACACAACAACCTTATCTAATAGATGAATATGTTGAGTATTATTTTTCCAACACAATCCTTAAATGAGTAGAATGCGTACGAATCAGATAAGAGTACTGGGATGTTTAGAGCTTGATTATAAAAGCTTGAACATTTTGTTGTGCGTATATAGTCTTCTTCCAGTACTTCTTATTTATAGGGGTGATCTAGGGTTAGCCGTTGAGAGATAATCCAATCAGATCCCTATAAAAGGAATTCAATCAATCAATTTCCCTAATTGATTGATTGGGTTGGTGAGATCCTTTAGACATAATCTTTCTTTTGACTTTCCAATCTTGATCTTCAATATGCTTCAAATTACCAACTGTAAGTACTTCCTTGAACTCTTTTGGTCTGCTGTGAAAATAGTAGTCTGGTCCAGACCAGAGTAGTGATTTAAAGATTTGCCTAGATTCAAGAGGTGATTTTAAGGCTTTTCTTAAATCACCAGACTCATCTGGTATACCGGGACTCGTCCGGGTTTGGGAAAGCTTGGTCTTCTGCTCTGTTCCTCATCTGCAAGAGGTCTTCTGGTCCAACCTCTTCTGGTCTTACAGGCTCCCCCTAGACTAAGTCATAGTTTAATTTCATCAGCTGACTAACAGGCTCAGCTGGTCCTATTACATCATCTGGTTTGTTTTAACATCTTCAAAACTAATAACTTTTATCCTAACACATTTTAAACATAAGAAGAGAGAGATTCAAATGAAGCATGCCAGTCAGCTGATATTGTAATCAACTGATACTTTAAAGTCATCTGGTCTAACCAAATGATCTGACCAAGTCTTCTGGTCAGCTGGAAAGTCTTATCTTGCCTTGCTTATCAACTTTTATCTTTCTTTCTCTTCTTGAGTGACATACATTATAAAGTAAAGCATTAAATTATAACAGATTAGTTTAAAATATAATAGTTCCCCCTAAACTTGATCTCCTTTTGAATTCAATAACCCAAGCTTTACTGACAGTTCTTTGAATCTGGTTTCTGCCAGAGGCTTTGTCAAAATGCCAGCCCTCTATTTTTCAGTAGGAATCTTTTTCATTCTAATATCCTTCTTCTCCACATGATTCATAATAGAGTGATACCTAATATCAATATTTTTGCATCTGGTATAGAGGACAGGGTTCTGGGTTATTGCAATGGCACTAATACTATCACAAAAAAAATGGAATTTCCGAGGTAATAATCTGGTAGAATTTGACCTATTGACTAATCCAGAGTAGTTGTGAACAACAACTACCAGCTGCCATGTACTCTGCTTCTCTGGTTGAGGTGACTATTGAAGTCTGCTTCTTTGAAAACCATGAAACCGACTTGCTTCCAATAAATTGACTTGTTCCACTAGTTGATTTCCTATCTATTTTGCATCCACCATAATCTGAATCTGAATAACCACTAAGCTCAAAGTTATCATATGTTGGATACCATAAACGAAGATTAATTATTTCTTTAAGGTATTTCAAGATCTTCTTGGCTGCTTCTAGATGACTTCTTTTGGGATTTACTTGAAACCTTGCACATACCTCAAGCTCTGGGAGCCTACTAAAGCCCATAATGAGCCTTCTTAAGCTTGTATATCACCTTATTCAGAACCAGGTGGTTGTTCCACATACACTTCTTCAATGAGAACCCCATTGAGAAAGGCAGATTTCGCATCTATCTGGTATACTTTGAACCTCATGTGGGCCGCATAAGCTAAGAACAGTAAAATGACTTCTAGTCTAGCAACATGGGCAAAAGTCTCATCATAGTCTATTCCTTCAGACCGAGAGTACCCTTATGTTACTAGCCTTACT
The DNA here is from genome assembly GCA_947034835.1 of Ballota nigra. Taxonomy (NCBI): domain Eukaryota; kingdom Viridiplantae; phylum Streptophyta; class Magnoliopsida; order Lamiales; family Lamiaceae; genus Ballota; species Ballota nigra. The sequence continues at coordinate 23,399,032 of OX344722.1, read as the reverse complement.
TTGTTCCTGGTTATGATATCATTTTCATCATTCTTGTTCTTGAATACCCACTTAGTTCTTATCACCTTTTGATAGGTTGGTCTGTCTACCAGCTCCCAAACATCTTGTGAATTGGTTTAGCTCCTCTTGCATTGCAATTATCCAGTTTGTATCCTTAAGAGCTTCTTTAATATTCTTGTGTTCAATCAAGGATACATAAAAATTTAAGAAAGTAGCTAAGTTCAGTTTCTGCCTAGTCTGAACTCCTCTGGTTAAATCTCCTATAATCAGGTCACTGGGGTGATCAACTAGCTTCTTCTTACTCTTGAGAGAATTCTTCAAGTTTGTCCGAAGTTTGGATTGAGCTAGTTTATCATCCACTGATTTTCCTTGATGGGTATCCTCATCATCAATGGAGCTTCCCTCTACTGGAGTCTGCTGCTGAGAATCAGAAGGTTTATTTCTATTTGACTCTGAATTTGAATCTGTGTCTAAAATAGGTGGATAAACCTTAATAATCTTTTATCCTTTATGATCTCCCAAACTCATTTGTTCTAACTCCTCGTCTGGTGTCTTGGTTTGATCCTTAACCTTGCACTCATTAACAGATTCATAAAAAATAACATGGGGTGTTTCTTCCAGACAAAGAGAATTCTTATTAAAGACTCTAAATGCCTTACTGGTGCTGGAATATCCTAAAAATATTCCATTTGCCACTTTGGCATCAAGGGTCTTTAATTTATATTTCACATTGTCATGGATGAAATACTTACATAAAAAAATATAAAAAAAATAAACAGAGGGGGTTTGGTGATTAGTGTGATAATTGCTCGAAATTCATGCATTTTATTTGCATATTTTATTGGATTTTGTGTGATTATTCACATTAATTTGATTGTTTGTGCTTAATCGTCGAGAAAGATATTTGTGATTTATTTTGCAGAAAATGAGTATTTCTTAATACAAATACGTGCTTAAGTCGAGAAGAAATCGAGAATAGAATGAGAAAAGAATTGGGCTAGAAGAATTATTTTTAAGCAATTTTCGAGGCCCAATAGCATCGGCCCAATTAAGGATGAAAAGCCATTTGCTAGTTAAATTGGAATTGCACCTGGTAATATAAGCAGAGCAAGTCACGTGAATTAGAAAAGGGTGAAAGCATGTGGGGCCGTTTGAATAGAGAAAGAAAGGAAAAAACAATCATGCGGGCCCTACTGACATTAACACCGGAAAAAGCAGCCCACGCAGAAAAGCTAACCACCACTTGCCCAGAAACAACAGCTCGCTACTTCGCCGGAATTGCAGAGCTTTGCACCGGAAGCCTCGCCGTCGCACCAGTTTGCCGGAAAGCTCAAGCCACCATGTGTTGGACGAATTGGAGCTCGTTCATGCCTGAGATGAAGCCATTGCCGGAATTTGAAGCTGCTACGCCGGAATTAATCCTTCGCCGTACGAAGCTCGAACCAAAAACTAATCACGCCATGGCTGAAATCGCGCCCAGAAAGCTCTATCAACCGCCAGAAAGCTTCGATGTTTGCCGGAATTTGAGGCTTGACCGAGGAGGAAGTCGACTCGGCCGAGTAAGGTAGGATTGCCCGAGTGAAAGTTTCTGGAAGAAACATTCGCCCGAAATGAATTTCCACTCGGCCGAGCGAGTGAGGAAAAGCCGAGTGAGTCTTCTGGAAGAATCACTCGCCCAAAAACAAATTCTACTCGGTCGAGCGTCAAAGAAACATGCCCGAGTATGAAATATTGGAAGATGGGTGTATTGAGTAAAGAGCTGAGTGTATGGAGGCGAGTCAGAATTGAGTTCAGCTGAGTTTCCACTGAGTCAGACCGAGTTTTGGGCGAGTTATGGCCGAGTTGACCAAGTTCGTGCCTATTTTCACTGAGTTTGACCGAGTCAAGGCCGAGTTGACTCGTCAGTTACTTAAAAGGTGCGAAAATCATCATTTCTTAGGGGTTTAATGGTAATTTCGTCCTAACCTCCTCATTCCACACTACAAATACCCTCATTTCTCAGATTTTTAGAAATTCCACACATCACCATACACTCCCTTAGATAACACACACCCCACATACCATTTTAGTTAGATTTCACCTTCAATTTTTAGATTTCAGTTTTCTTTCAATTATTAGAGTAATTTAGCTAGAATTTGAAGAGCAATTTTCAATTCCAAGTTGTAATCACTCTATCTAGGTGACTTCTATCCTTTATCTTTCAATTAATTAGTACTCCCTCCGTCCCAGCATTATTTGCATAGTTGGGACGGCACACATATTAAGAAAAAATTATTTTTTTAGTAAAGTAGTGGCATATGGGTAAATATGTGTATATTATTGTGAGTGTGCACGCAAATCAATGTTTCCTTTTTTAGAGTGTGCAAATAATCTTGGGACGGATGAAAAAGGAAAGTGTACAAATAATGGTGGGACAGAGGGAGTATAATTTTCTCATTTATGATTTATTGCAATTTTATTATGATGATCTTCTTGGGTTTATTGATTGCTTTAGTTTGTTTATCCATTGATTTTGTTAGATTAGTCATGGGCTAATCCCCTAATGCTTTGGGTGTTTGAATTATGATGGATTTAGTGTTATGATGTTAATTTAGCTTGGATTGTGCTATTGAGGTGGTTCGATTGCTTCTATTGATGTGTTTATCTTGATTAGATTGGTTGATTAGGTTTAGTAGCTCTTGTTAGGTCAATTTGTGCTACAACGAGAGTTGGGTATGGGTTAAACGAACTTGTGGTGAGGAATTTGGTTAATTAATCTGATTCAATTAGTCATTTATTAACTCGAGAGAGGGTAGATGGCTAGACCACCATTAATAGACATTAGGAACCTTAGTCTACGGGTTTAGGGGCTTAGTGAAGGGAGAATACTTTAAGTGCATCGCGTGCTTTAAGTCATTCACTATCCTCGGTGCTTTTGGTAGCTAATTAGGTGCTAGTTAGCTCAATTGATCACCCAAGCCTCAAAAGGGATCGGTATTCAATACAATAGCGATAGCTCTTAGTAAGAACCAACGAAGTAGCATAAGACAAGTGAAATTAACGAACGTAGCATTGATTCCGTCATAAGGATTTCACCCGAAACATTACCCTCAACTTGCACTTCTCACGAAGTTTTAAATTGCTTTTTAGTTTAATTTGTTCATTTCAATTCTAGTGCTCACTTCGATTATTGTCATTTCAATTTTATTAGTTTAAAAACTCCAATACACGCTTCTACAATTCTATGGAAACTTGTAGTCTTAGGGATTCACCGATCCACTAGGTCCTTGGATTGATACTACTTGGTCATGTACTTGCATGCTACATCGAACCCATCCGCTTTTAGGTCGTGTTTATTTGTTTGATTAAAAGTTGCAAAAATACGAAAAAGTCATTTTGCATTTTCATACCTTATAAGGTGTTTTTCCATGCCTCTTGACTATAAGACTTCTATTCTGGGTGAAGCAAGCTGTGTTGATGGCTTCTGCCCAAAATCTTCGAGGAGTGCTGTATTCTGCCAACATAGCCCTAGACTCCTAGCTGCTTCCTTGAGTGTTATGTTTCTCCTCTTTGTCACTCCATTCTTCTTGGTGTTCTCGTAGTTGAGGTCTCATGGAAAATACCTTAATTTTTATACTATTCTTCTATATGTGAATTGAGGAATTATGTTCCTTTGTAACTTCTTACCCTTACTATTTTCAGACTCTGCTCATTCTGGATCTGCTTAAATAGCTTTAGAAGCTTAGTGATAGTTTCATTTTTCTTAAACTAGAGTGTATCTTGAAGAATCATCTACTAACTGTTGGGACATTGTCAGTTTTGATTAAGATCCCAAAGCCCCTGAAAAGATGATTTGCTCTTTTGTCTGTCTTTGTCAGGCTAGTCTTGGTTAGGTTTTATACTTAGTCATTTTACATTTCACAGGTACTCAGTAAGAGGAGCACTTACTGATGACGATCAAGACTTAGAGCCTGAAGACGATTTACCATCCTGAACTTATGGCAGTCTTCTAAACTGGCTGAGTAAGTCTCAGTGATGAAGGGTATAACCCTGAGGTCATTACTACTCAGTCCTGAAGGGAACAGGATGATACTGAGTTTATGGGAAGACTTGGAGTAGAGCCAAGCAATGCAAAAGGAATGTCAGCGTTAGGACAAGACCGGTGAGCTCAAGACAAAAGGAACTTAATAAGACAAGCCTGAAGCCAGGAATAAGTTCTGACATTCTCACCACCCTGATGACGTGGACCAATCCTGGAAGGACACACACGTACGAAACCTGACAAGAAGACTGACTTCAGACTGCATTTTCAACGGGCAAGCATTTAATGTGCATTTAATGGGACTACCTAATTCCATGCAAAGGACGACTGTTGCATGAAGATATGTCCGTTTGAAGCCACTCTACATAGATGACAAGAAAGACTATCTCTCCAACGGATAGTTTTTCAAATCACCTATAAATACAGAAGGCCTTGAACCCATTCAAGGTTACGGGAAATTTCCAAGCCAGAAATTAATCAAACTCTCAAGCATTCAAAGCATTCAGTCTTTAGAAGAAGCACTCGAAACCCTCTAAATTTCCCAAGTGTTTCTTAGCAACTGAGAGTTAATCTGTATTCCAAAGAGCATACAAGAAATATCTTAAGCTTAGAGAGATTATCCAACCCTTAGCATAGCTTTGTCTTGTAAGGATAATCTCAACCTAGTTGGAATCCAAACTGAAACCAAAACCTTAAGTTAGGTTTGTTGGGAGTAAGTCAGTTAGTGAGTTAGTAAGGAAGTTTGTATAGATCAGTGAGGTTAGCTGGTCTTGGTGCACCTTGGCACGTTAAAAACAAGAATCCCTTGAGTGGATTTCCTGTTAAATCAGGCCGTGGACGTAGGAGCTTGAGTCTCTGAACCACGTTAAACTTGCTGTGTTCTTATTGCTTTGATATATTACTTACCTGTCATTTCAACAGTTCATTCATTGCATAAGTTTTATCAGGTCTGAATCAATCAGCCTGATCCATTAAAAAGAGTACTGCCCTTACTAAACACTTTTCAGTGGAGTAATCAGTTTTTCAGAAGCAAACTAATCAAGACTTTAAACTATCAGGGCTCACGCATTTCCGCACTGAACTTGAACTGATAGTTAGCCAACGGACCCTCACCCCTGTGTAGTCAGTAGGTGTATTATCAGCTCTTAGTTCTTTATCACTCTGAGTGAAGGGGACTCAGTAAGGTTTTAAGTTTGAAAATTGGTATACGTGTATTCCCCCCTATACACGTATTCCTCAGTCTTGTACCGGGACCAACAAGTGGTATCAGAGCCGTGGTTCAAAAGACCACTGACTTTGAATACTAATAGTTTCAGAGGAGAAACTGTTTCTGGTCACTGAACAGATCTGAGTTTGCTTTTCATAAAACTTGCATCATCATGACTTCGAGGAGACTTGAAGCTTCGTTACCTGAATTCTCTGTATCTAACTTTGTCTATTGGAAGTTCAGATTAGAAGCACATCTTGATGCCATCCATGACCAAATGCCGTGTGTTCTCAGGGAAGGACTGATCAAAATCATTGTCCCTAATACCAGAGGAAGGGGATATGATGATCTTGATATTGGTGTACCCATTCCTAAGGAAAGAAAGGATATGACCACTGACGAGATCAAGATGATGGGGCAGGATAATGTGGCTAGAAATATCATCTTGCATACGGTGCCTTTCGAGGAGTCAGCAAGGCTGATGAACTTAAAGACGGCAATGGAAGTTTGGGATGAGCTGACCAGGATGTGCGAGGGGTCTAAGAAGATCAAGGAGAATAAGAGAAACATTGCCATTCAGAAGTTCGAAGCGTTCGAGATGCTGCCTGATGAGACAATCGATCAGATGGAGTCAAGGTTCATCAAGTTGATGAATGAGTTGGTGATGCTGGACAAGGATGTTCCAAAGAGAGATGTTGCTTCAAAGATCCTGAATGCCCTTCCTGAGAGATGGGACAACAATGTAATTATGCTTAAGAACACTCAGGATATGAGCAACATAACTTCTGGTTTACTTTTTTCAGAGCTGAAGGCACTGGAATTTGACCTTAACAAAAGAAAGAAGAAAGTTCAGCAAGAAGAGGAAGAAAAGGAGAAAACTCTTGAGAAAAGTGTGGCGTTCAAAGCCAGGTCTGAACCTGTTGAGTCTTCATCAAAGTCACTGATGGAGATGAGCAAGGAAGAACTTTCTGAGGAGTACATCCTGATGGCCAGACGCTTTGATAAGCTTAATTCCAGGTTTGGTCGTTATAAGAAGTTTTATCAGGACTCACGTGACAGGAAACCTGAAGGAACCCACCAAAGCTCAAGGAGATATGAGGAAAGGAGAAACACTGACCAGAGGAGAGATCGTGGCGATGAAAGAAGATATTCAGATCCAAAGCCTGATCGTAGTGATGAACAGAGACGTACTCATGATGACAAGCACTCAGGGAAGACTGATAGCTCATCAAGACAGAGGGAACCTGACTCAAGGAGGAACCCTGAACTAAGGAGACAAAGAGGAGATGAGCAACCAACATGTTACAATTGTAACAAGAGCGGACATTATCAGTATGATTGTCCGAAGCTGAGTGCAAGGGAAAGAGAGGATAGGAGGGCCAAGAGAGACCAGAGACTTGCTGACCGGAGAGCCATGCTCGCTGAGGATGCAACTGACTCTGATGGTCCTGAGGAAAGGTCACCTGAACTCTTTTCTGATGATGAGTACGATGATGTTTGCCTGATGGCAAGAGAGGAACCTGAGGTAACATCTAACTCTGTATGTGGTTCCTACACTGGTCAAAATCCTGAGCTTAGCTCAGAGTCAGTCAGAGAAATGAACTTCAGATCTGCCTGGATCAATTGATGGTTGATTTTTGCAGGAGACTAATGTCTTCTTGGTAGAGGAGAACAAGAAATTGAGTACTGAGGTTCAAAACCTGAATGATCAACTCACTCAGTCTGATCTTAAAGAATCAGCTCAGATTGTGAGACTAACTCAGGAGATTGATTTAATCAATGTTGAGCGTCTTCCAAGGGAGAAAATTCTGAAGGAACTGGCTGATGAAGGGTTGGTCAGGAAGGAAGAACTGAAGGTACTTAAGAGTAAGTTTGATGACCTCTTTACCAGACATGAAATCCTGAAAAAGAGTGAGGACTCTCTCAAGAAAAAGGTTGCAGCAATGAATAAATCCTCAGTGGCCAGAGAGGAAATAAATAGCAGCCAGATGCTTGGGAATGAGAAAAAGAGACTTGGATATGTTCGTAAGAAATCCTCACAAGGTCAATCTCATGTTGCTTCAGGGAGCAACACTGAGAGGGTATTTGTTCAGGCAGGCTAGAGTGCACCCAAGGTTGTACTCCAGGCCTATCAAACTGATAAGGGCAAGGAAACTGTTGACACAGTCAGGGTTGCCCCTAAGGTAGCTAAGCCAAAACCCAAGGGAAAGGCAAAGCAACCTAAGGAGGCCCTTGAGAGCTCAGGCCAGGTGTTGGTGATCAAATTTAATCGATAGGATTAGTGACTGTTTTAATTCGGTTTAAGACCACCAATTAATTACGTGTGATTAATTACCACCGTAAATGGTAAATCGAAGATTCGGGATGTGGAATGATAAACACGAAAGTCGTAATCGTATTAATTTCGTATGTGTGTACGTTTAGGTGTGTTAGTGTGTGTTTTGGGAGTATTTATGAATTTGAACTTGTATTTCTTAAGCTGGAGAACAACTATTTATAGAGACTAGCAAGCAGGAGGTGTCTATGACTCTTGGTCTCCCTAGCCTGCATGCTTGACAAGTGTCCTAATGACCTTTGTTTGACCTTATCTAAGCTGAATCTTAGTTACAAAGTCTTCTTTGGTCTTATCTCGGACTTCATTGTTGTTCGTCCAGGTCGGTTTAGTTGATCCAAAATGGTTTTTTCATAGAAGTTGTTCGCCTTTTGAGGGTATGGCTCAGAAGTTGTTCGCCTTTGTGTTTTACACAGATTGGCTTTGGGATCCTGGTCCTTTGTTCGTTTCCATACACCTCTTAAGCTGGTAGATGTACCATCTTTCATAATGTTGTTCATCATTATCGAACTTGGTGGAGGGTCCATATTTGGCTTCGGGTCTCTAGACCTGTTCGCCAATATGTTGTTCGTCGGTAGAGTTGTTCGTCACTAGAGCTGTTCGTCGTTTCGTATACCCCCTAGATTGTTTTGTGCACTTCCATTTGATTTTCTTTGTTAATCATCTTCCAAGGCTTTAATACTTGTTCGCCCAAGGGTAATTGATGTTCGCCTATCAACACCAGGGAAAACCTCAGCGGAAGCAGAGGAAGACTCAGGCCAAGAGCCCTCAGACTGGTCAGCGAGGGTACCATCATGCTTGGCAATACCAACAGAGAAGGCCAAATATGATGACACCCCCATGGTTTTGGCATTCTGAGACCTTTAACTGTTTTCCATTCCCTCACTTGCCTAGGGGGAATAGAACACAGGGCCCTTATCAAGAACAAGGCCCAAGACCTGCTGCACCCAGACCTAGGAAGAACAGGAAGCCAGCCCAAAAGGCACCCACTTAGGCTCCTGTGAAGCCTAAGTCTAGCACTCATACACCATCTCCCTCTCAGGAAAAGAAGAAGAAAGTTGTGTATGTCGATATTTCAGGGAGACAGATTTACCACTCTGAGGCAATCAGGGTTGTTAAGCAAGTCTGGATCCCGAAGGGTACAGCTGACACAATAGGACCCAACACCCAATGGGTACCTAAAGCCTGATTTGATTGCAGGCGGCTGTGGATCACAACAAGAGGAGAGAAGACTCAATTAAGGTTGTTTGGTACCTAGACAGTGGTTGCTCAAGGCACATGACTGGAATGAAGAGTCTTCTCCAAGAATATCAAGCTAAAGATGGTCCACATGTAACCTTTGGTGATAACTCAAAAGGTGTTACTAAAGGTTTTGGTGTCTTAATAATAGGTACAGTCAGAGTGGAAAATGTGTCCTTTGTGGAAGGACTGAAGCATAACCTGTTGTCAGTAAGTCAATTATGTGACAAAGGTTTCAGTGTTGAGTTCTCATCAAATATATGTTCAGTCAAGGACAAATCAACACAAGTGCTTCTATCAGGTATCAGGAAAGGTAACGTTTATCTCGCTGACTGAAGCAACACTATTCCTAATACTTGTTTTGTTGCTAAAAGCTCTCTAGAGCTCAGTTGGTTATGGCATAAGAGATTAAGCCACCTGAACTTCAAGATTCTTAACAAAATTTCTAGACAGTCACTCGTTGAAGGTCTACCTAATGAAGTTTTTAGCAAAGATCATGTGTGCAAAGCTTATCAAGAAGGGAAGCAGGTCAGAGCATCATTCAAAGAGAAAGCTTCTCATTCCACTGATAGGATTCTTCAGCTCTTGCACATGGATTTATTTGGTCCCATAACACTTGTGAGTATGAATGGTAGAAAGTATACCCTTGTGGTTATTGATGATTATTCTAGATATACTTGGGTTATTTTCTTGTTGAATAAGAAGGAGACACAGGTGAAGCTTCCAGAGTTGCTCAGGAGACTCAACAATGAGAAGAATCAGCCCATTACTAAGATCAGATCTGACAAGGGCACTGAATTTATAAATTCATATATTTCTGACTTTTGTAATGAACTTGGTATAACTCATGAGACTTCTGCAACTAGAACCCCACAACAGAATGGTGTCGCTGAAAGGAGGAACAGGACACTGAAGGAAGCAGCTAGGACCATACTGGCAGAGTCAGGATTGCCCAAGAAGTTCTGGGCTGAGGCAATCAACACTGCATGCTACACTCAGAACAGATCCATGCTGAATAAACAACATGCACAGACCCCATATGAGACATGGAATAAAAGGAAACCTCGTATTTCTTATTTTCATGTTTTTGGTTGTAAGTGCTTCATCCTCAACAATGGGAAGACCCAATTGAAAGCTTTTGATAGAAAATCTGATGAAGTGATATTCTTAGGGTATTCTGAAGTTAGTAAAGCCTTCAGAGTTTACAATTGTAGGACCCTTGTTGTGGAGGAATCACCACACGTTGTTTTTGATGAATCTGCTAATGAGTCTAGGATAAAAGTGATGAATCCTGACACTGAGGAGATCACAAGGAGAGTGACATGGCTGAGCTTGAAAAATCAACCTGATCCAAAGTTCAAAACTGTGCCAATTCCAAGATGGGATGATGACGACAATCAGGATGATGAATCAAGTGCCACTCCTAAGCCCAGCACATCAGGGATTGTTGAGCCTCAGACTGAGGAACAGGCTCAACCTGAGGTAAGTAACGTCTATGAAGATGCTGTTGCAGCTGAGACGGTTCCTGAGTCACCTCATCAAGGGGGAATCAATGTCCCTGACATTGAGCTTGTTAATCCCTTTGGTATAGACTCAGGATCATCCCCTTCTGTTCAATTTCCTGAGTTTTATGAGCCTGTAGAAACTAACATTGCAGGTACTTCAGGAACAACTCCTGGCAAGAGAACATGGCTAGAAGATCATCCCATTGATCAAATCATTGGTGATCCAACTGAGGGAGTTAGGACTAGACGGTTCCATGGTGAGAGTGCATTATTTTGTTGCTTTCTCTCTAAGCAAGAGCCTCAGAACATTGAAGAAGCTCTCACTGACTCGAACTGGATCATTGCCATGCAAGAGGAGTTGAATCAGTTCACAAGGAATCATGTTTGAGAACTGGTGGATAGACCTAGGCATCAATGAGTAATTGGTACCAAGTGGGTCTTCAAGAACAAGAAGGATGAGAATGGTGTTGTGGTAAGGAACAAGGCTAGACTGGTTGTAAAAAGGTATTGTCAATCTGAGGGAATAGACTACGATGAAACTTTTGCTCCAGTGGCTAGGTTGGAAGCTATCATATTGTTTCTTGCATATGCAACATATAAGAAGATCAAGGTGTATCAAATGGATGTCAAGAGTGCCTTCCTGAATGGTGTACTCAATGAAGAGGTATATGTTGAACAACCTCCCGGGTTTGAGGTTGTAGATAGAGTATACCATTTGAAGAAAGCACTCTATGGACTTAAGCAAGCACCAAGAGCTTGGTATGATACCCTCTCTCAATTCCTGACAGACCATGGGTTCAAGAAGGGAACTGTGGATAGGACATTGTTCAGGGTGACTAAAGGTGATGACATTCTCTTGGTCCAGATTTATGTGGATGACATAATGTTTGGATCACCAAATCATCAGCTCTGTGAGAAATTCTCTAAGCTGATGACTGGTAAATTTGAGATGTCAATGATGGGAGAGATGAACTTTTTCTTAGGATTGCAGGTCAAGCAGACTGATCAAGGTATCTTCATTAATCAGGCCAAGTACACAAGAGACTTGATCCATAAGTTTGGTGTTCAGAACAGCAATCCAGCCAGGATCTCTATGAACACAAATTGGAAGATGGATCCTGACACTGAAGGGACTTCAGTAAATCAGACTGAGTACCGAGGACTGATAGGTTCTTTATTGTACCTGACTGCAAGTAGGCCTGATATTACATTTGCAGTTGGTGTGTGTGCTAGGTATCAGTCTAATCCCAAGAGAAGTCATTTGGAGGCTGCTAAGAGGATACTTAAGTATTTGAAAAGGACAGTCAATTTGGGACTATGGTATCCTTCAGATGACAACTTAGAACTAACAGGTTATTCAGATGCAGATTATGGAGGTTGTAGGATATATAGGAAATCAACCTCAGGGACATGTTAGTTTTTGGGAAGTAAGGTGATCTCGTGGTTTAGTAAGAAGCAAAATTCAGTGGCTACATCCACAACTGAGGCTGAGTATATGGCTACAGGTAGTTGTTGTGCTCAGATTTTGTGGTTGAGACAACAGTTGAGGGACTACCAGGTATTTGCTAATGAGGTTCCAATCTATTGTGACAACAATAGTGCAATAGCAATTACTCAGAACTCAGTGCTTCACACAAGGTGCAAGCATGTGGATATTAGGCATTACTTCATTCGAGATCATGTGGAGAAGAAAGATATTAGGATGGAGAAGATTCACACTGACAGGCAAAGAGCTGACATCTTGACTAAGCCTCTGGCTGAAGCAAGGTTTATGGAACTGTCAGTGGAGTTAGGACTCTTAGATCCGGGAGAGCAGTCAGTGTAGGGTTCTAGGGGGAACTCAGGCCAGACTCGACTTAGCGAGGTATCAGGGTGCTACAATGTCTCCCTGACAGGTATGAGTTCTATCCTGACTCTTGTGAATACCAAGCGTCTCCCTAAGTCCTTCGTCCTGAAAATCTTTATTAAATGCATTCCATTTTCATTAAAGGCGCGCATTTTCATATTTAAACCTACGCGCAATGGAGCATTTAATGCTTCATTTACTTTTTCATATACGTGTCCGTTTTATACGGAATATGACTGACTTGGGTAATTGATTGAAATTGAGATTAATCCTGGCCCTTCATTTCAAAACCTTTCGAATTCAGGAATTAATCCCAACCCCACGTCTGAGTAACTGACTTAGTCTTATCAATCAAGAATGCCACTCGAGGTTTTTACGCAAACACAAAGCACTTCTGCACACTGAGTATTCTCTTACTCAAAATTTTCACAAATTTTCCTAAAAACCTCTACTTCTTCAAAATCAATGGCACTTCTTGATTCCAACTGGACAACCGACAAGCTTGAGGATGTTGTCGATAACAAGCTCGTACACATGGAGCAAGTCATCTCCATGGAAGGTACTTGTCTTACAATGGAGGAAATCAAACCTATTTTTAAGTGGATTTCCAAAGCTGGGTTGGAAACATATTTCACCACTCGTCCTATCTCCGTGCTTCCAAGAACGGTCGTAGAAGCCTATTTCAACCTGTTCCTGCGTAGGGGGGAACTCTTCACGAAGGTGACTGCACTCAAACCGACGGGGGAGAAGGACGGCGACGGTGAACCTCTCTACAACTCAGAGGTGGTCACCATTGACCTTAGGAGGGCGGTCAAAGAGGTTTCTGGGTTGCCATCCTCAGGTATCAACCCAAAGTTCTACAAGGAGAACTCGGAGGGAGAACTCCTGGGTAAATGGACCAAGGCAGGATCGTCTGAGTTCAAGGCTCGTCAGAACAAGAATACTCTGAAACCTGAATACAGAGCTCTTGTGGACCTTGTGTCCAAGGTGGTGATGGGATCCAAAGGATCTCATGAGCAATTGAGCCTGCCCAAGCTGAGGCTAATGGGAGCTATAGTTGATGACGTGGAAGCGAACTGGAAGCAGTTCTTCCTGGATCAACTTCATTAGGTTGGTCTGGACAAGCTAAAGCGGGATGAGGAAAAGAAGCACGTTTGTGTTAGTGCCATTCTGCCTTTTGGAACCAGACTTTCCATCCTGATTGCTCATGCTTGCCATGGGTACACCTTCGACTTCGAGGATAGCCTTTCCTCAAAGAAGGTGATGTTTACCTCACTGAGTGATACCTACGCAATGCTAGGGCTGACTGATCCCAATGCTAAGGCAAAGGGTCAGGCCAAAAAGCCAGCTGGTAAGGCCAAGAAGGTGGCTACCAGTCTCATTGAAAGGGTAGATGACCTCCTTAAGAGGAGCAAGGAAATAGAGGAGGATGTGGCGTCTGAGAAGGTGGTGGATCAGCCTGCAGTGGAGGAGGCTATGAAGAAGAAGAAGAAGGTGAGAGTTGTGCTGTCAGGGAAGAGCATTGTGTCTGGGACTGAGTCTGATCCCAAGAGAGCCGTATCTGAGGCTGAGGGAACTGACGATGACGTCAGAAAGGAGAGTGATCAAGGGGAGAGGCCGCTAAAACGACTTAGGAAGGGACCTAAAAAAATCCCCTGCTAAGAGCCTGCATGTACTGAGTGAGAGGGAGAAGTTAAGCTCTCATAGAGCCTCTGACTTGGAGGAAGTGAGAAAATCTGTCGAGACGGCTGAGCTGTTGCAGCCTGAGATAGTACCCCCTCAATCACCCACACACCCTGAAACCCACACTCAATCCAACCCTGATCCCTTACATCAACCCACCCAATCCCCCCAAACCTCTGAACCAAATATTCATACTGAGTCAGTGCCATCAACCTCACCCACGAATGAGCCTGACCAATCATCTGAGCCAAACCTTCCCAATCCCATAGACTTCCCCTCTTACCCCAACCCCAAAGATTGCCCCAAATCCTTCCAAACTGAAGAGGATGATTTCCTTGTAATGCAGGAGGAGGAGGATCTGGATGAACATATGATGGGTGGTGTGCTGGAGAACACCATTAGGGGAAATGCCACAGAATGGGCAGCTAAGTGCTGGCCTGGGCTGAACAAGTACAAGGAGCTGCTGGCTAATGTAGTTGAACTTAAAGTTTGGTTGGAGTTTAAACAATCCAACATGAAAGAACAACATTTGCTGGTGGATGCTCGTGGCTGGGAGCACTGGGAAACCGAGGAGGCCAGGTTATGCTCTTACTTCGGACTGACTAGCTGGCTCCAACTGCTCAATTTTGAAAATCTGAAGGAGCTAGTAAATAACTTGATGTCCAAGAGCAAGGCTGATATCTTGTCTGAGGATGAGGAGGATGAGGATGATGAAGATGCTCAGGGTGGAGCAATGGAGAAAGTCGTGGAGGAGACGGCAAGTGAAGTTGATGATATGATCTCTGAGCCTCAAGCTCAGGGGGAAGGTGTGAAGGACACTGGTGCCAAGAGTGGACCAGTGGCTGAGGATGTTTTGAACATCTCAGCCGCCGATGAGACATTTGTCGATGAAGGGATTCCCAGCCCTGAGACAAGGGAGAAAGATGTTGAGGCGTCTAAGGAGACTCCCAGTTCCGAGGGACAGGTTCCTGTTGGTCCCAAAAAGAGGTTATCCAGCGGAAAGCGTTTTGAGTTTATTTTTAATGAAAACCAATTTTAAATTAAGTGCTAAAAGAAAAGTGCAGAAAACTTAAAAGCATAAAGTAGAGAACACCAGATTTATAGTGGTTCGGACCAACTTGTCCTACATCCACTCTCCCTTTCTCCAAAGGGGACTTTCTCTCCGACCAACGTACTCACGAACCACTGGAATTTGGAAGTACCAGCTCCTTCGTACAACTTGCTTACAACAACCTTTCAAGGTGAATAGGTTGATTATAAGATCCAAATAAAAACTCCTAATGAGTATATAAACTTGAATGAACAAGGTGAGTAAGTGGAAGAGTTCGTGTGTCTTGTGTGCTCTCGCCCGAGTAGAACTCATCCAAGCACTCCTATTTATAGTTGTAGAATTAACTAGCTGTTGGAAGCTAGAAATTCAAACAACCATAATTGGAGGGATATAATCAATCAAAGATTGATTATATGATTGATTAGTTGACTTCAATCAAGCAATCAAACAATCAATCATATCCTCCATCAGTTGACTCTCTAGATTGCCTTCATCTCCATCAATGATCTCCAAAATCTCCTTGTCTCCAGATTACATGCAGCCTCCATGTGGGTGAACTAATCCGTCACACTCATCTGATCAGGACTCGTCTGGTCTGGGGTCTTCTGGTCTGGTCTCATCTGGCAGGTAACACTTCTGCTCTGGTCCTCATCTGGGAGAGGTCTTCTGGTCAGACTCCTCTGGTCAGGCTCCTCTGGCAGACTCCTCTGGTCAGACTCCTCTGGTCAGGCTCCTCTGGTCAGACTCCTCTGGACCTCATCTGCTCTGGTGACTCTTCTTCTCTGGTCTGGACACCTCATCTGGTCATCTCTCATCTGGTCACCTCTCATCTGGTCACCTCTCATCTGGTCACCTCATCTGGTCAGACCTCCTCTGGTCTACCCATATTTCTTCCCCCTTAACCAAAGACCTATTCTAGACCAAGACTAATTTGTAGCTGACTAACAGATTCAGCTAGTCCTATTACAAGTTCTTGTTTTAACATCTTCAAAACATCTAATCTATATCCTAACAATTTCCCCCTTTTTGATGATGTTAAAACTGGAAGAACTGAAATAAAACAAGACAAGAAAATTTTGAAATATCTAAATAGAGATTCTAGCAGGCTGGGTCAACTGATCTTCCCCCTCAAAGTATGCTCAGCTGATATTGGGGCAAAACATCAGCTGGTCTTCTTGTGTATCTGCAGGCAATCAACTTTTTGGTACCCTTCTGGGTCCAGGGGGGTTAGCACAATTTTTAGGAAGCCACAAGAATAGATCATCCCTTTTTGGATCAGGTGATCTTATCTTTCTTCCATACATATCCACAAAACACACTCAACAAAAGAACCTTTGACATGGTTATTTCTTCTAGAGGCTCTTATTCTCTTATGAGCTTGTCTAGTAGAAGAAGTAACTTGTCTTAAAGCAACAGATTTGAAATTCTTTTGATAAGGATAAGTTTTACTAGAGCCATCAAAGGTTCCAGCTGGTCTGGCAGATGACTTGAAGGTCTTCTGCAGGTGAGTAGGAGTTATCTGGTTCTTCCTCTTTTGAGAAGATCTAGACTGTCTTCTACTCTGCTAGCCTGGCTAAGGTATTTTATTCTGGGTATAACCCTTCTTAAAATTCCTCTTCTGCCTTTTGGGTTTTTGAGTTTCAGTACTCATCTGCCCATTAGGCTGAGTTGCCTGGTCAGCTGACCTCTTGCCCTTATCAATAAAATTTCTAGGTTGTTCTTCTTTCTGAACATGTGAGGATTCAGGTTTGATATAACCAAGGCTTGTCTTATCATGCTCTCTTTGAGATGAGGCAGCTATGTGTGACACAACATTGTTTGCTGTAGTCAGCTGCTCCAATCTCATCTTAAGCTTGTCCTCACTTTCTCTTACAATTTTGTTTTGGTGGAAGAGTTCATCAAACTTAGCTTTGAGCAGGTTATATTCATTGTCTTTCTCAATGTTTTCAACAACCAACCTTTCTATCATCTTAACTTGTTCAGTACACCTGGTTGTCAAGTCAGAGGACTCTTCAACCAGTGTATGATTTTATTCAGCTGGTAGATTAGCTGAGTTGCCTAGACATTGTGAAAGCTTCTGATTTTCTGCTTTCAGCTTTGAGTTCTCATCTTCCAACTTTTGACAAAGTTGTATAGAAGTTTGGAGATCTAATAACATCTTCTGCATATCAGACTCCTCTGATTGTCCAGAAAAAGAAGAAGATGAAAGAGAAGAGGAAGTTCAATTACATACCTCGTCTGTTATAAGACATATCTCTTCGTCTGGTCCAAAATTTGATGATGAACCAGAAGTGGACACCTCTTCTTCCTCATCTGCATAGCTTCTTTTGGAGTAACTCCTAGTGTATCTTCTACTGCTTCTCTTCGAGCCCATTTCTGCAAAAATTGTTAGCACAACAAATATTTGGGTTTTCAAAAAAATGGATCTGCCCTGGTGACCACCAGAATAATTTCAAAACAGTGGTCTGTAGGACACACTGCTCTGATACCACTTGTTGGTCCCAAAAAGAGGTTATCCAGCGGAAAGCGTTTTGAGTTTATTTTTAATGAAAACCAATTTTAAATTAAGTGCTAAAAGAAAAGTGCAGAAAACTTAAAAGCATAAAGTAGAGAACACCATCGGACCAACTTGTCCTACATCCACTCTCCCTTTCTCCAAAGGGGACTTTCTCTCCGACCAATATACTCACGAACCACTGGAATTTGGAAGTACCACCTCATTCGTACAACTTGCTTACAACAACCTTTCAAGGTGAATAGGTTGATTATAAGATCCAACTAAAAAATCCTAATGAGTATATAAACTTGATTGAACAAGGTGAGTAAGTGGAAGAGTTCGTGTGTCTTGTGTGCTCTCGCCCGACTCTTATGTAGAACTCATCCAAGCACTCCTATTTATAGTTGTAGAATTAACTAGCCGTTGGAAGCTAGAAATTCAAACAGCCATAATTGGAGGGATATAATCAATCAAAGATTGATTATATGATTGATTAGTTGACTTCAATCAAGCAATCAAACAATCAATCATATCCTCCATCAGTTGACTCTCTAGATTGCCTTCATCTCCATCAATGATCTCCAAAATCTCCTTGTCTCCAGATTACATGCAGCCTTCATGTGGGTGAACTAATCCGTCACACTCATCTGATCAGGACTCGTCTGGTCTGGGGTCTTCTGGTCTGGTCTCATCTGGCAGGTAACACTTCTGCTCTGGTCCTCATCTGGGAGAGGTCTTCTGGTCAGACTCCTCTGGTCAGGCTCCTCTGGCAGACTCCTCTGGTCAGACTCCTCTGGTCAGGCTCCTCTGGTCAGACTCCTCTGGACCTCATCTGCTCTGGTGACTCTTCTGCTCTGGTCTGGACACCTCATCTGGTCACCTCTCATCTGGTCACCTCTCATCTGGTCACCTCATCTGGTCAGACCTCCTCTGGTCTACCCATATTTCTTCCCCCTTAACCAAAGACCTATTCTAGACCAAGACTAATTTGTAGCTGACTAACAGATTCAGCTAGTCCTATTACAAGTTCTTGTTTTAACATCTTCAAAACATCTAATATATATCCTAACAGTTCCTAAGGTTCGAGATGACATGGTTGAGCCTGGCAGGCGGCCATGACCACTCAACAACTGCCTTCAGTGCACCCTGAAGAGGGGACTGGAGATGCAGGGGCTGATAAGGGAAAACAGCCAGTCACTGATGAGGCCGTTGATGGTGATGAGGATGTGATGATAACTGGGGTCGGCCGTGCTGAATTCACAAGCATTGTGGAGGTCAAGAAGGGAAAAACCACTAAAAATCTAGCTGAACTTCAAGAGGAAGTGATGAGGCTACGCGCTGAAAAGGAAGAAGACTCCAAGGCCCTGGCAAAACACATCAAGTGGACAAAGTCAGCTTACAACACCCTTGCCAACAGGGAGCTGATTTTGATAAAAAGGACGGTGACTGACACGGCCAAGTCAGTGAGAAACGAGAGGAAGCGCACAAAGATGATGCTGAGGAAGACTCTCAAACAACTTGAGGAGAGGGATGCGATCAGGGATGACAAATTAAATCAAGCAGTGGACAGGCTTGCAGTTCAGACTGGGGCACTTGTCACTCAGGCCATGAAGGACTCAACGACCAAACTAGAGCTGGAGTCAGGGAAGTTGGATCGAACCTCTCAGTCAGTTGCAGAAATTTTGGATAAGGCCACTGAGGAGTCGGCAAAGATACTTACTGAAGCTAGTAGAGTCAGCGGTGAGTCCTTGAAGGTGGAGGAAAGGATCACCAAGGCTGAACAAAGACTCCAACTTTCTATGGAGGTCTTTGAGAAGAAAGTAAATACTGCTATCAGTTCGGTCTCGTTTGCAGGGACTGGAATCTTGATGGGAGTTGAGTTACTGAAGGAGGGAATCAATGATGTCCATTCCCTAGCCTCTTTCGTAATCAACAACGGATCTGACGCATTCCCATCCGAGGCCAATGATGATGCCAAAAAGTGGGAAAAGAAGAAGAAAAGATCCCGCCCTGAGGCTTTTGAGGGAGTCAATCAAGGCGAAACAATTCAAGCCGATCCTGAAGCCAATCCTGAAGGGAATGTGCTAAGGGTAAGGAAGTCAGCAAGGTTGGCGGCAATAGAGGAGGAAGGAGAAGAGATTGTTGCCAGGCTGAAGGCGGAGGCAGCAAAGGCAAAGACTGATGAACCTTCTAAGCAACCTGAGCCAGTTCAGAAGTCTTCTCCCATGAGCACAAGGAAGAACCCCATCACTTACTCGGCTGAGGCGGTGGCGGAGTTATGCGCTGAAGCATGGGGAGATCCTTCTGAGAAATCTGAGGCTGTGCGCAGAGCTGAAATTGCACAAAAGGAGAAAATGCGCATCTTGGAGAAGAAGGTTGAAAAGCTGACTGATATCACTGAGCTTCAATAAAGAGAACTCGATGATACGATGATCAGTCTGCTGAGGAGAAAGAAGGCGAAGCCTGAGCCTAGGAAGTACAGAAAGAGGCCTACAACAAGAAAATCAACAATTCTTCAAGTTAGAAGGCCGGAATCAGGATTAAGGGAAGCATATGTCGACGAGTTCATCTCCGAGGCACTAAAGGAGTTCTGGGCTAACGCGAAGGATGAGTTTCTGAAATTGTGGTATGTTGTGAAGAAGTGGGGCGACACTGATGATATTAATGCTCACTTCACTGACTACATGATGGACAATCATCCTGAGCTGATCCAAAAGATCCTGGAGGAGGCTGATGCAGCTCATGTTCAGGTGAAGGCTCCTGAGTTCACAATTCGAGCTCCTCAGTTCCTGGAACTCAGAAGCACAATATAAAGACCATTATGATGGAAGTTTTGAAGATTGCCAAGGCTGAAGGGTACGTGAATCAACCTAGCAGAGTTGACGAGTTAAAGGCAAGAGTCTATGCAGGATATGGACTTGAACCTGAAATGAGATTAGTCTAGGTGTTCACAGCTTCTTGTAATAGACTAGATTCATTGTAATCACTTCCACATATATCAATGAAATCTATTACTTTTGCCCACAGACAAAAACTCATTGTCTTTTTGGCTGTTATTTAAATTATGTACTTTATCAAGAATTGCTCTAACACTGCCTTATCTTATAGATAGGTTCTTATATTTCCTCTAAGTGTTTTGAGGATCTTTTCACTGTTTTGGCATTATCAAAAAGGGAGAAATTGTTGGGACATTGTCAGTTTTGATTAAGATCCCAAAGCCCCTGAAAAGATGATTTGCTCTTTTGTCTGTCTTTGTCAGGCTAGTCTTGGTTAGGTATTATTCTTAGTCATTTTACATTTCACAGGTACTCAGTAAGAGGAGCACTTACTGATGATGATCAAGACTTAGAGCCTGAAGACGATTTACCATCCTGAACTTATGGCAGTCTTCTAAACTGGCTGAGTAAGTCTCAGTGATGAAGAGTATGACCCTGAGGTCATTACTACTCAGTCCTGAAGGGAACAGGATGATACTGAGTTTATGAGAAGACTTGGAGTAGAGCCAAGCAATGCAAAAGGAATGTCAGCGTTAGGACAAGACCGGTGAGCTCAAGACAAAAGGAACTTAATAAGACAAGCCTGAAGACAGGAATAAGTTCTGACATTCTCACCAACCTGATGACGTAGACCAATCCTGGAAGGACACGCATGTACGGAACCTGACAAGAGGACTGACTTCGGACTGCATTTTCAACGGGCAAGCATTTAATATGCATTTAATGGGACTACCTAATTCCATGCAAAGGACGGCTGCTGCATGAAGATATGTCCGTTTGAAGCCACTCTACATAGATGACAAGAAAGGCTATCTCTCCAACGGATAGTTTTTCAAATCACCTATAAATACAGAAGGCCTTGAACCCATTCAAGGTTACGGGAAATTTCCAAGCCAGAAATTACTCAAACTCTCAAGCACTCAAAGCATTCAGTCTTTAGAAGAAGCACTCGAAACCCTCTAAATTTCCCAAGTGTTTCTTAGCAACTGAGAGTTAATCTGTATTCCAAAGAGCATACAAGCAATATCTTAAGCTTAGAGAGATTATCCAACCCTTAGCATAGCTTTGTCTTGTAAGGATAATCTCAACCTAGTTGGAATCCAAACTGAAACCAAAACCCTAAGTTAGGTTTGTTGGGAGTAAGTCAGTTAGTGAGTTAGTAAGGAAGTTTGTATAGATCAGTGAGGTTAGTTGGTCTTGGTGCACCTTGTCATGTTAAAAACAAGAATCCCTTGAGTGGATTTCCTGTTAAATCAGGCCGTGGATGTAGGAGCTTGAGTCTCTGAACCACGTTAAACTTGTTTTGTTCTTATTGCTTTGATATATTACTTACCTTCCATTTCAACAGTTCATTCATTGCATAAGTTTTATCAGGTCTGAATCAATCAGTCTGATCCATTAAAAAGAGCACTGCCCTTACTAAACACTTTTCAGTGGAGTAATAAGTTTTTTAGAAGCAAACTAATCAAGACTTTAAACTATCAGGGCTCACGTATTTCCGTACTGAACTGATAGTTAGCCAACTGACCCTCACCCCTGTGTAGTCAGTAGGTGTATTATCAGCTCTTAGTTCTTTATCACTCTGAGTGAAGGGGACTCAGTAAGGTTTTAAGTTTGAAAATTAGTATACGTGTATTCCCCCCCTCCCATACACGTATTCCTCAGTCTTGTACCGGGACCAACACTAACACTAAGGTGTACTTCCTTCCATTGAAACTAAGTAGAGACACAGATCCAAAAAGGTCCATGTGCAACAACAGAAGTACTCTGGTTGTTGTAGTGCTTTGGACATTCTTGTAATATGCCTTAGACAGTTTTCCTTTATGGCATGAGTCATAAGTCTGCTGCTTCTTGAAAACCTCATTTGGAAGTTCTTTGACTAGAGATTTTTTGGCCACTTTGTCGAGTGTCTTGAAATTCAAATGACTCAACCTCTTGTGCCAAAGCCAAGTTGTTTCTATTGAGCTCTTGGCAACAAGACAAGTGTTTTTGGGGCAATTGTTAAAATTTGCAAGATAAACGTTACCTTTTTCTCAAGCCAATTAAGAGAATCTCATCATTTAAAGTATTGCAAACAATACAGGAGTCACTAGAAAACTTCACCGAGTATCCATTATCATAAAATTGGGATACTGAAAGCAGATTATACATGGGTCCTTCCACATAGTAGACTTCATCTACAGATACATCAATTTATAATAAACTTTTCAACTCCCCTGGTCACACCAAAGTTGTTGTCACCAAACATCACCCTTGGCCTATTAAGTGTCGTGATAGTCCGGAGATGATCTTTCTCAAATGTCATGTGCATGGAACATCCATTATCAATGTACTGGACAACATTGCTTGATTCTCCTCTCTCTAGTGGGCTGGTGTGTACCTGCAAGGAAATTAGTTTTTAGGTACCCTTTTGTTACTGGGTCCTACATTGTTAGCAGAGTTTTTAGGAAGCCATAAGAAGAGATCATCCTTTCTGGGATCAAGTGATCTAATCTTCCTTCCATATATATCAACCAAGACATTGCCTTTCAAATGGACAGTTTGAGTGTCTTATCTTCTGGCATGTCTATTCCTTCAATTAGATTTTATATATCTTGTTTCCAACCTACCATTAGGAACAACTTGCATGAGAGGCATAGTCTTGAAATCCTGCTTAAAGGGATATGTTCTGCTAGAACCATCTCTGATATCATAGATCACAGGCTCATCTGTCCTAGCAGAACCCAAAGACTTGTAAGTCCTCTCCTGGCTTGGTTGATAAGGCTTGTGTCCCCTCTGCTGAGCATGTTGAGGGTACCTCTTCTACCATCTGGGTTGATAAGGTTGTACACTCATCTGCCCATCTGGCCTTCTTGCCCGGTCAACAAACCTTCTTCCACTTCGAGTATGGCATCTAGATTGTCCTCTACTCTGGCCCTGAGAGGATTGAGGGTTGGTATAACCAACACCTTTCTTTTCATGCACTTTTTTAGATGAGGCAATTATGTCTGACACAACTTTGTTAGTTGTAGTCAACTACTCCGCTCTCAACTTTAGCTTGTCCTCTCTTTCTATAACATGTTTATTTTGGTGAAAGAGTTCATTAAATTTAACTTCCAGCAGTTTAAATTCATGTTCTTTCTCATTGTTCTCACCTATTAGTTTCTCTATCAACTGAATATGTTCAACACATTTTTCCTTAAGTCAACAATCTCTTTAGTGAGTGTTTGAACAAGGTCAGAAGACAGATCCACTGCATTATTTTGAACTTCATAATTTTTTTGAGCTTATGCCTTTAGAATTGAGTTCTCTTCTTCCAATTTTTGAAACACTTGTACATTCTTTGCATATCAAACTCCTCGGAACTAACAGAATAGTGAGAAGATGAACTAAAAGGTGAATCAATTAGCTCAGTAATATTTGCCATGAGATAGAGATCTTCATCTAATCCAAAGTCAAAAGAAGATGAACTGGTTGAAGAAGTCTTCTACTCCTCTACTTCTGCCATAAGAGCTCTCTTGTCTACATATCTCTTATCTCTCTTGAGTCTCTTCTCCAATGGATCAACTGGGGGAAATCATAATTGTAATGTCCAGGCTTGTTACATGTGTAACATGAATCATCCTTGGTTCTTCTGGAACTGGGACTAGGATCTCTACTCCTGGGGCTAAAGTCCCCCCTTCTGGGGCTGGGGTATTTTCTCCTCTCTGGGGACTTGTATTTGTGCTCCTCCTGATCTCCAATTTTTATGTTCTTTTTGTAAGACGACCTTTGGTAACCCTTCTTACCTCCAACAGTCTCTTTCCAGTGTCTCTTACATTTTCCATATTTTGTACTCATTTGTCAATATTTTTAGTAAAAAGTAGAACTTGCTCCTTATGGCTCATGTCATCTGCAGTAGATGCCTTGCTTACAGAATTTGTAGCAGCTGAGGATGCTATGTTAGTGTTAGTATCTTAGAGACAATCCTTTGTGAGGACATAATACTAAGATAATATTCAATTTTGGTTTAATATTATTATCGATTTAATACTAAATGTATGGCGTTGCACTTATCTGAATATTATGTTTAATTGTTTGCATTTATTCTTATATGTGTTCCCACGAATCACTACTGTCATTGAGTAAGTGAGAACTCAGATGACTTAAGTATGATTCTCAAATGGCCCCAATCAAGGATCATTAAGAATGAGATATTGATGATACAATTGAGGTTGGTGTGTGATCTGCATTATACTCTTGGGAGAGTGTAGTAAGATCTCAATTACTATGAGATACTAGGTATATCATAATGGATGCACAAATACCTTATAGGGTATTGACATACCCATCCGAGAAACTGTTTGATGTAATTCCACAATATGTATCTACATATGCTCGGTTAGTGGGAGCGATGTGATACTCCTCTGACTTGAGGTCAATACTCACGACATGGGTGGAATGATGACCTTTGACCATGATCGATGCTTGTACCCTTCCACGGGTAGATATGGCATGAATTGGGTTCATCACGAAGTACATGTGCATGGTAGTTGAGCCAAGAAAATGATTCATTCCTCGAATGTGGATTTAGAGAGAATACTCATTTTCTCATCATAATTGGATCTAAGTCATTGACTGACGCACATCAACTTAGACTTTGTGGCTAAGTGTGATATACTTGATCAATTAGTGATTAGAGATAATATGATTAAGTTATTTGAATAGACACTTCATCATGTTCAAGACTTAATCGGGTATTCGTGAATGAAAGGAAGATATCACAATAGCTTACAGTATTACAGGTAGTTGTAGATTTCCTCACAATGTATATTGAGAATGTTTGATTTATTGTCTAGGATTTAATTAAGACCGTTAGTTTGACTAATCACTCGATATACGAGGGCCTATGGGTCACACAACAAGTAATAACTATGTACCAATTATAGTTGGTTGATTAAATATTGTATTGGATATAATATTTAATTTATGGAGAATATAATAATAATAATTATATTTAGAATTAATTATTATTAATATTTAATTAAATTAGATTTAATTAAATACGAATTCCCAATAATAATATTTGGAATATTATTATATAGAATATTATTCGTCAAATAATAATTCGTAGGAATATATTTATAAGGAAATAAAACCTGTAGAGATTTTATTTAACGGGCTAAGCCTATTATCTTGCTTAGGAATTAAGCCAAGATTATCCTTATAAATATGAGTCATTTGGGAATTCCAAAAAACACAAGATATATAATTTCTCCATAAAATCTCTAGCTCGAATTTTCTAGCAGGTTCGTCTCGAGATTCAACGTTGATAAATCGATGCGGGTTGGTAGAAAGCTGTTACGTGGATACCATAGTGGAGGGTTTTTCATACGAATTGTTGTAAGAATTCTTATTTAAGTTTCTTGTAATTAAATATGCAATTAATGTTCGCTGTTGGTGAACTATTTATTCTGTTGCGTATGTGTTACGTGTTAACGTGCCCATGAAACCCAACAGTGGTATCAGAGCTCAGGCTCTTGATGTTAATTGCATATGTGTATGATTTATAATTTTTTTTTATAAGTCATAGTACGACCGCGGTCAACTCGGCCGTACCGCCTCTTGATTAATTGGGGCTTTTCTTTATCTAAGTTGATTACCCTTTTACTTGTTCTTCTATATTCCTCACTCGAAACCTAATGGGTTTCTGGGAGAACCCCTGCCGCCTGGTCCACCCCTTCTTCGTTGTTTCGAGCAACCGCGGTGATACTCAAAGTCGATGGCGTAAAGCCATGACTCGCGTTGCTCGCGTGATGCTGTGACAATGCAATGTACTTCAAATCCTCACGTAAAGCCATAACTCGCGTCACGTCACTCTCAAGTCCTAGTTGGAGTACAAGCAGGCTAATATGTAAGATCAGAGGATGATGGTGGAAGCTAGAGGTTGGGATTACTAGTGCAAGGATGAGGCTAGAATGTGCACGTACTTCAACATTACCAGCTATCTGGAGGTTCTCAGTGCCAAAGCCTTCAAGGAACTGGTTGAGAGGATGTTGATTGTGAAGGGAGGTAATTTTGTTGATACCCCTCTGAAGAAGGGTGATGATGAGGAGGATGATGATGGAGCTGGTGGTCAGGGCGAGAAGTCAATAGAGGACTTCGTCGGTGAGTTGGATAAGATGAGCTGTGATGGCATGGAGGCTGGAGCTCAGGGTGAGATTGTGAAGGATACTGGGTCCAAGGGTGGACCAGTTGATGAGTCCAACAAGGTCAGATCATCCGCCGATGAGGTAACTGCCAATGAAGGGATTCCCTGCCCTGAGGAAAAGGTGGAAGTTGCTAAGGCGTCCAAGGAGACACCTAGTTTTGAAGGGTCCTTCTCTAAGAAGAACAACCCTAAGATTCGAGCTGGCTCAGTTGGGCCTATAGGCAGACGACTGAGACCACTCCACAACTGCCCTTAGTGCATCCTGAAGGGGGGACTGAGAAGGCAGGGGCTGATAAGGGAAAACAACCAATGGTTGAGGAAGATGATGGGGATGATGTGCGGATTATTGGCATCCAGAAAGTTAACTCACTGAAATTATTGTGGTGAAGCAAGAGAAAACCGTTGAGGACCTTGCAAGCATGGAGAACAAGCTGACTGTTCTGGAGACTGAACAAGATAAAATGATTAAGGCCCTTAGCAAGAAGATGCGCTGGATGAAGTCTGCCTTCGGGATCGACCTGGCCTGGAACAAGTATCAGGCAAAGCTCTCAAGCATTGGCAATAATAGACTCACGCGACTCGAGACATCCTTGAAGACAACTATCAAGAAAGTAAAGGCTGAGAGGAGGAGAGCCTTGAAGGTTACCAATAAGACGGTCGAAGGGGCACTAACGCTGCTTAAAGATAACCATGAGTCAATTCTGACTAAGGCGGCGAAACAACTGACTGAAAGGTCCACTGAGCTGATCACCAAGGCCATCTCTAAGCATTAATTGAAACTGGGGTCAGAGTCCGAGGAGTTGTTGAAAATGATTGCTAGCACTGAAGAGTCCCTGAAGGAGACAAGAGCAGAATTCTTTACAAGGATGGAGTCAGGGCTCGCTCAGTTGAACCAGGCTGAACTGGGGATTTAGTCAGGAGTAGACACTATGAAGCAACATGTTCAACCCATTTCTGCTTTGGTCGTTTCTAGTCAAGAGGAGCTTTTGAAGGAGATAGTTTCTCCCACTGATGATAAGCAGGATGGCGTTGATGATGCCAAAAATTAGAAAAGTAAGAAGAAAAGATCCGCCCTGAGGCATCCCTGACTGAAGAAGTTCAAACCCCCAGAAAATCAGTAAAGCTGGCGGCTCAGGCTAATGACCCTTCACAAAAGTTGCCAACTATTCCTGAATCCTCAGGACACTCGCCCATTGCTAAGAGGAAGAACACCACACGATGGATGGTGACCAAGTTACAAATTTATGCTCTGAGGCATGGGGAGCTGTCCCTGAGAAGTTTGAGGCTCAACGACGCGTGGAGATTGCAGCTTAGGAGAAGGAGCACATTTAGGAGAAGATGATCGAGAAGTTGACCTGGCTGACTGAGATGCAACAACAGGAATTGAATGATGCGGTCTTTCCACTTTTGAGGAGAAAGAAGGAGAGGCATGAACTAAGAAAGTACATAAAGCCTGCAGTACCCAGAACAAAGAAAACCATAGTCCTAAAGGAGCCAACAATGAAGTCAGTGCTCATTGATTCTTTCATCTCTGAGGCACTGAAGGAATTCTGGGAGGATGCGAGGAATGAGTTTATCAGGCAGTGGTATGTGGTCAAGAAGTGGGGCGACTCTGAAGATATCGATGCGCACTTCGTCAACTACATGATGGACAATCACGCTGAGCTGTTCAAGCTGATCTTGGATAAGGCTGAAAATGCTAAAAGTTCAGATTAAGGTCCCTGAACAAATCATTCTCACTCCACCCTATGTTGGAGACTCAAAGATGTACGACTCAATGGTGATTATGAAAGAGGTGCTCAGGATAGCCAGGGAAGAGGGCTATGCACATCAGCTTTACAGAGTAGCTGATCTGAAGGACAGAGTATACATGAGCTACGACATTAAGCCAGAGATGTGTAGGATCTGAGTGTGCCTTTTGAAAATATAATAGATAGGATCATTGTAACCTTGAAAATAATTATCAATGAAATCTATTACATTTGCCATTAGACAACAACTCATTGTTTTTTTTGCTGTTATTTAAATTTTTTACTTATCAAGAACTAATCTAACACTGAACTTTATCTTATAGATAGGATTATTTCCACTAAGTGTTTTGAGGATCTTTTCAGTATTTTGGCATGATAAAAAAGGGGGAAATTTTTGGGACAATGTCTGTTTTGAGTTGATCCCAAAGCCCCTGAAAAGATGAGTTTGCCTAAGTGTTGTTTAGTGTTGGTCCCAAGAGTGTACCAAGGTCTAGATGGGGGGGGGGGGGGTGAATAGACCTTGGTTCTTAAAAACTGATTTTAAAGACAAACTTTACCAAAACTATGCAGTTTTGAACTCTGCAGCTGTAGAATTAGAAAACAAAAGCTTGTAGCTGCAGACTCAAGAAATTCAAAGTCTGTGGGTTTCAAACACTTATCAAAGTTAGTGTTGTAATACTTTTGAGTATTTTAACACTATGTGCAGCGGAAATAAACAAGTGTGTGAAGTGAAAAATCAAATGACCAGATGATGAATAAGTATGAATGAAGCACAAAGCACAGAAATAATATAAGTATGAATAATACACAAAATAAATAGAGAGATAGATATTTATAGTGGTTTAGTGGTGTTGTAATCCTCCTACATCCACTGTTACACCACGGAGGTGCCAAATTCACTAAGAACAGTATCACAAAGATACAAGATTGTTCCCCCTTAGACTTAGAATATTCACTCAGTTTACTCTAATCTAAGTAGAAAACACACTTTCACTCAGAACTACTTTCTCTCTCTCTTTCACTCAGAACACTACACTCGCTAAGAATGGTATCTACACTAAGTAGATTTACAAGGGTATATATATTAGTGAGGGAACAACAAACTGAAATACAACTCAAATCCCTATCCTCTAAGTCCTAAAATTCTAACTGTGATAGCTGTAGACTTTTGAGAACTGTAGACTTGGTGTATGTTTTGCTCGAATACTTGAGGTTGTTGTTGTTCCTCTGAGGTCTCCTCTCCTATTTATAGGAGTCTTGAGGGGTCCTCTAGTCGTTGGAGGGATTCAAAATAATTTGAAATAACTTCTCCTTCAGCTTTGACTTCAGCTAATAAAAACTTCTTGTCATATAGCTTAGTACTTGAAGTAGTACTGGTTGTCTTTTAGTGATGACTGCTCAAAGAGCTTTTAATCACTGAGACACTTGTTTCTACTGGCTAGTAATTAGCTCTGATAAACTCTGAGATATTTCAAACTAAGTAGGTGAATGTACAAATTGTATAGATGATGGTTTAGTGGTAGATGGTTGTATTTTATCCACCAGAAGTGCATGGTTGTTCCTTATCTGGTACATGCTTACCAGATAATATATATATAAGTAATTAATCGAGCCTATTCCCAAACTTGTTCGCGAGCATTATGAACGAGCATTTTTGCAAGCATTATGAACGAGCATGTTCGTGAGCTTTCGAGCTGAATCCTACCAGGCTCGAGCTCGGCTTGATAAATAATCGAACTTGAAATTGGGGTCGAGCTCGGCTCGTGAAATTTGATGAACAAACTCGAACAAATATTTTTTAGTCGAGACCCGAATAGTTTGCAAACGGATTGACTTATTTACATCCCTAGTCCTCTTTCTATGTTTGTTTATGGATCTGAGGAGATTTCAAATCTTATAAGTTGTATTTGAAATAAAGTAGAATCTTATTATACTATATTTACAAACCTCTGTAAGATGATGTGTCAGCACCACCTTTGTCTTACGCTGATATGACACCTTCAAATTATTTCATTTCGAAATATTGTTCTCTCATTAAAAGTTAATTAAATTGTTTTATCTCGACCATCCATCTCACCCAATTAAATCTAAACCACACATTTATTCATCTAGGGTTAATAAAATGCTCTTTATTATCATAATTATATTCTCTCTCATACGACTCAACCCATCCCCTTTATGCCGCCACGGCGAGGTGTCCGGTCAAATTATTTAGCAGCTTCATCCGGCCACCTCGAACCGCATCAGACCACCGCTCCTTGATTTTTCTTTATAGGTATAATATTGAGTTTTTTTCTCTTTTCTCCTTCTCTCACGCCACTGACCCTATTCTCTCAGGTTATTCACGAACCGTCACCTCCTCACGGATCTTCTCCCTCGAACCACGTGGCCTCAAACCGCATCGGAACACCGCACGACATTGCATCAAGTAAGAGATCAATATTTTAATCTAATTGAATCGTCCTTTTTTCTTGCATAGATACGGATAAATCCTCGATATGGCTATTTCAACCTGGAGCACTGTCGTACCGAAAACGGTCTCAAGGCCACATAATAATCGACGATGGGAATTTTTTCTTTAATTTTTTTTAGAAATTATTTATTTGTTAAATATAGAGTTGTTATTTCTATATAATATACTATAAATTTGAATAAAATTTAATCAATGTAAAAAGATATTCATTTATAATATGAAATATTCTTTTAAACTATAAATTAATGCAAGCAATTTTTTTTCACAGTTGAAATTTTTTTGTCTTAGATTTTAGATTTTTTTTTTTTTTTTGCAACATATTGATATATGTAAAATTTGTAGAAGATAATTTGAAATATTTTGGAAAAGATATTTTTTACTAAAATAGTGTATGATACACAAAAAAAGTTTTCCACCAAATATAATATATTATCTTCAATAATAAATTGTAACACAAAAGTTTATTTTTGGATAAAAATTATGTGTGCAAAATAGACTATTAAACTTCAAAATATAGATATTCTTTTCGAGACTAAAATTTTAATTTTTCTTTTATATTTTTTAACATACAAATATTAAAAGAGTATTGTAATTTATAAATAAGTAGAAGACTATTATATCTTATATAATTAATATATATATATATATATATATATATATTCAAAGGACATTATGTTTTTTTACTAACAATTTAAGTACTATAACTGTAAAAAAGTATATTACTCTAAAGTACAATAACTGTGAATATATCTTAATCAATGGAAAAAAATATGTACATATAATACTGAACATTATTTTAAACATTATATAAATGCAAACAGATCTTTTTTTACGGTTGAACGATTTCTCTTCTAACATATTTTTGGAAGTTATTTTTGCAAAATATAAATATGAAATTTGTAGGAGGAAAATAAAATATTTTGAAAAATATATTGTCACTAAATTAGTGTATGATACCAAAAATATCTTGTCACCAAATATAAATATCTTGTTTTCAATAATAGACTGTAATACAAAAGTTTATTTTTGGATAAAATTATGCGGCTAAAATAAACTATTACATGCATTCTTTTCTAGACTAGGATTTCAATTTTTATTTTATATTTTAACATACAAATATCAAAAGAGTATTGTAATTGATAAATAAGTAAAAGATTGTTATATCTTATATAATTAACGTATATTATTTTTTAAATATGTGTAATGTACTTTTTATAGATAGAAACTTATAGTGTAGCAAAAAGAAAACATTAAGTTTCTTTTACTAACAAATAACTACTATAATTTTAAAATATATCTTACTCTAAATAAATTTGAATATATTTAATTATTGGAAACAAAATATTTATGTAAAATATAAAATATTATTTTAAACATTATATTAATGCAAACAAAACTTTTTTCACGGTTGAAAGATTTCTCTTCTATATATATTTTAGAAGTTATTTTTGCAAAATATTGACAGATGTAAAATTTATAAGAGGGAAATTGAAATATTTTAGAAAAAATATTGCCACCGAAATAGTATATAATACCAAAAAACTCTTGCCACCAAATATAATATTTTGCCTTCAATAATATATTGTAATACAAATTTTTTTATTTTGGATATAATTATGCCACCAAAATAGACTATTAAATTGTAAAGTACATATATATTTTTCTGGATTAGGATTTCAATTTTTCTTTTATATTTTTTTAACATACAAATATTAAAATAGTATTGTAAATGATAAATAAGTAAAAGACTGTTATATGTTATATAATTAATATGTATATTTATATATATATATATATATATATATATATTTTAAATGTAGAATAAATTTTTTTGTGATAAAAATTATAGTGTATGCCAAAAAGAAAAAAGAAAAAAAATGATATTAAATTTCTTTACTAACAATTTAAGTATTATAAATTAAAAAAATATCTTACTCTCAAATATGATAAATTTGAATGTATTTTAATCAATTTAAATAAAATATTTACGTATAATATAGAATATTATTTTAAACATTAAATTAATGCAAGCAGTTCTTTTTTTTACTGATGAATGATTTCTTTTCTTAGATATTTTTGGAATTTATTTTTGCAAAATATTGATAGATATGAAATTTGCAGGAGGGAATTGGAATATTTTTGAAAAGATATTGTCTCCGAGATAGCATATAATTTAAAAAAAATATTGCCACTAAATATAATATCTACAATCAATAATAGATTATAACATAATTTTTTTTTTGTATGGATAAAATTTTCCTTATAAAATACTCGCTCCGTCCCACTATAAGTTTCCTACTTTACTTTTTTGGATGTCCCACTATAAGTTTCTTATTCCATAAAAAGCAAAAAACAACACTCCATATATTTATAAACAAATACTTTCTTAAACAACTCCTCTTTACTTTTTCACAACTCCCCACTACTTTACACAAAAGTTGACATATGATCCACCATATATTAATAAACAATACACTTTTTTAAACAAATCAACAAAAAGAAACAAGAAAGTTATAGCGGGACAGAGGGAGTAGAATTTGAAACTATAAAATATGGATGTTGTTTTGTAGGGTAGGATTTCGATTTTTTTAACCCTTTTCATTTTTGCAAAATATTTGTATATGTGAAATGTCTAGGAGGGTAATCAAAATTTTTAAAAATTTAAGATTGACGCTTAAACGTCAATTTTATTATTGAACTGTGTATTATAAATATCAACACATAAATCAATTGTTCCTATACAAACATCTACACAAAATTTCATTTTAATTATGACATTCTTTTGTCATATGTTACCTTTAGATCTGAAATGTATTATTCTATCATTAGAGTTAAACTTTTGCATTCGATTGTTATTGTATCTTCATACCATGGGGGAAAACCGTATACAAGAAATGTAATTTTAAGTAATACTGTGTTATACTAATTTTAGTTTGAATGTGTGAATTAGTTAATATTTTTTAAAAATTTTATTTATTCATGTCTAGTATTTTTTATTGTTCGTTAAATTATAATTACAATTTTAATATAAAAAATATTATATCAAAATTATAAAATATTTTTTAAAAATTAATATTTATAACTTGAAATAGTAATAACAAACTTATTTTCAATCTGCGAAATTCGCAGGTTACACACCAATATGTATTATAATTTTGTATATGTTTGAGAGAGTAAATTTTGTAGGATTTAATAGGGTGAAATTTTAAAATATATGTTATAAAGTATTGACTATATATTAAAAATCGTGTATAAAGTAGTAGAGATGGTATGAAAAGTAAAAAATTAGGAGAGAAAGTGTTGTTGAGTATATATAATAATAATAATTAAATATTGGGTGATAGCTAATTTATATCGTATTTGAAATAGTTTTTGGAAATAGCAAGATAGATGCTTATAGAGTAAGATTTTAGTGGATTTAAAATCCTATACCAAAATCTAGATAAACAAGACAATAACTCGTATGAAAATTCTGTGGGTCTTGGATTCAAAGAATATACTCCCTCTGTCTCAGCTAGTTTTCACATTGCATTATTCATTCCTTGCAAAAACCTTTAAATTACATCTCATTTTACTAATAATTACGCACAAAATACCCTTACTTTGTTTCACTCACTTATACTGAACAATATTTCATAAGCAAAAAACTAGTTTATTCATTTAAATACTACAAATCAACTCTCATACTAAAGTCTCAAAAAGTTAACCGTAGAACAAATCTGGGACGGAGGGAGTAGCCCATATTAAAAATCTCGCGGATCCTGGTCATATCGAAACTAATCGGGCGGGACTAGACAAAAATAAAATTTAAGGGTTCACTCCTATTGTAGCCATTTTATACAAGAGGTCGGCATCGGCCTCGTTCCGACTTAGAATAATAAAACAAGACCGCGACGGGACCGAGTAAGTCGATTACCCTCCAGCCTCCACGATCTCCGATCCCATCCTTCCGACCTCGATAGTGAGGTCGGCACCGAGCTCCAGAAGGTACCCGCCGCATTTCAAGGTGCAGGTCAACCTGGTCGAGATCGGGCCAGCCGCGATCGGATAAAGCATCCAAAGGCCTCCTTAACATGGTTAAAGCCCACAGAGGTTTCCCAACATCGTGAAGACTCGGAGACCGATCTCCGACCTCGACAAAGCTTCCGACCTCGGGCAGGCAGAAGAGCACGTGATAGAATCTTGCAAGATCTTCCCATAAGAAGTAAAGAGTCGCCTCCGTACTCAGTGACAGAGAGAATATTCCACCCAAATGAAGAAAATTCTCAGAGAATCATCCTTTTAGGGATACGTGTCTACGCCCAGTGGTCGGCCACCTGCAGTCTATGGCATACGGACGTCCGCGCGTCCTCAGAGGCTGGGGGCATTTAATGCCT
Organism: Ballota nigra; assembly: GCA_947034835.1. Lineage (NCBI taxonomy): Eukaryota > Viridiplantae > Streptophyta > Magnoliopsida > Lamiales > Lamiaceae > Ballota > Ballota nigra. The sequence goes on along the minus strand of OX344722.1, from coordinate 23,363,886 downwards.
CAGTCCCCTGAGAGGTCGAAAATGACGGTTATACCCCTGTATGGAGAAAACTATAAATAGCCCCACATTTGTAACAAGAACCAAGGTTCAACACATTCTATCAAAGAAATACAATACACATTTAAGTCCAAGGACTAAAAACCCCTGACAATTCTTGGTGTTCTTACCTTTAGTTCATCATTATCATTATTGTTCTTCATCATAATCTTTCATTCAACATTTATGATTCCAATCATTTGATGTTTTTACCAAAGCTCTCTTAAACAGTCATTAATTCACAGCCTCATTTAATTGGTAAACAACAACTCCCAATTTATATTAGCCTCTCCGATGCATTTTAGATTATCCTTGCCAAATAGTGCAGGTTTTAATAAAAAAAATTGTTCATTAGTGTTAAAAGGCGTAAAGTTGAAGGTTTATTAGTCTGTCTTTTATATTGAAGGTAGTTTAGTTCATTGGTAAATGGTATATTGAAAAATATAGTGCAATGAGATATAGGTAAATGTGGGCTATTGTAATAGTAAAATGTGTGTTATTGTCAAAACAAATACTTGTTTTGCACAAATATTATTTGTTTTTACAGAACTAAATATATTTCATACAATTGCACATGTAAAGTATTAAAAAATGTGTTATTATAAGAACAAAAGTTATATGAAGAAAAATGTGGTCGCACAAAAATATAAAAGTTCCCTCTCAGTCTGTGTTACTATATAACGCTAAACATGTGTTATCGTAACGTTAAATGTGTTTTAATGTACGTATACACATTTATTTGTACACATATTTATCCGTCATTACATAAATACATTTTTATCCTTATAGCAACACATATATGATATACAAAAATGTGTTATTATATGAACTCAAATGTGTTAACGTAAAACAATAAAAAAAAATTTTTAAGAGATGAAAAATAGATTAAGAATACATATTTGTCCTTAATTTAAAAATACATATTTTTCCTTATAGTTATTACAAGGACTAGTAACACATAATCGTCCTTACCGTAGCATATTAACACACCTGCGAACGAGTATTCAATTTCTATCTTGACACGATTTTTTCTTTTTTTTTTTTGGAAAACTCAGTTGACCTAGTGCGACCCTCCTAGGATCTGTGAGTTTTAATTTGAATCGATCCATAACCCGCAAAATTGCCATAAATATCTATTTTAAATATATTTTACGGTAAAATATTTCACATGATTGATTCTTGATAAGCTATTTTGGAATGAGTTGGTTTTATATTAAATCTAGTGATATCTTCCGCAAATTTCGCGGACTGAAAATAAAATTGTTATTATTAATTTAAATTATAATAATTAATATTTTGTTTTAAATATTTAGTAATTTTAGTATAATATTAAAATTCTAATTTAACGAATACTGAAATTACTAAATATGTATAAATAAACAGATTTAAAAAATATTAAAAAATTCAGAAAATCAAACTTAAAATACTATAAGACAATATTATTTCAAATTGCAAATTTCTAAAAGCTTTTCTGTAGATAATATTTGTTGTATACTTGAATTCTCTTCCATTGAAATTAAGGTAAATAATTTTCTTTTGCTTTTAACTCTCGGGGCTACACCATGTAATTGTCCATGTGTAAAAACAGGCTAGGGAAGATACACACCCACAGTCGACAGTGATTGATCTTGACTTTTATTTATAGTTATTGCAAAACACAAAAGAAGCGAAAACAATCTCCTTTAAATCATAAACGATAAAGTATACGCCGAATTAGTCAAAATCCTTCTGGGTGTGCATATACCTTACTTCCAATACTTATTTAAAAAATAATCTCAGCTTTTAGAATATGATTTTCAAGTTTCGTAACTACCAATCTGGTTCCATTACACAACTCTGACTTTTGGTCAATATTTCTGAGAAGCATTATACACACACCAGCCTTTAAAACCATCAATGTTAATTGGACCTGTTGGGCTGACCCGCACCTTATACATAAATTGAGGGTTGGGTGAAATATTTTTTAGACCGTTTGAAGGCGGGCCTTGATGGGTTGGCCAGTTTGGGGCGCGAACTTTGGTAGTTTAGAGGTGGGCTTTGTCGGGCCAACCCACCTCCAAATTTATTTTCCATTGTTTTGTACATTCTTAACCATTATAATATTATTTTTAGGACTATTTTATAAAATTTATTTTTATAGATGATGAATTTAAATTGTAGAAGATTACTTTTATGAATTATTATGGTTAATATATTTTGAATTTTAATTTTTTGAAATTTATTTTTTTATTAATGAATTATGAATTTTATTTGTAACATATTATTTTAATATTTTTATAATGATTATTATGAAGATAAATTGTTTGATTACATTTTATTCCAATAAATTTTATGCATTAGAACTTTTAAATTACGTTTTCTAACATTTAAAATTTTAAAATATATTAAAAAAATTAAAATTGGGCAGCCCGCCTAAACCCTCACCAAACAATAAGTGGATTGGATTAGGAGTTTTGCAGCTCGTCAAATTTTCGGTCCGCATCACACCGATATCCTGTTAGAATTTGAAAATTATGTGGAAAAAAAATATTAAAACAACATTTAATACATATATATAAGATTTCTAAGAATAAAAGCATGAATTTTCGTACCCTGCATAAATATATTAATTATATAGAATTCATAAAAATGTTACATTTAAAAAACATTATCAATATTTAATGCAGCAATTAATTTTTTTTATCAATATGTATTAATAAATCATCAAAAAATATTTTGAAATACAATTAAATGTATAACTTGTAAAACTCAAACTTGTAAATCTCTCAATATCATGACTATGTCCAACTTCATCAAACGAACAACTTTAATTTTAAAGACAAAATTACGCATTTCAGAGCTAATAGTAATATTTGACCAAAGTGATGTCATTATTAAAATGCAATATTATGCGGAAGTTTGTGTAGAAACAACTAGTCAATGTGTTGATATTTTTAATACCGAAAAAAATCAAACGATAAGAAATACGTTCTTAGCGGAATTAAAAAAAAAAAACTCAATTCCACCATGTAAAGTTGGCATCTTAAATTCTCCCCCTACAAAATTCGAATTCATACACACAAAAATTGAATTCCTCCTCTAATTTTCCTAAATTATCTAAGATAAATTCTTTTAAAACTATGAAAATTCATATCTATATTTTACAATTTAATATTCTATTTCAATAATAAATTTTTCTCCCAAAAAATTGGATGAAAAATATCGAATTTAATAACAAGATACAAAATTTGGGGGCAAGATTTTTTGGAATCGAACAATATTTTGGTGACAATACTATTTACAAAATAATCATAAAAAATGAATATTAGAAAATAAAACTAAATATTCTGCCAAACATGTTAGATTTTATTTATGTATAGAAATATTCTTGCTAATCTTTTTATTTTAAAATATGAATAATTATTCTGAAAAACTTATTATTTTTTAGAAAATAACTAATATTTTTTTGAAAAAAATGAAGGGATATCATTATAACTAACAATTTTTCTTTTTTTAGAAAAATTTCGAGTTGGCTCCTACAAATTTCACATCTATCATTATTTTTCTCAAAAAAAAAAAAAAAAATAAATCCTAAATCATATCTAATAAAAAATTGTACAAAATAATATAAATTTATATCTAAATTTTACTATTAGTAGTCTATTTCAGTAACTATTAATGTTCTCTAATTTTAATCTATTTATGAATCACTCCTTCTTCTTTTCTATTACGAAATAATTTTTTTTAGTTTTTTTTTTTTTTAAATTACAATTGATTAATGAATTGTGTCTTATTTTAGATAAATTACAATGGAATCATCTATTAAATGGTTGTGTCTCTATATCATAATATATTAAATGATCGATTTTGGTCGTTCACTCTAAATATATTATCTATTTTTTTAGTTAATCTATTCCTTAAAATTATAATCATAAATTTAATTAAAAAAATAATTAATTAAAGGTCACAAATTTAAATTAAGATAAAATAAATAATTAATTAAGAGGATAAACATAATTCTAACTGAATTAAAATTTTGAAATATTTAATTTAAAAACTAATAACATAATATTTATAAACCCGCGTCATACGCGGGGTTCAAGAGCTAGTTATACACTATTTCGGTCACAACATTATTTCCAAAAATAATCATAAAAAAATATATTAGAAAATCAAACTAAATCATAGAAATATTCTTGCTAATCTTTTTATTTTAAGATATGAATAATTATTTTAAAATTTTAATTTTTTTAAAGTACAAATAACAAATTTTTGAAAAAATAAATCGGAATTTATTTTTTCTTTAAAGAAAATTTCGAATTTGATCTAATAAATTTCACATCTATCATTATTTTGAAGAAAAAAAATTAGTTATCATCTAATAAAAAAATGGTACAAAATAACATAAATTTTTATCTAAATTTTATAATTTATTTTGGTAGCAGAATTTTCTCCCAAATAACTTTGGTGAATCTATTGTTAATGACAATATATTACATTTGGTGGAAGAATTTTTAGGAATCATACACTATTTTGGTCATAATATTATTTTCAAAATATAAAATACAATTCTACAAAATCAAACTAAATGTTTGACATTACTTGTTTTTGGAAATATTCTTGCTAATCTTTTTATTTTGAGATATTAATAATTTTTTTGGAAACATATTATTTTAAGAGAATTACTATGATATTTTTTTCAAAATGAAGCGGGATTTTTTATTTTTTATTTTTGAAAAATTTCAAGTTTTGGTCTTACAAATTTCACATCTACTATTATTTTGCAAAAGAAAAAAAACCAATTAATCTAATAAAAATCGGTAAAACATAAAAATTTATATTTAAATTTTACAATTTAATAATCTATTTCGATATCATAATTTTCTCCCTAATGACTTTGGTTAGAATCTATTCTTAATGACAAGATATTACATTTAATGAAAAGATTTTTAGGAATCATACAATTTTAAGGTAACAATATTATTTCCAAAATAATAATAAAAAGAATATTACAAAATCACACTATATGTTCGGCAATGCATACTTTACTTTGCAAACGATTTCGATATCTTCTATTTACAGAAGTCTCTCAATCAATCTAAAAAAAGAAAAAATATCAAAAAATCAGATAAGAGATATTCGGAAAAAAAAAAAAAAACAGCAACCGATGAATATATGAACAAAATTTAGACCTGAACAAATAAGAACCTTCAATAACAGCGGAGATGACGTCCATGTGCAATACTGGTGGAGATGACGACTATGTACAGTAGATGTGGCGAGACGATATTCAAGGCGAAAGAAAAGAGAAAATAAAAAGTATTATATTTAAGAAAACAAATCAGATCAACGACACTCAGAAAAAAAAAACGATGAATGTATGAACGATTATAAAATTTAGATTTGAACAATTATAAACCTACTATAACGACAGAGACGATAGCCGCATATAATAACAGCGAAGACGACAGATGTATGAAGTATACGTGGCAGAGTGCGGCCTTGTGAAGTAGATGTGGTGGAGACATGGCCGTGTGAAATAGATATGGTTAAAGCGCAACATTTGAAACATATGTGGCGGATGAACATTCGTGTGAAGTAGATGGGGCAGATACAACATTCAAGATGAAAATAAAGAAAATGAAACTTTGAGATTAAGGTTTAAATATATAGAGTTTTATTATAAAATTATAAAATTAATTTTAATGGTGTAGATTTAATTGCGTAAGATTAAGGGTCAAGATAAAAAATTTAACTAACTTTTAATGAGAGCGCAATATTTCAAAATGAAGAGATATTAGACATGCCACATCAGCCTAAGAATAAAATGGTGTTGACACATCATCTTAGTGAGATTTGGAAATATAATATAATAAAATGGTTCATGATAAGCTTATCATGAAACTGTTTTAAAGTATCAAATATTTGATTAAGAATATTAAAAAGTTCATCAAAAGTACCATTAATCTAAGTTCAAGAAAATTTGTAACAATTACAATATAATGCCGCTGACTCAAATTAATAATACTTCTGATGAGATTATTGATATTCATAATAAAATTATTGATAATTTAAAACTGTTTCATAATAAGTTTATTATAAATTATTTTCATATAATACTTTGAGTTTTGATTTAAAATCTCAAATATCATCTGAAAAACTAGAAACAAACAGCTCTATTGATCCTTTGAAATAAAGTTAGTAGTTTTCAAACTAATGGTATACTATCGTACAACGCTAATAATGTGTGTGTATATATATATATTTTGTTTTTTTTTTTTTTTTTTTTTTAAATCTCTATAAGAAGTGTGGATGGGTAGAGAGTTAGGCAGTACTGTGAGATGATCCGACAGGAGAAATGCGGGAAGCACTTACCCGGTTAAGTTATTCAACTCTATTCTAAATTTCTAATTGTGTTTAGAATTCAACCCACTTGATTTTTTTTTTTTTTCTTTTTTTATTCAACTATAAAGACAACGTACACAGTTGAACCGCGGTCCCAAGAGTTTAAAATATTGAGACTTTCAAAGTAGGTTTGTTGACTGTTGAGGCCTCTTCATCTGAATTGATATTTCTTCTGTACGTATGTTGACATATTACGCTTGTTGATAATTATGCTTCATCAAACTTTATCGGAACATCCTCTTAGTGAGATAATAGGGGAAATTATTTTTTGTAACACTATTTTATGGGTATTTGTAAAATAGGACACTATCTTTTCGAGCTTGTAAAATCAGGACGCTATCTTTAGTGACTTGCAAAATTAGGGCACTGTCTTTACAATTTTGCAAAACAAGGACACTATCTTTTATGTTAGGCAAATTTAGGCCAAATTTATAAAATGCGTGCCAAATAAAGTCCGATTATGATGTGTCCAGTTGGCCCCAATTTTATAAAATTTGGCCTAAATTTGCCAAAAATAAAAGATATTGTCCTAATTTTGCAAGTTTGTAAAAATAATGTCCTAATTTTGCAAGCTTGTTAAAATAGTATCCCAATTTTATAAGCCCGTAAAGATATTATTCTAATTTTGCAAACAATCATAAGATAGCGTCTTAAAAATAATTCCCGTTATAATATTACATGAAGTGTATTCCATTTTTATTTTTGAAAGATGTGTATTATAAAAATCTAAGAGTAGGTCTTGCGTGAAACCGGAGTATAAGTTGGACATAACGTATTAACACTTTGCAAGTGATGTATGTTAATTTGTGCTAGTTATTGAACAGTTTCACCGTAAGACTATTTCACACATATTTTTGTCTAAAATTTATTGATTAATGAGAAATAAAAATTCAAATCCAGATAAAATATATCACCTCTGTCCCGACTCTATCTTCATACTTTAGTTAAATCCCTCTCAAAGTTTAAAAAAGTGTGTAGGTAGAGTTGGGACGGGGGAGTAGATAATTAAAAAGGAAAATAAAATACATTTATTAGACAAACATTCATGTGAAACTTGTTCTTCGTATGAAAATGAATTCATACTGTTGTGCTAGGTTATAGCAAGCTGCCACCTAGCAATGCGGGTAGCGATCACGCACAGAGAGCGGGACAAAGACATTAGATGAGCAGGAAGCGGCCTCAGTATCTGCAGTGCAGGTAAGACGATTAGTAGAGAGAACACTTGAAAGATTTCCAGAGAAGAGAGCTCCCCATGGCCGAGATGACGGGCAGCCAGGCCAACGACCTGCGAGTGAATAACCAAGGATCGAGTAAGGAACAAGAGGCAGCAGCGGCCTCCGACCGTGTTCGTGTCGGGCAGCCGAGCCTGGCCCAGCAATGGCCGGCGAAGGGAGCCGGTCACTAGGCAGGAACTGTCCCATCGAATGAATTGATGAAATAGGTGCAGATTGTCCAAAAGGAAAAATTTGGTCCCCCAAAGTTAAAAAGGTCTTGTGTCACCTTGGCATAGGGCCATTAGATCTATATAGCTAATCATTATGAAGAAATAGGGCCAAATAGGTCACTACTTATGCACAGGCCACCAAACGTGTATCTATAAATAGAATTTTTTAGGCTTATTGTAACACACAACATATTAATGAGTGAAGACTTTAACTAGAGCAGTTTTTACTCACTTAGTTCAGTTGGTAGATATAATCCACCTAAACCCATGTATTATCCTACCCGATATTGTCTGTCAACACATACTAATTCCATTGCATTAAATTCAGTAATATCACTACTCATGTATACTAATACCACACAATATTGTGTGAACAAGTTTCACCATGAAACTTGTTTAAAGGGTATGAGTTTTTTTATTAAAGGGTATTTAGTTCTTTTCACTAAAGGATATTAGTTCTGAAAGTTAATAGTTGTTTTCACTAAAAAGTAATAGTTGAAGGGTATAAATGACTTCACTAAAAAAATATTAATTGTTTTATCAAAGAGTATTAATTGCAAATCAGTTTACTCATAAATAAATTTTACACTATTAGTTTTTTATTTTTCTTCTTAATATCGCATTTAAAGAATGGGTTATAAAATTTTCATTTCTTGATGTCAAAGAATACTCGAGCGTGGCTTTCTTTACAAATATAAGGTACTCTTGCACACTGTCCTTACAGAACTTCCTAAAACGACACCGCAACACCTTTTTCTTTTAAACGAATTCATCTCACATTTTTCTGTCAAAATCCTTCTTTCATAACTGGTAGCAGTGCTACTTTCCATCTATAAATTTCAATTTTTTTTAAAAATTCACACGTAAAATATACCTAAAATAGATAAATATTAAAAAATTCATGGATCGAGTAACTCCAGTTTAAAATTTGCAAATTCTAAACAAGTCAAAGTGATTTTCAAAAATAATTCGCACAAGGCTTATTTCAGAATTTTCGCTCTCAGGTTGTGTTACTATATGAGCAAATGTGTATTACTGTAAGACAAAATTTGTGTTGCTAGTCCTTAAAATATAGATTTTTGTACTTTAAAATAGCAATAAAGACAAATATGTGTTTTTAATTTATTCTTCATCCCTTTAAATTTAGATTTATTGTTTTATACATTAACAAACCTTTGCTCTAACATTAACACACATTTGTTCTAATATTAACACACTTTGCTCCAATAGTAACGCACATTTCCTCTAACATTAATAAACATTTGCTCCAATAGTAACACATATTTGTAGCAACCCACATTACTCTTTCATTAACACACATTTGCAGTAACACACATTTACTATAACATTAACACATATTTTCTCCAATAGTAACACACAGTTACTCTAACATCAACACACGTTTGCAGTAATGTTGATGATCAATCTCAATCGCGTGGATTAGTGGCTGTTTTAGTAGTTAATCGGATCACCAAACAATAATGTATGATTGATTACTACCGTAAATAGTAAATAAAGTAGATCGGGGTTAAGAAAATGTAAATACGAGTATTGATTTCGTATTTATTTTGTATGTGTGTGTTGATTTAGGTGTATGAGTTTGTGTAGGCAGAGTATACTTGTATTAGTGAATTTAGACTTACTTCTATTCATGAAAATTTATGGTTTTTATACAAGTCCTCCAAGTAGGAGGTGGAATGACCTTTGCTCTCCCATGTGTGCATGCTTGACACATGGTGAGTTGACTATTTGACCTTATCTAAGCTAATTTCTATCCTCTAAGCTGAATTAGCTCGTATTAGTAAGATGTTCGTCTCTTTTGGACTTGTCCTTGAGGAGTTCTTAGTTTGATCTAGTTGGTCGATTGGCTTTCTGATGGTCTTATTCAGATTCGGATGGTCTTTACTTTGATGTAGTTCGACTTGGTGAAGTAGCTCGCCTAGCTGGAGTAGTTCGTTTTGACTTTCCAGGTCGGTCAGACTTGACTTGTCTTGTTTAATCTCACTTCTTGTGGGGTTACCTTGCTTAAACCTGTTCGCATTAAGTAGGATGTAGCTCGCCTATCAACAATTGCCCCCTAGCCTGCCTTTATGCAGTGAGGTAAGAGGCGAACTGCTAAAGAGTGGGCTATATTCTTGGCCTCTTGAGTGAGCTGCATTACTCGGGACGGACTGCATTATCTTGGACGAGCAGCCACACCTTGGTTGGACTGCACTGGACGGGCGACGGTTGGGATACCGAGGCGCCTGGCATATCCCAAGGCATGATGTGGGCGGCATGATTGCCGCCGCCCACGCGCGCGCGATCTAGAGGTTCAGCGCCTCCTGGATTTTCGGATAGGAGCCCTCACGCGCCCAAAAATTACACTCTGGTCCTTAATTTTTTTCTATTTTCGTTGAGTACCCCATTTTGCATAGTATAAAAGGGTAAAATCTTCCTTTTTTTTTTACACTTTTCCTTTGATTTTCTCAGCGCCAAAACCCTTACTCTCTCTCTTTCAAATCTCCGGCAACCAATCTCCATTTCCGGCCACCATTTTCTTCAATCCAAGTGTTCAAGGTAATTTTTTTCATATTCTTCGTATTTCCTTGTTCAATTTTGTGTTTATTGGGTTAGAGCAACCCAAACTCCGGAAACCGTCCAATCGTCGCCGCTATCCATTGAAATTCCGTCGAAAACCGTCATTAACACTGTTCCAAGATTTCTTTACTTTTAATCTCCAAAAAAACTTCAATCAAATGTCCTCCGACTCACGAACCGAATCCTATCCTCCTCGTAACCCCAAAAAATGCCCAATGGGAGAAACCTCCACCCCCGTTCCAGTGGTGAATATAGATTCAGATCCGGAGTCGACTTCCGTAGTTTGATCTGTGGATTCTGGAGCTCGCTAGTCAAGAGAGGAGGTTGTCGAGGTCAACCCAGCCCGCGAGTCGTGGAGGAGACCAGCTCTGATCTCCATTTCTAGGAAGAGGTCGAGGTCGAAGTACAACAACTCGCCCACATTGACGAGCTAACCTGGGAGTTCTTGGCAAGTATTGATTATCCAATTTTGAACCCGATCGAGCATCAAATCCCAGTCGCAGTAGCTCACCAGGTCGATTGGGATGCTTACGAGAGGGAGTACTCCAATCGCTTTCAGATTCCAGCTCGGGGGAAGCGAAGGCTCAAGACCAATGATTTTGCGGCGAGCTACATTATCTCGTTGATCACCAAGGATGAACTACCAAAAATCAGAAGGAACTATAAGGTCCCTTATGACGTTCATATGTACGCGCCGCTGGTGGATGATAGAGCATATCGACCACCCCTCGGGCTTACGGCGATCAACCTTGCAATTCTCAAGGATGGGGTTACACTCCCCTTCATCCATTGATCGGCCGCTTTCTGGAGCAGATAAATTTGGCAATCAGCAAACTAACTCAGGTGGGGTGGATGATCATGATGTCTCTAATGGTGTTGTGCGCCCTAAAGGGATATCCCAATAAGCTTTCAGAGGACGAGGTGAACTACCTCACGGTGCCCACAGCCTGCACAGGATATGAAGTGGACTGGTATTACCTTAAGGCTTGTCCCGGCCTTAAGGTAATCGAAGAGGTTCCTGGGAAGATGAAGGACTAGAAATATGACTGGTTCTTCATTGGAGGAGACTGGAAAGCCTCATCTCGCCCCTATGGTGATGCCGAGCGGATTAATACACCGACGGAGTTTGGGACTCTCAAGCGTGAGTTTTACTCTTCAATATTGATGAAGGGGTAAAACTAATTTTAATCTTTTCTTTTTTATTTCAGGTCCCAAGACTCTCAAATGGAGAAATGCCAAAGATAAAGCCGACGACCTATTCTTGTTCGTCGTGAGCCAAATCTCTCTTAAGAATCAAGTTGATTGAATTGTACATTATCTTTGCTCGGAGTCTACACGCAGAGTAACTCGCCTCACTACTTACCCACACCGTTTAGAGGCGCAGGCCGAGGTCCCTGAAGGTAAACCTTCCTCCACTTGGCGAACTACTCTAATCATAATTCCTTGCATAAAATATTTGTAATACTATTTGTTCAACCTTTGCAGACTAGCTCGTCACCGTTGCTGTTCCTCCTGCCTTCTGAGAGCTCGACCAACACGTCTAGGATATGCCAACAAAGAAAGGGTGACCCGATCTAAAAAATAGTCGCGCTAGTAGCAGAGACTAAGGAAGATCCCCGCAAGGCGGGTGCGTCAGGCTCTTCGAAGCAGCCCATCCCAGTGAGCAGCCCGTCAATGACTGATGTACTCAAAAGAAGAAAAGACTTCATCGTGGAGATGGCACTTCCATCTCCAAGGCCGAGCGATCTCAGAAGAAGAGCAAAGAGCCTCAAGGAGTAGAGGCCAATGCAGCTCGCTTGTTCAAGCAGGAAGTAGGTCGAGCTTCCTCAGTGGAGGTCCTCATCGAGCACCAAATGATCGCCTCTACTCAAGAAAAAAGACCAGACTCTCCCGACGATGTGACCTTTCTGGGTTGGGATGCAAGTCGCTATAATGAGTAAGTATTTTGACTCTTGTTTGAACTTTTTTTTACATGTCTAACATGTTTTCCTTTGCTTTTTTGTAGCTACTAACCCTCTCACTACCCAGGCCGCTCGAACATTGTGCACCAGTATTCATGCTCCAAGGCGCCGACCTCCTTCAAGAAGATTACAAGCTCCCACATCCGGCGACCAAGCCCTTGGAGCAAATCATAAATGAGCAGGTTCCAAGAGATAATGGTCACCTCGCGATCATCGAGGCCGGCAACACGCTGGTGGCGATTCAAAAGCTGGTCGACCAGGTTGAAGATTTAGAGAGGGATGCGCGCCAGCACACCAGTACAGTTCGCCACATCGCCCAGGAGAGGGACGGTGCCCAATCCAAGGCAAACCTGGCAATTGTGAACATCCAGGCGAAGGTGAAGGCCCACCAGGCGGCCGAGCAAAGTGCTATTGATCTTTACCAGAAGGTCTCTGAAGAGCTGAAGGCCAAGGAGGCCGAGGTCGAACTGCTCCGATCCCAGCTTGCTCGTGAGCAGAAGAAAAAAGAAATGACCAAGAAATGGGCCACTGAGGTCAAGGCCAAGGCTGCTCTACTGGAGGAGCAACTCGCCAATTCCATCCCATAAGAGGAGTTGGAGCCCAAGCTGGAGGCGAGCTCCATTTTGGGCTTTGTGAGTACATATGCCGAATGCATCCGAATTGTCAATGAGTTCAACATTCCCAACGTCCTAGCTAAGGTTGGCAAGGAGTTCACCACATTCCTACAAAACAACCTTCCTGCCCCAGGGACAACTCTCTAAATCGGCGCCCGAGTATGGGGTCAAGATCGACTTTCTTAACCCCAGCATTGAGATTACTCACCCTCTCGAAGACGAGGACGAGCAGGAAGAGGAGGCCGAGGTCGAGGTGGATGCCCCTACCGACCCCAAGGATAAGGCCTCAGCTGAGCAGGCTGAAGTTGCAGCCGGGTTGATTACCAAGCTAACTATGGATGTGCCTGTTGATCCAGAGACTAGGGGAACTCCCTTGGTCGACCCCCATGACGACAACATTCCTCCTCCAGCTGGGCAAGAATCTTAGGGAGCCGGGGCTTGTAATTTTTCTTTTTTCTTTTGGTCATAGTTGTTCGCTTCTATATGGAGTTTGTTTTTGTACTTCTTGGGCGATCTGCCTTTCTATCAATGAAGTTTCATCTTTTTTATCATGTCTTATTTTATGTATTAATTGCTTCACATTTACTTTTATGCTTTACAATCTTAACACATATATTTGGGCTGTGTTCGAAAAAGAACTTTGCCTTAGTAATAGAATTTGGGCCTTGGCCTTCGGCTATGTTCATTTAAAAATAAATAACCTTTATTGGGTTTGATCAAATAATCTGACTTGTGCCTTGAGCTTGAACCTTCTCCTTGAACGAACAACTATTATTGAACTTGTTAAAAATTTACAAGTATAAAAACGACCTACTTTACAAGTCTTTACAAACCAAGTAAAAGTAGTTCGACTACTATACATTTTGTCAAACAACTTCAAACTTGTCAAAATACTAAGCATGTACAAACATAAACAAGTTACTGGGCTACAATAGTTCGACCAACAAATCTTGTTCGTCCTAAACAACTTAGTGAAAAATTAAAAAAATTAGGCAAGTTTTTGGGTCTTACTTGCACATATGCAGTTCTAGTTTGCCCCATAGTCAAAGTAGCTTACCTTATTGATAATACTTCTTTAAATGGACTGCATTCCAGGAGCATTAGGTCGAGTTGCCTTCCATATCATTGATATCACAAATACCATTGGGTAACCTAACTGTTACCCTGTATGGGTCCTCCCAAGTCAGTCCAAATACACTTAGAGGTGGGGCGAGCTTCTTTCTTAGAACGAGGTCGCCAACTTTGAACTCCCTTAGCTTGACATGGGAATTGTAATAACACTCTGCCCGTTGTTTGTAAGTTGCATTTTTTAGCTCGGCCATAATTCTTTTTTCCTCGAGCAAATCCTGATCGACTGATAAGGAAAAACTGTTTGCCACTTCATCAAAGTTGGATGTTCTAAATGTTTTGGTCTTTAGCTCAACTGGAATGACTGCTTCCGTTCCGAATGCTAATGCGAATGGTGTTTCTCCAGTGCTAGACCTGGGAGAAACTCTATATGCCCATAAAACATCTGGGAGCTCTAAAGACCAATTTCCTTTGCTTTCCGTCAATCGTATCTTCAGAACATGTTTGATTATCTTGATGATGGCTTCAACTTGATCATTTGATTGTGGATGATAAGGGGTCGAAAAATGTTTCTTGATCCCCCACTTAGTGCAGAAGTCTCTTAGTCCCTTCCCATCAAACTGAGGACCATTATCTGTAACAATTGTTTGGAGAACTCCAAATTGATAGATAATGTTCTTCCAGATAAAACTAATCATCTTTTCTTGTTTAACTTTGACTATGGCTTCTGTTTCTGCCCATTTAGTATAGTAATCAACTGCCACAACAACAAATCGTACATTACCCTTTCCAGGTGGGAAAGGTCCAATGATGTCTATTCCCCATCTTGTAAATGGCCAAGGACTGAAAACGAAAATGAGCTCTTGTGCTGGAGTGTGGATGCTTGAGGTAAAAAATTTGACATTGATGATAAACTCTTGCCATTTGAATAGCATCTTAACGTAGGGTTGACTAATAATAGCCTCGCCTTATTATTTTGTAGGCTAGAGCTTGCCCCCCAGCATGGTTTCCACAAACGCCTGAATGTATTTCCTTCAAAGTAGCTCGTCCTTGCCCCTTAAACAAACACTTGAGAAGCGGAATTAAAAAGCCTCTTTTGTAAAGCTACTCGCCCACCAGGGTATACGTGGCTGCTCGTTTTGTTATTTTGGCAGCTTCAAAAGGATTGCTTGGCAATTCACCATCTTTCAAGTTTTTGGCTAAAGGAGTTCGCCAATCTTCATCATCAAGTAGTTCGCCCACTTGACTGACTTGATAATCTGAGGTTGATGGTTTGGCCCTTTTGGTGATAACTATGTATGTTAACTTAGCTGGACCTTCACTGGTGGCCAGTTGAGCTAGAGCATCAACTTGGGTGTTGCTCGCTCGGGGTACTTGTTCAACGTATACTTGATCTAACATTGACATCAGGTGAGCAACTATCTTATGATACTCAATCATGTGTTCATCTTTAGCCTCGTATTCGCCCCGGACTTAATTTACGGTGAGTTGAGAATCTCCAAAGATGTAGACTCGCCTGACTCCAACAACAAGTGATAAGTGGAGACCTGCAATGATGGCTTCATACTCAGCTTTGTTATTTGTTGCCATAAATTCAAATCTGACTACTGAGGTGAATACTTGTCTATCAGGGTTGATGAGAACTACTCCTGCCCCCGAGGCCATGTTCGTAGATGAACCATCTACATAAAGATGGCAGAGGTGATCTAGCCCTCTCATCGTATCTTGGGGAAAGGTTAGTTCGACTATGAAGTCAGCTAATGCCTGACCCTTGATCACTGTTTGAGGAGCGTAAGTTACCCCGAATTGGCTAATCTCTATAGACCACTTCAATAAGCAGCCAGCTGTGTTAGGTCGATGTAAACTTTGCCTGAGTGAGAAAGTTGTTAGTACTTTGAATTGATGATCGAAGAAGCACGGTCTTAACTTTCTAACACTCATGACAAGTGCATATGCCAACTTCTCAGTTGGTGAATATTTCACTTCGGCTTCATGTAGAGCTTGGCTGATGGAATTTTCCACCCCCCGCACTATAACAGAGTTGATGGACACCTCTGATTCTGCCAGATATAAGTATAATTTTTCTCCTGGGATGGGTTTTGATAGGATTTTTACATCTCTCAGGTAGTCTTTCAGCTTTTCAAAAGCACTCTTGCAGCTGCTCGTCCATGAGAACTTACCTTTCTTGATGGCTTCAAAGAATGAACGACACTTATCTCCCGATCAGGATATGAACCTGCTTAAGGCAGCTAGGCATCCAATTACCCTTTGTACTTCTTTTACCGAATGAGGAGGTTTCACATCCATGATAGCCTTAACTTTCACGGGGTTAGTTTCCATTTCCAGTTTGCTGACCAGATGGCCCAGAAATTTTTCTAAATGAACCCCGAAGTTACTTTTCTTCGGGTTTAGCTTCATGTTGTATTTTCAGAGAATATCGAACACTTGGGCTAGATGCTGGAAGTGGTCTTCCTTTTTAGGACTTTTTATGACTATGTCGTCAACATTCATTGTGTCCCCAATGTGTGCATCGAACATTTTGTTCACGAGCCTCTAGTAAGTGGCCCCTGCATTGATCAATCCGAAGGGCATTCTCTTCCAGCAAATTAAGTTTTTGTTTGTATAGAATGCCGTGTCTTCTTGATCATCAGGGTGCATTGGAATCTGGTGGTAGCCGGCAAACACATCCATGAAAGCGAACATTTTGTGCCCTGCTGTACTGTCCACCAGTTGATCAATGTGCGGAAAGGGAAAATTATCCTTTGAGCAGGCTGCTTTCAAATCAATAAAGTCTATGCAGAGCCTCCAGGTTCTATTTGGCCTCCGTACCAGAACTGGGTTTGCCACCCATTGAGGACACAATACCTGCCGGATCAGGTCATTGTCAAGAAGCTTCTTTACTTCCTCATTGAGTGCTTGGTATTTATCCTGCCCTTATTTTCTCCTTTTCTGGTGGACTGGTCTCCGGGCCGGATCTATGTTCAATCTATGGCAAGCATCCTTTGGGTCGATCCCCACATTGTCTGCATGCGACCATGCGAAGACATCAAGGTTTGCCTTGAGGAACTCACTCATTCGGGTCCTATATTGCTCTGGGAGGTCGGACCCGATGTAGAGTTCGAGGTCGTCACGGTCAGGATTAACTTTGAGGGCTTCCAGCTCTTCGACTGGAGTTGCTCGCCATTTTTGTCCTTTCCATCATGGATCAATTATTGGTCCCTCAAGGTTTAGTTCGTCCTCGATGTCCATCGGGTCAACTCCTAGGCAGGGTTAAAAATCTTCAGTTGGCCTTGGGTCAAGGTTATTTTCCAGGATAAAGCTCTCCAAGCCAGCATTCAAGTGTAGTTCATCCACATTCATTGATTGTTCCTCCAATGGAATAAGTTGTTCGCCCTCGGGCAAAAGTTATTCGCCCGAGGGTAGGAGCTGTCCGTCCACCTCCATTTCGTCATCCTGGGGTTCCAGGATGTCATCTAGGATGGAGGGTTCATTTGCGGGGTAGCTAGTGGATGCTTCCATCATCGAGACCCTCGTTTCACTTGATTAAAGCTGAAGGAGGCATTCTCGTGCTTTTTTCTGATCTCCCTTCAGTGAACCAACTCCTTTAGAAGTGGGGAACCTTATACAATAATAGTAGTTTGAAACTGTAGCTTTAAATTCATTAAGAAAAGGTTGGCCGAGGAACCCCCTATAGGTAGATTGCTGATCTACAATCAGAAATTCTACCATTCTAGTTATTCTTCTGTCGGGCTCCTCAATCGATACAAGCTCTACAGACAGCCGCATAATCCCAAGTGGGACAGTTACAACATCACTGAAGCCTAAAATTCGATGATTAGAGTCTTCACTGTCGCTCGTATAATCTCCCAGTTTATCGAGCATACTTTTGAAGATGATGTTGGTATAGGCTCCGGTGCCAATCAGCTGGCGATGCACTTTGGTCTCCATTATGTTGGCACATATTACGAGGGAATCATTATGAGGAGTCAAGATACCATCAGGGTCTCTTTCGGTAAAGGTCAACTTTGGAGTATGTTGAATTGATGTGTTGACCCCCATTTCTTGAACCTGAGCTACAGCTCGTAGCTCTGCCTTCCTTTTCCTTTTTGAAATTGGAGCTCGCCCATCTGAGTAGCCCCCCACGGGTGTCGATGGCTCCATCATCAGAATTTCCCTGGGAGGTCCAGCCGCAGCGGCTGGAGCAGATTGCCTCCTTTTGTTACTTTTGAGGGGTTGTTCATCTTCATCCTCATCTGAGCTCTGGGGCTTATTTGCCCGAGGTTTCATTCTAGGCTGCCTCTTCACGAAGTCAGATAGCTTGCCCTCCTTGTAAAATCGCCAGAGTTGCTTGAGCAAGTCTCAATAGTCACTAATGAAGTGCCCCACATTTTGGTGGTAGGCACAATACTTGTTTGGGTTTAGCTTGCTAGCTTCCTGGCGTATCTTTCTCGGTGGGGAGAGCAACTCCTTCTCTTTCACGTTATTATATACCGTATCGATTAACACGGTCATCACCTGGTTGAGTTTGTCTTTCAGTTCCGTCCCCTTATTGAAAGCTTTCATGTTCTTGGGGACCCTATAGCCGGTTCCACCAGATTTCTTTGCATTGTCCTTCTGGTCCGTCTTATTGTCTCCTATGTTCATTAGTAATGTTTCGTGCATGGAGACAAAGACTCTAACCCGATTATAGAGCTCGGCATAACTTTTTGGGCAAGCGAGGTGCATATCTTTCCACAACTCTATGCCCTTCTTTAATCCAGCCAGCACAACTATGATTTTTGTGTCCTCACTTAGCGGCTCTCCTTCCAGTAGAACCTTGTCAAACCTTTCTAGGAACAATCGGTCTGACTCATCATCAGTTTGTTTAAGGTCAGATAATCGATGTCTTTGAGACAGGTAAGACCCGACCATTGAAAAAAGGGAGAGGAACTCCTTGCCCAATTGGGCAAATGAATGAACGGAAGCCGGTGGGATAGCCAAAAACCATTTATGAATTCGGTCCCCTAAGGTAAGGGGAAAATTCCGATATTGGATAGCATCACTTGCCCCAATGGAAATCATGATTCGGGGATCGGCAGTTCCCTCGTACTGAATGTTGGAAGGGAACTGAATCTTCTTTTGAATAGGGGCCTTCAGAATAATAGATGACAGTGGTGAGGAAGAGAGGGTGGTTGCCCCAACACCCCGTTGTAAGTCCAACTGACTTTGCATGCTTTTGATGGCCTTCTTCATTGCCACCAGCTCGTCCAGAGATGCCCACTGACTCGGAGGCTGTTCGGCGAACAATAATGCATGACCATTTGGAGGGGGAATCTCATGTGCTGGTTTTTGGGGTTGTGCGCTCCATTAGGACCCAGACGACCAAAGGCCGCCCTGGTCAGCCTCTCATGGACTAACTGGCGAGCTGAATTCTGGTCTGGTCGACCTACATCAGCTCTGGGTTGAGCTTTATTTTTATTATGTTCTGGTCAACCAAGTCTATCCAGTACGCTCTGTTGTGTGGTCCCATGACTGGCCTCCATTGCCTGGCCGGAGGTAGATTCGCCGTGGCTGGCGGGCTCATCGAACTGCTTCGCCTTGTCCTTTGCTTTCTGGGCTTGAGCACTGTCTGCCTCATTAGGCCACTCATCCCGAACCTTCTCATGCCTTAGAGCCTCTATTGGGCCAAGCCTTGCTCTGGTATGAGAAGGACCAGGCCGCCCCTGTTATTTCTGCAATGCTTAAAGCACTGCAATTGTGCGAGCAAGGTCGTCGAGGTTACGAGATAAAACTTCAAGCTCCGGGGGCATAGGTTGACTGGTTGTCGACCTGTTATTATCCACAGGCCGAGCTGCTTGAGCTCGCCGGCCAGCTAAGGAGCCTCTAGTTGGTGAGCCCCTCATTGAATGGTGGGAATGTTGTGTTTCCCGAGATTGAGACATCTTGAGTTGAATACTTATGTTAATCTTCAAATGTTCAAATCTTCAAGTGAAGAACACCAAGAACACATAGAACACTTTTGCTTGAGTTTTCAAGAGAAATTCAAGAATTTTTTCAAATCTTCAAGTTTTAAAGTTGAAGTTCTTGATAATCACACTTAATCGGGGGTTCGGACCCCCCTTCTAGCGCTAATTTGTTGATGATAAATCCTAATTGCGTGGATTAATGGCTGTTTTTAGTAGTTAATCGGATCACCAAACAATAAAGTGTGATTGATTACTACCGTAAATAGTAAATATGATAGATCGGGATTAAGAAAATGTAAATACGAGTATTGATTTTGTATTTATTTTGTATGTATGTGTTAATTTAGTTGTATGAGTTTGTGTAGGCAGAGTATACTTGTATATTTGAATTTAGATTTACTTTTATTCATGAATATTAATGGTTTTTATACAAGTCCTTCAAGTATGAGGTGGAATGACTAGGGGTGGACCAAATACCGAAAATATCGGTATACCGCACTTACCATACCGAAAAATACCGAATTTATCAAAAATTTCGGTATACCGTAATTTTCGGTACGGTATGATACCATACCGAAATTTTTGGTACGGTATCGGTATGAATATTTAGAAAATAACGGTATACGGTATCATACCGAAATACCGAAATATTTTCGGTATATACCGGTATATCGGAATATTTTCGGTATACCAATAATATTTCGGTATACCGACAATATTTCGGTATTTCGGTATACCGGTATATACCGTACCTTTAATTTATTATTAAAATTGAATACTTAAATTATTTTCATATTAAATAATTAGTTAAATATTTCGGTATGGACCGGTATGACCGGTATTTCGGTATGAATCGGTATTTCGGTATGCATTGGTATTTCGGTATGGACCGGTATATACTGAAATATCGGTAAAGTACGGCATACTGAATGTTCGGTACGGTATGCGGTATGCATTTTTGGTATACCGAAATTTTCGGTACGGTATCGGTATGGATTTTTGCATACCCGAAATTTTTGGTACGGTATGCGGTACGGTACGGTATGCCACCCCTAGGAATGACCTTTGCTCTCCCATGTGTGCATGCTTGACACATGGTGAGTTGACTACTTGACCTTATCTAAGCTAATTTCTATCCTCTAAGCTGGATTAGCTCGTATTAGTAAGTTGTTCGTCTCTTTTGGACTTGTCCTTGAGGAGTTCTTAGTTTGATCTTGTTGGTCGATTTGCTTTCTGCCTTGTCTCTTTGGCTAAAGTAGCTCGCTAGGGCCTTATTCAGATTCAGATGGTCTTTATTTTGATGTAATTCGACTTGGTGAAGTAGCTCGCCTAGCTAGAGTAGTTCGTTTTGACTTTCCAGGTCGGCCAGACTTGACTTGTCTTATTTAATCTCACTTCTTGTGGGGTTACCTTGCTTAAACCTATTCGCCTTAAGTAGGATGTAGATTGGTCTTTACTTTGATGTAGTTCGACTTGGTGAAGTAGTTCGTCTAGTTGGAGTAGTTCGTTTTGACTTTCCAGGTTGGCCAGACTTGACTTGTCTTGTTTAATCTCACTTCTTGTGGGGTTACCTTGCTTAAACATGTTCGCCTTAAGTAGGATGTAGCTCGCCTATCAAGAAGTAACACATATTTACTCTAATATCAAAGCACATTTTATCCACCAATAACATACATTTGCTCTAACATTTACACATGTTTGTTCCAACAGTAACACACATTTGCTTTTAGAGTAACATATAATTGTTCTTATGGTAAAACTACCTGAGAGGATGCTTTTGTGCATCTTTGCAAACACATCCTTATCCATTGAGTAAGACATTTATATTATTATAGTAATACACTTTTCACTACCTTACATGTGTTATTGTATGGAAAAGTAATTATTTTTATTAAAATAAATAAATATTTGTGAAACCCAATATTTGAATACTCCCTCCGTCCCGATATTAACTTCCCATTGCTTTTGGGCACAATATTTAAGAAGGGTAATTAAATATAGATATAGTACAGGTGATTTGATGGAGAGATGAGATAATAAAGTGTAATATGTTTAAATGAGTGGATATGAATAAAATGTATGAATATAATATTATTAATTGATGTCAAAGGTATGAGAAGTTAGTAATTGGATGGACAAAAGTGACAAAATGGAAAATTAATAGCGGGACGGGGGGAGTAGATAGTAACACACATTTTACCTTATTTTGTATGCAAAAATATTTATTTCAGTAAAAATACACAAAAATTGGTGAAAAACAATTTTTAGTCTTAAAGTAACACATATTTTGCCCTTCAATAACATGCATTTGTCCATATAGTAATACAAACTTGAAACAAAAATTTTGAAACTTGACTTGCGTAAGATTTTGGGAATAATTCACCAGATCCAACCAGACCCGGACAAGATCCGCTAATTTTTTAAATATAATTTATTCTATGAATCCTATATCCATAATATATTTAATAAAACAATTTGTGAATGCAATAAAATAGAGAAGAGATGATTGCCAAAAATCTGAAAAACAAGTGAGAAAAATGATATTATGTCTAATACACAATGAAAATTAAGAATATATTTTTATTTTTTTTACTAAAGAATAAATTAATATTCTGATTTTTTTTAATTTTTATTGAATATTAAAAAAACTCAATAAACGTTTAAGCTAATGTGGTTGTACCATATTCTTCTATTTCATTGTTATGTCCCAAATTATTTCATTTGTGTTGGAATTCAATAAACAAGGGAGATAGACCAACCTCGTAATTGCAGTGGAAGAAAATCGAGTCGATTAAATTCTACGTATAATTTGTGATCCTCGTTGTTAGAACTCAATTACGTGAATTAATTCTCGAATTGATTCATATTCCACCATATAAGTGCCTTAGTATTTAGTATTATATGATCAGTATAATTGTGGCATGAAGAATTCTCTTGTGAATTCTCCTACGTATATTGATCCATTGTAGAAGAAAGATAAAAATCATTAATTTTAATTTTTCTCCTTTTCCATATATATGGGACTTAGAAGTCCTGTAATATTTCTTGTGGAAGTTACCCAGTAACTCCCTCTTATCTTATCCACTTAATGGGTAGATATTTATATTTAATAAATTAATAATAAATAACTTTCAGTTTGAAATTTTTGTGTTCTCAGTAAAAACTAATTAAATAAATGAGCTCAATAATATGTATCCCACATTGGTTAGCTATCATTGCTAAAAGTTAATTTTGTTATAAATCTAGCATATTTATTATACCATATCTAGAAGATTTGATGTGGACATCACTAATGGACTTATAACCTAAATAGGTTTTAGGTCTAGACTAGGTTTTTTCTATTATAAATATATCATTGTACTCAGAATTGTATACACACAAATATTAGTGAAACTCCTGGCATGGTACGCCCCCAGACGTAGTCGTTATCGACGAACTGGGTGAACAAATTCGCATCTCTATTTTACGCTCTCGATTTACAACACGTTATCAGCACGAGTACTCCACCCAATTAGATTATTAAAATTTCCGACAAAGTTATAACTAGGCAGCAAGAATCTTTCATGGGTTTAATTCCTTTGAATTAAATTAACAAGTTCTTTTGTGGAATATATAATACATGCTATGATGCTAAGCATTCTACACCGTCAAAAGCTTTATACTCGTGCTTGCCACAATTCTGTCGTCAATCCTTCTTCAATTATGCAGAAGCCACAAATCAATTATAAGTGAGTCAAATCCAAGCACGAGACTCTACCCGTAGCTAATCGGTACAGATCTAAATTAATTTTCTTTATTCCATGATTATTAATTTTCTTTATTCCATGATTATTAATTTTCTTCTATTTGCAATTAATTGGATCAAATCCAATTGAGAAAAAAAGGGTTTAAACGAGCGCACATTGCCGCCACACGGCCGCAGCCCTTACGCCCGCAACGCCTGCCGTCTGCCGCACATGTCGCACCCGCCGTCCGCCGCGCATGTCGCGTCAGCAGCGCACATCGCCCGTCGCGTCTGCCTGCACGTACCCGTGCGCCTGTCATCGCGCATATCCGTATGCCCGCGCACGCCCTCGCACCCGTTGCCACTTGCACCCGCACGCGCCCACGGGCCTATTGCTGAGCACGCTCGTGTGCCCGCCGACCGAACCAGCTCGCGAGCCTCTCCGTGCGCTCGCCCGCCGTTTACTTCCGGACATTGAGCTCGTCGGCTCCATCCCCGTCCATGCAGCCCTTGCCCTTCTTGGGTCGTATTGAACCCAATGCGACTTGAATCTTATTATTTATTTGGGCCTTCATTTAATTTCGATAATATTTTTGAGCCCTCAAATTATTTTATCAAATTTTTCGATAAATACTTGAAAACAATTAAAAGGTAATAATTATTGCATATTAATTATGCCCGAATTTTTTTTGGAATTAATTTTAATATTAGTTCTCCATAAATTTATTAATTTTATATGCTTAAGTGATATATGCGCATGCTTTTATGATTTATTTATCTTGCATGCATTATTACTCTTGCACATAGTCTCCTTATTATAGTCCACATATATTGCACGGGTAGGCGGCGTCCGGTACTTGTCGGACCGTAAATTATGTTTTAGATAGACGGCGCCCAATTCTTGTTTCTATGTGCTCTTGAATAATCAAATAAATCCTTATTTCTCCGTTGTCAATAAACTGGTCACCATACTCACCATGTCACTTTAAAAATTGTAGTGTTTAATGTCTGATATTACAATGAGAGAATTCGATGAGCTTGCTCTTGATGGTAGTAACTACCTGACATGGGCGCTAGATGTCGAGATCTATCTAGCCCCAACTGAGTTGAGCGAAGCCATTGTCGAAGGTTCAAAATCCACTAACGCCCGGAAGGCGAAAACATTGATTTTTCTCCAGAATCACCTGAATGAGGATCTGAAAAATGAATACCTCACTCAAAAATACCTCGGAACGTTGTGGAAGTCCCTGAAGGACCGTTTCCAACAACAAAATGATATACTCCTCCCTCCGGCACAATACGATTGGTTGAACCTCCGTCTCCAAGACCTTAAGTCTATAACGGAGTACAACTCTGCTTTACAGCGTATTGTAACCCATTGGATGTAGAACACTCTTTCAACATTCCACACTAGCAACCTTATACTCCAGCAGCAGTATAGGGCCAAATATATGATCGGTCGCAAACGTGGAAGGAGGAGAGAGAGTAAGAAAATTTGGGCCAAAGGCCGAGCTCGTAGTACATCCGGTGGTCACAGAACCTCGAACGATAATCAAGCTCAGAATCGTGGAAAGTGTGTACCCAATACGAACTTCACTATACGAAAACCTGGCTCTCAAGACAACGATGATCTCTTGAGCTCGTAACTCAAAAACTTTGGAGACAATGAGTAATTTGAGTATTTGATTATTTTAGTACTTTTTTTGTTTTTTGTTAAAACAATTTATATTTTGGATCCTATCTTTCGGATATTTTATTTTATGGATGATATGATTTAGCTTTTATGTGTTTACCTTAATGCTATCCGTCAAATTTATTTGGATATTGCTATTCTTATACATGGCTTGTAAACATATCAGCTATTAGGTTTGGGCTTTTTCCCTCTGGCATGATGGATACAAATTGTGATTTATGTTTGGTAGATAGCGCCACCACACACACAATCTTAAGAGATAGGAAGTATTTTCATAACTTGGTAGAACATAAGGGGAGTGTAACTACGATAGCTAATGCTAATATTATGATAGTGGGCTCCGGAAGAGCTTTCATTTTCCTCCCCATGGGTACCGAACTCATAATTGATAATGCTTTATTGTTTCCACAATCTAAGCGTACCCTGCTTAGTTTTAATGATATAAGATCTAATGGCTATCACAATGAAACTGAAACTGAGAATAATAACGAATATTTTTTGATGACTATTACTCGAGGTAGCCGTAACCAAGTTATAGAAAAACTTCCCACTTTCTCTTCTGGATTGTACTATTCCTACATCCGGCCGTCTAATCTCCATCTAGCTATGAGTATGAAATTTTATGACCTGAACTCCTTTAAATTATGGCATCAGCGGTTAGGTCATCCAAGACAAACTATGATACGTAGGATTCTATCTAATTCCATTGGTCATAATATTTCGAATAATAGAATCCCTCCTGTTGATGAATTTATATATATAATGCATGGTCTAAGGGTAAATTAATAGTGCGTCCGTCGCGCACCAAGGTGGGACTAGAGTCTCCGATTTTCCTTGAATGGATTCAGGGAGACATTTGTGGACCGATTCACCCAGCATCAGGACCATTTCGGTATTTCATGGTCCTAATTGATGCCTTCACTAGGTGGACATATGCCTGTTTGTTGTCTACCCGCAATCAAGCTTTTGCAAAGCTCATTGTGAAAACTATCGAGCTTCGAGCTCAGTTCCCAGATTATCCAATAAAATCTATTTGAATGGATAATGCTCCTGAGTTTTCCTCAAAAGCCTTTACATATTACTGTATGGCTCTGGGAATTAAAGTGGAGCATTCGGTCCCCTACGTCCACACCCAAAATGGTCTTGCTAAAGCGCTAATAAAACATATCAAACTTATCGGTAGACCATTGCTTATGAACTCTAGATTACGCATTTCATGTTGGGGGCATGCAGTCCTACATGCATGACACCTGATACAAATTTGTCCAACTGCATATAATGATCATCCCCCCTACAGTTAGTGCATGGGAAAGAACCAAGCATTTTCAATCTGCGTATTTTTTTTATGTGCGGTGTATGTTCCGATAACATTACAAAAGCGGACCTCTACAAGCCCACAAAGGAAGCTAGGTATTTACATTGGATTTGACTCTCCATCCATCGTGAAATACCTAGAACCTTTGTCCAGGGATCTATTTACGGCCCGGTTCGCTGACTGCATGTTCGATGAAGATCACTTCCCGGCATTAGGGGGAGATCCGAATTCAAAATTGAATGAATGTCAGGAACTTACGTGGAACATAAGTAATCTTCAGTATCTAGATCCACGCACTAGTCAATCTGAACTAGAAGTTTAGAAGACCATTAACTAGTAAAATTTAGCAAACAATCTGCCAGATGTGTTCACTGACCATAGAGGTGTAACTAAATTGCATATACCTGCAGTAAATGCTCCCCAAAGGTTGAGGTCCCAAGCAAATCAAGTATACATGTCCCTACACGCTAGAAACGTAAAGGTCCTACAACTAATACACACACACCTAAAAGAAAGGCTAGCAAAACTGGTCAGCCGAAGGTGAAATCTCTAGAAGAGATTCGTCTAGAAAACTTAAAGTCTCTAGAAGAGATTTGTCCAAAAGACGAGTGTCCTAGTGATGAAGCACGTGCACAAAATATTCAAAGCATTAGGACCGTGGAATGACCAGACCCAGATACACTGGAAAATGAAGAAGGTCTGGTTGACATAAATGTTGAAGTCTCTATGAATTTCATATATACGAGATAAATATATAATATAAATATTATTGTCGTCAACGATACATTTGCAGCGGCAATTGCTCTTTTCGTTATTAATAATGATCTAGATCCAAAACCCAAAACTATTGCTGAGTGCCGGAAGTGCTCCGATTGGGTAAAAGAGGCAATTGAAGCGGAGCTCGCATCGCTAAATAAAAAAAATTGGCTCTATCATTCGTACACCTGCACTAGCTGTCCCTATAGGATATAAATGAGTTTTTATACGAAAACAAAATGAGAATAATACTGTGGAGAGATACAAAGCGAGGCTAGTAGCTCAAGGGTTTTTGTTGAGACCCGGTATTGATTTCGATCAAACCTATTCTCCCGTAATGGACGCAATAATGTTCGGCTACTTATTATCTTTGGTAGGTAAATTGAATCTCCAGATGAGATTAATGGACATTGTAACCGCATATTTATACGGATCACTAGATGCCGACATCTATATAAAAATCCCCGATGGATTTGAGATTCCCCAGATGAGGAATGGAGAAAATCGCAGTATGTATAGCATAAAACTGCAGAAGTTGTTGTACGGCTAAAGCAATCAGGCCTCATGTGGTACAACTGACTTAGTAAATTCCTCCAGAAGAAGGTATACACGATTAATATAGCTTTCCCATGCATATTCACGAAGAAATCGCAAGGTGGGTTTTGCATCATATCCGTATATGTTGATGATCTATTCATAAGCAGAACATGCAAAGAGATTGAAGAAGTCAATTCAATCTTGAAAGCTGAATTTGAAATGAAAGTCTTGGGTAAAACCAAGTATTGCCTCGGCCTGCAGATCGAGCATCTCCCAGAAGGAATTCTTATACATCAGTCAACCTACGTGAAAAAGGTATTGTAGAGATTTCATATGGATAAATTTCATCCACTAAGCACACCTATGGTTGTCCGATCCCTCGAAGTGGATAAGGACCCATGTAGACCAAGAGAAGATACATAAGAAATTCTGGGGCCAGAAGTTTCTTATCTTAGCGTTGTTGGAGCATTACTCTATCTCGCAAATTGCACTAAACCGGACATTGCATTTGCAGTTAATTTACTTGCGAGATATAGCACTTCTCCTACAAGGAGACATTGAAATGTTGTTAAGCATGTTCTACGGTACCTTCAAGGGTCTCAAGATCTTGGACTGTATTACTGTAAGAACCAAGACAAAACCTTGGTAGGTTATGCGGATGCTGACTATTTGTCTGATCCCCACAATGCCATATCCCAGTCTGATTACATGTCTCTTTGTGGCGGTACCGCGATCTCATGGAGATTGGTTAAACAAACCATAGTTACCATGTCTTCAAACCACTCAGAGATAATACCTTTATTTGAAGCCGCACGAGAATGTGTTTGGTTAAAATTCTTGGTAAAACATATTGGTGACTCGTGTGGTATTGCTAAAGGTGATACATCCCCCTCTGTTATATTCGAAGACAACACAACTTGCATCGCACAAATGAGTGTTGGGTACGTCAAAGGAAACTTGGCGAAACATATTTCACCTAAGTTTTTCTACCCATACGAACTCCAGAAGAGTGGCGTGATTACTATTCAAAAGGTGCATTCTAGTGACAATCTAGTAGATCTGTTCACTAAGTCCATACCTACATCTACTTTTGAAAAGTACGTTCATGGTATTGGGATGTGAAAGTTCAAAGGGTTGTCGTCTTCAGGGAGAGCGGTAACCCCGAAGTAAATCCAGAAGATTTGATCCGGAAGATCAATAAAGTTACGTTCCTCCCTAACTAAATATTTGGTCATTACTTAACACATGGAGTTTTTATGACAAGACATATATGTGTCGTAATGTCCAAGGAGGAGTGTTATAAATCTAGCAGATTTATTATACCAAATCTAGAAGATTTGATGTGGACATTACTAATAGACTTATAACCTAAACGGGCTTTAGGTTTAGACTAGGTTTTTTCTAGGAGGCTACGGTTTTCCTTTCGCTCCAGGCAGCCGTTACAGTCACTTTCCTTCAAGTGGCAGCCTCCAGACCCAGGATGGTATAAAGTTAATGTTGATGGTAGTTGCTTACACGGTAAAATTTCGGTTGGTGGCATTTTTCGAACTTCTAGGGGCTTCTTCGCGGCTGCATATTCACACTTGGCTGGAACGGGTTCCCCTTTTGAAGCTGAGGTTTATGCGGTGCTTCATGCTTTGGGCTTAGCTTACTCCTTGGGCTGGACAAAGCTTTGGATTGAGTCGGACTCTCAATTAGCTGTGCAGTTGTTGAATAGTTAGCGGACCGCAACACCTCCGTGGAAGCTGCGACCATATTGGGATACTTGTTCGAGACTGTGGGACAGGATGGAGTTGAAGATTACTCATATTTTTCGTGAGGGAAACAGGCCGGCGGACTTACTTGCCAAACGT
Organism: Ballota nigra; assembly: GCA_947034835.1. Lineage (NCBI taxonomy): Eukaryota > Viridiplantae > Streptophyta > Magnoliopsida > Lamiales > Lamiaceae > Ballota > Ballota nigra. Next base: position 23,333,976 of record OX344722.1, on the reverse strand, counting down.
CATGAATATGCCACTTATATGGCTGTTTGTCCATCTTTTTTGGAATAATTTTTGTACTGCGATATGAACCTGGAATACTTCCATATTTCAAATTAGAGGAGTTCCGTTTTCCCTTGAATTTTTGGGTTTAGCAAGGGTTTTTACTCGGGCTCCGGCCGCGAGATTGACATGGGATCGACATGTGATTCACATGTCATCTCTGCGGCTTTTATGACTTAAGGTTTGGATTTTATTTTGAGTTAATAAAATAGTTATTAACTATTATAAATAGATCATTGTACTCAGAATTATATACACGCATACACACACATATTAGTGAAACTTCTGGCATGGTACGCCCTCAGACATAGTCGTTATCGATGAACTGGGTGAATAAATTCACGTTTCTATTTTACGCTCTCGATTTACAATAAATTTTATCATATTCAAAGGTATTGGAAATTGATTTGTAACCGCATCAATTTTTCTCACATCTCCTTATATTTGAAGAAATCATATATTAGAGAATTTTAATTTGTGGAAAATCTAAACAATGAAAATTAAGTATATATATATATATATATATATATATATATATATATTTTAGTTTTTATTGAATATAAAAAAACACAATGTAATTAATTCTTAATCCTAATTTTATTTTAGTAATATTATAAAGAAATTACTCAATCTGATTGTAAAACCCACTGAAAGATTGATGATTCAAAAAATTTATGCAAGCCACACCTCGGATTTGCTGGAACAAGAAAAGTGAATAATATCTTACCTGAAGTATTTTTAAAATTTGAGATATTTTTCTTGGATAATCTATTGTCGTTGTCTTTAAGGGTCCCTTTGGTAGGGGGTAATTAATTAGTAGCTAGATTTTATTTCTATGTTTAATTAGTGATATAGGTATTATTTACATGTGTTTGGTAACAAATAAAAAGATGTGTACTATATTATTTTGAGTGTTTGGTAGGTGATACTTTTGTTGCTATTCTTTTTATTCAATTGTTTGGTAGGGTATATAGTATTTCCATTTTAGTTTTTTTTTAATAAAATCGTAACTTCAGCAAAATAACGAGGCTTGAGACACGGTCGTGAAGGTAATATTTCACTTACCCACATTGTTTCCCACTGTTTGTTATTCGTTTTCAGACTTGTCAATGCATGCCTCGTGTTATATGAGCAATTTTTGATATAATAATGTGTATTAAGATTGTTCTTGGCCAATGACTAGTTGATGCATGACCCGATACACTTCTATTAGTTCAGATTGGTTTCTTGTTATTTGTTTTTTAGGGGATATATGCAAATTATCCCACACTGTGTTATAATTTTTTTTTTTTGAAATTAGTGAACATATGTTTATTATTTTCGAAATAAAACGTATCATAACTTTGAAATACCCATGTGATTTAAAATTTAGACTATTGACAGAAACACAAATAATGTCTCAAATAAGAAGCATTAAACACAATAAGAAACTAATGCAATAGCAGCAAAGATGACCTTAATGTAACAAGTAATAAACAAATACGTACAACTGATCATAATAAGTGATAAAAACAAAAACCAGAACATGGTTCTCCCGGAAGAAGTTTTTTCAGTTTGCACCACAACATTATGAAAAGGGTCTAAACTACATATTAGTTAGAGATATGGAAGCAATGAAAGTTCTCATTTATTTTCATCATGCCGGAAGTAAGTAAGAGATATGGAATGAGATAATGTTAAAGTGAAGCTAGCAGTGCCAATTAAAATTGCAAAAACAACACAAACCGGAGTTTTGAGGATCAAGTTCAATAATCCTCTCGACCACTCTCTTAGCTAAACTTGGACCATTGCAACACTTAATTGTAACATCCATCTCAACCGTCATTTTTTTTATTTACTTAGAAAAATATATATACATCACAAAATGCGCATACAAATCACTCAGAATGCTGCAAATATTGTAAAGAATACTAAGAAAAATGTTAGAAAAACAAGTGAATACATGATTCTAAAGTCATGGGTTTTATTAGCAATTATTACTGACCTTGCAATAATTAGAAATTTATTTTTCAAGATACCTCTACTATTATTATTGAACCTTCTAATAAAAGCAACAAGTGGCCAAATAATTAGAGTTTGAGCAATCTTCACCTTCATGTTCAAACATGCAACTACTAATCAATCAGACATCAAGAGTAAAACCAACAATTCAAACAAAACACTATATACCGATCATCAACTTGAGGGTCGACCTAGTTTTCCCAGCATCAGAGGCTCGGGAATAGCATTCCAATACCAAGTAAGAATGCCCATGCTCATATCTAGGAGTGAAGAATCATGGAAGATAACCTATAACCAGATTCATTTGAAAATAATTGATGCAATTAACCATAAAGCAGTAACCAGACTAGTAAAGATTTCAAAGATTCACAATTCTTGATGCAAGAAAATAACAAACCAAAGTCTTCGACCCTTTACACAATCCAAAGAAGAAAGGCATGTACGTCACAGTTAAAAGAAACGAAGCAAGCATATGAATGAAGAACGTGGAGCCAAATTTACCCTAAATGTAGAAGTTAGTAAATGAAATTGTGCATGAGCCTCTAAATGAAGAACACATGCTAACTAAAGCCCGGTAAAATCAGATTTTGTATTCAATTTCATAGCCAAAAAGGTATTAATAACGAATCAGTGAGCAAATCATTTGTGAAAATATACCATAATAATCAATTAGATAATCTTTAGAAATACATAAAAGCACATAGGAGATCATCAAAGATTGCAATCAACAGTTCAATGTTTAATGACAATTTTAACTGAAAATAAGTTAGCCCACATGAATATTCCAAGAAAAACCTAATGAAATCTACCACAACTGGATCATAGCCTAGCAATATTACATACTAAAGATGAATGCAGATACAATCATGCCAGCAAATATCGGAAAATGTTCTTCGAAGGCAATGCTAATACAATATTTTTACACGAACACAAGGAATCAAACATTCATCAACATGATCCAATCTCAAAACAAGATGCAAAAACAGATCAAAATTGCTAGTCCATTTACTTCTATACTGCAATATGTACTAAAACAGTACATTTACACACACTACAAAGAACATCAAGGGATGGTCAGATAAATCGAAGAACACACTTAAACATCAATCACAATATCCTCTATTTCAATAACATTAGAGATTATAAATAAGAAAAGGTAAATTCTCTCCATACAAACAATATACACTCATAGAAGACAAGGGACTTAAGAGTTTATATGGCATCCCCCCAGTCTTCACCGATATCCATTAGATTCTCCCCTCTTTCCTTCATACTTCTTTTGTTCATTTATAAAAAAATCATTGTATTTTCCGTACATGTTTATTAGTGAACTTCTCAAAATAGTGTCGATTTCCACATTGTCAATTATCATCCTAGCATGAACTTGCTTCCCCAATTCATGACCTTTGAGCTCTGAACAAGCCCCAACTACCGATGCCCAAATAAACGGATCCCACCTATATGTTCCCCTATTTTCAATCGTTTCCCACTCCAAGAAATCCTTAAAAAGGGCCAAAGCAATCCTTGACTTCTCATTTCTGGCATACCCGTGAATCATTGTGTTCCATGCAACTCCATTCTTCTGAGGCATTTTCTCGAACAATTGCTGCGCGACATCCAAGTCTCTGGCTCTTGCAAATCTGGAAAGGATTACGTTCCAAGAGTACTCATTCTTGTGGGGCATCGCGTGGAACACGTGTCAAATCGGCGAATTCGAGTTTAATTTCGGAAACCCACCCCACGGCCGGATGAATTTGGTGTTCGATTCGCAAAACATGAAGAAATTTTTAATTAAGCAACAGAGAAGTTGTAATTCGGGTAAACTCAAATAGAGACAATAGAAGCAACCGAAGAGTGATACGTTAATTGGGTGCCATGAAGTAGTCGCTGGAACTGGAGCTTCTTCTTCCGCGATGAGGGCCTCACCAAATTCCTCTCCGTCGAGTGGTTTCTGGTTGAAGCCAAGAAAGTAAAATCTGAATTTGAAACAAAAAAACAACCCTAATCTATTCCTTTCTCTAGAGATAACACTATACCACCAACTTGGTGGTATATGTATTGCAAAGGTGAACAGGGTCTCGGAGAGAAAGTAGGGGAGTTGAAGTGTCGGGTCGCCTCTTTTACCGGGCAAGAGGCACGGGAACGAGCTGCTACCAAATGGGTGATAAGGAGTGAATTGATTTATTTCACCCCATTTTCACACCCTTTTCACCCCTACCAAAGGGACCCTAAGAAGAACTTGAATGTAAAGAGATCACTTCTTCTTTATGTGGATTATGTGGTTTTGTGAAAATAATTGTTACTATAACATTTTTTTAAGGGCAAAGTACAGAGTGAAATAAGTTGACACATAAACCATTTTCAAAGATATAAATTATTTCACAAAAAAAATAAAAAAAACTTAGTTGTTTTCACTAAAAAACTATTAATTAAATGGTATTAATTGTTTTATTAAAGGGTATTGTTTACACTACACGATATGAATTGTCCGACTAAAAAATATTGAAAAGTGATTTATATATAAATAAATTTCACATTATACATACTCTTTTTAAGAATCACTGCACATAATATGTTCGACAAAATAATTAAATGAAAATATATAAGTTGTATCGAGTGTTGAAATTTCTTTTGTATAATATAAAAATTATCATTTCCAACTTGAAAATATATCACTCAAATATATATTGATACTGTGAGTTCTTGCTGAAGAAGTAATTGAATACGGTTTTGATCCGTGTAACTGAATGTGTAATTTTTCTATGGTAAGACTGCATATAAATAGATGTATTAGAAAAGGGCTTGGGCTTAAGCTTGAATTAAATAAGGGCTATAATTTAAATGCGGGCTTTTGAATTATTATCTCAATAAAAATAGGAATTATAATATGAAAGAAAATATATTTCCCAATGAAGTAAATAAGAAATTTGTATATTTAATAAAATTACAAGAGTCAATTCTGAATAAAAAAATTATTTAGCAGCTAATAATGAAATATAAAAAATATCCCTTGATAAAACTTTTGAGTTTTGAAAAATTTATAATTTAGTAAAACTTGATATTTTGGAATAGTGTGAATTAAAATAAATAAATAACTTAAAATTTTGGGTTCTTACATTCTGCACCACTAATAACACTTTCGTCCTCTAAATTCAGAAATTTATTAACTCTTAAAACTATATGCAAAACTTTGATACTATCATTTCATACAATATATTATGTTATATTTATTTGATATATAATTGACAATTAATATATTTCCTTTAATATATAAATTTGGACATAATAATTAAAAAAATTGTACATACAATTTCCTTAATTCATTACCAAATAAACCTCCTATGTCATATTAACACAATGTTGTTCACAAAGATTTTTTTCAAAATTTGTAATTAAAATTGTTTGGATTCTATTCTAGTATATATATTGGAAATGATATAGTGCCCACCGGTGGGCACAATTTTTATGCCAACCGCTTATGTGGCTGTTGAGATATATTAGTTTTGATGATTTTCCAAAACCACATGTAATAGGTTTGAAGCAGTCAGGATTATAAATTATAGTTTCAGGTTAGGCTAGTTTGTTTTTTTAGTTGAACATGGTGTTGGTTTAAGTTAGTGAGTTAGGAAGAATGTAAGCAAGGTCAGTTGTATTGATCTGGGTGCACCTTGGCACGTTAAAAACAAGTCAATCCTTAGTGGATTCTCTTGTTAAATTAGGACCGTGGACGTAGGAGCTTGAGTCTCTGAACCACGTCACATTGCGTGTCGTCTACTGTTTTCAATATTGCTTAAGTATTTGATAAATGTTTTAAGTGTATACTCACTGAGAGTACTTCGAAAGAAAATCAGTCAGGAAGAATTAATCTCACTGACAGGCTTAAGCACGCACTCGAGAGTTCAATCTCCCGAGTCACTGCTTTGTTAAGAGCCTGAGCTCACAAGTCAATTGTCACAGACTTGAGAGCTCTGACTCTTAGCAATGCAGTGACTTGAGTGTCCCGCACTGAACTCATCAAAAAAAATTTCTCCGAAATTCCCATTCTGTTGTTTGAAAGTTGTTTGAAAACGTGACCATCAATTGGTATCAGAGCAGGTTGTTCATATGACCACTGATCCAATTTTGTTAAGAAAAATGGTCAACCAAATAGATCTTAAATATTTTAAACCATGGGAATTTCTACATTTTTCAACTATTACGTGTTGTTCTGACATTACTCTTGTAATAGAAAATCTTTAGTGTTAGAAGTTTTTGGAATCATCAAAAAAGGGAAAATTGTTAGGATATATTAGTTTTGATGATTTTCCAAAATCACATGTAATAGGTTTGAAACAGTCAGTATTATATCTTATAGTTTCAAGTTAGGCTAGTTTATTTTTCAGTTGAACAGGTTGTTAGTGGAGAAGAACTCAGTTGAGGAAGCACTCAGTGGAGGAAAACTCAGCTGAGGGGGGAACTCTACTGAGGGGGAACTCAGTGAGGGGGAACTCACTGACACAGCCTGAGGAAGTAAAGATGACATCACAAGAAAGACAGACAGAATCCATGCCAGGAGACATGAACCTGAAGAGGAGCCTGAAGGAAGTCCCACTGAGTATAAACCTGACTATTCTAAGCTAAGTCAGTGGACTACTCAATGAAGAGCATGATCAGGAGGACCAGTGTTGTACCTAGTAGACCCTGAAGAAGTCAGGCTACTGAGGTCAGGGAAGATTGTCAATCAGCCTTATGACAATCTTCTTGGAAAGATCTTTATGTGTCTACAAGTGGACAACTACACTGAAGACATTCATAGCTACTGAAGATCTTCAAGTCTGTGGAGGATAACTCATCTGAAGTCAGTATGCCCTGAACAAGCTCACTGAACCAAAGAGCCGTTGGACTCAGTCCACGTGGACCAATCAAGTCAAGGCAGCCCATCCGACATGTACAAGGCCGCATTCCAAGAAAAATAGGTGAACCTAATAAATTGTCTGGATTCAAATACGATTCTCTCCAATGGTAACATTTGAATCCACACCATAAATACAAGCTCATAGCTGCGTGTTCAAGTGTGTGAGAGGAGGAAAATCTACACCTACAAGCTATGAGGGTGTGAGAGCTTTAGTACAGTCCAAGAGAGGTATAAGGAAGTACTTCTTACACCCACAACACTGACCATTAGGGTCTTCACTTATATTCTTTGAGTGTCAAGCTTGTAACTCTTAGCTTAGAGAGGTTTTCCCAACCTTAGCTTTAGGCTAACATATTGTAGGGGAAAACCTCACCTAGTTGGAGAAACCCAAACTAAAACCAAAACCTGTCAGATTTGTTGGTTAAAGTTAGTGAGTTAGGAAGAATGTAAGCAAGGTCAGTTGTATTGATCAGGGTGCACCTTGACACGTTAAAAACAAGTCAATCCTTAGTGGATTCTCCTGTTAAATTAGGACTATGGACGTAGGAGCTTGAGTATCTGAACCACGTCACATTGAGTGTCGTCTACTATTTTTAGTATTGCTCAAGTATTTGATAAACATTTTAAGTGTATGCTCACTGAGAGTACTTCGAAAGAAAATCAGTCAGGAATAATCAATCTCACTGACAGGCTTAAGCACGCACTCAAGAGTTCAGTCTCTCGAGTCACTGCTTTTGCTAAGAGCCTGTGTAATACCCTAGGTTTTCATGATCTTATCTGCTTTATTAAGTGCTTTATAATTCTATATGAATTTATGTGATGCATTTACATCCAAAATTATGCAAAGGCACATTTATGTGTTTTATTTGCTCGATATTTACAATTAACGTATTATTTGCTCAATACATACTTATTCTTGAGACTTTATAATTTTTATATGTTCTTTATTTTATGTCTTAAAGTATTTGATATAGAAATTAATATAGTCCTTAAGTCTAGTAATTTATTTCACAAGTTATAAGTTGAAAAATGAACGTTTCTTCAAGAAACGAATTACGTATCGATTGCTCGATGTTTTTTTATGATTAGTATATAGACTTTATAATTTATTTAGAGGCTTAGAAGATTTTTAATTTTATTTCATAAGATAGTGTAAGTAATTTCATGCATAATGTACCTTAAAAGCATTAAATAAATTAGAAAATCATAATTTCTTTTATTTTTATTTATTAAATTCAAAGCCTACATGTGTCTTAACTACAAGACACAAGAATTCTCTTGAATTGTCCATAAAATTCGACCAAGTAGAGAAGTATTAGGAAAATTGGTGAATCTTCAAGAATCAAAGTCAAATTAAGAAAATAAAAGTCAAAATTAACAACAAATCTTAAAATGCCATGTGTTTAATGGCTTAACCTCCAAAATCATCCGATTTCCTCTACATTCTTCTTCCAAGTCGGCCAAGAGAGGGATGGAGTAGCCTCCAAGGATGATCCCTCCTATAAATACATGTTCTTGCATGCAAAATATTCTTAAGAAGAAGAAAAAAAAAATAAATTTCACAAACATTATTACTACACTTATAGAAAGGAGGAGAAGAGATTTCTTGTAGCTACCTATCTCTAAGGACAAATCTGCAAGGTGGGAAATCACTTCGCTCTTCATCGAGTGTTCTATTATTATTTAATTGCACTTATTAAACGTTGAATGTTAAATTTTGAGTCTGGCCCGCTATCGACTGGCCCCACATATAAGTCTAACTTTATGTTGGCAAGCATATAGTCCGGTCGTTCCGGCACCATGGGTTGGTCACGCCACCCAAGCATATAACCGGTGAAATTCCGGGGGCTCACATATTATAAACAATTGATGTTTAGTTTGTGCAATTAACAAGAGGTTTCCCACTAAGTGTTTTCAAGCACTTATCCCTTCCACTTTTAAATTTTTACAGATGCTGTGGATCCGGACGTGGACGAATGAACTTGGCAGGCTGTGGAGTTTTCTTAAAAACTTTATGTTTCAAGAATTTTGTTTTTAAATTTTGGTTTGTATGTTATGCTACGATCATACTTATTTACTACTTCCGCTGTGTAAATGTGTGGCGTGTGTATATTTTAATACAAAGTACTATTTTAGTAACGTTCCTACTTGTGCCACATCATATTTTCCCTACTATTTTAAGTGGGGGCGTTACAGGTGGTATCAGAGCAGGTTCGCCTGCTAAAGTATTTTTAAAAGAAAGAGTGTGTTTTAAAAATTAAAAGAAACAGCCGCACCGAGATCATTCTCCACGATGGGATCAGGTAAATATTTTATATGTGCTTAAATTATGCTATTTATTTGAAAGTGTGATTTGATTATTTGAAAGTTTTTTATTATTGTTTAAACTAACTAGTAAAGTGTGTTAAGTAATCAGAAATGGATGATGACATTAGAAGACAGAACATTAAAAGATTGGAGCGGGTACGAGAAACTGGTAGAACCGAAATTGAGGATTTAGGAGCTCATGTTGGAGAAATAACATCATAGTACCGACATGCATTAATGAATGGACACCACATAAATGATAATTATTACTGTAACTTGCTTCTTGATACCGTGCCATCTACCTGGTTACGTGTATCCCTGGACATACTTGATTACGTGTTTGATAAACATGGTCATCTGTGCTCTCCATGCTTTACTTCGATGTTATACTGTGAGTGGGCTCAGTCAGAGATAGTTCATTTTACCCCACTTCGTCCAAGTTTCGAGATGAGGGAAAGTCAGGAAGGGCATCTCGATCGAGAATCTGTGCAAGAAAGCCGTGGAAGTCCTGAAATGGAGGAGAATAGTAGCACTTGTGGAAGACAGGAAGGTTCTGAAATGGAGGAATATATCAGCGACAGTTCCATCGAGATGTGGGAAGAAGAAAAGAAGAAGGAACCAAAAATAATCATCATTGATGATGATGATGATTAAAACTATGTGTTTTACTTGATATGCATACTATATGGCTATATATGATGATACGTGTACTAAATGCTCTTGGTTTATCATATACTTTTGAATGTAATATATATGTATTATGTTTTGAATGTAACGTTTATGCATGTAATATATGATGTATTTTGAATGTATGAAATATATGTTAAAATTTTGTTACTAATGAATTTTTTATTGAATAGAATTATGAATCGTAGAGGAAACCAAAACAACTCAGGTATGAGCGAGGATCTAACTTCCGTCTTAAGGGGGTTAGCTCAGCAGCTAAATCACCAAAGCCAATCGTCCCAAACACATGTGTCCTCAACCCAAAACCATGACAATGTTAGCCAATTTAAGAAGTTTAGACCCTATGGAAGTAGAAAACTGGATTCGGAGCTTGGAAAAGATATTCGCTTACCTTAAGTGCACCGATGAGCAGAAAGTTTCTTGCGCTATATTTCAACTGACTGAGGATGCAGATTTTTGGTGGGAAGCTCACTGTAGGACAATGACTGAAGAAGAATGAACTACAGTTACTTGGGAGAAATTCGTAGAAGCAGTGATTAAGAATTATATACCACAGTCGTTTTTAGATCAGAAGGAGACTGAGTTTCTACAGTTTAAGCAGGGTAACCTGACAGTACAGGAATATGAAAGGAAATTTAATCAATTGGGAAGATATGCTTCTCATTTGATTAATACTGATGAAAGGAAAGCAAAAAGATTTATGCAGAATCTACGACCGAAAATCAGTATTATCTTAGCGGCACAAGATATTAAGTCTTATGCCTCGGCATTCGAGAAAGCTCAGATGATAGAAGCATATATGAAATCAGAGGACGTAAGAACGCCAGAATCACAACAAAACAAAAGGAAGTGGATGGGTACGAACCAAGGAAGAAATTCTAAGCAAGTTAAAAAGACAGAAATAGTGCCATGACAACAACAGAGGCTACCTAAGTGCAAAAATTGTGGGAAGGAACACTTTGGCCAATGCCTGAAGGGAACATGAATCTGTTACAGATGTAAGGAACCGGGACATGTCATAACTAATTGTCCAAAGTGTAAAGAACAACAGAAGATGGCACCTGCTCGAGTGTTTGCCATGAGTCAGCAGGAGGCGATAGCAAACCCGGAAGTGATGGCAGGTATGTTCAAAATATTCCAAAATACCTGTTTTTACGTTATTCAATACGGGTGCTACACATTCATTCATCTCTACAAAGATGTTTGAACAAATTGAGACTGCCCATATTATGGTAGAAGAAAATTTCCTAGAAGTAAACATTCCCTCTGGAAGTACGACACAATCCTTAGGACTATGTAGGAATGTGAAGATTGATTTTGAGCATGCAATACTCCCGACAAATCTACATATAATAGAAATGAAGGACTTTGATGTTATCTTGGGAATGGACTGGCTTATAGCAAATCATGCTCTCATCAAGTGTCAAGAAAAAGAAATATCAGTACGGAGATCAAAGGATGAGAACTTTACACTATATGGTGCTAGAATTGGAACTATACCTCGGGTAATTTCAGCAGTAAAGGCTCGGAAAATTTTAAGGAAAGAAGAATGTACAGCATTTCTAGTAAATGTTGTAGCAACAAAGTCTGATGGTCCAACATTGGGCGATATGTCGGTAGTATGTGAATACAAGGATGTATTCCCAGATGATTTGCTAGGACTACCCCAGATCGTCAGTTAGAATTTACTATTGATTTAATTCCCGGAGCAGCGCCTGTTTCAAAAGCACCTTACAGAATGACACCAAAAGAATTGCAAGAATTGAAGGTGCAACTGCAGGAATTACTGGATAAGGGTTTTATTCGACCAAGTGTGTCACCCTGGGGAGCACCGGTATTATTTGTGAAGAAGAAAGATGGGTCATTAAGAATGTGCATCGACTATCGGGAATTGAATAAACTTACCATCAAGAACAAATACCCTCTTCCCAGAATTGAAGATCTGTTCGATCAATTAAAAGGAGCTAGTGTATTTTCAAAGATTGATTTGAGATCGGAGTATCATCAGGTGAAAATAAAGGAAAGCGATATTCCGAAGACAGCTTTCAGGACTCAATATGGCCATTATGAGTTCGTGGTGCTACCATTTGGACTCAGTAATGCACCAGCTATTTTTATGGATTTGATAAATCGGGTATTTCATCAATATCTGGATCAATTTGTGATCGTTTTTATTGATGATATTCCGGTGTATTCGAGAAATCAGGAGCAGCATGTGGAACATCTTCGGATTACACTAGAAATCCTGAGAAAGGAAAAATTGTATGCTAAATTCAAGAAATGTGAATTTTGGCTGGATAAAGTGGTATTTCTTGGACATACGGTTTCAGCCCTGGGAATAGAAGTTGACCCAACAAAGGTAGAAGCTGTAAACCAATGGAAGATACCAACTAATGTAAACGAAGTCAGGAGTTTTCTTGGTTTAGCCGGGTATTATCGAAGATTCATTGAAGGGTTTGCTCAGATTGCCAAACCTTTGACTCTGTTGACTCGGAAAGAAACAAAGTTTGAATGGACAGAAGAATGTGAAAGGAGTTTTCAAGCACTAAAGCAAAGATTAACAATAGCTCCAGTTCTTACAATTCCGGAGGGTACAGAAGGATTTACAGTGTTCAGTGATGCTTCTAAACAAGGTTTGGGATGAGTACTTATGCAAAATGGGAAAGTAGTAGCGTATGCATCAAGACAGTTAAAACCACACAAGCAAAATTATCCTACACACGATTTAGAATTAGCGGCAGTGGTGTATGCGCTAAAAATTTGGAGGCATTACTTATACGGAAGTAAGTGTAAAATATACACAGATCATAAGAGTTTGAAGTATATCTTCGAACAAAAGGAATTGAACATGAGGCAAAGGAGATGGTTGGAGTTGGTGAAAGATTATGGTTGCGAGATATTGTATCATCCGGGAAGGGCAAATGTAGTAGCAGATGCCTTAAGTCGCAAGGGAAAGATCAATGCCTTGGTTGTGAAACCAACACTGAAGGAAAGAATAGCAAAAGCTCAATATGATGATGCATTCTTAGAGAAGATAAAGCAAAAGATCAAGAAAGGTAAAGCAAAGGAGTTTTCAGTATGTAAGAATGGTACATTGTTATGTCAAGGAAGAATATGTGTCCCAGACAAAGAAGAATTCAAGAAGGAAATATTGGAAGAAGCACATTCTACACCATATACAGTTCATCCCGGAGGAACGAAAGTGTACCAAGAATTAAAGAAGTTGTTCTGGTGGAAAAATATGAAGAGGGATATTGGAAATTTCATAGAGAAATGTTTGACATGTCAGCAGGTAAAAGCTGAACATCAAAGACCATCGGGATTGCTGAAGCCACTTGAGATTCCTGAATGGAAATGGAAACACATTACGATGGATTTTGTGGTAGGATTGCCCAAGTCAATACAAAGAAATGAAGCTATTTGAGTAATTGTTGACAGATTGACCAAGACGGCACATTTTCTACCAATAAAGATGACGTTCACATTGGATAAATTGGCTCAGATTTATATTAAAGAAATTGTCTGATTACATGGAGTTCCAGTTTCTATTGTGTCAGATAGAGATCCACGATTTACATCAAGATTCTGGTACAGTCTTCAAGAAGCTTTGGGTACTAAGTTGGAATTCAGTACAACTTTTCATCCTCAAACAGATGGTCAATCGGAAAGAACAATTCAAACTTTGGAAGATATGTTAAGAGCTTGTATCATCGATTTTGGAGGAAGTTGGGAAAGATACATACCTTTAGTGGAATTTGCCTACAACAATAGTTATCAAGCTACAGTTGAAATAGCACCGTACGAAGCATTGTACGGAAGGAAGTGCAGATCTCCACTATGCTGGGATGAAATTGGAGAAAAGAAATTGTTAGGACCAGAATTGGTGGAAGAAACTAACAAAGTAGTAAAGAAAATTAAAGAAAAGATGCAAGCGGCTCAAGATCGACAGAAATTGTATGCGGATAAGCGAAGGAAAGAATTAAGTTTTGAGATTGGAGACAAGGTATTCTTGAAGGTATCTCCAATAAAAAGAATTTTCCGCTTTGGAAAAAGAGGAAAGTTGAAGCCTAGATATATTGGACCTTATGAGATATTGGAAAGAGTTGGAGATTTAGCTTATAGATTGGCGTTACCACCATCATTAGCCGGAGTACACAATGTATTCCATAGCTCGATGCTCCGAAAGTACATACCTGACCCTACCCACATAGTAAACTTACCTGAATTAGAACTGGATACCGACTTAACCTTTGAGGAGATTCCCACAGCCATACTTGATAGAAAACTTCATAGGTTAAGGAATAGAGATATTCCTATGGTTAAGATCCAGTGGAATAGACATGGGGTAGAAGAAGCTACATGGGAGCGAGAGGATGAAATCTTAGCAAAATACCCCTACCTCAATATACACGGTAACACTTGAAATTTCGAGGACGAAATTTATTTAAGGGGGTTAGACTGTAATACCCTAGGTTTTCATGATCTTATCTGCTTTACTAAGTGCTTTATAATTCTATATGAATTTATGTGATGCATTTACATCCAAATTTATGCAAAGACACGTTTATGTGTTTTATTTGCTCGATATTTACAATTGATGTATTATTTGCTCAATACATGCTTATTCTTGAGACTTTATAATTTTTATATGTTCTTTATCTTATGTCTTAAAGTATTTGATATAGAAATTAATATAGTCCTTAAGTCTAGTAATTTATTTCACAAGTTATAAGTTGAAAAATGAACGTTTCTTCAAGAAATAAATTACGTATCGATTGCTCGATGTTTTATTATGATTAGTATATAGACTTTATAATTTATTTAGAGCCTTAGAAGATTTTTAATTTTATTTCATAAGATAGTGTAAGTAATTTCATGCATAATGTACCTTAAAAACATTAAATAAATTAGAAAATCATAATTTCTTTTATTTTTATTTATTAAATTCAAAGCCTACATGTGTGTTAACTACAAGACACAAGAATTCTCTTGAATTGTCCATAAAATTCGACCAAGTAGAGAAGTATTAGGAAAATTGGTGAATCTTCAAGAATCAAAGTCAAATTAAGAAAATAAAAGTCAAAATTAACAACAAATCTTAAAATGCCATGTGTTTAATGGCTTAACCTCCAAAATCATCCAATTTCCTCTACACTCTTCTTCCAAGTCGGCCAAGAGAGGGATGGAGTAGCCTCCAAGGATGATCCCTCCTATAAATACATGTTCTTGCATGCAAAATATTCATAAGAAGAAGAAAAAAAAAAAAGAAAATTTCACAAACATTACTACTACACTTATAGAAAGGAGGAGAAAAGATTTCTTGTATCTACCTATATCTAAGTACAAACCTGCAAGGTGGGGAATCACTTCGCTCTTCATCGAGTGTTCTATTATTATTATTTAATTGCACTTATTAAACATTGAATGTTAAATTTTGAGTCTGGCCCGCTATCGACTGGCCCCACATATAAGTCCAACTTTATGTTAGCAAGCATATAGTCCGAACGTTCCGGCACCACGGGTTGGTCACGCCACCCAAGCATATACCCGGTGAAATTCTGGGGGCTCACATATTATAAACAATTGATGTTTAGTTTGTGCAATTAACAAGAGGTTTCCCACTAAGTGTTTTCAAGCACTTATCCCTTCCACTTTTAAATTTTTACAGATGCTGTGGATCCGGACGTGGGCGAATGAACTCAGCGGGCTGTGGAGTTTTCTTAAAAACTTTATGTTTCAAGAATTTTGTTTTTAAATTTTGGTTTGTATGTTATGCTACGATCATACTTATTTACTACTTCCGTTGTGTAAATGTGTGGCGTGTGTATATTTTAATACAAAGTACTATTTTAGTAACGTTCATACTTGTGCCACATCATATTTTCCGTACTATTTTAAGTGGGGGCGTTACAGCCTGAGCACACAAGTCAATTATCACTGACTTGAGAGCTCTGACTCTTAGCAATGCAGTGACTTGAGTGTCCCGCACTGAACTCATCAAAAAAAATTCTCCTAAATTCCCATTGTGTAATTTGAAAGTTGTTTGAAAACGGAACCATCAATTGGTATCAGAGTAGGTTGTTCACATGACCATTGATCCAGTTTTGTTAAGAAAAATGGCCAACCGAATAGATCTTAAATGTTTTAAACCATGGGAATTTTTGCATTTTTCAACTATTACGTGTTGTTCTAACATTACTCTTGTAATAGAAAATCTTTAGAGTTAGAAATATTTGGAATCATCAAAAAGAGGAAAATTGTTGGGATATATTAGTTTTGATGATTTTCCAAAACCACATGTAATAGGTTTGAAGCAGTCAGGATTATATCTTATAGTTTCAGGTTATGCTTTTGTTTTTCAGTTGAACAGGTTGTCAGTGGAGAAGAACTCAATTGAGGAAGCACTCAGTGGAGGAAAACTCAGCTGAGGGGGGAACTCACTGACACAGCCTGAGGAAGTAAAGATGACATCACAAGAAAGACAAACTGAAGCCATGCCAGGAGACCTGAACCAGAAGAGGAGCCTGAAGGAAATACCACTGAGTATAAACCTGACTATTCTAAGCTAAGTCAGTGGACTACTCAATGAAGAGCATGATCAGGAGGATCAGTGTTGTACCTAGTAGACCCTGAAGAAGTCAGGCTACTGAGGTCAGGGAAGATTGTCATTCAGCCTTATGACAATCTTCTTGGAAAGATCTTCATGTGTCTACAGGAGGACAACTACACTAAAGACATTCATGGCTACTGAAGATCTTCAAGTCAGTGGAGGATAAGTCATCTGAAGTCAGTATGCCCTGATCAAGCTCACTGAACCAAAGAGCCGTCGGACTCAGTCCATGTGGACCAATCAAGGAAGGACACGCATGTACGGACCTGACATGAAGACTGAGTTCAGACTGCACTTTTCAACGGACAAGCATTAAATGGAGCATTAAATGCAATTACCTAATCCATGCAAGGACGGCTGCTGCATGGGAGATATGTCCGTTGAACAACCCTACGTAGATGACAAGAAGACTATCTCTTCCAACGGATAGTTTTCAAATCCATCTATAAATACAGAAGGCCTTGAACCCATTCAAGGTTATGGGAAATTTCCAAGCCATAAATTACTCAATCTCTCAAGCATTCAAAGCACTCATCATTCTAAAAGAAGCACTCGAAACCAGATAAATTTCCCAAGTGTTTCTTAGATTAGTGAGAGTTATTCTTGTTGGGATATATACTATATGTTTTGAAGATGTTAAAACAAGAACTTGTAATAGGACTAGTTGAACCTATTAGTCAGCTACAGATTAACGTAGGTCTAGAATATGTCTTTGGTTAAGGGGGGAAGAAATCTGAGGTGACTTGACCAGAGCAGATGAGTCACCAGAGCAGACTAGTCATCAGAGCATATGAGCTCTGACCAGGTGACCAGATGAGAGGTGATCAGATGAGCTCTGACCAGAGGAGTCTGGCCAAAGGAGTCTGCCAGAAGAGCTCTGACCAGAGGAGTCTGACCAGAGGAGTCAGCCAGAAGACCCCTTCCAGATGAGGTTCAGAGTAGAAGTGTCATCAGACCATACCAGAAGACCCCAGACCAGACGAGTCCTGACCAGATGAGAGAGATGGATTAGTTCACCCATATGGAGGCTGCGCGTAATCTGGAGACAAGGAGATCTTAGAGTTTCAATGATTGAGAAGAAGCAATCTGGAGAGTCAACTGATGGAGGATATGATTGATTGCTTGAGTGAAGTCAACTAATCAATTATATAATCAATTGTTGATTGATTATATCCCTCCAATTATGGTTGTTTGAATGGCTAGCTTTCCCACGGCTAGTTAATTCCTACAACTATAAATAGGAGTGCATAGTGATGAGTTCCACACAAGAGTCGGGCAAGAGCACACAAAACACACGAACTCTCCACTCACTCACCTTGTTCATTCAAATTTTATATACACTCTTTAGGAGTTATAGTTGGACCATTTACATAATCCTTATCTTCCTAGATAGATTGGTGTAAGGCTTAGATCGTAAGATCGAAGTTGGTGTACGAAGGATCTGGTACTTCTCAATTCCAGAAAGTCAGTAAGTTGGTTGAAGAGTGAGTCTCCTTTTGAGAAAGGGAGAGTGGACGTAGGACATGTTGTCCGAACCACTATAAAATCCTCGTGTAATTTACTTTTCTTCACTTTAGATTTCTGCATTTCTTTTAGCACTTTCGTTAAAAGGTTTTCTTAAAATATTTTCAAAATGCTTTCGCTGGATAACCTTTTTGGGACTAAAAAGTGGTATCAGAGCAGTGTGTCCTGGACCACTGCTTTGAAAAGCTTTTGGTGGTCACCAGGGCAGATCTATTTTTTTGAAAACCCAAATATTTATTGTGCTAACAATTTTTGCAGAAATGGGCTCATATAGAAGTAGTAAAAGTGACACTAGGAGTTACTCCAAAAGAAGCGTCGCAGATGAGGAAGAAAAGGTATCCACTTCTGGTTCATCATCTAATTTTGGACCAGACGAAGAGATATGTCTAGTGACAGATGAGGTATGTAATCGAACTTCCTCTTCTTTTTCATCTTCTTCTTTTTCTGGACAATCAGAGGAGTCTGATATGCAGAAGATGCTATTAGATCTCCAAACTTCCATACAACTTTGTCAAAAGTTGGAAGATGAGAACTCAAAGCTGAAAGCAAAAAATCAGAAGCTTTCACAATGTCTAGGCAACTCAGCTGATGTACCAGCTGAACAAAATCATACACTGGTCGAAGAGTCTTCTGACTTGACAACCAGGTGTACTGAACAAGTTAAGCTGATAGAAAGGTTGGTTGTTGAAAACATTGAGAAAGACAATGAATATAATCTGCTCAAAGCTAAGTTTGATGAACTCTTCCACCAAAATAAAATTGCAAGAGAAAGTGAGGACAAGCTCAAGATGAGATTGAAGCAGCTGACCACAACAAACAATGTTGTGTCACACACAGCTGCCTCATCTCAAAGAGAGCATGATAAAATAGGCCTTGGTTATTCTAAACCTGAATCCTCACATGTTCAGAAATAAGAACAGCCTAGAAATTTTATTGATAAAGGCAAGAGGTCAGCTGACCAGGCAACTCAGGCTAATGGGCAGATGAGTACTGAAACTAAAAAACCCAAAGGGCAGAAGACGAATTTTAAGAAGAGTTATACCCAGAATAAAAGACCTCAGCCAGGCCAGCAGAGTAGAAGACAGTCTGGATCTTCTCAAAAGAGGCAGAACCAGATGACTCCTACTCACCTGCAGAAGACTTTCAAGTCTTCTGCCAGACCAGCTGGAACCTTTGATGGTTCTAGTAAGACTTATCCTTATCAAAAGAATTTCAAGTCTGTTGATTTAAGACAAGTTACTTCTTCTACTGGACAAGCTTATAAGAGAAGAAGTGTTTCTACAAGAAATAACCATGTCAAAGGTTCTTTTGTTGAGTGTGTTTTTGTGGATATGTATTGATGGTCCCGTTTTCGAATACCAAAATGGGAAGTCAGGAGCAAAATTTTTTTTAAAACTTTTTCCTCAGAAAGTTCAGCAAGAGTGAAGAGTTCTCAAGTCACTGCTCTGCTCAGAGGCTGAGCTACCAAGTCAGTGTGAGCTTGGAGGCTCATGCTCTGAACAACGCAGTGACTCGAGAGATTACACTTCAAATCACTGCTCTGCTTAGAGGCTGAGCTACCAAGTCAGTGTGAATGCTTGGAGGCTCATGCTCTAAGCAAGGCAGTGACTCGAGATACTGAACTCTCGAGTGCTTTGCCTAAACTGGTCAGTGAGGGGAACCTCCCTAACCTGAAAGATTAACTAAAGTTTCCTTTTTAACAATGCTCTCTTAGTGAGCACATTTTCACAACACTTTGGTAAATACTTTTAAAGATAAGTACACTCAATTTAATGTGGTTCAGAGACTCAAGCTCTTACATCCACGGCCTGATTTAACAGGAAATCCACTAATTGGGATTCTTATTTTTAACGTGCCAAGGTGCACTTACAACTGGACTCACGCCACTCCCTAGGCTGCCCCTCCTTACAAACTCACTGACAACTTACTCCCAACAAACCTAACAAGAGGGTTTTGGTTTCGGTTTAGTTTCTCCAACTAGGTGAGGTTTTCCTTTACAATGAGTTAGCCTAAAGCTAGGATTAGGAAAACCTCTCTAAGCTATGAGTTACAAGTTGAACACTCATTTGTGTATATCTATGAACTCTAAAGTTCAGTGTACAAGATGTGAATCGTGCCTCCTTATAACTCCCAATATAACACACTTAAACACTCACACCTTCACAACTCGTAGGTGTTGATTTTTTTCTTACTTCACACAAACCTTAAACCGAAGCTATGAGCTTGTATTTATAGTGTGGATTCAAATGTAACTGTTGGATGAAATTACATTTGAATCCATACAATTAATGGTTTCAACCACTTTTCTTGGAATGCGGCCTTGTCAGTGTCAGAGTTGCTGCCTTGTGCTGATTGGTCCACGTGGGCAGGATCCAACAGATCTTTGACTCATTGGGTTGACCAAGACCCACTGGCTTTAGGTAGCTTCCTCCTTCACTGACTGATGATCTTCAGTAGACTGAACGTCTTCAGTGTAGTTGTCCTTCAGAGACTGTTTGAAGATCACTCCAAGAAGTTTGTCATAAGGCTGAATGAAAAACTTCCCTGACCACAGTAGCCTAACTCCTTCAGGGCCTACTTGGTGCAGCACTGATCCTCTTGATCATGCTCTTCACTGAGTGGTCCACCTGACTTAGCTTAGATCAGCCAGGTTTACACTCAGTGGGACATCCATCAGGCTTCTCTTCAGGTTCAGGTCTCTGCAATGGCTTCAATCAGTTTTGCTTGTGATGTCATCTTGATATTCTCAGGTTGTGTTGCTGAGTTCCCCCTCGCTGAGTTCCCCCTCAACTGAGTGTTCCCTCAACTATGTTCTTCTCAACTGACAGCCTATTCTATTGAGAGCTAACCTAGCCTGACCTGAAACAAAAGATACTATCCTGACTGCTTTCAAACCTATTACATGTTGTTTTGGAAAATCATCAAAACTAAACATATCCCAATATGTATGGAAGAAAGATAAGATCACCTGATCCAAAAAGGGATGATCTATTCTTGTGGCTTCCTAAATATTGTGCTAACCCCCTGGACCCAAAAGGGTACCAAAAACTTGATTGCCTGCAGATCTACAAGAAGACCAGCTGACGTTTTGCCCCAATATCAGTTGAGCGTATTTTGAGGGGGAAGATCAGTTGACCCAGCCTGTTAGAATCTCTATTTAGATATTTTAATTTTTTTTTGTCTCGTTTTATTTAAGTTCTACCAGTTTTAACATCATCAAAAATGTGGAAATTGTTGGGATATAGACTAGATATTTTGAAGATGTTAAAACAAGAACTTGTAATCGGACTAGCTGAACCTATTAGTCAGCTACAAATTAGCCTAGGTCTACAATAGGTCTTTTGGTTAAGGGGGAAGAAATCTGAGGTGACTTGACCAGAGCAGATGAGTCACCAGAGCAGACTAGTCATCAGTGCAGATGAGCTCTGACCAGGTGACCAGATGAGAGGTGATCAGATGAGCTCTGACCAAAAGAGTCTGCCAGATGAGTTCTGACCAGGGGAGTCTTCCAGAGGAGTCTGACCAGAGGAGTCAGCCAGAAGACCCCTCCCAGATGAGGTTCAGAGTAGAAGTGTCACCAGACCAGAACAGAAGACCTCAGACCAGACGAGTCATGACCAGATTAGAGAGACGGATTAGTTCACGCATATGGAGGTTGCGTGTAATCTGGAGACAAGGAGATCTTGGAGTTTCAATGATTGAGAAGAAGCAATCTGGAGAGAGTCAACTAATGGAGGATATGATTGATTGCTTGATTGAAGTCAACTAATCAATCATGTAATCAATCGTTGATTGAATATATTCCTCCAATTATGGTTTTTTGAATTGCTAGCTTTCCAACGACTAGTTAATTCCTACAACTATAAATAAGAGTGCATAGTGATGAGTTCTACACAAGAGTCGTGCAAGAGCACACAAGACACACGAACTCTCCACTCACTCACCTAGTTCATTCAAATTTTATATACACTCTTTAGGAGTTATAGTTGGACCATTTACACAATCCTTGTCTTCCTAGATAGATTGGTATAAGGCTTAGATCGTAAGATTGAAGTTGGTGTACGAAGGATCTGGTACTTCTCAATTCCAGAAAGTCAGTAAGTTGGTTGGAAAGTGAGTCCCCTTTTGAGAAAGGGAGAGTGGACGTAGGACCTGTTGTCCGAACCACTATAAAATTCTCGTGTTATTTACTTTTCTGCACTTTAGATTTCTGCATTTCGTTTAGCACTTTCGTTAAAAGGTTTTCTTAAAATATTTTCAAAACACTTTCGCTGGATAACCTTTTTGGGACCAACAATTCTGTATTCCGCTGAGCTTTCAAGCAATATCTTAAGCTTAGAGTGATTATTCATCCTTAGCATAGCTTAGCCTTATAACGATAATTACACCTTAGTTGGAAATCAAACTGAAACCAAAATCCTATTTGTCAGGTTTGTTGGTTTAAGTTAGTGAGTTAGGAAGAATGTAAGCAAGGTCAGTTGTATTGATCTGGGTGCACCTTGGCACGTTAAAAATAAGCCAATCCTTAGTGGATTCTCTTTTCAAATCAGGATCGTGGACGTAGGAGCTTAAGTCTCTGTACCACGTCACATTGAGTGTCGTCATTTGTTTTCAGTATTGCTTAAGTATTTGAAAAACATTTTAAGTGTATACTCACTGAGAGTACTTCGAAAGAAAATCAGTCAGGAAGAATCAATCTCACTGGCAGGCTTAAGCACACACTCGAGAGTTCAGTTTCTCGAATCACTGCTTTGTTAAGAGCCTGAGCTCACAAGTCAATTGTCACTAACTTGAGAGCTCTAACTCTTAGCAATGCAGTGACTTGAGTGTCCCACACTGAACTCATAAAAAAAAAATTCTCCTAAATTCCCATTCTGTTGGGACTATCAATTGGTATCAGAGCAGGTTGTTCCAACCCTCAGGGCGGAGTGGATTTAAAGGAAGTGGAAGATACTACGAAGGAGATAGATGCAGTAGACTCTGAGCCTCGGGCTCAGAGGGAAGGTGAAAAGGAAATTGGTGCCAAGGGTGGACCAACTGTTGAGGATGTTGTGATAATCTCAGCTGCCAATGATACATCAGTCAATGACGGGATTCCCTGCCCTGAGACAAAGGAGGATGATGTAGAGGCGTCCAAGGAGACTCCTAGTTCTGAGGATATTTTATCCAAAGTTCGAGTTGGCTTAGCTGAGCCTGAGCAGGCGGCTCTGACCACTCAACAACTGCCTTCAGTACACCCTGAAGAGGGGACTGATGCTACAGGGGCTGACAAAGGAAAGTAGCCACTTACTAACGCAGAAGAGGCTGATGACGATGTGATTATCACTGGGGAACAACAAGGCAATTTCACCAGCATTATCACGGTGAAGCAAGAAAAGACTAATGAGAACTTGGCTGAGCTTCAAGATGAGATTCAAAGGCTCAAAGAGGAGAAGGAGCAAGATGCCAAGGCTCTCCAAAAACACATCAAATGGACCAAGTCAGCCTACAACACACTTGCCAACAGGGAGCTTATCTTGCTTAAACGTACAATGGTTGACACGGCGAAGTCAGTGAAGCAAGAGAGGCAGAAAATGAAAAAGATGCTAAGGCAAACTCTGAATCGACTTGATGAGAAGGAGGAACAGCGTGAGCAGAAACTAGAAAAGGCAGTGGAGCATCTAGCAACTCAGGATGGAGCGCTTTTCACTCAGGCTCTGAATGACTCAGCGGCTAAGCTGGCGCTGGAGTCAGGGAGAATCACTCAGTACTCTGAGTCAGTTGCACAAGAGTTGGCCAAGGCTATTCAAGAGTCTGCAAGGGTGATGTTAGAGGCCAATAGAATCAGTAATGAAACATCAAGAGTTGAGGCCAGAATCACCAAAGCTGAACAAAGTCTCCACACCAACATGGATGTCTTTGAAAAGAAGTTAAATACTGCCATTACCAGTGTCTCCTATGATGGAACAGGAATCGCTTCAGGGGTTGACATGTTGAAAGAAGGAGTGCAACAAGTCCAATCATTAGCTACCTTCGTTGTCAACAGTGGTCAAGAGGTGTTTAAAGAAGTGTTACCACCTGTTCCTGCGAAGGATGATGCCAAAAAGGGGGAAAAGAAGAAAAGATCCCGCCCTGAGGTATCGGAGGCAAACCCTGAAGAAGATGTTGTGTTTATGCGATCTCCTAGAAAGCCAGCAAGATTGGCGACAGCAGCGGGTCATGCTAGTGAACCTTCAGAAGAAGTTCCTCAAATCCCTTCGAATCCAGAGTCTTCAGTTGTTCAGAAATCTCCTCCAGTTAACACAAGGAAGAACCCAATCACCTATTCTGTGGAAACGGTGGCTGAGTTATGTGCAGAAGCATGGGGAGCTGCCCCTGAGAAGACTGAAGCTAAGCACAGAGCTAAAATCGCTCAGAAGGAAAAGATGCACATTCTTGAAAAGAAGGTTGAAAAGCTCACTGACCTCATTGACTTGCAACAAAGAGAACTTGACGATGCAGTGGTTAGTTTGCTAAGGAGGAAGAAGGAGAAGCCTGGGCCGAGAAAGTACATAAAGAGACCTATAGCAAGGAATTCAACAATTCTACAAGTCAGAAAGTCTGAGGTGATTCAGAGGGAAGCTTTTGTCGATGAGTTCATCTCAGAGACGTTGAAAGAGTTTTGGGTTGACGCAAGGGATGAGTTCGTCAGACTCTGGTATGTAGTGAAGAAATGGGGCGACACTGAAGACATCAATGCCCACTTCACTGATTACATAATGGACAATCATCCTGAACTCATTCAAAAGATCTTGGAGGAAGCTGATGCAACCAATGTCCAAGTAAAGGCTCCTGAGTTCATTGCTCGACCACCACCTCTAGTCCCTGGAACAACCAAGCATGATACCAAGGTTATTATGACTGAAGTGTTGAAGATAGCCAAAACTGAAGGTTATGTGAACCAACCTAGAAGAGTAGATGAGTTGAAGGTCAGAGTCTATGCTGGTTATGGACTTGAGCTTGAAATGAGATTGGTTTAGGCGTTCACACTTTTGTTAATGTAATAGATCAGGTTCATTGTAGCCATTTCATATCATCAGTGAAATATATTACATTTTCCCATAGACAAAAACTCATTGTCTTTTTGTCTGTTATTTAAAATTCTGTACTTTATCAAGAATTGCTCTAACACTGACTTATCTTATAGATAGGTTTTTTATTTTCCTCTAAATGTTTTGAGGATCTTTTCAGTGTTTTGGCATCATCAAAAAGGGGGAAATTATTGGGACATTGTCAGTTTTGATTAAGATCCCAAAGCCCCTGAAAAGATAAATTTTCTTAGAATGTCTTAGTCAGGCTAGTCTTGATTAGGTTTTTAATACTTAGTCATTTTACACTTCACAGGTACTCAGTGAGAGAAGCACTCACTGATGGCAATCAAGACTAAGAGCCTGAAGACACAAGAGCACCATCCTGAACTTACGGCAGTCCTTCTAAGTTGGCTGAGTAAGTGTCAGTGATGAAGAGTATGACCCTGAGGTCATTACTAACTTAGTCCTGAAGGGAACAAGATGATACTGGGTAATGGGAAAACACTTGGAGTAGGGCCAAGCAATGCAAAAGGAATGTCAGCGTCAGGACAAGACCGTTGTGCTCGAGACAAAAAGAACTGAATAAGACAAGCCTGGAGCCCAGGAATGAGTTCTGACATTCTCACCAACCTGATGATGTGGACCAATCCAGGAAGGACACGAACGTACGGACCTGACATGAAGACTGAGTTCAGAATGCACTATTCAACGGGCAAGTATTAAATGGAGCATTAAATGTAATTACCTAATCCATGCAAGGACGGCTGCTGCATGGGAGATATGTCCATTGAACAACCCTACGTAGATGACAAGAAGTCTATCTCTTCCAACGGATAGTTTTCAAATCCATCTATAAATACAGAAGGCCTTGAACCCATTTAAGGTTACGGGAAATTTCCAAGCCAGAAATTACTCAAACTCTCAATCATTCAAAGCACTCAGCATTCTAAAAGAAGCACTCGAAACCAGATAAATTTCCCAAGTGTTTCTTAGATTAGTGAAAGTTATTCTGTATTCCGCTGAGCTTTCAAGCAATATCTTAAGCTTAGAGTGATTATCCATCCTTAGCATAACTTGGCCTTGTAAGGATAATCACACCTTAGTTGGTGTTGGTCCCACTAGATAGATTAATTACGGAAGCTTAAACTTAAATTAAAGTCTTTTTCAAAATCCTTTTTCAAGAGCACATAAAAAGCAATATAAATGAAAGCGATAAAGAAGACAAGATATATAGTGGTTTGGATATAACGATCCTACGTCCACTCTCCCTTTTTATCAAAGGGGCCTTACTAACCAACCAACCAACAACTTTCTTTCCGGAATTGAGAAGTACCAGATCCTTCTTAGAACAGCCTTTAGATCTAACTTCAATCTAAAGTTGATCTTACTACAACCTTATCTAAGAGATGAACAGGTTGAGTATTTCAACAACTCCTTAATGAGTAAATATGAATATGAACAACGTAAGAGTGCTAAAGCGTGATAATCAAGAGGCTTGGATACAAACTTCGTGCGCGTATATCTCTAGAGCCTTTCTTCAAAGATGCACTCTTATATATATAGAGATGATTAGGGTTTAGCCGTTGGAGAGCTAATCTAATCAGATCTCTAATTAATGAAGCTTCAATCAATCAATTCCCTAATTGATTGATTGGGTTGGTGAGATCCTTGGATTGATTGTCTTCAAATAATTTCCAATCCGATCATGTTTGACTTGATTTGAATTACCAACGGTCAAATGCTTCCATTGCACAACTCTGATTCTTCTAGAGAAGGCATGACCAGATACCAGGTGACCTCGAAGTCCTCTGGTCCAGAGTCGGTTAAGAACCAGAGTACTCAGTAGAATCTAGAGATGATTCTGAGCATCTTTTGGTTCACCAGACTCGTCTGGTCTGGGGAAGGTCTTCTACCTCTGGTCTGATCTCATCTGGTGGAGTCTTCTAGTGGAGTCTTCTGGTGAAGTTCTCTGGTGGGGTCTTCTGGTGAAGTCTTCTGGTCTGGCAGTTCCCCCTAGACTAAGTCCTAATCTATTACCTCATCTGGCTAACAGGTCCAGTTGGTCCTATTACATCTTCTGGTTTGTTTTAACTCATCAAAACTATACAACTTTTATCCTAACAACTTCCCCCTTTTTGATGGAGTTAAAACACTAACCAGAACTGATAAAAAAGAACATAAGCAAGAAAACAAATAAAAGGATAAGACCTTAGAATAGATCTTATCAGGCAAACAAGGAGACAACAAGAAGTTGTCTTGTGACAGAAGAGATATGTTTTTCATTAATAATTCAGGACACAAAAGATTACAGATTACAATGCAAGTTTTATCTAGGCATATCTTCTGTTCTCCTTGGGCACTAGAAACCAATCAAGGAATCTGTCTTGAATTGCCTTAAGCTCTGCAGAGTTGGCTGGAGTAAAATTCACCAACACTTTGGTCTTGTATAGCTTCTTCAACTCTGCCCAATCAACCTGGTCCCCAATCATTGGTGTATTGAGATAATAAAACTCAGGGGCAGTGACTTCCAGGTTGAACTAGATAGTAGAATCCATCAACTGCTTGTACAGGTCTGCATCATATGACTTCATCCAAGAGTGGAAAGTCATGTTGATAAGCGCATCATCCTCTGGAGGTGGCCTCTGGATGTAGTGTTGGATAAACAACAAAGTCTTGGCTTCTCTCCACTTTTCAATAAGGGGAATGAAAGTGTGCGTGGTGTGTTATAAAGTGCAAATGTTGTAATAAATGTTAAAGCAAATATTACAACAATCTGGTAAATTAGAATATAAAACGTGTACAGCGGAAGACTTAAACACACAATTGCGAAAGGGAATACTTTTTAACACAAACTATCTTAAATAGCTTTGTTGGTCCCGGTACAAGACTGAGGAATACGTGTTTGGGGGGGGGGGGGGAATACACGTATACCAATTTTTGAACCTTAAAACTGACTGAGTCCCCTTTACTCAGAGTGGTAAAGAACTAGGAGCTGATAACACACCTATTGACTACACTTGGTGCGGGTCAGTTGGCTAACTATCAGTTCAAGTTCAGTGCGGAAATGTTTGAGCCCTGAAAGTTTAAAGTCTTGTTTAGTTTGCTTTCTGAAAAACTTGTTTTACCCAATTCTGAATAGTATTTAGTAGGGCAGTGCTCTTTTGAAGATCAGCCTAATTGATTCAGGCCTGATAAACTTGAATGCAATGAATGAACAAGTAATATGGCAAGTATGAACAATATCAAAGCAGTAAGAACACAAGGAGTTTAACGTGGTTCAGAGTCTCAAGCTCCTACGTCCACGGCCTGACTTAACAGGAAATCCACTCAAGGGATTCTTGTTTTTAACGTGCCAAGGTGCACCAAGACCAGTTATCCTCACTGATCTATACAATTCCACTTACTAACACACTAACTGACTTACTCCCAACAAACCTAACTTAGGGTTTTGGTTTCAGTTTGGATTCCAACTAAGCTGAGATTATCCTTACAGGGCAAACCTATGCTAAGGATTGGATAATATCTTTAAGCTTAAGATAATTCTATTTAGCTCTTGGAATACAGAATAACTCTCGATTGCTAAGAAACACTTGGGAAATTTAGAAGGTTTCGAGTGCTTCTCTTAAGGGTTGAATGCTTTGAATGCTTCAGAGTTTGAGTAATTTCTGGCTTGGAAATTTCCCGTAACCTTGAATGGGTTCAAGGCCTTCTGTATTTATAGGTGATTTGAAAAAAACTATCCGTTGGAGAGATAGCCTTCGAGTCATCTATGTAGAGTGGCTTCAAACAGACATATCTTCATGCAGCAGCCGTCCTTGCATGGATTTGGTATTTGCATTAAATGCACATTGAATGCTTGCCCGTTGAATATGCAGTCTGAATTCAGTCTTCATGTCAGGTTCCGTACGTGCGTGTCCTTTTCGGATTGGTCCACGTCATTAGGTTGGTGAGAATGTCAGAACTTATTCCTGAGCTTCAGGCTTGTCTTATTAAGTTCATTTTGTCTTGAGCCCACCAGTCTTGTCCTGACGCTGAAATTCCTTTTGCATTGCTTGGCTCCACTCCAAGTCTTCCCATTAACTCAGTGACATCCTGTTCCCTTCAGGACTGAGTTAGTAATGACCTCAGGGTCATACTCTTCATCACTGACACTTACTCAGTTAGCTTAGAAGACTGCCATAAGTTCAGGATGGTGCTCTTCGTCTTCAGGCTCTGAGTCTTGATTGTCTCCAGTGAGTTCTCCTCTCACTGAGTACCTGTGAAGTGTAAAATGACTAAGTACTAATCCTAATCAAGACTAGCCTGACAAAGACAGATTAAGGCAAACATCTTTTCAGGGGCTTTGGGATCTTAATCAAAACTGACAATGTCCCAACAAGCTTGTGCTAGCCTTACAGCGAAACGTTCACTATAACAAAAGTAGTGATACAAAAGTTGTGTGAAGAGTAAAATCGTTCACAACGGAAACAAGACTCGATATCACCTATCAAATCTAATTGGCTAAGTGTATAACACTATACACTGTCAAAGTTGATCTCACTCTATATCTATGATCTCTCTATCTATGGATATAGGTTCGACCGCAAGTTATACGAGAAGAACTCTACTTCAAGGTATAACATAAATGTTGGAATAACTGCCCTATCACCTTTAAACTCAGGATCAACACTAGAGTAGGTGTACTCGTTTACTCCACACTTGGTACTGAAAGATTCGGCCACTATTTATAGGCATAAGTCTTCAATCCAAAAATAACTTCTCTATGTAACCGCTTCCATGATCTTCATGTTATCCCACGTCTTTATCTTTATTCCTCATGCTTCTTGATGCAACCGCCTGATCTAGATAGTTCTAAAACGTCCTGGATAAGTCTGGATCGTATAGGCCCTTGTAAATCCTTGTAGATCCTTCTGGAACCCGTAACCGCTCATGTTGCAACCAATGTTATGCAACATTCACTGCAACATTGAGTATTCCAGAACCTTGTAGATCCTTCTAGATCTTCATCCTGCATGTTAAAACATCGCAACATATGATCATAAAGTGTTGGTTAAAGAGAAGAAAGGGCAAATTCATGTTGTTTCAAAGTAAATAGTGAATACTTCACTACCAACAACATTAATAATCTTGTTGGAGTTATACGTGAAAGTATGCTTTTACTTTGTATAACTCGTGTATCAAACACTCGTTTTATGAGAATAATTCTTTTATCACATTTGCTTTAGTTATGATTGAATGTTGAATTTCTACTGCAAATCGTTCAATATGTAGTACATGTTACATTGTAGTTAATGTGGTGATACCCGATCACGGAAGACAACATTAACAGTTTACTTGTAACTAAACGTACATTTTCACGATCCAGGTGGAATTGAACAATCCGCCGTGAAAGGTCGATGTGTAAGGCTCAGATTGGTCTGTCTTGACTAAGAGATTGCACTAGCACATTTAGTATGTGTTGAAGAGGACCTACAGCGAGGATAAATTCTTCTGTTCTGAAAGGTGAAGAATTAGACCTCAGTGGTTGTTGATTTCTTAATCTCCGTCACTTAAATTGGACCGTGTGTGCTTAATGGTTACTGCTTTGATTCATGTTGGGTGAGAATCATTGTGACTTCGAACTTTGTGTCTTGGGCAGTAATATTAATCATACGACGGTTGCTAAGATTTAATACGGAGAAACGCCTGCGAGTATGTGTCGTGTGATTAGTCCCCTTGGTGGGCTCAGAAGTTTTATTGTACCAAATCTTGCAAGTGAAGAATTAGTTTCTTCGGTACGAATAATAATGTTGAGCTGTCTTTACTCCAAGGTGAAATATATTAATTAATTTAGAGCTATTCAGAAGCTTAATTAATTAATGGACTTGATAATCTTAAACGTGGGAAATAATAACCGGGAGCCCATATTATCGTAATATGGATTAAGATGGATAGTGCAATATTAATTTATTAGTGGTAAGAATTAATATTAATGGGCTGAATTATATTGGGACTCAATATTGAAATTCAGAAGTCCATTAGGAGGTCCAATCTTAATTCTCCTTAAAGGCCCCTCAAGTAGCCCATTAAGTAGCTCAATAATGATAAGGTGATTAAAATAAAAAGATAATATTATGCTGATTTTTCTTTGAAATTTTCGAAAAAAGCATATTTAGGAGAGATTAGATTTAGTTGATTTTCTTGAAAAGATATTATGGAAGATAAGTATTCTTGGAATACAAGATTATCTCATATATTCAAGAAGATCCAAATCTTGGATTCAATCCTTATATTTTTCGAAAATATCAAGTCATAATAGGAGAGTGAAATTTTTGTGGGATATTTTATTGTGGAGAAAAGAATATATGAGATATATTCAAGATTTCTTAGAGCCTAAGATAAGATTTTCTCCAAGCCCAATAAATCACTAAATTTCGGCCACTACCTATTATAAATAGGGTATGATTATTTCATCTCCAAGTACGTAATTCCATGTGTTGGAAAAATCAAGAAGCATATATATTTTTCTTTTTCCTTAGTTTATTAAATTACTTGAAAGCATCTCCCACCGGTGATCAAGTGAGGTGAAAAGGGAAATACTTGAGAAGGTTTTTGGGTCGATAGAGCGAGATCGTAATTGTCCCGTATATCCAAAGGCCAATTCTACAAGAGGTACGTTAATCGCATATTTACTTGTTTATTCCGCCATAGTTGATATGTGAATTAATTCAACATGCATGATGAAAATTAGTTGTTGGAATTATTATTTGAATTAATTAGGATTAATTCATGCTATTAACAATTGTATTTAAATTCGTATTTAAATTTCATCCCGAATAGATTCCGGGCACCCCTATTTTCCCAACAAATCTCCCCCAATTTGACCTTTCTGCTACAACAACCCTGATGTATATATTTCTCAATATATAAGTCAGTGATGTATGTACAATAGAGATCAACATCGTATTGTACACTTAGCATTTCACACTTGTGTAGCAAAACAGCCAAAAAATAAGATGATCAACAGTAAGTTGAATCACAAAAATCAAGATGAAATAAAAATAAGTTAATTTCACCAAAACAGAATGAACATCATCATATATGCTCATCAAACAGCAAAATGAGTAACATAATGTTTACTCATTCAAATTACAACTTTCAAACTGAAATGAATCCTATCAATCCTAATATAATATCCTAACAACTAATATAATATTATCTTTCAGAAATTAAGAACTTCACATCAGAGCAAAATTAACTAAAAATCAACCAAGAGTACATAGAGGCATCACAAAAAGGAACTTGATATCACTGTATAAGATATACAGCTGCAGCTTCAAGCATCTTGCACTAAGCTCCCCCATAAATTGTGCTTCCTCCAGTCTCTAAAACATCATCAAACTTTGGTAGAAATATCTGGCAGATCACCATACAACTCTTCTTCCTCTGCTTCCTGGATATGAATTGTTGCAAGGTTTGCAACAACATCTTCAGCAGCATCAGGTCCAGTTGCAACAGTTTCATCAGCAACTGTCCTCCCTTCCTCAGCAACCTCAACAGCAGGTTCAGCAACATCATCCATCTCATAAATCTCAACTCCTCGAGCAGCAGCAACTAGTACTCCCCCTGTTGTGGCAGAAAGTAGGTTTTCCCAGTAGTTCTTTAGGAATTGAAGTTCATCAATTGAGTCCTGCAAGTGCTTCAACTGAATTTGAATAAACTCAGGTGAGATATTCAGGAAATGGGCTGTAGAAGCAGGAATGTTGCTAGGTATGTTCTCAGCATTCTGTGCAGCATCTTGTGCAGGAGTAGGGTCAGGAACAGGTTGGTGTGGATCTGCATCTTCTTCTTCAGCAATATCCTGCAGAGGTAAGTCTAACACTCTATTTCCAGACTAGTAAATAATGAGATATACCCATCAGATTGACTCTCCCCCTCAACAATTCATTCATTCTGTGAACAAAGTTGTGACTCCTCAAACATCCATAAATCAGCACAGGGTAAGGCAGATTACCTTTCTCAGAAATCTTTCCAGTAAATTTCATCATGTGATGAAAAATAACCAAACCAAGGTTAAAGTTTTTCATCACACCAATTTTGTACATCAGTACAGCCTGATCTCTGGTCACCTTTGTGGAATTTGTAGAGGGTATCCAGTTATACACCACCAGTTTATGTAAAACTGAATATAGAGAGGTCAATGAAGCAGCCAACATATTCTTCTTCCATTTGTTAACTCTACCTCCAGTCAGGACAATTATGATTTCATCCATATGAGGAACATCTTCCTCCTCAACATCCTCAACATGCAGAAACTGATTAATCGACTTAGGGGTAAAAGGAACATTTCTATCCCTAAATTTCACAGAACCATACAACCTAGAATTCCTTCTAGCATGATTCTTTCTCAGACAAGCATAAAATTCATACACCCAATCAGTGACAAATGCATCAGCAAAGGTAACAACATGCATTAAGCTTCTTTCTTCTAGATATCTAACTAGACCTTTAGATTCAAATTCATCAATGTTAATTTTTCTTTCAATTAAAAAAATTATCTTCCTTAGTCTTTCCAACTTTTGGTCTAGAGATTCATCATCATCATTATCAGAACTGACATGCTCAACAGAATGTTCAGATGCATTACCTTGATCAGAATCAGTTTTGGTTTTGTCTGAGCTACTCTCAGAACTGTTGTCATCAGTTTCAGGTTCTGGTGCTGCTGCACTTGTTCCAGCACCACCAGTGGCATACTCAAACTTTCTCTTGGTCCTCATCTCAACTCTTGCTCTCCTCCTTAGTTCAAATATAGGGACATCACTCTCATCAGATTCTTCCTTTTCCTGGCTTTGAGAGTGATCAGTCTCTTTCTTAGATGAGTCTTTGGAGCTTGACTCATTTTCTTATTCAGAAAACACTCGAATAGGTCGAGTAGCAACATCTCCTTCATCTTCCTTCTTCTTCCTTGCTGTTTCAGAGTATTTCACTCTTTTCTTTGCTCTACCCGATCTCCTCCTTGATTGAACAGGGCTCCTTTTCCTCTTGCCACCCTTCTTCTTCACAGCTTTGGCTATTGGAGCAGGCTCAGAGTCCTCAGACATTGAAGAATCAGTTTTGGGTGATTCTTCTTTGTCTTCCTCTGACATTTCAACATCAGGTTTCTCAGCATTAGGGCTTTTCTCCCTAGTTTCTTCAGCAACAGTCTCTTTGACAATGGGAGTCTCCTTCGTAGCCTGATCACCTGCTTCAACATTCTTTGAAACATTAGTAGTAGGGCTTTTGGCTTGGCTTGAGGATTGAGGAATTTCTGGTTGAGCAATCGAAGAAGTGCCTTTGATTTGAACAGTGGGAGAAGGTTTTTGAGTCTGATTCAGATAGGATGCAACATCTACTTCAATAGAGCCAATGGTTAGCTTGGGAACCACAGGGCTTCCTTGAAGGCTTTGTGCAATTCCGCGTGCGATCATCTCAAGCTGATCGACCGTGGCTTCATTTGGAATGTAGATATTGACAGGAAATACTTGAACAGGGGTCAAGGTAGTAGGAGGTGTTGTGCTCGATGATGGAGCAACAGAGGCAGCATTTGGATTTTGGCTTGAGGCCATTTCTGCAAGTAGATTTAGGTTTGAGTGTGGAGGAGTTGAAGGGTTTACGCGAGATTTTGAACTGTGAGAGGTCTTCTTTTGATTTCCAACCATTAAGTAATGAGCAAAAAGAGCAAAAAGAAAAAATTAAGAGAAATAACAAATTAAGCCCTATATGGTGAATACACCAATTTTCAACCTTTAAAAAAATCAGGACTCGACTCAAAAATGCTAACACACAGAGAATTAAACACTTTAACATGAAGGATATATATAGAAGAGAGTACGAAAGTTATTTTAATTACCCACACAGAAAAATTCTGGAATTTAAGAAGTTGAAACCACCCACTCCCCCATAAAAGATTGTGGGTTATTCCAGAAATAAAAATCTGAATTTTAATTAATTAAAACATACTAAATTGTTGGTCCCGAAACGAGTAAACAGGTGTATGAGGGGGGGGGGGGGAATACACCTGTGGTTACAAATTAAAACTTCTTGAAAACTTATCAGGTTACTTAAGACAGTAGCTCGTCAGTGGACTTGAGGTCTGCTGAGAGTTACTTTGTGAAAGCTTACTGAGATAATACCTCCACTGAAAGCTCAAGACTTTCAGTTGAACTACTATCTAATTAGCTTTCAGATGCAGATTAGTGAGCCCTTAGAAAACTCGTTTTACTTTGATAAACTTTGAGATTAACATACACTAAGGAAAGCAGATAATAAGAACACAAGGTATAAAGTGGTTCAGAGATGAATCTCCTACGTCCACTGTCCTGATCAAACAGGAGAATTCCTTTCACTTGGAATTCCTTGTGTTATAGTGCCAAGGTGCACTGATCAACTAATCCTCTCTTAGGATGATTGATCACTAGGAAATTCCAGGTCCTAGTTCCCAAAACAAACCAGCTTTCAGACTGATACAACAATCAGCTTACTAACACCACTTAACACTAGCTCTCAACCTAAACACTGAGTAGGGTTTTGAGTAGGGTTTTAGTTCCAACTATTTTGAGATAATCCTTACAAGTTTAGATCAGGGATTAGGATTGGATTATCTCTTTCTAAGATTTGGATATAGCTTTTAAGCTTGGTTACATAAGGTTTGTTAGGCTCTCTACAAATGTGAAACACTTGGGAAACAAAGGTAATTTCGAGTGCTTCTTAGTTGTTATGAATGTAGAGATAGCTTTGATCTTGTGAGTTTCCCGTGCTTGGAAATGTGCACGTCCTTCTGTATTTATAGGCTTCCTTGAAAATCTTCCTGTTGGATTTGAATCTTCTCAAGTAAGTCTTCTTGTATCTGATTGGCTCAAACGGCTCTATTTGAAGCTTTAAGTCTTATCAAGAAACGGCTGAAAGACCATGCTTGTTCACCAACTTTCTGTAGATTGCTAGAGAAAGACTTTTGGTACTTGTCAGGCTGGGGCAGGTCGGCTGTCAGTAAAGTACACTGACATGTCATCTTCTCATTGGACCTTAAGTCTGCATGCCCAGATTCTTGTCTTGCTTTAGGTGGAACTCCTCTGAGAGAACCTTCTTATTCCTTCATTAATTGTAAGCTTCACTGAAATTCGTTTTGCCTTGTTCCAACCAGATTAACTAACAGCTTTTAATATGTTTAGCATTGAATGTGTTTTGTTAGTTCCTATCAGTGGACATTGGTCCTCTTCTGATAGTTTTAGTCTTAGTGAGAATGTACTTAGAAAAAATTAAAGACTTAGACTTATTCTCAGATCACTTGTCTTCAGCGGACTTCACTTCAGCAGACTTCATTCTTAAATACACTCTTGCAATTACTAACTATACTTCAGTTCCTTAACAGTTGAACTGTTTAACTAAGTACTAACTCTACTGAATAATTTACTTACAAAACAACTTAGGAGGAACATTTTGGCATCTAATCAAAACATAAGTCTTATACATTTTCCCAATTATTTCCCCCTTTTTGATTATGCCGGAACCTATCTTATTACATATCTTCTTTCAGAAGAGGTTCTTCAGGTGACATAAAAAGTTCAAAGATTTTGTAAGAAAAACATTCAAGTACATAAGCCTAAATGATAATGAGATATTATCTTGGGCAAAGCATCAGTAGAGTTCAATTCATTGACAAAATGATGAAGTACATATTACAGAAGTCAACTCTCAAAAGTGTCAAACTTAAACACACCTGGGACTTATAAACAAATGCCCAGCAAAAGATACAACCTTCTCAGATGGACTCGAAAATGGGTTCAAGTCCATATTGCTTGAAAACTCTAATCTTCAGCTCGTTCTTCCTCTCCATTATCTCCTTCGAATGTCCTCTGAGTCCAAGATGGTCACACAAGGATGTCCACTCCTCAGTGATCCTTTCTCTATCAACAGCACCTGTTGCATCTTGAGGAGGTCAGTAGGTGATTGGCTCAGGGGCCTTCAGAGCTTGATCAGGGAAGGCATCATTCCAAGCATCACTGATCTCGGGATAGAGTTTGGGATAGGCATCAAACAACCATGAGTTGAAGACTTCTTGTGCATTGTCCCTTCCTAACTCTCCACTGACATAAAAGGAATACACAAATTCCCTTTTAGCAGTCTCCCAAGCATCATTGAGCTTCTTAGGAACCCAGGCATGATGATGAGGAAATCTGTTCAGAGATGGTGTGATCTTGTCTTTCTTCAGCTTAGCAGCCCACTTTAGATAACCACTCCTGAATTTCTTAGAAGTAGTTTTGTCAAAAGTGGCTAGCCTCTCCTTTCTTTTTCTCTCAGCTAACTCAGCAATTGTTTCCATCTTTCCAACCACCTTATCTCTCCTCTCCTGCTGCTGTGCTGTTAGCTTCCTTGCTCTTTCATTCATTCCTCCAGCCTCTTTGATTAGCTCAGCGAGCTCTGTGACTTTTGTGGGTGCAGACTTGGGAGGTTCAGAAGATAAGGGTTCAGGATTGAGAATAGGAAGTACCTGAACTTCATCAGTAGAGGTTGTGGACTTAGCTGCCAACCTCCCTGAGGTTCTTGTCTTTTTGGCAACCTCTGCTGAGAGGGCATCAGATGCCTTTCTCTTTGCAGTTTCCCCCTTCTTCGCAGCTCTCTCCTCCTTCTCCTTTAAATGCTCCTCTTTGAACTTTGAAAGGTCAGCTGAGGAGGTCTCCTTGCCTTTCTTGGCTTCTGCTATCTTCTGGGCTTTAGCATCAACTTTCTTCAAGGTGCTCTTCACCTGTTGGCCTTTCTCGAAGTCAGGGGTTTCAAGGATAATGTTCATTTTATTCTTGGGATCAACCTTCATGTCCTTGGCACTTATCCTCTTTTTCCCCTTTCCGGCATTAATCATGCATTCAGCTACCGTGATGTTGAGCTTCAGTTGATCATGGGCCAATGCCTTCAGCTCAGTTGAGCAATGGTCTACCTCATCTTCAAGCCTTTCCAAAGTAGCTCCAGCTGTCTGCCCAAATTGAACAAACTGCGCTAGCTTTTCATTGATCAACACATCAGTTTTCTCTTGTGTTGGGAAGTGTTCAGCTGCCTTCTTCAGTACCTCTCCCAGTTTGGCTCCTAGCTCAGCATGCTTGGCCTCAAATTCAGACATCTTAGAGTTCCATAATCCTTCAACCTTTCCAAGTAGGTCTTCTGAGAAGGCCTCCACTGATGACTTCAGGTTGCTGGATACGTTTTCTACTGAGTCTTTGAGGAACTTGGTCCTGGCCTCTTCTTCAGACATCTCCAGCTTCTTCAGGGCATCAATGACTAACACACTTTGTCCCTCAACTACATCAATCACCATTTGCTGAGAGTCTTCAATTTAAGTGTGAGATTCTGAAGTGATGTAGTTGTGGACTCCATGAGTTCATCAATGTGGTCTGAGAGAATAACTATCTCATCTACCTCCTCTTGTACAATCTCCTGGACCTCCCTGAGTTGAGTTTGAAGAGATGGAAGGCTTTCTTCTCTGATTGAGTGAACAGCATCACTCAGTGGAGTTAGGTTGACCACAGCTGGGGGAACTTCAATGGTTTGAGTACCTGCATTGCAAGAAGTGTTAGTTCTAACTCCCTCAACCTCACCACCTAGACCTCCTGATGCCTCTATCTCCATGGGGACTCCCTCCTCCTCACTCTTCTTCCTCATCTCTTCCTCACTTTCCTTTTCAACTGCTATTTTTTCAGCCAATTCACCCTTTACAGGGATGATTGCTCTTATCTCTCCACTCTTCACAGCAGTGATTTCCACCTCTTTTTCTTTTTCACTCACTTTTTCAAATTCTCCAGTTCCAGACACCTCAGTTGACTCTAAAGCCACCACTAAGGGCTGTTGTGGGAGAGCTTCAGTAGACACCTCTACTGAGCCCTCCTGTGGCAAGTTTTGAGCCTCAGTATCCCTTGCCATGGATACATCCTTGGCTGCTTCACCACCACCTTGCTTAGGTGAAGCACCTCCTTCATGTTCAGACTCAACTACCTTCTCCTCTGCACTCTTCTCCTTCTCCACCTCCTTCTCAGCTGTGGGTTCATCTGGCTTTTCTCCACCAGTAGCCTTTTCTCCCTTCTTCTTTGCCTCTGCAATCTTCTCCAAGACCAAACTTTCAAAGATCTTCTCATCACAGAGAAGTCTGGTCTTGTGCATCCCAGCAAATTGCAGCACTTCAGCTTCCTCCTTCTTCCACTCTTCTGCATTGCTGCCTCTTACAGCTAGAAGGATTTCACCAAGTCTTGTATCCTTGAGCTGGACAATGAGTCTCAGTCTCAAGAACAAGTCTTTGAGTGTGGGGAATTGATCTAGTTCAGGGTATTTAGACTCTAAAGAGTAAGCTACCTCATCCTTGAGAGTATCTAGGAATGAGTACTCTTCTTCATTGTCTGAAGGAAGGGAATGGGTAGGGGATCTGCTTTTGGTTGGCTCTTCTGGGATAGACTCCAGTTGAGTTGAGTGAGAATCAGGAATGTTTGGTTCAGTGGGGGTTTGGTTTAGAGTATCAGTGGAGGTAGAGTCTTGATCAGTGGGGGTTGGGGTTGGAGTAGGTTCAGAAGGGGTTGAGGGGATGTTTTCAGAGGGGGTTGGGATAGGGTCAGTGGGGGTTGTTTGGGATCCACTTTTTTGCTGTTGAGAGCCATCAGTGGGGGTTTTGGGTAATGTGGAGATGCGTTTGGTTTTGGCAGGAGTGCGAGGTTTAGTGGTTTTAGGTTTGACGGGGGTGGGTGCAGGAACATCTGAGTCAGACTCAGTTGAGATGATGTTAGGGGAGGAGTCTGGGTTACCCGATGAAGATTCATCAGTGGAGTTGGTGATTCTGACCTTCTTGAAGGCACTGTCCTCCTCTGCCTCAAGAGACTTCTTATTCTTCTTTTTAGAGGCTTTCTCTGCCTCAGCTTCTTTGTGCTAGGCCATCTTGTCACTCAGTTTAACCAGCCTCCTCTTTAGCTTGGTTTTCTTCCCTTCAGTAGGGTTGGCCTCATCTTCCTCAACTGCCTCTGGGCTCTCCTCAGCAGGCTTGATCATTCTTATCTCCAGGGCCTTTCCAGATTTGAACAAGGCCTTGAGATTGCTGCATTTCCTATCTGGAATCCAGTCCACTCCCAGATCCACGTTCTCTATCAGGTAAGAAATTTTGGTTGCAAAGTTGAGCTTACTAGATAGCTGGGGAGTTTTGTCAGGTTGGAGTTTTGAGTGCTCCTTGTTCAATGCTCTAAAAAAGAACTGTTGCCAGTTGTATGGCTTCTCCTTGCTCTCCACAATAGCTTTCATCAACCTGAGCTTTGGCTTGCTCACCTGTTCTGTGCTCCCTTGGTTTCCCAAGATACATTTTCCCACCACCCCACAAAGAACATTATATACTGGAAAGAGTATATTTCTGTTCATTGTTGGGCTATACTTGACCTTCCTCTGCATAATGGTGTTAACCCATTCTTTCTCTTTATCCATGATGCAGGTGTCTGGATTTGGACCTTCAGAAGGGAGATTGAATAACTCCTTCAGATCATCACCACTGACACAGATCTCCTTCTTAATCTTCTGATGTTCAACAACCTCAACATCATCCCTCATCACTCTCTTCTTCCTCTGGAGTATAAGATGAGACCTGATCCTCGAATCAGTGTTGGAAACATTATTGAAGAACTCAAGAACCTGCCTGTCAAAGCAGTTCGTAGGATGAACAGATAGAAATTTCTCTAACCCAACATATTTTAGCAAGTCTAGGGCTTCTTTGATATGGGCAAATTCAGGTTTTGTTTCAATCTCTGGATTATCAAAAACCACAATGGGTTCATACCAGAAGTTTTCCTTGTTGGTAAGGAAACTGAGATTTAGTTTAGCCATTTGAATAAAGGAGTTCGAGAGAAAATTTGCAGAGTGTATGGGATAGATAGTAAGTGTTTGCCAGAAAGTGTGTTCGAAAAGGTTTACAAGCGAACGTTTGGGGTTTTTATATGAGTAATGAACGGTGAGATTAAATTCTGCAATCAACGTCTGAGATTATTTTGAGTGAAAGGTCGTGGACAGTTGCAAAGATAGTGGGGAGGTTTTAAGAGATCTTGACGGTTAGAAAGAACCGCCTAAAATGGATGGCATGGATTGAAAAGTTGGTAGCCGGAAGGTCACATCATCCGGCTTTTAGGGCGCGTGAGATAGGTAATTGAAAAAGTATGTCTGACTTGTACCACGCGCATTAAATGCTTACCATACCAAAATCTCTTCGGAACAGTGGAAAAAGATTTAATTTCCCAGAAAGCACTCATTAGTAAGTTTTGAAACCCAAATAAATATATATAAAACTAAGAGGCTTTGGATTTGAAAATAACATAAGTATAGACTTTGACCTCCACTGAGGTTCGACCTCGTCTGATATTCAGACCTCTTCTGAGATGAGGAGCTTCTTCTGAGAAAGATCCTCTTCTGAATATGAACCTCCACTGAGTTGAAGGTAGCTCTTCTGAGATTGAATCCTTTCTTTACTCTCCTGGATCTAGGAGTCCAAGCTCTACTGACAACTCTTGAAACCTTGCTTCAGACAAGGGTTTTGTAAAGATATTTGCCTTCTGTTTGTCAGTGTGGATTTTGAGCATTTTGATGTCCTTCTTCTCCACATGATCTCTGATGAAATGATGCCTTATGTCCACATATTTGCATCTTGGGTGGAGAACTGGATTTTCTGAAATAGCAATTGCACTATTGTTATCACAGAAAATAGGGACTTCATTGGCAAAAATGTTGTAATCTCTCAGTTGTTGTCTTAGCCAAAGAATTTGAGCACAACAACTTCCAGCTGCCATATACTCAGCTTCAGTAGTGCTTGTGGCTACTGAGTTTTGTTTCTTGGAGAACCAAGAAATCAGCTTACTTCCCAAAAATTGACAAGTGCCTGAGGTTGATTTCCTGTCAATTCTACATCCTCCATAATCAGCATCTGAGTATCCTGTGAGTTCCAGATTGTCATCTGAGGGATACCACAATCCCATATTCACAGTACCCTTAAGGTATTTGAGAATCCTCTTAGCAGCTTCCAGATGAATTTTCTTGGGGTTGGCTTGATATCTTGCACATATTCCAACTGCAAATGTGATATCAGGCCTGCTTGCTGTGAGATACAGTAGAGATCCAATGATGGCTCTGTAATGAGTCTGGTCTACTGATTAACCATCCTCATCTGGCTCCATTTTGGTGTTGGTGTTGAGTGGAACTCTTACTACTTTGCTGGTCTGGCATCCAAACTTGTTGATCAGCTCCCTTGTATATTTGGCTTGATTGATGAAGATTCCTTCAGGGGACTGCTTAACTTAAAGTCCTAGGAAGAAATTCATTTCTCCCATCATAGACATCTCAAATTTTCCCTTCATCAGTTGAGAAAACTTTTCACAGAGGACTTGGTTGGGAAAACCAAAAATGATATCATCCACATTGATTTGTACAAGCAAAGTGTCCTCTCCTTTTGTGATCCTGAATAGAGTCCTATCAACTCTCCCTTTGATGAAACCATGATCCAAAAGGAATTGTGACAAAGTATCATACCAAGCTCTTGGAGCCTGTTTCAGTCCATATAGAGCTTTCCTCAGACTATATACTTTGTGACTTTCTTCAAAACCTGGGGGTTGCTCCACATACACTTCTTCATTCAGTACTCCATTCAAGAAGGCACTTTTAACATCCATCTGGTACACCTTGAATTTCTTGTGAGCAGCATATGCAAGAAATAACCTTATTGCCTCCAATCTGGCTACTGGGGCAAATGTTTCATCATAGTCAAATCCTTCAACTTAAGAGTAGCCCTTTGCAACTAGCCTGGCCTTGTTTCTGACTATGATATCATTCTCATCCTTCTTGTTCTTGAATACCCACTTGGTTCCTATCACATTGCAGTGATATGGTCTGTCCACCAACTCACAAACTTGATTCCTTGTAAACTGGTTGAGCTCCTATTGCATGGCAATGATCCAGTTGGAATCTTGAAGTTCTTCTGCTATGGAACTTGGTTCCTGGTTTGATAAGAAACAACAAAACAAAGCACTTTCTCCATGAAAACTTCTAGTTTTGACTCCTGAGGAAGGATCACCTAGGATTTGCTCAACAGGGTGATCTGAGAGCCAAGTTCTCCTAGGCTGATGCCCTTCAGTAGAGTTTAACTCATCTGAAGTAGAGTCACTAGATATAAGAATGAAATCGAATTCAGGAAATAAAACAGAGGTTTGAAGTCCTGAATCATCATTCAAGGTATTCTCATTCTCAATGGTAATTTCATTGGTTCCCCCTTGAATGATGGGTTCAGTGAATGTCTCAGCTGTGACCACATCTTCATTGACATTACATACCTCTTGAACTGGGATAGTGTTCATCAGTTCAGTTGCTTGTTCAGGAGAGCTCTCAGGTGAGCTTTGAGTGGTGGTTTGACTTTGGGTAACCTCCTTGAATTGTTGATCTTCTAAATTGTCCCATGTTGGGATGTATGTATCAACACAATTCTCAGGATAACCTTTAGACTTGATACTCAGTCTGGTTAGTCTTTTGCTAATTACCTCCTCATTCTCCTTACTCCTGGACTCAAAAGTAGATTCATCAAAGACCACATGAGGTGTTTCTTCCACAACAAGAGTTCTACAGTTGTAAACTATGAAGGCTCTACTGATTTGGGAATATCCTAAGAAAATTCCTTCATCAGCCTTGCTATCAAAAGCTTTCAGTTGAGTTTTCCCATTGTTGTGAATGAAACACTTGCAACCAAAAATATGAAAGTAAGATACATGTGGCTTTCTGCCATTCCATAATTCATATGGAGTTTTTCCTTGATGTTTGGTTACCATGGATCTATTTTGAGTGTGGCAGGCAGTGTTGATAGCTTCAGCCCAAAATCTTTTAGGAACTTGAGCTTCTGCAAGCATTGTCCTTGCTGCCTCCTTGAGAGTTCTATTTCTTCTTTCAGCTACTCCATTTTGTTGTGGAATTCTTGCAGCTGTTGTCTCATGTGAAATACCTAATTCTTTGTAGTAATCAGATATAATAAAATTAATGAATTCAGTGCCCTTATCTGATCTTATCTTTACAATGTTTAGGCTCTTCTCATTGCTAACTTTCTTCAGGAGCTCTGGCAGCCTCAGTTGAGTCTCCTTTTTGCTTGCAAGGAATATCACCCATGTGTACCTGGAGAAATCATCAAAAACAACAAGTGTATACTTTCTCCCATTGATACTTACAGGGGTTACTGGACCAAAAAGATCCAT
The DNA here is from genome assembly GCA_947034835.1 of Ballota nigra. Lineage (NCBI taxonomy): Eukaryota > Viridiplantae > Streptophyta > Magnoliopsida > Lamiales > Lamiaceae > Ballota > Ballota nigra. Next base: position 23,289,618 of record OX344722.1, on the reverse strand, counting down.
ATGTAAAAGTTGAAGTACTCTGTCAGTAGAGGTTGCTACTTTGCTCTTGAAAGATGCCTTTACTTGTTTTCCCTCCTGACAGGCTTTACAGATATGTTCTTTGTTGTATACTTCATTTGGCATTCCTTCCACCAGTCCATGTCTTGCTATTCTGTTCATCATCTTGAAGTTCAGATGACTTAGCCTTTTGTGCCATAACCAATTAGTGTCAGTTGAGCTCTTAGCAATAAGACATGCATTTGGTGTGCAAGACTTCCAATCTGCAAGGTAGACATTACCCTTTCTTGACCCAGTTAGTAGTACCTGTTGTGAAGATATATTCTTAACAAAACACAGGTTACATGAAAATTCAACACTGTATCCCTTATCACAGAATTGACTTATGGACAGAAGATTATGCTTAATTCCACTGACAAGGGATACATTGCTTACCCTTACTGAGCCAATGACTAAAGTACCATAACCTTTAGTGGCTCCTTGTGAGTTGTCACCAAAGGTGACTTGTGGACCTTCTTTCTCAACATATTCTGTCAGGAGATCTTTGTTGCCAGTCATGTGCCTAGAACATCCACTGTCCAAGTACCAGACTGAAGATTTAAGAGCTTCTCCTTTGTTGAGGTCCACTGAGCCCTACAAACACAGATCAAGCTTTAGGTACCCATTTGGTGTTGGGTCCTACCAGGTTAGCTGTACCTTTCGGAATCCAAATTTGCCTCACAGTTCTAATCACTTTAGATTGGCTAATTTGTCTTCCATAAATATCTACATAGATTGTTATCTCCCTAGGTGCCTTAGGAGTAAACTTTCTATGGGTGTCAGCCTTTGAAGGAACAGGAACCTTCTTCACATTCTTTCTATTTGGCTTGGGTGCACCTGGTCTTGGTTTTTGTTGATAAAGGTATGAAGGACCTTTTCCTTTAGGCACAAAAGGAATAGGTCTTCCATATGAGTCATTCCTTGAGGACTGCTCATGCCTGGGTGCTTTCAGCTGAGGTTGCTTCATTTGAGAATACCTCGGCTGATAGTACCTCTGCTGAGATCTAGTCTGATAAGTCACCTGAGCCTTTCCATTTGGTTTTGGGTTAGATTGACTTTTCTTTTGAGTGATCTGAGCTGGTCTTTTTCCTTTATCCACAGTCTGTGGTTGAAATGTCACAGACTTGACAAAAACTCTCTTTGTGCCACTTGAAGAAGCAACACTCAGAGGACCTTCTGAAGGTTTTGGAATAAAGCCTATCCCACACTTGTTATTAGGATTGATTTGAAAATTTTGAATCTCCTCTATGGCAAGAGAGGGTTTGTTTAGTGCATCAATCCTTTTTAACAAGGTCTCTTCAGATTTTTGTAAGACATCAATTTTCAGGAGAGAATCCTTTATTTGGCTTACCAATTTTAAATTTTCTTCAGTTAACTTTGTCTTAGATTCATTGAGATCTTTTATCAGTTGATCTCTACCATTTCCTTGACTCCTGAGGGTTTCCACCCCTTTTGTCAGTTCAATGGTAGATTTGGCTGAGTTCAGATCTGCTTGATTTCCAGACTCAATTAACTTGGAGTTTTCACTCAATAGTTGTTTGTTCCAAAGCGGACTGAAGATTGAGTTCCTCAGTTGACTCTGAGCTTAGCTCAGGTGTGTGTTCTAGAGAAATGGATGGTTTAGATTGTACCTCAGGTTCTTCTCTTGCCATGAGGCACATGTCATCATCACTGCTGTCAGAGAACAGTCCATCAGATGACTCCAGATTTTCATCCACATCCTCAGCCACCATGGCTTTCCTTTCTCCATATCTTCTGTCTCTTTTGGCTTGCCTTTCCTTTCTTTCTTTTGTGCTCAGTTGAGGACAATCATATTGAAAGTGCCCAATCTTCTTGCACTGAAAACACCTGTTGGCATCATCATTCTTTTCCTCAGTGGACTCTCTGGTCTTTGATGATGATCCTTCAGCCTTGGTGTAATTCTTGTATTCCTTCTTCTTTTCCAGCTCAGATGAGCTTTTCTCTCCTTCTCTGGTGGTCTTTTGTGGAGAACTTCTACCTTCACTGTTATCCCTGTAAAATCTTTTATACTTGCCAAAGCGGCTGTTAAGTTGTTCAAACCTTCTAGCCATCAGGCTGAGTTCCTCCTGCATCTCAGCCTTGCTTTGTGACTTGCTTGCCTTTGTACTCTTCTGAGGCTTTGGGGATTTTGGCTCAGACTCCTTGGCTTTGAAGGCTACCCCCTTCTCAGCTGAGATCTTATCAGGAGCCCTTTTTCTGTTCAGATCAAACTCATAGGCCTTGAGTTCAGAGAATACCTGTTGCATTGACATGCTGGATATATCCTTAGTATTCTGCATCATCACAGAGTACACATCCCATCTTGAGGTTAGACCTCTCAGGATCTTTAAGGCAACCTCCCTCTTGGTATAGACTTTTCCCAGAGAATTTATCTCATTCATGATGTCTTTGAACCTCCCATCAAGCTGGTCAATGGTCTCAGTGGGCTCCATGGTGAATTGCTCATACTTTTGAACAGCTACAGAAAGCTTGTTCTCTTTTATTTTGTCAGTTCCTTCACACATGAGAGAAAGAATGTCCCATAGTTCCTTTGCAGTCTTGCAGTGGATCACTCTTCCCATTACAGAATCTGGAATGGTGGTGTAGAGAATGTTCATGGCTATGAAGTTGAGGTTGTTTCTCCTCATTTCATCTGCAGTGAAGTTATCTTCATCTTTGGGCCATTCTTCTCTAGGATCTGCAACAGTTTCAGCTGTAGTTCTAGGGTTAGGTGTCATAAAAACAAATGGACCTTTAGTAATAACCCTCAACATTTCATCATGCACACATGCAAGATGAGCTCTCATTCTGATCTTCCAGAAGTCATAGTTTTCCACTGAGAATTGTGGAAGCTTGTGATGAGACATATGGTTCAAGGGATTAACTCCCATGTTGTTCTTTGCTGGTGGTGCTACCCTAGCTGCATTGTCAGCCATAGTATATAAACAAGTTTATCAAAAGATCAATTCAGGTGACCTTGAGAAAATACCTTTAAGCACAAGGTATACTTAGAACAATGGTCTTTTGAACCACTGCTTTGATACCAATTGTTGGTCCCGAAATGAGTAAACAGGTGTATGGGGGGGGGGGGAATACACCTGTGGTTACAAATTAAAACTTCTTGAAAACTTATCAGGTTACTTAAGACAGTAGCTCGTCAGTGGACTTGAGGTCTGCTGAGAGTTACTTTGTGAAAGCTTACTGAGATAATACCTCCACTGAAAGCTCAAGACTTTCAGTTGAACTACTATCTAATTAGCTTTCAGATGCGGATTAGTGAGCCCTTAGAAAACTCGTTTTACTTTGATAAACTTTGAGATTAACACACACTAAGGAAAGCAGATAATAAGAACACAAGGTATAAAGTAGTTCAGAGATGAATCTCCTACGTCCACTGTCCTGATCAAACAGGAGAATTCCTTTCACTTGGAATTCCTTGTGTTATAGTGCCAAGGTGCACTGATCAACTAATCCTCTCTTAGGATGATTGATCACTAGGAAATTCCAGGTCCTAGTTCCCAAAACAAACCAGCTTTCAGACTGATACAACAATCAGCTTACTAACACCACTTAACACTAGCTCTCAACCTAAACATTGAGTAAGGTTTTGAGTAGGGTTTTAGTTCCAACTATTTTGAGATAATCCTTACAAGTTTAGATCAGGGATTAGGATTGGATTATCTCTTTTTAAGATTTGGATATAGCTTTTAAGCTTGGTTACAGAAGGTTTGTTAGGCTCTCTACAAATGTGAAACACTTGGGAAACAAAGGTAATTTCGAGTGCTTCTTAGTTGTTATGAATGTAAAGATAGCTTTGATCTTGTGAGTTTCCTGTGCTTGGAAATGTGCACGTCCTTCTGTATTTATAGGCTTCCTTGAAAATCTTCCCGTTGGATTTAAATCTTCTCAAGTAAGTCTTCTTGTATCTGATTGGCTCAAACGGATCTATTTGAAGCTTTAAGTCTTGTCAAGAAACGGCTGAAAGACCATGCCTATTCACCAACTTTCTGTAGATTGCTAGAGAAAGACTTTTGGTACTTGTCAGGCTGGGGCAGGTCGGCTGTCAGTAAAGTACACTGACGTGTCATCTTCTCATTGGACCTTAAGTCTGCATGCCCAGATTCTTGTCTTGCTTTAGGTGGAACTCCTCTGAGAGAACCTTCTTATTCCTTCATTAATTGTAAGCTTCACTGAAATTCATTTTGCCTTGTTCCAACCAGATTAACTAACAGCTTTTAATATGTTTAGCATTGAATGTGTTTTGTTAGTTCCTATCAGTGGACATTGGTCCTCTTCTGATAGTTTTAGTCTTAGTGAGAATGTACTTAGAAAACATTCAAGACTTAGACTTATTCTCAGATCACTTGTCTTCAACCGACTTCACTTCAGCAGACTTCATTCTTAAATACACTCTTGCAATTACTAACTGTACTTCAGTTCCTTAACAGTTGAATTGTTTAACTAAGTACTAACTCTACTGAATAATTTACTTACAAAACAACTTAGGAGGAACATTTTGGCATCTAATCAAAACATAAGTCTTATACATTTTCCCAACATAAATTATGCACTACTTGAATAAAATTGAAAACGTGGATTATGCATGTGGAAATTATAAACAAGTTCCTGAAAAATCGGTCCATAACTTGACTTATAAATATAAATACGAACTGCATATGATGTTGTATTCAAAATTGGAACACACACTTCAACATCGGTTTTAATATCCAATGTCGCACTTTTTATCAAACACTTTTAGCATTTTTTATTCACATTGATCCATCTTTTCAAAAGATTACATCGTAGCAGCGAACTCCGTGCCCCATAATTACTCAATGGATTTGTGACATATTGATGTTTTACTAATCACCTTTTGAAAATAAGACATCGTAGTAGCGAACTCCGTGCTCCATAGTTACTCAGTGAATTAGTTACATCTTGATGTGCTTTTTCAACTACTTATTATGCGTTTGAGAAGAGTGATTCCTCTTTATTTTTACACAACAAACATATTTAGTCCAGATTTATTTTTCAATGAAATTATGAAACAAAATACAAGAACAAGCTTTAATTAGAACATGCAGATACCCTGATGTTGTTATAGATGTTTTAACAAACATAACAACATCCGCTTCTCAGTTACTCAGATTGTGCACATACCAAGAGATTTCCTCAAGAATGAGAATCTCTCATTGTCTAATGCTTTAGTAAACACATCAGCAAATTGATTTTCAGTGGGTATATATTCTAACTTCACAATATTCTTTTCTACCAAATCCCTTATGAAATGATGTCTAATACTTATGTGTTTAGTAAGTGAGTGTTGAACTGGATTTTTCGAAATGTTGATAGCACTAATGTTATCACAATATACAGTTAAAGTGTCACTCTCTAAACCATAATCACTAAACATTTTACTCAACCAAATAAGTTGTGTACAACAACTACCAGCAGCAATGTATTCAGATTCTGCAGTAGATTGTGATACACAATTCTGCTTTCTACTATGCCATGAAATCAAATTGTTACCCATGTAAAAGCAACCACCACTTGTGCTTTTCCTATCATCAATGTCTCCAGCCCAGTCAGCATCAATGTATCCAACAAGTGCACTGCTTGTGTCTTTAGTATACCATATACCAAGATCAGTAGTACCAGCTACATATCTTATGATTCTCTTGACTGCATTCAAATGAGACTCTTTGGGACAAGCTTTGTACCTATCACAAACACAAACACTATACATAATATCAGGCCTGCTTGATGTTAAGTACAGAAGACTACCTATCATGGATCTATACAAAGTTGGATCAACATCTTGACCAACAGTGTCTTTACACAACTTTTGTGTAGATCCCATAGGAGTTTTCATGACTTTTGAGCTTTCTAAACCAAACCTTTTCACTAAATTCTTTGCATACTTACTCTGAGAGAAGAAAATACCTTTATCAGTTTATTTGATTTGAAGTCCTAGAAAGTAATTCAAACCACCTACCATGCTCATCTCAAATGTTGCTGTCATTGCTTCAACAAACTTGTTTAACATAATGTTACAAGTTGAACAAAAAACAATGTCATCAACATATATTTGAGCTATTAATAAGTCTTCTCCAGAATTTTTAATGGACAAGGTTCTATCAGCCTCTCCTCTTATGAAACCAAATTGAAACAGAAAGTCAGTAAGTCTACCATACCAAGCTCTAGGAGCTTGTTTGAGACCATACAAGGCTTTCTTTAGTTTGTACACATGATCAGGATACTGTGGGTTTTCAAAACCTTTAAGTTGTTCAACAAATGCATCATCAATTAATATGCCATTTAGAAATGCAGCTTTTACATCCATTTGATGAAGATTAATGTTAATGTAACAAGCAATTGCTAGTAAAAGTCTAATGGACTCTATCCTAGCAACAGGTGCAAATGTTTCATCAAAATCAATACCTTCAACTTGAGTGTAACCTTGTGTAACTAATCTAGCTTTGTTCCTAATTATGTTACCAGACTCATCAGTTTTGTTTTTAAAGATCCATTTAGTTCCAATGACATTGACATTTTCAGGTCTTGGAACTAATGACCAAACATCATTTCTCTCAAACTGATTAAGTTCCTCATGCATAGCATTAATCCAATTTTCATCTTTTAATGCTTCTGTAACATTTCTAGGTTCAATTTCAGAATATTAACACTGAGCATTCACAATATTGCATATTGAAGACATGCACACAGACCTTACCACATCAACACGGTTTGCACTTACTCTCCTTCTTGTTTGAACACCAACTGAAGCATCTCCAATGATCTGATTTGAAGGATGAATTTTTGTAATCCAAGTAGCTGGATTCTTCTTTGGAGTATACTGATTGTTCTGTGAAGTATCAACTGAATCTGCAGGGGATGTTGAACCAGATGCTGTAACATTTGGTGTAACATTCTCTGTTTTCAGTGATTCTTTTGGAACATCAGTAACTTCAGTCACATCTTCAGTGTCATTTCCATCTATCAGATTCCTATCATCATAAAAAACAACATTCACAGATTCTTGAACAGTGTTAGTTCTAAGGTTATAGACTCTATAGGTTTTGCTATTTCTAGAATAACCTAAGAAAAAACCTTTATCACTCTTAGAATCAAGCTTATGCAGTTGATCCCTATCATTCAGAATGTAACACACACAACCAAAAACATGAAAATATTTCACATTCGGTTTCTTATTGTTCAAGATCTCATATGGGGTTTTGTTGCTTCCAAATTTAAAATAGACTCTATTAGCAATATGGCATGTTGTATTCAATGCTTCAGCCCAAAATTTCTTTGCAAGATTTTTTGAAGTGAGCATTACTCTTGCTATTTCTTGAAGAGTTCTATTTTTCCTTTCAGCTATCCCATTTTGTTGTGGAGTTTTAGGAGAAGAAAACTCTTGGACAATTCCTTTCTTATTACATAATTCTGAAAACATACTATTTTCAAATTCTATACCATGATCAGACCTAATCCTGCTTACTTTCAAGTTGAAAACATTTTTAAATCTCTTGTAAAGAATTTTAAATACACCAAATGTTTCAGATTTCTCTCTTAAGAACTCAATCCAGCTAAACCTAGAGTAATCATCTACCACAACCAGTGAATATTTCTTACCACCAGTGCTTTCAGTTTCCGTTGGACCTATAAGATAAGATCCATATGCAGTAATTCAAAACAGCGATGTGTCATGCAATGTGATAACATTTTATGCGACACTCTTACATGCTTACCTTTTTTACATGAACCGCATACAGTAGGTGTGACAATCTTCAATTTAGGTAAACCTCTCACTTCTTCAGACTTAACCAATTTTTGGATGAATCTATAATTTGCATGTCCAAGTCTTTGATGCCATAGAACATTATCATCACAATTTGACAAATGACATACTTTATTTGTTCCAATTAGATAACAATTATCAGCTGACCTATTTCCAGTCATTAGACACTTATTATCCTTGTTTAGAACATAGCATGAATCTTTATCAAATTCAACATGCAAATTGTCATCACATAATTGACTTATACTAAGAAGATTAGCAAGTAAACCATCAACATGCAAAACATTCTTAAGTTTAGGAAAACCATCAACATTTAAGGTCCCCTTTCCAATGATTTTACCTTTTGATCCACCACCATAGGTAACAGTTCCACCATTACAGGGTTCATAGTCAGATAAGTAGTTAACATGACCAGTCATGTGTCTAGAACAACCACTATCAAAGTACCATAAATCAGGAACACATGCTTTCAGAGAAGTTTGAACAACATCACAAGTAACATATTCTTTCTTTTTCTTAGCAGATTTTTACCAGTGTTTCTTAGAATGTGAGACATTTCAGACAACACTCTTTGAATTTCCAGATCTCTTTTCATCTTTTGACAGTAAGGACGAATATGACCAATTTCAGAACAATAGTGACATACATACTTCCTAACAGGTTTTTCAATCACATGTACTTTTGTCTCAGCAAAAAGTTCAGTTTTTCCCTTGACAAATTTTACAGGATTATTCACATGTTTAGAAGTAGTCTCACCACAATAGCCCAAACCATGTTTACTAGACTGTCCAGTAGTGAAAGAATCACTTACAATGGAAGAGCTTTTAGAAAACTTCTTAAAACTTAAGGTAGAATTTTTCAATTCTTCTTTTAGCTTAGAAATTTCTAAATCCTTCCTTGTTAGAATGACCTCCAACTTTGTCACAGTCTCTCAGAGATCATCATTCTCTTTGGCTATAATGGAATCATCATTCCTTATGTCATTAGAACCTGTCTCATCAACACACCTATTAAAACAGTTCAAATCTGAATGATTTTTGACAAATGTTGTTTCTGATGTTATAAAATTAGAAACAACATCAGTGTCTAGATGATCCAGATCATCATCTAAAGAATCATCATAATCAATTCTTGCAGAAAAAACTAATTCCTCATCTTTAGAACCTTCAGGTTCATCATCATCTGAGTCATCACTAAAGGTAACATTAAAATTCAGTGTCTGTCTTAACCTGGTATTTGCACACTCATTTGCATAGTGTCCAAATCCAGTACATGCATCACATCTAACTGATTTTCTAAATTCAGGATCATACCTTGATTTATTACCTCTGAATTGCCTTCATTGATTCAGATCCTTCCTTTTCTCTGGGTTTGATGGTTTGTTGTTGAAATGAGTCCTCTGTTGGACATTTCCTCTGGATCTGTTCAGTTTCTTCTTCAGGTAGGAATTGAACTTCTTTGTAAGGAGGGCAATATGTCAGGAGTGTTGTAACATTGGTCTAAAACATCTTCATCAGATTCAACCTCAGTCACAAAGGGCTGATTTTCAGTATTTGAAGATGTTTTACCTTTGAAAACAACAACCTTCTTTCCTTCACTTATATCATCAGATTGAGTTGTGTTCATCTCATATGTTTTGAGAATACTTACAAGCTCATTCTTACTCAAAGTGTCAGTGTCCTTGGCTTCTTCAATAGCACAAATTTTTACATCAAACCGTTTAGGAACAGATCGCAAAATTTTGTGTACAACGCGTACATTGGAAATAGGATCACCAAGTGCGTGTGACTCATTGACAATTTCACTCAACCTCTCATTGTAAGCCGTGATCGTCTCATCATCCTTCATCCTTAGATTCTCGAACTTGGTCCCAAGCATTCGAAGTTTGGTCCTTCGAACACTTCCACTTCCTTCCCAATGTTCTTGAAGCCTCTCCCATGCATCTTTAGCCGTGGTACATGTTGATATAATTTTGAACATAGATACATAAACAGAGGTAAAGATAGCATTGAGAGCTTTGGAATTGTAGCTTGCCTTCGTGGTCTCCTTATTTGTCCATTCAATCTCCCGTTTGACTCTTGTCTCGCCATCATCATCTGCTTGATTTCTGGGCCATTCCCAGCCGGTCAGAACACTTCTCCAAGTACGTTCATCAATTGACTTGATGTACATATGCATCTTAGGTTTCCAATAGTCATAGTTGTTACCATCTAGTATGGGAGGCCTAAGTGGGGTGTTTACAGGATATTCCATAGCAAAAGACACACTTAAAAACTCAGGATCTAAACTTAGTATATTAAGTTTATGGCTCTGATACCAAATGAAAGTGTGTGTGGTGTGTTATAAAGTGCAGATGTTATAATAAATGTTAAAGCAAATATTACAACAATCTGGTAAATCAGAATATAAAACGTGTACAACAGAAGACTTAAACACACAATTGCGAAAGGGAATACTTTTTAACACAAACTATCTTAAATAGCTTGTGCTAGCCTTACGGTGAAACGTTCACTATAACAAAAGTAGTGATACAAAAGTTGTGTGAAAAGTAAAATCATTCACAACGGAAACAAGACTCGATATCACCTATCAAATCTAAATTGGCTAAGTGTATAACACTATACACCGTCAAAGTTGATCTCACTCTATATCTATGATCTCTCTATCTATGGATATAGGTTCGACCGCAAGTTATACGAGAAGAACTCTACTTCAAGGTATAACATAAATGTTGGAATAACTGTCCTATCACCTTTAAACTCAGGATCAACACTAGAGTAGGTGTACTCGTTTACTCCACACTTGGTACTGAAAGATTCGACCACTATTTATAGGCAGAAGTCATCAATCCAAAAATAACTTCTCTATGTAACCGCTTTCATGATCTTCATGTTATCCCACGTCTTTATCTTTATTCCTCATGCTTCTTGATGCAACCGCCTGATCTAGATAGTTCTAAAACGTCCTGGATAAGTCTGGATCGTTAGGCCCTTGTAGATCCTTGTAGATCCTTCTGGAACCCGTAACCGCTCATGTTGCAACCAATGTTATGCAACATTCCCTGCAACATTGAGTATTCCAGAACCTTGTAGATCCTTCTAGATCTTCATCCTGCATGTTAAAACCTAGATCTTCATCCTGCATGTTAAAACATCTAAGACAACATATGATCATAAAGTGTTGGTTAAAGAGAAGAAAGGACAAATTCATGTTGTTTCAAAGTAAATAGTGAATACTTCACTACCAACAACATTAACAGGGAACATGCACAGTAGAGTCAAAAGACCTTTCTGTCCTGAGTGGCAGAATATCCATCACCTCAACAAGTGCTTTCCTCCTTTTACTTGATCCACTGGCACCAGGAGTGATTCCAGCTTCTCTGGCTTTCTTGTTTTACCTCCTAACATATCTGAGCCTCTGCTCTTCATCTATGTTCTTCCTTATTCTGGCAAGTCTTTCTTCTTCAGACTCGTCCTTAAATCTCTTCTCTGCCTCTTCAACTACCTGCTCCAGAAAGCTTTTCTTGACCCTTCTGATCTTTCTTTTGGCTGGGCCAGGAATGGAGACATGATCTTGTTCAGAGTCAAGAGATTCCTCCTCTGCTACAAGCTGCTTAGCCATAGTTAGAGATTTGAGCTCTTCCTTCTTCTTCTTCTGCAGCTCAGCTTGAGCCAAAGTGTTCTCTAACAGGTCCAGGCGAGCTCCATGGTTGAACAACGTCTCATTTGTGCTCTTTGCCAGATCAGTTCTGACCTTCTCTTCCCCCTTTTTAACTTTATCAATAAGGGGCTGAACTACCTGCCTTATCAGCTTAGGCAACTCGGTGGAGGAGGAAGAGTGAAGATCACAGAGCTTCTTAGCTTCATCCAGGTAGGCTTGAGTCTCAGCTACCAGACGCTCCTGCTTGACTAGCATCTCCTGGAGGGAGTCCTTCCATTTGGCAGTCTCAAGCATTTGAGAAGCCATCTCCATTTTCAGCACAGAGACTGGACGTAGCTGGTCCAAGACATGCTCCTGCAGCTGTTTCTGGCTGTGCATACAACTAACTTCACGAAAAGGCCATTTGCCTTAAATGCAGCCTTAGCAGAGGCAAATGTTGCCATGATCTGGTTCAAGAAGATCTTCCTTTCCTGCTTAATTTGATGCTCAATCATGGCAGGGGCCATATGCTGCATGGCCTTGCTGAAATGCCCTATCTGTTGGATCTGTTCATTAAAGAACATCTTCATCTTCTGGAGCACAGCAGGGGTGACATCAAATTCTTCCTCATCTGAGTAGAGCTCTTGAGGAAAAGAGAAGTGAGGGCCAAAGGAGTAAGAAGGGCCATCTAGAGAGATCATTACTCCCCTCTGGATCAGCAAAGTCCTTATTACCACCATTGCTGCCTCTGGAGATTCAAGCTCTGCAGGATGTTGAATGTTGAGCTTCTTCTTAAGGTCAATCTCCCAGGCTGTGAATCCAGAAGTGGTCATTTCTTTCAACAACATGACCAGGTCCTCCACATCTTCTAGTCTGGCCTTACTCCAGACTTTGGCATCCGTCAGATCTGCCAACAATAGTAAGTGCTCCAACAGAATTGGAAAATGCTCTCTCAGCCAGAGCTGAGCACTTACACTCATACTCTGCCTAATGGGACCCATATCATCATTATTGAATGTGAAGGGTTTGAGCCCAGAGGTAGAGGAGGATAGTGCTAAGACCTCCGGCTCCAATGAAGCATCCTCATCTTCACTATCATCGCTGATTGAAACTGCAAGAGAGGCAGGAGGACCAGGGAAACCCAAAGCCATAGAAGAAGAGGGGTTCTGGTCAGCTTGGGTGGGGGGAGGGATAGGTGTTTGGTTTTTTGAAGTGGAGGGGTTAGTTTGAGAGGTTGGTTTTGCACCAGAAGAGGTTGAGGGCACCTCTAGTACAGGGTTTTCTTGTGGGGGTGAAGGGTCTGTGGGTAGAGGTGTTTGAGATGGAGGGGGAGAAGGTGTTTGAGTGGGTAAGGTTGAGGGTGTGTAAATAGGAGTGTTTGGGATGGTCTGCTCTGGTGAAGAGGCTTGCAAACCAGGAGCAGGGTGGAGTGTTTGGGTTTCTGGGGGAGAGGTGGAAGGGGTAACAAGATTAACAGGAGAAGGAGAAGGGTTTACCTCAGCTGAGTCAACATCAGCTGGAACAGAGAGCTCTGGAGATGTAGCATCTCCCATCAGCTGAGAGGCCTCTTCTATTGCCTACTCCAGGGCATCTCCCAGATCTGAACCAGAATCTGGGTCTTGCAAGATGGCTCTCTTGGCCCTTGGCTTCCTCTTCAGAGGTTTAACTTCCTCTTCTGCGTCTTCCTCCTCTGATGGCTCATCCACCAGAAGGGTTTTCTTAGAAGCCCTCTTAGAAGTCATTGACTTCTTGGTTGAGGCCTTGCTTGCACCTTCTACCTCCTGCCTCGACCTCTTCTTAGCTGCACCAGCCTTTTTGGCAGCTTCTTCACCATCACCCCTCTGCTTCTTCAAAGCAGCAGTGAGGGGGATCTGGTCATCCTCCGATGAGCCAGAAAACACCAAGTTGGAAGAAGCAGTAGCTTCATCCTTCTTCTTCAAAGTCCTCTTCTTTTGCCCTTTAGCAGGGGATGACACTACTTTGATAAGAGGGGGCAGGAATAGCATCTACTCCATCAGAGTCAGCATGGCCATGAAGAGGTCCATGCTTGGAGAAGAAGATCTTGGATTTGTGGAAGCTTCTGCACCAAGAGCCCTTCCACGCCTTGTCTGGAAGAATGGAGTTCATAATCAGGGTCAACTTCGTGCCCAAAGATACATTGGCATTGAAGTAGAACTGCAACTCCCCTGGCTTGCTGGGGCATTCCTCCATCTGCACCTTGGCTTTGTTCTTCCTCAACATGTCCCAGAAGAACTCTGCCCAATTGCACTGAACACCATCGTATATGGCCCTCATAACACACATACGACCATTGAAAATTGCATCTGTGCTGTGATTCTCACACATAAGCACCTTCACCATAATATCAAACAACACCTTGAATTTCTGCCGGAGATGCTTATCTAGAAATCACTTCGTCAAACTCTGGCAAGAAGATCTGGCGAAGATCTTAAAGGATTCAACAATTTTATCTTCTTTATATCTCAACTGATCAACCCCTACCGAAGAGATGTTTCTAAAAAGTTTGCAGAAGTCGTGCTTGGAGAAAACAACATCCTCCCCATCGATTTGGAAGAGACATGGTCGACATAGATCTTCATCTGTTGGTCCCGGTGCAAGACTGAGGAATACGTGTATGGGGGGGGGGGGGGGAATACACGTATACCAATTTTTCAAACTTAAAACTGACTGAGTCCCCTTTACTCAGAGTGGTAAAGAACTAGGAGCTGATAATACACCCACTGACTACACTTGGTGCGGGTCAGTTGGCTAACTATCAGTTCAAGTTCAGTGCGGAAATGTTTGAGCCCTGATAGTTTAAAGTCTTGTTTAGTTTGCTTTCTGAAAACTTGCTTTACTCAAATCTGAAAAGTGTTTAGTAGGGCAGTGTTCTTTTGAAGATCAGCCTGATTGATTCAGACCTGATAAACTTGAATGCAATGAATGAACAAGTAATATGGCAAGTATGCACAATGTCAAAGCAGTAAGAACACAAGGAGTTTAACGTGGTTCAGAGACTCAAGCTCCTACGTCCACGGCCTGATTTAACAGGAAATCCACTCAAGGGATTCTTGTTTTTAACGTGCCAAGGTGCACCAAGACCAGCTAACCTCACTGATCTATACAAACTCCACTTACTAACACACTAACTGACTTACTCCCAACAAGCCTATCTTAGGGTTTTGGTTTCAGTTTGGATTCCAACTAAGTTGAGATTATCCTTACAAGACAAGGCTATGCTAAGAATTGGATAATCTCTCTAAGCTTAAGATAATTCTATTTAGCTCTTGGAATACAGAGTAACTCTCAGTTGCCAAGAAACACTTGGGAAATTTGAATGTTTTCGAGTGCTTCTCTTAAAGGCTGAATGCTTTGAGTGATTGAGAGTTTGAGTAATTTCTGGCTTGGAAATTTCCCGTAACCTTGAATGGGTTCAAGGCCTTCTGTATTTATAGGTAGTTTTGAAAAACTATCCGTTGGAGAGATAGCCTTCTAGCCATCTATGTAGAGGGGCTTCAAACGGACATATTTCCATGCAGCAGCCGCCCTTGCATGGATTCGGTATTTGCATTAAATGCACATTAAATGCTTGCCCGTTGAATATGCAGTCTGAATTCAGTCTTTATGTCAGGTTCCGTACGTGCGTGTCCTCCTCGGATTGGTCCACGTCATCAGGTTGGTGAGAATGTCAGAACTTTTTCCTGAGCTTCAGGCTTGTCTTATTAAGTTCATTTTGTCTTGAGCTCACCGGTCTTGTCCTGACGCTGAAATTCCTTTTGCATTGCTTGGCTCTACTCCAAGTCTTCCCATTGACTCAGTGACAACCTGTTCCCTTCAGGACTGAGTTAGTAATAACCTCAGGATCATACTCTTCATCACTGACACTTACTCAGCCAGCTTAGAAGACTGCCATAAGTTCAGGATGGTGCTCTTCGTCTTCAGGCTCTGAGTCTTGATTGTCTCCAGTGAGTTCTCCTCTCACTGAGTACCTGTGAAGTGTAAAATGACTAAGTGCTAATCCTAACCAAGACTAGCCTGACAAAGACAAATTAAAGCAATCATCTTTTCAGGGGCTTTGGGATCTTAATCAAAACTGACAATGTCCCAACAATTTCCCCCTTTTTGATGATGTCAAAACACTGAAAAGATCCTCAAAACACTTAGAGGAAACAAGACAAACCTATCTATAAGATAAGACTGTGTTAGAGCAATTCTTGATAAAGTACAGAATTAAAACAAGCCAAAAAGACAATGAGTTTTTGTCTGTGGGCAGAAGTAATAGATTTCATTGATAGATGTGGAAATGATTACAATGAATCTAATCTATTATAAAGAAGCCTATGAACACCTGGACTAATCTCATTTCAGGCTTGAGTCCATATCCTGCATAAACTCTTGCCTTTAGCTCGTCAAGTCTTCCAGGTTGGTTCACATATCCTTCAGCTCTGGCTATCTTCAAGACTTCCATCATTATGGCCTTAGTGTCATGCTTTTGAGTTCCAGGAATCAAGGGAGGAGCTCGAATGGTGAACTCAGGAGCCTTCACTTGGACTTGAGCTGCCTCAGCCTCCTCCAAGATCTTCTGGAATAGCTCAGGATGATTGTCCATCATATAGTCAGTGAAGTGGGCATCAATATTGTCAGTGTCGCCCCACTTCTTCACAACAAACCATAGCCTGACAAATTCATCCCTTGTATCAGTCCAAAACTCCTTCAAGGTCTCTGAGACGAACTCATCAACAAAGGCTTCCCTTGCTCCTGATTCTGGCCTTCTGACTTGAAGAATCGTTGCCTTCCTTACTGTTGGCTTCTTCCTGTACTTCCTTGGCTCAGGCTTCGCCTTCTTCCTCCTTAGCAAGCTGATCACTGCATCATCTAGTTCGCGTTGTTGAAGCTCAGTGATATCAGTCAGCTTCTCAACCTTCTTCTCCAAGATGCGCATCTTCTCTTTCTGAGCAATTTCAGCTCTGCGCATAGCCTCAGTCTTTTCAGGTTGATCTCCCCATGCTTCAGCACATAGCTCCGCAACTAACTCACCTGAGTAAGTGATGGGATTCTTCCTTGAGCTCATGGGTGACGATCTTTGGACTGGCTCAGGTTGTTGCTTTGAAGGTTCATTAGCCTTTGCCTTAGTTGCCTCCTCCCTCAGCTTGGCAACTAACTGTTCTCCTTCCTTCTCCACGGCCGCTAACCTAGCTGACTTCCTTACCCTTAGAATATTTCCATCAGGATTGGCTTCAGGATCAGCTAGGACGGTCTCTCCTTGACTAACTGCCTCAGATGTCTCAGGGCGGGATCTTTTCTTCTTCTTTTCCCCCTTTTTGGCATCATCATTGGCCTCAGATGGGAATGCGTCAGATCCGCTGTTGATTACGAAGGAGGCTAGGGAATGGACATCGTGGATTCCCTCCTTCAATAATTCAACTCCCATTGAAATCCCAGTCCCTGCAAAAGAAACGGAACTGATGGCAGCATTGACTTTCTTCTCAAAGATCTCCATAGAGAGTTGGAGACTTTGTTCAGCCTTGGTGATCCTGTCCTCCACCTTCAAGGACTCACCGCTGACTCTGCTCACCTCAGTCAGTATCTTCGCAGACTCCTCAGTGGCCTTAGCCAAAACGTCAGCCACCGATTGGGAGGTGCGATCCAGCTTCCCTGACTCCAGCTCCAATTTGGACGCTGAGTCCTTCAAGGCCTGAGTGATAATAGCTCCAGTCTGAACTGCAAGCCTGTCCACTGCCTGATTCATCTTTTCGTCTCTGATCGCATCCCTTTCTTCAAGCTTCTTGAGAGTGTTTCTGAGCATCTTCTTTGTGCGCTTCCTCTCAATCTTCACTGACTTGGCCGTGTCAGTCATTGTGCGCTTTAACAAGATCAGCTCCCTGTTAGCAAGGGTGTTGTAGGCTGACTTTGTCCACCTGATGTGCTTCGCCAGGGCCTTGGAGTCTTCATCTTTTTCAGCACGTAGCCTCATTACTTCCTCCTGAAGCTCAGCTAGATTTTCCGAGGTTTTCTCTTGTTTGACCTCCACTATGCTTGTAAATTCAGCACGGCCGACCCCGGTTATGACCACATCTTCATCATCAGCGGCCTCATCAGTGATTGGCTGCTTTCCCTTGTCAGCCCCTGCAGCATCAGTCCCTTCTTCAAGGTGCACTGAAGGCAGTTGTGAAGTAGTCATAGCCGCCTCCTCAGGCTCGGCTAAGCTAACTTGAACCTTAGGAACTTGTCCTTCGGAACTGAGAGTCTCCTTGAATGCCTCAACATCATCCTCTCGTGTCTCAGGGTAGGGAATCCCTTCATCGACAGATGTCTCATTGGCAGCTGAGATGTTCACAACATCCTCAGCCACTGGTCCACCCTTGGCACCAGTGTTCTTGTCACCTTCCCCCTGAGCCTGAGGCTCAGAGTCCATCTCATCAACTTCTCTAGCAGTCTCCTCTACTGCCTTTTCCACAGCTCCACCTTGAGCGTCATCATCCTCCTCATCATCCTCCTTCTCTTCAACGGGAAGAAGGTCAGCCTTGCTTTTGGCCATCTTTTCAGCCACAAGCTTCTTCAGGTTGTCGAAGTTTAAGAGTTGAAGCCAGCTTGTCAGGCCAAAGAATGAGCAGATCTTGGCCTCCTCCGTCTCCCAATGCTCCCAGCCGCGTGCGTCTACCAGCATATGTTGCTCCTGCATGTTTGATTGTTTGAAGTCCAACCAAACTTTGAGCTCTACCACATATGCCAGCAATTCAGTGTATTTGTACAGCCCAGGCCAGCACTTTCCTGCCCACTCCGTGGCATTCCCCCTGAGCGTATTCTCCAGTATACCTCCCGCCATGTGCTCATCCAGCTCCTCCTCCTCTATTTCAAGGAACACATCCTCTTCAGCTGAAATAGATTTGGGACAATCTTTGGGGTTGGGGTATGAGGGAAAATCTGAGGGGTTTGGAAGGTTTGGTTCGGCTGACTGGTCAGGCTCAAATGTAAGTGAGGTTGATGGCACTGACTCAGTAGGGTAATTTGTCTCTGAAGGGTGGGGGAGATGGGGAGTTTGAGGTGTGGGGTCAAGGATGGAAGGTGTTTGGGTTTCAGGATGTGGGGGTGTATGTGCGGGTGCTGTCTCAGGCTGCAATGACTCAGCCGTCTCAACAGTCTTTCTTACCTCCTCTAAGTCAGAGGCTCCAGGAGAGCTTGACTTCTCCCTCTCACTCCACTCAGGAAGTTTCTTAGCAGGAGACTTCTTTACTCCCCTCCTAAGTCTCTTCAGGGGCCTCTTTCCCTGAGCGCCCTCCTTACTGACGTCATCATCAGTTCCCTCAGCCTCAGTCCCGGCCTTCTTGGGGTCTGACTCAGTCCCCGACTTCGTGCTCTTCCCTGACAGCACGATTTTCACCCTCCTCTCCTTCTTCTCAGCCACGCCCACCTCAGATTACTCCACCTCTTCAGCAACAACCTTCTCAGCCTCCTTACTCCTCTCAAGGAGCTCATCCACCTTTTCAATGAGGCTGGTTGCCACTCTCTTGGCCGTCCCAGCTGGCTTTCTGGCCTGACCCTTTGCTTTCGCATTGGGATCAGTTAGCCCTAGCACTGAATAGGTGTCACTCAGTGAGGAAAACATCACCTTCTTTGAGGAAAGATTGTCCTCAAAGTCAAAAGTGTACTCATGGCACGCATGAGCAATCAGCATGGACAATCTTATGCCAAAAGGCAAGATGGCGCTGACGGATATGTGCTTCTTCTCCTTGTCACGCGTGATCTTGTCCAAACCCGCCTGATGGAGTTGATCGAGGAAGAACTGCTCCCAGTTCGCTTCCACTCCATCAGCGATTGCTCCCATGAGCCTTAGCTTGGGCAGACTCAACTGCTCGTGAGAGCCAGTTGCTCCCATCACCATCTTGGAAACTAAGTCCACCAGAGCCCTGTACTCCGGCTTCAGAGTGCTCTTGTTCTGACGGGCCCTGAACTCCGAAGACCCTGACTTGGTCCATTTCCCAAGGAATTCTCCCTCCGAGTTTTCCTTGTAAGTCCTGGGGTTGATGCCGGAGAATGGCAGCTTGAAAACTTCCCTCACCGCCTGCCTGAGATCGATGGTGACCACCTCCGAGTCGTAGAGAGGCTCTCCGTCGCTGTTCTTTTCTCCCGTCGGCTTTAGCGCAGTCACCTTAGTGAAGACTTCTCCCTTCCACAAGAACATGTTCAAATAAGCTTCCACCACTGTTCTTGGAAGCACGGAAGAGGGGCGGGTGGTGAAGTATGTTTCCAACCCGGTGTCGGAAATCCATTTAAAAACGGGTTTAATTTCCTCAACCGTTAGACAGATACCTTCCATGGAGATGACTTGCTCCATGTGTACCAGCTTCTTCTCAACAACATCGACGATCTTGTCGGTTGTCCAGTCGGAATCAAGGAATGCCATTGTGTTTTGAGAAAGAGGTTTTAGAAATTCTGTGTTTGAGCAAGAGAAAACTCAGTGTGCAAATTGTGCGTTGTGTTTGCGTAAAGACCTCAAATGGCACCCTTGATTGATAAGAATAAGTCAGTTACTCAAATGTGGGGTTGAGATTGATCCCTGAATTCGAAAGGTTTTGAAATGAGAGGCCAGGATTAATCTCAGTTTTAATTAAAAACCCCAAGTCAGTCATATTCCGTATAAAACAGACACGTATATGAAAAAGTAACTGCAGCATTAAATGTTCCGTGCGCGTGGGTTTAAATATAAAAAGGCGCGCTTTTAATGAAAACGAAATGCATTTAATGAAGATTTTCAGGACGAATGACTCAGGGAGACGCTTGAGATTCACAAGAGTCAGGTTAGAACCCATACCTGTCAGGGAGACATTGTAGCACCCTGATACCTCGCTGAGTCGAGTCTGGCCTGAGTTCCCCCTAGAACCCTATACTGACTGCTCTCCCGGATCTAAGAGTCCCAATTCTACTGACAGTTCCATAAACCTTGCTTCAGCCAAGGGCTTAGTCAAGATGTCAGCTCTTTGCCTATCAGTGTGAATCTTTTCCATCCTAATATCTTTCTTTTCCACATGATCTCGAATGAAGTGGTGTCTAATATCCACATGCTTGCACCTTGTGTGAAGCACTGGGTTCTGAGTGATTGCTATTGCACTATTGTTATCACAATAGATTGGAACTTGATTAGCAAATACTTGGTAGTCCCTCAATTGTTGCCTCAACCATAGGATCTGAGCACAACAACTCCATGCAGCCATATACTCAGCCTCAGTTGTGGATGTTGCCACTGAATTCTGCTTCTTACTAAACCACGAGATCAACTTACTTCCCAAAAACTGACATGTCCCTGAGGTTAATTTCCTATCAATCCTACAACCTCCATAATCTGCATCTGAATACCCTGTCAGTTCAAGGTTGTCATCTGAAGGATACCATAGTCCCATATTAACTGTCCTTTTCAAATACTTAAGTATCCTCTTAGCAGCCTCCAAATGACTTCTCTTGGGATCAGACTGATACCTAGCACACACACCAACTGCAAACGTAATGTCAGGCCTACTTGCAGTCAGGTACAGTAGAGAACCTATCAGCCCACGATACTCAGTCTGATTCACTGAAGTCCCTTCAGTGTCAGGATCCATCTTCCAATTTGTGTTCATTGGGATCCTGGCTGGATTGCTGTTCTGAACACCAAACTTATGGATCAAGTCTCTTGTATACTTGGCCTGATTAATAAATATACCTTGATCCGTCTGCTTGACCTGCAATCCTAAGAAGAAGTTCATCTCTTCCATCATTGACATCTCAAATTTACCAGTCATTAGTTTAGAGAATTTCTCACATAACTGATGATTTGGTGATCCAAATATTATGTCATCCACATAAATTTGGACCAAGAGAATGTCATCACCTTCAGTGATCCTGAACAATGTCCTATCCACTGTTCCCTTCTTGAACCCATGATCAGTCAGGAATTGAGAGAGGGTATCATACCAAGCTCTTGGTGCTTGCTTAAGTCCATAGAGTGCTTTCTTCAAATGGTATACTCTATCTCCAACCTCAAACCCGGGAGGTTGTTCAACATATACTTCTTCATTGAGTACACCATTCAAGAATGCACTCTTGACATCCATTTGATACACCTTGAACTTCTTATATGTCGCATAGGCAAGGAACAGCCTGATAGCTTCCAATCTAGCCACTGGAGCAAAGGTTTCATCATAGTCTATTCCTTCAGACTGACAATACCCGTTTGCAACCAGTCTAGCCTTGTTCCTTACCACAACACCATTCTCATCCTTCTTGTTCTTAAAGACCCACTTGGTACCAATCACACCTTGATGCCTAGGTCTATCTACCAGTTCCCAAACCTGATTTCTTGTGAACTGATTCAACTCCTCTTGCATGGCAATGATCCAGTTCGAGTCAGTGAGAGCTTCTTCAATGTTCTGAGGCTCTTGCTCAGAGAGAAAGCAACAGAACAGTGCACTCTCACCATGAAACCGTCTGGTCCTGACTCCCTCAGTTGGATCACCAATAATTTGATCAATGGGATGATCTTCTAACCATGTTCGTTTGCCAGGAGTTGTTCCTGAAGTACCTGCAATGTTAGTGTCTACAGGCTCATAAAATTCAGGAAATTGAACAGAAGGGTATGATCCTGAGTCTATACCAAAGGGATTAACGAGCTCAATGTCAGGGACATTGATTCCCCCTTGATGAGGTGACTCAGGAGCCGTCTCAGCTGCGACAGCATCTTCATAGACGGTACTTACCTCAGGTTGAGCCTGTTCCTCTATCTGAGGCTCAACAATCCCTGATGTGCTGGGTTTAGGAGTGGCACTTGGTTCATCATCCTGATCGTCATCATCATCCCATCTGGGGATTGGCACAGTCTTGATCATGGGATCAGGTTGATTCTTCAAGCTCAGCCTTGTCACTCTCCTCGTGACCTCCTCAGTGTCAGGATTCAGCACCTTTGCCCTAGACTCATTAGCAGATTCATCAAAGACAACATGAGGTGATTCTTCCACAACAAGGGTCCTACAATTGTAAACCCTGAAGGCTTTGCTAATTTCAGAATATCCCAAGAATATTCCTTCATCAGATTTGCTATCAAAGGCTTTCAACTGGGTCTTCCCATTGTTGAGGATGAAGCACTTACAACCAAACACATGGAAGTAAGAAATACGAGGTTTTCTTTTGTTCCATGTCTCATATGGGGTCTGAGCATGTTGCTTGTTCAGCATGGATCTGTTCTGAGTGTAGCATGCAGTGTTGATTGCCTCGGCCCAAAACTTCTTGGGCAATCCTGACTCAGCCAGTATGGTCCTTGCAGCTTCCTTCAGTGTCCGATTCCTCCTTTCAGCGACACCATTTTGTTGTGGGGTTCTGGCTGCAGAAGTCTCATGAGCTATACCAAGTTCATTACAAAAGTCAGAAATATATGAATTTATAAATTCAGTGCCCTTGTCAGATCTGATCTTAGTAATGGACTGATTTTTCTCATTGCTGAGTCTTCTGAGCAACTCTGGAAGCTTCACCTGTGTTTCCTTCTTATTCAACAGGAAAATAACCCAAGTATATCTAGAATAATCATCAATAACCACAAGAGTATATTTTCTACCATTCATACTCACAGGTGTTATGGGACCAAATAGATCCATGTGCAAGAGCTGAAGTATCCTGTCAGTGGAGTAGGAAGCCTTTTCTTTGAATGACGCTCTGACCTGCTTCCCTTCCTGACAAGCTTTGCACACGTGATCTTTGCTAAAAACTTCATTAGGTAGACCATCAACAAGTGACTGTCTAGAAATTTTGTTAAGAATCTTGAAGTTCAGGTGGCTTAATCTTTTATGCCATAACCAACTGAGCTCTAGAGAGCTTTTAGCAACAAGACAGGTATTAGGAATAGTGCTGCTCCAATCAGCGAGATAAACATTACCTTTCCTTATACCTGACAGAAGCACTTGTGTTGATTTGTCCTTAACTGAACATTTATTCGATGAGAACTCAACACTGAACCCTTTGTCACAGAATTGACTTACTGACAGCAGATTATGCTTCAGTCCTTCCACAAAGGACACATTTTCCACTCTGACTGTACCTATAATTAGAACACCAAAACCCTTAGTAACACCTTTTGAGTTATCACCAAAGGTTACCTGTGGACCATCTTTAGCCTGATATTCTTGGAGAAGACTTTTCATTCCAGTCATGTGCCTTGAGCAACCACTGTCTAGGTACCAAACAGCTTTGATTGAGTCTTCTCTCCTCTTGTTGTGATCTACAGCCGCCTGTAAGCAAATCAGGCTTTAGGTACCCATTGGGTGTTGGGTCCTATTGTGTCAGTTGTACCTTTCGGGATCCAGACTTGCTTCACAACCCTGATTGCCTCAGAGTGGTGAATCTGTCTCCCTGAAACATCGACATACACAACTTTCTTCTTCTTAGCCTGAGAGGAAGATGGTGTATGGGTGCTAGACTTAGGCTTCGCAGGAGCCTGAGTGGATGCCTTTTGGGCTGGCTTCCTGTTCTTCCTAGGTCTGGGTGCAGCAGGTCTTGGGCCTTGTTCTTGATAAGGACCCTGATTTCTATTCCCCCTAGGCAAGTGAAGGAATGGAAAACAGTTAAAGGCCTCAGGATGCCAAAACCACGGGGGTGTCATCATGTTTGGCCTTCCCTGTTGGTATTGCCAAGCATGATGGTACCCTCGCTGACCAGTCTGAGGGCTCTTGGCCTGAGTCTTCCTCTGCTTTCGCTGAGGTTTTCCCTGTCCTGAGCTCTCAGGGGCTTCCGTAGGTTGCTTTGCCTTTCCCTTGGGTTTTGGTTTAGCTACCTTAGGAGCAACCCTGACTGTGTCAACGGTTTCCTTGCCCTTATCAGTTTGACGGGCCTGGAGCACAACCTTAGGTGCACTCTGGCCTGTCTGAACAAATACCCTCTCAGTGTTGCTCCCTGAAGCAACATGAGACTGACCTTGTGAGGATTTCTCAGGAACATATCCAAGTCCCTTTTTCTTGTTCCCAAGTATCTGGTTGCTATTTATTTCCTCTCTAGCCACTGAGGATTTATTCATTGCTGCAACCTTTTTCTTGAGAGAGTCCTCACTCTTTTTCAGGATTTCATGTCTGGTAAAGAGGTCATCAAACTTACTCTTAAGTGCTTTCAGTTCTTCCTTCCTGACCAGCTCTTCCTCAGCCAGTTCCTTCAGAATTTTCTCTCTTGGGAGACGCTCAGAATTGATCATATCAATTTCCTGAGTTAGTCTCACAATCTGAGCTGATTCTTTGAGATCAGACTGAGTGAGTTGTTCATTCAGGTTTTGAACTTCAGTACTCAATTTCTTGTTCTCCTCTACCAAGAAGACATTAGTTTCCTGCAGTCTGGAGAAATCAACCATCAATTGATCAAGACAGATCTGAAGGTTCATTTCTCTAACTGACTCTGAGCTGAGCTCAGGATTTTGACCAGTGTAAGAAGCACAAACAGAATTTGATGTTACCTCAGGCTCATCCCTAGCCATTAGGCAGACATCATCGTACTCATCATCCGAGAAGAGTTCAGGTGACCTTTCAGTGGGACCATCAGAGTCTGTTGCATCCTCAGCCACCATAGCCCTCCAATCAGCAGATCTTAGATCCCTCGTGGCTCTCCTTTCCTCTCTCTCTCTAGCACTCAGCTCCGGGCAATCGTACTGATAGTGACCAATCTTGTTACAGTTGTAACAAGCTACCTGCTCACTTACTCTTTCTTTTCTTGGTTCAGGGTTCCTCCTTGAGTCAGGTTCCCTGGTTCTCAGTGAGCTTTCAGCCTTGGTTGGATATCTATCATCGCGAGTACGTCTCTGTTCGTCTCTTCTTTCAGGTTTTGGTTCAGAATATCTCATTTCATCACCACGTTCTCTCCTCTGGTCAGTGTTTCTTCGCTCCTCATATCTCCTCGAGCTTTGGTGGGTTCCTTCAGGTTTCCTGTCACGTGAGTCCTGATAAAACTTTTTATAACGACCAAACCTGGAATTGAGCTTGTCAAATCGTCTGGCCATCAGGCTGTACTCCTCAGCGAGTTCTTCCCTGCTCATCTCCATCAGTGACTTTGATGAAGAATTTGATGAGGGCTCAACAGGTTCAGACCTGGCCTTGAACGCCACACTTTTCTCAGGAGTTTTCTCGTTCCCTTCCTCTTCTGACTGAACTTTCTTCTTTCTTTTGTTAAGATCAAATTCAAGCACTTTTAGCTCTGAAAAAAGTAGAGCAGAAGTTATGTTACTCATATCCTGAGTGTTCTTAAGCATAATTACACTGTTGTCCCATCTCTCAGGAAGGGCATTCAGGATCTTTGAAGCAACATCTCTCCTTGGGACATCCTTGTCCAACATCACCAACTCATTCATCAACTTGATGAATCTAGACTCCATCTGATCTATGCTCTCATCTGGCAGCATCTCGAACGCTTCGAATTTCTGAATGGCAATATTCCTCTTGTTCTCCTTTATCTTTTCTGACCCTTCGCACATCCTGGTCATCTCATCCCAAACCTCCTTTGCCGTCTTTAGGTTCATCAGCCTGGCTGACTCCTCGAAAGGTACCGTATGCAGGATGATATTTCGGGCGACGTTGTTAAGCCCCACCATCTTGATTTCATCGTTGGTCATGTCTTTCCTCTCCTTAGGAACCTGCACGCCAATAGCAAGATCATCGTATCCTAGTCCTCTGACGTTAGGAATAGTGATCTTGATCGGTCCTTCCCTGAGTACACGCGGCATCTGGTCATGGATGGCATCTAGATGTGTCTCTAATCTGAACTTCCAATAGACAAAGTTAGATACAGAAAATTCAGGTAACGAAGCTTCAAGTCTCCTCGAAGTCATGATGATGATGCAAGTTTTATGAAAGGCAAACTCAGATCTGTTCAGTGACCACCAACAGTTTCTCCTCTGAAACTATTAGTATTCAAAGTCAGTGGTCTTTCGAACCACTGCTCTGATACCACTTGTTGGTCCCGGTGCAAGACTGAGGAATACGTGTATGGGGGGGGAATACACGTATACCAATTTTTCAAACTTAAAACTGACTGAGTCCCATTTACTCAGAGTGGTAAAGAACTAGGAGCTGATAATACACCCACTGACTACACTTGGTGCGGGTCAGTTGGCTAACTATCAGTTCAAGTTCAGTGCGGAAATGTTTGAGCCCTGATAGTTTAAAGTCTTGTTTAGTTTGCTTTCTGAAAACTTGCTTTACTCAAATCTGAAAAGTGTTTAGTAGGGCAGTGTTCTTTTGAAGATCAGCCTGATTGATTCAGACCTGATAAACTTGAATGCAATGAATGAACAAGTAATATGGCAAGTATGCACAATGTCAAAGCAGTAAGAACACAAGGAGTTTAACGTGGTTCAGAGACTCAAGCTCCTACGTCCACGGCCTGATTTAACAGGAAATCCACTCAAGGGATTCTTGTTTTTAACGTGCCAAGGTGCACCAAGACCAGCTAACCTCACTGATCTATACAAACTCCACTTACTAACACACTAACTGACTTACTCCCAACAAGCCTATCTTAGGGTTTTGGTTTCAGTTTGGATTCCAACTAAGTTGAGATTATCCTTACAAGACAAGGCTATGCTAAGAATTGGATAATCTCTCTAAGCTTAAGATAATTCTATTTAGCTCTTGGAATACAGAGTAACTCTCAGTTGCCAAGAAACACTTGGGAAATTTGAATGTTTTCGAGTGCTTCTCTTAAAGGCTGAATGCTTTGAGTGCTTGAGAGTTTGAGTAATTTCTGGCTTGGAAATTTCCCGTAACCTTGAATGGGTTCAAGGCCTTCTGTATTTATAGGTAGTTTTGAAAAACTATCCGTTGGAGAGATAGCCTTCTAGCCATCTATGTAGAGGGGCTTCAAACGGACATATTTCCATGCAGCAGCCGCCCTTGCATGGATTCGGTATTTGCATTAAATGCACATTAAATGCTTACCCGTTGAATATGCAGTCTGAATTCAGTCTTTACGTCAGGTTCCGTACGTGCGTGTCCTCCTCGGATTGGTCCACGTCATCAGGTTGGTGAGAATGTCAGAACTTATTCCTGAGCTTCAGGCTTGTCTTATTAAGTTCATTTTGTCTTGAGCTCACCGGTCTTGTCCTGACGCTGAAATTCCTTTTGCATTGCTTGGCTCTACTCCAAGTCTTCCCATTGACTCAGTGACAACCTGTTCCCTTCAGGACTGAGTTAGTAATGACCTCAGGATCATACTCTTCATCACTGACACTTACTCAGCCAGCTTAGAAGACTGCCATAAGTTCAGGATGGTGCTCTTCGTCTTCAGGCTCTGAGTCTTGATTGTCTCCAGTGAGTTCTCCTCTCACTGAGTACCTGTGAAGTGTAAAATGACTAAGTGCTAATCCTAACCAAGACTAGCCTGACAAAGACAAATTAAAGCAATCATCTTTTCAGGGGCTTTGGGATCTTAATCAAAACTGACAATGTCCCAACATCATCCTCACTAAGAACTGGGCTGCATACCCATCCAGTGTTCGAAGACCCTTGGGGTTTGCGGAAATCAACTCCTCTACACCAGATTTCCGTAGCATCTCCAGAATCTCCAATGCCGTGGGGTTGTGAGTGGAGTAGAAATCAACCACCATTTCTGTCTTCAACTTCTTGCAGACATGGTCTGGGTCAAAGTTACACTTGGGTGCCATATATGTGAAATAGGGAAGAAAATAGAGAGACTATATTTGCAGAGAGAAGTTAGGGTTGTAAAAGATTTGAACAAGTGAAGAGATAGATAAAAAAATTGAGTTTATAAAGGAAAAGACGCGTGGGAATGAAATTAAATGAAGTGGGAACGCGTGTAAAATCAAAATTAAATTTGGGAGACAAAATCAGTTTGTTAATTGATTGACATATTGCACTTTAATTAAATCTCACGGCCAGGATTAAATTAGGCAAGTTACAGATTTAATTGTGTGTGTGGCATGGTCATTTGGACTGGGTTCGAGGGGGGTTTTGTGGCAGTCAAGAGAAAAAGTGAAATGATTGTCTAGGCCCTCTACTCTAGTCTTAAATACACCTTGAATATGAAACGTTTTGGGTGTATTTAGTAATTTGAAAAGTGTGTCCCAATGATCAGAGGCAGAGAAGTAAATACATACCTGTCATCTAATATTGTAACCAGATGATACCTCGATTAGTCTGATGTTACATCCCATCTGATGGAACCCATCTGGTTCTGGTCAGAGTTTATTCGAGATTTCTCTGGAATCTGACTTTGTACCTAATCTGGTACATACCTCATTTGGAGATATAACTTCTCTGGTATATCAACCTATAGGCATGTTAGTATAATAGATAAAAATAAGATATAATTGAAATAAATGATACTTCTCTGATGTTCCCCCTAAACCAATTCTATCTCTGGATCCAATAAACCCAACTCAAAAGCTAACTCTCTGAATCAGGTCTCAGCCAAAGGCTTTGTGAGAATATATGCTCTCTGCTTCTCTGTTGCAATCTTTTCCATCCTTATATCTCCCTTCTCAACATGGTATCTGATAAAATGATGCCTTATATCAACATGTTTGCATCTGGTATGAAGAACTGGATTCTGGGTGATTGCAATTGTACTGTTGCAATCACAAAATATTGGAATATCCTTGATTGCAATTGTACTGACTAATCCAGAGTAGTTGTGAGCAACAGCTATCTGCAGCCATGTACTCTGCTTCTGTAGTTGATGTAGCAACTGAAGTCTGTTTCTTAGAAAACCAAGATACCAATTTGTTCCCTAAAAATTGGCATGTTCCACTTGTAGACTTCCTATCTACAGATACATCATTGATGATCAAATTTCTAACACCTCTGGTGACTCCATAATTGTTGTCACCAAACATCACTCTTGGCCCATTCAGTGGCTTGAAATCCTGGAGATGATCTTTCTCAAATGTCATGTGCTTGGAACATCCACTATCAATGTACCAGACATGGTTCCTTGAAAGTCCTTTCTCCAATGGGCTCTTGTCCTCCTGCAGAGAAATCAATTAGGTCCCCTACTAGTGCTGGATCCTGATTGGTTAGTTGCAGGTTTTGTAGGAATCCATAGATAAAGATCATTCCTTTCTGGATGAGGAGATCTTATCTTCCTTCCAAATCTATCTACCAGTACATGTCCTCTGACAATTATATATTGAGCTACTGGTCTGATAAGAACACATTTCCTATACACAGGTCTGATGTATCTCACCTCAAATCTGGCCCTTGTAATGGTCTGCTTCAAAGACATGGTCTTAAAGGTCTAGTTGTAAGGATACATCCTAGAGGAACCATCTCTGGTGTCATAACTACCCAGATCAGTTAGTTTTCTATGGATGGGTTTCTGGTTCTAATGAAAGTTCCTTTGAGTGTTTCTGTTCTGAAATTGATTCCTCTGATAAAATCGTTTTTGGGATCCCTGGTTCTGATGATAGTTCTGTTGACCATTATTCCACTTCTGATAGTTCCTATTCTGATTGGAATTCCCCCTTCTTGAGTGTCTCCTCTGAGGTCCCCTAATCTGGTTAGGTTCCACTCTTTGAGGATTCCTCACAGGTCCTCCATTCTGAGTAGGTCCTATTCTTTGAGGTTTAATGTTAACAGAGCCATCAGTTTTTATTGGTTCCCCATATCGACTTTTAGTCTCAATGATTTTTTCTTCCAGAACAGTCAACTCTTCTGGACTGTATTCTATATGATTAGCAGAGTAGTTCCTTTTCTAACCAGGATTGTGAACTACTTTGTAACCATTACCAGTAGGGTCTTTTTCATCCCAGATTTCAACAAACTCACCAGATCTTACAGACTTGTTTTTGTTAAAGCAATATTTATGAGATCTTTTAACAATTCCAGTGTATCCGAAACCACTCTTATCATTTATGCACTTAGAAGACTCTGATATGATAGATACGACAGTTGGTATCTTTGGAGCTTCTCTGGGCATATGTATCTCCTCAATAGTTTGCTCAATTTATTTTCCCTTGATAAGAGTCTGGTATTTGGCTCTAAGTTCATTGAACTCATCTTCCTAAGAGTTCTTTTCTTTCATGAGTTGATCTACCAGAGTATCTCTTTCTGTGATCTTATCCTGAAGTCCAGAGACTTCTTTGGAATGATCTTTCATGAGTTCTCTGGTAGGTTTTTGCTCATGAGATAAGGATTGAACTTCAGCTTTGAGCCTATCATTCTCTTTCTCAAGTTTTTGACATAATTGAACACAATTTTGGAGATCTGATAGCATTTGCTACATATCAGACTCTCTGGAGTTACCAGATGAATGAGAAGATTCTGTATATTTGGAATTAGATAAGTATAAGGTTGTTTGTTGTACCTCAGTGATGTCTGCCATGAGACATACATCATCATCAGATCCAAAATCAGAAGAAGAAGAACTGGAACTAGTATCCTCCTTCTCTGCTTTTACCAGCAATGCTCTCTTGTCTGCATATCTCCTATCTCTCTTGAGTCTTTTCTCTTCTCTTTCCCTAGGAGTAAGTTGAGGACAATCATAACTGTATTGGTCTGGCTTGTTGCAATTGTAGCATGTGGTGTCTCCTCTAGGACTAGGGCTTAGATCTCTCCTCCTCTGGTTGTGTTCTGATCTGGCTGGACTACTCTCTCTCCTCTGGTAGTCAGGTCTGTCAGAACTGCAATCTCTTCTCTGGTAATCTGATCTACCAGAGCTGCCATCTCTCCTCCTCTCAGGTGTTCTGAATCTGGTCTCCCTTGAGTCTCCAGATGTCTTTTCCTTATCTGCAGGTTTGAAGGAACTCTTCCTGTCTCTGGTAGATTCCTTCCAGTGCTTTTTGTACCTGCCATACTTAGAACTCATTTTATCAAGTTTACGGGTTACAAGTGCTACCTGCTCCTTAAGAGTCATGTCATCTGCAGTAGACTCCTTTGGCTTTTCATCAATCTTGATAGTTGAGGAGAAAGCAACTCCTTTCTGACCAGAAGAGGAAACTTCTTCTGTTTGATCTTCCTCTTGTAGATCATACTCAAATGCCTTTAGATCAGACAGCAAAAGATGATGATCCAGAGTGTTGAGATCCTTGTTGTCTTTTATCACATTGACTTTTATCCTCCACCTGCTGGTTAGTGATCTTAAAATTTTATTGTTTATTTCTTTTTCAGAGTAGGTCTTACCTAAGGCACTAGCCTTGTTAAGGAGGTTGGTGAGACGCATGTCCAGCTGGTCAATTGTCTATCTGGTTTCATCTTGAATGTATCAAATGAGTGTTGGACCGCCTGGAGCTTGTTATCTTTTATCTTCTCTGTTCCCTCGCAGAGCAGAGCCAATTTGTCCCACATCTCCTTAGCAGTAGCACATGTTCTGACCTTTTCTATCACTTCCTTGGTGAGAGTATTAATGATTTCTGTTCTTGCCACCTGGTCCAGATTATACAACTTTCTCTCATCATTGTTGAGCTCATCTTTTTTCTTGAGAATCTTTTGCCTTGCAACTCTTTCTCCTGTTCTTTCCTCAGCAGATTCGCTAGTTTCTTCTCTGGACTCAGACCTGCCATCATCAATGGGAGTCCAGTAAAATTGAATTGGGCCACTCTCTACCACATCTAACATGCGGTGATGGATAGCTCCAAGATGATTACTCATCATGAAGCTCCAGTAGCTATAATCCTCAAAGGAAAATTCAGGCAACTTACGGCTCTTTTAAGAAGATTTTGAAGACATTTTCAAGAAATTTTAAAAGGAATTTAGCAGGAATAACAAAGAGCAATGGATCTGCCCGGTGACCACCAAAAGATTTTCAAAGCAGTGGTCTTGGACACACTGCTCTGATACCACTTGTTGGTCCCACTAGATAGATTAATTGCGGAAGCTTAAACTTAAATTAAAGTCTTTTTCAAAATCCTTTTTCAAGAGCACATAAAAAGCAATATAAATGAAAGCGATAAAAAAGACAAGATATATAGTGGTTCAGATATAACGATCCTACGTCCACTCTCCCTTTTTATCAAAGGGGCCTTACTAACCAACCAACCAACAACTTTCTTTCTGGAATTGAGAAGTACCAGATCCTTCTTACAGCACCCTTTAGATCTAACTTCAATCTAAAGCTAATCTTACTACAACCTTATCTAAGAGATGAACATGTTGAGTATTCCAACAACTCCTTAATAAGTAAATATGAATATGAACAAAGTAAGAGTGCTAAAGCGTGATAATCAAGAGGCTTGGATATAAACTCCGTGCGCGTATATCTCTAGAGCCTTTCTTCAAAGATGCACTCTTATATATATAGAGATGATTAGGGTTTAGCCGTTGGAGAGCTAATCTAATCAGATCTCTAATTAAGGAAGCTTCAATCAATCAATTCCCTAATTGATTGATTGGGTTGGTGAGATCCTTGGATTGATTGTCTTCAAATACTTTCCAATCCGATCATGTTTGACTTGATTTGAATTACCAACGGTCAAATACTTCCATTGCACAACTCTGATTCTTCCAGAGAAGGCATGACCAGATACCAGGTGACCTCGAAGTCCTCTGGTCCAGAGTCGGTTAAGAACCAGAGTACTCAGTAGAATCTAGAGATGATTCTGAGCATCTTTTGGTTCACCAGACTCGTCTGGTCTGGGAAAGGTCTTCTGCCTCTGGTCTGATCTCATCTGGTGGAGTCTTCTGGTGGAGTCCTCTGGTGAAGTTCTCTGGTGGGGTCTTCTGGTGAAGTCTTCTGGTCTGGCAGTTCCCCCTAGACTAAGTCCTAATCTATTACCTCATCTGGCTAACAGGTCCAGATGGTCCTATTACATCTTCTGGTTTGTTTTAACTCATCAAAACTATACAACTTTTATCCTAACAGTAGGAAATCAAACTGAAACCAAAACCCTATTTGTCAGGTTTGTTGGTTTAAGTTAATGAGTTAGGAAGAATGTAAGCAAGGTCGGTTGTATTGATCTGGGTGCACCTTGGTACGTTAAAAACAAGCCAATCCTTAGTGGATTCTCCTGTTAAATCAGGACCGTGGAAGTAGGAGATTGAGTTTCTGAACCACGTCACATTGAGTGTGGTCTACTGTTTTCAGGATTGCTTAAGTATTCGATAAACGTTTTAAGTGTATACTCACTGAGAGTACTTCGAAAGAAAATCAGCCAGGAAGAATCAATCTCACTGATAGGCTTAAGCACGCACTCGAGAGTTCAGTCTCTCGAGTTACTGCTTTGTTAAGAGCCTGAGCTCACAAGTCAATTGTCACTGACTTGAGAGCTCTGACTCTTAGCAATGCAGTGACTTGAGTGTCCCGCACTGAACTCATAAAAAAAAATTCTCCTAAATTCCCATTCTATTGTTTGAAAGTTGTTTGAAAACGGGACCATCAGTGGCAATGCCACATATTTTTTTTCTTAGATATCTCTTCTTTCCTACATATCCCTATATTTTGTGCTTATTTAATTATGCCCATATTTTCATGGAGGATCTTTCCATATAAAATTGAAAATCTTTTTTGAAAGATTTTTTTTCAAAAATTTTAGATTATTCTGACTTAAATATTTTTCAAATTATTTTGACTTAAGAATATATATGTACGGATAAAATAATAATATAAGCATGTATGATGAACTTTCACAATCCTTAAAATTTGTTTAATTTAAAAAAAAAATCTTTTGACTGAAAAAAAAATGTCATCCCTGTCTAAAAAAAAAACTTTTTACATGGAGTTTTAATTTTAATTATTTATGTTAAATTTTGGATGTCCAACAATGAGGTTATCTTTATTTGTCTATACAGTATCTTAAATTTTAAATTTTGTATTCCTTAAAATAATATTTTTGATAATCATCCATCCGTCTCTCTTTATAACCGAACCCTTAATAAAATTTAGTTCGTAAATGTGTGGCAAATCTTGAGGAAATAAACCCACTGTCTAAGGGGCACCAAAAAATTACCTATACTTTTGGCGTTTCCAAGTTCTCCCAAGACTTGGTTCTTCAATTTTTTCTGTAAGTTTTCCAAAAGCTTAGTTCTTCAATTCATTTCATTTTTATCATGATATTGCAATTAAAAAATTTTTATGCTTGCAAATATAACTACACAAAAAAGTAATTTTTTTCAATTCAACTAATAATCATTTATTTATAAGATCTTTGGTCATCAAACATGAAACATTAATTATGTCTCACAAGTCAATTTTGGTTTGCAAACAAGATAGCCTTATATTATAAGCCATTTTTTATTGGCAAAATTTTGT
Source organism: Ballota nigra (assembly GCA_947034835.1). Classification (NCBI taxonomy): domain Eukaryota; kingdom Viridiplantae; phylum Streptophyta; class Magnoliopsida; order Lamiales; family Lamiaceae; genus Ballota; species Ballota nigra. Next base: position 23,254,946 of record OX344722.1, on the reverse strand, counting down.
GCCAAATGGTCTTACGTGAGACAGTTCAAAAAGTAACACAAAATAATACAAATTAACATCCCTCTATTTAAAGGTGTTAATGCAGCATGTCCAATTTATACTCCGTCTCACGCAAGACCTTCTTTTTTTTATGTGCTTCAAATATAATTCACTACCCATGACCGACTAAGTCCTCAACATATATTATGCCAATAATTGAAGCAAACAACAGAATTAAAAAAAAAGTAGAAAAAAATTAATAAGTGATATGCATATGAAAAAAAATACCACAACCAAATTCAACTTTTTAAATATTTGTCAGCATAAAATTTCAAACAATTCAAATAACCAAATACTATCAAACCTCAACCAAATAAAGACTATGATTAGGTGTTATGTGATACTGTCTCATGCTGTCTCACGGTGGGATGTAATCTAAATTAGGTATAACACATTAACACTTTGACAATAGTGAATATTAATTTGTGTTGTCTCATGCCATGAGACAGTATCACTCATATTTTTACCAAAGATCATAAACTATTTTGTTTATATGTGCAATGTTTTATACACATAAAAATCAATTGAAAAAAATAGAGGTTGTTGGGATATGTTTTAGTTTTGATGATTTTCCAAAACCACATGTAATAGGTTTGAAAGCAGTCAGGATTGTATCTTTAGTTTCAGGTCAGGCTAGGTTATTTCTCAGTAGAATAGGCTGTCAGTTGAGGGGGAACTCAGCGAGGGGGAACTCAGCAACACAGCCTGAGGAAATCAAGATGACACCAAGAGAACTAACTGAAGCCATGCCAGAGACCAGAACCTGGAGAAAAGCCTGAAGGATGTCCCACTGAGTGTAAACTTGGTTGTTCTAAGCTAAGTCATGTGGACCACTCAGTGAAGAGCATGATCAAGAGGATCAGTGCTGCACTAAGTAGGCCCTGAAGGAGTCAGGCTATTGTGGTCAGGGAAGTTTGTCATTCAGCCTTATGACAAACTTCTTAGAGTGATCTTCAAACAGTCTCTGAAGGACAACTACACTGAAGACGTTCAGTCCACTGAAGATCATCAGTCAGTGAAGGAGGAAGCTACCTAAAGTCAGTGAGTCTTGGTCAACCCACTGAGTGAAAGATCCGTTGGATCCTGCCCATGTGGACCAATCAGCATGAGGCAGCAACTCTGGCACTGACAAGGCCGCATTCCAAGAAAAGTGGTTGAAACCATTAATTGTATGGATTCAAATGTAATTTCCTCCAACGGTTACATTTGAATCCACACTATAAATACAAGCTCATAGCTTCATTTCAAGTGTGTGTGAAGTAAGAAAAATCAACACCTACGAGCTGTGAAGGTGTGAGTGTTTAGTGCATTATATTGGGAGTTATAAGGAGGCACGATTCACATCTTGTACACTGAACTTTAGAGTTCATAGATATACACAAATGAGTGTTCATCTTGTAACTCATAGCTTAGAGAGGTTTTCCTAATCTTAGCTTTAAGCTAACTCATTGTAAAGGAAAACCTCACCTAGTTGGAGAAACCAAACTGAAACCAAAACCCTCTAGTTAGGTTTGTTGGTGGAAGTTAGTTTGTGAGGAGAGGCAGCCCAGGGAGTGGCGTGAGTCCAGTGTTTTGTGCACCTTGGCACGTTAAAAACAAGAATCCCAGTTAGTGGATTTTCCTGTTAAATCAGGCTGTGGGTGTAAGAGCTTGAGTCTCTGAACCACGTTAAACTGAGCGTACTTATCTTTAAAAGTATTTACTAAAGTGTTGTGAAAATCTGCTCACTGAAAGCATTGTTAAAAAGTAAACTTTGGTTAAATATTCAGGTCAGGGAGGATCCTCTCACTGACCAGTTCAGGCAACGCACTCGAGAGTTCAGTATCTCGAGTCACTGCCTTGCTTAGAGCATGAGCTTCCAAGCCTTCACACTGACTTGGTAGCTCAGCCTCTAAGCAGAGTAGTGACTTGAAGTGTAACCTCTCGAGTCACTGTGTTGCTAAGAGCATGAGTCTTCAAGTCTTCTCACTAACTTGGTAGCTCAGCCTCTTAGCAATGCAGTGACTTGAGAACTCTTCACTCTTGCTGAACTCCCTGAGCAAAAAGTTTAAAAAAAAAAATTTGCCCCTGAATACCCATTTTGGTATTCGAAAACGGGACCATCAGAGGTGCAGAAAATTTACTAGTGTTGAACGACTTCCTCGGAGATTTTTTTTTGAAAGCTTAATTCATGATTGTAGTTGGCTTGGCACCGAATTAAAATTAATTTGGTGAGACTTTTGTGCGCATACCTTAGCGTGCATGATTATATATATTTATATCATAAGCTTATATACGTATATATTCTAGCTAAAAGAATCTTAAAAAATTGAAAAAAAAATCTTTATTAAAATATTTTCCTATTTTATATGGAAATATCTTCAATAAAAATAGGGGCATAATTAAATAGACACAAAATATAGGAATATATAGGAAAGAAGAGATATTTAGGAAGAAAAAATATGTGGCATTGCCACGTAAGCAGTTGGTACAAAAATTGTGCCCACCGGTGGGCACTATATCATTTACGGTATATATATTGTTGGTCCCAAAGATGTATTAAGGTCTAGAGGGGGGGTTGAATAGACCTTGATTTTTAAAAACTTAAAACTTTTAAAAATAACTATTAAAGTATACAGATCGAACTCTGCAGCTGCAGACTTTTGAAATGCAAAGTCTGTATAATTAATTCAAACACTTATCAAAGTTGGTGTTGTAATACTTTGGAGTATTTTAACACCTTGTGCAGCGGAAATAAGTAAAGTTTGTGAAGTGAAAAATCAAATCAAAGCTTAAGAAACACAAAGAATGTGAATGATGCAGTAAGCAATAAGATAGATAAAGTAAATGGGCAAGAGATAAAGAACAAGGGGAATTTATAGTGGTTTAGAGGTGTTGTAATCCTCCTACATCCACTGTTATACCACAAAGGTGCCAAATTCATTAAGAAACCACACAATCACAAGATGTTCCCCCTAAGACTTAGAGTTCTCACACAGATCAGTCTAGTCTAGGATGAAACACAATTTCACTCATAAAACTCTCTCTATCTCACACAGAACTAAACACTCACTAAGAATGAAATCTACACAAGGGAGAATACAAGGGTATATAGTGAGGAACAACAACAATGATAAAAATACAAGATAAAAATCCTAGCTTCTAAGTCCTAAACTTCTATCATTGAAGGGGTGTAGGCTTTGAAGGCTGTATATATTGTGCAGTATGCTTGAGAGCTTGGGGTTGTTGTTGTTGTTATCCTCTGAAGTCTCCTCTCCTATTTATAGGAGTCTTGAGGGGTCCTCTAGCCGTTGAAGGAATTGAAAATTTCAAATATTTTCACCTCCATCTTTGACTTCAGCTTAATTAAAGCTTCTTGTCATATAACTTTGTCCTTTAAGTAGTACAAGTTGTCTTTTAGTGATGACTGCTCAAAGAGCTGTTAATCACTGAGATACTTGTTTCTACCGGCTAGTAATTAGCTCTGGTAAACGCTGAGATATTTCAAACTAAGTGAGTGAGTGTACCATATGTAATACACTTAATTAGTCCTACTAATCTCAAGTTTACAGCTTGTGGTCTTTAACTCTGCAGATGTAGACTCTTCGGCTGTGGACTTGTCTTCAACTTTTCAGATGTAGACTTGTCTTGAACTAGTTGTAGGGTCTGTATCCAATGTTTGCAGATGTAGACTTTTATCTTTTAAATTCTTCATTTTTCTTTGTACCTGCAATGTTAGTTTCCACAATGCAAATATATCTGTTTTGACATTATCAAAATTAAAGTGAGAAAATCCTTAGGACAAAAATATCCTAACAATTTTCCCCTATTTTGATGATGGCAAAACTAATCAATCAAAATAATTGAGAAACTAAATTTCATAAAAGAGACAAATAAAGTCTAGGAAATAGAGAGAATTGCATTCAACTGTAAATTAATACATGATCACTGATCAATTACAATTCTTTCTATTCTAACATAGACTTCAGTTGATTTACCTTCTCTTGTGCTTAGGATCTACATCTTCATCCTCAGAGTCATACCTTTCAGGACTTTGTGGAATGATTCCTTGAGCTATAAGGGCAACATTCTTCAAATCTTCTTCCTCATATGCCTTCAACATTTCAAATTCGATCCTTGTACTCTCGGCTTCTTCTTCTTCTTTCCTTGCTTTAGATCTTGGAGACAGAGTCCTGGGCATCTGATTTCTTCTAACAACTTGTTTTTTTTTCTGAACTACTCCACCTAGCTTCCTCAGCAACTTAGCATTATCACCTGAATAAAGAGTACCTTGGCCTTTCAAGGTCTTGAACAGTCTGAATCTGTCAGATAAGCTAGCATGTATTTTAAGCAAAGGATGGAGAGGACCAATCTTCCTAAATTCTTCCATAAGCTTCTTGGTCTCCTTCACCAAATTCTCTTCTTTCTCTGGAAATGTGTCTGTAGACTCTTCAAACATTTCAGTTGCAGGGTTTACCTCAGCTGTTGAAACCATGTCTACAGGCACAGAAGAAAATGCATCTCTAGGATTGTCAACTGTAGGTTTCTTAAAATTTTGACTTTGAACATTTCCTAACAGTTTTTGTGTGAACACAGAAACTGGTTGTAGTTTCTTTTCTTGTTTTCTTGCCTCTTGAAATCTTGCTTCCCTTCTCCGATTAACCTTATCTTCCCATTTTCCAACAAATTTATTATTTTGGGGAATCTTGATAATTCTGCCTTTGTAAGATTGTCCTTGGGCATGTGACTTATCCTGCGGTCTAGCAAAAAGAGACACTCCTCCTACTAGTCTATCAAAACCACTCAGTCCAGTCTTGAAAGCTTGATCCAATATCTTTTCAAAATTTCCTTGTAAATCCTGAAAATTTGATAGGGCCAAGTCAAAAGCATCCTTCTCACCAGATTTCTACTTTAAACCCATGGATACAACATTTTCCCTCTTTTTGCCATCAACAAAATAGCTTAGGAGGGTATCCATCTTGACAGATAGGTTGGATTCAATCTGACTTGAATTTGCAGCTAAGGAACTCATATTCTTAATTATTCCTTCAATACATTTCTTTATCAACTTGTTGTCAGCCAAAATACTTTCCAGAGAGCTCTTCAATTCTCCAATCATGTCATCCTTCTGTTGTAGCTCTTTCTTCATCACAAGATGCATACTCACCAAGTTTTGAATGGTTCCTTAAATTTTTCTTGAATCTGTAGTTTTTCTTCTTTTGCCTTCTCAAATAACTTGGTTAGCATCTCTTGCAATCCTTCCTTGGTTCTTTTAGACACAATATGCTCTGGAATCCTTCTTAATTCTTCCTTGATGTTTATGGACATCTCTTCCATAGTAGTTTCAATTAAGATAACTTTCTTCAGAATTTCCTCATTGTTAACAAATTCTTCATCAAAGATACTTCTTCTTCTCCTTCAGATATTCTCAAAATTATTTCTGACTTTTCCTTTCCTTCCATGAGTTTAGGTCTCTTAGGGTCAGACATACTGGGAGCAGGTGTCTTCCTTTTTAAATTCAAAGGTGTGGGCACATCAGGTGTGGCCAACTCCTTCAAATAATTATCGAAGTCCTTTTCGTTCATAGTCTCTTCACCTAGATTGCCTATAGATAGCTGCTGAGTCTCATCTGCAGACCCTTGGAAGTTTTGAGCTGTAGAATTTGCAACACTTGCATTTACTTCAGATGAAGTTTTTGCAACAGTCTCGCATCCTTGAGGTGGTAAACCTCTATCTGCAGCATCATCATCATCACTTTTCCTCAAGTCATCATTCTTGCAAGGTGATTTATCATTCTTTTCATCTTTTTCTTTCTTGTTTTCTGTAGACTTTCCTTCTTCTATCACACTTTCTTGAATAACAGTAGATCTCCCAGCTTCAGCTGCAATTTGTACTCCTTCAACCAGTGTGTTAAGGTTTGACAAATCTTCCATTGGAGGCTAGGTGGCACAGCAGAGCTTCCACCTTCTCCACTAAAAAATCCTTCATTTTGAGGCATATCTTCCTCATCTGTACTCTCTTCATCTCCATTAGCAGATAACAATTCTATTCCAGGAATTATTGCTTGATCATCAGATTCATTGGCAAGTACTACTCTTAATGCTTCGGCTGCAGACTTGCTCAATGGTTTTCCCTTGGTACTTTCTTTCCCTTTTTCCGTTTTGAATTCTAGGGCTTTCCTCTCATTAATTTGCTTTCTCTTTATTTCAGCAATTTTCTTAAAGAAACTTATTGTCTAGTAACACTTCAATATCTGAGGTGTTACTCCATTCTTGAATCCAAAAGAACTCTTCTGCTTCTTTCTTCTTAAGAATCTCCAGCTTGTTCCTAAGATCTCTCCATTCCTCATATCTTTGCAGTTCTTGAACATGCTCTGCAGAGAGCTGTTCATCATCAAGTTCAATGTCTCCAGATTCAGCTTCCACTTACTCTTTCACTCTTTCTTCAAAATCCTTACTTGACATATTTGCAGAAGAAGGCACAATGGCTTATGTCTCCTTAGATACAGTCTCCTTTATCTTACCAGTCTTAGCTCCAGTTTCTAAGTCTGCATCTGTAGACTTAGTCATCTGAGCTGTAGACTATGTTGCTTCCTTGGAATGCCTTCTCTTCCATCTCATCTCCTTAGAGATTTCCTTGTTGTTGAGAATAACAGTGTCATCTTCATCCTCAACCAACTCCAGCTTTCTCTTAGCTTTTGACTTATACTGATGAACAATAGGGGGCTTAGAAATTTGTGCTTCTTTGAGCTTCTTTTGTTTCTTTTTCTTAGCAACCAATGGTGCATCCGCAACACCTCTCTTGAATTTTCCCAATCCAATAATTCTTTGCACGAAAATTGGCACAGGACCATGAGTTTGAAACAAAGGTACACCAAGATTCCTCAAGATATAGTTCAAGAATAAACCAAAACCTTTAGTGTTTCCACCTTTGGTCACATTATAAGCAATCCTGTTGAATATTAATGAACTAACATCTACCTTAAGACCTTTGTCAAACAAAATCATCAAATCCCATGCAATCTCAGGACCATCATCATGACTACCTGTACTATTGAGAATAGATTTGTCCATTACCTCATAAAGATAGATGTACTCCTTTGAAAGTTTATTTTTCTTGAAATGCCTACTCCAACTTTCAGGAAAATCCAATCCAGCAGTGAACTTGTTGTAATAGACAATGTCTTCATCTTTAAACTTGAATTTTGTACAGTGAAGTCCTCCGCTAGGTATATTTAGGGCTTCATTAATAACTTCAGTGGTGATCTTGATATCAACTCCATCAATACGGGCAGCAATATAGTTCTTACCTTCGGTATACGATGCAGTTTCAAAGAATTTACGAGGTACAACATCATTGTATCCCTCAGGTCTATTGGTTAGAATGATGTTGGGACAATGTCAGTTTTGATTAGATCCCAAAGCCCCTGAAAAGATATTTTGCCTTTTGTTTGTCTTTGTCAGGCTAGTCTTGGTTAGGTTTATACTTAATCATTTTACATTTCACAGGTACTCAGTAAGAGGAGCACTTACTGATGACAATCAAGACTTAGAGCCTGAGGACGATTTACCATCCTGAACTTATGGCAGTCTTCTAAGCTGGCTGAGTAAGTCTCAGTAATGAAGAGTATGACCCTGAGGTCATTACTACTCAGTCCTGAAGGGAACAAGATGATACTGAGTTTATGGGAAGACTTGGAGTAGATCCAAGCAATGCAAAAGGAATGTCAGCGTCAGGACAAGACCGGTGAGCTCAAGACAAAAAGAACTTAATAAGACAAGCCTGAAGCCAGGAATAAGTTCTGACATTCTCACCAACCTGATGACGTGGACCAATCCTGGAAGGACACGCACGTATGGAACCTGACAAGAAGACTGACTTCAGACTGCATTTTCAATGGGCAAGCATTTAATGTGCATTTAATGCAACTACCTAATTCCACGCAAGGATGGCTGCTGCATGAAGATATGTCCGTTTGAAGCCACTCTACATAGATGACAAGAAAGGCTATCTCTCCAACGGATAGTTTTTCAAATCACCTATAAATACAGAAGACCTTGAACCCATTCAAGGTTACGGGAAATTTCCAAGCCAGAAATTACTCAAACTCTCAAGCACTCAAAGCATTCAGTCTTTAGAAGAAGCACTCGAAACCCTCTAAATTTCCCAAGTGTTTCTTAGCAACTGAGAGTTAATCTGTATTCCAAAGAGCATTCAAGCAATATCTTAAGCTTAGAGAGATTATCCAATCTTTAGCATAGCTTTGCCTTGTAAGGATAATCTCAACCTATTCAGAATCCAAACTGAAACCAAAACCCTAAGTTAGGTTTGTTGGGAGTAAGTCAGTTAGTGAGTTAGTAAGGAAGTTTGTATAGATCAGCGAGGTTAGCTGGTCTTGGTGCACCTTGGCATGTTAAAAACAAGAATCCCTTGAGTGGATTTCCTGTTAAATTAGGCCGTGGACGTAGGAGCTTGAGTCTCTGAACCACGTTAAACTCCTTGTGTTCTTATTGCTTTGATATTGTGCATACCTGACATATTACTTGTTCATTCATAAGCATTTGGTTTATCAGGTCTGAATCAATCAGCCTGATCCTCAAAAAGAGCACTGCCCTTACTAAACACTATTCAGAATTGAGTAAAATAAGTTTTTCAGAAAGCAAACTAAACAAGACTTTAAACTTTCAGGGCTCACGCATTTCCGCACTGAACTTGAACTGGTAGTTAGCCAACTGACCCGCACCAAGTGTAGTCAGTAGGTGTGTTATCAACTTCTAGTTCTTTACCACTCTGAGCAAAGGGGACTCAGTCAGGTTTTAAGTTTGAAAAATTGGTATACGTGTATTTCCCCCCATACACGTATTCCTCAGTCCTGTGCCGGGACCAACAAGTGGTATCAGAGCAGTGGTTCAAAAGACCACTGACTTTGAATACTAATAGTTTCAGGGGAGAAACTGTTGGTGGTCACTGAATAGATCTGAGTTTGCTTTTCATAAAACTTGCATCATCATGACTTCAAGGAGACTTGAATCTTCGTTACCTGAATTCTTTGTATCTAACTTTGTCTATTGGAAGTTTAGATTAGAAGCGCATCTTGATGCCATCCATGACCAGATGCCACGTGTTCTCAGTGAGGGACCGATTAAGATCACTATTCCCAATGTCAGAGGACTGGGATATGAGCATCTTGAGATTGGCGTGCAGGTTCTGAAAGAAAGGAAAGACATGACCAACGATGAGATCAAGATGGTGGGACTGGACAACATTGCCAGAAACATCATTTTACATACGGTGCCCTTCGAGGAGTCAGCTAGGCTGATGAACTTAAAGACGGCAAATGAGGTTTGGGATGAGCTGACCAGGATGTGTGAGGGGTCAGAAAAGATAAAGGAGAATAAGAGAAACATTGCCATTCAGAAGTTCGAAGCGTTCGAGATGCTGCCTGATGAGACAATCGATCAGATGGAGTCAAGGTTCATCAAGTTGATGAATGAGTTGGTGATACTGGACAAGGATGTTCCAAAGAGAGATGTTGCTTCAAAGATCCTGAATGCCCTTCCTGAGAGATGGGACAACAGTGTAATTATACTTAAGAACACTCAGGATATGAGCAATATAACTTCTTCTTTACTTTTTTCAGAGTTGAAGGCACTGGAATTTGATTTTAACAAAAGAAAGAAGAAAGTTCAGCCAGAAGAGGAAGAAAAGGAGAAAACTCCTGAGAAAAGTGTGGCGTTCAAAGCCAGGTCTGAACCTGTTGAGTCTTCATCAAAGTCACTGATGGAGATGAGCAAGGAAGAACTTGCTGAGGAGTACAGCCTGATGGCCTGACGCTTTGATAAGCTCAATTCCAGGTTTGGTCGTTATAAGTAATTTTATCAGGACTCACGTGATAGGAAACCTGGAGGAACCCACCAAAGCTCAAGGAGATATGAGGAAAGGAGAAAAACTGACCAGAGGAGAGATCGTGGTGATGAAAGAAGATATTCAGATCCAAAGCCCGATCGTAGAGATGAACAGAGACGTACTCATGATGACAAGCACTCAGGGAAGACTGAAAGCTCATCAAGACAGAGGGAACCTGACTCAAGGAGGAACCCTGAACCTAGGAGAGAAAGAGGAGATGAGCAACCAACATGTTACAACTGTAACGAGAGCGGGCACTACCAGTATGATTGTCCAAAGAGAGACCAGAGACTTGCTGATCGGAGAGTTATGCTCGCTGAGGATGCAACTGACTCAGATGGTCCTGAGGAAAGGTCACCTGAACTCTTTTCTGATAATGAGTACGATGATGTCTGCCTTATGGCAAGGGAGGAACCTGAGGCAACATCTAACTCTGTATGTGGTTCCTAAACTGGTCGAAATCCTGAGCTTAGCTCAGAGTCAGTCAGAGAGATGAACCTTCAGATCTGCCTGGATTAATTGATGGTTGATTTATCCAGATTGCAGGAAACTAATGTCTTCTTGGTAGAGGAGAACAAGAAATTGAGTACTGAGGTTCAAAACTTGAATGATCAACTCACTCAGTCTGATCTTAAAGAATCAGCTCAGATTGTGAGACTAACTCAGGAGATTGATTTAATCAATGCTGAGCGTCTCCCAAGAGAGAAAATTCTGAAGGAACTCGCTGATGAAGAGTTGGTCAGGAAGGAAGAACTGAAAGTACTTAAGAGTAAGTTTGATGACCTCTTTACCAGACATGAAATCCTGAAAAAGAGTGAGGTCTCTCTCAAGAAAAAGGTTGCAACAATGAATAAATCCTCGGTGGCTAGAGAGGAAATAAATAGCAGCCAGATGCTTGGGAATGAGAAAAAGGGACTTGGATATGTTCCTAAGAAATCCTCACAAGGCCAATCTCATGTTGCTTCAGGGAGCAACACTGGGAGGGTATTTGTTCAGGCAGGCCAGAGTGCACCCAAGGTTGTACTCCAGGTCCGTCAAACTGATAAGGCCAAGGAAACTGTTGACACAGTCAGGGTTGCCCCCAAGGTAGCTAAGCCAAAACCCAAGGGAAAGGCAAAGCAATCTAAGGAGGCCCCTGAGAGCTCAGGCCAGGGAAAACCTCAGCGAAAGCAGAGGAAGACTCAGGCCAAGAGCCCTCAGACTGGTCAGCGAGGGTACCATCATGCTTGGAAATACCAACAGGAAAGGACAAATATGATGACAACCCCATGGTTTTGGCATCCTGAGGCCTTTAACTGTTTTCCATTCCCTCACTTGCCTAGGGGGAATAGAACACAGGTCCCTTATCAAGAACAAGGCCCGAGACCTGCTGCACCAAGACCTAGGAAGAACAGGAAGCCAGCCCAAAAGGCACCCACTCAGGCTCCTGTGAAGCCTAAGTCTAGCACTCATACACTATCTTCCTCTCAGGCAAAGAAGAAGAAAGTTGTGTATGTTGATGTTTCAGGGAGACAGATTTACCACTCTGAGGCAATCAAGGTTGTTAAGCAAGTCTGGATCCCGAAGGGTACAGCTGACACAATAGGACCCAACACCCAATGGGTACCTAAAGCCTGAATTTTTTGCAGGCGGCTGTGGATCACAACAAGAGGAGAGGAGACTCAATCAAAGTTGTTTGGTACCTAAATAGTGGCTGCTCAAGGCACATGACTGGAATGAAGAGTCTTCTCCAAGAATATCAAGCTAAAGATGGTCCACAGGTAACCTTTGGTGATAACTCAAAAGGTGTTACTAAAGGTTTTGGTGTCTTGATAATAGGTACAGTCAGAGTGGAAAATGTGTCCTTTGTGGAAGGACTGAAGCATAACCTGTTGTCAGTAAGTCAATTCTGTGACAAAGGTTTCAGTGTTGAGTTCTCATCAAATATATGTTCAGTCAAGGACAAATCAACACATGTGCTTCTATTAGGTATCAAGAAAGGTAATGTTTATCTCGCTGACTGGAGCAGCACTATTCCTAATACTTGTTTTGTTGCTAAAAGCTCTCTAGAGCTCAGTTGGTTATGGCATAAGAGATTAAGCCACCTGAACTTCAAGATTCTTAACAAAATTTCTAGACAGTCACTTGTTGAAGGTCTACCTAATGAAGTTTTTAGCAAAGATCATGTGTGCAAAGCTTGTCAGGAAGGGAAGCAGGTCAGAGCATCATTCAAAGAGAAAGCTTCTCATTCCACTGACAGGATTCTTCAGCTCTTGCACATGGATTTATTTGGTCCCATAACACCTGTGAGTATGAATGGTAGGAAGTATACCCTTGTGGTTATTGATGATTATTCTAGATATACTTGGGTTATTTTCTTGTTGAATAAGAAGGAGACACAGGTGAAGCTTCCAGAGTTGCTCAGGAAACTCAGCAATGAGAAGAATCAGTCCATTACTAAGATCAGATCTGACAAGGGCACTGGATTTATAAATTCATATATTTCTTACTTTTGTAATGAACTTGGTATAGCTCATGAGACTTCTGCAGCTAGAACCCCACAGCAGAATGGTGTCATTGAAAGGAGGAACAGGACACTGAAGGAAGCTGCTAGGACCATGCTGGCTGAGTCAGGATTGCCCAAGAAGTTTTGGGCTGAGGCAATCAACACTGCATGCTATACTCAGAACAGATCCATGCAGAACAAACAACATGCACAGACCCCATATGAGACATGGAATAAAAAGAAACCTCGTATTTCTTATTTTCATGTATTTGGTTGTAAGTGCTTCATCCTCAACAATGGGAAGACCCAATTGAAAGCCTTTGATAGCAAATCTGATGAAGGAATATTCTTAGGGTATTCTGAAGTTAGTAAAGCCTTCAGAGTTTACAATTGTAGGACCCTTGTTGTGGAAGAGTCACCACATGTTTTCTTTGATGAATCTGCTAATGAGTCTAGGATAAGAGTGTTGAATCCTGACACTGAGGAGATCACAAGGAGAGTGACAAGGTTGAGCTTGAAGAATCAACCAGGATAATGAATCAAGTGCCACTCCTAAGCCCAGCACATCAGGGATTGTTGAGCCTCAGACTGAGGAACAGGCTCAACCTGAGGTAAGTACCATCTATGAAGATGTTGTTGCAGCTGAGACGGTTCCTAAGTCACCTCATCAAGGGGGAATCAATGTCCCTGACATTGAGCTTGTTAATCCCTTTGGTACAGACTCAGGATCATCCCCTTTTGTTCAATTTCCTGAATTTTATGAGCCTGTAGACACTAACATTGCAGGTACCTCGGGAACAACTCCTGGCAAGAGAACATGGCTGGAGGATCATCCCATTGATCAAATAATTGGTGATCCAACTGAGGGAGTCAGGACCAGACGGTTCCATGGTGAGAGCGCATTGTTCTGCTGCTTTCTCTCTGAGCAAGAGCCTCAGAACATTGAAGAAGCTCTCACTGACTCGAACTGGATCATTGCCATGCAAGAGGAGTTGAATCAGTTCACAAGGAATCAGGATTGGGAACTGGTAGATAGACCTAGGCATCAAGGAGTAATTGGTACCAAGTGGGTCTTCAAGAACAAGAAGGATGAGAATGGTGTTGTGGTAAGGAATGAGGCTAGACTGGTTGCAAAAGGGTATTGTCAATCTGAGGGAATAGACTATGATGAGACTTTTGCTCCAGTGGCCAGGTTGGAAGCTATCAGATTGTTCCTTGCATATGCAACTTATAAGAAGTTCAAGGTGTATCAAATAGATGTCAAGAGTGCCTTCCTGAATGGTGTACTCAATGAAGAGGTATATGTTGAACAACCTCCCGGGTTTGAGGTTGGAGATAGAGTATACCATTTGAAGAAAGCACTCTATGGACTTAAGCAAGCACCAAGAGCTTGGTATGATACCCTCTCTCAATTCCTGACAGACCATGGGTTCAAGAAGGGAACTGTGGATAGGACATTGTTCAGGATCACTGAAGGTGATGACATTCTCTTGGTCCAGATTTATGTGGATGACATAATATCTGGATCACCAAATCATCAGCTCTGTGAGAAATTCTCTAAGCTAATGACTGGTAAATTTGAGATGTCAATGATGGGAAAGATGAACTTCTTCTTAGGATTGCAGGTCAAGCAGACTGATCAAGGTATCTTCATAAATCAGGTCAAGTATACAAGAGACTTGATTCATAAGTTTGGTGTTCAGAACAGCAATCCAGCTAGGATCCCTATGAACACAAATTGGAAGATGGATCCTGACACTGAAGGGACTTCAGTAAATCAAACTGAGTATCGAGGGCTGATAGGTTCTTTGTTGTACCTGACTGCGAGTAGGCCTGATATTACTTTTGCAGTTGGTATGTGTGCTAGGTATCAGTCTGATCCCAAAAGAAGTCATTTGGAGGCTGCTAAGAGGATACTTAAGTATTTGAAAGGGACAGTCAATATGGGACTATGGTATCCTTCAGATGACAACTTAGAACTGACAGGCTATTCAGATGCAGATTATGGAGGTTGTAGGATAGACAGGAAATCAACCTCAGGGACATGTCAGTTTTTGGGAAGTAAGTTGATCTTGTGGTTTAGTAAGAAGCAGAATTCAGTGGCTACATCCACAACTGAGGCTGAGTATATGGCTGCAGGTAGTTGTTGTGCTCAAATTTTGTGGTTGAGGCAACAATTGAGAGACTCAGAACCCAGTGCTTCACACAAGGTGTAAGCATGTGGATATTAGGCATCACTTCATTCGAGATCGTGTGGAGAAGAAAGATAATAGGATGGAGAAGATTCACACTGACAGGCAAAGAGCTGACATCTTGACTAAGCCTCTGGCTGAAGCAAGGTTTATGGAACTGTCAGTGGAGTTAGGACTCTTAGATCCGGGAGAGCAGTCAGTGTAGGGTTCTAGGGGTAACTCAGGCTAGACTCGACTCAGCGAGGTATCAAGGTGCTACAATGTCTCCCTGACAGGTATGAGTTCTATCCTGACTCTTGTGAATACCAAGCGTCTCCCTGAGTCCTTCGTTCTAAAAATCTTTATTAAATGCATTCCATTTTCATTAAAAGCGCGTCTTTTCATATTTAAACCCACGCGCAATGGAGCATTTAATCCTCAGTTACTTTTTCATATACGTGTCCGTTTTATACTGGAATATGACTGACTTGGGTACTTGATTGAAATTGAGATTAATCTTGGCCCTTCATTTCAAAACCTTTTGAATTCAGGAATTAATCCCAACCCCACGTCTAAGTAACCGACTTAGTCATATCAATTAAGAATGACATTCGAGGTTTTTACGCAAACACAAAGCACATCCGCACACTGAGTTTTCTCTTGCTCAATCAATCACAGAATTTTCGAAAAATCTCTCATTCTCTCAAAATCAATGGAACTTCTCGATTCCAACTGGACAACCGACAAGCTCGAGGACGTTGTCAATAACAAGCTCGTACACATGAAGCAAGTCATCTCCATGGAAGGTACTTGTCTTATAGTGGAGGAAATCAAGCCTGTGTTCAAGTGGATTTCCAAAGCTGGGTTGGAAACATATTTCACCACTCGCCCTATCTCCGTGCTTCCAAGAACGGTCGTGGAAGCCTATCTCAACATGTTCTTGCGTATGGGGGAACTCTTCACAAAGGTGACGGCACTCAAGCCGACGGGGGAGAAGGATGGCAACGGCGAACCCCTCTACAACTCTGAGATAGTTACCATTGACATCAGGAGGGCGGTCAAGGAAGTTTTTGGGTTGCCATCCTCAGGCATCAACCCAAAATTCTACAAGGAGAACTCGGAGAAAGAACTTTTGGGTAAATGGACCAAGGCAGGGTCATCTGAGTTCAGGGCTCGTCAGAACAAGAACACTCTGAAGCCTGGATATAGAGCTCTTGTGGACCTTGTGTCCAAGGTGGTGATGGGATCCACGGGATCTCATGAGCAATTGAGCCTGCCCAAGCTGAGGCTGATGGGGGCTATAGTTGACGGCGTGGAAGCAAACTGGGAGCAGTTCTTCCTGGATCAACTTCATCAGGCTGGTCTGGACAAGCTGAAGAGAGATGAGGAGAAGAAGCACATCTCCGTTGGTACCATTCTGCCTTTCAGAACCAGACTCTCAGTCCTGATTACTCATGCTTGCCATGGGTACACCTTCGATTTTGAGGATAGCCTTTCCTCAAAGAAGGTGATGTTTACCTCACTGAGTGATACCTACTCAATGCTAGGGCTGACTGATCCCAATGCTAAGGCAAAGGGTCAGGCCAAAAAACCAGCTGGTAAGGCCAAGAGGGTGGCTGCCAGTCTCATTGAAAGGGTAGATGACCTCCTTGAGAGGAGCAAGGAGATAGAGGAGGAGGTGGCGTCTGAGAAGGTGGTGGATCAGCCTGCAGAGGAGGAGGCTGAGAAGAAGAAGGAGAAGAAGAAGAAGAAGAAGAAAAAGGTGAGAGTTGTGCTGTCAGGGAAGAGCACTGCATCTGGGACTGAGTCTGATCCCAAGAGAGCCATCTCTGAGGCTGAGAGAACTGACGATGACGTCAGGAAGGAGAGTGATCAGGGGGAAAGGCCCTTGAAGAGACTGTGGAAAGGGGTCAGAAAGTCTCCGGCTAAGAGCCTGCCGACACTGAGTGAGAGGGAGAAGTCAAGCTCTCCTAGAGCCTCTGACTTGGAGGAAGTAAGAAAATCTATCGAGACGTCTGAGTTGTTGCAGCCTGAGATAGTACCCCCTCAATCACCCACACACCCTAAAACTCACTCACAACCTAACCCTGACCCAACACTTCAACCCACCCAAACACCCCAAACCTCAGACCCAAACATTCACACTGAGTCAGTTCCATCAACCTCACCCATGAATGAGCCTGACCAGTCATCTGAGCCAAATCTTGCCAATCCCACAGACTTTCCCTCTTACCCCAACCCCAAAGATTGTCCCAAACCTTCCCAACTGAAGAGGATGACTTTCTTCTAATGCAGGAGTAGGAGGAACTGAATGAAAATATGATGGGGGAGAGTGTTGGAAAACACCCTTAGGGGAAACGCCGCTGAGTGGGCAGCTAAGTGCTGGCTCGGGCTGAACAAATACAAGGAACTACTGGCAAATGTTATCGAACTTAAAGTCTGGTTGGAGTTCAAGCAATCCAATATGTAAGAACAACATTTGCTAGTGGATGCTCGTGGATGGGAGCACTGGGAAACCAAGGAGGCCAGGTTGTGCTCTTACTTCGGACTGACTAGCTGGCTCCAATTGCTCAACTTTGAAAATCTGAAGGAGCTAGTCAATAGCCTAATGTCCAAGAGCAAGGCTGACATCCTGTGTGAGGATGAGGAGGATAAGGATGGTGATGAAGATGCTCAAGGTGGAGCAATGGAGGAAGCCGTGGAGGAGACGGCTAGGGAAGTTGATGATTTGATCTCTGAGCCTCAGGCTCAGGGGGAAGGTGAAAAGGACACTGGTGCCAAGGGTGGACCAGTGGCTGAGGGTGTTTTGAACATCTCAGCCGCCGATGAGACATCTATCGATGAAGGGATTCCCTGCCCTGAGAGAAGGGAGAAAGATGTTGAGGCGTCTAAGGAGACTCCCAGTTCTGAGGGACAAGTTCCTAAGGTTCGAGATGGCATGGCTGAGCCTGAGCAGGCGGCCATGACCACTCCACAACTGCCTTCAGTGCACCCTGAAGAGGGGACTGAAGATGCAGGGGCTGATAGGGGAAAGCAGCCAATCTCTGATGAGGCCGTTGATGATGATGAGGATGTGTTGATAACTGGGGTCGGTCGTGCTGAATTCACAAGCATTATGGATGTCAAGAAGGAGAAAATCACGGAAAATCTAGCTGAACTTCAAGAGGAAGTGATGAGGCTACGCGCTGAAAAGGAAGAAGACTCCAAGGCCCTGGCAAAACACATCAGGTGGACAAAGTCAGCTTACAACACCCTTGCTAACAGGGAGCTGATTTTGCTGAAGAGGACGATGACTGACACGGCCAAGTCAGTGAGACATGAGAGAAAGCTCACAAAGAAGATGCTAAGGAAGACTCTCAAGCAACTTGAGGAGAGGGATGCAATCAGGGATGACAAGTTGAATCAGGCAGTGGACAGGCTTGCAGTTCAGACTGGGGCCCTTGTCACTCAGGCCTTGAAGGACTCAGCGACCAAACTAGAGCTGGAGTCAGGGAAGTTGGATCGAACCTCTCAGTCAGTTGCAGAAGTTTTGGCTAAGGCAACTGAGGAGTCGGCAAAGATACTGGCTGAAGCTAGCAGAGTCAGCGGTGAGTCCTTGAAGGTGGAGGAAAGGATCACCCAGGCTGAACAAAGACTCCAACTCTCTATGGAGGTCTTTGAGAAGAAAGTAAATACTGCTATCAGTTCGGTATCATTTGCAGGGACTGGAATCTCAATGGGAGTTGAACTACTGAAGGAGGGAATCAATGATGTCCATTCCATAACCTCCTTCGTAATCAATAGCGGATCTGACGCATTCCCATCTGGGGCCAATGATGATGCCAAAAAGGGGGGAAAAAGGAGAAAAGATCCCGTCCTGAGGCATCTGAGGCAGTCAACCAAGGTAAAATAATTCAAGCCGATCCTGAAGCCAATCCTGAAGGAAATGTGCTAAGGGTAAGGAAGTCAGCAAGGTTGGCGGCAGTAGAGAAGGAAGGAGAGGAGATTTTTGCCAGGCTGAAGGCGGAGGCAGCAAAGGCAAATGCTGATGAACCTTCCAAGCAACCTGAGCCAGTTCAGAAGTCTTCTCCCATGAGCTCAAGGAAGAACCCCATCACTTACTCAGCTGAGGCGGTGGCGGAGTTATGCGCTGAAGCGTGGGGAGATCCTTCTGAGAAATCTGAGGCTGTGCGCAGAGCAGAAATTGCACAAAAGGAGAAGATGCGCATCTTGGAGAAGAAGGTTGAAAAGCTGACTGACATCACTGAGCTTCAACAAAGAGAACTTGATGATGCGATGATCAGTCTGCTGAGAAAGAAGAAGGAAGAAGGCGAAGCCTGAGCCTAGGAAGTACAGAAAGAGGCCTACAACAAGAAAATCAACAATTCTTCAAGTCAGAAGGCCGGAATCAGGATTAAGGGAAGCATATGTCGACGAGTTCATCTCCGAGGCACTGAAGGAGTTCTGGGCTGACGTGAAGGATGAGTTTGTGAAGTTGTGGTATGTTGTGAAGAAGTGGGGCGACTCTGATGATATTGATGCTCACTTCACTGACTACATGATGGACAATCATCCTGAGCTGATCCAAAAAATCCTGGAGGAGGCTGAAGCAGATCAAGTTCAGGTGAAGGCTCCTGAGTTCACTATTCGAGCTCCTCCCTTGGTTCCTGGAACTCAGAAGCACGATACGAAGGCCATTATGATGGAAGTTTTGAAGATTGCCATGGCTGAAGGGTACGTGAACCAACCTAGAAGACTTGATGAGCTGAAGGCAAGAGTCTATGCTGGCTATGGACTTGAACCTGAAATGAGATTAGTCTAGGTGTTCACATCTTATTGTAATAGATTAGATTCATTGTAACCACATTCAGATCATTCAATGAAATCTATTACTTTTGCCCACAGACAAAAACTCATTGTCTTTTTGGCTGTTATTTAAATTCTGTACTTTATCAAGAATTGCTCTAACACTGTCTTATCTTATAGATAGGGTCTTATATTTCCTCTAAGTGTTTTGAGGATCTTTTCAGTGTTTTGGCATCATCAAAAAAAGGGGAAATTGTTGGGACAATGTCAGTTTTGATTAGATCCCAAAGCCCCTGAAAAGATATTTTGCCTGTTGTTTTTCTTTGTCAGGCTAGTCTTGGTTAGGTTTATACTTAGTCATTTTACATTTCACAGGTACTCAGTAAAAGGAGAACTTACTGATGACAATCAAGACTTAGAGCCTGAAGACGGTTTACCATCCTGAACTTATGGCAGTCTTCTAAGCTGGCTGAGTAAGTCTCAGTGATGAAGAGTATGACCCTGAGGTAATTACTACTCAGTCCTGAAGGGAACAGGACGATACTGAGTTTATGGGAAGACTTGGAGTAGAGCCAAGCAATGCAAAAGGAATGTCAGCGTCAGGATAAGACCGGTGAGCTCAAGACAAAAAGAACTTAATAAGACAAGCCTGAGGCCAGGAATAAGTTCTGACATTCTCACCAACCTGATGACGTGGACCAATCCTGGAAGGACACGCACGTACGGAACCTGACAAGAAGACTGACTTAAGACTGCATTTTCAACGGGCAAGCATTTAATGTGCATTTAATGCAACTACCTAATTCCATGCAAGGACGGCTGCTGCATGAAGATATGTCCGTTTGAAGCCACTCTACATAGATGACAAGAAAGGCTATCTCTCCAACGGATAGTTTTTCAAATCACCTATAAATACAGAAGACCTTGAACCCATTCAAGGTTACGGGAAATTTCTAAGCCAGAAATTACTCAAACTCTCAAGCACTCAAAGCATTCAGTCTTTAGAAGAAGCACTCGAAACCCTCTAAATTTCCCAAGTGTTTCTTAGCAACTGAGAGTTAATCTGTATTCCAAAGAGCATTCAAGCAATATCTTAAGCTTAGAGAGATTATCCAATCTTTAGCATAGCTTTGCCTTGTAAGGATAATCTCAACCTATTCAGAATCTAAACTGAAACCAAAACCCTAAGTTAGGTTTGTTGGGAGTAAGTCAGTTAGTGAGTTAGTAAGGAAGTTTGTATAGATCAGTGAGGTTATCTAGTCTTGGTGCACCTTGGCACGTTAAAAACAAGAATCCCTTGAGTGGATTTCCTGTTAAATCAGGCCGTGGACGTAGGAGCTTGAGTCTCTGAACCACGTTAAACTCCTTGTGTTCTTATTGCTTTGATATTGTGCATACCTGACATATTACTTGTTCATTCATAAGCATTTGGTTTATCAGGTCTGAATCAATCAGCCTGATCCTCAAAAGAGCACTGCCCTTACTAAACACTATTCAGAATTGAGTAAAACAAGTTTTTCAGAAAGCAAACTAAATAAGACTTTAAACTATCAGGGCTCACGCATTTCCACACTGAACTTGAACTGATAGTTAGCCAACTGACCCGCACCAAGTGTAGTCAGTAGGTTTGTTATCAGCTCCTAGTTCTTTACCACTCTGAGCAAAGGGGACTCAGTCAGGTTTTAAGTTTGAAAAATTGGTATACGTGTATTCCCCCCCATACACGTATACCTCAGTCTTGTGTCGGGACCAATAAATGAATTCCAAACCCAGGGTCTTGATACGTCGGAATATACGAGCCATTACTTTAGATTTATCAAGTGCTTCAATAAGAGCATTAAAATCAAATAGAGATTGTTGGGAAAATGTATAAGACTTAGGTTTTGATTAGATGCCAACATGTTCCTCCTGAGTTGTTTTGTAAGTAAATTATTCAGTAGAGTTAATGTTTAGTTAAACAGTTCAAAGTGTTAAGAACTGGAGTACAGTTAGTAATTACATGAGTGTATTTAAGAATGATGTCCGCTGAAAATGTAGTCCGCTGAAGTGAAGTCCGCTGAAGACTAAGTGATCTGAGAAATAAGTTTAAATCTTGAATGTTTTCTAAGTACATTCTCACTAAGACTAAAACTGCCAGGAGAGGACCAAGGTCCACTGATGGTAACTAACAATGCTAAAACATATTAAAAGCTGTTAGTTAATCTGGTTGGAACAAGGAAAAAAGAATTTCAGTGAAGCTTGCAATAAATGAAGGAATAAGAAGGTTCTCTCAGAGGAGTTCCACCTTAAAGCAAGACAAGAATCTGGGCATGCAGACTAAAGGTCCAATGAGAAGATGACACGTCAGTGTACTTACTGACAGCCGACCTGCCCCAGCCTGACAAGTACCAAAAGTCCTTCTCTAGCAATCTACAGAAAGTTGGTGAACAGACATGGTCTTTCAGCCATTTCTTGACAAGACTTAAAGCTTCAAATAGAGCCGTTTGAGCCAATCAGATACAAGAAGACTTACTTGAGAAGATTCAAATCCAACGGGAAGATTTTCAAGGAAGCCTATAAATACAGAAGGACGTGCACATTTCCAAGTACGGGAAACTCACAAGATCAAAGCTATCTCTACATTCATAACAACTAAGAAGCACTCGAAATTATCTTTGTTTCCCAAGTGTTTCACATTTGTAGAGAGCCTAACAAACCTTCAGTAACCAAGCTTAAAAACAATATCCAAATCTTAGAAAGAGATAATCCAATCCTAAGCCTTGAGCTAAACTTGTAAGGATTATCTCAAAATAGTTGGAACCAAAACCCTACTCAAAACCCTACTCAGTGTTTAGGTTGAGAGCTAGTGTTAAGTGGTGTTAGTAAGCTGATTGTTGTATCAGTCTGAATGCTGGTTTGTTTTGGGAACTAGGACCTGGAATTTCCTAGTGATCAATCATCCTAAGAGAGGATTAGTTTATCAGTGCACCTTGGCACTATAACACAAGGAATTCCTAGTGAAAGGAATTCTCCTATTTGATCAGGATAGTGGACGTAGGAGATTCATCTCTGAACCACTTTATACCTTGTGTTCTTACATTCTGCTTTCCTAAGTGTGTGTTAATCTCAAAGTTTATCAAAGTAAAACGAGTTTTCTAAGGGCTCACTAATCCGCATCTGAAAGCCAATTAGATAGTAGTTCAAATGAAAGTCTTGAGCTTTCAGTGGAGGTATTATCTCAGTAGGCTTTCTCTAAGTAACTCTCAGCAGACCTTCAAGTCCACTGACGAGTTATTGTCTTAAGTAATCTGATAAGTTTTACAAGAAGTTTTAATTTGTAATCACATGTGTATTTCCCCCCCCCCCATACACCTGTTTGCTCGTTTCGGGACCAACAATTGGTATCAGAGCAGTGGTTCAAAAGACCATTGTTCTAAGTATACCTTGTGCTTAAATGTATTTTTCAAGGTCACCTGAATTGATCTTTTGATAAACTTGTTTTTATACTATGGCTGATAATGCAGCTAGGGTAGCACCACCAGCAGAGAACAACATGGGAGTTAATCCCTTGAACCATATGTCTCATCACAAGCTTCCACAAATCTCAGTGGAAAACTATGACTTCTGGAAGATCAGAATGAGAGCTCATCTTGCCTGTGTGCATGATGAAATATTAAGGGTTATTACTAAAGGTCCATTTGTTTTTATGACACCTAACCCTAGAACTACAGCTGAAACTATTGCAGATCCAAGAGAAGAATGGCCCAAAGATGAAGATAACTTCACTGCAGATGAAAGGAGGAGAAACAACCTCAACTTCATAGCCATGAACATTCTCTACACCACCATTCCAGATTCTGTAATGGGAAGAGTGATCCACTGTAAGACTGCAAAGGAACTATGGGACACTCTTGCTCTCATGTGTGAAGGAACTGACAAGATAAAGGAGAACAAGCTTTCAGTAGCTGTTAAAAAATATGAGCAGTTCACCATGGAGTCCATTGAGACCATAGACCAGCTTGATGGGAGGTTCACAGACATCATGAATGAGATAAATTCTCTGGGAAAAGTCTATACCAAGAGAGAGGTTGCCTTAAAGATCCTGAGAGGTCTAACCTCAAGATGGGATGTGTACTCTGTGATGATGCAGAATACCAAGGATCTATCCAGCATGTCTATGCAACAGGTATTCTCTGAACTCAAGGCTTATGAAACAGGTATTCTCTGAACTCAGCAGAGGTACTATCAGCAGAGGTCTTCACAAATGAAGCAACCTCAGCTGAGAGCACCCAGGCATGAGCAGTCCTCAAGGAATGCCTCATATGGAAGACCTATTCCTTTTGTGCCTAAGGGAAAAGGTCCTTCATACCTTTATCAACAAAAACCAAGACCAGGTGCACCCAAGCCAAATAAAAAGAATGTGAAGAAGGTTCCTGTTCCTTCAAAGGCTGACACCCATAGAAAGTTTTCTCCCAAGGCACCTAGGGAGATAATAATCTATGTAGATGTTTATGGAAGACAAATTAGCCAATCTAAAGTGATTAGAACTGTGAGGCAAATTTGGATTCCAAAAGGTACAGCTAACCTGGTAGGACCCAACACCAAATGGGTACCTAAAGCTTGATATGTGATTGCAGGGCTCAGTGGACCTCAACAAAGGAGAAGCTCTTAAATCATCAGTCTGGTACTTGGACAGTGGATGTTCTAGGCACATGACTGGCAACAAAGATCTCCTGACAGAATTTGTTGAGAAAGAAGGTCCACAAGTCACCTTTGGTGACAACTCACAAGGAGCCACTAAAGGTTATGGTACTTTAATCATTGGCTCAGTAAGGGTAAGCAATGTATCCTTTGTCAGTGGACTTAAGCATAATCTTCTGTCCATAAGTCAATTCTGTGATAAGGGATACAGTGTTGAATTTTCATGTAACCTGTGTTTTGTTAAGAATGTATCTTCACAACAGGTACTACTAACTGGGTCATGAAAGGGAAATGTCTATCTTGCAGATTGGAAGTCTTGCACACCAAATGCATATCTTATTGCTAAGAGCTCAACTGACACTAATTGGTTATGGCACAAAAGGCTAAGTCATCTGAACTTCAAGATGATGAACAGGATAGCAAGACATGGACTGGTAGAAGGAATGCCAAATGAAGTATACAACAAGGAACATATCTGTAAAGCCTGTCAGGAGGGAAAGCAAGTAAAGGCATCTTTCAAAAGCAAAGTAGCAACCTCTACTGACAGAGTACTTTAACTGTTACATATGGATCTTTTTGGTCCAGTAACCCCTGTAAGTATCAATGGGAGAAAGTATACACTTGTTGTTGTTGATGACTTCTCCAGGTACACATGGGTGATATTCCTTGCAAGCAAAAAGGAGACTCAACTGAGACTGCCAGAGCTCCTGAAGAAAGTTAGCAATGAAAAGAGCCTGAACATTGTAAAGATAAGATCAGATAAGGGCACTGAATTCATAAATTCTATTATATCTGATTATTGCAAAGAATTAGGTATTTCACATGAGACATCAGCTGCAAGAACTCCACAATAAAATGGAGTAGCTGAAAGAAGAAATAGGACTCTCAAGCAGGCAGCAAGGACAATGTTAGCTGAAGCTCAAGTTCCTAAAAGATTCTGGGTTGAAGCTATTAATACTGCCTGCCACACTCAAAACAGATCCATGGTAACCAAACATCAAGGAAAAACTCCATATGAGTTATGGAATAACAGAAAGCCACAGGTATCTTACTTTCATATTTTTGTTTGCAAGTGTTTCATTCACAACAATGGGAAAACACAACTGAAAGCTTTTGATAGCAAAGCTGATGAAGGAATTTTCTTAGGATATTCACAAATCAGTAGAGCTTTCAGAGTTTACAACTGTAGAACCCTTGTTGTGGAAGAAACACCTCATGTAGTGTTTGATGAATCTACTTTTGAGTCCAGAAGTAAGGAGAATGAGGATGTGATTAGCAAAAGACTAACCAGACTGAGTATCAAGTCTAAAGGCTATCCTGATAATTGTGTTGATACATTCATCCCAACCTGGGACAACCTCAATGATCAACAATTCAAAGAGGACACTCAAAATCAGACCACTCCTCAAAGCTCACCTGAGAGCTCTCCTGAAGATGTAACTGAACTGATGAACACTATCCCAGTTCAAGAGGTAACCAATGTTAATGAAGATGTGGTCACAGCTGAGACATTCACTGAACCCATCATTCAAGGGGGAACCAATGAAATTACCATTGAGAATGAAAATACCTTGAATGATGACTCAGGACTTCAACCCTCTGTCTTATTTCCTGAATTCGATTTCATTCCAATATCTAGTGACTCAACTTCAGAAGAGTTAAACTCTACTGAAGGGCATCAGCCTAGGAGGACTTGGCTCTCAGATCACCCTGTTGAGCAAATCCTAGGTGATCCTTCCTCAGGAGTCAAAACTAGAAGTTTTCATGGAGAAAGTGCTTTGTTTTGTTGTTTCTTATCAAACCAGGAACCAAGTTCCATAGCAGAAGCACTTCAAGATTCCAACTGGATCATTGCCATGCAAGAAGAGCTCAACCAGTTTACAAGGAATCAAGTATGGGAGTTGGTGGACAGACCATATCACTGCAATGTGATAGGAACCAAGTGGGTATTCAAGAACAAGAAGGATGAGAATGATATCATAGTCAGAAACAAAGCCAGGCTAGTTGCAAAGGGCTATTCTCAAGTTGAAGGATTTGACTATGATGAAACATTTGCTCCAGTAGCCAGATTGGAGGCAATAAGGTTATTTCTTGCATATGCTGCTCACAAGAAATTCAAGGTGTACCAGATGGATGTTGAAAGTGCCTTCTTGAATGGAGTACTCAATGAAGAAGTCTATGTGGAGCAACCCCCAGGTTTTGAAGAAAGTCACAAAGTATATAGACTGAGGAAAGCTCTATATGGACTGAAACAGGCTCCAAGAGCTTGGTATGATACTTTGTCACAATTCCTTTTGGATCATGGTTTCATCAAAGGGAGAGTTGATAGAACACTTTTCAGAATCACAAAAGGAGAGGACACATTGCTTGTTCAAATTTATGTGGATGATATCATCTTTGGTTGTCCTAACCAGATCCTCTGTGAGAAGTTTTCTCAACTGATGAAGGGAAAATTTGAGATGTCTATGATGGGAGAAATGAATTTCTTCCTAGGACTTCAAGTTAAGCAGTCCCCTGAAGGAATCTTCATCAATCAAGCCAAATACACAAGGGAGCTGATCAACAAGTTTGGATGCCAGACCAGCAAAGTTGCAAGAGTTCCACTCAACACCAACACCAAGATGGAACCAGATGAAGATGGGGAATCAGTAGACCAGACTCATTACAGAGCCATCATTGGATCTCTACTGTATCTCACAGCAAGCAGGCCTGATATCACTTTTGCAGTTGGGATTTGTGCAAGATATCAAGCCAACCCCAAGAAAAGTCATCTGGAAGCTGCAAAGAGGATTCTCAAATATCTTAAGGGTACTGTGAATATGGGATTGTGGTATCCCTCAGATGACAATCTGGAACTCACAGGATACTCAGATGCTGATTATGGAGGATGTAGAATTGACAGGAAATCAACCTCAGGCACTTGTCAATTCTTGGGAAGTAAGCTGATTTCTTGGTTCTCCAAGAAACAAAACTCAGTAGCCACTAGCACTACTGAAGCTGAGTATATGGCAGCTGGAAGTTGTTGTTCTCAAATTCTTTGGCTAAGACAACAACTGAGAGATTACAACATCTTTGCCAATGAAGTCCCTATTTTCTGTGACAACAATAGTGCAATTGCTATTTCAGAAAATCCAGTTCTCTACACAAGATGCAAACATGTGGACATAAGGCATCATTTCATCAGAGATCATGTGGAGAAGAAGGACATCAAAATGCTCAAAATCCACACTGACAAACAGAAGGCAGATATCTTCACAAAACCTTTGGCTGAAGCAAGGTTCCAAGAGTTGTCAGTGGAGCTTGGACTCCTAGATCCAGGAGAGTAAAGATTTAAACTCAGAAGAGTTACCTTCAACTCAGTGGAGGTTCATATTCAGAAGAGGATCTTTCTCAGAAGAAGCTCCTCATCTCAGAAGAGGTCTGAATATCAGACGAGGTCGAACCTCAGTGGAGGTCAAAGTTTATACTTAGTGTTTTTCAAAGTTAAAGCCTCTTAGTTTTATATATTATTTACTTGGTTTCAAAAACTTACTAATGAGTGCTTTCTGGGAAAATATATCTTTTCCCACTGTTCCGAAGAGATTTTGGTATGGCAAGTCAGACATGCTTTTTCAATTACCTATCTCACGCGCCCTAAAAGCCGGATGATGTGACCTTCCGGCTACCAACTTTTCCAATCCATGCCATCCATTTTTAGGCGGTTCTTTTCTAACCGTCAAGATTTCTTAAAAACTCCCCACTAAACCTTGCAACTACCCACGATCTCAAACCCTATCAATCTCAGACGTTGAGTTCTTTGTTCATCTCACCGTTCTTCACTCATATAAAAAACCCAAACGTTCGCTTGTAAACCTTTTTTAATACACTTCCAAGCAAACACTTACTATCTCTTCAACCTTTTACTGCAAATTTTCTCAAAATCCCACTTACAAACATGACCAAAATTAACCTAGGGTTTCTGAACAACAAAGAAAATTTCTGGTATGAACCTATAATTCTTTTCAACAACCCAGAGATTGAATCAAGACCTGAGTTCTCTCACATTAAGGAGGCTTTGGAAATGGTCAAAGCCGCTGGCTTAGAAAATTTTCTATCAGTACATCCAGAGTACTGTTATGATAGGCAAGTTCTTGAAGTTTTCTACAACATCTCCAACTCAGACTCGAGAATCAAATCGTGTCTATTTGTACAAAGAAAGAAGAAGGTGATGAGAGACGATATGGAGGTCGTTGAGCACCAGAAAATTCGAAAGGAGATTCGGATAAGCGGAGATGAGCTGAAGGAGTTATTTGAACTCCCATCTGAAGGCCCAAATCCAGATACTTGTATCTTGGATAAGGAGGAGGAATGGGTCTACACCATCATGGAGAAAAAGGTGAAGTATAGTCCCACGATGAATAGAAGCCTACTATTACCAGCATACAATGTCCTCTGCGAGATTGTTGGTAAATGTATCTTGGGAAACCAAGGAAGCACTGAACAAGTGAGCAAGCCAAAGCTCAGGTTGATGAAGGCAATAGTGGAGAGCAAGGAGAAGCCATACAATTGGCAGCAGTTCTTTTTGAGAGCCTTGAACAGGGAACACTCAAAATTCCAGGCTGACAAAACTCCCCAGTTGGCAAGTAAGCTAAATTTTGCCACTAAAATTTCTTACTTAATTGAGAATGTGGATGTGGGAGTAGACTGGTTAAAGGATAGAAAGTGGAGTAACTTGAAGACCCTATTCAAGTCTGGAAAAACTCTGGAAACAAGGATGCTCAAGCCTGCTGAGGAGAGCCCAGAGGCAATCGAGGAAGAGGAAGCTAACCCTGCTGAAGGGAAGAAGACCAAATTGAAGAGAAGATTGGTCAAACTGAGTGACAAGATGGCCCAGCACAAAGAGGCCGAGGCAGTGAAAGCCTCTAGGAAGAAAAGCAGGAGGTCCTCTGAGGCAGAGAAGAAGAGTGCCTCAAAGAAAGTCAGAGTCAAGGACTCTACTGATGAATCTTCATCAGGTAACCCTGACTCATCTCCAAACATCATCTCAACTGAGTCTGACTCAGATGTCCCCGCACCCACCCCCATCAAACCTAAGACCACTAAACCTCGCACTCCTGCCAAAACTAAACGCATCTCCACATTACCCAAAACCCCCACTGATGGCTCTCAACAGCCAAAAAGTGGATCCCAAACAACCCCCACTGAACCCATCTCCACCCATACTGAAACAACCCCATCAAATCCTTCTGAACCCATCCCCTCAACCCCTTCTGAACCCATCCCCTCAACCCCTACTGACCAAAACCCAACCTCACCTGAAACTCAACCTCAAACCTCATCTGAACTGAACCCTCCTGATTTTCATTCAACTCAACTGGAGTCTATCCCAGAAGAGCCAACCGAAAGCAGATCCCCTACTCCTTCCCTTTCTTCAGACGATGAAGTGAGTACTCTTTCCTTGATACTCTCAAGGATGAGGTAGCTTACTCTTTAGAGTCTAAATACCCTGACCTTGATCAATTCCCCACACTCAAAGCCTTGTTCTTGAGACTTAGACTCATTGTACAACTCAAGGATAGAAGACTTGGTGAAATTCTTCTAGCTGTAAGAGGCAGCGATGCTGAGGAGTGGAAGAAGGAGGAACTTGAAGTGCTGCAATTCGCTGGGATGCACAAGACCAGACTTCTCTGTGATGAGAAGATTTTTGAAAGTTTGGTCTTGGAGAAGATTGTAGAGGCAAAGAAGGAGGTAGAGAAGGCTGCTGTGGTAGAAAAGACTGCTGATGAAGAAAAGCCAACTGAACCCACAGCTAAGAAGGAGGTGGAAAAGGAGAAGAATGCAGAGGAGGTAGTGGAATCTGAACTTGAGGGAGGTGCTTCACCTAAGCAAGGTGATGGTGAAGCAGCCAAGGATGTATCCATGGCAAGGGATACTGAGGCTCAAAACTTGCCACAGGAGTGCTCAGTAGAGGTGTCTACTGAAGATCTCCCACAACAGCCCTCAGTGGTGGCTTTAGAGTCAACTGAGGTGTCTGGAACTGGAGAAGTTGAAAAGCAGAGTGAAAAAGAAAAAGAGGTGGAAATCACTGCTATCAAGAGTGGAGAGATAAGAGCAATCATCTCTGTAATGGGTGAATTGGCTGAAAAAATAACAGTTGAAAAAGAAAGAGAGGAAGAGAAAAGTAAGAAGAGTGAGGAGGAGGGAGCCCCCATGGAGATAGAGGCATCAGGAGTTCTAGGTGGTGAGGTTGAGGGAGTTAGAACTAACACTGTTTGCAATGCAGGTACTCAAACCATTGAAACTCCCCCAGCTGTAGTCAACCTAACTCCACTGAGTGATGTTGTTCACTCTATCAAAGAAGACAGCCTTCCATCTCTTCAAACTCAGCTCAGAGAGGTCCAGGAGATTGTACAAGAGGAGGTGGATAAGATGGTTATTCTCTCAGACCACATTGATGAACTCATGGAGTCCACAACTACATCACTTCAGGATCTCACACTTAAAGTTGAAGACTCTCAGCAGATGGTGATTGATGTAGTTGAGGGACAAAGTGTGTTAGTCATTGAAGGCCTGAAGAAGTTGGAGGAGAATGAAGAAGAGGCCAGAACCAAATTCCTCAAAGACTCAGTAGAGAACGTATCCATCAACCTGAAGTCATCAGTGGAGGCCTTCTCAGAAGACCTACTTGGAAAGGTTGAAGGATTATGGAACTCTAAGATGTCTGAATTCGAGGCCAAGCATGCTGAGCTAGGAGCCAAACTGGGAGAGGTACTGAAGAAGGCAGCTGAAGACTTCCCAACACAAGAGAAGACTGATGTGCTGATCAATGAAAAGCTTGCGCAGTTTGTTCAATTTGGGCAGACAGCTGGAGCTACTCTAGAAAGGCTTGAAGATGAGGTAGACCATTGCTCAATTGAGCTGAAGGCATTGGCCCATGATCAACTGAAGCTCAACATCACTGTAGCTGAATGTATGATTAATGCCGGAAAGGGGGAAAAGAGGATAAGTGCTAAGGACATGAAGGCTGATCCTAAGAACAAAATGAACATTATCCTTGAAACCCCTGACTTCGAGAAAGGCCAACAGGTGAAGAGCACCTTGAAGAGAGTCGAAGCTGAAGCTCAGAAGATAGCAGGATCCAAGAAAGGCAAGGAGACCTCCTCAGATGATCTTTCAAAGTTCAAAGAGGAGCATCTAAAGGAGAAGGGGGAGAGAGCTGCTCAGAAGGGGGAAACCACAAAGAGGAAGGCATCTGATGTCCTCTTAGCAGAGGTTGCCAAAAAGACAAGAACCTCAGGGAGGTTGGCAGCTAAGTCCACAACCTCTACTGATGAAGTTCAGGTACTTCCTATTCTCAATCCTGAACCCTTATCTTCTGAACCTCCCAAGTCTGCACCCACAAAAGTCACAGAGCTCGCTGACCTAATTAAAGAGGCTGGAGGCATGAATGAAAGAGCAAGAAAACTGACAGCTCAACAACAAGAAAGAAGAGATAAGGTGGTTAGTAAGATGGAGACCATTGCAGAGCTAGCAGAGAGAAAAAGAAAGGAGAGGCTAGCCACTTTTGACAAAACTACTTCTAAGAAATTCAGGAGTGGTTATCTAAAGTGGGCTGCCAAGCTGAAGAAAGACAAGATCACACCACCTCAGAACAGATTTCCTCATCATGATGCCTGGGTTCCTAAGAAGCTCAATGATGCTTGGGAGACTGCAAAAAGGGAATTTGTGTATTCCTTTTATGTCAGTGGAGAGTTAGGAAGGGACAATGCACAAGAAGTCTTCAACTCATGGTTGTTTGATGCCTATCCCAAACTCTATCCCAAGATCAGTGACGCTTGGAATGATGCCTTCCCTGATCAAGCTCTGAAGGCCCCTGAGCCAATCACCTACTGGTCTACTCAAGATGCAACAGGTGCTGTTGATAGAGAAAGGATCACTGAAGAGTGGACATCCTTGTGCGAGCATCTTGGACTCAGAGGACATTCGAAGGAGATAATGGAAAGGAAGAACGAGCTGAAGATTAGAGTTTTCAAGCAATATGGACTTGAACCTATTTTCGAGTCCATCTGAGAAAGTTGGATCTTTTGCTGGGCATTTGTTTATAAGTCCCAGGTGTGTTTAAGTTTGGAACTTTTTAGAGTTGACTTCATGTAATATGTACTTCATCATTTTTCAATGAAATGAACTCTACTGATGTTTTGCCCAAGATAATATCTCATTATCATTTAGGCTTATGCACTTGAATGTTTTTACTTACAAAATCTGTGAACTTTGAATGTCATCTGAAGAACCTCATCTGAAAGAAGATATGTATTAAGATAGGTTCCGGCATAATCAAAAAGGGGAAAATTGTTGGGAAAATGTATAAGACTTATGTTTTGATTAGATGCCAACATGTTCCTCCTGAGTTGTTTTGTAAGTAAATTATTCAGTAGAGTTAATGTTTAGTTAAACAGTTCAAAGTGTTAAGAACTGGAGTACAGTTAGTAATTACATGAGTGTATTTAAGAATGAAGTCCGCTGAAAATGTAGTCCGCTGAAGTGATGTCTACTGAAGACTAAGTGATCTGAGAAATAAGCCTAAATCTTGAATGTTTTCTAAGTACATTCTCACTAAGACTAAAACTGTCAGGAGAGGACCAAGGTCCACTGATGGTAACTAACAATGCTAAAACATATTAAAAGCTGTTAGTTAATCTGGTTGGAACAAGGCAAAATGAATTTCAGTGAAGCTTGCAATAAATGAAGGAATAAGAAGGTTCTCTCAGAGGAGTTCCACCTTAAAGCAAGACAAGAATCTGGGCATGCAGACTAAAGGTCCAATGAGAAGATGACACGTCAGTGTACTTACTGACAGCCGACCTGCCCCAGCCTGACAAGTACCAAAAGTCCTTCTCTAGCAATCTACAGAAAGTTGGTGAACAGACATGGTCTTTCAGCCATTTCTTGACAAGACTTAAAGCTTCAAATAGAGCCATTTGAGCCAATCAGATACAAGAAGACTTACTTGAGAAGATTCAAATCCAACGGGAAGATTTTCAAGGAAGCCTATAAATACAGAAGGACGTGCACATTTCCAAGTACGGGAAACTCACAAGATCAAAGCTATCTCTACATTCATAACAACTAAGAAGCACTCGAAATTATCTTTGTTTCCCAAGTGTTTCACATTTGTAGAGAGCCTAACAAACCTTCTGTAACCAAGCTTAAAAGCAATATCCAAATCTTAGAAAGAGATAATCCAATCCTAAGCCTTGAGCTAAACTTGTAAGGATTATCTCAAAATAGTTGGAACCAAAACCCTACTCAGTGTTTAGGTTGAGAGCTAGTGTTAAGTGGTGTTAGTAAGCTGATTGTTGTATCAGTCTGAAAGCTGGTTTGTTTTGGGAACTAGGACCTGGAATTTCCTAGTGATCAATCATCCTAAGAGAGGATTAGTTGATCAGTGCACCTTGGCACTATAACACAAGGAATTCCAAGTAAAAGGAATTCTCCTATTTGATCAGGACAGTGGACGTAGGAGATTCATCTCTGAACCACTTTATACCTTGTGTTCTTACATTCTGCTTTCCTAAGTGTGTGTTAATCTCAAAGTTTATCAAAGTAAAACGAGTTTTCTAAGGCCTCACTAATCCGCATCTGAAAGCCAATTAGATAGTAGTTCAACTGAAAGTCTTGAGCTTTCAGTGGAGGTATTATCTCAGTTGGCTTTCTCTAAGTAACTCTCAGCAGACCTTCAAGTCCACTGACGAGTTATTGTCTTAAGTAATCTGATAAGTTTTACAAGAAGTTTTAATTTGTAATCACAGGTGTATTCCCCCCCCCATACACCTGTTTGCTCATTTCGGGACCAACAGAGATCCAAAGAGTATCTTCATGATTTTTGAAATATTGAAACGAAGAAAACTTTAGTTTGAAGTTTGCAGGTAGAATGCGAAAGGGGTTCAGGTGAAAAACAATGAACCGGTTTGTGCTAAGAGTTCCTATTTATACTTGCACAAAACTCAAGAAAAATGTTAACGTTGAGAAAAAAAAATTTCCTTATATTTTGGAAATCAACGGTCTAAAATGTTTGGGTCATTTACTCATTTAAAAGTTCAATGGCTTAGAAATGAAGTAAATAAAATCCAATTTTAAAAGTCAATGTATAAATGTACACTGTCCAATACGTTTTTATCAATTAAAAACCTGGGACAATAAATCCAAAAATTCTGTGTACAACTGAATACAGGGATTTGGAATTTAGTAGTGTACGCATTTAATAGCTAAGAATGTACAAGTCAACTTGAAAATCTACAGTTTGAAGTTTGCAGTTTGATAACTTCAGTTAGAGTAGTCTGCAGTTAATCAAAGTTTACATCTGTAGACTTAAGTCTGCATTTGCATTCTTTAAGTTTACATTTGAAAAACTCATCATAACTTCTTGACTTCCTATTGAAATTTTCAACTTTATACTTCATTCCTGAGTGATTTTCTCATAACTCTAACATTCCTAGTTCTCCTCTCAAAGTAGAGAATCTTGATTCACATAGGGGCTTGGTAAAGATATCTGCAAGATTGAGATCTGTATGGATCTTTTCCATTTTGATATCTCTCTTTTTAATATGATCTCTAATGAAATGATGTCTCACATCAATATGCGTGGACCTTGAGTGTAAACAAGATTCTATGTGATAGCAATTGCACTTGTATTATCACAAAATATAGTAATGTTCTTTGACTCAATATCATAATCTTTTAATTGGTATTGCATCCAAAAAATTTGTGCACAACAGCTTCCTGCAGCAATGTATTCTGCCTCAGTTGTAGATAGTGCAATATAATTCGGTTTCTTGCTATGCCAAGAGACTAGTCTTTGTCCAAGAAATTGACATATCCCACTAGTACTCTTCCTGTCAACTTTACATCCAGAAAAATCTAAGTCTGTGTAACCTTCTAGTTCTATTCCACCCTCTTTTGAATACTATAAACCAAGGTTTTGGGTAGACTTAATGTACTTGATTATCTTTTTCAAAGCATTCAAGTGTGATTCCTTGGGGTTGACTTGGAACCTAGCACATACACCCACAACAAACATAATATCTGGTCTACTAGCTGTAAGGTAGAGCAAAGATCCAATCAATCTTCTATAAAATGTAACATCCACACTTTTTCCATTCTCATCTTTATCCAGCAAAGTTGATTGTGACATGGGAATAAATGTAGGCTTTTAACAACTCATTCCAAACTTCTTGATCAGTTCTTGAGTGTATTTGTCCTGATTTATGAAAATTCCCTTGTCCATTTGCTTTACTTGCAGTCCTAAAAAGAAATTTAGATTTCCCATCATGCTCATCTCAAACTTTTCTTGCATAAGATGTGAAAATTTGTTACATAATTCTTCATTAGTTGATCCAAAAATAATATCATCAACATAAATTTGAACTAGTAAGATGTCTTCACCATGTTTGAGTCTAAATAGGGTCTTATCCACCATTCCTTTCTTGAAACCATTCTTGATCAAATGATCACATAGAGTATCATACCATGCTCTGGGGGCTTGCTTTAATCCGTATAGAGCTTTTCTTAATTTATAGACTTTGTCTCCATCTGTAGAGTCTTCAAAACTAGGAGGTTGCTCTACATAGACTTCTTTTGATAAAAGTCCATTAAAAAATGCACTCTTTACATCCATTTGATATACAATAAACTTCATATGTGCAGCATAGGCCAAAAATATCCTAATTGCCTCAAGTCTTGCAACTGGTGTAAAGGATTCATCAAAATCAATCCCTTCAGCTTGGCAATATCCTTGTGCTATAAGTCTGGCCTTATTCCTTGTAACAACTCCTTCTTCATCAAGTTTGTTCTTAAATATCCATCTTGTTCCAATGACTTTTTGATGCATAGGTCTAGGAACTAATTCCCAAACTTGATTTCTCTCAAATCCATTTAGTTTTCCTTGAATGGCAAGTATCCAATTGACATCCATAAGAGCTTCTTCTATGTTTGATGGTTCTACTTCAGATAGAAAACTTGCAAACATAGCTTCATGTTGTTGTCTTTTGGTTCTTACTTTATCAGTTATATCTCCAATAACTTGTTCAGGGGGGTGGTTTTTAAGCCATTTCATGTTTAAAGGGTCATGGTGAATATTCTGTTCAGCTGTAGTGTTATTAACTGTTGATTCATTGAGTCTTTCAGTTAACTCTTCTACTGAAGGAATATCATCTTGATTGTCTTTACATGTTTCATTCTCATAATCTTCAATCCTTGGTAACTCCTTAGTAGATTCTCCATTGCCTTGTTCAGTTATGCCTACTGGAATTGCAACTGTTACATATGGTTGTAGAGTTCTATCTGTAGAGTTTTCAGCTTTCAGCAGATCTTTAATGATCTTTTGATTCTCTCTGTCTTCAATGTGTGGTTCATCAAACACAACATGTGTAGATTCTTCCACAAGCATTGTTCTCTTATTAAACACTCTAAATGCTTTGCTTACTACTGAATATCCAAGGGAGAATCCTTCATCTGCCTTAGGATCAAATGTCTTTAGATAATCCTTCCCATTGTGCAGAATATAGCATTTGCATCCAAAGATGTGAAAATAAGATATGTTAGGACTAAATCCTTTCCATAATTCATAAGGTGTTTTGGAATGTGACTTGTTGATTAAACACATGTTTTGTGTGTAACAAGCAGTATTGGTAGCTTCAGCTCAGAACCTTTTGGGTAAATGAGCTTCAACTAACATGGTTCAAACAGCTTCTTTTAGATTTCTATTCTTCCTTTCAGCCACACCATTTTGTTGAGGTGTTCTAGCTGCTGAATATTCATGATGAATCCCATGGAGAGAACAAAACTCCTCAATAACTTGATTTGTAAATTCAGTTCCTCTATCAGATCTGATCTTTACAATCTTTAAACCTTTCTCATTCTGAATTCTTCTCATAAGTTCAGGTAACCTTTGTAGTGTTTCACTATTTTTCCTTAGGAACACAGTCCAGGTGAATCTTGAGTAATCATCTACAACCACAAGGGTAAACTTTTTCCCACTAATACTAACTGGTTCTATGGGTCCAAAAAGATCCATATGAAGCAGTTCCAGAACTTTGTTTGAGCCATCAAAGATTTTATTCTTGAAAGTCTTCTTTGTTTGCTTACCCTTTTGGCATGTATCACAAAAGTGATCTTTCTTGAATTTTGTCTCTGGTAGACCTCTTACAAGTCTGTTCTTTACAAGGTCATTCATGGTTTTGAAATTTATGTGATTCAGTCTTTTATGCCAAAGTCAGCTTGTATCTGTAGAATTGTTTGCTATAAAACAAACATTCTCTTCAGCTGAGCTCCATTCAACTATATACACATTTCCTTTTCTAGTACCACAAAGCTTGACTTATTTGGTTTCAGCATCCTTAATCATGCATGAGTTAGGTGTAAAGTCTACAATGTAGCCTTTGTC
The DNA here is from genome assembly GCA_947034835.1 of Ballota nigra. NCBI lineage: Eukaryota > Viridiplantae > Streptophyta > Magnoliopsida > Lamiales > Lamiaceae > Ballota > Ballota nigra. Next base: position 23,217,481 of record OX344722.1, on the reverse strand, counting down.
AAAAAATTGACTCACACTAAGTAAATTATGCTTCAGTCCATCCACAAGATATACATCATTAATTTGAACATTTTCTCTTCTTATTGATCCTGAACCCTTGGTAGTTCCACTGGCATTATCACCAAAAACTACTCTAGGTTCATTTAGTCCTCTAAGGTTGGAAAATGCTTCTTTATTACATGTCATGTGCCTTGCACAACCACTATCAATATACCAGATTCCCTTTGGAGTGAAGACTTAGTGCTTAGGTGTCCAAAGATTTGGATCTCCTCCAGTGACATTCTTAACCACCCAAGTTGGTATTGCAACAGTTGGTCTTTTACCTTTCTTGTATGGAACTTCCTGAGCAACTTTCTTGTCACCTGTAGACTTCTTTTCATTCCAGAATTTGTTAAAAATCTCTTTTCTCTTAAAGTCTACAGTTGCTTCCGGCTGCACAATTGTTGTCTGTTGAGTTTGACTTGAAATCTCTTCTTTACAGATTGATTTGATCTTGTCTGTGTACAGATTTATCTTTTCTTCCAAATGTTGTTCATTTTCAATCTTTCCATAGATAATGTCAATAATCTTCTTTTGTTTCTCATCAGATAGATTTTTTACTAATCTTTGAATAGTTGGTTCCTCAAGTTCTTGTATAAGAATGCTTTCTCTCTTGAACTCTTGTTGTTGTTTCACAAATGTAGGAACATATTTTTCAAGATATTCCATCCAATCACATGGATTGTATCCAATGCCTGTCATATCTCCAGAAGCATTTCCTTTAACTTTCTAGAAGATTTACCATAGCATTCCTATATTTTTATGAAATAATCTCTCTCAACTTCAACATTTAGGATAATGTTGTCTTTCTTTGCAACTTCATTCTTGAGATCTATGCAGTCAGCAATTCTGCATATAGCTTCTTCAAAAAGTTCTTCATGACTCATTTTTAGATAATCAAATTCTCCTTGCAAATTATTCATTGAGGATAGCTTGTTTCTGTTTTCATTGGTTTCAGCAAGCAGTACCTCAATTCTTTGCTAAAGTTTTTTATTTTCCACTAAAAGTTCATCATAATCACTTCTTATATAAAGCAGTCCTTCAAAACCTTTTTGGTGCAAGTGAATCATATCACTGGAAGAATCCTTTTCAGTTAAAGAATTGGATGAGGATTGTACCTCTTCGTCCTTTGCCATAAGACAAATTAGTGCTTCATTGTCCTCAAAATCCGTGGACTCACACTCTGCAGTTGGGTGAGAAGAAGAAGATGGACTTTCTTCCAGAGTCTTTTCAAACTCGGATAGTAGTGCTCTTATTATTTCTTTATCCAACTTTTTCTTCTTTTCCATCCTTGCAGCATTCTCCTCCTCAGTGTACTTCTTTGCTTCTGGGTAGGGGCAGTCCTTGATGAAGTGTCCAGTTTTCCTGCAATTATAACAAAGATAGTTGGAGTTAGCAGCTAGTTTACTTGACTTACCTTCTTGCTTAGATGAATTTTTCTTCTAGTTGGCTCTCTTGGCAAATTTCTTGATTGCTTTATCAACAGGGCCATCCCATCACTTTCTGAATCTGATTTTGCAGCTGGGTTGGACTTTGCAGCTACAAGAGCTGTGATTTTTGAACTTGTTGAGTCTTTGTCTTTTCTCATGTCAATATCAAATTCAAAGGCTTTAAGGTCAGAAAACAACTCAAATGTGGATACTTTGGATAAATCCTTAGATTCTCTCATAACAAACACTTTCATATCCCATTCAGATGGTAAGGCTCTTAGAACTTTCATGTTCTTTTCCCTTTGTGAGTATTCTTTTCCAAGTAGTTCAAGCTCATTGAGTATCTCAATGAATCTTGAATCAAATTTTTCAAGAGTTTCTCCAGATTTCATCTTGAAGTTCTCAAATTTTTTAAAAACTATCATGAGCTTATTTTCTTTAATTTAATCAGTCCCTTCACAGACCATCTCAAGTTTCTCCCATATCTCTTTAGCAGTTTTGCAACTTTTTATCTTGCTGAAAATAATTTTATCTAGGGAGTGATAAATAGTGTTTCTAGCAACATTGTCAATGTTTGCACTCCTCTTGTCTTCATCTATCCACTCCTTCTTGGGCTTTGGAATGATTTGGGCTAAACCAGTCTAATCTCCTGCAATGTTGGCCTTTTCTATCACAATTGGACCATCCTCAATTATGGACCACATTTCATCATTCATAGCAGATAGGTGAGCTTGCATTCGAATCTTCTAATCATCATATTCATTTGTGGAAAACATAAGCACTTTAGATTTCATCATTTTATGAGCCATAGGAAAATGCAAATATGATTTTTCAAAAACAGTTTTGGATCTGGCTTAAAAACTTTTAAAAGCTTGGTCAAAGCAGTGGCAAGCCAACTGCTCTGATACCACTTGTTGGTCCCAAAGATGTATCAAGGTCTAGAGGGGGGGTGAATAGACCTTGATTTTTAAAAACTTAAAACTTTAAAAAATAACTAGTAAAGTATACAGATCGAACTCTGCAGCTGTAGAGTTAAAAGCAAAGGTTTGCAGCTGCAGACTTTTGAAATGCAAAGTCTGTATAATTAATTCAAACACTTATCAAAGTTGGTGTTGTAATACTTTTGAGTATTTTAACACCTTTTGCAGCGGAAATAAGTAAAGTGTGTGAAGTGAATAATCAAATCAAAGCTTTAGAAACACAAAGAACATGAATGATGCAGTAAGCAATAAGATAGATAAAGTAAATGGGCAAGAGATAAAGAACAAGGGGAATTTATAGTGGTTTAGAGGTGTTGTAATCCTCCTACATCCACTGTTACACCACAAAGGTGCCACATTCACTAAGAAACCACACAGTCACAAGATGTTCCCCCTAAGACTTAGAGTTCTCATACAGACCAGTCTAGTCTAGGATGAAACACAACTTCACTAAGAAAACTCTCTCTATCTCACACAGAACTAAACACTCACTAAGAATGAAATCTACACAAGGTAGAATACAAGGGTATATAGTGAGGAACAACAAAAATGATAAAAATACAAGATAATAATCCTAGCTTCTAAGTCCTAAACTTCTATAATTGAAGGGTTGTAGACTTTGAAGGCTATAGATATTGTGCAGTATGCTTGAGAGCTTGGGGTTATTGTTGTTGTTGTCCTCTGAGGTCTCCTCTCCTATTTATAGGAGTCTTGAGGGGCCCTCTAGCCGTTGGAGGGATTGAGAATTTCAAATATTTTCACCTTCAGCTTTGACTTCAGCTTAATTAAAGCTTCTTGTCATATAGCTTTGTCCTTTAAGTAGTACAAGTTGTCTTTTAGTGATGACTGCTCAAAGAGCTGTTAATCACTAAGATACTTGTTTCTACTGGCTAGTAATTAGCTCTGGTAAACGCTGAGATATTTCAAACTAAGTGAGTGAGTGTACCATATGTACTACACTTAATTAGTCCTACTAATCTCAAGTTTACAGCTTGTAGTCTTTAACTCTGCAGATGTAGACTCTTTGGCTGTGGACTTGTCTTCAACTCTTCAGATGTAGACATGTCTTGAACTAGTTGTAGGGTCTGTATCCAATGTTTGTAGATGTAGACTTTTATCTTTTAAATTCTTAATTTTTCTTTGTACCTGCAATGTTAGTTTCCACAATACAAATATATTTGTTTTGACATTATCAAGTTAGTTTCCACAATACAAATATATATGTTTTGACATTATCAAAATTAAAGTGAAAAAATCCTTAGGACAAAAATATCCTAACATATATATAAATTAATACATATATTTATTTATATGTATAGTTGTGCAAATGTGTAATATATGACTGTAATGTATAAAATAGTATAATCACTAGCATATTATGTTTCTATCAAAGGATATTCAACTTTAGAAAATATTGATTTACTATTTTAATATCAATTAATAATCTTTTTATTTCTTTTAATAAAGAATTTCAGTCAATGGCATAAAGTAGTTGTCGTGTTATATTTATATGTTATAGTCTCCAAAGGTAAAAGAAAAATGGGTTTGAATTTTTTTTCCATGTACATACAACAAATGTTGTTCACAAAGAATTTTTTCAAAATTTGTAATTACAATTGTTTGAATTTGTGGATTCATTAATATTTTTTTCCGTCACCAAATAATAAATAATTAATTTCACAATATTCATATTTGGATTACAAATTTGTTTTGATTATAATTGTATAATAAATATCGTAATTTATAAAAAATAGATCTAATCATTTAATTATATATACAATTTCTTTCAATTCGATTCTATCCTAGTGCAATGTATTGTAAGACATTGAATTTTAATAATTATTCATATTTCATTAGAAAGAAAGTATTTAAATAGAATTAATAAATAAGTAGATGAAATAATAACTATCTGGGATATATTTTCTAGACAATTAAATATTTTGTAGTATCACATAAAAAATTGTGAAATAAAATTTATGTTGATGGTGCAATATTTATTTAATAATGAAAAGAAATGCATCAAAAATATGTTGTCACCTATCCACCTCACAATTCCAAAAAAAAAAAAAACAAACAAAAACAAAAACAAAACTCCAACCAATCTAACAATTATGGACATGATAATTTTTTTCACACAAATTAAGAGGTGTATAAAATTAATGATATAACTTATTTATTCTCTGTTAATTTCCTCTTTTATCTTTAGTCACATAAAATTATGAAATTAAATAGGAATATTTTATGAAATTAAATGGAGGTTGTTGATAGGCGAACAATCGCATAACGTTGGCGAGCAACTTATACATTATTAATATGTGATTAGTAATTAAGTCTGGCCAATTGAATATTTGGACGAACAACTACATGAACGAGCAGCATGTGAAATCAACTTTGAGCAACATGGAGAAAGAGCAAAGATGAGAGTCTCACCTGAGTAGCCCAAGAACGAGCAACTAAGCACCTCAGATTACACCAAGGTAACTAAGCATTGTATTAGGTAATGACAAGTGTCTTAACACTTGTCAAATGTATAAATGTAGTGATTAACAAGTGTCTTAACCCTTGTCAAACATGTAAACTAGGTGATTAAGAGGCTGTCACCTCCCCCTTGTTTATAATTGTATAAATATCCCCATTTTTATCAATAAGAGGGATGCACAAAATTATAATTAATACTTTTATGCTGCCAAATTAATACCATAGATTTATCTACATTATGTTCTTCTCTCCCTTCATCAAACTAATATCCTAATTAGAATCACACATGCTTTGTTTGGTGATTCTCTTATAGTTAAGCCAACCACTAATCATATTATTAGTAAAGGATCATAAAAAATTGGCTCTAAAAGAAAGGACGAACCTCTGTTGTTGAAAAAGCACAAAAAATTGGAATTTCATATTTGATGATTTGAAGATACAAGGAAAGCTGGGAATTCTCTATTATCCTTCATCATCATATTCTCATTTTAAGAGTACCGAATGCATGCATGCACATGTTAGGATTTGTAAACAATTGTACTCGTGCATGCAAGGCTTGATGGTCCCGTTTTCGAAGGGCAAAATGGGAATTTAGGAGAATTTTTTTTTAAAACACTGATGTATGCTAATGTATGGCAATAATGAACACAACAATGTAAAGTGGTTCAGAGTCTCAATACTCCTACATCCACTGCCTGATTTAACAGGAAATCCACTCAAGGGATTCTTGTTTTTAACGTGCCAAGGTGCACGGGTACACTGGACTCACGCCACTCCCTGGGCTGCCTCTCGAACTGGCCTCACGTCCCTCTTCACTCAGGGATTGCCTCTCCTCACCTCACTACAAGCCTAACAATCTACTGAAAGGGTTTAGTTTGGTTTGGTTCTTCTCCAACTAGGTGAGATTTTCCCTTACATGGTTTTAGCCTAAAAGCTAGGATTGGGAAAATCTCTCTAAGCTTAGGATGTATATGATGGGCTCGAGTATACAAACTGGAACACTCAAATATGACTATGAATAACTCAGGTCAGTGTTCTTGATGGAGATGGTGCCTCCTTATGACTCCCTCGAACTTGCACCACTCTCACATCTCCAGCTCTCACATTCGCACACTTACAAATGAAGCTTGAGTTTGTATTTATAGTGTGGATTTGAATGTTACCGTTGGAGAGAGTAACATTCAAATCCAGACTATCTCTGGAGTGAAATTCTCCTCTTCAGTGAAGTACGGCCTTGTCAGCTTTTGTCAGATTTGCTGTCTTGTCTTGATTGGTCCACGTGGACTGAGTCCAACGGCTCTTTTGTTCAGGGTACTTGATCAGGGTAGACCTGACTTCAGGCAACTTGTCTTCAGCTGACTTGTAATCCTCTCAGGATACCTTCCTTCAGTAGACTTGAAGTCTACTCAGGGGAGTTAACATAAGGCTATTTGTCAAGCTTCCCAGCCTCAGTAGCCTGACTCCTTCAGGTCCTACTAGGCACAGCACTGATCCTCCAGATCATGCTCTTCACTGAGTAGCCCACTGACTGAGCTTAGAATAGTCAGGTTTATACTCAGTGGGACTTCCTTCAGGCTTCTCTTCAGGTTTCAGGTCTTCTGACATGGCTTCAGTCGTTTTTCCTTGTGATGTCATCTTGACTTCCTCAGGCTCTATCAGTGAGTTCCCCCTCACTGAGTTCCCCCTCAGTAGAGTTCCACCTTCAGCTGAGTTCCCCCTTAGCTGAGTTCTACCTTCAGCTGAGTTCCCCCTTAGCTGAGTTCTTCCTCCACTGATAACCTGTTCTACTGAAAAACAACCTAGCCTGACCTGAAACTAGAAGATACTATCCTGACTGCTTTCAAACCTATTACATGTTGTTTTGGAAAATCATCAAAACTAAAATATATCCCAACAGTTTCCCCCTTTTTGATGATTTCAAAACTTCTAACCAAATGATTTTCTATTACAAGAATAATGTCAGAGTACATGTAATAGTTTGAAAAATGCAGAAATTCCCATAGTTTAAAACATTTAAGATCTGTTCGGTTGACCATTTTTCTTAACAAAACTGGATCAGTGGTCATGTGAACAACCCGCTTTGATACCAATTGATGGTCCCGTTTTCGAAGGGCAAAATGGGAATTTAGGAGAATTTTTTTTTAAAACACTGATGTATGCTAATGTATGGCAATAATGAACACAACAATGTAAAGTGGTTCAGAGTCTCAATACTCCTACATCCACTGCCTGATTTAACAGGAAATCCACTCAAGGGATTCTTGTTTTTAACGTGCCAAGGTGCACGGGTACACTGGACTCACGCCACTCCCTGGGCTGCCTCTCGAACTGGCCTCACGTCCCTCTTCACTCAGGGACTGCCTCTCCTCACCTCACTACAAGCCTAACAATCTACTGAAAGGGTTTAGTTTGGTTTGGTTCTTCTCCAACTAGGTGAGATTTTCCCTTACATGGTTTTAGCCTAAAAGCTAGGATTGGGAAAATCTCTCTAAGCTTAGGATGTATATGATGGGCTCGAGTATACAAACTGGAACACTCAAATATGACTATGAATAACTCAGGTCAGTGTTCTTGATGGAGATGGTGCCTCCTTATGACTCCCTCGAACTTGCACCACTCTCACATCTCCAGCTCTCACATTCGCACACTTACAAATGAAGCTTGAGTTTGTATTTATAGTGTGGATTTGAATGTTACCGTTGGAGAGAGTAACATTCAAATCCAGACTATCTCTGGAGTGAAATTCTCCTCTTCAGTGAAGTACGGCCTTGTCAGCTTTTGTCAGATTTGCTGCCTTGTCTTGATTGGTCCACGTGGACTGAGTCCAACGGCTCTTTTGTTCAGGGTACTTGATCAGGGTAGACCTGACTTCAGGCAACTTGTCTTCAGCTGACTTGTAATCCTCTCAGGATACCTTCCTTCAGTAGACTTGAAGTCTACTCAGGGGAGTTGACATAAGGCTATTTGTCAAGCTTCCCAGCCTCAGTAGCCTGACTCCTTCAGGTCCTACTAGGCACAGCACTGATCCTCCAGATCATGCTCTTCACTGAGTAGCCCACTGACTGAGCTTAGAATAGTCAGGTTTATACTCAGTGGGACTTCCTTCAGGCTTCTCTTCAGGTTTCAGGTCTTCTGACATGGCTTCAGTCGTTTTTCCTTGTGATGTCATCTTGACTTCCTCAGGCTCTATCAGTGAGTTCCCCCTCACTGAGTTCCCCCTCAGTAGAGTTCCACCTTCAGCTGAGTTCCCCCTTAGCTGAGTTCTACCTTCAGCTGAGTTCCCCCTTAGCTGAGTTCTTCCTCCACTGATAACCTGTTCTACTGAAAAACAACCTAGCCTGACCTGAAACTAGAAGATACTATCCTGACTGCTTTCAAACCTATTACATGTTGTTTAGGAAAATCATCAAAACTAAAATATATCCCAACAAGGCTAGTTGCTCATAAAGTGTGACAAGACAGTTCACAAAGTCAAGAAATCCTTGACAAACCCTTGATCGCAAGACACTCGACTCTCAAATGCTCCAGGAAAAGCTCCTCCAACAAGGCAATCCTCACCTGGTCGACAGGTGAGAAGTGTGCGGGTTGTTTCCAATAGAAATGTACAAGTTACACTCAATGACCATATTCTTCCGGAATTGGAACCATTGGCGCAAAATCCCGAAGAAATAAAAAAGATAATAGTCGTGTTGCATGCTCTCAAGAAGCAGCACGAGCAGCCTGGTCCTTCGCTTGCGAAGAACGCCGCTAACCAAGTTAATGAACATCCACCCTAACATGGGAGGGACGAACAGCCTAATGAGGCAGATATAACACAAGTCCGGAGAAAAAAGGATAAGGCATGAGTGAACAACCGGTTAGGGAACCGAGGAGAGTCAATCCTGAGTCGTATGGACAAATCAAGACATAGTACCTCTCGAATAGAGATGAGAGACAAAGGCAATCCAAATAAGTCTCGGAAGAAATCGAGAAATAGTGATTACAAAGTCCCAAAAAATATGAAAGCTTTCAATGAAGGATTAGAGCTGAAAGAAAAGTTGAACCAGGTGCTCACTATGTCAATTGACATGGTTTACATTAATGTGAATGACAAAGACATGTTATCTGTCCCATGAAAAATACGACAAGGAAGGAGTAAGCTCAATCCGAACAAGTATTGTGTCTACCATCAACATGTAGGGCATTTTACAAGTGAATGTAGAGACTTGCTCAAACAGTTGTGGAGATTCTATGAGGAAGGAAAACTATCCGACTTTGTTAAGTGAGCACGGGACAAGAGACACCGGACAAACATCCCATCTAACTTAGATGAGGATGACGACGACGAAGAGCAATATAGGGGTAATCAATAGGGATGAAGAGCTTCAGCTGCACCAACAGAGCACATAAGAGAAATATTAGTGCTTGAGCCTTCAGAATTGGTAGGTTGTTGTTCAAATGGGAGACCACCAATCTAAAAAAGGAAAGGAAGAGTGGAGATGAGAGCGGTGGCTCAAGTGCAAGAAATGGGAGTGAACCCGTCAACTAAATAGATGGCTGAGCTGACTTTCTCATAAAATAATTTAGATGGAATTCTCACTCTCCACAATGACTATTTGGTAATATGCACAAACATAATGAGTACAAGAGTCCACCGCCTGCTGGTCGACATGAGAGCATACACCAACATAATTTTCAAGAAGACATTAGATAATCTAGGAGACTATGCTAGTTATATTGAAGATTGTAATCATATGATCCTAGATTTTGTTGATGTTGTAACTATTTCACTTGGAATAATTAGTGCTGGGATATTTTTGTCCTAAGAATCTCTTTGTTTTGATTTTGATGATGTCAAACATATGTTATATTGTATTGTGTGGAAACTAACCTTTCAGGTACCAAGAAGAGAAAAAATTAGGAATTTTTCTAAGTATACAGTTGAAGAGTTAGAAGTTCACAGCTGAAGAGATGAAGATCAAAGTCTATAGCTGAAGAGTTCACATCAACTGCAAGATCCGAGTCTACAACTGAAAACATATGTTAATCAAGCCTATTTGAGTATAATACTATATGTACACTCACTCACAAACCTTGAACAATATTAGAAGTTTAAGGAGGTTAATTATAGCCAGTAGACACAAGATGTACAATGTTTAGTTGACTATATTAGCAGCTAACGCTACAAGACAACTTGTACTACAAAAGGACTATGAAAAAAGACAAAAAACCTTAATGAGCTGAAGTCAAAGCTGGAGGTGATTCCAATTCAAATTCAAACCCCTCCAACGGCTAAGACCCTCAAGACTCCTATAAATAGGAGAAACAACTTCAGAGGACAACAACAACAACATTCGAGCTCTCAAGCAAACCTACAGCTACCCAAAGTCTATTGCTATCAGAATTAGAAGTTTAGAACTAGGTTGCTAGGTTACTTTGTTTAGATAATTTAGGTTGTTGTTCCTCACAAATCATACTCCCATTGTAAATCTACCTTGTGTAGATATATTTTTCTTTGTGAGTGTTTAGGTGATCTTAGTGAGAGTTATTTCTGAATGAAAGTGTATTTTCTACTTAAGTTTAGACAGAGTCTGAGTGAAGAGTCTAATTCTTAGTGGGAACATCATTGGATCTAAGTGATTGATCTTAGTGATTTTTGGCACCTAAGGGTGTAACAATGGATGTAGGAGAATTACACCATATCTGAACCACAATATATCCTCTCTCATTTAAATTTCTGTCATTTACTTACTGTTATTTATATTCTGTTGTTTACATTGTGCTTATACATTCATACTTGCTTCATTCATCATCTTACTCGAATTGCATTTCAAAGATTGCATAAGTTAGAAAGACTGAGAAAGTTACAGCTGTAGATTTCTATAATCACTCAGCTAAACACTTTAAGTTTCTAACTGGTTTATCAATTTTCACACAGACACTATTATTCCGCTGCATTTTGGTGTCTCGAAACACTTATCAAAGTGTGAGATATCCTCTCTGAAAAACCTCTTTGTGAAAAGATGAAATTTCTACGGATTTAATATTTTATTCAAGTCTGCAGAGTTAAGTGTTGTTGATTGAAAAAAATTTAATTTTAAAAATTGAAGGTCTATTCAACCCCCCCCCCTCTAGAGGCCTTCACCACATGGGGAACAACAATTAGGTTATCTGTTCAACTTGTATCGACCGAGAACCCGAACATGAGACTGGCTAGAATGGTAAAAAAAATTAATTGTAGACCAACAATCTACCTCTAACGGGTTTCTCGGTCGATCTTTCTTAAATGAATTCAAAGCAGCAGTTTCAATCTATTATTATTGTGTAAAATTTTCAACATCAAAGGGTGTAGGTTCAGTAAAAGGCGTCCAGAAAAAAGTCGGCGAGTGTTTGCTCCAACTTCATTCTGGGAAAAAAGGGTGTCAATGATAATGGAGGTGTCGAGTAGCCCTTTGACCGATGAACCATCGGCGTTGGATGAGATTCTGGACTCGGTGGATACTGAGCTGATGGAGGTCGACGAGCAGTCGTGCCTTTCAGAAGTTGATCAACCTATATCTGGGGTAAGCAGTCGTCGACCAATTACTTGGAGGACCCATCAAGGGCGACTAGCCAAGAAGAAAATCGAGCAAATATATAGCCTCGTTTGTGTGTTGACCCAATGGAGATAGAGAATGAATTGAACTTTGAGGGACCAATTTTAGTTCCTCGGTGGAAGGAAAAAAAAAGGGGATTTGGGTTGTAAATCAGAATGAAAATAAAGTGGGATTTGACATTTATAGAAAATATAAAATAAAATGTATGATTGAGATTAAAAATATAAAATATATGATGTAGATTAGGTCTTAATTTGATTTAAAACATGTCTAAAATAACGTTTTAAGTGCAAGATTTTAAAATAAAATGATTTGAGAGGTGTCACGCCAGCTTAAAAGAAATGTGGTGCTGACACATCATTTTAGAGAAATTTGAAAATATAATATAATAAGATTGAAATTATATTTTAAAAGAAATTAATCAATTAACACCAATAATCTTATGAAATAATAAATTGGCAAAATAAGCATCAATCTTATGAAATAGATGCCATTGAACAAAATAAATTTGATATTCAATTATTTTATTGTAAAACTTAAGTGCCTTCTATCCTATATCTTATAAATTGATAAGTTGAATTTTGTGTGTGAATTATGTGCTTAAATTGATTATTTTTTTTATCAATATTTAGCTATACTTTTATATTTCCACTCATAGTTGTTTTAGTCACCATATACTTTGATATTTTATTTTTCTATTTAATTTAGGTTATTTTGGAGTTTTTTTATGATGACAATGTTAAGCGTCTCGAAATTAGGACAGCAACAAAAAAAATCAGTCAATCAAATTTTGAGAGCTCGAGTTATAAACGAAATAAATTTGGTACGAAGCAGGCTAAATTCACTCACGAAATTAGGCCCGACTAAGGAAAATGTCAGCCTAATTAAGAGCAGGCCCAATTTAACATTAAAGGCCCATTACCAGGCCATCACTTTAAAATGCAGATCATTAACTATTAAAAAGCTGTACGCAATAAAGAGTTTGCATTGGTCACCTTTGTAATGGAAAAAAAGGACGCGGATATTTACCCCCTTTTTTAATTTGTTCACCCCCCTATTTTCAAACATGACAATGTTTGACATTTTTTTCCAAACAATTGACAATGTTTGACATTTTTTTTCAAACAATTGACAATGTTTGACATTTTTTTCCAAACAAATGACAACATTTCGAATTTTTTTATCAAACAAAACGTAAGACTATCCAACGTGACAATGTTTGACATTTATTTTCAAACAATTGACAAAAGTTCGAAATTTTTTATCAAACAATTGACAAAAGTTCGAAACTTTTTATCAAACATAGGGGTTTGAAAATAGGGGGGTGAACAAATTAAAAATGGGGGGTAAATATCCGCGTCCGAAAAAAAAATAGACGAGATACAAAAGGAATAGAAAAGGGAAAAATCAGCGCGGATTTTGGCAGATTACGAGAGAAGATTTTTCAAATTTAATTTCCAGATTTCCTGAAGATTAATTCATATTTTTTTAGGAGATCCATGGACTGATGCATGAAGTGTTTCTACATCTATAAATTAGGGCGGGCAAATCGAGCTGTCCGGCCCGGCCCATCTTGCCAAGCTATGTTTACGGGTTGACCCACTTTTAAATTGGATCTATAAAATTTGAACTCAGCCCAACTCAATCTAGCCCGCGGGTTAATTGACCGACTCGACTCGTTTTTTTTATAATAATTTTTATAAAAAGTTTATACTCCCTTTATCCACGAATTTTTTTTCTCATTACTATTGGACGTGAAATTTAATGAAAATCAGTATTTTATTGAAAAAGTAGATAAAGTAAGTGTATTGTAGGGATTCATTTATTTGTTTGTGAGTAGTGTTTATTTCCAAAAAGGGAATGTGTAAAAAATAGTGTACAACCCAAAAAGAAAAGTAGGTAAAGAATTGGTGGACGAGAGTACTATAAAACATAATTCATTACACTTTCACAATTCACATATATTTTGTGAGTATGTATCAAGTGAAATTGGTGTATATATGAATCACTAAATGGTATTAGTTGTTTTCACTGAAAAGTATAAGCTGTTTTTACTGAAGAGTATTACTAGTTTACACTGAAGAGTCTTAGTTCATTTTCACTGAACAATTAAGACTCTTTAGTGTAAATCAGTAATACTCTTCGGTAAATACAACTGATACTCTTCAATGAAAACAACTAATACCCTTTAGTGATTCATGTATAAACCAGTTTCACTCTATACTTTGTCATATTTTATATTTTAATCTATTTTAATTCATAACAAGTAACAACACTAATTTCGATATTTTTTAAAAATAAAATTAATTTCAGTCGGGCCAAGCGGGCCGCCTATGGCCTGTTGGGCCGGGCCAAAATGGCCACAATTTTTTTAGCCCAGCCCGACCCAAATCCCGAGCGGTCGGGACTCAAATTGCCACTTCTACTATAAATACTCCCTAGAGAAATTTTTAGATGCCTTCATACCTTTCCATTTTCTTTTACCTAGATATATTAGAATAATTTAATTTTTAATTTTAGTATTCTAGTTCGAGGAAACGCGGAACCTTGGATGATTTGAGACTCCTTCATTTAATTTTATTCTATACATGTTTTAATTGATAGATTTATTTGGTTTGACCATCCATATTTATTTGTTAATTATTTCTAGCTAAATTACATGATATAATTTGTAATTGTTATATATGTGTGATTATAGTAGCAACTAGGGCAGATCATCTTAGGGATAATGAAGTATAAATTGTATGACTCGAACGTTCCGCTTTCATAGTCAGATTTGCTCTATTGTTTTGGTGCATTGATGTGTTCTATGAATTGAATCTTGAATACATGTTTTGGAGTTATTCATTAGAATAGGTTAATAGGGGGTTGTATCTTTTGATTAATTAAACTTAAGAAATAATTCGGATTAGTTAGATCGTACCACTGGGACATAATTCGAGTTAAAAAAACCATGAATTTTTAATTGAGTAAATAATTATTCAGGGGAGCAAGATTGGAGTAGTAAAATATACTGTAAATTTTTAATTGAGTAAAAAATTATTCAAGGAGAAAATTAGGTCTTTTTATTTTCTTGCATATTAGTATTTATAGAAAAACCATCCAACCCCTCTCCCTTATTTAATTGTTTTTATATACAACTTATTCAATTGAATTTCTCTATTTCTCGTGGGTTCGACCACTCGCTTATCTTATTACATAAGTGAAATAGTTAAAGTGATTATATTTATTTTTAGATGTCTAGGACAACATACCATAAATGTTGGATTATCTTAAATGTTTATTAATTTAAATATGCTATTAATTTATCGGGTTTGATAAAAATATGAATTATAATAGGAGTATTATATATAGTAGTAATTCGCAAAGTCACGTTTAGGTACATAAATGAAAATAATATTTTAATGAGTAGGTTTTATATGAAAATGCTTCATAATAAGCTTAACATGAAATAGTTTTAGAGTATCATTAATTTCATCAAGAGTATCATTAAACGTGTCAGGAGTATCACTAATTTACTAATGATACCACTGATGAAATTAATGATATTCCGATGAGATTAATGATACTATAAAATTATTTCATGTTAAGCTTATCATGAACTATTTTGATATAATACTTCCTATTTTATTTGTTGGTGTAAGAATAGTTTTGTACTAAATCCTAATGTGGCTATGAATAATTGGAATCAAATATAATAAGATTTACCAACGTTATGGAAGACAAATTTTATAATTTGTCATTATTATTTTAAAGGTTAATGGTAAAGAAAAAAAACCACCAACATTTTTTTTTAATCAATTTTTAACATATTTGTTTTCTTTTGCAATTTAAGACATTTAAGGTGCCGCTTAATTTGAAAATTCTTCAAAGGTAAAAGGAATGGGGATAGATATTGTAGTGATAAATGGAAACAAAAGATGATTCATAACACAATTTTCCCTCCTAAACAAGGTAATCACTACCCAATTTGATTACTTTTATATCTTTTTAGGGCGCGACTATTTATACCCACAAATTTACTCAATATACACACTTCTAAGTTAACCCACCATATATTTTAACTATATTTTAATATTTTTTTTCTTAGTACACCTCCTTAAAATTTACAATTATAATCCTAAGTATCATTTACACTAGTCAACTAAATATATACACACCCACCAATTTAATTTGTAATTGAAGTTTAAAAAAATTGCACACCCCACGCTTATTTTTGTTTCCCCCCTTTTAAACCACCGTCGTATCCCCCCTCCACAACCCCAATTTTTTTTTAAACAACATCGCAACCCAAAAATCCATTCATGATATCCTTCTTTCTTTCATTATTTTTTTCGGCGTTCCCAACCCCACACCCCCACCCCCGACCATATGAAGAAGACCCATTTAATTTCTTTACACCTGTAAATGAATTCATAGAAGAAAAATATTAATATCATTTAATATTGTATGTATATTATTTATATTTATCTTATTTTTTTTAATATTAATGATTTAATGTTTGTAAAAGAGCAATTGTGTGGGTAAAATAATAGTGAGTATGTACGTTTGTGCGTGGTTTTGAAATTTTATGTGGGTTTAAAAAGTAGGAATATTAAATAAATAATATTTATTTTATTATATAAGGGTATTTTAGTAATTTTTATTAATAATATTTTTTTCAAAATAAGAGATGGGTGAAAAAAGGATTTTTGTGTGGGTGAATAGCTCTACTCATCTTTTTATAACCATCCTCCACAATTATTCCCCCATGCCACAACCAACAACCTTACCTTTTGTCTATTTTTTTTAAACTAGAGTACAACACTAGTGGTATAACTATTATAGTGACAATCAACCATCCAACATATTCAAGGGCGGTGAGGAAAAATAAATTTTCATTCTCATTCCCATTAAAGAATTCAAAACAAGCACCCCTAAGTTTTTCAATTTGAAGCATCTGACCATTTACACCACATTATTTTAAAATGTTATATTTCAGTTGTACATGGTGGTCATTATTATCAATTTTAATCTTAAAATAAAATTATTTTCTAGCATCTAATGTTCGAATTACAAAACTTAAGAAGTTGGTGTCTCAAATTACAAGGAAAAAAAAATTGTAATTGCTAAAAATTATAAAGTTTGTGACTTTTTTTTAAAATTAACCTTAATCTTAAAGTAATTTTTATATTTAAAAAAAAAAGTCTATTCTTGTCGCAAGATATTAAGTTTTGTGTCAAGATTGTATCTTAATTAGTCTATCTTAGTTGTAAGATTCTTGCCGAAAAAAAAATAATCGTTTTATAATCTATTTTGATGGCAAGATATTAGATTTGATGATAAGAATTTTTTGTATCATAATTTATATTGGAGTCAAAATTTTCTCCTAAAGAAAAACTATTCAAAAAATAAAACTTAATCATCCGTGAAAGATGTTAGATACTTAGATGTGTTACTATTATTATTTTTTTTTTTTTTGCCGCTGAGTCACCATAATTTACCTGCTCCATCCAATCCTGTCGAGCCAGGGGTGGAGGCCCTGGGGGAGAGAACTTCGACTTTTGCTACAAGATACTTAGATGTCGTTTGTTTTGGCAAATATTCTGCTAATCTTTTTATTTTGGAAAATGAATATATTTTTTAAAAAAATATTCTTTTTAAATAAAATGAATACTGTTTTTACCTTCTTTAACATTAATGAGTTTTTGGAAAATTAATAAGAAAATAGAATAATGATTTTTTTTAATTTTTTTTTTTTTTGAAAATCATGTTATTAAAGAAACTAAGTTTTCGTTTTATATTTATTCTCAGTGGAGAAATATTGTGAAATTCTCTTTTGACTTATAAATAGGCAAAACATTATATAAAAATAGTTCATAATAAATTTATTATAAAACAGTTTTAAAGTATTAAATACTTAATTAAAAATATCAATAATCTCATCAGAAGTATCATTAATTTGGGTCAATGGTATTTATTGTAACCGTTTTAAATTTTTTTGAACTCAAATTAATGATAATCCTGATGAACTTTTTGATACTCATAATTAAATATTTGATACTTTAATATATAAACACACACACATAAATATTTTGAAACCATTTAGAGTAACTCTCTTGTGCACTTGGTGCATGTTGCACTCACTCAACAGTTGAGACAGTTGACACGAAAATGTATGATTTGATTACATTGAAAAATGTGGTTATTGTTTACACGAAAAGGTATGATTTGATTACATTGAAAAGTGTGGTTAGATTACACTGAAAAGTTTACATTAAAAATCAGTTTTCACTATAAACTTTTTAGTGTAATCTAACCATTTCAGTGTAGTCAGCCAACACTTTTCAGTGTAAACAACCTCAATTGTTGCGTGAGTTGCACAACATGCACCTGGTGCATATGAAAGTGTGTGAAACATTTATCGATCGTACCCACACTTTAAAAATCCTGGGTCCACTACTGTATGAATATAATCATTCTTCAAACATATCCAAGGACGGAAATGGAAAATAAATTTTCATTCTCATTCCAATTGAAGAATTCGAAAAAGTGGTCCCTCAATATTTCCAACTTCAATAGTCTCCGTAATGGAGATATTGTTAGTGTTAGTGTCTTAGAGACAATCCTATTGTGAGGACATAATACTAGGATAATCTTCACTTTTGGTTTAATATGATTATTGATTTAATATTAAATGTATGACATTACACTTATTTGAATATTATGTATGATTGTTTGCATTTATTCCTACTTGTGTTCCCATGAGTCATTGTTGTCACTGAGAGTGTGAGAACTCTGATAACTGTAGCATGATTCTCAAATAGCCCCGATCAAAGATCATCAAGAATGAGATATTTATGATGCAATTGAAATTGGTGTGCGATCTGCGTCATACTCTTAGAGGGTGTAGTAAGATTTCATTTATTACGAGATACTAGGTATCTCATGATGGATGCACAAATACCTTAGAGGGTATTGGTATACCCATCCGAGAAACCGTTTGATGTAATTCTACATAATGTGTCTACGTGTGTCTCGGTTAGTGGGAGCGATGTGATACTCCTTTGACTTGAGGTCAATACGCATGACATGTATGGAGTAATGAAGTTTGACCATGAACGACGCTTGCACACTCCAAGGGTAGATATGACATGAATTGGGTTCATCACGAAATACATGTGCGTGGTAGTTGAGCCAAGAATATGATTCATTCCTCAAATGTGGATTTAGAGTGAATACTCGTCTTCTCATCATAATTGGATCTAAATTGTCGGCCGACGCACATCAACTTAGATTTTGTGGCTAAGTGTGATATACTTGATCAATTAGTGATTGGAGATAATATGATTAAGTTATTTGAATAGACACTTCATCATGTTCAAGACTTAATCGGGTATTCGTGAATGAAAGGAAAATATCACAATAGCCTATAGTATTACAGGTAGTTGCAGATTTCCTCGCAACATACCTTGTATATTGAGAAAGTCTAATTTATTGTCTAGGGTTCAATTAAGACCGTTAGTTTGACTAATCGCTCGATATACGAGGGCCTATAGGTTACACAAAATGTAATGACAATTTACCAATTATAGTTGGTAAATTAAATGTTATATTGGATATAATATTTAATTTATGGAGAATATAATAATAATAATTATATTTGGAATTAATTATTATTAATATTTCATTAAATTAGATTTAATTAGATATGAATACCCAATAATAATATTTGGAATATTATTATACAAAATATTATATGGTCTTGAGATTCAACGCTGGAAAATCAGTGCGGGTTGGTAGAAAACTATTACGTGGATACCACAGTGGAGGATTCCATATACGAATCGCTGTAAGAATTTATATATTGTTATTTATCCTTTATGTTTATGTTATACAATCATGTATCAGATTCATTGTTGGTGAATCGTTTTCTTCCACAGCTCCGAACATAGTGTTCGTGCCTCTAAAATCCAACAGTCCTATCAGAGCTTCAGGCTCGTTTATTGGTTGTATACATAAATTTATGTATTTTTGGTTAATAAAATATGTGCCTTGTCGAGTATATGTTCTTGTATTGTTTTTGGATACTAACATTGCAGGCACTAAAGGATTGAAGAACTTAGAAAATTACTTTTCTAAGGTCTACAACTGAAGATTTTCTTAAGACCCAAGAACCGAATAAGTTTTTCAACCTTTCAGCTGAAGAGATCAAGGAAGTTTACAACTGAAGAGTTCACAACTGCAGAATCAAGAGTGTTCAGCTGAAGACATGTGTTTAGTAAAACTAATTAAGTGTAGTACATTTTGTACACTCACTCACATAGTTTGAAAAACATCAGGATTTTATTTAGTTAATTCCTAGCCAGTAGACACAGAGTGTTCAGTGATTAAGAGCTTGTTCTAGCAGTCATCACTACAAGATAATCTGTACTACTCTAGGACTGAACTACAAGACAAGAATCTTTTATTAAGCTGAAGTAAAAGCTGGAGGTGAATTTCATTTGAATTCAAAATCCCTCCAACAGCTCGAGGCCCCTTCAAGACTCCTATAAATAAGAGAAGAGACCTCAGAGGATAACAACAACAACCCCCAATCAAGTAACCTACACAACATATCTACAACTATCAAAGTCTACAACCTTCAAGTGTTTAGAAGTTTAGGACTTAGAAGCTAGGATATCTTGTTTATTCTACTTTTAGTAGAAATTTTCTTAGTGAGTGTATTTCTGAGTGAATTTGTGAGTTCTGAGTGAAAAATCTTG
Organism: Ballota nigra; assembly: GCA_947034835.1. Lineage (NCBI taxonomy): Eukaryota > Viridiplantae > Streptophyta > Magnoliopsida > Lamiales > Lamiaceae > Ballota > Ballota nigra. The sequence continues at coordinate 23,197,235 of OX344722.1, read as the reverse complement.
TATCCACCTAAGTTTAGAAGTGATCTGAGTGAAGATTCTAGTTCTTAGGGGGAACAACTTTAGGTCTTTGTGAACATCTGAGTGAATTTAGCACCTGAGGGTGTGATAGTGGATGTAGGAGGGTTACAACACCTCTGAACCACTATAACTGCTGTGTTAACTTAATTTCTGTCATTTCATTTCTGCTATTTACTTTACAGTTGCTTGTTTATTACTTTTTATATTTATATCTGTTGCAATCTTCTTTTACATTCATCATAAAAGTTTTCAGTGCACAGACTTAAAAAGTTACAGCTGTAGATTTCTATAATCACTCAGCTAAAACTTTAGTCTTGATTTTTCTTCACGCACACTTTGTTTTAGTTTTCCGCTGCATAAAGGTGTCAAAAATACTTTTAAACGTGTTTAGACATCTTCTCTGATAAGTGTTTAAAGTTGTGAAAAGAAGTTTATAAACTCTACAGACTTAATAGTTATAAAGTCTGTAGCTGCAAACCTTGTTAAACTCTACAGCTACAGAGTTGAGTCTTATTTGTTTTAAAGAAAATTTTCAAGTTTTAAAACTCAAGGTCTATTCACCCCCCTCTAGACCTTGATAGACTTTTGAGACCAACAAGTGGTATCAGAGCAGTTGGCTTGCCACTGCTTTGACCATTTTTATTTTCTTAAGCTAGATCCATAAGTATCTTTGAAAAATCACATATGCATTTTACCATGGCTCCTTAAATGATGAAATCTAAAGTGCCTATGTTTTTTACAGATGAATATGATGATTGGAAGATAAGGATGCACGCACATCGTTCTGCTATGAATGATGAGATGTGGTCTATCGTTGAGGATGGACCAATCACCATTGAAAAAGCAAACACTGTAGGTGACTAGAATGGATTAGCACAGATTATTCATAAGCCCAGAAAGGAATGGACAGATGAATACAAGAGGAGAGCAAACCTCAACAATGTTGCTAGAAACACTATTTATCACTCCATAGATAAAATTGTGTTTAGCAAGATCAAAAGTTGTAAAACTGCTAAAGAAATATGGGAGAAATTAGAGATGATCTATTAAGGAATTGATCAAATTAAAGAGAATAAGCTTATGATAGCTGTTAAAAAATTTGAGAACTTCAAGATGAAATCTGGAGAAACTCTAGAGTAGATTGATTCAAGATTTATTGAGATTCTCAATGAGCTTGAATTACTTGGAAAATAGTACTCACAAAGGGAAAAGAACATGAAGGTTCTTAGAGCTCTACCATCAGAATGAGACATGAAAGTTGTTGCTATGGGGGAATCAAAGGATCTCACTAAAGTATCCACATTTGAGTTGTTTTCTGACCTTAAAGAATTTTAGTTTGACATTGACAGAAGAAAAGACAAGGAAGCAACTAGCTCAAAAGTTACAGCTCTTGTAGCTGCAGAGTCAGATTCGGATAATGATGAGATGACATTACTAATCAAGCAATTCAGGAAGTTTGCAAAGAGAGCAAACTGGAAGAAGACCTCATCCAAGCAGACCAATGAAGGTAAGTCTGATAAGCTTGCTACTAACTCCACTTATCTTCACATGGACCTGTTTGGACCTGTTTAAGAAGCATCTGCTATTTACTTTACAGTTGCTTGTTTATTACTTTTCATATTTATATCTGTTGCAATCTTCTTTTACATTCATCATAAAAGTTTTCAGTGCACAGACTTAAAAAGTTACAGCTGTAGATTTCTATAATCACTCAGCTAAAACTTTAGTCTTGAGTTTTCTTCACGCACACTTTGTTTTAGTTTTCCGCTGCATAAAGGTGTCAAAAATACTTTTAAACGTGTTTAGACATCTTCTCTGATAAGTGTTTAAAGTTGTGAAAAGAAGTTTAAAAACTCTACAGACTTAATAGTTATAAAGTCTGTAGCTGCAAACCTTGTTAAACTCTACAGCTGCAGAGTTGAGTCTTATTTGTTTTAAAGAAAATTTTCAAGTTTTAAAACTCAAGGTCTATTCACCCCCCTCTAGACCTTGATAGACTTTTAAGACTAACAAGTGGTATCAGAGCAGTTGGCTTGCCACTTCTTTGACCATTTTTATTTTCTTAAGCTAGATCCATAAGTATCTTTGAAAAATCACATATGCATTTTACCATGGCTCCTTAAATGATGAAATCTAAAGTGCCTATGTTTTTTACAGATTAATATGATGATTGGAAGATAAGGATGCACGCACATCGTTCTGCTATGAATGATGAGATGTGGTCTATCGTTGAGGATGGACCAATCACCATTGAAAAAGCAAACACTGTAGGTGACTAGAATGGATTAGCACAGATTATTCATATGCCCAGAAAGGAATGGACAGATGAAGACAAGAGGAGAGCAAACCTCAACAATGTTGCTAGAAACACTATTTATCACTCCATAGATAAAATTGTGTTTAGCAAGATCAAAAGTTGTAAAACTGCTAAAGAAATATGGGAGAAATTAGAGATAATTTATTAAGGAATTGATCAAATTAAAGAGAATAAGCTCATGATAGCTGTTAAAAAATTTGAGAACTTCAAGATGAAATCTGGAGAAACTCTAGAGTAGTTTGATTCAAGATTTATTGAGATTCTCAATGAGCTTGAATTACTTGGAAAATAGTACTCACAAAGGGAAAAGAACATGAAGGTTCTTAGAGCTTTACCATCAGAATGAGACATGAAAGTTGTTGCTATGGGGGAATCAAAGGATCTCTCTAAAGTATCCACATTTGAGTTGTTTTCTGACCTTAAAGAATTTGAGTTTGACATTGACAGAAGAAAAGACAAGGAAGCAACTAGCTCAAAAGTTACAGCTCTTGTAGCTGCAGAGTCAGATTCGGATAATGATGAGATGGCATTACTAATCAAGCAATTCAGGAAGTTTGCAAAGAGAGCAAACTGGAAGAAGACCTCATCCAAGCAGACCAATGAAGGTAAGTCTGATAAGCTTGCTACTAACTCCACTTATCTTCACATGGACCTGTTTGGACCTATTTAAGAAGCATCTGCTATTTACTTTACAGTTGCTTGTTTATTACTTTTCATATTTATATCTGTTGCAATCTTCTTTTACATTCATCATAAAAGTTTTCAGTGCACAGACTTAAAAAGTTACAGCTGTAGATTTCTATAATCACTCAGCTAAAACTTTAGTCTTGATTTTTCTTCACGCACACTTTGTTTTAGTTTTCCGCTGCATAAAGGTGTCAAAAATACTTTTAAACGTGTTTAGACATCTTCTCTAATAAGTGTTTAAAGTTGTGAAAAGAAGTTTAAAAACTCTACAGACTTAATAGTTATAAAGTCTGTAGCTGCAAACCTTGTTAAACTCTACAGCTGCAGAGTTGAGTCTTATTTGTTTTAAAGAAAATTTTCAAGTTTTAAAACTCAAGGTCTATTCACCCCCCTCTAGACCTTGATAGACTTTTGAGACCAACAAGTGGTATCAGAGCAGTTGGCTTGCCACTGCTTTGACCATTTTTATTTTCTTAAGCTAGATCCATAAGTATCTTTGAAAAATCACATATGCATTTTACCATGGCTCCTTAAATGATGAAATCTAAAGTGCCTATGTTTTTTACAGATGAATATGATGATTGGAAGATAAGGATGCACGCACATCGTTCTGCTATGAATGATGAGATGTGGTCTATCGTTGAGGATGGACCAATCACCATTGAAAAAGCAAACACTGTAGGTGACTAGAATGGATTAGCACAGATTATTCATAAGCCCAGAAAGGAATGGACAGATGAAGACAAGAGGAGAGCAAACCTCAACAATGTTGCTAGAAATACTATTTATCACTCCATAGATAAAATTGTGTTTAGCAAGATCAAAAGTTGTAAAACTGCTAAAGAAATATTGGAGAAATTAGAGATGATTTATTAAGGAATTGATCAAATTAAAGAGAATAAGCTCATGATAGCTGTTAAAAAATTTGAGAACTTCAAGATGAAATCTGGAGAAACTCTAGAGTAGTTTGATTCAAGATTTATTGAGATTCTCAATGAGCTTGAATTACTTGGAAAATAGTACTCACAAAGGGAAAAGAACATGAAGGTTCTTAGAGCTTTACCATCAGAATGAGACATGAAAGTTGTTGCTATGGGGGAATCAAAGGATCTCTCTAAAGTATCCACATTTGAGTTGTTTTCTGACCTTAAAGAATTTGAGTTTGACATTGACAGAAGAAAAGACAAGGAAGCAACTAGCTCAAAAGTTACAGCTCTTGTAGCTGCAGAGTCAGATTCGGATAATGATGAGATGGCATTACTAATCAAGCAATTCAGGAAGTTTGCAAAGAGAGCAAACTGGAAGAAGACCTCATCCAAGCAGACCAATGAAGGTAAGTCTGATAAGCTTGCTACTAACTCCACTTATCTTCACATGGACCTGTTTGGACCTATTTAAGAAGCATCTGCTATTTACTTTACAGTTGCTTGTTTATTACTTTTCATATTTATATCTGTTGCAATCTTCTTTTACATTCATCATAAAAGTTTTCAGTGCACAGACTTAAAAAGTTACAGCTGTAGATTTCTATAATCACTCAGCTAAAACTTTAGTCTTGATTTTTCTTCACGCACACTTTGTTTTAGTTTTCCGCTGCATAAAGGTGTCAAAAATACTTTTAAACGTGTTTAGACATCTTCTCTGATAAGTGTTTAAAGTTGTGAAAAGAAGTTTAAAAACTCTACAGACTTAATAGTTATAAAGTCTGTAGCTGCAAACCTTGTTAAACTCTACAGCTGCAGAGTTGAGTCTTATTTGTTTTAAAGAAAATTTTCAAGTTTTAAAACTCAAGGTCTATTCACCCTCCTCTAGACCTTGATAGACTTTTGAGACCAACAAGTGGTATCAGAGCAGTTGGCTTGCCACTGCTTTGACCATTTTTATTTTCTTAAGCTAGATCCATAAGTATCTTTGAAAAATCACATATGCATTTTACCATGGCTCCTAAAATGATGAAATCTAAAGTGCCTATGTTTTTTACAGATGAATATGATGATTGGAAGATAAGGATGCACGCACATCGTTCTGCTATGAATGATGAGATGTGGTCTATCGTTGAGGATGGACCAATCACCATTGAAAAAGCAAACACTGTAGGTGACCAGAATGGATTAGCACAGATTATTCATAAGCCCAGAAAGGAATGGACAGATGAAGACAAGAGGAGAGCAAACCTCAACAATGTTGCTAGAAACACTATTTATCACTCCATAGATAAAATTGTGTTTAGCAAGATCAAAAGTTGTAAAACTGCTAAAGAAATATGGGAGAAATTAGAGATCATCTATTAAGGAATTGATCAAATTAAAGAGAATAAGCTCATGATAGCTGTTAAACAATTTGAGAACTTCAAGATGAAATCTGGAGAAACTCTAGAGTAGTTTGATTCAAGATTTATTGAGATTCTCAATGAGCTTGAATTACTTGGAAAATAGTACTCACAAAGGGAAAAGAACATGAAGGTTCTTAGAGCTCTACCATCAGAATGAGACATGAAAGTTGTTGCTATGGGGGAATCAAAGGATCTCTCTAAAGTATCCACATTTGAGTTGTTTTCTGACCTTAAAGAATTTGAGTTTGACATTGACAGAAGAAAAGACAAGGAAGCAACTAGCTCAAAAGTTACAGCTCTTGTAGCTGCAGAGTCAGATTCGGATAATGATGAGATGGCATTACTAATCAAGCAATTCAGGAAGTTTGCAAAGAGAGCAAACTGGAAGAAGACCTCATCCAAGCAGACCAATGAAGGTAAGTCTGATAAGCTTGCTACTAACTCCACTTATCTTCACATGGACCTGTTTGGACCTATTTAAGAAGCATCTGCTATTTACTTTACAGTTGCTTGTTTATTACTTTTCATATTTATATCTATTGCAATCTTCTTTTACATTCATCATAAAAGTTTTCAGTGCACAGACTTAAAAAGTTACAGCTGTAGATTTCTATAATCACTCAGCTAAAACTTTAGTCTTGATTTTTCTTCACGCACACTTTGTTTTAGTTTTCCGCTGCATAAAGGTGTCAAAAATACTTTTAAACGTGTTTAGACATCTTCTCTGATAAGTGTTTAAAGTTGTGAAAAGAAGTTTAAAAACTCTACAGACTTAATAGTTATAAAGTCTGTAGCTGCAAACCTTGTTAAACTCTACAGCTGCAGAGTTGAGTCTTATTTGTTTTAAAGAAAATTTTCAAGTTTTAAAACTCAAGGTCTATTCACCCTCCTCTAGACCTTGATAGACTTTTGAGACCAACAAGTGGTATCAGAGCAGTTGGCTTGCCACTGCTTTGACCATTTTTATTTTCTTAAGCTAGATCCATAAGTATCTTTGAAAAATCACATATGCATTTTACCATGGCTCCTAAAATGATGAAATCTAAAGTGCCTATGTTTTTTACAGATGAATATGATGATTGGAAGATAAGGATGCACGCACATCGTTCTGCTATGAATGATGAGATGTGGTCTATCGTTGAGGATGGACCAATCACCATTGAAAAAGCAAACACTGTAGGTGACCAGAATGGATTAGCACAGATTATTCATAAGCCCAGAAAGGAATGGACAGATGAAGACAAGAGGAGAGCAAACCTCAACAATGTTGCTAGAAACACTATTTATCACTCCATAGATAAAATTGTGTTTAGCAAGATCAAAAGTTGTAAAACTGCTAAAGAAATATGGGAGAAATTAGAGATCATCTATTAAGGAATTGATCAAATTAAAGAGAATAAACTCATGATAGCTGTTAAAAAATTTGAGAACTTCAAGATGAAATCTGGAGAAACTCTAGAGTAGTTTGATTCAAGATTTATTGAGATTCTCAATGAGCTTGAATTACTTGGAAAATAGTACTCACAAAGGGAAAAGAACATGAAGGTTCTTAGAGCTCTACCATCAGAATGAGACATGAAAGTTGTTGCTATGGGGGAATCAAAGGATCTCTCTAAAGTATCCACATTTGAGTTGTTTTCTGACCTTAAGGAATTTGAGTTTGACATTGACAGAAGAAAAGACAAGGAAGCAACTAGCTCAAAAGTTACAGCTCTTGTAGCTGCAGAGTCAGATTCGGATAATGATGAGATGGAATTACTAATCAAGCAATTCAGGAAGTTTGCAAAGAGAGCAAACTGGAAGAAGACCTCATCCAAGCAGACCAATGAAGGTAAGTCTGATAAGCTTGCTACTAACTCCACTTATCTTTGCTATAATTGCAGGAAACCAGGATACTTTATCAAAGATTGCCCATATCCTGAAGCAAAGAAGTACACTGAGGAAGAGAAGGCTGCTAGGATGGAGAAAAGAAAGAAGTTGGACAAAGAAAGAATTAGAGCACTACTATTTGAGTTTGACAAAACTCAGGAAGACAAACCCTCTTCTTCTACTCAAACAACTGCAGAGTGTGAGTCCACAGATTCTGAGGACAATGAAGCACTAATTTGTCATATGGAAAAAGATGAAGAGGTACAATCCTCATCCAGTTCTTTAACTAACAAGGATTCTTCCAGTGATATGATTCACTTGCTCCAAAAAGGTTTTGAAGGACTGCAACATATTATAAGTGATTATGATGAACTAAATTAGAAAATCAGGAACTGAAACAAAGAATTGAGGAAATGCTTGTAGAAGTAGATGAAAACAAACACAAGCTATCCTTGATGAATGACTTGCAAGAGGAGCTTGATTATCTAAAGATGAGTCATGAAGACCTTTTTGATGAAGCTACCTATAGAATTGCTGACTACATAGATCTCAAGAAGGAAGTTGGAAAGAAAAGTAAGCTCATAATAGATGTTGAATCGAAAGAGATTACTTTGTCAAAAGGTTGGAATATTTTGGAAAATCTTCTAGAAAATTGAAGTTAATGCTATTACAGCAAAGACCCTATGGAGATTTAACAGGCATTGGATATAATCCATGTGATTGGCAAGATTATCTTAAAAACCAGTGCCCACATTTGTGAGACAACAACAAGAATTTGAGAGTGGAAGCATTCTGTTGCAAGAACTTGAAGAACCAGTGGTACAAAGAATGGTAAATAATATATCTGATGAGAAACAGAGACAGATAATTGACATTATCTATGGAGGGAATGAGAAACATTTAGATGAAAAGATCAACCAGTTCATGGAAAAAGTTACATCAATCTGTAAAGAAGAAACTTCAAGTCAAACTTTACAGACAACAACTGTGCAGCCAGAAGTAGTGTTGGGTCAATGTCAGTTTTAATTAGATCCCAAAGCCCCTGAAAAGATGTTATGCCTTAGTAGTCAGGCTAGTCTTGGTTAGATTAGTACTTAGTTATTTTACAATTCACAGGAACTCAATGAGATGAGTACTCATTGATGACAATCAAGACTGAAGCCTGAAGATGCAGAGCACCATCCTGAACTTACGATAGTCTCTCTAAACTCGCTGAGTAAGTGTCAGTGATGAAGAGTATGGCCTTCAGGTAATTACTAACTCGGTCCTGAAGGGAACATAATGATACTGAGTAACGGGAGAGACTTGGAGTAGGGCCAAGCAATGCAAAAGGAATGTCAGCGTCAGGACAAGACCATTGTGCTCGAGACAAAAAGAACTTAATGGGACAAGCCTGAAGCCCAGGAATGAGTTCTGACATTCTCACCAACCTGATGACGTGGACCAATCCAGGAAGGACACGCACGTACGGACCTGACATGAAGACTGAGTTCAGACTGCACTTTTCAACGAGCAAGTATTAAATGGAGCATTGATTAGGCGTGAAATTGTCATGATTCGTCACTCGAAGTGCCCTAGTTTTTGTTGATTTTGTTGAGTATTTAGAGTTATTTGCGTATCATTTTCATAAAATAATGAAATTGTCTCTTAGATGCTCGTAGATGGATAGAGGGCGAAAAGAGGAGTTCGTAGGACTTTGAATCGACTCAAACGGACACCCGGATGAGAACATATCGAAGAAATACGAAAAGTATTAGTTCGGGGGAGCAAAAGTATCATTGGAGTGCACAAGCTAGAGGAGCTCGAGCACTGGCGCTCGAGTACTCGTGCAATGCGCACGAGTTGAAGGAGGTCGTGCACCCCTGCACGAGTGCTCGTGCAGGGCGCTCGAGCAATGCATGTGCTCGTGCACTAATGCACGAGCGCGAGTGGTCGTGTAGTTTCTTGGCTCTGGAAGATTGAAGTGCTCGAGTTGAAGGAGCTCGTGCACTAGTGCACGAGCAGTGCACGAGAAAGCGTGGATTTTCGGCCCATACATCCCCGACTCGACCCGTTGCCTATATGTACTTCCCCGAACGCATTTTAAAGGGGAGACACGACATAATCACATTCAAAATTACTTTTAGACTTAGTTTGTAGAGAGAGAAAGATGAGCAAGCTTTAATTTAATGTTTCGAGGTTTTCTTTTACGAATTCACAAATCGGTTTTACTTTTTAGTTTAGTTTCTTCAGATCTTTGTTCTTGAACACGTTTAAATTTTGTCTTAGTAATTTAGTTTCAGTTCTTAAATTTATTCTCTTTAAAAACCCTAGTTCAAGCTTTCTAATTTTTCAATGCAATTCATCATGTTTATGTTCTTTACTTCGTCAATTGCTTTTGTTATTGTTATACCCATGTCTAGCTAAAACCCTTGCATGCTTGGGGTAGGATGAACTCGTAGAAGTAGGACGTGGGTACGTAATTAGGGTAATTCGTGACGTTAGGTTTTAATTCTCTTAATTAATGAATTCTTAAAACTAATCTTAACTTTACTTTTGAATTTCGTTCGAAAAGTGTTAGAGAGAGGACGACCGTGTCACTCTTTAACAATGAGTAGACTTAACTAGAGGGTTTAGAAAGGGTTAATTCATCTACCAGTTTAGCGAAGGAGGACGACCGCATCACCTTAGTTAAATTAGGGTCTCATTAATTAAGCACAATCTTTTAACTTGTTAGTGGATTAGTGAAGTCGAGTGTTAGGGTAAAGTATTAGGGTTTAGAATCTTGAGCTTTCACCTTGCATTCTTTTACTTAGGTTATTTCTTGCGCGTCACGGTTATTTTGATTATGTACCTGCTCCGTTAGTATACGTAGGGATTCCTATCCTGAGCATCACCATCTCTTACTTGAAAACAAACCTTAGTTAGTTCGTCTTCTTTAGTATTTTAGTTTAATTAGTTTATTTTAGTTTCAATTAATCTTTCCAAAAAAATTCAAAAACATTTCACTCATATTAACTACGACGCGTAGATCTTCAGGGATCTATTTGCATACACTTCATCCCTTGGGTTCGATATACTTGGTCATTATACTTACTCATACTACAGTGAACTCGTACGTTTGTGAGGAATCTACTAGTAGAAGTTAGTATTTTCGCTTCAAGTCAAGCATTAAATATAATTACCTAATCCATGAAAGGACGGCTGCTGCATGAGAGATATATCCTTTGAACAAACCCTACGTAGATGACTAGAAGGCTATCTCTTCCAACAGATAGTTTTCAAATCCATCTATAAATACAGAAGGCCTTGAACCCATTCAAGTTTATGGGAAATTTCCAAGCCAGAAATTACTCAAACTCTCAAGCATTCAAAGCACTCAGCGTTAGAAAGAAGCACTCGAAAAACTTTAAATTTTCCAAGTGTTTCTTAGCAAAAAGAGTTATTATGTATTCCAATGAGTGAACCTAGTTAAATCATATGCTTAGAGTGATTATCCATCCTTAGCATAGCCTTGTCTTGTAAGGATAATCACAATCTTAGTTGGAAACAAAACTGAAACCAAAACCCTTTTGTTAGGTTTGTTGGTTGAAGTTAGTTAGTGAGTTAGGAAGGAGTTTGTAAGGGTCAGTGAGTTAGCTGATCTGGGTGCACCTTGGCAAGTTAAAAATAAGCTAATCCTTAGTGGATTATCCTGTTCAATCAGGACTGTGGACGTTGAATCTTGAGTCTCTGAACCACGTTAAACTCCTTGTGTTCTTTACTGCTTTGATATTGTTCTTATTGTTTATTCATTAAGTCATTCATTGCATCGGTTTTATCAGGTGGAATCAATCAACCTGATCATTAACTTGAACACTGCCCTACTAATCACTACTTCAGAATTGAGTAATCAAGTTTTCAGAAAGCAAATATTAACAAGACTATAAACTTTCAGGGCTCACACATTTCGGCACTGGACTCAAGTTGATAGTTTACCAACTGACCAACACTCGGTGCAGTTAGTAGGTGTGTTATCAACCCTGAGTTCTTCACCACTCTGAGCTATAGGAATCTGTCAGTAAGAAAGTCAGAAAAAATTATATACGTGTATTCCCCCCATACATGTATCCCTCAGTTTTGTACCGGGACCAACAAGTGGTATCAGAGCAGTGGTTCAAAAGACCACTGACTTTGAATACTAATAGTTTCAGAGATGAAACTGTTGGTGGTCACTGAACAGATCTGAGTTTGCTTTTCATAAAACTTGCATCATCATGACTTCGAGGAGACTTGAAGCTTCATTACTTGAATTCTCTGTTTCTTACTTTGTCTACTGGAAGTTCAGACTTGAGGCACATCTAGATGCTATCCATGACCAGATGTTGCGTGTTATCAAGGAAGGACCTATCAAGATCACCATCCCTAATGTCAGAGGACCGGGGTATGAGCATCTTGACATTGGTGTACATGTTCCTAATGAGAGGAAGGATATGACCAATGATGAGATCAAAATGATGGGACTGGACAATGTGGCCAGAAACATCATCTTGCATATGGTGCCTTTCGAGGAGTCAGCGAGGCTGATGAACTTAAAGACGGGTAAGAAAGTCTGGGATGAGCTGACCAGGATGTGCGAAGGGTCAGAAAAGATAAATGAGAACAAGAGAAATATTGCCATTCAGAAGTTCGAAGCATTCGAGATGCTTCCTGATGAGACTATAGATCAGATGGAGTCAAGATACATTAAGTTGATGAACGAGCTGGTGATGTTGGATAAGGATGTTCTAAGGAGAGATGTTGCTTCTAAGATCCTGAATGCCCTTCCTAAGAGATGGGACAACAGTGTAATTTTGTTAAAGAACACTAAGGATATGAGTAACATAATTTCTGCTTTACTTTTTTCAGAGCTTAAAGCACTGGAATATGATCTCAACAAAAGAAAGAAGAAAGTTCAGCAAGAAGAAGAGGAGAAAGAAAAAGCTCCTCAGAAAAGCGTGGCGTTCAAAGCCAAGTCAGAACCTGTCGAGTCTTCATCAAAGTCACTGATGGAGATGAGCAAGGAAGAGCTTGCTGAGGAATACAACCTGATGGCCAGACGCTTTGAAAAGCTTAATTCCAGGTTTGGTCGTTATAAGAAATATTATCAGGATACTCGTGACAGGAAACCTGAAGGAACCCACCAAAGCTCACGGAGATATGAGGAAAGAAGGAACACTGACCAGAGAAGAAATCGTGGCGATGAAAGAAGATATTCAGACCTAAAGCCCAATCGAAGAGATGAACAGAGACGTACTCATGATGATAGGTACTCAGGCAAGACCGAAAGCTCATCTAGACCAAGGGAACCTGACTCAAGAAGGAACCCTGAGCCGAGAAAGGAAATAGGTGATGAGCAAGCTGCATGCTACAACTGTAACAAAAATGGGCACTACTAGTATGACTGCCCAGAGCTGAGTGCAAGGGAAAGAGAAGATATGAGGGCCAAGAGAGACCAGAGGTACGCTGATCGGAGAGCCTTGCTCGCTGGGGAAGCTACAGACTCAGATGGTCCTGAGGAGAGTTCGCCTGAACTCTTTTCTGATGATGAGTACGATGATGTGTGTCTTATGGCTAGGGAAGAGCCTAAGGTAACGTCTAACTCTATTTGTGGTTCATACACTGGTCAAAATCCTGAGCCCAGCTCAGAGTCAGTTAGAGAAATGAACCTTCAGATCTGTTTGGATCAATTGATGGTTGATTTCTCCAAGCTGCAGGAAACTAATGTCTTTTTGGTAGAGGAGAACCAGAAACTGAGTACTGAGGTTCAAAACGTAAATGATCAACTCACTCAGTTAGATATAAAAGAGTCAGCTCAAATTGTGAGACTAACTCAGGAAATTGACATGATCAATGCTGAGCGTCTCCCAAGAGAGAAGATTCTGAAAGAACTGGCTGATGAAAAGCTGGTCAGGAAGGAAGAGCTGAAGGTACTCAAGAGTAAGTTTAATGACCTCTTTGCCAGATATGAAATCCTGAAAAAGAGTGAGGACTCTCTTAGGCAGAAGGTTGCAACAATAAATAAATCCTCAGTGGCTAGAGAGGAAATAAATAGCAGCCAGATGCTTGGGAATGAGAAAAAGGGACTTGGATATGTTCCTAAGAAATCCTCACAGGGTCAATCTCATGTTGTTAGGACAAAAGTTGTTAGTTTTGATGAGTTAAAACAAACCAGAAGATGTAATAGGGCCATCTGGACCTGTTAGTCAGATGAGGAACTAGATTAGGACTTAGTCTAGGGGGAACTGCCAGACTAGAAGACTTTATCAGAAGAGTCACCAGAAGACCTACCATAAGACCTTCCAGAGGACTTCATCAGAGGACTTCACCAGAGGACTCCACCAGAAGGCTTCACCGGATGAGACTACCCAGAGGCAGAGAACCTTCCCCAGACCAGACGAGTCTGGTGAAACAAAAGGACTCAGAATCATCTTCTGATTCTCCTGAATAATCCGTTTCTTAACCAACTCTGGACCAGAAGACATTGAGGTTACCTGGTGTCTGGTCCTGCCTTCTCTGGAGAGAATCAGAGTTAGGCATTGGAAGCATTCGACCGTTGGTGATTTAAATCAAGTCAACAAGATCAGATTGGAAAGTTTTGAAGTCAATCAATCCAAGGATCTCACCAACCCAATCAATCAATTAGGGAATTGATTGATTGGAAGCTTCCTTAAATAGAGATATGATTAGACTAGCTCTCCAACGGCTAAACCCTAATCACCTCTATAAATACAAGAGTGCAGACTCAAAGAAAGGCTCTAGATTCTCACGCGCAAGAAGTCATATTCCAAGCCTTTGTCCTATCACTCTTAGCACTCTTATTTCTCTTATTTTACATATATACTCTCAAAGGAGTAGGGATGTAAACGAATCGAATCGAGTCGAATATCACAATATTTAAATTCGTATTCATAAAATTATTTCGAATATCGAATTCGAATCGAATATTTTTCGAATGACAAATGTGATTTATATTTGATTTGAAACTCATATCGAATTATTAGAAAATATACGAATACTTGAGTCGAATATTCGAATCGATTTTTTTCTCAAGCATGTTCCTAACAAATAATATTCAAGAGAAGGTATTATGTGAACAATATTCACAATGAAGCTTGTTTGAAGGGTATTAGTAAATTAAACTAAAAGTATCAGTGAATTGCACTAAAATTATCAGCTCCAAATAGTATTTAGTTTTTTTTTTATTAAAGTTATTAGTTGAAGTGATATTAGTTATCCTCACTAAAGGTGTTAGTTATTTCAACATAAGGTATTAGTATTTTTTATCGATAAAGTTGTGGCTCGAACCCACGACCTTTGTATCATAGGTAGTGGGATTTTAACCATTTGACTTGAGTTATACCACTTCGTCAGATATTAATAATTTGTTGTTCACGGTAATAGTTACCGTGAGTATTATTCACATAATACTTTACCAATATTCAAATATTCATTTCAAACTTGTCATTGTTTGAATTCACAAACAAGTTATAAACTTAAAAAATTGCATAACATTATCAAATAAGTAAATGAATTTTATTTATTTTTCAAATTCATGGAAAAACACTTTAATAATCAAATTAAGAGTGTTGAACTACAATTCTTTTTTAATTAGTTAAGTTTTTTAATAATTAAATTACATTATATGTTTTTAATTAAATTACTTAATTAAGAATTGCCTACAAGCCCACTTGTTGGATGAATTTATAAAGATTAATATCCTTAAAATAATTATAATGAACTTAAATTTATAAATAATTATATTTATCATTACTATTAATATATAATTATATATTTAACCGAATATTTACGAATATCGAATCAAATATCATAGTACTTGTATTTGTATTTGATAACTAATCGAATCAAAAAAATTATTTGTACTCGAATTCGAATTATAAAATTTCGAATACGAATACCGAATTTCGAATACAAATACCAAATCGAACCAAAATTATTTGATTCGTTTACAACCCTACAAAGGAGTAGTTGGATCTCAACCTGTTCATCTCTAAGAAAAGGTTGAAGGCTGTAGACTTTAGATCTAAGTTAGATCTAAAGGGATTGTAAGAAGGAACTGGTACTTCATAATTCCAGTACGCAAGTTGGTTGCTGGTTGGTTAGTGAGACCCCTTTGACAAAAGGGAGAGTGGACGTAGGATATTGAAATCCGAACCACTATAAATCTGGTCCATTTACTGCTTTCTTCAATTCTGTCTTGTTTTAATTATTGTGCTCTTATAAAAGATCTTGTTAAAAGACATAACCATTAAAGCTTCCACAATTAATCTATCTAGTGGGACCAACAAGTGGTATCAGAGCAGTGTGTCCAAAGACCACTGCTTTGTAAAGCTTTTTGGTGGTCACCGGGCAGATCCATTGCTCTTTATTGTGTTTGGTTAATTTTCTTGTTTTATTTTTATTTTTTTAAAATGTCTTCAAAATCTTCATATAAGAGCCGCAAGTTACCAGAATTCTCCTTTGAGGATTACAGCCACTGGAGCTTCATGATGAGTAATCATCTTGGAGCTATCCATCACAGTATGTTAGATGTGGTAGAAAGTGGCCCCATCAAATTTTATTGGACTCCTATTGATGATGGCAGGTCCGAGTCCAGGGCAGAAACAAGTGAATCTGCAGAGGAGACAAATGGTGCTCGTGTTGCTAGACAAAAGATATTAAAGGGTAAAGACGAGCTTGACAATGATGAGAGGAAACTCTACAACTTGGACCAGGTAGCAAGGACTGAAATCATCAACACACTCACAAAGGAGGTGATTGAAAAGGTCAGAACATGTACCACTGCCAAAGAGATGTGGGACAAACTTGCACTACTCTGTGAGGGAACAGAGAAGATTAAGGATAACAAACTCCAAGCTGTTCAACACTCGTTTGACACCTTCAAGATAAAACCAAACGAGACCATTGACCAGCTGGATATGAGTCTCGTAAATCTCCTTAACAAGGCTAGTGCCTTAGGTAAGACCTATTCAGAGAAAGAAATAAATAGCAAAATTTTGCGTTCACTAACTGGCAGGTGGAGAATCAAAGTGACTGTGATTAAAGACAACAAGGATCTCAACACTCTGGATCATCATCTTCTGTTGTCTGATCTCAAAGCTTATGAGTATGATCTTCAAGAGGAGGATAAAAAAGAAGAGGTTTCCTCTTCTGGACAGAAAGGAGTTGCCTTTTCCTCAACTATCAAGACTGATGATAAGCCAAAGGAGTCTACTGCAGATGACTTGAGTCTCAAGGAGCAGGTATCACTTCTAACCCGTAAACTTGATAAGATGAGTTCTAAATATGGCAGGTACAAAAAGCATTGGAAGGAATCTACTAGAGATAGGAAGGCTTCTTTCAAAGCTGCAGATAAAGAAAAGACATCTGGAGACTCTAGGGAAACCAGATTCAGAACTCCAGAGAGGAGGAGAGATGGCAGCTCTGGGAGATTAGATTACCAGAGGAGGGATGTCAGTTCTAGCAGATCTGACTACCAGAGGAGAGAGAGTAGTCCAGCTAGAACAGAATACAACCAGAGGAGGAGAGATCCAAGTCCCAGACCCAGAGGAGATAACACCTGTTATACCTGCAACAAGCCTGGTCACTACAGCTATGATTGTCCTCAATTGACTCCTAGAGAAAGAGAAGAGAAAAGACTCAAGAGAGATAGGAGATATGCAGACAAGAGAGCACTACTGGCAGAAGCAATGGAGGGGGATACTAGTTCCAGTTCTTCTTCTTCTTCTTCTGATTTCGGATCTGATGATGATGTATGCCTTATGACAGACATCACTAAGGTAAATGAACCTACCTTATGCTTATCAAATTCCAAATATACTGAATCCTCTCATTCATCTGGTGCTTCCAGAGAGTCTGATATGCAGAAAATGCTATCAGATCTCCAAAACTGTGTTCAACTTTGCCAAAAGCTTGAAAAAGAAAATGGTAGGCTAAGAGCTGAAGTTCAGTCTCTATCTAATGAGCAAAAATCTGCCAGAGAACTCATGAAAGACCATTCTAAAGAAGTCTCTGAACTTCAAGAAAAGGTCACTGAAAGAGATACTCTGGTAGACCAGCTCATGAAAGAGAAGATCTCTCAGGCAGAAGAGTTCAATGAGCTTAGGGCCAAATACCAATATCTTATCAAGGGGAAGCAAGTTGAACAACCTATCATGGAAGTACCTAAGACCAGAGAAGCTCCAACTGTTGTATCCATTATACAAGGATCTTCTTAAAGAGTACATGATAAGAGTGGTTTAGGATATTCTGGAATTAAAACCAGATCTACTAAATTTTTATGCAATAAAGGCAAGATGTCTGAAAGATCTGGTGAAGTGGTAGAAATCTGGGATGAAAAGGATCCAAATGGAAAAGGTTACAGAGTAGTTAAAAATCCTAATTGGAATAAAGACTGCACTGCAGACCATATAAATGATGTTCCCAATGAGTTCACTGAACTGGAAGAGGAAATCTTAGAGCATAAATGCCAGATAGGAGAACCTATGAGGATTGATGGTTCTGTTCAGATACCTAACCAGATTAGGAGACCTCAAAAGGGAAACTATAAGAGGAAACCTAATCAGAATATGAGATATCAAAGGAGATATACTGAACCAGAGAACCTCAATCAGATTCAGGGATTTCAAAGGGGGTATACTCAAAGTAGATTCCAGAACAGGAATACTCAGAAGGAATTTCATCATCAGAATAGATCCAATTTTCAGAACCAGAGGAGGTCTTCCAGACCCATCTAGGATGTACCCTTACAACGAGACCTTTAAGACTATGTCTTTAAGGCAGGCCATTCCAAAGGCCAGATTTGAGAAAAGGTACACCAGACCTGTTTATAGGAAAGGTATTCTGATAAGACCAATAGCTCAATATGTCATTGTTAGAGGACATGTGTTGGTCGATAGATTTGGAAGGAAGATAAGATCTCCTCATCCAGCAAGGGATGATCTTTATCTTTGGGTTCCTACAAAACCTACAACTAACCAATCAGGACCCAGCTCTAGTAGGGGACCTAATTGATCTCTCTGCAGGAGGATAAGAGCCCATTGGAGAAAGGACTTTCAAGCAAACATGTGTGGTACATTGATAGTGGATGTTCCAAGCAAATGACATTCCAGATAGATCATCTCCAGGATTTCAAGCCATTGAATGGGCCAAGAGTGATGTTTGGTGACAACAACTATGGAGTCACCAGAGGTGTTGGAAAGTTGACCTTTAATGGCGTATCTGTAGACGAAGTCTACTATGTTGAAGGACTCAAGCATAATCTGCTTTCAGTATCCCAATTTTGTGATAGGGGATGCACAATGAAGTTTTCTAGTGATTCATGCACTGTCTTTTCTTCTGATTATGATGATATTTTGCTTATAGGCTTGAGGAAGGGTAACATTTATTTTGCAGATTTTAGCAGTTGCCCAAGAAATGCTTGCCTGATTGCTAAAGGATCTGCAGAAGACAGTTGGTTATGGCACAAGAGATTGAGCCACCTTAACTTCAAAACACTGAATAAGATTGCCAGAAAAGGTCTTATTCGAGGTCTTCCTATTGAAGTGTTTAAGAAGCATCAGGTTTGTGGTTCATGCCAGAAGGGTAAACAACCCAAGACCTCCTTTAAGGATGTCCAAAGCACAACCACAACCAGAGTACTTCAACTACTTCACATGGACCTGTTTGGACCTGTTTCTCCTCTTAGTTTCAGTGGAAGGAAGTACACCTTGGTGATAGTAGATGACTTTTCAAGATACACTTGGGTAGTGTTCTTGTTTAAGAAAAATGAAACTATCACTAAGCTGCCAGAATTCTTCAAGCAGATTCAGAATAAGCAGAACCAGAGCATAGTCAGGATCAGAAGTGACAAAGGGACAGAGTTTTTGAATTCACACATTGTAGAGTATTGCAAGGAACATGAAATTTTTCATGAGACATCTGCTGCCAGAACACCCCAACAAAATGGAGTAGCAGAAAGGAGGAATAGAACCCCAAAGAAAGCTGCAAGGACTCTTCTAGCAGAATACAACACACCACAGGGGTTTTGGGCAGAAGCTATCAACACAGCCTGTTACACTCAGAACAAATGCCTAATTGCCCAAAGACATAATAAGACTCCATATGAGGTATGGAAAGGTAACACCCCATCTGTTTCATATTTTCATATTTTTGGATGTAAGTGTTTCATCCATGACAATGGGAAATCCAAATTGAAAACTTTTGATGCTAAAGTAGCAGCTGGAATATTCTTAGGATATTCCAACACTAGTAAAGCATTTAGAGTTTTTAATAAGAATTCACTTTGTGTGGAGAAAACACCCCATGTTATTTTTGATGAATCTGCTTTTGAGTGCAAGGTGGACTTAAAGTCTTCTAAAGAGACACAGAATTAGACTACTCCTAGAGTAATTAAGTTCAATCCACCTATTCTTGATTCAGATTCAGATTCAGACGATGACCCATCTTCTGGTTCTTTGAAGGAGAAGTCTTCACAAGGAGCAGAACCAGAAGAGGTTGGAACTCCTGTAGGGGGAAGCTCTCCTGCAGTTGGTGATAATCACCAAGGTACTACAGCAGATGGTCAACCAAGCAAGGCCACGGGAAGGAGAACCCTGGTTGATCACCCCAATGACCTGATAATTGGAGATCCAACTAAGGGTGTCCAGACTAGGAGAACTCTTAACTTAGCTGCCTTATTCAGTTGCTATGTGTCCTTGATTGAGCCCAAGAACATCAAGGAGGCACTGAAAGATTCAAATTGGATTGTTTCTATGCAAGAGGAGTTGAATCAATTCACCAGACAGGATGTTTGGGAGCTGATAGACAGACCAAGACATCAAAAGGTGATAGGCACTAAGTGGGTTTTCAAGAATAAGAAATATGAGAATGCTGTCATTACTAGGAACAAGGCAAGGCTAGTGGCTCAGGGCTATTCTCAGTCTGAAGGAATAGACTATGATGAGACATTTGCTCCTGTTGCCAGACTAGAACCCATTAGACTGTTCTTAGCATATGCTGCTCACATGAAGTTCACAGTATACCAGATGGATGTGAAATATGCCTTTCTTAATGGGATTCTCATTGAGGAAGTGTATGTGGAACAACCTCCTGGTTTTGAACAAGGTGACAAGGTTTTTAAGCTTAAGAATGCTCTTTATGGGCTGAAGCAGGAACCCAGAGCATGGTATGACACTCTATCTCAGTTTCTTCTGGACAATGGTTTTACTAAGGGTAAGATTGATAGGACCTTGTTTAGGAAAGAAGAAGGAAAGGACATCCTTCTGATCCAAATATATATTGATGACATTATATTTGGATCCCCTAACAAGAAGTTGTGTGAGATGTTTGGTGAACTCATGCAGAGCCAGTTTGAAATGTCTATGATGGGTGAGATGAATTATTTCTTAGGTCTGCAGGTTAGGCAATCAGAGAAGGGAATCTTCATCAATCAGGTGAAGCACATCAAAAACATGTTGGAGAAATTTGGAGTAGGATCTAGCAAAGCAGCCAAGATCCCTATGATGACAAATTTCAACATGGATCCAGACGAGTCTGGAGAGAGTGTGGACCAGACTCAGTACAGAGCACTTATTGGTTCTCTTCTGTACCTGACTGCAAGCAGACCAGATATAACCTTTGCAGTTGGTGTGTGTGCCAAATTTCAAGCTAATCCTAAGAAAAGTCCTTTGGAAGCAGCTAGGAAGATATTGAAGTATCTTAAAGGGACAGTGAATTTGGGGTTATGGTATCCTGCAGATGACAATTTAGAATTAAGTGGTTATTCAGATTCAGATTATGGTGGGTGCAGAATAGATAGGAAGTCTACAAATGGAACTTGCTAATTTTTAGGGAATAAATTGATATCTTGGTTTTCTAAAAAGCAGACTACAGTTGCTACATCAATCACAGAAGTAGAGTACATGGCTGCGGGTAGCTGTTGCTCACAACTACTCTGGATTAGTCAACAGCTAAGGGACTACCAGATTAGAGCTAAGGATATTCCAATCTTCTGTGATAGTAATAGTGCAATAGCAATCATCTAGAATCTAGTTCTTCATACCTGATGCAAACATGTTGATATAAGACATCATTTTATCAGAGAGATATAAGGATGGAAAAGATTGCAACAGAGAAGCAGAGAGCAGATATTTTGACCAAGCCCTTGGCTGAAACCAGATTCAGAGAGTTAGCTTTTGAGTTAGGATTATTAGATCCAGAGACAGATTTGGTTTAGGGGGAACATCAGAGAAGTATCCTTTGTTTCATTTTATTACATATTTTTTATGTATTCAAACTAACATGCCTTCAGGTTAGATATACCAGGGAAGTTACATCTCCAGATGAGGTATGTACCAGATGAGGTGTTTACCAGGTGAGGTACATCCCAGATGAGGTGCAGAAATAGATTCCAGAGAAATCTGGAGACAAATCTTACCAGAACCAGATGAGGTTCCATCAGATGAGATGTAACACCAGACTAACCGTGGTATCATCTGATTACAATACCAGGTGACAGGTATGTATTTACTTCTCTGGCCTCTGATCATTGGGATACACTTTCAAAATTAGTAAATACACTCAAAATGTTTCATCTTCAGGGTGTATTTAAGACTAGGGTAGAGGGCCTAGGCAATCATTTCGCTTTTTCTCTTGACTGCCATAAAACCCCCTCGATCCCAGTCCCAATGACCATGCCCACGCACTATATTAAATCTGTAACTAGCCTTTTAATCGTGGCCGTTAGATTTAACAACAGTGCAATATGTCAATCAATTCAAAAATTGATTTTGTTCCCTAATTTAAATTTGGGATTTACACGCGTTCACACTTCATTAATTGTTCAAGCCACGTGTCTTGCCCTATTTAAATCAAATCCTTTTCAATCTGTCCTTTCACGTTTCCTTACTCTCAAACCCTAACCTCTCTCTCTGCAAGTTCTCTCTCTCTCTCTCTCTGATGGTCCCGTTTTCGAAGGGCAAAATGGGAATTTAGGAGCAATTTTTTTTAAACTTTGCATTGCACCCTGAATGAGTTCAGTAAGAGACACTCAAGTCACTGCATTACTTAGAGTCAGAGTTATCAAGTCAGTGTAGAGACTTGAAAGCTCAGGCTCTAAATAAGGCAGTGACTCGAGAGACTGAACTCTCGAGTGCTTGCTTAAGCCTGTCAGTGAGATTGGTTCTCCCTTACTAAAATACTTAGCTAATTTCCTTTTAACAATGCTCTTCAGTGAGCAGACTTTACAAAACACTTAGCAAGTACTTAAACAATAAACAACGCTCGGTTTAACGTGGTTCGGAGACTCAAGCTCTTACATCCACGACATGATTTAACAGGAAATCCACTAACTGGGATTCTTGTTTTTAACGTACCAAGGTGCACTTACAACTGGACTCACGCCACTCCCTGGGCTGCCTCTCCTCACCTCACTACAAACCTAACAATCTTCTGAAAGGGTTTAGTTTGGTTTGGTTTTCTCCAACTAGGTGAGGTTTTCCTTTACAATGTGTTAGCCTTAAAGCTAAGATTAGGAAAACCTCTCTAAGCTAAGAGTTACAAGCTTGGCACACAATGAATATAAGTGATCACCCTA
This sequence comes from Ballota nigra, assembly GCA_947034835.1. Classification (NCBI taxonomy): domain Eukaryota; kingdom Viridiplantae; phylum Streptophyta; class Magnoliopsida; order Lamiales; family Lamiaceae; genus Ballota; species Ballota nigra. The sequence continues at coordinate 23,174,420 of OX344722.1, read as the reverse complement.
AAGGTCAGTGTCATGGGTGTGAGCACACTTCCTTATGACTCCCTAACAACTCACACACTCTTATAGCTTGTAGGTGTTGATTTTTCATTCTTCACACACAATACAACATTTCAACACACTTGAATACGCAGCTATGAGCTTGTATTTATAATGGGGATTCAAATGTATCCGTTGGAGGGAAGATACATTTGAATCCAACATTAAATGGTTTCAACCACTTTTCTTGGAATGCGGCCTTTGTCAGTGTCAGAGTTGCTGCCTCGTGCTGATTGGTCCACGTGGCCTGGATTCACGGATCTTTGACTCAGTGGGTTGACCAAGACCCACTGACTTTAGGTAGCTTCCTCCTTCACTGACTGATGATCTTCAGTGGACTGAACATCTTCAGTGTAGTTGTCCTTCAGAGACTGTTTGAAGATCATTCCAAGAAGTTTGTCATAAGGCTGAATGACAAACTTTCCTGACCACAGTAGCCTGACACCTTTAGGGCCTACTTGGTGCAGCACTGATCCTCCTGATCATGCTCTTCACTGAGTGGTCCACCTGACTTAGCTTAGATCAGCCCGGTTTACACTCAGTGGGACATCCTTCAGGCTTCTCTTCTGGTTCAGGTTGCAAGCATGACTTCAGTCAGTTCTTCTGGGTGTCATCTTGATATCTTCAGGCTGTGTTTTTGAGTTCTCCCTCAACTGAACAACCTATTCTAATGAAAGCTAATCTAGCCTGACCTGAAATAAAAGATATTATCCTGACTGCTTTCAAACCTATTACATGTTGTTTTGGAAAATCATCAAAACTAAACATATCCCAACACTCTCTCTTTCAGACATGGCACCCAAATACAATTTCGACCCGGACCATGTGTGCAAGAAACTCAAGTCAGAAATGGTGGTTGATTTTTACACCACTAAGAACCCGGGAGCATTGGCAATTTTGGAACTGCTTCAGAGATCTGGAGTTGGGAGTTGATTTCCAAAACTCCCAAGGATTTCCGTACCTTGGATGTGTATGCTGCCCAATTTTTAGTCAGGATGAAGATACATGATGACCACATCTCGTCCAAACTAGACAAGGAGGATGTAGTATTTTCAAAGCACGATTTCTGCAAACTCTTTGGAAATATCTCATCGGAAGAAGTAGATCCTTTGAAGTATAAGGAAGGTGAAGCTGTGGAATCTTTCAAGATCTTTGCCAGAATCTGACGAAGGGCTTTCTGGATAAGCATCTCAGATAAAAGTACAAGGTACTTTTTGACATTGTTGTGAAGGTGTTGATGTGTGAGAGCCATAGCACAGATGCCATCTTCACTTGCAGGCTCTGTGTTATGAGGGCTATTTTTGATGGTGTCAAATGCAATTGGGCCGAATTCTTCTGGGGCGTGTTCAGGAAGAATAAGTTGAAGGTGCAGAAGAAGGAGTGTCCCAGCTTGCCAGGAGAGCAGCAATTTTCTTCAATGCCAACGTGTCATTGGGCACAAAGCTCACACTGATCTTGGACTCCATCTTTCCAGAGAAGAAGTGGAAGGACTCCTGGTGCAAGGGATTCCACAAGTCCAAGATCATCTTCTCCAAGGATGGGCCTCTCCATGGCAATCCTGATTCTGATGGAGAAAAGGCCATCCCTGCCCCTCCTCTCCAAGCAGTGTCGTCACCTGCTAAGGGGTAGAAGCCTAGGAAGAGCCAGAAGAATAAGGCTGAAGCTACTGGGTCTTCTACCATAGCTTTCTCTGGTTCATCAGAGGGGTACCAGATTCCCCTTCAAGCTGTCTTGAAGAAGAAGGCTGATGATGCTGAGGCTGCGAAGAAGGCAGGAGCAGCCAAGAGGAAGCAGAGGCCAGATTATGCCAGAAAAGCCTCTGCAAAGAAGCCCATAACTTCAGGAAGGGCTAAGAAGACTCTTCTGGTGGATGAGCCATCAGAAGAAGAGGTGGAGGAAGAAGAAGTTGAAGAGGTTGAGCCTCTTAAGAAGAAGTCCAAGGCCATGAGGGCCATCCTTCAAGAGTCAGACTCTGGCTCTGACTTGGGAGATGCTCTGGAGCAGGCCATAGAGAAGGCCTCACACCTGATGGAGGAAGCCACAGCTTCAGAACAGTTAAAACCCTCTGATCCCCCATCTATCCCCATAAACCTTGTAACCCCCACTACATCTCCCCCATAAACCCTTACACAAAATTCCTCCCCTGCTCCTGGTGCCCCTATTCCTTCACCAGAGCAGCCCCTGCCTGATACACCCATATACACTCCCTCCACTATCCCTACTCAAACACCCTCTCCCCCCACTTCACACAACCCTCTCCCCCACAAATCCTTCTCCCCCAGCCCTTGTACCAGAGGTGCCTTCAACCTCTGGTGCAGAACAACCCCTTCCACCCTCCCCCCTTCTCAAATTCCCATCCCAGCCTCTGTACCAGAAGTTCCATCCACTTCTTCTGGTGCAGAACAACCTTTTCCCTCCATCCCTACCTCACACATTCCTACCCCTCCCCAATCTCACACTGAACAGATTCCCCCCGCTTCTATGGCTTTGGGATTCTCTGCTCTCCCTCCCTCTCCCACATGCCTATCTAGCGATGATAGTGAAGATGAGGATGCTTCACTTGAGCCTGCTAACTTAGCCCCATCCTCCTCTGCCTCTGGTGCCCAAACCCTTTTCCTTCTCATCTGATGAAATGGGTCCCATTAGGCAGAGCATGAGTGTAAGTGCTCAGCTCTGGCTAAGAGAGCACTTCCCTATCCTTTTGGAACACTTACAACTTTTGACGGATCTGACTGACGCCAAGGTCTGGAGCAAGGTCAGGCTTAAAGATGTAGAGGACTTGGTGCTGTTGCTTGAGAAAATGGGCCCTTCTACCTTTACTGCCTGGGAGATTGATATCAAGAGGAAGCTAAATCTCCAGAATCCTTCGGAGCTTGAGACTCCAGAGGCAGCCAAGGTGGTGATTCGCACCTTGTTGATCCAACAGGGAGTGATGATCTCCCCAGAAGGCCCCTCATACAAGTTTGGTCCTCACTTCACATTTCCTTTAGAGCTCTACTCTGATGAAGAGGATTTTGATGTTACTCCTGCAGTCATCCAGAAGATGAAGCCGTTCTTCAATGAACAAATCCAGCAGATTGGCAGATTCTCGAAGGCAATGCAGTACTTGGCGCCTGCTCTGGTTGAGCACCAGATCAAAGATGAGAGGATAAAGTTCTTGAAGCAGATTAAGGACGTCTTTGCCTATGCCAAAGCTGCTTACAAGTCTGACTGCCTCTACTTGAAGATGGATGTGCATGAAAGCCAGAGGCAGATCCAACAGTATGTTTTGGACCAGGTGAGACCTGTTTCAGTGCTGAAAGTGGAAATGGCCTCTCAAATGCTGCAAACGGCCAAGCTCAAGGACTCCCTCCAGGAGATGCTCGAAAAGTAAGAGAAGCTGGTTGCTGAATCAAAAGCCTACCTGGAGGAGGCAAGGAAACTTTGTGATCTTCACTCTTCCTCCTCCACTGCCTTACCTGATCTCATAAGGCAGGTGGTGCAGCCCTTGTTTGATGAAGTTAAAAGGGAGGAAGAGCAGGCCAGAACTGATATGGCGAAGACCACCCTGGAGACCCTCTTTAGCCATGGGGCTCATCTGGACCTGCTGGAAAACACTTTGGCCCTGGCTGAGCTGCAGAAGAAGAAGGAAGAGTTGAAATCACTTACCATGGCTAAGCAGCTGGCAGCAGAAGAAGAGATCACTGATACAGAGCAGGATCCTATTTCCGTTTTTGGACATGCTAAGAGGAAGATAAGGAAAGTAAAGAAGAGCTTCCTTGAATCTGTTGTTGAAGAGGCAGAGAGGAGATTCAAGAAAGAGACACCTGAAGAGAGGCAAGCTAGGATAAGGAAGAACATAGATGAAGAGCAGAGGCTCCGATATGTTAGGAGGCAGAATAAAAAGACCAGAAAAGCTGGCATCACTCCTGGTACCAGTGGATCCAGCCAGAGAAGGAAGGCTCCTGTCGAAGTGATGGAGATTTTTCCTCTCAGGACAGAAGGGTCTTTTGACTCTACTGTGCCTGTCCCTCTGATAGATAAATGTAGAGAAGCCAAAACCTTATGGTTTATCCAGCATTACATTCAGAGGCCTCCACCAGAGGATGATGCGCTTATCAACAGGACTTTTCACACTTGGATGAAGGCATATGATGCAGGGCTCTACAAGCAGCTGATGGATTCAACCATAGAATTCAACCTGGAAGTCACTGCCCCTGAATTACATTATCTTAACACTCCCATGATAGGGGGCCAGGTGGATTGGGCAGAGCTAAAGAAGCTGTACAAGACCAAGGTATTGGCAAACTTCACTCCAACATCTTCTGCAGAGCTCAAGGCCATTCAAGACAGGTTCTTCGACTGGTTCGTGATGCCTAAAGAAAATAGAAGATATGCTTAGAATAGGACCAGAATTGTATTGTAATCTGTAATCCTTTTTGTCCTTATTATTAATGAAACATCATATCTTCACTGTCTTTAAGACAACTCCTTGTTGTCTTCTTGTTTTCCTGATAAGATCTACTCTAAGATCTTATCCCTTTTCTGTTTTCATGCTTAAGTGTTTATGTTTTGATCAGTTCTGGTTGTGTTTTAACTCCATCAAAAAGGGGGAAATTGTTAGGATAAAAGTTGTTAGTTTTGATGAGTTAAAACAAACCAGAAGATGTAATAGGACCATCTGGACCTGTTAGCCAGATGAGGAACTAGATTAGGACTTAGTCTAGGGGGAACTGCCAGACCAGAAGACTTCATCAGAAGAGTCACCAGAAGACCTACCAGAAGACCTTCCAGAGGACTTCCTCAGAGGACTTCACCAGAGGACTCCACCAGAAGACTTCACCAGATGAGACTGACCAGAGGCAGAGAACCTTCCCCAGACCAGACGAGTCCAGACCAGACGAGTCCGGTGAAACAAAAGATACTCAGAATCATTTCCTGATTCTCCTGAGTAACTTGTTTCTTAACCAACTCTGGACCAGAAGACATTGAGGTTGCCTGGTATCTGGTCCTGCCTTCTCTGGAGAGAATCAGAGTTAGGCATTGGAAGCATTTGACCGTTGGTGATTTAAATCATGTCAACAAGATCAGATTGGAAAGTTTTGAAGTTAATCAATCCAAGGATCTCACCAACCCAATCAATCAATTAGGGAATTGATTGATTAGAAGCTCCCTTAAATAGAGATATGATTAGATTAGCTCTCCAACGGCTAAACCCTAATCACCTCTATAAATACAAGAGTGCAGACTCAAAGCAAGGATCTAGATTCTCACGCGCAAGAAGTCATATTCCAAGCCTTTGTCCTATCACTCTTAGCACTCTTATTGCTCTTATTTTACATATATACTCTCAAAGGAGTAGTTGGATCTCAACCTGTTCATCTCTAAGAAAAGGTTGAAGGCTGTAGACTTTAGATCTAAGTTAGATCTAAAGGGATTGTAAGAAGGAACTGGTACTTCACAATTCCAGTACGCAAGTTGGTTGTTGGTTGGTTAGTGAGACCCCTTTGATAAAAGGGAGAGTGGACGTAGGATATTGAAATCCGAACCACTATAAATCTAGTCCATTTACTGCTTTCTTCAATTCTGTCTTGTTTTAATTATTGTGCTCTTATAAAAGATCTTGTTAAAAGACATAACCTTTAAAGCTTCTGCAATTAATCTATCTAGTGGGACCAATACATGTTGCTTCAGGGAGCAACACAGTGAGGGTTTTTGTTCGGGCAGGCCAGAATACAAAGAAGGTTGTACTCTAGGCCCGCCAGACTGATAAGGGCAAGGAAACTGTTAACACAGTCAGGGTTGCCCCCAAGGTTGCTAAGCCAAAACCCAAGGGAAAGGCAAAGAAACCAAAGGAAGCCCCTGAGAGCTCAGGCCAGAGAAAACCTCAGCAAAAGCAGAGAAAGACTCAGGCCAAGAGTCATCAGACTGGTCAACGAGGGTATCATCATCATGGCAATACCAGCAGGAAAGGCCAAGTATGATGACTCCCCCATGGTTTTGGCATCCTGAGGCCTTTAACTGTTTTCCTTTCCCTCACTTGCCTAGGGGGAATAGAAAACAGGGTCCTTATCAAGAACAAGCCCAAAGACCTGCTGCACCAAGGATTAGGAAGAACAGGACTCCAGCCCAAAAGGCACCCACTCAGGCTCTTATGAAGCCTAAGCCTAGCACTCATACACGATCTTCTTCTCAGGCTAAGAAGAAGAAAGTCATCTATGTTGATGTTTTAGGGAGACAGATTTACCACTCTGAGGCAATCAGGGTAGTGAAGCAAGTCTGGATCCTGAAGGGTACAGCTGACACGATAGGACCCAACACCCAATGGGCACCTAAAGCCTGATTTGTTTACAGGCAGCTGTGGATCACAACAAGAGAAGAGGAGACTCAACCAAGGCTGTTTAGTACCTAGACAGTAGTTGCTCAAGGCATATGACTGGAATAAAGAGTCTTCTCCAAGAATTTCAAGCTAAAGATGGTCCACAGGTAACCTTTGGTGATAACTCAAAAGGTTTTACTAAAGGTTTTGGTGTCTTGATAATAGGTACGGTCAGAGTGGAGAATGTGTCCTTTGTGGAAGGACTGAAGCATAACCTATTGTCAGTAAGCCAGTTCTGTGACAAAGGTTTCAGTGTTGAGTTCTCATCGAATATATGTTCAGTTAAGGACAAATCAACACAAGTGCTTCTATCAGGTATTAGGAAAGGTAACATTTATCTCGCTGATTGGAGCAACACTATTCTCAATACTTGTCTTATTGCTAAAAGCTCCTTAGAGTTCAGTTGGTTATGGCACAAAAGATTAAGCTATATAAACTTCAAGATTCTTAACAAAATTTCAAGACAATCACTTGTTGAAGGTCTACCAATGAAGTTTTTAGCAATGACCATGTGTGCAAAGCTTGTCAGGAAGGGAAGCAGGTCAGAGCATCATTCAAAGAGAAAGCTTTCTTCTCCACTGACAGGGTTCTTCAGCTTTTGCACATGGATTTATTTGGCCCTGTAACACCTGTGAGTATGAATGGTAAGAAATACACCCTTGTAGTTATTGATGAATATTCTAGATATACTTAGGTTATTTTCTTGTTGAATAAAAAGGAAACTCAGGTGAAGCTTCCAGAGTTGCTCAGAAGACTCAGCAATGAGAAGAATCAATCTATTACTAAAATCGGATCTGATAAGGGCACTGAATTTATAAATTTATATATTTTTGTAATGAACTTGGTATTGCTCATGAGACTTCTGCAGCTAGAACCCCACAACAAAATGGTGTCGCTGAAAGAAGGAACATGACACTGAAGGAAGCTGCCAGGACCATGCTGGCTGAGTCAGGATTGCCCAAGAAGTTTTGGGCTGAGGCAATCAACACTGCATGCTACACTCAAAACAGATCAATGCTGAACAAACAACATACACAGACCCCATATGAGACATGGAACAAGAGGAAGCCTCGTATTTCTTATTTCCATATTTTTTGCTGCAAGTATTTTATCCTCAATAATGGGAAGACCCAGTTGAAAGCCTTTAATAGAAAATCTGATGAAGGAATATTCTTATGATATTCTGAAGTCAGTAAAGCCTTCAGGGTTTACAATTTCAGGACCCTTGTTGTCGAAGAATCACCACATGTTGTGTTTGATGAATCTATCACTGAGTCTAGGATAAAAGTGTTGAATCCTGACACTGAGGAGGTCACAAGGAGAGTGACAAGGCTGAGCTTAAAGAATCAACCTGATCCAAAGGTCAAAACTGTGTCAATTCCAAGATGGGATGATGACGACAATCAGGAAGATGACTCAAGAGTCACTCTTAAGCCTAGCGCATCAGGGACAGTTGAGCCTTAGACTGAGGAACAAGCTCAACCTGAGGTAAGTACCGTCTATGAAGATGCGATCGCAGCTGAGACGGTTCCTAAGTTACCTCATCAAGAGGGAATCGATGCCCCTGGCATTGAGTTGGTAAATCCCTTTGGTATAGACTCAGGATTATCCCCTTCGGTTCAAGATCCTAAATTCTATGAACCTGTAGACACTAACATTGCAGGTACTTTAGGAACAACTCCAAGTAAGAGAACATGGCTAGAGAGTCATCCCATTGACCAGGTCATTGGTCATCCAACTACGGGAGTCAGGACCAGGTGGTTCCATGGCGAAAACGCATTGTTCTGTTGCTTTCTCTCTGAGCAAGAGCTTCAAAACATTGAAGAAGCTCTCACTGACTCGAACTGGATCATAGCCATGCATGAGGAGTTGAATCAGTTCACAAAGAATCAACTTTGGAACTGGTAGATAGACCTAGACATCAAGGTGTTATTGGTACCAAGTGGGTCTTCAAGAACAAGAAGGATGAGAATGGTGTTGTAGTAAGGAACAAGGGATAGACTATGATGAGACCTTTGCTCCAGTGACTAGGTTGGAAGCTATCGGGTTGTTCCTTGCATATGCAACATACAAGAAGTGTAAGGTGTATCAAATAGACGTCAAGAGTGCCTTCATGAATGGTGTACTCAATGAAGAGGTATATGTTGAACAACCTCCCGGGTTTGAGGTTGGAGATAGAGTATACCATTTGAAGAAAGCACTCTATGGACTTAAGCAAACTCCTAGAGCTTGGTATGATACCCTCTCTTAATTTCTGACTGACCACGGATTCAGGAAAAGAACCGTGGATAGGACTTTGTTCAGGATCACTGAAGGTGATGACATTCTCTTGGTCCAGATTTATGTGGATGACATAATATTTGGATCACCAAATCATCAGCTCTGTGAGAAATTCTCTAAGTTGATGACTGGTAAATTTGAGATGTCAATGATGGGAGAGATGAACTTCTTTTTAGGATTGTAGGTCAAGCAGACTGATCAAGGGATTTTCATTAATCAGGCCAAGTATACAAGAGACTTGATTCAGAAGTTTGGAATTCAGAATAGCAATCCAGCAAGGATCCCAATGAACACCAATTTGAAGATGGATCCTGACACTGAAAGAGCTTCAGTGAATCAAACTGTGTACCGAGGGCTGATAGGATCATTGTTGTACCTAACTGCAAGTAGCCCTGACATTACTTTTGCAGTTGGAGTGTGTGCTAGGTATCAGTCTAACCCCAAGAGAAGTCATTTGGAGGCTGCTAAGAGGATACTCAAGTATTTGAAAAGGACAGTTAATATGGGACTATGGTATCCTTCAGATGACAACTTAGAACTGACTGGTTATTCAGATGCAGACTATGGAGGTTACAGGATTGATAGGAAATCCACCTCAGGGACATGTCAGTTTTTGTGGAGTAAGTTGATCTTGTGGTTTAGTAAGAAACAGAATTCAGTGGCGACATCCACAACTGAGGCTGAGTATATGACTGCAGGTAGTTGTTGTGCTCAGATTCTATGGTTGAGGCAACAATTGAGAGACTACCAAGTATTTGCTAATGAGGTTCCAATCTATTGTGATAACAATAGTGCTATAGCAATCACTCAGAACCCAGTGCTTCACACAAGGTGTAAGCATGTGGATATTAGGCATCATTTCATTCGAGATCATGTAGAGAAGAAGGACATTAGGATGGAGAAAATTCACACTGACAGGCAAAGAGCTGACATCTTGACTAAGCCTTTGGCTGAGGTAAGATTTATGGAACTGTCAGTAGAGTTAGGACTCCTAGATCCGGGAGAGCAGTCGGTATAGGATCAAGGGGGAACTCAGGCCAGACTCGACTCAGCGAGGTATCAGGGTGCTACAATGCCTCCCTGACAGGTATGAGTTCAATCCTGACTCTTGCGAATTTGAAGTCCCTCACTGAGTCCTTCTTCCTGAAAATCTTTATTAAATGCTGATCGTTTTCATTAAAATGCGCCTTTTCATATTTAACCCATGCGTGTCGGAGCATTTAATACACACAATTACTTTTTCATATACGTGTCCATGTTATACGGAATATGACTGTGTTGGGAAATTGTATAGACTTATGTTTTGATTAAGATACCAAAAGGTTCCTCCTAAGTCATTTGTAAGTAAAGTATTCAGTAGAGTTAGAATAAAGTTAACCAGTTCAAATGTTAAGGACCTAAAGTTCAATTTCCAGATTCAAGAAGTGTATCTAAGAGTTGAAGAAGTCCGCTGAAGAAGAAGTCCGCTGAAGGAAGAAGTGAAGTGAAGAAGTCTAAGTCATGAATGTTTTCTAAGTGCATTCTTACTAAGACTATACCTTCAGCAGAGGATCAAGGTCCACTGATGAGGACTAACAACACACATTCAATGCTAAACACATTAAAAGTTGTTAGTTAATCTGGTTGGAACAAGGCAAAATGAATATTAGTAAAGGTTGCAATAAATGAAGAAATAAGAAGGTTCTCTCCGTTGAGTTCCACCTTAAAACTAGACAAGACTCTGAGCAAGTATACTGAGCGGCCCAATAAGAAGATGACATGTAGGCGTACTCTACTGACAGCCGACCTGTCACAGACTGACAAATACTAAAAGTCTTACTTTAGCTTTCTCTAGAGAGCTGGTAGGCAAGCATGGTCTTTCAGCCGTTTCTTGACAAGACTTAAAGCTTAAATAGAGCCGTTTGAACCAATCAGATACAAGAGACTTACTTGAGAAGATTCGGTTGGTCCCACTAAGAAGATTAATTGCGGAAGCTTTAAAGATTATGTCTTTTATCAATATCTTTTATAAGAGCACTAAACAAATGAAATTAAACAGAAATGAAGAAAACAGTAAATGGACCGGATATATAGTGGTTCGGACAACAAGTCCTACGCCCACTCTCCCTTTGATCAAAATGGGTCTCACTAACCAACCAACAAACTACTTACGTACTGGAATTGTGAAGTACCAGTTCCTTCTTACAAACACTTTAGATACTTTAGATCTAACTTCGATCTAAAGTCTACAGGCTTCAACCTTTTCTTAGAGATGAACAGGTTGAGATCCAACAACTCCTTTAAGAGTGTATATGTAAGATAAGAGAAATACGAGTGCTTAAGTGTAAATGAACAAGGCTTGGACAATGTCTTCTTGCGCGTGAGAATCTCTAGGGCCTTTCTTTGAAACTGCACTCTTGTATTTATAGAGGTGATTAGAGTATAGCCGTTGGAGAGCTAATCTAATCAGATCCTCTATTTAGGGAAGCTTTAAATCAATCAATTCCCTAATTGATTGATTGGGTTGGTGGGATCCTTGGATTGATTGACTTCAAAACTTTCCAATCCTGATCTTGTTGACTTGATTTAAATCACCAACGGTCAAGTGCTTCCAATGCCTAACTCTGATTCTCTCCAGAGAAAGCATGGCCAGGTACCAGGTAACCTCAGTGTCTTCTGGTCTGGATCTGGTCAAGTACCAGAATACTCAGTAGAATTAAGAGATAATTCTGAGCATCTTTTGGTTCACCAGACTCGTCTGGTCCTAGGGAAGGTTCTCTGCCTCTGATCAGTCTCATCTGTTGAAGTCTTCTGGTGGAGTCCTCTGGTAGGTCTTCAGGTGACTCTTCTGGTGAAGTCTTCTGGTCTGGCAGTTCCCCTAGACTAAGTCCTAATCTAGTTCATCATCTGGCTAACAGGTCCAGATGGTCCTATTACATTTTCTGGTTTGTTTTAACTCATCAAAACTAACAACTTTTATCCTAACAATTTCCCCCTTTTTGATGGAGTTAAAACTAACCAGAACTAATCAAAACATATACATAAAGCAAGAGGATAATAGAAGGATAAGACCTTAGGATAGATCTTATCAGGCAAACAGGTTGTCTTTTGAACAGAGAAGATATGACTTTTCATTGATTAATAGAGGACAAAAGATTACATTTTACATTGCATTTCAGAGTCCTAAGCTATGCATATCTTCTGTTCTCCTTTGGCACCAAAAACCAGTCAAGAAATCTGTCTTGAATGGCCTTCAGCTCAACAGAGGATGTTGGAGTGAAATTTCCCAACACCTTGGTCTTGAACAGCTTCTTCAACTCAATCCAGTCAATCTGGTCCCCTATCATGGGAGTGTTGAGATAATGAAACTCTGGGGCAGTGACTTCCAGATTGAACTCGATGGTGGAATCCATGACTTGCTTGTAGAGCTCTGCATCGTAGGCCTTCATCCAAGAGTGGAAAGTCATGTTGATAAGAGCATTATCCTCTGGTGGAGGCCTTTGAATGTAATGCTGGACAAACCATACGGTTTTGGCTTCTCTCCACTTCTCTATCAGAGGGATAAGCACAGTAGAGTCAAAGGACCCTTCTGTGCTGAGTGGCAAAATGTCCATCACCTTAACAGGACCTTTCTTCTTCTGGCTTGAGCCACTAGCACCAGAAGATATACCAGCTCCTCTGGTCTTCTTGTTTTGCCTCCTAACATATCGGGGCCTCTGCTCTTCATCTATGTTATTTCTTATTCTTGCTTGCCTCTCTTCAGGCGTTTCTTCCTTGAACCTTTTCTCTGCTTCCTCAACTACTTCTTCAAGGAAGCTCTTCTTCACCTTCCTTATCTTCCTCTTTGCAGGTCCAGATACTGAGATAGGATCCTGCTCTGCATCAGTAGACTCCTCTTCTGCCGCCAGCTGCTTTGCCATGGTAAGAGATTTGAGCTCTTCCTTCTTCTTCTTCTGAAGCTCAGCCTGGGCCAAAGTGTTCTCCAGCAGGTCCAGACGAGCACTATGGCTAAAGAGAGTCTCATTTATGGTCTTCGCCAGATTAGTTCTGGCCATCTCTTCCCCCTTTTTAACTTCATCAAACAGGGGCTGCACGACCTGCCTTATGAGATCAGGCAAGGCAGTAGAGGAGGAAGAGTGAAGATCACGGAGTTGCCTGGCTTCTTCCAGGCAGGCCTTTGACTCAGCCACCAGCTGCTCCTGCTTCTCAAACATCTCCTGGAGGGAATCTTTGAGCTTAGCAGTCTGCAACAGCTGGGAAGCCATCTCCACCTTGAGCACAAACACAGGTCGCATCTGATCCAAAACATAATGATGAATCTGCTTCTGGCTCTCATGAACTTCTATCTTGATAGAGAGGCAGTCAGCTTTGAAGGATTCTTTAGCACAGTCAAAGACAGCCTTGATCTGCTTGAGAAACTTCCTTCTCTCTTCCTTAATCTGGTGCTAGACCAGAGCAGGCGCCAAATGCTGCATTGGCTTGGAGAATCTGCCAATATGCTGGATTTGTTCATTGAAGAATAGCTTCATCTTCTGGAGGTCTGCAGGAGTGCCATCAAAGTCCTCTTCGTCAGAGTAGAGCTCTGGAGAAAAGGAGAAGTGAGGGCCAAACTTGTATGAGGGGCCTTCAGGGGAGATCATCACTCTCTGTTGGATCAACAAGGTGCGGATAACCACCTTGGCTGCCTCTGGAGACTCAAGCTCCGCAGGATTCTGGAGATTTAGCTTCTTCTTCAAATCAATCTCCCAGGCAGAGAAGGTAGGAGGACCCATTTCCTCAAGCAGCAGCATCAGGTCCTCTACATCTTCAAGTCTGGCCTTGCTCCAGACTTTGGCATCAGTCAGATCCGCCAGTAAGGGTAAGTGCTCCAACAAGATGGGAAAATGCTCTCTTAGCCAGAGCTGAGCACTTACACTCATACTCTGCCTGATGGGACCCATTTCTTCAGATGAGAAAATAAATTGTTTGGGCCCAGAGGCAGAGGAGGATGGGGCTAAGCCAGTAGGCTCAAGTGAAGCATCCTCATCTTCACTATCATTGCTAGATGGGTAGATGGGGGAAGGGGGAGGGGCAGGAAAACCCATAGCCTTAGAGGCGAGGGGAATCTGGTCAGTATGAGATTGGGGAGGGGTAGGGATTTGAGAGGTAGAGGTAGAGGGTAAAGGTTGTTCTTCACCAGAAGAAGATGGGATATCTGGTACAGGGGCTGGGGGAGAAGGATTTGTGGGAAGAGGGTTATGTGGAGAGGGGGGAGAGGGAGTTTGTGTACGGATTGTGGAGGGAATGTATTGAGGTGTATCAGGTAGGGTCTGCTCTGGTGCGGAGATGGAAACACCAGGAGCAGAAGATGGGTTTTGGGGAGGGTTTTCTGGGGGAGATGTAGAGGGGGTTACAAGGTTTATGGGGATAGAAGATGGATGAGAAAGATTTACCTGCTCTGAGCCTGTGACTTCCTCCATCAGATGAGAGACTTCCTCAATAGCCTGCTCCAAAGCATCTCCGAGGTCAGAGCCAGAGTCAGTGTTTTGAAAGATGGTTCTCTTGACCCTTGACTTCCCCTTAAGAGGCTCAACCTCTTCTTCTTATTCCACCTCTTGTTCTGATGGCTCATCCACCAGAAGAGTCTTCTTTGACCTCCTTGAAGTCCTAGGCTTCTTAGCAGAAGCCCTCCTGGCATCATCCTGTCTCTGCCGTTTCTTTGTTTCACCCTTCTTCTTCAATGCAGTTTGAAGGAGAATCTGGTCATCATCTGATGAACCAGAAAATGCCACAGTTGAAGAACCAGTTGCCTCAGCCTTCTTTTTCTGGCCCTTCTTTATCTTCTGCCCATTAGCAGGCGAAGGCACTGCTTGCAGAGGAGGGGCAGGAATGGCTTGGTCTCCATCAGAGTCGGCATGGCCATGGAGAGGGCCATCCTTGGAGAACACGATTTTTGACTTGTGGAAGCCCTTGCACCAGGAGCCCTTCCACACCTTGTCTGGGAAGATTGAGTCCAGGATCAAGGTAAGCTTAGTTCCCAGGGAGACGTTTGCATTGAAGTAAAACTGCAATTCCCCTGGCTTGCTGGGACACTCCTCCTTCTGCACCTTCAATTTGTTCTTCCTAAGCACATCCCAGAAGAATTCCACCCAATTGCACTGCACTCCATCGTAAATGGCTCTCATCACACACATCCGGCCATTGAAGATGGCATCTGTGCTGTGGTTCTCACACATCAACACCTTTACCACAATATCGAAAAGTACCTTGTACTTTTGCCTGCGATGCTTATCCAAAAAGCCCTTCGTCAGGTTCTGGCAGGAAGATCTGGCAAAGATCTTGAAGGATTCAACAATCTCTCCTTCCTTGTACTTTAAAGGATCCACTCCTTCAGCAGAAATGTTCTCGAACAACTGGCAAAAGTCATGTTTTGAAAACACCACATCTTCCTTGTCGATCTTGGAAGAAATATGGTCATCGTGAATCTTCATGCGAACCAGGAACTGGGCTGCATATCCATCCAGGGTCCTCAAATCTTTTGGGATTGTGGAGATAAGCTTCTCCACTCCTGCTTTTTGAAGCAATTCCAGAATGGCCAACGCTACCGGATTCTTGGTGGTGTAGAAATCAACCACCATCTCTGTTTTAAGTTTCTTGCAAACGTGCTCCAGATCGAAGTTACATTTGGGTGCCATATCTGTGAGAGACAGAGAAGGAGAACTTGCAGAGAGAGGTTAGGGATTTGAAAGTAAGGAGACGTGAAAGGACAAATTGAAGAAAAGTATGATTTAAATAGGGCAAGACGCGTGGCTTGAACAATTAATGAAGTGTGAACGCGTGTAAATCCTAATTTAAATTAGGGAACAAAATCAATTCTTGAATTGATTAATATATTGCACAGTAATTAAATCTGACGGCCACGATTAAAAGGCAAGTTACAGATTTAATATGGTGCGTGTGCATGGTCATTGGGACTGGGATCGAGGGGGTTTTGTGGCAGTCAAGAGAAAAAGCGAAATGATTGCCTAGTCCCTCTACCCTAGTCTTAAATACACCATGAAGTTGAAACGTTTTGAGTGTATTTACTAATTTTGAATGTGTATCCCAATGAGCAGAGGCCAGAGAAGTAAATACATACATGTCACCTGTTATTGTAACCAGATGATACCACGGTTAGTCTGGTGTTACATCTCATCTGATGGGACCTCATCTGGTTCTGGAGTTGGTTTCTGCACCTCATCTGGGATATACCTCACCTGATACACGCATCATCTGGTACATGTGTCATCTGGAGATGTAACTCCCTGGTATATCTAACCTGTAGGTATGTTAGTTTGAAAATAAATATAACAAGTAGTAAAATGAAACAAGGATACTTCTCTGATGTTCCCCCTAAACCAAATCTGTCTCTGGATCCAAAAGTCCTAACTCAAATGCTAACTCTCTGAATCTGGTTTCAGCCAAAGGCTTAGTCCAGATATTTGCTCTCTGCTTCTCTGTTGCAATCTTTTCCATCCTTATATCTCCCTTCTCAACATGATCTCTGATAAAGTGATGTCTTATATCAACATGTTTGCATCTGGTGTGAAGAAATGGATTCTGGGTGATTTCTATTACACTATTACTATCACGGAAGATTGGAATATCTTTAGCTCGAATCTGGTAGTCCCTTAACTATTGACTAATCCAGAGTAGTTGTGAACAACAACTCCCTGCAGCCATATACTCTGCTTCTGTTGTTGATGTAGAAACTGAAGTCTGCTTCTTAGAAAACCAAGATACCAATTTATTTCCTAAAAATTGGCATGTTCCACTAGTAGACTTCCTGTCTATTCTGCATCCACCATAGTCTGAATCTAAATAACCACTTAACTCTAAATTGTCATCTGCAGGATACCATAACCCCAAATTTACTGTCCCTTTAAGATACTTCAATATCTTCCTAGCTGCTTCCAAATGACTTTTCTTAGGATTAGCTTGAAATCTGGCACACACACCAACTGCAAAGGTAATATCTGGTCTGCTTGCAGTCAAGTACATAAGAGAACCAATGAGTGCTCTATACTGAGTCTGGTCCACACTCTCTCCAGACTCATCTGGATCCATGTTGAAATTTGTCATCATAGGGATCTTGGCTGCTTTGCTAGATCCTATTCCAAATTTCTCTAACATGTTTCTGATGTACTTTGCCTGATTTATGAAATTTCCCTTCTCTGTTTGCTTTACCTGCAGACCTAAGATATAATTCATTTCACCCATCATAGACATTTCAAACTGGCTCTGCATGAGTTCACCAAACTTCTCACACAGCTTCTTGTTAGGGGATCCAAATATGATGTCATCAACATATATTTGGACCAGAAGGATGGCCTTTCCTTCTTCTTTCCTAAACAAGGTCCTATCAATCTTACCTTTAGTAAAACCATTGTCCAGAAGAAACTGAGAAAGAGTGTCATACCATGCTCTGGGTGCCTGCTTCAGCCCATAGAGAGCTTTCTTAAGCTTAAACACCTTGTCACCTTGTTCAAAACCAGGAGGTTGTTCCACATACACTTCCTCAATGAGAATCCCATTAAGAAAGGCAGATTTCACATCCATCTTGTATACTTTGAACTTCATGTGAGCAGCATATGCTAAGAACAATCTGATGGCTTCTAGTCTGGCAACATGAGCAAATGTCTCATCATAGTCTATTCCTTTAGACTGTGAATAGCCCTGAGCCACTAGCCTTGCCTTGTTCTTAGTAATGACATCATTCTCATCTTTCTTATTCTTGAAAACCCACTTAGTGCCTATCAGCTTTTGATGTCTTGGTCTGTCTACCAGCTCCCAAACATCCTGTCTGGTGAATTGATTCAACTTTTCTTGTATAGCAACAATCCAGTTTGAATCTTTCAGTGCCTCCTTGATGTTCTTGGGCTCAATCAAGGACACATAGCAACTGAATAAGGCATCTAAGTTAAGAGTTGTCCTAGTCTGGACACCCTTAGTTGGATCTCCAATTATCAGGTCATTGGGGAGATCAACCAGGGCCCTCCTTCCTGTGGTCTTGCCTGATTGACCATCCTCTGCAGTACCTTGGTGAATATCACCAACTGCAGAAGAGCTTCCCCCTACAGGAGTTCCAACCTCCTCTGGTTCTGCTCCTTGTGAAGACTTCTTCTTCAGAGAACTAGAAGATGGGTCATCATCTGAATCTGAATCCGAGTCTGAATTAAGAATAGGTGGATTGACCTTGATTACTCTGGGAGTAGTCTGATTCTGTGTCTCTCCAGAAGACTTTAATTCCACCTTGCACTCAACAGCATATTCATAAAAAACAACATGAGGTGTTTCCTCCACATAAAGTGAATTATTATTAAAAACTCTGAAAGCTTTACTAGTGGTGGAATATCCTAAAAATATTACATCTGCTACTTAAGCATCAAAAGTTTTTAATTTTGATTTCCTATTTTCATGAATGAAACACTTGCAACCAAAAACATGAAAATATGAAACAAATGGGGTTTTACCTTTCCATACCTCATATGGAGTCTTGTTATGTCTCTGGGCAATTAGGCATCTGTTCTGGGTATAACAGGCTGTGTTGATAGCTTCTGCCCAAAACCTTTGTGGTGTGTTGTACTCTGCTAGAAGAGTCCTTGCAGCTTCCTTAAGGGTTCTATTCCTCCTTCCTGCTACTCCATTTTGTTTGGGTGTTCTGGCAGCAGATGTCTCATGAAAAGTCCCATGTTCTTTGCAATACTCTGCAATGTGTGAATTCAAGAACTCTGTCCCCTTGTCACTTCTGATTCTGACTATGCTATGGTTCTGCTCATTCTGAATCTGCTTGAAGAATTCTGGCAGCTTAGTGATAGTTTCATTTTTCTTAAACAAGAACACTACCCAAGTGTATCTTGAAAAGTCATCTACTATCACCAAGGTGTACTTCCTTCCACTGAAACTAAGAGGAGAAAATGTTGGTGCCAAAAATATCCAGCGGAAGACGTTTTAAACTTAATTTTAAGAAAACCCGATTATAATAAAGTGCTAGAATTGAAATGCAGAAATCTAAATTGCAGAAAAGTAAATAACACCGGAATTTATAGTGGTTCGGATATAACGATCCTACGTCCACTCTCCCTTTCTCCAAAGGGGACTTTCTCTCACTCCAACCAACTATCTCACGAACCACTGGAATTGCGAAGTACCAGCTCCTTCGTACAACAACTTACAACAACCTTTCAAGATGAACAGGTTAATTATAAGATCCAACTGAAACTCCTAAAGAGTGTATAAACGTTAATGAACAAGGTGAGTGTTTGGAAGAGTTCGTGTGTTCTTGTTGTGTGCTCTCGCGCGACTCTCGTCTCTTGAACTAATCCAAGCACTCCTATTTATAGTTGTGGAATAAACTAGCCGTTGGGAACTAGCAATTCAAACAACCATAATTGGAGGGATATAATCAATCAAAGATTGATTATATTGATTGATTAGTTGACTTCAATCAATCAATCAAACAATCAAATCCTCCATCAGTTGACTTCCAGATTGCCTTCTTCTCCATCATGAATTTCCAAAGTCTTCTTGTCTCCAGATTACACGCAGCCTCTAAGTGGGTGAACTAATCCGTCGAACTCGTCTGGTCTGGACTCGTCTGGTCTGGGGTCTTCTGGTCTGGTCTCATCTGGTCAGGTAACACTTCTGCTCTGGTCCTCATCTGGGAGAGGTCTTCTGGTGACTCCTCTGGCAGACTCTTCTGGTCAGACTCCTCTGGTCAGGCTCCTCTGGTCAGACTCCTCTGGCCGGACTCCTCTGGACCTCATCTGCTCTGGTGACTCTTCTGCTCTGGACATCTCATCTGGTCATACCTCATCTGGTACCTTCTCTGGTCACCTTATCTGGTTCTGGTCACCTTCTCTGGTCACCTTCTCTGGTACCTTCTCTGGTCTGCACAAATTTCTTCCCCCTTAACCAAAGACCTATTCTAGACCAAGACTAATCTGTAGCTGACTAACAGGTTCAGCTAGTCCTATTACAAGTTCTTGTTTTAACATCTTCAAAACATCTAATCTATATCCTAATAGAAAAAGGTCCAAACAGGTCCATGTGAAGTAGTTGAAGTACTCTGGTTGTGGTTGTGCTCTAGACATCCTTAAAGGAGGTCTTTGGTTGTTTACCCTTCTGGCATGAACCACAAACCTGATCCTTTTTAAACACTTCATTAGAAAGACCTCGAATAAGATCTTTTCTGGCAATCTTGTTCAGTGTTTTGAAGTTAAGATGGCTCAATCTCTTGTACCATAACCAGCTATCTTCTGCAGATCCTTTAGCAACCAGGCAAGCATTTCTTGGGCAACTGCTAAAATCTGCAAGATAAATGTTACCCTTCCTCAAGCCTATAAGAAAAATGTCATTATAATCATAAGAAAAGACAATGCATGAATCACTAGAAAACTTCACTGAGTATCCCCTGTCACAAAATTGGGATACTGAAAGCAGATTATGCTTGAGTCCTTCAACATAGTAGACTTCATCTACAGATACGCCATTAAATGTCAACTTTCCAACACCTCTGGTGACTCCATAGTTATTGTCACCAAACATCACTTTTGGCCCATTCAATGGCTTGAAATCCTGGAGATGATCTTTCTGGAATGTCATGTGCTTGGAACATCCACTATCAATGTACCACACATGTTTGCTTGAAAGTCCTTTCTCCAATGGGATCTTATCATCCTGCAGAGAAATCAATTAGGTCCCTACTAGAGCTGGGTCCTGATTGGTTAGTTGCAGGTTTTGTAGGACTCCAAAGATAAAGATCATCCCTTGCTGGATGTGGAGATCTTATCTTCCTTCCAAATCTATCTACCAACACATGTCCTCTTACAATGACATATTGTGCTACTGGTCTGATCAGAACACCTTTCCTATAAACAGGTCTGGTGTATCTTTTCTCAAATCTGGCCTTTGGAATGGCCTGCCTTAAAGACATGGTCTTAAAGGTCTGGTTGTAAGGGTACATACTAGATGAACCATCTCTGGTGTCATAACTACCCAGAGCAGTTGGTTTTCTATAGATGGGTCTCTGGTCTTGATGAAAATTGAACCCTTTCTGGTGGTTATAGTTCCTCTGAGTATATCTGTTTTGGAAATGATTCCTCTGAGAAAACCGTCTCTGGGGTACCGGGTTCTGTTGAATATTATTCCATCTCTGGTAGTTCTTATTCTGATTGGGATTCCTCCTTCTTGAGTATCTCCTTTGAGGTCCCCTAATCTGGTTAGGTTCCCTCCTTTGAGGATTCCTCTGGGGTCCTCCAATCTGAGTAAGTTCTACTCTTTGAGATTTATTGTTAACAGTCAACTCTTCTGGACCATATTTTATGTGATTAATAGAGTGATTCCTTTTCCAACCAGGATTGTGAACCACTTTGTAACCATTACCAGTTGAGTCATTTTCATCCCATATTTCTACCAATTTACCAGATCTTATAGACTTATCTTTGTTGTAAAGATATTTATGAGTTTTGGTAGTAATTCCAGAATATCCTAAACCACTCTTATCATTAATGCGCTGAGAAGACTCTGATATAATGGACACAACAGATGGTATCTTAGGAGCTTCTCTGGGCATGGGTATCTCTTCTATGGTTTGCTCAACTTGTTTTCCCTTGATAAGAGTCTGGTATTTAGCTCTTAGTTCATTGAACTCATCTTCCTGAGAGTTCCTTTTCCTTCATAAGTTGATCTACCAGAGTATCTCTTTCTGTGATCTTATCCTGAAGTTTAGAGACTTCTTTGGAATGATCTTTCATGAGTTCTCTGGTGGATTTTTTCTCATGAGAGAGGGATTGAACTTCAGCTCTGAGCCTACCATTTTCCTTCTCAAGTTTTTGACATAGTTGAACACAATTTTGGAGATCTGATAGCATTTCTTGCATATCAGACTCTCTGGAATTACCAGATGAATGAGATAATTCAGTATATTTGGAATTAGATAAGCATATGGTAGTTTCATTTACCTCAGTGATGTCTGCCATAAGACAACATCAACATCAGATCCGAAATCAGAAGAAGAAGAACTGGAACTAGTATCCTCCTCCTCTGCTTCTGCCAGTAGTGCTCTCTTGTCAGCATATCTCCTATCTCTCTTGAGTCTTTTCTCTTCTCTGTCTCTAGGAGTCAATTAATGACAATCATAGCTGTAGTGACCAGGCTTGTTGCAGGTGTAACAGGTGTTATCTCCTCTGGGACTGGGACTAGGATCCCTCTTCCTCTGGTTGTACTATATTCTGGCTGGACTACTCTCTCTTCTCTGGTAGTCAGTTCTGCCTGAACTGCCATCCCTCCTCTGGTAATCTGATCTCCCAGAGCTGCTATCTCTTCTCCTCTCTGGAGTTCTGAATCTGGTCTTGTTAGGATAAATATTGTATAGTTTTGATGAGTTGAAACAAACCAGAGGATGTAATAGGACCATCTGGACCTGTTAGCCAGATGATGATCTAGATTAGGACTTAGTCTAGGGGGAACTGCCAGACCAGAAGTCTTCACCAGAAGACCCCACCAGAGGACTTCACCAGAGGACTCCACTAGAAGACTTCACCAGATGAGACCTGACCAGAGGCAGAGGACCTTCCCCAGACCAGACGAGTCCGGACCAGACGAGTCTGGTGGAACAAAAGATACTCAGTTTGATCCCCTGTTTCTACTGAGTATTCTGGTTGTTAACCAGATCTGGACCAGAAGACACTGAGGTTGCGTGGTGTCTGGTCTTGCCTTCTCTGGAGAGAATCAGAGTTAGGCAGATGAAGCATTTGACCGTTGGTGATTCAAATCAAGTCAACAAGATCAGGATTGGGAAGTATTTGAAGTAAATCAATCCAAGGATCCCACCAACCTAATCAATCAATTAGGGAATTAATTGATTGAAGCTTCCTTATATAGAGGATCTGATTGGATTAGCTCTCCAACGGCTAACCCTAATCTCCTCTATAAATACAAGAGTGCAGTATCAAGAAAATGCTCTAGAGACTCTTACGCGCACAAGTCACATTCCAAGCTTTTGATAATCACTCTTAGCACTCTCATTGTTCACATTACATATCTACTCTTAAGGAGTTGTTGGATTTTAACCTGTTCATCTCTAAGATAAGGTTGAAGGTTGATTACTTTAGATTGTGGTTAGATATAAAGGAGTTGTAAGAAGGAACTGGTACTTCAAAAATTCTAGTACGTAAGTAAGTTGGTTGGTTGATAGTGAGACCCCTTGGATAAAAGGGAGAGTGGACGTAGGATATTCAGATCCGAACCACTATATATCCGGTATTATTTATTGCTTTCGTTTAATTAATCTCTTACTTGTTTTGTGCTCTTATAATAAAAAGTTTGTTAAGACATAACTTTAAGCTTCCGCAATCAATCTATCTAGTGGGACCAACAAGTGGTATCAGAGCAGTGTGTCCAACGACCACTGCTTTGTAAAGCTTTTGGTGGTCACCGGGCAGATCCATTACTCTTTATTATTTTTGTTCAAATTCTTGGTAAATCCTTTATTTTAGTAAATATGTCTTCGGAATCTTCTTATAAGAGTCGCAAACTGCCATAATTCTCATTCGAGGATTATAGCAACTGGAGCTTCATGATGAGTAATCATCTTGGAGCTATTCACCACCGCATGTTTGATGTGGTAGAAAGTGGCCCAATTCAATTTTACTGGACTCCTATTGATAGTGGCAGGTCAGAGTCCAGAGAAGAAACGAGTGAAACTGCCCAGAAAGCTGTTGAGGACAGAGTTCCCAGACAAAAGATTCCCAAGAAGAGAGATGAGTTAGACAATGATGAAAGAAAGCTCTACAACTTGGACCAGGTAGCAAGAACTGAGATCATCAACACACTTACTAAAGAGGTGATTGAAAAAGTCAGAACGTGTGCCACTGCCAAGGAGATGTGGGACAAACTTGCACTACTCTGTGAGGGAACAGTGAAGATTAAAGACAACAAGCTCCAAGCTGTTCAACACTCGTTTGACACTTTCAACATGAAACCAGACGAGACCATTGACCAGCTGGATATGCGTCTCACAAACCTCCTGAACAAGGCTAGTGCCTTAGGTAAGACCTATTCAGAGAAAGAAATAAATAGTAAAATATTGTGTTCACTAACCAGCAGGTGGAGAATCAAAGTAACTGTGATCAAGGACAACAAGGATCTCAACACTCTGGATCATCATCTTCTGTTATCTGATCTCAAAGCTTATGAGTATGATCTTCAAGAGGAGGATCAAACAGAAGAGGTTTCCTCTTCTGGTCAGAAAGGAGTTGCATTCTCCTCAACTATCAAGACTAATGACAAGCCAAAGGAGTCTACTGCAGATGACTTGAGCCTCAAGGAGCAGGTAGCACTTCTAACCCGTAAATTGGATAAAATGAGTTCAAAATGTGACAGGTACAAAAGGCATTGGAATGAGTCTACCAGAGACAGGACTAGTTCCTTCAAGCCTGCAGAAAAGGAGAAGACATCTGGAGACTCAAGGGAGACCAGATTTAGAACTCCAGAAAGGAGGAGAGATGAAAACCCTGGCAGCTCTGGGAGATCAGATTATCAGAGGAGGGATGGTAGCTCTGGCAGACCTGACTACAAGAGGAGAGAGAGTAGTCCAGCCAGATCAGACTACAACCAGAGGAGGAGAGAGCCAAGTCCTAGTCCCAGAGGAGACAATGCCTGTTACACATGCAACAAGACTGGTCACTATAGCTATGATTGTCCTCAATTGACTCCTAGAGAAAGAGAAGAGAAAAGAATCAAGAGAGATAGGAGATATGCAGACAAGAGAGCATTGCTGGCAGAAGCAGAGAAGGAGGATACTAGTTCAAGTTCTTCTTCTTCTTCTGATTTCGGGTCTGATGATGATGTATGTCTGATGGCAGACATTAATGAGGTACAAGAAACTACCTTAGTCTTATCAAATTCCAAATATACTGAATCCTCTAATTCATCTGGTAACTACAGAGAGTCTGATATGCAGCAAATGCTATCAGATCTCCAAAATTGTGTTCAATTACGTCAAAAACTTGAGAAAGAGAATGGTAGGCTCGAGAAAGAGAATGGTAAGCTCAGAACTGAAGTTCAATCCTTATCTCATGAACACAAATCCACCAGAGAACTCATGAACGATCATTCCAAAGAAGTTTCTGAACTTCAGGATAAGATCACAGAAAGAGATACTCTGGTAGATCAATTCATTAAGGAAAAGAACTCTCATGTAGAAGAGTTAAATGAGCTTAGAGCCAAATACCAGACTCTTATCAAGGGAAAACAAGTTGAGCAAAATATTGAGATACCTGTGCCCAGAGAAACCAGATGTTCTATCTATTATTTCAGGATCTTCTCAACGCATAAATGATAAGAGTGGTTTAGGATATCCTGGAATTATTAAAAGATCTCATAAATATTGCTTTACCAAAGATAAGTCTATAAGATCTGGTGAACTTGTGGAACTCCGGAATGAAGAGGATTCTTCTGATCGCATGGTGGTTCACAGACCTGGTTGGAAATGGGACCCCCCTGCTGATAATTCAAAACATAATCCAGAAGAGGTGAATGTTCTGGAAGGAAAAATTCTAGAGCATACAAGTCAGAAAAGAGAACCTATGAAGATTGATGATCTGTTCAGATGCCTAACCTGATTAGAGAACCTCAGGGGAATCCTAAAAGAGTGGAACCTAAGAAGATTAGGGGACCTAAAAAAGGAGACTCTAAGAGGAAACCTAATCAGAATAGGAGATACCAGAGGAGGTATACTGAACCAGAGAACCTCAATCAGAATCAGGGATCTCAAAGATGGAATGCTTCAAGAAGATTCCAGAACAGGAAACCTCAGAAGGAATTTTATCATAAGAATAGATCCAATTTTCAGAACCAGAGTAGGTCTTCCAGACCCATCTATAGAAAACCAACTGATCAGGGTAGTTATGACACCAGAGATGGTTCTTCTAGGATGTACCCTTACAACCAGACCTTTAAGACCATGTCTTTGAGGCAGGTCATTCCAAAGGCCAGATTTGAGAAAAGATACACCAGAACTGTTTATAGAAAAGGTATTCTTATCAGACCAGTAGCTCAATATGTCATTGTAAGAGGACATGTTCTGGTAGATAGATTTGGAAGGAAGATAAGATCTCCTCATCCAGCAAGGGATGATCTTTATCTTTGGATTCCTACAAAACTTGCAACTAACCAATCAGGACCCAGCACTAGTAGGGGACCTAATTGATTTCTCTGCAGGTAGATAAGAGCCCATTGGAGAAAGGACTTTCAAGCAACCATGTCTGGTACATTGATAGTGGATGTTCCAAGCACATGACCTTCCAGAAAGATAATCTCCAAGATTTCAAGCCAATGAATGGGCCAAGAGTGATGTTTGGTGACAACAACTATGGAGTCACCAGAGGAGTTGGAAGTTTGACCTTCAATGGAGTATCTGTAGATGAAGTCTATTATGTTGAAGGACTCAAGCATAATCTGCTTTCAGTATCCCAATTCTGTGACAGGGGATACTCAGTGAAGTTCTCTAGTGATTCATGCACTGTCTTTTCTTCTGATTATAATGATATCTTGCTAATAGGCTTGAGGAAAGGTAACATTTTTCTTGCAAATTTTAGCAGTTGCCCAAGAAATGCTTGCCTGGTTGCTAAAGGATCTGTAGAAGATAGCTGGTTATGGCACAAGAGATTGAGCCATCTTAACTTCAAGACACTGAACAAGATTGCCAGAAAAGGTCTCATTCGAGGTCTTCCTAATGAAGTGTTTAAGAAGGATCAGGTTTGTGGTTCATGCCAGAAGGGTAAACAACCCAAGACTTCCTTTAAGGATGTCCAGAGCACAACCAAAACCAGAGTACTTCAACTACTTCACATGGACCTGTTTGGACCTATTTCTCCTCTTAGTTTCAGTGGAAGGAAGTACACCATGGTGATAGTAGATGACTTTTCAAGATACACCTGGGTAGTGTTCTTGTTTAAGAAAAATGAAACTATCACTAAGTTACCAGAGTTTTTCAAGCAGATTCAGAATGAGCAGAACCAGAGCATAGTCAGGATCAGGAGTGATAAAGGGACAGAGTTTTTGAATTCACACATTGCAGATTAATGCAAGGACCATGGGATTTTTCATGAGACATCTGCTGCCAGAACACCCCAACAAAATGGAGTAGCAGAAAGGAGGAATAGGACTCTCAAGGAAGCTGCAAGAACACTTTTGGCAGAGTACAACACTCCACAAAGGTTTTGGGTAGAAGCCATTAATATAGCTTGTTATACCCAGAACAGATGCTTAATTGCCTAGAGACATAGTAAAACTCCATATGAGGTATGGAAAGGTAAAACCCCATCTGTTTCATATTTTCATGTTTTTGGATGTAAGTGTTTCATCCATGACAATGAGAAATCCAAATTAAAAACCTTTGATGCTAAAGTGGCAGATGGAATATTTTTAGGATATTCCAGCACCAGTAATGCTTTTAGAGTTTTTAATAAGAATTCACTTTGTGTGGAGGAAACACCACATGTTGTTTTTGATGAATCTGCTTTTGAGTGCAAGGTGGACTCTAAGTCTTCTAATGAGACACAGAATCAGACTACACCCAAAGTAATAAAAGTCAATCCACCTATTCTTGATTCAGACTCAAATTCAGATGGTGACCCATCTTCTGGTTCTCTGAAGAAGAAGTCTTCGCAAGGTGCAGAACCAGAGGAGGTTGGAACTCCTGTAGGGGGAAGCTCTTCTGCAGGTGGTGATATTCACCAAGGTACTACAGAAGATGATCAACCAGGCAAGACCACGGGAAGGAGGACCCTGGTTGATCACCCCAATGACCTGATTTTAGGAGATCCAACTAAGGGTGTCCAAACTAGGAGAACTCTTAACTTAGCTGCCTTATTCAATTGCTATGTGTCCTTGATTGAGCCCAAGAACATTAAGGAAGCACTGAAGGATTCAAATTGGACTGTTGCTATGCAGGAGGAGTTGAATCAATTCACCAGACAGGATGTTTGGGAGCTGGTAGACAGACCAAGACATCAAAAGGTGATAGGCACTAAGTGGGTTTTCAAGAATAAGAAAGATGAGAATGATGTCATTACTAGGAACAAGGCAAGACTAGTGGCTCAGGGCTATTCTCAGTCTGAAGGAATAGACTATGATGAGACATTTGTCTCCTGTTGCCAGACTAGAAGCCATCAGATTGTTCTTAGCATATGCTGCTCACATGAAGTTCAAAGTATACCAGATGGACGTGAAATCTGTCTTTCTTAATGGGATTCTCATTGAGGAAGTGTATGTGGAAAAACCTCTTGGTTTTGAACAAAGTGACAAGGTGTTTAAGCTTAAGAAAGCTCTGTATGGGCTGAAGCAGGCACCCAGAGCATGGTATGACACTCTATCTCAATTTTTTCTGGACAATGGTTTTACTAAGGGTACGATTGATAGGACCTTGTTTAGGAAAGAAGAAGGAAATAACATCCTTCTGGTCCAAATATATGTTGATGACATTATATTTGGATCCCCTAACAAGAAGCTGTGTGAGAAGTTTGGTGATCTCATGCAGAGTCAGTTTGAGATGTCTATGATGGGTGAGATGAATTATTTCTTAGGTTTGCAGGTTAAGCAATCAGAGAAGGGAATTTTCATAAATCAGGCGAAGTACATCAGAAACATGTTAGAGAAATTTGGAGTAGGATCTAGACAAGCAGCCAAGATTCCTATGATGACAAATTTCAACAATGATCCAGATGAGTCTGGAGAGAGTGTGGACCAGACTCAGTACAGAGCACTTATTGGTTCTCTTCTGTACCTGACTGCAAGCAGACCAGATATAACCTTTGTTGTAGGAGTGTGTGCCAGATTTCAAGTTAATCCTAAGAAAAGTCATTTGGAAGCAGCTAGGAAGATATTGAAATATCTTAAGGGAACTGTAAATTTAGGATTATGGTATCCTGCAGATGACAACTTAGAGTTGAGTGGTTATTCGGATTCTGATTATGGTGGATGCAGAATAGATAGGAAGTCTACAAGTGGAACATGCCAATTTTTAGGGAATAAATTGGTATCTTGGTTTTCTAAGAAACAGACTTCAGTTGCTACATTAACAACAAAAGCAGAGTATATGGCTGCAGGGAGCTGTTGCTCACAACTACTCTGGATTAGTCAACAGCTTAGGGACTACTAGATTAGAGCTAAGGATATTCCAATCTTATGTGATAGCAATAGTGCCATAGCAATCACTCAGAATCCAGTTCTACACACCAGATGCAAACATGTTGATATAAGGCATCATTTTATCAGAGATCATGTTGAGAAGGGAGATATTAGGATGGAAAAGATTGCAACAGAGAAGCAGAGAGAAGATATTTTGACTAAGCCTTTGGCTGAGACCAAATTCAGAGAGTTAGCTTTTGAGTTGGGATTATTGGATCCAGAGACAGATTTGTTTTAGGGGGAACATCAGAGAAGTATCCTTTATTTATACCTTATTCCATAATCTTTGTTATTTAAAACTAACATATCTGCAGATTAGAAATATCAGAGAAGTTACATCTCCAGATGAGGTATGCACCAGGTGAGGTACGTCCCAGATGAGGTGCTGAGTCAGATTCCAGAAAAGTCCGGAGTCTTCTCTGACCAGAACCAGATAGGTTTCATCATATGAGATGTCACACCAGACTAGCTGTGGTATCATCTGGTTACAATACCAGGTGACAGGTATGCTTTTACTTTTCTGGCCCCTGATCATTGGGATACATCTTTTACATTAGTAAATACACCCAAAACGTTTCAACTTCAGAGTGTATTTAAGACTAGGGTATAGGGCCTAGGCAATCATTTTGCTTTTTCTCTTGACTGCCACAAAACCCCTTTATGCCCAGTCCCAATGACCACGCCTACGCACCAGATTAAATCTGTATTTTGCCTTTTAATCTTGGCCATCAGATTTAATTACTGTGCAAAATGTCAATCAATTTAAAAATTGATTTTGTTCCCTAATTTATATTTGGAAATTGCACGCGTTCACTTCATTTATTGTTCTTACCACGCGTATTACCCTATTTAAATCAAATTTCTTTTCAATCTGTCTTTTCACGTTTCCATATTTTCAAAGCCCTAACTTCTCTCTGCAAAGTTTCTCTCTCTCTCTCTCTCTCTCTCTCAGCAATGGCCCCTCAGTGCAATTTCGATCATGAGTTGATGATGAAGAAGTTGAAAACGGAGATGGTGGTTGATTTCTACACCACAAAGAACCCTGTGGCGCTGTCAATTCTGGAGTTGCTCCAGAAAGCAGGGGTGGAGAAGTTGATTTCGACGGTTCCTAGAAACTTTAGGACTTTGGACGGATATGCGGCCCAGTTTCTGGTTCGTATGAAGATCCACGATGACTACATTTCATCCAAGATCGACCAGGATGATTTGGTGTTTTCCAAGCGCGATTTCTTCGCATTATTTGAAAACATTTCGGCAGAAGGGGTAGATCCACTGACGTACAAGGAAGATGAAGTTGTTGATTCATTCAAACTTTTTGCTAGATCTTCTTGCCAAAACATCACGAAGGGATTTTTGGATAAGCATTTAAGGCAGAAGTATAAGGTGTTGTTCGATATAGTGGTGAAGGTGCTTATGTGTGAAAATCACAGCACGGATGCCATTTTCAATGGTAGGATGTGTGTGATGCGTGCATTGTACGATGGAGTACAATGTAATTGGGCTGAATTCTTTTGGGATGTGCTGCGGAAGAACAGGTTGAAGGTGAAGAAGGAGGCCTGTCCTTCCATTCCAGGGGAGTTGCAGTTTTATTTCACTGCAAATGTTTCGTTGGGAACACAACTGACCTTGATTTTGGATTCATTGCTTCCGGAGAAGAAATGGAAGGAGTCTTGGTGAAGAGGATTTCATAAATCCAAAATCTTATTCTCTAAGGATGGTCCCCTTCATGGCCATCCTGACTCTGATGGTGAGCAAGCCATCCCTGCCTCTTCTCTACAGGCAATTCCCTCACCTGCAAAGGGGCAGAAACAGCAGCAGAAGCAGAAGACCCAGAAGAAAGCTGCTGAAGCAACTGGTTCCTCAACAGTTTCATTCTCTGGTTCCTCAGAGGATGACCAAATTCCTCTTCTTGATGTCTTGAAGAAGAAGAGTGAAGGAGCTGAGATTGCCAAGAAGGCAGGAGCTTCCAAAAGGAAGAGGCCAGAGGAGGCCAAGAGAAAATCTGCCAAGAAGCCGAGGACAGACAGAAGGGCTCCAAAGACACTTCTGGTGGATGAGCCATCAGAAGAGGAAGTAGAGGAAGAGGAAGAGGTTGACCCTCTGAAGAAGAAGAAGTCCAGGGCCAAGAGGGCCATTCTTCAAGATTCAGACTCTGGCTCTGATCTTGGAGATGCTCTGGAGCAAGCCATTGATGAAGCTGCCAGAATCATGCAGGACTCCTCTGCTCCAGTCCCTTCTGAAGAGGTAATTCCCCCAATCTCTACCTCTACCCCCATAAATCTTGTTACCCTTTCCACCTCTCCCCCAGATAATCCTCCCCAAAACTCATCTGCTTCTGGTGCCCCATTGCCTCACCAGAGCAGACTCTCTCTGATACCCCCATTTATACTCCCTCCACCATACCTACACAAACACCTTCTCCCCCACCTTCACAAACACCCCTTACCACAAATCCCTCTCCCCCAGCCCCTGTACCAGAAGGGACATCTACTTCTGGTGCAGAACCCTCCATTCCCTCCCTTTCCACGTCACAAATTCCAATCCCACCCTCTGTACCAGAGATCCCATCTACTTCTGGTGCAGAGCAACCCATTCCTTCATTCTCTACCTCTCAAATTCCAAACCCTCCCCAAACTCAATCAGATCAGAACCCAATCTTGAACCCTCTTTCTATGGCATTGGGATTCCCTGGCCCTCCCCATTCTCCCACATGCCTTACCAGCGATGATAGTGAAGATGAGGAAGCTTCACTTGAGCCTGATCACTTAGCCCCTTCCTCCTCTGCCTCTGGGCCCAAACCCTTCACTTTCTCATCTGCAGAAATGGGTCCCATTAGGCAGAGTATCAGTGTGAGTGCTCAACTCTAGCTAAGAGAGCATTTCCCAGTTCTTCTAGAGAACTTACCACTTTTGGCAGACCTTACTGATGCCAAAGTCTGGAGCAAGGCCAGACTTGAAGATGTGGAGGACCTCATGTTGTTGCTCGAAGAAATGGGTCCCTCCAACTTCACTGCCTGGGAGATAGAGCTGAAGAAGAAGATGAATATTCAGAACCCAGCTGAGCTGGAGACTCCAGCGGCGGCCAAGGTGGTCATTCGCACCTTGTTGATCCAGAGGGGAGTGATGATCTCCCCTGAGGGCCCCTCTTATAAGTTTGGGCCTCATTTTGTCTTTCCTCCAGAGCTCTACTCTGATGAAGAAGATTTTGATATGTCTCCTACCGTGCTCCAGAAGATGAAGACTTTCTTCAACGAGCAGATCATGCAGATTGGGCGGTTTTCTAAGGCAATTCAACATATGGCCCCTGCTATGATAGAGCACCAAATCCGGCAGGAGAGGAGGATTTTCCTTAAGCAGATCAAGTCCACTCTTGCTGAAGTTAAAGCCTCTTTTAAGGCAAATGGTCTGTTTGGCAAGTTGGATGTGATGCACAACCAGAAACAGCTCCAGGAGCACGTGCTGGAGCAGTTGAGGCTAGTTTCTGTGTTGAAAGTTGAGTTGGCCACTCAAATGCTGGAGACTGCTAAGCTCAAGGATTCTCTCCAGAAGATGCTTGCCAAGCAGGAGAGATTAGTTGCAGAATCTCAAGCTTTCCTGGAGGAGGCTAAGCAACTTTGTGATCTTCACTCTTCCTCCAACACTGCCTTGCCTGATCTCATAAGGCAGGTAGTGGAGCCCCTCCTTGATGAAGTTAAAAAGGGGGAAGAGAAGGCCAGAACTGATCTGGCGAAGACCACCAATGAGACCCTATTTAGCCATGGAGCGCGCCTGGACCTGCTGGAGAATACTTTGGTCCAGGCTGAGCTGCAGAAGAAGAAGAAGGAAGAGCTCAAATCTCTTACCATGGCTAAACAGCTTGCTGCAGAAGAGGAAGCATTAGAAGCAGAGCAGGATCCTACCTCAATCTCTGGACCTGCTAAGAGGAAGATCAGAAAAGTCAAGAAAAGCTTCCTAGAAGAAGTAGTGGAAGAAGCTCAGAAGAGATATAAGGAAGAGACTCCAGAGGAGAAGCAAGCTAGGATAAGGAAAAACATAGATGAAGAACAGAGGCTTAGATATGTTAGGAGGCAGAACAAGAAGAGCAGAGAAGCTGGTGTTCCTTCTGGTGCAGGTGGATCTAGTCAGAGAGGGAAAGCTCCTATTGAGGTGATGAACATTTTGCCTCTCAGGACAGAAGGGTCCTTTGACTCTACTGTGCCTGTGCCTTTGATTGAGAAATGGAAGTAGGCAAAGACTCTCTGGTTCATTCAACACTATATCCAGAGGCCAGCACTAGAGGATGATGAGCTGATCAACAGAACCTTTCACTCTTGGATGCAAGCTTATGATGCAGATATGTACAAGCAATTGATGGATTCTACCATTGAGTTCAACCTGGAGGTGACTGCTCCTGAGTTTACCTATCTCAACACTCCTATGAATGGGAACCAGGTTGATTGGGCATAGCTGAAGAGATTGTACAAGACCAAGGTGTTGGCCAATTTCACTCCAACATCTTCTGCAGAGTTGAAGGCCATTCAGGATAGATTCCTTGACTGGTTTCTTGTCCTTAAAGAGAACAGAAGATATGCATAGAATAGGATCTGATCTGTAATGTAATCTGTAATCATTCTATCCTTATGTATCTATGAAAAGCATATCTTCTCTGTCTCAAAGACAAGTCCTTGTTGTCTTATTGTTTGCCTGATAAGATCTACTTTAAGGTCTTATCCATTTATTGTTTTACTTGCTTATATTCTATTTTTGATCAGTTCTGTTAGTGTTTTAACTCCATCAAAAAGGGGGAAATTGTTAGGATAAATATTATATAGTTTTGATGAGTTGAAACAAACCAGAGGATGTAATAGGACCATCTGGACCTGTTAGCCAGATGATGATCTAGATTAGGACTTAGTCTAGGGGGAACTGCCAGACTAGAAGTCTTCACCAGAAGAGTCACCAGAAGACTCCACCAGAGGACTTCACCAGAGGACTCCACCAAAAGACTTCACCAGATGAGACCTGACCAGAGGCAGAGGACCTTCCCCAGACCAGACGAGTCCGGACCAGACGAGTCTAGTGGAACAAAAGATACTCAGTTTGATCCCCTGTTTCTACTGAGTATTCTGGTTTTTAACCAGATTTGGACCAGAAGACACTGAGGTTGCCTGGCGTCTGGTCTTGCCTTCTCTGGAGAGAATCTGAGTTAGGCAGAGGAAGCATTTGACCGTTGGTGATTCAATCAAGTCAACAAGATCAGGATTGGGAAGTATTTGAAGTAAATCAATCCAAGGATCCAACCAACCCAATCAATCAATTAGGGAATTATTTGATTGAAGCTTCCTTAAATAGAGGATCTTATTGGATTAGCTCTCCACCGGCTAACCCTAATCTCCTCTATAAATACAAGAGTGCAGTATCAAGAAAAAGCTCTAGAGATTCTTACGCGCACAAGTTACATTCCAAGCTTTTGATAATCACTCTTAGCACTCTTATTGTTCACATTACATATCTACTCTTAAGGAGTTGTTGGACTTTAACCTGTTCATCTCTAAGATAAGGTTGAAGGTTGATTACTTTAGATTGTGGTTAGATCTAAAGGAGCTGTAAGAAGGAACTGGTACTTCGAAAATTCCAGTACGTAAGTAAGTTGGTTGGTTGATAGTGAAACCCCTTGGATAAAAGGGAGAGTGGACGTAGGATATTCAGATCCAAACCACTATATATCCGGTGTTATTTATTGCTTTCGTTTAATGAATCTCTTACTTGTTTTGTGCTCTTATAATAAGAAGTTTGTTAAGACATAACTTTAAGCTTCCGCAATCAATCTATCTAGTGGGACCAACAGGTCTCTCTTGAGTCTCCAGTTGTTCTCTCTTTATCTGCAGCTTTGAAGGAACTCTTCCTATCTCTAGTAGATTCCTTCCAATGCTTTTTGTACCTTCCATATTTAGAACTCATCTTATCAAGTTTACAGGTTAGAAGTGCTACCTGCTCCTTGAGGCTCAAGTCATCTGCAGTAGACTCCTTTGGCTTTTCATCTGTCTTGATAGTTGAAGAAAATGCAACTCCTTTTTGGCCAGAAGAGGAAACCTCTTCTGCTTGATCCTCCTCTTGAAGATCATACTCGTAAGCTTTGAGACCAGACAGCATGAGATGGTGATCCAGAGTGTTGAGATCTTTACTATCTTTAATCTCAGTCACTTTGATTCTTCACCTGCTGGTTAGTGAACGCAAAATTTTACTATTAATTTCCTTCTCTGATAAGTCTTACCTAAGGCACTAGCCTTGTTGAGGAGATTTGTAAGGCACATATCCAGCTGGTCAATGGTCTCGTCTGGTTTCATCTTAAATGTGTCAAACGAGTGTTGAACAGCTTGGAGTTTGTTGTCCTTAATCTTCTTTGTTCCTTCACAGAGCAAGGCAAGTTTATCCCACATCTCCTTGGTAGTGGCACAGGTTCTGACATTCTCTATCACCTCCTTAGTGAGTGTGTTGATGATTTCAGTCCTTACCACCTGGTCCAAATTATAGAGTTTCCTTTCATCATTGTCAAGCTCATCTTTCTTGTTGAGGATTTTCTGTCTGGGAACTCTGTCCTCAACAGCTTTCTGGGCAGTTTCACTCATTTCTTCTCTAGATTCTGACCTGCCACTATCAATAGGAGTCCAGTAAAATTGAATTGGACCACTCTCTACCACATCTAACATGCGGTGATGAATAGCTCCAAGATGATTACTCATCATCAAGCTCCAGTGGCTGTAATCCTCAAATGAGAATTCTGGTAACTTGCGGCTCTTATAAGAAGATTTTGAAGACATTTTTACTCAATATAAATTTAACAATAAACTTGATAAAATACAACAAAGAGCAATGGAACTGCCCGGTGACCACCAAAAAACTTTACAAAGCAGTGGTCTTTGGACACACTGCTCTGATACCACTTGTTGGTCCCACTAAGAAGATTAATTGCGAAAGCTTTAAAGATTATGTCTTTTATCAATATATTTTATAAGAGCACTAAACAAATGAAATAAAATAGAAATGAAGAAAGCAGTAAATGGACCGGATATATAGTGGTTCAGACAACAAGTCCTACGTCCACTCTTGCTTTGATCAAAAGAGGTCTCACTAACCAACCAACAAACCACTTACGTACTGGAATTGTGAAGTACCAGTTCCTTTTTACAAACACTTTAGATCTAACTTCGATCTAAAGTCTACAGCCTTCAACCTTTTCTTAGAGATGAGCAGGTTGAGATCCAACAACTCCTTTAAGAGTGTATATGTAAGATAAGAGCAATATGAGTGCTTGAGTGTAAATGAACAAGGCTTGGACAATGTCTTCTTACACGTGAGAATCTCTAGGGCCTTTCTTTGAAACTGCACTCTTGTATTTATAGAGGTGATTAGAGTATAGCCGTTGGAGAGCTAATCTAATCAGATTCTCTATTTAGGGAAGCTGTCAATCAATCAATTCCCTAATTGATTGATTGGGTTGGTGGGATCCTTGGATTGATTGACTTCAAAACTTTACAATCCTGATCTTGTTGACTTGATTTAAATCACCAACGGTCAAGTGCTTCCAATGCCTAACTCTGATTCTCTCCAAAGAAGGCATGACCAGGTACCAGGTAACCTCAGTGTCTTCTGGTCTGGATCTGGTCAAGAACCAGAATACTCAGTAGAATTAAGAGATAATTCTGAGCCTCTTTTGGTTCACCTGACTCGTCTGGTCCGGACTCGTCTGGTCCTGGGGAAGGTTCTCTGCCTCTGATCAGTATCATCTGGTGAAGTCTTCTGGTGGAGTCCTCTGGTAGGTCTTCTGGTGACTCTTCTGGTGAAGTCTTCTGGTCTGGCAGTTCCCCTAGACTAAGTCCTAATCTAGTTCATCATCTGGCTAACAGGTCCAGATGGTCCTATTACATTTTCTGGTTTGTTTTAACTCATCAAAACTAACAACTTTTATCCTAACAGATTCAACTCCAACGGGAAGATTTTTAAGATGGTCTATAAATACAGAAGGTCGTGCCCATTTCTATGCACGGGAAACTTAACAAGAATAAGCATTCTCTACACTCATAACATACTACGAAGCACTTGAATTCACCTTTGTTTCCTAAGTGTTTCATATTTGTAGAGAGCATTTCAAACCCTCTGTAACTGAGCTTATAGCTATATCCAAACCTTAGAAAGAAATAATCCATCCTTAAAGCCTTGAGCTAAACTTGTAAGGATTATCTCACAAACAGTTGGCACCAAACCCTACTCAAAATCCTAACCCAGAGATAGGTTGAGAGTTAGAGTTAAAAGACGTTAATAAGTTGATTGTTGTTATCAGTCTGAAAGCTTGTTGTTTTTTGGAACTAGGACCTGGAACTATTCTAGTGATCAAATATCCTTAGAGAAGATTAATTTGATCAGTACACCTTGGCACTATAACACAAGGAATTCCAAGTGAAAGGAATTCTCCTGTTTAATCAGGACAGTGGACGTAGGAGATTCATCTCTGAACCACTTTACATCTTGTGTATTTACTTTATGTTATTTCTCTAAGTGTGTGTTACTCAAATAAGTTTTTATCAAACAAAACGAGGTTTTCATAAGGGCTCACTAATCCGCATTTGAAAGCTAATTAGATAGTAGTTCAACTGAAAGTCTTGAGCTTTCAGAGGAGCTGATATCTCAGTAAGCTTTCATAAGTAAATCTCAGCAGACTTCAAAGTCCACTGACGATCTACTGTCTTGATTAGTCTGATAAGTTTTGAGAAGAAGTTTGAATTTGTAACTACAGTTGTATTCCCCTCCATACACCTATTTTAACTCGTTTTGGGACCAACAAGTGGTATCAGAGCCGTGGTTCAAAAGACCATTGTTCTAAGTATACCTTGTGCTCAAAAGGTAAAGTGTATCTGGTCAACTGAATTGATCTATTGTTAATCTTATTTAAATATTATGGCTGACAATACAGCTAGAGTAGCACCACCAGCAGAGAACAACATGGGAGTCAATCCCTTGAACCATATGTCCCATCACAAGCTTCCACAATTCTCAGTGGAAAATTATGACTTCTGGAAGATCAGGATGAGAACTCATCTTACCTGTGTGCATGATTAAATGTTAAGAGTCATCATAAAAGGTCCATTTATCTTTATGACTCCTAACCCAAGAACCACAGCTGATACTATTGCAGATCCTAGAGAAGAATGGCCCAAAGATGAAGATAACTTCACTGCAGATGAAAGGAGGAGACACAACCTCAACTTTATAGCTATGAACATTCTCTACACCACAATTCCAGACTCAGTTATGGGAAGAGTGATCCATTGCCAGACTACAAAGGAGTTATGGGATACTCTTGCCCTCATGTAAGGCACTGGCAAAATTAAGGAGAACAAGCTCTCAGTAGTTGTTCAAAAATATGAGCAGTTCACCATGGAGCCCACTGAGACCGCTCAACTTGATGGGAAGTTCACTGATATAATGAATCAGATTAACTCTCTTGGTAAAGTTTACACTAAGAGAGAATTTGCTTTGAAAATCCTGAGATGTTTGACCTCAAGATGGGATGTATACTCAGTAATGATGCCGAATACCAAAGATTTGTCCAGCATGTCTATGCAACAGGTATTCTCTGAACTAAAGGCATATGAATTTGATCTTAACAAAAAAATGGCTCCTGATGAGACCTCAGCTGAGAAGGGAGTTGCCTTCAAAGCTAAGGAGACTGAGCCCAAATCTCCAAAGCCACAGAAGAGTACGAAAGCAAGCAAATCTCAAAGCAGAGTTGAGATGCAAGAGGAACTCAGCCTAATGGCTAGAAGGTTTGAAAAACTTAATAGTCGTTTTGACAAATATAAAAGGTTTTACAGGGATAACAAGGAAAGAAGAAGCTATCCACATAAGGACACTAGAGAAGGAGAGAAAAGCTCCACTGAGATGGAGAAGAAGAAAGAGTACAAGAACTACTCCAAAGCTGAAGGATCATTATCAAAGACTAGAGAGTCTACTGAGGAAAAGGATGATGATGCCAACAGATGCTTTCAATGCAAGAAAGTTGGGCACTTTCAGTATGACTATCCTCAACTGAGCATAAAGGAAAGGAAAGAAATGCAAGCCAAGAGAGACATGAGATATGGAGAAAGAAAAGCCATGGTGGCTGAGGATGTTGATGAAGATCTAGAGTCATCTGATGGACTGTTCTCTGACAGCAGTGATGATGACATGTGCCTCATGGCAAGAGAAGAACCTGAGGGCTCAGTGGATCTCAACAAAGGAGAAGCTCTTAAATCTTAAGTCTGGTACTTGGATAGTGGATGTTCCAGGCATATGACTGGCAATAAATGTCTCTTGAGAGAATTTGTTGAGAAAGAAGGTCCACAGGTCACTTTTGGTGACAATTCACAAGGAGCCACCAAAGGTTATGGTACACTAATTATTGGTTCAGTAAGAGTTAACAATGTATCCTATGTCAGTGGACTTAAGCATAACTTATTGTCCATAAGTCAGTTTTGTGATAAAGGATACAGTGTTGAATTTTCTTGTAACCTGTGTTTTGTCAAGAATATATCTTCACAACAGGTACTACTAACTGGGTCAAGGACGGGAAATGTTTATCTTGCAGATTGGAAATCTTTCACAACAAATGCATGCCTTATTGCAAAGACCTCAACTGACATAAATTTGCTCTGGCATAAGAGACTAAGTCATCTGAACTTCAAGATGATGAATAGGATAGCAAGACATGCACTGGTAGAAGGAATGCCTAATGAAGTATACAACAAAGATCATATTTGCAAAGCCTGTCAAGAGGGAAAGCAAGTGAAAGCATCTTTCAGTAGCAAAGTGGCTACCTCCACTGACAGAGTACTTCAGTTGTTGCATATGGATCTCTTCGGTGTAGTAACCCCTGTAAGTATCAATGTGAGAAAATATACACTTGTTGTTGTTGATTACTTCTCCAGGTACACATGGGTGGTATTCCTTTAACGTGCCAAGGTGCACCCAGATCTACAACTCCAGATCTTGCTTACTTCCTTACTAACTCACAAAACAACTTACTACCAACAACCTGACAATGGTTATGGTTTCAGTTGGGTTTTCTCCAACTAGGTGAGGTTTTCCCTTACAATGTGTTAGCCTAAAGCTAAGATTGGGAAAACCTCTCTAAGCTATGAGTTACAAGTTGAACACTCAATATATATCTGTGAAGACCCTAATGGTCAGTGAACAAGGTGTGAATCGTGCCTCCTTATATCTCTCATACAATGCACTAAACACTCACACCTTCACAGCTTATAGGTGTTGATTTCTCCTCTCACACACACTTCAAAATGCAGTTATGAGCTTGTATTTATAATGTGGATTCAAATGTAACCGTTGGAGGGAATCACATTTGAATCCAGCATTTAACGGTTTCAACCACTTTTCTTAGAATGCAGCCTTGTCAGTGTCAGATACGCTGTCTTGACGTGATTGGTCCACGTGGACTGAAACCAACAGATCTTTGACTCAG
This sequence comes from Ballota nigra, assembly GCA_947034835.1. Lineage (NCBI taxonomy): Eukaryota > Viridiplantae > Streptophyta > Magnoliopsida > Lamiales > Lamiaceae > Ballota > Ballota nigra. The sequence continues at coordinate 23,134,063 of OX344722.1, read as the reverse complement.
TGTGCTTGATCAGCGTGCACTGACTTCAGATAGCATTATCCTTCACTGACTGATGATCTTCAGTAGACATACTTATCTTCAGTGATGTTGTCCTTTAGGGACTCTTTGAAGATCTCTCCAAGTAGTTTGTCATAAGGCTGAATGAAAAACTTTCCTGACCACAGTAGCCTGACTCCTTCAGGGCCTACTTGGTGCAGCACTAATCCTCTTGATCATGCTCTTCACTGAGTGGTCCGCCTAACTTAGCTTAGATCAGCCAGGTTTACACTCAGTGGGTCATCCTTCAGGCTTCTCTTCTGGTTCAGGTTACTAGCATGACTTCAGTTAGTTCTTCTTGGTGTCATCTTGATATCCTCATGCTGTGTTGCTGAGTTCCCCCTCAACTGAGTGTTTTCTCAACTGAGTTTTTCTCTACTGACAGCCTATTCTACTGAGAGCTAACCTAGGCTGACCTGAAATAAAAGATACTATCATGACTGCTTTCAAACCTATTACATGTTGTTTTGGAAAATCATCAAAACTAAACCATATCCCAACAGTGGCTGCGTCATTTGTAAGTAAAGTATTCAGTAGAGTTAGAATAGAGTTAACCAGTTCAAATGTTAAAGAATTGAAGTGCATTTACTGATTCAAGAAGTGTACCTAAGAGTTGAAGAAGTCCGCTGAAGAAGAAGTCCGCTGAAGGAAGAAGTGAAGTGAAGAAGTCTAAGTCATGAATGTTTACTAAGTGCATTCTTACTAAGACTATACCATCATCAGAGGATCAAGGTCCACTGATGAGGACTAACAACACACATTCAATGCTAAACACATTAAAAGTTGTTAGTTAATCTGGTTGGAACAAGGTAAAATGAATATCAGTAAAGCTTGCAATAAAGGAAGGAATAAGAAGGTTCTCTCCGTTGAGTTCCACCTTAAAACCAAGACTCTGAGCAAGTATACTGAGCGGCCCAATAAGAAAATGTCACGTAGGCGTACTCTACTGACAGCCGACCTGTCACAGACTGACAAATACCAAAAGTCTTACTTTAGCTTTCTCCAGAGAGCTGGTAGGCAAGCATGGTCTTTCAGGCGTTTTTGACAAGATTTAAAGCTTAAATAGAGCCATTTGAATCAATCAGATACAAGAGACTTACTTGAGAAGATTCAACTCCAACGGGAAGATTTTCAAGAAGGTCTATACAAGAACAAGCATTCTCTACACTCATAACATACTACGAAGCACTCAAAATCACCTTTATTTCTCAAGTGTTTTATATTTGTAGAGAGCATTTCAAACCCTCTGTAACTGAGCTTATAGTTATATCCAAACCTTTTAAAGAGATAATCCATCCTTAAAGCCTTGAGCTAAACTTGTAAGGATTATCTCACAAACAGTTGGAACCAAACCCTACTCAAAACCCTACCCCAGAGTTAGGTTGAGAGTTAGAGTTAAGAGGCGTTAGTAAGCTGATTGTTGTTATCAGTCTGAAAGCTGGTTGTTTTTGGGGACTAGGACCTGGAACCATCCTAGTGATCAAATATCCTTAGAGAGGATTAATTTGATCAGTGCACTTTGGCACTATAACACAAGGAATTCCAAGTGAAAGGAATTCTCCTGTTTAATCAGGACAGTGGACGTAGGAGATTCATCTCTGAACCACTTTACATCTTGTGTATTTACTTTATGCTATTTCTCTAAGTGTGTGTTACTTAAACAAGTTTTTATCAAACAAAACGATGTTTTCATAAGGGCTCACTAATCCGCATTTGAAAGCTAATTAAATAGTAGTTCAACTGAAAGTCTTGAGCTTTCAGTGGAGCTGATATCTCAGTAAGCTTTCATAAGTAAATCTCAGCAGACTTCAAAGTCCACTGACGATCTACTGTCTTGAGTAGTCTGATAAGTTTTGAGAAGAAGTTTGAATTTGTAACTACAGGTGTATTCCCCCCCCCCATACACCTGTTTTAACTCATTTCGGGACCAACAGTCTGACTGGGGAAATGATTGATGCTGAGATCAATCCTGGCCCTTCATTTCAAAAAATTTCAAATTCAGGACTAATCTCAACCCCACGTCTGAGTAACTATTCATTTCATATCAATCAAGAATGTCATTTGAGAAATTTACGCAAACACAAACGCACTAAGCACACTGAACTTTCTCTCGTTCAAATTCTCATCTTGAAAATTTCTCAAAAACCTAATTCTCTAAATGGCATTCAATGACACCACTTGGTCTGCAGACAATCTTGAGGATGTTGTCAAGAGCAAGTTGGTAAAAATGGAGCACATCTTGTCCATGGATGCACCCAGCCAAACAGTTATCGAGATTCTTCCAGTCTTCAAGTAGATTACTAACGCCAAGCTGGAAAAATTTGTCACGAAGAAACCCACGTACGTTCTTCTAAAGGTGGTGGTGGAAGCGTACCTAAACTTATTCCTTCTCAAAGGTGAACTATTCACAAAGGTATCTATGTTGGTGCCTACTGGGGAGAAGAACCAGGATGGCGAGGAGCTGTTCAATGTTGAGACCAGGACGATCGACCTGAGGAAGACCGTGAAGGAGGTGTACGAACTTCCATGCTCTGGAATTAATCCCAGGACATACAAGGAGAATAAGGAGGGTGAGCTCCTTAAGGAGTGAACGAAAATTGGGTCTCCAGAGTTCAGGGCGAGGCAACACAAGGAGACACTAAAGCCAGAGTACCGTGCTATGGTGGATATCATCTGCAAGATGATCATGGGCACAACTGGGTCTCACGAGAAGCTGAGCCTGCCAAAGCTGAGGATAATGGGGGCTTTGGTGGATGGCATTGAGGTAAATTGGGAGCAGTTCTTCATTGATCAAATCAGTCAGGCTGCTAGGGATAAGTTGAAGAAGGATGAGGAGAAGAAACATATCTCAGTAGGAGCCATCCTTCCCTTCGGCACGAGATTATCGATCCTGATAGCTCACGCATGTCAGGGCTGCACCTTTGACTGGGAGGATGACCTTTCATCCAAGAAGGTGATGTTCTCCACAGCAGCTGACACATATGCCATCCTTGGCATCCCTGATGCCAATGGTCCTCCTAAGGGCCAGAAGAAGAAACTAGCAACTTCAAAGGGCAAGAAGGTGGTGCCTACCCTGCTGGAGAAGGTAGAAGGTCTCCTGGAGGGAGGGAAGGAGACTGAGGAGGAGATAGCAGCTGAGAGGGAGGCTGAGAAGGAGAGAGAGGAGAAGGCTTTGGAGGAGAAGAAATCCAAGCTAAAGGTGGTGCGGAAGAGCAAGGCCACGGCTAAGGGAGTGCGAAAAAAGACTGAGAAGGTCTCCAAGAAGCCTACTTCTAAGACTGAGGAGACTGACGATGACGTCAGATCAGGGGGAGAAGAGTTGGTGGACAGGCCATTGAAGAGGCTGATGAAAGGGCCTAAGAGATCTCCGGCTAAGAAGCTAAGGGAGATAAGCTCAATTCGGGAGGAGTCAAGCTCTCCAAGAGCCTCTGACTTGGAGCAGGTTAGAGAAACGATCAATACTGCAGAGCTGCTGCAACCTGAATCCAATCCCACTGAACCCCAACCCTCAACCACATCCATCTCTGAGCCTATCCCAATTCACCCTAATCAAACCACATCCATCACTTAACCTACCCCTATCCACACTGAACCCACCCTACCATCATCAAACCCTGACCTTGCCCCTCCAATAAAAGAGTCAGAGCCCATAACTTCATCCATCACTGAGCCTCACCGAAACCCAGAACCAAACACTTCCACGCCCAACCTTGAAGACTTTCCATCTTACCCCAACCCCAAAGACTGCCCTAAAATCACTACCGAAGGAGACTCAGCCGATGAGTGTCTGGACACGGTGGAGGAGGAAGAACTGGATATCGGGTTGATGGGGGGGCATGTTTGAGAATACTCTCAAGGGGAACGCCTGTGAGTGGGCATCAAAGTGTTGGCCCAGCCTGCATAGATACAGGGAGCTTTGCTCGAATGTTATTAAACTCAAATACTGGCTCAACTTCAAGCAGTCAAATATGCAGGAGCAACATATGCTTGTCGATGCCAGAGGCTGAGAACACTGGGAGAAGGAGGAAGCTAGGTTATGCTCGTACTTTCAGATCACCAGTTGGCTGTAGTTGCTAAACTTCAAAAATTTTAAGCAACTGGTTGATAGACTGAAAGCTGGGATGCAGAAGGATTTTGAGGATGAGCCCAAGGAGGATGATGATGAGGATGATAACACTCTGGGCGGAGTGGATGAGAAAGAGGTAGAAGAAACTACAAAGGAGATAGATACAGTGGTCTCTGAGCCTAGTGCTCAGGGGAAAGGTGATTCAGGAACTGCGTCCAAGGGTGGAGCAGTTGATGAGACTAACAAGGTTGGTTCATCTGCCAATGACACATCAGCCTGTGAAGGGATTCCCTGCCCTGAGGCAAAGGAGGATGATGTGGAGGCACCAAAGGAGACTCCTAGTTCTGAGGGTATCTTACCCAAAGTTCGAGATGGCTCAGCTGTGCCTGAGCAGGTGGTTGTGACCACTCAACAATTGTCTTCAGTGCACCCTAAAGAGGGGACTGATGCAGGGGCTGACAAGGGAAAGCAGCCAATGATGGAGGAGGAAGAGGCTGATAATGAATTGGTCATCACTGACATCCGGGGAGGAAACTTTACCAGTATCATCGAGGTAAAGCAAGAGGAGACTACAGAGAACTTGGCTGAGCTAAGGGAAGAGGATCCAGAGGATCAGGGATGAAAAAGAAGAAGCAGCTAAGGCTCTCCGCAGGCATATCCGGTGGACCAAGTCAGCCTACAACACTCTCGCCAACAAAGAGCTTATCGCGCTGAAAAAGTCTATGGTTTGCATTGCCAAGTCAGTGAGGCAGGAGAGAAGAAAGATGAAGAAGCAGTTTAAGCAGACCCTGACCCTGCTCGAAGAGAAACATGAGCAAAGAATGACCAAGGCAGTGGAGCTTCTGGCAAGTCAGGCTAGAGAGCTTTTCACTCAGGCCCTAAATGACTCAGTGCCTAAGCTGACACTGGAGTCAGGGAAGATTGCTCAAATCTCTGAGAGTGTCACTCAGGGTTTGGCCAAGGCAGCTCAGGAGTCTACTTGAATTATCTCAGAAGCCAACCAGATTAGCGAAGAGATTGGGAAGGTGGAGGCCAGGATCCCACGGGCTGAGGAGAAACTCCACACCAACATGGAAATTTTTGGAAAGAAGGTGGAGGCCACCATAGCCAGTGTTTCGTTCGCTGGATCTGGAACTGCGAGTGGAGTGGGCATGTTGAAGGAAGGTGTGCTGGAGGTTCAGTCCTTGACATCTTCCATAGTCAACAATGGGTAGGAGGTCCTCACAGAGGCTCTGCCTCAGGCTAAGAATGATGCCAAAAAGGGGGAAGGAAAGAAGAAAAGATCCCACCCTGAGGCATCGAAGGCTCAGTCTACTCCAAGGAAGTCAGCGAGGTTAGCTGCAGTGGCAAGGGCTGATGATCCTTCTGTAGAACAAGTTCAAGCTCAACTTCTATCCATCCCTCAAAGAAGCTCAGAGCGCTCACCTCTTAGCATAAGGAAGAATCCGATTTCCTTAGACACCAATGAAGTGGCGTCCTTGTGCGAAGAAGTTTGTGGTCTGCCCCATGAGAAAAGTGAGGCTCAACGCAGGACTGAAATTGCTGAAAAGGAGAAAATGCGCATCCTTGAGAAGAAGGTTGAAAAGCTTTCAGAGCTCACTGAGCTTCAACAAAGGGAGCTGGATGATGGGATCATGAGCATGCTAAGGAGAAAGAAGGCGAAGCCTGAGCCGAGGAAGTACAGAAAGAGGCCAACAACAAGGAAATCAACAATCTTTCAAGTTAGAAAGCCGGAGGTGACACTGAGGGAAGCTCTTGTCGATGAGTTCATCTCAGAGACTTTGAAAGAGTTTTAGATTGATGCAAGGGATGAGTTCGTCAGAATCTGGTACGTAGTGAAGAAATGGGGAGACACTGAAGACATCAATGCCCACTTCACTGACTACATGATGGACAATCACCCTAAACTCATTCAGAAGATCTTGGAGGAAGCTGAAGCAGCCAATGTCCAAGTGAAGGCTCCCTAACAAGAAGCTGTGTGAGAAGTTTGGTAAACTCATGCAGAGCCAGTTTGAAATGTCTATAATGGGTGAGATGAATTATTTCTTAGGTCTGCAGGTTAGGCAATCAAAAAAAAGGAATCTTCATCAATCAGGCTAAGTACATCAAAAACATGTTGGAGAAATTTGGAGTAGGATCTAGCAAAGCAGCCAAGATCCCTATGATGACAAATTTCAACATGGATCCAGATGAGTCTGGAGAGAGTGTGGACCAAACTCAGTACAGAGCACTTATTGGTTCTCTTCTGTACTTGACTGCAAGAAGACCAGATATAACCTTTGCAGTTGGTGTGTGTGCCAGATTTCAAGCTAATCCTAAGAAAAGTCATTTGGAAGCAGCTACGAAGATATTGAAGTATCTTAAAGGGACAGTGAATTTGGGGTTATGTTATCCTGCAGATGACAATTTAGAAAAGTGGTTATTCGGATTCAGATTATGGTGGGTGTAGAATAGATAGGAAGTCTACAAGTGGAACATGCAAATTTTTAGGGGATAAATTGGTATCATGGTTTTCTAAAAAGCAAACTTCAGTTGCTACATCAACCACATAAGCAGAGTACATGGCTGCAGGTAGCTGTTGCTCACAACTACTCTGGATTAGTCAACAGCTAAGGGACTACCAGATTAGAGCTAAGGATATTCCAATCTTCTGTGAGAGTAATAGTGCAATAACAATCACCCAGAATCCAGTTCTTCATACCAGATGAAAACATGTTGATATAAGGCATCATTTTATCAGAGATCATGTTGAGAAGGGAGATATAAGGATGGAAAAGATTGCTACAGAGAAGCAGAGAGCAGATATTTTGACCAATCCCTTGGCTGAAACTAGATTCAGAGAGTTAGCCTTTGAGTTGGGATTATTAGATCCAGAGACAGATTTGGTTTAGTGGGAACATCAGAGAAGTATCCTTTGTTTCATTTTATTACATAATTTTTATGTATTCAAACCAACATGCCTACAGGTTAGATATACCAGGGAAGTTACATCTCCAGATGAGGTATGTACCAGGTGAGGCGTGTAACAGGTGAGGTACATCCCAGATGAGGTGCAGAAATAGATTCCCGAGAAATCTAGAGATAAATCTGACCAGAACCAGATGAGGTTCCATCAGATGAGATGAAACACCAGACTAACCGTGGTATCATCTTATTACAATACCAGGTGACAGGTATGTATTTACTTATCTGGCCTCTGATCATTGGGATACACTTTCAAAATTAGTAAATACACTCAAAACGTTTCATCTTCAAGGTGTATTTAAGACTAGGGTAGAGGGCCTAGGCAATCATTTCGCTTTTTCTCTTGACTGCCACAAACCCCCTCGATCCCAGTCCCAATGACCATGACCACGCACTATATTAAATCTGTAACTTGACTTTTAATCGTGGCCGTCAGATTTAACAACAGTGCAATATGTCAATCAATTCAAAAATTGATTTTGTTCCCTAATTTAAATTTGGAATTTACACACGTTCACGCTTCATTAATTGTTCAAGCCACGCGTCTTGCCCTATTTAAATCAAATCCTTTTCAATCTGTCATTTCATGTTTCCTTACTCTCAAACCCTAACCTCTCTCTTTGCAAGTTCTCTCTCTCTCTCTCTCTCTCTCTCTCTCTCTCTCTCTCCCTCTCTCTCTCTTTCAGACATGGCACCCAAATGCAATTTCGACCCGGACCATGTGTGCAAGAAACTCAAGTTCGAAATGGTGGTTGATTTTTACACCACCAAGAACCCGGGAGCATTGGCAATTTTGGAACTGCTTCAGAGATCTGGAGTTGAGGAGTTGATTTCTAAAACTCCCAAGGATTTCCGTACCTTGGATGGGCATGCTGCCCAGTTTTTGGTCAGGATGAAGATACATGATGACCACATCTCGTCCAAACTCGACAAGGAGGATGTAGTATTTTCAAAGCACGATTTATGCAAACTCTTTGGAAATATCTCATCGGAAGGAGTGGATCCTTTGAAGTATAAGGAAGGTGAAACTGTGGAATCTTTCAAGATCTTTACCAGATCTTCTTGCCAGAATCTGACGAAGGGCTTTCTGGATAAGCATCTCAGATAAAAGTACAAGGTACTTTTTGACATTGTTGTGAAGGTGTTGATGTGTGAGAGCCATAGCACAGATGTCATCTTCACTGGCAGGCTCTGTGTTATGAGGGCTATTTTTTATGGTGTCAAATGCAATTGGGCCGAATTCTTCTGGGGCGTGTTGAGGAAGAATAAGTTGAAGGTGCAGAAGGAGGAGTGTCCCAGCTTGCCAGGAGAGCAACAATTTTTCTTCAATGCCAACGTGTCATTGGGCACAAAGCTCACACTGATCTTGGACTTCATCTTTCCAGAGAAGAAGTGGAAGGACTCCTGGTGCAAGGGCTTCCACAAGTCTAAGATCATCTTCTCCAAGGATGGGCCTCTCCATGGCCATCCTGATTCCGATGGAGAAGAGGCCATCCCTGCCCCTCCTCTCCAAGCAGTGTCGTCACCTGCTAAGGGCCAGAAGCCTAGGAAGAGCCAGAAGAAGAAGAAGGCTGAAGCTACTGGGTCTTCTACCATAGCTTTCTCTGGTTCATCAGAGGAGGACCAGATTCCCCTTCAAGCTGTCTTGAAGAAGAAGGGTGATGATGCTGAGGCTGCGAAGAAGGCAGGAGCAGCCAAGAGGAAGCAGAGGCCATATGATGCCAGAAAAGCCTCTGCAAAGAAGCCCATAACTTCAAGAAGGGCTAAGAAGACTCTTCTGGTGGATGAGCCATTAGAAGAAGAGGTGGAGGAAGAAGAAGTTGAAGAGGTTGAGCCTCTTAAGAAGAAGTCCAAGGCCATGAGGGTCATCCTTCAAGAGTCAGACTCTGGCTTTGACCTGGGAGATGCTCTGGAGCAGGCCATAGAGGAGGCCTCTCACCTGATGGAGGAAGCCACAGCTTCAGAACAGGTAAACCCCTCTGATCCCCCATCTATCCCCATAGACCTTGTAACCCCCACTACATCTCCCCCATAAACCCTTACACAAAATCCCTCCCCTGCTCCTGGTGCCCCTATTCCTTCACCAGAGCAGCCCCTGCCTGATACACCCATATGCACTCCCTCCACTATCCCTACTCAAATACCCTCTCCCCCCACTTCACACAACCCTCTCCCCACAAATCCTTCTCCCCCAGCCTCTGTACCAGAGGTGCCATCAACCTCTGGTGCAGAACAACCCCTTCCACCCTCCTCCTCTTCTCAAATTCCCATCCCAGCCTCTGTGCCAGAAGTTCCATCCACTTCTTCTGGTGTAGAACAACCTTTTCCCTCTATCCCTACCTCACAAATTCCTATCCCTCCCCAATCTCACACTGAACAGATTCCCCCCGCTTCTATGGCTTTGGGATTCTCTGCTCCCCCTCCCTCTCCCACATGCCTATCTAGCGATGATAGTGAAGATGAGGATGCTTCACTTGAGCCTGCTAACTTAGCCCCATCCTCCTCTGCCTCTGGGCCCAAACCCTTTTTCTTCTCATCTGATGAAATGTGTCTCATTAGGCAGAGCATGAGTGTAAGTGCTCAGCTCTGGCTAAGAGAGCACTTCCCTATCCTTTTGGAGCACTTACAACTTTTGGCAGATCTGACTGACGCCAAGGTCTGGAGCAAGGCCAGGCTTGAAGATATAGAGGACCTGGTGTTGTTGCTTGAGAAAATAGGCCCTTCTACCTTTACTGCCTGGGAGATTTATATCAAGAGGAAGCTAAATCTCCAGAATCCTGCGGAGCTTGAGACTCCAGAGACAGCCAAGGTGGTGATTCGCACCTTGTTGATCCAGCAGGAAGTGATGATCTCCCCAGAAGGCCCCTCATACAAGTTTGGTCCTCACTTCACATTTCCTCCAGAGCTCTACTCTGATGAAGAGAATTTTGATGTCACTCATGCAGTCCTCCAGAAGATAAAGCTGTTCTTCAATGAACAAATCCAGCAGATTGGCAGATTCTCGAAGGTAATGCAGCACTTGGCGCCTGCTCTGGTTGAGCACCAGATCAAAGATGAGAGGAGAAAGTTATTGAAGCAGATTAAGAATGTCTTTGCCTCTGCCAAAGTTGCTTTCAAGTCTGACTGCCTCTACTTGAAGATGGATGTGCATGAAAGCCAGAGGCAGATCCAGCAGTATGTTTTGGACCAGGTGAGACCTGTTTCAGTGCTGAAAGTGGAAATGGCCTCTCAAATGCTGCAAACGACAAAGCTCAAGGACTCCCTCCAGGAGATGCTCGAAAAGCAAGAGAAGCTGGTTGCTGAATCAAAAGCCTACCTGGAGGAGGCCAGGTAACTTCGTGATCTTCGCTCTTCCTCCTCCACTGCCTTGCCTGATCTCATAAGGCAGGTGGTGCAGCCCTTGTTTGATGAAGTTAAAAAGGGGGAAGAGCAGGCCATAAATGATCTGACGAAGACCACCCTGGAGACCCTCTTTAGCCATGGGGCTCGTCTGGACCTGCTGGAAAAAACTTTGGCCCAGGCTGAGCTGCAGAAGAAGAAGAAGGAAGAGTTGAAATCTCTTACCATGGCTAAGCAGCTGGCGGCATAAGAAGAGATCACTGATACAGAGCAGGATCCTATTTCCGTTTTTGGACCTGCTAAGAGGAAGATAAGAAGTAAAGAAGAGCTTCCTTGAATCTGTTGTTGAAGAGGCAGAGAAAAGATTCAAGGAAGAGACACCTGAAGAGAGGCAAGCCAGGATAAGGAAGAACATAGATGGAGAGCAGAGGCTCCGATATGTTAGGAGGCAAAATAAGAAGACCAGAGAACCTGGCATCACTCCTGGTGCAAGTGGATGCATCCAGAGAAGGAAGGCTCATGTCGAAGTGATGGAGATTTTGCCTCTCAGGACAGAAGGGTCTTTTGACTCAACTGTGCCTGTCCCTCTGATAGAGAAATGGAGAGAAGCCAAAACCTTATGGTTTATCCAGCATTACATTCAGAGGCCTCCACCAGAGGATGATGCGCTCATCAATAGGACTTTCCACACTTGGATGAAGGCATATGATGCAGGGCTGTACAAGCAGCTGATGGATTCAACCATAGAATTCAACCTGGAAGTCACTGCCCCTGAATTCCATTATCTTAACACTCCCATGATAGGGGACCAGGTGGATTGGGCAGAGCTGAAGAAGCTGTACAAGACCAAGGTGTTGGCAAACTTCACTCCAACATCTTCTGCAGAGCTCAAGGCCATTCAAGATAGATTCTTCGACTGGTTACTGGTGCCTAAAGAAAATAGAATATATGCTTAGAATAGGACCAGAATTGCATTGTAATCTGTAATCCTATTTGTCCTTATTATTAATGAAACATCATATCTTCTCTATCTTTAAGACAGCTCCTTGTTGTCTTCTTATTTGCCTGATAAGATCTATTCTAAGATCTTATCCCTTTTTTGTTTTCATGCTTAAGTGTTTATGTTTTGATCAGTTCTGGTTGTGTTTTAACTCCATCAAAAAGGGGGAAATTGTTAGGATAAAAGTTGTTAGTTTTGATGAGTTAAAACAAACCAGAATATGTAATAGGACCATCTGGACCTATTAGCCAGATGAGGAACTAGATTAGGACTTAGTCTAGGGGGAACTGTCAGACCAGAAGAGTCACCAGAAGACCTACCAGAAGACCTTCCAGAGGACTTCACCAGTGGACTTCACCAGAGGACTCCACCAGAAGACTTCACCAGATGAGACTGACCAGAGGCAAAGAACCTTCCCCAGACCAGACGAGTCTGGTGAAACAAAAGATACTCAGAATCATCTCCTGATTCTCCTGAGTAATCTGTTTCTTAACCAACTCTGGTCCAGAAGATATTGAGGTTGCCTGGTGTCTGGTCCTGCCTTCTCTGGAGAGAATCAGAGTTAGGCATTAGAAGCATTTGACCATTGGTGATTTAAATCAAGTCAACAAGATCAGATTGGAAAGTTTTGAAGTCAATCAATCCAAGGATCTCACCAACCCAATCAATCAATTAGGGAATTGATTGATTGGAAGCTTCCTTAAATAGAGATATGATTAGATTAGCTCTCCAGCGGCTAAACCCTAATCACCTCTATAAATACAAGAGTGCAGACTCAAAGAAAGGCTCTAGATTCTCACGCGTAAGAAGTCATATTCCAAGCCTTTGTCCTATCACTCTTAGCACTCTTATTGCTCTTATTTTACATATTACTCTCAAAGGAGTAGTTGGATCTCAACATGTTCATCTCAAGAAAAGGTTGAAGATTGTAGACTTTAGATCTAAGTTAGATCTAAAGGGATTGTAAGAAGGAACTGGTACTTCACAATTCCAGTACGCAAGTTGGTTGTTGGTTGGTTAGTGAGACCCCTTTGATAAAAGGGAGAGTGGACGTAGGATATTGAAATCCGAACCACTATAAATCTGGTCCATTTACTGTTTTTTTCAATTTTGTCTTGTTTTAATTATTGTGCTCTTATAAAAGATCTTGTTAAAAGACATAACCTTTAAAGCTTCCGCAATTAATCTATCTAGTGGGACCAACAAATTGGAAAGGTATGCTTCTCATTTGATTAATAATGATGACAGGAAGGCAAAGAGATTTGTTCAAAACCTACGTCCAGAGATTAGTACCATCTTAGAAGCACAAGATATTATGCCCAGATGTTCGAGAAAGCTCAAACGATAGCAGCGTGTATGAAACCAGAAGAAGTAAGAATTTCATAATCACAGCCAAATAGGTTGGTGCGAAATAAGGAGGAAATTTTAAGCAAGTAAAAGAACCTGGACATGAGGTATGTTATAAGAACATTCCAGACAATGCCTGAAAGGAACATGAGGTATGTTATAAGTGTAAAGAACCTGGACATCTTATAATAGGGGTATGTTATAAGTGTAAATGAAAGCCCAGAAATTATTGAGGAAAGGAAAGAATACAGTATTTCTAGTAAATATTGTAGCAACAGAATCTAATGGTCCAACATTGGATGACGTGCCAGTAGTATGTGAATACAAGGATGTATTCCCAGATGATTTACTAAGATTACCCCCAGATCGTCAGTTGGAGTTCACTATTGATTTGATACCTAGAGCCGCACCTGTTTCTAAAGCATCTTACAGAATGGCACCAAAGGAGTTACAGGAGCTGAAGGTGCAATTACAAGAATTACTGGACAAAAGACGTTATTCGACCAAGTGTGTCACCATGGGGTGCACCAGTATTATTTATGAAAAAGAAATATGGATCGTTGAGGATGTGCATCGATTATCGAGAACTGAATAAGCTCACTATCAAGAATAAATACCCACTTCCCATAATCGAAGATCTGTTTGATCAGTTAAGAGGAGCTTGTGTATTTTCAAAAATTGATTAAAACTATATTCTGAAGACGGTATTCAGAACCCGATATGGTCATTATGAGTTTGTAGTGTTACCATTTGGACTCAGTAATGCGCCAGCTATATTCATGGATTTGATGAATCGGGTATTTCATCAATATTTAGATCAATTTGTGATTGTCTTTATTGATGATATTCTAGTATATTCAAGAACTTAGGAGCAGCATACAGAACACCTTCGAATTACATTGGAAACTCTGAGGAAAGAGAAATTGTATGCTAAATTCAAGAAGTGTGAATTCTGGTTGGATAAAGTTGTATTTCTTGGACATACGGTTTCAGCTTCGGGAACAGAAGTTGACCCAACAAAGGTAGAAGCTGTAAACCAATGGAAGACACCAATTAATGTGAACGAAGTCAGGAGTTTTCTTGGGTTAGCCTGGTATTATCGAAGATTCATTGAAGGGTTTGCTCGGATTGTAAAACCCTTGACTCAGTTGACTCGGAAAGAAACAAAGTTTGAATGGATAGAAGAATGTGAAAGGAGTTTTCAAGAATTAAAGCAAAGACTAACAACGGCCCCAGTTCTTACAATTCCTGAAGGTACAGAAGGATTTATTGTGTACAGTGATGCTTCTAAACAAGGCTTGGGATGTGTACTTATGCAGAATGGGAAAGTAGTAGCATACGCATCAAGATAATTAAAACCACATGAGCAGAACTATCCTACGCATAATTTAGAGCTAGCAGCAGTTGTGTATGCACTCAAAATTTGGAGGCATTACTTGTATAGAAGTAAATGTCAGATCTACACAGATCATAAGAGTTTGAAGTATATCTTCGAACAGAAGGAGTTGAACATGAGGTAAAGAAGATGGTTAGAGTTGGTAAAAGATTATGATTGTGAAATATTGTACCATCCAGGAAGGGCAAATGTAGTAGCAGATGCCTTAAGTCACAAGGGAAAGATCAATGCTTTGATTGTGATACCATTTTTTAAGGAAAGAATAGCAAAAGCTCAATATGGCGATGCATTCTTAGAGAAGATAAAACAAAAGATCAAGGAAGGTAAAGCAAAGGATTTTTCAGTATGTGAGGATGGTACATTGGTATGTCGAGGAAGAATATGTGTCCCAGAAAAAGAAGAACTCAAGAAGGAAATATTAGAAGAAGCACATTCTACACCATATACAGTTTATCCTGGAGGAACGAAAGTGTACCAAGAATTAAAGAAGTTGTTCTGGTGGAGAAATATGAAGAGGGATATTGGAAATTTCGTACATAAATGTTTGACATGTCAGCAGGTGAAAGCTGAGCATCAAAGACCATCAGGATTATTAAAGTCGCTTGAGATTCCTGAATGGAAGTGGGAACATATTACAATAGATTTTGTGGTAGGATTGTCCAAGTCAATACAAGGAAATGAAGCTATTTGGGTAATTATCGACAGATTGACCAAGACGGCACATTTCCTACCAATAAAGATGACGTTCACATTGGATAAATTGGCTCAGATTTATATCAAGGAAATTGTCCAATTACATGGAGTTCCAATTTCTATTGTGTCAGACAGAGATCCACGATTTACTTCAAGATTATGGCACAACCTTCAAGAAGCTATGGGCACAAAGTTAGAATTCAGTACAGCTTTTCATCATCAAATAGATGGTCAATCGGAAAGAACAATTTAAACTCTGGAAGATATGTTGAGAGCTTGTATCATCGATTTTGGAGGAAGTTGGGAAAGGTACCTACCTTTAGTGGGATTTGCCTACAACAATAGTTATCAGGCTACAATTAAAATGGCACCGTACGAAGCATTGTACGGAAGGAAGTGCAGATCTCCACTATGTTGGGATGAAATTGGAGAAAAGAAATTGTTAGGACCGGAATTGGTGGAAGAGACTAATAAGGTAGTAAATAAAATTAAAGAAAAGATGCAAGCAGCTCAAGATCGACATAAAACGTATGCGGATAGGCGAATGAAAGAATTAAGTTTTGAGATTGGAGACAAGGTATTCTTGAAAGTATCACCAATGAAAGGGATTTTCCGTTTCGGGAAAAGGGGAAAGTTAAAACCCAGGTATATTGGACCTTATGAGATATTGGAAAGAGTTGGAGATTTGGCTTATAGGCTAGCGTTACCACCATCCTTGGCAGGAGTACACAATGTATTCTGATGGTCCCGTTTTTAAAGACTTTTTCAGAACAAATGGGAATTCAGGAGCAAATTTTTTTTTTATTAAAACCTTTTCCTCAGGGAGTTCAGCAAGAGTGAATAATACTCAAGTCACTACATTGCTAAGAGTCAGAGCACTCAAGTCAGTGCAACTGACTTGCGAGCTCAGTCTCTTAACAAGGCAGTGACTCGAGAGGTTTCACTTCAAGACAATGTGATGCTTAGAGGCTGAGTTACCAAGTCAGTGTGAAGACTTGGAGACTCATACTCTAAGCAACACAGTGACTCGAGATGTTGAACTCTCGAGTGCGTTGCCTGAACTGGTCAGTGAGAAGGATTCTCCCTGACCTAAATACTTACCCAAAGTTTTCTTTAACAAAGCTTTCAGTGAGCAGATTTTCACAATACATTAGTAAATACCTAAGATAATAAAACGCTCAGTTTTACGTGGTTCAGGGAATCAATCTCTTACATCCACGGCCTGGTTTAATAGGAAATCCACTAACTGGGATTCTTATTTTTAACGTGCCAAGGTGCACCCAAATAAATACAACTATTGACCTTACTTAACTTCTTTCTTCCTTCACTTCTAACCTCAACCAACAAACCTAACAATAGGATTTTGGTTTCAATTTGGGTTTCTCCAACTAGGTGAGGTTTTCCCTTACAATGTGTTAGCCTAAAGCTAAGATTGGGAAAACCTCTCTAAGTTATGAGTTACAAGCTGTACACTCAAAATATATATGTGAAGACCCTAATGGTTAGTGTCCTAGGTGTAAGAAGTGCCTCCTTATACCTCCCTTTGAACTGCACTCAATCTGTTACACCCTCACAGCTTGTAGGTGTTGATTTCTCCTTCACACACCCTTCAAACCGCAGCTATGAGCTTGTATTTATAATGTGGATTCAAATGTTACTGTTGGAGAGAATTACATTTGAATCCAGCATTTAATGGTTTCAGCCACTTTTCTTGGAATGCGGCCATGCCAGTGTCAGATATGCTGTCTTGACGTGATTGGTCCACGTGGACTGGATCCAACGGATCTTAGGTTCAGTGAGCTTGATCAGGGTGCACTGACTTCAGATGGCTTATCCTTCACTGACTTGATGATCTTCAGTAGACACAACTGTCTTCAGTGTAGTTGTCCTTCGGTAGACTCTTGAAGATTTTTCCAAGAAGTTTGTCATAAGGCTGAATGACAAACTTCCCTGACCACAGTAGCCTGACTTCTTCATGGCCTACTTGGTACAGCACTGATCCTCCAGATCATGCTCTTCACTGAGTAGTCCACTGACTTAGCTTAGATCAGCAAGGTTTATACTCAGTGGGACATCCTTCAGGCTTCTCTTCAGGTTCAGGTCTCTGATTTGG
The DNA here is from genome assembly GCA_947034835.1 of Ballota nigra. Classification (NCBI taxonomy): domain Eukaryota; kingdom Viridiplantae; phylum Streptophyta; class Magnoliopsida; order Lamiales; family Lamiaceae; genus Ballota; species Ballota nigra. The sequence continues at coordinate 23,117,109 of OX344722.1, read as the reverse complement.
CTTCAGTCTTTTCTTCTTGATATTATCTTGATTTCCTCAGGCTGTGTTGCTGAGTTTCCCCTCGCTGAGTTCCCCCTCAATTGAGTGTTACCTCAACTGAGTTCTTCTCAACTGACAGCCTATTCTACTGAGAGCTAACATAGCCTGACCTGAAAGTAAAGATACAATCCTGACTGCTTTCAAACCTATTTCATGTTGTTTTGGAAAATCATCAAAACTAAAACATATCCCAACAATTTCCCCTTTTTTGATGATTCCAAAACTTATAACCAAATGATTTTCTATTACAAGTAGAATGTCAGAACACAGGTAATAGTTTGAAATATTCAGGAATTCCCGTAGTTTAAAACATTTAAGATCTGTTCGGTTGACTAATTTTTCTTAACAAAACTGGACCAGTGGTCATGTAAACAACCCGCTCTGATACCAATTGATGGTCCCATTTTTAAAGACTTTTTCAGGACAAATGGGAATTCAGGAGCAAAAAAAAATTGATTAAATTTCCTCATGGAGTTCAGCAAGAGTGAATAATACTCAAGTCACTGCATTGCTAAGAGTCAGAGCACTCAAGTCAGTGCAACTGACTTGCGAGCTAAGTCTCTTAACAAGGCAGTGATTCTAGAGGTTTCACTTCAAGTCACTCCGCTGCTTAAAGGCTAAGTTACCATGTCAGTGTGAAGACTTGGAGACTCATGCTCTAAGCAACACACTGACTCGAGATGCTGAACTCTCGAGTGCGTTGCCTGAACTGGCCAGTGAGAAGGATTCTCCCTGACCTAAATACTTAACCAAAGTTTTCTTTAACAATGCTCTCAGTAAGCAGATTTTCACAATACTTTAGTAAATACTTAAGACAATAAAACGCTCAGTTTAACGTGGTTCAGAGACTCAAGCTCTTACATCCACAGCCTGATTTAACTGGAAATCCACTAACTGGGATTCTTGTTTTTAACGTGCCAAGGTGCACCTTGATCAATACAACTATTGACCTTGCTTAACTTCCTTTCTTGCTTCACTTCTAACCTCAACCAACAAACCTAACAATAGGATTTTGGTTTCAATTTGGGTTTCTCCAACTAGGTGAGGTTTTCCCTTACAATGTGTTATCCCAAAAGCTAAGATTGGGAAAACCTCTCTAAGCTATGAGTTACAAGCTGGACACTAAAAATATATATGTGAAGACCCTAATGGTCAGTGTCCTAGGTGTAAGAAGTGCCTCCTTATACCTCCCTTTGAACTGCACTCAATCTGTTACACCCTCACAGCTCGTAGATGTTGATTTCTCCTTCACACACCCTTCAAACCGCAGCTATGAGCTTGTATTTATAATGTGGATTCAAATGTTACCGTAGGAGAGAATTACATTTGAATCCAGCATTTAATGGTTTCAACCACTTTTCTTGGAATGCGGCCTTGTCAGTGTCAAATATGCTGTCTTGACGTGATTGGTCCACGTGGATTAAATCCAACGGATCTTAGGTTCAGTGAGCTTGATCAGGGCGCACTGACTTCAGATGACTTATCCTTCACTGACTTGATGATCTTCAGTAGACACAATTGTCTTCACTGTAGTTGTCCTTCAGTAGACTCTTGAAGATCTTTCCAAGAAGTTTGTCATAAAGGCTGAATGACCAACTTCCCTGACCACAGTAGCCTGACTCCTTCAGGGCCTACTTGGTACAACACTAATCCTCCAGATCATACCCTTCACTGAGCAGTCCACTGACTTAGCTTAGATCAGCCAGGTTTATACTCAGTTGGACATCCTTCAGGCTTCTCTTCAGGTTTAGGTCTCTGACTTGGCTTCAGTCTTTTCTTCTTGATATCATCTTGATTTCTTCAGGCTGTGTTGCTGAGTTCCCCCTCGCCGAGTTCCCCCTCAATTGAGTGTTCTCTCAACTGACAGCTTATTCTACTGAGAGCTAACCTAGCCTGACCTGAAACTAAAGATACAATCCTCACTGCTTTCAAACCTATTTCATGTTGTTTTGGAAAATCATTAAAAATAAAACATATCCCAACAAGTATTCCATATCTCGATGCTCTGAAAGTATGTACCTAACCCTACTCATATAGTAAACCAACCTGAATTAGAAATTGATGCCAACTTAACCTATGAGGAAGTCCCTATAGCCATACTTGATAGAAAGCTTCATAGGTTAAGGAATAGAGATATTCCTATGGTTAAGGTCTAGTGGAATAGACATGGAATGGAAGAAGCTACGTGGGAACGAGAGGATGAAATCTTAGCAAAGTACCCTTACCTCAATATCCACGGTAACACTTGAAATTTCGAGGACGGAATTTATTTAAGGGGGTTAGACTATAATACCCTAGGTTTTCATGACCTTATCTTCTATACTATATACTTTATAATTCTTCATGAATCTATGTGACGCATTTACATCCAAATTTATGCAAAGGCACGTTTATGTGTTTTAATTACTCGATATTTACAATTAACATATTATTTGCTCAATACATGCTTATTCTTGAGACTTTATAATATTTATATGTTCTTTATTTTATGTCTTAAAGTGTTTAATTTAGGAATTAATGTATTCCTTAAGTATAGTAAATTATTTCATAAGATATAAGTTGTAAAAAGAATGTTTCTTTAAGAAACGAATTACGTATCGATTACTCGATATTTTCTATGATTAGTATATAGACTTTGTAATTTATTTAGAGTCCTAGAAGAGTTTTAATGTTATTACATAAAATAGTATAGGTAAATTTTATGCATAATGTACTTTAGAATTATTAAATAATTTAGAAAAAAAATCATAATTTTTTACTTATTAGTTTCAAAGCATAGATGTGTCATGACCACAAGATACAAGATTTCTCTTGAAATCTCTATGAATGTCGGCCATTTAGAGAAAGATTAGTAATATTGATGAAGCTTCAAGAGTTAAAGTCAAATTAAGAGAAGAAAAATCAAAATTAGTTACTAATCCCAAGTTGACATGTGTAAATTAAACCAACCTACAAGATTACTCATAATCTTCTTCAAAGTCGGCTAAATGGGATGGAGTAGCTTCCAAGATTGGCTCCTACTATAAATATATGACCATTCATGCAAAAATAATTATAAGCAAAAGTTTAAAAAAACCTGCAAGGTGGGGAATCACTTCACTCTTTACCGAGTATTTTATTATTATTTTAATTGCACTTATTAAATGTTGAATGTTAAATATTTTGAGTCTGGCCCGCTATCGACTGGCCCCTAAGATAGTCCAACTATATATTGGCAAATGAGATAGTCCAGTCACTCCGGCACCACGGGTTGGTCACGCCACCATAGGAGATACCCGGTGAAATTCTGGGGGCTCACATGTTATAAACAATTGATGTTTAGTTTGTACAATTAACAAGTGTAACACCCCTAAAATTATCAAGTTTTTTTTATTTTGAAAATACTTTGAAATATTCATTTTTGAATAGAGAGGTTGTGTTCATGTGATATATATGTAGATGTTGTTGTTGTTGTTGTTATTACTACTACTACTATTATTTTCAAAAGTAAAAGGTTTTAAATATTTATATATATATGCATATGTATCCTTGCATATGTATATATAAATATATTAGTATATATATATTTTTAAAGGTCACACATGTATTTATTATTTGGTTAATTAATATTAATTAGTAAATTAAAAGCTATCTTATATTTAGCCTCATTTCTCTCAAAAACTAGTTAATAGAATTTATGAATAACTTTATTAATATGTTGTCAAAAATCTTTCTTAATTATTAAAAGAATTATCACAATTTCTTCATGGTTGTGTTTTTTTATCATTTTTCACACATGTTAAAAACCTAGTGTATTTAATATTGGCTCTAATTTTAATTCTCATTATTGTTATTAATTCTTATTTAATTCTCATAATTATTATTAATATTCTTATAACTGTTATTAATATTTTTATTTAATTCCCATGATTGCTATTAAAAATTTCATTGTATTTAAGATCTTGAATGGTTGAAAGAAATTAATTTTCCATTACCACCCACGTTCATTTCTCTCCATTGAAACCGGCGTACAACATAAATTTATTATACTTCACTCAAATTTGAGAAAAATATTATAACAAATACCCGTTATATTTACTCTTTTCGAAGAAGGCCATATTCGAGATACTCCTCAATATGTCTTTTAAGCAAGCTTATACTATAATGACCGTGAGTTAAATATTTCTATTTTGTATCTGCATACACGACATTGATTCCAGGTGGGGATTTCTATCTTCTAAGTTTGTCACTATTAAATGTGATATGTGATTTTAATAATGTTCATGTGAAATATGTATGAGGATAGGGTCTTCTGACCTTTATAAACGAGGTGAAGATAGGTTTTTGACCTTTATAAACGAGGTGACGATAGGTCTTCTGACCTTTATAAACAAGGTGATGATAGGTCTTCTGACCTTTATAAACGAGGCGATGACATTAAAATTCATATTTACGTGATTGCTTAATTTCAATTATTTATTATATTTAGTTTTGACAAGCTTGTCCCCACTGAGTTGTGGTTTCACTCACCCTATTTATTTTAACATTTTTCAGATTGTGGAGCTGGTGGCAAGGAGAGGCGATGGATGACATTGAATTAAATTATTTAATGATAAAAAAAACTAATTTGTATTTTAAATTTATTTTTAAAAGTTATTAAATCTTTAAGTCTTCCGTTGTTGTCAAAGTAATTTCTATGTTGAAATTTTTAATTCACGCCTCTTATTGTAAATTAATCATGTGTTTTATGTAAAAATTTAATATTATAAAAATTGGGGCGTGACAGAGTGGTATCAGAGCAGGTCTACGTTTCTGTAGTCTTGTTAAATAAATTGTTATTTTAAGAGTCAAAATTATTTACAGTGTACTCTGTTAATGCGGAAAATTCATAAGTAAAAGTCGTCCATCACCGCCTCCCGCTTCGGCTCTCAAAGGTACATGCATTACATAAATTATTTTATTTTTCAATTAAAAGTTATATTATGTCAAGATCATTATACAAAGTATATTTTTACATGAAATTTTTCATTGCATGCATGCATACACCATCAATATATTTCTTAAATTATGAGGACAAAAAAATTTCTAAGTGGGGTAGGATTTAACACCCTTAATTTTCTAGTAAAGTATTTCGAGATACATGCATCATTCAACATTGCAAGTTTAATTTAAAGTTATTTTATGTTGTAAAATTATGCCATCAAATTATTACAAAGTTATGATATGTTATGACCTCGATTAAATTTTTTTTAAAGGTACGACCACTATTAGATTGACATGACTATTTCAAAGTTCAACGCATGCATACATCACTTTAGTACTGATTTTCGAGGATGAAAATATTTTTAAGAGGGGTAGAATGTAACACCCCTAAAAATATCAAGTTTTTTTTATTTTGAAAATACTTTGAAATATTCATTTTTGAATAGAGAGGTTGTGTTCATGTGATATATATGTAGATGTTGTTGTTGTTGTTATTACTACTACTACTATTATTTTCAAAAGTAAAAGGTTTTAAATATGTATATATATGCATATGTATATATAAATATATTAGTATATATATATTTTTAAAGGTCACACATGTATTTATTATTTGGTTAATTAATATTAATTAGTAAATTAAAAGTTATCTTATATTTAGCCTCATTAATATTAATTAGTAAATTAATCATGTGTTTACAAACACTTATCCCTTCCACTTTTAAATTTTTACAGATGTTGTGGATCCTTACGTGGGTGAATGAACTCGGTGGTCTGTGGAGTCTTCTTAAAAACTTTATATTTTAAGAACAATATTTTGAATTTTAGATTGTAACTTACGCTACGGTCATACTTATTTACTACTTCCGCTGTGTAGATGTGTGTCGTGTGTATATTTTAATACAAAGTACTATTTTAGTAACGTTCCTACTTGTGCCACATCATATTTTCCGTACTATTTTAAGTGGGGACGTTACAGCAACCGTCCTTGCATGAATTGGGTAATGGCATTTAATGCACCATTTAATGCTTGCCCGTTGAAAGTGCAGTCATAAGTGTGTGTCCTCTCTGGATTGGTCCACGTCATCAGGTTGGTGAGAATGTCAGAACTTATTCCTGAGCTTCAGGCTTGTCTTATTAAGTTCTTTTTTTCTCGAGCATAACGATCTTGTCCTGACGTTGACATTCCTTTTGCATTGCTTGGATCTACTCCAAGTCTTTCCCATTTACTCAATATCATCTTGTTCCCTACAGGACTGAGTTAGTAATGACCTCAGGGTCATACTCTTCATCACTGACACTTATTCAGCCATCTTAGATAGACTGCCGTAAGTTCAGGATGGTGCCCTGCATCTTCAGGCTCTTAGTCTTGATTGACATCAGTGAGTGCTCCTCTCACTGAGTACCTGTGAAGTGTAAAATAACTAAGTATATAACCTAACCAAGACTAGCCTGACTACAAATGCATAACATCTTTTCAGGGGCTTTGGGATCTAATCATAACTGACATTATCCCAACAATAACTTACCTAAAATTTCTTAAATAAATGTCTACAATGATGGGCTACTGTTTTCTTTATTTTAAACATGTTATAGTTGATAAGTAGAATTCATATAGAAATATGGAGTGAAATAGAAGGCAAATTTGATATATTGGCACAAAATGGTGTTTGGATATGAACAGTGGGACTACTATACACTGCAACAAACATAAATTTTTATGGGAGTTCATTAAAGAAAAATTTAAAAGGTAGGCAGGGAAGTAGGACGAAGAGAGATAAATGTGGTGAATTTAGAGAGGTGGGATATTGGGAGGTGGATAGGATAAAGCGACCGCTTTTTTCCCTTCTTCAATGGCTATAAATATAGTTGATGTACCTACGAAGAACTTGTGGATAAAGCCCACTTAGGCATGAATCAACTTGAGAGAAATTGATGACAAGAATCTTTATATTTTTCACCACTTCTCTTGAATAATAAAGGTATTTGGTTCTAAAACTTGAGGAGATTGCCACCGTTCCTTAAAATCACTCCTCATTGTCTTTTTTTATTTTAATACTAATGAGCTGGAATTCCAGAATCAGTCCAATACAATGTTTGCATTTCATATGAAAAAAATGGTCTTTTAATTAGATGTTAACTTAGCAAACAAATTTGCTATAATATTATTTTTTCAGGTGACCCTATTAAATTTGCTACAATATCATTTTGGAGTGTCTCAATTGTTAATAGTCAACGAATAACCAAATTCCTGAGAATTGAAGTATGGTTATTGTTCTTACAAGTATCACACCCTGATCATCTTTTACAATTGGGGTAACTAGTAACATGTTATGAGTGTGTTACTCGTATAATGTTTGTGCCTTCTTTTCATTGTTGGATTCTTTTTTTCTTCATTTGGTTGTACTTTTATAAGGAAATTTAATGTTGTGGCTTCAGTTTGAAACGATAGCAGAACGAATTAAAGCAGTTGATCTTGTTGTCGCTATGGTGGAAGAAATGCTGAAACAGGCGAAATTAAACAGTGGAGTTAAGGTATTTTTAAACCTTGCAGATGTTGTAAACCGCCCGATTTAGAATTTTGTGACCAATTCAACAACTGGCATACCTCAAGTTGATCTTTGATTAAGTACTAGTGTCTTTTTGGGATTCGAGGTAGACCCTGCAGTGAACATTTCCCGTATTCGTGGTCCTAATGTGAGTTTTTCATTTATTCATTTATTTTAGTACATTTACTCACCAACTTATGGCTGGAAATTTGCGACCTTCTATTTCTCTTCTTCTTCCATAAAAAAGATTGTATATTGAGGTCTATTATTGATTTGGGTTGTAAATGATAGATGGGTTCTCTGTGACATACATTTTTCTGTAGAGGATTGGAGATTCTTCAATGCTATCAAAGTGTGGATTTCATGTTGAGCTCAGCGCTCGAGAGAAGGCCGCGAGTATTACTTTTTTTTTCCCTTTTGTGTTTATGTCTAGCTTGGTTTTTGGTATTAAATTTAGTGTGATCGTTTGTTGCTTTTCCGATGAATAATAATCGTTTCTGTCTGAATGTGGGTATGGGTATGCATTTAAGTTGTTTCTGTAACTATGTTCGAAGTGTTAAATCAGAAAAGATAGCTTCAAATTTTTGGGGTATGCAGTGGGTTCCAATGTAGAAGAAGATCTGGAAAACCATTCACTATTTGTATCCAAAATTCATGTCTCATTGGTGCCGCCAGCCGATAAGATGACTAATTCTCATATGATATAGAGTCTTGTTGGGACAATGTCAGTTTTGAGTTGATCCCAAAGACTTAGAAAAGATGATTTGCCTAAGTGTGTAATAGTCAGGCTAGTCTTGTTAGGCTATAATATTTTTCATTCACAGGTACTCAGTGAGAGGAGAACTCACTGATGACAATCAAGACTGAAGCCTGAAGAACACAAGAACTCCATCACTGAACTTATGTTAGTCTTTCTAAGCTGGCTAAGTAAGTGTCAGGATGAAGAGCATGATCTTGAGATCATTGCTAACTCACGGGCCTAAAGGAGTTAGGCTGCCTGAGTATTTGGGTAAGACTTGGAGTAGGATCCAAGCAAGCAAAAGGAATGTCAGCAATGGGCCATGTACGAAGATGAGAACAATGATGAACTTAGAAAAGACAAGACTGAACTAAATAATGAGTTCTGACATTCTCACCTACCTGATGATGTGGACCAATCGGGAGAGGATAACGCGCATACGGACCTGACATCAAGCCTGAGCATTCCTGCAGTTTTCAATGGACATGCCTTTAATGAATTTACCAAATCCATGCAAATAGGCGGTTGCATGAAGGATGATGACCGTTGAAGTATCCTACAAGAAAGATGACTAGGAAGTTATCTCTCCAACGGATGGGTTTTTCAAAATCATCTATAAATACAGAAGACCTTGACCCAGACAAGGTTACGGGAAATTTCAAAGTTAAGAAATTACTCAAGACTCTCAAGCAATCAAAGCACTCGAAACCCGTTTAATTTCCCAAGTATTTCTACTAGTCTGAGTCATTCTGTAATCCATTGAGCTTACTCATATATATCTTAAGCTTAGAGTGATAATCCAATCCTTAGCATAGGTTTGCCTTATAAGGATTATCACAACTTAGTTGGAATCCAAACTGAAACCAAAACCCTAAGCTGGGTCAGTGTTAGGTTTGTTGGTGAAGGTTATAAAGTGGTTAGGAGAAGGAGGACTAGAACTCAAATTCTAGGGATCGGTGAGACTAGTCATTGTGCACCTTGGCACGTTAAAAACAAGTTAATCCATTAAGGGATTCTCCTGTTAAATCAGGACCGTGGACTTAGGAGCTTGAGTCTCTGAACCACGTTAAACGCTCTGAGTTATTTACTGCTTTAATATTGTGCTTAATTGTTTATCATTATTATTCATTGCATACTTTGTCAGTGTTGAATCAATCAGCCTGGCCTTTGAACTCATTGCACTTCCCTTCTAATCACGGCTTCTTAAGTAATAAAAACTCAGTTTTCAGAAAGCAACATAACAAGTCTATAAACTTTTAGGTCTCACACATTTCCGCACTCAGGCATAAATAGATAGTTAGCCAACTGACTTGCTTCAGAGCAGTTAGTAGGTGTATTATCTATTCAGTGCCTAACACTAAGACTCTGAGTTAAGGGAAGGAAAGTAAAATTTGTATACGTGTATTTTCCCCCCATACATGTATCACTCAGATTTGTCCGGGACCAACAAGCCTAATTTTGTTAATTTAGTTGAGCAGTAATTGAGGTGAGTATTTTAACTACATATAAGATGTACTCCTATTAAAAACTGGTGAATATACATTAGAACTAGAATTGTTATTGGTACATTAAGCATTCCAAAGATGAGTTAATTTGACTAGTGTAGTTGGCTGTAATGGAATTTAGGAATTAGGAGTTGAATCAGGCTTAAAACTAGTTATTCAATCCCTGTTGTTTTTTGTGCAAGAAATAGAATAGCTAAAGATTTACTTTATTTTTTTCTTTATTAAATTATGTTTACTGCAGTATGAAGCGGGTGATTTGGTTAGAACTGGTTGGTTTATCAACAAGATACTTATAAGCTTCACTTTTGAATTAGTCTTTTTATCAGTCTGACACAAATTTTCAATACATGATGTGCTCAATAAAAAAACTGAAAATTGTTAACTTGGTTCTTATTTTGCTGATTTTATATATATAAAGAATTTTTACATTCTTGAAAAGACATGATTGGTTTGGTTTCTAGTTAAGTGGAATATAGACATTTGTGTTAATATTATATATTTTGTGGAAATAATTTATTTCAATATGAAGATTAATTTGATTTGTATGTTTGCTAGAATATTATTAATTTTTCAATGTAGTGATGAGAGCTACGAAAAGGGTGCATGAATGTTGCTTGGGAACAGAAGAAAAATGCACAAGTTGTTTGAAATTTTTGTAAATGAATGTTAAGACATTTATCTAATTTGTAGTTTAAACTTTTGTAAACTAATATTTATGGTATTTTGTTGATGGTGTGGAACACTTTTATGAGCTTCTATTGTACAATGATTGTGTAGTATTTGGAATGAATGTTGATGGTATTATGGTTATTTTTGCTTAAATTTAGTCTTGAAATTTATTGCAGGTTTTATTATATATTTACATAATTGAAATATAAAAAATACAATATAGCTCATATTTAGGAATGACAAAGGAGCAAAACTGATGTAGTAAATAAAAAAAGACAATTATTTATAAATGTTAACTATCCAAGAAATTTATGAGATATCTATGCGTATTTTAATGGAAAGACAACGGTCCAAATACGATGTTGTTAACATGAACAGACAATGATTAATAACCATTATGTTTCCTTGAAATTTAAGAAAAATATATGGTACGATAACTTCTTTTTTAAAGAAAGACAACGGTTATAAGATGTTAGCATTACAGAACAACGGTTGAGCACTGTTATCTATCCCTAATATTTATGAAATTATTCTGCTACAACAACATATTTGATTAGTGATACACAACTGTTCTGAACTGTTGTAGTAATCGAGGAAATACAACAGTTAGTTGACCGTCGTCTATTTATATCCACGTACTACAACGGGATCTTCTACATCGGGTATTTTTTTAGATACACAATGGTTTTGAACCATTGTAAAATCTCTTTTTTCTTGTAGTGGGTTTACTTCTGCCTCGTTCATAATTCATTCCATATTATTTTTCCTTGTCTTGCTCAATATTTTCTTATCTTTACAACAATTGTATTATCTGCTTACATTAATTTAATCATAATAGTACAATACCCACATCCATCTCATGTCACCCACAATAACTCATTCCTAATTTTTGGGGGGTAAATTTCACCAAACCCCCATGTGGTTTGAAAAATAGGCATAAAACGCCCATGTGCTTTAAAAATTGTGCAAAACCCCCTTATGGTTTTATAAATATAGCACACACTCCCTTTAAAAAAAACAATGTTAATTAATGCCTATGGCCCGTTATATTCTTCTAGCTGGTTGACTTTCTCTTATAAATCACAAAAAATGCAAACTAGGGTTCGTTTCCAAATACAATTTCAAAACCTATACAAAAAAATTTTAGAAATCAGTGAACTTCTTGAAGAAAATTGATTATTTTGAACGAGAAGTGTGCAAGGTAGGTTCAAGTTTCTCGTGTATTGATATTATTAAAATATTTTTTTTTACAGAAATTACACATGAATTGGCGCAACTATTTTGTTATCTTATTTTTTCTTTCATTCTCTATATATAGTTTCTCTAAAATACACGACTCAAATGTTATTACACAGTGAACCTATTCATGGTGCCCAACTTTATTTGGTGCTCACTGTTATTAAAGTTGTTATCTTAGTTATCTTCTATGTATTTGTATTTAGTGTCTCTGTATATGTCATCACGTAATAAACATATTCATAGTGTGTGGTTGTATTTGGTGCTCGTGGTATGTGATTAGTGTGATAATTGCTTGAAATTTGTGAACTTATTTTTGTCTAATTTTATAAGATTTCTTGCATTTGTTTACATTAATTTGATTATTTGTGCTTAATTATCGAGAAAGGTGTTTGTGCCAATTTTATAGGAAAAATGGAGGAAACAGATGAAATCGGAGCAAAACAAGCACCACTACAAGAAAAAAGAGGTTTTACAACGGTTCAAAACCATTGTCTATCTAAAAAATTGGCCGATGTAGAAGATCACGTTGTAGTAGGTGGGTATAAATAGACGACGGTCACTGAACCGTTGTATTTCGTCAATTACTACAACGGCTGAGAACAGTTGTGTATCACTATTCTGGAATGTTGTTGTAGCATAGTAATTTCATAATATTGGGATAGACAACAATGTTCAACCGTTGTTGTTCTCTAATACATACAACGTCTTATAACCGTTGTCTTTCTGTAAAAAAGAAGTTGTCGTACCATATATTTTTCTTAAATTTCAAGGAAAGACAATGATTATTAACCGTTGTCTGTTCATATTAACTACATCGTATTAAGACCGTTGTCTTTCCATTAAAATACGCATAGATATTTCATAAATTTATTGTATAGACAACAGTTATAAACAATTGTCTTTTTATATTTACTACACCAGTTTTACACCTTTGTTTTTCCTAAATATGAAATATATTGTATTTTTTATATTTCAATTACGTAAATATATAATAAAACCTGTTATAAATTTTCAAGACAATTAAGCAAAAATAACCATAATACCATCAACATTCATTCCAAATACTACACAATCATTGTATAATAGAAGTTAATAAAAGTGTTCAACACCATTAATAAAATACCATAAATATGAGTTTACAAAAGATTAAACTACTAATTAAATGAATGCCTTAACATTCAATTACAAAAATTTCAACCAACTTATGCATATTTCTTCTGTTCCCCAGCAACATTCATGCACCCTTTTCATAGATCTCGTCACTACATTGGAAAATGAATAATATAAAACAAGTATTATAGTAAACTACAAAAAAAAAAGACCTGATTATGTAACAAAAAATTGAGTATTTAATTAATACTTACTCTATATTACATGACACCAAAAGTAGTTCATTAGAAGATACTTGAATCAGCCTTGATGAAAGATTGCGTGCTCTTCGATCAATATCGTTAGTTTGAAATTTGAGTCCAGGGTAAGGTCCTAATTCGTTTGGATCTGCAAATTTGAACCTACCAACTTTGTCCTCACAAGTATACCACTTATCAAACAGGTACCTACCTATTATTAATTAACGAGTCATAAAAGAAAGCAATAAATATGTAGTGAGTTATAAAAAATCAGTAAATATTGATTACCATATGTAAACCACAATGCACGAGCATGATATTGGTCGTAGTCGACAAAAACTGTCTACATCATCTAAGTCAAGATGGACAACTAAGTCATGGCCAAAGATTTCTTCATCTACTGTAAAGCTCAAGTTATTAAGAATAGCTAAGACTTGGAAAAAAAGCTAAAGAATAACAGATTCAACAATAATATTGAAGAATGTGGCTGCCACTTGCTCTGAAGATAACCTGTCTAAGCATCTGAGAAAAGGATGCAAGGAACTAAATTACGTTCCTCTTACTTAAACCCGATGAGATGTTAACTAATTTTGGTTCAGCTTTTTAAAAACTACTGCAGACAATAAAGTATGCATCCGGTGCATCATAAACTAGCAAATAGATTTGGTGAATGGATGAAACTTATGTTCTAGATGACTGGTATGCCTGAGAGATAGCATCATTATGGCTTAAGAAAAAATTATGGCTAATTTATTTCAAATTAAAAACAGCCTTGAGCCAAAATTGTTTGTTCAAAATCTTCACAGCTTTAAAATTGAAATTCATTCATCTATAAACAATTACTAGTCATCCAAGATTAAAATTAAAATAAAAAGTTAATGGTACAATAACTTTATACAGTTGATTTACGAGGTGTACCAAATTTGTCTTGGTTTCTATCGATGGGAAGTCGAGCTGAGAAAATCGGTCACTGATGTTTGCAGAAGTATCCTGCCTCTAAATTGTAAAATAGAAAATGAATTGTATGATAATCATTAAAGAAAGATGATAAATTTAGTGTGGTCATAAAGAAGTGCAAAACATAAAATCGGTTAAGGTCTAGCATTACATGAATATAAAACAAAAAAATTCAGACTTTTCATTACAGTATTTAAGCATATTATTACGAATTCATGAAGGTGATACTCATAAAAAATTACCCCATGAGGATACATGTGAATCAGGGGACAATGCTTCCTTTTTTACATTATTTGATATCATTCATGTAATGTCAGATATCCAAACCATATTGGCAGCATACAAATCTTTTCCCCTTGCTATTATAGATTTTATATCAGCTTCTACATCTGTTAATGTCACAGCCCTAGTGGTCTAACTAGGTAACCTTCATCATTTATCGTGAACCATTTACATATCAACCCTACTTTTTTTATATTAACTATATTATTTGGGACGTTAAAGTAGTATAGTTTATATAAAAAAATAATAAATAGAATGTACAAATACAGCTCTATTTGCGGCGAATGGAAAATAGAGGTGTGGAATGGAGGGAGTGTAATTTTCTGAAATTTCATGACAAATTTTCAATTGTTAGGTTGACCATCAAATCATGGATCCTGACTCAAATCTGTCATTAGGTGGGTGCTTGCAAAATGGAAGCTTCCCAAAATAGGCCGCTCCAAACACATTATACACAGGGTATTTGCAATCAACCAATCATTACTCAATAGTAAGAATCACTTTCAAAATTTAAAAGTTGAAAGGGGACAACTAAAAAAAATGAAAGTGATTCTGACCCCTCACTTGAATTTGCAAGGACCCAATGTATATAGAGTGTAGTAGGGAAAAACAGATGAGCCAAGCAAGCAAATAGAGGAAGAGAAATCAATTGCCATTTCAAAGAAACTCCCACAAGCTAGAAAAACAGTAATAAGTGACATTAATATGATACAAAGACAGGTTTTCAAGAAAAGCAGCAATCCATGTTCCATTGCCAAAAGAAAAAAATGAGCCTTCTGGTCATCAACAATAAACAAACTCCATATCAACTTCTCAAAAAATTATCTATAACACAACACAGATTTCATTATTCAGCTATTAGACTTAGAATGCTTAACTAGCCAATCAATGACCTGGTCGATGTTGGTAGAGTTCTTGCAAGAGATCATAAAGCAGCACACCTCCCTATTTATGATTGATTTTAAATTATTGCATTACTAATTTTATCTAATCAAAGAAGAACAGCTTGTAATGATGAGTAAGCCTAAATTCATCAACTGGATGGCATTTTTTGAATTTAAACGTAGTAGAAAACATCATACACTACTAACAAAAATAAAATACATAATAGGTCCTAAGCACATTAATGGATTTCCGAATACTGTGTGCTACATCAGATAAATTATTTTTTATCAAAAATCGATTTTCAACGCATCACAGAAACTGATTTTCAATGCAGTGAATGGGTAAATAGTTCTGTTAAAAAGGGTAAAGAGTTGAGCAATAATATGAAGAGTGGAGGAAATTGATGAAACCTTGTAGCCGAGGCGACACGCCTTGTCGGGTCGGGTCGGGTGGGTGACACGAACAACGGCGGGAAGCTGACGGTACTCCCAGCAACGACCCTATGCAGAAACCAGAAAAATTTATAATTAAACTTCTAATCTTTTGTTATATCTTATGTTAAAACAATTAAACCTCAGATCTTTTCGTATAAACCTAAACTTCACCTTGTGCATATAACTAAGCCTAAACTTCTGATCTTTTTTTGACAAGATTTGTAATACCTTATGTTATCGATTTTTTTGTGAAAACCAACAAACATATACCATTACACTGTCTCTGGTAAAATCTGTCTGATGATAATTCAAAGAAAAGAACAATTGCATGCTACTGACTCAAGTCTTAGGTGCTATAAAAACTGCAAACATTTTTTCCCAAGATATTTTTGTAAAAAATTAGTCAAGCCAGCACGAAAATGAAGACAACATTTGAATGAGGGTTAGATTTCTACTTCAATCCGTGGCAACAATAAACAGCAGAAAAAATAATTACAGTAGCTCATCGTGCCCCTTAAATCCATCGCTACTTGTCACTTATATCTAAAATTCTGATAAAACCATGAATTCTCTTTGCTACGACCGATTTCACCCATTCACAGTAGGACTCTTCATAAATAATCTTTGACAGTCATTTTATCGAACACCTTATATGCACTTCTTCACACAAGTTAATTTTTTAAATTAGGACAGGACATAAACACACCAATAACAAGTGTACATAAAAGAGAAAGAGAGGTAGAGAGATAGAGCAAAGAAATTTCTTACCTATTTTATCACGTCCGCTTCATTAATCCCCAACTCAACCCATCTTTAGGACGCAGAGAACGGCGGAGGATGGTTGCAAACGAAATGGATGCGGAGGACGGCGGAGGAACGATGGGAACATGGTGGACGGTGGAGGACGGCGGAGGAACGATGGGAACGTGGTGGACGGTGGAGGACGGCGGAGGAACGATGGGAACGTGGTGGACGGTGGAGGACGGGAAAGCTGGACGGCGGAGGAACGAATGGAACGCTAGGGAGGATTGAGAACGGCGGAGGATGGTTGAGGATGGTGGAGGACGTGGATTGAGAACAAAGGGAACGTGGATAGTGGAGGACTGTGGACGAACTAGGTCACGGTGGATTCCAGGCGCGCGGGAAGATGGGAAATAGTGGGAGGGAAATTGAAAGCTAAATTTTTTTCTAAGTCTTTCTAAAAGTGCTAGTTTTTTCCAAGAGTTGTTAAGTAAAAAATGCTTAAAAGTGTTATTTTTAGAAGATGAAATTGCTATTCTTATTTTTATGTGTATTTGAAAGGTGTTAATTCAATTTAATAAAGTGTCAATCCAAATAAATAAAAGTGTTATTTTAAAGATATAATTGTAAAAGTGTCATTCCATATACATGTATTTGTAAAAGTGTTAATTGAAAAATGTATAAAAGTGTTATTTCCAATGATGAAATTGTTATTCTTATTTTTTATGTGTATTTGTAAAAGTGTTACTTCAATTTATTAAAAGTGTCATTCCAAATAAATACAGTGTTATTTCCCCTAATTTAAAGTGTTCATTTTAATATATGATCAATTTTAATTTTTAGAAGATATAATTTTTAAATTGTGGAAAGACAATGCTCAAAGAACGTTGTTGTAATAATTGGAAATACAATGGTTTAAAAGCATTGTCTTTCTACTCATTCCTTAAAAAAAACAACGATGAACTACAACGGTGTATAACCGTTGTATATGACAGGTTTTTCGCGCATTTAAAATACGAAACTACAACGGTTGTCCATACCCGTCGTATATCATCAAATCCCTGGTCTGAAAGACAACAGTTATACTTTATGCAACACATTTTTTACCTTATACAACGTTTTTTCCGAAACCGTTGTCTATCCAACGTCGTAAAAGCCCATTTTTCTTGTAGTGCACGGTCAAAAAGTCGAGCATCCAATTGATCAACCCAGAGTCATACTTTCTTCTTTTTACCAATTGCAAGCCAAGTCGAATGTAGAATGCGTTAGAATGATCACGAGAAGTTGAAAAGTGTACGAACGGAGCAAAACAGAAGCTGCACTGGCCCAAGTCATGCAACACCCGTCCCCTGATCCATTTTTTGCGATTTTGATCTTTTCAAGGTTCTTTTTGCATTTTCGAAAAGGGAAACTTATTTACACATATTTAAGATATTTTTCCTTGAGAATGAAGGGTTTCCAATCAGTTTTAGATCCCCAATTCTCTCTTCAATATTCTTAGAAAAGTCTCTTTATTTTTCATTCCAATTTCATTCAGTTGTTCTACATTGGTTGCAATTAGATTAGTCCTCTTCATAGATTACTTTCAATTTCATTGCAATTCAATTCCAAGAAAGTATTCAAGGTGTTTATGCTATCTTATCAAGATTGTAAACTTCAAGTGGTGATATCTTTTATGGTTAAGCATTTTTCTTATTGATTTCATTATGTTCATGGTTAATTTGGTGATTCTATCCATGGGTTTTGTGTTTCTAGCCATGGGCTAATCCCCAAATGCTTTGGGTGTTGGAATTATGACGAAATTGGTGTGATTATGTTAGTGTAGCTTTGATTGTGCTATTGAATTTGTTTGATTGCTTATATTGATGTGTTATTCTTGATTAGATTTATTGATTATGTTTTGTAGCTCTTGTTAGATTGATTCATGCTACAACGAGAGTTGGGTGTGGGTTAATTGACCTTGTAGTGAGGAATTTGATTAGTTAATTGGATTCACATAGTAGTTTACTTAACCGAGAGAGGGTAAACGACTTAGATTACCATCAATAGATATTAGGTACCTCGATTTACAGGTTTGGGTTCTTAGTGAAGGGGGAATTCTTGTAGTGCATCGCGTGCTTCAAGTTATTCACTATGTTGTGAGCTTTTAGTAATTAATTAGGTGCTAATTGATGTTATTGATCACCCAAGCCTAAAAAAAATTGGTCTTCGAATTAATTGTGATAGCCCTTAGTGCAAAACCAACGAAATAGCATATGAAAAGTGGAACGAACATACATAGCATCGATTTCGTCATAAGGATAACACCCAAAGTATTACTCCCACTCTTGCACTTGGATCACGAAGTTTTACTTGCTTCCTAGTTTAATTTGCTTGCACGTTTATTCTTAGTTGATAATTTAGTTTATTGTAATTTCATTTCAATTAGCTAAAAACCCAAACACGCGACTATAACTCTATATCAACACGTAATTTTAGGGATTCACCGATCTCCTAGGTCTTTGGTTCGATAAATACTTGGTCATTACTTGTACTTACATTGATCTCATCCGCTTTTGGATCGTGTTAGTTTATGTTGGGCGCGGAGTCCAGCATCTCCCAGCCGAGTCAGGCGCGATAAAGGCCCGGTGTGCCAAGTCCGGTGGAGGCTATTCGACCCGTGGCGTTGCAGCTAGATGGGGTTAAAGGAAATAAAGTAGCACCTCACTACAAGTCCGGGCTTTTAGTCTAGTGGCAAGCGCTTGATCCTACAACTGGTATCAGAGCACAGGTCACGGGTTCGAATCCCAGTGGAATGCATTTGTTGGCCAAGAGGGCTGGCAGATGCTGGGGGGGGGATTGTTGGGTGCGGAGTCCAGCATCTCCCTGCCGAGTCGGGCGCGATAAAGGCCCGGTGCGCCAAGTCCGGTGGAGGCTATTCGACCCGTGGCGCTGCAGCTAGATAGGGTTAAAGGAAATAAAGTAGCACCTCACTACAAGTCCGGGCTTTTAGTCTAGTGGCAAGCGCTTGATCATACAACAAAATGGAGAGAAGCCAAGACTCTCTGGTTCATTCAACATTACATCCAGAGACCTCCACCGGAGGATGATGCTCTCATCAACAGAACCTTTCACTCCTGGATGAAAGCTTATGATGCAGATTTGTACAAGCAGCTGATGGATTCAACTATTGAGTTCAACCTGGAAGTCACTGCTCCTGAATTCCATTTTCTCAACACTCCAATGGCAGGAGACCAAGTTGATTGGGCTGAATTGAAGAAACTCTACAAGACCAAGGTGTTGGTAAACTTCACTCCAACATCTTCTGCAGAGTTGAAGGCCGTCCAGGATAGGTTTCTGGTGCCTAAAGATAACAGAAGATATGCCTAGATTAGGACCAGACTTGCCTTGTAATCTGTAATCATTCTATCTTTATCATTAATGAAATTCATATCTTCTCTGTTCAAAAGACAAGCTCTTGTTGTCTTAATTGTTTGCCTGATAAGATCTATTCTAGGGTCTTATCCTTTAACGTTTTCTTGCTTAAGTCTTACTTTTTGATCAGTTCTGGTAGTGTTTTAACTCCATCAAAAAGGGGGAAATTGTTAGGATAAAAGTTGTTAGTTTTGATGAGTTAAAACAAACCAGAGGATGTAATAGGACCATCTGGACCTGTTAGCCAGATGATGATCTAGATTAGGACTTAGTCTAGGGGGAACTGCCAGACCAGAAGACTTCACCAGGAGAGTCACCAGAATACCCCACCAGAAGACTTCACCAGATGAGATTTGACCAGAGGCAGAGGACCTTCCCCAGACCAGACGAGTCCGGACCAAACGAGTCTGGTAGAACAAAAGATGCTCAGTTTGATCCCTTGTCTCTACTGAGTATTCTGGTTGTTCACCAGATTAGGACCAGAAGACACCTAGGTTGCCTGGTGTCTGGTCTTGCCTTCTCTGGAGAAAATCAGAGTTAGGCAGAGGAAGCTATTGACCGTTGGTGTTTCAAATCAAGTCAACAAGATCAGGATTGGAAAGTTCTGAAGATAATCAATCCAAGGATCCCACCAACCCAATCAATCAATTAGGGAATTGATTGATTGAGGCTTCCTTAAATAGAGGATCTGATTGGATTAGCCCTCCAACGGCTAGCCCTAATCCCCTCTATAAATACTAGAGTGCAGTTCAAGAAAAAGCTCTAGAGAGACTACATACGCGCATAAGTCCATCCAAGCTTTTGATAATCACTCTTAACACTCTTACTGTTCATAATATTTATCTACTCTTAAGGAGTTGTTGAAACCTCAACCTGTTCATCTACCAGATAAGATTGTTGGCTGTGGATCTTTAGATTGAAGTCAAATCTAAAGAAGTTGTAAGAAGGAACTGGTACTTCACAATTCCAGTGAGTAAGTAAGTGAGTTGATTGATAGTGAGACCCCTTGGATAAAAGGGAGAGTGGACGTAGGATATTCAAATCTGAACCACTATATATCTTGTGTTTTTTATTGCTTTCGATTTACTTATTCTCTTATTAGTTGTTGCTCTCTTGTAAAAAGAATTTGAAAGACATATTAACTTAAGCTTCCGCAATCAATCTAACTAGTGGGACCAACAGTTTATTATTTAAAAAGTTGTAAAAATACAAAAAAAATGTGACTATTTGATTGATATTTGTATTTTATAGTTGTAGGATGAGTCATAGTGAACCTATTATAGGTGAATTTAGTAATAGTGATGATTCCAATTATGTACTTGGAGATGATGACTAAAGTTCAGATGGGCTTTCTGAAACCCCTTCTTGGATGTTTAAAGATTTAGAGGGCCTAGACGATGATGATTTATTTATTGATAAACCCTGAGATCATGGAAGGAAAATTCATAAGATGGCAAGAAAAATTATGAAAGAAAAAAATAGTTGAAGAGAGAGCAGTTGCAGCTAAGTTAAGAAAGGATGAAGACTGGTGTAGTGATGTTGAGCTAGATAATGAAGTTAAGTTAGATACGAATGATGAATGGGACGAGTCTACAGACATGAGAAATTTTGAGCTGTCAGCGGGCTTAAAGTTCCCTAATAGAGAGAAAATTTAATTTATATATCCTAAAGGAAAATTTTAGCGTCAGCATCCAAGTTGCATAATATGCACTTGAATTTTAATTTATTTGGATCCAAAATTATATAATTAAGTATTTGGATCATTGGCGTGGGCTGCAGATAGGACTTGGAACCGGTCGACGACTCGCCTACAAAACTATTCGAGATCTGCTTCTTGACCCGATTCGTGCGAGGAATCCATGGAGTGGACCTGATCACGGCGGCGACACAGAATGAAGAATCTAAAACTTGATGGCGATGAAGAAACCCCAATACTGAGCCCTAATTTACAAATTCGATGCTGAAAATGCTAAAGACCCATGATAGAGAATCCAAATTTGAATCTGTTACGAACTTACTTTAGCAAAAAAATGACGATTCCAACAAGCTCAGATGTAAACATGCCTAAATTGATTAAAGAAAATTTCGATTAAAATCTAGATTCGAAGAATAGTGTGATAACTCAAAATTGATGCAATACACGGCAGGCCGAACAATATTCAGGATCCATATAACAAAAATAGAGAATAATAAATTGAAGGATGGGTAAAAAGCATAGATGAAGAAAAGGGAAGATTTCAATATATTGTTGAATAATTCTTGAAATATTATTGTTTTGTGTATTGTTGAGTAATTTTTGGGGTATTATTGAGTAATTATTGGGTTATTGGTGATTATATATTGTTGATTAAACCTTGGGGTATTGGTGAGTATAACTCGGATAATGGTGATTGTAACTTGTGGTATTGGTACGAAGTGTGCGCAACTCGCTTAAGACCCCGTTTATTGCCAGACCCGGAAAAAGTCAAAATTAATTTCAAATTGGGATCAAATTCCAAGTGCATAGTATGCACTTGCATGCACCCTAGAATCACTCTATCATAAATGTGAGGAAAAAGTGATAACTGCCAAATGCTAGGGCGGATGTGATTGGGCTTTGAGGGCATCTATGGTACAAAAGAGTACCACTTTTCAGATAAAAACTATAAGAGGAAGTCATACTTATGCGTACAGATTAGAAAATACACAAGCTGATTATAAATACATTTACAGAAGGATGTTAGATCCATTAAGGGATAATCCTGATGAGATCAGTCTTGAAGGAATAACTAACAAAATTAAAAGTAATTGTTGTGTGGGTTTGAAGCACGCAAGCTTTTTAGAGAAAATAAATGTGTATTATCTTTGCCTAGTAGATGTAGGACTGCAATATTCCAATATGGTTCTTGTTTAACTGTTGAGCACCAAATACAATAAACTCTTTAGTTGTGAAGGTAAATGGAGAGGTCACTCCTCCCAAATTTAGGAGGATGTATGTATGTTTGGCAGCAATGAAGAATGTTTTCTTGAGTGGCTGCAGACCTATAATACGTTTAGATGGGTGTTTCTTGAAAGGATTGCATCCAGGGCAATTGCTTTCAGCAGTATGAAGAGATGACAATGATAATTTGCTTCCTATAGCCATTGCATATGTGGAGGTGGAGAAACAAGAAACTTGGGAGTGGTTTTTGAATTTTTTGTTTAGAGATAATGGACAACAACTGATAGAGATCAGGTATTCATTTCAGATAGACAAAAGGGTCTAATTGTGGCTGTGAATGTATTCGCCCCAAATTCTGAGCACAAATTTTATGTGAGGCACATGTATAACAACTTCAAACAAAATTTGGGAGTTTGGAGTTGAAGAGATCATTTTGGAAGACTACCTCAACCTACTCGGTTAATCAGCATCACCGAATAATGAAAGAAATTGAAAGGTTGCCTCTAAAAAGAGGGGATGAACAGACTGCTTATGAGTGGATGTCAAGTATCCCTTCCCAACATTGGGCAAGATATTTTTTTCCAACATATTAAAAATATGATGTGCAGGGTGTGCGTAAATATTTTTCCAGAATGTTGTCGAAGGTGTTGAAACATAAGCGACAACATACACAACGGGAGACTTTGAAAAACAGAAAGTTAAAATTTTCAAATGAGATATCAAAACTTTATCATAGATTATTAAATAATATATAATGCCTCATGGCGAAACTTCACTATAACGAGTAATGATACAAAGATAAAGTAAAAACCGACTGTAGGATTTTACACCAAGATCATATACCCAAGGTATACAAACAAAAGGACTATAATTCTAATAGTGTAAACCAAATAACCTATTCAAAGGTAAAATTAAAGCACTTCTAGAATTACAAAGGAGAGAACCGAAATAACTACACTTGTTATATGTAAAATAGGTATCTCGAACTCTTCACTTGATAGTGTCTCATTCGTCCAGTATTTATAAACTTGAGTCTTGCATGTGATCACATAAAATCATCGTTTTCCATGATGTAGAACCGTACAATAGTAAGCCTCCATGGTCTTGATAACCGTCCATGTTGTAGCTTCAAATAACTCAAGCTAAACAGCAACCGCCTGACCTGGTAACTTCCACGTCTTTATTCTACATGTTTAGACATTAAAGACAATATTGCAATATTCGGAGTTAGTGTTAGAAGAAAGGACAAATTCTGATGTTGCGGAAAATATTGTAACATTCTGGACAACATTGACCTAACATCAACAATCTCCCTCAATTTGGCCTTTCTACTACAACACACCTGATGTTTTAAACATGCAGTAAAATGTGTGAAGTAAGAAACACAACTCAACATCAAAGAATGTATATTTACTTGTTGAACCAAATTAAGTAACAACACAGGAATTAAATAAACAACACAAAGCACAAACTGAGTGCTTTGGACAAAACTGCACAAAAACTAAACAGATTAAATGTTACCAAACTAATCTAAACAAAAACTAACAGTTTAGACTAACAGAAACTAAAATAGTGTTTGTAAAGTAAACAACATAACATCAGTAGAGTTGTTGATTCACAAGGTTTGAAAATGTGAAGTAGAGAGAGGATTGGGTTGATCTTCACAAGTCAGTTGCATCTACATAGTCTGCACAAACATCCCCTATCTTCATTCTCCCTTGGACTCTAAGCTCTTTCCTGGTCACCACCTAGATCAACATAGAGTGTCTCTAGTTCTTCATCATTCTTTTCAGCAACAGGATCATCAACTGGAGCAGCAACATCTTCATCTTCATCAGCAGGAATTTCTTCAAGTCTTACACCACTGGTACTAGCACCACTTGCATCAACTTCAACTCTCCCTGAATTTAATCCTTCATTACCAGCAACAGCAACAACATTAGGTCATACTCCCCCTGTTGGAGTAGGAAACAGCATTTCCCAGAAAGTTTTCTGGTTTTTCATATCTTTAGTAAGTGACTGCATGTTTGTGATGGTTGTCCGCAAAGTCTCAATTTGCTCAGTAGTATAGTTGGGAGTTAAAGAAACTGAAATGATTATAGCATTATGAGGAATGTTAGCAAAAGTATTGCCAACATTCTTAGCAGCATTAGCAGTTTCCTGAGCTTCCTGTTCTTGATGCACTTCAGCTAGATCATGATAAGGTAAATCAATGACTCTTGGTCCTGTGAGCAGCACACTGGAGATCCCAAAACTAGGAATCCACTGATAGTTTCTTCTCTTGGATTCCTCTCAAAAATTTTATTTTCAAGCATTTTATATATAAGACTGGGATATGGCAGCAACCCTTTTCCAGTAATGTCATCAATATATGACAGAACATTATTGAAGATTGTTTGTCCAAGGTTGAACTTTTTCAGGTGTCCAATCTCATACATTAAAATTGCTTGTTCCTTAGTTAAGATAGTAGTGTTTGAGGATGGCAGCCAGTTGTACACATACAGTTTATGAAGAACAGAATACAAACTAGTCAATTTAGAGCTACTGAGTCTGTTCTCCCAAACTCCAATCTGCCCACTAGTTATAACCTTAATTACCTCATTCATGTCATCAACAGGTTCTTCAATCATAGTCCTAGTTCTCAAGAATAAGTTGATTGACTTAGGTGTAAACCTGACCTTGACTCCACTAAACCAGACTGTACCATAGTGCTTAGAATTTGTTTTGCCCAAACTTTCCCTCAAATTTGCATAGAATTCATAAACCCATTCTACAATGTAACACTACAAGAAATTACATGTTTCGTGACGAATATTTTTGCAACGACACAAAAATTGTCACAATTTGTTACTTAAAGGTGACAAATTTTATTTTCGTCATTATAATACTAGAAACTGCGACAAAATTTTCTTTTGTCACCATTAAAAATATTTTTCGTCACTACTTTGTAAATTTCATGACAACATAAATTATTTCGTCACAATAATAATAGGTGACGATTTTAACAACAATTGGTGACGACATTCAACGTCATAAATAATATATTTTCACGATGATCTTTCTTTTGTCAATAATTATTTGAAAAAATTAGTGACATTTATTTTTTGGTTACAAAAATAATTTGTGATGATTTGAATAATAATTAGTGACAATGTTTTATGTCATTAAAAAAATCTTTTTCATGACGGTATTATTTTTCATCATTAATTATTCTATATAATTAGTGTCAAAATACTTTCGTCAAAATAATAATCGATGACGATTAAACTAATAATAGGTGACTGTATTCATCGTCATAAAAAAGGAGGATATATAATAATAAGTGACTGTATTTCATGCAAGTAAATTTTTATGACGATGATATTTTGTTATTAATTAATTGAAATAATCAGTGATAAATATATTTTGTCCCAACAATAATTGATGTGACAATTTTGTAATAATTAGTGACAATTTTTGTAATAATTAGTGACAATATTCGATATCATAAAAAAATATTTTTGTGACAAAAATAATTTTGTCGTTTTTATAATTGATGATAATGTTAATAATACTTGATGACAATATTTAATATCGTAAAAAAAATTGTGACAATGATATTTTTCATTATTAATTATTCAAAGTAACTAATGAAAAATTGTTTCATCATAATAATAACTGGACTAGATATTCATATGAATTGGTGCCAATATCTAATGTCATTAAAAAATACATTTTTTCCATATTTATTCGACACAATCAGTGATGCACTTCTTCTGTTTATAACAATAAGTATTAACCATCACTTTTTTTTTATGACTATTAGTTATTTATTATTTATTAGTTTAATGGAAAGTGACAGAACTTTATGTTGTAAAATGGCTAAAGTAAGGATGATGGTCAATGGGTCATCAGGCAATCACATTTTTATTATACATTTAAATGAAAATTCAAGCATTTGTAAATAATAATAATGCTTAGACCACGTCCTGCCAAACCAGTGTTAGGACTACATTGAGAATTGGATGTCCGTGTTTTAATTTCATACTTGATTTTTAATATAAAATTGGTCAGTTTTTATGCTTCCGATGAAATCACCCCAAATATTACTTTTTACTACTAACCTACTTTCTTTTACTAGTCATGGCTCATATCACAATGCGTGTTGCACGTTATGTAAATAAATAATTGAAGCAATGTAAGAAATGTAGATGAAGGAAAACTTAATGATGAGCCTCCTTGCATATTCCTTTATGTTATAAGGATTAATCTGATTTAACTAAAACTTGGAAACTAGGTCAATAATTTTTCGTATACACACCACAATCATAATTAAGACTCATCTAGAATGAAACAAAATGTACAGAGGGAAAGAAACATGTACGAGAAAAAGTTTACATCCTTACCAGCTATGATTCGTCACAAAATATCAACCACATAAAATAAATATTTACCTAAAAAAATTTGTAGGTAAATTCTTTGTTAGTAAAAAATGAATATATATATATATATATATATATATATATATATATAATTAAATTATTTTTTAGACAATTTCGTTGATAATTTCCATTACGAGTAGCTATATTAATAATTTGGCAAAAACTTGTATAAGACCGTCTCATGGTATGAGACCACACAAATTAACACCAACCCCTACTGAAGTGTTAATGAGTCAATGCCCTAGTTACACTCATTCTTATTGTCTCATGCCATGAGACGGTCTCATACAAGACATACTCTAATAATTTTTGTAACAATTTTTTTGTAGTATATTAATAATTTTCGTAGGCAATTTTAAATTTTATTGCAGTGAACTTTTAGTCATCCTTATATTAACTTTAGAGCTACTTTCATCTTTATATATTGACAAGTCTTTTATAGCCTGACTTCATATTCACAGTATAAACTTCATTCCTATACATAATATATCTAACATTCACAGTAACATGCTATCAAAAAAAAAAAAACATTCATAGTAACATACATACATGGACACCAAATGATATTTGTGCATTAAATTTAGACTAAGGAGATTGAATATTCCCCAAAAACAAATGATGAAAGGTAACAAGTACAAGAAATTATGCAAGGCATTTAAATTATTTTGATGTAGTATATTTGAGGACATACCATTTTTCAGTTGTTTAAGCTCCAAACAAAGGCAATATGTATACAAGAGATAGTGTGCATCCACTTGAGAATAATTTATCATTTCCTCAGGCAAGGGGCGTTGTCTCCAGTCCTCTCTACAAAATCAGCAAACATGCACCAGAACAATAGCAGATCTTGCTTGAGTGGATAGAAAATACCCATCCATCGATCTACTTTCAATTCCATTTAAAGTATTTAAACATCTCCACACTTAATGAAAATAATTTGATCCACAAGTTATTTTTCAACAAAAAAAAGGAAATTTTTTGCTTGAGTGCCAGAGATACTCGAGTAAGAAATAGAGTACAAGATCATTAGAGTGCAGAAACCGAAACAAAAAACAATGTGAGATCACCTTTTTCTAAAACACATTCAAGGATTTAGATACCAATCTGACATAGAGAAATTAAGAACATCCCGACCACTAAGAGAAAACAGACAACAAGTTTTCATTTTTATTTTATCAATGATCTTGTCTTTTCGATGTCTATTCCGTTGAAGATGAGATGATTTCTAGATGTTCATAGAAATCATATTACGCAAATCCAAGGGCAGGCAATGGTTGGGTTATGACTAACAAAACTTATTCATGTTTGTTCTGCTTTGATCCAAGCTCAAATAACACATGTTTAAGAATTCAAACTAACTCATGCACAATACTAAATTATGAGATCTTAAGAATGTGGCAGTTAAACTTAATATCCAAACCTGCAACAACTTATTTATGGGAAGTACAGTATATTTCAAGAAGATATGCTAATAATCTTTGTAGTTTTGATAATTAATACATCACATGCCTGCAACATAAGATTTTAAACATAAAAAAGGCCAGGCAAATATATAATATGAATAATCTTTGAGCTAGCTTTTTCTCGGTCCTCTAACTAAATGATTAGAAATCATGAATAAATTCATGTAACCTCCAAAAGGACACAAATATTTAATGAAATCAAAACAATATTTGGTCTCGTAACTTACCTAAGTTGTGTCTAAACAACTCGCCTGCATGGATGTGGAAATTATTTTTTGAAGCAAAAAAATAAAAAATATCATTATCAGCACCATGAAACACCTGTGCATAGTAGAACTTTGTAACAAATATAATACAAAAGATAACAAGATTGTCATTAATTCTAATATAGTTAATAAATATTCATAACATCAATAATCAGAGCTCCACTATCTATGACTCAAAGATCATTGGTCCGAGTCACAACTTTCAGATAAAAAAATAGTTCTTGTAATAACCATCACAAGGGCCTCAATGATGACATGACTATATACTTCTTTGAATGACACTTTTTAGTCACTGTAATTGTTTGCAATAAAGCTCCCAAAAAAAACTTCCAACTTAAATCTGTATATTTTAGTTAAAATGTATACACTATAAGTCCTAATAATTAGCTTCAAGGGGACAAGGGATATATTATGCCAAATAATAATATCACCAACATATTCCAGGATTAGCAAATAGTGGCCTAAGAAGTCCCATCACATCATGCAATATAATTGTGTCCACTAGATAATCCTTGCTTATAGTGGATACCTGCAATATTGTAACAGTGAAATAGAAAAAAAATTACTGGTAGTTTATCTCCTTTTCTTATGGTCGTCAATCTTTTCTTTTAATTTTTTTGGAACAAGACATTATGATTTGGTATCTCAGAGACTCGACTTCACACTCTTGGTAACATGTGATGTTTAAATCTCTGTTATAACTACGCCGTAGAATATACCCTTATGTTTTCATCTTTAAATAATAAATAATTTAGTTCCAAAAATGTATTCAAATTTTATGCTTCCAATACGCCTTAGAACTAAGTTCTATCCCACAGTGATATATTTTTGCTGAAGTAATAAAAATCTAGAAGCACAACAGGCTAGTTACCATAAAAAGAGCGATAGGAGTATGCATGATCCTAACAGGGTTACAAAATACCATGAAGACAACTAAGGATAAATCATTCTCAAATAAATAAAACAGTTCAGAATAAAGCTTTACTTAGAACTATCAAACTAGCTAGCGGAAATGTAAAAAATAAATAAACTCAGAAAAAAATAAAACTAAGAGGTGTAAATGATCTTCCCCAGGCCCAAAGCATAGATGGTTTTTCTACTCATCACGATTTTTTACCTTTTAAGAATTATAACTAGTTCGCAGTGTGGTGTATTAGAAAAAGATCAACAACCTTGGCTTTAATGGGTTTAAAAGGTTAAGAGCTGGGCATTGCCTTAGCTCTGCGTCGAGTCAAACAAGTTGCATTCCTATTTCTCCATCCCAGTTCTTGTTGTTTCCTTCATCAATTTTATCGAGTTATGGTGTACAGAGCTCAATAGCATTTGCCACCAGGCTATCAGGGTTACATGAAATGTAGCTGAATAAAAATGAGAACGGAGTTACTTTATATTCAGAAAAACTTAAAACCAACAATCTTGACTTAAAAATACCACCACGGGACAACTTACACTAGCCTCCTCAGACGAAAAAATATGCTAAAAAACTAAATATTTACTGCACATGAAAATTAAGAAACTTCACAGCATATAGACATTAGTTCCAAATGCACCTTTGGAAAAAATCAATGTATATGCCCTCATTCCTTTTGTAAACTCATCAATTCCATCTTTCCACGATAAGACCCCAGCTGATGGATGTATGTGACCTACACATTTAATACTATACGTAGCATATGGTTATGGCTAACTTGAAGTCTGGAAATGATATTGCCATCCAACATCACCTAGAAGAAGCAATTCCATATAAATCTGTAATGCAATTCAAGACTCCAGTACCCCTGTCCCCTGGGCCCCCTTCCCATACATAGATGCATAAAAAAACTATAACATAGATTTTTATACTTCAAAGACTTATAAGGAAGTTACTCGTTGGAAAATGAACTCTTGTCTCACAGTCATCAAAGACTAATTGAAGTAATCCTTTTGGATATATTATGAGATATCTCGGGGTATTGGCTTAACCTTCAATACTTTACTCATCTTTTTCCCCCAAACAATCGCAAAAGAGGTCCTGGCACTAATCCAAAACTAAAATAATCAATTCAAGCCAATAAATTTAAAAAAAATACTAAGCAATGCAAGATAGTTTGATAGTTTGGTCACAATATTCTGCTCCTATCTCTGATAACAACTAAAAAATGACATTAACCAATTATGATAAAATTGCCTGTTAATTTCGATGGTCTAACTATCATCAAAACCTGAATTGCTTCCCAAATGGTGTATCCATTGAGAATAAATCGATCCTCTTCTGCTTAGGGCTTCTATGAGCTCCGTCCGAATTCCGAAGGAGGTAAGGTTTTATGGTGCTGCTTGAACGAAAAACGTGGTGATAGAAAATAGAGGGTAGACGACAGAAAATTATGGGCGGCAAAGAGACGTTTTTTTCTCACTTTTTATTGATCAAGAGATGATTGTTTCTCAAATTAGCCAAAGATTAGGAAAAAAAGAGCGGGTGTTATTGGTGTTTGCCGCGTAAATCTACTTTATAATTTAATAAGCAATCAAATTTGTAAACTAGTTTCTTCTTTAATTTTTTGTTTTACAAATTATTAAAGAGAAGTCTTTTAAGAATGGTTCACCCCTCAACTGAAATCGTGGTATATATTTCAATAAAATTGTTTGTTGGCAAATGTTTATACAAGTTTTATTGTGCAATTGATTGCATTTTGTGTGTATTTTAAATGATATCAGTTATTTCATTAAAAGATATTACATCTGTTATATACTTAATTGCTATTTAACAAAAATATTTATCCTCTTGTTCAATCAATATTTACATAAATGACAATTAAACAACATTTTTTTACATGACAAAATATAGAGTAAAACTAGTTCTTACATGAACCACTTTGAAGGGTATGAATGTCTCACTAAAATGTATTAGTTGTTTTTACTGAAAAGTATTTCCTCCACCCCAAACTTAACTTCTATTGTATTGTTTGTCACTCTAAACTAAATTGGGTTTAATTAATAAATGTGAATTAATATATGTAATAATTTAACATGAGATGTAATCATACTAGTGTAGGAAAGATAAAATTGTAAACAATGATATTGTTATATTATCATATATGAAAATATTGATTAACTAAGGAGGGGGGTCATTTCGATAAGTAGCAATTAAGTTTGAGATATAGGGAGTATTAGTTTTGGAGGATACAAGTTGTTTTAATTAAAGTGTATTATAGTTGGAGTGTATTAGTTGTTTCATTGTAGTATATTACTCCATACACTAAAGTAGTTGTTTTCACTAGTATAAGTTATTCTACTAAAAGTTATTGTAAAGTGATTTATATATGAACAAACTTCACCCTATACATATTCCTTTTACAATTATATTCTCATACACTGATATATTTACATCTTATGTTCTTACTTTACACATACCAATTCACATATATTCATTAAATTTAAGTTAAGGGTAAACAGTAAAGTTATAAAATGGATAAAATAGTTTTTTTATGATGGTTATTTTAAATGGATAAAATAAAAGAAAGATGTTTTTGTGTGCAATTATTAGTGGATTGCGGTGTAGTTTATAGGTGTTTGTATGAGATGAGCAATGACGGATGGAGTAACACTCGTTGTATTAAATAATGACAGTGAGTTCACCATAAAAGTTCCATAAATCAAATTCATGGACGTTTCTGTCTTGAAATTATTGTATTCTTAATCAGAAGATTTATATATATTTCAGTTTATTGATATGTAGGTCTTCTGCAAAAAAAAAAAAATTTATAATATAAAAATAATATTATTACATGTAATAATTGATATCACTATATAAATTCATTGATACGTACAGTCGCATTTAGCGCTATGAAATATTATGGTTTTAATAAATACATATAATAATATCAGTGAATTTATGTAATGATATAAATTTTAAATTAATTCACATTTATTAATTAATATCAATTTAGTTTGGAGTGACAAAAATAAAATAGAAGTTAATTAAACAATCCTTAATTATATTTTACTAAAATAAAAATAATTAAACAAAACTTGGTTATTTTTTAGGCGTAGCAGCGTGGGTAACAAAAATTTAAACTAATTTTATAATTTTGGCGGAAACTTGAAGTGGGAAATTAAAAAAATTAAAGTGACCCCAATGTTTTCCAAGGCGGGAAACCCATAAAATTTTAAAATATTTTTATATTTTAAGTTTAATAAGGTAAAGTTACTAAAAATGGAACCTTAAACCTAAATCCGTCATCTTCATTTCATAGATGCAGCCGCACAACACACCCCTCCAATTCTGTAGTGTTCACTCTTCATGCCCCCTGTCTTCATGAATCCCCAACTTTCTTTCTCATCATTTTACTGCTTGACCCTCCAACTCAAACTTAAATTACGGATCTGCAGAATCAACGGCGCCGCGATGCGGAGACGCCAACAAGATGGTGATTCCGCTAGGTATTCTGTACACGCACCCGTGCCACACCCAACAAATCCGTTTTTGGAGTGAACAGTCCGAGAGGTATATAGATCTTTATTTTTCTGATTATGGAATAATACTTTAATAATTAAAGAACTCGGTAGTTTGGTCATTGAGGTTTAGTTTGAGAAGATATATTATTTTTATGCTTAAAACATGTATTCCAAAATGATGACCATTCAACATAAAGCTCAAGTAGGATGATGAACCTTTGCCAGATAAGATAATTGATTAGGTGATCATACATGAATTAAGTAAAAGGTGATCACATACAAGAAATCTTGAAATCTACAGTGACTTATAATTATTGTATCAATGAAAAAGCATAGTGTTTGTGCAATCTTCTTTATTTAGAGTCACTTGTTAGTTATCAATTTTATAATTTTCTTTCATACTGTAATTAATTATGAATTCCATGACAATATTCTATAGATTTCTAATATTGAGTAGATATAATCAATGCGCTTTTTTTTCATCTTTAGCTCCCAATCAAATTAGTTTAGCTTCGATCTGGACGTATAATGTTACTCTAGTCATGCATGAGGTAACTTCACTGCCACATATTTAAATTAATAATTAGTTAGTTTGAGTTTGTAAGTCAATATTAAGAGTATATTTATAAGTCAATATTAAGAGTTTGTAAGTCAATAATAATAAGTCTATATTATACTTCTATGGATGTTTCATCATTTTATATGTTTGAATTTAGGTTGGTGAGATCATTAACATATTTGAGAAGAAAGGTTACACATTTAAAAGGTACGGGTTTTGTCCAAGTTATGAATGTTAATAGTAATAATTCTTTTATGATTGCTTGCTAGTTCAACTCAAAATAGATGTAAGCTAAGTCCCCTTATACTTTTGGTTCTATAACGTTATCTATTTGTCTTGCTCCATTTTTCAGGATGAGATATTTAACTTGATAATTCCTCATAGTTGTCACTTGTTAGATTAAGATATATTGATGATGATTCTCTGATCAATTAATTGGACAAGCTCATAGTTGTTAAGGCGATAAGGCGCATCTAGGCGCAAGGGTGCGCCTAGTGCCTAAGGCGCGCGCCTTTCGACCATTGCGCAAAAACATAGAAAATATAGTACATAAGCTTAATTTAAACATATTTGCATGCAAATAAATATTAGATTGAAGTTCATAAGCACATAAAAGAGTAATTGACACAAATTATGGACATAAACTTCGAAGTGAAGGGTGCGAAAGCAGCGGCAGTAGGCGGGACTTGGGAGGAGGGAAAGAGAAAGACAGGGTTTTGGGTTTTTTTTTAATTGTTTGTAAACCCTAGGTCCTTAAAACTGCTATTTAAAAAAAGTGTTAAAGCTAAAACACGTTTTTAAGAAAAAAAAATTTAATATATATATGTGCCCGGATTTTAAGGCGCGAGGCGCTCTGGTGCGCCTAGTGCCTAAGGCGCGCCTTTAACAACTATGGACAAGCTCAAATTCTCTGAATTATTACATATATATTTCGTTTAACAGTTGGCAAATACAACGAGATTAAATGATCGTTTTACCAATTGTTTGATAGGGTGTTGAAATTAATGGCTTGAAAGACTAATGCACTTCAGCAAGATGCAAAATTCAGCAAGCTCGTAACTTAGTTTTATGACTAATATAGTGGTTAAAGTTTAAGGTATGTACTATGCGGATTTGATATAATGCCCACGGTGGGCACAAACTTATATGCCCACCGCGAATGTGATAATAACACGTAAACAAATTTAAATAATCAATTAAAATAATAGTGGGACCACTGTTTAAATTTGCTTACGTGTCATTATCACATTCGCGGTGGACATATAAGTTTGTGCCCACTGGTGGGCACTATATCAAATCCCATGTACTATGTTAGTCACATTTCTTTCTAATAATTACACTATAGCATTTGTTTTAAATTTTGGTAATATGAAACACTTTTTGGCTTTTAAACATTTTTTGGAGATGTATATGTGTTCACTAATATAAATTTAAAATATTTACAGGAAATTTTCACAAAAGATAAGCTTTCATCATCATGGTTGTGCAAAAAGAAGGAACAACTTGGAAATAAATTCTAGGAGTACAGTCTTTATTCTGTTCAAGTTTATTTTATTTTAGAGTAATGATAATTAACAATGTATTTATTAATGCAAAGTATTATTTTAAATTTAATTGTTGTAAATAAGTATTCATAAAATACAGTTATTGAAAATTATATATGATGACAACATATACTCATTAATTTTAAATTCATTATTTGACAACTCAAATAAATTGTCGAGAAAAGTTATTTCATGAATGTGTCGCAACACATATCACTTTTATGGCAATACTATTGTGTCACCACATGTTAGTGAATACTGAATAATGAGTAATGCCGATATTATATTTTTTTTTTAATAGTTATCATCTTTGTCAAAAAATAATATTTTATTATAACAAAAATATTTTGTCATTAGTTCCACCCCATTTAGTGACAACTATAATTTTATCACTAAAGTGTCACTTTTTTGGTGACGAATTGAGTCGTCCTTATATATTTGTATATAATGACAACCATAATTTGTTACTATAATATAATTCATTTGTGACAATTTTTTTTTAAATATGACGAATTGTAAGTTGTCATTGTACCTAAACTTTTAGTGACGATTATTATATTTGTCATCAAATAGTATTTTATCATGACAAAAACAATCCGTTACTATTTTCATGGCATTCAGTGACAACAAATATTTTTGTCACTGATCTTAATCTTTTGTGACACATTGAGTCGTCATTATATAATTATAAAAAACAACGACCAAAATTTCGTCACTAATATTTAACTTTTTGGTGACAATTATATAAAATATAACGAAATGGCTAATCTAATTGTGACGAAAAATATGTCGCTAAAATTTTAAAAAGCTGGTAGTAAATGGATAATCGTCACTAAAAATTAGTATTTTAGTGACAATAAATCAAATTTGTCATGTAAAGTTAAATCTTTAGTGACGAAACACAATAAATAATGACGAAATTTGATTTCAAATGCGACGTTTTATTTGTCACTATATATTAGATGATATAGTGACGCTGTCATTTATTGTCATAAAAAGATAACTTTAGATGACGAATTTAAATAACGTCATATTTACCAAATACGACGCACTTTCAGCGACGTTCTTTACGACAAAAAAAAATCGTCGTCAAATACCTTTTGTGACGAAAAATGGTATTTTCATGACGAATTTTATCGTCGCGAATTCTCAAATTTCTTGTAGTGTAAGGTGTAGCAAATTCAAGAGCATGCAACAGTGATCTTTCCCTAAAGTATTCCACCAGATTTTGCTCTCTAAAATCAGTCATTTTAACTACATTTTCTCCAACAAGTATCTTAGTGTGAATCTTTCTATACTTATCACTCTTCATATCATTATATTCTTCTTCACTAGTGTGAATCTTTCTATACTTATCACTGGAATCGGAATCACTTGGAGAGGGATCACTGGATTCCGGCCAGAACTCTTCTTTTTTTCTTCTTCCTTTTGTTCTGGTTCAGATTCTTCAGATGTTTCCATAGGTGACGGCACATTTTCAGCAACAGTAGGTTCACTCTCAGCAACAGATGGCATTGGATCAATTTTCTTTTTTGCCTTGCTTCTCTTTCTTACTTGTGCAAGGGGCACATTCATCTCGGAATCAGAATCTAGGACTTGAGTAGGTCCAGATTGTACTTCTTCAGTTCCAGCTACATCAAAATCTGTAGTCGTTTCTTATGAGCTTTCATCGATCAAGATAGGTTTTAAGGTATCCTTCTTCTTTCCCTTTCCTTTTGTTTCAGCATAATCCACCTTCTTTCTCATAGTTCATAGGATCTCCTTCTCTTTCCTCCTTTCTTTGGTTGGCTTCCTTTTCTCTTTTTCCAGGCATTTCTAATTCTTTCTCCTAATCCTTCAGTATCATTTGATGTTTCTTGTTGAATGCCCACAGCTGCTTCAGTTCCTTGAACATCAGCATTTTGTGACCCTTGTTGAGGATTACACATCCTCTCAAGCTCAGTAAGGTCTTCCTCTTCATCACCAAGTAGGATTTTAGGCTGTTTTATTTTAAGTCTCAGAACTTGATAAGTAGCAGCAATTTGTTTGAAGGGAGTTCCTAAAGTGAAGTTTATGGTGATAAGATTAGGGTCAAGGAAAGTGACCAAGTTTGTAGAGGGTTGGACAAAGGATGAAGGAACACTAGTTGTGTCCTTTACTGGAGAAGAAATTTTAGTAGGGTTTTGAATTGAAGTGGAAGGATTAACCTCTTGTGGAATTGGTATTTCAAATGAACCAATAGTAATCGAAGGAGATGTTGGCCGAGAGGCGCCAACATTAGCAATAACATTCTGAGAATCGGTTTTTGAAGCCATTGATGCAAGCAAGTTGAGAGGGTTTTCGAATGTGGAAGAAGATGCAGGTAGTTTGGGGGAATGAGGAGAAGATGGAAGGTCTCCTTGAAATGTCATTATGCCCTGCAATAAATACAAAAATTTGATTAAAAATCAATGAATAAAAATATTCAAAAACTTACAAATCTAAACACCTTATAGGCTGAGGAAGATAATACAAAATAGTATTATGAGTGATACTTGAGTGCTCTATAAAAAATACCTTCAGGAATCCGTAAAATAAAATTCGAAATAAGCTTATAAGAACTTCGAAACAACACTGGATTAAGAGATCTTATATAGAATAAAATATGGAAGTTATCACATATGCTCCACTTTATAACATGCATTATGTGGTAGTTTTTTAGAACCTCCCCCATAAACTGTTCGAACGTGGTGTGTGAAGTTGTGTGATATGAATATGAAAAAGAAAATAAATAAATTACCCACGATTTTAATGCTAGATACTGAATTTAAAATAAATACTGTAGAATATTCTCAATATATATTCTCTTAATATTTATCCCATCCAATAATTAATTAATTCATGCAGAGTAATAAGTAATTCGAATTCACAGAATGTTGTTATTTTGTTAGAACACATATCTCAACATTTCAATAATATAATCAACATTGGACTGTTTTATCAGTTAATCATTTTTATCACAAGATTTCACATTGATCCACCT
Source organism: Ballota nigra (assembly GCA_947034835.1). Taxonomy (NCBI): domain Eukaryota; kingdom Viridiplantae; phylum Streptophyta; class Magnoliopsida; order Lamiales; family Lamiaceae; genus Ballota; species Ballota nigra. The sequence continues at coordinate 23,078,737 of OX344722.1, read as the reverse complement.
TTTGAAAAGAGAACATCGTAGTTGCAAACTTCGTGCCCCATAGTTACTCAGTGGATTTATGAACAAATTGATACATTTTTAATCACCTTTTGAAAATAGTACATCGTCTTCATGTCCCATAGTTACTCAGTGATTAAAATATCTTATTTGTGACATTTCAAATACTTTAGTATGCAATGATATGTGACCACAAAAATAAACACATCTACAAATTCTAATAACTACCAATAAGTATAAATAATCAAGAACCAAACAAAATTAATACTTAGAAAAATATTTACTGAGCTTTTTCTGATGTTGTGATAAATGTTAAAATATTTTTCACAACACAGTACTAATTTATTCAGTGAGAGCATAACCTAAGAGATTTTCTAAGTGAAGAAAATCTCTCAAAATCAAGAGCTTTAGTGAAATATCTTCAAGTTGTTTTTCAGTGGAGATATACTCTAATTTCACTATTTCTTTTTTAACAAGATTCCTAATAAAATGATGTCTAATACTTATATACTTAGTTAAAGAATGTTGTACAGGATTCTTCGATATATTGATAGCACTTATATTATTACAATATATAGTTAGTATATCACTGTCCAAACCATAGTTATCAAACATCTTTTTAAGCCACAGTAATTGAGTACAACAACTCCCTGCTGCTATGTATTTTGACTCAGCAGTGGATTGAGAAACACAGTTTTGTTTTCTACTGTGCCATGAGATGAGATTGTTTCCAATATAGAAACATCCTCCACTTGTACTCTTCCTATCATCACTGTCTCTGGCCCAATCTGCATCACTATAGCCAATCAATGTACAATTAGTATCCTTACCATACCAGATTCCTAGATCACATATTCCTGCTATATATTTAATAATTATTTTACAGCATTCATGTGAGATTCTTTAGGATTGGCCTGATATCTAGCACACAAACATACACTAAACATAATGTCTGGTCTACTGGAGGTTAAATAAAGTAAACTGCCTATCATTGACCTATATAATGTTGGATCAACACTTTGTCCAGCATCATCTTTACACAAATTTTGTGTTGAACCCATAGGAGTTCTCATTGATTTTGCAGTTTCAAGTCCAAACCTCTTAACAAGATTCTTTGCATATTTGCTTTGTGAAAAGAAAATTCCATCTTTATCTTGTTTAATCTGAAGACCTAAAAAGAAATTTAAGTTCTCAGTCATTGACATTTCAAAAGTGGCTGTCATTTCTTTTACAAACAGTTCAATCATTTTATCACTTGTAGAACCAAACACAGTATCATCAACATAGATTTGGGCATTCATAATGTGATTCTCAGTTTGTTTTATGAATAAGGTCCTATCAGCTTCACCTCTAATGAAACCAAAATTAACCAGAAAATATGTTAGCCTACCATACCATGCTCTAGGAGCTTGTTTAGGACCATATAAAGCCTTATTCAGTTTGTACATATGGTTTGAAAAGTCGGAATTTTCAAATCCTTTTGGTTGCTCTACATAAGCTTCTTCAATCAAAATTTCATTTAGAAAAGCAGTTTTAACATCCATTTGATGTAACTTAATATCCAGAAAACATGCAATAGCAAGCAACAATCTTATAGATTCAATTCTAGCAACTGGTGCAAAAGTTTCATCAAAATCAACTCCTTCTACCTGAATGTATCCTTGAGCAACTAATCTAGCTTTGTTGGGATATGTTTAGTTTTGATGATTTTCCAAAACGACATGTAATAGGTTTGAAAGCAGTCAGGATAGTATCCTTTAGATCAGATCAGGCTAGGTTAGCTCTCAGTAGAATAGGTTGCTCAGTTGAGGGGGAACTCAGCGAGGGGGAACTTCTCAACACAGCCTGAAGATATCAAGATGACAACCAGAAGAGCTGACTGAAGACATGCCATCAACCTGAACCAATGGAGAAGCCTGAAGGAAGTCCCACTGAGTGTAAGTCAGGCTGTTCTAAGCCAAGTCTGGCGGACCACTCAGTGAAGAGCCTAATCAGGTGGATCAGTGCTGCACCAAGTAGGCCCTGAAGAAGTCAGGCTACTGTGGTCAGGGAAGTTTGTCATTCAGCCTTATGACAAACTTCTTGGAGTGATCTTCAAACAGTCTCTGAAGGACAGCCAAACTGAAGACGTTCAGTCCACTGAAGATCATCAGTCAGTGAAGGAGGAAGCTACCTAAAGTCAGTGGGTCTTGGTCAACCCACTGAGTCAAAGATCCGTGAATCCAGGCCACGTGGACCAACCAGCACGAGGCAGCAACTCTGACACTGACAAAGGCCGAATTCCAAGAAAAGTGGTTGAAACCATTAAATGTTGGATTCAAATGTATCTTCCCTCCAACGGATACATTTGAATCCTCATTATAAATACAAGCTCATAGCTTCATTGTAAAGTGTGTTGTATTGTGTGAAAGAAGAAAATAAACACCTACAAGCTGTGAGGGTGTGTTAGTTATTAGGGAGTCATAAGGAAGTATTACACACCCACGACACTGACCTTTAGGGTTATTACTTATATTCATTGAGTGTCAAGCTTGTAACTCTTAGCTTAGAGAGGTTTTCCTAATCTTAGCTTTAAGGCTAACACTGTAAAGGAAAACCTCACCTAGTTGGAGAAAACCAAACCAAACTAAACCCTTTCAGAGAATGTTAGGTTTGTAGTGAGGTGAGGAGAGGCAGCCCAGGGAGTGGCGTGAGTCCAGTTGTAAGTGCACCTTGGCACATTAAAAACAAGAATCCAAGGAGTGGATTTCCTGTTGAATCAGGCCGTGGATGTAAGAGCTTGTGTCTCTGAACTACGTTAAACCAAGTGTTATTTATCATTATGTACTTGCTAAAGGTTTTGTTATTTCCACTCATTGAGTGCAGTTTGAAAGAAAGAAGTTAGCCAAGTATTTAAGTCAGGGAGAATCTATCTTACTAACAAACTTAATCATACACTCGAGAGTTCAGTCTCTCGAGTCACTGCCTTGTTACGAGACTGAGTTTTGAAGTCACCACACTGACTTGACCACTCTGACTCGTAGCAACGCAGTGACTTGAGGCTTCTCGCACTGAACTCAGCACGCACTCGAGAGCTCAGTCTCTCGAGTCACTGCCTTGTTGAGAGCCTGAGCTTTCAAGTCTCATCACTGACTTGATAGCTCTGACTCTCAGCAATGCAGTGACTTGAGTATTTCGACACTGAGCTCATTCATGTTGCGTTGTGGTTTTAAAAAAAAAAATTGCTCCTGAATTCCCATTTTGCCATTCGAAAAACGGGACCATCAAGCTTTATTTCTGACAATGTTACCAGATTCATCAGTTTTGTTATGACATTTGTATGTTCAGGCGTAGGAACTAAAGTTCATACATTATTCCTTTCAAACTGATTTAATTCTTCATGCATAACATTAATCCAGTTCTCATCTTTCAAAGCTTCAATCACATTTTTAGGCTCAATTAGGGAATGATAACACTCGTGACTTACCTTGTTGCAGATGGAAGACATACAGATTTTTCTTATCAGATTGCTTACAATACCCATTCTTCTTCTTGTCTGAACTCCTGAGTACTTTTCTCCAATGATTTGTTCTGCAGGATGATCCTTAATTATCCTGGAAGATGGAACTTTGTTATACTCGAGTGAATTCCCAGGACATTCTGATTTTTCAGGTGTTGTTCTAGTTGTGGGAACATTTGGAACAACATCCTTATTCTAACCAGAATCTGAAAAATTCACTGGTACATCAATAAGTCCAGTAACATCATCTTCGATAGTTGGACCTGCAAGACTTGGATTATCATCAAATACCACATTAACAGACTCTTGCACAGTATTAGTCCTCAAATTATAGATTCTATATGCTTTTCTATTTCTTGAATAACCTAGAAAGAATCCTTTATCACTTTTTTAATCGAACTTGTGCAGTTGTTCTCTATAATTTAAAATATAACAAACACAACCAAACACATGGAAATACTTAACATTTGGTTTTTTTATTATTCAGAATTTCTTAAGAATTTTTTGTGGTACCTGATCTCAAGTAGACTCTGTTTGAAATGTGACATGCAGTGTTCATAGCTTCAGCCCAAAATCTTTTTGAAAGATATTTTGATACTAACATGACTCTAGCCATTTCTTGTAAAGTCCTATTCTTTCTTTCTGCAATACCATTTTGCTATGGTATTTTTTGTGGGGAAAATTCTTGCATGATACCTTTATCTTCACAAAACTTTGTAAATTCACTATTTTCAAATTCCCTACCATGATCAAATCTAATCTTCTTGATCTTGGAATTGAAAATATTTTTGAATTTCTTGTACAAATTCTTGAACATGGAAAAAGTTTCAGATTTTCCTTAAGAAATTCAATCCAAGTGTATCTAGAATAGTCATCGTCAAAAATAAAAGAATATCTTTTTCCACCTATACTCTCAGTTTCTATTAGACCCATAAGATCCATATGAAGAAGTTCAAAACATTTTGTGTAGAACAATGTGACAGCATTTTATGTGACACTCTGACTTGCTTACCTTTTTAGCAAGGACCAAAAAAATTTGATTTGTTTAGCTGTAGTTTAGGAAGTCCATTTACAGCTCCTGTTTTAATCAAATTCAAAATATTCTGGTAATGTGTATGCCCAAGTTTTTTATGCCACAAAAAACTCTCATCAGTTTTCACATTGTTACAGGTTTTGAGGGTATCAATTACATAGTAATTATCCACAGATCTATGACCAACCATAAGGCATTCACCTTTTTCATTTTTCACATAGCATGAATTCTTATCAAAATCCACATGTAGGCCATCATCACATAATTGACTTATACTGATCAAATTTGCAATTAATCCATCAACATGCAATACATTAGTCAGTTTAAGGAATCCTGGAACATTCAATGTACCCTTACCAATGACTGCACTACGTGTACCACCTCTAAAATATCACATGACCATCGGCATCTAACCTATAATATGTTAAAAAATCAATATTGTCAGTCATATGCCTAGAACTACCACTATCAAAATACCAAGACCCGGGTGCATGAGCTTTTAATGAAGTATACACAGCATTACAACTCTTAGACTTACTGACCCAATTAGTTTTTGGTAAATGTTCTTTTGAATGAGGTGACAAACTTGATAACACAGATTTAGCATTCAAATCTCTTTTCCATTTCTAGCAGTAAGGTTTGATATGACCCTTTTTATAGCAGTAATGACATAAAATATTACTCAATTTTTCAAACAATTTATTTGCAGAGTCAGGAGTGTTGATTATAGAATCTGCTCCTGATTTTACAAATTTAACAAGTTCATTACTAGCCTTAGATTTTTCAGAAGAATCAACATAACCAAGACCTTTTCTACCAGAATTACCAAGTACCAAGGCATTGTCCAGAATTTCAGTGCCTTTTGCAAACTTTTTGAAGTTCAAAGTTGAACCTTTAAGCTCTACTTTCAGCTTCTCAAGCTTCATATCCTTCCTTGTAAGAATTACTTCAAGCTTGGTTAAAGAATTCCTCAAATCAGAATTTTCTAAAGTCATTGACTTAAGAATCTATGATTGTGATTCAATCTCCTTGATGTTATCTTGACATAAAATAAGACCTGTTTATCCAGTGAGGAAGTACCTGTCTCCACAAAAGAACTTGTAAAACAGCTCACATCTGGACTGTTATTACGAGATATTTTGACTAATGATGGAACATTTGTGTCAACATCTGAATAATAATCATCCAGATGATCATCAAGACTATCATCATATTCAAATCTAGCAGAGAAAGCACATTCTTCATTTTTCTCAGACTCATTTTCATCTTCTGAATCATTACTCAATGTAGCATTAAAGTTCAGTGTCTTTCTTAGCAAGGTGTTGGCACATTCATTTGCATAAAGACCAAAATCAGTACATGCATCACTTCTTACTGACTTTCTATACTCAGGATCATACCTAGGCTTGCTACTACTACTACCTGATTTTCTATTTTGATTAAATTTGTTTCTTTTTTCAGGCATTTGTTGATTATTGTTAATTATTACTTTTGGTTGAATATTGCCTTTTAACCTATTAGCCATGTTCTTTAAAAAAGACTTAAACTGTTTTGTTATAAAAGTAATGTCCTCACATAAATCAACATATTCAGAATCATAATCGACTTCAGTTACAAATTAAGGTTTTTCATTTTTAGAAGAAGTTTCACCTTTAAAAACAGATACCTTTTTATTAGAAGAATCATTCTTTTGGTCAAGGTTTATTTCATAGGTTTTCAGAATACTTATCAATTCATTTTGATTCATATTATCCTTATCATTAACATCTTCTATGGCACATATTTTAGCATCAAAACGTTTTGGAACAGTTCTTAGAATTTTATGAACTAACCTGGTATTCGAAATTGGACTGCCTAGAGAGTGAGATTCATTGGTAATCTTTGAGAGTCTCTCATTGTAGGAAGAGATAGTTTCATCTTCTCTCATCTTGAGGTTTTCGAACTTGGTGCCTAGCATCCGTAGTTTTATCACGAACACTTTCAGATCCTTCACAATGCTCTTGCAAATGATCCCAAGCATCCTTTGCAGATATACAATTCGAAATCAGTTTGAACATACATACATCAACTGATGTAAAAATTGTGTTCAAGGCTTTCGAATTGTAACTAGCCACGGTTACTTCATCATTGGTTCAATCCAGCTCATGTTTGACTCGTGCTTCGTTATCCTCATCGGCTGGAGTTCTGGGTTAAATCCATCCAGACAGTACACTCCTCTATGCTCGTTCATCAAGGGATTTAATGTACATCCGCATCTTTGGTTTCCAATATGCATAATTCGATTCATCTAGAATCTGAGGTTTTAAAGTGGGGATAAATGGATATTCCATTCCAAACAAAAATCACACACTAAAAGACACAGGATTTAACTAAGTATATCTAGTTATGGCTCTGGTGCCAATTGAAGGGTGTGCGTAAATGTTTTTCCAGAATGTTGAAGGTGTTGAAACATAAACGACAATATACATAGCGGAAGACTTTGAAAAACAGAAAGTAAAAATTTGCAAATGAGATATCAAAACTTTATCATAGATTATTAAATAATCTATGATGCCTCATGGCGAAACTTCACTATAACTAGTAGTGATACAAAGACAAAGTAAAAACCAACTGCGGGATTTTACACCAAGATCATATACCCAAGGTATACAATCAAAAGGCCTATAATTCTAATAGTGTAAACCAAATAACCTATTTAAAGGTCGAATTAAAACACTTCTATAACTACAAAGGAGAGAACCGAAATAACTACACTCGTTATATGTAAAACAGGTATCTCGAACTCTTCACTTGATAGTGTCTCATGCGTCCATTATTTATAGACTTTAGTCTTGCATGTGGAAATATAAAATCATGGTGTCCCATAATGTAGAACCGTCCAACACTAAGCCTCCATGATCTTGATAACCGTCCATGTTGTAGCTTCAAATAACTCACTCTAAACTGCAACCGCCTGACCTGGTAACTTCCACGTTTTCATTCTGCATATTTAGACATTAAAGACAACATTACAATATTCGGAGTTAGTGTTAGAAGAAAGGGCAAATTCTGATGTTGCGGAAATTAGTGTAATATTCTGGACAACATTGACCTACCATCAACATGGTGTAATTGTGAACAATATCTTAGAGTCTTTTAAGTCATACATACTACCTACAAGAGATTTGTCTAAAATTGAAATATTTGAGTGGATAAGAAAAAAATGCATGACCAGACTTCAAGTTAATAGAGAGGGGATGGAGAAATACAATGAAGGTGTGTATCCAAGCATAATTAACAAAATAGAAGTTCAAAGGAAGATTAGCAGGTATTATTTTGCAGAGTGGTCTGGTGAAGACAAGTATGAGGTGATGCACAACCTAAACAACTATGTTATCCATTTAAAAGAAGGTCATTGTCTTTGTGACATGTTTCAGTTTTGTGGTTTTCCATGTTATCATGCAATGCCATGCATAAGCTTACACAGACTAGATGTGACAGAATATGTGGACATATATTTCAAGAAGGAAGTGTACTTGAATGTTTATATACATGTGATTAATCTAGTATTAGATTGCATGTTTATAAAGAGCCCGACAAAAGAACAATTAACCCTCTAGGTGTGAGAATCAAGCGGGGCAAGTCTAAGAAGAGGAGAAGAGCGGATAGTAATGTCAAGATCTCTCAAGTGAAAGCCTCACGAAAAGGTTTAACCATGTAGTAAATCAAAATGTGGCAAGACAGGCCACAATAAAAGAACTTGTAATAATAATTCTCATGTTATTATTTTTATTTTCCCTTTCTTAGTATGGTCAAATAACTCTAATAATATGTCATTTTTTATATGTGCATGATTAAATGAATATTTTTTTTACACTAATTCTCTTATTTATAGTAATTCCCTATTTACAATTTATAAAAGAATATTTTTTTTACAATTTATAAATGAATATTTTTTTACACTAATTCTCTTATTTATAGTAAGAGAATTTATAAAAGAATATTTTTTTACAATTTATAAAAGAATTTTTTTTACACTAATTCTCTTATTTATAGTAATTCCTTTTCTTGATGGATGGTGAAGATTATTTTATAATTTGAAAAACTAAAATTCTCTAAAATCTTCAATATTTTTCTATATATTCTAAATTATGTTTAAAAAAAATTTATAAGTTGACTTGTAGCGAATATACTAACTTCTACTAGTAGCTTCCCCGCAAGAGTACGGGTTCACTGTAGTATGAGTAAGTATAATGACCAAGTATTACCGAACCCAAGGGATGGAGTGTATGCAAATAGATCCCTGAAGATCTACGCGTCGTAGTTAATATGAGTGAAATGTTTTTGGATTTTTGAGAAAAATTAATTATAACTAAGATAAACTAATTAAAACTAAAGTATCGAAGAAGACGGATTAACTAAGGTTTGTATTCAAATGAGTGACGGTGATGCTCAGGATAGGAATCCCTACGTATACTAACGGAGCAGGTGCATAATCAAAATAACCGTGACGCGCAAGAAATAACCTAAGTAAAAGAATGCAAGGTGAAAGATCAAGATTCTAAACCCTAATACTTTACCCTAACACTCGACTTCACTAATCCACTAACAAGTTAATAGATTGTGCTTAATTTATGAGACCCTAATTTAACTAAGGTGATGAGGTCGTCCTCCCTCGCTAAACCGGTAGATTAATTAACCACTTCTAAACCTTCTCGTTAAGACTACTAGTTGTTAAAGAGTGATACGGTCATCCTCTCCCTAACACTTTCGTACGAAATTCAAAGATAAAGTTAAGATTGATTTTAAGAATTCATTAATTAAGAGAATTAAAACTCAACGTCACGAATTATCCTAATTATGTACCCACATCCTACTTCTACGAGTTCATCCTACCCTAAGCATGCAAGGGTTCTAGCCTAACATGGTGGTTTGAATAATCAAAGCAATCACAAGAACAATAAACATATGCATAATTGAATTAACTAATAAAATCAAGAACATAAACGAAAGAACAAATTAAAGTCTCCAAAGAAATCTATATAAATCTGAAAAACTAGGTTTAATCGTCTCAAAGAGTAAAGAAAGAAAGAATTAATCTAATACGTTCAAAAGAAATACTAAAACTAAGAATTCGTAAATTAAAACCTCGATTACAACGTATAAAATCCTTCAAAGCTCCTCCCCAAGCTTTCTCTTCGCTCAAAGTATGTAAACATATGTGTTGGTATGTTGTTATCCTCCAAAACGAGTTTGGAATGAGTATATATAAGCGTCGGGGTGAACCAGAAACTCATGGGCCGAAAAACGAATTCGGAGGCAAAAAATAAAAAAGTTCTCGAGCAGCTCGAGCAGGGGCGCTCGAGCATGTAGCTCGAGTGGTGCAATCGCTCGAGCGCTGGCGCTCGAGTGCTCTCGCTCGAGTGGTTTTCGGCTGTTGTACACTTGTTCGTAAAATCTTCATATCTTCTCAACCGGGAGTCCGTTTTGGCCGATTCGAAGTCCTACGAACTCCTCTTTTCGCCCTCTATCCATCTATGAAAACCAAAGAGACAAATTAATGAGTTTATAAAAATGATACTCAATTGACTCCAAACACTCATAAAAAACACTCAAAACATGGGCAAATCGGGCACCAAAACATAACAATTTCACGCCTAATCAACCCCCCCCCCCCCCCCAAACATACCATATTGCTTGTCCTCAAGCAATAAAATAATAAGTCAAGTGAAATTGTTAGGAATGAGTCAAAGAATCAAATCATGTAAGCAAATGAACTCGAGCTTCAACGATCAATCACACGTATACTCACTCACTTTCCTTCTTCATACTCATGCAACAATAACCAGAAACACCAAGATCAAACATGGATGTGCACTCAACGATGTGTTTCACTCCCTCACAAGTGTATATCCTTGGTCAAGGGACTCACTCAAACAATCAATCACTCATATCGGCAGTCATAGGCTTGTAAGCACTCTCAACTCCGACCATACTCTAGAAATCAATGCCGAATCAAAAAGGACTTTTCTCAAGGTTGTAATGTAGGCTCTTTGGACAGGTGGGATAACAATATGGATAAGTGACTCAAGTGAATGGAGAATAGAAATTCACACTTCGGTACTTCGAGATTAGGAACATACTACTTCAACATATTCAGTAAACACACTTTCAATTCCAACACTCTCAACACTTCAATTTTTTTTTCTTTCTCATTTTTTTCACTTTTCTCAATCACTTCACTTTTTTTCTCTTTTTTCGCACAAACACATGAGCTCATTTTCTTTTGCTCATTCTCAATTTTTTTCTTTTTCCCACAACTCATAACTTCATCACACCCTTATTTTATCACCACTCAACAAAAAACATTTCCCTTTTTCAACTCAATTCAATCCCTTCACATTTACACTTTTCCTATTCTCCACTCAAATTGGGACAAAAAGGCTTAGGAACTGAAATAGTGTTCATATGTGCTAGACAATGAAATAAGCTTAAGGCTCAAAGGGGCTAACAAGGGATAAATATCAATGGTAAGGAAAAATTTGGCTAAGTGACTCAATAAAATCAAAGATGGCCTAAGATCACATTCGGCATATCAAACTAGACACAATCAAGAAGCAAGAGCACGCACAAGTTCTAGCATCCTCTAAGGTGACGATCCACTCACAAACGAAGAGATTTATTCATGCGTCAAAATCTCATAAGGCTCAAATCTCACGGCTTTCTCATCCATGCTCGTCCTAGTGAATTCTCACTCTCATCACACAAGTACTCAAAAGAAAAACTCATAAGCATACAAGTTCTCTCTCAAATCAACTCAAACTCAAACACTCACACAAAAGAGTCCCTAACTCAAATCCACAAATCACCCTACTCATCAAATCATACTCAAAGATAGCAATCAACAAGCATAAGATGATTGATAGGCATGAAATATGCAACATCGAATCAGATCAAAATCCCTCCAAGGAGCATCTCAAGGCACCAAATAACCAAACACACTCAAAGATAAGGGGTGCTCCGGTGCAATGTAACAAGAAATATAAAAAACTCCACCCCCCCAAACTTCGACCTTGCAAAGAGGTCTAAGTTTGGGGTTGTGGGTTACCTCAACCAAACAATTTAGTTTCTCTCAACAATGTGTCGCACTCCTTCGTCTCAAGTTGGTTCCTTCAATCTGAATAACTCCATGGTACCTTTACTCCTTTGAGACAAGCCTACAAAATAAACTCTCAAGTACGAGGTTAAAATTTACGATTAAAAAAAACACCCTAATATCATAAAACTCAAATAACTAAAAACACTCAAAAGCAAGTAAAAATGGGTTGCCTCCCATTCAGCGCTATTTTTAAGGTCCTTATGTCGGACCAAGCTCAAGGGAGCTTATGGGACATCATACTCAAATTTACCTCACTTACTCTCATAAGAGTGGTGCTTGCATGTCTTTCCTTGATGCCCTTCCATCATGAACTCTTTTGCTTCCTTCTCATCCCCAAGTGTTATGGGTCTCAACTCCTTCTCACCTTTATCTGGAGGCGTCTTACCAAATAGGTTCTTGAATTTGGACTTTTTCTTCTTAACTCCTCATTTCCCTTCCAACTGGATCACGTCCACCTTTTTCACTTCTTCATCCTTCATTTTCTTCTCTTTTTCCCTATTAACATAATCAAGAACATAATGCTCATGGGTTAAATTGTCAAGTGAAGGATTAACGAAATCATGAACATGAGAAAGATTAGAGATAGGAGGTGTGTCTTCAACACGAGGATCAATTGCATCCATGCAATACAAACTCCCATCCTCCTTCGGGTGCTTCATGGCTTCATATAGGGAAATCTTTACTTCTTGATCATCAACCTTCAACGTAATCTTCCCATTTGCCACGTCTAGCACCATCCCCGCCGTCGCTAAGAACGGTCTTCCCAAGATCAGGGGCACGTGCTCATCTTCCTCCATTTCGAGCACTACAAAGTTGGCTGGAAAAATGTGATCTCCAACTCTCACGAGGACGTCTTCAACCACACCTTGAGGTTGAGTAATAGACCGGTCGGCTAGTTGAAGCGTCATCATTGTGGGCTGAAGTTCTCCACCTTCCAACTTTTTGAACAACGAAAGAGGCATCAAATTTATGTTCGCTCTGAGGTCGCACAACGCTCCCTTCTTGATCCTGTTCCCGATGGTCAAGCTCCCGATATCCTTCAGCTTTGGAGAAAGTGCCTTGTGCACTAATGCACTCACCTCATGGTTCAACTGCACCAACTTCGGCTCATCCACTCACCGTCTTTTCGCGATCAAATCCTTTAGAAACTTTGCATAGTTGGGCATCTGTTCCAAAGCATCATAAAAAGGGATATTAATATGCAATTGTTTAAACACATCAAGGAATTTAGCGAATTTCTCATCAAGCTTCTTTTTCATGAAGTGTTGTGGATATGGGACGGGTATCACAGATTTGGGTACCCCCCATTCATCTCTCTTAGTCTCTTTCACTTTCTCCCTTGCTTCCTTTGCCTTCTTCCACTTAGGAACTCTCTCAACCTTCTCAATGTCTTCCTCTTCAAGCTATTTGCTCGCTTGAGTGCTTCCACCCTCAACCTTCTTCTCAACTCCTACCTCCTCAATCTCATCTCTATCTTGGGGCCTCTCAGAATCAGCAGGCATCTAAGGCCCTTCATAGTTGGTTCCACTTCTTAACTGGATAGCCTTGCAATGCTCTTTCGAGTTCTCCTCCGGCATGGAAGGATACTTACCCGGCTCCCTATTCAATGATTTTGTAATTTGGCTTATCTGGAACTCTATTGAGGTGAACCGCCTATTGTTCTCTTGTTGATTTCGATTCAGCTCTACATCTCTCTTTTGGAGTTCTTGATCACGCTGATCACCTTTCTTATGCAACTCCTTCACATCGTACTCCAAAGAGGACAATCGCTTGGTACCTTCCTCCACCTTGTGAAGGATAGGTCTCAACATCTCCTCGGTTGAGGAACTGCCTTCTCCACCCGGAGGTTTCGAACCTGGATCAACACCTGGAGGAACTGTAATACCCGCCTTCGGGTTAGCATATGAAAAATTCTCGTTCTTCCTCCATTGGTTCTGCGGAAGCTGCTGGCCTCCTTGGTACCCTTGTGTGTTCCTCCATTGATTTTGAGGCGGCTGTGGACCTGGAGGTACAAATGGTTGGCCATAAGAAGGCCTTCCTTGAAAATTTCCACCTTGTGGATACCCATTCTGATTGTAATAAGGACCTCCCATATAATTGACTACTTCTTGCTGAATTGTGGGCTTGTCCTCTTGCTCATTCTCTGCTGCATTCCCTCCAACCATATTCTTCCCCAACTCAAGATTATTAATTTTTTCCATCATCGCCATCAACAGCCTTCTCGTTCCTTCACCTTCCTCAACCTGATGAACTCTTTGGAAATCTGCGTCCACATTCCAAGCCCCGGCATTCGTGACAATGTTGTCCACGATCTCTCTACACCTCACTATTCCTTGATTCAGGAATGATCCACTAGCACAGGCGTCTAGATGGTCTTGCCCAGCCTTGTTGGCACCACTATAGAAAAATGCCATGACATCTCCCTCATTGTACCCGTGCTGCGGGCACTCTATCAACATATTTGAGTATCTCTCTCACGCTTGACGTAGGTCCTCTCATTGCTTCTGGCGGAAGGAAGAGATCTCAATCCTTGCTTTGATCGTTCTGGATGGAGGGTAGAACCGCTCGAGGAACAGACGCTCGAGCTCAGCCCAAGTGGTAATACCTCCCCGTGGAAGCATATTATCGTACCACTCTTTAGCTATTCCCGTCAATGAGAATGGGAACAACCTAAGCCTCTTGGCATCTTCAGACATGCCATTGTAATTGAAAGTGGAGACTATCATTAGAAAACTCCTCAGATGTGTATGAGGATTCTCCTTCCCGATCACCCCCTTGAATTGGTTCTCTGTAAGCAGCTTTAGAATTCCCGGGAAAATCGAAAAGTTATTTGCCTCAACAGGAGGCAATGCCACTCCATCATAGTACCGTTGTGGCTGTGCTGCAAATCTTCCTCGAATAGCCATATTCTGATCTATGTTCTGAGAAATGTGCTGCGGATTAGCAGGTGGTACGGGTACTTGTTGGGGTGGTGGTTGGTAAACAGGTGGTGGATTGTAAACTGGAGGTGGAGGATACGGGTATGGTGGATACGGATAAGGTGGGTATGGGTAGGGTGGATAAGGTAAGTTGTTTTGTGGTAAGTTAGGATGTGGGTAAGCAGGGTTGTTATGAGGGTTTTGAACAAAGTTGTGAGCTGGATTATCTACGTTTTGTGTATCCGGGTTTAGGCTCTGGCTATCCTCTAACAGAACTTGATTCTGGCTACCACTAACTCCAGTGCCTTCAACTCGGCCCAATTCCTGATTGAACTCATTTGCAGCATGTCCACCTCATTAGAGATGTCCATGGGTTCTTTCCCTCCTCCGGCAGTATTCATTCTCCTCAAGAAAGCTCGGTTCCTTCTAGCTATCGTCTCAGGGTCCAATGGGATTCTCTCTTTGCTCGTATTGCCTTGTGAGCGTGTTTTCATATACCTGACACACTAGCAGAAGGATCAAAATGCAACTGCCGAATGAATAAAAATAAAAATAAAACAGAAAAGAAAAGCACTCACTACTAACTACTAAGCTATCTACAAGTCCTATTCAAAAGACATACAACGCCATCCCCGGCAACGACGCCATTGACTTGTAGCGAATATACTAACTTCTACTAGTAGCTTTCCCGCAAGAGTACGGGTTCACTGTAGTATGAGTAAGTATAATGACCAAGTATTATCGAACCCAAGGGATGGAGTGTATGCAAATAGATCCCTGAAGATCTACGCGTCGTAGTTAATATGAGTGAAATGTTTTTGGATTTTTGAGAAAAATTAATTATAGCTAAGATAAACTAATTAAACTAAAGTATCGAAGAAGACGAATTAACTAAGATTTGTATTCAAATGAGTGATGGTGATTCTCAGGATAGGAATCCCTACGTATACTAACGGAGCAGGTGCATAATCAAAATAACTGTGATGCGCAAAAATAACCTAAGTAAAAGAATGCAAGGTGAAAGCGCAAGATTCTAAACCCTAATACTTTACCCTAACACTCGACTTCACTAATCCACTAACAAGTTAATAGACTGTGCTTAATTAATGAGACTCTAATTTAACTAAGGTGATGCGGTCGTCCTCCCTCGCTAAACCGGTAGATTAATTAACCCCTTCTAAACCTTCTCGTTAAGACTACTAGTTGTTAAAGAGTGATACGGTCGTCCTCTCCCTAACACTTTCGTACGAAATTCAAAGGTAAAGTTAAGATTGATTTTAAGAATTCATTAATTAAGAGAATTAAAACTAAACGTCACGAATTATCCTAATTACGTATCCACATCCTACTTCTACGAGTTCATCCTACCCTAAGCATGCAAAGGTTCTAGCCTAACATGGTGGTTTGAATAATCAAAGCAATCACAAGAACAATAAACATATGCATAATTGAATTAACTAATAAAATCAAGAACATAAACGAAAGAACAAATTAAAGTCTCCAAAGAAATCTAAATAAATCTGAAAAACTAGATTTAATCGTCTCAAAGAGTAAAGAAAGAAAGAATTAATCTAATACGTTCAAAAGAAATACTAAAACTAAGAATTCGTAAATTAAAACCTCGATTACAACGTATAAAATCCTTCAAAACTCCTCCCCAAGCTTTCTCCTCGCTCAAAGTATGTAAACATATGTGTTGGTATGTTGTTATCCTCCAAAACGAGTTTGGAATGAGTATAACAAGCGTCGGGGCGAACCGGAAACTCATGGGCCGAAAAACGAATTCGGAGGCAAAAAATAGAAAAGTGCTCGAGCATGTAGCTCGAGTGGTGCAATCGGTCGAGCGCTGGCGCTCGAGTGCTCTCGCTTGAGTGGTTTTCGGCTGTTGTACACTTGTTCGTAAAATCTTTATATCTTCTCAATCGGGAGTCCGTTTTGGCCGATTCAAAGTCCTACGAACTCCTCTTTTCGCCCTCTATCAATCTATGAAAACCAAAGAGACAAATTAATGAGTTTATAAAAATGATACTCAATTGACTCCAAACACTCATAAAAAACACTCAAAACATGGGCAAATCGGGCACCAAAACATAACAATTTCACGCCTAATCATAAGTGCATTTGAGTTTGGAGTATTAAAAAAATTCAAATTATAAATCTTTTATTTTTCTTAATATTTCTCACTATAAATTAATACATAAACTATTTACTAAATGATATATTAATATAGGGAAAATTATTTTTTTGTCCTGTAACTTTACCTCATTTTGATTTTCGTCCTGTTGACTTTCAAATTTTGATTTTAGTCCTATAACTTTATCTAATTTTGATTTTCGTCCTGCTAACTTTCAAATTTTTATTTTGGTCCTGTAACTTACATATTTTTTTGATTTTGGTCCTACAACCTACCAACCCTTATAGGACGAAAATAAAAAAGAGGTAAAGTTATAGGACTAAAATCAAAATTTGAAAGTCAACAGGACGAAAATAAAAAAAGAGGTAAACTTACAGGACTAAAATCAAAATTTGAAAGTCAACAGGACGAAAATAAAAAAGTGGTAAAGTTATAGGACCAAAAAAATTATTTTCCCTATTAATATATAACTAGACATAAAGAAGATTTTTTTTAAAAATATTTCTCACTTCTCGTCTATTTATAATCTTTTATAGATAATAATTATTAAATAAATTTACTATATAAAAGTAGAAGATTATAAATAATAAACTTAAATGAAGGAGTATTTAGTATAGTTAATGGAGGAATAAATGTATTAATTTAAAAAAAAAAAAGTGGAAAAAGTCACAAAAACTCGCAGGAAGCGCGCGTGAATTCCACTTCTGTTAATCTTAACATAATTGAGGGTTTCATGCTATATTTATAAAATAAAAAAAAAAGATTTCGTGCAATTTTTAAATTACCGTAAAATTACATTCCGATTTTTTAAATCACAGGGGGTCTGACACAATTTACCCAATTTTTGGATAGTGGCAGCATTTCACATGAAACACCTCCCCGCTCTCCACCAACAAAATCGAAATCACATTTTTATTTTGAGTAAGTCTTTTATAAATTAATTTTACTGTAAAATTTAAAATTATATTAGTTATTTTAATTATATATAATATTACTATCAAACTAATATTCTATATTTTAATTAAACAACTAATATTATTTAAAAATACACCCAAATTTTAAAAAATTGATTCACAGCATATTTTGCGTTCTAATAATGTTTAGCCAGGTAGGATCAACAAGATTTGATGATGCGATCAATTCAATTAGATTGGAAGAAAATTAAAATTGATCAAAAAAATGTAGTAGAGTGCAGGAATCCAAGTGTTATACTTGTTGTAAATCTAGCAGATTTATTATACCAAATTTAGAAAATTTGATGTGGACATTACTAATGGACCAATAACCCAATGGGCTTTAATGTTTAGACTAGGTCTTTATTCTTATAAATAGATCATTGTACTCAGAATTGTATACACATATACACATATTAGTGAAACTCCTAACTTGGTATGCCCCCAGACGTAGTCGTTCCTCGACAAATGGGTGAACAAATCTCGCGTATCTGTTTATCGCTCTCGAACACGTTATCAGCACGAATATTCTACCATTAAAATTCTTTCATGTCCGGATCTGAGGCACATGAACAAATTCACAAGATACGTATTTATTTATTCTCCCTCTTCAGGATGCTATATCTATATATATATAGATATCAATTTCAATGCATCAATCGGGATTAAATTAACTTGGATGAATTAATTGTTTCTCAAAGCAATCTTCAATTCGCATGCCTTGTTATTACTGTTAACTTGGATGAATTAATTATTTTTCGAAACAATCTTCAATTTGCATACCTTGCCTTTGCTTTTAATTCTAATCACGTAATCGACCACCACCTCCAGAAACAGCCGCC
This sequence comes from Ballota nigra, assembly GCA_947034835.1. Lineage (NCBI taxonomy): Eukaryota > Viridiplantae > Streptophyta > Magnoliopsida > Lamiales > Lamiaceae > Ballota > Ballota nigra. Next base: position 23,060,223 of record OX344722.1, on the reverse strand, counting down.
AACAGCCGCCCAAACTCCGGTGACTTTCGATAAATCATCACAGCGCCGCCGCTCTATCGGACTCCATGGACCATGAAGTCGAAGCCACGACTGCTTTCCAAAGTTTTCCGATGCTTGTGAGGTCCTATCCGATGCACGCGAGCGAGCCTGGTACAACTCGCACAGCCTACGGGAAACGGCCGACATTGCGCCGCCCATGTCGCCTCTCACCGAGCCCACCGCCGATGGTGCTCGGCAACCACCAGGCGAGGCGGTGGTTCGCTGGTCTTGCGGCGGCGACGAGGCCCTGTGCGACGGAAGTGGGTTGGACTTTAGGTCATTCTGGTCTATTGTTGCTCGTCCGTGGAGCAGCGCCCAGCAGTGGTTATGTTGTCGCTCGTCCCAGGTAATTTTCTTTTTTTTTAATTATGATGTTTTGGGCCCTTTAATTTATAAATCTGGGCCTTCTAATTAATATAAGGACCTTTTTATTAATTTGGAACTCTTATTAATTTTTCTTAATTTAATTTGTGCCCTCAATTTAATTTATCAAGTTCCGAAAAATACTTGAAAATTAAATAGTAATAGTTCTTGCACATTAATTAAGCCCAAAATTTTTGGAATTAATTTATATATTAATTCTCAATAAATTGTCTTATATGCTTAATTAATATATGCGCATGCCTTTTATGAGTTAATTATCTTGCATGCATTATTACTTTTGCACATAGTTTATTTATTATAGTCCGCGTATATTGCCCGGGTAGGCGACGCCCGGTACTTGTCGGACCGTAATTTATGTTTTGGGTAGACGGCACTAAACTCTTGGTTCTATGTGCTCTAGAATAATCAAATAAATCCTTATTTCTCCGTTGTCAATAAATTGCATGGTCACAACTCTTACCATGTCACTTTAAAATTGTAGTGAATAATGTCTGATATTACCATGAAAGAATTCGATGAGCTTGCTCTCGATGGTAATAACTACCTGACATGGGCGCTAGATGTCGAGATCCATCTAGCCTCAAATGAGTTGAGCGAAATAATTATCGAAGGTTCGAAATCCACTAACGCCCAGAAGGCGAAAGCGTTGATTTTTCCCATGAACCACCTGAATGAGGATCTGAAAAACGAATTCCTCACTCACAAGGACCCCGAAACGTTGTGGAAGTCCCTGAAGGACCATTTCCAACAACGAAACGACATACTCCTCCCTCCGGCACAATACGATTGGTTGAAACTCTGTTTCCAAGACCTTAAGTCTATAACGGAGTACAACTATACTTTGCAGCGTATTGTAACCCAGTTGATGCAGAACACTCTGTCAACATTCCACGCTAGCAACCTTATACTCCAGCAGCAGTATAGGGATAGACATATGATTGGTCGCAAACGTGGAAGGGGGAGAGAGTAAGATGATCTGGGCTAAAGGCCGAGGTCGTAGTACATCCAGTGGTCATAGAACCTCGAATTTCGGTCTACAAAAACTTAGCTCTCAAGATAAGATTGAGCAATCCTGCTACAGGTGCGGATGCAAAGGTCATTGGTCTCGCACGTATCGAACTCTCAAGCATTTAGTTGAGGCTTATCTAAAGCAGCAGAAGGACGACAAGGGGAAGGCCCCTATGGTTGAACCTCACGATGACAACCTGCCTGAAGCAGAATTTGACCAAGACAACGATGATCTCTTGAGCTCGTAGCTCAAAAACTTTAGAGACAATGAATGATTTGAGTATTTGATTATTTTAGTACTTTGTTTTGGATAAAACAATTTATGTTTTGGATCCTATCTTTCGGATAATTTATTTCGGATAATGCTTTATTGTTTCCACAATTTAAGTGTACCATGCTTAGTTTTAAAGATATAAGAACTAATGACTATCACATTGAAACTGAAATTGAGAACAATAACGAATACCTTTTGATGACTATTACTCGAGGTAGCCGTAAACAAGTTATAGAAATTTCATGAGTATGAGTATGAATCTCCATCTAGCTATTAGTATGAAATTTCATGACCCGAACTCTATTAAATTATGGCATCAGCGGTTAGGTCATCCAGGACAAACTATGATACGTAGGATTCTATCTAATTCCATTGGTCATAATATTTCGAATAATAGAATCCCCCCTGTTGATGAATTTATATGTGATGCATGTTTTAAGGGTAAGTTAATAGTGCGCCCGTCGCGCAGTAAGGTTGGACTAGAGTCTTCAGTTTTCCTTGAATGGATTCAGGGAGACATGTGTGGACCGATTCACCCAGCATCAGGACCATTTCAGTATTTCATGGTCCTAATTGATGTCTCCTAGGTGGACATATGCTTGTTTGATGTCTACCCGCAATCAAGCTTTTGTGAAGCTCATTGCGAAAACTATCGAGCTTGGAGCTCAATTCCCAGATTATCAAATTTAATCGATTCGCATGGATAAAGCTACTGAGTTTAGCTCAAAGGCCTTTACATATTACTGTATAGCCCTGGGAATTAAAGTGGAGCATTCAGTCTCCTACGTCCACACCCAAAATGGTCTTGCTGAAGCACTAATAAAACGTATCAAACTTATCGCGAGACCATTACTTATGAACTCTAAACTACCCACTTCATGCTGGGGGCATGCAGTCCTACATGCATCGCACTTGATACAAATCCGTCCAACTGCATATAATGATCATTCCCCCCTACAGCTAGTGCGTGAGAAATAACCTAACATTTCCCATCTGCGTATTTTTGGATGTGCGGTGTATGTTCCGAAAATATTACCTAAGCGGACCTCGATGGGCCCACAAAGAATGCTCGGTATTTACGTTGGATTTGACTCTCCATCCATCGTGAAATACCTTGAGCCTTTGTCTGGGGATCAATTAACGGCCCTGTTCGCTGACTGCACCTTTGATGAAGATCACTTCCTGGCATTAGGGGGAGATCCGAATTCAAAATTGAATGAATGTAGGGAGCTTACGTGGAACGTAAGTAATCTTCAATATCTGGATCCACGCACTAGTCAATCTGAACTGGAAGTTCAGAAGATCATTAACTTGCAAAATTTAGCAAACAATCTGCCAGACGCATTCACTAACCATAGAGGTGTAACTAAATCGCATATACTTGCAGTAAATGCTCCCCAAAGGGTTGAGGTCCCAAGCTAATTAAGTATACATGCCCCCACACGCTAGAAGCGTAAAGGACCCTAAAGAGATACTAGTACACCTAAAAGAAAAGCTAGCAAAACTGGTCAGACGAACGTAAAATCTCTAGAAGAGATTCGTCTAGCTAACTTAAAGTCTCTAGAAAAAACTCGTCTAGAAGATGAGCGTCCTAGTGCTGAAGCACGTGCACAAAATATTCAATGCACTAGGACCGCGGAACGACTAGACCCAGATACACTGGGAAATGAGGAAGGTCTGGTTCACATAAACGTTGAAGTCTCTATGAATTTCATAGATACGGGAGAAACATATAATATAAATAATACTGTCGTCGACGACACATTTGCAGCGATAATTGCTCTTTCTGTTATAAATAACGATCTAGATCTAGAACCCAAAACTATCGCTGAGTGCCTGAAGCGCTCCGATTGGGTAAAATGGAAAGAGTCAATTGAAGCAGAGCTCGCATTGCTGAATAAAAGAAAATTATTTGGCTCTATCGGTCGTACACCCGTGCGTGCTATCCCTGTAGGATATAAGTGGGTTTTTGTACGAAAATAAAATGAGAACAATACTGTGGAGAGGTATAAAGCGAGGCTTGTAGCTCAAGGGTTTTCGCAGAGGCCCGGTATTGATTTCGATCAAACTTATTCTCCCGTAATGGACGCAATAACATTCCGCTACTTGATATCTTTGACAGTTAAATTAAATCTCCAGATGAGATTGATGGACGTTGTAACTGCATATTTATACGGATCACTAGATGCTGACATCTATATGAAAATCCCTGATGGATTCAAGATTCCCCAGATGAGGAATGGTGAAAAGTGCAGTATGTATAACATAAAACTGCAGAAGTCATTGTACGGCCTAAGGCAATCAGGTCTCATGTGGTACAACCGACTTAGTGAATTCCTCCAGAAGAAGGGATACACGATTGATATTGTTTTCCCATGCGTATTCACGAAGAAATCGCAAGGTGGTTTTTGTATCATATCCGTATATATTGATAATCTAAACATAATCGGAACATGCAAAGAGATTGAAGAAGCCAATTCAATCTTGAAAGCTGAATTTGAAATGAAAGTCTTGGGTAAAACCAAGTATTGCCTCGGCCTGCAGATCGAGCATCTCCCAGAAGAAATTCTTATACATCGGTCAACCTACGTAAAGAAGGTATTGGAGAGATTTCATATGGATAAATCTCATCCACTAAGCACACTTATGGTTGTCCGATCCCTCGAAGTGGATAAGGATCTATTTAGACCAAGAGAAGATACAGAAGAAATTTTGGGACCAGAAGTTCCTTATCTTAGCGTTGTTGGAGCATTACTCTATCTCGCAAATTGCACTAGGCCGGACATTGCATTTGCAGTTAATTTGCTTGCGAGATATAGCGCTTCTCCTCCAAGGAGACATTGGAATGGTGTTAAGCATGTTCTACAGTATCTCCAAGGGTCTCAAGATCTTGAACTGTTTTACCGAAGGAACCAAAACAAAACCTTGGTAGGTTATGCGGATGCTGGCTATTTGTCTGATCCCCAAAATACCATATCCCAGACTAGTTACGTTTTTATCTGTGGTTGTACCGCGATCTCATGGAGATCGGTTGAACAGACCATGGCTACCACGTCTTCAAACCACTAAGAGATAATAGCTTTGTTTGAAGCCGCACGAGAATGTGTGTGGTTAAGATCATTGATAAAACACATTGGTGACTCGTGTGGTATCGCTAAAGGCAATACATTCCCCACCATTATATTGGAAGACAACACAGCTTGCATCACATAAATGAGTAATGGGTACGTCAAGGGAAACCTGACGAAACATATTTCACCTAAGTTTTTCTACCCATACGAACTCCAGAAGAGTGGCGTGATTACCATTCAAAAGGTGCAATCTAGTGACAATCTAGCAGATCTGTTCACTAAGTCCTTACCTACGTCTACTTTTGAAAAGTACGTTCGTGGTATTGGGATGCGAAAGCTTAAAGGGTTGTTGTCTTCAGGGGGAGCGGTAACCCTGAAATAAATCTAGAAGATTTGATCCAGAAGATCAATAAAATCACATTCCTCCCTAACTTAATATTTGGTCGCTACCTAGCACGTGGAGTTTTTATGACATGTTATGTCGTAATGTCCAAGGGGGAGTGTTGTAAATCTAGCAGATTTATTATACCAAATCTAGAAGATTTGATGTGGACATTACTAATGGACCAATAACCCAATGGGCTTTAGGGTTTAGACTATGTCTTTATTCTTATAAATAGATCATTGTACTCAAAATTGTATACACATATACACACACATATTAGTGAAACTCCTGTCTTGGTATGCCTCCAGACGTAGTTGTTCTCGACGAATTGGGTGAACAAATCTCGCGTCTCTATTTATCGCTCTCGATTTACAACTATACCGTAGGTATTGATCAGGGTTCTAATTAAGTTCTCTATAAAGCTCTCAGCTTAATTTATATAAAAAAAAAATTCATAAATTAAAATTGATCAAAATATTTTACCTTTTAATATTGTTTAGCCATATAGGATCAACAAGATTAATGGATGATGCGATCAGTTCATAACTTGAATTGGGACAAAAGTAAAATTGATCAATTTTTTTAGTAGAGTGCACGAAAGTGTTATTCCCTAGATATTTAGGGTTCTAATTAAGTTCTCTATAATGCTCCCAGCTTAATTATAAATATATATTATATATATATGCACACACCAGCGCTATATATTATTAACTAAATATACTATTGGAATATTAAACATAATATTTTTTTTCGAGTCTATAATTGCAAATCCATTAAGGCGCGGTGGAATGGAAACGTGAAAGACTAGGTCTCATTTGTCATCTCATCTACTATATTCATGGGAAAGAATATTACTTGAATTTTATTCATGATCGCACACTTTGTAATATTCATTCAAATTCTCAATGTCAAAGCACATGACCATCTGGAACATATCGAAGAAAAGTAAGAACCCCGGTATAATATATGGGCATGTAGACAAAGACTGGTGGGAAAACGTTTAATAGTAAAATTAAGTGGGGAATAATTTAAGTGGGGAATAATTTAAGGCATGAGACCACAAATTACTCATTACTTCCACTAAAAATCTGCATTAGTAAAAACTACAAAATTGAACCTAAAAAGACTCAAATACTCATCATTAAAATAATTCAAATAAACACATTAAATGACCCAAGTAAACAGACAAATAAATAGCATCACATGTGAAATATGAAATTATCTCATACGAGATCTACAATTAAATTCTCATTCCTCCAAACCCAACGAGATATTCAATACCCATAATCTCTCCACTTATATCACACATACACAATCCCCAAAATTCCCAAAAAACAAACCAATAAAAAAAATTACCCCCACAAAGTAAATTTAGACGAAGCCAGTACATTGCTGTCGGCGACGGAAGAGACGACCCCGAACAGTTCCTCTGCAACACTTCCCCGGCGACGACACCACCGCAACAGAAACGTCCTTGAACCACACTTTTGTAATACCCGCCGACGACGACACCTATGCAATTGAAATAGAATCGGCATAAATTGTAAAGTTAATCATCATATTGTACATTTTTACCTACTTTTTCCAACAATGCCCCGAATAAATTGTAAAGTTAATTATCATATTGTAATAAATAGAAATAATAAATAAGAGTGAGACTTTTGATACCCTAATAAATGAAAAAAATTAATCTGTGTGAATGGATAAAATGAAACACATAATAAAGAATATATATACATATATATATATATTAATGTAATGTAATAGACCTACTCATTTATCTGTGTAAAAATAAATTAGGACTAGGAGTAATAGATAAACGAGTAAGTTGTTGATAATTCAATGCGGACAGCGAATTCTCATATAATAGCTTCTCTCTATATATAAAAAAAAAATACGTTCAGGTTCCAATATTTCACCTAATCAAGTAAACCAAATTAGACTCGTCCCTTTCAACAACCATTACATTTTTGTGTGCAGAATTTTAATGTGATGAATCTGATCCAAGACTTGAACTTCCGGCTCTCGGAGCACCCTTCCGTGGTCCACTTCCGGTGGAGCCCAACCGAATCATGGGCCTCCACGTGGATGTTCCTAATCGCGTCCATCTCCGCCTACGTCTCCCTCTCCGCCACCCTCCACCTCTTCCTCCGCCTCCTCCGGCGCCGGAAGCCCGTCCCGCTGGGCCCCATCCCGGCGCTCCACAGCCTCGCCATGTCCCTCCTCTCGGCCACTATCTTCGCCGGTATCCTCTCCTCCTCGGTGGCCGAAATCCGCGACACCCGGTGGTTCTGGCGGCGGTCCAAGACCCCGTTCCAGTGGCTCCTCTGCTTCCCACTGGGCACCCGCCCCTCCGGCCGGGTTTTCTTCTGGTCCTACGTGTTCTACCTCTCCCGTTTCGTCCACATCTTCCGTACGTTTTTGGGCATTCTCAGAAACCCGGAGAAGTTCCCAAAGTATCAGCTCCTCAACCACTGCATGCTCATCTGCATGGCCTTCCTCTGGCTCGAATTCTCGCAGTCTTTCCAGGTTCTGGCGATTCTTTCGATGACCCTGGTTTTCGCCCTGGTGTACGGCTACAGATTCTGTACGGAGATTGGAATGCAGAAAAGCAGCTACTTCCCGTTTGTCATGTTTTGCCAGATTATTCTGGTGATCACCAATTTGGGCTGGCATATTGGGGTCCTTGTTTTGCATTTCTCCAAAGGGGGCGGGGGGTGCAATGGAATGGGAGCATGGGCCTTCAACACTCTGCTCAACAGCTTTGTGCTTTTCCTTTCTCTCAATTTTTATGTGAAAAAGTGCTTGAGTGAGGCACGACCTACATCATCGGAAATAAGCCACAAGCTTCTGGAAATTAATTAATCTATTTCTCTTTCTCATTATTTTGCTTAATCGCAAGTTTATGTACATAGACGCCACATATATCTCAGCTAATATGCTACCATATTGTATTCTTGATTAATGTAGAGGGATAGAAAACTATTTACGCATACTTTGTTGCGGGAGTCATACATACCCAATGGGAAAAATGTATTTTTTTTAGCCCCGTAACTAAAGGGAGATTGTGTTTTAAAAACAATATATTTTCTATCTTGTAAAATTAGGATAATATTTTTTGTGTTTGTAAAAGTAGGACAATATGTTTCAAAATTCAATAGATGTAGGATAATTGAGCCCGAATTATGATTTTTAAAATATATTGTCCTACATTTTACGAGCTTGAAAATATATTGTCCTTTTTTTATATGCCCGAAGATATATTGTTCTATTTTTACAAGTTTGAAAATATATATATTGTCCTTAAAACACAGTTATCTCTAAGTCATATATATATGATGCAATTTTAATTTAATAATGAACCATTACTTAACATGTCACAACATTCTAAAAGAAATTTAAATTTGCAAAAATTCAATTGTACCGGGTGCACCTATTGTGCACAAAAATTTGTCTTGTTGCGAATGATATCGCACTAAATGAACTCTGATTAATAATCGATGCAGACATAAGCACGTAAATTTTCATAGATTTAAATAGTACTCGAAATTTGTGGAATATTTTTATTTTTTTAACCATGCGTAATGCATTAAGTGGAAATTGTATCCAGCATTACATAATTCAACGCCACACTGGGTAAATCATCGAGAAACACACAGCGAGGATTAAAAGTAGTAGCCAAATTGGCTAAAGTAATGAGGTACCCTATTAAATAATTAATTTCATATTTTTTTATAAATTCAGACTTTTAGATGAGGCAGAAACTTTTTATGGTATTAGACCAAAAGACTCACGTCCGACAAAAATCCTAAGTTCAGTGGGAGCTCGGACAAAGATTCTGGGTTCGATTTCTGCTGAGAAAAACTCCACCTATATTAAATTGTTCATTCATTTGATCTCACTAAAGAGGGAAAGTTGAAAGTTCAGCCTATGAGTGAGGGGAAGTGTTATGGAAATAATTAAATGAATTAATTCTACAACTCTCTACAAGTTCGGACTTTCATGAATCGGAATTCTTTCCTACCCTATTAGCACCAGGCGAACTCATCGGTCTTACAACGATTCAAATGTCGTCACGATTGCGTAAAAAGTTTCCTTCTTGCAGTCCTCAAATGGACTCCTTGTTGCAGTCCGACTCCAACACTGTAGAAATCTAAGAATGAAGAAGATTGAATGTAAATCGACATTTTGGTATTTAGAGGAAAGGGTTTCGTGTTTACAGCATAAGAATGAATGACTTTGTTAAAATGATAAAGGGGTGATACTCTCTTATATATACAAGTGAGAAGTATCACTATTAATAAAGAAAAGTGTTACTTGTCAAGGAGTTAAATACTTTAACTCCTAAGACCCCCCCTCAAAATGGGAGTGGATGTTGATCAATCTCATTTTGCCTTTGAATTGTTGAAATAAACTCGGGCCTTGAGGCTTTGTAAGGATGTCTGCGATGTTTTCTTCAGTGGGAATTTGAATAATCTTTATTACTCCTTCTTTTATTTTCTCTCTTGTGTAGTGGTAGTCAATTTGGATGTGCTTCGTCTTCTCGTGTAACACCAGATTGTGAGCTATGCAAAAGGCAGCCCTGCTGTCTGTGTATATCAATGCCGGTTGTGGATGATGGATTCTGAGGTCCTTTAGGATGTAGAGAATCCATTGAAGCTCAGAAGAGGTTGCACTCATTGCCCTATACTCACTTTCAGCTGATGATTTACTCACAGTGCCTTGTTTCTTTGATTTCCAGGAAATGAGAGAGTCACCAAGATAGATGGCATATCCACTGATGCTTCTTCTCGTTGTTTCGCACCTTGCCCAATCTGCATCTGAAAAGGCTTGAAGCTTAAAGGAACACTTGTTAGAATACAAAATACCTAAACCAATAGTTGATTTTAAGTACCTTAATAATCTATGTACAGCAGACATATGAGTTTGAGTAGGCTTACTCATGTATTGACATAGAGTTTGTACAGAATAAGATAAGTCAGGTCTTGTAATAGTGAGATAGAGAAGTTTACCCACAATCCTTCTGTATTCAGAAGCATCAGTAAGAGGAAGGGAATCAGAGTCATTAAAACTCTGTTTAGAATCCATTGGTGTGGTGCAAGGCCTGCTGCCTAGATACCCACAATCTGTTAAAAGATCAAGTGCATACTTCCTTTGACAGAGTTGTAAACCTGTCTCATTCTTGGCTACCTCAATAACTAAGATGTACCTTAGTACACCCAAGTCTTAAATGGTGAACTTATTTTGTAAGAGTGTTTTCACATTTATAATCTCAGAAAGATTACTCCCAGTAATAATCAAATCATCCACATAGCATAGGATTACAGTAAAACATTCAGCAGTTTGTTTTGTGAAAAGAGAATCATCAGCAAGTGATTGCTCATATCCAAAAGCAATTAATGTATCTGATAACTTGGTAAACCACTGTTTGGAGGCTTGCTTTAAACCATATAGACTCTTATTCAACTTACAAACTCTTGTATCATCATCATTAATATAACCAGGGGGAGGCAACATGTAAACTTCCTCAAATAAATCACCATGTAAAAAAGCATTGTTCACATCACATTGATGTATATGCCAATTTTTGGCAATAGCTCTTGGTCCCGGTACAAGACTGAGGAATACGTGTATGGGGGGGGAATACACGTATACCAATTTTTCAACCTTAAAACTGACTGAATCCCCTTTACTCATAGTGGTAAAGAACTAGGAGCTGATAATACACCTACTGACTACACTTGGTGCGGGTCAGTTGGCTAACTATCAGTTCAAGTTCAGTGCGGAAATGTTTGAGCCCTGAAAGTTTAAAGTCTTGTTTAGTTTGCTTTCTGAAAAACTTGTTTTACTCAATTCTGAAAAGTGTTTAGTAGGGCAGTGCTCTTTTGAAGATCAGCCTGATTGATTCAGGCCTGATAAACTTGAATGCAATGAATGAACAAGTAATATGGCAAGTATGCACAATATCAAAGCAGTAAGAACACAAGGACTTTAACGTGGTTCAGAGTCTCAAGCTCCTACGTCCACGGCCTGACTTAACAGGAAATCCACTCAAGGGATTCTTGTTTTTAACGTGCCAAGGTGCACCAAGACCAGCTATCCTCACTGATCTATACAACTCCACTTACTAACACTCTAACTGACTTACTCCCAACAAGCCTAACTTAGGGTTTTGGTTTCAGTTTGGATTCCAACTAGGTTGAGATTATCCTTACAAGGCAAAGCTATGCTAAGGAATGGATAATCTCTCTAAGCTTAAGATAATTCTAATTAGCTCTAGGAATACAGAATAACTCTCAATTGCTAAGAAACACCTGGGAAATTTAGAAGGTTTCGAGTGCTTCTCTTAAGGGTTGAATGCTTTGAATGCTTGAGAGTTTGAGTAATTTCTGGCTTGGAAATTTCCCGTAACCTTGAATGGGTTCAAGGCCTTCTGTATTTATAGGTGATTTGAAAAACTATCCGTTGGAGAGATAGCCTTCGAGTCATCTATGTAGAGAGGCTTCAAACGGACATATCTCCATGCAGCAGCCGTCCTTGCATGGATTTGGTATTTGCATTAAATGCACATTGAATGCTTGCCCGTTGAATATGCAGTCTGAATTCAGTCTTCATATCAGGTTCCGTACGTGCGTGTCTTTCTCGGATTGGTCCACGTCATCAGGTTGGTGAGAATGTCAGAACTTATTCCTGAGCTTCAGGCTTGTCTTATTAAGTTCATTTTGTCTTGAGCCCACCAGTCTTGTGCATTGCTTGGCTCTACTCCAAGTCTTCCCCTGAGTGTGTTCTCAAGAATTCCACCAGCCATATGCTCATCTAACTCCTCCGCCTCCACTTCAAGGAATTCATCCTCTTCAGCTGAAATGGATTTGGGACAGTCTTTGGGATTGGGGTATGATGAAAAGTCTACGGGGTTTGGAAGGTTTGGCTCGACTGACTGGTCAGGCTCATTCGTGTGTGAGGTTGATGGCGCTGACTCAGTAGGCTGATTTGGCTCTGAGGTTTGGGGTGGTTGGGGGGTTTGAGGTGTGGGGTCAGGGATGGAAGGTGTTTGGGTTTCAGGGTGTGGGAGTGTTTGAGTGGGTGCTGTCTCAGGCAGCAACGACTCAGCCGTCTCGACAGTCTTTCTCACTTCCTCCAAGTCAGAGGCTCCAGGAGAGCTTGACTTCTCCCTCTCACTCACTTCAGGTAGCTTCTTAGCAGGGGACCTTTTTATTCCCTTCCTAAGCTTCTTTAGGGGCCTCTCACCCTGAGCACCCTCCTTTCTGACGTCATCGTCAGTTCCCTCAGCCTCAGACCCGGCCTTCTTGGGATCAGACTCAGTCCCTAATTTCGTGCTCTTCCCTGACAGCACGATCTTCACCCTCTTTTTCTTCTCAGCCGCGTCCACCTCAGGCTGCTCCACCTCTTCTACTTCCTTACTCCTTTCAAAGAGCTCATCTACCCTTTCAATTAGACTGGTTGCCACTCTCTTGGCCTTACCAGCTGGCTTTTTGGCCTGACCCTTTGCTTTCGCATTGGGATCAGTCAGCCCTAGCACTGAGTAGGTATCACTCAGTGAGGAAAACATTACCTTCTTTGAGGAGAGACTGTCCTCAAAATCGAAGGTATACCCATGGCAAGCATGAGCAATCAGGATGGACATCCTCGTACCGAATGGCAAGATGGCACTGACAGAAATGTGCTTCTTCTCCTCATCTCGCGTAAGCTTATCCAACCCGGCCTGATGGAGTTGATCGAGGAAGAACTGCTCCCAGTTCGCTTCCACTCCATCAGCAATTGCTCCCATGAGTCTTAGTTTGGGCAGACTCAACTGCTCGTGAGAACCAGTTGCTCCCATCACCATCTTGGACACCAAGTCCACCAGAGCCCTGTACTCAGGCTTCAACGAATTCTTGTTCTAACGGGCCTTGAACTCTGATGACCCAGATTTGGTCCATTTCCCAAGGAATTCTCCCTCCGAGTTTTCCTTGTACGTTTTTGGGTTGATGCCTGAGGATGGCAACTTGAAGACTTCCCTCACCGCCTGCCTGATGTTAATAGTGACCACCTCTGCGTTGTAAAGGGGTTCCCCATCGCCGTCCTTCTCTCCCGTCGGCTTCAGCGCAGTCACCTTCGTAAAAACTTCCCCTTTCCGCAAGAACAAGTTTAAGTATGCTTCCACAACTGTCCTTGGGAGCACGGAGATGGGGCGGGTGGTGAAGTATGTTTCCAACCCAACATCGGAAATCCACTTGAATACTGGTTTGATTTCCTCAACTGTGAGACAGATACCTTCCATGGAGATGACTTGCTCCATGTGTACCAGCTTCTTTTCGATAACGTCCACGATCTTGTCGATTGTCCAGTTGGAATCAAGGAATGCCATTGTTTTGGAAGAAGAGATTTTTGAAATTTCTGTGTTTGAGCAAGAGAAAACTCAGTGTGCAGATTGTGCGTTGTGTTTGCGTAAAAACCTCAAATGGCACTCTTGATTGATAAGACTAAGTCAGTTACTCAAACGTGGGGTTGAGATTGATCCCTGAATTCGAAAGGTTTTGAAATGAAGGGCCAGGATTAATCTCAGCTTCAATTAAACCCCATGTCAGTAATATTCCGTATAAAACGGACACGTATATGAAAAAGTAACTGTAGCATTAAATGCTCCGTGCGCGTGGGTTTTAAATATGAAAAGACGCGCTTTTAATGAAAACGGAATGCATTTAATAAAGATTTTCAGGACGAAGGACTCAGGGAGACGCTTGAAATTCACAAGAGTCAGGTTAGAACTCATACCTGTCAGGGAGACATTGTAGGACCCTGATACCTCGCTGAGTCGAGTCTGGCCTGAGTTCCCCCTAGAACCCTACACTGACTGCTCTCCCGGATCTAAGAGTCCTAACTCCACTGACAGTTCCATAAACCTTGCTTCAGCCAGAGGCTTAGTCAAGATGTCAGCTCTTTGCCTGTCAGTGTGAATCTTCTTCATCCTAATATCTTTCTTCTCCACATGATCTCGAATGAAGTGGTGTCTAATATCCACATGCTTGCACCTTGTGTGAAGCACTGGGTTCTGAGTAATTGCTATAGCACTATTGTTATCACAATAGATTGGAACCTGATTAGCAAACACTTGGTAGTCCCTCAACTGTTGCCTCAACCATAAAATCTGAGCACAACAACTACCTGCAGCCATATACTCAGCCTCAGTTGTGGATGTTGCCACTGAATTCTGCTTCTTACTAAACCACGAGATCAACTTACTTCCCAAAAACTGACATGTCCCTGAGGTTGATTTCCTATCAATCCTACAGCCTCCATAATCTGCATCTGAATAACCTGTCAGTTCTAAGTTGTCATCTGAAGGATACCATAGTCTCATATTGACTGTCCTTTTCAAATACTTGAGTATCCTCTTAGCAGCCTCCAAATGACTTCTTTTGGGATCAGACTGATACCTAGCACACACACCAACTGCAAACGTAATGTCAGGCCTACTTGCAGTCAGGTACAATAAAGAACCTATCAGCCCACGAAACTCAGTCTAATTTACTGACGTCCCATCAGTGTGAGGATCCATCTTCCAATTTGTGTTCATAGGGATCCTGGCTGGATTGTTGTTCTGAACACCAAACTTATGAATCAAGTCTCTTGTATACTTGGCCTGATTAATGAATATACCTTGATCAGTCGGCTTGACCTGCAATCCTAAGAAGAAGTTCATCTCTCCCATCATGGACATCTCAAATTTACCAGTCATCAACTTAGAGAATTTCTCACAGAGCTGATGATTTGGTGATCCAAATATTATGTCATCCACATAAATCTGGACCAAGAGAATGTCATCACCTTCAGTGATCCTGAACAAGGTCCTATCCACAGTTCCCTTCTTGAACCCATGATCTGTCAGGAATTGAGAGAGGGTATCATACCAAGCTCTTGGTGCTTGCTTAAGTCCATAGAGTGCTTTCTTCAAATGGTATACTCTATCTCCAACCTCAAACCCGGGAGGTTGTTCAACATATACCTCTTCATTGAATACACCATTCAGGAAGGCACTCTTGACATCCATTTGATACACCTTGAACTTCTTATATGTTGCATAGACAAGGAACAACCTGATAGCTTCCAACCTAGCCACTGGAGCAAAAGTCTCATCATAGTCTATTCCTTCAGACTGACAATACCCTTTTGCAACCAGTCTAGCCTTGTTCCTTACCACAACACCATTTTCATCCTTCTTGTTCTTAAAGACCCACTTGGTACCAATCACACCTTGATGCCTAGGTCTATCTACCAGTTCCCAAACCTGATTCCTTGTGAACTGATTCAACTCTTCTTGCATGGCAATGATCCAGTTCGAGTCAGTGAGAGCTTCTTCAATGTTCTGAGGCTCTTGTTCAGAGAGAAAGCAACAGAACAATGCACTCTCACCATGGAACCGTCTGGTCCTGACTCCCTCAGTTGGATCACCAATGATTTGATCAATGGGATGATCTTCTAACCATGTTCTCTTGCCAGGAGTTGTTCCTGAGGTACCTGCAATGTTAGTGTCTACAGGCTCATGAAATTCAGGAATTTGAACAGAAGGGGATGATCCTGAGTCTATACCAAAGGGATTAACAAGCTCAATGTCAGGGACATTGATTCCCCCTTGATTAGGTGACTCAGGAACCGTCTCAGCTGCAACAGCATCTTCATAGACGGTGCTTACCTCAGGTTGAGCCTGTTCCTCAGTCTGAGGCTCAACAATCCCTGATGCGCTGGGCTTAGGAGTGGCACCTGATTCATCATCCTGATCGTCATCATCATCCCATCTTGGAATTGGCACAGTCTTGATCTTGGGATCAGGTTGATTCTTCAAGCTCAGCCTTGTCACACTCCTTGTGACCTCCTCAGTGTCAGGATTCAACATCTTTGCCCTAAACTCATTAGCAGATTCATCAAAGACAATATGGGGTGATTCTTCCACAACAAGGGTCCTACAATTGTAAACCCTGAAGGCTTTACAAACTTCAGAATATCCTAAGAATATTCCTTCATCAGATTTGCTATCAAAGTCTTTTAATTGGGTCTTCCCATTGTTGAGGATGAAGCACTTACAACCAAATACATTAAAATAAGAAATACGAGGTTTCCTTTTGTTCCATGTCTCATATGGGGTCTGAGCATGTTGTTTGTTCAGCATGGATCTGTTCTGAGTGTAGCATGCAGTGTTGATTGCCTCAACCCAGAATTTCTTAGGCAATTCTGACTCAGCCAGCATGGTCCTTGCAGCTTCCTTCAGTGTCATGTTCCTCCTTTCAGTGACACCATTCTGTTGTGGGGTTCTAGCTGCAGAAGTCTCATGAGCTATACCAAGTTCATTACAAAAGTCAGAAATATATGAATTTATAAATTCAGTGCCCTTGTCAGATCTGATCTTAGTAATGGACTGATTCTTCTCATTGCTGAGTCTCCTGAGCAACTCTGGAAGCTTCACCTGTGTTTCCTTCTTATTTTACAAGAAAATAACCCAAGTATATCTAGAATAATCATCAATAACCACAAGGGTATACTTTCTACCATTCATACTCACAGGTGTTATGGGACCAAACAAATCCATGTGCAAGAGCTGAAGTATCCTGTCAGTGGAATAGGAAGCTTTTTCTTTGAATGATGCTCTGACCTGCTTCCCTTCCTGACAAGCTTTGCACACGTGATCTTTGCTAAAAACATCATTAGGTAGACCATCAACAAGTGACTGTCTAGAAATTTTGTTAAGAATCTTGAAGTTCAGGTGGCTTAATCTTTTATGCCATAACCAACTGAGCTCTAGAGAGCTTTTAGCAACAAGACAAGTATTAGGAATAGTGCTGCTCCAATCAGCGAGATAAACATTACCTTTCCTTATACCTGATAGAAGCACTTGTGTTGATTTGTCCTTGACTGAACATATATTCGATGAGAACTCAACACTGAACCCTTTGTCACAGAATTGACTTACTGACAGCAGGTTATGCTTCAGTCCTTCCACAAAGGACACATTTTCCACTCTGACTGTACCTATTATCAAAACACCAAAACCTTTAGTAACACCTTTTGAGTTATCACCAAAGGTTACCTGTGGACCATCTCTAACTTGATATTCTTGGAGAAGACTCTTCATTCCAGTCAAGAGCCTTGAGCAACCGCTGTCTAGGTACCAAACAGCTTTGATTGAGTCTCCTCTCCTCTTGTTGTGATCCACAGCCGCCTGCAAGAAAATCAGGCTATAGGTACCCATTGGGTGTTGGGTCCTATTGTGTCAGTTGTACCCTTCGGGATCCAGACTTGCTTCACAACCCTGATTGCCTCAGAGTGGTAAATCTGTCTCCCTGAAACATCGACATACACAACTTTCTTCTTCTTTGCCTTAGAGGAAGATGGTGTATGAGTGTTAGACTTAGGCTTCACAGGAGCCTGAGTGGGTGCCTTTTGGGCTGGCTTCCTGTTCTTCCTAGGTCTGGGTGCAGCAGGTCTTGGGGCTTGTTCTTGATAAGGACCCTGATTTCTATTCCCCCTAGGCAAGTGAGGGAAAGGAAAATAGTTAAAGGCCTCAGGATGCCAAAACCACGGGGGTGTCATCACATTTGGCCTTCCCTGTTGGTATTGCCAAGCATGATGGTACCCTCGCTGACCAGTCTGAGGGCTCTTGGCCTGAGTCTTCCTCTGCTTTCGCTGAGGTTTTCCCTGGCCTGAGCTCTCAGGGGCTTCCGTAGGTTGCTTTGCCTTTCCCTTGGGTTTTGGCTTAGCTACCTTAGGAGCAACCCTGACTGTGTCAACAGTTTTCTTGCCCTTATCAGTTTGACGGGCCTGGAGCACAACCTTAGGTGCACTCTGGCCTGTCTGAACAAATACCCTCTTAGTGTTGCTCCCTAAAGCAACATGAGACTGACCTTGTGAGGATTTTTCAGAAACATATCCAAGTCCCTTTTTCTTGTTCCCAAGTATCTGGTTGCTATTTATTTCCTCTCTAGCCACTGAGGATTTATTCATTGCTGCAACCTTTTTCTTGAGAGAGTCCTCACTCTTTTTCAGGATTTCATGTCTGGTAAAGAGGACATCAAACTTACTCTTATGTACTTTTAGTTCTTCCTTCCTGACCAGCTCTTCCTCAGCCAGTTCCTTCAGAATCTTCTCTCTTGGAAGAGGCTCAGTATTGATTAAATCAATCTCCTGAGATAGTCTCACAATTTGAGCTGATTCTTTAATATCAGACTGAGTGAGTTGTTCGTTCAGGTTTTGAACCTCAGTACTCAATTTCTTGTTCTCCTCTACCAAGAAGACATTAGTTTCCTGCAGTCTGGAGAAATCAACCATCAATTGATCAAGGCAGATCTGAAGGTTCATTTCTCTAACTGACTCTGAGCTAAGCTCAGGATTTTGACCAGTGTAAGAAGCACAAACAGAATTTGATGTTACCTCGGGCTCATCCCTAGCCATCAGACAGACATCATCGTACTCGTCATCTGAGAAGAGTTCAGGTGACCTTTCAGCATGACCATCAGAATCTGTTGCATCTTCAGCGACCATCGCTCTCCGATCAGCAGATCTTAGATCCCTAGTGGCTCTCCTTTCCTCTCTCTCCCTTGCACTCAGCTCCGGGCAGTCATACTGATAGTGACCAATCTTGTTACAATTGTAACATGCTACCTGCTCACTCACTCTTTCTTTTCTCGGTTCAGGGTTCCTCCTTGAGTCAGGTTCCCTGGTTCTTGGTGAGCTTTCAGTCTTGGTTGGATATCTATCATCGCGAGTACGTCTCTGTTCGTCTCTTCTTTCAGGTTTTGGTTCAGAATATCTCCTTTCATCACCACGTTCTCTCCTCTGGTCAGTATTCCTTCGCTCCTCTGAAACTATTAGTATTCAAAGTCAGTGGTCTTTCAAACCACTGCTCTGATACCACTTGTTGGTCCCGGTACAAGACTGAGGAATACGTGTATGGGGGGGGAATACACGTATACCAATTTTTCAACCTTAAAACTGACTGAATCCCCTTTACTCAGAGTGGTAAAGAACTAGGAGCTGATAATACACCTACTGACTACACTTGGTGCGGGTCAGTTGGCTAACTATCAGTTCAAGTTCAGTGCGGAAATGTTTGAGCCCTGAAAGTTTAAAGTCTTGTTTAGTTTGCTTTCTGAAAAATTTGTTTTACTCAATGTAGAGAGGCTTCAAACAGACATATCTCCATGCAGCAGCCGTCCTTGCATGGATTTGGTATTTGCATTAAATGCACATTGAATGCTTTCCCGTTGAATATGCAGTCTGAATTCAGTCTTCATGTCAGGTTCCGTACGTGCGTGTCCTTCTCGGATTGGTCCACGTCATCAGGTTGGTGAGAATGTCAGAACTTATTCCTGAGCTTCAGGCTTGTCTTATTAAGTTCATTTTGTCTTGAGCCCACCAGTCTTGTCCTGACGCTGAAATTCCTTTTGCATTGCTTGGCTCTACTCCAAGTCTTCCCATTAACTCAGTGACATCCTGTTCCCTTCAGGACTGAGTTAGTAATGACCTCAGGGTCATACTCTTCATCACTGACACTTACTCAGCCTGCTTAGAGGACTGCCATAAGTTCAGGATGGTGCTCTTCATCTTCAGGCCCTGAGTCTTGATTGTCTCCAGTGAGTTCTCCTCTCACTGAGTACCTGTGAAGCGTAAAATGACTAAGTACTAACCCTAATCAAGACTAGCCTGACAAAGACAGATTAAGGCAAACATCTTTTCAGGGGCTTTGGGATCTTAATCAAAACTGACAATGTCCCAACAATAGCAATTGACAATAAAATTCTAACAGTAGTTATCTTAGCAACAGGAGAAAAAGTATCAAAGTAATCAATTCCCTCTTCTTGGGTGTATCCTTTGGCAACTAATCTTGCCTTGTATCTCTCTATAGACCCATCAGGTTTATACTTAACCTTATAGACCCATTTACAACCTATGCAATATTTTCCATGAGGTAATTTTACTAAAGACCAAGTGTTTGTTCTTTCAAGAGCTTGTAGCTCTGAAGACATTGCTTTTTGCCAATTTTCATCTTTGTGAGCTTGTTTATAAGTCTTAGGCTCACAAATTTGGGAAATGTTGGCAATAAAATGGGTGTAATTGGGAGAAAGGTGTGTTGTGGTAGAAAATCAGAAATTGGATATTTTACACCTTTGGAAATAATGAGATTTGCTGAGCTTTGATTATCAGAAATGTTTTTATGATTTAAAGAAGCTGGAAGACTTGTTTTGTAAATGTCAAGATATGATGGTTGAAGTCTGGCCCTACTAGACCTTCTAAGAGGTTCTTCAAAATTATTTTGTGGAACTCCAGTGTTTTGATGAGTAAAAGTGTTAATTTCATCAATAAGATCAGGATGAGATAGCTCAGCAGATTGATTTTGAGGTATGTGATTGTCAACACTATTTGGAGAAGTGTGACCCACATGTTCATTTGAAAAGATGAGGTCAGAATCAGAAAATTGTTGATTCTGATGTTTTAAAATGAGATCATTAACAAATTTGTTAGTAGAATTTTTATCAGAAAAAGGATAAACATTTTCAAAAAATTTGACATTCCTGGAGTTAAAAATCTTTCCAGTAGAGATATCCATCAATCTGTAACCCTTAGTGCCAAAAGGATACCCCAAGAGAATGCATTTCATAGCTCTTGGATCAAATTTATGTCTGTTAGCAACAAGAGTACTGGCAAAACATAAGCAACCAAAGTTCCTAAGGTGACTATAATCAGGAATTTTACCATGCATAACTTCAAAAGGAGACTTATATTCTAACACAATAGAAGGCAACCTATTTATTATATGAGCAGCAGTTAATACACAAAAATTCCAGAATTTTAAAGGTAAACATGCTTGAAACATTAAGGATCTAGCAACTTGTAGCAAATGTTGATGTTTTCTCTCAACTAAACCATTTTGTTGAGGTGTTTCCACACAAGAAGTTTGATGGATAATACCCAATTTATGGTAAAAATCAGTTAATAGAAACTCAGTTCCATTATCTGATCTTAGAACCTTTATTTTTCTGTTAAATTGGGTATTAACCATGTTACTGAAATTTTCAAGAGAATTTTTAACAGCAGATTTGTTCTTAAGCAGATAAATTCAAGTACATCTACTATAATCATCTACTATAGTTAAGAAAAACTTATAACCACCATGAGACTCCACTGAAAAAGGACCCCAAACATCACAATGTATGAGATCAAAGCATGCATGAGTTGTAGAGGTACTAACAGGAAAAACAGATCTCTTATGTTTTGCAAGAGGACAAATCTCACAAACAGAAGACAATTCTTTGCATTTTACATGTAAAGAAGGAATATGAGACAATTGCTTACTTGAGGCATGGCCTAGTCTAGTATGCCATGTGTTAAAATCTACTGTGGAATCCACATTATTTAGGAAAGAGCCTACTATAGGAATTGAGGCTTTAAGGAAGTACAATCCTCCTTGCTGCTCAGCAAAACCAATCACTTTCTTGTTCACATTTGCCTGAAAAATACAATGTGAGGATAAGAAACTAACAGTACAATCATTAGTCTTTGTTAGTTGAGATATGGATAAGAGATTAAAACAGAAATCTGGAACATATAATACATTGTACAGGATAAGGTCATCATTTAGTTTGACCTCTCCAGTCAATGTAGCAATAGCAAAAGCATTATTTGGTAACTTTATTTTAATATCAGAAACTATAGGTGTTGATGTGGAAAGATTTTTATCAAAAACCATATGGTCTGTTGCTCCAGTATCAATTATCCAGGTTGAAATACCACTAGTAATTGAGTTAAAACAAGAATATAAACCTGAACCAGTGGATTCATTTTGTTGAACAAAGGCACCAGCAGCAGAATGGGATTTCTCCTTATCCTTTTGTTGCTTTGCATAGGTCATAAACTGCTCATACATTTCTTTGGAAAACAATGGATTAGTAGCACCAGTGTCAGTAGAAACAGAATCATGTGAGGGGGACTTCACAGAAGCATGAGATACAGAAGTATCAGGCTTTGGTTTGGGTTTAGCAGATTTGGGACCCCTCCATCCTGGAGGATATCCTATAATCTGAAAACACCTATCCACTGTGCGACCAGGACCATCACAATAAGAGCAATGGAGTAGCCTTTTCTTATCTTTAAAGATTTTGGCATTCTTGGCCAACATAGCAACATTATCACTGTTAATCATGTCAGTACCAGGATTCAAGGTTCTTTGAGACTCCTCTTGCAAGAGTAAACTATATACCATCGCAAGGGGAGGAAAATGAACTTGAAGCAGTAGCTGACTACGAATAGCAGAGTAAGAATCATCAAGACCAATCAACAATTTCATGCAAGCATCTTTTTCTTGTGTCTTGCTCAATTTCAACGGAAGTTCACAGGTACAATTAACCATAACACCACATTCACACTTAAGAGCAGGTCTAAAACTCATATATTCATCCCAAAGTGACTTGAATGTATTATAATAGGTAACCAGAGATTGAGAACCCTTATAGCACTCAAAAACTTTTCTAGATGATATACACGAGTTAGGTCAGATTGAGAATACCTGGCATGAAGTTCATCCCATACCTCTTTCGCCGAATTAAAGTAGTCTAGGGTTTGCTTGATTTCGGCAGTGATGGAGTTTAATATCCATGCGAGAACCAAATCGTTGGCTCTAAACCACGCTTCATATATCACAACATCAGTTGGGGCTGGCTGTGGGAGAGTACCATCGATTAGACGGATCTTGTTCTTAACACTGAGAGCCCTTTTAACGGCGTGACTCCAGGATACAAAATTCGAACCCGTCAACAGATCGAGAACAATGGATACAACCGGATTATCATTAGGGTGTAACGCCAGAGGAGAAAGCGGATTCAACAGAGGATTCAAGGAGGATGAATCAGTTGCCATCGCAAACAGTAATACCACCGATTATCGGAATCAAAGATAAGAAATACTATAAGAATCACAAGATTCTGTGAAAATCAAAAGTTGATTCGTGAAAAACGTACGAATCGGAGAAAACCCTAAAATGCAATCGAGATGAATTGCACAAAACGTACAAATCACACAACAAAGGATGTGAATCGGAAGCGGAAAAAAAAGGATCAAAATCAGATCAGAATAACCTGATCATCTGATACCATGTAGAAATCTAAGAATGAAGAAGATTGAATGTAAATCGACATTTTGGTATTTAGAGGAAAGGGTTTCGTGTTTACAGCATAAGAATGAATGACTTTGTTAAAATGATAAAGGGGTGATACTCTCTTATATATACAAGTGAGAAGTATCACTATTAATAAAGAAAAGTGTTACTTGTCAAGGAGTTAAATACTTTAACTCCTAAGAAACACCACTCACAAACTTTCCTTCTTACGAACAAGTGTCGCTCCCCTTTGCAAAGCTAAAGCCTCCCGAGTTCAACATCATCTCCATAAAATTCCGTAGCACTCTCCAGTATGATCTCTCGTCATGATTATCCTAAGAATATTGAATATTATACGTAAAATATAAAATGGAATAATTCGTTAATTTGAGATGAAACTCAGAAGATGTCAATAAAACATGATAATCTATCTTTTCACTAACGATATTGTTAGAGAAAATTGGTTGGTTGTATTATTTTATAATTAATTGGTATTAAAGTTTATTTGAGACTTTAATAGTTGACCAATTAATTTTTGATGTTGAAATTAATTTCTCAAAAATTAATTGTTCAATGAGCGTTCTACTCTCGGAGTAGATGAGAATGGTGTATTCATACTCGCAAAACCGATTTTCGGTGAGTGAGAAATTGAATCGGAAGTCGAAAGGTACAACACCTAATTTTGGGAATTAAATGAGTAATTTAATTCATCCCACATTGGAATTTTAGAATACTAATATACATGATATTAGTATGAGAATAATGAAGTATAATAAATTATAGTTGATTGCTAGTCAATCAATTAAAGTTGCCACACGCGCGCGCTGATCCGAGGCCGTGGACTTGGTCTTGGTCTTGGTTCTTGGCAATTGGACTTTGGGTGGACTTTGGGCCTTGGGCCCAGTGGGTGCCCACACGGTTTTTCCTTCTGCATTGAGTGGAGGTTCACCTATAAATAGCGTCCTCATTCATTTGCTTAGCCACGCATTCAGAAATCTTCTCTTCTCCATCTGTCTCTTTATATAGAGTCTTAAGAGTCAGTCCAGTTTGAAGCGCTCGTTTTGTTCGCCGGAGCTCCAAGACCTGTGGTGCTACACTCTTGGAGACGATAGTGACGTTTTACCTTTAGGGGCAAATTTCCAAGATCAAAGAGCACTACCGGGGAAATTTTGTCTTGCAGGAAGAGGGCTTCCTCGACTCGTCACAAGTTGCTGTCTTTTTCTTCCTTTCTGTGTAATACGTTTATCGAGTTGTAATTTTTCTTTTCTTTTTTCCTGTTGAATTATTATTTTCGCAGTCCTTATTTTTCAACAACAATCGCAAGACAAAAACCTGTTTTCAAAATGACTGATGGAAATAACAATTCGGAGTCTGCTAACTAGGGAAACACTGTTGTTCCTTCTGGTAACCCCACTCCCCAGGGCACCACTCCCCCCGTTCCCCCTGTAACTGTCCATTATGGGCAAACTTCTAATCCCTTTGTGGTGAGCCCTTTCCCCTTTGACAATTCGAGACCTTTTGTGGTCCAAAGTGAGAGACCCGAAAAGTTTTCGGGTAAGAACTTCGAGAGATGGCTACAGTGTATGTTGTTCTTTTTTACCACCTTGAGGTTGGCGAGGTTCCTTACTGAGGACCCGCCTGCGGTCGTTGAGAACGATGCGCAGAATGAGGAAGTTCGTGCCCGCAGGAGGTCATAGGCAAACTTCAGATTCGCGAGGGTGGGCTGGAAAGGAACAAAGGTCAGGAAGAGGCCAAAGCTAATTTGATGGAATCAAAGAAGCGCAAGAGGCCAAATTCCGACAAAGGCAAACAACCAGTTGTAACTCGACCCAAATTTACTGGTTATTGTTACAACTGTGGAAAGCCGAACCACATTGCAAGATTCTACAAGGCCCCGAAGAAAGATGACAAAGGCAAGGGCAAGCAGTCCAATGCGAACATGGTTGAAGGGGAGTTCACTGAAGAGGACCTTGCTGCAGTGACCACTGAAGTGAACCTCGTGGGCAACCCAAAGGAGTGGTTCATTGACACAGGGGCTACCTGTCATGTCTGTTCTGGCAGGGCTTTCTCGACCTATGAGCCAGCCAATGGGAGAAAGCTGCACATGGGGAATCAAGCCACGTCTGAGGTGGCTGGGGTTGGCAACGTTGTTATGAAGCTGACCAGTGAGAAGAACATCACACTGAGAGATGTCCTGCATGTCCTGGACATTCGCAAGAACATCATCTCCAGCTCTGTACTAGTGAAGAATAATTTCAAACTTATATTTGAGTCTAATAGGGTTGTTCTTAGCTAGTTCTCAGTGTACCTAGGTCGTGGATATGTCCACAATGGTCTGTTTAAGATGAGTGCCATTGTTGTACACACCAAGGGAAAATCTGTTATGAATAAAGAAGCTTCTACTTCTTCTTATATCGCTGAGACTTATGGCACTGCAGATTGGGACATGTAAATGTTAAATCGATAAAATGACTAGTAAGTTTAAATTTACTAGATATAAAGAATGTCGATTTAAATAACAAATGCGAAATTTGTGTAGAAGCTAAGATGACAAAGTTGCCTTTCCCTTCGGTTGAAAGGAACTCAGAACCTCTAGAATTAATTCACACTGATGTGTGTGACTTAAAATTCGTACAAACTAGAGGTAGGAAGAAGTACTTCATCACTTTCATAGATGATAGTACGAGGTTTTTCCATGTTTACCTTTTGCATAGTAAGGATGAAGCGTTAGACGCTTTTAAACTGTACAAAAGTGAAGTGGAAAACCAGTTGAATAGATGAATCAAAATTGTTCGTAGTGATAGAGGAGGAGAGTATGTAGCACCGTTTGAGAAGATATGCTCCGAATCCGGAATCATACATCAAACTACTGCTCCTTACTCACCTAAATCTAATGGTGTGGCGGAACGAAAGAATCGAACACTCAAAGAGATGATGAATGTTATGCTTATTAGCTCGGATTTACCGCAAAACTTGTGGGGGGAAGCCATTCTGTCGGCCAACCACATTTTGAACAAAATTCCACATAAGAGTAAAGATACTACTCCTTATGAATTGTGGAAGGGGCGGAAACCGTCGTATAAATACCTCAAAGTGTGGGGGTGTTTAGCAAATATTGAAGTGTCTCTACCTAAACAAGTTAAAATCGGCCCTAAAACGGTTGATTGCATATTTGTTGGGTATGCACTAAATAGTAGTGCCTATCGGTTTCTGATTCATAAATCTGAAGTTCCTGATATGACAGAAGGCACATATATAGAATCGAGAAATGCTGTGTTTTTCGAAAATATCTTTCCTTGCAAGACCAAGGAAGATGGAGTATCAACCAAAAGACCTCGAAATGAGGAGGTTAATGAGGATGCTGGTCCGTCCACTCAAGATAGTGGCGAGTTACGACGCAGCAAGAGAGCTAAGATAGTTAAAACCTTTGGTCCCGATTTCATCACTTACGTGTTGGAAGTGGAACCGAGGACTATCAAAGATGCTCTATCTAGGCCAGATGCTCCGCTCTGGCAAGAGGCGATTAACAGTGAAATCGACTCTATCATGTAAAACCACACGTGGGAGTTGGTTGATCTCCCACAAGGTTGCAAGCCCTTAGGGTGCAAATGGATCTTTAAAAGAAAGTATAAAGCAGATGGGTCGGTTGAAAAATACAAAGCCCGCTTAGTGGCCAAAGGGTTCAAACAAATCGAAGGGTACGATTTCTTTGATACTTATTCACCTGTAATGAGGATTACTTCCATTAGGGTGCTAATCGCGATTGCTGCTTTGCACAATCTCAAAATTCACCAAATGGATGTTAAAACTGTGTTTCTAAATGGTGAAATGGATACAGATATATATATATGGATCAACCAGAGGGGTTTGTAGCACCTGGAAATGAGAAAAAGGTGTGCAAACTAGTGAGGTCGTTGTATGGGCTTAAGCAAGCTCCAAAACAATGACATTTGAAATTTGATAGCACCATGTTATCAAATGACTTTCGTATTAATGAGTGTGACAAATGTGTGTACGTGAAAAGTACACCGAAAGGATTTGTCATATTGTGTCTTTACGTTGATGACATGCTCATTATGAGTAATGATCATGATTTACTCATTAGTACGAAACGCATGTTGAATCGAAACTTCAACATGAAAGATTTGGGTGTTGCTGACGTGATTCTAGGAATCAAGATCAGCAGGACATCAAATGGCATATCTTTAACACAATCTCACTATGTAGAGAAAGTGCTAAAGAAGTTCAATGCCTTTGATGATCCACCTGCTAAGTCCCCATTGGACATGAGTGTGCATTTGAGCAAAAACAGAGGTAGTCCTGTAGCTCAAAAAGAATATGCTAGAGTTATCGGTAGCATAATGTACATTTCGAATTGTACGCGTCCCGATATAGCATGTGCGGTGAATAAACTTAGTAGATTCACAAGCAATCCAAGCAATGAGCAGGAGAGTTTTGAGGTACTTAAAGTATACTCTCGACTTTGGGCTACAGTACACTAGGTATTCTGATGTACTTGAAGGGTACTGCGATGCTAATTGGATCTCAGACACTAAAGAGTCATTTTCCACTAGTGGATTTGTATTCACTATAGGAGGAGCGGCTGTGTCCTGGAGATCGACTAAGCAAACATGCATAGCCCGATCCACCATGGAATCAGAATTCATAGCGTTGGATATAGCTGGTGAAGAAGCAGAATGCTTCGAAATTTCCTCGAGGATATTTCATGTTGGGTTAAACCCGTACCTACGATAATGGTACATTGCGACTGTCAAGCCGCAATTGGTAGGGCTTTAAGTGACATGTATAACGGAAAGTCTAGACACATCTGTCGTAGATATAATTCCGTGAGACAATTGATCTCAAGTGGTGTGATGTCAATAGACTATGTGAGGTCTAAGGACAATCTTGCGGATCCGTTAACTAAGAGTATAAATCTAGATCAATTGTCTAAACTATCAGAAGGAATGGGTCTAAAATCCACAAAGTAAAATGAAGCAGTGGTAACCCAACCAAGTTTACTGGAGATCCCAAGATCTTGGTTCAACGGGAAAACTAAGATGTGGAAGTTAGAGAATGCACTTGGTAACCCGACCATTCCTTATAGGATAGTACACCAAGTGAGAACTCGTATGTGGTACAGGCTAAGTCTATACGACTTTTAATGAATCATAAGTCCATGTGGGGGATGGAGTATTGCGGGATACTCAAGAGGAGTTCACCTATGTAAGTGTGGGTGAGAGGCCGCCTCAAATATCAGTGGATATTAAACACTTATGAATCCAAAGGGTGTCCATGGCCGATAGGACAAAAATGTGAGAACAAGAAATGAGCGTAGATATATTATTGTGTCAGTATTACTGTCTAAGTACACACCAAGGCGGAATGGTTCAAGGCAATGTGTCCACCAGGCTGTCGGTGTACTCGGTAATGCTTAACTATGGAAGGTTCAAAGCCACAAACTACCAATTCAAATGCAATAATATTTTGTGTTTGAACTGGACTGTGGGTCTGCATGCCTATAGGTTCAATTTCCACTCATGTGGGGGATTGTTAGAGAAAATTGGTTGGTGGTATTATTTTATAATTAATTGGTATTAAAGTTTATTTGAGACTTTAATAGTTGACCAATTAATTTTGGGTGTTGAAATTAATTTCTCATAAATTAATTGTTACATGAGCGTTCTACTCTCGGAGTAGATGAAAATGGTGTATTCATACTCACAAAACCGATTTTCGGTGAGTGAGAAATTGAATCGGAAGTCGGAAGGTACAACACCTAATTTTGGGAATTAAATGAGTCATTTAATTCATCCCACATTGGAATTTTAGAATACTAATATACATTATATTAGTATGGGAATAATGAAGTATAATAAATTATAGTTGATTGCTAGTCAATCAAAGTTGCCACATGCGCGCGCGCGCCGAGCCGAGCCGCGCCCGAGGCCTTGGACTTGGACTTGGTCTTGGTCTTGGTTCTTGGTTCTTGGCAATTGGACTTTGGGTCTTGGGCCCAGTGGGTATCTAATTTTTTGGAGAACAAAAATTAGGATATCGGGTCCACAGATTTTGGGTCGATTCGATTCAGGACCCACTCGGTTACGGATCGTCAGATACTTCATAAGAGCACATAAATCACGTGTGCTAAATTCGTGGGACGTTATCAGCGTGATTTAAGGAAACGCGTTCTGGGTCAACTTCTATTACAGACTTGCCACCAACGAAAACGCGTCCGCATTTAATGCCCTTTTTCTTCTGCATTGAGTGGAGATTCGCCTATAAATAGCGTCCTCATGCATTTGCCTGGCCATGCATTCAGAAATCTTCTCTTCTCCCTCTGTCTCTCTGCATATAGAATCTTAAGAGTCAGTCTTTATTTTTCAACAACAGATATTGCATATATATATATATATATATATATATCAAATAAGTGCAGCCAAACGAGCTCTTAATGCAGTGATGTATCTCTTTTCAAATAACCATTGTTCCTTAGAAGATATAAGCATCAAAAAATTTACTTATAACTCCTTTGTGGTTACGGAGGAACATCCACCCGCTGTTCAATTGCGACATATAACTCCTTATGGGGTTTAAGTTCTATCAGGTTGAAATCTTCATGAGAAACAACCATCACCTTAGCATAAAAGAATTTGATACTTAAATAAAAAAATTAATAATCTTTATCTTTAAAATAATTTCATAATAAATTTATCACAGACTCTTTTCATATATCCTACTCTTCTCCAATTTGTTTTTTTTTTTTTTTTTCATGAGTGAACACCCTTAATTAAATTCGAACATGCTGAGTTTGGCGGTAAAGTTTATCTATTGTACACCAAATAAATCCTAGAGTTTGGCTGTAAAGTATATATATTAAACACCCAATAAATCCTAGTCTTCGTTGCCAACTAAACAACTAATTATTAATTTATTGCATCATCGATCAAGAAAAATATTTAAAACATAGCCCACTAATGATGTATATAGAAGCTTCCTTATAAATGCATGGAAGTCGTGCCTTGTTGCATAATATATAATAGACTAACAAATAGGCAGCCATACACATTCACGACAAGGCTTGACCATACATATATATGGTCCATATGTTGTTTTCTTCTAGAAGAAAAAGTATCCAGGTCAAAAAAATATTATGACTAACAGCCTTTAATTAATTTTCTTTTTCTTTTTTGAGAATATCTTTA
Organism: Ballota nigra; assembly: GCA_947034835.1. Taxonomy (NCBI): domain Eukaryota; kingdom Viridiplantae; phylum Streptophyta; class Magnoliopsida; order Lamiales; family Lamiaceae; genus Ballota; species Ballota nigra. Next base: position 23,029,715 of record OX344722.1, on the reverse strand, counting down.
ATTAATATTCAACCTAATTTATTTAAATACGGGTCAAATGCATATAGAGCCCCATTTTTTACCCACTAATTTCAAGACACCACTCTAATTTCCCCACATTACAAGAAGCCACAAGAGGAGGGTCATCCTCAATATTTTTATGCTTTTTGAAGATCTGGTTTTTTTTTTTTTTTTGACCTTATATTTTCAAATTTCATTTTCCCTTTTACCTTATACTTTAAAATTTCATTTCCCACCCAATTTTATCATGACTTGGGCTTTTTAATTTTTGGGTGCTAATCTTTTTTTTTACGGGCCTTAATTAATTTTACCCAATTAATGTTTTGTCTGCTAATTTTGGGTGCACAAAAAAAAAAAAAAATTGCATAACAAGCAAAAATATTATCGAAATATTCAATTTCGGGCCAACTTTCGATTTATTTATTTATTCTCATTACAAATCTAAAATTTACATATGTGAAGTTCTAAAATTTACTTTTTAAATCTAAGAAGAAAAAATTGAAGACCATCATCTATCTTCCATTCTCCATTTCTCAATAAAAAATTGCATAATGCAAAATTTTGCAAAAATAAAATTTTGCATAAATGGGTAATTTCCCTCCAACTTCATTCATATTTGGACACCTGCAATCAAAATGCCTGAGCATCAAAATTTATCATACAAAATCCACAATTAAAAAATTATCAAAATAAAATAGGACTAATCAACAGTTACTGCAATACCCCATCCCTTTTTATACCTTTAATTATCCTAGAAATCTTATTTTATATTATTATCCTTGTTTCTTTAATTTTAATAATTTTGTATGCTATTATGTGACTTAAATTTATACCCTATTTACAAATTCTCAAATTCGAAGAAAAGGATCGAATGTTTCAAACGAATAAAGGACTACGAGAAATTAAATGTTTAAGTTTTAAAATTAGGATTTCAATCTGTATAATTTATTGAGAATAATTCAAATACAATAAAATATTAATCGAATTTTAAAACTGTATTAATTTCCGATTTGGAGTCAAAACCGCGAACCAAACAAGCCCTAACTAGTACAAGAGATCTTAAAAAATCCTATTTCCTTTAAATCTCAGCCACACATTATTTTCCTCCTCTTAAAATTAATTAATTAATTAAATAGATTTGACTAGGAAAAATAATTTGAGAGAGATTTACAATATGTGAAAAATGATCTTTGGCAGATTAGCCATTACTTGAAAATGATTTTGGCCTTTGTCCCCTAACGTGAACCAACTTGTGATATATCAATTATATGATGTGAAACATGTTATGCCCAACTAATTATTATGTGAACTTGTTACTTATTTGATTTATGATATTCGAATTATATGTCAATTGACTAAAGGAATTAAAATGCTTTATTAATGAGTACATATTTAATATATTTTGGATTTACCTATCCCATGACGTTGCAAATCACCCATACATGAGAATTCAAATCTCACGCCCCACCCCCCTTTTTACAACCGATATGGTGGGGGAGGGGGCAGTGGACGACGGCGATTCCCCCAAATCCGAGCAGATCTGTTCGCCCACCATCAATGTTGTTCAAGACATTGTCTCTCCACCGCCGCCCTCGATCCGACGTCGTCTGTACCCCGCCTCATCTCTCCACTGCCGTCTCTCTATGGATATCGGTGTTGTTTAGATTGAGGTGTGGGAAGAGAAAAGTCATTTTGATTTATCGGGGTCTCTCCACCGCCTCGTCTCTCCACCGCCATTTCATCCCCAAATAGATCATCCACCGCCACACATGGAGGTCGTCTATTCAAATTGATCGTAGTGGTGACCTTTAATTGGGCGACGATTCCGACAGACAGTGAAGATCTGGAGATCAGTAGTCGTGATGCTTTCTTGACTCTTCGGTGGATGAAATTGACGGTCGTGACTGACGAAATCGACGGCACATGAACCAAAATTACATGGTGGTGGTGGTGGTGGTGGTGGTCGAAGCGCCATCGGTGGGTGGTGTTCATCCTCAACATCCAAATGTGGTGATGGTGGCCAAATTTGTAGAGCCTTCTTCAGGGGGTGGTGGCCGGATTTGTGGGGTGGCCGGATTTATGGAGTGAGGGTGGGGGTGGTTGCCAATTTCTAGAGAGATGCCAATTTATAGGGCTGAGTGATGTGTTGAGTGGGTGGGTCCATATTTTGGGATTTTTTTTAAATAAGTGGTGTGATTTGGAAGTTGGGATTTTTTGGAGTGGTTTTTTGAAATTAAAGTGTTGTGTATATGCAATTAATCCTTTAAATATTAATGTTGTGAGGGTTCTTGCAGGGCTAATATTATTTTAATTTTCTTTGACCAAGTTTAATTTGTATGAACGTGGTTTAGTATATAAATCATTGTCTGGTTTTAATACTCTGGGTCAAATTGTTAATATCTTAAACTTTTTTTTTTAAACTTGATAATTAAACATAAATGTTATAAACTTATAATATTGTAATAGTAAAAAAAATTAATTGTTGTTGATACTCTTTGTTGGGTCCCAAAACGAGTGCTACAGGTGTATTGGGGGGGGGGGAATACACTTGTTGATGCAAATTAAAAAATTTCTTTAAAACTTATCAGGTTTCTTAAAAATAGTAGACCTTCAGTGGACTTAGAAGTCTGTTGATGATTTACTTGAGAAAGCTTACAGAGATATCACCTCCACTGATAGTTTGAAGCTTTCAGTTGAGTTGCTATCTAATTAGCTTTCAATTGCGGATTAGTGAGCCCTTACTGGAAAAATCGTTTTAGTTCAAGAAACTTGTTTATCCCAACACACACTTATGAAATGGCAGTAATTAAATGCACAAGATATAAAGTGGTTCGAAGAAGAATCTCCTGCATCCACTGTCCTGATTTAACAGGAGAATTATTTTCACTTGAAATTCCTTGTGTTAGAGTGTCATGGTGCACTGATCAAGTATTCCACTCTTAGGATATTTGATCCCTTGGATAATTCCAGGTCCTAGTTCCCAAAACAACCAGCTTTCAGACTGATATCAATTATTAGCTTACTAACACCTCTAAACACTAACTCTCAACCTAACTGTAGGGTAGGGTTTTGAGTAAGGTTTGGTTCCAACTATCTTGAGATAATCCTTACAATGAGGTCAATATCTTAGGATGGATTATCTCTTTCTAAGATTTGGATTTTGCTTTGAATACAACAACAAAAGGTTTGATTATCTCTACTTAAACTGAAACACTTGAGAAACTTGTGTGATTTCGAGTGCTTCGTTTGAATGCTTTTGAACGTGTAGAGAATGCTTTATCTATGAAATTTCCCATGCTTGAAGATGTGGACGACCTTCTGTATTTATAGGCTTCCTTGGGAATCTTCCCATTGAATTTTTTAATTTTCCCACGCAAGCCTTCCAGTTCTGATTGGTTCAAACGGCTCTTTGTAGATTTATGTCGCGTCAATAATTGCCATGAAAGTCTTTGCCTGCAAGCAACTCTCCAGAAAAGATATGGCTTGACTTTGGTGTCTGTCAGTCTGCATCATGTCGGCTGTCAGTGAAGTACACCTACGTGTCACCTCCTCATTGGACTGCAGAGTCAACTTGGTGCAGAGCTTGTCTGGGTTTAAGGTTGAACTTTACTGAAAGAACATTCTATTCCTTCATTTAATGCAGGTGGACTGACATTCCTTTTTCCTCGTTTCCAACCAGAATAACTAACAACTTTAACTATGTTTAGCTTTAAATGCTTTGTTACTCTTCATCAGTAGAGTTCAAAAACCTCTACTGATGGTATTCCCTTAGCATAAATGCACTTAGAAAACATTCATACTTCAGGAGACTTCTTCAATTGACTTCACTTAAGTAGACTTCACTTCTCATAAAACTTCTCTTAACTAGACTAATACACTCTAGAAATTAGTAAACGTACTTCAGTTTCCTAACAAGTGAACTGGCTAACTCTAGACTAACTCTACTGAATATAGTTTACTTACATTACTTTAGGGAGAACATTTTTTCATCTTAATCAAAACTTACAACTGGAATATTTCCCAACACTCCTAAATAATTATATGATACTTCTGACTACGTTTCTTGATATTCTTAATGAGATTTTGCATAATTTGAACTTTTCAAATAGTATCATGGTCAATATAATTGTGAACCATGTTAATATAAAAGCTTGTTAATTTGTTCCTTGATGAGAGTGATAGAAACAGGCTGTTTACTTACATAACTTGATGAGAGTGATAGAAATTTACTTATTGCACCTGAATACTATGTGAGTACATGTGAATGATGTGTTGTTTAGTGTTAGTTTTAGAGTAAGGACTATATATTTCTATGTGCGTCCTTAAAAGAGAAAAAGGAATAAAGGAAAACCTTATGAAAACCCTAAAATACTTAAATATACTAAACATGCCTAGATGAGGATTCATATTCTCAGTAATTACACTAGTCACGTTAAGAGTTTTTGGTAAACTATATAAGCGATAAAAAATTAAGTAAAATACATGTCCTTATCGAACCAACGTGCATAAACTTTAAGAAGAATTTCTAAGACATCGATAACTGAAGTAAATAAGAATGTGTTAGGCTTTGTACGGCCGCGGTGATGAGGATTGAAGGATGAATGAATGGGGAATAAGTTTTACAAAAGAAAAGTGTTTAAGGTGGGTGGTTTTTACTGCATTGCCTGGAATATTATATGGTCTGTTGGTATTATGAATATTTTGACCTTCGGGTCGGGTTACATGGTTATTACATGATATATGGTATCTTAAATGATATGTAATGGACTGGTTTATGTAGCTAGGCATCATGATGCCTTCGTACGAGCCTGCGGGCTATATGATGTATTATGTTCGACGGCCTAGCCTATGTGGCTCGGCGCCAGGGAATGATGTATTATATTTGACGGCCTAGCCTATGTGGCTCGGTGCCAGAAAATGATGTATTATGTTTGACGGCCTAGCCTATGTGGCTCGGTGCCAGAGAATAATTTATTATGTTTGACGGTCTGGCCTATGAAGCTCGGCGCTAGGAATGTTACATGATAGTTTGATAATAGGATACTAAAATGTTTTTACAAAATGATCATATTTGTTTTGCCCAACTATATAATAGCATGCAGACCATCCACACTAAGAATTCAAATCTCACCCCCTTATTTTAAATATTTTCAGGTCAGGATGACGGGGAGTTCGTACCTGTGGAGGAGTGATACAGTTTCTGTTGGTTTCTATGTTAATTAAGTATGGCTTTTAAGCAATAATGTTGATATCGACTTTTGTGTATCGAGGTGACAAACTTATACATAGTCCCTTGATAGTAGTAATGTATGATGTTTAAGTTAATTATCTATTTCGTGTCAAATCTTTTAAAAAGATTCTTGCGAGTCTTGTTTTCGAAAAAGAAAACAAAATTGCATTTTTCATAACAAAAAATCATATTCTTCCGTTGTCTATGAGATGTTATTATTGGTACTTTTAAACACAAAAAAAAAAAAAAATTAGTTCGGATTTTTGGGTCACTAAGTGACGACTTGGATTTCTAGAGTGTCGAATTTTCACTTTAGGAAACTTAGGCGTTACAAACATTGTTAGGTTTTCTATGTGGAAACGACCTTCTTAGGGGAGGATTATCTTTCCACTATTGAGCCATTCACTGACCTTAAGGATGAAGAGTCATCTGATAAAGTCAAAGTTAATGCCATGTTGTTTCTGAGGTGGCATATCGACCCTAGTTTACGCTGGGAGTACCTTCAATTGAAAACCCCCAAAGAACTTTGGGATACCCTTAACAGACAGTTTGGAAATATTCATGATAATATTCTTCCAGAACTGACAGTACAGTACTTGACTACCAAAGGATCAATAATTTTAATAATCATATGTTGTGCCTTAAAGAATGTCTTACTTTCTGTGAAATTAAATCACAGAAGATGATATGTGCAAAAAACTATCTCTACTTCAACACTTATATTGGCCAACCATTATAGGCTTGAATTTGATAACAAAAGAATTACCACATTCAACAAGCTAATTAACATGTTGCAAGTAGCTGAGAGACATGATCATGTTCTTTGAACAATAATGTCAGGCCTGTTGGGACAAAAAAAATTCCTGAGACTATATTTTGTCAAGGGAATAGTGGAAAGAACTCCAACGGAAAGTGAACAATACATGTTCATCCTTACCAATGCGAGAACAGTGTACCGCGTGTTAGAGGTCATGGGGACCATGGTAGAGGTTGTGGTAGGGGCCATGGTGGCTCTTCCACTAAAAGGCGTCATGGAGGTATTGGTACCATGAGTGATTATGGTGGTACTAAATTCAATGGTCGTGGTACCAAGGTGTAAAACACACCTCAAGGCCCTCCAAACAAAAAGTAACAAGTTATTAATGAACCATGCTATAGGTGTGGGGATATTGGTCATTGGTTTAAAATTGTAAGCCAAGTAACAAAGTTGCAGCCAACTATAAGAGGTATTGGGAATCTAAAGAACAAGAGACTCACTGCATGGAACACGAGGAACATCTGACAGATGTTAACATCACAATTGCAGATTTTAATGGCAATAATGACCTTGCCCAGTCAATGGATACTCTTGATTTTAACTAATCTACTTGATCAATTTATCATTTTTTTAAAGAATGTTAGTAAGGCATGATGCCTCATTTCATCTGGATAATTATTTTTAGACTTAAAGTTATTTAGACCATGATTTTTTTTTTTAGTTAGTCAGACTTTAACATTATTATCATTGGTTTATTTATAAATTTGAATCAATTCTAAAGTATTGAATTTTTCAAATTTATGTTATATGGTTCAAGCATAGTATTGTTACGATGTAAAGTAATACATTGGGGGAATAAAAGAATGAAAAGTAAATCATTCTACACATTGTATCTCAAGAGGATATGAGATATTTTTTCCAAGTTGATTAATAACATTATTGTTGATAAGGCGAGCAGAATTATCACAAAGTGCATACCCTTAAGATCAGATTGAGCTAGCAAAGCCAGGTTAAGCTGGAATTATCAGGCGAACAGATCCAGCTTGATGAGCAATAATGACCAGGCTAACTCCTCTAAACCCAAAGACCATGTGGACCTAGGTGATGCCCCAGTGAGCAAATCTAGTCCATAGGCGAACATATTTGATTAGAGAATCAAGATATCAAACTATCAAGGCAAATGACCAATAAAATCAAGCTAAAGACTCCTCAAGGACAAGTCCAACAGGACGAACAACTCTTGAATACGAGCAAGTCCAGTATTAAAGGATGGAATTTAATTTAGATAAGGTCAAATAGTTAACTTTCCAAGTGTCATACATGCACACTTCGAATGTCAAAGGTTTTGTACACCTCCTGCTAGGAAAACTTATATAAATACCTTAATTTTCAGCTAATAAAACAAGCACAAATTCATATACACGTCCAAACTTCGACTATACATACCCAAGCTCCTCGATTCATAGAATTACGAAATAAATACGTAATCAATACTAGTGTTTAATCTTATCCAATCCCAATTTTTATATTCACTAATTACGTTAGTGATCAATCACACGTAATTATTTGGTGATCTAATTAACGAATAAAACAGCCACTAATCCCTGTGATTAGAAAAGATCATCAACAAATACAACCTGGCCCATCTCATATCTGAGCAAGGCATAGCCCAACAAAAGCTCGCGAATATGAGAGGATCAGGGATGAACATTAAAATGAAGCTGACAGTGCCCAGGTTCGAAAGATGAAGGGTAAGGAAAAACAGCTCGCCGAGGCAACCAGCCATGGAAAATCAACCCCTGGCCAAGCTGTGGTGGTTAGCCAGGGTAAATGTCAGAGTGCACTGAACAGATTAGGTCGCCCTGGCCGAGGAGCTATAGAGATTCACCCCAGAGCTGAAGTAGCTCGCCCAGCCCGCGTACCAGCTTGCCAGTCAGTCCACGAAAGGCTGACTAGATCAGCTTTTGGCCACCTAGGCCCAGATGGGGCACCCAATCCTAGGAGGCCAGTCCAAGAGGTTCCCATACCAAGCGAGGGACTGCGACGGACAGATGGTCATTCACCTCTGTTCGCCGAACAGCTTCCAAGTCAAGGGGGATCCCTGGAGGAACTGGTGTCCATGAGGAAAGCAATTGAAAGCGTGCAGGGTCAGTTGGACCTGCAGAGAGGTTATGGGAATACTTCCCTTCCATCGTCTCTGTTATCTTCAGTAATCTTAAAAGCTCTCATTCAAAAGAAGATCCAGTTCCCTGCAAGTATACAGTATGAGGGCACGGCGGACCCCTGGGTGCATCTGATGAAATATTCCGATTACATGATATCAATGGGGTTAAGCGATGCTACCCAGTGCCAAAATTTTCTGTTAACCCTGGGGGATCGTATCCACATATGGTTTTTGATTTTGCCGCCGCATCCATTCATTCGTTTGCCCAGTTAGGCAAAGAGTTTCTGTCCCATTTCTCCACGGTTGGTTCTTATCTATCCCAAAGGCATTGGTTATCCGACTTGAAACAGGCTGATGACGAGTCGGACAGATCGTATTTGGAAAGGATTGATAAGGTTTTGTTGGAAGAAGAATCTGTTAGTGAAGACACAAAAATTGTGGCTGTCCTAGCTGGTTTAAAGAAAGGCATCGATCTTTGGAAAGATGTACATCTCAGATACCTGAAAACTTATGTTGAATTCCACGACCGGGCAGGAGTCTTTGTCTCAATGCATGAAGCCCTACAGAAAGATTTAGGAGACAAAGGAGATCAGAAAGAAAACACTAAAAAAACAGGTGGTGGATGTTATCGGGCTCCAAAGAATATGAAAGTATTCAATGAAGGGGCGGAACTGAAGGATAAGCTGAATCAAGTACTCACCATATCGATCGATGCGGTGTACAATAATGTTCGGGAAAAGGAGTTGATTACCCTTCCAAGAAAAATACGTCAATACACTAGCAAGTTAAACCAAAACAAGTATTGTGCATACCATCAGAGTGTGGGACACTTTACGAGTGAGTATCGTGACTTGCTAAAGCAGTTGTGGCGATTTTATGAAGAGGGTAAGCTATCTGAATTTATGACGATGTTGAACAATCTCCCCGAAGAAATCGTGATGGGTGACCAATTACAGTACCAGCAGGAGGTCCAATTCCTGAAATTCAAATGATTGAGCCTGCTGAACCTGTTGGTAGCTGCTCTGATGGGTAAACTCCAATGTCAAATCGGAAGAGGAAAGCTGAGCTACGTGCAGTAGCTCATGTACAAGAAATGGGGGTCAACCCATCAATTCTTCATACAGCAGAGTTGACCTTCACGGAAAGAGACTTAGACGGAATTGTAACTCCCCATAACGATTCCCTCGTAATCTATGCCAAGATAATGGGGATAAAAGTGTACCGTTTACTGGTGGACACCGGAGCCTACACAAATATCATCTTCAAGAAGACGCTTGATCAACTGGGAGACTATGCCAGCTACATTGAAGATTCCAATCATCGAATTTTAGGCTTCGAAAATGTTGTAACATTTCTATTGGGAATAATTAGGTTGTCATTACAACTTGTATCGACCAAGGATCCTGAAAAGAATATAACTAGAATGGTGGATTTCTTGGTCGTAGATCAAGAGTCCACTTACAACGGGTTCCTTGGCCGACCTTTTTTAAATAAATTCAAAGTTGTTGTTTCAACCTATTATTACTGTGTCAAATTCCCAACAACAAGTGGAGTTGGAACGTTAAAAGGAGACCAAAGAAAAGCTCGAGAGTGTTTTCTTCAATTGCGTCCAATTGACAGACAAGTATCAATGATGGAGGCTTCCACCAGCCATTGTGATAATGAGCCTTAAGTCCTCAATAACATTTTGGGGCCTCACGACGATCAGGTGGAAGCTGACGAGCAGACCTTGCCTATGGGCGACCAACAACTGCTCAATGATGAGCAAATTTGCCCGGCAGCAGAGTCACCATTGATATCAATGGCTGTTGATGAAGTACATGTAGACACTAACTTGAAGGATACAACCCTGGCGACCAGCATTGTTCCCAGCATAGCAGGCGATTTTGATCCCCACCTAGGTGTTGAACCCATAGACATCAAGGATGAGCTAAATCCTGAAGGGCCAATTATTGATCCACGGTAGAAGGGACAAAAACGATGAGCAACCCCGGTCGAAGAACTGGAGGCCATCAAAGTTAACTCAAACCGTGATGACCTTGAACTTTACATTGGGTCCGAACTTCCTGAGCCCTATAGAACTCGAATGGCAAAATTTCTCAAAGGTAATCTCGATGTCTTTGCATGGTCACATGCAGATATGGTAGGGATTGACCCGAAGGATGTCTGTCATAGAATGAATATTAATTCGGCTCGAAAACCAATCCATCAGAAATGACGAAAATACGGGCCAGATAAATTTCAGGCTCTCAATGAAGAATTTAAGAAACTGCTAGACAATGACTTAATCAGACAAGCATTGTGTCCCCAATAAGTAGCAAATCCTGTGTTAGTGCGGAAGCCAAATGGAACCTGGAGGATATGCATAGATTTTACAGATCTGAATGCAGCATGCCCGAAGGATAACTTTCCACTTCCGCACATTGACCAACTGGTGGACAACACAACTGGGCATGAAATGTTTACGTTTATGGATGCTTTTGCTCGATACCACCAAATTCCGATGCACCCAGACGACCAAGAGAATACAACATTCTACACAAACAAGAATCTACTCTGCTGGAAAAGAATGTCTTTCGGATTAATCAATGCAGGGGCAACCTACCAGAGACTGGTCAATAAAATGTTCGACAAACACATTGGGGAGACGGTGGAGGTATATGTTGACAACATAGTCATCAAAAGTACCCGAAAAGAAAATCACCTCCAGCATCTATCTCAAGTGTTCGACATTCTCTGAAAGTATAACATGAAGTTAAACCGAAGAAGAGCAGTTTTGGGGTACATTCGGGGAAATTTTTGGGCCACCTGGTCAGTAAACGCGGAATTGAAGCTAACCCTGCCAAAGTTAAAGTTATCATTGATATGGAACCTCCTCGTTCCATCAAAGAGGTACAAAGACTGACAGGATGCCTAGCTGCATTAAACAAATTCGTATACACGTCCAAACTTCGACTATACATACCCAAGCTCCTCGATTCATAGAAATGCGAAACAAATATGTCATCAATACACGTGTTTAATCTTATCCAATCCCAATTTTTGTATTCACTAATTACGTTAGTGATCAATCACACGTAATTATTTGGTGATCTAATTAACGAATAAAACAACCCACTAATACCTGCGATTAGAAAAGATCATCAACAAATACCGTCCATTCTTTGAGGCTATCTAGAAAGGCAATTTTGTGTGGACGGGCAGCTACCAGAAAGCTTTCGAACAATTAAAAGACTACCTGGGAGACGTAAAGATTCTATCAAAGCCAACCCCAGGAGAAAAGCTTTATCTATATCTGGCAGCCTCAGACGTGGCAATAAGTTCGGTTTTGGTACGAGTAGAAGGCAAGTTTCACCTTCGCATCTACTATGTCAGCCAGGCTCTGTATGGAGCTGAGCTGAAATACTCACCCACAGAAAAGTTGGCATATGCCTTGGTCATGAGTGTTAGAAAGTTAAGACCGTACTTTTTCAATCATCGGGTCGAAGTACTAACAACTTTCCCACTCAGACAAAATACTGCATTGACCCGATACAGTTGTTCGTTTGTTAAAATGGTCTATAGAGATTAGCCAATTTAGAGTGACCTATACACCTCGAACAGTGATTAAGGGTCAAGCATTAGCCGATATCATAGTCGAGCTGACTTTTCCCCAAAATCCGATGAGAGGGCTAGATCACCCATGGCATCTCTATGTAGATGGTTCGTCAACAAATATAGCCTCGGGGGCATGCATAGTTCTTATCAACCCCGAACGACAAGTATTCACCTCGGCGATCAGATTTGAATTTATGGCCACCAACAATGAAGTTGAGTACGAGGCCCTCATTGCCGGTCTCCACTTATCACTAGCTGTTGGAGCCAGACAACTCCAGATTTTTGGAGATTCTCAACTCATTGTAAGCCAAGTACGAGGTGAATATGAAGCTAGAGACGAACAAATGATCGAATAATAACGAATTGTTGCTCATTTGATATCACTGCTAGATCAAGTATATATCCAGCAGGTACCTCGATCGAGCAACACACAAGCTGATGCCCCTGGCAAGATTAGCAACAAGTGATGGCCAGCAGATCTAACAGACATTGTCATCACTAGAAAAACCTAACCTTCAACGGTTGATTATGAAGTAAATCATGTGGTCGAATAGAAAGACGACAATAATTGGAGAACTCCTATAGCCAAATATTTGAAAGACGGTGAACTGCCAAGCAATTATGTTGAAGCTGCAAGAATAACAAAACAAGCAGCCAGGTATACCCTGGTAGACGAGCAGCTTTACAAAAGAGGTTTTTCAGTTCCACTACTCAAGTGTTTGTCTAGGGGGCAGGGGAAGGCAACGTTGGAAGACATACATTCTGGAGCCTGTGGAAATCATGCTGGGGGACAAGCTTTGGCGTACAAAACCGTAAGACAGGGCTACTATTGGCCGACCTTACGAAAAGATGCAATCCAGGAAGCCAGAGCTTGTCACCGATGTCAATTCTTTGCCCCAAACATTCACACAACTGCTCAAGATCTTGTTTTGGTTTTTAGTCCTTGGTCGTTTGCATGGTGGGGAATGGATATTATCAGACCTTTCCCACTAGGAAAATGGAATGTACGATTCGTCGTCGTAGCTGTGGATTACTATACCAAGTGGGCAGAGGCAGAAGCTTTAGTCAAAATTACTCAAGAGAAAATGATTGACTTCATATGAAAGAACATTGTCTGCCGATTCGGAATTCCTCAAATACTGGTGACAGACAATGGTCCTCAATTTGACGGGAAAAACCTTCGGGACTTCTGCACCAAGTGGGGGATCAGAAAGCACTATTCAACCCCCTACCATCCACAGTCAAATGTGTTGGTCCCACTTGATAGATTAATTGCGGAAGCTTAAAACAAAGTCTTAACAAAATCTTTTAAAAGAGCACTATAATGAAAGCAATATAAATGAAAGCAGTAAACGGGACAAGATATATAGTGGTTAGGATATAACAATCCTACGTCCACTCTCCCTTTTTCAAAGGGGCCTCACTACCAACCAACCAACTTACGTACTGGAATTTCGATGTACCAGTTCCTTCTTACAACAACCTTTAGATCTAACTTCGATCTAAAGCTTTACAAACTTCAACCTTGTCTTAACAGATGAACAGGTTGAGATGCAACAACTCCTTAATGAGTATATAAGATAATGAACAATGTAAGAGTGCTTAAAGCGTGATAAAAGCTAAGGCTTGAATATGACTTCGTGCGCGTGAAAACTTTCTAGAGCCTTTCTTCAAAGATGCACTCTTGTATTTATAGAGATGATTAGGGTTTAGCCGTTGGAGAGCTAATATAATCAGATCTCTAATTAAGGAAGCTTCAATCAATCAATTCCCTAATTGATTGATTAGGTTGGTGAAATCCTTGGATTGATTTACTTTAAATACTTTCCAATCCGATCTTGTTTGACTTGATTTGAATTACCAACGGTCAACTGCTTTCAATGCTAACTCTGATTCTTCCAGAGAAAGCAGGACCAGACACCAGATAATATCAGTATCTTCAGGTCCAGAGTCGGTTAAGAACTAGAATACTCAGTAGAATCTAGAGATGATTCTGAGCATCTTTTGGTTCACCAGACTCGTCTGGTCTGGACTCGTCTGGTCTGGGGAAGGTCTTCTGCCTCTGGTCTTGATCTCATCTGGTGAAGTCTTCTAGTGGAGTCCTCTGGTGAAGTCCTCTGGTGACTCTTCTGGTGAAGTCTTCTTGTCTGGCAGTTCCCCCTAGACTAAGTCCTAATCTATTTCCTCATTTGGCTAACAGTCCCGGATGGTCCTATTACATCTTCTGGTTTGTTTTAACTCATCAAAACTAAACAACTTTTATCCTAACAATTTCCCCATTTTTGATGAAGTTAAAACACAACCAGAACTGATAAAAAAAGATAATAAGCAAGAAAGCAATAAGATGATAAGACCTTAGAATAGATCTTATCAGGTAAACAAGAAGACAACAAGAAGTTATCTTTAAGACAGAGTAGATAAGACTTTCATTAATAATAGAGGATAAAATGATTACAGATTACATTTTATATCAAAGTCCTAATCTATGCATATCTTCTGTTCTCCTTGGGCACCAGAAACCAATCAAGGAATCTGTCTTGAACAGCCTTGAGCTCTGCAGAAGATGTTGGGGCGAAATTCACCAACACCTTGGTCTTGTACAATTTCTTCAATTCTACCCAATCAACATGGTCCCCAATCATTGGTGTGTTAAGATAATGGAACACAGGGGCAGTGACTTCCAGGTTGAACTGGATGGTAGAATCCATCAGCTGCTTGTACAGGTCTGCATCATATGCCTTCATCCAAGAGTGGAAAGTCATGTTGGTAAGCGCATCATCCTCTGGCGGGGGTCTCTGAATGTAGTGTTGGATAAACCACAAAGTCTTGGCTTCTCTCCACTTTTCAATAAGAGGAACAGGCACAATAGAGTCAAAAGACCCTTCTATCCTGAGTGGCAGAATATCCATCACTTCAATAGGTCCTTTCTTCCTCTGACTTGATCCACTGGCACCAGGAGTGATTCCAGCCTCTCTGGTCTTCTTGTTTTGCCTCCTAACATATTTGAGCCTCTGCTCTTCATCTATGTTCTTCCTTACTCTGGCCAATCTCTCCTCTGGAGTCTCCTCCTTAAATCTCTTCTCTGCCTATTCAACTACCTGCTCCAGAAAACTTTTCTTGACCATTTTGATCTTTCTTTTGGCTGGGCCAGGAATGGAGACAGGATCTTGTTCAGAGTCAAGAGATTCCTCCTCTGCTGCAACCTGCTTGGCCATGGTTAGAGATTTGAGCTCTTCCTCCTTCTTCTTCTGCAACTCAGCTTGAGCCAGAGTGTTCTCTAACAGGTCCAGACGAGCACCATGGTTGAACAAGGTCTCGTTTGTGTTCTTCGCCATATCAGTTTTGGTCTTCTCTTCCCCCTTTTTAACTTTATCAAGAAGGGGCTGAACCACCTGCATTATCAGCTCAGGCAACTCGGTGGAGGAGGAAGAGTGAAGATCACGCAACTTCTTGGCTACCTCCAGGTAAGCTTGAGCCTCAGCGACCAGGTGCTCTTGCTTAGCCAACATCGCCTGGAGGGAGACCTTCATCTTGGCACAGAGACAGGCCGCATCTGGTCCAGAACATAGTGTTGGAGCTGCTTCTGGCTCTCATGAACTTCCATCTTGAGATAGAGACAATCAGATTTGAACGCGGCTTTAGCAGAGGCAAAAGTAGCCTTGATCTGCTTCAAGAATTTTCTCCTCTCTTCCTTGATCTGGTGCTCAACCAGAGCAGGCGCCAGATGCTGCATGGCCTTAGAGAAATGCCCTATCTGCTGGATCTGTTCATTGAAGAACATCTTCATCTTCTGCAGCACAGCAGGGGTCACATCAAAGTCCTCCTCGTCTGAATATAGCTCTGGAGGGAAGGAGAAGTGAGGGCCAAAAGAGTAGGAAGGGCCCTTTGGAGAGATCATAACACCTCTCTGGATCAACAAGGTTCTAATCAACACCTTGGTTGCTTCTGGAGTTTCAAGCTCTGCTGGATTTTGGATGTTGAGCTTCGTCTTGAGATCTATCTCCCAGGCAGTGAAGGAAGAAGTGGTCATCTCCTCTAACAATAAGACCAAATCTTCCACGTCCTCTAGTCTGGCCTTGCTCCAGACCTTGGCATCAGTTAAATCTGCCAAAAGGGGTAAGTGCTCCAACAGAATTGGAAAATGCTCTCTTAGCCAGAGCTGAGCACTTACACTCATACTCTGCCTAATGGGACCCATATCATCATTGTTGAATGTGAAGGGTTTGGGCCCAGAGGCAGAGGAGGATGGTGCTAAGACCTCCGGCTCCAGTGATGCATTCTCATCTTCACTATCATCGCTGATTGAAACTGTGGGGGAGGCAGGCGGAATAGGGAACCCCAGAGCCATGGAAGAAGAGGGGTTCTGGTCATTTTGGGTTGGGGGAGGTATAGATGATTGGCTTTGCGAAGTGGAAGGGTGTGTATGAATGGATGGTTCTGCACCAGAAGAGCTTGAGGGCACCTCCGGTACAGGGTTTGTTTGTGGGGGTGAAGGGTCTGTAGGTAAAGGTGTTTAAGATGGAGGGGGAGAAGGTGTTTGAGTGGGTAAGGTTGAGGGTGTGTAAATGGGAGTGTTTGGGATGGTCTGCTCTGGTGAAGAAGCTTGCAAACCAGAAACAGACTGGATAGGTTGTGTTTGGGTTTCTGGGGGAGAGGTGGAGGGGGTAACAAAATTGACATGGGTAGGGGAAGGGTTTACCTCAGCTGAGTCAACATCAGCTGGTGCATGAAGCTCTGGAGCTGTAGCATCTTCCATCAAATGAGAAGCCTCCTCAATTGCCTGCTCCAAGGCATCCCTAAGATCAGATCCAGAGTCAGGATCTTAAAGAATTGCCCTCTTTGCCTTGGATTTCTTCTTCAGAGGAATCTCCTCCTCTGATGGCTCATCCACCAGAAGGGTTTTCTTAGAATCCTTCTTCAAAGTCCAAGGCTTCTTGGATGAGGCCTTTCTTGCACCTCCTTCTTCTTGCCTCGGCCTGTTCTTAGCTGCACCTGCCTTCTTGGCAGCTTCTTCACCATCACCCCTCTGCTTCTTCAAAGCAGTCTTGAGGGGGATCTGGTCATCCTCTGATGAGCCAGAAAACACCAAATTGGAAGAGGCAGGAGCCTCGTCCTTCTTTTTCAAGCTCCTCTTCTTCTGCCCTTTAGCAGGGGAGGGCATTGCCTGGATAGGGGGCAGGAATGGCTTCTTCTCCATCAGAGTCAGGATGGCCATGAAGAGGACCATCCTTGGAGAAGATGATATTGGACTTGTGGAAGTCCTTGCACCAGGAGCCCTTCCACGCCTTGTCTGGAAAGATGGAGTCCAGAATCAGGGTAAGCTTCGTGCCCAATGATACATTGGCATTGAAGTAGAACTGCAATTCCTCTGGCTTGCTGGGGCATTCCTCCTTCTGCACCTTGGCCTTGTTATTCCTCAACACGTCCCAGAAGAATTCAGCCCAATTACACTGAACACCATCGTAAATGGCCCTCATAACACACATACGGCCATTGAAGATTGCATTTGTGCTATGATTCTCACACATCAGCACCTTCACCACTATATCAAATAAAACCTTGAACTTCTGCCTGAGGTGTTTATCCAGAAATCCCTTTGTCAGATTCTGGCAAGAAGATCTGGCAAAGATCTTGAACGACTCGACTATTTCACCTCCTTGTATCTCAACGGATCAACTCCTTTCGATGAGATATTCCCAAAAAGCTTGCAGAAATCGTGCTTTGAGAAGACTATATCCTCTTTATCAATCTTGGAAGAGATATGGTCTTCATTTATCTTCATCCTCACTAGGAACTGGGCAGCATACCCATCCAAGGTACGAAATTTCTTGGGAACTGTGGAGATCAAATCTTCTACCCCAGATTTCTGTAGCAATTCCAAAATTACAAACGTCGCCGGATTTTTAGTGGAATAGAAGTCAACCACCATCTCCGTCTTGAGTTTCTTGCACACGTGATCTGGGTCAAAGTTGCATTTTGGTGCCATATCTGTAGAATAGAGAAGAAAGAGAGAGAACTGTTTTTGCAGAGAGTGGTTAGGGTTTGAAAAGATTGAATAAGTGAAGAGACAGATTGAATGAATTTTGAGTTTATAAGAAGAATACACGCGCGCTTGAAATTAAATGAAGTGTAAACGCATGTAAATTCAAAATTAAATTTGGGGAAAAAATTAATTTAACAATTAATTGACATATTGCACTTTAATTAAATCTGACGGCCAGGATTAAATTAGGCAAGTTACATATTTAATTGTGTGCGTGGCATGGTCATTGGGACTGAGTCCGAGGGGGTTTTGTGGCAGTCAAGAGAAAAAGCAAAATGATTGCCTAGTCCCTCTACCCTAGTCTTAAATACACTCTGAATGTGAAACGTTTTGTGTGTATTTAGTAATTTGAAAAGTGTGTCCCAATGATCAGAGGCAGAGAAGTAAATACATACCTGTCATCTGATATTGTAATCAGATGATACCTCGATTAGTCTGGTGTTACATCCCATCTGGTGGAACTCATCTGGTTCTGGTCAGGGTTGACTCCGAATTTCTTTGGAATCTGACCTTGTACCTCATCTGGTACATACTTCATCTGGTACATACCTCATCTGGTGATGTAACTTCTCTGGTATATCTAACCTGTAGGCATGTTAGTATAACAGATAAAAATAAGGTATAATTGAAATAAAGGATACTTCTCTGATGTTCCCCCTAAACCAATTTTGTCTCTGGATCCAATAAACCTAACTCAAATGCCAACTCTCTGAATCTGGTCTCAGCCAAAGGCTTTGTGAGAATATCTGATCTCTGCTTCTCTGTTGCAATCTTTTCCATCCTTATATCTCCCTTCTCAACATGGTCTCTGATAAAATGATGTCTTATATCAACATGTTTACATCTGGTATGAAGAACTGGATTCTGGGTGATTGCTATTGCACTGTTGCTATCACAAAATATTGGAATATCCTTAGCCCTAATCTGGTAGTCCCTAAGCTGTTGACTAATCCAGAGTAGTTGTGAACAACAGCTACCTGCAACCATGTACTCTGCTTCTGTTGTTGATGTAGCAACTGAAGTCTGCTTCTTAGAAAACCAAGATACCAATTTATTTCCTAAAAATTGGCATGTTCCACTTGTAGACTTCCTATCTATTCTGCACCCACCATAATCTGAATCCGAATAACCACTTAACTCCAAATTATCATCTGCAGGATACCATAACCCCAAATTAACTGGTCCCTTAAGATATTTCAATATCTTCCTAGCTGCTTCCAAATGACTTTTCTTGGGATTAGCTTGAAATCTGGCGCACACACCCACATCAAAGGTTATATCTGGTCTGCTTGCAGTCAAGTATAGAAGAGAACCAATAAGTGCTATGTACTGAGTCTGGTCCACAATCTCTCCAGACTCATCTGGGTCCATGTTGAAATTTGTCATCATATGAATCTTGGCTGCATTGCTAGATCCTACTCCAAATTTCTCTAACATGTTTCTGATGTACTTTGCTTGATTGATAAATATTCCCTTCTTTGTCTGCCTTACCTGCAAACCTAAGAAATAATTCATCTCACCCATCATGGACATTTCAAACTGGCTCTGCATGAGATCTCCAAACTTCTCACACAGCTTCTTGTTAGAGGATCCAAATATAATGTCATCAACATATATTTGGACCAGAAGGATGTCCTTTCCTTCTTCTTTCCTAAACAAGGTCCTATCAATATTTCCCTTAGTAAAACCATTGTCCAGAAGAAACTGAGATAGAGTGTCATACCATGCTCTAGGTGCCTGCTTCAGCCCATAAAGAGCCTTCTTAAGCTTAAACACCTTGTCACCTTGTTCAAAAACAGGAGGTTGTTCCACATACACTTCCTCAATGAGAATCCCATTAAGAAAGACAGATTTCACATCCATCTGGTATACTTTGAACTTCATTTGAGCAGCATATGCTAGAAACAATTTGATGGCTTCTAGTCTGGCAATAGGAGCAAATGTCTCATCATAGTCTATTCCTTCAAACTGAGAATAGCCCTGAGCCACTAGCCTTGCCTTGTTCCTAGTAATGACATCATCCTCATCTTTCTTATTCTTGAAACCCCACTTAGTGTCTATCACCTTTTGATGTCTTGGTCTGTCTACCAGCTCCCAAACATCATGTCTGGTGAATTGATTCAACTCCTCCTGCATAGCAATAATCCAATTAAAATCTTTCAGTGCTTCCTTGATGTTCTTAGGCTCAATCAAGGATACATAGCAACTGAATAAGGCAGCTAAGTTAAGAGTTCTCCTAGTCTGGACACCCTTAGCTGGATCTCCTATAATTAACTCATTGGGGTGATCAACCAGGGTTTTCCTTCTCTTGGAATTGCCTGATTAACCATCTACTGCAGTACCTTGGTGATTATCACCAACTGCAGGAGAGCTTCCCCCTACAGGAGTGCCAACCTCTTCTGGTTCTGCTCCTTGTGGAGGCTTCTGCTCCAGAGAACCAGAAGATGGGTCACCATCTGAATCTAATCTGAATCAGAATCAATAATAGGTGGATTGACTTTGATAACTCTGGGAGTAGTCTAATTATGTGTCTCATCATAAGACTTTAAGTCCACCTTGCACTCAAAAGCAGATTCTTAAAAAATAACATGTGGTGTTTCTTCCACACAAAGTGAATTCCTATTAAAGACTCTGAATGCTTTACTGGTGCTGGAATATCCTAAGAATATTCCATCTGCAACTTTAGCATCAAAAGTTTTTAATTTGGATTTCCCATTGTCATGGATGAAACACTTACATCCAAAAACATGAAAGAATGAAACAGATGGGGTTTTACCTTTCCATACCTCATATGGAGTCTTATTATGTCTCTAGGCAATTAGGCATCTGTTCTGAGTATAATAGACTGTGTTGATAGCTTCTACCCAAAATCTCTGTGGTGTGTTGTATTCTGCTAGAAGAGTCCTTGCAGCTTCCTTGAGGGTTTTGTTCCTCCTTTCTGCTACTCCATTCTGTTGGGGTGTTCTGGCAGCAGATGTCTCATGAAAATCCCATGGTCCTTACAATATTCTGCAATGTGTGAATTCAAGAACTTTGTCTCTTTGTCACTTCTGATCCTCACTATGCTCTGCTTCTGCTCATTCTGAATCTGCTTGAAGAACTCTAGCAGCTTAGTGATAGTTTCATTTTTTCTTAAACAAGAACACTACCCAAGTGTATCTTGAAAAGTCATCTATTATCACCAAGGTGTACTTCCTACCACTGAAACTAAGAGGAGAAATAGGTCCAAACAGGTCCATGTGAAGTAGTTGAAGTACTCTGGTTGTGGTTGTGCTCTAGACATCCTTAAAGGAAGTCTTGGGTTGTTTACCCTTCTGGCATGAACCACAAACCTGATCCTTCTCAAACACCTCATTAGGAAGACCTCGAATTAGACCTTTTCTGGCAATCTTGTTCAGTGTTTTGAAGTTCAGATGACTCAATCTCTTGTGCCAAAGCCAGCTGTTCTCTGCAGATCCCTTTGCAACTAGACAAGTGTTTCTTGGGCAACTACTAAAATCTGCAAGATAAATGTTACCCTTCCTCAAGCCAATAAGCAAGATATCATTATAATCAGAAGAAAAGACAGTGCATGAATCACTAGAAAACTTCACTGAGTATCCCTTGTCACAGAATTGGGATACTGAAAGCAAATTATGCTTGAGTCCTTCAACGTAGTAGACTTCATCTACAGATACATCATTGAAGATCAACTTTCCAACGCCTCTAGTGACTCCATAATTGTTGTCACCAAACATCACTCTTGGCCCATTCTGTGGTTTGAAATCTTGGAGATGATCTTTCTCAAATGTCATGTGCTTGGAACATCCACTACCAATGTACCAGACATGGTTGCTTGAAAGTCCTTTCTCCAATGGGCTCTTGTCCTCCTGCAGAGAAATCAATTAGGTCCCCTACTAGTGCTGGGTCCTGATTAGTTAGTTGCAGGTTTTGTAGGATTCCATAGATAAAGATCATCCCTTTCCGGATGAGGAGATCTTATCTTCCTTCCAAATCTATCTACCAGTACATGTCCTCTGACAATAACATATTGAGCTACTGGTCTGATATGAACACATTTCCTATACACAGGTCTAGTGTATCTCACTTCAAATCTGGCCCTTGGAATGGTCTGCTTCAAAGACATGGTCTTAAAGGTCTGGTTGTAAGGATACATCCTAGAAGAACCATCTCTGGTGTCATAACTACCCAGATCAGTTGGTTTTCTATAGATGGATCTCTGGTTCTGATGAAAACTAGATCTTCTCTGGTGATTATAGTTCCTTTGAGTGTATCTGTTCTAGAATTGACTCTTCTGAGAAAACCGTATCTGGGGTCCCTGGTTCTGATAATAGTTCTGTTGACCATTATTCCATCTCTGATAGTTCCTATTTTGATTGGAATTCCCCCTTCTTGAATGTTTCCTCTGAGGTCCCCTAATCTGGTTAGGTTCCACTCTTTGAGGATTCCTCTGGGGTCCTCCATTCTGAGTAGGTCCTATTCTTTGAGGTTTAATGTTAACAGAGTCACCTGTTTTCATTGGTTCCCCATTTTGACTTTTAGTCTCAAGGATTTTCTCTTCCAGAACAGTCAACTCTTCTGGACTATATTCTATATAATTAGCAGAGTAGTTCCTTTTCCAACCAGGGTTGTGAACTACTTTGTAACCATTACCAGTAGGATCTTTTTCATCCCAGATTTCAACAAACTCACCAGATCTTACAGACTTGTTTTTGTTAAAGCGATATTTATGGGATCTTTTGACAATTCCAGAATATCCCAAACCACTCTTATCATTTATGTGTTGAGAAGACTCTGATATAATAGATACAATAGTTGGTATCTTTGGAGCTTCTCTGGGCATAGGTATCTCCTCAATGGTTTGTTCAATCTGTTTTCCCTTGATAAGAGTCTGGTATTTGGCTCTAAGTTCATTGAACTCATCTTCCTGAGAGTTCTTTTCTTTCATGAGTTGATCTACCAGAGTATCTCTTTCTGTGATCTTATCCTGAAGTTCAGAGAATTCTTTGGAATGATCTTTTATGAGTTCTCTGGTTAATTTTTGCTCATGAGATACCATTCTCTCTCTCAAGTTTTTGACATAATTGAACACAATTTTGGAAATCTGATAACATTTGCTGCATATCAGACTCTCTGGAGTTACCAGATGAATGTGAGGATTCAGTATATTTGGAATTTGATAAGCATAAGGTTGTTTGTTGTACCTAAGTGATGTCTGCCATGAGACATACATCATCATCAGATCCAAAATCAGAAGAAGAAGAACTTGAGTTGGTATCCTCTTCCTCTGCTTCTGCCAGTAGTGCTCTCTTGTCTGCATATCTCCTATCTCTCTTTGAGCCTTTTCTCTTCTCTTTCTCTAGGAGTAAGTTGAGGACAATCATAACTGTAGTGGCTTGGCTTGTTGCAAGTGTAGCATGTGTTGTCTCCTCTGGGTCTGGGGCTTGGATCTCTCCTCCTCTGGTTGTATTCTAATCTGGCTGGACTACTCTCTCTCCTCTGGTAGTCAGGTCTGCCAGAACTGTTGTCTCTCCTATGGTAATCTGATCTGCCAGAGCTGTCATCTCTCCTCCTCTCTGGAGTTCTGAATTTGGTCTCCCTTGAGTCTCCATATGTCTTTTCCTTATCTGCAGGCTTGAAGGAACTTTTCCTGTCTCTGGTAGATTCCTTCCAGTGCTTTTTGTACCTGCCATACTTAGAACTCATTTTATCAAGTTTACGGGTTAGAAGTGCTACATGCTCCTTAAGACTCATGTCATCTGCAATAGACTCATTGGGCTTTTCATCAATCTTGATAGTTGAGGAGAAAGCAATTCATTTCTGACTAGAAGAGGACACCTCTTCTATTTCATCTTCCTCTTGTAGGTCATACTCATATGTCTTTAGATCAGACAACAGAAGATGATGATCCAGAGTGTTGAGATCCTTGTTGTCTTTTATCACAGTAACTTTGATTCTCCACCTACTTGTTAGTGATCTTAATATCTTACTATTTATTTCCTTTTCAGAATAGGTCTTACCTAAGGCACTAGCCTTGTTAAGGAGGTTGGTGAGATGCATGTCCAGCTGGTCAATCGTCTCATCTGGTTTCATCTTGAATGTATCAAATGAATGTTGAACCGCCTGGAGCTTGTTATCTTTTATCTTCTCTGTTCCTTCGCAGAGCAGAGCCAACTTGTCCCACATCTCCTTGGCCGTGGCACAGGTTCTAACCTTTTCGATCACTTCCTTGGTGAGAGTGTTGATAATCTCAGTCCTAGCCACCTGGTCCAGGTTGTATAGCTTTCTCTCATCGTTGTTGAGCTCATCCCTTTTCTTGAGGATCTTTTGTCTGGGAACTTTGTCCTCAGCAGCTTTCAGTTTCACTTTTTTCTTCTCTGGACTCTGACCTGCCATCATCAATGGGAGTCCAGTAAAATTGGATTGGGCCACTCTCTACCACATCTAACATACGGTGGTGGATAGCTCCAAGATGATTACTCATCATGAAGCTCCAGTGGCTATAATCCTCGAAGGAGAATTCAGGCAACTTGCGGCTCTTGTAAGAAGATTTTGAAGACATTTTCAAAGAGTTTTAAAGAGAATATAGCAAGAATAACAAAGAGCAATGGATCTGCCCAGTGACCACCAAAAGCTTTTCAATGCAGTGGTCTTGGACACACTGCTCTGATACCACTTGTTGGTCCCACTTGATAGATTAATTGTGGAAGCTTAAAACAAAGTCTTAACAAAATCTTTTAAAAGAGCAATATAATGAAAGCAGTATAAATGAAAGCAGTAAACGGGACAAGATATATAGTGGTTCGGATATAACAATCCTACGTCCACTCTCCCTTTTTCAAAGGGGCCTCACTACCAACCAACCAACTTACATACTGGAATTTCGAAGTACCAGTTCCTTCTTACAACAACCTTTAGATCTAACTTCCATCTAAAGCTTTACAAACTTCAACCTTGTCTTAACAGATGAACAGGTTGAGATACAACAACTCCTTAATGAGTATATAAGATTATGAACAATGTAAGAGTGCTTAAAGTGTGATAAAAGCTAAGGCTTGAATATGACTTCGTGCGCGTGAAAACTTTCTAGAGCTTTTCTTCAAAGATGCACTCTTGTATTTATAGAGATGATTAGGGTTTAGCCGTTGGAGAGCTAATCTAATCAGATCTCTAATTAAGGAAGCTTCAATCAATCAATTTCGTAATTGATTGATTGGGTTGGTGAAATCCTTGGATTGATTTACTTCAAATACTTTCCAATCCAATCTTGTTTGACTTGATTTGAATTACCAACGGTCAACTGTTTCCAATGCCCAACTCTGATTCTTCCAGAGAAGGCAGGACCAGACACCAGATAACATCGGTATCTTCTGGTCCAGGGTCGGTTAAGAACCATAATACTCAGTAGAATCTAGAGATGATTCTGAGCATCTTTTGGTTCACCAGACTCGCCTGGTCTGGGGAAGGTCTTCTGCCTCTGGTCTTAATCTCATCTGGTGAAGTCTTCTAGTGGAGTCATCTGGTGAAGTCTTCTGGTCTGGCAGTTCCCCCTAGACTAAGTCCTAATCTATTTCTTCATCTGGCTAACAGTCCCGGATGGTCCTATTACATCTTCTTGTTTGTTTTAACTCATCAAAACTATACAACTTTAATCCTAACAAAATGGTCAAGTAGAAGCCGTCAACAAGATAATCAAGCATATTCTTAAAATACGGCTAACAGAAAACAAAGGCAAGTGGTCTTTAGAATTGTCAGATGTACTATGGGCATATAGAGTTTCTCTCAGGTCTAGCACCGGAGAAATACCTTTTCCACTAGCATTTGGAACTGAAGCAGTCATCCCAGTTGAATTGAAGACCAAGTCATTAAGAACGACCAACTTTGAAGAAGTGGCGAACAATTGTGCCCTATCAGTCGAGCTAGACTTGCTCGAAGGAAAAATGATTACTGCTGAAATGAAAAATGCAATATATAAACAGAGAGCAGAACAATATTATAATTCTCAAGTCAGAGTAAGAGAATTTGAGGCCTGCGACCTCGTTTTAAAAAGGAAGCTCACCTCACCTCCAGGCATATTTGGCCCGACTTGGGAGGGCCCATACAGGGTAACGGACAGGTTACCCAATGGTGCATATGACATTGAAGATTTAGGTGGCAACTCGGCCCAATATTCTTGGAATGCAGCTAACTTGTAGAAATATTTCCAATAGGCGAGCTATTTTGCTTATGAGAAATGGGAATGATGCTCCTCTATTGGGGGAGCTAATTTGTCACATGGGCGAGCTAACACTACATATGCGCAAGATCCAAAAACTTGCCTAATTTTTTGAAAAATTCCACAAAGTACTGGTGGTGGGCAAACCTTGTTTGGTCGAACTGTTTGCGATCAAATACTTGTTCCCTCTTGTATAGTTTAGTCTATTAATAAGTCCAAAGTTAGCTTGACAAGAATGTATAGTGGTCAAGCTACCTGGACTCTAGTTGTAAATTTTGTGTTTTGATAAGTTGGTTGTTTGACAAAATGTATAGGTCGAACAACTTCAACTTAGTTTATTATAGTTTGTAGATTAGGTCGTCATATATACTTGTAATTTTTAAAAGCAAGTTCAATCTTAAGTTGTTCGTTCAAAGGGGATTCAAGCTCAAGGCACAAATTGGTTATACAATCAAGTCCATTAAAGGTTGTTCATTTTTAAGTGAACATAGCCTAAGGCCAAAGCCCTCAGATTTCTAAGGCAAAAGTCCTTAAGGAACAAAGCCCAATTACATTAAGATTGTTAGGCATAAATGCAAATGCAAAAAATAATTAATGTAAAAAGAACAAGTCGAGCAAAAGATGTTTCATTAATGACAAGGCTTGATCGTCCAAAAAAATGATTACAAAATAAACTCCTTAAAGGAGCGAACAACAACAAAAGAAAAATAAAAAGAAAGACCTAACTAATCCTACTCTCTAAGAACCCTGCCCGGCAGGGGGAGGAATGTTATCATCCTTAAGGTCTTCCAAAGATGCCCCAGATATAGACAGATCGACGGGGATATCTTCGGTGAGCTCGGCGATCAACCCCTCAGTATCTGCTCGCTCTTAACGAGCTATCTCGTTCTTATTGACCGGCTCAGTATGCTCGACCTAGGTAGCCTCTTCCTCCTCGTCCTCAGGAGGACTTGTAATTATAACATCGGGGGCAATAAAGTCAATTTTGACCCCATAGTCGGGTAGGTCGCCGATTTGAAGAGTAGTACCAGAGGCAGGAGGATTGGACTCGATGAAGTTCGTAAGTTCCTTGCCAATCTCCTCGACAACAGGTTGAGCTTTAAACTCGTTCGTGATCCGGATGCTTTCAGCATAGACCGTCATAAAGCCGATGATTGAGCCCACCTCCATCTTTGGAATCAGCTCTTCTGGAGTGATGGAGTTGACGGGCTAATTTTCAAGGTCAGTGATCTTGGTCGTTGCCTCCGTGGTATATTTTTCGGCGACCTCCTTCTGCTTTTGGATTCGTGCCAGCTCGACATGCAGTTTCTCGTTCTCGATCATTTTGATCTTCAGCTCTTCCGAGATTTTGACGTACAGGTCGAGGGTGCACTGTTCACTCGTCTGGTGGGCCTTAACCTTATCCTCAAGGTTGGCCACCATCTTTTTGGTCTCCGCCTTGGCCTCGTCCCTCTCTTTGGCGATGCAGCTAACGGTGGCCTCATGTTGACGGGCATCCCTCTCCAAGTCTTCTACTTGGTCGACCAGCCTTTGCACGGCAATCAAGGTGTTGTCCGCCTCGATAATACACAGGTGACCATTATCACGAGGTGCCTATATTTTCATGGTTTCATTCAACTCCTTGCTCCAGCTACGAGCAACAGATTCGGAGGCGCGACAGACAAAGGAGTCCGGGATTTCATGAAACATAGTGGGCACCTTCGAGCAAGTGAACTGGTGCACCACATTTTATCACCCAGGATAATGTCCGGGCTCATACCTACAATAAGTGCAAGGAAAGAGTGTTAAAAAAAAGTTTGTAATGAAGAACAACTTACGCATCATGTCGACCCTTATCCCAGCCGAGATAAGTTGGGTCGGAGGCGAGTCCCACTTATCCTTTGGAAGCAGCAGCGACCATATGCTGCTCTGAATGTTGCTCCAGTGAGGGAGTTCGCTCCCCTTCGAGCTCAGTTGGGTGAGCAGGGGCAGCCCCACTCCCTTGGGCGACTTTTGTCCTCTTGCTCGCCTTTTCAGTGTCGGAGACGGGAGTGTCGTCTCCTCGAAGAAGTCTCTTCAATTTGGGAGTAGCAGGCGCGGGCGGACTGCTAACTTGATGCGGGCTGTTTTGCCGAGCTTGTCCTACCTGCTTGATGGAGGTCATCCCTGCCCGCCCTGGCCGCAAGGGCGATCATCTTTGATGTTAGGATAAAAATTGTTAGTTTTGATGAGTTAAAACAAACCAGAAGATGTAATAGGACCATCTGGACCTGTTAGCCAGATGATGATCTAGATTAGGACTTAGTCTAGGGGGAACTGCCAGACCAGAAGACTTCACCAGAAGAGTCACCAGAAGACCCCACCAGAGGACTTCACCAGAGGACTCCACCAGAAGACTTCACCAGATGAGATCAGACCAGAGGCAGAGGACCTTCCCCAGACCAGACGAGTCTGGTGGAACAAAAGATGCTCAGTTTGATCCCCTTATTCTACTGAGTATTCTGGTTGTTCACCAGATAAGGACCAGAAGACACCGAGGTTGCCTGGTGTCTGGTCCTGCCTTCTCTGGAGAGAATTAGAGTTAGGCAGAGGAAGCTATTGACCGTTGGTGATTCAAATCAAGACAACAAGATCAGGATTGGAAAGTATTTGAAGATAATCAATCCAAGGATCCCACCAACCCAATCAATCAATTAGGGAATTGATTGATTGAGGCTTCCTTATATAGAGGATCTGATTGGATTAGCCCTCCAACGGCTAGCCCTAATCCCCTCTATATATACAAGAGTGCAGTTCAAGGAAAAGCTCTAGAGACTCTACACGCGCACATAGCATTCTAAGCTTTTGATCACTACGCATTTGCACTCACTTTGTTCTTTATTACTCATCCAACTCGTAAGGAGTTTATATACTCAACCTGTTCATCTTGTTAGATAAGGTTGGAGTAAGTTTATCTTTAGATCGAAGTTAGATCTAAAGAGATTGTAAGAAGGTGCTGGTACTTTGGAAATTCCAGTGGTTAGTGAGTTTATTGGTTGGATAGTGAGACCCCTTTGATCAAGGGAGAGTGGACGTAGGATATTCAGATCCGAACCACTATATATACGGTGTTATTTATTGTTTTCTTTAATACTTGTTGTTTATTATTTGTGCTCTTAGAAAAGATTTTCTCTAAAGACATTTTGGCTAAAGGCTTCCGCAATTAATCTATCTAGTGGGACCAACAAGTGGTATCAGAGCAGTGTGTCCAACGACCACTGCTTTGTAAAGCTTTTGGTGGTCACCGGGCAGATCCATTGCTCCTTAGTGCTTTTGTTAAAGTTCTTGTTATTTCCCAAATTTTATTTAAAATGTCTGCAAAATCTTCTTATAAGAGTCGCAAATTGCCAGAGTTCTCATTTGAGGACTATAGCCACTGGAGCTTCATGATGAGTAATCATCTGGGAGCTATCCACCACCGCATGTTAGATGTGGTAGAGAGTGGCCCCATTAAATTTTACTGGACTCCTATTGATAGTGGCAAGTCAGAGTCCAGAGAAGAAACTAGCGACGCTGCAGAGGATAGAGTTCCCAGACAACGAATCCTCAAAAAGAAAGAAGAACTTGACAACGATGAGAGAAAGCTACATAACCTGGACCAGGTGGCAAGAACCGAGATTATCAACACTATCACCAAGGAGGTAATAGAGAAGGTCAGAACCTGTGTCACTGCGAAGGAGATGTGGGACAAACTTGCACTTCTCTGCAAGGGAACAGAGAAGATTAAAGATAACAAGCTCCAGGCTGTTTAACACTCGTTTGATACGTTCAAAATGAAACCAGACGAGACCATAGACCAGCTGGACATGCGCCTCACAAATCTCCTAAACAAGGCTAGTGCCTTAGGTAAGACCTACTCTGAAAAAGAAATTAATAGCAAAATCTTGCGTTCACTAACAAGCAGGTGGAGAATTAAAGTCACTGTGATCAAGGACAACAAGGATCTCAACACTCTGGATCACCATCTTCTGTTGTCTGATCTCAAAGCTTACGAATATGATCTTCAAGAGGAGGATCAAACAGAAGAGGTTTCCTCTTCTGGCCAGAAAGGAGTTGCATTCTCTTCAACTCTCAAGCCTGATGTCAAGCCAAAGGAGTCTACTGCAGATGACTTGAGCCTCAAGGAGTAGGTAGCACTTCTAACTCGTAAATTAGACAAAATGAGTTCAAAATATGGCAGGTACAAAAGGCATTGGAAGGAGTCTACCAGAGACAGGAAGAGTTCTTTCAAGCCTGCAGAGAAGGAGAAGACATCTGGAGACTCAAGGGAGACCAGATTCAGAACTCCAGAGAGGAGGAGAGATGACAACCCTGGCAACTCTGGGAGATCAGATTATTAGAGGAAGGATGGTAGCTCTGGCAGACCTGACTACCAGAGGAGAGAGAGTAGTCCAGCCAGATCAGACTACAACCAGAGGAGGAGAGAGCCAAGTCCTAGTCCCAGAGGAGACAATGCCTACTATACATGCAACAAGACTGGTCACTACAGTTATGATTGTCCTCAGCTTACTCCTAGGGAAAGAGAAGAGAAAAGAATCAAGAGAGACAGGAGATATGCAGATAAGAGAGCATTGCTGGCAGAAGCAGAGGAGGAGGATACTAGTTCCAGTTCTTCTTCTTTTGACTTTGGATCAGATGATGATGTGTGTCTCATGGCAGACATCACTGAGGTAAATGAAACTACTCTAGTTTTATCTAATTCCAAATGTACTGAATCCTCTAATTCATCTGGTAACTCCAGAGAGTCTGATATGCAACAAATGCTATCAGATCTCCAAAATTGTGTCCAACTTTGTCAAAAACTTGAGAAAGAGAATGGTAGGCTCAGAGCTGAAGTTCAATCACTCTCTCATGAGCACAAATCCACCAGAGAACTCATGAAAGATCATTCCAAAGAAGTCTCTGAACTTCAGGATAAGATCACAGAAAGATATACTCTGGTAGATGAACTCATGAAAGAAAGGACCTCTCAAGAAGATGAGATCAATGAACTCAGAGCCAAATACCAGACTCTTATCAAAGGAAAACAGGTTGCTCACAACATAGAGGAGATACCTATGCCCAGAGAAGCTCCTAAGATACCATCTGTTGTATCTATCATATCAGAGTCTTCTCAGCGCATTTGTGATAAGAGTGGTTTAGGATATTCTGGAATTACCACTAAAACCCATAAATACCTCTATAATAAAGACAAGTCTGTAAGAGCTGGTAAATTGGTAGAAATCTGGAATGATAAAGACTTAACTGGTAATGGTTACAAGGTGGTTCACAATCCTGATTGGAAAAGAAATCACTCTGTTAATCACATAACAAATGGTCCAGAAGAGTTGACTGTTCTGGAAGAGAAGATGCTAGAGAATAAGTGTCAAAAAGGGGAACCATTAAAGATTGATGGTTCTGTGAACAATGAGTCCCAAGGAGTAGGAATTACTCAAATTGGAGGACCCCAGAGAAATCCTCAAAGGGAACCTAAACAGATTAGGGGACCTCAAAGGAAACACTCAAGGAAGGGGAATACCAATCAGAGTAACATCTACCAGAGAAGGAACAATGTTCAACAGAACCAGGTACCCCAGAGACAATTTTCTCAGAGGAATCAATTCCAGAATAGGTATACTCAAAGGAACTATAATCACCAGAGCAAGTCTAATTATCAGAACCAGAGGAGGTCTTCCAGACCCATCTATAGAAAACCAACTGATCTGGGTAGTTATGACACCAGAGATGGTTCTTCTAGGATGTACCCTTATAACCAGACCTTTAAGACCATGTCTTTGAGGCAGGCCATTCCAAAGGCCAGATTTGAGAAAAGGTACACCAGACCTGTTTATAGGAAAGGTGTCCTTATCAGACCAGTAGCTCAATATGTCATTGTCAGAGGACATGTGCTGGTAGATAGATTTGGAAGGAAGATAAGATCTCCTCATCCATCAAGGGATGATCTTTATCTATGGATTCCTACAAAACCTGCAACTAACCAATCAGGACCCAGCACTAGTAGGGGACCTAATTGATTTCTCTGCAGGTAGACAAGAGTCCATTGGAGAAAGGATTTTCAAGCAATCATGTCTGGTACATTGATAGTGGATGTTCCAAGCACATGACCTTCCAGAAAGATAATCTCCAAGATTTCAAGCCATTGAATGGACCAAGAGTGATGTTTGGTGACAACAATTATGGCGTCACCAGAGGAGTTGGAAAGTTGACCTTCAATGGAGTATCTGTAGATGAAGTCTACTACGTAGAAGGACTCAAGCATAATCTGCTTTCAGTATCCCAATTCTGTGACAAGGGATACTCAGTGAAGTTTTCTAGTGATTCATGCACTGTTTTCTCTTCTGATTATAATGATATTTTGCTAATAGGCTTGAGGAAGGGTAACATTTATCTTGCAGATTTTAGCAGTTGCCCAAGAAATGCTTGCCTGGTTGCTAAAGGATCTGCAGAGAACAACTGGATTTGGCACAAAAGATTGTGTCATCTTAACTTCAAAACATTGAACAAGATTGCCAGAAAAGGTCTCATTCGAGGTCTTCCAAATGAAGTGTTTAAGAAGGATCAGGTTTGTGGTTCATGCCAGAAGGGTAAACAACCCAAGACTTCCTTTAAGGATGTCCAGAGCACAACCACAACCAGAGTACTTCAACTACTTCACATGGACCTGTTTCTCCTCTTAGTTTCAGTGGAAGGAAGTACACCTTAGTAATAGTAGATGACTTTTCAAGATACACTTGGGTAGTGTTCTTGTTTAAGAAAAATGAAACTATAACTAAGCTGCCAGAGTTCTTCAAGCAGATTCAGAATGAGCAGAACCAGAGCATAGTCAGGATCAGAAGTGACAAAGGAACAGAGTTTTTGAATTCACACATTGCAGATTACTGCAAGGATCATGGGATTTTTCATGAGACATCTGCTGCCAGAACACCCCAACAAAATGGAGTAGCAGAAAGGAGGAATAGGACTCTCAAAGAAGCTGCAAGAACACTTCTGGCAGAATACAGCACTCCACAGAGATTTTGGGCAGAGGCCGTCAATACAGCTTGCTACACTCAGAACAGATGCCTGATTGCCCAGAGTCATAATAAAACACCATATGAGGTATGGAAAGGTAAAACCCCATCTGTTTCATACTTTCATGTTTTTGGATGTAAGTGTTTCATCCATGACAATGGGAAATCTAAATTAAGAACCTTTGATGCTAAAGTGGCTGATGGAATATTCTTAGGATATTCCAGCACCAGTAAAGCTTTTAGAGTTTTTAATAAGAATTCACTTTGTGTGGAGGAAACACCTCATGTTGTTTTTTATGAATCTGTTTTTTAGTGCAAGGTGGACTTAAAGTCTTCTGATGAGACCCAGAATCAGACTACTCCCAGAGTAATCAAAGTTAATCCACCTGTTCTTGACTCAGATTCAGATTCAGATGATGACCCATCTCCTGGTTCTCTGAAGCAGCAGCCTTCACAAGGAGCAGAACCAGAAGAGGTTGGAACTCCTGTAGGGGGAAGCTCTTCTGTAGGTGGTGATAATCACCAAGGTACTGCAGAAGATGATCAACCAGGCAAGACCACGGGAAGGAGGACCCTGGTTGATCACCCCAATGACCTAATCCTTGGAGATCCAACTAAGGGTGTCCAGACTAGGAGATCTCTTAACTTAGCTGCCTTATTCAGTTGCTATGTGTCCTTGATTGAGCCTAAAAACATCAAGGAGGCACTGAAAGATTCAAATTGGATTGTTGCTATGCAAGAGGAGTTGAATCAATTCACCAGACAGGATGTTTGGGAGCTGGTAGACAGACCAAGATATCAAAAGGTGATAGGCACTAAGTGGGTCTTCAAGAATAAGAAAGATGAGAATGATGTCATTACTAGGAACAAGGCAAGGCTAGTGGCTCAGGGCTATTCTCAGTCTGAAGGAATAGACTATGATGAGACATTTGCTCCTGTTGCCAGACTAGAAGCCATCAGATTGTTCTTAGCATATGCTGCTCACATGAAGTTCAAAGTATACCAGATGGATGTGAAATCTGCCTTTCTTAATGGGATTCTCATTGAGGAAGTGTATGTGGAACAACCTCCTGGTTTTGAACAAGGTGACAAGGTGTTCAAGCTTAAGAAAGCTCTTTATGGGCTGAAGCAGGCACCCAGAGCATGGTATGACACTCTATCTCAGTTTCTTCTGGACAATGGTTTTTCTAAGGGTAAGATTGATAGAACCTTGTTTAGGAAAGAAGAAGGAAAGGACATCCTTCTGGTCCAAATATATGTTGATGACATCATATTTGGATTCCCTAACAAGAAGCTATGTGAGAAGTTTGGTGAACTCATGCAGAGTCAGTTTGAGATGTCTATGATGGGTGAAATGAATTACTTTTTAGGTTTGCAGGTTAAGCAATCAGAGAAGGGAATCTTCATTAATCAGGCAAAGTACACCAGAAACATGTTAGAGAAATTTGGAGTAGGATCTAGCAAAGCAGCCAAGATCCCTATGATGACAAATTTCAACATGGATCCAGATGAGTCTGGAGAGAGTGTGGACCAGACTCAGTACAGAGCACTTATTGGTTCTCTTCTGTACCTGACTGCAAGCAGACCAGATATTACCTTTGCTGTTGGAGTTTGTGCCAGATTTCAAGCTAATCCCAAGAAAAGTCACTTGGAAGCAGCAAGGAAGATTTTGAAATATCTCAAGGGAACTGTGAATTTAGGATTATGTTATCCTGCAGATGACAATTTAGAATTGAGTGGTTATTCAGATTCAGACTATGGTGGGTACAGAATAGATAGGAAATCTACAAGTGGAACATGCCAATTTTTAGGGAATAAATTGGTATCCTGGTTTTCAAAGAAGCAGACCTCAGTTGCTACATCAACAATAGAAGCAGAGTACATGGCTGCAGGGAGCTGTTGTTCTCAACTACTTTGGATTAGTCAACAACTTAGGGACTACCAGATTAGAGCTAAGGATATTCCTATATTCTGTGATAGTAATAGTGCCATTGCAATTACCCAGAATCCAGTTCTTCATACCAGGTGTAAACATGTTGATATAAGGCATCATTTTATCAGAGACCATGTTGAGAAGGGAGATATAAGGATGGAAAAGATTGCAACAGAGAAGCAGAGAGCAGATATCTTGACTAAGCCTTTGGCTGGGACCAGATTCAGAGAGTTAGCATTTGAGTTGGGTTTGTTGGAACCAGAGATAGATTTGGTTTAGGGGGAACATCAGAGATGTATCCTTTAGTTCTTATTTATTCTATTATCCTCTCGACTAACATGTCTACAGGTTAGATATACCAGAGAAATTGTATTTCCAGGTGAGGGATGTACCAGATGAGGTGCATCCCAGATAAGGTGCAGAGTAGGACTCAAGAGAAATCCAAAGCCTTCTCTGACCAGAACCAGATAAATGTTATTCAGATGAGATGTGACTCCAGACTAGTTGAGATATCATCTGGTTACAATACCAGATGACAGGTATGTTTTACTTCTTTGGCCACTGATCATTGGGATACACTTTTCAAATTAGTAAATACACTCAAAACCTTTCAACTTCGACGTGTATTTAAGACTAGGGTGTAGGGCCTAGGCAATCATTTCGCTTTTTACCTTGACTGCCACAAAATCCCTTTAACCCACTCCCAATGACCATGCCAACGCACCAGATTAAATCTGTATTTTGCCTTTCAATCTTGGCCATCGGATTTAATTGCGTGCAATATATCAATCAATTCAAAAATTGATTTTGTTCCTTCTTTAAAATTAAAATTCTCACACGCATGTTACTTCATTAAATTTTATTGCCACGCGTTCTTTCTTATTTAAACCAAAATAATTTCAAATTGTCTTTTCACGTTTCATTTCTCAAACCCTAACTTCTCTCTCTCTCTGCGAGTTTCTCTCTTTCTCAAAATCTTACAGAAATGGCTCCCAAATGCAATTTTGATCCCGATTATGTGATGACGAAGATGAAATCAGAGATGGTGGTTGATTTCTACACCACCAGGAACCCAGCAGCGCTATCAATTCTGGAACTGTTCCAAAGATCTGGAGTAGAGAAGCTGATTTCAACAGTTCCTAAGGGGTTTAGGACTCTTAATGGTTATGCGGCCCAGTTCCTGGTTCGCATGAAGATTCATGAGGATCATATTTCTTCGAAGATTGAAGATGATGATGTGGTATTTACGAAGCACGATTTCTGCACACTGTTCGAGAACTTTTCTGCACAGGGAGTTGATCCATTGACCTACAAGGAGGATGACATTGTTGGTTCATTCAAAATCTTTGCCAGATCTTCTTGTCAAAATTTGTCGAAGGGTTTTTTGGATAAGCATTTAAGGCAGAAGTACAAGGTTCTGTTTGACATTGTGGTGAAGATTTTGATGTGCGAAAATCACAGTACAGATGCCATTTTCAATGGCAGGATGTGTGTGATGAGGGCGTTGTACGATGGAGTAGAGTGCAATTGGGCAGAGTTCTTCTGGGACGTGTTGAGGAAGAACAGGGTGAAGGTAAAGAAGGAGCCGTGCCCATCCAGACCAGGGGAGTTGCAGTTCTACTTTAATGCAAATGTTTCATTGGGGACCAAGTTGTCTCTCATCTTGGACTCAATTTTTCCAGAGATGGAGTGGGATGCCTCCTGGTGTAAGGGATTTCACAAATCCAAGATTTTATTTTCTAAGGATGGTCCTCTCCATGGTCATCCAGATTCAGATGGGGAGCAAGCCATCCCTGCCCCTCCCATTCAAGCAGTGCCTTCGCCTGTTAAGGGGCAGAAGACCAAGAAATCTCAGAAGAAGCCTGAAGCTTCTAAGTCTTCTACTGTTTTCTCTGGTTCATCAGATGATGACCAGATCCCCCTTCAGAATGCTTTGAAGAAGAAGGGTGGAGGTGCTGACGCTGCCAAGACAGCGGGTGCAGCCAAGAAAAGGCAGAGACAGAAGGAGCCCAGGAAAGCCTCTGCCAAGAAGGCCAGAACTTCAAGAAGGGCCAAGAAAACGCTTCTGGTGGACGAGCCATCGGAGGAAGAAGAGGAAGAGGAAGTTGTGCCTCTTGTGAGGAAGTCCAAGGCCAAGAGAGCACTTCTCCAAGATCCCGACTCTGGATCTGATCTTGGAGAGGCCTTGGAAAAGGCAATTGAGGAAGCATCTCAAATAATGGAGGATGCCCCTGTTCCAGATTAGGTTATTCCAGCTGGTGTTGACCCAGCTGAGGTAAATCCTTCTTCCCCCTCCCCTATTAATCTAGTTACCCCTTCTACCTCTCCCCCAGATACTCAACCCCAA
This sequence comes from Ballota nigra, assembly GCA_947034835.1. Classification (NCBI taxonomy): domain Eukaryota; kingdom Viridiplantae; phylum Streptophyta; class Magnoliopsida; order Lamiales; family Lamiaceae; genus Ballota; species Ballota nigra. The sequence goes on along the minus strand of OX344722.1, from coordinate 22,992,401 downwards.
ATCCCCCCTTCTACTTCTGGTGCCCCTCCAGACACACCCTTATACACCTCTGCATCCTTACCTACTCGAACCCCCTCACCCCCTACCCCACAAACACATCTCCCCACAGATCCCTCCCCCCCAGCCCCTGTACCAGAGGTTCCTTCAACCTCCTCTGGTGCAGATCCATCTACTTCACATATTCCTCCCCGTGTTTCTGTACCAGAGGTTCTACCTACCTCTTCCGGTGCAGAGCAACCCATCCCATCTACCTCTCCCTCACTGAATCCTACCCCTCCCCAAACTCATACAGATCAAAACCCATCCCAAGACCCCTCTTTATCCATGGCTATGGGATTCCCTGCCCCTCCTCCCTCCCCCACATGCCTCTCCAGCAATGATAGTGAAGATGAGGAAGCTTCACTGGAGCCGGATCACTTAGCACCTTCCTCCTCTGCCTCTGGGCCCAAACCTTTTATATTCTCTTCTGATGATATGGGTCCCATTAGGCAGAGTATGAGTGTGAGTGCTCAGCTCTGGCTAAGAGAGCAATTTCCAATTTTGTTGGAGCACTCACCCCTTCTGGCAGATTTGACTGATGCCAAGGTTTGGAGTATGGCAAGACTCCAGGATGTTGAAGATCTCATGCTTCTGCTAGAAGAGATGTCTCCTTCTGCCTTCACTGCGTGGGAGATTGAGCTGAAGAAGAATTTAAACATTCAAAACCCAGCAGAGTTGGAGACACCAGAGGCGGCCAAGGTCCTGATCAGAACCCTCTTGATCCAGAATGGTGTCATGCTCACTCCAGAGGGCTTCTCCTATAATTTTGGTCCGCATTTCTCATTCCCTCCAGAGTTGTACTCTGATGAGGAAGACTTTGATATGACTCCTGCCGTGCTCCAGAAGATGAAGGCCTTCTTCAATGAGCAAATTATGCAGATTGGGCGGTTTTCCAAAGCAATCCAGCATATGGCCCCTGCTATGATTGAGCACCAGATTAGGCAGGAGAGGAAAATTTTTCTTAAGCAGATCAAGTCTACTCTGGCTAATGTTAAAGCTTCCTTCAAGGCTAATGGCTTGTTTGTCAAGTTAGATGTCATGCACAGCCAGAAGCAGCTCCAGGAGCACGTGCTGGAGCAGTTGAGGCCAGTCTCTATTCTCAAGGTGGAGATGGCCAGCCAGATGATTCAGACTGCAAAGCTGAAAGACTCCCTCCAGGAGATGTTGGAGACGCAGGAAAGACTTGTTGCAGAGTCTAAAGCCTATCTGGAGGAAGCCAAGCAGCTGCGTGATCTTCACTCTTCCTCCAACACTGCCTTGCCTGATCTTATAAGGCAGGTAGTGGAGCCCCTCCTTGATGAAGTTAAAAAGGGGGAAGAGAAGTCCAGAACTGATCTGGCTAAGATCACAAATGAGACTCTGTTTAGCCATGGAGCTCGTCTGGACCTGCTGGAGAACACATTGGCACAGGCTGAGTTGCAGAAGAAGAAGAAAGAAGAGTTGAAGTCTCTTACTATGGCTAAACAACTTGCTGCAGAAGAAGAGTCATCTGAAGCTGAGCAGGATCCTTCTACCATTCCCGGTCCTGCTAAGAGGAAGATTAGAAAAGTGAAGAAGAGTTTCCTTGAATCTGTTGTTGAAGAAGCAGAGAAGAGATACAAGGAAGAGACTCCAGAAGAGAGGCAAGCAAGAATCAGGAAGAACATAGATGAAGAGCAGAGGCTCAGATATGTTAAGAGGCAGAACAAGAAGGCCAGAGAAGCTGGTATTCCTTCTGGTGCAGGTGGCTCAGGTCAGAAGAGGAAAGCTCCTGTGGAAGTTATGAACATCTTGCCACTCAGGACAGAAGGGTCCTTTGACTCTACTGTGCCATATCCTCTGATTGAAAGATGGAGAGAAGCCAAGACCCTCTGGTTCATTCAGCATTATATCCAGAGGCCAGCACCAGAAGATGATGAGCTGATCAACAGAACCTTCCATTCTTGGATGCAAGCCTATGATGCAGACTTGTACAAGCAGCTAATGGATTCAACCATTGAGTTCAACCTGGAGGTGACTGCTCCAGAATTTACTTATCTTAATACTCCCATGAATGGGAACCAGGTGGATTGGGCAGAACTGAAGAAGCTTTACAAGACCAAGGTGTTGGTGAATTTCACCCCAACATCTTCTGCAGAGTTGAAGGCCGTACAGGATAGGTTCCTTGACTGGTTTCTTGTCCCTAAAGAGAACAGAAGATATGCCTAGAGTAGGACTATGAACTTCAATGTAATCTGTAATTATTTTGTCCTCTGATTATTAATGGAAAAACACATATCTTCTTTGTTCTAAAGACAACTCCTTGTTGTCTTATTATTTGCCTGATGAGATCTATTCTAAGGTCTCATCCCTTTATTGTTTTCTTGCTTAAGTTTACTTTTGATCAGTTCTGGTAGTGTTTTAACTCCATCAAAAAGGGGGAAATTGTTAGTTTTGATGAGTTAAAACAAACCAGAAGATGTAATAGGACCATCTGGACCTGTTAGCCAGATGATGATCTAGATTAGGACTTAGTCTAGGGGGAACTGCCAGACCAGAAGACTTCACCAGAAGAGTCACCAGAAGACCCCACCAGAGGACTTCACCAGAGGACTCCACCAGAAGACTTCACCAGATGAGATCAGACCAGAGGCAGAGGACCTTCCCCAGACCAGACGAGTCCGGACCAGACGAGTCTGGTGGAACAAAAGATGCTCAGTTTGATCCCCTTATTCTACTGAGTATTCTGGTTGTTCACCAGATAAGGACCAGAAGACACCGAGGTTGCCTGGTGTCTGGTCCTGCCTTCTCTGGAGAGAATCAGAGTTAGGCAGAGGAAGCTATTGACCGTTGGTGATTCAAATCAAGTCAACAAGATCAGGATTGGAAAGTATTTGAAGATAATCAATCCAAGGATCCCACAAACCCAATCAATCAATTAGGGAATTGATTGATTGAGGCTTCCTTATATAGAGGATCTGATTGGATTAGCCCTCCAACGGCTAGCCCTAATCCCCTCTATATATACAAGAGTGCAGTTCAAGGAAAAGCTCTAGAGACTCTACACGCGCACATAGCATTCTAAGCTTTTGATCACTACGCATTTGCACTCACTTTGTTCTTTATTACTCATCCAACTCGTAAGGAGTTTATATACTCAACCTGTTCATCTTGTTAGATAAGGTTGGAGTAAGTTTGTCTTCAGATCGAAGTTAGATCTAAAGAGATTGTAAGAAGGTGCTGGTACTTCGGAAATTCCAGTGGTTAGTGAGTTTGTTGGTTGGATAGTGAGACCCCTTTGATCAAGGGAGAGTGGACGTAGGATATTCAGATCCGAACCACTATATATACGGTGTTATTTATTGCTTTCTTTAATACCTGTTGTTTATTATTTGTGCTCTTAGAAAAGATTTTCTCTAAAGACATTTTGGCTAAAGGCTTCCGCAATTAATCTATCTAGTGGGACCAACATTTGAGATTGGGCCTCCTTTCTTCCTTCCCCATTTGGTCGGCATTTCCCAAATGTGCTGGTCTAAGAAGAGGTAAGAAGGATGTAGGGCGATGGTGACGAGTTGATCTACACAGAAAGAAAATAACAAAAGTTAAAAGTTGGTACAACATAGAAGTGCGAGTAGTTCTGTTCGTCAGGATCAAGAAAGGTTACCCTCTGGAATTTGGGCTTGAGCCTCAACGTGATGGGGTAAGTGGTAAAGCGGGCTACCCTTCTGGTCGATTCAAGACTGAGGTGGCTAACACTACGGTATGCTTGGCAACGAAGGGCGATCAGGCTGACTGTGAACAAGAATTGGTCGTCCACACTTTCTTTGGCACTTCGCCACTTGAGATTCTTGGGACCTGAAACAAAAGAAAAAGAGATTAAAATTAGTCCTATCACTCTAAAAATTGAGAAGCGATAAGACTCACGAATTAAGTCCCTAAACTCCGCCGGAGTGTTAATACGTTCAGGGCCGCCATAAGGGTGAGCAGAAGCACGCCAGTCCCCACCAATCAAGAACCAGTCGTGCTTCTAATCTCGCACTTTTCCTTGGATGCCCTCCACTAGCTTCAAGTTTGGTCGCGCCTTGAGGTAGTACCAGCCCGCATCTTCCCCAGTACAGGCAGTTGGTATCATTAGATAGTTAACCTCCTCGACGGACAGCTTGTTGGGATATCCCTCAAGGGCACACAGCACCTTGAGGGACATGAGATTCATCCACCCCATAGGAGTAAGTTGGGTAATGGCCAGATTTGTCCGCTCTAAGAACCTGCCGATCAAAGGATGCAATGGCAGAGTGACCATAGCGTTTAGTATGGCCAAATTGATCGTCGTGAGCCCACGGGGTGGGGGATATGCTCTATCATCTTTGAGAGGGGCATACATGTGCACGTAGTAAGGAATTTTATATTCCCTCCTGATTGCGGGCAACTCCTCTTCGGTGATGGCGGACACAATGCAGCTCGCCACGTACTCCGTTGCTTTAAGCTTACGCTTCTTGCGAACTGAAACAGCAGAGTGATTGGAGTATTCTCTCTCGTACTCATCCCAGTCGACTTGACGATCAATGGCGACTGGAATTTGATGCTCGATCAGATCCGGTACGGGAAAATGAATTCTTTTCAAGAACTCCCAAGTCAGTTCGTCCGGGTTGGCGGGCTGTAACACCTCGACCTCCTTCTCTTCTTCATGGAGATCAGAGCTAGTCTCCTCTTCAACCGGGCGAGCAGGGTTTGCTCGCACTATTCTTTCCCCAGACGGGCGGGCTTCTGAGTTCACGGAGCGGAAAACCGAGGCTGCATCGTGATCTGAATCTAGATTCACCACAGGAACAGAGGGTTCCCCGATCGGATGTTTTTCAAGATAGCGAGGAGGATTTGAACCCATTTTAGAATGAGAGGACATTGAGATCAAAGAAGCTTGAAGAACTATTAATGGCGGATTCTGGTGGAGGGTTTAAGAGGATGACGACGGTTTAAGGTTTTGGACGGCGGAATTTTGGTTTTTTAGGTGTTTTTAATGACACAGTTACAAAATTAAATGGTGAAGAAGAAGAATACAATGAAATTACTACCTTAAAAATGCTTGGATTTGAAGAAAAGTGTAGCCGGAGATGGTGTTTCGTTGCCGGAAATTTGAAAGAAGAAAGAGAGAAATTTTGGCGCTAGGATTGTAAAGTAAAAAATGATAATTTGAAAGAATTTTTCCTTTTATAGTAAAAGGAAAAAGGGGGTCCCATGCGTGAAAAATCGAAAGTATAGGGATCAAGTTGTAAAATTTGAGCGCGTGCGACCTATCTCCGACAAAATTGGAAGCGTGTCGCCTCGATCCCGCGTGCGCGTGTGCGTGGGCGGCGTCAATCATTCCTCCCACGTCACGCCTCGAGCTCCACCCAGTGCCTAGGGATCCCAATCGTTGCCCATACGAATCAGCTCGGCCATGGTTGTCCGCCCATTTGTGGTAGATCGCGTCAGACAATATCAGCTTACACCTATACCACCAGATAGTTGCCAACCCATAAGTTGTTCGCTTTCCTTTGCCACAACAAAATGGCTAGCAAGGGGACAATTGTTGATAGGCGAGCAAAAATATTGTCAAGGCGAGCAGAATTATCACAAAAGTACATACCCTTAAGATCAGATTAAGCCAGCAAAGCCAGGTTAAGCTGGAATTATCAGGCTAACAGATCCAGCTTAATGAGCAACAATGACCAGGCTAACAACTCTAAACCCAAAGACCATGTGGACCTAGGTGATGCCCCAGCGAGCAAATCTAGTCCATAGGCGAACAGATTTGATTAAAGTATCAAGATATCAAACTATCAAGGCAAATGACCAACAAAATCAAGTTAAAGACTCCTCGAGGACAAGTCCAACAGGGCGAACAACTCTTGAATACGAGCAAGTCTAGTATTAAAGGATAGAATTTAGTTTAGATAAGGTCAAATAGTCAACATTCCAAGTGTCATACATGCATACTTGGAATATCAAAGGTTGTACACCTCCTGCTAGGAAAACTTGTATAAATACCTTAATTTTCAGCTAATAAAACAAGCAAAAATTCATATACATGTCCAAACTTCGACTATACATATCCAAGCTCCTTGATTCATAGAATTATGAAATAAATATGTAATCAATACACGTGTTTAATCTTATCCAATCCCAATTTTCGTATTCATTAATTATGTTAGTGATCAATCACACGTAATTATTTGGTGATCTAATTAACGAATAAAACAGCCACTAATCCCTGTGATTAGAAAAGATCATCAACAATTATTACATTGACTTGTAGGAATGTCTTGTGGAGAAATAGAATGCTTAGCTGACAGTGGAACCACCCTTACAATTTTAAGGAATTGATAATTATTTATTGAACCTATTCCTTACAATTCATTTGTAACTACAATGACTGGATCATCCCAATTGATTAAAGGGCGAGGAACTGCCAACTTCTTGATGCCTAACGGCACACTTATTAAAATCAAAGAAGCTCTATATGTACCAAGAGCCTATCGAACCTTGTTGAGTTTCAAAGATATATGTGTCAACGTTTATCATTTGGAAACTCACAGTGAGAATGGAATTGAATATCTATTTATTGCCTCTAACGAATGTGGAACAAAGCCCATCTTAGAGAAATTAATGAGTCAATTTAGTGGGTTGTATCTCACAACCATTCGAGTTTTTGAATCGTATGTTGTCACCAACGATGAACTAAGTCACACCGATTTATACAGGTTTTGGCATGACCCTCTTGTTCATCCAGGTTGTGACATGATGATCCATATTTTAAAAAAATTCACATGGACATCCTTTTTTTCGAGTGGAGAATAACTTGGGACAAAAATCCGATAGAGTGCACGTTGTCGATCATGTTGCTCTCATTGTGCAAAGCATGTTCTTTAGTAAGAGAAACATCAAGACCTTCTCATGCTAAAGATACAAAACAAAATATTACATTTTTACAAAGAATAGAAGGTGATATTTGTGGACCACTTCATCTAGAATATGGACCATTCAAATATTATATGGTTCTGGTTGATGCTTCGACACACTAGTCGCATGTCGTTTTATTGTCTATTAGGAACTCTGCATTTCCAAAACTCTTGTTAAGGGCTCGCCACCCTGGTCACCCTATCAAGTCTATAAGACTTGATAACGCTAGAGAGTTTACACCAAAAGCGTTTGATGATTATTATTACATGTCTATCGGGATCGATGTAGAACATCTTGTACCCTATGTTCATACACAAAATGGTCTCGCAGAAGCCACCATTAAAAGACTACAAATGGTGGCTAGGGCACTAGTTATGCACACCAACATGCCTATCTCTGCATGGGGTTATGCAATATTGCATGCAACTTTATTGTTGGTCCCGAAACGAGTAAACATGTGTATGGGGGGGAATACACATGTGGTTATAAATTTAGACTTCTTAAAACTTATCAGGTTACTTAAGACAGTAACTCGTCAGTGGACTTGAAGTCTGCTGACACTATGCCAGAAATAGCTTTCGACAACGGGGAAAACACAACGGGGATCGATTTCCACCGTTGTCTTAAGTGTTACGCCCGTGGTCTTAGGTATCCCTGTTGTCTTAAATTCAGGGTTCGCAACAAAAGACCACGGGGATAAGCCCCCGTTGTCTTTTCCCGTGGTCTTAACTCAAGTGTCGCAACATAAGACAACGGGTATTAATCCACGTTGTCTTATCCCGTGGTCTTATATTTTTATTTATTTTTGTAATTTATTTATTTATTTAATTATTAAAGGGTATAAAAGGCCACACTAAGAAAAAAAATTCATCACTTCGTCCCTCACGCCACGTTCAGGCCGTGCTCCTCCCGTCCTTTACGTTCGCTCAGCGCCGCCGCGCCGTCTGTTCGCTCAGCGCCGCCGCGCCATCCGTTCGCTCAGTGCCGCTGCGCCATCCGTTCGCTCAGCGACGCCGCATCGTCTGTTCGCTCAGCGCCGCTGTGCCGTCCGTTCGCTCAGCACCGTCGCGCCATCCATTCGCTCAGCGCTGCCACGCTGTCCGTTCGCTCGTCCTCCACTGTGAATTGCCTAGGCTGAATTTTCCCCAGGTAATTAAGCCCTAATGCCTACCCTGGCCCTAATTTTGACAAATCTAAATTTGAATTTAATTTTAATTTTGCCTGTTTGAAATTCAGCCATCAGATTCGTTGTTTGTAGATACGAGAGGTGAATCATCCATCCCCATCTGATACTCCTCCATTTCTTCCGTTCCCAGAATGAACGCAGTAACAAAGAATTAAAAGTAAATTATGTAGGCTTAACTTTTAATCCATCTCTGTTTTAATTTGGGGCACACTCCTGCAATTTGATCTGTCATTGGTGTAAAATAAAATATTTGCTGGTGGTTTTTTTCTTGATTCTGCAATTATTTGAATCGTGATTCTTTTTCAATGCTATCAATAGTGGGTGGGTGGATGAATGGTGGTGGTGGTTGAGGGGGTGATGGGGGGTTTAGATTCTTGATGCTGTAATTATTGCAGGTTTTATTTCAGTCATACTTTTAGGATGTTTTAGCACTTTGAATGGGTTGATGCTAATTTGTGTTAATTAGTAAACCGTCTGAAACTGTTGCAAGAATTTGGCATAGATAGTTGGGGTGGGGGAGTAGTTTGTGAACTCTGGAGTGCAAAAAAATGGGAGTTTATGAGCATCATTTTTGCTGAATTGTCCTGTCTTGTAAATTATGAGAATCAGTGTTTTGCACTTAAAAGTCAAATCAAATCATGTGTATCACTTTTTATGTTTTATTTTATCGTTCCATAATGTGAATAAACGACTGAAATTTAAGAACAATTAATGAATATGTATGTGTGGTAAAAATCCAGGCTGTTGAATATTTTGATAAGGCCTGAAAAATGACCATATTTCAACTGCTTAAATTGTTAGGCTTTCATGTTTTTGCTTGATAGTAGCTGGTAATGTAATACTCTAGATATTTTCAATCAACATCTCTTTAATTTGATTATAATTTAAATCAACATTTGTCAGTATTATCTATTTCCTGTGTGGAAGAAATCCAAGATGAACGGCCAAAATCATTTCGGGAAAAGCTCGAAGCCTACAGGAGGGCGGCCTGGGCCACGTACAAGAGCAAGCCGACGTCACATTGGATTCTCTTAACTCTAAGAAGTGGAGCAATGCCTACTGCATTCCCCAATCTCCGCACGCACGCTCTATTGTATGCACCGTCGCGGTGGCGCGAGTTTGCGCACGACGGCGTTTATTGCCGACTCATATCACTACATTCTTTTATTTCTCTCACCGTCGTAGACTTCTATACCTTTTCAATTTCTCTCTCTCTTAGCAGATATTGACAGAAAATTGAAAAGGGTGTGCTGTTAGATGCAGGGGGCACACTCCTGCAGTTAGCAAAGCCGGTGGAAGAAACTTACTTGACAATTGGAAAAAAATACGGTCAGTTCATTTTTCCATTTTCTCAACTCATTGTTGGTATGAATGGATAGAGATGAATTCTTGTGTTCAAATAGTTTGCTTCTATACATTGTTATAATAAAATCTGTGCAGTTTATTAATAGTGATTATATTCCTTAGATGTTTATTTTATTGGGGAGCTGCTTATGAAATTTTGGATAGATGAAACACAATTTTAAAAAGAGAGTTTCTAAGAATGTTTTTGTTTATAAGAAAGTTTCAGTGAACGAGTAGATTATCCTATTTACTATCGGGCATTATATGTATAAGCATGTAGATTATCCTATTTATTACCGGGCATTATATGTATAAGCATGTGGGGTTAGGATAGTCCCTGTACTTAGTTAGCAAAGAAAGACTTTGTTTTTAATCTCCCAGCAAAATTTCCCCCTCAATGCTTTCCATGCGTTGATTTCTCTTAATTTTCTCAACAAATTGGAGGTAATTTCTTTGAGTATAGGAGAAATACCACCACTCAAGTTCATTAAGGTGGCATCATGTAGCAAATCTGCTTTAGATTCTGCCAAAAGGATAAAAAATGTGCACTCCTTTTGTGAAATTACGAAGGAGGTCTTTATTTTCTTAATTATGTGAAGCAAAAGTAATCTGATAATTTTTCTGCTGCTATTGTAATGCTTCTATTAATCAATTAACAAAGGAAGAAAGTTGTGTTGTAACTGCATCCCCCATCCGGATGTGCACATCCCTAACACTCCCGCACGGATAAACTTTGAAAAATTTGATTAAGATGCAAATAGTTTACTTTTGATAGTTTTCTGTTAAATTAATTGCCTGCAGTAAATAAATACCAAGCAGTTAGTTGTGGGTTCATTTTAAGTTGTACAATTTCAAAGTAGTATCCATATAACCTTTAAGAATGGGTTTATACACAATCTCTTGTAAATCGGAGCTCCAACGGGAGAATGATTGTGACTGCAGAAAAAGTCAGTAAAAAATTGGGCCAAAATTTGTGATGGAATCATCAGTGATACACTAATACAATAATGCAAGTTCAGTGATGCAAATTAATGTTTTGTACCTATGTTTAGTACTCATTTCAATATAAATTAACCACTTCTAAGGCAAATAATTTATTTTCATGCAGGTTACAGAAATTCATTGCTCAAGTCGCTCAGTGAATTTCAACAAAATCACAAAGGGGGGGTGTTTATCAATTCTTGTTTCGTCCATTGGCAGATGTGGGGTACTGACACATGGCATTCACCCACTTCTCCCAGAATCAACAATAAAGTTAGTATTATAATATCAACTAAGCTATATATCATTGCTAATCTTTCTGATTGTAAGACTTTGATAAACATGAGTTTTGTTTAAAGCTTGAGCTCCAGTAATTATACATTGATCTAGCTTGCTCTTCAATATGGTTTTCCAATTTGCATTCTCTTTCGAATAATCTATTTACTTTATGGTAAATGCAATATGCTTTCATGATAATGGCTTGAACCAATGTTTAAATTGATTAAAGCTCCCCATATTACAATTAAATCGATTTTTTGTGATTTGCTGTTTGTTGAACAGGCGGTTGCAGAAGCAGTAGGCGATTGGTACTTCGGACGAGCACCAGCAATGCATATTGATTGTCCTTTTCCCTGCAATCCTACTTGCGTTCACAAGGATTTCACAATATACATGTGATCCAATGAATACCATTACAATGCTGTCCATTCTCACAGCAATTCCTTGGCTAAAAAAATGTGACTCTCGTCAGCTTGAGCCAATAATCTCAGATTCCCAAGACGAATTCAAACCGTGAGTTTTATTTTTTAGCCAAATCATGTTCTATATTTATGAAATCACTGTGTTTCCAATGATGTCTTCTTGTCTCGAATTTAGTTCGGCTATTTTTTAGCTCTACGAGTAAAATAAAATCTACAAAATTTTCAAGCCATATTTGTGTTCATGCTTGACTGGTAAAGGTCAATGAGAAATTCAACGAGTTTGAACAATAATGTAAATATTTTGATTTGAGTAGATTTAGTTACATGCTTATGTGTGTGTAAAAAAAACCTTGAGATCTTGTGGATCTCAAGGTTGGCCGAGAAGCTCCAAGTAACATCATCTTTTCCCCATGCTGGTATATTATCTGATAATAGTATTAATTTTTCGCCTTTCGCCACATGAGTTCCTGTCATTTTTACTGAGTTGGTTAATAATTGGAATGCATATATATAATCGTTCGTACAACTCAGAATAGCCTAGATGATTAGTTTAACTATCTTAAGCTCTGAGTTCAATTACTTCCAAAAATACTGATAAATAAAAATGAAAATTTATCTAAGCTAAAGACGAGTTCCCCATCAAATAAGTCGAGTTCTCAATTTTTTTATGTTTTTTTATTATTGGAACTATAGGGATATATTTAAAACATTTTGTACTAAAATTACACATTAATGTTACAGATATTGTTTATGGGAAAAGTAAGAAGCAAAAGAGTCATTAGCCTTCAACTTTCTCATCCTAAACCTTCCAATCTTTTGATTTTGTTTGTAATCAATTAATGTCTTACTTATTGGACTGGTTGACCACTATTAGTCTAGTCTGTAATGAGTGTAACCATAGTTGTATACTTGCTGGTTTTGGTCAGATTTAGTCTGGAATTCCAAGTTTTCACCTGTATTATAGCTGATGTCACTATCTGAAAATGACTCAATAATTCTCTCTGTGATTCATCATATTCTCAAGACCAAATCCTGACCATCTCCTGCTGCTTCAAGACTTAAAAATACTGTTGATATCGCTATTGTCCTTTGATCTTATATAAAGAACATAATAAATTTGCCTCTACTAGCCCATGTAGTATTCTAGACATCAAAATACAATTGAAGAGTAATAGGAGTTAGTGATTTAAGTACTACTCGATATCATCAAATAATTTTTCCTCTACTAGACCATCTAGTAATATGATGTAGGGTGGTTGGTATAAACCTGCTCATATACTACATGTTTATTTGTGCTTGTTTTTTGGTTTGAAATTTTATTTTCTGATTTTTTATAAGAATAGTGTGGGATGAGTTTTGACAAACTTATTCTTGTGTGGATGGACTCAATAGCCAATAGTACTTTAAGTGGTACCTATTGTAGGTAGTAAACTATATATATTTGCTAGCTATATCTTATTAATGTGCCATTTATTAGTTTTCTATGGTGTGGGGCTGTTATATATGCATGGCCATGATGGTGTCATGTGTAGTCTCCTTAATTGATCAAATATTTATCTCAGATATATAATTAAAACTTGTCTAGTAAATATATCTACTTTTTTCATTTAATTTATAACACGTGGTTGTATTTTGTTGCTAATGTTTACTTATCACTACAATATTCTTTGTTCTTATATTGCTAATTTTGATGTGGTGAATGATTTTTTTTTTTTTTTGTAGGAATGATGTGGCTTGGTATAGAAGGCGAAACATGGAAGGAGATACGTTTAGAACTAGTGTTTAGGTTCTTGTATTTTTATAATATATTCACAAGTTACATTATCGAATTATAAATTGTTATATTATCAAAAAAAAATTGTTCTTGATATATTATAAAGTTTAATAATGTATTGAGTATTATTTTAATTAGAAGTTTATAATATAATTGTTAATTATCTTGTTATTATTTAAAATAAATTTTGATATTGAAAAAAAACCTACAACAACGGGTTAAATAGAAAAGACCACGGGTTTCCACCGTTGTAGTAGGAATTTACGACAACGGGGAATCCCCGTTGTCTTAAGTGTTTTTCCACCGTTGTTGATGGGCTGGTTGTCGTAGCTCTAGACTTTTGACAACGGTGGACGCCCGTTGTCGTAAAACTTTAAGACAACGGGTTTATGAGTTTATAACAACGGTGGAAATTCGTTGTTGTAAGTGTTTAAGACATCGGTTTTATAGAAGTTATGACAACGGGGAATCCCCGTTGTCTTAAGTATTTAAGACAATGGTGTAAAACCCGTTGTCAAAAGTCTGGAGCTACGACAATGAGCCCACCAACAACGGTGGAAAAATACCTACGACAACGGGGAATCCCCATTGTCGTAGCTCTTTTCTGGCATAGTGTGAGAAATTACTTGTGAAAGCTTACTGAGATAATAACTCCACTGAAAGCTCAAGACTTTCAGTTGAACTACTATCTAATTAGCTTTCAGATGCGGATTAGTGAGCCCTTATGAAAACCTCATTTTGCTTTGATAAACTTTGAATGAACATCACACACTTAGGAAATAGTAGAATGTAAATACACAAGATATAAAGTGGTTCAGAGATGAATCTTCTACATCCAATGTCCTGATTAAACAGGAGAATTCCTTTCACTTGGAATTCCTTGTGTTATAGTGCCAAGGTGCACTGATCAAATAATTCTCTCTTAGGATGATTGATCACTAGGATAATTCCAGGTCCTAGTGTCCAAAACACACCAGCTTTCAGACTGATATAAACAATCGGCTTACTAACACCAATTAACACTAACTCTCAACCTAACAACTGAATGGGGTTTTGAGTAGGGTTTGGTTCCAACTGTTGTGAGATAATCCTTACAGTTTAGCTCAAGGCTTAGGATGGATTATCTCTTTCTAAGGTTTGGATATAGCTTTAAACTCGATTACAGAAGGTTTGGTATGCTCTCTACAAATGTGAAACACTTGGGAAACAAAGGTGATTTCGAGTGCTTCTTAAATAGTTATGAATGTAGAGATAGCTTTGATCTTGTGAGTTTCCCGTGCATAGAAATGAGCACGTCCTTCTATATTTATAGACCTTCTTTAAAATCTTCCCGTTGGAGTTTGAATCTTCTCAAGTAAGTCTTCTATCTGATTGGTTCAAACGGCTCTTTTTGAAGCTTTAAGTCTTGTCAAGAAACGACTGAAAGGTCATGCCTATTCACCAACTTTCTGTAGAAGGCTAGGGAAAGACTTTTGGTACTTGTCAGTCTATGATAGGTTGGCTGTCAGTAGAGTACACCTACGTGTCATCTTCTCATTGGGCCGTTCAGTCTGCTTGCTCAGAATCCTGTCTTGATTTAAGGTGGAACTCCTCTGAGAGAACCTTCTAATTCCTTCATTTATTGTAAGCTTCACTGAAATTCGTTTTACCTTGTTCCAACCAGATTAACTAACACCTATTAATGTGTTTAGCATTGAATGTGCTTTGTTAGTTCACATCAGTGGACCTTGGTCCTCTCTTGATGGTTTTAGTCTTAGTGTGAATGTACTTAGACAACATTCAAGACTTAGACTATTTCTCAGATCAGTTTGTATTCAGCGGACTTCATTCTTCAGTGGACTTCATTCTTCAATACACTCCAGAAATTACTAACTATACTCCAGTTCCTTAACATTTGAACTGACTATCTAAACTCTAACTCTACTGAACACTTTTCTTACAAAATGACTTAGGGGGAATTCTTTTGGCATTCTAATCAAAACTTAAGTCTATACATTTTCCCAACATTTACTTATTCGTTTCATATCCAATATTGACCAACCATTTTTTGCGTACTAGTTTGTAACTTGATATGAGCCTAACATTTTACACCTACGCATATTTGGTCTTGCAGTATATATGTATATTGTGACCCCACGATGCACTCTACCCGAACTTCACAAAGTGAAAGTTAAATAAAAAGAATAATCAATCTTCAGAACGTAGAAGATTCAATGTCTGATGTGTTTACTGATATTGCTAAAGTGACTAGGTCTCATACCAGCTGCAAATGTGTCTACAGGGTTAGTAGCCCCAATAAGGGGCACCAACATTGTAGATAAAGGTGTTGCAACCACACTTGGTGAAGGTGTGGTTGAGGTCGTGGCTCCCAAAAGGAAAAGATGGAGGGTAGGTGTGGAACAACTCAATACATTGATCATCAATGTTTAGAATCCATCTCACGAGATTATCTCTGATTATAGTTATGTCCAAGAATCATTATTGGAGGATACTCCGATGCTTGATATGATTCCAGAGAATAAAAAAAATCCATGAACTATGAGAGTACTTATATTGTTGCTCAAGAAATTATAGAGCACGATGATATTGAACCACGCTCGATTGCAGAGTGTCAACAAAGAGCTAATTGGCCTAAATGGAAAGAAGCAATCCAGGCAGAACTTGATTCTTGACAAAGAGACAGGTATTTGGTCTGATAGTGCTAGCCCCACCAAGTGTAAACTATATAGGACATAAATGGGTCTTTGTGAGAAAGTGTAATGAGAAAAATGAGGTACTGAGATATAAAGCTCGCCTTGTAGCACAAGATTTCTCACAACGCCCTGGAATTGACTATGAGGAGGCATACTCTCCTATGATGGACGTAATAATATTCTGCTACTTAGTTAGCTTAGCAGTTTCCGAAGGACTAGAAATGCAGCTTATGAATGTGGTTACTGCATATCTCAATGGGGATCTTGATTCAAATATATATATATATGGAAGTATATGATGGTCTTCCATTATCCAAGTTAAGTGACTTTAAACCACGGAGTGCATTTGCAATCAAATTAAAACATCCACTTTATAGATTAAAATAATCTGAACGGATGTGGTATATCCGTCTAAGTGATTACTTGATTGGGAAATATTACAGGAACGGTGAAAGTACCCCTGTGTATTTATAAAGAAAATAAGTTCCGGATTTGCGATTATAGCAGTTTATGTTGATGACATGAACATAATAGGTACTCTTACATGAACATAATAAGTTCCGGATTTGCAATTATAGCAGTTTAGTTCAGCGTTATTAGAATGGTGTCAAGAATATATTTTGATACCCAAAAGGAACCATTGATATGGGTTTGTTATTCCTTTACACGGAGAAGAAGGGGACAATGGATGGAGTAGTAACCCTTAAGGAAAATGTTGAAGCTACCCCCTACACTGACACGCCAAATGATGTATTAGTTGGCTTTGCTGATGCTTGTTATTTTTCTGATCCGCATAAAGGCGTTCTCAAATTTAGGGCTGGCGAATCGGGCCGTCCGGCTCGGCATATCGAGCCAAGCTACGTTCATGGGTCGGGCCGGGCCATTTTCAAATCGGGCCTAAAAAAATTGAGCTTAACCCAACCTACCCCGTGGGCTAATGGGCCGGTCCGGGCCTTTTTAAAAAAAAATTATAAAAAAAGATACTCCCTCCTTCCACGAAATTTTTACCCCACTACAGTTGGACACAAGATTTAATGAAAATTAGTATTTTATTGAGAAAATAGATAAAGTAAGGGTTATTGTAGGGGGTACTGTAGGACACATTTTTTTTAGTAGTATTTATTTCCAAAAAGGAAGTGAGTAAAAAATTGTTAGACAACCCCAAAAAGAAAGTGGGTAAAAAATTTGGTGGATGGATGGAGTGATATAAAATATAACTCATTACACATTCACAATCCACATATGTTTTATATTATAATCTACTTTAGTTCATAACAAGTAACAACATTAATTTCGATCTTTTCTAAAAAAAATTAATTTCAGTTGGGCAAGCAAGCGGCATGTGGCCTGAGCCCATCTAGCCCGCCGGGCCGGCCCAAAATAGCCAATTTTTTAGGCCACTATTTTTTTAACCAAGCCCGGACCAAAACCCGGGCGGGGCTCAAATTTTTAGCTCTACTCAAATTGGTTTATGTGAAGTTGTTCGTGAGTGTACTTGGTCAAAGTCTAGCATCACACATATTCGACGAAGTAGTGGTATGAGTACTACCACAGATGAGTCTACGTGTATATATGAAGACAATGTTGCTTGCATCGAACAAATGAAATTGAGCTACATCATAGGTAACAATACGAAGTATATATCGCCGAAGTTTTTCCATAACAATAAACAACAAGCATTGCTCAAGATTCGAGTAACTCAAGTAAGTTTTGAAGAAAATGCAGTTGATTTGTTTATAAAATCATCGTCGAAGACCACTTTTGAGAAACATGTTAGAAGAATTAGGATGCTTAGACTCTCTGAGCTCAATTGATAGATGTATATATCATGTGAGAGGTGTAGCCTTCAGGGGTAATCTCAACATATGTGTTACTTGGCAAGGTTTTTAACGAGGCAACATTCATGCACCATTTCACCCTTTTGATTTGGCATATGGAGAGTGTTGAAGGAAAAATATACAATTATGTCTTCATCAAAAGTAATTGATGGAGGAAAATATAGTCGTTTCATTATATTTTGTGTATTTATCGAAAACCCTAGATTGTAACCTATATATATAGGGGATCACATATGAAAGAAGTGCATATACAAATCTTATGGCTTGGTATTGCCCCCAGCGGTAGTCATTTCTAACGAATTGGGTCAATAAATTTGCATTCATATTCTTTATATTTCTTTGCATCATTAAACAGTGGTAGATTTTGTTTTCCTAATTTGTTTATACCTTTTAACAAAAGATCTCAAATAAGTTAATTTTGATTAGTCTTAATTTTTTAAATATATTCAATTTTGATCTCAAATACGAAGTTGTTTTTATACAACATCAAAAATAATTGGGGGTATAAAGTGAAACTGCTAACGAGGAACAAAACAGTCTCTCGGTGGATGAAGTAGAAACATTTTTCATCCTATAACTTTTAACCTTTTTTCTAAAAAAACCAAAAAAAAATTAATTTATTGATTTACTCTCAATAATTCAATCTCTAAGTAGCATCATGGGATAATAATTCTTTTTTTATATAAATATTACTTAAAAAATTCAAGATTATTTGAATATCTTAAAATAACAAAAAAAAATCTAGAATTATTTTTACTAATAATGAATTAATAAAATTAAAATTTATTTTAAAACTTTAAAAATTAGTAAATTAATATTAAAATGTAACTACATAATAAAAATGCCATTTAAATCTAAGAAGTTAGTCAAATAATTTTATTATTATTTTATATTCTTATAAATATATGTTTTCTGAAACTTTTGCAATTTCTTGTAAAATTTAAAACTTGTTTATTCAAATCTTAATAATTTGTTTAAAAAATAAAAAAGAACCTTAATATTTTAAAATCAACAGATAAAGTTTAGAATTTTTTTATAAATAAATTATTAATACAACTTAAATTTGGTAAAGTTTTCAAAATTCACCTTAAGCAAATTGTCTTATTTATTACTTTTAAAAACTTTAACCAAATTCAAGTTTTATTATTTAGAGAAAATTTTATAATCTTTATGTGTAGATTTTAAGATATTTAAAGATATCTTAAATTATTAAAAAATTGCATAAATAAGTTTTTAAAATTAACCCAAGACAGATACTCATATAGAACATTCTACCGTAAAATAATGTCCAAATTGGAAAACTCGCGGATCCTGGCCAGGTAGGAACAGGTCGGGCAAATTTTTTCAAAAGTCTTGTGCAAATGCAAAATTTAGGATTTCGCTCCTAGTTTGTATTACTATATGGGCAAGCGTGTGTTACTGTAAGGAAAAAATGTGTGTCATTAACAGAACAAATATTAATTTTTCCTTTTTTTTTTACAGTGTTATTTTTTTCCGTACAGTAACACATGCAAGATATTGAATAATGTATTTTTATAAGAACACAAATATGTTACTATATGAAGAAAGATGTGTTCGCAAAAAAATATAAAAGTTCACTCCCATATTGTGTTACTATAATGCCAAACATGTGTTACTATAAAGATAAATATTTATCTGTTATCATAATAACACATGTAAGGTATTGTAATATGTGTTACTAAATGAATAGAAATGTTTTAATATATGGAGAAAAATGTGATATTATAAAGACAAAGATGTATATTACTTTAAAGGAAAATGTGTGTTATCATACGGATAAATATTTATTTGACCTTACATAAGTAAATTTGTGTCCTTATAATAACACATGTAAGGTATTGAAAAATGTGTTACTATATGAGCACAACTGTGTTACTGTACTGAGAAAGATGTGTTACTACATGGAAAAAATGAGTATCAACATGAAACAAAAAGCCTAGATTCAAAGAGATGGAGATAGATTTGAGCACAAATGTCCTTATAAAAACACATATTTACCCTTACATATTTGTTGTTGTAACAACTAGTAACACATAATTCCCCTTACATTCACACATATTTACCTTTTATAGTAACATACCTAGGAGCGAGCTTTCAATTTTAGCTTAGGTGAATTTTTTTGGAAAACCTTACTTGACTGTTGGGCTTTATTGGGATGAACACCATATTCGACGCAGCTGAAGTTATAGATTCACCAACAATGAATCGAATACATGGTTGTATAACATAAAATATAAAGGATGAATAAATAATATAAATCCTTACAGTGCTTCGAAGATAGAATCCTCAACTACGGTATCCTCGCAATTCACGTTCACAGATCCGCACAGATTTGCCAGCGTTGAATCCCGAGATAAATTTTCTAGGAAAATTTCAACTATAAATTTTATGGAGAAATTATAAAGTCATGATTAATGAACCTCTACAGTCTCATATATATAGGGAAAACCCGACTTAAATCTTAAGCTATCAAGATTAGGAAATATAATTCCTAATCTTGAAAATAAAATCTCATAGATTTGATTTCCCTAGCTATAAAAAATCCTACAATAATATTTCATATATTATTTTGTGATTCCTATTTAATTAAATCTAATTTAATTAAATAGTAATAATAATTAATTATAAATTAATATATTATTAATTCTCCATAAATTAAATATTGAATCCAATTTAATATTTAATCAACCAACTTTAATCAGCAAATGGAACTACTTGTTGTGTGACCCATAGGCCCTCATATATCGAGCGATTAGTCAAACTAACTGTCTTAATTGAACCTTAAACAATAAATATGACATTCTCAATATATGAGGTACGTTGTGAGGAAATATGCAACTACCTGTAACTAAACAATAGTTATTATGATAATGTTCTTTCCTTCGCGAATACTTGATTAAGTCTTGAACATGACGAAGTGTCTATTCAAATAACTTAGTCATAGTATCTCTAATTACTAACTGATCACTCATGTCACACTTGGTCACAAAGTCCAAGTTGACGTGCATCAACCAATGATTTATATCCAATTATGATGAGAAGACAAGTATTCTCTCTAAATCCACATTGAGGAATGAATCATATTCCTGGTTCAACTGCCACACACATGCATTTCGTGATGAAACCAATCTAAGCCATATTTATCCATGGAAGGGTGCAAGCGTCGGTCATGGTCAAAGTTCATCACTCCACACATGCTGTGTGTATTGACTTCAAGTCAAAGGAATATCACATCTCTCCCACTAACCAAGACATTCATAGACATATAAAGTGAAATTACACCAAACGTTTTCTCAGATGGGTATACCAATACCCTCTAAGGTATATGTGCATCCATCATGAGATACCTAGTATCTCGTAGTAAGTGAGATCTTACTACACTCTCTAAGAGTATGATGCAGATCGCACAACAATATCAATTGCATCATCAATATCTCATTCTTGATGATCCTAGATCGGGGCTATTTGAGAATCATGCTTAAGTCATCTAAGTTCTCATAATCTCAGTGACAACAATGACTCATGGGAACACAAATAAGAATAAAGGCAAACAACCAAACATAATATTCAAACAAGTGTAATGACATACATTTAATATTAAATAAATAATAATATTAAAACCAAAATTGAATATTATCTTAGTATTATGTCCTCACAATAGGACTTTCTCTAGGACACTAACATTAACATTAACCCGGTGCAACCCGCTTATGTCTGCTAGTTTTGACCTGGACCGATCCATGGCCTACAAGATTATCATACTTTTTTATTTTAAACATATTCTACAGTAGAATATTTCACAGGAGAGTTTCATTTTACACAAAATTAAGAATTTATAATATATATATATATATATACACACATTTATTGTAGTCTCTCCATCCCAAAGTAAGTTTTCTATAATTTTTTGCAAGATAGTGCCCGACGCGATTGGTCTCTATGTCTCCCTCTGATCTCCTCGCGGAGGTCAGCGGGCTATTTGCATGGGCGATTTGCTCGGATGAGGACGATGTCCATTTCGGTATAGCACCGATGAATCATGATTAGCGCAGCCAGGAGGTTCTCTGGGGTTCTCATTTTGGTGATGAATTCGAGGTGTTCATCCCTCAGTTGCAGCTTTTTCTGGATTGGGACCGGTGTGGTAGTATCAACGACATCATCCTTCACATGCTTCTTGGTGTGGGCAGCTCTCTGGCTTGTCATCTTAGTAAAATAAAGGTTTGAAGATATGAGGATATGAAGATTCGAAGGTGGCCAAACTTCACAAACCTAGTGTATTTTTGCTCGTAACTACCCTCTTTCTAGCGCCAAATTGTTAACAGATATTTTCGTACAAGATTATATGAGGTGACTGGTGGATTATATCTATAAAGAATATAAATATTGAAAAATAAATGTTCTTTAATATTGTTCTTGCATTGAATGATTGCGTTTTTAATGAACCTTGGAGCTTCTATTTATAGTAACAACTGAGACTTTCTTTCTTGGGACCTCCAGCCATGCATTAAGTGAATGGCAGCCTATCTGATCCTAATATTTTCCTATTGGCACATGGCACCCTAGTTGAATTTGCGAATTATCTTCTCATTTTAGGTAATCTCAATCTGTCCCATCATCACTTCAGATGGGATTGCTCCTCCGTTGGGATAGATCTTCTGCCTATGTTACCGTTGGCAGCTCAGTCTTGGTCGGTGGTCAGTATGGTCACTGGTCATCTATACTGGTTGCCCATAATTTCATCTGGAAAGGGCTCTCCTTATCTAGAGTCTTTCCGAGTGTCCTACCCATTGATTGCAAATAAGTGTCTTCATTCTCGAGAGTGTGTGTTGACAGCCACTGCATCTCTTCTTGTCAATGGTTGCCCGTTAGAACAATTTAAATTGGAGAGAGGTCTCAAACAAGTAGATCCTCTCTCGCCTTTTCTTTATCTCTTCACATCTGAAGGTTTAAGTGGTTTAGTATCGAGAGCAGTGATATAGGGCCTCTTTATTCCAGCGGAGATTGGGAAGGATACAATAAAAATCTTTCAGCTCCAATACACATATGATACAATCCTTTTTGGAGCTGCAAGCAATTAGAATGCATGAGCAATGAAATGTATCATTAGAAATTTCAAACTTATCCTGGGTTTGAAGGTCAATTATGAAAAAAGTAGTTTAATGGTTGTTAAATTAGAAAGTATGACGAATATTCTTGGATGCAATATTGGAAGTCTATTTTTTTTCTTATTCGAGTATCAGGGTGGGTTGCAGTTCCAAAAGAGTTTCGGAATGAGATAATTTGGTTCACGAAATGAAGAAAAAACTTAAAGATTGGGGGAGGATAAGAAAGTCTCTTTTGGGGGGATAATCACTCTCTTGAACGGCATACTCTGCTCTACAACTTTGTACATTTTTCATTTTTCCTTTTACCTTTTGCCAATCAAAACCTTAAAGAATTTTATCCCCGTACAAAGTAACTTTATTTGGGGGGGGGGGGGGGAGAAGAGTGTGGGTCCAAGATTCTGTGGTTAATATGGAAGAGGAATTTCTCTCTAGAGAACGATGGCGAATTGGGAGTGAGAGATTTGAAACTTTTTTATAGAGTGTTTGTTAGTAAATTATTGTGGAGATTCTTTTCGAACAAGGATAGCTTATGGGAAAGAGTAATTTCTCTATCCACAGGGGGTTGGAGCGGGGGAAATAGGGCATTGTTGCTATAATTAGTAGATTTTCTTGGTCTAGTTAGTGGAAGGATGTAGTGAACAATGGAATGGGGGTGGATGGCCCATAGTTTTGGAACAACTTTGAAAAGAGGGTGGGGGATGGAGCGAGCAAATTTTTTTGGAATGGGGTCTGGATAGGGGGCAACTCTATTAACTATCGGTTTAGTAGGCTATATTATTTTAGTTACAAAAAATATAGCAACATAGGTGAAATGGGTGAATCAAAATTGGGTGTGGTCTTAGGGTGGAGGAGTGATTTATTTGATAGAGATTATGATGTCTTTAATTAATTTTTATCTCTTATTAACAGTGTTCAGCTGAAGCAAGGTGTGGAAAATGAATGGATTTAGAAACCATCAATGCAGGGGCTATTTAGTATGATATCAGCTTATAAAGAGTTAGACGCAATGGTTAACCATGATTGTGTTGCTCCGGTTGTAGGCATGCTATTTAGCAAAATCTGGAAGAGCACTACCCCAGTTAGCGCTTCGATAATGGCATCGCGTTTACTATGGATAAACTTCCAACAAAGACAAAACTTTTACATTGACCATTTATTCACTCAATTGAGGATACCTTGTGCAGCCTTTGTGGAGAAAAGAGAGAAAACGCAGACCATTTTTTTAGTTAAAGACGACATTCTTGATTTGGTCGAGAATCCTTAGATGGCTGAATATTGTGGTGACCCTACACAACCAAGATGTATCTCATTTCCAACAATTTCTATGCCTGCTCAATATCGCAAAAGGTAAGAAGTTCATTTTTGTTTGTTGTATGCATTGTGTGGACGATTTGGAAGTGGAGAAATAAAGTATTCTTTTAGAATTGTGCATGGGAGCCGAAGAAAATAGTGGACGAGATTAAAGAGACTGATTGTGGAGTTGGTGCTCGAATGAAACTTGAATCCTCTTTAGCAATTTTTCTTTCAATGAATAAGTGTTAGATCTTAGAAAAAATATGGGGTATTAATTTGTTTAGTTCATCTGTTTCCAAGTTAACTCTGTCCAGACCTTCGGACACTCCTTGTACTCAAAGTTTTCTTACCTTTTGAAACAATATCTTTATTTTCCGACCAGGAAAAAAGAATTCATCAATTTGTGTGGTTGACTTCACTTATGCAACACAAGATATGTACCATGGAAATAGACATAAAATATGCTTGGAATCAAGAAAAAAGCTCAAATGTTGATATTGAACCACTTTCAATCAGTTTTGATTCAATGAGTATGATAATTGATCATAGTTATATGTCTTAGGTTCATACAATTATGCTCTAAATACGCATCAGAATTCATAATTTTATTGGACTGTTCAAAATGTTATTTATTACCAACTTCTTCATAATTATACATATTTATAAAATGATTTGGAAAGTGCACTCAATTCAATCTATGGTTAACCAATGAAAAAATATGCATAATTATATTTAGAATTACATTAATTTGATGAGTTAGTATCAATATAGTTTGGACTAAAATGACATTATATCTTGTATATTTGAACCAGACATAATTTTATAATATGTTGTTTATACATTTGCTTTAAACATATCATGTTATTGTACTTTTTATTGAAGACAAAGTATAAAATAAAAAAGTTTCATCGTGAACAAATTTTGAGAGTGTTAATTGTTTCACTAAAAAATTATTATAGATTGATTTCACTAAAGGTATTTAGTAAGGATTATCTATTATAACTTGTTTGACTAAAGAATATTAGTAGAAGTACGAGTTATTATCACTAAAGGATATTAATTGAAAATCAATTTATTTTATAACAAAAATACTCATCAATAATTTATTAAAGAGTAGATTTTATATGAAAATGATTCATAATAAACTTATCATAAAATAGTTTTAAAGTATTGAATATTTGATCAGGAGTATAAAAAATCTCATCAAAAATATCAAAAGTTGAGGTCAAAAAATATACTTCCTCCGTCCCATAATTATTTGCACACTTTCCTTATTCGTCCGTCCCACAATTGTTTGCACACCAAGAAAAGGAAACACTTTTATAAACTATAAATTGCCATTACTTTTTACCTTTTGAGCCCACAATATACTCAATTCAACCAATTTCTTCACTTTATACCCCACAAAAAACTACTCATTACACTTTTTTCTTAAAAGTTGTGCCCACATTATAGTGCAAACACTTGTGGAACGGAGGGAGTACAACAATTATAAATATAATATCACCAACCCAAATTAATCCTACTCTTCATGAAAATTTTTTTTATATATATTTTTTGCAGTAGCAATATTTTCGTTCTAAAATATACTTGCAGCATACGGGCTGGTTGGGTCTTGTTAAATGATCATACTTTCCAAAAAGTTCCCCACCGACTTTAGTACGGCACGTTCAAACGAAGTTATCACAAAACTATTCTTCTTACGGGTCAGGGTCAGGGTCAGGGTCAGGGTCAGTCCACTAGTTTTACATATATCTACATATAGCTAATCACCGACTCATATACATAGCGTTTGTTAATGGTCAGATCAGAAATCATAATTGAACTTCATTTGCAAACTGTCTTCAGTCTCTTGGCAGCCTTCACAAACCCAGTGATGACTTGCAACTCATCCAATTGCTACACATACAAGAAAGCAATCGCTCAATAAATAATCATGAATTGTATTTTTGGCACAGATTCTAGAGAATAATGTTTTTATAGGCTTGTAACAGGGGGATTGTGTTTCAAATACAATAATTTTACGGGTCCACGAATGTAGAACACTATGTTTTAAAATCTGTAGTTATAGGAAAAATCAATTATCCCAAATAAGCCCATATTCACAATTGAACCCAATTTGAGCTCCATTGTACTACAATTACATATTAAACATAGTGCTCTACATGTACAGCCCTTGCAATTTCCCCCAAGTTGAAAAAAAAAAAAAAAAAAATTCCCCAAATTCACTATACCTGTGACATGAAATGCCTTTGGACAACATCAATTACTTGCTCTTTGGAAGGGTTATGAATAGCATCAACCTAAGCAGAAATGGTTAATCATTAGCTGAAGATAATAATGACTGATGTATGTTGCTTAATCCACAAGAAAGTTAATAGAAAATCTTATCACTTACAAGGTTAAAGTGCCGCAAATACCTCCGTAAAGCACTCATCTCAAGTTTGCTGAGGTCAACTTTCTATTAACCAAAAAAGATTAAAAATGTGTCATTATTCTTTTATAAATAAAAGAAAAAACAGTAAAAAGCATCGAGTTTTGCTCACCATAGACCCCCTTGGAGTAGAAGCAGAATCCTTTGAGTCGGAGGAGAAAGAACGGCTAAAGGTCTTGTGAAATGACCTGAATGACCTCTGCATACAGTGCCTTGATCTATGGGACTTTTGAGTATCATCGGATGCTAAGAAAAAGGGATGTACAAAATGGTCAGTTTACATTGTGGGCCAAAAGGAAAAAGAGCAAGGAATGAGTAGCAAAGTAGTTAAAATGTGTGGAAGGAGAGAAAAGCAAGGGTTGGGAAATGAATGAATGAATGAAGAGAATCCTATGTAACATTCTCATAAACCTTTCCTAGCTAGATAAATTTTATATATTAATAATTCTTGACATATCATTGACCAAAGCACGTGAAAAGTAAAGCTAAAAAATCAATTGAACGACATTATAATTGAAATTGGCACATTTAGGCCATTACATTTTAATGTTAACACATTTAGGCCAAATTGGCCCAAAACATCCCAATTCGGGATAACATGTTGCATGCTAAATAATGGCTCAAATTAGCCAGTCCCTAAATGTGTGAAATTTAAAACTTACGGGCATAAATGTGACAAATTAAAAGTTTATAGCCTAACTGTGTCAGCTAGTAAACACATTGTCCTGCAATTACAACCCCCATAGTTACGATCCTAAAAAAAAATTATTCCTCGTACAAAATTCTAGCATATTGAGTTCAAAGATTCACAATTGTTAAACAGAGAATAGAATAGCAAATTACATCAAGACCCAGCTCTAATTATTTTATTTATGAGACTAAATTTGGAAATACGTAATAAAACTCACCAATATCCGAGCCATTCCATTGGACCTGTTCAAGTTCAATGTCATCTTCATCCTCGTTTCCAGTAGGAGTCTCGATTACACTTAAGGCATTCCGTTGTAGCTTCACCTCAATCCCATTTGTGAGAACCTGGATTTCAGTAAGCCTTATGTCAAACCCATCTTTCCACTAAAATCTGTTAACTCAATCAGTTCAATATATAGGTAAACAATCCGAATCTTACTTTCACCTGAGCAACAGAGAGTGCATCACAATACAAATTTGCCATTGATCAGGTTTAAAATAGAAGATTCATGCTAAAATTTAGGATCATGTCCATTTCAAAGAGAGGGTAATTCAATTTCAGATGAAGCACAAATACCACATAAACAGAAAAATTTCAACACATTTTCCAATTGCAGAAAAAGCAATCTCCAGTAATTTTTACTACATTTACTTGACATAATTATGCACATACGGCATTGTAATTATCTAAATTTCATCATGTGTATTCCCTAAACAGAAATACCTTATATCATAGTGAAACAAAGAGATTCGGCGGAAAACCTAAGATATTCTGAGAAAAATTAGTAAATGAGGTAAATTATAAACTATTCAGTGAAAAAATTAGAGAGAATGAAGGGGTAAATTTATATAAAAGAATTTAGACAATGAAATGAACACAAGTAAATTTCAATGAAATTCCGATTATCATGCAAAAAAATCTAATTTTAGATAAAGGGGGAAGTAGTACCAGCCAGTGCCATCCACCGAGTCCAACAGCTTTCTTAACGACGCCGTGAAGGCCGACTAGAACAGACTTAGTACGGTTGTTTCCGGTGACGACAACCTTAGTGTGGCGGGGAAGCACAGAAAGCTCCTCCTCGCTACTATCCCCTGCGGAGGAGGAGTATCTGTATCCCCCATTGGTGTCCAGTGCAGCAGCTATTTCTAGCATTTTCCAGTAATGAAATTGATCAAATTGAGATCATACATTCTCGGGTGCTGGGAATTGGGGGGAAATTTGGCTGAGAGAGAGAGAGAGAGAGAGAAAACACAGCTGGTGTGAGACAGTGACTCTTGTGCGTGTCTGGATGTGTTTTTTCTGTGCTTTAATTATTGAGTGTGATTTCTGTGAATCCCGAAGAGATGATTCTGACAAATGGTTGAGGGACACGTGGTTGCGGAGCCCCGTCAATCATGCGTTTGGCGTAACGCTAATACCACGCGCGAGTTTACAAACAACCAATTCACCATTTGACCATTTGACTTAGTTAATTTTCAGTATGCTTATTAAATGACCCAACTACCCTTGCTCACTAGGTGTTTTTCTTAATCTCAAATATAGATGTATGGACAAATAAATTCAGATTTTATTAAAGAATTAGTTACCCTCTACTGCACCAATTTTGGCCTCCAAGTCCAACCAACTTCATAAGCCACTTCAAACATGGCACATATGGGTAAAAATTATACTTCATTCATTAGTCCGCCCAAAAGTATGATCACTATGTTTGCAAATAGTTTAATACTATAATATATTAGAGGGTATTATAAGATATTTTCCATGAAAATATGTGTAATATATTTTTTATAAACCATCACTTTATTCATACACGGATTTCACGATACCACATAATACCTTTCGACATATTGCATTAAACCACGTGCAAACAAGTGAGTATAATTTTCGTGGACGGAGGAAGTAATTAGCGCAATTTTATTTTTTATTTATTTTTAAACAAAATATATACTCTCTCCGTCCCATACTTGTGTTTCTATATTGTTGTTTGCACAAGTTTTAGGAAAATAGTTGTTTATTAGTATTTAAAATGATAATATTATAAATATAATATTAAAAGGTATTGTTATTTTTTTGCCAAAAATAAATGTAGCAATTGAGTATGGAACAGACTTTTGTTGGCAATGTAGCAAACAATTTTGGGACGGAGAGAGTATTACCTTTGTTCCACAAAAGAATGCGGTTTTATTGTAGGCATAGAAATTAAGAAAAAGTGTAATGAGTAGAAAATATACGGTGGAGATTGTGAGATGTGAATATTTCCATTTTGGGAGTATGCAAACTTTTCTGGAGTCTATGTCTGATTGGAAATTTGAGTCCATGTATCCCATAGGAATTAGACCGTCTGACTGTTAAATCAGCATTCCATTCCAAGTTCTTTTCAGAAACTACAGAACGTATTTAATTGCAATCTAATGTGCTTTCCCGGGGATATTTTGATATCTTGCCATCATGCCCACGTCAAAGCAGATATCCGGTCTCGTACACAACATTGCATACATAAGACTTCCTACATTCGAAACGTACAGAACGTCTTTCATGTCATCTATCTCCACTTGCGTCTTAGGGCACAATTCTTTGGATAGATGGATTCCGTGTCTAAAAGGTACAAAACCTTTCTTGGAATCTTGCATGCTGAAATGCTTCAAAATAGTACCTTTGTATGAAACTTGCGATAAGTCCAACATCCTTCTCTTGCGATCTCAAGTGATCTTGATCCCAAGGATGTGACCGGCTTTCCCTAAGTCCTTCATATCAAACTAATTTGACAGCCATATCCTTACGTCTGACAATACCTTTACATTGTTTCTAATGAGCAGAATATCGTCTACGTGTAATACTAAGAATACTACCGCAGTTCCGTCACACCTTTTATACACACAACTTTCGAACTTGTTTTGATCAAAACCCATAAGACTTAATAACTTGATCAAAACACTGGTTCCAAGTACGCGATGCTTGCTTAAGTCCATAAATGGATCTCTTAAGCTTGCATACGAGGTGCTCTTAGCCTTTTTCAATGAAACCTTTGGGCTGTTACATATAGATATCTAACCCGTCAAGACTTCCGTTAAGGAAAAGCTATCTTGACATCCATTTGCCAGATCTCGTAATCTAGGTACGCAGCGATCGACAAGAGAATATGGATGGACTTAAGTATAGCTACAGGCGAAAAGGTCTCCTCATAATCGATCCCTTCTTTTCGAGTATACCCTTTGGCCACTAGCCTTGCTTTGAAGGTTTCAACCCTTCCGTCCGGTCCTCTTTTCCTCTTGTACACCCACTTGCATCCAATGGGTTCTACCTCATTAGGTGGTTCGACCAACTCCCACACTTGATTATGATCCATCGAACCCATCTCGGCTTCAATTGTCGTTTGCCATAACTCCGCATCTTTGTCTTGGATTACCTCGTTGTATGTCCATGGGTCCGATTCATCACTGGGAATCAAATCCGAAGATTCTCCTATTCCCATGAATCTCTCGGGTTGCCTAGCAATCCTCCTACTGCGACGGGGTTCCGGTTGTGAAGGTGTGACGTGTGGTATATCATCTTGTATACTTGGTATAGGAGTTCGTCTAAGGTAATTTCACTTCTGGGCTTTCTTTTGATCATATAGTCTTTCTCCAAGAATTTAAAGTGTGTGCAAAATACGGTCTTTTAATCCTTGGGTCTATAGAACATACATCATTTCGTTCCCGCAGGGTATCCTATAAACAACCTTAATTCCAAATGTGGATCCAACTTACCGGCTTCCTTGTCTAACACGTATGCCGGACAACCCCAAATCCGCAAATGTCTTAGACTGGGCTTGCGCTCGGTCCACAATTCCATTGGGGTTTTAGAAACCGATTTGAATGGCACCAAGTTTAGAATGTAAGCCACCGTTTCCAAGGCATTACCCAAAAACGATTTGGGTAAATCTGAATAACTCATCATAGATCTGACCATTTCTAAAAGAGTCTGGTTCCTTCGTTCCACCACACCATTCTATTGAGGGGTTCCCGGTGCGGTTTACTGGCATACAATCCCTTCGTCCGATAGGTAGTTTAAGAATTCATTGCTGAGGTATTCGCCTCCACGATCGGATCGTAGAAACTTGATACTTCTTTCTCTATGTGACATAAGGTAGATGTATCCATATCCCGAGTAATCGTCACCAAAAGTCACAACATACTCATACCCCCTTCAAGCTATGATCGTCATTGGACCACACATATTGGTATGAACGAGTTCCAACACTTCTGTGGCTCATTTCCCCTTGGCTCCAAATGCCCTCTTGGTTATTTTACCCTCTAAACAGAATTTGCAAGTTGGAAACGGCTCAACTTGAAGAAACTCCAAGGATCCGTCTTTGACCGATCTTTGTATTCGCATTAGATTAATATGACCTAATCTAAGATGTCATAGAAGTGTTTCGTTCATATAAAAAAGAACGCTTCTTTTTATAACTTGAAATAGTTGATGTGTTATAAGATTCAATTTATGAGTGGTGTGTCCAATTAATGGTATAAAGATCATCCAACAATGTTACGGAACAGATAAACTCATCATTTCAAGAAATAATAACATCATTATTAAAAGAAACTGAATATCTATTCAAAACAGTTTAGAAACTGAAGGTTGAGTTCTTTCTAAACTAGGAACATGAAGAACGTCTCTCAAGACCATAACTCTATCTTCACAAGATAGGCGCACTTCTCCCACTACTTCAGCTGCCACTTCTCGTAGCATTGCCCAGTGTGATGGGGATCTCACCTCCGCTAAGTCGTCGGGTTAGCTTGAACCCATGCTAAATGAAACAAATGTGATCAGCGACTCTCGTATCCACTATCCACGAATGGACAGCATACGTCACTTCACAAGTTTCGACGACTAAGGCGTGTGAATTACCTAACTTTCCTAGTCTCTTAGGCTTGGAATATGCAGACCTCCAATGTCCTCTCTTACCGCAGTTAAAATTACCCTTCGATGCTAGCCTTGGCTTTGCCTTTCTCAATAATTGGATTTGCTTGGATCCGGCCTTTGGTTCTCTTCCTCTTTTTCCCTCCCTTGGGACCAAAAGAGGTAGACGGACCATTAGCCACCATAACACTAGACTGGTGCTCCATTATCACCTCCACCGAAACTAAAGC
The DNA here is from genome assembly GCA_947034835.1 of Ballota nigra. Classification (NCBI taxonomy): domain Eukaryota; kingdom Viridiplantae; phylum Streptophyta; class Magnoliopsida; order Lamiales; family Lamiaceae; genus Ballota; species Ballota nigra. The sequence goes on along the minus strand of OX344722.1, from coordinate 22,960,275 downwards.
TTGCTAGAGCTCGAGCAAATGACTTGTCTGTTCATTCATCTGACAGTTCAGTTGAAACTGCTCAAAACTTTTCAGAAGAGAATGGAGTATAAAATCGACCTTAGAAGGGACATCAAAATCCGCACCAAGTACTTCCAACTTGTTAAGGTATGCTATAATCTCGAGAACGTACTCCCTCACGGGCGTTCCCTTCACCATTTCCAACTCGACCGAGTCATGTCAGGTGAACTGATTAGTCATGGGTATCTGATGTGAAAACATCCCTTCAAGGTTTTTCATGATTTTGACAGCGGATACAATGTCCTCATGAATGCGCCTCAAATCCTCAGACAGAGATGTCAAGATGATGCACTTCATGTGTTCATTGTCATGCTTCCAATCATAAACTGCATTTTCCCATTGCTTGACTTATCATTAGGCTTGTCGGGTATATTAACGTGAATAACCCAATTGTATTTTTGTGCAGTAAGGGCAAAATTTAAATTACATTTCCAATCGATATAATTGTCTCCATAAAGTTTGTTAACTTAAAGTATATTTAAACAGTGAATTAAAAGGTTGCAACATGATGAAATGAGAATAAAACATACATTCATATTAATATCTAGAAAAATATGAAATTATCACATAATTCGATCACATCAATTATATTGAAACCTTAAAACAATATAATTATGCATCAGCCAACATCTCGAAATAATTTAAATGCGCCACGAGGGGTGGTCTATACATTTAAACACATTCAAGCGGATTACAAACTTAAAAGTTACAAATCCTTAATTCAAAATTAATAGTTTGCTCCCACTTTAACCACATAAAAATTGACAGGGACTCCGAGGGGAGTAAGTTAATATTAATTTCTAATGCCTAAGTAATAACCATAATTCAATACAGGATTATTATTTCGCTTTGAGCAAGCCACTCGTGGTGAGGGTCAATACCGCCACTAGTAATAATTCACAATCATCCTTTCAGAATTTATTCATGTGAAATCCGTCCTTTTGGCCGATCCGAGGGGGAAATGTATTCCAAAAAGACTTCACAAATAAATAAATTATGGAGGCCAAATTAATCCAATTTTAATATCCGGAATAAAATTGCGATTAAAGAAACATACTTAGTAATTTTCGAAAGTAAGGTTTTTCTTGGACAATTAAAATCATGCAAACACATATTAACAAATAATAATAAGTGCACGAAATAAAACATCCATCAAAACAAAATTAAACACATTGGAGCACTCAAATCCAATTGTCATGGTTTAATTTCTTCACGTCTTGATGCGAACTATCGTCCTTGTTGCTTTCGATCATTCTTCTCGACACACTCTCACTCGAACAGCAACACTTCATAAAAAATAACTTCGTTTGGGGTTCGGCACGACATTTAAAATCACACAAAAAATGAGAACGAAAATAAAATTTCACAGCCCGAGATACGGCATGTGTCGGCCCACCGGGTGGGCCACGCGCCTCTCAGTACGACCGCCAAGCGCCGAGAGGCTGCGCCTCGTGCACGTGCTCGTGTGCCTCAGCTCGCCCATCGTGCACGGTGCCTCACGCACTCCGTGCACCGGGTTTCGCCGTTCGTTCTTATTTTTCACCCCATGCATGATTTTACGTCCATGTGTTAGGATAAAAGTTGTTAGTTTTGATGAGTTAAAATAAACCAGAAAATATAATAGGACCATCTGGACCTATTAGCCAGATGATGAACTAGATTAGGACTTAGTCTAGGGGAACTGCCAGACCAGAAGACTTCACCAGAAGAGTCACCAGAAGACCTACCAGAAGACCCACCAGAGGACTTCACCAGAGGACTCCACCAGAAGAGACTGACCAGAGGCAGAGAATCTTCCCCAGACCAGACGAGTCCGGACCAGACGAGTCTGGTGAACCAAAAGATGCTCAGAATTATCTCTTAATTCTACTGAGTATTCTGGTTCTTGACCAGATCCAGACCAGAAGACACTGAGGTCACCTGGTACCTGGTCATGCCTTCTCTGGAGAGAATCAGAGTTAGGCATTGGAAGCACTTGACCGTTATCAAGTTAACAAGATCGGGATTGGAAAGTTTTGAAGTCAATCAATCCAAGGATCCCACCAACCCAATCAATCAATTAGGTAATTGATTGATTGAAAACTTTCCTAAATAGAGGATCTGATTAGATTAGCTCTCCAACGGCTAAACCCTAATCACCTCTATAAATACAAGAGTGCAGTTTCAAAGAAAAGCTCTAGAGATTCTCACGCGCAAGAAGACATTGTCCAAGCCTTGTTCATTCACTCTTAAGCACTCTTATTGCTCTCATATTTTGTATACACTCAGAAAGGAGTTGTTGGATCTCAACCTGTTCATCTCTAAGAAAAGGTTGAAGACTATAGACTTTAGATCTAAGCAAGTGATTGTAAGAAGGAACTAGTACTTCACAATTCCAGTACGTGAGTGGTTTGTTGGTTGGTTAGTGAGACCCATTTTGATCAAAGGGAGAGTGGACGTAGGATTTGTTGTCCGAACCACTATAAATCTGGTCCATTTACTGCTTCATAAATTCTGTCTTAATTCATTTATTTAGTGCTCTTATAAAAGATCTTGTGAAAGATATAACCTTTAAAGCTTCCACAAATTAATCTACTTAGTGGGACCAACAAGTGGTATCAGAGCAGTGTGTCCAAAGACCACTGCTTTGTAAAGCTTTTTGGTGGTCACCGGGCAGATCCATTGCTCTTTGTTGTGTTTGATCAAATTTCTTGTTAAATCTTTTTGAGTAAAAATGTCTTCAAAATCTTCATATAAGAGCCGCAAGTTACCTGAATTCTCCTTTGAGGATTACAACCACTGGAGCTTCATGATGAGTAATCATCTTGAAGCTATCCATCACCGCATGTTAGATGTGGTTGAGAGTGGTCCAATAAAATTTTACTAGACTCCTATTGATAGTGGCAGGTCAGAGTCCAGAGAAAAAACAAATGAAACTGCCCAGAAAGCTGCTGAGGACAGAGTTCCCAGACAGAAGATCCTCAAGAAGAAAGACGAGCTAGACAATGATGAAAGGAAGTTATATAATTTGGACCAGGTGGCAAGGACTGAAATCATCAACACACTCACAAAGGAGGTGATAGAGAAAGTCAGAACTTGTGCCATTGCCAAGGAAATGTGGGATAAACTTGCCTTGCTCTGTGAAGGAACAGAGAAGATAAAGGATAACAAACTCCAAGCTGTTCAACACTCGTTTGACACTTTCAAGATGAAACCAGGCGAGACCATTGACCAGTTGGATATACACCTTACAAATCTCCTCAACAAGGCTAGTGCCTTAGGTAAGACCTATTCAGAGAAAGAGATTAATAGTAAAATTTTGCGTTCACTAACCAGCAGGTGGAGAATCAAAGTGACTGTGATTAAAGACAATAAAGATCTCAACACTCTGGATCATCATCTCCTGCTGTCTGATCTCAAAGCTTACGAGTATGATCTTCAAGAGGAGGGTCAAACAGAAGAGGTTTCCTCTTCTGGCCAGAAATGAGTTGCATTTTCCTCAACTATCAAGTCAGATGATAAGCCAAAGGAGTCTACTGCAGATGACTTGAGTCTCAAGGAGCAGGTAGCACTTCTAACCCGTAAACTTGAGAAGATGAGTTCTAAATATGGCAGGTACAAAAAGCATTGGAAAGAATTTATTAGAGATAGGAAGAGTTCCTTCAAACTTGCAGATAAAGATAGAACATCTGGAGACTCAAGGGAGACCAGATTCAGAACTCCAGAGAGGAGAAGAGATAGCAGCTCTGGGAGATCAGATTACCAGAGGAGGGATGGCAGATCTGACTACCAGAGAAGAGAGAGTAGTCCAGCCAGAACAGAGTACAACCAGAGGAGGAGAGATCCAAGTCCCAGCCCCAGAGGAGATAACATCTGTTACACCTGCAACAAGCCTGGTCACTACAGCTATAATTGTCCTCAATTGACTCCTAGAGAAAGAGAAGAGAAAAGACTCAAGAGAGATAGAAGATATGCAGACAAGAGAGCATTACTGGCAGAAGCAGAGGAGGAGGATACTAGTTCCAGTTCTTCTTCTTCTGATTTCGGATCTGATGATGATGTATGTCTTTTGGCAGACATCACTGAGGTAAATGAACCTACCCTATGCTTATCTAATTCCAAATATACTGAATTATCTCATTCATCTGGTAACTCCAGAGAGTCTGATATGCAAAATTGTGTTCAACTATGTCAAAAACTTGAGAAGGAAAATTGTAGGCTCAGAGCTGAAGTTCAATCCCTCTCTCATGAGCAAAAATCCACCAGGGAACTCATGAAAGATCATTCCAAAGAAGTCTTTGAACTTCAGGATAAGATCACATAAATAAATACTCTGGTAGATCAACTCATGAAGGAAAAGAACTCTTAGGAAGATGAGTTCAATGAACTTAGAGCTAAATACCAGACTCTTATCAAGGGAAAACAAGTTGAGCAAACCATAGAAGAGATACCCATGCCCAGAGAAGCTCCTAAGATACCATCTGTTGTATCAATTATATCAGAGTCTTCTCAGCGCATTAATGATAAGAGTGGTTTAGGATATTCTGGAATTACTACCAAATCTCATAAATATCTTTACAACAAAGATAAGTCTGTAAGATCTGGTGAATTGGTAGAAATCTGGGATGAAAAAGACTCAACTGGTAATGGTTACAAAGTGGTTCACAATCCTGGTTGGAAAAGGAATCACTCTGCTAATCTCATAGAATATGGTCCAGAAGAGTTAACTGTCCTGGAAGAAAGAATCCTAGAGAGTAAACGTCAACAAGGGGAACCACTGAAGGTTGATGGATCTGTTAACAATAAATCTCAAAGAGTATAACTTACTCAGATTGGAGGACCCCAGAGGAATCCTTAAAGAAGGGAACCTAACCAAATTAGGGGACCTCAGAGGAGACACTCAAGAAGGGGGAATTCCAATCAGAATAGGAACTATCAGAGATGGAATAATGTTCAACAGAACCAGGTACCCCAGAGACAGTTTTCTCAGAGGGATCAATTCCAGAAAAGATACACTCTGAGGAACTATAACCACCAGAAAAGGTCCAGTTTTCATCAAGACCAGAGACCCATCTATAGAAAACCAACTGATCTGGGTAGTTATGACACCAGAGATGGTTCTTCTAGGATGTACCCTTACAACCAGACCTTTAAGACCATGTCTTTAAGGCAGGCCATTCCAAAGGCCAGATTTGAGAAAAGATACACCAAACCTGTTTATAGGAAAGATGTTCTGATCTGACCAGTAGCTCAATATGTCATTGTAAGAGGACATGTGCTGGTAGATAGATTTGGAAGGAAGATAAGATCTCCTCATCCAGCAAGGGATGATCTTTATCTTTGGATTCCTATAAAACCTGCAACTAACCAATCAGGACCCAGCTCTAGTAGGGGACCTAATTGATTTCTCTGCAGGATGATAAGAGCCCATTGGAGAAAGGACTTTCAAGCAACCATGTGTGGTACATTGATAGTGGATGTTCCAAGCATATGACATTCCAGAAAGATCATCTCCAGGATTTCAAGCCATTGAATGGGCCAAGAGTGATGTGAACAACTATAAAATCACCAGAGGTGTTGGAAAGTTGACCTTTAATGGCGTATCTGTAGATGAAGTCTACTATATTGAAGGACTCAAGCATAATCTGCTTTCAGTATCCCAATTTTGTGACAGGGGATACTCAGTGAAGTTTTCTAGTGATTCATGCACTGTCTTTTCTTCTGATTATAATGATATTCTGTTTATAGGCTTGAGGAAGGGTAACATCTATCTTGCAGATTTTAGCAGTTGCCCAAGAAATGCTTGCCTGGTTGCTAAAGGATCTGCAGACGATAGTTGGTTATGGCACAAGAGATTGAGCCACCTTAACTTCAAAACACTGAATAAGATTGCCAGAAAAGGTCTTATTCGAGGTCTTCCTAATGAAGTGTTTAAAAAGGATCAGGTTTGTGGTTCATGCCAGAAGGGTAAACAACCCAAGACCTCCTTTAAGGATGTCCAGAGCACAACCACAACCAGAGTTCTTCAACTACTTCACATGGACTTGTTTGGACCTGTTTCTCCTCTTAGTTTCAGTGGAAGGAAGTACACCTTGGTGATAGTAGATGACTTTTCAAGATACACTTAGGTAGTGTTCTTGTTTAAGAAAAATGAAACTATCACTAAGCTGCCAGAATTCTTCAAGCAGATTCAGAATGAGCAGAACCAGAGCATAGTCAGGATCAAAAGTGACAAAGGGACAGAGTTTTTGAATTCACACATTGCAGAGTATTGCAAGGAACATGGAATTTTTCATGAGACATCTGCTGCCAGAACACCCCAACAAAATGGAGTAGCAGGAAGAAGGAATAGGACCCTAAAGGGAGCTGCAAGGACTCTTCTAGCAGAGTACAACACATCACAAAGGTTTTGGGCAGAAGCTATCAACACAGCCTATTATACTCAGAACAAATGCCTAATTGCCCAGAGACATAGTAAGACTCCATATGAGGTATGGAAAGGTAAAACCCCATCTGTTTCATATTTTCATGTTTTTGGTTGCAAGTGTTTCATCCATGACAATGGGAAATCAAAATTAAAAACTTTTGATGCTAAAGTAGCAGATGGAATATTTTTAGGATATTCCACCACTAGTAAAGCATTCAGAGTTTTTAATAAGAATTCACTTTGTGTGGAGGAAACACCCCATGTTTTTTATGAATCTGCTGTTGAGAGCAAGGTGGAATTAAAGTCTTCTGAAGAGACACAGAATCAGACTACTCCCAGAGTAATCAAGGTCAATCCACCCCTTCTTGATTCAGACTCCGATTCAGATTCAGATGATGGCCCATCTTCTGGTTCTCTGAAGGAGAAGTCTTCACAAGGAGCAGAACCAGAGGAGGTTGGAACTCCTGTAGGGGGAAGCTCTCCTGCAGTTGGTGATATTCACCAAGACACTGCAGTGGATGGTCACTCAGGCAAGGCCATGGGAAGGAGGACCCTGGTTGATCACCCCAATGACCTGATAATTGAAGATTCAACTAAGGGTGTCCAGACTAGGAGAACTCTTAACTTAGCTGTCTTATTCAGTTGCTATGTGTCCTTGATTGAGCCTAAGAACATCAAGGAGGCACTGAAAGATTCAAATTGGATTGTTGCTATGCAAGAGGAGTTGAATCAATTCACCAGACAGGATGTTTGGGACCTGGTGGACAGACCAAGACATCAAAAGGTGATAGGCACTAAGTGGGTTTTCAAGAATAAGAAAGACGAGAATGATGTCATTACTAGGAACAAGGTAAGGCTAGTGGCTCAGGGCTATTCTCAGTCTGAACGAATAGACTATGATGAGACATTTGCTCCTGTTGCCAGACTAGAAGCCATCAGATTGTTCTTAGCATATGCTGCTCACATGAAGTTCAAAGTATACCAGATGGATGTGAAATCTGTCTTTCTTAATGGGATTCTCATTGAGGAAGTGTATGTGGAACAACCTCCTGGTTTTGAACAAGGTGACAAGGTGTTTAAGCTTAAAAAAGCTCTTTATGGGCTGAAGCAGGCACCCAGAGCATGGTATGACACTCTTTCTCAGTTTCTTCTGGACAATGGTTTTACTAAGGGTAAGATTGATAGGACCTTGTTTAGGAAAGAAGAAGGAAAGGACATCCTTCTGGTCCAAATATATGTTGATGACATTATATTTGGATCCCCTAACAAGAAGCTGTGTGAGAAGTTTGGTGAACTCATGCAGAGCCAATTTGAAATGTCTATGATGGGTGAAATGAATTATTTCTTAGGTCTGCAGGTAAAGCAAACAGAGAAGGGAATTTTCATCAATCAGTCAAAGTACATCAGAAACATGTTAGAGAAATTTGGAATAGGATCTAGCAAAGCAGCCAAGAACCCTATGATTACAAATTTTAACATGGATCCAGATGAATCTGGAGAGAGTGTGGACCAGACTCAGTACAGAGCACTCATTGGTTCTCTTCTGTACTTGACTGCAAGCAGACTAGATATAACCTTTGCAGTTGGTGTGTGCGCCAGATTTCAAGCTAATCCTAAGAAAAGTAATTTGGAAGCAGCTAGGAAGATATTGAAGTATCTTAAAGGGACAGTAAACTTGGGGTTATGGTATCCTGCAGATGACAACTTAGAGTTAAGTGGTTATTCGGACTCAGACTATGGTGGATGCAGAATAGACAGGAAGTCTACAAGTGGAACTTGTCAATTTTTAGGGAATAAGTTGGTATCTTGGTTTTCTAAGAAGCAGACTTCAGTTGCTACATCAACAACAGAAGCAGAGTATATGGCCGCGGGCAGCTGTTGTTCACAACTACTCTGGATTAGTCAACAGCTAAGGGACTACCAGATTAGAGCTAAAGATATCCCAATCTTTTGTGATAGTAATAGTGCAATAGCAATCACCCAGGATCCAGTTCTTCATACCAGATGCAAACATGTTGATATAAGGCATCACTTTATCAGAGATCATGCTGAGAAGGGAGATATAAGGATGGAAAAGATTGCAACAGAAAAGCAGAGAGCGGATATTTTGACTAAGCCTTTGGCTGAAACCAGATTCAGAGAGTTAGCATTTGAGTTAGGACTTTTGGATCCAGAGACAGATTTGGTTTAGGGGGAACATCAGAGAAGTACCCTTTGTTTCATTTTGATACATGATTTTTTTATGTTTTTCACACTAACATGCCTACAGGTTAGATATACCAGGGAAGTTACATCTCCAGATGAGGTATGTACCAGATGAGGCGTGTACCAGGTGAGGTACATCCCAGATGTGGTTCAGAAATTGATTCCAGAACCAGATGAGGTCTTACCAGATGAGATGTAACACCAGACTAACCGTTGGTATCATCTGGTTACAATACCAGGTGACCGGTATGTATTTACTTCTCTGCCCTCTGATCATTGGGATACAAATTCAAAATTGGTGAATACACTCACAACGTTTGAACTTCAGGGTGTATTTAAGACTAGGGTAGAGGGCCTAGGCAATCATTTCGCTTTTTCTCTTGACTGCCACAAAACCCCCTCGATCCCAGTCCCAATGACCATGCCCACGCACTATATTAAATCTGTAACTTGCCTTTTAATCCTGGCCGTCGGATTTAATTACTGTGCAATATGTCAATCAATTTTAAAATTGATTTTGTTCCCTAAATTAAATTTTACAATTACACGCGTTCACACTTCATTAATTGATCATGCCACACGTCTTGCCCTATTTAAATCAAACTTTTCTTCAATCTGTTCTTTCACGTTTCCTTACTCTCAAATCCCTAACCTCTCTCTGCAAGTTCTCTCTTTCTCAGAAATGGCACCAAAATGCAATTTCGACCCTGAGCACGTTTGTAAGAAGCTAAAGTCAGAAATGGTGGTGGACTTCTATTCCACCAAGAATCCAGCCGCGTTAGAGATTCTGGAACTGTTGAGAAAGTCTAGAGTGGAGGAGTTGATCTCCAAGGTTCCCGAGGACTTGCGCACTTTGGATGGGTACGCTGCCCAGTTTTTGGTCAGGATGAAGATCCACGATGACCACATCTCCTCCAAACTTGACAAGGAGAACGTTGTTTTCTCGAAGCACGATTTCTGCAGACTTTTTGGGAATCTTTCTTCAGAAGGTGTGGACCCTTTGAAGTATAAGGAAGGAGAAGCGTTGGAGTCGTTCAAGCTTTTTGCCAGAAATTCTTGCCAGAATTTGACAAAGGGCTTTCTGGATAAGCACTTGAGGCAAAGGTACAAAGTTCTATTTGACATTGTTGTCAAAGTTTTGATGTGTGAGAGCCATAGCACAGATGCCATTTTCACTGGCAGGCTCTGTGTTATGAGGGCTATTTTGGATGGTGTCCAATGCAATTGGGCCGAGTTCTTCTGGGGAGTTTTGAGGAAGAACAAGTTGAAAGTGCAGAAGGAGGAGTGTCCCAGCTTGCCTGGAGACCAGCAATATTTCTTCAATGCCAACGTGTCTCTTGGCACCAAGCTTTCTCTTATCTTGGACTCCATCTTCCTAGAGAAGCAGTGGAAGGAGTTTTGGTGCAAGGGCTTTCACAAGTCCAAGATCCTCTTCTCCAAGGATGGTCCTCTCCATGGCCATCCTAACTCTGATGGAGAAGCAGCCATTCCTGCCCCCTCCCCCCTCTCCAAGCAGTCCCCTCACCTGCTAAGGGGCAGAAGCAGCAGAAGAGCAAGAAAAAGACTGCTGAGGCTACTGGTTCTACGACCATAGCCTTCTCTGGTTCCTCTGAGGAGGACCAGATTCCCCTTCAAGATGTTTTGAAGAAGAAGGATGATGGTGAAAAAGCTGCCAAGAAGGCTGGTGCAGCTAAGAAGAAGAGGCCAGAAGAGGCCAAGAAAGTATCTGCAAAGAAGCCCAGAACAAGCAGAAGTGCTAAGAAGACACTTCTAGTGGATGAGCCATCAGAAGAGGAGGAAGAAGAAGAGGTTGAACCTCTTAAGAAGAAGCCAAGAGCCAAGAGAGCCATCTTTCAGGAGTCAGACTCTGGATCTGACCTGGGAGATGCTTTGGAGCAGGCCATTGAGGAAGCCTCTCATCTGATGGAGGAAGCCACGACTTCAGAGCAGGTAAACCTTTCTATTCCCCCATCAATCCCCATAAACCTGGTAACCCCCTCTACTTGTCCCCCAGAAAACATTCCCCACAACCCCTCTGGTGCCCCCATTTCCTTACCAGGAGAAACCTTACTTGATACACCCCAATACACTCCCTCCACCATCCCCACCCAAACTCCCTCTCCCCCCTCTTCACAAATTCCTCTCCCCACAAACCCTTCTCCCCCAGCCCCTGTACCAGAGGTGCCATCAACCTCTGGTGCAGAACAACCCATTCCACCCTCCTCTTCTCAAATTTCCATCCCAGCTTCTGTGCCAGAAGTTCCACCTACTTCTTCTGGTGCAGAACAACCCCTTCCCCCACCTCTACCTCTCAAATAGCTTCCCCCCCAATCTCATACAGAACAGAACCCCTCCATTTCTATGGCAATGGGATTTCCTATCCCCCCCCTCTTCTCCCACTTGCCTGTCCAGCGATGATAGTGAAGGTGAGGATGCTTCACTAGAGCCGGAGTGCTTAGCACCATCCTCCTCTGCCTCTGGGCCCAAATCCTTTACTTTCTCTTCTGCAGAAATGGGTCCCATCAGGCAGAGCATGAGTGTAAGTGCTCAGCTCTGGTTAAGAGAGCATTTTCCACTCCTGTTGGAGCACTTACCCATCCTGGCAGATTTGACGGATGCCAAGGTCTGGAGCAAGGTCAGACTGGAGGATGTGGAAGATTTGGTTTTGCTGTTGGAGGAGATGACCACAGCAGCCTTCACTGCCTGGGAGATAGATATCAAGAAGAAGCTCAACCTTCAAAATCCTGCAGAGGTTGTGATTCGCACCTTGTTGATCCAGAAGGGAGTGGTGATCTCCCCAGAGGGCCCCTCTTATACTTTTGGCCCTCACTTCACCTTTCCTCCAGAACTCTATTCCGATGAAGAAGACTTTAATGTCACTCATGTCGTACTGCAAAAGATGAAGGTGTTCTTTAATGAACAAATTATGCAGATTGGACGTTTCTCCAAGGCCATCCAGCATATGGCTCCTGCTATGATTGAGCACCAGATTCGGCAGGAGAGAAAGATGTTTCTGAAGCAAATCAAGTCCACTTTTGCCTCTGCCAAGGCATCTTTTAAGGCAAATGGACTTATGCTGAAGCTGGATGTTATGCACAGCCAGAGACAGCTCCAGGAGCATGTATTGGACCAGCTGCGTCCAGTCTCTGTGCTAAAGGTGGATTTGGCTTCTCAGATACTGGAGACTGCCAAGCTCAAAGACTCCCTCCAGGAGATGCTAGAGAAGCAAGAGAAGCAAGAGAAGCTGGTAGCTGAGTCTAAGGCCTATCTGGAAGAAGCCAGGCAACTTCGTGATCTTCACTCTTCCTCCTCCACTGCCTTGCCTGATCTCATAAGGCAGGTAGTGCAGCCCCTTATTGATGAAGTTAAAAAGGGGGAAGAGCAGGCCAGAACTGATCTGGCGAAGACCACTCTGGAGACTCTATTTAGCCATGGGGCGCGCCTGGACCTGCTGAAGAACATTTTGGCCCAGGCAGAGCTGCAGAAGAAGAAGAAGGAAGAGTTGAAATCTCTTACCATGGCGAAGCAGCTGGCGGCAGAAGAGGAGTCCACGGACACAGTGCAGGATCATATGGCTGTTTCTGGACCTGCCAAGAGGAAGATAAGGAAAGTAAAGAAAAGCTTTCTTGAATCTGTCGTTGAAGAGGCATAGAAGAGGTTCAAGGAAGAGACGCATGAAGAGAGGCAAGCCAGAATAAGGAAGAACATAGATGAAGAGCAGAGGCTCCGATATGTTAGGAGGCAGAACAAGAAGACCAGAGAAGCTGGCATCTCTTCTGGTGCCAGTGGATCCAGCCAGAGAAGAAAAACGCTTGTTGAAGTAATGGAGATATTACCTCTCAGGACAGAAGGGTCCTTTGACTTTACTGTGCATGTGCCCCTGATTGAAAGATGGAGAGAGGCAAAGACTTTGTGGTTCATCCATCACTACATCCAAAGGCCCCCACCAGAGGATGATGCTCTCATCAACAGGACGTTTCATTCTTGGATGAAGGCTTACGATGCAGGTCTCTACAAGCAGCTGATGGACCTTGATTACTCTACAAGCAGCTGATGGACTCCATCACTATATCTTCTGTTCTCTTTAGGCACCAGGAACTGATACTTCATAATTCCAGTACGTGAGTGGTTTGTTGGTTGGTTAGTGAGACCCCTTTTGATCAAAGGGAGAGTGGACTTAGGACTTGTTGTCCGAACCACTATAAATCTGGTCCATTTACTGCTTTCATAAATTCTGTCTTAATTCATTTATTTAATGCTCTTATAAAAGATCTTGTGAAAGACATAACCTTTAAAGCTTCCATAAATTAATCTACTTAGTGGGACCAACACCATGCATGCGCCACACATGCATGCGTCGTCCGGGTACGCCTTCTTTAATTCTTCGTTCTTCGTCTCGATCCGGTTACAATTTATTTATAAAAATAAATACTAGATCTAGACTAGTCTATTACAATGATCAAATAAAAATAAAAACAACGAATCTACTCGTGGATTTTCTCACGAGAAGAACGAATCGAATTAAAAATAATTAATTCACATGCATGAAAAAAATAAACATTAAAACCATGACAATTGGATACCTGCAAAAAAGATCTAGCAATTCTACTATCCAATTTATATTTAATGTCTAACAATTTAAATTCCAATTTAAAGATTAGAGCCTGAAACCGTGGCTCTGATACCAGTTGTTGGGAAAATAGGGGTGCCCGGAAACTATTCGGGATTAAATTTAAATACGAATTTAAATACAATTATTACTAGCATGAATTAATCCTAAATAATTCAAATAATAATTCCAACAACAATTTTATCATCATGCATGTTGAATTAATTCACATAAAATCTATGGCGGAATAAACTAAGAAGTTATGTGATTTACGTACCTCTCATAGAATTGGCCTTTGAATAAAACGGGACAATCACAAACGCGCTTTATCAACCCAAAGACCTTCTCAAGTATTTTCCTTTCGCCTTACTCGATCACCGGTGGGAAGTGCTTTCAAGTAATTTAAATAACTAAGGAAAAAGAAAAATATATATGCTCTTAATTTTTCCAACACATGGAATTATGTACTTGGGGATGAAATAATCACCCCCTATTTATAAGAGTAGTGACCGAATTTTCATGTATTTTATGGGCCTGGAGAAAATCTTTTCTTAGTCTCTAAGAAATCTTGAATATATCTCATATATTCTTTTCTCCATAATAAAATATTCCACAAAAATCTTACCCTCCTATTTAATCATGTTATTTTCGAAATTTACAAGAAAGGAATCCAAGATTTGGATCTTCTTGAATATATGAGATAATCTTGTATTCCAAGAATACTTATCTTCCATAATATCTTTCCAAGAAAATCAACAAAATCTTTTCTCTCCTAAATAAGTTATTTTCGAAAATCACAAAGAAAAATCAGCAATATATTTTCTTTTTATTTTAATCACCTTATCATTATTGGGCTACTTAATGGGTTACTTGAGGGGCCTTTAGGAGAATTAAGATTGGACCTCCAATGGACTTCTGAATTTCAATATTGAGCCCCAATATAATTCAGCCCATTAATATTAATTAGTACCACTAATAAATTAATATTGTACTATCCATCTTAATCCATATTACGATAATATAGGCTCCCGGTTATTATTTCCCACTTGCATGATGTGATTCTTGATTCATTCTTGATTCATTCCTAATAAATACTCATATAAATCAATCAAAACACAGGCATTTCAAGCAACAAAATAATAAGTCAAGTGAAATTATTAGGAATGAATCAAGAATCACATCATGCAAGTAATCGAGCTCAAGTTTCAAAGATCGTTCACATGTATACGAACTCACTCCCTCCATCCTACTCATGCAATAACAACAAGAATCACCAAGATCAAACATGGATGTGCACTCAACGATGTGTTTCACTCCCTCACAAGTGTATATTAATAATAAGGGACTCATTCAATCAATCAATCACACATATCAACAGTCATAGGCTTGTAAGCACTCTCAACTTCGACCGTACTCTAGAAATCAATGCCGAATAAAAAGGACTTTATCAAGGTTGTAATGTAGGCTCTTTGGACAGGTGGGATAACCATATGGGATAAGTGACTCAAGTGAATGGAGAACATAAATTTAAATTTCAATACTTCAAGACGAGGATCAAAATACTTTAAACATCTTCGTTCAATACACTTTTCAATTCCTCTACTTTCAATACTTCAATTTTTCTTTTCTCTAACTCATTTCACTTTTTTTCAATCATCACACTTTTCTTTTTCTCACATACATATGAGCTCATTTTCTTCTTTTGCTCATTCTCAATGTTTTTTCTTGCCCACAACTCAAAACTTCATCAAACCCTTCTTTTATCACAACTCAACCAACATAATTCCTTTTCTCAACTCAACTCAATCCCTCCTCATTCACACTTTCCCTATTCTCCACTCAAATTGGGACAAAAAGGTTTAGGAACTTGGAATAGTGTTAAAACGTGCTAGCAAATAAAATAGGCTTAAGGCTCAAACTGGCTAACAAGGGATCAATGTCATTGGTAGGGAAATTTTTGGCTAAGTGACTGAACAAATCAAAGATGGCCTAAGATCACATTCGGCATATCAAACTAGACACAATCAAGAAGCAAGAGCACACACAAGTTCTAGCATCTTCTAAGGTGACTACTCACTCACAAACAAAGAGATCTATTCATGCATCTTAATCTCAAAAGGCTCAATTCTCACGGCTTTTACATTCATACTAGTCTAGTGAATTCTCACTCTCATCACACAAGTACTCAAAAGGAAAACTCGTAAGTACACTAGTTCCCTCTCAAAGCAACTCTAACTCCTATACTCCACACAATAAAATTCCTAACTCAACTTCACAACTCACCCTTCTCATCAAATCGTACTCAAAGATAGCAATCAACAAGCATAAGATGATTGATAGGCATGAAATATGTAGTAACACATCAAATCAATGTCAGCTCAAGGAGCATCTCAAGGCTCAATATATACCCCAAATCAACTCAAAGAGAGGGTGTATGCCCGTGCAATGTAACCATAAAACATATAAACTCCACCCCCCAAACTTCGACCTTGTGAAGCGGTCTAAGTTTGGGGTGGTGGTTACCTCATCCAAGTAATTCAGTTTCTCTCAACAACGTAGCACACTCCCTTGCTTAAGTTCCTTCCCTTTGAATAACTCCATGATTCCTCTTCTCCCTCGAGACAATCCTACAAGCAACTTACTCAAATACGAGGTTAAAACATACGACTCAAAACAACACCCTAATAACATAAACACTCAAAAGCAAATAAAAATGGGCTGCCTCCCATTCAGCGCTATTTTTAAAGTCCTAATGCTGGACCGAGCTCACAGGAGCTTATGGGACATGATACTCAAATTTACCTCTCTTACTCTCATAAGAGTTGTGGTTGAATTCATTTCCTTGATGTCCCTTCATCATGAGTTCATTTGCTTCCTTCTCATCCTCAAGTGGTGGGGGTCTCAACCTCTTCTCACCTTTATCTGGAGAAGTCTTACTAAGCAATTTCTTGAGTTTGGACTTTTTCTTCTTAACTCCCCCTTTCCTTTCCAACTGGACCACATCCACATTTTTCACTTCTTCATCCTTCAACTTCTTCCCTTTATCCCTATCAAAACAATCAAGATCGTAATGCTCATGGGTTAAGTTATCAAGTGAAGGATTATCGAAATCATGAATATAAGAAAGGTTAGAGATAGGAGGTGTGTCTTCAACACAAGGACCAATGACATCCATGCAATAACAGCTCTCATCCTCCTTCGGGTGTTTCATGGCCTCATATAGGGAAATTTTCACCTCTTGATCATCAACTTTCAATGTGATCTTCCCATTCGCCATATCTAACACCATTCCAGCGGTCGCTAAGAACGGTCTTCCCAAGATTAAAGGAACATGCTCATCTTCCTCCATGTCGAGCACTACAAAATCGACTGGAAAAATATGATCTCCAACTTTCACGAGGACGTCTTCAACCACACCCTGAGGTCGAGTAATAGACCGGTTGGTAAGTTGAAGCGTCATCATTATCGGTTGAAGTTCTCCACCTTCCAACTTCTTGAATAACGACAAGGGCATAAGATTAATGCTCGCTCCAAGGTCGCACAACGCTCCCTTCTTGACTCCATTCCCGATATCACATAAGATCATGAAACTCCCGGGATCCTTCAACTTTGGTGGAAGCGCTTTGTGCACTAATGCACTCACCAATTGGTTCAGCTGCACCAACTTGGGCTCATCTACTCGCCTTCTTTTCACTATCAAGTCTTTCAGGAACTTGGCATAATCGGGCATCTGTTCCAAAGCATCATAAAAAGGAATGTTAATATGTAACTTTTTAAACACATCAAGGAATTTAGCAAACTTTTCATCAAGTTTTTTTTCATAAACCGCTGTGGATATGGGACGGGTATCACCGATTTGGGTACCCCACATTCGTCTCGCTCGGTCTCCTTCACATTCTTCCTTGCTTCCTTTGCCTTCTTCCACTTTGGGACTCTCTCAACCTCCTCAATTTCTTTACCCTTCTGGGACTCATCCATATCTTTACTTCTCTGAATCCCTTCATCCTCAACCCCTTTCACAAATTCTACCTCCTCACTCTTTTCTCCTTCTATCTCACCCTCTCCTTGAGGCGTCTCAGAATCAGCAGGCATCTAGGGACCATCATAGTTGGTTCCACTTCTAAGATGGATCGCCTTGCATTGCTCTTTCGGGTTCCCCTCCGGCATAGAAGGATATTTACCCGGCTCTCTTCCCAATGATTTTGCAATCTGGCTTATCTGAAACTCTATGGAAGTGAACCACCTATTGTTCTCTTGTTGAGTTCTATTCCAGTCCATGTCTCTCTTTTGGAGTTCTTGATCATGCTGATCATCTTTTTTATGCAACTCTTTCACATCATACTCCAATGAGGACAATCTCTTGCTTCCTTCCTCCACCTTCTGAAGGATAGCTCTCAACATCTCCTCAGTTGAGGCACCACTTTCTCCACCCGGGGGTTTTGAACCTGGATCAACACCTGGAGGAACTGAGATTCTGCCATTCGGATTGGCATATGAGAAATTCTCATTCTTCCTCCATTGGTTCTGAGGAGGCTGCTGGCCTCCTTGATATCCTTGGTTGTTCCTCCATTGATTTTGAGAAGGTTGTGGACCAGTTGGTACAAATGGTTGGTCATAAGAAGGCCGTCCAAATTGATTGCCACCTTGTGGATACCCGCCTTGGTTATAATTAGACCTTTCCATGTAGTTGGCCTCATCTTGCTGACTCGTGGGTTGGTCCACTTCCTCACTCACTCCGGTATTCCCTCCAACCAGATTTTGTCCCATCTCGAGGTTACTTATCTTCTCCATCATTTCCATCAACAACTTCCTCGTTCCCTCATTCTCCTCCAACTGATAAGCTCTCTGAAATTCTAGGTTCTCGTTCCATTGCCCCGCATTTGTGACAATATTATCAACGATCTCTCTACATCTAGCTGTACCGTGATTCAGAAATGCTCCACTAGCGCATGCATCAAGATGGGCTTGACCAGCCTTGCTGGCTCCACTGTAGAAGAAAGTCATGATATCCTCCTCATTGTACACATGATGCGGGCACTCAATTAACATGTTAGAGTATCACTCCCACGCCTGACGTAAGTCCTCTCCTGGCTTTTGGCGGAAAGAAGAGATCTCTATCCTTGCTCTAATGGTTCTAGATGGAGGGTAGAATTACTCGAGGAATAGACGCTCAAGCTCGGCCCATATGGTTACACCTCCCCGTGGGAGCGTGTTATCGTACCACTCCTTTGCTATTCCCATTAAAGAGAATGAGAACAGCCTGAGCCTCTTGGCATCTTCAGGCATGCCATTATAGTTGAAAGTCGAAGCAATCATCAAAAAACTCCTCAGATGAGTATGAGGATTCTCCTTCCCGACCTCCCCCTTGAATTGATTCTCTGTGAGTAGCTTCAGGATTCCTGGGGAAATTGAGAAGTTGTTGGCCTCTACCGGAGGTAATGCCACTCCATCATAATACCGTTGCAGTTGTACCGCAAACTTTCCTCGAATAACCATGTTCTGATCGGCGTTCTGAGGAACATGCTGAGGATAGTCGGGTGGTATAGGTACTTGCTGGCTGGTGGTTGGTTATAAACAAGAGGTGGAGGATACGGGTATGGTGGGTAAGGATATGGTGGTTATGGGTATGGATACGGTGGGTTATTATGTGGGTAAACAGGGTTGTTCTGAGGATTTTGGACAAAGTTGTGAGCTGGATTGTTTTGATTGTGTGCCCCCGGGTTTTGGCTCTGACTTTCCCCTGACGGAACTTGATTCTTACTGCCATTCCCTCCAGTGCCCGCAACCCGGTCCACTGCCTGGTTAAACTCACCTGCCGCATTATCCAACTCATTACTGATGTCCATGTTATCGTTCTCTCCTTCGGCAATATTCATCCTTCTTAAGAAGGTTCGGTTTCTTCTTGCTATTGTCTCAGAATCAAGCTATATTCTCTCTTCACTCGTTTCTCCTTGCGAGCGTGTTTTCATAAACCTGAAACACTAATAAAAGAATAAAAACGCAACTGCCGAACACGTAAGAATTAACAGAAAAATAAAGCACTCACTACTAACTACTAAGCTATCTACAAGTCCTATTCAAATGACATACATCACCATCTCCGGCAACGGCGCCATTGACTTGAACCGAAAATACTAACTTTCTACTAGTAATTTCCCCGCAAGCGTACGAGTTCACTGTAGTATAAGTAGGTATAGCGACAAAGTATATCGTACCTCGGGATGGTTTATATGCGAATAGATCCCTGAAGATCTACGCGTCGTAATTAATATGAGTGTATGTTTTTTAGTTTTTGAAAAGAAAATATAATCTAAACTAAATTACTCTACGAATGCAAAAAGGAAAGTTAAACTAAGAACGTAAAAGTGTGTTTTCGAATATGTGAAGGTGATGCTCAGGATAGGAATTCATACGTATACTAACGGAGCAGGTACATAATCAAAATAACCGTGACGTTCAAGAAATAACCTAAGTAAAAGGTTGTAAGATGAAAGCTCAAGAATTCAACCCCTAAAACTTTATCCTATCAATCAACTTCACTAATCCACTAACAAGTTAATAGATCGTGCTTAATTAAAGAGACCCTAATTTAACTAAGGTGATGCGGTCGTCCTCCCTAGATAAACCGGTAGATTAATTAACCCCTTCTAAACCCTCTCGTTAAGTCTACTAGTTTTTAAAGAGTGATAAGGTCGTCCTCTCTCTAACACTTTTCGAATAAAATTCAAAGGTAAAGTTTAGATTGATTTTAAGAATTCATTAATTAAGAGAATTAAAACTAAACATCACGTGTTCCCCTAATTATGTACCCACATCCTACTTCTACGAGTTCATCCTACCCCAAGCATGCAAGGGTTTTAGCTAGACATGATTTGAACGGTAACAAAAATAATTAAACACGCAACAAATGAAAACATAGTTAATTGAAGTGAAAAACTAACAAGCATGAACTAGGGTTTTGATAGAAAGAATTTAATCTTAGAAAGAATATTAATTAAAGATGGAATTAAAAGTCTCACATAACACGTGTTGCAAAACGAAAGAAAGAAGTCCAAAAATCTAAGTCTAAACAATGAATTCGTAACGTAGAAACCTCGATTATACGTAAAATAAGCTTGCTCGAACTCTCAGTGCTCTTCTCTCTCCAAAAACTAACTCTATGCGTGAAGTGGTACTCAAAATCGTGTTCGAAAGGGGTATAAATAGGTAACGGGTCGAATCGGGAGTTAATGGGCCAAATCCTTGCTTGCTCGAGCACAACTCGTGCACTATGTGCACGAGCACAATCCAATTGTGCGCTCAAAACTTCCAGAGACCAAAAAGTACACGAGTACTCGAGCTCGTGCACTAGGTGCACGACTTGATGTTGCTCAAGCACTATGCACGAGCGCTCGTGTACTAGGTGCACGACTTGGTGTTGCTCGAGCACTATGCTCGACCACTCGTGCACTGTGTGCACGAGTTCTTCTCGCTTGTGTACTCCAATGATACTTTTGCTCCTTCGAACTAATACTTTTCGTATTTCTTCGATATCTTCTCATCCGGGCATCCGTTTGAGTCGATTCAAAGTCCTACGAACTCCTCTTTTCACCCTCTATCCATCTATGAGTATTAAAAAGACAAATTCATTAGTTTATGAAAATGATACTCAACTGACTCTAAATACTCATATAAATCAATCAAAACGCGGGCATTTCGAGCTATAAATTCTGACAATTTCACGCCTAATCAGCGCTCGAGCGGGTCCGTTCGAGTGCCATGTCTTTCCAGTGCATAGTGGCCGCTCGAGTAGCAATGGTCGAGCGCCTAGCGCTCAAGTGGTGTGGTCGAGTGCCTAATTTGTCTAGTGAGCTAGGGGCGCTCGAGTGGTGCTCAAGCATCTCCTTTTTGTGGTAAATGATACTTTTCTTCACTCGAACTAATACTTTTCGTATTTCCTTCATATCTTCTCATCCGGGAGTCCGTTTGAGTTGATTCAAAGTTCTACAAACTTCGTTTTTCACCCTATTTTCTAAAATGAACACCAAAGAGGCAAATTGATGAGTTTATGCAAATAGTACTCAAATAACTCTAAATTCTCACAAAAAACACTCAAAATATGGGCTAATCGGGCAACAAAACATCACAATTTCACATCTAATCACATTTGTCTAGTCCAGATGCTCCCCTCTGGAAAGAAGCTATAAACAACGAAAATTGAGTCCACATGCACAACCATACATGGGAGTTAGTTAATCTTCCAACGGGTTGTAAGCCTTTGGGATGTAAATGGATCCTAAAGAGGAAGTATAAGGCTGATGGATCAGTTGATTAGTGGCAAAGGGGTTCAGACAGAGAGAAGGATACAATTTCTTCGATACCTACTCTCTTATTACAAGAATTACGTCCATTAAAGTGTTGATTGGTATGGCAGCATTTCATGACCTTGAGATACACCAGATGGACGTAAAAATGGTGTTCCTAAATGGGGAGTTAGACGATGAGATCTACATGGAACAACCAGAAGGGTTTGTTGTGCCTGGTCAAGAAAAGAAGGTGTGCAAAGTTGTTAAATCCTTGTATGGACTTAAACAAGCACCTCTAAAATGGCATAAGATTTGATAGTGTGATGTTATCAAATAGCTTTAAAACGAATGAGTGTGACAAATGTGTGCACATAAAAAGCACACCAAAAGAATTTGTGATAGTTTGTCTATACGTGGATGACATGCTCATTATATGGAGTAATTATGACTTGATCGTGAATACTAAGAACATTTTGAAAATAAATTTCGATATGAAGGATATGGGTCTAACTGGCGTCATACTAGGGATGAAGATCTCTAGGACATCTAATGGAATTATCTTAATACAAGCTCATTATATTGACAATGTGCTTAAGAAATTTGATGTGTTTGACGTTTCCCCGGCTAACACACTGATTAGACGTGAAATTGTGATGTTTTGTAGCCCGATTAGTCCATATTTTGAGTATTTTTATGAGTATTTAGAGTTAATTGAGTAACATTTTCGTAAACTCATTAATTTGCTTCTTTGGTGTTCATAGTAGGAAAGAGGGCAAAAAGTGGAGTTTGTAGGACTTTTAATCGACTCAAACGGACTCCCGGATGAGAAGATATAGAAGAAATACGAAAAGTATTAGTTCGAAGAAAAGTATCAATTAGTGCAAAAAGAGAAGCACTCGAGCAACAAGTGCTCGAGCACAAGAGCTCGAGCGCCCCAAACGTTCTGTGAAGACTAGGCGCTCGACCTGAGCATGCTCGAGTGTGAGACGCTCGAGTGGGGTGAGCTCGAGCGACACCTGAGTTCTGTGACCGAAGAACGCTCTACCGGAGAGGGCTCAAGCGCCAGGCGCTCGAGCGAGAGCCCAACTCGAGCGCCCTAGACGAATTTTCAACCATATCATATAAATATCCATCTCAAGCCTATTTTTAGATATCTACACTCGTTTTTCGAAGGGGAAGAGCTTGAGAACGTGATTTTGAGAGTTGGCAAGGATTTCAAGTTTGTAATCGAGGTTTTTATCGTACGACTTCATTCGATTAATTAATACTTTGAACGGATTGGATTTATCTTTTTGTTTCTTGAATTCTTTGATACTTAGACCTAATTTCCTAAATTTTATAGAATTGATTTTGAGACTTGATTTAATTAATTTCATAGATAGTTGATGTTCTTGAATTTCTTGATTTCTATAATTATGTTTATGATAGTTGATCTTGTTATTGCTTTTATTCTCATAATCACCATGTTAGGCTAGAACCCTTTTATGTTTAGGATATGATGAACTAGTAGAATTTGGATGTTGGTATGTAATTAGGATAATTCGTGATGTATAGTTTAAGTTCTCTTAATTATTGAATAATTCTAATAAACTCTAGAATAATCATGGAATTAAGTACTAAAATTGTTAGAGAGGAGACGACCGCATCACTCTTTAATAACGAATATTCTTAAGTAGAGGGTTTTTAAAGGGGTTTATAATCAACCAGTTTATCTAGGGAGGATAGCCGCATCACCTTAGTTAGATTAGAGCCTCAATAATTAAGCACAATTCATATAATTTAATTAGTGAGTTAGTGAAGTAAGTTATTAGAACTAAGTATTGAGATTAATTCCGAGCTTTTATTCTTTCAATTCTTTGTGCTAGATTAGGGAAGTTGATTTCCTAGTCTTAGTACACTTAGGATTTTCACTTGAACATCACAATTATTTTAGTTATCGTACCAACTCCGTTAGTATACGTAGGGATTCCTATTCCGAGCATCACCATCATATTTGCACTTCAACCCGGAGTTAAATTAGTTTTATTTCTGTTCTTAGAATATAATCAGTAGAATATAGCTTAGCGGTAGTATAAACCAAAATCGCATTCATATTAGCTACAACACATACATTTCCAGGGATTTATTCGCATACAAACTTTCCCACGGGTTCGATACTACTTGGTCCATATACTTGCATATACTACAGTGATCTCATACTCTTGTGGGGTAACAACTAGTAAAGTTAGTATTTTACGATCAAGTCACACACCTGTAGATTTAAGTCTGCACTTAGCCTAAAATAGAGAGGACCAAGTATCTCAACTGAAGTATGCAAGAATTATCGAAAGTTTGATGTACTTAACGAATTGTACACATCCTGATATAGCATACTCAGTCAGTAAGCATAGTAGACTCACAAGTAATCTTAACGAGGATCATTGGAAAGCACTTATAGGAGTACTTAGGTATTTAAAACATACCGCAAGTCATGGAATCTTGTATACAAGATATACAGTTGTGTTAGAAGGATACACATATGCAAATTGGATATCTGATACAAAGGACTCCAAGTCCACCAGTAGTTATGTGTTCACTATTGGTGGAGGAGTAGTGTCATGGAAATCCTCTAAATAAACATGCATAACTCGTTCAACAATGGAATTGAATTTTATTGCATTGGACAAGGCTGGTGAAGAAGCAGAATGACTTTGAAATTTCTTAGAGGATATCCCTTGTTGGACTAAACATGTGCCTCCTGTGATGATACATTGTGATAGTATGTCGGCTATTGGGAGGGAACAAAGTCACATGTACAACGGTAAGTCTCATCACGTACGAAGGAGATATAATACTGTTAGACATTTGATCTCAACTAGAGTAATCTCCATTGACTATGTGAAGTCAAAAGAAAATATTGTGGATCCGCTAAAAAAAGGCATTAATAGTGATCATATGTATAATTTGGTAAGGGGAATGGGGTTAAAACCCACACATTAAAGGGTGTTCATAGCGAAAACTCGTCCATGCTGACTGGAGGATCCCAAGAACTTGGTTCAACGAGACAACTAAGTTATGAAGCACCCATGTATGCACTTGAAAATTATTTTTTCAATCCCGTTCTCGAACCCATTCAAGTGCAATTTTGCATCTTTGATAGCCTTTAGGTGCAGTAAAACCTGCTGACGTGTGGTAAGGATAAGCTTAACGATTTTTAATGATTCCTATATCCTAAGGGTGGAGTATTGCAGGGTACTCTTGATAGGAGATCACCTATATAAGCGTTGAGGTGTGGCTGCTTCAGACTGAAGGTTTCAATACATGCTTATGAATCCAAGATATGGTCCAGGACTGAATTGGACAATAATGTGAGAATGAAAAAAGGTATTAGAATCGTTGTTGTGTGAATTTCATTATTTTGGTTTACACAAAAAACCGACCAGTTCAAGACATCGTGTTCACTGAGTGGCGAGTAAATCCGATGGCATCTCACTAAGGAAGGTTCAAAGCCTAAAACTACCTATCCCAATGCAGTAACGGTTCGTCGGAACTTTCTTAGGTCGTCACATTCATTAGTATCATTCGTATGGGGGATTGTTGGAAATTGGTTTAGAATTTGGATAATTGGCCCAAATTTGAAAATTTTTAATTTGATGTTCTGTTTATGGAAAATGGAAATAAATTGCAAATTAGTAATCTACGTTAGGAGTAGACGAATTTGGTGTATTAATTTTCTCAAAACCAATTTCGGGTGAATGAGATATTAATACATGAAGTTGGGAATTTATCATGGAAATTCCTAAGTTGAAGAGGGAAAATGTGGAGAAGTAAGAAAAATGGAATCCTTGTCCCACATTGAAAAATTGGAAGAAAATTATCTTTCATATAAGTAGACTTGTGTGATAGATATGTAATCTTGACTAAGTCTAAGTGGTGGTTCGGGCTAACCCAAAGACTCTTGATTCACACTTGCACGGACACACGCACGTCACACTTAGTCACATTGTACGCTTTAGAGGTGCACTTTGCATGTACACATCGTCGCGAGGAGCTATAGACGCGATCGAGGGCTCAAATTGATTCTGGTCGAAAGATTGCAACCTTATTCGAAGTATTTGGGTCATTCCAAAAGATACAAATAAGTCTTCTGCATTCAAAACCCTCCAAAACATTCTAGCATTCTAAGTTTTGCATTAGAGTCGAGTCAAAGAAAGTTTTGGATATCCGAGTTCATTCACCGATAACTTTTGATTTGTAGTACAACGATCGAGAAGTTCCAAAGTCGTGTTATCTTGGGGACGATTGCCATTGATATCGTATTGCACCGAAGTACCGTGTAATATCGTCTTACGGAGAAAAGGTCTAACTCTTGCCTCGACTTACTATCCTTATTAAAAGTCAGTGTTCGTCTTTTCATCTTCGTCTACACATACCCTTAATTTCCAACAAATTCCTCCATTATCTTCATGTTATCCTCCTTGGTAATCTCCCAACAAACCTTAAAGAATTTGAAATTAAACCCATCGGGACCTGGTCTCTTCGAACTATCGCAATTCCAAATAGTCTGTTTAACTTCATCTTCACAAAAAAGGGCAGTGACCATATTATTGTCAGGCTCCAGTAGTTTTTTTTTTGCTGCAATTCCTATCCAGGATAGGTCTAGTTACAGGCCTTTTCTTGATTTGTTCTGTAAAAAACTCTCTAACCCCATATTTCACCAGCTCAACGTGATCTACCCATATACCATCGAAGTACAATCCCACAATCTCGTTGGCTTTCCATCTTTGAACAATTGCTCTGTGAAAGTGGCTAGAATTCACATCCCCCTCCCATAGCCAGTTTATTCGAGCCTTTTGAGTATACGTGTTATGTTTGTCATTCAGGTTTTTAAAGAGCTCTGTAGTGACTACTCTTCATCGTTGTGCCTTAAAATATGCAAGCCTTTGCAAGTCGTCTAACGAATAAAGCTCAGATATTTCCCGTCTAAGTTTCTCGATATTCGATTCTATATTACCAAACACGTCGCAGTTCCAACATTTGAGGAATTCTTTTAGAGCTTTCAATTTATTTTTTAATACAAAACCTGACCATCCGACTGTTGGGTCATTCCTCCAAGATCGAGCAACCATTTCTAAAAAATTTGGATGATCAACCCACGAATTTATAAATCTGAACTGCTTCGGCCCCCAATTCACACTTTTGGTCTCCAAATAGATAGGGTTGTGATAAAAAAAAAGGCCATGGGAGACCCCTCTGTGTTGAGTTCGGCCAGTTTAGGAGCTAAATTCACAAGAATCATGTCCCCTCTACTCTTGCTCTTTCCGTTTGGTTTGTACCACGTAAATTTCCTCTCGTGTAATGGTAAATCCTCTAAATTTGTATCACTAATGAACTCATCAAAAGCTATAATATCACTTCTATTGACAATATTATTTGTTCCGCTCAATTCATATTCGAATTTAATTGAATTGAGGTCCCCTGCCAAACATATGCACACACCTACATTCAGTTGTAAGATACTGCCAAGTCAGTCCCAGAGATCTAATCTCTCATCTAAAGGGCAATGAGCGTAGACATTAACAATACAACACCTTGTTCTTTACACACCCCAGAAGCCATTAACTATCATAACGCCACTCATATGCCACCAGCTTGAAACAATGAATTTATTCGGTACCACAACGTTATAATCTCCCTAGATCTCCCAATAGTTTCCCTTGCCACCCAACCACAATTATTATTTCCCAATTTTTTTTCACAAATACCATCATCAACTACTTCCAGCTTAAGACTTTTGAATACAAAACATATCAATTTTATATATGCTAACTAAAATTTTGAACCTCCTTCCTCTTCACCCTACTCTCAACTCCCCTTATATTAAAAGACAGTGGTCTCATGAGGAAACAAAAGAAACTCTCTCCTTGCCTTTGGACCCAAGAGCACATACCTGAATTGTTTGGTTCGCTAGAATTGTCACCATAGTCTCGTCATGCCCAATCATCCCAATTTTCTTTCCGAAATCCCAAACTGCATTTTCTTTCAATTCGAGGTTCTTTGCTGGTAACTCCATCATCTTACGTTTATTTCTATTTCTCAGACCGTTATTAAAATCTCTGACGTCTTCTTCCGAAATCATTACCCCATGAACTCCGACAACAATTCATGCTCTTGTTGCTTGGACTTACGCCCATCTTTTTTTTTTCTTTTTTAGATGTGAATCTCTTTCCCACATCAAGTAAATCAGCATCTTTTTCCTTGTATTGTCTAGGCATACTTGTAGTTTAGAAAATAGTTTTGACTGCGGAAATAATAATTCAAAATTAAAAATTACAACTCGAATAACTTGTTACAAGGAGAGAAAAAAAAAACTTCAGCAGTGACGAGTCGAGGAAGCCCTCTTCCTGCAAGATAAAATTTCCCCGGTAGTGCTCTTCGGTCTTGGAAATTTGCCCCCAAAGGTAAAACATCACTAACGTCTCCAAGAGTGTAGCACCATAGGTCTTGGAGCTCCGGCGAATAAAACGAGCGCTTCGAACTGGACTGGCTCTTAAGACTCTATATGCAGAGAGACAGAGGGAGAGGAGAAGATTTCTGAATGCGCGGCCAGGCAAATGCATGAGGACGCTATTTATAGGTGAACCTCCACTCAATGCGGAAGGAAAAACCGCGTGGGCATTAAATGCGGACGCGTTTTCGTTGGTGGCAAGTTGACCCAGAACGCGTTTCCTTAAATCACGCTGGTAACGTCCTACGAATTTAGCACACGTGATTTATGTGCTCTTATGAAGTATCTGACGATCCGGTTGACCTCTCTAACCGGGTGGGTCCTGAACCGAATCGATCCAAAATCTGTGGACCCGATATCCTAATTTTTTGTTCTCCAAAAAATTAGATACCCACTGGGCCCAAGGCTCAAAGTCCACCCAAAGTCCAATTGCCAAGGACCAAGACCAAGACCAAGTCCAAGGCCACGGGTACGGGCGCGGGCGCGGCGCGGCTCGGCGCGCGCGCGCGTGTGGCAACTTTGACTGACTAGCAATCAACTACAATTTATTATACTTCATTATTCCCATACTAATATCATGTATATTAGTATTCTAAAAATCCAATGTGGGATGAATTAAATGACTCATTTAATTCCCAAAATTAGGCGTTGTACCTTTCGACTTCCGATTCAATTTCTCACTCACCGGAAATCGGTTTTGCGAGTATGAATACACCATTCTCATCTACTCTGAGAGTAGAACGCTCATGTAACAATTAATTTTCGAGAAATTAATTTCAACACCCAAAATTAATTGGTCAACTATTAAAGTCTCAAATAAACTTTAATACCAATTAATTATAAAATAATACCACCAACCAATTTTCTCTAAAAATCCCCTACATGAGTGGAAATTGAACCTATAGACATGCAGACTCACAGTCCAGTTCAAACATAAAATATTATTGCATTTGGATAGGTAGTTTGTGGCTTTGAACCTTCCATAGTCAAGCATTACCAAGTACACCGGCAGCCTGGTGGACACATTGCCTTGAACCATTCTGCCTTGGTGTGTACTTAGATAGTAGTACTGACACAATAATATCTCTACGCTTATTTCTTGTTCTCACGTTTTTGTCCGTTTCGGCCATGGACACCCTTTGGATTCATAAGTGTTTAAAATCCACTGATATTTGAGGCGGCCTCTCACCTCACACTTACATAGGTGAACTCCTCTTGAGTATCCCGTAATACTCCGTACCCCACATGGACTTAGGATTCATTAAAAGTCGTATAGACTTAGCCTGTACCACATACGGGTTCTCACTTGGTGTATTGTCCTATAAGGAATGGTCGGGTTACCAAGTGTATTCTCTAACTTCCACAACTTAGTTTTCCCGTTGAACCAAGATCTTGGGATCTCCAGTCAACTTGGTTGGGTTACCACTGCTTCAGTTTACTTTGTGGATTTTAGACCCATTCCTTCTGACAGTTTACACAATTGATCTCGATATATACTCTTAGTTAACGGATCCGCAAGATTATCCTTAGACCTCACATAGTCTATTGACATCACACCACTTGAGATCAATTGTCTCACGGAATTATGTCTACGACGAATGTGTCTAGACTTTCCGTTGTACATGTCACTTAAAGCCCTACCAATTGCGGCTTGACAGTCGCAATGTACCATTATCGTAGGTACGGGTTTATCCCAACATGGAATATCCTCGAGGAAATTTCGAAGCCACTCTGCTTCTTCACCAGCTATATCCAAAGTTATGAATTCTGATTCCATGGTGGATCGGGCTATGCATGTTTGCTTAGTCGATCTCCAGGACACAACCACTCCTCCTATAGTGAATACAAATCCACTAGTGGAGAATGACTCTTTAGTGTCTGAGATCCAATTAGCATCGCAGTACCCTTCAAGTACAGCAGGACACCTAGTGTACTGTAGCCCAAAGTCGAGAGTATACTTTAAGTACCTCAAGACTCTCCTGAGTGCATTCCAATGCTCATTGCTTAGATTGCTTGTGAATCTACTAAGTTTATTCACCGCACATGCTATATCGGGACGCGTACAATTTGAAATGTACATTATGCTACCGATAACTCTAGCATAATCTTGTTGAGCTACAGGACTACCTCTATTTTTGCTCAAATGCACACTCATGTCCAATGGGGACTTTGCAGGTGGATCATCAAAGGCATTGGACTTCTTTAGCACTTTCTCTACATAGTGAGATTGTGTTAAAGATATACCATTCGATATCCTGCTGATCTTGATTCCTAGAATCACGTCAGCAATACCCAAATCTTTCATGTCGAAGTTTCGACTTAACATGCGTTCCGTACTAATGAGTAAATCATGATCATTACTCATAATGAGCATGTCATCAACGTATATACACAATATGACAAATCCTTTCGGTGTACTTTTCACGTACATACATTTGTCACACTCATTAATACGAAAGCCATTTGATAACATGGTGCTATCAAATTTCAAATGTCATTGTTTTGGAGCTTGCTTAAGTCCATACAACGACCTTACTAGTTTGCACACCTTTTTCTCATTTCCAGGTGCTACAAACCCTTCTGGTTGATCCATATATATATCTGTATCCATTTCACCATTTAGAAACGCAGTTTTAACATCCATTTGGTGAATTTCGAGATTGTGCAGAGCAGCAATCGCGATTAGCACCCTAATGGAAGTAATCCTCGTTACAGGTGAATAGGTATCAAAGAAATTGTACCCTTCGATTTGTTTGAACCCTTTGGCCACTAAGCGGGCTTTGTATTTTTCAAGCGACCCATCCGCTTTATACTTTCTTTTAAGGATCCATTTGCATCCTAAGGGCTTGCAACCTTGTGGGAGATCAACCAACTCCCACGTGTGGTTTTGCATGATAGAGTCGATTTCACTGTTAATAGCCTCTTGCCAGAGCGGAGCGTCTGGCCTAGATAGAGCGTCTTTGATAGTCCTCGGTTCCTCTTCCAACACGTAAGTGATGAAATCGGGACCAAAGGTTTTAACTATCTTAGCTCTCTTGCTGCGTCGTAACTCGCCACTATCTTGAGTGGACGGACCAGCATCCTCATCAACCTCCTCATTTCGAGGTCTTTTGGTTGATAGTTCATCTTCCTTGGTCTTGCAAGGAAAGATGTTTTCAAAAAACACAGCATTTCTCGATTCTATATAAGTGTCTTCTGTCATATCGGGAACTTCTGATTTGTGAATCAGAAATCGATAGGCAATACTATTCAATGCATACCCAATAAATATGCAATCAACCGTTTTAGGGCCGATTTTAACTTGTTTAGGTAGAGGCACTTCAACCTTTGCTAAACACCCCCACACTTTGAGGTATTTATACGATGGTTTCCGCCCCTTCCACAATTCATAAGGAGTCGTATCTTTACTCTTATGTGGAATTTTGTTCAAAATGTGGTTAGCCGACAGAATGGCTTTCCCCCACAAGTTTTGCGGTAAACCGGAGCTAATAAGCATAGCATTCATCATCTCTTTGAGTGTTCGGTTCTTTCGTTCCGCAACACCATTAGATTGAGGTGAGTAAGGAGCAGTAGTTTGATGTATGATTCCGGATTCGGAGCATATCTTCTCAAACGGTGCTACATACTCTCCTCCTCTATCACTCCGAACCATTTTGATTCGTCTATTCAACTGGTTTTCCACTTCACTTTTGTACAGTTTAAAAGCGTCTAACGCTTCATCCTTACTGTGCAAAAGATAAACATGGCAAAACCTTGTACTATCATCTATGAAAGTGATGAAGTACTTCTTCCCACCTCTAGTTTGTACGATTTTAAGTCACACACATCAGTGTGAATTAATTCTAGAGGTTCTGAGTTCCTTTCAACCGAAGGGAAAGACAACTTCGTCATCTTAGCTTCTACACAAATTTCGCATTTGTTATTTAAATCGACATTCTTTATGTCTAGTAAATTTAAACTTACTAGTCATTTTATCGATTTAAAATTTACATGTCCCAATCTGCAGTGCCATAAATTTGAAAACTCAACGATATAAGAAGAAATAGAAGCTTCTTTATTCATAACAGATTTCCCCTTGGGGTGTACAACAATGGCACTCATCTTAAACAGACCAGCATAGACATATCCACGACCTAGATACACTGAGAACTTGCAAAGAACAACCATATTAGACTCAAATACAAGTTTGAAATTATTCTTCACTAGTACAGAGCCAAAGATGAGGTTCTTGCGAATGTCCGGGACATGCAGGACATCTCTCAGTGTGATATTCTTCTCACTGGTCAGCTTCAGAACAACGTTGCCAACCCCAGCCACCTCAGACGTGGCTTGATTCCCCATGTGCAGCTTTCTCCCATTGGCTAGCTCATAGGTCGAGAAAGCATTCCTGTCAGAACAGACATGAAAGGTAGCCCCTGTATCAATGAACCACTCATTTGGGTTGCCCACGAGGTTTACTTCAGTGGTCACCACAGCAAGGTCCTCTTCAGTGAACTCCCCTTCGACCACGTTCGCATTGGACTGCTTGCCTTTGCCTTTGTCATCTTTCTTCGGGGCCTTGCAGAATCTTGCAATGTGGTTTGACTTTCCACAGTTGTAACAATCACCCGTAAATTTGGGTCGAGTTACAACTGGTTGTTTGCCTTTGTCGGAATTTGGCCTCTTGCGCTTCTTTGATTCCATCAAATTCGCTTTGGCCTCTTCCTGACCCTTGTTCCTTTCCATGCCACCCTCGCGAATCTGAAGTTTGCCTATGACCTCTTGCAAGGTCATACTCTTCTTCTTCAGCTTCAAGTGGCTTTGAAACTCCTTCCAGCTTGGAGGCAGTTTCTCAATTACTGCAGCGGCTTGGAAAGCGTCTGGCAGTATCATTCCTTCTGCAGCAATGTCATGTAGAATCAACTGGAATTCTTGAACTTGTTCGACAACAGACTTCGAGTCCACCATCTTGAAGTTCAAGAACTTCCCAACCAAGTACTTCTTAGTACCAGCATCCTCGGTCACATATTTAGCCTCCAAGGAATTCCACATTTCCTTGGCCGTTTTGCACTTCTGGTAGACACTGTACAAAGCATCTGTCAGACCACTCAGAATGTAATTCTGAGCATAGAAGTCGTGTTCCCACCAGCGGGCACGAACTTCCTCATTCTGCACATCATTCTCAACGATCGCAGGCGGGTCCTCAGTAAGGAACCTCGCCAACCTCAAGGTGGTCAGAAAGAACAGCATACGCTGTTGCCACCTTTTGAAGTTTTTACCCGAAAACTTTTCGGGTCTCTCACTTTGGACCACAAAAGGTTTCGAATTGTCAAAAGGGAAAGGGCTCACCACTGAGGGATTTGAAGTTTGCCCAAAATGGACAGTTACAGGGGGAATGGGGGTAGTGGTGCCCTGGGGAGTGGGGTTACCAGGAGGAACAACAGTGTTTCTCTGGTTAGCAGACTCCGAATTGTTATTTCCGTCAGTCATTTTGAAAACAGAAAAAGATTTTGTCTTGCGATTGTAGTTTAGAAAATAGTTTTGACTGCGGAAATAATAATTCAAAATTAAAAATTACAACTCGAATAACTTGTTACAAGGAGAGAAAAAAAAAACTTCAGCAATGACGAGTCGAGGAAGCCCTCTTCCCGCAAGACAAAATTTCCCCGGTAGTGCTCTTCGGTCTTGGAAATTTGCCCCCAAAGGTAAAACGTCACTAACGTCTCCAAGAGTGTAGCACCACAGGTCTTGGAGCTCCGACGAACAAAACGAGCGCTTCGAACTGGACTGACTCTTAAGACTCTATATGCAGAGAGACAGAGGGAGAGGAGAAGATTTCTGAAACCTCCACTCAATGCAGAAGGAAAAACCGTGTGGGCATTAAATGCGGATGCGTTTTCGTTGGTGGCAAGTTGACCCAGAACGCGTTTCCTTAAATCACGCTGGTAACGTCCCACGAATTTAGCACACGTGATTTATGTGCTCTTATGAAGTATCTGACGATCCGGTTGACCTCTCTAACCGAGTGGGTCCTGAACCGAATCGATCTAAAATCTGTGGACCCGATATCCTAATTTTTTGTTCTCCAAATTTTTTGTTCTCCAAAAAATTAGATACCCACAGGGCCCAAGGCCCAAAGTCCACTCAAAGTCCAATTGCCAAGAACCAAGTCCAAGTCTAAGTCTGCGGGCGTGGCGCGCTCGCTCGCGCGTGTGTCAACTTTGATTGACTAGCAATCAACTACAATTTATTATACTTCATTATTCTCATACTAATATCATGTATATTAGTATTCTAAAATCCAATGTCGGATGAATTAAATGACTCATTTAATTCCCAAAATTAGACGTTGTACCTTTCGACTTCCGATTCAATTTCTCACTCACCGAAAATCGGTTTTGCGAGTATGAATTCACCATTCTCATCTACTCTGAGAGTAGAACGCTCATGTAACAATTAATTTTCGAGAAATTAATTTCAACACCCAAAATTAATTGGTCAACTATTAAAGTCTCAAATAAACTTTAATACCAATTAATTATAAAATAATACCACCAACCAATTTTCTCTAACAATACTATTGTCTCCTCATTGCTCATACACTCTATTTCGGCTCCCTTATAAATTTATTATTTTTATTTGGTGTCATCTAAGTTTCGTGTCATCTTCTAAAGAAGAGCAAATTCTTCTGGTAAATTTCTTCAAATTTGCCCCATTTGTGAACATATGCGTTTATGATTATGATCGAGACCCAATTTCATGAAAGTCGAATTTGGTAATATATATGATTTTCTTATATATTTATTTTTGTTTTAATTTTGTGACTTAATTGAGTTTCTCTGAGTTTACAGTTACTTTGAAATTTGATAACTTTTATTTTTTTATTTATATAACTTATGCTTTAGTTGGGGCAGGGCTCTGCTGGAGGAGTAATTGAGATACATATGAAGAATTTACCGATAGAAGGAATGTCAACAAATGGAAGCCAAATGATGACCACGGACGATTTTGAATGAGATTATGGATTGTTTTAATTAGTATGTACGTTTTTTAAGGTATTATATATAAAAATATATAAATAAACAGACTTATCATTGACGAATCGCACCTTAATTTTTTTTTAAAAAATAGTATCACCGGACCCGTATCGTATCGCTCCTGCACTCCCGCACCTGTGCAACATAGGGTATTACTTATTACTTCTTGGGGTATTACTGATTTTTACTTGAGGTATTACTAATTTCTGCTTAGGATATTTTTTTTAAAAATTCAAATACATACATGCACTTAAATGCACACTAAAATTACTATTGTTATAAGGGCGGGTTTATTCACCCATACAAAAATACTTTATTCACCCATCTCTTATTTTGTAAACAATATTATTAATAAAAAATACTAAAATACCCTTATTCAATAAAGTAAATATTATTTATTAAATACTCCTGCTTTTTAAACCCACATAAAATTTAAAAACCACGCAAAAACATGCATTACTCACTTTTTTTTTTGTCCATACAAGTGCTATTTCACAAACAGTTAAACTATTAATTTAATAAAAAATATAATCAAATAAGTATAAATAATATAAATATTTTTTTTCTATAAAATTTCAAAACCACGCATAAACATGCATTACTCACTTTTTTATCCATACAAGTGCTCTTTCACAAACAGTAAAACTATTAATTTAATAAAAAAATCAAATAAATATAAATAATATACATATAATATTAAATAATATAATTATTTTTTTTTCTATGAATTTATTTATAGGTGTAAAGAAATTAAATGGATTTTCTTCAGATAATCAGGAAAGGGGGTGTGGGGCTGATAAATTCATTTGTCTTTGTGGCAGACTCCTCCCCCATCTCAAGTCCTATTCCCAAACACGTTCAATTCTGTTATAAATCTAGCAGATTTATTATATCAAATCTAAAAGATTTGATGTGAACATTACTAATGAGTTTTTAACCTAAACAGACTTTAGGTTTAGACTAGATCTTTTCTATTATAAATTGATTATTGTACTCAGAATTGTATACACTCATACACACACATATTAGTGAGACTCCTGACTTGATACGCCCCTAGACGTAGTCGTTATTGACGAATTGGGTGAACAAATCTCGCGTCTCTATTTTACGCTCTCGATTTACAACAAATTCATTGCCTCATTTCACTCACCAAGCCTTCTGCAAGCTAAAATAGATTTGCATAGGGAATTTGTTTTCTAAGCTATCCTCATATATCGACACATTTGTCCAAAAGTGTGTCATCTTGCCATTTTCTATTACCATCACAATCTTATTACGAAGACCCCGTGCGATGGTTTAGAAGCACGAAAATAAAAATGGGGTGTACAATTTTTTTAAATTACAAATTAAATTAGTGAGAGTGTATATATTTAATTGAGTGGTATAATGATAATTAGGATTATAGTTATAAATTTAAAGGAGTTGTACTAAGAACATGGTGGATTAATTTATAAGTGTGTATACTAATTATGGGTGTAAATAGCCACACCCTTGTTATAATTAAAATAATAAATAACCCATTAAACTTTATAGTATACTGCATAGCAAAAGAGCCCATTCTTAATTATTGGTCCAGGTTGCGTTAATTTCCTCTGTCCACCTCAATAAAAATTTGACGGTCAATTAATTTAAGTATACTTAGTTAATTAAAAGGAAGAGAAAAAAAGACACCTTTTCAAATCTCAGCCCTTGGGTTGCTGTCTTCTGTCGATTAATTCTGTCTTTATACCAGCGCATCATTCTTCCTATTTCGTCACGTGCGTCTTTTCCTAATCTCGATGATTCACCTTACAACGTTGCATACCTTTTGAAATCAGAATTTTGAAGGGTATTAGTCGTTTTCATTAAAAAATATTAGTTATTTTTAATAGATATTAATTATTTTCAATGAAAAATATTACTCGATCCGTCCCACTATAACTTTCTTGTTTCTTTTTTTTTTTATTTGTTTAAAAAAGTGTATTGTTTATTAATATATGGTGGACCATATGTTAACTTTTATGTAAAGTAGTGGAGAGTTGTGAAAAAGTAGAGAGGAGTTGTTTAAAAAAGTATTTGTTTATTAATATATGAAGTGTTGTGTCAGGTTTCGCGAGCTAGAATACACTCTTGAATAGGGTTGAATTAAACAAGATCAGCAGACTTTGGAATCAGTAGACTTTTGGAATCAGCGGACCTTAAGATCAGTAGACCTTAAGAGCTATCAGACGAGTTCAAAAACGAAAGCAACTCAACTGATGAGAATTTCAGTAGAGTTCAAAAGCACAAGACTCAGAAATTTATAGTGGTTCGATCCAATAGATCTACATCCACTTTGTGAGGCCTTTCACTATGTTGAAGAAGAGATTACAGAACTACAATGATATCCTCCAGAGTATTAGCTAAGAAAATAGAATCTAGCACTCAAAATATCACTCTAGTTAACAAGTTGAAATCTCTTTCACCTAACAATGAGCTAGTTTATATATCAGCAACTGAGACACCCTTGAGCAGTTATGAGTTGAGAGTGATAGCCTGCCACGTGCTCTTCATCTTGCAACTCGAGTCAGTTATAACCTCCAAGCAGTTAGGAAGTTATGACCTCTTGAAGTTGGCACCAGATGACACTTGTAACTGTAACAGCTTTGCGTAACTACCATTCGTAACCGAATAACTGTCAACTCTCTTTGCTTTTCCAGCTGTTAGGGTTCAAGAACGGATCTTCAAACTTCACACTTTCATATGATTAGAAAGATATTTACCAGATTTAGAGATAACACCTCTCAAATCTCCACCTTTAGCTCTAAATCAACAATAGCACCTTTAACAAAAGACCCTCACCACTGCTCCCTCAAGAGCAGCACCATCCAATGCTTTAATGCATTCCAATAAGCCTGAGACAAAGTTCAAACTTTGCCTTGGGCAATGCCTTTGTGAATCCATCTGCAGGATTGTCTTCAGTAGCTATTTTAGCTACATGCACCATCTCTTTCTCTACCATATCCCGTACAAAGTAGTACTTTACGTCAATGTGTTTTGTTCTTTCATGGTAGCCTTGATGTTTTGCCAAATGTATGGCACTCTGATTGTCACAGTACACTGTGATCTTTCTCTGATAAAATCCCAACTCCTTCAGAATCCCTTTTAACCAAAGACTTTCTTTAACAGCCTCTGTAAGTGCTACAAACTCAGCTTCCGTAGTGGATAGAGCAACATTTGACTGGTGTGTTGATCTCCAAGACACTGCTGTTCCAAACAAAGTGAACACATATCCAGTTAAGGACTTCCTAGTATCAACATTAGCTGCATAATCTGAGTCAACATATCCAACTAATGCTTCTACATTTCCTGTGCACTTCTGAAACTTCAATCCCTTGTCAACAGAGCTAACAATGTACCTCATAATCCACTTCACAGCTTCCCAGTGTCCTATTCCAGGATCACTCATGTATCTACTAACTACACTCATGGAGTGAGTAAGATCAGGTCTGCAGCATACCATGGAATACATTAGGCTTCCCACTGAGTTTGCATAAGGAACCTTACTCATATGAGATCTTTCTTTGATATCCTTTGGTCTTTGCTGAATTGACAGCTTTATATGCTGTCCAAGGGGAGTTGTTACTGGTTTAGCTTGATTCATTCTGAACCTGTCAAGCACCTTCTTCAAGTATGAGTTTTGACTGAGATGAATGGTATTCATGTCCCTCTTTATTTCCATTCCCAGAATCATCTTTGCTATCCCAAGGTCTTTCATTTCAAACTCTGATTTGAGCAGTTCTTTTACCTTGTTGATTCCTTCTTCATCTTCACTTGCTATAAGCATATCATCCACATAGAGCAGTAAGTAAGTCTTCAATCTGAGACCATCCTTGAAATAAACACAGCTGTCATACTTGCTCCTTGTGAACCCTACCGATGTGATAAACTCATCAAACCTGAGATACCACTGTCTTGGACTTTGCTTAAGTCCATATAGTGACTTCTTAATCAAACAAACCTTGTTAGCAGAATCAGGTATGTTCACTCCCTCAGGAATTTTCATATGGATGGGTTTATCTATCTTTCCATGAAGAAAGGCTGTGGTGACATCCATCTGGTGTAACTCCAGATTGTATTGAGCTACTAAGGCCAAAAGAATCCTTATGCTGCAATGCTTCACTACTGGGGAAAATATCTCATTAAAATCCACCCCTTCTTTCTGAGTAAAGCCCTTTGCTACAAGCCTTGCTTTGTATCTTATGGATCCCTCTTTCATAGCTTCCACTTTCTTTCTGTATATCCATTTGCACCCAACTAGTTTCTTATTCACAGGTTTATCCACTATCTCCCAAGTTTGGTTCTTCTCAAGAGAAAGTAACTCCTGCTCCATAGCTACAATCCATTTATCTCTTTCACTGCAGCTAATAGCCTGTGTATAAGTCTTAGGTTCCTGTTGCTCCACATCTTGAGCAACATACAGTGCATATGAGATTACATCAGCATGTCCAAATCTCTGTGGTGGATGAGTCTGTCTCCTGACCCTGTCCCTTGCTAATTGATAATCCTGGTATTCAGTCTCACTGCCTTGATCACTCTCATGATCACCTTGATTCTCATGAGCATAGTTTCTTATATCCTGTGGCTCCACCTCAAGATGTGTAGTACTATCTTGATTCTCTCCAGAGCCTGCATTTTCAGTCATCTTAAGAGGTAAACT
The DNA here is from genome assembly GCA_947034835.1 of Ballota nigra. NCBI lineage: Eukaryota > Viridiplantae > Streptophyta > Magnoliopsida > Lamiales > Lamiaceae > Ballota > Ballota nigra. The sequence goes on along the minus strand of OX344722.1, from coordinate 22,920,529 downwards.
GTTTTCATCAAAGGTTACATCTCTGCTTATGATACACCTTTCACTTCCCTTCTCAATACACCACAGTTTGTATCCCTTTACCCCTGTTGGATATCCAATCAGTACACACTTGAGAGCTCTTGGTTCCAGCTTGTCTTGCCTTATATGAGCAAAGGCCTTGCATCCATAGACTCTTAAGTTGGAGAAGTCAGGTTTATGTCCTGACCAGGCTTCCTCTGGTGTCTTGAACTTCAGTGGAGTAGATGGACTTCTATTTATGAGATAAGCTGCTGTAGTTACCACTTCTCCCCAGAAAGACTTGGGTAATCCAGAGCTACTCAACATACACCTCACTCTTTCTAGCAAGGTTTGATTCATCCTTTCAGCAACTCCATTTTGTTGAGGAGTTCCAGGTACAGTTCTGTGCCTTACAATGCCTCTCTCCTTGCAGAAAGTTGTGAATTCTTCAGATAGATACTCCAACCCGTTGTCAGTTCTTAGAACTTTTAACTTCTTACCACTGATGTTCTCCACCTCAGCTAACCAATTCTTGAAACTACTGAATGCTTCAGATTTAGTTTTCAATACAGATATCCATACCTTCCTCGAGTAATCATCTATGAAGGTAATGAAGTATCTTCCTCCATTCCTTGTGGGATTCTTTGATGGTCCCCACAAGTCTGAGTGTACATAGTCAAGGATTCCTTTTGTGGTATGAGAAGCAGTGCTGAATTTCATCCTCTTAGACTTCCCATATATGCAGTGTCCACATATATTTATCTTTGAGATTCTGTCTCCACCTAGGAGATCTTGTTTGGCTAACTCTTGCAAGCCCTTTTCACTCACATGAGCTAGCCTGTTGTGCCACAACAGTGTGTTGTCCTTTTCATTTACAGAATTAGTACCACCAGTAACAGTTTTTCCCAGTAAGAAATAGAGATCATTCCTTCTAGTTCCTTTCATAACAGTATGATTATCTCTGGTAACTACTAATTCCCCATTTTCAGAAGTAAACTTGTACCCCATGTTATCTAACATGCCAAGAGATATGAGATTCCTTCTAAGATCAGGTACATACCTCACATTTCTCAGAGTTCTGACAGCTCCATCAAACATCTTCAAGTTTACAGAGCCAGTTCCTCTTACTTTACAGGTGTGGTCATTTCCAAGTAAGACTGATCCACCATTCTGGTGTTTGAACTCAGTGAACCATTCCTTCACAGGGCACATGTGAAATGAACAACCTGAATCCAGAATCCACTCATTCTTCTCCTCTGATGTGGTGATGGAAAGTACTTCAGCTAGTTCAAAGCTTGTGGAGTCTTCAGTTTCTACTGCTTGATTTGCTTGTTTCTTGTCCTTCCCCGATTCAGCAACTCCTTTAAACTTTGATGACTTCTTCCACTTAGGGCAGTTTCTCTTGAAATGTCCTGTCTCATGGCAGTGATAACACTTCCTTCCTTCTCCATCATTAGAGGTTTCTGATGATTTCTTCTCAGGTTTCTTGCCTTTATCTTTAGGCCACTTCTTGAAGTTCTTCTTTGAATGGTTTTCCTTCACTGTCAGACTCTCATTCACCTTGGAACTACTACTAGCTTCAGATGTTTTCTGCAGTTCCTTAGACTTGAGGGCCAACTGCACATCTTCAAGGCTAATTGTATCTTGCCTTCCAAATAGTATAGTGTCCTTCAGATTTTCATAAGACTTTGGTAAAGCACTTAACAGGATAAGGGCCTTATCCTCCTCTTCCAGCATGATTTCAATATTCTCTAAGTCATCCAGAATTTTATTGAAATCATCCAACTGCTCCAGGATGGGTTTGTCATCTGCCATCTTGAATGCATAGAGTTTCTGCTTCATGTACAACCTGTTAGCCAAGGTCTTCACCATGTACAAGCTTGAAAGCTTGTCCCAGACCTCCTTTGCAGTTTTCTCCTTAGCAACCTCCCTCAGAACTTTATCACCAAGGCACAGAATGATAGTATTGTGTGCCTTTTCTCTGATCTTGGCCCTTTCTGCCACTTTCTTACTCGTTTCTTCTTCCTCGGGTTTTCCAGGTTCTTCAATGGCTTCAGCCAATCCTTGCTGAACCAGAAGGGCCTTCATCTTGATTCTCCAAAGCCCAAAGTCAGATTTCCCAGAGAACTTTTCAATGTCAAACTTTGTGGAGCTACTCATCCTTGCTTCTTGCCTTGTTTAGCTTCTTCCCACAGGCGGCGCCAATTTGTCAGGTTTCGCGAGCTAGAATACACTCTTGAATAGGGTTGAATTAAACAAGATCAGCAGACTTTGGAATCAGTAGACTTTTGGAATCAGCGGACCTTAAGATCAGTAGACCTTAAGAGCTATCAGACGAGTTCAAAAACGAAAGCAACTCAACTGATGAGAATTTCAGTAGAGTTCAAAAGCACAAGACTCAGAAATTTATAGTGGTTCGATCCAATAGATCTACATCCACTTTGTGAGGCCTTTCACTATGTTGAAGAAGAGATTACAGAACTACAATGATATCCTCCAGAGTATTAGCTAAGAAAATAGAATCTAGCACTCAAAATATCACTCTAGTTAACAAGTTGAAATCTCTTTCACCTAACAATGAGCTAGTTTATATATCAGCAACTGAGACACCCTTGAGCAGTTATGAGTTGAGAGTGATAGCCTGCCACGTGCTCTTCATCTTGCAACTCGAGTCAGTTATAACCTCCAAGCAGTTAGGAAGTTATGACCTCTTGAAGTTGGCACCAGATGACACTTGTAACTGTAACAGCTTTGCGTAACTACCATTCGTAACCGAATAACTGTCAACTCTCTTTGCTTTTCCAGCTGTTAGGGTTCAAGAACGGATCTTCAAACTTCACACTTTCATATGATTAGAAAGATATTTACCAGATTTAGAGATAACACCTCTCATGTTGTTTTTTGTTTTTTATGGAATAGAAAACTTATAGTGGGACATCCAAAAAAGGAAAGTAGAAAACTTATAATGGGAAGGGGGAGTAGTTATTTACTAAAAACAAATAGACTATTTAGTAAAAACAATTAATACTTTGCAATGAAATTAACTAATTTTCTTTAGTAAAAATAATTAATACTCTTTGATTCTTCATATATGAACTGTTTTCACCCTGTACATGAAAAATAGATTTGTATCTATTTCTTCTCCATTGGACTCTCACGGAATGGACCGTTTCAGTTCTCCCTTTGAACTCTGGAATCTTGTATCACTGCTTCTAGTTGAATTCTCTCAACAACAGAAAGAACTTATGGGGAGCTTGGTTAACAACTCTTTAATGGGAATGAGATTGCAAATTAGTATAATTAACATGGTTCATGAAAATAAAATCATTATCTCTCCTCCTAAATAAGGTAATCACTACTCCATTTTTATTATCATATTTTCTTTTTCTACAATCATCCTCCTCAATCACTCCCCCATTCCTCAACCAATAACCATTTATTGTCAATTTCTATTCCAAAATTGGGACATGACACTAGCAATGATGTCACCATTGGAACACTTCTTCCTTCAACATATCATTTTTCTTATGAGGACATAGATGTAAATAAATTTTTATTCCCATTACCATTGAAAAATTATTAACCAAACGTTCCCTTACTCTTTTTTCCTCTTTGAAAAGATATGCCAATTGTAAGAGTCATTTCATTAGGAAATTCCTTGTTTCACGGCCTCATTAGGGAAATTTTTTATTTTTCTTCCATCTGCAATGATGAATCATTACTTATTTTCCCATGATATTCCATATATATACTTGAATTTGTAAAAGGTGATATTCTCTAAAATGATGAATGAGTCCACTTACACACATATTTTCGGCCCTATGGAATAATGTGACGGAAAATTTTAATTTGATTACTATATGTGTTGATTAAATGACAACTAATACCTTTACTTAAGTGAACTAATACTAGTCGAACCCTATACTAGAAATGTGATGAATTCAATGCTTAATTTGATGATAATTGATCCGACGTGTTTCTGCCCATTTTTTATATTATATTGCTTGATATACATGTTAATTTTCCAAATTAATTCTTCATTGGTGTAACAAGATGTGAGGCAGAAATATAAACGATTTATAAACGATAAAAAATTATGCGGTTCCCTTATATGATTTCAGCGTCTTCAAAGTACAAAATGACCTAGTCAAATATTAAGGGTAACTAACCCCTAATAGTTTGGGCCTCGAAACAGGCCCAAAATTCAACCAACCCTGAACATAACATGCATTAATGTATGCCTAAGTCAAAATGTTTCTTATTGTGATAAGATGAATATTTCACCGTATGAAATGATGTTTAGTATTCTCACTACAAATAATATTTACAACAGAATTACAATGGAAGGGAATCGATATACAAGGAAAAGAATCAAAGCTAATCCTCTAGAATATTTACAAAGATATGAAAATCACGAATCATATCAACGGTTGATTTTGTCAATCGTATCCTCTCTATTACCCCCCCCCCTCAAGCGAAGCGACGAATTGCAATCGATGTGAAGCTTGGAATGCATGAGATCAAACAATGGTTGGGGTAAGTTTTTGGTAAATATATCCGCGAGTTGGAGCTCGGAGGCGACAAACCGAGTTTCCAAGCAACCACTTGCAACAAGTTCACGAACAAAGTGGTAGCCAATATCGACATGTTTAGCACGTTTATGGACAATTGGATTTTGGCTCCAAAAGATAACACTTTTGTTGTCACAAAGCAACAACAGACGAGAGTAGGACGTGGAAGCAGCTCCGAAAGCAAATGAGATTGCCAAATAATTTCTTGAGCTGTATTGGCGAGTGCACGATATTCAGACTCACAACTTGAACGAGCAACAGTGGGTTATATCTTTGCACTCCAAGAAACTAAGTTGCCATCAAGATAAATGGAATAACCATAAGTGGATCTACGGGTCTCTGGACAACGAGTCCAATTAGCATCTGAGTAACCTAGGACAAAGAAGTCCGAAGAAGGTAAAAATGTGAGACTGAAGTGAATTGTTCCCTTAACATAGCGAAGGATCCTCTTGACAGCCAGGAAGTGATCAATAGTGGGTGACTGGAGAAACTGGCTAACGTGATTGACAGCGTAAGAGAGTTTCGAACGAGTGATCGTGAGATATTGCAGAGCGCCCACAAGAGACCTATATAAGGTAGGATCCTTGAATGGTTCACCAATGGAAACCAATGATTCACCTGCAGCCAAGGGAGTGGAAACAGGCTTTGAATCTAATAATTCTTCTTAATGAGAATGTCATGGGCATATTTAGCCTGCCCAAGAAATAAGCTAGAATCAAAATGTGTGATCTCGAGTCCCAGAAAATAATTCAGTTTCCAGAGATCTTTAACAGCAAACTCCTTGTTGACACGAGCAATGAACTTCCGCAATGAAGCAAGATTACTACATGTGACAATGATGTCATCAACATACAGTAATAAAAAATAGTACAGTTAGAACGATGTAGGAAAAGTAGAGAAGTGTTAGAATGACTACGAAGAAAGCCTAAGGAAGCAAGAAATGCACTACAACGATCAAACCAGACAGGAGGTGCTTGACGAAGTCCATAAAGAGCCTTTTTTAACCTGCACACATGATCAGGAAATCGAGGGTCAATAAATCCTGGAGGCTGAGACATAAAAATAAGTTTATTAAGATGACTATGTAAAAACGCATTTTAACATCTAGTTGGTGAAGTAGCAAGCGATGGTGTACTGCAATAGATAAGATTACATGAATAGTTACAGCCCGAACAACTAGGCTAAAGGTGTGAGAAAAATCAAACCCAGGTATCTGAGTGAAACCCTGAACAATCAGAACGACTTTGTATCAACCAACGAAGTCGTTAGATTTATACTTGGTATGGAACACCCATTTCAAACCAACGATATTTTCTCCAGGGGGTCGAGGGACCAAATCCCAAGTTTTATTTGCATCCAAAGCTTGCATTTCCTCACGCATGGCATCTTGCCAATGAGGAACCTTTATAACCGACCTAAAACCTTTAGGTTCTGCAGAGACAGTAAGAGAATAAAGAAGGTCAGTAACAACGATATCAAGGAAATAATGTGGCTTAAAGATACTAGATTTTGCTCTAGTTTGCATAGAGTGAAACGGCGCAGCTGATGAATGAGTCGAGAAAGTTGTAGGGGCATGCACGGACGGGATGACCAGTGCATGCAAGTGCATGGGAACTGGCATAGGCGGATCAACCGAAGGCATGAGTTTAGGGGCTGGAGGCGCAGGAATGTCGGCTGGGACTTGTCTAGGTGCATTAACATCACTGAGAATAAGAGACAGAGTTGACTTGATAGAGGAAGGACAAAGAGAGCATGGACCAACAAGGTAGGGGGACTTCAAGCTAGCATCCGGATTCCCAGAATGAGCATCAATTGGTGGAGTTGGGGGCGATGCTTTTGGAAGAGAAACCTGAAACTCCAGAAATTGTGAAAATTCCAAAGTGTCATTAGTTGCAGAAGTATGTGATGTAGAAAAGGGAAAAACAGACTCATCAAATTGAGCATGATGAGTAATGTAAGTGCGGAAAGCGACAAGATCATAACACCGGAAACCCTAATGAATACTACTATAACCAAGAAAAATGTTAGGGTTACTGCGAGGAGCCAATTTATGAGGAGTGTAATCCCTAAAGATAAGAAAAAACACGATAACTGAAAACCTTAACATTGCTATAGTTTGGAGGTGAGTTAAACAACACTTTAAAATGGGACTTATTATCAAGAACAAATGAGGGCAAGGATTAATGACACAAACAGTCGTTGCAAAAGCATCAAACCAATAATCAACCGGAACATGAGCATGAAATAACATAGATAAGCCAGTTTCAGTTATGTGACGATGTTTACGTTCAGCACGATCATTTTGTTCAGGCATGTAAGGACAAGAAAATCGATGCAACACATCATTATTATTAAAACGATTAAAAAAATTAAAAAAATCATGAACTTCTTTATTAGTGAATTCAGTATCCTCATCACTCTGAAAAACCTTAATACGAGAATCAAATTGATTGCATACAAGAGATGTAAAAAGTTGAAGCACGTCAAAAAATTCAGGTTTAGCACGTAACAGATAAAGCCAAGAAAAATGAGAATAATCATCAACAAACAAAGCATAAAATCGAAAACCATCAGGAGTATTAACAGGAGAAGGACCCCATAAATCACAATGAATAAGATGCAAGACGTGCGAGGCACGCTTCTCATTAACAGAAAAAGGCAACCTCTTACTTTGAGCTAACTGACACGACTTACACAAAGACAGTTTAGGCAAAATAGAAGTGAGATATAAAAGGCCTAAAGATTTTAAAGAGTTAATAACAGAAAAGGGAGCATGTCCCAAACGGGAGTGCCACAACTCAAAACTCGACTTATTTAAACTAGAATATAAAGCATCAACAAGAGCAGATGACCCTTCTTTCAAAACATATAATCTTCTTTACATTTTTCCCGAGCTAGAATCTCATTTGTGACCCGAGTTTGAATAAAAAAAGAATTATTAAAAAAACATAACATCAACAGGTAAGTCACTAGTTAATTTACTAATGTAAAAGAGATTTTTGGTAATATGAGGGACAACCAAAACACCCAACAACAATAATTATTTTTAATAAAATGGGAACCCAAATGAGAGATCAAAAGAGTGTCACCATTACAAATTATGACACTACCATTATTGGTGTAGGGTGAGAAAATATCCATATTATTAGGAGAGGACGTCATGTGCACGGAAGCACCCGTGTCGACATACCAATCCGGTGGAGGTGATGGATTAACGAAGCACTGGACCTGGAATGCCTCAACACGGTTGGCTGCCGGATTCGGAGCATGAGCATAGCGATCGAGATAGGCGCGTAATGAGGGCCGTGGAAAATCTGGCACTTAGGGGTCCACGATCGCCTGTTGTCGGAAGACCGTGGGTTGGGACGGCTGGAACTATGGCTGTCACGGTTGAAGATTGGAGCAGGAGTGTCGCAACCACGAACTGGAAGAGAATAACCATTGGTGGAGCGTGAACCAAACTGCTTTGGACCATGATTGGCGGAGGTTGAGCGACTAGTGGAGTGGTTGGCTAGAAATACCGCAAACAGCGGCTGCACATCAGCAATGTCCATGGCTTTGTCATGGAGCTCATGGTCACAGGCCCGTCTGACTAGATCTCAGAATGATGACATCGGATTGAGGGCGAGATGGATTTCAGCAAAATCCAAAAAATTCAGTCTAAGCCCTCAGAGAAACTATCTACACTTATCAGATTCAGGGATTGCCTCGCCAATGGCTGCCAGCTAATGACAGATTGTTTGGAACCAACGACTATAGTCGAGAATGGAAGAGGTACCACATCATAGAAATTGTAATTCATCGCTGAGTTGTTGGACATGAGAAGGAGATGACGGGCTAAAAGTGGCCTCCATTGCTAACCATACATCTCGGGCTTTGGAAATACCGATAACTTCGGCCATAACTTCTTCGCTTAATGAAGAAATAAGAAGGGTTAAGACACGATCATGGCGTTTTGACCAGGTTTCAAACACTGGATTTGGGACATCATGGTTGGAGGCATTCTGAATGGTTGGAGAAGGCTCTGTGCCAGTGCCGTCGACAAAGGTTGAAGAGTTGTCACAACGCAGCACGGGAAGAATTTGATTCTTCCATAACAAATAATTGGATGATGACAACTTGATTGTCATTATGTGAAATAGGGTGGCAAGGGGTACCACATCAGAAGATTGTGTCGAGGCCATTTGTAGAAAGAAGAATTGATATGGTGGAGGGTAGATTAGGCGGTAGAAGTACATACACTTATTATATATATTGGGATTATAGATATAAAGGATAGGCAGAAAGATGGGATGAGATAGGGGAAATAATTAAGGTGTTGGCGGTGGAAATTATATGTGTTGGGCGGTGGCCGGTGAAAAAGAAAAAAAATTGAGGTGTGACAGTACACATAATTTGTGAGAAAGAATAGAGAGAAGAGAGACAAGAGTTTTCAGCGTATTATTGTTGATTACATGTGATAAGATGAATATTTCACCGTATTAATTGGTGTTTAGTATTCTCACTATAAATAATATTAACAACATAATTACAATGGAAGGGAATCGATATACAAGACAAAGAATCAAAGCTAATCCTCTAGAATATTTACAAATATATGAAAATCACGAATCATATCAACGATTGATTTTGTCAATCGTATCCTCTCTATTACTTATGAAATTGAAATGATACTAGTGAATATAGACTTACCATTGAATTGAACCATACTTGTTAAAATGATAATTGCATGAAACTAGGTGAATTGAATGTTTGATTGCTATCCATGTATGAAATGCTTTGATATGCTTATATATTGTGGATTTATTGTGAATTTCATAAAAATATTCATACATCCTCAATTGGATGAGTGCACCCATTAAGAAAAATATATTGCATGTCCCATTTAATGAGATCTGAATACTTGGTATAACTTTTGAAGTGATTTGTAATGTTTACATGTTCCTACTTATGCTACTAAACTGGTATATGTGAATTATATGCAGACTTGATTAAATAAATTAAAGGACTGTAAATGATATGCATGTATCTATCTTGTCAATATGACTTAAAATATACCTTATGCCTAATTATATGTGAATATGCTTTGCATGTTTGATTTGATAGATGAAAGCAGAACTTGTTGATGCCTACTTAAATGATCGAATTAAATTGCAATTTTAGAACTTAAAGGACAAAAATCATAAATTATTAGGCAACTATGAGACCTACATTATTTTTTAAAGAAGCTAGCAGTTTGAAAATGATCCAATAACTTTTAAATGATCATTTCTTGCAACATATGTGATGGATACCTACTTGCAACTATTTGTTACATGAATACTTGCAATATGAATTGCATGCTTATATAAATGAATTTACTTGTCCATACTTGTCAACTAAATGCATGTAATTATTTTCAATTCATATAGGTCCTTGCATGTTGGAAATACCTTGAAATGAAATTACTTGCAAGAGATAAATAAAATATAAATGAATAAAATGAAGTATGTGCTCTTACTTGCAAGAGATAAATTAAAGGTAAAAGATAAAATGGAAATATGTGCTCTTACTTGCTAAGAAAATGCATAAAGAGTGAACAAAACGATAAAGATAATGATTCAAGAATGAAATGCTAGGGTTGACTCTCTATGGTTTGCTATGATATTTAATGAAATTAAGTTCATGGACATGCACGGAAAATATGTATTAAGAATGGTCGTCATTTTATGAACTAAAGTCAGGAAATCTCATATTTGATCATAATTTGACTAAACATTGTGCGTATGTTTCATGATCCTCATACATTACTTTTCAGGAGATCGAGTCTAGCGATGGAAACCATGGAGAAGGGATCAGTCACTTGCCAAATTGTTAACACCCATGCGCAGTCAACTTCCAAGCTACACATGAAGAAGACTGTGAATATAGATGTTAATGGAAGACAAATCTACTCGTCTGACACAATCAAGGATTCAAGACAAGTAATGTTTACTTAGCTGATTGGAAGAGCTGCATTCCTGAAATATGTTTAGTTTCTAAAAGCTCAGTAGAGTTCAGTTGGTTATGACATATGAGATTAAACCATGTGAACTTCAAGACTCTGAACAAAATTTCTAGACCTTCTATTGTAGAAGGTTTGCTTAATGAAGTTTTTAGCAAAGACCATGTGGGTAAAGTTTGTAAGGAAGGTAAACAGATTAGATCATCATTTAAGAAGAAACTTACCTTCTTTCCTGATAGAGTATTTAAGCTTTTGCACATTAATTTATATGGTCATACAACACATGTGAATTTAAATAGTTTAAAATATACCATTTTTGTTATCGATGATTATTCTAGGTACTTTTATGATTTTCTCGATGAACAAAAGGGATACATATGTCAAGCTTTCTAAACTACTCAGGAAAATGAGTAATGATCAGACTATTGTGAAAATCATATCAGATAAAGACACTGAATTTATAAATTTATATATTTTTTACTTTTGCAATTAATTGTGTATTGCTAATGATACTTTTGCAGGTAGAACACCTCAGCAAAATGATGTTGCTGAAAGGAAGAACAAAACTCTAAAAGAAGTTGGCAGGACCATGTTTGTTGAGTCAGTACTGCCCAATAAATTTTGTGTTTGAGGAAATCAGTACTGCGTGCTACATCCAGAACTGGTCCATGCTGACTAAACAACATGCAAAGGCGTCTTATGGACGTGGAAAAATATGAAGTATCATGTATCTTATTTTCTTAGCTTTCGTTGTAAATGTTTCATCCTAAACAATGGGAAAAACTTGTTAAAAGTCTTTGATAGTGTTGTGACACAAATTATCCCGTAATATACCTAGATCCCATCACTAAACTGGGATCCACCGAAGCCAGGGTCCAAGGCCCACCCCGTTGGTAAGCCCCTCCTAAACCAAGGCCCCAAGCTCACCACAACGACAAGGACCATAGAACTCGAGACGACCCAGACTGTACGAAAATCAGATTCTCCATGATATACAGACCCGACAAGAATGGAGGTCAACATTAAAGAAGATATCAAAGTACTACAAGACATAGACATTTAATGTAAAGTAAATCAAGCACATCTTTAGATCAGTAGTTGTAATTAAACCCCTAGAATAAAATGGTAAGATTAGTTTTAGGCCTTTCTTGGCCTATAGGTTTGACCCTCTATAATAGAGGACTTATCCACAATATAAAGTGGCTTCTCCTTCATCTACATAAACACACATAAATATACCACTCTCTAGGCTAGAGGTTTTTCAAGAACATTCAAAGTCATCTTCAACAGAAAAACTCTCAAGTTCTTCCTCCATTGCTTGTGTTATTCATGTTAATATTCTTCATTTATATATGTGTTATCCGTTAATTGGGCCTACTCCTATAGCCACATTAATTCTTTCATTCGACCCGATAAAAATGGTAACAATTTGTAATACCCCTGTTGGTGATCGGTTCTAATCGTGTGGATTAGTGGCTGTTTTTAACCGATTTTGGGATCACCAAATAAGAACGTGTGATTGATTACCACCGTAAATGGTAAATTCGATTGTTTGGGGTTATAAAATTGTAAATACGGGTATTGAATTCATATTTATTTCGTATGTGTGCACGTTTAGGTGTATGAGTGTGTGTTTTTGGAGTGTTTGTGAATTTGAACTTATTTTTATAGCTGGAGAACAACTTATTTATACTGTCCACCAAGTAGGTGGCGTACATGACTCTTGGACTACCAAGCTTGCATGCTTGACATGTATCCTTTTGATCATATTTGACTTTATCTAGGCTGAAACTTAATTACAAAGTCTTTTATTTGGACTTATCTCGGATCTATCGTTGTTCGCCGTTGTTTGCTCGGTAGATCATCGCTTGTAGTTCTTCTATAGAAGTTGTTCGCCTCTTTTTTAGGTGACTCACAAGTTGTTCGCTTGTATTTTCAATGTGTATGGGTCATCTGGATCTTTAACATTTGTTCGTCAGGAACTTGGTTGATCAGGTAGATTGATAGGCATTGTACACTCCATGAGCTGGTACGTGCGCCGCCTTTCGGCATTGTTGCTCGTCAGGGTCCATATCTGGCCTTGGGATTTAAACTTGTTCGCCTGTAAGCTGCTTATCAAGAGTATTGTTCGTCGGTTAATACACCTTCCGAATTGATAGATGCACTCCCTTTCTGTTTATTCTTGCTAGTCATCTCTGGTTTGAGTATTTTGCTTCATAATCCTTATTTAGGCATTAAATCTTGTTTGCAAAGAGATTATTAATGTTCTCCCATCAACAACCCCGAACCAAATTAGTATTATGTTGGGAAATTGTATAGACTTAAGTTTTGATTAAAATGCCAAAAGGTTCCTCCTAAGTCGTTTGTAAGTAAAATATTCAGTAGAGTTAGTACTTAGTTACTACAGTTCAAATGTTAAGGAACTGGAGTGCAGTTATAAATTTCTAGAGTGTATTGAAGAATGAAGTCCACTGAAGTCGAAGTCCGCTGAAGACAAGTGATCTGAGAATTAGTCTAAGTCTTGAATATTTTCTAAGTGCATTCTCACTAAGACTAAAACCATCAGGAGAGGACCAAGGTCCACTGATGTGAACTAACAAAGCACATTCAATGCTAAACACATTAAAAACTGTTAGTTAATCTGGTTGGAACAAGGCAAAATGAATTTTAGTGAAGCTTACAATAAATGAAGGATTAAGAAGGTTCTCTCAGAGGAGTTCCACCTTAAAGCAGGATAGGATTCTGAGCAAGCAGACTGAACGACCCAATAAGAAAAAGACACGTAGGTGTACTCTACTGACAGCCGACCTGTCCCAGACTGACAAGTACCAAAAGTCTTTCCCTAGCATTCTACAGAAAGTGGGTGAACAGGCATGGTCTTTCAGCCGTTTCTTGACAAGACTTAAAGCTTCAAATAGAGTCGTTTGAACCAATCAGATACAAGAAGACTTGAGAAGATTCAAATCCAACGAGAAGATTTTCAAGGAGCCTATAAATACAGAAGGACGTGCTCATTTCTATGCACGGGAAACTCACAAGATCAAAGCTATCTCTACATTCATAACTATCTAGAAGCACTCAAAATTACCTTTGTTTCCCAAGTGTTTCACATTTGTAGAGAGCATAACAAACCTTTTGTAACCAAGCTTAAAAGCTATATCCAAACCTTAGAAAGAGATAATCCATCCTAAGCCTTGAGCTAAACTTTAAGGATTATCTCACCTCAGTTGGAATCAAAACCCTACTCAAAACCCTACTCAGTTGTTAGGTTGAGAGTTAGTGTTAAGTGGTGTTAGTAAGCTGATTATTTTGTATCAGTCTGAAAGCTGGTTTGTTTTGGGAACTAGGACCTGGAATTATCCTAGTGATCAATCATCCTAAGAGAGGATTAATTGATCAGTGCACCTTGGCACTATAACACAAGGAATTCCAAGTTAAAGGAATTCTCCTGTTTAAGCAGGACAGTGGACGTAGGAGATTCATCTCTGAACCACTTTATATCTTGTGTACTTACTTTCTGCTTTTTCCTAAGTGTGTGTATTCACTCAAAGTTTATCAAGTAAAACGAGTTTTCTAAATGGCTCACTAATCCGCATTTGAAAGCTAATTAGTTAGTAGTTCAACTGAAAGTCTTGAGCTTTCAATGGAGGTATTATCTCAGTAAGCTTTCACAAGTAATTCTCAGCAGACCTAAAGTCCACTGACGAGTTACTATCTGAAGTAACCTGATAAATTTTTAAGAAGTTTAAATTTGTAACCTCAGGTGTATTCCCCCCCCCCATACACCTATTTTACTCGTTTCAGGACCAACAATTGGTATCAGAGCAGTGGTTCAAAAGACCATTGTTCTAAGCATACCTTGTGCTAAAAAGGTATTTTTTATTTGGTCATCTGAATTGATCTTATTGATAAACTTGTTTAGATATTATGGCTGACAATGCAGCTAGGGTAGCACCACCAGCAGAGAATAATATGAGAGTTAATCCTTTAAACCATATGTCCCATCACAAGCTTTCATAATTCTCAGTGGAAAATTATGACTTCTGAAAGATCAGAATGAGAGCTCATCTTGCATGTGTGCATGATGAAATGTTAAGGGCAATTACTAAAGGTCCATTTATTTTTATGACCCCTAACCCTAGAACCACAGCTGAGACTATTGCAGATCCAAGAGAAGAATGGCTCAAGGATGAAAATAACTTCACTGCAGATGAAAGGAGGAGAAACAACCTCAACTTCATAGCCATGAATATTCTCTACACCACCATTCCAGATTCTGTAATAGGAAGAGTGATCCATTGCAAGACTGTAAAGGAACTTTGGGACACTCTTGGTCTCATGTGTGAAGGAACTGACAAGATAAAAAAGAACAAGCTTTCAGTAGCTGTTCAAAAGTACGAGCATTTCACCATGGAGCCTACTGAGACCATTGACCAGTTTGATGGGAGGTTCACTAACATCATGAATGAGATAAACTCTCTGGGAAAAGTCTACACCAAAAGAGAAGTTGCCTTAAAAATCCTGAGAGGTTTAACCTCAAGATGGGATGTGTGTTAGGATATAGATTAGATGTTTTGAAGATGTTAAAACAAGAACTTGTAATAGGACTAGCTGAACCTGTTAGTCAGCTACAGATTAGTCTAGGTCTAGAATAGGTCTTTGGTTAAGGGGGAAGAAATCTGTGCAGACCAGATGAGGTGACCAGAGAAGGTACCAGATGAGGTACCAGATGAGGTGACCAGATAAGAGGAGCCTGACCAGAGGAGCCTGACCAAAGGAGTCTGACCAGAGGAGTCTGACCAGAGGAGTCTGACCAGAGGAATCTGACCAGAGGAGTCTGCCAGAGGAGTCTGACCAGAGGAGGACCAGAGGAGTCTGACCAGAAGACCTCTCCCAGATGAGGTTCAGAGCAGAACTGTTACCTGACCAGACCAGACCAGACCAGAAGACACCAGACAAGACGAGTTCAGACCAGATGAGGGAGACAGATTAGTTCACCCACTTGGAGGCTGCGTGTAATCTGGAGACAAGTGGATTTTGGAGATCATTAATGGAGAAGATGGCAATCTGGAGAGTCAACTGATGGAGGATCTGATTGATTGATTGCTTGAAAGTCAACTAATCAATCATATAATCAATCTTTGATTGATTATATCCCTCCAATTATGGTTGTTTGAATTTCTAGCTTCCAACGGCTAGTTAATCCTACAACTATAAATAGGAGTGCTTGGATTAGTTCATCATACAAGAGTCGCGCGAGAGCACACAATAAGAACACACGAACTCTTCCAAACACTCACCTTGTTCATTAATGTTTATACACTCTTTAGGAGTTTCAGTTGGATCTTATAATTAACCTGTTCATCTTGAAAGGTTGTTGTAAGTTGTTGTACGAAGGAGCTGGTACTTCGCAATTCCAGTGGTTCGTGAGTTAGTTGGTTGGAGAGAGAGAAAGTCCCCTTAACAGAAAGGGAGAGTGGACGTAGGATCGTTATATCCGAACCACTATAAATTCTGGTGTTCTCTACTTTATGCTTTTAAGTTTTCTGCACTTTTCTTTTAGCACTTAATTTAAAAGGGTTTTCTTAAAAATAAACTCAAAACGCTTTCCGCTGGATAACCATTTTGTGATCAACAAGTGGTATCAGAGTAGTGTGTCCTACAGACCACTGTTTTGAAATTATTTTGGTGGTCACCAGGGCAGATCCATTTTTTTTTTAAAACCCAAATATTTGTTGTGCTAACATTTTTTGCAGAAATGGGCTCGAAGAGAAGCAGTAAAAGAAACACTAGGAGTTACTCCAAAAGGAGCTTCGCAGATGAGGAAAAAGAGGTATCCACTTCTGGTTCATCATCCAATTATGGACCAGACGAAGAGATATGTCTTGTGACAGATGAGGTATGCAATCGAACTCCCTCTTCTTCTTCTTATTCTTCTTTTTCTGAACAATCAGAGGAGTCTTATACGCAAACTCTGCTATTAGATCTCCAAAAATCTATACAACTTTGTCAAAAATTGGAAGATGAGAACTCAAAGCTAAAAGCAGAAAATCAGAAGCTTTCACAATGTTTAGGCAACTCAGCTAATCTACCAGCTGAACAAAATCATACACTAGTTGAAGAGTCTTCTGACTTGACAACCAGGTGTATTGAACAAGTTAAGCTGATAGAAAGGTTAGTTGTTGAAAACATTGAGAAAGACAATGAACATAACCTGCTAAAAGCTAAGTTTGATGAACTCTTCCATCAAAACAAAATTGTAAGAGAAAGTGAGGACAAGCTCAAAATGAGACTGGAGCAGCTGACTACAGCAAACAATGCTGTGTCACACATAGCTGCCTCATCTCAAAGAGAGCATGATAAAACAGGCCTTGGTTATTCCAAACCTGAATCCTCACATGTTCAGAAAGAAGAACAGCCTAGAAATTTTATTGATAAGGGCAAGAGGTCAGCTGACCAGGCAACTCAGCCTAATGGGCAGATGAGTACTGAAACTCAAAAACCCAAAAGGCAGAGGAGGAATTTTAAGAAGGGTTATACCCAGAATAAAATACCTCAGCCAGGCCAGCAGAGTAGAAGACAGTCTGGATCTTCTCAAAAGAGGCAGAACCAGATGACTTCTACTCACCTGCAGAGGACTTTCAAGTCATCTGCCAGACCAGATGAAACTTTTGATGGTTCTAGCAAGACTTATCCTTATCAACTAAATTTCAAGACTGTTGCTTTAAGACAAGTTATTCCTTCTACTGGACAAGCTAATAAGAGAAGAAGAGCCTCTAGAAGAAATAACCATGTTGAAGCTTCTTGTGTTCAGTGTGTTTTTGTGGATATATATGGAAGAAAGATAAGATCACCTGATTCAAAAAGGGATGATCTATTCTTGTGGCTTCCTAAAAATTGTGCTAACTACCCTGGACCCAGAAGGGTACCAAAAAGTTGATTGCCTGCATATACACAAGAAGACCAGCTGATGTTTTACCCCAATATCAGCTGAGCATACTTTGAGGAGGAAGATCAGTTCACCCAGCCTGCTAGAATCTCTATTTAGATGTTTCAATATTTTCTTGTCTTGTTTTATTTAAAGTTCTTCCAGTTTTAACATCATCAAAAAGGGGGAAATTGTTAGGATATAGATTAGATGTTTTGAAGATGTTAAAACAAGAAATTGTAATAGGACTAGCTGAACTTGTTAGTCAGCTACAGATTAGTCTAGGTCTAGAATAGGTCTTTGGTTAAGGGGGAAGAAATCTGTGCAGACCAGATGAGGTGACCAGAGAAGGTACCAGATGAGGTACCAGATGAGGTGACCAGATAAGAGGAGCCTGACCAGAGGAGCCTGACCAGAGGAGTCTGACCAGAGGAGTCTGACCAGAGGAGTCTGACCAGAGGAATCTGACCAGAGGAGTCTGACCAGAGGAGGACCAGAGGAGTCTGACCAGAAGACCTCTCCCAGATGAGGTTCAGAGCAGAAGTGTTACCTGACCAGACCAGACTAGACCAGAAGACACCAGACCAGACGAGTTCAGACCAGATGAGGGAGACAGATTAGTTCACCCACTTGGAGGCTGCGTGTAATCTGGAGACAAGTGGATTTTGGAGATCATTGATGGAGAAGATGGCAATCTGGAGAGTCAACTGATGGAGGATCTGATTGATTGATTGCTTGAAAGTCAACTAATTAATCATATAATCAATCTTTGATTGATTATATCCCTCCAATTATGGTTGTTTGAATTTCTAGCTTCCAACGGCTAGTTAATCCTACAACTATAAATAGGAGTGCTTGGATTAGTTCATCATACAAGAGTCGCGCGAGAGCACACAACAAGAACACACGAACTCTTCCAAACACTCACCTTGTTCATTAATGTTTATACACTCTTTAGGAGTTTCAGTTGGATCTTATAATTAACCTGTTCATCTTGAAAGGTTGTTGTAAGTTGTTGTACGAAGGAGCTGGTACTTCGCAATTCCAGTGGTTCGTGAGTTAGTTGGTTGGAGAGGGAGAAAGTCCCCTTAACAGAAAGGGAGAGTGGACGTAGGATCGTTATATCCGAACCACTATAAATTCTGGTGTTCTCTACTTTATGCTTTTAAGTTTTCTGCACTTTTCTTTTAGCACTTAATTTAAAAGGGTTTTCTTAAAAATAAACTCAAAACGCTTTCCGCTGGATAACCATTTTGGGACCAACAATGTGTACTCTGTGATGATGCAGAATACCAAGGATTTGTTCAGCATGTCTATGCAACAGGTATTCTCAGAACTTAAGGCTTATGAGTTTGATCTTAACAGGAAAAAGGCTCCTGATGAGACCTCAGCTGAGAAGGGAGTTGCCTTCAAAGCTAAGGAGACTGAGCCAAAATCCCCAAAGCCACAGAAGAGTACAAAGGCAAGCAAATCTCAAAGCATGGATGAGATGCAAGAGGAACCCAGCCTGATGGCTAGAAGGTTTGAAAAACTTAACAGTCGTTTTGGCAAATATAAGAGATTTTACAGGGATAACAGAGAAGAGAGAAGTTATCCACAAAAAGACACCAGAGAAGGAGAGAAAAGCTCAACTGAGCTGGAAAATAGGAAAGATTACAAGAACTATACCAGACGTGAAGGATCATCATCATAGACCAAGGAGTCTACTGAGGAAAAGAATGATGATGCCAATAGATGTTTCCAATGCAAGAAGGTTGTGCACTTTCAATATGATTGTCCTCAACTGAGCACCAAGGAAAGAAAGGAAAGGCAAGCCAAAAGAGACAGGAGATATGGAGAAAGGAAAGTCATGGTGGCTGAGGATGTTGATGAAGATCTGGAGTCATCTGATGGACTGTTCTCAGATAGTAGTGATGATGACATGTGCCTCATAGTCTAGAACTCAATCCATTTCTCTAGAACACACACCTGAGCTAAGCTCAGAGTCAACTGAGGAACTCAATCTTCAGTCCGCTTTGGAACAATTGATGATTGATTTCTCAAGGTTGCAAGAAGCAAGTTTTTGTCTCCAAGATGAAAACAAAAATCTCCTGAGAGAAAACTCTAAGTTAATTGAGTATGGGAACCAGACAGATCTTAACTCAGCTCAATCTACCATTGAATTGACAAAAGAGGTGGAAACCCTCAAAAGTCAAGGAAATGGCAAAGATCAACTGATAAAAGAACTTACTGAATCTAAGATAAAGTTAACTGAAGAAAACTTAAAACTGGTAAGCCAAGTAAAGGATTCTCTCCTGAAAATTGATGTCTCACAAAAATCTGAAGAGACCTTGGTTAAAAGGATTGATGCTCTTAACAAACCCTCTCTTGCCATAGAGGAAATTCAAAACTTTCAAATCAATCATAATAACAAGTGTGGGATATGCTTTATTCCAAAACCTTCAGAAGGTCCTCTGAGTGTTGCTTCTTCAAGTGGCACAAAGAGAGTTTTTGTTAAATTTGTGACCTTTCAACCACAGATTTTAGATAAGGGTAAAAGACCAGCTGAGGTCCAACAAAAGAGAAGTCAAACTCAGCCAAAACCAAATGGAAAGGCTCAGTTGACTAATCAGACTAGATCTCAACAGAGGTACTATCAGCCGAGGTCTTCACAGATGAAGCAACCTCAACTGAAAGCACCCAGGCATGAGCACTCCTCAAGGAATGACTCATACAGAAGACCTATTCCTTTTGTGCCTAAAGGAAAAGGTCCTTCATACCTTTATCAACAAAAACTTAAGCCAGGTGCACCCAAGCCTAAAAGAAAGAATATAAAGAAGGTTTCTGTTCCTTCAAAGGCAGACACTCATAGAAAGTTTACTCCCAAGGCACCTAGGGAGATAACAATCTATGTAGATGTTTATGGAAGACAAATTAGCCATTCTAAAGTGATTAGAACAGTAAGACAATTTTGGATTCCGAAAGGTACAGCTAACCTGCTAGGACCCAACACAAAATGGGTACCTAAAACTTGATTTTGACTGCAGGGCTCAGTGGACCTCAACAAAGGATAAGCTCTCAAATCTTCAGTCTGGTACTTGGACAGTGGATGTTCCAGGCACATGACTAGCAACAAAGATCTCCTAACAGAATTTGTTGAGAAAGAAGGTCCACAAGTCACTTTTGGTGATAATTCACAAGGAGCCACTAAAGATTATGGTACTTTAATAATTGACTCAGTAAGAGTAAGCAATATATCCTATGTCAGTGGACTTAAGCACAATCTTTTGTCCATAAGTCAGTTTTGTGATAAAGGATACAGTGTTGAATTTTCATGTAACCTGTGCTTTGTCAAGAATATATCTTCACAACAGGTACTACTAACTGGGTCAAGAAAAGGAAATGTCTATCTTGCAGATTGGAAGTCTTGCACACCAAATGCATGTCTTATTGCAAAGAGCTCAACTGATACTAATTGGCTATGGCACAAGAGACTAAGTCATCTGAACTTCAAGATGATGAACAGGATAGCAAGACATGGACTGGTGGAAGGAATGTCAAATGAAGTATATAACAAAGAACATATTTGCAAAGCCTGTCAGGAGGGAAAGTAAGTGAAAGCATCTTTCAAAAGCAAAGTAGCAACCTGTACTGACATAGTACTTCAATTGTTGCACACGGATCTCTTTGGTCCTGTAACCCCTGTAAGTATCAATCGGAGAAAATATACACTTGTTGTTGTTGATGATTTCTCCAGGTACACTTGGGTGGTATTTCTAGCAAGCAAAAATGAGACTCAACTCAGGCTACCTGAACTTCTGAAGAAAGTTAGCAATGAAAAGAGCCTGAACATTGTAAAGATAAGATCAGATAAGGACACTGAATTCATTAACTCTATTATATCTGATTTCTGCAAAGAGTTAAGTATTGCGCATGAGACATTAGCTGCAAGAACTCCACAACAAAATGGAGTAGCTGAAAGAAGAAATAGGACTCTCAATGAGGCAGCAAGAACAATGCTTGCAGAAGCTCAAGTTCCTAAAAGATTTTGGGCTGAAGCTATTAATACTGCCTGCCACACTCAAAATAGATCCATGGTGACCAAACATCAAGGAAAAACTCCATATGAGTTATGGAATGGCAGAAAACCACATATATCTTACTTTTATATCTTTGGTTGCAAGTGTTTCATTCACAACAATGGGAAAACTCAACTGAAAGCTTTTGATAGCAAAGCTGATGAAGGAATTTTCTTAGGATATTCCTAAATCAGTAGAGCTTTCAGAGTGTACAATTGTAGAACTCTTGTTGTGGAAGAAACACCTCATGTGGTCTTTGATGAATCTACTTTTGAGTCCAGGAGTAAGGAGAAAAAGGAAGTGATAAGCAAAAGACTAACTAGATTGAGTATCAAGTCTAAAGGCTATCCTGAGAATTGTGCTGATATAGACATCCCAACCTGGGATAACTTCAATGACCAACAATTCAAAGAGGACATCCAAAGTCAAACCACTCCTCACAGCTCACCTGAGAGCTCTCCTGAACATATAACTGAACTGATGATCACAATCCCAGTTCAAGAGGTAAGTAATATAGATGAAGATGTGGTCACAGCTGAGACATCCACTAAGCCCATCATTCAAGAGGGAACCAATGATATTACCATTGAAAATGAGAATACCTTGAATGATGACTCAGGACTTCAACCCTCTGTCTTATTTCCTGATTTTGACTTCATTCCTATATCTAGTGACTCAACTTTAGAAGAGTTAAACTCTACTGAAGGACATCAGCCTAGGAGAACATGGCTCTCAAATCACCCTGTTGAGCAAATCCTAGGTGATCCTACCTCAGGAGTCAAAACTAGAAGTTTTCATGGAGAAACTGCTTTGTTTTGTTGTTTCTTATCTAACCAGGAACCATGTTCCATTGGAGAAGCACTTCAAGATTCAAATTGGATCATTGTCATGCAAGAAAAGCTCAACCAATTTGCAAAAAATCAAGTATGGGAGCTGGTTGACAGACCATATCATTGCAATGTGATAGGAACCAAGTGGGTATTCAAGAACAAGAAGGATGAAAATGATGTCATAGTCAGAAATAAGGCCAGGCTAGTTGCAAATGGGTATTCTCAAGTTGAAGGCTTTGACTATGATGAAACTTTTGCCCCGGTGGCCAGATTGGAGGCAATAAGGTTATTTCTTGCATATGCTGCTCACAAGAAATTCAAGGTGTATCAAATGGATGTTAAGAGTGCATTCTTGAATGGAATACTCAATGAGGAAGTCTATGTGGAGCAACCCCCAGGTTTTGAAGAAAGCCACAAAGTATATAGACTGAGGAAAGCTCTATATGGACTGAAACAGGCTCCAAGATTTTGGTATGATACTTTGTCACAGTTCCTTTTGGATCATGGTTTTATCAAAGGAAGAGTAGATAGAACTCTCTTCAGGATTACAAAAGGAAAGGACACTCTGCTAGTTCGAATCTATGTGGATGATATTATTTTTTGTTGTCCTAACCAAGTCCTCTGTGAGAAATTTTCTCAACTAATGAAAGGAAAGTTTGAGATGTCAATGATGGGAGAAATGAACTTCTTCCAAGGACTTCAAGTCAAGCAGTCTCCTGAAGGAATCTTTATCAACCAAGCCAAATATACAAGGGAGCTGATCAACAAGTTTGGATGCCAGACCAGCAAAGTTGCAAGGGTTCCACTCAACACCAACACCAAGATGGAACCTGATGAAGATGGTGAATCAGTAGACCAGACTCACTACAGAGCTATCATTGGATCTCTATTGTATCTCACAGCAAGCAGGCCTGATATCACATTTGCAGTTGGGATATGTGCAAGATATCAAGCAAATCCCAAGAAAAGTCATCTGGAAGCTGCTAAGAGGATTCTTAAATATCTCAAGGGTACTGTGAATATGGGATTATGGTATCCCTCAGATGACAATCTGGAACTCACAGGATACTCAGATGCTGACTATGTAGGATGCAGAATTGACAGGAAATCAACCTCAGGCACTTGTCAATTCTTAGGAAATAAGCTGATCTCTTTGTTTTCCAAGAAACAAAATTCAGTAGCCACAAGCACTACTGAAGCTGAATATATGGCAGCTGGAAGTTGTTGTGCTCAAATTCTATGGCTCAGACAACAACTGAGAGATTACATATCTTTGCTAATGAAGTCCCTATTTTCTGTGACAACAATAGTGCAATTGCTATCTCAGAAAATCCAGTTCTCCACACAAGATGCAAACATGTGGATATAAGGCATCATTTCATCATAAGAAGGATATCAAAATGCTCAAGATTCATACTGACAAACAAAAGGCTACATATTTACTAAACCTTTTGCTGAAGCAAGGTTTCAAGAACTGTCAGTAGAGCTTGGACTTCTAGATCCAGGAGAGTAGAGGAAGGAGCCAATCTCAGATGAGTTAATTTCGAGTCAGTGGAGGTTCAACCTCAGAAGAGGATCAAGCTCAGTGGAGTCACTGATCACAGGAGAGCTTATATTTCTCAGAAGAGGTTCCACCTCAGTAGAGGTCAAAAGTTTTAACTCTGCTATTTTTCAAATCTGAAGTCTCTTAGTTTTATAATATAAAACTCTTATAAAAAATAGCTAATGAGTATTTTCTTGGAAATTAAATCTTTTTACTCTGTTTCAAAAAGATTTCGAAATGGCAAGCATTTAATGCGCGTTGTACAAGTCAGATTCGCTTTTACAGTTACCTATCTCACGCGCCTTAAAAGCCGAATGATGTGACCTTTCGGCTACCAACTCCTTTAATCCATACCTTTTATTTTAGGCGGTTCTTTTCTAACCGTCAAGATCTCTCAAAAACTCCCCACTAACCCCTTCGACTATCCACGACTTTTCAACCAAATTAATCTCAGACGTTGATTGTGGGACTAAATCTCACCATCCATTACTCATATAAAAGCCCCCAAAATCAGCCTAAGAACCTTTTCGAACACACTTTCAAGCAAACACTTACTATCTTTCCAAAATACTCTCTGCAAATTTCTCACAATCCTTTTCTAAAATGGCCAAGGTAAATCTAGGATTTTTGTCAGACAAGGATAATTTATGGTATGAACCCATAGTGGTGTTCGATAACCCAGAAATTAAATCCAGGCCAGAATTCGCACACATAAAAGAGGCCCTGGAGATGTTGAAAGCAGCAGGCTTAGAAAAGTTCTTATCTATCCACCCCCAAAACTGCTTCGATAGACAAGTTTTGGAGTTCTTTTTTAGTGTTGCTAACACTAATTCCAAAATCAAGTCCTGTCTGTTTTTGAAGAGGAAAAAGAAGGTGATGAGAGATGGAAATGAAATTATTGAGCATCAGAAAGTAAAGAAGGAGATCCGATTGGAAGGAGATGATCTCAAGGAGCTGTTTGGACTTCCCTCTAAAGGCCCAAATTCAGACACCTGTATCATGGATGAGGAGGAGGACTGGGTCTACACCATAATTCAGAAGAAGACGAAGTACATCCCCACTATGAATAGAAG
This sequence comes from Ballota nigra, assembly GCA_947034835.1. NCBI lineage: Eukaryota > Viridiplantae > Streptophyta > Magnoliopsida > Lamiales > Lamiaceae > Ballota > Ballota nigra. Next base: position 22,895,546 of record OX344722.1, on the reverse strand, counting down.
TGTACTTCTTCCCGTATACAATTTCCTTTGTGAGATTGTTGGGAAATGCATTCTGGGAAACCAAGGGAGCACGGAACAAGTAAGCAAACCAAAGTTGAGACTGATGCAAGCTATAGTGGAGAGTAAGGAGAAAAGCTTTAACTGGTAGCAGTTCTTCTTAAGGGCACTAAATAAGGAGCAATCAAAATTTCAGCCCGACAAGACTCCCCAGTTGGCAAGTAAGCTAAAATTTGCCACCAAGATCTCATATCTAATTGAAATGTTGATGTGGGAGTAGACTGGATAGCGGATAGGAAATGAAGTAATCTAAAGACTCTATTCAAGTCTGGAAAGGCTCTGGAGGCAAGAAAGCTGAGCCTGGTAGTGGAAAGCCCTGAAGCAGCGGAGGAAACTGAGGAAGCCAACCTTATTGAGGGAAAGAAGACCAAGCTGAAAAGGAGACTGGTCAAACTTAGTGATAAAATGGCCCTGCACAGGGAGGAGGAGGAACAGAAAGCCTCAAAGAATGAGAAGAAGAGGTCTTCTGAGGCCGTGAAGGAGAGTGCCTCTAAGAAGGCCAGAGCCACAAACTCTACTGATGAGTCTTCATCAGGTAACCCTGACTCGTCTCCGAATATTATATCTACTGAGTCTGACTCAGATGTTCCTGCCTCTACCCCCATCAAACCCAAAACCAAGCCCAGAACCCCTGTCAAGACCAAGAAAATCTCCAAAATTTCCAAAACCACCACTGAAGGCTCTCAACAGCCTGAAAGTGGATCCCAAAATACCACCCCCTCTGAGGCATCTGCTGAGGCATCCTCAACCCCCTCTGAACCCATTCCCTCAACCCCCACTGAACAAAACCCATCTGAACCCCAACCCCAAACCTCATCTGAACCTAACCCACCTGAAACACATCCAACTCACCTGGAGTCAATAGCCTACTGATATCAGATCCCCTACCCCTTCCCTACCCTCAGACGATGAAGAAGAGTACTCCTTCTTGGATACTCTTAAGGATAAGGTAGCTTACTCTTTGGAGTAAAAATATCCTGAGCTTGATGGGTACCCCACCCTAAAGGCTATGTTTATGAGAGTAAGACTTCTTGTCCAACTCAAAGACAGGAGATTAGGTGAGATCTTAATGGCTGTTGGAGGCAGCAATGCTGATGAGTGGAAGAAGGAGGAGAAGGAAGTGTTGGAATTTGTTGGGATGACCAAAACCAGACTTCTCTGTGATGAGAAGATCTTTCAGAGTCTGGTAATGGACAAACTTGCTGAGGCAAGAAAGGGAGCTGAAGAAGAGGGGGAGAACCCAGAGGAAGTTGAGAAGGTGCAAGAGGAGGTAGAAGCTGTTGAAGGAGGAGAGGGAGAGAAGGAGAAAGAGGAGGAGAAAGAGGTAGAACAAGGAGAAGGTACTTCACCACAGCAAGGTGGTGGTGAAGTAGCCAAGGATGTATCTTTGGCAAGAGATACTGAGGCACAAAACTTGCCAAAGGAGAGCTCAGTAGAGGTGTCTACTGAAGTTCTCCCACAACAGCCCTCAGTGGTGACTAATGAGTCAGCTGAGGTGTCTGGAAATGTTGGAGTTGAAAAAGAAATTGAAAAAGAAACTGAGGTCGAAATCACTGATGTTGTGAGTGGAGAGATAAGAGCAATCATCCCTGTAAATGATGAATTGGCTGAAAAGAAAATAGTTGAAAAAGAAAAAGAGAGTGAGAAGGAAGGTGAGAAGAGTGAGGAGGAGGGAGCACACATGGAGGTAGATATGTCAGGAGACCTAGGATGTGAGAAAGAGAGAGAAAAGACTAACCTTGTTTGTCATGCAGGTGTACAGACTGATGAAATCCCCTCAGTCCAGGTCAATCTAACTCCACTGAGAGAAGCTGTCCAACTCATGCAAGATGAAAAACTTCCTTCTCTACAAGCTCAGCTGAGAGATGTCCAAGAAATAGTTCAAGAGGAAGTTGATGAGATGGTCATCCTCTCAGACCATGTTGATGAGCTGATGGAGTCTACCACCCAATCACTCCAGAACCTGATACTAAAGATTGAAGATTCACAGCAGATGGTTCTAGATGTTGTTGAAGGCCAGAGTGTGTTGGTGATTGAGGGCCTGAAGAAACTGGAGCAAAAAGAAGAAGAGGCCAGAGTTCAATTTCTGAAAGATTCTGTGGATAACATCTCCATTAACCTAAAGTCCTCTGTAGAGGCTTTCTCAGCTGACCTTATTGGGAAGGTTGAAGGGTTATGGAACCAGAAGATGTTGGAGTTTGAGGCAAAGCACGAAGAGCTGGGAGCCAAGCTGGGTGAAGTCCTGAAGAAGGCGGCAGAGGACTTCCCTACCCAAGAGAAGACAAACGTTTTGATCGATGAAAAGCTGGCTCAATTTGTGCAATTTGGGCAAACAGCTGGGGTAACCTTGGAAAGGCTGGAGGACGAAGTTGACCACTGCTCTACGGAATTAAAGGCCATTGCTCATGATCAGGTATAATTAAACATATCTGTTGCTGAGTTTATGATTAATGCCGGAAAGGGGGAAAAGAGAGTAAGTGCTAAGGACATGAAGCTGGACCCAAAGAACAAGATGCAAATCATTCTTGAGACCCCAGAATTCGAAAGAGGCCAACAAATCAAGAGCACCTTAAAGAAGGTAGATGCTGAGGCCCAGAAGACTGCTGAAGCCAAGAAAGGAAAGGAGGCTTCATCAGAGGACCTATCAAAGTTCAAAGAAGGAAAAAGAAGAGAGAGCTGCTCAGAAGGGGGAATCAACAAAAAGGAAGGCAACTGACGTCCTCTCAGCGGAGGTAGCTAAGAAGACCAGAACCTCAGGAAGGTTGGCTGCAAGGTTAACTGGTTCAACTGAGTCAGTTGAGGTACTTCCTATCCTAAACCCTGATCCTATCTCTTCTGAAACCCCCAAATATGCCCCCACTAGAGTTACAGAGCTCACTGAGCTAATCAAGGAAGCTGGAGGCATGAATGAAAAAGCTAAAAAGCTAACTGCTCAACAGCAAGAGAGGAGAGATAAGGTGGTGGGAAAGATGGAGACCATTGCTGAGTTGCCTGAAAGGAAAAGGAAGGAGAGGCTAGCCACTTTTGATAAGACTACATCAAAGAAATTCAGGAACAGTTATCAAAGGTGGGCTGCAAAGCTGAAGAAAGACAAGGTAGCTCCCTCAAAGACCAAGTTCCCTCACCATGATGTGTGGGTACCCAAGAGACTGAATGATACTTGGGAAACTGCAAAAAGGGAATTTGTGTACTCCTACTACGTCAGTGGAGAGTTGGGGAAGGAGAATGCGCAGGATCTGTTCAACGATTAGCTATTTGAAACCTACCCCAAACTCTACCCTGAGATCAATGAAGCCTGGAATGATAAATTCCCAGATCTTGCCTTGAAGGCTCCTGAGCAAATCATCTACTGGCTTCCTCAAGATGCAACTGGAGCAGTTGATAGAGATCGGATCACAGAAGAATGGGTGTCCTTATATGAGCAGTTGGATCTCAAAGGACATACAAAAGAAGTCATGGAGAGGAAGAATGAATTGAAGATTCGAGTCTTCAAACAATATGGACTTGAACCTGTTTTTGAATCCATCTGAGAAAGTTAGTGTTTGTACTGGGCATTTGTTTATAGGTCCCAGTTGTTTTAATTTTGAACTTTTGATAGTAGACTTCATGTAACTATACTCATCATATTTTTCATGGAATGAAATTCTACTGCTGTTTTTGCCCAAGATAATATCTCATTATCATTTAGGCTTATGCACTTGAATGCTTTTACTTACAAAAATCCTTAAACATTTATGTCATCTGAAGAACCTCATCTGAAAGAAGATATGTAATAAGATAGGTTACGACATAATAAAAAAGGGGGAAATTGTTGGGAAATTGTATAGACTTAAGTTTTGATTAAAATGCCAAAGGGTTCCTCCTAAGTCGTTTGTAAGTAAAATGTTCAGTAGAGTTAGTACTTAGTTACTACAGTTTCAAATGTTAAGGAACTGGAGTGCAGTTATAAATTTCTAGAGTGTATTGAAGAATGAAGTCCACTGAAGTCGAAGTCCGCTGAAGACAAGTGATCTGAGAATTAGTCTAAGTCTTGAATGTTTTCTAAGTGCATTCTCACTAAGACTAAAACCATCAGGAGAGGACCAAGGTCCACTGATGTGAACTAACAAAGTACATTCAATGCTAAACACATTAAAAACTGTTAGTTAATCTGGTTGGAACAAGGCAAAATGAATTTCAGTGAAGCTTACAATAAATGAAGGATTAAGAAGGTTCTCTCAGAGGAGTTCCACCTTAAAGCAGGACAGGATTCTGAGCAAGCAGACTGAACGGCCCAATAAGAAAATGACATGTAGGTGTACTCTACTGACAGCCGACCTGTCCCAGACTGACAAGTACCAAAAGTCTTTCCCTAGCATTCTACAGAAAGTGGGTGAACAGGCATGGTCTTTCAGCCGTTTCTTGACAAGACTTAAAGTTTTAAATAGAGTCGTTTGAACCAATCAGATACAAGAAGACTTACTTGAGAAGATTAAAATCCAAAGGGAAGATTTTCAAGGAAGCCTATAAATACAGAAGGACGTGCTCATTTCTATGCACGGGAAACTCACAAGATCAAAGCTATCTCTACATTCATAACTATCTAGAAGCACTCGAAATTACCTTTGTTTCCCAAGTGTTTCACATTTGTAGAGAGCATAACAAACCTTCTGTAACCAAGCTTAAAAGCTATATCCAAACCTTAGAAAGATAATCCATCCTAAGTCTTGAGCTAAACTGTAAGGATTATCTCACCTCAGTTGGAACCAAAACCCTACTCAAAACCCTACTCAGTTGTTAGGTTGAGAGTTAGTGTTAAGTGGTGTTAGTAAGCTGATTATTTTGTATCAGTCTGAAAGCTGGTTTGTTTTAAGAACTAGGACCTGGAATTATCCTAGTGATCAATCATCCTAGGAGAGGATTAATTGATCAGTGCACCTTGGCACTATAACACAAGGAATTCCAAGTGAAAGGAATTCTCCTGTTTAATCAGGACAGTGGACGTAGGAGATTCATCTCTGAACCACTTTATATCTTGTGTATTCTGCTTTTTCCTAAGTGTGTGTATTCACTCTAAGTTTATCAAGTAAAACGAGTTTTCTAAAGGGCTCACTAATCCGCATTTGAAAGCTAATTAGATAGTAGTTCAACTGAAAGTCTTGAGCTTTCAGTGGAGGTATTATCTTAGTAAGCTTTCACAAGTAATTCTCAGCAGATCTAAAGTCCACTGACGAGTTACTATCTCAAGTAACCTGATAAATTTTTAAGAAGTTTAAATTTGTAACCTCAGGTGTATTCCCTCCCCCCCAACACCTGTTTTACTCGTTTCGGGACCAACATATTATTATTAATATTATTATTATATTACTTATGATATCCTCTTTAAAATGGAAATGTTTCATGAAAGTTTTCGAAAATGAAACGCTTTGCGATTTAAGACCGATATCTTAACTATGGACGGACGAATCAAAACGGGCAACACACCTAGCACTGTAACAACGACATGAATCCATACAGACTGATAAAATAAGCAAAATGAAATCATAGAATAGGAAATTTGAGGCCTATAACTTAATGGAAAATTCTCAAATAAAATTATACTTTTGTCGCCAAGAGTCGAACAAAAACCCTAAAACTTCAGAATTTTGAATCCGATAAATAAATACGAACCCAACATAAGATTTAATGATAAAATAAAGTTAAATTTAAGTTTTAATAAATTAAATATAAAACTAAACTTTTGAATAACAAAACGAGCAAAAATGTTAATTTTCGGAGCCCAAAACCAAGCCGAAACACACCCGATTTCAACACCGAAAATTACACTGTGTCCAAGAAAACCAAGCAAGCCAATTGGCCTGCCCCTGGGCCCACCATTGACTGCCCAAAAATTGCTGGGAAAGCAGTAAAAAAGGCTAGTCCATACCTATTAAACAAATCACCTTACTTATTAAAAAATTCAAGGAAAACAAGGACCATACTCTCCCTTACCTCTCCTAACTACTCTCCCTCTTTCTTACTCCATATTCTGGCTGAGACCACCCCTCTCCCTTCCTATATTATTAGCTTGAAACTCTCTTCAATCATTTGCATAAGAAGCCCAAGAAGAAACAAAGAAAAAAGATCATTTTCTCCCTTCTATTTACTTATTTCAGCCACCATATTCTTCAAGGGAGGAAAAGCTCTTATTCTCCAATTTCCAACCATAGGAGGACTTCAAGTTCCAGCTCCAAGCTTTCCTAGGTGTTGGTGTGAAGGTTTGAAGCATCTCCAAGCAAGAAATGATTCATTCTTCTCCTCTCTCTTTCAAATTTAAATCTTACATCTTCAACTTCTAACTTTAACTCTTATTTTGTTTTAGCTCAAAACAAGGAAGTTCTTTCAAGGAGCCCTCATACACATCAAGAAATAAAGGATTTAAGAGCTAATAAGGCCCTCTAGCTTAAGAAGATAAGTCTACAAAGGTTGTAAAATCCTTCAAATCAAAACATAACTAATATAAAATGTTTTCTCTGAAATGATATTGTTTTTATTGCTACTTTGAAACCATGAAACCTTAGGGCTATCTTATCTTTGAGTGTTCAAATACATACTAAATGGAGTCTTGAATGATGTGTATTAAGGTGTTAAAATGTTAGTGTCATGATAGCTGTGAAATAGGAAATACAAGAGAAAGTATGCACAACAAACACACTGTGAACAGTGTCATTAAGTTTATGTACAAATTTTTGAACTCGAAATGTTATGTATTTTGGGAAAATGTTTATATTTCATGAAATTAGATCAATTTATCTTTCATTTGCCACTGTTTTGAGCCAATTTGGGATTTCTTTGATAAGTTATGAATTTTTAAAGAAAGTGTGACGAAACTGTTAGATTTTTCACTTTCATGGGCCAAAATATACCTTTCGAATCAAGTTTGGATTTTAAAAAAATTATAATACTACATGAAATTAGATATCCCCATGTATTTTCCCATGATTTTTACATGAGTATAAATAGTTTTACCAAAATTATCTTTGGAACTGCACACATACTGCGAGCTACTGAAAAGTAATGTTACATTTTGGAAATGAACTTATAACTCATATTTTCTTAAACCAAATGACATGAAAAAAAAATTCATATGTGAAGTACACTTAAAAATGTACCTAATGCATAAATTTCATGGTGAATGAATGTGTTTTAGTATTTTTCAAAAAGGGCCAAAGTTAGGGGACGATCATCCGAAGGAGCAAACTGCTCACCTTCGGATGTGGCTTCCTCAAACTGTTTTTCTCATTATGGCTTAAGAACAGACTGTTTTCTTACTTAACTTGATGAATGTGATAGGGATTGACTTATTGCACTCGAATATTATGTGAATACATGTGAATGATGTGTTGTTTACTGTTAGTTTTAGAGTAAGGACTATATGTTTCTATGTGCATCCTTAAAAGAGAATCGAATAAAGGAAAACCTTATGAAAACCCTAAAATACTTAAATATACTAAACATGCCTACATGAGGATTCATGATCTCTGTAAACACTAGTCACGTTAAAAGCTTTTGGTAAACTATATAAGTGATAAAATACTAAGTGAAATACAAGTCCTTATCGAACCAACGTGTATAAATTCGAAGAAGAATTTCTAAAACATCGATAACTGAAGTAAATAAGAATGTGCTAGGTTGTGTACGGCCACGGTGACGAGGATTGACGGGTGAACGAATGGGGGAATAAGTTTTACGAAAGAAAAGAGGTTAAGGTGGGTGGTTTTATGCTTTGCCTAGAATATTATATGATTATTGGTGTATGCGAAGGTTTTGACCTTCGGATCACATGGTTATTACATGATATATGGTATCTCAAACGATACGTAATGGTTTGGCTTGCATAGCTAGGTGCCATGGTGGAAAAGAGCTTTCGAGCTAAAATATCTCAAATAATATGTAACGGTCTGGCTTATGTAGCTAGGCGCCATGGTGGACAGAACCTGCGGGCTATATGATGAATGGTATCTCAAATGATATGTAATGGTCTGGCTTTTGTAGCTAGGCGCCATGATGACAGAACACATGTAAGGAAAAATATTTTTATAAAATGTTATGATTTGCATACTGCTGTTTTCGTGTAATAGCATGCAGACCATCCACACTGAGAATTCAAATCTCACCCCCTTATTTTTAAACATTTTCAGGTCAGGATGATGGGGAGTTCGTACCTGTGGAGGAGTGATACATGTTCTGTTATTTTTCTGTGTTACTTAAGTATAACTTATGTTTTTTGCGCAAATTATGTATAACTTTAAGCGATGATGTTTATATTGACTTGTGTGTGTGCCGAGACGACAAACAATTATATAGTCTCTTGATGGTAGAATATGTGATGTTTAGACTAATGATCTATTTAGTGCCAAATCTTTCAAAAAGATCCTTGCGAGTTTTCTTTTTGAAAAAGAAGAATATAACTACATTTTTTTATAACGAAAATCATAATCTTCCGCTGTCTATGAGGTGTCATCATTGGTATTTTTAAATAAAAAAATTTATTTCGGATTTTTGGGTCACTATGTGATGACTTGGGTTTCTAGAGTGTTGAATCTTCACTTTGGAAAAACTGGGGCGTTACAGGTGTTTGGTGACGATTTTTTTTCGTCGCAAAGAACGTCACTGAAAGTGCGTCGTATTTGGTAAATGCGACGTTATTTGGATTCGTCATCTAAAGTCATCTTTTAATGACACTAAAGGTCATTGTCGCTATATCACTTCATCTATTGTGACAAATAGAATGTCGCATTTGACATCGAATATCGTCACAATATATGACATTTCGTCACTAAAAGTTCAGCCTAACATGACGATTTTTATTTATCATCACTAAGATTTTATTTTTAGTGACGACTGTTCATTTACCACCAACTCTGTTAAATTTTAGTGACACAATTTCTACCACAATTTGATTAACTATTTCATCATATTTTATGAAATTCGTCACCAAAGAGTTATACTTTGGTGACAAAATTTTGATTGTTGTTATATGTATTCATATATAATGACGATAAAATGTATTACCATAGAGCTGTCACAAAACTTAAGTGGATTTGGTGACAATTTTTTTTGTTGCAATAATGTGCTATCTAGTGACGAAAATAATAATTATCTCTTAAAGTTAAGGTACAATGACAACTTATTTTTTGTCATAATGTAAAATTTTCATCACGAGGATAAATTTTTTATTGTTATTATATATATATATATATATATATATATATATATTGTTCCCGGTACAAGACTGATGAATACGTGTATGGAGGGGAATACACGTATACCAATTTTTCAACTTAAAACCTTGCTGAGTCCCCTTTACTCGGAGTGATAAAGAACTGAGAGCTGATAATCTCCCTACTGACTACACTTAGTGCGGGTAAGTTGGCTGACTATCAATTCGAGTTCAGTGCGGAAATGCGTGAGCCCTAATAGTTTAAAGTCTTGTTTTAGTTTGCTTTCTGAAAACTTGATTACTCAGCTCTGATGTAGTGATTAGTAGGGCAGTGCTCTAGTTTGATGATCAGGCTGATTGTTTCAGCTTCATAAAACCAAATGCTATGAATGAACAAGTAATATGACAAGTAAGCACAATATCAAAGCAGTAAGAACACAGGGAGTTTAACGTGGTTCAGAGGCTCAAGCTCCTACGTCCACGACCTGATTTAACAGGAAATTCACTCAAGGGATTCTTGTTTTTAACGTGCCAAGGTGCACCAAGATCAGCTACATCACTGACCTATACAAACTCCTTACTAACTCACTAACAACTTACTTCCAACAAACTTAACTTAGGGTTTTGGTTTCAGTTTGGATTCCAACTGAATTGAGACTATCCTTACAAGGCAAAGCTATGCTAAGGATTGGATAATCTCTCTAAGCTTAAGACAATGCTAGTTCGCTCTTTGGAATACAGAATAACTCTCAGTAGCTAAGAAATACTTGGGAAATTTAGATGGTTTCGAGTGCTTCTTCTAAAGACTGAATGCTTTGAATGCTTGAGAGTTTGAGTAATTTCTGGCTTGGAAATTTCCCGTAACCTTGAATGGGTTCAGGGCCTTCTGTATTTATAGGTGATTTGAAAAACTATCCGTTGGAGAGATAGCCTTCTAGTCATCTATGTAGAGTGGCTCAAATGGACATATCTTCATGCAGCAGCCGTCCTTGCATGTAATTAGGTAGTTGCATTAAATGCACATTAAATACTTGCCTGTTGAATATGCAGTATGAAGTCAGTCTTCATGTCAGGTTCCGTACATGAGTGTCCTCCCCGGATTGGTCCACATCATCAGGTTGGTGAGAATGTCAGAACTTATTCCTAGGCTTCAGGCTTGTCTTATTAAGTTCTTTTTGTCTCGAGCACAACGGTCTTGTCCTGACGCTGACATTCTTTTTGCATTGCTTGGCTCTACTCCAAGTCTTTCCCATAAACTCAGTATCATCTTGTTCCCTTCAGGACTGAGTTAATAATGACCTCAGGGTCATACTTTTCATCACTGATACTTACTCAGCCAACTTAGAAGACTGCCATAAGTTCAAGATGGTATTCTTTGTCTTCAGGCTCTTATCTTGATTGACATCTGTAAGTGCTCCTCTTACTGAGTACCTGTGAAGTGTAAAATGACTAAGTACAAGACCTAACCAAGACTAACCTGACTAAGACAAACTAAGGCAAATCATCTTTTCAGGGGCTTTGGGATCTTAATCAAAACTGACAATGTCCCAACAATTTCCCCCTTTTTGATGATGTCAAAACACTGAAAAGATCCTCAAAACACTTAGAGGAACTATAAAGTCCTATCTATAAGATAAATCAGTGTTAGAGCAGTTCTTGATAAAGTACAGAATTTAAATAGCAGCCAAAAAGACAATGAGTTTTTGTCTGTGGGCAAAGTAATAGATTTCATTGAATGATTTTAGAAGTGGTTACAATGAATCCTATCTATTACAAAGAAGCGGTGAACACCTAGACTAATCTCATTTAAGGTTTAACTCCATAACCTGCATAGACTCTTGCCTTCAGTTCGGCAACTCTTCTAGGTTGGTTCACGAATCCTTCAGCCTTCGCAATCTTCAATACTTCAGTCATTATGGCCTTTGTATCATGCTTTCCAGTTCCAGGAACTAAGGGCGGTGACGAATTACGAATTCAGGGGCCTTCACTTGGACTTGAGCTGCTTCAGCCTCCTCCAAGATCTTTTGGATCAGCTCAGGATGATTGTCCATCATGTAGTCAGTGAAATGGGTATTGATATCTTCAGTGTCGCCCCACTTCTTCACTACGTACCATAACTTCACAAACTCATCCCTTGCGTCATCCCAAAACTCCTTCAATGCCTCAGAGATGAACTCGTCGACATATGCTTCCCTCTGACCTGATTCTGGCCTTCTAACTTGAAGAATTATTGACTTCCTTGCTGTTGGCTTCCTTCTGTACTTCCTAGGCTCAGGCTTCACCTTCTTTCTCCTAAGCAAACTGATCATCGCATCGTCAAGTTCTCGCTATTGCAAGCCAGTTAGATCAGTTAGCTTCTCCGCTTTCTTTTCCAAGATGCGCAATTTCTCCTTTTAAGCAATGTCAGCCCTACGCTCAGCTTTGGACTTCTCAGAAGGAGTTCCCCATGCCTCAGCGCACAACTCCACCACCGTCTCCGCAGAGTAAGTGATTGGATTTTTCCTAGTATGAACTTGGGGTGACTTCTGAGTTGCCTCAGCCGGTTTGGAAGGTTAGAGTTCCTTGGAAGGTTCATTAGCCTTTGCCCTCTTTGCAGCCTCAACCTTTAGCTTTGCAGCTTCGGACGCATCTTCAGCCTCAGCCACTGCCAGCCTTGCTGACTTCCTCACTCTGAGCACATTCCCCGCAGGGTTTGCCTCAGGATCAGCCTCAACCGTTTTACCACGGTTGACTGCCTCAGATGCCTCAGGGCGGGATCTTTTCTTCTTATTTTCCCCCTTTTTGGCATCATCATTGGCTTGGGATGGGAGTGCTTCAGCTCCACTGTTGATGATGAAGGAGGCTAGAGATTGAACTTCCAAAACGCCCTCCTTCAGGATTTCAACTCCCGTGGAAATCCCAGTGCCTGCATAAGAGACTGAACTGATAGCAGCTTTCAATTTCTTCTCAAAGACCTCCATGTTAAGTTGGAGACTTTGTTCAGCCTTAGTGATCCTTTCCTCCACCTTCAAGGACTCACTGCTGAACCTGCTAGCCTCAATCAGTATCTTGGCTGACTCCTCAGTGGCCTTAGCCAAAACATCAGTGACATCCTGAGAGGTCTGGGCTAACCTCCCTGACTCCAGCTCCAACTTGGACGCTGAGTCATTCATGGCCTGAGTGAAGAGCGCTCCAGCCTGAACAACAAGCCTCTCCACTGTCTGATTAAGCTTTTCTTTCCTGGGAGCATCCCTCTCCTCAAGTTGCTTGAGAGTCTGCCTTAGCATTTTCTTTGTGCGCTTCCTCTCACTCCTCACTGACTTGGCCGTGTCAGTCATTGTGTGCTTCAACAAAATCAGCTCCTTGTTCACAAGGGTGTTGTATGCTGACTTCGTCCACCTGATGTGCTTAGCCAGGGCCTTGGCTTCTTCCTCCTTCTCAGCGCGTAGCCTCATTATTTTCTCCTGAAGTTCAGCTAGATTCTCTGTAGTCTTTTCTTTCTTCACTTTAACTATGCTAGTAAATTCAGTGCGTCCGACCCCAGTGATAAGCACATCTTCATCTTCATCAATAGCTTTGTCAGTAACCGGCTGCTTTCCCTTGTCAGCCCCTGCAACATCAGTCCCCTCTTCAGGGTGCACTGAAGGCAGTTGTGGAGTGGTCATAGTCGTTTGCTCAGGCTCAGCTAAGCCAGCTCGAACTTTGGGAACAAGTCCCTCAGAACTAGGAGTCTCCTTTGACTCCTCAACATCATCCTCCTTTGTCTCAGGGCAGGGAATCCCTTCATTGACAGATGTCTCATTGGCGGCTGAGATGTTCACAACATCCTCAGCCGCTGGTCCACCCTTGGCACCAACGTCTTTAGCACCTTCCCCCTGAGTCTGAGACTCAGGGATTATAAGATCCACCTCTTTCACAGTCTCCTCCACAGTCTTCTCCATATCTCCATCCTGAGCATCCTCATCATCATTATCCTTATCCTCCTCCCCATCTGAACGAATGTCAGCCTCCGTCTTGGACATCATATATGTCACTAGTTGCTTCAGATTGTCGAAGTTTAGGAGTTGAAGCCAACTAGTGAGGCCAAAATATGTACACAGCCTCGCCTCCTCTGATTCCCAGTGCTCCCAGCCACAAGCATCAACCAGCATATGTTGTTCCTGCATATTGGACTGTTTGAACTCCAGCCGCACTTTCAGTTCAATAACATTTGCAAGCAGCTCCTTGTATCTGTTCAGCCCGGGCCAGCACTTAGTTGTCCACTCCGTGGCATTCCCCCTCAGATTGTTCTCCAGAATATTACCTACCAGGTTCTCATCCAACTCCTCCTCCTCCTGCATCTCAAGGAAATCATCCTCTACAGTTGGCAAGGATTTGGGGAAATCTTTGGGGTTGGGGTATGAAGGGAAATCTGTGGGATTGGGAAGGTTTGACTCTGAGGACTGGTCAGGCTCATGTATAGGAGAGATTGATGGCACTGACTCAGTTGGTATATTTGGCTCTGAAGGTGTTTGGGTTGGTTGGGATGTTGGGTCAGGGTTGGAAATGGGTTCAGGGTGATTTGGTGATTGGGTGGGGTCTATCTCAGGCTGCAAAATCTCAGCCGTCTCGATCGTAGTTCATACTACCTCCAAGTCAGAGGCTCTAGGAGAGCTTGACTCCTCCCTCTCACTGATCTCAGGCAGACCCTTCGCTGGGGACTTTTTAGGTCCCTTCCTTAGACGTTTTAGTGGCCTCGCTCCCTGATCTTTCTCCTTCCTGACATCATCGTCAGTTCCCTCAGCCTCAAATTCGGCTCTCTTGGGATCTGACTCAGTCCATTGCTTGGTGCTCTTCCCTGACAGCACCACCCTTACCTTCTTCTTCTTCTTCTCAGCCTCCTCTACTGCAGGCTGAGCCTCCTCTCTCTCAGCAGCAGTCTCCTCTTCAACTTCCTTACTCCTTTAAAAAAGGTCATCCACTCTCTCAATGCGACTGGTTGCCACCTTCTTGGCCTTTCCAGTTGGCTTTTTAGCCTGACCCTTTGCCTTAGCATTGGGATCAGTCAGCCCTAGCATTGAGTAAGTGTCACTTAGTGAAGTAAACATTACCTTCTTAGAGGAAAGATTGTCCTCCATGTCGAAAGTATATCCTGGGTAGGCGTGAGCAATCAGGATGGACAGTCTGGTTCCGAATGGGAGAATAGCACCAACAGAGATATGTTTTTTGTCTTCATCCCTCTTGATCTTGTCCATTGCAGCCTGATAGAATTGATCAAGGAAGAACTGCTCCTAGTTCGCTTCCACACCATCAACTATTGCTCCCATAATCCTCAGTTTGGGCAGGCTTAGTTGCTCATGAGAGCCTGTGGATCCCATCACTACCTTGGACACTAATTCCATAAGAGCCCTGTACTCAGACTTCAGGGTGCTCTTGTTCTGACGAGCTCTGAACTCGGATGAGCCCGTTTTGGTCCACTTACCCAGGAGCTCTCCCTCCGAATTCTCTTTGTAGACTCTGGGGTTGATGCCTAAGCACGGCAATGCGTAGACCTCTTTGATCGCCTTCCTCAGGTTGATGTCCTTCACCTCCGTATTGTAGAAAGGTTCACCATCCTCATCCGTTTCACCACTTGGCTTTAGAGCCGTGACTTTGGTGAAGAGTTCCCCCTTGCGCAGGAACATGTTGAAGTATGCTTCCACCACCACCTTCGGAAGCACAGAAACTGGGCGCAAAGAGAAGTATTTCTCTAACTTTGCCTGAGAGATCCAATTAAAGACGGGTTTGATCTCCTCGACATTGAGACAGATACCATCCATGAAGATGACTTGCTCCATTTTTTTTTATCGGTAAATGTTAGTTGTTAGTAGTTAGATTAGTTCACCAAGTCTCCATACACTCCCAGAAATCTCCAAGCCTACCTTATGACTCCCTCCCAATTCGTTCCCAAAGGGAATCGAACCCAGGTCACTCACTAGAGTGAGGAACCCGGTGGCCAGGTTGGCTAAACCACCTGGTTAAGATGACTTGCTCCATGTGTACCAGCTTGTTGTTAACCAAATCCTCAAGCTTGTCTGATGTCCAGTTAGAGTTAAGAAATGACATTGATTTTGAAAGAGAGATTTTTCGAAGTTCTGTGAGTGATTGAACAAGAGAAAACTCAGTGTGTAGAAGTGCTTTATGTTTGCGTAAAAACCTCAAATGGCATTCTTGATTGATTAAACTAAGTCAGTTACTCAGACGTGGGGTTGAGATTAATTCCTGAATTTGAAAGGTTTCGAAATGAAGGGCCAGGATTAATCTCAGTACTAATTAATTTCCCATGTCAGTCATATTCCGTATAAAACAGACACGTATATGAAAAAGTAACTGAAGCATTAAATGATCCGCTGCGCGTGGGTTTAAATATGAAAAGACACGCTTTTAATGAAAACGGAATGCATTTAATAAAGATTTTCAGGATGAAGGACTCAGAGAGACGTTTGAAATTCATAGTAGTCCGGATAGAACTCATACATGTCAGGGAGACATTGTAACACCCTGATACCTCGCTGAGTCGAGTCTGTCTTGAGTTCCCCCTAAAACCCTACACTGGCTGCTCTCCCGGATCTAAGAGTCCTAACTCCACTGACAGTTTCATAAATCTTGCTTCAGCCAAAGGCTTAGTCAAGATGTCAGCTCTCTGCCTGTCAGTGTGAATTTTCTCCATCCTAAAATCCTTTTTCTCCACATGATCTCGAATGAAGTGGTGCCTAATATCCACATGCTTGCACCTTGTGTGAAGCACTGGGTTATGAGTAATTGCTATAGCACTATTGTTATCACAATAGATTGGAACCTCATTAGCAAATACTTGGTAGTCCCTCAACTGTTGCCTCAACCATAAAATCTGAGCACAACAACTACCTACAACCATATACTCAGCCTCAGTTGTGGATGTTGCAACTGAATTCTACTTCTTACTAAACCACGAGATCAACTTATTTGCCAAAAACTGACATGTCCCTGAGGTTGATCTCCTATCAATCCTACAACCTCCATAATCTACATCTGAATAACTTGTCAGTTCTAAGTTGTCATCTGAAGGATACCATAGTCCCATATTGACTGTCCTTTTCAAATACTTAAGTATCCTCTTAGCAGCCTCCAAATGACTTCTCTTGGGATCAGACTGATACCTAGCACACACACCAACTGCAAACGTAATGTTAGGTCTACTTGCAGTTAGGTACAACAAAGAACCTATCAGCCCTCGATACTCAGTCTGATTTACTGAAGTCCCTTTAGTGTCAGGATCCATCTTTCAATTTGTGTTCATTGGGATCCTGGCAGGATTGCTGTTCTGAACACCAAACTTATGAATCAAGTCTCTTGTATACTTGGACTGATTAATGAAGATGTCTTGATCAGTCTGCTTGACCTGCAATCCTAAGAAGAAGTTCATCTCTCCCATCATTGACATCTCAAATTTACCAGTCATCAACTTAGAGAATTTCTCACAGAGCTGATGATTTGGTGATCCAAATATTATGTCATCCACATAAATCTGGACCAAGAGAATGTCACCAAACAAAGTCCTATCCACAGTTCCCTTTTTGAACCCATGGTTTGTCAGGAATTGAGAGAGGGTATCATACCAAGCTCTTGGTGCTTGCTTAAGTCCATATAGTGCTTTCTTCAAATGGTATACTCTATCTCCAACCTCAAACCCGGGAGGTTGTTCAACATATACCTCTTCATTGAGTACACCATTCAGGAAGGCACTCTTGACATCCGTCTGATACACCTTAAAATTCTTGTATGTTGCATAAGCAAGGAACATCCTGATAGCTTCCAACCTAGCCACTGGAGCAAAAGTCTCATCATAGTCTATTCCTTCAAACTGACAATATTCCTTTGCAACCAGTCTAGCCTTGTTCCTTACCACAACACCATTCTCATCCTTCTTGTTCTTAAAGACCCACTTGGTACCAATAACATCTTGGTGCCTAGGTCTATCTACCAGTTCCCAAACCTGATTCCTTGTGAACTGATTCAACTCCTCTTGTATGGCTATGATCCAGTTTGAGTCAGTGAAAGCTTCTTCAATGTTCTGAGGCTCTTGCTCAAAGAGAAAGCAACAGAACAGTGCGCTCTCACCATGAAACCGTCTGGTCCTGACTCCCTCAGTTGGATCACCAATGACTTGATCAATGGGATGATCCTCTAGCCATGTTCTCTTGCCTGGAGTTGTTCCTGAAGTACCTGCAATGTTAGTGTCTACAGGCTCATAAAATTCAGGAAATTGAACAGAAGGGGATGAACCTGAGTCTATACCAAAGGGATTAATAAGCTCAATGTCAGGGACATTAATTTCCCCTTGATGAGGTGACTCAGGAACTGTCTCAGCTGTGACCGCATCTTCATAGACGTTACTTACCTCAGGTTGAGCCTGTCCCTCAGTCTGAGGCTCAACTATCCCTGATGTGCTCGGCTTAGAAGTGGCACTTGGTTCATCATCCTGATCATCGACATCATCCCATCTTGGAATTGGCACAGTTTTAACCTTTGGATCAGGTTGATTCTTTAAGCTTAGTCTTGTCACTCTCCTTGTGACCTCCTCAGTGTCAAGATTCAACACTTTTACCCTAGACTCATTAGCAGATTCATCAAACACAATATGTGGTGATTCTTCCACAACTAGGGTCCTACAATTGTAAACCCTGAATGCTTTACTGACTTCAGAATATCCTAAGAATATTCCTTCATCGGATTTGCTATCAAAAGCTTTCAATTAGGTCTTCCCATTGTTGAGGATGAAACACTTACAACCAAATACATGAAAGTAAGAGATACAGGGCTTCCTCTTATTCCATGTCTCATATGGGGTCTATGCATGTTGTTTGTTCAGCATGGATCTGTTCTGAGTGTAGCATGCAGTGTTGATTGCCTCAGCCCAGAATTTCTTGGGCAATCCTGACTCAGCCAACATGGTCCTGTGTCATGTTCCTCCTTTCAGCGACACCATTCTGTTGTGGGGTTCTAGCTGCAGAAGTCTCATGAGCTATACCAAGTTCATTACAAAAGTCAGAAATATATGAATTTATAAATTCAGTGCCCTTGTCAGATCTGATCTTAGTAATGGACTGATTCTTCTAATTGTTGAATCTCCTGAGCAACTCTAGAAGCTTCACCTGTGTTTCCTTCTTATTTAACAAGAAAATAACCCATGTATATCTAGAATAATCATCAATAACCACAAGGGTGTATTTCCTACCATTCATACTCACAGGTGTTATGGGACCAAATAAATCCATGTGCAAGAGCTGAAGAATCCTGTCAGTGGAATGAGAAGCCTTCTCTTTGAATGAAGCTCTGACCTGCTTCCCTTCCTGACAAGCTTTGCACATATGATCTTTGTTAAAAACTTCATTAGGTAGACCTTCAACAAGTGATTGTCTAGAAATTTTGTTAAGAATCTTGAAGTTCAGGTGGCTTAATCTTTTGTGCCATAGCCAACTGAGCTCTAGAGAGCTTTTAGCAACAAAACAAGTATAAGGAATAGTGTTGCTCCAATCAGCGAGATAAACATTACCTTTCCTGATACCTGATAGAAGCACTTGTGTTGATTTGTCCTTGACTGAACATATATTCGATGAGAACTCAACACTGAAACCCTTGTCACGGAACTGACTTACTGACGATAGGTTATGTTTCAGTCCTTCCACAAAGGACACATTTTCCACTCTGACTGTACCTATTATCAAGACACCAAAACCTTTAGTAACACCTTTTGAGTTATCACCAAAGGTTACCTGTGGACCATCTTTAGCTTGAAACTCTTGAAGAAGACTCTTCATTCCAGTCATATTCCTTGAGCATCCACTGTCTAGGTATCAAACAGCTTTGTTTGAGTCTCCTCTCCTCTTGTTGTGATCCACAGCCGCCTGCAAGCAACTCAGGCTTTAGGTACCCATTGGGTGTTGGGTCCTATCGTGTCAGTTGTACCCTTCGGGATCCTGACTTGCTTAACTACCCTGATTGCCTCAGAGTGGTAAATCTGTCTCCCTGAAATATCAACATACACAACTTTCTTCTTCTTTGCCTGAGAGAAAGATGGTGTATGAGTGCTAGACTTAGGCTTCACAGGAGCCTGAGTGGGTGCCTTTTGGGCTGGCTTCCTATTCTTCCTAGGTCGGGGTGCAACAGGTCTTGGGCCTTGTTCTTGATAAGGACCCTGTTTTCTATTCCCCCTAGGCAAGTGAGGGAATGGAAAATAGTTAAAGGCCTCAGGATGCCAAAACCATGGGGGTGTCATCATGTTTGGCCTTCCTTGTTGGTATTGTCAAGCATGATGGTACCCTCGCTGACCAGTCTGAGGGCTCTTGGCCTGAGTCTTCCTCTGCTTTCGCTGAGGCTTTCTCTGGCCTGAGCTCTCAGGGACCTCCTTTGGTTGTTTTGCCTTTCCCTTGGGTTCTGGCTTAGCAACCTTGGGGGCAACCCTGACTGAGTCAACAGTTTCCTTGCCCTTATCAGTTTGACGGGCCTGAAGTACAACCTTAGGTGCACTCTGGCCTGCCTGAACAAATACCCTCTTAGTGTTGCTCCCTGAAGCAACATGAGACTGACCTTTTGAGGATTTCTTAGGAACATATCTAAGTCCCTTTTTCTCGTTCCCAAGCATCTGGCTGCTATTTATTTTCTCTCTAGCCACTGAGGATTTATTCATTGCTGCAACCTTTTGCTTGAGTGAGTCCTCACTTTTTTTCAGGATTTCATGTCTGGTAAAGAGGTCATCAAACTTACTTTTGAGTGCTTTCAGTTCTTCCTTCCTGACCAACTCTTCCTCAGCCAGTTCCTTCAGAATCTTTTCTCTTGGGAGACGCTCAGCATTGATTAAATCAATCTCCTGAGTTAGTCTCACAATCTGAGCTTATTCTTTAAGATCAGACTGAGTGAGCTGATCATTCAGGTTCTGGACCTCAGTACTCAATTTCTTGTTCTCCTCTACCAAGAAGACATTAGTTTCCTGCAATCTGGAGAAATCAACCATCAATTGATCCAGACAGATCTGAAGGTTCATTTCTCTGACTGACTCTGAGCTAAGCTCAGGATTTTGACCAGTGTGGGAACCACACACAGAGTTAGATGTTACCTCAGGTTCCTCCCTTGCCATAAGGCAAACATCATCGTACTCATCATCAGAAAAGAGTTCAGGCGACCTCTCCTCAGGACCTTCCTGTCCTCTCTTTCCCTTGCACTCAGCTTCGGACAATCATACTGATAGTGCCCGCTCTTGTTACTGTTGTAACATGTTGGTTGCTCATCTCCTCTTTCTTTCCTAGGTTCAGGGTTCTTCCTTGAGTCAGGTTCCCTCTGTCTTGATGAGCTTCCAGCCTTCCCTGAGTGCTTGTCATCATGAGTATGTCTCTGTTCATCTCTACGATCGGGCTTTGGATCTGAATATCTTCTTTCATCGCCACGATCTCTCCTCTAGTCAGTATTTCTTCTTTCCTCATATCTCCTCGAGCTTTGGTGGGTTCCTTCAGGTTTCCTGTCATGTGAGTCCTGATAAAATTTCTTATAACGACCAAACCTGGAATTTAACTTCTCAAAGCGTCTGGCCATCAGGTTGTACTCCTCAGCAAGCTCTTCCTTGCTCATCTCCATCCGTGACTGTGATGAAGACTCAACTGGTTCAGACCTGGCCTTGAACGCCACACTTTTCTCAGGAGTTTTCTCATTCTCTTCCTCTTCTGGCTGAACTTTCTTCTTTCTTTTGTTAAGATCAAATTCAGTGCCTTGAGCTCTGAAAAAAGTAAAGCAGAAGTTATGTTACTCATATCCTGAGTGTTCTTAAGCATAATTACATTGTTATCCCATCTCTCAGGAAGGGCATTCAGGATCTTTGAAGCAACATCTCTCTTTGGGACATCCTTGTCCAGCATCACCAACTCATTCATCAACTTGATGAATCTTGACTCCATCTGATCAATAGTCTCATCAGGCAGCATCTCGAACGCTTCGAACTTCTGAATGGCAATGTTTCTCTTGTTCTCCTTTATCTTTTCTGACCCCTCGCACATCCTGATCAGCTCATCCCAAACCTCTTTTGCCGTCTTTAAGTTCATCAGCCTCGCTGACTCCTCGAAAGGCACTGTATGCAAGATGATATTTCTGGCCATATTGTCCAGTCCCATCATCTTGATCTCGTTAGTGGTCATATCCTTCCTTTCCTTAGGAATAGGTACGCCAATCTCAAGATCGTCATATCCCCTCCCTCTGACATTAGGAATAGTGATCTTGATCGATCCTTCCCTGAGAACACGCGGCATCTGGTCATAGATAGCATCAAGATGTGCTTCTAGTTTGAACTTCCAATAGACAAAGTTAGATACAGAGAATTCAGGTAACGAAGCTTCAAGTCTCATCGAAGTCATGATGATGCAAGTTTTATGAAAAGCAAACTCAGATTTGTTCAGTGACCACCAACAGTTTCTCCTCTGAAACTATTAGTATTCAAAATCAGTGGTCTTTTGAACCACTGCTCTGATACCACTTGTTGATCCCGGTACAAGACTGATGAATATGTGTAGGGGGGGAATACACGTATACCAATTTTTCAACTTAAAACCTTGCTAAGTCCCCTTTATTCAGAGTGATAAAGAACTGAGAGCTGATAATCTCCTCACTGACTACACTTAGTGCGGGTCAGTTCGCTGACTATCAATTCGAGTTCAGTGCGGAAATGTGTGAGTCCTAATAGTTTAAAGTCTTGTTTTAGTTTGCTTTCTGAAAACTTGATTACTCAACTCTGATGTAGTGACTAGTAGGGCAGTGCTCTAGTTTGATGATCAGGCTGATTGATTCAGCTTGATAAAACCAAACGCTATGAATGAACTAGTAATATGACAAGTAAGCACAATATCAAAGTAGTAAGAACACATGGAGTTTAACGTAGTTCAGAGGCTCAAGCTCCTACGTCCACGACCTGATTTAACAGGAAATCCACTTAAGGGATTCTTATTTTTAACGTGTCAAGGTGCACCAAGATCAGCTACCTCACTGACCTATACAAACTCCTTACTAACTCACTAACAACTTACTTCCAACAAACCTAACTTAGGGTTTTGGTTTCAGTTTGGATTCCAACTGAATTGAGACTATCCTTACATGGCAAAGCTATGCTAAGGATTGGATAATCTCTCTAAGCTTAAGATAATGCTAGTTCGCTCTTTGGAATACAGAATAACTCTCAGTAGCTAAGAAACACTTGGGAAATTTAGATAGTTTCGAGTGCTTCTTCTAAAGACTGAATGCTTTGAATGCTTGAGAGTTTGAGTAATTCCTGGCTTGAAAATTTCCCGTAACCTTGAATGGGTTCAAGGCCTTCTGTATTTATAGGTGATTTGAAAAACTATCCGTTGGAGAGATAGTCTTCTAGTCATCTATGTAGAGTGGCTCAAACAGACATATCTTCATGCAGCAGCCGTCCTTGCATGGAATTAGGTAGTTGCATTAAATGCTTGCCTATTGAATATGCAGTCTGAAGTCAGTCTTCATGTCAGGTTCCGTACATGCGTGTCCTCCCCGGATTGGTCCACATCATCAGGTTGGTGAGAATGTCATAACTTATTCCTAGGCTTCATGCTTGTCTTATTAAGTGCTTTTTATCTCGAGCACAACAGTCTTGTCCTGACGCTGACATTCTTTTTGCATTGCTTAGCTCTACTCCAAGTCTTTCCCATAAACTCAGCATCATCCTGTTCCCTTCAGGACTGAGTTAATAATGACCTCAGGGTCATACTCTTCATCACTGATACTTACTCAGCCAGCTTAGAAGACTGCCATAATATCAGGATGGTATTCTTCGTCTTCAGGCTCTTGTCTTGATTGACATCAGTAAGTGCTCCTCTTACTGAGTACCTGTGAAGTGTAAAATGACTAAGTACAAGACCTAACCAAGACTAGTCTGACTAAGACAAACTAAGGCAAATCATCTTTTTAGGGGCTTTGAGATCTTATCAAAACTGACAATGTCCCAACAATATATATATATATATATATATATATATATATATGACGACCCAATACGTTAGAAAAAAATAGTGACAAAATATTCATTGTCATTAACTATGAAAAAATGATGATGAAATATTTTTGTAATAATAAAATATTGTTAATGATAATGTCACACAAAATTTAAGTATATTAACAAAAACATGAAACTAACTTCAAATACAATATTACACAGAACACTAAAAACTATTCTAATCTATAATACTTTTGTTAAATCTCTGTACACAGGACTTGATATCTTTCATGGAAACACACCAATTTTGATGAGGCTGTTGATGATCAAAATACAATGACAATGAATTTCAGAAAACACATTCATGCCATCAAGTCATCAATGTTGTTGAACTCCAGTAAGAAGCACTCTACTTCGAACAAATATGTAAATTAATCTGCAGAAAGTAAAAGAAAACGAATAACATGTCAAGAATTTCAGTCCACCTAATAAAATGTCCATGAAATACTTTTCTACTTTTAATGTAGTATCATGCATGAACAATAAGAAAGTCTGGTAAATAAACTTGAATATGTCATTTAGAAATATTCTTGTGAATAATGACATAGGAATTAAAACTACTCCTAAAATAATTCTGACTTCATATAACAAAACTTTGCAATGTTGACTAACTTTTATGTGAACTTTACTTGACTCCTAACTACTCAAAAGTATCAGTGCACACAATGAGGTAAAACATCAAATTACATAGTATATATTAAAAATTAAGTGTTAATAACAATGAAGCATTCAAGCTTCATCAATTACTATTCCAACATTTTACATAGATTAATGTCACGTTTATGATGGTATATGCACAAATATTTCTAATATTATGAGTCACAATTTTAAAGAGTTCTGAGAATATTTGTGCAACTTGTAACTTTGTAGAACAAGCAATTCTATAATAATGAACTGGTGGATTAGTGATTCAAACATTGTAACTTATGTCATTTATTTATCAATACTAGGTTTTTTAAGCCTCCAATGGCACGACAGCTTCATGTACTATATTCTTATTCTAGCCAAATCTAAGACAAAACTGAGAATCAACAGATTAATGAAAGTAATAGGCAAAACAACAGATTAGTAAAACTCATAGGCATAAGAGATATTGCAACTTTCTAGTCAACTTTAACCCTAATGGAAATAAAGTGTATTTTCCAGTCAGTACTCAGTAGATGTTACTATATGCTAATCTAACCTCAGTGGCGTTTGATTATCCTTAACAAAGCTTTTGAAAGCTCTATTTCACTCCAAACCACAAATGAGAAGGAAAATAATTGCCAAGTATTTTATAAGATGATAAATATTAAATTTGGAATTTAAGTTTCTAGCAACAATGAAGAAGCATATGTGAAATGCTTACCAGTTCGGGTTATTTTCTGAAGGAAGTGCTTGATACAACAAAACTGAATCAATCCTAGTTTCAATCCTATTCCAAACAACATATTTTCTACAATCATAAGGACTCGATTTCAAAACATTATAATCATAGTGCTGTCTAAAAAAATCATATGTTATTCCTTAATTCATTGCTTAATTGGAAGTAAGTCAAAAGTTTGGACTTTTCCTCTAATTAAGATAAATCACTTCCGATTTACATACTCAAAGATCACACTTTCAGGAGTTCCATACCAAATAGAAATATGTACCTATACATTTCTGAAATAACATCCTCTTTGACACATATCTCCAACCACATCCCCCCGTGATTGCAGTTTTTAAGCCCTGCAATTCATAACATTTAAGACCACATATACCAATAAACAAAATATATAAAAGTGGTTTCGCAATTAAATTTCAAAATTATTCAAAAGGTTGTGTTGCCTAACAACTTTTCTATTTAAACATGCAAGAGTTTTCATCCGCATAAACTTTGAATAATGCTACTAAAAGTAGAATGAGAAGAAGGGCACGCGGTTTAAGGAATAGAACTGAATAAGACAAAAAACATTAAAGAACTAAACTAAAAAGTTAAATCACCAAATAAAAATAGTTATAACGAAGCAGGAAGCGTAAGGAACACATACAAAAAACAATCAAAAGAAGCACAACACCAAGGAATAGTCAACCAAAGAAACCAGCAATGCTAAAAGCTTGGACACACAATGCAATCAGTAAATCAGCAAAGCTATAAGTAAATCTTTAACCGAAGATTAAAATCGGGTGCAAAAGACCCGACATAAACAACAATATGCTAAAATTTATACATCCAAAGATTTGCATCCTTGCTTGAGTGTTGCAAGGCTGTTGTCATTGATACTAAACCACCCTCCTGGAACCAAATCCTTAAGGTGTTAGAACTAAGATTTGTGATAAACATTTGTTAGTGATCTCCATGGAAGAAAAAAAAAATAAGATAGCTACTAGACCAGTCTTCTACTCCAGAATTTCGAATATTCTACATAAATAATTTCAATACCATTGGTCAGGAAATATAGAGTTTCATTCGTAAGAGTTATCATATGAAGTTTGTCTGTCACTTGCACAAAAAAATCAGTAGAACATGTAAAGACTACAGGGAGAGACACTATATTGCGTCAAGAGGACATTGAATATGCATATATTTCTCATTGCCTGGAAGTACAAAGAGCAAGAAGGAAAATACAATACATGGTTGGAGCAATTCATCAAACAGATTTAGGGCAGTGAAAAAAAAAACAGAACATTGATACTTGGTCCTGTTGTGGGGAGCAACAAATTTGAGAATGCAATTCTTAGTCCGCTAGAGCTATGGCGATTGGAGTCAAGCAAAGCAATTTCCTCGTAGGATTGGTTTTACAGGCTAGGGCTCATAATCCTTTCTCTCTACAATAAAAGGTAAATAAAACTCCTTATGAAAAAGAATTGAATTTGTTAAAGTTGGACAAAAAGATCAAAATTAAGTTCCCGCCCTTCAATAAGATTTTTATTTCCACCAAATTAAGGCCCCACCTATTTTTTTGCGTAAAAAGAAAAATTAAAAACTTGAGGTCTTGTAATTTAATTTTTAGAAAAAAAATACTTAGTAAATTCAATTTTAGAAATACGATACAATTAACACATTTAGTAATTTAAGTGATACTTTTAATATTATGATTAAGGAAAAATATTATGTGAATGATACTCACAGTAACAATTATCGTGAATAATAATTTATTCATACTTTATATTAAAACAATTAATTTTTTTTAGTGAAAATACTAATACCACGTCAATTAATGCATTTAGTGAAAACAATTAAATATCCTTTGGAACTAATACCTTTCCAACAAGTTTAACCGAAAATATTATTTACATAATACATTCTCTATAATTAATACTTTTAAATAATTTAAGTGATACGCTTTTAGTATTACAACTAATACGACTTGGTCATTTAAGTAATACCCTTTAATATTACAATTCATACATTTAATATATATAGTTAATTTTAAGTGATGCCCTTCGTGTTGCGAGTAAACAATTTAATAATTTATGTGATGTTCTTTAATATTACGACTAGTACCTTTAGTAATTTAAATGATAATCCCTTCAATTCATTTTAGATTATTAACTTCTTCATTAAAGGAAGATTTTTTTTTTCTTTCCCAAAATAGCAAAAGGGAAACCCATCCTTTTAAATTTACTCTTAAAAAATTGAAAAGACCATTTCACCTTTACTAAAAAATAATTATTTACCCACATATACTAATAAACAAAACTTTTATTAAAATTTGTGTCCTTTTATTTGGGACAATCTAAAATAAATAGGAGGTAGTATCATTTAATATTACAACAATATCTTTTAGTATATTAGTGATGCCTAGTCTAGATGGAAGTTAATCCATCAAACTGTTTTTTTAATTGAGTAAAGTATTTTATGAAACTTGTTTATAGTATGAAACTGATATTATTACATGTAATGGTAAAAATTTCATACTACGAAATTAGTTCACTTGAGTTTTATTTTTTTAATTTTTACTTCCTCTGTTCGCCAAATGTATATTCATTTGTCTTTTATGTCTGACTACTAAAAGTATGCACATTCTCTCTATGAAAATTATTATTTTATTATTACCCTTAAACCATCACCTAATTACACACATGACATTGACTTAACACTAATACACAATTGTTTTATTCATAAATTAACCCCACAAAAATATCCTTACTTAATCTAAGTTATCTACCATTTTCTAAAACTTATGATCATACACTTTAGTATAGTTTTCGTAGACGAATGTTGTATGTGATATTAAGAATATTGGTTATATATCTGCGACTTTGTTGCTTTCCATATTAGCCTATAATATATAGTTTAAATTGGTTCAACATAAGTGACAAACTTAGATTTGTGAAAAAAAAGGCTAATAGAGTGAATTCCAAAGCATGGAGAGATACTCCCTTCATCCATTTTAAATTGTTCAATATACCTTTAAGCAATAAACTAAAATACCTTCAATAAAATAAAAAAGACCAATATACCATCAATTTTGCACCTTTTAATATTAATAAATAATTTTTTTATTAAAAATTTTACTATTTTATTGAACTATCTAAAATGGGACGGAGGAAGTATATACTTAATGACGAATAAAGTCTATTATAAAAAGAAGAAAAAAGGAAAACAGGATAAAACAGAGAAAAAGAAAAAAAACACAAACCCAAAAACTACTCCAAAGAAAAGCCATAAAGATAGAAAGATACAAATACTAAATGAATTATATACTATAGACATGACAAAGTAGCTTTGTCCAATCTAAAACTAGAAATACTCAATGGCCTATTACAAACTATGTCAACTAAAGACACATAATTTTATGAACTCTAAGTTTAAGTAAAATATCTTGAATCAATGTTTATTATATACCTTATAATTATATATATATATATATATATATATATATATATATATATATATATTATTGTTGTGTCACTGTAAAAAAAAAATTTAGTAGTGATACTTCGTATATATAATAGTGACAATTCATATACATATTAGTGAATTTTTTTTTACTAGGATTACAAAGAGAGCCCAATACAACCATAATACAAGAAAGACAAGACATTCAAACACCAGGGGCCAAACTTCTAATCCTAATAGGAATATCTCCTCCGCTCCAATCTTGAGGATTCGGAGAGTTGTAGCCAAGCCTTGCTAATTCATGCGCCATTTGGTTTCGTTCTCTCGGAATGTAATTGACGACCCCCACTAAGCCATCCTCCACCCCTTTCCAAATTTCGTCCAAGATAGGTCCATCCGGGTTTAGGCACTCCGCCCTTGAATTAATTGCTTGCACCGCCTCCAATGAATCGGACCAAATTCGAACTCCCCTGAAGCCTATCTGCTCACTCTTTTTCATCCCTTCTTTAATTGCCTTTAGTTCCGCACTGAAAACTGATCCCTGCGCCCTTATTTGTTTGCAGCCAGCTGCTACTGCTTCATGAATTCCTTCCATTAGGATAAAGCCTATGGAGGCCTGCCCACTCTCCATGTTTAGGCTTGCATCAACACAAGCGGTAATACCTACATAGTTTCCTTCATTTGGCTCATATTTCTTCACCATTCTTGCTCCCCCTCTATATATCTTCATCTTCTCCATTGCCCTTATATATGAATGTCAGAAATCCAACACCCAGTCCACTTTTATGCGAGTCTTACGTCTGTCTTCTTCATCCGAAAGGTGGAGGATCCGACATCGTTCGATCCAAATGCCCCAAGCAATCATATTAATTTCTTCCCATTTATTCTTACCGTGAGCCCCAAGCAGAGAATGCATAAATTCCTTAGTATTTAGGCCACTCCTTCTTTTTATTTCAGTCCACTGACCCCACTCTTTCCAAATAGCTCGAGTTGTCGGGCATAAAAATATCGAGTGAATCGTGTCCGCAATCTCCCCTCCATAGCTCATACACTAGCCTGAGATAGGTACGTGATGCTTCACCAAATTTCCTTCCATTGCTACCGCATCATTAATGAGTTTCCACAAAAAGATCTTAACCTTAGGAGGTGTGTTAAGGCTCCAAATATTCTGCCACCATTTTTCATCCATATTCTTGCTGGGCGAACCCCCCCTTTCCTCGACCCTATTCTTAAGGTTTAAGGAATAATTATATCCAGATTTGACAGAGAACTTGCCTTTCGGATCCGGTCTCCACAATCTCGAGTCCTCCGTTCCAGGCCATCCAATGGGTGTGTCTAGAATTGCTTCCTTTTCATATTGGAGGAAAATCTCCGATATCAGCTACTCATCTCACTCTCCATTCGGGAGTATAAACCTTGCCACGGTTAAGCCGCTAGCCATCCTCGATCTTATCTTACCATCATTCAGCCCCATCACCCATGTATCCCGAAAAATTCCCACCTTCTTGCCATTTCCAATTTTCCACGCCAGTCCAGACTCAAGTAGCTCTCTGCTCCAGCATAAAGATCTCCACACGAAGGAAGGGTTACTCCCCACATCCGCCTCAAGAATGTCAACATTTTTATAGTATCTTGCTTTAAAAACTCGTGCCGCCAGGGATTATGGATTTGACATCAATCTCTACACCTGTTTGGCAAGGAGAGCCTTGTTAAATCCACCAGTCTTTTAAAGCCCATGCCACCTTGAGATTTCGGGGTGTTTAAGACTTTCCATGTTTTCCAGTGCATTCTCTTCCCCTCTCTTTAAATCCCCACTAGAAGTCCGCAATCATTCCTTCCATTTCGTGACAAAGCGATCATGAAATGCGGAAACAGGACATAGTGTAGGTTGGTATTGCATTAAGCACCACTTTAATGAGAACCTCCTTACCCCCATCCGAAAAGTCCTTGTTCTTCCAACTTTCCATCTTGCTCGTAATTCTATCCCTCAGGTAAGAGAACTAAATTCTCTTGCTTCTCAGTGAGAAAGTCGGGAGTCCCAAATATATTTCATGGCCCTGTCTCATTTGTACATTGAGCAAGGCCCTTATTTCAAGCTTATTCCTCCTCATGGTATTGGAGCTGAAGGTAATCGCCAACTTGTCATAATTAACCAACTGCCCCGAAGCTCTCTCATACTTCTCCAAGCAAGACTTCAAATTCCCACGGTCCTGGGGGTTAGCTTTAAAAAAGATTAAACTATCATCCGCGAAGAATAAATGAGAAATCATCGGACTGCCTCTTGCTATTCTAACTCCCGACATTTACTTATCTTCGACCATTTTGTGTATCATCGCTGATAGCCCTTGTGCACATATCACAAATAAGAACGGTGATAAGGGGTCTTCTTGTCGTATTCCCCTCGTTGGTCTCAATACACCAACAATTCGGTCCCCCAAGTTGAAAGAGTATGACACCGATGTCACGCATCTCATAATTAATCTGATCCACCTCTCGTTGAATCCCATTTTGCGCATCACCGCTTAAAGATAAATCCACTCGACCCTATCGTATGCCTTAGACATGTCCAATTTTAAGGCCACATACCCCGTTTTACTCATGTTATTTCGAATCCAGTGCATACATTCGTACCCAATCAGTATATTATATGTGATAAGCCTTCCTGAGATGAATGCGCTCTGATTTGGGTCAATTATTTCTCCCATCACTCTTCTCATCCTATTGGTGATTGCTCTTGCCAGGATCCGATAGCCCACGTTGCATAAGCTTATGGGCCTGAACTCTTTGAGGCTTCTAGGGTTTTTGACTTTAGGGATCAATGAAATGATAATCTTATTCCATTTTTCTAACGGTTCACTGCCATTCAATGCTTCTAGGATGCAATCTGCTAATTTACTCCCATTATTTTCCCAAGACTTTTGTAAAAAGGCAGTTGTAAAACCGTCCGGTCCCGGTGCTTTTGAGGGATTCACATCGAATGTAGCACGCCTCATTTCTTCAAGAGAAAATAGCATTGAGAGATACTGATTTACTTCCCCGGAAATAACCTTTCCCACTCCTCGCACCACCTCATTTACCTCTCCGTTATCCGGGTTACTCGTTGTAAATAGCTCCTCATAGAAATTCAAGGTGATTGCCTCAATTTCCTAAGGTTTGGTGCACCACCTTCCATCATGATCAGTTAAGCCCTTTATTTCGTTTACCCTTCTTCTTTGGGAAGCCCTTCTGTGGAAGTACTCGGTATTTTTATCCCCCGCCGTCATCCATGAATACCGAGCCCTTTGGTGCCAATGAACTTCTTCTTGGAGTTCCTATTTATGAAGCTCTTTCTCCAGATCCCTCACCTCTTGCTTCTCTATCTCTCCATCTTCTTTTTCCCAAATTCTGTCAAGCTCGGCCCGTAGCTTCTTTATCTTTTTCTCAATATTTCCGAGTTTCTCTTTAACCCATTTACTTAGTGAGCTCGCTGACCTCTCAATTATTGTGGGGAGATCACTGCAATCACTGTTGTTCTCTATCGCCTCGCTCATAGCGGTTTGACAGTCTTCTTCAAGTAACCATTTGTTCTCAAATTTAAACCTCACTTGTCTTGTCTAGCCTCCTGCGGGTCTCCTCCTATTGAGCTGGAGTTGTACCACCCGGTGATCAGACTCGTAAAAACTGTCGTTGAGCACTTCCGCATTCTGATACATTTCCATCCATTTTTCATTCGCCATGAATCTATCAAGTCTCTCCCTAATAAAATGGTGCCCCGATCTTTTATTAACCTAAGTAAACTTGGGTCCCTTAGCCCCCAAATCTCTCAGCTCCAACTCATTAATGACCTCATTGAAGGCTCTAATTTGTGAGGGGGGGCTTTCATCCCCCTCCCCTCTTCTCATCCTCCCTTCTTATCTCATTAAAATCACCTCCAACTAGCCAAGGTTCATGCAAGTTTCCTTGGCTTCTAGCTATTCTCCTTAGTAAATCCCAGGATTGGTTTCTCAAATGAGTAGATGGATTCCCATAGAAACCAGTAAACCTCCAAGCACAATTGCAACTATTAATAAAGCAAACAACATGACCAGCCGAATAAGATAACAGAGAGACATTCTTTTCATCATTCCAGAACAAAAGGAGACCACCAGAGCTACCAATGGAGCTTACACCGAAAGCATTTGAAAAAGAAAGACTAGATTTCCACCTATTACCCATACTACTACTGACTTTAGATTCAACAATAAAAAGCAACGAATGCTTAATATCAGCGATTGACCGCTGCAATGCCTGGAATGCACGACGGTTGCCCAAGCCCTATGCATTCCACACTACAATCTTCATGGCTCTCGGCGGGATTGCGAAGTCCCAGCCTCCGTCGCTTCAGTAATTTCGCAGCTGAACTCATCCATGATTACTCTTTCACCTATTGCCCCAACTCTATAACTTCAATTCCACAAGTGTCTAAAACACAAGAAATAAATCAGACCCCAATTACTCGGGTGGAAGGTGCCACTGAGGGCTAGAAAACACACTATGGTGTAGGAATTCTCACAAGGATTTTCGCCAAAATCCTAGGAGCAGTAAGCGGATAGGCCCTTTTCTAATTTCTTACAGCAGAAACATTTCTCATAGAGAAGGCCGATAGAAAAACGATGGCGTGGGGAGGTGGGTGAACAGCAACAAAACAACCTCCTGGGAAGAAGAAAAGGATCACCGATTACCAAAATATCAAAAAGAGGGGTTGTTTTGGATCTCACCTCTTAATCAAATTAAAACCTCAGACGATCGGCACAATAGGATTCAGAGATCGCGAGCTTTTACATTTGGGTCTGTTTGATCAGCGACGGTGGTCGACGATGTCGCTACCGGCGGTGCGGCTGGGTTTTTCCTCGCGAGCTGCTGTTTTCTAGAGAGAGAATTATACATTCAAAACTGTGTGCCAAAGGCCAACTGTTTTTTGACTTTTTAGTGAATTTTGATAAAGGATATATCATGTGAACCTCTTAAATCTTAACTAAATGTCATAATACTATTAGGACATCATAATTATTGTATTGTTAGCCTTATTCTAGTTTTAAATAATAATATAATTTATTTTAACTTTACTAAAATAAATTTTTAAAACACTTTAGACAAAGAAAAAATTGCACCTATATATTCTTAATAGTCTTATTTTTTTGTATTGAAATACACACTGCCACTCATATTCTTAATATCCTTATTTTTAAACTATTATTTTAGTAAGTGATAATTAAACAAATAATTTTGTATTAAAAAGTTTCATGAGTATGTATAGAGTAAAATTGTTTCATACATGCATCATTGAAAAGTATTAGTTATTTTCACTAAAGGGTATTAGTTATTTTTACTGAATTGTATGAGTTGTTTATACTGAAGAATATTAGTTTGTTTTCATTAAACAACCAACATTTTTTAGTGAAAGTAACTAATACTATCCAGTGAAAATAAGTAATACTCTCTAGTGAAAACAATAAATACCTTAAAATGGTTTATGTATTAATCATTTTCACTTTATACTTTGACAATATTCATAAAATCATTCTTCAAAAGAAAATAATTTAAATAAAAAAATTTAATGTTTCCATAAAAACATTAAAATTTGGTTTTTTTTTTAAGAATTAAATATTTTACTTAATATATAAAGACAAAGTATACAGTGAAACTGGTTTATACATGAATCACTAAAGAGTATTAGTTGTTTTCATTGAAGAGTATTAGTTGTATTTACTGAAGAGTATTACTGATTTACACTAAAAATTCTTAGTTGTTCAGTGAAAATGAACTAAGACTCTTCAATATAAATCAGTAATACTCTTCAGTAAAAATAACTAATACTCTTCAATGAAAACAACTAATACCCTTCAGTAATTCATATATAAACCAATTTCACTCTATACGTACTCATATATAAATATACATTGTAATATAATAACATAAAGTGAGTCCAGGTTTATCGACTGATTTATCAATCATTATTATTATTTTAGTAGCACATTTAATTATATTTGAGTAGTACATATCAATATACTTTTAATTATATAGTTGAATGATCCTTCCTTCCAAAATAGATAAGAGCTTATGGTACCAAATTGTCAAAGGTGCCAATCCCAATTAGAAATTAATTAAAAAGGAAAAGAAAATTGCGGAGCGCCACAAACCCTCGGCGGCAGTTTTCAATTCCACAAGTCGGACTTCTTCCAGATCTTTATTCTCTTCAAAGCATAACTGTGATAGGAAAAAAGAGATTTGAGCGGTAAGCGGTGATGTCGCTGGGGTTTACAATTTATAGGTTATTCAAATTCAAAGTCTCCCTCTCGCATTTATTGATTGATTACCTAATACCCTTTCTCTAAGAACACACTGAATATTTCAAATTAATAGTTCAATTTTGAGGGTATGATTGTGCCCGACTGGATTTTCACGGAGTAAGTTTTGGATTCACAAATTTTCAGAAGTGGGTCTCTTACGTAAGGTATGCAATTTCAATAACTATATTGCACCAAAAACATAGTACTATATTCTACCAAAAATCTCCTGCTAATCTCTAGCCTCACTATTTTCACCTACCCCTACCAAAGTGTTAATGAGTCAATGCCCTAGTTACACTCATTCTCATTGTCTCATGTCATGAGACGGTCTCATATAAGACATACCCTAGTTATTTTATTGAGTATATTAATCAAGAGGAATACTTGTTAGATCCTGAATACATGATTCAGGCATCTTGACACATTTCTTATCTAAGCCTAAAGTAAATTTATGTTGTATCCGCCCTTGTTAAAAAAAATTTAGATTACTTGTTATTTTATTAAATTAAGTAACGGAATATGTCTAAATTGTGAATGTGGCCATATTTTTCTTCTATGTGTTGTTTTCCAACCCTCCTCTTATATAGATAAATAAATTATGGCAAAAATGTATGTGATAGCATTTCATAATATACGACAATACAAATTAATACCCATCTCTATTAAATTGTTATTTGAATTTATATTCTATCCCACCCTCTCATGTCTCACACAAAATCACTCATATTAAAAAATTTGGTTCTAAAATATAAATAAGCACTGGCTTGTGTGTTGTATAACTTGACTGCCAAAAATCATGAGTATGTTTATAACAATACACAGTTAATGATAAGGTAGCTCTTTTGATTGAAAAATTTTGCTTTCTCAAAATTGGAATCATCACAAGATAGTGGACTTTCATTTGTCTTTAAAAAACAATTCTCTACTTATTTTTCACTTTTTGATTCTTTAAAATAGTGATTTTGGTGCTTGGAAGTTAGAAAAGTAAGAAACTGATGTGGGTTAATAAAATGCATATCAGCATACCTGGTGTCATGAATGAGGGCATAAGACGCATTATATATATACATAATTATAAATACACAATTCATTGCGTCAGTAAAATTGGTTTATACATATATCATTGAAGATATTAATTATTTTCACTAAAGAATGTTAGTTATTTTCACTGAAGAGTATTAGGTGTCGTCATTTAAGAGTCTTAGTTTGTTTTCAGTAAACAACTAAGACTCATAGAAATTCAAGGTGATTGCCTCAATTTCCTAAGGTTTGGTGCACCACCTTCCATCATGATCAGTTAAGCCCTTTATTTCGTTTACCCTTCTTCTTTGGGAAGCCCTTCTGTGGAAGTACTCGGTATTTTTATCCCCCGCCG
The DNA here is from genome assembly GCA_947034835.1 of Ballota nigra. Taxonomy (NCBI): domain Eukaryota; kingdom Viridiplantae; phylum Streptophyta; class Magnoliopsida; order Lamiales; family Lamiaceae; genus Ballota; species Ballota nigra. The sequence goes on along the minus strand of OX344722.1, from coordinate 22,859,789 downwards.
TCATCCATGAATACCGAGCCCTTTGGTGCCAATGAACTTCTTCTTGGAGTTCCTATTTATGAAGCTCTTTCTCCAGATCCCTCACCTCTTGCTTCTCTATCTCTCCATCTTCTTTTTCCCAAATTCTGTCAAGCTCGGCCCGTAGCTTCTTTATCTTTTTCTCAATATTTCCGAGTTTCTCTTTAACCCATTTACTTAGTGAGCTCGCTGACCTCTCAATTATTGTGGGGAGATCACTGCAATCACTGTTGTTCTCTATCGCCTCGCTCATAGCGGTTTGACAGTCTTCTTCAAGTAACCATTTGTTCTCAAATTTAAACCTCACTTGTCTTGTCTAGCCTCCTGCGGGTCTCCTCCTATTGAGCTGGAGTTGTACCACCCGGTGATCAGACTCGTAAAAACTGTCGTTGAGCACTTCCGCATTCTGATACATTTCCATCCATTTTTCATTCGCCATGAATCTATCAAGTCTCTCCCTAATAAAATGGTGCCCCGATCTTTTATTAACCTAAGTAAACTTGGGTCCCTTAGCCCCCAAATCTCTCAGCTCCAACTCATTAATGACCTCATTGAAGGCTCTAATTTGTGAGGGGGGGCTTTCATCCCCCTCCCCTCTTCTCATCCTCCCTTCTTATCTCATTAAAATCACCTCCAACTAGCCAAGGTTCATGCAAGTTTCCTTGGCTTCTAGGTATTCTCCTTAGTAAATCCCAGGATTGGTTTCTCAAATGAGTAGATGGATTCCCATAGAAACCAGTAAACCTCCAAGCACAATTGCAACTATTAATAAAGCAAACAACATGACCAGCCGAATAAGATAACAAAGAGACATTCTTTTCATCATTCCAGAACAAAAGGAGACCACCAGAGCTACCAATGGAGCTTACACCGAAAGCATTTGAAAAAGAAAGACTAGATTTCCACCTATTACCCATACTACTACTGACTTTAGATTCAACAATAAAAAGCAACGAATGCTTAATATCAGCGATTGACCGCTGCAATGCCTGGAATGCACGACGGTTGCCCAAGCCCTATGCATTCCACACTACAATCTTCATGGCTCTCGGCGGGATTGCGAAGTCCCAGCCTCCGTCGCTTCAGTAATTTCGCAGCTGAACTCATCCATGATTACTCTTTCACCTATTGCCCCAACTCTATAACTTCAATTCCACAAGTGTCTAAAACACAAGAAATAAATCAGACCCCAATTACTCGGGTGGAAGGTGCCACTGAGGGCTAGAAAACACACTATGGTGTAGGAATTCTCACAAGGATTTTCGCCAAAATCCTAGGAGCAGTAAGCGGATAGGCCCTTTTCTAATTTCTTACAGCAGAAACATTTCTCATAGAGAAGGCCGATATAAAAACGATGGCGTGGGGAGGTGGGTGAACAACAACAAAACAACCTCCTGGGAAGAAGAAAAGGATCACCGATTACCAAAATATCAAAAAGAGGGGTTGTTTTGGATCTCACCTCTTAATCAAATTAAAACCTCAGACGATCGGCACAATAGGATTCAGAGATCGCGAGCTTTTACATTTGGGTCTGTTTGATCAGCGACGGTGGTCGACGATGTCGCTACCGGCGGTGCGGCTGGGTTTTTCCTCGCGAGCTGCTGTTTTCTAGAGAGAGAATTATACATTCAAAACTGTGTGCCAAAGGCCAACTGTTTTTTGACTTTTTAGTGAATTTTGATAAAGGATATATCATGTGAACCTCTTAAATCTTAACTAAATGTCATAATACTATTAGGACATCATAATTATTGTATTGTTAGCCTTATTCTAGTTTTAAATAATAATATAATTTATTTTAACTTTACTAAAATAAATTTTTAAAACACTTTAGACAAAGAAAAAATTGCACCTATATATTCTTAATAGTCTTATTTTTTTGTATTGAAATACACACTGCCACTCATATTCTTAATATCCTTATTTTTAAACTATTATTTTAGTAAGTGATAATTAAACAAATAATTTTGTATTAAAAAGTTTCATGAGTATGTATAGAGTAAAATTGTTTCATACATGCATCATTGAAAAGTATTAGTTATTTTCACTAAAGGGTATTAGTTATTTTTACTGAATTGTATGAGTTGTTTATACTGAAGAATATTAGTTTGTTTTCATTAAACAACCAACATTTTTTAGTGAAAGTAACTAATACTATCCAGTGAAAATAAGTAATACTCTCTAGTGAAAACAATAAATACCTTAAAATGGTTTATGTATTAATCATTTTCACTTTATACTTTGACAATATTCATAAAATCATTCTTCAAAAGAAAATAATTTAAATAAAAAAATTTAATGTTTCCATAAAAACATTAAAATTTGGTTTTTTTTTTAAGAATTAAATATTTTACTTAATATATAAAGACAAAGTATACAGTGAAACTGGTTTATACATGAATCACTAAAGAGTATTAGTTGTTTTCATTGAAGAGTATTAGTTGTATTTACTGAAGAGTATTACTGATTTACACTAAAAATTCTTAGTTGTTCAGTGAAAATGAACTAAGACTCTTCAATATAAATCAGTAATACTCTTCAGTAAAAATAACTAATACTCTTCAATGAAAACAACTAATACCCTTCAGTAATTCATATATAAACCAATTTCACTCTATACGTACTCATATATAAATATACATTGTAATATAATAACATAAAGTGAGTCCAGGTTTATCGACTGATTTATCAATCATTATTATTATTTTAGTAGCACATTTAATTATATTTGAGTAGTACATATCAATATACTTTTAATTATATAGTTGAATGATCCTTCCTTCCAAAATAGATAAGAGCTTATGGTACCAAATTGTCAAAGGTGCCAATCCCAATTAGAAATTAATTAAAAAGGAAAAGAAAATTGCGGAGCGCCACAAACCCTCGGCGGCAGTTTTCAATTCCACAAGTCGGACTTCTTCCAGATCTTTATTCTCTTCAAAGCATAACTGTGATAGGAAAAAAGAGATTTGAGCGGTAAGCGGTGATGTCGCTGGGGTTTACAATTTATAGGTTATTCAAATTCAAAGTCTCCCTCTCGCATTTATTGATTGATTACCTAATACCCTTTCTCTAAGAACACACTGAATATTTCAAATTAATAGTTCAATTTTGAGGGTATGATTGTGCCCGACTGGATTTTCACGGAGTAAGTTTTGGATTCACAAATTTTCAGAAGTGGGTCTCTTACGTAAGGTATGCAATTTCAATAACTATATTGCACCAAAAACATAGTACTATATTCTACCAAAAATCTCCTGCTAATCTCTAGCCTCACTATTTTCACCTACCCCTACCAAAGTGTTAATGAGTCAATGCCCTAGTTACACTCATTCTCATTGTCTCATGTCATGAGACGGTCTCATATAAGACATACCCTAGTTATTTTATTGAGTATATTAATCAAGAGGAATACTTGTTAGATCCTGAATACATGATTCAGGCATCTTGACACATTTCTTATCTAAGCCTAAAGTAAATTTATGTTGTATCCGCCCTTGTTAAAAAAAATTTAGATTACTTGTTATTTTATTAAATTAAGTAACGGAATATGTCTAAATTGTGAATGTGGCCATATTTTTCTTCTATGTGTTGTTTTCCAACCCTCCTCTTATATAGATAAATAAATTATGGCAAAAATGTATGTGATAGCATTTCATAATATACGACAATACAAATTAATACCCATCTCTATTAAATTGTTATTTGAATTTATATTCTATCCCACCCTCTCATGTCTCACACAAAATCACTCATATTAAAAAATTTGGTTCTAAAATATAAATAAGCACTGGCTTGTGTGTTGTATAACTTGACTGCCAAAAATCATGAGTATGTTTATAACAATACACAGTTAATGATAAGGTAGCTCTTTTGATTGAAAAATTTTGCTTTCTCAAAATTGGAATCATCACAAGATAGTGGACTTTCATTTGTCTTTAAAAAACAATTCTCTACTTATTTTTCACTTTTTGATTCTTTAAAATAGTGATTTTGGTGCTTGGAAGTTAGAAAAGTAAGAAACTGATGTGGGTTAATAAAATGCATATCAGCATACCTGGTGTCATGAATGAGGGCATAAGACGCATTATATATATACATAATTATAAATACACAATTCATTGCGTCAGTAAAATTGGTTTATACATATATCATTGAAGATATTAATTATTTTCACTAAAGAATGTTAGTTATTTTCACTGAAGAGTATTAGGTGTCGTCATTTAAGAGTCTTAGTTTGTTTTCAGTAAACAACTAAGACTCTTTAGTGAAGACAGCTAATACTCTTTATTGAAAACAATTAATACTCTTTAATGAAAATAAATAATACCTTTCAATGATTTATATATAAACTATTTTCATTTTATATTTTGTCTGGTCTTGAGAGTCCTTTTTACTTAATTATTACAATGTTTATCTCATTTACCAAGCCACTGATATATGAAAAACTGAAATAAAATCAACAGCAATTCATTCACTATCAAGGGAGCTGAATTTTTGGTGTGTTCATCCCTCCTTCCAGAATTTACCAAAGGTACGCACTCTTCAGGATTATTTTGTGTAACAAAATTTATTGTGAAATTGGTTTTGATAGTATTACTTATTTTTACTAAGGTATTTATTTTGAGTGATACAAGTTATTTTATTAAATGATTAGTTGAAGAATATTAATTGTTTCATTAAAATTTATAAATTATTTTACTATAAAGTATTAGTTGTTAAACAGTTTTATTGTGAAATTGGTTCACGTAAGACCCACTTATCAAGGGCAAATCAGTTACAAATTATTGCAATTTTATTTTTATAAAAATCAAAAGTTTGCATCCAAATTTAAAAAAGTAACTCTCTTGTGTACTTGGTGTATGATGCACTCATTTAACAGTTGAAATTGTTTACACTGAAAAGTATAATTTGGTTTCACTAAAAAGTGTTGTTAGATTACACCAAAAAATTTAACTGTTGAGTAAGTGCATTGTACACCTGATGTATATGAGAATGTCTCAATTAAATAAAATTGGCTAACTATGATCGTGTTAGTTATATTTCACCATTTACTAAGTAAAAATATGTATCCATTAAACTAATTAATAACAAATAACTCAATCATAAATAATATATTCGATGGTTAAAAAAGCGATGGTATTTTAAATTATTATTGAAAAACAATGTTAAGAGACACAAACCTTTAAAAAAATGTCAATTCGTCAATCTATTTATATATATATTGATGAGAAATATTAATTCATCGTTCATTTTATTTAAAAATACGAGATAAAGTATATTGTGAACCAGTTTCACCAGGAAATATATTTGCATTTGTGTGTATTTTTTTAAAGTATTAATTATTTTATGAAAGGATATTGATTTGACAAGAATATCATATAATAAGAACAACTAATATCATTTGAGTTGTATGGTAAAAAAAGAAGTGATATATGAATATTCATCATCACTTATATAAATTTTTGTGATAAAATAATTGTGTCACTGTTTTTTTAGTAATAAATTAATTAAGAGTAGGCTTTATATGAAAATGGTTCATGATAAGTTTATTATGAAATTATTTTAAAGTGTAAAATATTTGATCAAAAGTATTAAAAATATAATCAGAAATATAAAAAATTGGAGTCAGTAGTATCATATTTTAATTGTTCATATTTTTTTTACCCAATTTTCGATACTAATGATGAGTTTTTTTAATACTTTTGATCAAATATATGATACTTTAAAACAGTTTTATGAAATATAAAATGAACAAATTTCATATAATATTTTGTTTTAATTACAAGATATAATATCATTTATGAAAATATTTTTTATGAATACAACAATATTGTTACCAGTTATTTATGAATATTGTCTCCAACTATTTAAGTTTTTTTCCCTAATTATTTCAATTAAATAATGACAAAAAATAAAAACATTGTCATGAAAATTATTTTAATGACATCGAATATGGTCATCAATTATTATTGAAATTGTCACTAATAAAAATAGTTTTTACTACGCCAAATATATTCATCAATTTTTACAAAAATCATCACCAACTATTATTGAGACGAAATAATTTTGTCCCAAATAGTTACGAACAATTAGTGAAAAAAAATAACATCATCGTGAAAATATACCTTTTATGACATTGAATATTGTCATTATTTGTTATTAAAAACGTCACCAATTATTATCGTGATAAAATAAATTTTTTTCTTTAATTAATTCAAATAATTAATGATGAATAACAAAAGTGCCACAAAACTATATTTTTACGACGTCGAATATCGTCAATAATAATTATCAAAATCGTCACCAATTATTATTGTAACGAAAGAAGTATGTCATTGATTATTTTGAATAATTAATGATGAAAAATAACATCGTCACGAAAAAATAAATTTTTATGACGTCGAATATCGTCACCAATTATATATAAAAGTGTCACCAATTATTATTGTGACGAAATAATTTATGTCGTCATGAAATTTACAAATTCGTGACGAAAAAAATTATCAAGGGTGACAAAATAAAATTTGTCACAATTTCTAATATTGTATTGATGAAAATAAAAATTTTCATCATTAAGTAACTAATTGTGATGATATTTGTGTCGTCACGAAATGTGGGGTTTCTTGTAGTAATTCCTTCAAAATTTCGAAATTTTTAAAGAGAGCTTTGAATTTTTTTTCCAAGAAAATATCTAGTAAAGTATATATACATAAGATGCTTAAACGACCATCAGAAACGTATCCTACCCTGCAGACGAGCGCCCCGAGGTATGACTTTACGTGTTTACAAAACTTGTGAATGTTTAAACTTGAAGAACTTATTTTGAAATATTATACTCATCCCTTAGCACGTTGAACCCCTAGCCTTTATATAAATAAAATAATTAACATATTTTCTTTATCCCCTAGACCTAGATGGACATCTACCTAGGACAACGCCAGCGTGCCGGGGAAAGTATGGCCGAGTTCTTAGACCGTTTCATTAGAGTCTGAAACCATACGGCCTTTGGCATGCATCCTCAAAGCGACTACCAGGCAGTACAACACTTCACAAGGATCGTGCTACCCAAATGGCAAAAATTGGCCGAGTGAGCTTTTCGCGAGCACACAACGTACGATTTTGAGAAAGGAGCTCGGACACGCTTCGGTGCCTTCGCAGACGAACTCATAAACAAGATCGAAGCGGCAGAGCATGCTAAATTTATGGGGATGGATGCAGCAGGGGGTGCTAAGAACAAGCAAAAGTATGCAGATTTCCATCAATCAATAGCCAACGATCTGCGAGCGAAAGTGGCGCAACGGAACTTAAAGATCCAGAAGCTACATGCAAAGAACAAGGAAGCGGAAGCAGAAATTGAAAAGAGAGAGGGATGGGCGGATGATTTAGCAAAAGAAGCTCGCGAGGGACGAGAGATTGCTAGGATGTTCTATGAGGCAAGTGGTTTCCCAGGAGCACCCGAGGAGACCGACCCATCCGAGGAAAAATCAAGAAGTAACGACGAGAGCACGTCTTAACGCCCCTATGGACCACCCGGACCGAGCCGTTTTCCCTTAGTGCTTGTGCCCTTTTTTACGATATGTATTAGATGAAGTTAACTTGTCTTAAAACTTAGTACTTTCCGTCTTGTTATTTTGATGTATAATATGTTGTAAGGCGGGAATTATTTCCCCCGAACCTTTTAACTTATGTAATATGTATATTAAGCAATTTCATGCTACTTATTATATCTGCTACTTTTATCCGATTAATTGTTTGATCACATATGTGTGTGGTTCCCGACTACCATGGTTGAGCCAATCGTTGGTTGTTGACTGCAGCAGCGTACGCCCACTTTTGTTGCCCCTATTGTATGATTGGTGCTACACATAATGTTGTCACATTATTGGATTCTGTTTTTTTTTCATATCTATAATAAGTAATATTCTTCTCCCTTCTTTCAGTTTTGTGACATGGCTAGGCACGGAAGGCCCCGTATGAATCAGAGAGAACCGTCACAGGAATCCGTAGGGCAGGACCCACCAAATACCGGATCTGGGGCCGATATGGCACGTGAAGTTTTCAACTAATTGCAGAACTACCTACAGCAACAAGCTCCACCGTCCCCACCTCCACCGCATGCTCACCACTACGTACCCCGACCAAACGAGTACGTTGAGCAGTTTTGATGTCTCCAACCACCTAGACTTACTGGGAAAGAGGGTCCTACCCAGACTGAAAAATGGATTGCTGATATGGAAAGGATCTTCAACCATATGACCCTGACTGAAGCACAGAAAGTCTCGTGCGCCAAGTTCCAGTTAGCTGAAGATGCAACAAGTGGTGGGAATCCTATGAGAGGACTTTATCTGAGGTTGCTCGAGCAATAACTACCTGGGAGGAATTTAAGAAAGCCATTCTGAAGAGGTACATTTCGCAAGTATTGAGGGACCAAAAGGAAACAGAATTTGTCAACCTTAAGCGGGGAACCCTCTCAGTGACTGAGTACGAGAGGCGTTTTAACAGGCTATCCCGCTATGCTACATACTTGGTGGGTGATGATGATTGGAAGGCTCACCGATTCGAAAGAGGTCTACGTCCTGAAGTGGCAGGAGTAGTAGCTGGATTCAGACTCCCGAGCTACAGTGAGGTCTTTGATCGAGCCTTAAGCATCTCAATTGGATTGGGACTAGAGTTTAATGCCACCACATTTACCTTGGCCATAAACAAGAGCTGGCAGCCCAATTTCAAGCGCCAGTAGAAACCTCCCCCGAGAGGGAACACATCGTCTGCCCAAGTAGCTGAGAGAGCTTTGACCCCACTTTGCAATGTCTATAGAAAGAGACACCATGGACGGTGTCTAGTGGGGACACCTAACTGTTTCCGTTGTCATCAACCAGGCCACAGGGCAAGTGAGTGTCCGTAGGTGCCAGGAGCCAACCAGGTCCCACTGGGGAATCCACGGCCTGTCTAGAACATGAACGCTCAGTTTCGACCACCTCTTGCTCGAAACTTCCAGGCTGGATAGCAGCCCCGAGCCAACCATCCTCTCAGGAGAAATGGTCCAGCTCAAGGACAAGGAGGAAGAGCTCATGCCATCTACAATGGCGAGGAGGAACAGGACTATCCAGCAGAGGATGGAACCATGGCAGGTATATTATCAATACTTGGTACTCCAGCTTATGTGTTATTTGATACGGGAGCATCGCATTCTTTTATTTCTGAAAAGTTTAGGAAACAAAAGAATGCTAAGTTCTCTAAAGGCGAAGGCCTTGAAGTAAATTTTCCTTCGGGAGAATCAACAAAGATAAATACCTTAGTCAAAGGATTTAAGTTCAAACTAGCGGACCACCCAGTAGAAGCTGACCTTCACGTCTTAGCAATGAAAGAGTTTGATCTAATCCTAGGATTAGATTGGCTAATCTGAAACAAGGCAACAATTCGATGTGTAGACAGAGAGATCGATTTTGTAACCCCCGAAGGCCGACAGTTTACCTTCCATGGAATCAAGTCCAAGCCGGGAATACGGATCATCTCCGCTGTTAAAGCCGCAAAAATGCTACGAAAAGGGAAGTGTCAGGGGTATCTGGTCAACATTTCGGAGGTCGTGAAAGATAAAGCATCACCAGCCTCAATGCCAACTGTAAGGGACTATCCAGATGTCTTTCCCGAGGAGTTGTCAGGATTACCCCCAGATCAACAAGTAGAATTCTCTATTGATCTCGTGTCCGGGGCGACACCAGTATCCAAGGCCCCATACCGGATGACACCCAAAGAATTGCAAGAGCTGAAAGAACAGCTACAAGACCTATTGGATAAGAAATTCATCCAACCTAGTGTCTCACCTTGGGGAGCATCGGTATTGTTCGTCTAGAAGAAGGATGGATCCCTCCAGATGTACATTGACTACAGAGGGTTGAATCAACTGACCATCAAGAACAAGTACCCTCTCCCACGAATTGAAGATTTGTTTGACCAACTGAAAGGTGCTTGCGTGTTCTCGAAGATCGACCTAAGGTCGGGATATCATCAGCTGAAGGTCAAAAGAAGTGATATTCCAAAGACAGCCTTTCGAACACGGTATGGACACTATGAGTTTACACGGTGATGTCGTTTTGAGTGACAAACGCACCCGCAATATTCATGGACCTGATGAATAGAGTGTTTTATGAGTACCTGAACCACTTCGTCATTGTGTTCATTGATGATGTACTTGTCTACTCCAAGAGTAAGGAACAACATGAGGAACATCCTAGAACTGTCTTGGAAGTAATGAGACGAGAAAAACTCTATGCAAAATTCAGCAAATGCGAATTCTGGCTAGACTGAGTTATGTTCTTAGGACACATCATCTCGGCAAAGGGGATAGAGATGGATCCGGCCAAAGTGGAAGCCATAATGTGCTGTAAAAGACCGTCCAATGCCAATGAAATTCGCAGTTTCCTTGGGTTGGCGGGCTACTATCAGAGGTTCATTCAGGATTTCTCCCGCATTGCAAAATCTTTAACACAATTTATGAGGAAGATGGAGAAATTTATTTGGACTCTCGCATGCGAAGAAAGTTTCTAGGAGTTAAAGAAGCGCTTGACCACAGAACCGGTGTTGACCATTCCTGATGGGTCTGAAGGGTTTGTCATTTACACCGATGCATCCTTATCAGGACTGGGATGTGTGTTAATGCAACATGGGAAGGTTGTTGCGTACGCATCACGATAGTTGAAAATACATGAACAAAATTATCCCACCCATGATTTGGAGCTGGCAGTAGTGGTCCATGCATTGAAAATCTGGAGGCACTATCTCTACGGGGGAAAGTGCGAGATTTACACGGATCACAAGAGCCTAAAGTACTTCTTCATGCAAAATAAATTAAACATGCTGACTTGAAGCGAATTACACTAGCTTTTACTAGTAGCTTCCCCGCAAGAGTACGGGTTCACTGTAGTATGGGCAAGTATAGGGACCAAGTATTATCAAACCCAAGGGAAAGTGTGTATGCGAATAGATCCCTGAAGATCTACGCGTCGTAATTAATATGAGTGAAATATTTTTGGGTTTTTTGAAAGATTAATTAAAAAACTAAAATTATCCTAAGAATGCAAAAAGCAAAATTAAACTAAGAATCAAAGGGTGTTTCCAAATAAATGATGATGATGCTTAAGATAGGAATTCCTACGTATACTAACGGAGTAGGTACATAATCAAAGTAACCGTGACGCACAAAAAATAACCTAAGTAAAAGAATGCAAGATGAAAGCTCAAGATTCTAAACCCTAATACTTTACCCTAACACCCGACTTCACTAATCCACTAACAAGTTAATAGATTGTGTTTAATTAATGAGACCCTAATTTAACTAATGGTGATGCGGCCGTCCTCCATAGCTAAACCGGTAGATTAATTAACCTCTTCTAAATCCTCTCGTTAAGACTACTAGTTGTTAAAGAGTGATGCGGTCGTCCTCTCCCAAACACTTTCGTACGAAATTTAAGAATAAAGTTAAGATTGATTTTAAGAATTCATTAATCCAAAGAATTAAAACTAAACGTCACGAATTATCCTAATTACGTACCCACAACCTACTTCTACGAGTTCATCCTACCCTAAACATGCAAGGGTTCTAGCCTAACATGGTGGTTTGAATAATAAAAGCAATCACAAGAACAATAATCATGTGCATAATTAAGTTAACGAAAGAAATCAAGAACATAAACGAAAGAACAAATTAAAGTCTCTAAAGAAATCTATATAAATCTGAAAAGTTAGGATTTATCGTCTCAAAGAATAAAGAAAGAAAGAATTAATCTAATACGTTCAAAAGAAATACTAAAACTAAGAATTCGTAAATTAAAACCTCGATTACAACGTATAAAATTCTTCAAAACTCCTTCCCAAGCTTTCTCCTTGCTCAAAGTATGTAAAAATATGTGTTGGTATGTGGTGATATGTGAAAATATGCTTGGAAGGGGTATATATAGGCTTTGGGACGAATTTGGGCGATTTTGGGCCAAAAACACGCAAAAACGCTCGAGTACAGGTGCAGCGGGCCAAGAGGTCGAGCGAGGCGCTCGACCGCTGGCTGTACACATGTTCGTAAAACCTTCATAACTTCTCAACCAGGAGTCCGTTTTGGCCGATTCAAAGTCCTACGAACTCCTCTTTTCTCCCTCTATCCATCTATAAAAGCCAAAGAGACAAATTAATAAGTTTATAAAAATGATACTCATTTGACTCCAAACACTCATCGAAAACACTCAAAACCTGGGCAAATCGGGCACCAAAACATAACAATTTCACGCCTAATCAACCCCCCCAAACTTACCATCTTGCTTGTCCTCAAGCAATGAAATAATAAGTTAAGTGAAATTGTTAGGAATGAGTCAAAGAATCATCTCATGCAAGCAAATGAACTCGAGCTTCAAAGATCAATCACAAGTATACTCACTCACCTTCCTTCATCATACTCATGCAACAACAACAAGAAACACCAAGATCAAACATGGATGTGCACTCAACGATGTGTCTCACTCCCTCACAAGTGTATATCAATGATAAAGGGACTCACTCAAATAATCAATCACTCATATTGGCAGTCATAGGCTTTTAAGCACTCTTAACTCCAACCATACTCTAGAAATCAATGCCGAATAAAAAAAAACTTTTCTTAAGGTTGTAATGTAGGCTTTTTGGACAGGTGGGATAACAATATGGGGTAAAGTGACTCACGTGAATGGAGACTAGAAAATCAAACTTTAGCACTTCGAGATTAGGAACAGACTACTTCAAACATTTTCAATCAACACACTTTCAATTTCAATTCTCTCAACACTTCAATTTTTTTTCTTTCTCACTCTTTCACTTTTTTTTTTCAATCACTTCACTTTTTTTTTCCTTTTTAGCACAAACACATGAGCTATTTTTTCTTTTGCTCATTCTCAACTTTTTTTTTTTTTTTTTGTTCTTTCCCACAACTCAAATCTCATTCACACCCTTATTTTATCACCACTCAACCATCATAATTCCTTTTATCAACTCAATCCCTTCAAATTCACACTTTCCTATTCTCCACTCAAATTGGGACAAAAGGCTTAGGAACTTGGAATAGTGTTTAAATGTGCTAGCAAATAAAATATGTTTTAGGCTCAAAGGGGCTAACAAGGGACGAATGTCAATGGTAAGGAAATTTTTTGGCTAAGTGACTCATTCAAATCAAAGATGGCCTAAGATCACATTCGGCATATCAAAGTAGACACAATCAAGAAGCAAGAGCACACACAAGTTCTAGCATCCTCTAAGGTGACGATCCTCTCACAAACGAAGAGATCAAGTAATGCATAAAAATCTCATAAGGCTCAACTCTCACGGCTTTCACATCCATGTTAGTCCTAGTGAATTCTCACTCTCATCACACAAATACTCAAAAAGAAAACTTGCAAGCATACTAGTTCTTTCTCAAATCAACTCTAACTCAATACTCACACAATAAAAAATCTGACTCAACTTCACAACTCATCAACTCATCAAATCATGCTCAAAGATAGCAACCAACAAGCATAAGAGAATTGATAGGCATGAAATATTGAGTAACAAAACAAATCAAAATCAGCCCAAGGAGCATCTCAAGACACAAATAATAAACTCAACTCAAAGATAAGGGGTGCTCCGGTGCAATGTCACAAAACACATAAATACTCCACCCCCCAAACTTCGACCTTGCGAAGAGGTCTAAGTTTGGGGTTGTGGGTTACCTCAACCAAACAATCCAGTTTCTCTTCAACAACTTAGCACACTCATTTGTCTCGAGTTGGTCCATTCAATCTGAATACTCCATCATTCTTTTACTCTTTTAGAGACAAGCCTACAAAATAAAACTCTCAAGTACGAGGTTAAACATACGACTCAACAACACCCTAATAACATAATAGGACACTAAAAACAAATAAAAAATGGGTTGCCTCCCATTCAACGCTATTTTTAAGGTCCTGATGCCGGACCAAGCTCAAAGGAGCTTATGGGACATCATACTCAAATTTATCTCCCTCACTCTCATAAGAGTGGTGTTTGAATTTCTTTCCTTGTTGTCCCTCTATCATGAGCTCCTTTGCTTCCTTCTCATCCCCAAGCGTTATGGGTCTCAACTCCTTCTCACCTTTATCTGGAGGAGTCTTACTAAACAATTTCTTGAGTTTGGACTTTTTCTTTTTAACTCCTCATTTCCCTTCTAACTGGACCACGTCCACTTTCTTCACCTCTTCATCCTTCAACTTCTTCACTTTATCCCTATCAAAATAATCAAGATCATAATGCTCATGGGTTAAATAATCAAGTGAAGGACTAACAAAATCATGAATATGAGAAGGATTAGGGATAGGAGGTGTGTCTTCAACACTAGGATCAATGACATCCATGCAATACAAACTCTCATCCTCCTTCGGGTGCTTCATGGCTTCATATAGGGAAATCTTCTCTTCTTGATCATCAACCTTCAATGTAATCTTCCCATTTGCCACGTCTAGCACCATCCCCGCCGTAGCTAAGAACGGTCTTCCCAAGATCAGGGGCACGTGCTCATCTTCCTCCATCTCTAGCACTACAAAGTCGGCTGGAAAAATATGATCTCCAACTCTCACGAGGACGTCTTCAACCACACCTTGAGGTCGAGTAATAGACCGGTCGGCTAGTTGAAGCGTCATCATTGTGGGTTGAAGTTCACCACCTTCCAACTTCTTGAAAAGCGACAAGGGCATGAGATTGATGCTCGCCCCTAAATCACATAGCGTTCCTTTCTTGATCTCGTTCCCAATGTCACATAGGATCGTGAAACTCCCGAGATCCTTCAGCTTCGGTGGAAGCGCCTTGTGCACTAATGCACCCACCTCGTGGTTCAGCTGCACCAACTTCGGCTCATCCACTCGCCGTCTTTTCGCAATCAAGTCCTTCAGAAACTTTGCATAATGCGGCATTTGTTCCAAAGAATCATAAAAAGGAATGTTAATGTGAAGTTGTTTAAAAACATCAAGAAATTTTGCAAATTTTTCATCAAACTTCTTTTTCATGAAGCGCTGTGGATACGGGACTGGTATCACAGATTTGGGTACCCCTCATTCATCTCTTTCTGTTTCTTTCACTTTATCCCTTGCTTCTTTTGCCTTTTTCCACTTAGGAACTCTCTCAATCTCCTCACTTTCCTTGCCCTTCTCAACAGTAACACCTCCATCTTTCTTGTGTTCTCTTTCCCCCATTTCAGCTTCCCCTTGGGGCGTCTCAGAATCAGCAGGCATCTGAGGACCTTCATAGTTGGTTCCACTTCTAAGCTGGATCGCCTTGCAATGCTCTTTCGGGTTCCCCTCCGGCATGGAAGGATATTTTCCCGGCTCTCTATTCAACGACTTTGCAATCTAGCTCATCTGGAACTCTATAGAAGTGAACCGCCTATTGTTCTCTTCTTGAGTTCTAGTCCACTCAACGTTCATCTTCTGGAGCTCTTGATCACGTTGATCACCCTTTTTATGCAACTCCTTCACATCGTACTCCAAGGATGACAACCTCTTACTTCCTTCTTCCACTTTCTGAAGGATAGCTCTCAACATCTCCTCGGTTGATGCACCGCCTTCTCCACCAGGAGGTTTAGACCCCGGATCAACACCTGCAGGAACAGTAATACCAGCTTTTGGGTTAGCATATGAGAAATTCTCATTCTTCCTCCATGTGTTTTGAGGAGGCTGCTGGCCTCCTTGATAGCCTTGAGTGTTCCTCCACTGATTAGGAGGAGGCTATGGACCTGGTGGTACAAAAGGTTGGCCATAGGGAGGCTTTCCATACTGATTTCCACCTTGGTAGCCATTCTAATTGTAATACGGACCTCCCATGTAATTGGCTACCTCTTGCTGTCCACTTGGCTGGTCTACTCTCTCATTCTCTGCTGCATGCTCTTCAACCAAATTCTTCCCCAACTCGAGGTTGTTGATCTTCTCCATCATGACCATCAATAACCTTCTCGTTTCTTCACCCTCTTCAACCTGATGAACTCTCTGGAAGTCTGCATCCCCATTCCAAGCCCCGACATTCATGACAATGTTGTCCACGATCTCTCTACACCTCTCTATGCCTTGATTCAGGAATGCTCCGCCCGCACGGGCGTCTAGATGGTCTTGCCCCGCCTTGTTAGCACCACTGTAGAAGAATGCCATAATATCTCCCTCATTGTACCCATGCTGCGGGCACTCAATCAACATATTTGAGTATCTCTCCTACGCTTGACATAGGTCCTCTCCTTGATTCTGGCGGAAGGAAGAGATCTCAATCCTTGCTTTTATTGTCCTTGATGGAGGGTAGAAGCGCTCGAGGAACAGACGTTCGAGCTCAGCCCATGTGGTTACACCTCCCCGTGGGAGCGTGTTGTCGTACCACTCTTTAGCTATTCCCGTCAGTGAGAATGGGAACAGCCTAAGCCTCTTGGCATCTTCAGACATGCCATTATAATTGAATGTGGAGGCTATCATGAGAAAACTCCTCAGGTGAGTGTGAGGATTCTCCTTCCCGATCACCCCCTTGAACTGATTCTCGGTAAGCAGCTTTAGAATTCCCGGGGAAATCGAGAAGTTATTTGCCTCAACGGGAGGCAATGCCACTCCATCATAGTACCATTGTGGCTGCGCTGCAAACCTCCCTCGAATAGCCATATTGTGATCTACGTTGTGAGGAACGTGTTGAGGATTAGCAGCAGGTACTGGTACTTGTTGGGGTGGTGGTGGGTAAACAGGTGGTTGATTATAGACTGGAGGTGGATGATATGGGTATGGTGGATAAGGGTATGGTGGGTATGGGTAATGTTGGTATACTGGGTTGTTGAAAGGGTTATTTGGGTTTTGTGGGTAAGCAGGGTTGTTCAGAGGATTTTGGACAAAATTCTGAGCTGGATTGATGACGTTTTGTGCACCCGGGTTTTGGCTCTGACTATCCCCTAACGGATCTTGGTTCTTACTGGTGTTGCCATCAGTGCCGTCAACCCGGTTCAACCCCTGGTTAAACTCATTCTCGGCATCTTCCAACTCATTAGTGATGTCCATTGGTTCTTTCCCTAAGTCGGCAGCGTTTATCCTTCTCAAGAAAGCTCGGTTCCTTCTGGCTATTGTCTCAGGGTCCAACGGTATTCTCTCTTCGCTCGTATTGCCTTGTGAGCGTGTTTTCATAAACCTGAAACACTAGCAGAAGGATCAAAATGCAACTGCCGATTGAATAAAAATAAAACAGAAAATAAAGCACTCACTACTAACTACTAAGCTATCTACAAGTCCTATTCAAAAAGCATACAACGCCATCCCCGGCAATGGCGCCATTGACTTGAAGCGAATTACACTGACTTCTACTAATCGCTCACCTGCAAGCGGACGGGTTCACTGTAGTATAAGTACGTATAATGACCAAGTAGTATCGAACCCAAGGGATGAAGTGTATGTGAATAGATCCCTGAAGATCTACGCGTCGTAGTTAATATGAGTGTGATGTTTTTGGGTTTTTTAAAGATTAATTGAAAGACTAAAATAAACTAATTAAACTAAAGAATGAAAAAGAAAAGATTAACTACGGGTTGTTTTCAAGTAAGAGATGGTGATGCTTAGGATAGGAATCCCTACGTATACTAACGGAGCAGGTACATAATCAGAATAACTGTGACACACAAGAAATAACCTAAGTCTAAGAATGCAAGATGAAAGCTCAAGATTTTAAACCCTAATACTTTATCCTAACACTCGACTTCACAAATCTACTAACAAGTTAATAGATTGTGCTTTATTAATGAGACCCTAATTTAACTAAGGTGATGCGGTCGTCCTCCTTCGCTAAACCGGTAGATGAATTAACCCTTTCTAAACCCTCTCGTTAAGACTACTAATTGTTATTGAGTGATACGGTCGTCCTCTCTCTAACACTTTCATACGAAATTCAAAGGTAAAGTTAAGATTAATTATAAGAATTCATTAACTAAGAGAATTAAAACCTAACGTCACAAGTTACCCTAATTACATACCCACAACCTACTTCTACGAGTTCATCCTACCCCAAGCATGCAAGGGTTTTAGCCGGACATGGCTTTAACAAACATAAAAGCAATAGAAGAAACAACGAACATAAACATAATGAATTGAACGAAGAAAATAAGAACATGAACTAGGGTTTAAATAAATAAATACTAAGAACTGAAATTTAATTAACTAAAACGAATTTCAAAGCGTTTAAAGTAAACAAGCTAATGAAAAGAAACTAAGAAACGAAAAGAAACTAAGAATTCGTACGAAAAACCTCAACAAAACGTAAATAAAGCTTGCTCGTTCTTCTCTTCTTCCTCTCTCTAAAAACTAAATCTAAAAGTGATTTCTAAAGTTCGGGATCAAGTGGTCTTTTTTTAAAACGAGTTTGGAAGAGGTATATATAGGCACCGGGTCGAAACGGTATCTCATGGGCCGAAAAACGAAATCTGGCATATAAGCCTCGGAGGCGCTCGAGCTGTCCCGGTCGAGCGGGGCGCTCGAGCTGTGCTGGTCGAATGATTCAGGAGCTCGAGCGGGGCGCTCGAGCTGTGTTGCTCGAATGGTTCTATCGGTCGAGCGGGACGCTCGAGCTGTATCCCTCGAGCGGCAAAAATACTCTGTAAGTCCGGAGCGCTCGACCTACGTTGCTCGAGCGATGTGCTCGAGTGATGGTGCTCGAATGGCCTTCCTTCCTTGCAACTAACACTTTTCTTCTCACGTACTAATACCAATCGTATTTCTTCGATATCTTCTCATCTGGGCATCCGTTTGAGTCGATTCAAAGTCCTACGAACTCCATTTTTCATCCTCGATTCACCTATGAGTATCAAAGAGACAAATTCATCAATGTATAGAAATAGTACTCATTTGGCTCTAAAAACTCAATAAAATCGACCAAAACTAGGGCATTTCTAGCTACGAATCATGACAATTTCACGCCTAATCACATGCGTCAGAGAAGGTGGCTTGAACTGGTGTAAGACTATGACTGCACGATCCATTACCACCCAGGGAAAGCAAATGTAGTAGTCGATGCTCTGAGCAGAAAGGGAACTGTGAAGCTCAGTTCCATGTTCACCACACAGAGATCCTTAATCGAAGACTTTTCCCGTCTAAGTCTGGAAGTGGTGAACCCATGTTGTGCCTCTGCAACGTTATTTGCACTCACAGTAAAACCCACTCTGAAGAGAAGGATTCGAGAGATGCAGGAGAATGATAAGTTCCTCAATAAGATAAAAATGTGAGTAAAGGCTAGAACTACTGGAGACTTCTCCATCGACAGTAAAGGGACATTGCTGTTTGCGAATAGAGTATGTGTATCAAAGGATGAAGGATTGAGAAATGAAATTCTCAAGGAGGCACACAACACTCCTTATACAGAAGTGCCTGTATCTATACTGGGAAGGAAAATGCACACATTGAGGAATCGAGTAGTTCCACTAGTACTAGTGCAATGGAGCCGACACGGCAATGAAGAAGCCACGTGGGAACGGGAAGATGAAATCCTCTCCAAGTATCCGCAAGCCTTCGAAAATCTAAGTAAGTCAAATTTCTAGGACAAAATTACTTTTAAGGAGGGTAGGATGTAATACCCCGAACCAAATTAGTATTATTATTAATATTATTATTATATTACTTATGATATCCTCTTTAAAATGGAAAGATTTCATGAAAATTTTCGAAAATGAAACGCTTTGCGATTTAAGACCGATATCTTAACTATGGACGGAGGAATCGAAACCGGCAACACACCTAGCACTGTAACAATGAAATGAATCCATACAGACTGATAAAATAAGCAAAATAAAATCATAGAATAGGAAATTTGAGGCCTATAACTTAATGGAAAATTATCGAACAAAATTATACTTTTGTCGCCAAAAGTCGAACGAAAAACCCTAAAACTTTCAAATTTTGAATCCGATAAATTAATACGAACCCAACACAAGATTTAATGATAAAATAAAGTTAAATTTCAGTTTTAATAAAGTAAATAAAAAACTAAACTTTCGAATAACAAAACGAGAAAAAACGTTAATTTTCGGAGCCCAAAACCAAGCCGAAAAATACCCGATTTCAACACCGAAAATTACACCGTGTCCAAGAAAACCAAGCAAGCCAATTGGCCTGCCCCTGGCCCCACCATTGACTGCCCAAAACTGCTGGGAAAGCAGTCAAAAAAAGCTAGCCCATACCTATTAAACAAATCACTTTACTTATTAAAAAATTTAAGGAAAACAAGGACCATACTCTCTCTTACCTCTCCTAACTACTCTCCCTCTTTCTTACTCCATATTCTGGCCGAGACCACCCCTCCCCCTTCCTATATTATTAGCTTGAAACCTCTTCAATCATTTGCATAAGAAGCCCAAGAAGAAACAAAGAAAAAAAAAGATCATTTTCTCCCTTCTATTTACTTATTTCAGCCACCATATTCTTCAAGAGAGGAGAAGCTCTTCTTCTGCCATTTCCAACCATAGGAGGACTTCAAATTCAAGCTCCAAGCTTTCCTAGGTGTTGGTGTGAAGGTTTGAAGCATCTCCAAGCAAGAAATGAGTCATTCTTCTCCTCTCTCTTTCAAATTCATGAAATCTTACATCTTCAACTTCTAACTTTAACTCTTTTTTTGTTTTAGCTCAAAACAAGGAAGTTCTTTCAAGGAGCCCTCATACACATCAAGAAATAAAGGATTTAAGAGCTAATAAGGCCCTCTAGCTTAAGAAGACAAGTCTACAAAGGTTGTAAAACCCTTCAACTCAAAACATAACTAATATGAAATGTTTTCTTTGAAATGTTACTGTTTTTGTTGCTACTTAGAAACCATGAAAACTTAGGGCTATCTTATCTTTGAGTGTTCAAATACATAATAAATGGAGTCTTGAATGATGTGTATTAAGGTGTTAAAATGTTAGTGCCATGATAGTTTTGAAATAGGAAATACAAGAGAAAGTATGCACAACAAACACACTGTGAACAGTGTCATTAAGTTTCTGTACAAATTTTCGAACTTGAAATTTACGTATTTTGGGAAAGTGTTAATATGGCATGAAACTAGATCAAGTTATCTTTCATTTGACTTTCATGGGCCAAAATATACCTTTCGAGTCAAGTTTTGATTTTTCAAAAATTATGATAAAATACTACATGAATTTAGCTATCTCCATGTATTTTCCCATAATTTTTACATGAGTATAAGTAGTTTTACCAAAATTATATTTGGCATTGCACACATACTGTGAGCTACTGGAAAGTAATGTCACATTTTGGAAATGAACCTATAACTCATATTTTCTTAAACCAAATGACATGAAACAAATTTCATATATGAAGTACACTTAAAAAGGTACCTACTGTGTAAATTTCATGGCTAATGGATGTGTTTTAGTATTTTTCAAAAAGGGCTAAAGTTAGGGGATGAAAATCCGAAGGAGCAAACTGCTCACCTTCGGATGTGGCTTCCTCAAACTGTGTTTCTCATTATGGCTTAAGAACGGACTGTTTTCTTACTTAACCTGATGAATATGATAGGGATTGACTTATTACACTCGAATATTATGTGAATACATGTGAATGATGTGTTGTTTAGTGTTAGTTTTAGAGTAAGGACTATATATTTCTATGTGCGTCCTTAAAAGAGAAAAGAATAAAGGAAAACCTTATGAAAACCCTAAAATATTTAAATACACTAAACATGCCTAGATGAGGATTCATGTTCTCCGTAAACGCTAGTCACGTTAAAAGCTTTTGGTAAACTCTATGAGCGATAAAACACTAAGTGAAATACAAGTCCTTATCGAACCAACGTGTATAAACTTGAAGAAGAATTTCTAAAACATCGATAACTGAAGTAAATAAGAATGTGCTAGGTTGTGTACGGCCACGTCAACAAGGATTGACGGGTGAACGAACGGGGGAATAAGTTTTACGAAAGAAAAGAGGTTAATGTGGGTGGTTTTATGCATTGCCTGGAATATTATACGATTATTGGTGTATGCGAATGTTTTGACCTTCGGGTCACATGGTTATTACATGATATATGGTATCTCAAATGATACGTAATGGTCTGGCTTGCGTAGCTAGGCGCCATGGTAGAAAAGAGCTTTCGAGCTAAAATATCTCAAATGGTATGTAACGGTCTGGCTTATGTAGCTAGGCGCCGTGGTGGACAGAGTATGTGGCTATATGATGAATGGTATCTCAAATGATATGTAATGGCCTGGCTTTTGTAGCTAGGCGCCATGATGACAGAACACATGAAAGGAAAAATATTTTTAAAAAATATTATGATTTGCATACTGCCGTTTTCGTGTAATAGCATGCAGACCATCCACACTGAGAATTCAAATCTCACCCCCTTATTTTTAAATATTTTTAGGTCAGGATGATGGGGAGTTCGTACCTGTGAAGGAGTGATACATGTTCTGTTGTTTTTCTGTGTTACTTAAGTATGACTTATAGTTTTTGCACTAATTAAGTATAACTTTAAGTGATGATGTTTATATTGTGTGTGTGCTGAGACGATAAACAGTTATGTAGTCTCTCGATGGTAGAATATGTGATGTTTAGACTAATTATCTATTTCATGCCAAATCTTTCAAAAAGATCCTTGCGAGTTTTCTTTTTGAAAAAGAAGAATATATCTATTTTTTTATAACGAAAATCATAATTTTCCGCTGTCTATGAGATGTCATCATTGGTATTTTTAAACAAAAAAATTTAGTTCGGATTTTTGGGTCACTAAGTGACGACTTGGGTTTCTAGAGTGTTGAATCTTCACTTTGAAAAATCTGGGTGTTGGGATATGTTTAGTTTTGATGATTTTCCAAAACCACATGTAATAGGTTTGAAAGCAGTCAGGATAGTATCTTTTGTTTCAGGTCAGGCTAGGTTATTTCTCAGTAGAATAGGTTGTCAGTTGAGAAGAACTCTATTGATGGAACACTCAGTTGAGGGGGAACTCAGCAATGCAGCCTGAGGATATCAAGATGACACCAAGAAGATCTAACTGAAGCCTTGCTAGAGACCTGAACCTGAAAAGAAGCCTGAAGGATGTCCCACTGAGTGTAAACTTGGTTGTTCTAAGCTAAGTCAGGTGGACCACTCAGTGAAAAGCATGATCAAGAGGATCAGTGCTGCACCAAGTAGGCCCTGAAGGATTCAGGCTTGTGGTCAGGGAAGTTTGTCATTCAGCCTTATGACAAACTTCTTGGAGTGATCTTCAAACAGTCTCTAAAGGACAACTACACTGAAGACGTTCAGTCCACTGAAGATCATCAGTCAGTGAAGGAGGAAGCTACCTAAAGTCAGTGGGTCTTGGTCAACCCACTGAGTCAAAGATCCGTTGGATCCAGCCCACGTGGACCAATCAGCACAAGGCAGCAACTCTGACACTGACAAGGCCGCATTCCAAGAAAAGTGGTTGAAACTATTAATTGTATGGATTCAAATGTAATTTCATCCAACGGTTACATTTGAATCCACACTATAAATACAAGCTCATAGTTGCGTATTCAAGTGTGTGAAGTAAGAAAAATCAACACCTACGAGTTGTGAAGGTGTGAGTGTTTAGTGCATTATATTGGGAGTTATAAGGAGGCATGTTTCACACCTTGTTCACTGACCATTAAGGTCTTCACAGATATATATTGAGTGTTCAGCTTGTAACGCATAGCTTAGAGAGGTTTTCCTAATCTTAGCTTTAGGCTAACTCATTTTAAAGGAAAACCTCACCTAGTTGGAGAAAACCAAACCAAACTAAACCCTTTCAGAAAAATGTTAGGCTTGTAGTGAGGTGAGGAGAGGCAGCCCAGGGAGTGACGTGAGTCCGGTTGTAAGTGCACCTTGGCACGTTAAAAACAAGAATCCCAGTTAGTGGATTTCCTGTTAAATCAGGCCGTGGATGTAAGAGCTTGAGTCTCTGAACCACGTTAAACTGAGTGTTCGTTTTATTAAAGCATTTACTAAAGTGTTGTGAAAATCTGCTCACTGAGAGCATTGTTAAAAAGAGAACTTTGGTTAAGTATTCAGGTCAGGGAGAATCTTTCTCACTGACCAGTTCAGGCAACGCACTCGAGAGTTCAGTATCTCGAGTCACTGCCTTGCTTAGAGCATGAGTCTCCAAGCCTTCTCACTGACTTGGTAGCTCAGCCTCTAAGCAGAGCAGTGACTTGAAGTGTAACCTCTCGAGTCACTGTGTTGCTAAGAGCATGAGCCTTCCAGTCTTCTCACTGACTGGGTAGCTCAGCCTCTTAGCAATGCAGTGACTTGAGAACTCTTCACTCTTGCTGAACTCTCTGAGCTAAAAGTTTAAAAAAAAATTGATTCTGAATTCCCATTTTGGTATTCGAAAATGGGACCATCTGGGGAGTTACACAATTGGCGTTAGAGGAAGGGTAACGAAATCTTAACCATCTTTGTATGAACACGAAAACCTTTTTTTAAAAAAAACTCTACATAGAGAAAGCAAGAAAATTTATTTCAGTTTTGAATCAGTTCATCAAACCACCAGAACTTTACAAATTCTTCATCAGTTCATATGAAAAACCCAGAAAGACATGTTCCACAAATTCAGTTTTCTTGCTCCTTACTTTAAAGATTTTTTGAAGCAGCTTCCGATAAAGTTTTTAGGAAACCCATCGATTCAAACGCCCTGAAAAATCCCACCTCAAATGAGAAAATTTGGTCGTTTCCTCAACAAGATTTGCCGACCTGTTGAGGCCATACTATGAAATTCCCCTTATCAAAGTTGGTGACTCTTGCCCGAGGTTGATTTCCCTCGTCCGCATAGAGCATAACCTGGGGAGAGCTCTAAGTCCCAATCGAGGTCATCAACCCGTACCCGCTATCGCCCTCGAGGCTTCATCGAGGTCGTCGCTGAGGTCACTTTCACCTCACCTACATCTTAGTCGAGCTCGCCACCGAGATCAACCTTCTCGCTCGCGAGTCGCCACCAATCTCACCGTCTAAGATCACTAGCCCCTCGCCCTCGTCTCGCCACCGAGCCCCTATTCTTGGAACCAAGGTCGACTCCATATTCTATTCTCCACCGACATCAGCCAAAGTGATAAGCACAACTTCAAAGGTCATCAGTCATGACCCCGCTTCACCGCCATACATCTACTGTAATGCCGACCTAAAGTCCTGTCTGAGCACAGAGTGCAACACAGACCTCACACACACATCGTCCCACATGGATATGCTAGGTGCTGCAGATTAGAAGTCGTGGCATGCATGCTGCGGAAAAGTCGTTGCCCAGCCCCTTTTCAATGTTCGTCATGCACAGTTTCACCCATCACCAAATAACTGGCCATCGTGCACAGAGCGTTAGGTAGCGAGCACCGGACGTATAGCTCCGAGCTATGAGCGCCCATCGTCGACCCTCGTATATCACATTACGCATGCATGTTTCACCCTTGTACAACCTCCGTGGTCATTTTTAAATTCGGTATATCTTTTTCTTTATTTCTCTTTTACTTGTAGTTGTTTTCTTTGTGGATTTCTTCTTGCTGTAAGAATATATGCACCGTAGATGGTTGATAGTAATAGAAATGGAGAATCGAGGCTCGACTTAGACACAATTTCCTTAAAACAAATTATGCCCTTCACTCTTGGTGTTAGTGAATTGTAGGACACTTATTTCCCAGGATACAACGATTAACGAGCAACGATATAGCACACTATCTTGCTCAAGGCTAACTGAGATGTTGCTTGACAATTATCACTAAAATAAGAACGAATTTCGAGGACAAAATAAAAATATGAGGAATATAGCAATTGCCGGAAATAGTATATATATCTCTTAATTCAATGTTGACACCGGAAAATATAGGAAAAATGAGATGTAACACAAGGAATACTCAAAAGGGGCTTCTCACTCTAAGGAATCCACCAAAGAGGTCAAAGGAACTCATCACTCAATGGAATCCACCAAGAGTTAGAGAAAGATAAAAGAAGATACAATCTTCTAACAAGCTTAAAAGCTCAAATATGATTAATAATCTCAAATATATTCTCTGTTTCTCAACGTTACAATGATAAGCTTTTTATAGGCAAACTTGGAACATCCCTCCAAGATGAGTCAAAAGTAATAAATGTGAAATTAAACAATAGTTGTCTTGAAAATAAACATAAAGACTTAGGAAGATATATTTAATTAAAACATTGGCCAAAGTTGTTGGATGAAAAGAACCATAAAAAATATCAAAGGTTGGATGAACCTATTAAATTCCCGAGAGTGCATGCATCCTGACAGGGCTTCAGTCAAATGGTCATAACTTCTTGTAGACTAATTATTTTTTACCACCATTTTTTTTTGTTGGAAAATAGACTTCTAGGGATTTCTAGTGATGTATGGCATGCCTCCTAATTCATTCTCAATCAGTATATAAAAATTCGTGAAGTCACACAAAAATTCTGTGTTATTCTCCTTTGGTTGGAAAAGATTCGTCCTTGAATCTGGATCAGGTTCCTCTTTGATATAAGGTGAGAGATCCGCAACATTGAAGGTTTCTGAAAACCATATTCACCTGGCAAATCAACCTAGTAAGCATTGTCTCCAATTTTTTCAAGATTTTAAATGGTCCATCAGCTCTAGGTTGCAACTTTCCATGAGGACCCAGAGGAAAACACTCTTTACTCAAGTGAATCCAAACCAAATCACCTTCTTTAAACACCACCTTCTTTCGATGCTTATTAGCAGTCATTTGATACTTTTCATTGTATTTGACAATTTCCATTCGAACTTGCTCATGCATCTTTTTTCTTGAAATTGTGATATTTGAGAAAGGCATCTTGTCGATAATTATCCGGCAAGAAATTTCGGTGTAGCTCTTTCTTCATCATGTCCCACGTACGAATATTTTTCTTACCATCATGAGCACGTTATTTCTTTAGATGTTCCCACCAAATGGATGCATACTTCTTCAACTTGATGGCAACAAATTTCACCTTACAATCTTCAGCAATATCATTGAATTAAAAAACTCTCTCAACATAATTGAGCCAATCAATGAATTCATTGGGATCATTTCTTCCATCAAAATCTAGAATATCAACTTTGAAACCAAATAATTTATCACGAACATTGTTCCTTCGAACTGCTCGACCACGAGACCCACGATCACTTTAATCATCAATTTTGTCATCATGAAATGGATTGACATTCATTTCTCCGTCTAAAGAACCAACCTCAGAATCATGACCCTCAACATCACAATTCAAAGATTCGGTACGCGCAATGAGTTGCCCGAGTTACTACACTTGTCTCTTTAATTCACCTAACTCAATATCACGAAGGTCTCATTGACGAGTTGTATGATCATCAACATTTGTCCCATTTATTTTACGGCTAACCATTGAAAACCAAAGCTCTGATAACCAACTTAACACCGAAAATATAGGAGAAATAGGAGGTAACACAAGGAACACTCAAAAGGGGCTTCTCACTCTAAGGAATCTACCAAAGAGGTCGAAGGAACTTGTAACTCAATGGAATCCACCAAGAGATAGAGCAAGATAAAAGAAGATACAATCTTCTAACAAGCTTAAAAGCTCAAATATGATTAATAATCTCAAATACATTCTCTGCCTCTCAACGTTAAAATGATAAGTCTTTTATAGGCAAACTTGGAACATCCCTCCAAGATGAGTCAAAAGTAATAAATATGAAATTAAACAATAATTATTTTAAAAATAAATATAAATACTTAGGAAAGATAAATACTTAATTAAAAACATTAACCAAGGTTGTTGGATGAAAAGAACCATAAAAAATATCAAAGGTTGGATGAACCTATTGAATTCCCGAGAGTGCATGCATCCTGACAGACCTTCAGTCAAATGGTCACAACTTCTTGTAGACTTATTATTTTTTACCACCATATTTTTTGTTGGAAAATAGACTTCTAGGGCTTTCCAGTGATGTATGGCATGCCTCCTAATTCATTCCCAATCAGCACAGAAAAATTTGTGAAGTCACCCAAAAATTTTGTGTCAAATGTGTTCTTCATTTTCCGTCCTATTCCATTAACATTTGAGGCGCTACTTATAGCCCTCGAAAATTGATCATTGGAGTGTGGCAATAATAGTCATAGAACCATAACCGAAACGTGTTGAAACTGTCGTAACCATCATCTAAATAATGAACAATTATTTTAAATGTAACAGTCACCTGAATAATGAACAATTATTTCAGGTTTAAAATTCAAAAGTGTTTTGAATTTATTCCTTTATCTGTTACAAACGGAAAATAAAATCAAGCAAAGTCTTTTGATTTTCTCTTTTTTCAATTGTTTGTTACAACAATTTTGAGAATTAATTTCTCATTCACATATTTTCCAACAATTCCCACATGAATAGAAATTGATACAGATACTGGTAGATTTTTTGGTGATACAAGTCAACGTTAGAAACTTGCATAGTATAGATAGGTGTTACCCTTTGAGCCTTTCCTTCTAAAAGTACATATACTTTTCTAGTTGAATAGTAGACGCGGTGTCTTTGAACTATTAATTGTTTTGTGTAAACGATGGTACACTTCACTCTAACAATTCTCAGTTCTCATGATTATGTTTGTTTTGGCCATGAACATCCGTCTGGTCCTGCAAGAGTTTTTAGGAATACGCCTTACAATATTACCTTCGAAGCGGCCTCACTTCTCTCTTACGTAGGTGATTCTTTTAAGAGTATCTTACAAACACTTCTCAAATCATTAATAGACATATGCTAATCCTCACAACACATCACTGTAACATCATTTAGACAATGGGTTTCTAGGGATTATAATTATTTATCCCCCATAATACAATGATTTAGAGTTAGACAATTAGGTTGTCCTTTTTGAACCTAGTTCTTGGGATCTCCAATCATTTAGGTAAGGTTTTCCTTCGTCTCAACTCTTATTCTCTAAGGCTTTTAAACTCATTCCTCTTGATAATGATAAAACTAACACTCGATTTAACCCTTTGATTAACGGATCCGCTTTGTTATCTTTAGACCTCATGTAGTCTATTTTGATAACCTCATTTGAGAGTAGTTAATATTTTACGGTGTTATATCTACGACGAATAGTCTAAGACTTACCACCGATAAATTTCTTTGTGCACAAAATTAAACAAATGATATTTGTTCTCAAACCATCACTTCTTGAACACCTTCATCTTTCGATTAAGTGATTTTCAATTTCATTTTTATAAGGAACGAACTTATCAAAAGCTCCGCCTTTGCTAACCACCTCATATTCCGAACGTATCCATGGTGACCTCTTCTCCCCCACATTTGAAAGTATCTATGGCTAGAATTCATTCCTCCATATTCGAGTTGCAAGTCTATTTTATTTAATATATCACCAAGTATTAATTTTGGACCAATCTCAAAATAAATTTGGAAAACCAAATTTCTTGAAGTCACACTTGAAGTTCAAAAAATTAATTTAATCTTGATCAAAATACCAAATTAAATTCAATTTGCAATATGACCGTAACTGCCACTTTTGACTCACAATAGTTATTCATTAATTTACACTGTTGTAAATTCAGAATATTTGATATGCCAAATCCAGAAGATTTGGTGTGGACATTACTTATGGGTCAAGTAGCCTAATAGACTTTTAGGGTTTTATGTTATTATAAATATATCCCTGGACTCAGTATTGTATACATACATAAATATAGTGAAAAACTTTTGGCTTGGTACGCCCCCAGACGTAGTCATTATTGACGAATTGGGTAAACAAATCGGTGTTCCTGCTTTGTGCTCTTTATTTTACAACACGTTATCAACACGAGTACTCCCAATCCTCTAATTTTCGCAAGGTGTACGGTTCCCTTCTTTATTTTATTTAAAATGATCACAATTTTTTCTTCCTGATATATGTTTCTCGCTCAGATCACTTCCTTGTGAAATTGATTTTTACGCCATATTTAATTGTTAAAAAATATATCAACATCTTTATATATTAAAATTGTTTTGGTTTTAATAATAGAATTGGATTTTATTAAATAAAAAAAGGGGTTTGTTTTGAGATAAACCCCAGAACTGTTTCTGCGATGCGCCGCCATCGCTAGGGAACCTCGACCGTGCCAATCAATGCCGCGAGGGAGATCACTCGATACGCAAGCGCCATCGGATGTAGCAGCGTGCGATTCAAATCCCAGCGTCACTGCACGATTAGGCCGGACACCGTCGATTTTAGACCGGTTGCATTCGGAAATTGGACATGATGCTGTCATAGGGAATCATAAACCAGATCGACTGCTTCAATATCGCCGGCATCTCAGACGTTGGAGACTAGACGGAGGCGGTGCGCCTAGCGACACGAAGCGGCGACAGAGCCTGGAAGGTCGTCCCTCTTTGGCAAGCCCGATTCCACCATCGACGACCTGCAATTATCGAACCCGTTGGTTGTATTGCAGCCGAGCACCAATGACAACAGGACGGATGGCGGTGCGCCTGGCAGCGCGGTCAGCGCACCTTCTCGGTCGGGCGTTAATGAAGGAAGAACCTCTCGCCGAAATTAATTTCCTGGGTCTTTTTCTTTCCTAAAAAGAATACTAAGAACTCTGGGATGTTAATCCTTTATTTTAACCTGGGTCGTTTCTCAAGAGAAAGGAAAAGATTTTTTTTTGCTTTTAATTAATTTAATCTGGGCCGGTTTTCTTTTATTTTTCTTGGGCTGTTTTGTTCCTTTTGGGCTGTAAATAAATGAAAAAAAAATTCTTTGAAGAATGAACGAAAATATTAAGCCCAAATCCCTTTTAAAATTAATTTTATATTAATATATTAAATAATGCACAAATTTAATTTATGTGCTTAATAACTATATGTGCATCCTATATATGATAATTGCTCATACATGTATTATTATTCTTGCACATAATTTTTATAGTCCGCATACATTGTCTAGGTAGGCGACGCCCAGTACTTGTCGGACAGTAAATTATGTTTTGGGTAGACGGCACCCAATATAGACTCAACTGATTTGAGCAGAAATATTGTCGAAGGTTTGAAATCCACTAATGCCCAGAAGGCGAAAGCGTTGATTTTTCTCAGGCACCACCTGAATCAGGACCTGAAAAATGAATACCTCACTAAAAAAAAACCCAGAGTGTTGTGGAAGTCCCTGAAGGACCGTTTCCAGCAACAAAACTATATAATCCTCCCTCAGGCACAATACGATTGGTTGAACCTCAATTTTCAAGACTTTAAGTCTGTGATGGAGTACAATTCTGTCTTGCACTGTATTGTAACTCAGTTAAACCTATGCAAGCAAGAAATAACTGAGGCTGAGTTGATACATAAAACATTATCAACGTTCCATGCTAGTAACCTTGTACTCCAGCAGTAGTACAGGGCCAAAAACTACACTGTCCACTCAGAACTGATTTCTGCACTTTTAGTAGCAGAAAAGCACAACCAACTCCTAATGAGAAATCATAACTCTAGATCGGTTGTCTCACAAGCATTGCCTGGAGCACATGTTATAGCTCAGGGAAACCAGAGTGGACATAAGCGTAAAAGAGGGAGAGAAAATAAACGAACCCGGAGTAGAGGCCGAGGTCATGGTAAATCAGGTGGTCAAGGAACCTCAAATGACAATCAAGCTCAGAATAGTAGAAAGGGTGTACCCAACACGAATTCTGCTCCACCAAAATTTGGCTCTCAAGACAAGATTGAGTTGTCCTAGATGCAGAGGTCATTGGACTCGCACGTATCGCACTCCCAAACATTTGGTTGAGGCTTATCATAAGCAGCAAAAGGACAACAAGGGGAAGGCCCCTCAGGATGAATCTCACCATGCCAGCCCGCCTAAAGCAGAATTTGACCATAACAACGACAATCTCTTGGGCCTGGAGCTCAAATACTATGGAGATAATGAGTGATTCGAATATTTGATCATTTGCAGTACTTTATTTTGATTGAGACCTTTTATTATTGTGGATCCTGTTTTTTGATACATTATTTTACATTTGGTATGACATTTGTGGTTTAGCTTTGATGTGTTTACTTTAATATATGTTATCCATTATATTTGTGGATATTGTTATTCTTATACATGACTTGTGAACATATCAGCTATTATGTTTGGGGTATTTTCCTCTGGCATGATGGATGCAAATTGTGATTTATGTCTGGTAGATAACGCCACCACACCCACAATCTTAAGAGATAGAAAGTATTTTCATAACTTGATAGGAAGAAAATGGAGTGTTGCTACGATAGCCAATGATAATATTATGATAGTGGGCTCTGGAAGAGCCTTTGTCATCCTCTCTATGGGTACCGAACTCATCATTGACAATGTTTTGTTGTATCCACAGTCAAAGCGTATCTTTCTCAGTTTTAAAAATATAAGAACTAATGGCTATCACATTGGAACTAAAACTAAGAATAATAACGAAATCCTTTTGATTACTGTCTCTCGAGGTAGCCGTAAATAAGTTATTGAAAAACTTCACTCCTTCTCTTCCGAATTGTACTATACCTACATCCGGCCGTCTAATCTCCATATAGCCATGAGTGTGAAATTTCATGACCCAAACTCATTTAAATTATGACATCAGCGGTTAGGTCATCCAGGACAAACAATGATATGTAGGATTCTATCTAATTCCACTGGTCATAATATATCAAATAATATAATCTCTCATGTTGATTAATTTATCTGTGATGCAAGTTCAAAGGGTAAGTTAATAGTGCGGCCGTCGCGCACTAAGGTGGGACTTGAATCTCCAGTTTTCTGTGAATGGATTCATGG
The DNA here is from genome assembly GCA_947034835.1 of Ballota nigra. Classification (NCBI taxonomy): domain Eukaryota; kingdom Viridiplantae; phylum Streptophyta; class Magnoliopsida; order Lamiales; family Lamiaceae; genus Ballota; species Ballota nigra. The sequence continues at coordinate 22,827,008 of OX344722.1, read as the reverse complement.
AGATATTTGTGGACCAATTCACCCAGCATTAGGACCATTTTGATATTTCATGGTCTTAATTGATGCCTCCACTTGGTGGACTTATGCCTGTTTGTTGTCTACCCGCAATCAAGCCTTTGCCAAGCTTATTGCAAAAACTATTGAGCTTCGAACTCAATTCCCAGATTATCCAATAAAATCAATTCGTATGAATAATGCTGCTGAGTTTACCTCAGAAGCCTTTACTGATTACTGTACGACACTGGGAATTAAAGTGGAGCATTCAGTCCATTACGTCCACACCCAAAATGGTCTAGCTGAGGCGCTAATAAAATGTATCAAATTAATCGCTAGACCATAACTGATGAACTCAAACTTACCCACCTCATGTTGGGGGCATGCAGTCCTACATGCATCACATCTGATACAAATCCGTCCAACTGCATATAATGATCATTCCCCCTGCAGCTAGTGCATGGGAAAAAAACCCAACATTTCCCATCTGTGTATATTTAGATGTGCGGTGTATGTTCCAATAATATTACCGAAGTGTACCGCTATGGGCCCACAAAGGAAACTAGGTATATACGTTGGATTTGACTCTTCATCCATCTTGAGATACCTAGACCTTTGTCCGGGGATCAATTTATGGCCCAATTCACTGACTGTACATTTGATAAAAATCACTTACCGGCATTAGGGAGAGATCTGAATTCAAAACTGAATGAATGTTGGGAACTTACGTGGAACATAAGTGATCTTCAGTATTTAGATCCACGCACTAGTTAATTTGAAATGGAAGTTCATAAGATTATTAACTTGTAATATTTAGCAAACAATTTTCCAGATGCGTTTACTGACCATAGAGGTGTGACTAAATCGCATATACCTGCAATAAATGAACCCCAAAGGGTTGAGGTCCCAATAAAAAAAAATATACATGCCCCCACACGGCAGAAGCATAAATGACCCATAAAAGATACAAACACACCTAGAATGAAAGCTAGCACAACTGGTCAGTCAAACGTAAAATCTCCAGAAGAGATTCGTCCAGAAGACTTAAAATCTCCATAAGAGATTCGTCCAGAAGACGAGCGTCCTAGTAATGAAGCACGTGCCCTAAATATTCAACACACTAGGATTGCAAAACGACCAGACCTAGATACACTGGGAAATGAAGAAGGTCTGGTTGATATAAACGTTGAAGTCTTAATGAACTTCATAAATACAAGAGAAACTTATAATAGAAATATTACTGTCATCGACGATACATTTGCAGCGATAATTGCTCTTTCCACTATAAATAACGATCTGGATCCAGAACCCAAATCAATAGCTGAGTTCCGGAAGCACTTAAATTGGGTGAAACAGAAAGAGGCAATTGAAGCAGAGTTCGCCTCGCTAAATAAAAAAAAGTATTTGGCTCTATCGTTCGTACACCCGCGCGTGCTATCCCTGTAGGATATAGATGGGTTTTTGTACGAAAATGAAATGAGAATAATATCGTAGAGAGATACAAAGCGAGGCTGGTAGCTCAAGGGTTTTCGCAGAGACCCGACATTGATTTCGATCAAACCTATTCTCCTGTAATGGACGGAATAACGTTCCGCTACTTGATATCTTTGGCAGTTAAATTAAATCTCCAGATGAGATTAATGGACGTTGTAACCGCGTATTTATATGGATCACTAGATGCCAACATCTATATGAAAATTCCTGATGGATTTAAAATTTCCCAGATGAGGAATGATGAAAATCGCAGTATGTATATCATAAAACTGCAGAAGTCGTTGTACGGCCTAAAACAATCAAGTCTAATGTGGTACAACCGACTTAGTGAATTTCTCCAGAAGAAGGGATACACAAATGATATAGCTTTCCCCTGCGTATTTATAAAGAAACCGCATTTTTGCATCATATCCGTATATGTTGACGATCTAAACATAATCGGAACATGCAAAGAGATTGAAGAAGCCAGTTCAATCTTGAAAGCTGAATTCGAAATGAAAATCTTGGGCAAAACCAAGTACTGTCTTGGCTTGCAGATCGAGCATCTCCCTGAAGGAATCCTTATACACCAGCCAACATACGTGAAAAAGGTATTGAAGAGATTTCACATGGATAAATCTCATCCACTCAGCACACCTATGGTTGTCCGATCCCTCGAAGTGCATAAGGACCCATTTAGACTAAGAAAAGATACATAAGAAATTTTGGGACCAAAAGTTCTTTATCTTAGCGTTGTTGGTGCAACACTCTATCTCGCAAACTGCACTAGACTGGGTATTGCATTTGTAGTTAATTTGCTTGCGAGATTTAGCACTTCTCCTACAAGGAGACATTGGAATGGTGTTAAGAACATTCTACGGTATCTCCAAGGGTCCCAAGATCTTGGATTGTTTTACCCTAGAAACCAAAATAGAACCTTGGTAGGTTATGTAGATGCTGGCTATTTGTTTGATCCCCACAATGTCATATCTCATACTAGTTACGTTTTTCTCTGTGGTGGTACTGTGATCTCATGGAGATCGGTTAAACAAACTATGGTTACCACATCTTCAAACCACTCAGAGATAATAGCTTTGTTTGAAGCCTCACGAGAATTTGTTTGGTTGAGATCATTGGTAAAACACATTGGTAACTCGTGTAACATTGCTAAAAACTATACATCCCCTACTGTTATATTTGAAGATAACGTAGTATGCATCGAACAAATGAGTAATGGGTACGTTAAGGGAAACCTGACGAAATATATTTCACCGAAATTTTTCTACCCATACGAACTCCAGAAGAGTGGCGTAATAACCATACAAAAGGTGCGATCTAGTGACAATCTAGCAGATCTGTTCACTAAGTCCCTACATACCTTTACTTTTGAAAAGTATATTTATGGTATCGGGATGCGAAGGCTTAGAAGGTTGTTGTCTTCAGGGGGAGTGATAACCTCGAAACAATCCTGAAGATTGGATCCGGAAGATCAATAGTTGCACTCCTCCCTAGCTAAATATTTTTCTTGCTACCTAGCATGTGGAGTTTTCTCATGAGGAGTGTTGTAAATCCAGAAGATTTGGTGTGGACATTACTTATGAGCTAAGTAACCTAATAGGCTTTTAGGGTTTTATATTATTATAAATATATATCCCTATACTCAGTATTGTATACACACTTAAATATAATGAAAAACTACTGGCTTGGTACGCCCCCAGACGTAGTCATTATTGACGAACTGGGTAAACAAATCGGTTTTCCTGCTTTGCGCTCTTTATTTTACAACATATACGAGTCAAACCTACACAATATATTTGATCCCGAATCAAATTTTAATTTGATATTAAAGGATCCAAATATCCACAAAATTACAAGACCCAAAGTTCAAATCAATTTGGCCGCACTCAAATGTTATAAGGCTGTTCAGATATGAATCCATATAAATTCATTTGACTTATGCAGTAGTCTTAAGCCAGGTGACATTTATTTCTAATGCCTACCTCAAAATAGGCTTAGCAAATAAATAAAGCCCGTCATTTAATTGGTCCACAATACCAATTAAAATCCAAAGACCTAACTAGTTCTTTTCCATAATTAATTTAGCCCAGAACCATAAATAACTATTTTTAATTTGTATAAATTTGGCCTATGAACAATAGCCAAATATAGGCTCAACAGCCTAATCATATGAACTTGGCGTTTTGCCATCAATTACAGGCCCACGAGATTAATTGTCCCACGAAAAGAAAAAAGAGGCTTCATGCCAGTTCCTTATTTTCCACCAGTTCAGAATTAAGAATGGAACTGTTCCAATTCACATGACATGACGTCATTCGATATTTCATCGATCAATTGCGGATAAACAAAAAATGTGCCACCGCTCACAACAACTTTACCAGAAAAGCCGCATACCGATTTTGCAGATTACGATGACGCTCACTCCCGGAAAGTCATACCCAGAAACCCATGTTTGACAATCGCCGAAGGTGATGATTACACTGCACAATATTTCTCTCTATAAATTGTGCATCGCCAACAAGTGAAGGACATTTTCAAACAAAATTTTTTTTCCTTTCCAAAATTATCGCACCCTTTCCTATGAATCACTTCCAGATTCATAATTCAAGAGAGGAACTAGTTTTCTCTCCATCAAAGAATCTAACTCAATGAATTTAGAGCCATGCTGGCCTTCACAGAATTGTTGCCCGCAGCCAGCCATCATCACCGTCACACAAATCCTTGGTTTGTTCCATTCCGGTTTCTACAATCAACCATCTCAAAGGATAATTTGTTTTAGTTTTGTAAGAATATATGCATTGTAGGCGGGTTGAAAATAATAGAAATGAAGAATCGAGACTCGTGTTAGACATGATTTCCTTAAAATAAAATATGTCCTTCACTCTTGGTGCTACTGAATCATAGGGTACTTGTTTCCCAGAATACAATGATTAATGAGCAAAGATATAGCACACTATCTTACTCAAAGGTGAATTGAGAAGTTGTCTGACAATTATCACCGAAATAAGAACGAATTTCGAGTACAAAATGAAAGCACGAGGAATATATCAATTGCCGAAAACAGTATATGTATCTCCCAATTCAATGTGTTCTTCATTTTCCGTCCTATTCCATCAACATTTGAGGCACTACTTATAGCCCTCGAAAACGGACCGTTGGAGTGTGGCAATAATGGTCATAAAACCATATCCAAAACATTTTGAAACTGTCGTAACCATCATCTAAATAATGAACAATTGTTTCACATGTAACCGTCACCTAAATAATGAACAATTATTTTAGGTTTAAAATTCAAAACTGTTTTGAATTTATTTATTTATAGTTATAACGGAAAATAAAATCAAGACAAGGCCTTTTGTTTTTCTCTTTTCCAATTTTTTCTTATAATAATTTTGAGAATTAATTTCTCATTCACACATTTTCCAACACTTGCTTCTGTCTATGGGCTCTTAAATATTTAAGGATAGATAGAAGCCTTATTCACAAGCACTCTATTCAAGTCAGGCGACTTTTTTCCATGTCTTGTACATCCTCCTTATTTTTCTTTGATATTTTGTTGTTGCTTGAGGTCACACAACGTACTAAGTGGGAGTAGGGTCTTTAATTTTTTTTCTTTGAAAGACATGATGTGGGAATAGTTAGTTTACTTGCTTCATTTGAGATTTTTGTATTGCGGTAGTGATCGCAGTCGAGTTTTGTACACTTTTAATTTAAGTAATATGGCATGGCAAGAGAATCAAATGTGATTATTATTTTCTCTAATTCTAATTGTGATTGTCTCGCTGATTTTTAGTGATAGATTTGGTTGAGAGTGCATAAGATTTGATGCCAAAAATATTTTTTTGTGTGCTTTTGAGTTTAAGTGCAATTCATCATACATGCTCGATTTTTTGTATTGTGAGGTCAATTTAAGTGTGTTTATTCTAGAACTTGCTCTCTTATGCATTTCGAGACTAAGTTTGTGAACTCATGCATTAAAGTTATAGAGGCACTTAAGATTACCCATTTTCACTTATATATTCCTACCCTATTATATTTATCCCCGGAAGTCATGTTGAGCCTTGACCTGTTTCTTTTATTAAGAACTTTAATTAGTCAAACTTTTTTTTTGAAAACTCATCAGTTTGCACCCTTGCCCTTGGTTGAGATTTTATGTGAATTAGGTGCATGATAACTTGTTGTCTTGTGATAAGTAGTGGAGTCATGAAGTTAGAAGTGGTGTTGGATTTTTTTTTTTAAAGTGTTGAAACGAAATAAGAAAAAAATTCCAACAAAAAAAAAAGAAAAAAATAGAAAAATGGCTGGAATAAAAAAAAAAGAAAAAAGGTTGGAATAAAAAAAAAAGGAAAAAAGAAAAATGGGTTGTAAAAAAATTAGAGAGAAGAACGATATTTGAATGTTGATCCATTAACATGCTTGTCCTATACAATTTTATAATGTTGTCAATTAAGAATATTTTTTTACTATGAAGAAGTGTGACTCGTGGTGATGAGTTATTGCAAAACAAGGGATGCAATCAATGTTTTTTTAGGTGTGTTATGCATCTATTTCACAATTAATTTTGACTACCAAGCCTTATATTTTTCTCTTTATCCCACCCTTGCCTCAGGCCACATTACAACCAAAGAAAATACCTTTTGATTTTTGCATGAGCTTCATTTTTTATTAGTGGTGGAGATTTGATTTTTTTTAGCAAGCATATGGTAATAACACATTTTGGTTTTATATGATTGATTTTGATACCCTTATGAGCGAAAAGAGTGATATTCATTGAGAGGGTATTGAATCTTTGTGCATTTGAGTCCAATGAAGTTGTTAGAAGTTGGTGAGACGTCCTATTTTCTTTGATTACACTTGAGTCTTGATCACTTGTTCTCTTTTGGTAATGATATTGTCTTGAACTTATTGGTGTATGTGATTTGATTCATTTTGCTTGGGTATAGTGTATGCTTGAGGACAAGCAAAGATTTAAGTGTGAGGGGATTTGATATGTTGGAATTATTGTGTAAATTGTATGCTTTAATTTGTTATTTTATGTTAATAATTGTATATTTTTTTCGTAATTATCCGACTTATACTATTATGGTCTTGATGATTTGATTTTATATTTTTCTATGAATTTCAGTATATTTTTGGAACTTTTTTTAGTTAGAGGAGAAAAATAACTGAGAGTGATACAAATGATTTATGGAAAGACTTGAACCATGTGAAGTATCTCGAAACCAAAATTGCAAAAAAAATAAAAAAAAATCGAGTCAATCAAAATTTTGGGAACTTAAATTATGGACGAAACAAAATTGGCACACAACAACCCACATACACTTGCGAAAATTGAGAAGAAGCCCATAGAATTTATTTCTTCAAGGCCCATTTACATTCAAAGTTGCGGCCCATTTGCACAAGCCCACTAACCAATTTATCCAAGATATGCTTAAATCTTCTTAGTTTTATACCCGTAATTAAGGAGATTTAGATTAACTTTATCGGCCAAAGAATCAGATGCACAATATTAAGATAATTAGTAGGGGTGAAAATGGATAGGATATTTCCCGACCGATCCGGAGCCGTATTCGATCGGTATCGAATTCGGTATAAAAAACTAGTATCCGGGCGGATACGGAATTAGATACGGATAGTTGACTTCGGATTCGGAATCGGATTCGGAATACATAATATCCAGCCACATTCGAGTTTTACCATATTTTATCGGATATTATCCGGATAATAAATCCGGATATCCTATATTTTATTTTATATTTTATATTAACATATATATTATATATAATTATATAATATCAGTCCCCTTCTAAATTCTAATATATAACCAAAACCAAATCCCAAACGCCCTCTCCCCTTCAGTTTCCGCCATCGGGGAGTTCTAGTTATGTTCGTTGACGGCGCGCATAATCTGAGATCCTCCACTCCACCGCCGCTATCGGCTTCCCCTGCCTCTGCTTTTTATGTGTTTCAATCACATTTTGATAATTTTCATATGAAATATATTATTCGATTATAGTTATTCGAATCCAGGCCGGATTCGTCCGATATCTGTTCCGTATCCATATACCGAATATTCCGAATTCGTATTTGAATCCGGCTTTTCCGTATCCGACTCTGAATTCGAGAAAAAAATATGGTTTAGGATACGGTATAAGCACTATCCGTCCATATCCGATCCATTTTCACCCCTAATAATTAGACTTTAGGCAATAATTTTGGAGAACTAGGTTTCGTACAGGAGAAGATTTTCGGGCGTTAGCCAACCGAAGAGTGTTAGACCTGTGGAGAGTGAGATAGTGGAAGACTTTCATGGAGATGTCACAATACATTTAGTTAGTTTTGCTTTATTTTAATTTTAGGAATTTTTAAATTTATGTTTTGATAATTGCTAATTGAACCTCGTTTTTTACGTGAGACTTTTTACACAAATTATATATATAATTTATTTTTATTGTTTAATTGGTTGAGTAATTAATTTAGCTTAATCACCTAATTTAATTTATTTGTTCATGTCTAGTTGAACATAAGTTGTAATACGTAATTGTTGTAATTTTATGTCTAGCAGCAACTACTAATGTTTACTATGGTGATATAGATCGAATTCTTCCAAAGTGAGCTAGCGTCTTTAGAATTTATTTGACCTTTATCCTAGTGTTTCATGTTTCTACCTAAATGTAGATCTTATATAGAGCATTTGGTTAAAAAGGTCCATTGAGGAGCGTATTTCAATATAATAGCATTAAGGGATAAAACCGGTAAATAGAGTGTGTTGTTTGTTGGGAGTCATTAGTCCATGAAAAAGGTTGAGCGAATAAAATATTTAATTAACATAGTCAAGACCGAGTAGTGAAGGAACTATGAATTAGAATCTTTTACTTAATTGATTTATTTCTCGTGAGTTTTAGTAATGTTTATAATTAGGCTAATTGTAAATAAAATTACAATATTTCCACAAATTGCAATCTATTCTAAACCTTTGAATCTTTGTAAACAAAACCACAATTTGGTTGCAATTTGAACCAATGAAAAACTATTTTACTGCCCGAAAAGAATCTTTCGCCTACTCGACAATGAATAACAAAGTTTAAGTGGAAGTTTTATTAGCTACGATTCAAAAGTTTAGATTAAATTGCAATTTGCTAAAAAATCATGATTTTATTCGCAATTAACCTTTTATAGTTTTAGTAGTATTTTGAAAAACTAATTCAAATTCCCCCTTATTTGTTTGTCACATTAATCCATTCGAGACAAATTAATTTAATTTCTATATTCCCTGTAAATTGACCTCTTACTTGCCACTGCTACAAGTTAGTAGAGTATACGAGAGTAATTAATAAATTCTAACTTGGGGCGCCTCGACAGCGCAATGCAGTTGGGATTGAACTGTCTAATAAATTATTTTGTGTATTTGTTCCATTCTCTGGTTTTGGACTTGTCTCGGCGTAACCGACTGTCTTCCAAGTAGTGCCACCAGATGACAGCATGGCCGTGGAGGCGTTTTGATGCCACTGAGACCCGACAGTCTGTGGTTACAGAATTAAATTAGAAATAGTTGGAAACAATATCTGGATCTGTGGAACCATGTAACTAAAGTAGACTGTGTGGGTATAGTGGTGGTTGTCGATGGTGGATATGGAGAGGTGAAAATAGGCGAGAAACTCGGTTGAAGATCCCGTTGTGGTCAACACATATCTTTGAGCGACTGGGTGATTGTTGCAATCTGCTCCCGGAGGAGAAAAATATCATGATGCCTAGTACTGCGTCTTGGAGGAATCACAAGAATCGTTACTGACTCTAGATACCAAACTAATGCAAGGGCAAAAACACGATACAATGTAGATACATTGATTTTGAATATACCTGGAATATATGTATAATGCAATTAATGTGTTAATTTCATTGATTCAAATTAAATACTGTAAGAACATCAATAAAATATTCAATATTTTTCAATTCAAATAAATAATTGTTTTATAATATTTTGAAGACTCCTATTCATAATACAAAACCATATATAACAAAAAGTATAATAATTAAATATAAATTAAATATAATCTAATCAAATAACAACGAAAATTAAATACAATCTTCTTTATTTTTCTAAATCCTTATATAATTCTTTCAAATCGTCGATATCGTCTTTATTACACACCGAATTATCTCAAACTCTACAATAAATATTAGGATCAGTTTGATTGGGTAATGATTATAGAGTAATAAAAATTACACAAATTGTTATATAAAATATTCTACGGATATATGATCCGTAGAATAACCCATATTTTAAAAAATAGTGGATCTTGGCCGGGTCGGGTCGGATTTGGTGAATTTTTCCCTAAATCTCTCGCAAGTTAAATTTCGGAATTTTTGCTCCCAGTTTGTGTTATTATATGAGTAAATGCATGTTATTGAATGGTCGAATTTATGTTACTATTAAACTAAATGTTATCTTTTCATCAACTTTTGTGTGCTTTTAGTGAAATAAATATTTTTCCATACAATATAAGAGCAAAATGTATTTTACTATCTATTCAAATATTAGTTTTCACAAATATTTATTTATTTTTACAAAAATAATTATTTTTCCATACAATAACACATGCAAGGTAGTGAAAAATGTATTGCTAACACAAATGTCTTACTCAATGGATAAAGAAGTGTTTGCACAAATACATAAAAGCACGCTCCCAGGTTGTGTTACCATAAAGATAATCATATGTTACTATAAAAGAAAATGTGTGTTACTGTTGGAGCAAATTTGTGTTAATGTTAGAGCAAATGTATGTTAATGTTAGAGAAAATATATGTTATTGTTGGAACAAATGTATATTAATGACTTAATGTATGACCTAGATTTTAAAGGGATGAGTAATAAATTAAAAGACACATATTTGTTCTTGTAAAATCACATATTTATCTTTATTGTTATTTTAAAATACAAAAATATATTTTTTAAGAACTAGTAACACACATTTTGTCTTACAGTAATATACATTTGATCATATAGTAACACAATTTGGGAGTGAAAATTCTGAAATAAGTCTTGTGCCATTTTTTTTTTAAAAAAATCAGTTTAACCCGCTTAGGATCCACGAGTTTTAACCTGGAGCGATCCGACCCGCAATTTTTTTAATATTTATCTATTTTAAGTATATTTTATATGTGAAATATTTTACAAGAGGGTGCCTCTAAGAATTAGTAATCGAGAAGTCATTCAAGCAGGGAGTAATGATTGAGAAGTCATTCAAGTAGGGGGTAATGAATGAGGAGTCATTTGATAGATAAATTATAACTTATTTTCAATTTTATTACAATCTTATTATACTATATTTTCAAACCTCTCCAAGATGATGAGTCAGCACCACATTTCTCTTAAGGTGATGTGGCACCTCTCAAATCATTTTATTTCAAAATCCTGCATCCTCCTTAAGTTATTTTAGGCATGTTTTAAATTAAATTAAGATTTAATCTACACCATATATTTTATACTTTTAATCTCAACTATACATTTTATTTTATATTTTTTATAAATGTCAAATATCACTTATTTTTCATTTTGATTTACAACCCTAATCATCTGCTCTCTTTTTTCATTTTCTCATTTGTTGTCTATCATATCGGACCACCACTCCTTAATTGTTCTTTATAGGTATTATACTTATTTTTTCTTCTCTCTTCTTCTCTCACACTGTCGTCCCTCTTCTCTCAGGTTATTCACGAACCACCTTCTCCTCACGGATCTCCTTTCTCGAACTGCATTGGACCATATCAACCTCGAACCGCATCAGAACACCGCACACCGCCACATAGGGTAAGAGATCAATTTTTTAATCAAATTGAATCGCCATTTTTTTCTTGCATATATATAGATAAATCAATTGTATGACAATCCTAACCCGAAATACCACCATAATGAAAACGGTCTCAAGACCCTAATTTATCGGGATAATTTGAAAATCGACGGATAATTTTTTTCCTTAATTCTTTTAGGAATTATATATTTGTAAAATATAGAATTGTTATTACTAAATTATTTTTTGTCTATAGTATACTATAAATCTAAATAAAATTTATTTAATGGAAACAAAATATTTACGTATAATGTGAATTTTTTTAAAACAATAAATTAATGCAAGCAATTCCTTTATCGTTGTTAAAGGATTTTTTTTTTTTTTTGTAGAATTTTCTTATATTTGCAATATGTTGATATATTTAAAAAATATAGGAGAGGATTCAAAATATTTTAGAAAATATATTTTCATCGAAATGGTGTATGATACCAAAAATATATTGCAACCAAATAAAATATTTTTACTTTAATAATAGATTATATTATAAAAGTTTAATTTTGGATAAAATTATGCGGCCAAAATAGACTATTAAACTGCAAAATAAAGATCTTATTTTCTAGACTAGGATTTCGATTTTTCTTTTATATTTTTTTAACATACAAACATTAAAAAAGTATTCTAATTCTTAAATAAGTAAAATGTTTTTATATCTTATATAATTAATATAGATTTTTTTTTCTTAGAATATGTGGAATAATTTTTATGGGTTAGAAATTATAGTGTTGGCCAAAAAAAAAAAAAGGACATTATGTTTCTCTACTAACAATTTAAGTACATAATTTTAAAAAGTATCTTACTCTAAAAATAATCCAAATATATTTTAATCAATGAAAATAAAATATTTAAATATAATATGAAATATTATTTTAAATATTATATAATTGCAAGCACTTTTTTTTCACAGTTGAACGATTTCTCTTAGTAGATATTTTGGAAATTATTTTTGCAAAATATTTATAGATGTAAAAAAGAATTGAAATATTTCGGAGAAGATATTGTCACCGAAATAGTGTATGATACCAAAAAAAAAAAATTGACACCAAATATAATATCTTGCCTTCAATGAATAAAATATTTACGTAAAATATGAAATATTATTTTAAACATTATATTAATGCAAGCATATCAACGATGTCTCCTCTTAGATATTTTCAGAAGTTATTTTTGCAATAAATTGACAGATGTAAAATATGTAGGATGAAATTAAATATTTTAGAAGATATTGTCACTCAAATAGTGTTTGATATCAAAAAAATCTTGTCAGCAAATATAATATCTTTTTTCAATAATAGATTGTAATACTAAAGATATATTTGGATAAAATTATGCCGCCAAAATAGACTATTAACTGTAAAGTACACATATTCTTTTATAGACTAGAATTTGGAATTTTCTTTTATATTGTTTTAACATACAAATGTTAAAATAGTATTATAAATAATAATTAAGTAAAATGTAATTATATGTTATATAATTAATGTGTGTATATATATATATATATATTTAAATATATGGAATAAATTTTTATGGTTAAAAATTTATAGTGTTGGCCAAAAAGAAAAAAGAATAGAAAAATGTCATTAAGTTTCTTTACTAACAATTTAAGTATTATAACTTTAAAAAATATCTTATTCTAATATACAATAAATCTGAATAATTTTAATCAATGAAAACAAAATATTCACGTATAATATGAAAATTATTTTAAATATTAAATTACTGCTAGCAAATCTTTTTCATGGTTGAACGATTTCTTTTCTTAGATATTTTTGGAATTTATTTTTGCAAAATATTGATAGGTGTGAATTTGTAGGAGATAATTGAAATATTTCGAAAAAGATATTGTCACTGAGATAGGATTCCAAAAAAATATTACCACCAAATATAATATCTTACCATCAATAATAGATTGCAACACTTTTTTTTTTATAAAATTCTACCTGCAAAATTGAATTTGAAACTGTAAATATAGATATTGTTTTGTAGACTATGAATTTTTTTTTTTTTGCGCAATATATGTACATATGAAATGTCTAGTAGGAAAATTGATTTTTTTTTTTTTAACTAAGATCGATGCATAAACGTCAATTCTTATTGTTGAATGTATTATATATACCAACACTAATAATTAATCAATAGTTCCCACACAAACATCTACATAATATTTCATTTTAATTATGATATTTTTTTTTTGTCAAATGTTATTTTTTAGATCTGAAATGTGTAATTTTATCTTTAGAGTTAAACTTTTGTGTTCAATTATATTGTTATTGTATATGTACCATGGGGAAAAATTGGGCATACAACTATACAATAAATGTAATTTTTAAGTAATACTGTGTTATACTAATTTGAGGTTAAATGTGTGAATTAGTTAATATTTTAATTTTCTATTTATTCATATTAATTTTTTTTTTATTGTTCGTTGAATTATAATTACAATTTAATATTCTATCTAAATTACAAGATATTTAAAAATATTATTATTTATAATTTGAAATAATAATAATTTTTTTCCAAGCCGCAAAATTCGCAAGGATACAGACTAATATATTGATAATATCAAACACTATTAATAAAATTATGGCTTAATTGCATTTTAAATCACCGTCTTTTTCGAAATTGCATTTTAATCTAAACTTTTGAATCTTGTTAAATAAAACTTCAATTTAATAATTTTTTGCAATTAGAGCTTCGGTCAGATTTGCTCTTGCCCGAAAGCTGACGTGTACAAAAAATGCACGGTCATCATCCAAGAAAATGTCCACATCATAAAATATTTATAAAAATTAATAAAAGATCTAATTATATTTTAATATGAGAATATCTACTAATAAAAAATCTAATTATTGATTGGTAAATCACATGCCAATTAAATCGTGAGAGAAAATTAATCGAATGATAAACATTAATTTTGGATAGTTAATTATTTAATTAAATTATTTGGGTTGTCTTCTTCATTCACCCCAACGTCATCATACCAGATGGCTATCGCATCTTTTGGCATGGCTACAACTAATAGTTTCGTCTTGCTCTCAGGAACATTTCCCCCAACTCAAATTTATGATAAGAATAGTAATTTTTCGACTCAGATTTTCGTCGTCCGCCCATTTCCCAGTGATCCATTAGTCAATCTATATGTGAATCACTTTGTCTCGTCAACAACATCAAATTCAAATCCGATTTGATGGAATTGTTTAGCCACAGGTCTTGGATTTGAAATGATTTTAGAATTTCTTTTGAGTTTTGGTGATTGATTTTTTTTAATATTCATTGCACGGGCTAGGCAAATTGGAAATTTGAGAAGCTAACATATTTATTTGTAATTTTAATTAGAAATTGATTAGATAGTTAAATAATTACTACTGATTTTAATAAATTTATAATTTAAATGAATGTTACTATAGTTTCAGAAGTTTAATTTAATTCATTACTTCAAAATGTATTTGATGCTTTTTGGAATTTTCAATTATTTAAAGTATTTAAGTTTTTTCTTTTTTTAAATATATATGATGTGGATGCTTATTGGGATGATCACTGTGTATTTTTAGTACATGCCATCTTTCGAGCAAGCGCAACTCAAAAAAATTGTTAAGTTGAATAATTTCGGAAAAAATGGTGTTTTAAATTGCAATGATCCTAAAATTATTTTCCCTACCTTATAATCATTATTCCTAATGAAGCAACCCTGGATTCTCATATACCATCTCGGAAATCATGGATCGTATATATTCCGAGAATTAAAGTAAATACTTGTTGGCTTACGAGATAAAAAAAATTGAGTAAGTCTTGTGTGAGACCGTCTCATAGTATGAGACCAATAATATTTGATCCACTTTTAATTTAAAACGTGTCACTTATTAATTAAAAAGTTGTCACTTTTAAAAAGTGATAAAGTTTAAACAAAAAGTGATAATATATTTGTTAAAAGTGACTTATCACTTTTCTTTAAAAATACTATCACATTTAATTATAACCCTATCACTTTTTTTAATTTGATCGGTCTCATATTATGAGACGGTCTCATACAAGTTTTTGCCAAAAAAATTTATTGGATAGGATATATACATGCGAGTGACGTATCTGTTTATTTGAGTGGATTATGACCTGATATTCAATAGTATCACTTGGATCAATTGTCAATCTGTATTCCTTTGTAATATTAGTGCGCAATACAACCTAAACGCATATTAGGTTATACACTCTGCGGATATAACGCGAAAGATAGTGTGAATCAGTTTTATCAAGAATTTTCTGCATTTCGTATATACATTTTTTTAAATAAATTTTATATGAAAATAGTTCATGATAAACTTATTATAAAACTGTTTTAAAGTGTTGAATATTTGATCAGGAGCGTCGATAATTTCACAAAAAATATCATTAATTTGGGTTCAATTTTTTTTACAATAATTATAATATATGAGTAGGTTTTATATGAAAACGCTTCATAATAAGCTTAACATGAAATAGTTTTAGAGTATCATTAATCTCATCAGGAGTATCATTAAACCTGTCAGGGGTATCAATAGTCTGAGTTCAAAAAAATTTAAAATAATTTTCTTGAACTCAGACTAATGATGCCCCTGGTGAGATTAATGATACTCCCGATGAGATTAATGATACTTTAAAATATTTTTATGATAAACTTATCATGAACTATTTTCATATAATACTTTGTCATAATATATACCACTGACCGAATTAATGATACTCATGGTGAAAATATCGATATTCTTAATCAAATATTCCACAGTTTAATATAATTTCATGATAAGTTGATCATGAACTATTTTCATATAATATTTTGCCATTTTTTAATAGTATTAGTTGTTCTATTAAAAATATTTATTTAATATTAATATTGTGTAAAATATTATTTTAAATTGCAAAGAGTAATTCGAAAATATTGGATCATGATAATTTGTAAGTTACTCAGCTAAATTTTTTTTGGAGACTTACCATCTTAACACCACTTAATTTTTAGGTTGATGTGGCATGTATAAAATCTTATTATTTCGAAATATTGGGCTCTCATTAAAAGTTGATTAAACTTTTGATCTTGACCCTTGATCTTACACAATTAAATCTACACCATTAAAATAATTTAGTATTTTTATAATAAAACCCTACATATTTAAACCTTAATCTCAAAGTTTCATTCTCATTTTTTTCATCTTGAATGTCGTATCTGCCTCATTTACTTCACACGAACGTTCCTCCGCCACATTTATTTCAAACGTCGCTCTTCCACCATATCTATTTCACACGGTCATACCTCCACCACATCTACTTTACACGGCTGCGCTCCGCCACATATTCTTTTTACACGCGCCATCCGCCGCTTCCGCTGTTATTATTAGCGGCTATCGTCTCTATCGTTATAGTAAGTTTATAATTGTTCAAATCTAAATTTTATAATTATCCGTACATTCGTCGTTTTTCTCTGAGTATCGTGGATCTAATTTGTTTTCTTAAATATGATATTTTTTATTTTCTCTTTTCTTTTGCTTTGAATATCGTCTCAGTGCATCTACTGCACATGGTCGCCATCTCAACCAGTATTGGACATGGACGTCATCTTCGCTGTTATTGAAGGTTTTTATTTGTTTAGATCTAAATTTTTTAATTGTTCATATATTCGTATTTTTTTCGAATATCTCTTATCTGATTTTTTTTAAGTATAATATTTTTCCTTTTTTTAGATCGATTGGGGATATCGAAGACTTCTGCAAATTGAAGATATCGAAATCGTTTGCAAAGTAAAGTATGCATTGCCGAGCATTTAGTGTGATTTTGTAATATTCTTTTTCTTATTATTTTGGAAATAATATTGTTACCAAAATCTTTCCTTTAAATGTAATATCTTGTCATTAAGAATAGATTCATCGAAGTTATTACGAGAAAATTCTGATATCAAAATAGATTATTAAATTGCAAAATTTAAATATAAATTTCTATAATTTACAAATTTTTATTAGATTATTTGGCTTTTTTTTTTTTTTGCAAAATAATAGTAGATGTGAAATTTGTAAGACCAAAACTCGAAATTTTTCTAAAAAAAATCCCGCTTCATTTAAATTTTTTTTATAGTTATTCTATTAAAATAATATGTTTCCAAAAATAATTATTAATATCTTAAAATAAAAAGATTAGCAAAAATATTTTTCAAAACAAATAATTTCTAACATTTAGTTTGATTTTGTAGAATTATTTTTTTATATTTTGAAAATAACATTGTGACCAAAATAGCGTAATATATTGTCATTAACAATAGATTCACCAAAGTTATCTGGGAGAAAATTCTGCTACCAGAATAGATTATTAAATTATAAAATTTAAATATAAATTTTTATTATTTTGTACCGATTTTTTATTAGATGATTAGCAATTTATTTTTTTTCAAAATAATGGTAGATGTGAAATTTGTTAGATCAAACTCGAAATTTTCTTTAAAGAAAAAATAGATTACCGATTCATTTTTTAAAATTTTGTTATTTATTCTCTATAAAAATAAAATTTTCAAAATAATTATTCATATCTTAAAATAAAAAGATTAGTAAGGATATTTCTATGATTTAGTTTGATTTTATAATATTCTTTTTTATGATTATTATTTGAAATAATATTGTGAACGAAATAATGTATGATTTCTAAAATATTTCCATCAAATGTAATATCTTGCCATTAAGAATTTTTTTTTACTGAGACATTAAGAATAGATTAACTAAAGTTATTCGAGAGAAAATTATATTATCGAAATACACTATTAAATTGTAAAATTTTGGTATAAATTTCTATTGTTTTGTACAATTTTTTATTTGATGATTTGAGATTTTTTTTTTTTTTTGAAAAATAATGATAGATGTGAAATTTGTAGGATCAAATTTGAAATTTTTCTAAAAAAAAAAAATAACCGTTTATTTTTTCAAAAAAAATTGTTAGTTATTCTATAAAAAATAATAAATTTTCAGAATAATTATTCATATTTTAAAATAAAAAGATTAGCAAGAATATTTCTATACATAAATAAAATCTAACATGTTTGGCAGAAGATTTAGTTTTGTTTTCTAATATTCTTTTTTATGATTATTTTGGAAATAGTATTGTCACTGAAATATTGTTTGATTCCAAAAAAAATTTGCCACCAAATTTTGTATCTTGCTTTTTAATTCGATATTTTTACCCAATTTTTTTGGGAGAAAATTTTACTATCGAAATAGAATATTAAATTGTAAAATATAGTTATGGATTTTCATAGTTTTAAAAGATTTTTTCTTAAATAATTTGGGAAAAAAATTAGAGGGAGAATTTAAGATGTCAACTTTGCATGGTGAAATCGAGTTTTTCTTTAATTCTGCTTAGAACGTCTTTCTTACCGTTTATTTTTTATTTATTTTTGTATTATAAATATCAACACATTGACTAGTTGTTTCTACACAAACTTCTGCATTATATTGCATTTTAACAATGACATCATTTTGATCAAATATTAATATTAGGTCTGAAATGTGTGATTTAATCTTTAAAATTAAAGTTGTTCGTTTGATGAAGTTGTGCATGGTCATGATATTGAGAGAGTTACAAGTTTGAGTTTTACAAATTATACATTTAATTGTATTTCAAAATATTTTTTGATGATTTATTAATACATATAGACAATATTTTTAATTGCTACATTACATATTGATAATATTTTTTAAATGTTACATTTTTAATATATTTATGCAGGATACGAAAATCAATGCTTTTATTCCTAGAAAGCTTATATCTATGTATTAATACATATTGATTAAATATCGTTTTAACATCTTTTCCCACGTAATTTTAAAATTCCAACGGGACATCGGTGTGATGTGGACCGGAAATTTGAAGGGCTGAAAAACCTCTAACCCAACCCATTTATTGTTTGGTGTGGGTTTAGGCGCCACCAAATTTTAATTTTTTTTAATATATTTTAAATTTTTAAATTTTTTAAAATGTAAGTTAAAAGTTCTAATGCATAAAATTTATCGGAATCAAATGTAATCTAACAATTTATCTTCATAATTATCATTATAAAATATTAAAATAATATGTTACAAATAAAATTCATAATTTATTAATAAAAAAATAAATTTCTACAGATTGAATTTCACAATATATTAACCATAATAATTAATAAAAATAATCTTCTACAATTTAAATTAATCATCTATAAAATTAAATTTTACAAAATAGTCCTAAAAATAATATTATAATGGTTAAGAATGTACAAAATAATGAAAAATAAATTTGAAGGTGGGCCGGCCCGACAAAGCCCACCCTTAACCTGCTAAAGGTCGCGCCCCAAACAGGCCATCATATTAAGACCCGCCTTCAAACGGTCAACGGGTTCAATTAACTTTGATGGCTATAAAGGTTGGTGTGTGTATAATACTTTTCAGAAATATTGACCAAAAGTCAGGGTTGTGTAATGGAACCAGATTAGTAGTTAAGAAACTTGAAAACCATATTCTAAAAGCTGAGATCATTTTTTAAATAAATATTGGAAGTAAGGTATATGTACCCCTAGAATGATCCTGACTAATTTGGCGGATACTTTGTCGTTTAGGATTTAAAGGAGATTGTTTTCGGTTCTTTTGTGTTTCATAATAACTATAAATAAAAGTCAAGGTCAATCATTATCGAATGTGGGTGTGTATATTCCCAAGCCTATTTTTACACATGGACAGTTATATGGTGTAGCCCCGAGAGTTAAAAGCAACATAAATTTTTTTACCTTAACTTCAATGGAAGACAATGCAAGTATACAACAAATATTGTCTACATATAAGTTTTTAGAAATTTGCAATTTGAAATAATATTGTCGTATATTATTTTGAGATTGATTGTCTGAATTTTTTAATATTTTTCAAATTTGTTTATTTATTCATATTTAGTAATTTCAGTATTCGTTAAATAACAATTAGAATTTTAGCATTATACTAAATTTACTAAATATTTAAAATAAAAACATTAATTATTATAATTTGAATTAATAATAACAATTTTATTTTTAGTCTGCGAAATTCGTGGGAGATATCACTAGTTATACTATATCCTCAAACCTCTGCAAGATGATGTGTCAACACCACATTTCTCTTAAGCTGACTGGCACCTCTCAAATTGTTTTATTTCAAAATCCAACATTCTCCTTAAAAGTTATTTTAGACATGTTTCAAACCATATTAAGACTTAATCTACACCATATATTTTACACTTTTAATCTCAACCATACATTTTATATTGTATTTTCAATAAATATCAAATCTCTTTTTAGTTTTCATTCTGATTCACAACTCTAATCCCCATCTCCTCTTTTCACTTTTTTATTTTTTGTCTAATATGTAAAGAAATATGATTTTATTTTTTGTTCATTTGTTTGGATTATTTCTGTAACTTTTGTATAGATCATAACCCTAATTTTTTGTAGGTAAACTAATTTATTATGCACGGAGATGATTAGGCGCACATTAGAGAAAATTGTATGTGCATCAATTTGAGTTGAAGATAATTCGAGCGTATTCAGAAATTATTAGTAAGTTTCTAAAGTATAAATATATTCATATCTTTACATTCGTATTTTTTTTAGAATCCACCATTTAAAATTATTTCTCTTTCAATAAGAAGATTCTCCCTAATAGAGATAATGACTAATTCAATATTGTTAATGATTTCCTATAAGTTTGGTAAATATGCGTGTGTATAGTTGGTATAGATTTGGAGTAATCTTCTCCTTAGTTATAGGAGATTGTTATTGTATAACTTGTATATATACACAAGCACACCTATGATTCAAACACGGTGATTAATTCCAATTCTCTGATTTCCTCATCTCTCTTCTTTTCTATGAATTATACATAAGATTACATGGTATAAGCCGTACTTCGATCCTAATCTCTAATCTTTTCTTCCGCACCTAAACCCTAATCGCTCAGTTTGCGATCTTCTCCCTCTGTGTTTTTTTTTTTTTTTTTGCAGACGTTGCCTTCTTCCTCTTTTCTTCTACTTCAATGGCGCACACTACTACTTCCACCGATCCAATTCCTGTAACAACCATGATTAACATGGTCCCCATCAAGCTTTCTTCCGCTAATTATCTCATGTGGCGCCGACAAGCTACCCACATGGCGGAATGCTTCGACCTCTTTGGTCACTTGGACAACTCTTCTCCTTCTCCGTCCCCTACTATCACTACTGACGCCGCCGGTTCGTCGCCTAATCCAGAATTTACCGCCTGGAAAATCAAAGACAAGAAACTCTTGTCTGTTCTCTTTACATCTCTCACTGAGGATGCTGCTTCTGAGGTGCTCGATTGCACCACTGCCCACGACGCCTGGGTTGCCCTTGAAGCGGCTTTCTCCTCCGTTTCTCGATCGCACCAACTCCGTGAAGAGCTACTCTCGCTTCGCCGAGGTGAGCTCTCTGTCGAAGACTATGGCCGGCGATTCAAACTGCTGTGCGACCAGCTTTCAGCAATCGGCCGACCGGTGGACTCGGCTGATCAATGTCACTGGTTTTTGCGGGGCTTGGGGATCCAGTATGCCGGTTTCGCCGACACCCGCCTCTCCCTCACGCCTGTTCCACCTCTGCGTGTTTTGGTGCATCAGGCTGTCCAATTCGGCCAAATGATCAGATCCATGGAGGGCACCGCCTCTGCTCCTCAGGCCGCTTTTTCCGCCGATCAGCATCCCAAAAATACCTCTGGTAAATCTGCAAACTCTTTTCCTAATAACTACTCTCGTGGTCAGGGTGGACGGCAAGGAAATTTTTCCCAACGACACCCTTCCGGTAACACCTCGAGTGGTGGCAGTTATGGTGGTCAAAATCAGGGTGGCGGCTGATTCAACTCGGGTGGTTATCGTCGTCCTCCCAGGTGTCAGATTTGCAAGGGTGATCACTACGCCAACAAGTGTCCCCAGTTTATTAATGCTCAGAATACCTACTCCTCTCGTTCGGCAAATTTGGCTCAGGCATTTTCTTCGGCTTGCAATGTGTCTGATCCTACATATGATTGGTACCTGGACTCTGGAGCTTCTGCACACATGATAAATCAGACGACTACCTTGAACTCTTTTGAGCCTTACTCTGGTAACGGCTCTGTCATTGTCGGTAATGGTAATTCTTTAAACATTTCCCACATTGGCACTTCTAAACTCTCTGATGATGTTAAGTTATTAGATGTTTTGGTAGTACCTCATATCACGAAGAATTTATTATCTATCAGTAAATTAACTGCAGATTATCCTGTCGATGTGATTTTCTCTGATAAGTTCTTTGCGGTTCAGAATCGGATCTCAAAGAAAATTCTGGCCCAAGGAAGGTGTAGTCAGGGACTTTATTTGCTTGATCGGGGTGTTCCAGCATTGGTGGCAGCTCTTCAGGGCAAGAAGTTAAAAGCAAGTTTTGATCTATGACATTTACGTTTGGGGTGTTGATGACCTTTTCTAATCGATGATGATTAGTGGCTGTTTTTACTACATAAGATCATCAAACAAGAATTTAAATCATAGATTATACTCAAGAATGAAATTTGCAAGAGTTTGTCTCTTTTTTATTCTCTAAAAAATCCTCCTCCTTCATGCAAATGAAGGGGTATTTATAGGCATACAAAGAGGCTAGGTGTCACCATCTTGATGGCTTAGCCATAGGATTTTTTCCAAGTGTCAAGATACTTGTACAACATCTAAACTATTGCCCAATGAATGGGTGCCAAGTGTTAAGACACATGGACTAGTTAGTGACTCTTGGAGTTCCCAATGTTGTACTTGGTCTTTGGAACCACTCAGCTGCTCTCCTTGGTGGCCAGCTACTCGTCTGTATGTCTTCGTTGGGTGTTGGAAACCTTTATAACCCAAGTTGCTCGCCTGCTCGCTTGCTCGCCTCTTGTTGAGACTTTGGGTCTTCTTGTTCTTGTTGTTCGCTACCTCGCAATGGTCTCTATGACCAGTTGCTCGCCTCCTTCATTTGGACCTTAGTCCCTGCTGCTCGCCTCCTAGGGCGTACAGTCCCTGTTGCTCGTTCTCTTGAATATTATTACTTTTGATGATTTCTTAATCTTATTAGATTAATATTTTTTATGTTAATATCATGTCCCTGTTGGTCGCCTATCAACAATGCCCCCTAGTTTGGCATATAAGGATGAATCTTTATCCTTTTATGTCAAACTATAAGGTAAGATATGTTTTGCAGTGGGAGGCGAGCAACAGGGAACTCGGCCTTTTTCCATTTTGTGTGGAGCGAGCAATTGGGTTTTGAATTTCTTTTAGGCGGGAACTTTGGGAAGCGACCAGCGGGGAGCGACTCTCTTGGACTCGTGTCGTTTCGCTTCCCGAGGCACGAAACACGAAGCGACGTGACGTGGCTGCCCACGCGTGTGCCCCTAAAATTGCATCTAGGGGCCTCAACTTTTCAATTTTCTTAATTTCGCCCCCGAATCCATATCTATAAATTGCTCCTCCCTTCTATTTTCCTTTCTTTTCGTGAATTTTCTCCATTGACGAACTTCAAGCTTTTCTCTTTGTTGTTTTTCTTCGATTCTTCAACCGATTTCGTCCAAATCAAAGGTGAATTTTTAGTTTTTATTGTTTTCTTTATTTGATTCCTTGCATTTCTCTTTCGATTTTCTTTTCCTTTGGTGATTTTCGTCGGTCTTACACATTGCCGCCGTTCCGCCGCCGTGTCGTCGTCGTGCCGCCGTCGTATCGCCGTCGTATCGCCGTCGTATCACCGCCGTATCGCCGCCTTGATCTTTCACTTCTTTGTCAAATCTCCTTACTTGATTTGTACGAAGGGTTTTCAAAAATTTCTAAAGATGATGTCACCTTCTTCGAGTAATACGCCATATGTTGAGTTTGTTGGGAGAAATCCGGGAAAGAGACCCATGGAAGACGAACCGTCAGTCCCTGTTCCTCGCCGCTCGCTCCGGCGAGCAGCTGGGCGAAACCCTAGGACTCTGCTCGCTGACGAAGAGACGGGCTCTGAGGCGAGCTCCGTTGCTCGCTCCATTGACTCTTCCTATGCTGTGGAAAGCTCGGGCGAGCAGGACGTCCAAGGCCCCGTTGCTTGCTCCTCGGCTCGGGAAGGAACTTCCTCGGATTTGGGTGAAGATTCCGCTGAGGTCGCTGCTGAAATAGAAGAGATGAGTCTTCCTGAAGAAACGGGAGCGAGCAGCGAGCACCAGGCAAGGAGCGAGCAGCGAGCAACTGGATCAGGGGGCGAGCAAGTGGGAGTTACATGGGAATTTCTCAGAGAGATAAACTTTCCTGTTTCAAGGCCAATGCCCGAGTCTCTTAATCCCAAAGCTGTAGTCCGAAGGCAGGATTGGATTGACTACGCCAATAAGTATCATAAGACTTTTCCTACTCCTGCTCGACCCATTATGGAAACTCGTCCATCGACATATACAGCGAGTAAGGTAGCCAGTGCAGTTTTAGAGGAGGATTTAGTTCAGATACGGTCTCGCTATCGTATTCCGTATGATATTCATTTGTATGCCCCTCAACCAGGAGAGAGAGCTGACGACCCACCTCCAGGCTGTACTGCCATCAACCTTGACATACTCAACACGGGGTTCCCACTTCCCTTACATCCAGTGATCGGGCGATTCTTGAAGGATATAAACCTGACAATCACCCAGATTACTCCTAACGGTTGGAGTAGTCTGTTGGCCTTTATCACCCTTTTCGGGTTGGAGGGATATCGGAATAAGATCAGCACGGCGGAAATACACTACGCACTAACCATCTCTTCAGCCGTTAATGAAGATGGGCTTGGTTGGTATTACATCAAAGCCCGTAGCGGCGTTAAGTTAATTGAAGGGGTGCCTAATAAAGTCAAAGGTTGGCATAGGCAATTTCTTTATATCGGCGGCGATTGGCGAGCGTCCTCCGATTTTTCGGGAGGACCGGGACGTATAGACTCTCCTACGCATTTCGGCGAAATTCGGCGTAGGTCTTAATTCTTAGTTCATCAAACTTTTAGGTGAACTAATTTTAATCTTTTTTCTTGTTTTTGCAGGTCCGCGTATCTTGAGGTGGGGGCATCCGGATTTGAGCGAAGAGTTTTTATACGTCCTTGCACTGATCTCTCTGCGGGACGCTAAAGATCGGAGTGTTGAACATCTCTCTCAAGCACACTGTTGCAGGCACGCTCAGCTTACCACTAGTGCTCATCACTTGGAAGCACAGGCGGAGATTCCTGAAGGTAACTTCACACAATCCTTAATTTTCTTTGTTGCTTGATTTATACCCGTTGCTCGCCTGATCCCGGCTGCTCGCCGTTATCATGTCTGTTATTTTAATTCTTTTGTGTTTTTGTTTTGTTTTAGCTCAAAGGTTGACGGTTGCTGTTCCTCCTATTCCCGAGAGTTACCACCTACTCGTGCGCCGGGTTAAGCAAATGGCAGCCAATCAACCTTCGAGGAAGAAAAAGTTTGATCCTTGTACTTCCTTGATCAGACTTAGAGCTGAAGCAGACGAGGAAGAAGAAGAAGCTCCTCAGGCTCCTCCCCCTGTTCCTCAGGCTCCTGCTCCCGTTCCCCGCCCTCCTGCTCGCTCCTCGCCGCCTCCCCAAGACACGAGGGGCAAGAAAAGACTCGCTAAGGAAACTGCCCCTCGCAAGGGAGATGACCGTGCTAAGCGAACAAAAGGGCAGGGTTCTTCCCAAGTGGGTAAATCTACTGCTCGCTCCTCGCCGGTGGAGGAGGTGACCGAGCAGCAAGTTATTGGCGCGATGATCGCCGGTCAGGGCAGGAGCTCATCCCCTGACAACTCGTACTTGGGCTACGACCCCGTAAAAATGAGGGAGTGAGTATTTTCCTATTCAGTTTGATTGTTTATTCCTTTTGACTTTGTTTTCTGACGGCTTTTTCCTTCGAACAGGTACCGGAAAAATGACTATCCTGGTCGCTCAAAAGTACTTCACCAGTTTAGCTGTGTGAAGTCCCCTCCGGCACCCCATGAGATTAAGGACTCCCACGTCCGCAGAGCCATGGAGTATGTCCCCCGCTCGTGGACCAAGACCGGCGAGGAAATCATTCAGAGCTAGAGCCTTAGTGATAACGCTCGTTTATTGAGCTATAATGCGAGCCATAAATCAATCTCAGCTCAACGAGTCTTGGATCAAGCCATCGAGTTAGAGCGAACAAATCGCGGTCTGGGGCGACGGATCGAGCAAGTTGAAGCAGATCGTGATGCTCAACTTGTTCAATTGAAGAAGAAGGATGAGGAGCTGAAGAAGAAAGATGAAGAGTTGGCTAAGATGAAGGCTGACTTTGAGAGAGCCAAGCTCACATGGACGCGGGAGGTAAAGGCTGCTGAGGACCGGGAGATGATAGCGTCTAATGCTTCAGAGAAGCTTAGACTGGATTTGGGTGTCGCTACTGATCGTTTGCAAGTCCTGGAGACCGAGCGGGTGGGTCTGGTGGAAATAGTAGAGTCTTTGAAGGTCCACGTCGACCAGCTGGAAAAGAAGAACAAGCGTGCCATTTCTTACACCACTTATGTGCAAGATGTAACCGACAATACCAATCTTGGTTACATCATCGCATATGCTGATAGTGTGAGGAATGTGAAGTACGCTCTGGATAATGGTCTGGATGTGATGACTTCGACCATCAAGGACTTCACGGATTATGTCACTGAAAACCCTCCAGCTCCTGGCTTTGAGATCCCGGTAGCCGACCTAGGAGAGATGGGGGTTAACTTAGACATCTTCAAAGACGATGTTCGTGTTGTGGCCCCCAGGGAAAGAGTGGAGGCGGATAGGGACATGACTATCTTTGAAGCTCTGGGTCCCCTTCTCCCGAATCCTCTTGGTGAAGCAAGCTCCTCTGCTGCAGTAGGCGAGCAGCAGGTCTCCGGGGTCACTGTGCAAGATATTCCACCTCCTCCTTCTTCCCAAGATCCTTCGGTGCCACCTGCTCCGCCAGCTCCCGAGACTTAGGCTTCGTTTCTTTTTTGTTTAGTTGATGTAGTAGGATGATGGTTGTACGCTCATCTTCTGTAATTTTTTGGTGCTAATGAATGAGGATTGCACTTTTATTTTACTGTTCGCCTCTTATTTGCCCTTTACTTACTTTTTGCTTAAGTATTTCTTTCTTAAGTTGAAAGTAAAATACTTTTCTTTGCAAATTTATACATGTTGTTCATGTATGGGTCTATTTTGTTCTTTAAGAACTTGACCCCTTATCATGCTTCTTTCTATGCCTTGTTGCTTGCCACTTGCTGTGTTTGTGCTTAAGTGCATTCAGCTTCGGGACGAGCAACTATGTGTTGACATGTGCCTTGTTGCTCGCCTCCACCATACTTGTGCTTTATGCACTTAGTATCTTTGGCGAGCAACTCTCTGTGAGGGGGCGATCAGGTGGGGCTTCTGAGTCTCGTGGACCCTGATGCTCGCCTCATCCTGGACTTGTATTTTTTATACTTGTTTGTCTTCGGCGAGCAGTTTTTCTGTTTGGCGAACAGTTGGGTTTTAACACCTTTTGCTTTCTTATGTACATAATTCATTGAACAATCATTTATCTACTTACAAATTTTACCCAAAAAAGTGTGAAGATTTCATCGATCTTACACCTTACAAAAATATAAACGACACGATAGTCTATAAAAAACTTTACATTGGTTTCCTAATTATTGATAATATTTCTTCAACAAAGCCGCGTTCCAGGTGTATTGGGCCGAGTTGCCTTCCATGTCTTCGAGATCATATGTGCCGTTGTGCCACTTTTGAGTTATCTTGAATGGGCCCTCCCAAGTCGGTCCAAATACACCTGGAGGTGCTGCTAGGATTTTTCGGAGTACCAGATCCCCGACTTCAAATTCCCTGACTTTTACTTGTGAGTTGTAGTACCTTGCAATCCTTCTTTTGTATATCTCGTTTTTTATTTCTGCTGAGATTCTTTTTTCGTCGATCAAATCCATCTCTGCAGCTAGAGCTTGGTCATTTGTCTGTTCATCGAACGTCGCAGTTCGTTCTGTTGGAACCTTCAATTCTATGGGTATCACTGCTTCGATGCCGAATGCCATTGTGAATGGAGTCTCGCCTGTACTCGTCCTGTGAGATACTCGATACGCCCATAACACTTCTGGTAGCTCTTCCGACCACTTGCCTTTCTTATCCACCAGACGGATTTTGAGGACATGCTTGATTATCTTGTTAACTGCCTCGACTTGACCGTTAGACTGAGGATGATATGGTGTTGAAAAATGCTTCTTGATACCCCACTTTTTGCAGAAATCTCTTATCTTCTTTCCTTCGAATTGTTTTCCATTGTCTGTCACTATTGCTTGTGGGACTCCGAACCGGCAAACTATACTTTTCCAGATAAAATTGATCATTTTCTCTTGTGTTATCGTTACTAGTGCTTCAGCTTCGGCCCATTTCGTGTAATAGTCCACGACTACCACTGTAAATCTGACATTCCCCTTTCCCGTTGGGAAAGATCCTATGATGTCTATTCCCCACTTTGCGAACGGCCATGGACTATTTACCGAAATCAGTTCCGTTGGGGGCCTATGTATGTTGAGGGCGAATAGCTGGCATCGGTGACAAGTCTTCGCAACTTTGATTGTGTCTTGTAGTAAAGTTGGCCAGTAGTATCCTTGCCTCACTGTTTTATATGCCAGTGCCCACCCCCCTGCGTGATTTCCGCATACTCCTTCGTGTATTTCCTTTAGAACTTCCTGGCCTTGCCCCCTTGCTAGGCATTTTAATAAGGGCAGTGAAAATCCTCTCTTGTAAAGTTGGTCATCCATGATTGTGAACCTTGCTGCTCGCTTGGCTACCTTTGTTGCTTCTAGTGTATCTTCGGGTACTATGTTATCTTTGAGGTATCTATATATCGGTGTTCTCCAGTCATCCTCTGTCAATTCTTCTTCGATCTGATTGATCTTATAGTCACTAGTGGATGGGTTAGAAATTCTTGTGATAGTGACTTCTGAAAGTTTTGCTGGTCCCGTACTAGTAGCCAAACGAGCAAGTGCATCTGCTTGTGCATTGTTGTCTCTCGGCACTTGTTCGATGTAAATTTGCTCGAAAAGCGAAGCCAGGTGAGCAACGATCTTTTGATATAAGGCCATGTTCTCATCCTTGGCTTCGTATTCCCCACGGACTTGGTTGACTATCAGCTGGGAATCTCCATAAATTTGAACTCTCCGAACTCCCACGGCCAGAGCTAGTCGTAATCCGGCTATCAATGCTTCGTACTCCGCCTCGTTGTTTGTTGCCATGAATTCAAACCTTACGGCTGAGGTGAATATTTGTTCGTCTGGACTGATCAACACTATCCCGGCTCCTGCTGCTGTGTTATTTGACGATCCGTCTACATACATGTGCCATGGATAATTATGACCTCTCGTCGGATCTTGAGGGAATGTTAATTCGACAATAAAGTCGGCTAACGCTTGTCCCTTGATCGCTGTTCGAGGTGCATAAGTTATTCCAAATTGGCTTACTTCGAGCGACCACTTGAGGAGGCGACCAGCGGTGTCAGGCCTTTGTAAGATTTGCCTTAATGGAAAAGTTGTTAAGACCTCCACCTGATGATCGAAGAAGTACGGCCTTAGCTTTCTCACACTCATCACCAGTGCATAGGCTAACTTTTCCATGGGCGAATACTTAATCTCCGCCTCATGCAAGGCCTGACTCACATAGTAGATTGGCAAGTGAAATTTCCCTTCTGCTCGAACTAAGACCGAGCTGATGGCCACCTCTGATGCGGCTAGATACAGGTACAGTTTTTCTCCAGATACGGGTTTCGATAGAATTTTGGTATCACTTAGATATTCTTTTAACTGCTCAAATGCTTGTTGGCAATTACTCGTCCACTGGAACTTTCCTTTTTTGATGGCATCAAAGAAGGGTCGGCACTTGTCTCCAGATCTGGAAATGAATATGTTCAGGGCCGCCAGACATCCGGTTAGTCGTTGAACTTCCTTAACAGACCTTGGCGGTTGCATATTCATAATTGCTTTGACTTTTGATGGATTCACCTCAATACCCCGTTGACTGACCAGGTGCCCAAGAAATTTTCCCGAGTGTACCCCGAAGCTACTTTTCTTTGGGTTTAGCTTCATGTTATACGCTCGAAGTATCTCAAATGTTTGTGCGAGGTGTTCCAAATGATCTTCTTTTCTCGGGCTTTTCACGACGATGTCGTCCATGTACACTTCCATAGTTTTGCTGATGTGCTCATCAAACATCTTGTTAACGAGTCTTTGGTATGTGGCCCCTGCGTTGATTAGTCCGAACGACATTCTTTTCCAACATAATAAGTTTTTATTAGTGTAGAATGTTGTGTGCTCCTAGTCATCCGGGTGCATTGGTATTTGATGGTACCCGGCAAATGCGTCCATGAAGGTAAGGAGCTCGTGTCCCGCTGTGTTGTCCACCAGCTGGTCGATGTGAGGTAGTGGGAAGTTATCCTTAGGACAAGCGGCATTCAGATCAGTAAAGTCGATACATAACCTCCATGTACCATTTGATTTCTTCACTAACACCGGGTTTGCTACCCATCTAGGACATAATGCTTCTTTGATAAGATCATTATCGAGTAACTTCTTCACTTCTACGTCCAATGCCTCATATTTGTCGGGCCCAAATTTTCTTCTTTTTTGTCTCACCGGTTTCTTAGTTGGATAAATATTTAGCTTATGACAGGCATGCTCAGGGCTGATGCCTACCATATCAGCATGTGACCATGCGAATACATCGAGATTGGACTTGAGGAACTCTTCCATTCTGGATCTGTATGGCTCAGGGAGCTCAGATCCAATGAATAATTCCAAGTCTTCTCGATTTTGGTCAACTCTTATTGCCTCCAACTCCTCTACCGGGGTTGCTCTCCTTTTTTGGTCTTTCCATCGAGGATCGATAATGGGCCCTTCAAAGTTGATCTCATCCTTGATTATTGGTTCTTCCCCCAGTCTTGGCTCCAAGTCTTCAACCTGATTTAGTTCGGGTACGGACTCTCTTCCCTGTTGCTCGCCCATGCCCTCCTGCTCGTCCCCGCCCTGCTGGTCGTCCACCTCCATCACTTCAGTGTCGACGGACTCCATGATTTCATCTAGGATGGAGGGTTCACCTTCGTTCCTGCTGCTCGGCTGCTCGTCCATCATGGATATTCTGTTGTCAGTGGGTTGAAGTTGCAGGAGGCATTCTCGGGCTCTCCTTTGATCACCTTTAACCGTACCCGATCCTTTTGGAGTTGGAAATTTAAGACAGTAGTAGTACGTTGAAATGGCTGCTTTGAATTCATTTATGAAAGGTCGACCGAGAAACCCGTTGTAGACAGACTGCTGATTTACAACTAAGAATTCTACCATTCTAGTCAGTCTCCTTTCGGGATTTTCAGTAGATACAAGTTCAACCGACAACGTAACTAATCCTAAAGGAACGGTTACAACATTTCCGAATCCTACTATCTTGTGATCACATTCCCTAATATACCCCTCATAATCATCTATCTGATCTAGTGTGCTTTTGAACAAGATGTTTGTGTAGGAGCCTGTGTCCACAAGCAAACGGTGAACTCGGGCCCCCATGATATTAGCATAAATGATTAGTGAGTCATTGTGTGGGGTAAGTATCCCGTCTATGTCCTTCTCAGAAAACACCAACTCGCCTGTCTTTTTAGTAGCTTGGTTTACCCCAACTTTCCTGACTTGAGCTACCGCCCTCAACTCTGCTTTCCTTTTTCTTTTAGACATCGGTGGCCTACCATCAGAACAGCCCCCTACCGGTCCGGATGGTTCAAGCATTAAGATTTCTCGGACGGGTTCGGCTGGGGCTGTCATCGTTTTCTTCCTTTTTTGATCCCTCCTGCTCGGCTGTTCGTCGCTCTCATCATCTTCCGAGCCGGAGGATATCGCCACCCTTGGTTTCTTTCCCGGCTGTCGCTTCACAAATTCTGACAACTTTCCTTCTTCGTAAAATCTCCATAACTGTTTCAAGAGATCTCGACATTCGCTCGTGAAGTGACCTATGGTCTGATGGTATGCACAGTATTTGTTGGGGTTCATCTTTCCTCGTTCTTGTCGTATCTTACGGGATTCAGACAGCATATCTTTATCCTTCACGTTGTTGTATACAACTTCAATTAATGTGGATAGGACATGGTTCAACCTCTCCTTCAGCTCGGACCCTTCACTGAAAGCTTTCATGTTCTTAGGGGCCTTGTATTCCCCTCCTGACTTTTTTCCCGATTTCTTGGTATCAGCTTTGTCTCCCAGCTCTCTCTGTAGAGTTTCTTGCATCGAAATGTATACTCCGGCCTTGTGCCTGAATTCAGAATAAGTTTTAGGGAAAGCTAGGTGCATTTCCTTCCACAGATCTGTCCCCTTCTTAAGCCCTGCCATAACTGCCACTATCTTAGTGTCTTCGCTTACTGGTTCTCCTTCCAGAAGGACTTTGTCGAATCTCTCAAGGAAGGCTCTATCAGACTCCTCGTCTCCTTGCCTCAGATCTGCTAACCTATGTCTTTGCATAAGGTAAGATTCGACCGTGGAGAAGTGTGAGAGAAATTCCTTGCTGAGTTGCATGAACGAAATAATGGAGCCCGGAGCTAGTGCGGAGAACCATCTGTGAGGACCGTCACCAAGAGTCAACGGAAAATTCCGACATTGAGTTGCATCAGATGCTTTTACCGATATCATGTAATCGGTATACTTGGACAGGTGTACTTTCGGGTCTGAATTTCCTTCGTACAAATTAATGGCCGGGAATTGCACTTTCTTTTGTACCGGCGCTTCAAGGATATCCGGGGACAGGGGTGATGATGGCAATATCGTCGATCTGATGCCTTTCTTGTCCTCCAACTGTTTTTGCATCTCTTCCACCGCTTTCTTCAAAGCTTGCCACTCATTTGGAGACGTTTTTCCACTAGAAGGCTGTTCGTCATGATTGGGTTCAATGACCTCTTCATGACGCAGTCCCTTGCTAACGGGACGTTTCTCTTGAGTGGCGTGCCTAGCGATGTTACTGGCTCCATTGGGACCTAATCGCCCAAAGTCTGATCTTCTCAGCCTTTCGTGTACTGAGCGGCGAGCAGCAGGGTGTGTTTGTTTTGGTGCTCGCTCCTCGCCTCTCAGTTGATCCTCCTCACGTGTTCTGTGATAACTTACTCTTCTTGTGTGATAGTGGCTTATACTCCTTGTGTCCTCGTTGCTCGACTCCTCACCTGTCCCCGGAGTGGACTCTCCTCGACTTCCAAGTCGCTCACTTATTGGCCTTTTGCCTTAGTTCTTCTTACTTGTTCGCTGTTGACTTCTTCTATCCTTGTATCTTCTCGCTGTTTTGTTCTTTGCTCCGTTGCCCGGTTGCTCGCCTCCGGGGCTTTGGATAGTCTTTGCCCTGTTGCCCGGTTGCTCGCCTCCCGGGCCTTTGATGGTCCTGCAGCCTCCTGTCACCGTTGCAAGGATTGCAGAACGGCTATTGTTTTGGCCAACTCCTCCGGGTTTTGAGCCAATGCTTCTACTTCCGGGGGAAGAGTGTCAATGGTGACTTGAACATTCTGCCGGGACATCGCTCGTACCATTCTTGCATGTCCTCCGGTTGACGATACCCTCGTTCGTGACTTGTTTGACGGGTGATTACTCGATTCTTGTGGTTCTTGTGATCGCACCATTTTCCAAATTTTAATGTTTCTTTGAAGACGATCTTGTGTTTGTGGATGTTTTGACCATTCAACAACTAGCCTTGTGTATGAGAATTTGGTTGTTTACAAACCCTTATTCTCACATACATGCATTCAAGTTTGTAGGTCTTGTGTATTACTACCCAAAAATACTCAAACTTACTTACTAATCTCAGTTTCCGGCGACTTATTGCCGGAATATCGCAATTTCCGATGAGTTTTGTAGAAGCTCCTTCAAATCTTCAACAAACGGAGGTTCGAAACCCTTCTTCTAGCGCCAATTGTTGATGACCTTTTCTAATCGATGATGATTAGTGGCTGTTTTTACTACATAAGATCATCAAACAAGAATTTAAATCATAGATTATACTCAAGAATGAAATTTGCAAGAGTTTGGTCTCTTTTTTATTCTCTAAAAAATCCTCCTCCTTCATGCAAATGAAGGTGTATTTATAGGCATACAAAGAGGCTAGGTGTCACCATCTTGATGGCTTAGCCATAGGATTTTTG
Organism: Ballota nigra; assembly: GCA_947034835.1. NCBI lineage: Eukaryota > Viridiplantae > Streptophyta > Magnoliopsida > Lamiales > Lamiaceae > Ballota > Ballota nigra. Next base: position 22,792,505 of record OX344722.1, on the reverse strand, counting down.
TCAAGTGTCAAGATACTTGTACAACATCTAAACTATTGCCCAATGAATAGGTGCCAAGTGTTAAGACACATGGACTATTTCTAAAGTTAGTGACTCTTGGAGTTCCCAATGTTGTACTTGGTCTTTGGAACCACTCAGCTGCTCTTCTTGGTGGCCAGCTACTCGTCTGTATGTCTTCGTTGGGTGTTGGAAACCTTTATAACCCAAGTTGCTCGCCTGCTCGCTTGCTCGCCTCTTGTTGAGACTTTGGGTCTTCTTGTTCTTGTTGTTCGCTACCTCGCAATGGTCTCTATGACCAGTTGCTCGCCTCCTTCATTTGGACCTTAGTCCCTGCTGCTCGCCTCCTAGGGCGTACAGTCCCTGTTGCTCGTTCTCTTCCATATTATTACTTTTGATGATTTCTTAATCTTATTAGATTTATATTTTTTATGTTAATATCATGTCCCTGTTGGTCGCCTATCAACATTGGGCATGTCCCGTTTTCAGTTGTTTCTTTGTTGAATAAATTGGGTTGTCTGTCTGTTACTTCAATTTTGCCAAACCCTAGTATTTGCTCCTCTTGTCAGCTAGCTAAGAGTAAACGTTTACCTTTTCCATTAAATGAAAAATGAGCTTCGACAGTTCTTGATTTAATTCACTGTGATTTGTGGGGTCCAGCACCCGTTACTTCTTCTGATGGATTTAGGTATTATGTTGTTTTTGTGGATGACTTCTCTCGCTTCACTTGGTTATATCCATTGCGTGCAAAGTCTGACTTTTATGCTGTGTTTGTCCGATTTCATACATTTGTCTGCAACCAATTTTCTCGTACTGTGAAGGTTTTTCAGTCTGATGGTGGAACTGAGTTCATTAATGGGCGGGTTCGCGAGTTTATGGAGTTACATGGCATTCATCATCGAGTTTCCTGCCCATATACACCTCAACAAAATGGCAGGGCCGAACGCAAGCACCGTCACATTTCTGAGACAGGATTATCTATGTTGTTTCATGCTCAGACACCGGCTTCTCTTTGGGTTGATTCATTTGCCACAACGGTTTATGTCATCAATAGACTTACGTCGTCTCTCCTTGATAACATTTCGCCATTTCAGGTTCTATTTGGCCACCCCCCTAATTATGCCACATTCAAGCCTTTTGGTTGTCGTGTATATCCATATTTAAGGGATTATGCAACTCATAAATTGGATCCAAGGAGTCATCCTTGCATCTTTCTAGGTTACAGCAGCACTCAGAAGGGGTTTCAATGTTTTGATCCAGACACCTCTAAAATGTTTGTCACTCGCCATGCTCAATTTGACGAACTCTTCTTTCCTTTTTCAGGGGCTCCTTCTTCTACGAAGGTCTCTGATCTAGATATCTCAACATTTTTGGATGTCTCATCAGACTCCCATTTGGAACTCGTGCCAGCAGCGCCCGTGCGCCCTCCACACAGGTTTTCAGTTGGTCATGATGCTCGTTCCCTGCCTCCACTCGCTGATGATCCTCCTGAGGTTTTTCTACCGGTTGCTGAGCTGGTCCGACCTCCATCTCCACATGTCGAGCCATCTGAGCCAGATCAGCCCCCATCTCCACATGTCAAGCCACCTCCTATAGCCGATCCTGTTGTTCCCGAGACCCCTGCAGTTGTCCTTCCCACTCATCCCATGACAACTAGGGCTCGCAATGGAATCTTCAAGCCACGTTATCCTGTTGATATTACTTCACATGCTCTCTTCTCGGCTCTTGTTGCTGCTTCTGAGCCTCGTGGTTTCAAGTCTGTTGTCAAGCACCCTCATTGGCTTGCTGCTATGCAAGAGGAGATTGATGCTCTTCGTTCTAACTCCACTTGGGACTTAGTACCTCGTCCTCAGGGTACCAACATTGTTGGGTCAAAGTGGGTTTTTCGAACAAAATTTCTAGCGGATGGCTCGATTGACCACATAAAGCTCGTTTGGTGGCTCAGGGATTTACTCAGGTTCCTGGTATTGATTTCCATCACACATTTAGCCCTGTGGTTAAGTCTGCTACAGTTCGAATTATTCTGGCTATTTCTGTACAGCGTGGTTGGCCTCTCCATCAGCTCGATGTCAAGAATGCCTTCCTCAATGGGGTTCTTAGGAAACCTGTGTTTATGGCGCAGCCCCCTGGCTTCATTGATCCTCGTTATCCTGATCATGTTTGCCGTTTGAAGAAGGCCCTGTACGGTCTTCGCCAAGCTCCTTTGGCTTGGTACCAGCGTTTCAGCTCCTTCCTCTTCCACCTGGGTTTTTCTTAGAGTCGCTCTGACTCCTCGCTCTTTCATCTACATCAGGATAACACTGTTATTTACCTTCTTCTATATGTAGATGACATTATTGCTACAGGCAATGACTCTGCAGCTCTTCGTCGCTTCATAGCTCATACTGGAGTTGAATTTGCTATCAAGGACCTCGGGCAGTTGAGCTACTTTCTTGGCCTTGAAGTATCTTCTTCTGCCAATGGTAGCCTGTTTATTGGTCAGGCCAAATACGCCCTCGATATTCTTGAGCGAGCAGATATGATAGAGGCAAAACCAGTTTCCACTCCCTTGGCTGCTGGTGAATCTCTTATCAGCACGGGACCTGCCTTTAAGGATCCCACGCTTTATCGGTCTCTAGTTGGGGCGTTACAGTATCTCACCATCACCAGACCTGACTTGTCCTATGCTGTAAGCTCTGTTAGCCAGTTTCTTCAGTCACCCACTGAGGATCATTTTTTGGCTGTAAAACGCATTCTCCGCTATGTTAAATGTACGATTCATTTTGGGCTTTCCTTTGCTAAGCGATCTGATTCTTCTATTTTGGGTTATTCTGATGTTGATTGGGCTCGCTGTACTGAGACTCGTCGCTCCACCTATGGCTATTCTATATTCATTGGGGGGAATCTTGTTTCTTGGAGTGCTAAGAAACAACCTATTGTTGCTCGTTCCAGCTGTGAGTCTGAGTATCGTGCTATGGCTAACAATGCAGCTGAAATTGTTTGGGTTCTCAATTTACTTAAGGAGATTCGAGCTTTGCCTCCTGCTCGACCAGTTTTGTTGTGTGACAACAAAAGTGCCATCTTTTTAAGTCAGAATCCTATGGCCCATAAGCGAGCTAAACACATTGATTTGGACTACCATTTTGTTCGAGAGTTGGTATCCTCAGGGCGTATCGCTACGAGCTTTGTGCCTTCTCATCTACAGTTAGCAGACATTTTCACCAAGAGTCTTCCTCGTCCAGCATTTGAGTTTTTACGATCCAAGCTTTGCGTGTGTCTTCATCCCACGCATCGCTTGACGGGGGGTAATAGAGATAATGACTAATTCAATATTGTTAATGATTTCCTGTAAGTTTGGTAAATATACGTGTGTATAGTTGGTATAGATTTGGAGTAATCTTCTCCTTAGTTATAGGAAATCATTAACAATATTGAATTAGTCATTATCTCTATTATTCCCACCGCAAGCCTACAATTTTGATCCACCTAAAGGTGATGTAGAGACCTTTTTTTTATGGTTGATCGATTTCTCTTCTTAGATATTTTTGGAAGTTATTTTGTATGTGAAATTTTTATAGGAGTGAATTGAAATATTTTGGAAAAGATATTATCATCGAAATAGTGTATGATACCAATTTTTTTTTTTTTTGTCATCAAATATAATATCTTGCTTTCAATAATAGATTGTAATATTAAAGTTTATTTTTGAATAAAATTATGCGGCCAAAATAGACTATTAAAGTGCAAAATACAGATATTCTTTTCTAGACTAGGATTTTGATTTTTCTTTTATATTTTTTTAACATACAAATATTAAAAGAGTATTGTAATTTATAAATAAGTAAAAGACTGTTATATCTTATATAATTAATGTATATATTTTTTCTCAAAATATGTGGAATAACTTTTTCATGGATAAAAATTATAGTGTTAGCAAAAAAAAGGACATTAAATTTCTTTACTATCAATTTAAGTACTACAACTTTAAAAAGTATCTTACCCTAAAATACAATAAATCTGAATATATTTTAATAAATGAAAACAAAATATTTACGTAAATTATGAAATATTATTTTAAAAATTATATTAATGCAAACAGATCTTTTTTCACGGTTAAATGATTTCTCTTCTAAGATATTTTTGGAAGTTATTTTTACAAAATATTTACAGATGTGAAATTTGTAAGAGAGAATTGAAATATTTAAGAAAATATATTTTCACCAAAATAGTATATCATACCAAATTTTTGTTGCCACCAAATATAATATCCTGCCTTCAATAATTGATTGTAATGCAAATCTTTATTTTTTGATAAAATTATACTTCCAAAATAGACTATTAACCTGTAAGGTAAATATATTATTTTATAGACTAAGAGTTTAATTTTTCTTTTATATTATTTTAACATACAAATATTAAAATAGTATTATAAATGATAAATAAGTAAAAGATTGTTATAGGTTATAAAATTAATGTGTATATATATATATACTAGTGCTAAACCCGCGATTATCGCGGAACTGTATATAAAATTTATGATAAAGTTATTAATTAATTTATTTTAAGTATTATAAATGTGGTTACTATTATTATTTTAATTATTCAATATTTTTATTGTATTTTTTAAAATGTTAGCTAATAATAAATAATTCTATTTCAATGACAATAAACTATAAATTAATGACATCTATTATTGATCAAATGTTTAGAAAATAATGCTTACAAATTGCGGAAAATCTCTCTATAAACAACATTTGTGGTGTATTTGGAAGGATTTCCTTTAGAATCAAGTGGCAAAATCTTCAATCTTCTACTCGAACTAACTCCGGATACTGCAACATAAAGTTGACCATGAGTGAAAACAGGCTTGGGAAGATACAATCCAACAGTAGAAAGCGATTGCCCTTGACTTTTATTTATTTTCATGACAAAACACAGTAGAATTGGAAATTGTCACCTTGTAAAATATACCGGCATTGTAGGATCAAAATTTGTCAATGTAATTCTTGAAATGAAGACTTTATTTCCAATATTCCTTCCAGATATTATTTCAGTCTAGAAAATGTGGTTATCAAGTTTTGTGACGATCAATCTTGTTCCATTGCACAAATTGGATTTGTGATCAATACTTCTTAGTAACACTATAGACACTCCTTCTTTCAAGATCAGGCGGTGATTTGACATTCCAGAACACCTAACAGAATTTAAAAATTCAACTATAACCATCTGTCCATTACCTCCTTCTCGAAATTTAGAGACACAAATACTGTCTGAGCTTAAGTATACTTTAGTATCACCCGAAATCAGATAAAAACTTATCATTTATAAACTCTACATCTCAATAAGTAGGTGCATGTATTGCTTTATCCTCAAAGTATTTATGTGTCCTTAAATTATCAATCAAGGATGGATAAATATTTTTTATTATAGATGCAATTGGAGCAACAACATCACAAATTAAATTATCTTTCAGAATCTCAATCTCAGTGACATCATCTTGCCTATTTCTAATTTTCTCATTACCAACTTTCAAATTCCACCTTGAGAAGTTAACAATATCATCATCATTTGAGGATGTATTGAGATCAGAACATTGTAATCTCATGTTCTTCGTCAATCTTAAATTCTTAATATTGAAAACAAATAAGATGTATTTAGTTTTTCAATGTTCATCTTCTTTTATAGAGTATATCATCTGGCATACACTCCCACGTCTTTTCGAACACGGTTTCTGGAGAGTTTATTGAAGATGACATGAGAAGAATAATGAATAAGTTCCTCACGTGATGAGCGCTTGTCCAATAACTTGCCTCTGTTATCCCATCAATGTACTCAAGATCATCATCCAGCAATCTCATTGAATAGCAAACATCCTTAAAGGTAACATACACAATATCACCAATGGTTCGTATCATCTCAAAAGATGTTGATTTGTTACTATAAGACAATAAGAGATACAAATAATACTCTTCACCAGCCCCCAATAGAACACTGTATAGTCTTCCCAGAGAAAATCTATTGTACTTTCTCTTTTCCCACTGATATTATTTTCTGCCCCAAACATACATCTTTGGAAATTTCAGATAAGTCAGCTTCTTTCCATCCTCATTATCAGTTTTATTTTTATCCATCCACGCCAAGAACATTGATTTACCTGAAGATGGTCTTTCGAGTACATCATCAATGTAATCTTCATCTCGAAAAATAACTCTCTGTTGATTAGGAAGATGGAAATCCAATCTCATAACCGCTGGATACCTATAATGTATATCGAACTGAAGAGTTCTCCAAACTGCTTCACACGGAGATATGTATCTGCAGTTTACGAAATTTTCCACTTCGCCTTTTGATTTTTATTCACCTTTAGTGGCCCCTTTCTTCTCCACATTAGCTATAACCCATCAACTCCTTTATTGATATACTTGAACAAATACTTGATGAATTTATACCTATTGCACCACTCAACATTTATATTACCTTGATACCTTCGCAACAATATTGGACTATAAAGAACTACAAAACGGTTATCCAAATGAACAATTCTTTTATCAACAGTGACCCATGTACTTCTTCTTCTATACAGTGGGAAACCTTCGTCATCAACATATGTAAACTCATTATAACTCTTTGGGAAATTCTTTGAGCGAATGTTGTTGACCATGCAAGGAGAATTTATTTTCACCAATCCACAGGGTTAGTGAATCATGTAGTCACTTACCAAATCATACAAAATACATCATCATCTCTATCTAGTATTTCTACAGATATGATACGGTCAACATCCTTCGGATTTGGAATTTTATTTTCATGGTTTAGAAACAAAAGAATTTGAGCATGTAACAATCCTCTTTTCTGAAATTCCACTTAGTATAACACTACAGATTGAAAACATTTGAATCAAGTTATATACTAAAATAATTTAATAGAAATATAAAGTTATTTTATTCATGAAAGATAAATATTATGGAGCTAAAAATTTAATAAATATAAAAAGATAAACTTACATGCATCAATTTTTTCAAATATTTGAAGTTCCTTAAACTCCTTCACAATACGATCAAGTTTCATCTTAAACATTCTGTAGAGAATATATGGCCTATCAACAGATTCAAGACCTTTCTCATTTAAGAATCTTGTAATCTGGGCCCTTTTTTAGATTGCAAGTAATTGTGATAAATAAATCTGGGTAAGAAAAACACTTGCAAAGTGTCATGACATCTTGAAAATTTTAAATCATATACCTAGGTCTGTCTGTGAAGGATGCAAACATTATTCTTTTACCCGTAGAAGATGGATCCACATCACCTCTATCAAATGCAATTTTCATATCATTCACTCTGTTAGACCTCAATTTAACTTGATTAAATTTTATAAATAACAACCTTTCTGACTAAATCATAGTATATGAATCCACCAAAAATTGCTGGAAAAGTCTCTTAGATAGGAATAAAGTTTGTTTCATTATTATGCTCGTGTATCCTAAACGAAAAGAATTCTCGCATTGTTAGTCTGATTTTTTTTTTCTTGTTGTAAAACCAGCATCATTATGAACCACATCAATCCTATAAACATCCTCGTCATACAAGAACAATAAATGATACTGTAATGGAACATAAGATGGATGTAATTCACTTATTCTTTACAATTCACCGCTACGGGTCTTTTAGTATCACATCTCTTTTTTCCATAGCTGCATCATGTCCCCTGGAATAAGAGCTACAACTTCAGAAGCAGTAGGAAGGTTATAAACTCTTCCAACTGAACTCCTTCTTTCTAGCAAATTTAATCACAAATTTGGCTCACCTCCAGACATAATACTTTTCCTTGCGAAATTGCATTGCAAATGGATTGAAAGTATCCACCATCCTCTTAAGTTCACCAACAATACTATCATTCAGTTTATCCTTCAATCTCCTCAAGTACAAATAAAATAAATGAATTGATTAAGAAAATTAATTATAATTATTATATTTTATAATTTGTTCAACTAAAATAATACAAAATATAAAATATATAGTAAGAATCAGACTCATCACAATGCGAGAATTTTTTTTCCTTTATTGATTCTCATTTCGTCTAAATCTTCTAAATTTTTTTTTGGTGAATCTATACATCTCAATATATTGTTTATATTTTTCTTTTGTAGAATAAGAATCTATACATCTCAAGGTATTGTAAATTTCATCAATTCATCTATCGTGTGAATCCCTTTTTTTTTTTTTTGCAGGATATGAATCTATAATTGTCAAGGTATTTATATTTTATTTTATATTTTTGATCATTTAATTGTATTAATTTAATCCGCATCTTTTGCTTAATCTCTTTTACTAATGATTATTTCAATGTATATTATTATAATTCTTTAAATAATAATTTTTATGTTTATTTATATTTCTCTAAATAATAATATTTATGTTGATTTATAATTCTTTGATATTTTTAATTGATTAACAAATCTATTTTTTTTTAATCGATAATAATATAAATTCTTGACTATTTTTTTTAATATGATGAAAACTTTCTTAATCATTCTTTATAGATAAAACATAAGCATCGAACCTTGGAGAATATATTTTAATATGATGAATCATTTCAAAAATAATTTATATTTTTTATATTTTTAATAGTTGAATACTTTCTACTATGTAAAATTCTGATTTTTTTTTTTAAAATTCGAATATTTATTAAAAATATAGACTAATTATATTAGGAAAAATTGACTACTTTTTTATAGTATGATTTAAGTCATATATTTTCGAATTACATAAAATATTAGGTAAATTTGACTCTTTATAAAACATGTGTTTTAATCAATCTCAACTTATAATTTCTCTAAATACACTCTATTTTTATGAATAATTAAATATAGATTTCATAGATGTCATAATTTTTTCCTTTCAATTGGATTTCATAGCTTATAAATAATGTTGCATAGTGATATAAAGAGATTCGACCTTTTTTTTTAATTAGATGAATGTATATTGTAAGTTGAGAATCTTTGTGAAAATATTATTATTTTAATATATAAAAGATCACATGACGTAGTATTTTGAAATTTAATATTTTGGAATGTAATTTCGAAATTAGGGACTATATCTCATATTATATTAGTCAATTTTTTCTAATATAATTAATCTTTTATCAATAAATTTAAAATTGATGTAAATAAGTAAAGTATATAATTAGTTTAAATTTATATATTGATTGGTGTATGACTTTATAGTTAAATCACATGTTTTAAAAAGATCAAATTTCCCTAAAAATATTGAAGACATTAAATTATTTTTGAATTTAAAAAACAATTAGAATTGTTACTCAGTTGAATTTATCAAAGACATATTTTGGTTGTATATATAACATTCAAATTCATACACAAAAAATTATTTATTATTAATGAATCATGATCGAATTTTTTTTAAAAAGATATCCACCATCCAAAAATAGTTGAAAAATATTAGTTTGAAGAATACATTATTTACTTATTTTGTTTTTAAAGATAGCACTAACCAAAAATTTAGGATTTAGGAATGTAGGATAATATAAAATTACCTAATAAATTATCTTACTAAATTATCATTCAAAATTAGTCAACTTTTCCTAATATATTCAAATTGAAATTTAAAATTGATTAAATAAGTAAAGTTTATAATTATTATAAATTTATATATTGTTCCTAATATAATTATTTCAAATCTAATCTTTTAAAATAATATATAAAATATATCCATCATCCATATTTGTTAAAGATCCGAATAATTAATATTTTATAAAGAGTCTAATATATATTCCTAAAATATTTGAATATTCGTATATTTGATATATTCCTAATATTCGTATAATTAATTATTCCAATATATATTCGTATATTTGATATACTCGTATATTTTAAAATATTCGTATAATTAATTAAAATATTTGAATATTCGTATATTTAATTATTCCTAATATAGATTCGTATAATTATTACATAAAATATTAGGTATTATTTGAATATTCGTATAATTAATATTTCGAAAGATATATTCATCATCATCCAAATTTGAACGATTCTTCATCATTATAGAATTAAATAAAAATAAAAATTATAACTTCTCATAAAGAATATTATTTATAGAATTGTAAATAATACATTGAATAGTAATTAATACATTATAATATTAAAAATCTAATTTTTAACATATAATCAATGATTCTTCATCTTCACAATAAAATTGATCTTCCACTTCGTCTTCATATGAAAAATTGATCATCCACTTCATCTTCATTCTTGATGTTCAATCCTAAATATATAATTAAAAAAATCACACAATAATCATTTTCATACGAATAAAAAAAAATTAAACAATAATTAATAAAAAAATCAAATAATTAGTAAATAGAGTAAATACCTTTAGACACGTAGAAATTTGTATTCCTCCAAATCACAAAAAAAAAAAAGAGTTTAAGGAAATTATCATTGGTAGAAGAGATTAGACAAAAGATGAAGATTAAATTCATACACCAAATCTATAAAATAAAATAGAAAACAAAAAGTAAATACCTTAAGATGAATATCCTGCAAAAAAAAGAAATATTAAGATTGAATATATTGGGATGAACATCCTGCAAGAAAAGAAAAACATGAAGATTTAGATGAAAAAAAATATAATATAAAACTTCATAGCAAAATTGAAAAGAAGAAGAAGAAGAATTGGAATAGGATGTGGAGAAATTATTGTAATTGATTTTTTGTTGTGTGAGATACATGGTATATATAGAGGAAATGTGAAAAAATCAATGGTCAAGATTAGATTAGATATTAAGATTCAATGGCTGAAAATAGTTTTAAAAGTCAATGAATTGGGTGAATGAGAGGAGAGTATTTTTAAAATAGAGGCTTGAGAGCTTGCCACATAGGATTCCAAAACTTTGTCTTTATAATATATTAAGATATATATATATATATATATATATATATATATATTTTAAAACATGTGGAATAAGTTTTTTATGGATAAAAAATTATAGTGTTGACCAAAAAGAAAAAAAAAAGGACATGGAGTTTCTTTACTAACAACTTAAGTATTATGACTCTAAAAAGTATCTTACTCTATAATATAATAAATCTGAATATATTTTAATCAATGAAAACATAATATTTACGTATAATATGAAATATTAATACAAGCAGACCTTTTTTCACAGTTGAACGATTTCTTTTCTTAGATATTTTTGAAATTTATTCTTGCAAAATATTGATATATGTGAAATTTGAAGTAAAGAATTGAAATATTTTGGAAAAGATACTGTCAAAGAAATATCGCATGATTCCCAAAAAATATTGTCACCAAATATAATATCTTAACATCAATAATAGATTGTAACACTTTTTTTTTTCTTTTTTGGATAAAATTCTACTTGGGATTTTGATATTTTTTTTAACAATTTCAATTTTTTTAAGTTTTTTTTTTTTTGCAAATATCTGTATATGTGAAATGTCTAGGGTGAAAATTGAATTTAAAAAAAAAAGCTAAGATTGGCGCCTAAACGTCAATTCTAATTGTTGAGTTGGGTATTATAAATACCAACACATTAATCGATTGTTCCCACACAAACATCTAGACAATATTTTATTTTAATTATGACATCTTTTTTTGTCTAATATTATCTTTAGATCTGAAATATGTGATTTATATCTTTAGAGTTAGACTTTTGTGTTCGATTGTTATTGTATCTTCATAAGTAATATTGTGTTATACTAATTTGAGATTGAATGTGTGAATTAGTTAATATTTTTCAAATTTTCTATTTATTCATATTTAGTATTTTTATTGTTTGTTAAATTATACTCACAATTTTAATATTATATTAAAATTACAAGATCATATTAAAAAAAATTAATATTTATAATTTAAAGTAATAATACCAAAAAAAAATATATATATATATCAGTCCGTAAGATTTGTGGGAGTACACATTAGTTGGATGATAATTTTAAGGGTCCGCTTGGTTGGGGTTGATTCCATTAGTAGTGCTTGATATTATCAATACATTGTAATAAGATTGAAAATGAGTTATAATTTACCTCTCAAATGATTCACTATTCATTACTCTCTACTTGAATGACTCCCCAATCACTTTAATTCTCATTACCCTATAATTATTACTTTAAACCAAGCGGCCCCTAAGTTAATCAGGCTTTACATATCATGCGAGCGCGTATAAATGTGATTTATAAATTGAGCTCTTAATAAACTTCTGTTTTTTTTTTTGTAAAAATAACGGCTCAATAATAGGAGATAAATATACAGTAGTATGCCCACAAGTGATCGAAATAAATTTATAAGCTCCGCGTATAAGATTATTTTATGAAGTGTCCAAATTTTATATAAAAATGGTCCATGATAATTTTATTATAAGATTATTTTAAAATATTAAATGGTATTAAAAAAATTATTAGGAATATTAAAAATTGAGGTTAAAAAAATTAGCAACAATTAAAATATGACAAAGTATAGAGTGAAACTTGTTCATATATAAATCATTGAAGGATATTAGTTGTTTCTTAAAGAGTATTTATTGTTTTCACTGAAGAGTATTACTCATTTACATTGAACAGTCTTAGTTGTTCAATGAAAATAAACTAAGAATTTTTCAGTGAAAACAACTAATATCCTTCAATGAAAACAACAAATACTCTTTAATGAAAACAACTTGTAACCCTTCAATAATTCATGTATGAACTAATTTCACTCTCTATATACATACTCTTAAAATATAATATCACTGGCTCTGATTAGGCGATAATTGATACTTTTAATAAAATTCTTAATATTTTTAATTAAATATTTAATATTTTAAAATAAATTTATAATAGCTTTATTATAAATAATTTTCATATAAAAGTTGCTGGCGTGAAGTTTAGTCAAATGATACTTGTAATTATGTCTTATATTGTATACAACTTCGGAAGAATATTTAAATATTTATCTACCAATACATCCACTACACCAAAGTTTGATCAATCCCATTATTTTGGCGGTTTATCAATATCAAGCCATTAATATATGGGTGCAAAATCTCATTTTAAAGGTAATATGATGTCACGTACCCATATCAATGTTAAGGAATTTTAGTTAATAACGTGTAGATTCGTTGCCAGCACTTTATGAAAAGAAGGGATCATTTTATTGCAAGGATGGATGAGTAAGCTAGGAACAATATAAGTATAAGAATGAAAATGCTTATATATGAACTAATACTCCTCGATAAAAAGCAATCGATACTCTTTAATAAAAATAATTAATATTCTTTAATGATTTATGTATAAATCAATTTGTTTTATTAAAATGTAGTATTTTAAGTAATAATATTTAGAGTATGTCTCTTGTGAAATTTGTTCATAGTATGAAACTGATACCATTAAATGTATTCGTTGATACCATTATATGCGTTCACTGATACCATAACATTTTATACTGTGATTTCAGTCTACAAGTCTAATGATATATGCAAATGCATGTATGATATCAATGAATACATGTAACAATATAAATTCCGTACTATGAAACTTGTTCATAGCAAATTTTGTGTAATATTATTAAAAATAACTAATACCATTTTGAATTGCATGGTGAAAATGATGTATAAAAGACTTATTCACTATTATGAAAATTGAAATCTCTCAGTGAAATTATTTCGTATAAATTTAAATTTATTAATGGAGTAGATTACGTGAACTTTTTTTTCAAGTACCATTGTTATGTATATACAATATTCTTATTATACATATCAAGTATCACGGTTAAAAAAATATTTGAATTTTTAGAAAGTGATAGTGTGTATGCATAACAGTAATAATAGTGAATATATATAACAGTAATAATATGTGTATATGATAATGATATTTAAAGAAACTGAGTTCATGCATACTCAGGTTCACATAATTTTTTGTCTAAAGAAAATTTCAAATTGAATCAGTGAATGTTGCATAAGCGATATGCTCCCTCTGTCTACGAAAAGTGAATCTTTTTTGTTTTTAACAGGTTAAAAAAAAAAAGCAAATAAAGTAGATAAAGTAAGTGTATTTTGGGGTATTGTGTAATCCATTTATGAGTTAAGTGATTGTTCGCGAGTCTAAAGTCAATAACGTGTGAAGTAATTATGTGATTGTTGTTTGATAAAGAATGGAAGTAACATACTTTCCATGGACCGAAGATGTCTTTAATTTGATGAGTAGTTCTAGTGTACACTTGAGTGCATGATATGCATTTGAATTTTGAAAAAAATATATATCAAATAAAAATCAGCAATACCCCAATAGCAAAAAATATACAGTTTTGTGTGTTTTGAAAAAATTAAAATTGAACTTAAAAATCTAAGAGCATGCTATGTACTCAAGTGCATCTTAGAATCTGCATGTGTATTTTGAGAAAAGAAATATATTCTCCAATATAAAATTGTTTGTGAGATCCTAATACACACTCTTTATTAGGCGAGGGAATATAATGTGGAATCCCCGACCAATTGGGAAAAATGGAATCACACCTAAGGCTGTAGGATTCCATGTTAAGTTGAGACATTATTAGTGGGATATCTACAACCTCCATTTCCTCATTCCATGTTTCCCTCTACCCTCTACCCTCTACCAGAAATTTCATATAAGAAAAAAAATAGGCGTTTTAAAAAATTTATATAATTAAACTTTATTCCAATCATGCAAATTGTCTCTATTGTGGGTTTGCTATCATGTCATCCTTCGACCCAAATGATAAATGATGTTGTTCTTGTTCCATCTCAAGTAATGCCCTCCGATCCGTAGCTAGCACAATGTTCCCCTATAACCTTGTTATTTCAAATTTTAATATTTTTAATCTATTTATCAGAATTAATAAAATTAACTCACCGGCCATCTTCTAGCATCAAATTAAATTAGTTTTTTTAATATTATTTTTAACTTAGGACCATTTCAGATGATTATTTTAATTATACAAGATTTTGAATCTCTTGACATAAAATTTATAAATCAGATAATCTAAATACCAATTTATTTATTATCTATTAAATTTAATAACACATGTTATGTTAATATATATATATATATATATATATATATATATATATATTTCTTTAAAGTTATATATGTTCTAGCATTTCAAAATATATTGAAAATAACCATAGGACTCCACACGTCTAAATAAATATATAAAGACAAATTTATATAAAATATTTCACGGGTTGGATCGGTGAAGCATATCTTTTTAAAAAATTGGTCAAATGCAAAAAATATAAAATCCGCTCTTAGATTGTGATATCATAAAAGCAAACGACAAATATGTATTACTACAGTGAAACCTCCATAAAATTAATACTTTAAAAATTAATAATCTCTCTAAAATAATAATATTATCCGATCCCAACTTGGGTCAGTTCAAAATTTTAAAAATTTCGATAAGGTAATAAGATAATAATTTTTTTTAAAAATCCATATATAAATTAGTGGTCCTATCAATATTATAAATTAATAGTTTTTTTAAATTAAAAAATAATTAAGACAATTTAATAAATAAGAATATATTGTTGAGTGTACTAGTAATTGTAGTTTGACTACCTTTCAAATGATACTTTAATTTTCATCAGGTTACGATAACAAATCTTTTCTAGTATGTGTGAAATGATCTCTTTTGTACTCACACAACGTTTTACTATTTTGATCTGTCATTGTTAATTTTGGAACATCTTTTAAATGAGAAGTCATTTTGTTGTATGATTTTAAGAATTTTTATTATGTTTATACATATTTTTCTTGGCTGGTGGATATGATGTATAATGTATATTAATTTAATGCAATGGCTTTTAAATAGATTGATAGATATGATGCATGATGAATACATGTATTATATTAGTAGTTCAACTAATATAATGAATATATTAATTCAATGACTCTAATTTAAATTAGTAGTTCGTACTGAAAAAACACTCTTTAAATTAATAAATTATTAATTTATAGATAAATTAATACCTCTCTAAAATAATAAATTTTCCCGATCCCGACATTATTAATTTATAGAGATTTTGTTGTATAAGGACAAGTAACAAAAATAAAGATTTATCCTTATAATAAACAATGTAAGGCATTAAAAAATATGTTATTATGGAGAAATATATATTACTATATGAACAAAATCAGTACAAACGCGAAAAGAAAAAAAATCTCTTGATATAAAAAGATGAAGAATATAATAAGAAACACATTTATTCTTATAGTTACCGTAAAGACACAAGGGCTAATAACATATACATGTCCTTGTAGTAATACACATGTAAGCGAATTTTTATGTTTTGCGTCGTCGTTATTTTTATTGAAAAATTTGTTTAAACTGATTTGACCTACGAGTTTTTATGCCCATTTTCTTAAATATGCTAATATTGTATGTTACATATTTTTTTTTTTTTAAAATCATTAAAGAAAAACCTCACATGTCCTAACATATTATAGGACATGTTGGTCCTAATCGAGTAGATTACAAATTATACAAGTATATGGAGGGAGAGGGAGGTATACACCAAGTTCTTTCAATTCTCATGCTTAAACTGATCAACTTCTCTTGACATATAGAGTTGACATAAAGTCTAACTCCAAACCACAACTGGCTAGAGTTTGAGGCCGATAATTATCCTACTGTGACGACTATCAGTTTATTAATCCATTTTACAAACTTGGTAAGTGTTGAAGTTGTGGGCCATAGTTATACTCATTTTAACTAAGTTGAAAAAACTTTTGCAGTTTAGCTGAAAAACATCATTAAGGATTTTTAAGTCTATAATGTATCAATTGAACTAGTAACAGGCCTACCCGTTGATTAGGCGTGAAATTGTCATGATTCGTCGCTCGAAATGTCCTTGTTTTGATGGATTCATATAAGTATTTAGAGTCAATTGAGCATTATTTATACACATTGATGAATTTGTCTCTTTGATGCTCATAGGTGAATAGAGGACGAAAAACGGAGTTCGTAGGACTTTGAATCGACTCAAACGGATGCCCGGATGAGAAGATATTGAAGAAATACGATTGGTATTAGTGCGGACGAGGAAAAGTATTAGTTGGGATGAGTTCGAAGTCACTCGAGTGACTAGGTCGAGCGCCACCGCTCGAGCGCCTAAGACTTACAGAACTTTTCTTGCGCTCGAGCAGCTCGAGCGCCACCGCTCGAGCGAATTGCTCGAGCGCCCAAAACATACAGTGCAATTTCAGCGCTCGACCGGCTCGAGCGGAGCGGAACCGCTCGAGCGATTGTGTCATTCGAGCTACACTACTCGAGCGGGACCGCTCGAGCGTTTTGCTCGAGCAACTTCGGATTTTTGCCTCCGGATGCGTATTTTCGGCCCATTAACTCCCGTTTCGACCCGTGCTTATATATACCTCTTCCAAACACGTTTTGAAAGATCCCCGAACTTTAGAATAACTTTAGACTTAGTTTTTGGAGAGGAAGGAGAGGAGCAAACTTTATTTACGTTTTATTGAGGTTTTGCATACGAATTCTTAGTTTCTTTTCGTTTCTTAGTTCCTTTTCATTAGTTTGATTTCTTTAAAACACTTTGAAACTTCGTTTTAGTTAATTAAATTTCAGTTCTTAGTCTTTATTTCTTTAAACCCTAGTTCATGTTTCATATTTGCGTTCTTCAATTCATTATGTTTATGTTCGTCGTTTCTTCTATTGCTTTTATGTTTGTTAAAACCATGTCTAGCTAAAACCCTTGCATGCTTAGGGTAGGATGAACTCGTAGAAGTAGGTTGTGGGTACGTAATTAGAGTAACTTGTGACGTTAGGTTTTAATTCTCTTGGTTAATGAATTCTTAAAATTAATCTAGACTTCGCTCTTGAATTTTGTTCGAAAGGTGTTAGAGAGAGGACGACCGTATCACTCTTTAACAACGAGTAGACTTAACGAGAGAGTTTAGGAAAGGTTAATTCATCTACCTGTTTAGCGAAGGAGGACGACCGCATCACCTTAGTTAAATTAGAGTCTCATTAATTAAGCACAATCTAGTAATTCGTTAGTAGATTAGTGAAGTCGAGTGTTAGGGTAAAGTATTAGGGTTTAGAATCTTGAGCTTTCACCTTGCATTCTTAGACTTAGGTTAATTCTTGTGTGTCACAGTTATTTTGATTATGTACCTGCTCCGTTAGTATACGTAGGGATTCCTATCTTAAGCATCACCATCTCTTAATTGAAAACAACCCGTAGTTAATTCGTTCTTTTTCATTCTTTAGTTTAATTAGTTTAATTTAGTCTTTTAATTAATCTTTCAAAAAACCCAAAAACATTACACTCATATTAGCTACGATGCGTAGATCTTCAGGGATCTATTTTGCATACACTCCATCCCTTGGGTTCGATACTACTTGATCATTATACTTGCCAATACTACAGTGAACCCGTCCGCTTGCGGGGAAGCGACTAGTAGAAGTTAGTGTAATTCGCTTCAAGTCAATGGCGCCGTTGTCGGGGATGGCGTTATATGCTTTTTGAATAGGACTTGTAGATAGCTTAGTAGTTAGTAGTGGGTGATTTATTTTCTGTTTTTAATTTTATTCCCATTCATTAGGCAGTTGTGTTTTGATCCTTCTGCTAGTGTTTCAGGTTTATGAAAACACGCTCACAAGGCAATACGAGCGAAGAGAGGTTACCTGCAGATCCTGAGACAATAGCCAGAAGGAACCGAGCCTTCTTGAGAAGAATGACTACTGCCGCGGGAAACAAAGACAAGATTTCTGATGAACTTGGGGAGTTAGACAAAATAGTTGCAGAGTATACTACTCTTGTGGAACGGGCATAGGGTGCCAATGGAAATAGCAGTAATCAGCAGATACCCATAGGGGGAACTGAGAGCCCACACCCGAACCCACAAGACACAATCAACTCTGCACAAACACAACCCCAAAACCAGAACCAAAACCCTACTTACCCACAAAATCCAAATAACCCTTTCCACAACCCAGCATATCAACATTACCCATACCCACCATACCCTTATCCACCATACCCGTATCCTCCACCTCCTGTCTACAACCAACCATCTGTTTACCCACCACCGCCCCAACAAGTGCCAGTACCTGCTGCTAATCCTCAACACGTTCCTCAGAACGTAGAACACAATATGGCTATTCGAGGGAGGTTTGCAGCGCAGCCACAACAGTACTATGATGGAGTGGCTTTGCCTCCTGTTGAGGCGAACAACTTCTCGATATCCCCTGGGATTTTAAAGCTGTTTACCGAGAATCAGTTCAAGGGGGTGATCGGGAAGGAGAATCCTCATACACATCTGAGGAGTTTTCTCATGATAGCCTCAACATTTAATTACAATGGCATGCCTGAAGATGCCAAGAGGCTTAGGCTGTTCCCATTTTCATTGACGGGAATAGCTAAGGAGTGGTACGATAATACACTCCCGCGGGGAGGTATTACCACTTGGGCCGAGCTCGAGCGTCTGTTCCTCGAGCGATTCTACCCTCCATCTAGGATGATCAAGGCTAGAATTGAGATCTCGTCCTTCCGCCAGAAGCAAGGAGAGGACCTACGTCAAGCATGGGAGAGATACTCAAACATGCTGATTGAGTGCCCGCAGCACGGGTACAACGAGGGAGACATTATGGAATTCTTCTACAGTGGTGCCAACAAGGCGGGGCAAGACCATTTAGACGCCTGTGCGGGTGGAGCATTCCTGAATCAAGAGATAGAGAGGTGTAGGGAGATCGTGGACAACATTGTCACGAATGCCGGTGCTTGGGGTGTGGATGCAGGTTTTCAAAGAGTGCATCAGGTTGAAGAGGGAGAAGGAACGAGAAGGCTATTGATGGCCATGATGGAAAAGATCAACAACCTCGAGTTGGGGAAGAGTTTGGTTGGAGAGCATGCAGTAGAGTATGAGAGAGTAGACCAGCCAAGTGGACAGCAAGAGGTAGCCAATTACATGGGAGGTCCATATTACAATCAGAATGGGTACCAAGGTGGAAATCAGTATGGAAGGCCTTCTTATGGCCAACCATTTGTACCTCCAGGCCCTCAGCCACTTCAAAATCAATGGAGGAACACACAAGGAGTTCAAGGAGGCCAGCAGCCTCCTCAAAACACATGGAGGAAGAATGAGAAATTTTCTTATGCTAACCCAAAAGCTGGTATTACTGTTCCTGCAGGTGTTGATCCGGGTTCTAAACCTCCAGGTGGAGAAGGAGGTGCATCAACCGAGGAGATGTTGAGAGCTATCCTTCAGAAGGTGGATGAAGGTAGCAAGAGATTGTCATCCTTGGAGTACGATGTGAAGGAGTTGCATAAGAAGGGTGATCAACGTGATCAAGAGCTCCAGAAGATGAATGTTGAGTGGACTAGAACTCAACAAGAGAACAATCGAAGGTTCACTTCTCTAGAGTTCCAGATGAGCCAGATTGCAAAGTCAGTGAATAGAATGCCGGAGGGGAACCCGAAAGAGCAGTGCAAGGCGATACAGCTGAGAAGTGGAACCAATTATGAAGGTCCTCAGATACCTGCTGATTCTGAGACACCCCAAGTTGAGAAGGGGATTGAAAGTGAAGGGATTGAGAAGCATAAAGATGTGGATGAGTCCCATCAGAGCAAAGAGCTTGAAGAGGAAGACCTTGAGAAGGGTGAGAGAGTTCCTAAGTGGAAGAAGGCAAAGGAAGCAAGGGAGAAAGTGAAAGAAACAGAAAGAGATGAATTGGGGGTACCCAAATTTGTAATACCCGTCCCGTATCCACAACGCTTCATGAAAAAGAAGCTTGATGAAAAGTTTGCAAAATTTCTTGATGTTTTTAAACAATTGCATATTAATATTCCTTTTTATGATGCTTTGGAACAGATGCCAAAATATGCCAAGTTCCTGAAGGACTTGATAGCGAAGAGACGGAGAGTTGATGAGCCGAAGTTGGTGCAGCTGAACCACGAGGTGAGTGCATTAGTGCACAAGGCGCTTCCACCAAAGCTGAAGGATCCCGGGAGCTTCACGATCTTATGTGACATTGGGAACGGGATCGAGAAGGGAGCGTTGTGCGACCTCGGGGCGAGCATCAATCTCATGCCCCTATCGCTTTTCAAGAAGTTGGAAGGTGGAGAACTTCAACCCACAATGATGACGCTTCAACTTGCCGATCGGTCTATCACGAGACCTCAAGGTGTGGTTGAAGACGTCCTCGTGAGAGTTGGAGATCAAATTTTTCCAGCCGACTTTGTAGTGCTAGAGATGGAGGAAGATGAGCACGTGCCCCTGATCTTGGGAAGACCGTTCTTAGCAACGGCCGGGATGGTGCTAGACGTGGCAAATGGGAAGATTACATTGAAAGTTGATGATCAAGAAGTGAAGATCTCCCTATATGAAGCCATGAAGCACCCGAAGGAGGATGAGAGCTTGTATTGCATGGATGCAATTGATCCTCGTGTTGAAAACACACCTTCTATCCCTAATCCTTCTCATATTCATGAATTTTATACTCCTTCACTCAATTATTTAACCCATGAGCGTTATGATCGTGATTATGTTGATAGGGATAAAGTGAAGAAGTTGAAGGATGAAGAGGTGAAGAAAGTGGACGTGGTCCAGCTAGAGGGAAAAGAAGGAGTTAAGAAGAAGAAATCCAAACTCAAGAAACTGTTTAGTAAGACTCCTCCAGATAGAGGCAAGAAGGAGTTGAGACCCATAACACTTGGGAATGAGAAAAGAGCAAAAGAGCTCATGATGGTGGGGCATCAAGGAAATGAGTTCAAACACCACTCTTATGAGAGTAAGGGAGGTATCTTTTAGTATGATGTCCCATAAGCTCCTTTGAGCTCGGTCAGGCATGAGGACCTTAAAAATAGCGCTGAATGGGAGGCAACCCATTATTTTTATTTTTTACTATTTGCTTTGTTTTTAGTTATTAGGGAGTTATTGTGAGTCGTATGTTTAACCTCGTATTTGAGTGAGTTGCTTGTAGGCTTGTCTCTAAAGGAGTAAAGGTATCATGGAGTTATTCAGATTGAAAGGACCAACTCAAGCAAGGGAGTGTGCAAAGCTATTGAGAGAAACTGAATTGTTCGGTTGAGGTAACCCACAACCCCAAACTTAGACCTCTAGCAAGGTCGAAGTTTGGGGGGGTGGAGTTCTTTATTTGTTTCTTGTTACAAAGCACATGCATGCACGCCCTTATCTTTTGAGTTGAGTTTGATTGATTATTGGTTTGTTGAGATACTCCTTGGGGTGATTTTGATTTGACTCGCTATTGCATATTTCATGCTTATCAATCATCTTATGCTTGTTGATTTCTATCTTTGAGTATGATTTGATGAGTAGAGTGAGTAGTAAGGGTGAGTTAGAAATTCTTTTGTGTGAGTGTTTGAGTTTGAGCTGATTTGAGAAAGAACTTGTATGCTTGTGAATTTTTCTTTTGAGTATTTGTGAGATGAGAGTGAGAATTCACTAGGACTAGCATGGATGTGAAAGCCGTGAGCTTTTGAGCCTTATGAGATTTAGATGCATTAATTAATCTCTTCGTTTGTGAGTGAATCATCACCTTAGAGGATGCTAGAACTTGTGTGTGCTCTTGCTTCTAGATTGTGTCTAGTTTGATATGCCGAATAGGATCTTAGGCCATCTTTGATTTTATTGAGTCACTTAGCCAAAATTTTCCTTACCAATGACATTGATCCCTTGTTAGCCCCTTTGAGCCTAAAGCCTATTTTATTTGTTAGCACATATGAACACTATTCCAATTCCTAAGCTTTTTTGTCCAATTTGAGTGGAGAATAGGAAAGTGTGAATGTGAAGGGATTGAGTTGAGTTGAGACAAGGGAATTATGATGGTTGAGTGGTGATAAAATAAGGCTGTGAATGAGATTTGAGTTGTGGGAAAGAAAAAAATTGAGAATGAGCAAAAGAAAAAAAAATTGAGCTCATGTGTTTGTGCGAAAAAGAAAAAAAAGTGAAGTGATTGAAAAAGAAAAGTGAAAAGAGTTAGAAAAAAAAATTTGAAGTGTTGAGAGAATTGGAATTGAAAGTTTGTTGATTGAATATGTTTGAAGTAGTCTGTTCCTTATCTCGAAGTACCGAAGTTTGATTTTCTATTCTCCATTCACCTTAGTCACTTTACCATATTGTTATCCCACCTGTCCAAAGAGCCTACATTACAACCTTGAGAAAAGTCCTTTTTGATTCGGCATTGATTTCTAGAGTACGGTCGAAGTTAAGAGCACTTACAAGCCTATGGCTGCCAATATGAGTGATTGATTATTTGAGTGAGTCCCTTGATTATTGATATACACTTGTGAGGGAGTGAAACACATCGTTGAGTGAACATCCATGCTTGATCTTGGTGTTTCTTGTTATTGTTGCATGAGTATGATGAAGAAAAGTGAGTGAGTATACGTTTGATTGATCTATGAAGCTCGAGTTCATTTGCTTGCATGATTGATTCTCTGACTCATTCCTAACAATTTCACTTGACTTATTCTTTCGTTGCTTGAGGACAAGCAACATGGTAAGTTTGGGGGGGTTGATTAGGCGTGAAATTGTCATGATTCGTCGCTCGAAATGCCCTTGTTTTGATGGATTCATATAAGTATTTAGAGTCAATTGAGCATTATTTATACACATTGATGAATTTGTCTCTTTGATGCTCATAGGTGAATAGAGGACAAAAAATGGAGTTCGTAGGACTTTGAATCGACTCAAACGGATGCCCAGATGAGAAGATATTGAAGAAATACGATTGGTATTAGTGCGGACGAGGAAAAGTATTAGTTGGGATGAGTTCGAAGTCACTCGAGTGACTAGGTCGAGCGCCACCGCTCGAGCGCATTGCTCGAGCGCCTAAGACTTACAAAACTTTTCTTGCGCTCGAGCAGCTCGAGCGCCACCGCTCGAGCGAATTGCTCGAGCGCCCAAAACATACAGTGCAATTTCAGCGCTCGACCGGCTCGAGCGGAACCGCTCGAGCGATTGTGTCATTCGAGCTACACTACTCGAGCGGGACCGCTCGAGCGTTTTGCTCGAGCAACTTTGGATTTTTGCCTCCGGATGCGTATTTTCGGCCCATTAACTCCCGTTTCGACCCGTGCTTATATATACCTCTTCCAAACACGTTTTGAAAGATCCCCGAACTTTAGAATAACTTTAGACTTAGTTTTTGGAGAGGAAGGAGAGGAGCAAGCTTTATTTACGTTTTGTTGAGGTTTTGCATACGAGTTCTTAGTTTCTTTTCGTTTCTTAGTTCCTTTTCATTAGTTTGATTTCTTTAAAACACTTTGAAACTTCGTTTTAGTTAATTAAATTTCAGTTCTTAGTCTTTATTTCTTTAAACCCTAGTTCATGTTTCATATTTGCGTTCTTCAATTCATTATGTTTATGTTCGTCGTTTCTTCTATTGCTTTTATGTTTGTTAAAACCATATCTAGCTAAAACCCTTGCATGCTTAGGGTAGGATGAACTCGTAGAAGTAGGTTGTGGGTACGTAATTAGAGTAACTTGTGACGTTAGGTTTTAATTCTCTTGGTTAATGAATTCTTAAAATTAATCTAGACTTCGCTCTTGAATTTTGTTCGAAAGGTGTTAGAGAGAGGACGACCGTATCACTCTTTAACAACGAGTAGACTTAACGAGAGAGTTTAGGAAAGGTTAATTCATCTACCTGTTTAGCGAAGGAGGACGACCGCATCACCTTAGTTAAATTAGAGTCTCATTAATTAAGCACAATCTAGTAATTCGTTAGTAGATTAGTGAAGTCGAGTGTTAGGGTAAAGTATTAGGGTTTAGAATCTTGAGCTTTCACCTTGCATTCTTAGACTTAGGTTAATTCTTGTGTGTCACAGTTATTTTGATTATGTACCTGCTCCGTTAGTATACGTAGGGATTCCTATCTTAAGCATCACCATCTCTTAATTGAAAACAACCCGTAGTTAATTCGTTCTTTTTCATTCTTTTGTTTAATTAGTTTATTTTAGTCTTTTAATTAATCTTTCAAAAAACCCAAAAACATTACACTCATATTAGCTACGACGCGTAGATCTTCAGGGATCTATTTTGCATACACTCCATCCCTTGGGTTCGATACTACTTGATCATTATACTTGCCAATACTACAGTGAACTCGTCCGCTTGCGGGGAAGCGACTAGTAGAAGTTAGTGTAATTCGCTTCAAGTCACCCGTGCTACGCACGGCATCCAAATTTGTTTATATATGTGTAATTAAGATATAATAGCATTCTTCAAAATCAATGTTGTCACACTGCATTGTCTCCATAATCAATAATGCTCATCTAACAAAATAATCAACACAATATAAAATAATTTGGTTTATCTTATATGCAGTGGTATA
The DNA here is from genome assembly GCA_947034835.1 of Ballota nigra. Lineage (NCBI taxonomy): Eukaryota > Viridiplantae > Streptophyta > Magnoliopsida > Lamiales > Lamiaceae > Ballota > Ballota nigra. The sequence continues at coordinate 22,767,183 of OX344722.1, read as the reverse complement.
TCTTACCATGAAAAAAAGAAACAAATTATAACTTGGCAATAGCTTGTTAACATTTTACAGTGGTTATTATTAATTTTATTTATTCATGTTATGAAATGGTCGCACCGAATTTATTACAATACCTATTTTAATACGAAATAGATTAAGTTAGCCTGTATTCACTCAATTTATTTCATAAATATCACAATACACAGTGTATTTATCATAAGCAATGTTTATTTACCATTTGTTTGATACATAAATAATATAATGTCAATAACAATTACAAAAATTTAAGTAAAAAAACATTGCTAATTTATAAACCAATGTCCATCAATCAATGAATCAATAAAATCAAACATTTCATTTAGTAATAAAGTAAAATTATTAAAAAAAATACAAACAAAATGAAAAAAAATCTAAACATTACTAAAATTTTCTTGATTTACTACATTTTTTTAGTATTATGGTTAAGAACATCATTAAGACATGCCATTATTTTCAAACCACTACGACTCGTAATCCTAGACACCACAATATAAAGTTGACCATGGCTAAAAATATGTTTTTTAAGAAAAACTTCAATAAATGGGAATTATCTATGGGTAAATTTAAAAGGCAACCTGGGACCAGAATGAGACAACTTCAGTCTAGGTATCAATGTTAATTCACCAACACTACTACCAGTGAGAACTTTAGTTTCAATTAATCTATCACTCAATCAAGTAACAACCAATCTACATGTAAAATAAATAAAATTAAGAAGCAATGGAAATAAAAATACTCATTACAGTGAAGAAACTTTTAATTACAAAAAAAAAACTTGTTCCATTTTACAATCCTCTAAAGTGATCTATATTTCTCAATAGCATAATTGGTGTTCCAACTTTAAGGTGGAACTCATGATCAGATATACCAGAAAACTTCAATGTACTTAGACACTCAGGAGTATGCACATCTGCTAGAACATCAAAATTTGAGTCAGACCTGCAAACACTATCAGAACTGAAATACGTTTGAGACTCTTTCTGGTTTAAGTGCACCATATAATCATTTATCTCTCTAACAGAATCAAGAGTTGGTGTTAATATAGCTCTATCTTGAAGAAAGTCATGATCATACATTTGCAATTTGAAACCAGGATATATACAATCCACAATAACTGCAATAGGATCATTACCGTCATTCAACACAATATCATCAGGTATAACTATAAAGAACCATAATCAGTCCAACTTCCAATACTTCCACCACCAATAGATTCAATCCATTCTGAAAAACTTTTCATTTCATCAAAACACTATGCGGAAACAACATTCAACAATTTCATATTCCTTGTCAACTTCAAAACAATACATGAATTCCACAATCGAGATGAATTAAATGTTGCATGTACAATATCTTGCCTCTTCCCTTTAGGTATGACTGGCAAAATTTGACGAAAATCCCCACCAAAAACTATAGTTTTTCCACCAAAGTGATTTAATTGAAAAGATCAATATCAAGTACTCAACTTTGGTACACAAACAACGAAAATCAACCTTATTCCAACATCAATACCGTTATACTCTTTAAAAATAATCTTATCATTTTATCCAGTCCATTATTTCTAATAAATTTATATCAAGCATTAGTGAGATGAAACACGCGACTAATGGTGTTACCAATAAACCTTAGTTCATAATAAACCAGGAACAACATTTCGGTTATGATATACTTTAATATAATAAAATTTGATTCTTCTAAAAAAAATCAGGAGACATTGTTATGCGCTAAAAAAGCTAAAAAAAAAAAATTACAATTTCAGTATGTAATTTAAAAAAAAAATAGATATGCATCCAAAGAAACATAAACCTCACCTAACAACATTTAAATTCAACATTATTGCATTTCGCGGAAAGTTTAGTGATTTCACCAACATCCACTTTTTCTAATTTTCCTTCAAAATAACCTTTAGAATGGTCAATTTGACTTTCTGCCAAAACATACTTAAAATACCTATAAACTGTCCAATGGTATTTATCATCACTTTTGAAATAGAAAGTAATAAACATGTAGTACATTACAACAAAAAAAGACTAATACATTCAACATTAAAAAGAAATACATTTTATTGTGTTTTATTGGTTTCTTTCAAACTCAATTCTATGTCCATCTGCCTGATAGTCACTCTAGAGGATCAAAGTTGTGCCCTTTAATATAATTATCTATAAAAAAAAACTTAATAAATTTTATTGCGAATTAGTAATTTCAATATTTTATTTTTAAACAAAAAAAACTTTAATTTTTGAATAATTACATAATAATAAAGTCATTGTTATTTTCGTACTTTTCAAATAATCAATTTTTTATTTATAAAAGTTACAAACTTACAAACATACAAACAAAATTATATATCAAATGATTTAAAAATAAACAAATTAAGGGAAAAAATATGCATACAAATCTCACCAAACAACGCTTAAATTCAATTATTATATTTCACAAAAATTTGAATGGTTTCACCAACTTTTATTGGTTCTAGTTTTCCTTCAAACAAATTATGTTGTTATGTTGGTTTATTTCACCCCCAATGTTACGTCTCTCTACCTAAAGACAATCTTGTATAAAGATGTTAACCATGTTTTTCACTACTGGATTAAGGAGGTGGGAGAATCGATATGTTTGAAAGTTGTATTGTTCCACATTTCAGACATTAGCTCCATGGAACATTATGTTACTGTTGAGACATGGGAGAATTGAAGAGATTTATGGATTAGTATTTGTAAGGATATATGTGTAAATATTTTATACTCCCTCCGTCCACCAAATTTTTACCCACTTTTCTTTTTTGGTTGTCCACCAAATTTTTACCCATTCCCTTTTTGGAAATAAACACCACTCACAAACAAATAAATGGGTCCCACAATACCCACCACAATACTCTTACTTTATCTACTTTATCTACTTTTTCAATAAAATACTAATTTTCATTAAAAATTGTACCCAACAGTAAATGGGTAGAAATTTCATGGACGGAGGGAGTATTAGATAAAGTTATACTCCCTCCGTACCTGAGTAAACTTCCCACTTTCCTTTTCGGGCCGTCCCCCAGTAAACTTCTCGTTCCATAAATGGCAAAAATAATATTTTATTACATATAACCTTTAACCTTCAAATTTACACAATATTATCAAAGTGTCACTCATTCAATTCACTTTTCAACACCATTCATTACTTTATCCCAAAAGTCAACATGTGACCCACCATATATTAATAAATAAATATATTTTCTTAAATCATTCAACAAAAAGAAGTGGGAAGAAAGCTCGGGGACGGGGGGAGTATATTTTAAAGTGGGTGCATTTAATAAAACTTATAATGACATGGGTGAACTAAGTAAAATAATGGGTTTAATAATTGCAAACAATAACTTTTTAATAACTCAAAAACTGACTAAATTGAGGGACCAAAATTAGCACTATAATATAGTTATATATAAACAATTTCATGTTTAATTGATTAAGAATTAATAATTTCAATATTTAAGATTTAATAAAAAAAACCTTATTTTAATTTGAAAATAGTTACATAATAATAAAGGAAATGATATTTAAACTTTTCAAAATATTAATTTTATATTAATGGAAACAAATACATATTTATTACAAATATATATAAGAAAAGAAATACCTCTTGTTATAATAATAATAATAATTTATTATTATTATTATTATTGTGGAACCAAACAATGAATTATTCCAAAGCCTTAACATCCACATAAAATAATAAATCTTCGATATAATATCAAATGATACATAGTCATTGAAATTGACCAATACAAATAAAATAATCTTCAAAATGACTTTAAAAAATATCAATATCAAGTACTTAACTTTGGTAAAAAAAAAAAATTAAAAAAAATTATTTTAGCTCCGACATCAATACCATTTAACATTTTTAAAATATTTTTTTTTTTCAATACAACATTTCTAACAAATATATACAACGATTTAGTGAGACGAAGCATGCGAAAACCTGTGTCACCAATAAACCTTGTTTCATAATAAACCTGGAATAACTTCTCAATGCATACTTCACTATAATAAAATTCAATTCATCTAAAAAAAAAATGACACTGTTTTTTGCTTTAAAAAAATGAAAATATATTAAAATTTACAGTTACATAAAGATTTTTAAAAAAAAATATCCAAGTATATAAATCTCACCCAACGACATTTAAAACAATATTATTACAATATTTCACATAAAGCTTAGTGATTTCACCAACATTCGCTAGTTTCAATTTTCCTTCAAAATGATCAATTTGACTTTTTACTAAAATATTTTAAGGATAATTTGAATTACTATAAATAGTTCAATACCATTTCTTATCATCATTCAAACATAAAGACATTAATATTTTATATAATACAACGAATAAAAGACTGCTACATTTAAAAAAAAAAAAGCATAATAAATTTGAACGAACTACTTTACTTGATTGATTTCTTTCAAATTCAATTTTAAGTCGCTTTGTCCGAAAGACATATTTCTACAAAATGTTAATCATATTTTTCACCATTGGATTAAAGAGGTAGGGACAAATAAATTGAATGAAATTGATGAGTGTGTATTTTTAGATATGTGTGTGTAACTACGAAATATTAGATAAGATTATAATTTTGAACCGAGTTTATTTAATTAGTAAAAATTATATATGAGATGGGCAAAATTTGTAAAATAGTGGTGTAGATATATACTTACATCCTAGAATATTTTGGTGACCAAAGCTGCGCCCTATAATATATTTATCAATAAATAATTTCACATTTAATTTGGTTACAAATTAATAATTTCAACTTTTTATTTTAACAAAAAAAAAACAAAAAAAAAACAAACTTGTATATTTTTAAGTAGCTAAATGGAATTTTCTACGGTTAGGAAGGTTGTTTGTCCTTCCTGAAGTCAGGAATCCAATAAAAAATTGACATGTAATCTAATTCACCATTAGCGATTTAGCTTCACTATATAATACTAATTATTATTATTATTCTAAAAAATATATAAATTTACCAAAATATCATTTTAATTTTATTATTTAAAATACAAATTTACAAACTTAATTGATATTAATCAATAAACTAAAATAATAATATCTTTTTATTTTTTCTAGGATCCTATCTCAGAAGCACGCTTTCATTTTCTTTCTTGTTTGTGCTTCCAATAGAATGAAAAACACTTGTGAACATATCAACGATTATTAAAATGGATTTCAATAGGTCATTTATGCAATGCTTAATGCGTCTTTAAAGTGTCCAATTTTCATTAATGGGGGATTTTTTTCTATCAGGCCTGATTACAGACTTTCAAAAGCTCTCAATTGCAGTCATGATTTTTTTACAATTTCGGTGGAGGTAATTCAATGTGAAAGAACATAATCTGGCAATGAATTAATATGAATCAATCAATTTCAATAAACCAAAGTAAAAGTCATTGAAAGAGAAAACAAAATCTATAATATTTTGGATGGATCGGAAATTAGGAATTTAACTTTAGGGTTTGAGATGTAGCTTTTGGGTTATACATGATATTTATAATTAAAAAATACTTTTATAGTCATAAGGATAATTTTATAATTTTATATTTATTTTTATTTTAATGGTTGATGCATTGGATTGCAAATATTATAGGGCAAACTCACTAATGCAAAGTGTAATAAGTTAAAATAAATTTTATACGTTGGATCAACAATCTAACAATATTTAATGTAGTTCCTGACGTCAGGCCGGGTGAAACTTTTTCTAACCGTAAAAAAACCCTAGGTACATAATAATAAAGTTATTTTTATTCTCAAATTTTAAGAAAAAAAGAAACTTTTTAAAGATAACAAACACATAAACAAAATTAAATATCAAATGTTTAAGAAAAATATATAAAATAAAATAAGTACCTCATTTCATAATAAAAATCACCAAATTCGAATCTCCGTAATCCAACAATGAATTGTTTTTAAGTCTTACATCCAAATTAAATAATAAATTTTCAATACATAAATATTAGGAATTGAAATGGTCCTCTATTTATTTATTTTATCAATTTAGTCCCGTATTTATCTAAAATTTGTCAATTAGGTCCTAATTGGCTATAAAATGCACAAAACGCCTACGTTTCAGTCATCTATTTATTTTCTTTATCAATTTAGTCCCACATTTATTCAAAATTGTCAATTAGGTCCTAATTAAACAATCAAAAAATGTCACCATTTAGGTCACATGCACTTGTTTTTCGGCAGAAGTCTATGACGCGATATTTTTCCTCTTTTGCACGTTAGGTCGCAATCTTCGCCAATTAAATTTAATACAAAATTCAAAATTCAAGTTATTAATCAACCAAATAAATATATATGAAATAATTTCGTAAAATTGTAAAAATCAACTCCAACCCACATACCTACACCGACCCACAACTCAAAACATGAATGACATCTAATCTTATTTCAGATGATTTTCAAAATCGGGATCTAAAATAGAATCTTCTTCACTCCCGATTTTTAAAAAGCCTAAGAACTCCATCATCTTCTTCACCAATGATTTTGAAAATCTTATTGAAATTATTGGTTCGAACTTGAGATACTTTCGTCCTTGCACGCCACGTGTTAAAAATGGGCCACTTAATTACCACCCACCAGAAAATGCAAGCACGTGATTGATACAATGAGATTTTGTGAATTTTTCAGCTAATTAGGACCTAATTGACGAAATTTAATTATATACATGACTAAATTGATAAAACGGATAAATAGAGGACCAAAATGGTGACGATTTGTTCATTTTCAGCATGACTTAATTGATAAAGTTTGAATAGATACATGACTAAATTGATAAATTAAATAAATAGAGTGTCATTTGAATAAAGTTTAAAAGATAAGATGTTAAATTTGTATTTTCATAAAAATTATATCATCGTTAAAGTATTGTAATACAAACAATTGAATCAACCAGGGAACTTAATTAAAAAATAATATAAAATTCTCAACTTTGGAACACAAATAATTGAAAATCATTCTTTCTTCAACATACATACTATTAAACATCTTAATAATAATTTTATCATTTTTACACAATTTAACATTTCTAACAAATTTATATCAAATTATAGATTGACGAAGCATACGATGACTCGTGTTTCCAATAAAATTTGTTTCATTATAAACCATGAACAAATTTCCAGTTCAAACATACTTTAATATAATAACACCCAATTTATCTCCAAAAGAAAATTTCACCTGACATTATTACATGCTAAAAAATAGAAAAGAATGAAAGATAAAAAAAAAATCATATTAAATTTTCAAATCCATTAAGAAATTAAAAAATGCATTCAAAGAGATATTAATCTCACTAAACAGTGTTTAAATAGACATCATTGCATTTCATAGAAAGCATATGATTTCACCAACACTCACTGGTTCTAAATTTTCTTCAAAATGATCATTTTGACTTTTTGCCGAAACTTTAGGAGGATAACTTAAATTATGTATAAATAGTCCAATTCAATTGCTCATCAATACAATATAATAAAATGAAAAAGAAAATATTATTACCTCAACATTATACATTTAAAATAGACTATTATTTTGTTGGTTTCTTTCAAACCCAATTCTAAGTTCATCTGTTTAACTGACACTTCTGTATAAAGAAAAGTTTATATGAAAATATTTCATGATAAGTTTATCATGAAACTATTCTAAAGTATCAAATATTTTATCAGGAATATAAAAAATTATGGTCAGTGTTATTATTTTTTAATTGTTGTAGATTTTTTTGACCCCAACTCTTGATACTTTTGATCAAATACTCTAAACTTTAATATAATTTTATGATAAATTTATCATAACTATTTTCATATAAAACATGTTCCTTGTATAAAATGATAATCATGTTTTCACCCCTGGATTTAACATTTATAACAAATTTATACAAAATTTAGGTGAGACAAATCATGCGACAATTCGTGTCACCAATATACTTGGATTCATAATAATTTGGGAACATAAATCCACTAATGACATACTTCAATATAATTAAATCCGATTCTACACCAACAAATTTTTCACCCAACACTGATATATGTTAGAAAAAAATGAAAACATATTAAATTTAAATTTCAGTAAAACAAAAAAAGATATGCATCAAAAGAAATTTAAATCACTCTAAACGACATTTAAATTCAACACATATTATTGTAGTTCACAAAAGTTCAATGATTTCATCAGCATTCATTGTTTCAAATTTTCCTTCAACTTCATCTTAAAATAATCAATTTGGTAATCTGCCGAAACATGAGGAAATCTTTGTCTATATGTGGTGCAATAATATTTTTCATCATTAATCAAACAAAAAGTAATAAAAATAAAATATAATACAAAGAAAAAAAACTATCACATTAACATTAAAAAATATATGAATTCATATCTACAAATTATCTTGCTTTGTTGGTTTCTTTCGACTCAATTTTCCGTCATTCTGCCTAACAACCACTCTTACACAAAGACATTAATTATACTTTTCATTGATGGATTAGAGAGGTGTGAGGGCGGTGGTTCCCTATTTTTAAGGATGTGGATGCAAGTATTATATGTTGAATTAAAGTACAATAATCTTGCAGTGGATATGTATTTAGTAAAAAGACTATGTATATAGTAAAAGTGGTTCATACATTAATCATTGAAGGGTATTTGATGTTTTAACTAAAGAATATTAGTTGTTTTCTCTGAAAAGTATTAGTTGTCTATACTAAAGAATCTTAGTTTATTTTCAATAAACAACTAAGATTCTTCAGTATAAACAACTAATACTCTTCAGTTAAAATAACTAATATTCTTTAGTGAAAATAACTAATATCCTTCAATGATTCATGTATAAACCATTTTCACTATATACTTTGTCTAGTGAAAATTATAAAAAGGAGTGGGATAACTTAATATAATAGTGGGTTTTGATTTGCGCCTTATAAAAAATTTATATATAAATAATTTCCATATTTGATATTTAATAAATAAAAAACAAAGGTGTTTATTTTTTTAAATAATAACATCGGTTTTGATCATATGGTCATCGTTGGGTACCAATTTATATGTCTATCCTCAATGTGGTACGGACATAAGTGGAACCTCATTAGTAATTCTAGTGTGCACTTGAATGCATGATATGCACTTGAATTTTGAAAAAAAAATATCCTAAATAGAAATCAGTGGTACCCCAAGAAGTAATCAGTAATACCTCAACTGCAAAAAAATACACAGTTCGGTGTGTTTGTGTGTGTTTAGATAAAATCATAATTAAAGTTGAAATTGAGGTTAAATCCAAGTTCATTCTATGCACTTGAGTGCATGCTATAATTCGTGGAGTTTTTTATGCATCGATTTACAACAAATATTATTCCAAAGACTAAGAGATATATTATCTGTGCCATCAACGATAATCACTCTTATTCCATACTAATACAATAATAAAATTAAAAAAATGATTTTTTATTAATTATATAAATTATTACACAAATATATAAACACTAAAAAATAATATAGACAATTCATTTGAATATTGATAGATTTGTTAGTGGCTGGAATAAGATTTGAATTCGAAGTCCCACTAAATTAGCGAGTCAAAATTTTTAAAAAGATCGCGGCTAAACAAACTCCCATTTTTATTGTACACATCCCAACTACTATATGAATCTCATTAAAAGTATTTATTACTATTATTTAATTACTATTCATACCCCAATTATAGACCATTTTACCCTTTCAATAACAAATAAAAAACATACCTTGTTATTTAGTTTCTTCAAATTACAAATCTAAGCTATTAATTTCATAAACACAAAGATGAGAGACGTAAAAATGCAATCAAAGAAAAAATGAGAGACCGTGAATTTACACAAAACATATAGTATTAATCTTCATTAATAGAGATATTAGCTATTTGAATTTTTCTCTGAATTTTTTTTTTTTTTTAAAGTTGTTCACTACTTGATTTATTTTGTGAAAAAAGCCCCAAATGAAAAAACTAAAAATTAAACGCAACATCACACGTGGGTCAAATTTTTTATGGGCGGTGCATTTATAGCCTTTGACGATCTTGTTTGTTTGCAAAATAAAAATAAATAAAAAATGATTCGACTTCGTTGTATGCCTAAATTAATCTAATAGTAGTATTACAACGAACAGATTTAGACAATAGGTAGGGAGAGAATTTATGCGTGGATAAAAATTAATAGGTTGTTGCTCCTATTATTTGATTTCCATTTTTCGGAGTGATTCACAAATTACATATGAACAATTCATATGTTTTTGTAAATTCATTTTTGTTTTCTAAATATGTTGACCAATTGAAGCGGAAAGACAGTGAAATTAAGTAAAGTGAGGAGAAAAAAATAATTAAACTTGTAAATTTAAATAGTTTGTGATATATGGGTAATATAAATATTTAATTTTAAACTAATTTTGTTTTTATAAATTCATGGGATGTACTTAGTAGAGTCGGGGGTTGCCTTAGAAAAAAATCATAGTTTCATATGTCCAGATTCATTAAATCCTAATTATTCAGTTATTCCAAATCTCCTAATTAGCCGCCTTATACCCTTTCTAATTATTATCTATTCACATTTCATCCTCACCCAATTATGCAATTACCATTTCATCTTTAATGTCACACATCTCCAACCATCTTTCCTGACATGTCCACATTAACAAAATAAAAATAAAAAATTATTAAATTATATTTAAAATAGTTAAGAAAAATATTGACACATAATTTTTTTTTTATAAAAAAATCAGTTTAGAATATCTATGAATATATATATTCATAGATTTACTAAATTTTAGGGATTAAATAAACTATTTTCCTTAAAATTTGCCTAATATATTATCCTAGAATGCAAAATTTAAATCTAAGTAGTTTAAGTATCTTTTAATGAAAAAAAAATTACATTTGTTAAAATAATGGGATGATATATTACATTAATTAAAATCACTAAATTCAATGACATGATTAATGGATAGATAGACACCCTTTTCAATTACTGAGGGACGGAACTAAACTAATCACAATTTTGGAATTTTAACAACCTACTGAAACAAACATACCAATTAGCCGACTTATACGCGCACTTTCAAACCATTAGACATTAAAAAACATAATGAATTGAATAACATTCACCAAAAAATCTTAATCTTAATAACCTAATTAACCAAAATATGGTGATTAGACGTCATACATACATAGATTTTCCACATAATGTGCATTCAAAACACACCTCGAAATAAAAAAATTACACACTAATTGATGTAATTCGTATAGGATAGGTCGGTACTCATTTTTTTTTTTTTTGGCAAAGTATTATACGAAAATAGTTCGTGATAAGCTTACCATGAACCAATTTTAAAGTATCATTAATCTTATCGGGAGTATCATTAATCTCATCAGGGGTATCATTAGTCTGAGTTCAAGGAAATTGTTTTAAATTTTCTTGAACTCAAACTAATAATATCCCTGACAGTTTTAATGATACTCCTGATGAGATTAATGATACTCTAAAACTGTTTCAAATTGTTTTAAATTTTCTTGAACTCAGACTAATGATATCTCTGACAGTTTTAATGATACTCCTGATGAGATTAATGATACTCTAAAACTATTTCATGTTAAGTTTATTATGAAACATTTTCATATAAAACCTACTTTTTTTTTATAATTCAACCCACGATATATAAAAGTATACGTATTTATGTAAACCTAATAGATTAAAAAATATACATATTTTTATTTACTAAAATCTAATATATTAAATGAAATAATTCCATTACAATTCGACCAATAAATTACCCTATGTTGAATATTCATTGAAAAAATGCTAACAAAAGCGTAAAATTATTAATGGTAAATAATATACCATATCTTGAATTTTACACGACATAGATTCAATGATCGCTACAATATACAACATAATCCACCATCAAATTTTCACACTATTCAAATTACAGATCAACCTAAATGTTTACAGTAATCAAAAGAATATAAAAACAGGAAGTTATTAAACAGAACATCCACCGGAGAGGAAAGACAGACGAAGACAAAGAAAACTCTAAATAACCGAACATCGACAGCACGAATAAGTCGACGGAGGCAGGCAAACGGCGATCGTGCAATCCGGAATTAAACCACCGAAAAAGAGAGCATTTCTGCAATTCACAGGACGACGCGAACAAACACCAATCGACAGAAACGCTGAACAAATAAGCAACCCAACAACGGATATTTATATAACACAAAAAAAAAAAAAAAAATCAGCAGGCCAAAATTTCAGCAGAAATTAGAACAAAAAAAAAAAAAGAAACCGCCCATTAATAAAACCGCTACGAACCAGGAACAAAATGATCCTTCACAAACGCCCAATTGCCATAAAAATAACGAACAACCAGGATGAAAAGATAAAATGACAACGGACGTACAGGAAATTCTCCCGCCCAAAGTAGAAGAAAGAAATGTAGGACGCTTTATATATTATAGATATAGATTAGTCTCCTCTTATTTAAACAACTTCTTTTTTTTTTTTTAATGTTTTTCAAATATGTGATGTAGTATTGACAGTTTATATGAAAGCAATAAGCAAACACAATATTTACACTGGTTTCAAAATAACTGTTTCTACTTACATTCATTCTTCTCTATCATCTATGGTAATTCCTTCACTTGGAATTATTGGTTTAAAGAGTCAAGACACGCTTGATCTTTTCCTTCCCAATAGGAGAGTTCAAGCTCTCTCAACTCGTGTGCTTTTGAACCGAAACAAATGGTTTGATTTTTCAACTATATATGTAGATATATTTTTACAAACTCAATGACATTAAGAATCTTTTCTAGACTTTTGAATATTTCTCCAATTGCCTCCATTAATTCTGACAACGATTTCAATTCTTCCCAAAAAAAAAAAAAATGGATTCGTGATTTGCAAAAAAGAAAAAGCAAACAATATATGCATATTCAATTTTAAGTAAAGATTAATTCATTACCACTCACCTTGATTCTGGAGAACTTCTTAAAGCCATAAAAATAATCACAAAATTAATATAAGTGATTCTTTTATGATAATTAAAATGATGCAGAATAAGAATAAATACATTTCATTAATATAAAAATAGAACACTTATTGTTATTGAAAAATTCAAATTAAAGTTTAGGTTCATAGGGAAATAAAATAAGAGACATATAAATTCATATTCAACTACATTTTTTCAATCTCGACTTTGACCATCTTTTTCTTCTTCGTACTTGAACTTGTCATGTCATTGTGAGATAATTGTCTCTTAAAATTTCATTAATCTGTTATATCAATAAAGTTGATATTTATATATTCCGTTTTGATTGGAGAGTCACGTTCTCGCTGCTTGAATCATTCTACATGAAAATATTTTATATTTTCTTATATATAATAATACCTTATGAGTGAAAATATTATAATACTAAAAAAGACTTATTATAAAATACGTGATTTTCATACCATTACTAGTATATATTAATTTTTTGTGATTTTGAATATATAATATTGAGAATAAATGCATACATAAAAATAGTTGTGCAATTTAAGAATGTATAAATTTTATAAATAAATTTAAAAATAAATAATTAACACTTCCTTCGTATCCTCTAGATTTAGTTTAGGTTTCAAGTTCCAAATCTCCATGTGCTATTAATTCATGTGTTGGACCAACCTATGAGAGCTTTGCTTAGACTTCAATTGTGGCCCCGTAGTTGACGATGGGATTGATCCCCGAATATCGAATCTTAAAAAAATGCATCGTTCATATTATTATCTCATGAAATGATCCCGAATATAGATGAAAAAATATTGAGAAATATGGAGTATATTGGAGACTTCATCTTTCCTTACTTAGCAGACGACAAAGGGCATTATTAATGCATTTTTAAATTGTACTATGTATCGGAATATGAAATTATTGTTAGTAACTGAACTTGTGCGATGTACAATCATAATTGTACAATTATTTTATATTCAAATGTATTTGTTTACGTTTGACTGTGTTTATAATTAGTATTCCAATTAAAAAGGAATTATTTACAAGAGACAATATTATTATTCTTTTTATCGAAGGTATATTTTTTTAAAGAGAAAGTAATGCAAATGTTGAAAAAATTTATTATAAGAAAAGTGTAATAAATATTATGTTTTATTTATTGGCAAAGTATTATATGAAAATGGTTCATGATAAACTTATCATAAAAAATATTAAAGTATCGAATATTTGACCAGAAGTATCGATAATCTCACCAGAAGTATCATTAATCTGAGTCTGTGGTATTATATTGTAATTATTGTAAATTTTATTGAACCCAAATTAATGATACTCCTGGTGAGATTATTGATACTCCTGGTCAAATATTCGATACTTTAAAACAATTTCATGATAAGCTTATCATGAATCATTTTCATATAATACTTACTCTTATTTATAAGAGACAATCTTAATATTATTTGTATTTTACCACATAATAATTTTATGACTTACACAATAAGAAACATTTGTAATAGCCACGAATTCATAGTTTAACGCAATAAAAATTAAATAAAATTTAAAAAATGACTATAGAATTCAAAACACCTCCTTTAATCCATTTTTTTGGGTGAACGTTCGTCATCATCACACAACATAATTTTCAAATAATTACGATTGATGACTCTCAAAACAGTTATGTACAAACTGGCTTCTTCAAGAATATACCATACAATTAGAGGTAAGCAATTGCTTGTTACTCCATCGGTCTCTTTTTTTGGACATCCACTAAAATTAAACTAATATACAACATAAATTATTGAAGGGTATTAATTATCTACAGTTCTTTAATGGGTGGACTAATTTCGTACCTTTAAAAAAAATCATAAATACTAAATATTATAATTGTATTATGTTATATAATTTTTTTTATTTTGAAACATATATAAACTACATATTTTAATATATATATATATATATATATATATAATATGTTTAAATATTTATATGTATGTTGAATATAATATTTATTAAGATACTTACTGCACAATATAAAATTATACAAAAAATAATAAATTAATGTATAAGGGCATGCATAAATATAATATATATATATATATAAGTAATATAATTATTTTATATATTGTAAATAAAGTATTTTTATTTATTTAAAATATTTATCATAAAGTGTTGCTAAATATGTTGCATGTATAAAAGTGATACCTAACAAGTGTTACATATGTTATAGTGTTACTTAAAATGTGTTGTCTTTGTAGAAAATGTTACCTAATAGTGTTACATATTTAAAAGTGTTACCTATAATGTGTTACTTATGTAAAAGTGTTACAGATGAAGTGTTCCATGTGAGTGTTACATATTAAAAAAGTGTTACGTACTATAAAAGATACTAAAATGTGTTACATATAATAAATATGTCACAAAATATTATAATGAAGTGTTACGTAAAGCCAATTATGTAAGCAATAATGTTGACGGAAAATACAATGGTTTTAAAATTAGGTGACACGTAGAACAGAGTTAAGAGGATGAGTTTGATGTGTGTATGAATTGCACAATAGTGTTCGTGATATTTAAGTACGATGCATATAGATGATGTGGTGCACAAGCTAATTAATTTACAATTGGATCAATGAATATGTCGATGTCACGAAATAATTAATGTTAGGTCATGCAGTGTGAAGATCATTCGATGCTTAATTCAAAAAATAAATAGTTAACTCAAGTAGTAACCAATTAATTAATTCTCTAATATTTTGTGAATGAGAATGACACCTATGATTTACTTAAACACAAGTGGGAGATGAGTCATATGGTACGTCTTTAATATATACAGTAAGCCCCTTCATCCCAAAAATAGTCAATCTCTATTTATTAACAAAGTATCCATAGAACGCTGCTTATATAGTTACTCAATCAAAATTTGTTTAATTTTCTTATTATACAGAAACTAGGGTGTACCCACGCGAATTTCGCGTACTGAAAAAATATATTATATTTATTTTCTGTAGACATTTAATATAAGAGTATTTTTGTTTAAAAAATTTCGAGGTATATACAATAAATTATGGGGTTTGTTTAGCTGTGGCCCGTGCCCTTCACTAAACTCTATAGGTATATCCTACAAACTAAATAATTAAAAAAAAAACATCAAAATTCACATAAATTAATAACAATTATGGAATAACATTACTTAGACTAATAATTTAATAATAATCAATTTCCATTTCAATATTGAATAATTTATAAATTAATCAACATTATTAGTTATTGGGAGTATACGGTAAGAAATTAATTTATATAAGAAACAATACAAAATTTGAAATAAACTTTAAAGTTACAAATACCCGTTCATCGATCAAAATGAGTTCCAAGTAGAACTTGTCTCTATTAAAATCATTAAAAAATATTGTCCAACTTTTTCAATCCTAACTTTAACGGTCAATTTTTGGCTCTCACTCTTGATATTAGAAATTAGAGAAAATTGAGGTGTCATACTCTTGAAATCTAAAATGAGATTTAAATTACAACAATTAAACCATCATAATTATTCAGATAAAAATACATGGTATAGTTAAATTTATTATTTGTGCACATGAAGAATATTTAAACCAAACGATGTAGAACATAAATCAACAATCATTATTACATTCATATTAATATTGATATTTAAATCTAATCAAATTGTAAGCACTTAAAATGATGAATTTAATTATAAAATAAATATACTAATAACAATAGATATATAACTAACCAACAATTGATGGGAGAAATCTCAGCAAAAGAGTGGAACAAATGAAACTTTGATGTGAAAAAATGAAATACAATATGCTCTTATTTATAATAAAAAAAAAATGCATGCAATATTATATCTTGTCCATAATAAGAATATTCTTTGGAATATATAACTATATACCTTTTATTTTAGGAAAAATAATCGAACATTATATTATACTATATATACTAACTCAAACTTAGAAATGATAAATTTAAATTCATTCAATAAGTAGATCATATTTAATTACATTAAGGTTTGGAAAAAATATGATTTATAATAAATTCTAAAAATAACTAAATAAGAAAATGGAAAAAATATCTATTTGCATTAATTATGCAGATATAAATTAATGGTTTAGATTTAATGATATTGAACGAAGAGTCGAGATTAAAAGTTTAACCAACTTTTAATGAGAGCACATTATTTCAAAATGGAGAGATTTGAGACATGCCACATCAGCCTAAGAATAAGGTGGTGTTGACACATCATCTTGGAGAGGTTTGAGAATATATTATTATAAGATATTTAAGCGTTAAATCTAAGTGAACACAAACATTAAAAATTGATAGTTTATGAAAGATTGCAAGTGTTCGATTGAATAATATATAAAAAAAAATACCAAAATAATTAATACAACTCTATTTTAATCTATTTTTATTTATTTTGACAACATGAGTATAATGTATTGGACCTTGATGTATATATATTAACTCAGATGAACAATTAATATAGATATGACTTCTTGAGTTTTTTTTTTTTTATATATAGATATTATTATTATTAGTTTTAGTTTTAGTTTTTTTATACATAGAGCTAATTATTTGAATTTTATACATTATTATCATCAAATACTCCCTTCGTCCGTGAAAAATAGTTCATGTTGCCTAATTAGTCCGTCTATGAAAAATGGTCATTTTTTGTCCGTGAAAAATGGTTAATGTTGCCTAATTAGTCCGTCTGTGAAAAATGCTTCATGTTGCCTAAAACATGTAAGATATTGAAAAATATATTACAATATCAACAAATCAAGTACAAACATGAAAAAAAAAATCTATATCTAAAGAGAAAATGAATAAATTATGAGACAAATATTTATTTTTTAAACGGTTTAGAAACAAAAAATTGCACTTACAGATTTACAGTAACACATAGTTGCGCTTATAAAAACACATATGAAAACGAGTCTATCTATTTTGCCATAGCAGTTTTATTTTTATTTTTTTTAAAGAAAATTCATATGCCATAGCAATTAATTTTTTGTGTTGGCAAATATACTGACCGTTCCACAGTAAATTTTCTCTTTCATATATAGCAAAAATAATTTTTCATTTATTAATAAATAAATAATTTTTTAAATAAAATAACAAAGAAAAATGAAAAATTACTTCATGATGGAGGAGGTAAAAATTAGAAAAGAAAACACTAAATGAAAATTACACCCAAAATTAGATGAGTAGAAATCTAATAATGTGACCACAAGACCGGTGAGTATTAAAATACAAGAAAGTTGTTATTACTTCGCACTTTATAAATTTACAAGAGACCTACTTAAATAATAACGGACGTGCTTATTAAGTATTAACACCTATACGTAATTACCAAAAACACATAATTTATGGCTCCTTTTGATTATTTTACATATAAATGTACCAATGATAAATAAAAATAGACAACCTAAATATGCCTTATGTTTTTCATTTTTACCTAGAGAAATGAAACAGTGAAAAGAAGGTTATTGATTTCCATGTCCATCGCCACTACATGCAAAGTCCAAAAGATGAACCACAATTGTGCCGTCATCGTGTCAACTTATCAATCACTAATCATCATAATGTTTCATGACCTAATCAACCTCCTATTAAGTACACATCAGAATGGTTACTATCATTTAATTCCATGCTACCAACTAGTAAGGCATGATACATGAGTAACTTTAAGACGGTAATAATTTAGTAGAAATATAATTAAATCCAAGTAGACGAATCGAAATTTATACTCCCCGTCTCACGTCAATTTATATCCTAATTGATCGCACATTTTATAAAAAAAATGTTTTTTTTTTTAAAAAGTAATAACATATGAGTAAAAATATATATATATATATGTTTATGAATGTGCATTCAAATCAATTTTTTTTTTTCTGATAGTGTGCAAATTGATGTGGGACGGAGGGGTAGTAGTCACAATATCTCATAATATCCTCCAACTTATGACAAAAAATAACAAATAGAATAAATATTATTTTTTTGTAATATTATGTGAATTTGAAGATTATAGATATGAGTGTGTTTGTAAAAAATATGTTTTAAAAATGTGATTTAATTTAGTGATTGTGAGAAAAAGTTGCTTAATGATGAAAGTAATGAGTGCGTCAAATTTGTATAAAATAAATGTTGAGTGTTTGATAAAAGATTTTAATAGAGTACATTATTAGTGAGAAGTTATTGTTGATAGGCGAGCAGAAACAACATTTGGGCGACCAGGATTAGCGCAAATCACTTAAAGATTAAAGTGGAATTAATTTATGATTCACCCAAGATATCTGGTGAGCAGAACCTGCATGCGATCAAGACGTATAGGCGAACAAAATCAGAATAAAAGCTACCTGATGAGCTCAATTAGCATCTCGCCGACCAAATCCAACCATAATACCAAAAGAGTAACTAAGACAAGAGACCAACAAAATCAGACTAAAGATTCCTCCAAGACAAGTCCAATATGACGAGCAGCTCTTGACTGCGAGCAAATCCAACAAGATAAGGATAGAATTTAGTCTAGATAAGGTCAACTTAGTCAAAGGCCAGGTGTCGTGCATGCAGGCCTGGTAGGCCAAAAGTCACGACACCTCCTGCTAGGCAATTGTCTATAAATACTTAGATTTTTTCAGCTAATAAAACAAGCACAAATTATTATACACGTCTAAACTCCGATTACGAATCCAAAGCAGCTCGATTAACTTACAATCAAACTTAAACACGTAAGCTTTTATACGATTCTAATCCGTCTAAACCCGAAAATCCGTATTCACTAATTACGTTAGTGATCAATCACACGTAATTGTTTGATGATCAATTAACCATCTAAAACAACCATTAATCTTCAAGATTAGAACTGATCGTCAACAAATTGGCGCTAGAAGGAGGGTTCGAACCTCCGAATCGTTGAATACGGGAAGATTACCCCAAGATTAAGGAACAAGTTTGAACTTTTGAGGAAAATTCAAGAACACTAAGAACAACACTTGATATCTTCTGTGAACATGCCTCAATCACGAGAGACACAACGTTCACAACATATAACCAGGGATTCACACTCCCGGATGTCCCAGGATGGAGGGCGAGCAAGGGCGAGCAGAAATGACCAAGAGAATCAAATTGATGTTGCTCGTCAGTTAGTACCACCGGAGTTGGACGCCATTGCTCGTAACCCCGACGAATTGGCGCGCACAATTGCCATGCTCCAGGCTTTGCAAAGACAACAAGCCCAACCTGACCCTTCATATGTGCGAGCAAGGTGTAGCCCCACAAAGACTCGTGAACATGAAAAGGCTAGGAGGGATCATTTGAATGAGGCAGATAGTGCCCAAGCTCGTAAGGCCAAAGGCAAAGAAAAGCAGCACGTCGATGCCGCCAGTCAGGGAGGTTCGACTCAGAATCCGGCCATGGCAGGGAGTCAGGGCACACGCCAAAGTGCTCTTGAAAGACTGGGTCGTCGTGGCCGGGGAATCATGGAAGTCCATCCCAATGCAGGGGCAGCTCGCCCAGCTGTTGTACCTGCTCGCAAATCAGTCCATGACAGGCTGACTAGGTCAGCTTTTGGTCGCCTGGGCCCAAATGCAGAGCCCAATCCTAGGAGGCCAATCCAGGGGGTTCCCGCTCCTAATGAGGGACTGGAGCGAACAGACGGCTGTGCGCCTCTGCTCGCCGGACAGCCTCAGAGTCAGGGGGGATCCTTGGAAGAGCTCGCCTCCATGAGAAAGGCCATTGAGAGCATGCAGGGCCAGCTAGATCAACAAAGAGGATATGGGAACACAACTCTTCCAGTCTCACCTCTATCTGTGGTGATTCTGAAGGCTCCAATTCAACAAAAGATTCAGTTTCCGGCAAGTATCCAGTATGAAGGCACGGCGGACCCCCGGGTGCATCTGATGAAGTATACGAATTATATGGTGTCAATGGGGGCAAGTGACGCAACACAATGTCGCAACTTTCCTTTGACCCTGGGAGATCGTGTCCATAAATGGTTTTCAGCTTTGCCACCAGCTTCGATTCATTCGTTTGCCCAGCTGGGCAAAGAGTTCTTATCCCATTTCTCTACGGCCGGGTCTTATCTATCCCAAAGACATCGGTTATCCGACTTGAAACAAACTGACGATGAGTTGGACCGGTCGTATCTGGAAAGATTCGACAAGGTCTTGTTAGAAGGGGAGTCTGTCAGTGAAGACACCAAGATAGTGGCCGTCCTGGCTGGGCTCAAGAAGGGCACTGAACTCTGGAAAGATGTACACCTAAGATGCCCGAAGACATATGCCGAATTTCGGGATCGGGCAGACGTCTTTGTCTCCATGCATGAAGCCCGGCAAAAGGATATGGGAGATAAAGGAGAGCAGAAAGAGGGTGCGAAGAAGACTGGAACTGGTTATCGAGCTCCCAAGAACATGAAAGCATTTACTGAAGGAACGAAGATGAAGGACAAACTGAACCACATTCTTACCGTATCAATCGATACAGTTTATAATAACGTTCGAGACAAAGAATTGCTCACACCTCTTTGTAAAATACGTCAAGATGCAAGCAATTTGAACCAGAATAAATATTGTGCCTACCACCAGAGCGTGGGACACTTTACAAGCGAATGTCGTGATTTGCTGAAGCAGTTGTGGCATTTTTACGAAGAAGGAAAGCTATCCGAGTTTGTTAAAAGACAGCCCGGCAAGAGAAACAGAGACGAAGATTCTGATAAAGAAGACATGGAACCGGCACCTCATCGGAATCGAGCTGGGCGACCAGCTCAGGTGCTAGCCGGAGGACCAGTTCCAGATATCCAGATGATGGAACCTGCAGGGCCCATAGGTGGTTATTCTGATGGACGACCACCAGTTTCTAATCGAAAAAGAAAGGCAGAATTACGAGCGATCGGTCATGTACAAGAAATGGGGATTATTCCACCTACCATGCAAGCATCGGAATTAACTTTTACCGACAGAGATTTGGAAGGAGTCCTGACTCCTCACAACGATTCGCTTGTGATTTGTGCCAAGATTATGGAAACCAGGGTGCATAGATTGCTGGTGGATACTGGAGCCTACACTAATGTCCTTTTTCAAAAAGACGCTTGACCAAATGGGAGATTATGCAGGCTACATCAGAGACACAAATCACCGTATTCTGGGATTCGGAAATGCTGTGACAATCCCGTTGGGAATAGTAACTTTCGCTATGCAACTTGTGACGGTTAAAGAGCCCGAGAAAAATATCGCAAGAATGGTGGATTTCTTGGTCGTTGATCAAGAGTCAACGTACAACGGATTCTTGGGTCGACCTTTCTTAAATGAATTCAGGGCCACCTGTTCTACTTACCATTATTGCATAAAATTCCCAACGGCAAGTGGAGTTGGCACGGTAAAAGGAGACCAGAGAAAAGCTCGAGAATGCCTCCTACAAATTCAGTCAGGACAAGGACAAGTATCTATGATGGAAGTGTCAACCAGCCAACTCGAAAATAAACCCTCAATCATGGAGGACATTCTCGGAGCTCAAAATGATAAGATGGACGAAGACGATCAGCCCTCGCCCACGGGCGAGCAAATGCTACAAGGTGGCGAACAAACCTTGCCAGATACAATATTGCCACCTATGGTTAACAGAACATGTCCGAATGACTTCCATAAGGGCCCAGCTGTGGCGACCAAACCCTGCCCAGAGCTAGCTGAAGATTTTAACCCCCGGTTGGGTGCCGAACCCATGGACATCGAAGATGAACTAAGTCCAGAAGGACCAATAGTTGACCCTCGATGGAAGGGGCAAAAACGACGGGCAACTCCAGTTGAAGAGTTGGAGGCCATCAAGATTGATCCCGAACGTGATGATCTTGAACTTTACATCGGGTCTGAACTCCCCGAGCCTTACAGAACTCGCATGACGGATTTTCTGAAGGCTAACTTAGATGTCTTCGCATGGTCCCATGCTGATATGGTAGGAATCGATCCGAAGGATGCTTGTCACAGATTGAATATCAACCCAGTCCGAAAGCCTGTCCACCAGAAACGACGAAAATATGGACCAGACAAGTATCAAGCTCTAAACGAGGAAGCCAAAAAGTTACTGGACAACGACCTAATTAAACAAGCGTTATGTCCACAATGGGTTGCAAACCCTGTCTTGGTACGGAAGCCGAACGGAACCTGGAGGCTATGCATAGATTTTACAGATCTTAATGCAGCATGCCCGAAGGACAACTTTCCGCTCCCGCATATCGATCAACTGGTGGACAGTACTGCCAAGGGACAGTGTATATGCGAATAGATCCCTGAAGATCTACGCGTCATAGTTAATATGAGTGTATTGTTTTTGGATTTTTGGAAAGATTAATTAAACTAAACTAAAATTATCCTACGAATGCAAAAGGAAAATTAAACGAAATATCAAAAGGTGTGTTTTCAAATATGAGATGGTGATGCTTAAGATAGGAATCCCTACGTATACTAACGGAGCAGGTACATAATCAAAATAACTGTGACACACAAGAATTAACCTAAGTCTGAGAATGCAAGGTGAAAGCTCAAGATTCTAAACCCTAATACTTTACCCTAACACTCGACTTCACTAATCTACTAACAAGTTAATAGATTGTCCTTAATTAATGAGACCCTAATTTAACTAAGGTGATGCGGTCGTCCTCCTTCGCTAAACCGGTAGATGAATTAACCTTTCCTAAACCCTCTCGTTAAGTCTACTCGTTGTTAAAGAGTGATACGGTCGTCCTCTCTCTAACACCTTTCGAACGAAATTCAAGAGCGAAGTCTCGATTAATTTTAAGAATTCATTAACCAAGAGAATTAAAACCTAACGTCACAAGTTACCCTAATTACGTACCCACAACCTACTTCTACGAGTTCATCCTACCTAAGCATGCAAGGGTTTTAGCTAGACATAGGATTAACGGAAATAATAACGACTAAATAAATAACGAACAAGAACATGATAATTAAAATGAAGAAAAGATCGAACATACACTAGGGTTTTAAGATATAAAAGAATAAACTGAAATTAATTAACTAAACGAGGTCTCAACGTATTCAAGAACAAAGGTATAAAGAAACGAAACTAAAATGTAAAATCGTAATGTGAATTCGTAAGCAAAACCTCAAAAACGTAAATCTAAAACGTGCTCGTCTCTTCTCCTCCTTCTCTCTCTAAAAATTCTGTATAAAAGTGATGTGCAAGTGCGTTCCAAAATTCTGGGGTCCTTCAAAACGTGTTTGGAAGATGTATATATAGGCAATGGGCCGATTCGTGAACTCATGGGCCGAAAAACGAAAGTTGGAGAATATGCCTTGGAAGCGCTCGAGCTGTCCCGGTCGAGCGGGGCGCTCGAGCTGTTGTGGTCGAACGGATCAGGAGCTCGAGCGGGGCGCTCGAGCTATCTTGGTCGAACGGTTCTAGTGCTCGAGCGGGGCGCTCGAGCTGTACCCCTCGAGCAGCCTAAACTTTCTATAAGTTTTATGCTGCTCGATCTACGTCACTCGAGCGGGGCGCTCGAGTGATGGTGCTCGAATGGGCCTTCCTTCCTTGCAACTAACACTTTTCTTTTCACGTACTAATACCAATCGTATTTCTTCGATATCTTCTCATCCGGGCGTCCGTTTGAGTCGATTCAAAGTCCTACGAACTCCGTTTTTCATCCTCGATTCACCTATGAGTATCAAAGAGACAAATTCATCAATGTATAGAAATAGTACTCATTTGACTCTAAAAACTCAATACAATCGACCAAAACTAGGGCGTTTCTAACTACGAATCATGACAATTTCACGCCTAATCAACCCCCCCAAACTTACCATATTGCTTGTCCTCAAGCAATGAAATAATAAGTCAAGTGAAATTGTTAGGGATGAGTCAAAGAATCAATCATGCAAGCTAATGAACTCAAGCTTCAAAAGTCAATCACCCGTATACTCACTCACTTTCCTTTATCGTACTCATGCAACAATAACAAGAAACACCAAGATCAAGCATGGATGTGCACTCAACGATGTGTTTTGCTCCCTCACAAGTGTATATCAATGATAAAGGGACTCACTCAAACAATCAATCACTCAAATTGGCAGCCATAGGCTTGGAAGCGCTCTTAACTCCGACCATACTCTAGAAATCAATGTCGAATCAAAAATGACTTTTCTTATGGTTGTAATGTAGGCTCTTTGGACAGGTGGGAATCAATATGGTAAAGTGACTCAAGTGAATGGAGAATAGAAAATCAGACTTCGGTACTTCGAGATTAGGAACCGACTACTTCAACTTATTCAATCAACACACTTTCAATTCCAGTTCTCTCAACACTTCAATTTTTTTTTCTTTCTCACTTTTTTCACTTTTTTTACTTTTCAATCACTCATTTTTTTTCTTTTTCTTTTTCGCACAACACATGAGCTCATTTTTTTTCTTTTGCTCATTCTCATTTTTTTCTCTTTCTCCCACATCTCATAACTTCATCCCACCTTCTTCTCATATTCACCAACAAACAACCTTTTCCTTTTTCAACTCAATTCAATCCCTTCATATTTACAATTTTCCTATTCTCCACTCAAATTGGGACAAAAAGGCTTAGGAATTGGAATAGTGTTTATATGTGCTAGCAAATAAAATAGGCTTTAGGCTCAAAGGGGCTAACAAAGGATTCAATGTCATTGGTAAGGAAAATTTTGGCTAAGTGACTCAATCAAATCAAAGATGGCCTAAGATCCTATTCGGCATATCAAACTAGACACAATCAAGAGCAAGAGCACCCACAAGTTCTAGCATCATCTAAGGTGACGATCCACTCACAAACGAAGAGATTAACTCATGCATCAAAATCTCATAAGGCTCAAATCTCACAGCTTTCACATCCATGCTAGTCCTAGTGAATTCTCACAATCATCACACAAGCACTCAAAAGGAAAATTTGTAAGCATACGGGTTCTCTCTCAAATCAACTCTAACTCAATACTCACACAATAAAACTCTTAACTCAACCTCACAACTCAACTCTACTCATCAAATCGTACTCAATGATAGCAACTAACAAGTAGAAGGTGTCAATAAGCATGAAATATGCCATAGCGAGTCAAATCAAAATCACCCCAAGGAGTATCTCAACAAACCAATAATCAATCAAACTCATCTCAAAGATAAGGGCGTGCATGCATGTGCAATGTAACAAGAAACATAAAAAAAAACTCCACCCCCCAAACTTCGACCTTGCTAGAGGTCTAAGTTTGGGGTTGTGGGTTACCTCAACCAAATAATTCCGTTTCTCTCAATAGCTTTGCACACTCCCTTGCTTGAGTTGGTCCCTTCAATCTGAATAACTCCATGATACCTTTACTCCTTTAGAGACAAGCCTACAAGCAACTCACTCAAATACGAGGTTAAACATACGACTCAAAATAACTCCCTAATAACTAAAAAAAAAAACTCAAAGCAAATAATTAAAAAATAATGGGTTGCCTCCCATTCAGCGCTATTTTTAAGGTCCTCATGCCGGACCGAGCTCAAAGGAGCTTATGGGACATCATACTAAAAAATACCTCCCTTACTCTCATAAGAATGGTGCTTGCATGTCTTTCCTTGGTGCCCCACCTTCATGAGCCCTTTTGCTTCCTTCCCCACCTCAAGTGGTATAGGTCTCAACTCCTTCCCACCTTTATCCGGAGGAGTCTTACTAAACAATTTCTTGAGTTTGGACTTTTTCTTTTTAACTCCTCCTTTCCCTTCTAACTGGACCACGTCCACTCTTTTCACCTCTTCATCCTTCAACTTTTTCACTTTATCCCTATCAACATAATCAAGAACATAATGCTCATGGGTTAAATAATCAAGTGAAGGACTAACAAAATCGTGAATGTGAGAAGGATTAGGGATAGAAGGCGTGTCTTCAACACGAGGATCAATTGCATCCATGCAATACAAGCTCTCATCCTCCTTCGGGTGCTTCATGGCTTCATATAGGGAGATATTCACTTCTTGATCATCAACATTCAATGTAATCTTCCCATTTGCCACGTTTAGCACCATCCCCGCCGTAGCTAAGAACGGTCTTCCCAAGATCAGGGGCACGTGCTCATCTTCCTCCATCTCTAGCACTACAAAGTCGACTGGAAAAATGTGATCTCCAACTCTCACTAGGACGTCTTCAACCACACCTTGAGGTCGGTAATAGACCGATCGGCAAGTTGAAGCGTCATCATTGTGGGTTGAAGTTCTCCACCTTCCAACTTCTTGAAAAGCGACAACGACATCAAATTAATGCTCGCTCCGAGGTCACACAATGCTCCCTTCTTGATCCCGTTCCCAATGTCACATAGGATCGTGAAGCTCCCGGGATCCTTCAGCTTCGGTGGAAGCGCCTTGTGCACTAATGCACTCACCTCGTGGTTCAGCTGCACCAACTTTGGCTCATCCACTCGCCGCCTTTTCGCGATCAAATCCTTCAAAAACTTTGCATAATGCGGCATCTGTTCCAAAGCATCATAAAAAGGAATGTTAATGTGAAGTTGTTTAAAAACATCAAGAAATTTTGCAAATTTTTCATCAAGCTTCTTTTTCATGAAGCGATGTGGATACGGGACGGGTATCACAGATTTGGGTACCCCCCATTCATCTCTTTCTGTTTCTTTCACTTTATCCCTTGCTTCCTTTGCCTTTTTCCACTTAGGAACTCTCCCAATCTCCTCTCTTTCCTTGCCCTTCTGGGACTCATCCATATCTTCATGCTTCTCAATCCCTTCACTTTCAATCCCCTTCTCAACAGTAACACCTCCATCTTTCTTGTGTTCTCTTTCCCCCATCTCAGCTTCCCCTTGGGGCGTCTCAGAATCAGCAGGCATCTGAGGACCTTCATAGTTGGTTCCACTTCTAAGCTGGATCACCTTGCAAAGCTTTTTCGGGTTCCCCTCCGGCATGGAAGGATATTTTCCCGGCTCTCTATTCACCATCTTTGCAATCTGGCTCATCTGGAACTCTATAGAAGTGAACCGCCTATTGTTCTCTTGTTGAGTTCTAGTCCACTCAACGTTCATCTTCTGGAGCTCTTGATCTCGATGATCACCCTTCTTATGCAACTCCTTCACATCGTACTCCAAGGATGACAACCTCTTACTTTCTTCTTCCACCTTCTGAAGGATCGCTCTCATCATCTCCTCAGTTGATGCACCGCCTTCTCCACCAGGAGGTTTAGACCCCGGATCAACACCTGCAGGAACAGTAATACCAGTTTTTGGGTTAGCATAAGAAAAGTTCTCATTCTTCCTCCATGTGTTTTGAGGAGGCTGCTGGCCTCCTTGAACTCCTTGTGTGTTCCTCCATTGATTTTGAGGCGGCTGTGGCACTGGAGGTGCAAATGGTTGGCCATAAGGAGGTCTTCCAAATTGATTTCCACCTTGGTAGCCATTCTGATTGTAATACGGACCTCCCATGTAATTGACTACCTCTTGCTGTCCACTTGGCTGGTCTACTCTCTCATTCTCTACTGCATGCTCTCCAACCAAATTCTTCCCCAACTCGAGGTTGTTAATCTTCTCCATCATGGCCATCAATAGCCTTCTCGTTCCTTCACCCTCTTCAACCTGATGCACTCTTTGAAAATCTGAGTCTCCATTCCAAGCCCCGGCATTCGTGACAATGTTGTCCACGATCTCTCTACACCTCTCTATGCCTTGATTTAGTAAGGCTCCGCCCGCACAAACGTCTAAATGGTCTTGCCCCGCCTTGTTGGCACCACTGTAGAAGAATGCCATAATATTTCCCTCATTGTACCCATGCTGCGGGCACTCAATCAGCATGTTTGAGTATCTCTCCCACGCTTGGCGTAAATCCTCTTCAGACTTCTGGCGAAAGGATGAAATCTCAATTCTAGCCTTGATCGTCCTAGATGGAGGGTAGAATCGCTCGAGGAACAGACGCTCGAGCTCGGCCCAAGTGGTAATACCTCCCCGCGGGAGCGTATTATCGTACCACTCTTTAGCTATTCCCATCAGTGAGAATGGGAACAGCCTAAGCCTTTTGGCATCTTCAGACATGCCATTATAATGGAATGTGGAGGCTATCATGAGAAAACTCCTCAGATGTGTATGAGGATTCTCCTTCCCGATCACCCCCTTGAACTGATTCTCGGTAAGCAGCTTTAAAATTCCTGGGGAAATAGAGAAGTTATTTACTTCAACTGGAGGTAAAGCCACCCCATCGTAGTACCTCTGTGGTTGTGCCGCGAACCTGCCCCGAATAGCCATATTGTGATCTGCGTTCTGGGGTACAGGCTGAGGAGCAACAGGTGGTGCTGGTACTTGTTGAACTGGAGGTGGTTGGTACACAGGTGGTGGATGATATGGGTATGGTGGGTATGGGTAATGTTGATATACTGGGTTGTTGAAAGGGTTATTTGGGTTTTGTGGGTAAGCAGGGTTGTTCAGAGGATTATGGACAAAATTCTGAGCTGGATTGATGACGTTTTGTGCACCCGGGTTTTGGCTCTGACTATCCCCTAACGGATCTTGGTTCTTACTGGTGTTGCCCTCAGTGCCGTCAACCCGGTTCAACCCCTGGTTAAACTCATTCTCAGCATCTTCCAACTCATTATTGATGTCAATTGGTTCTTTCCCTAAGTCGGCCGCGTTCATCCTTCTCAAGAAGGCTCGGTTTCTCCTTGCTATCGTCTCAGGATCTGCAGGTAACCTCTCTTCGCTCGTATTGCCTTGTGAGCGTGTTTTCATAAACCTGAAACACTAGCAGAAGGATCAAAACACAACTGCCTAATGAATGGAAATAAAAATAAAAACAGAAAATAAATCACCCACTACTAACTACTAAGCTATCTACAAGTCCTATTCAAAAGCATACAACGCCATCCCCAGCAACGGCGCCATTGACTTGAAGCGATTGTACTAGCTTTCTACTAGTAGCTTCCCCGCAAGAGTACGGGTTCACTGTAGTATGGGCAAGTATAACGACCAAGTATATCGAACCCAAGGGACAGTGTATATGCGAATAGATCCCTGAAGATCTACGCGTCGTAGTTAATATGAGTGTATTGTTTTTGGATTTTTGGAAAGATTAATTAAACTAAACTAAAATTATCCTACGAATGCAAAAGGAAAATTAAACGAAATATCAAAAGGTGTGTTTTCAAATATGAGATGGTGATGCTTAAGATAGGAATCCCTACGTATACTAACGGAGCAGGTACATAATCAAAATAACTGTGACACACAAGAATTAACCTAAGTCTGAGAATGCAGGGTGAAAGCTCAAGATTCTAAACCCTAATACTTTACCATAACACTCGACTTCACTAATCTACTAACAAGTTAATAGATTGTGCTTAATTAATGAGACCCTAATTTAACTAAGGTGATGCGGTCGTCCTCCTTCGCTAAACCGGTAGATGAATTAACCTTTCCTAAACCCTCTCGTTAAGTCTACTCATTGTTAAAGAGTGATACGGTCGTCCTCTCTCTAACACCTTTCGAACGAAATTCAAGAGCGAAGTCTCGATTAATTTTAAGAATTCATTAACCAAGAGAATTAAAACCTAACGTCACAAGTTACCCTAATTACGTACCCACAATCTACTTCTACGAGTTCATCCTACCCTAAGCATGCAAGGGTTTTAGCTAGACATAGGATTAACGGAAATAATAACGACTAAATAAATAACGAACAAGAACATGGTAATTAAAACGAAGAAAAGATCGAACATACACTAGGGTTTTAAGATATAAAAGAATAAACTGAAATTAATTAACTAAACGAGGTCTCAACGTATTCAAGAACAAAGGTATAAAGAAACGAAACTAAAACGTAAAATCGTAATGTGAATTCATAAGCAAAACCTCAAAAACGTAAATCTAAAATGTGCTCGTCTCTTCTCCTCCTTCTCTCTCTAAAAATTATGTATAAAAGTGATGTGTAAGTGCGTTCCAAAATTCCGGGGTCCTTCAAAACGTGTTTGGAAGAGGTATATATAGGCAACGGGCCGATTCGTGAACTCATGGGCCGAAAAACGAAAGTTGGAGAATATGCCTTGGAAGCTCTCGAGCTGTCCCGGTCGAGCGGGGCGCTCGAGCTGTTGTGGTCGAACGGATCAGTAGCTCGAGCGGGGCGCTCGAGCTATCTTGGTCGAACGGTTCTAGTGCTCGAGCGGGGCGCTCGAGCTGTACCCCTCGAGCGGCCTAAACTTTCTGTAAGTTTTATGCTGCTCGATCTACGTCACTCGAGTGGGGCGCTCGAGTGATGGTGCTCGAATGGGCCTTCCTTCCTTGCAACTAACACTTTTCTTTTCACGTACTAATACCAATCGTATTTCTTCGATATCTTCTCATCCGGGCGTCCGTTTGAGTCGATTCAAAGTCCTACGAACTCCGTTTTTCGTCCTCGATTCACCTATGAGTATCAAAGAGACAAATTCATCAATGTATAGAAATAATACTCATTTGACTCTAAAAACTCAATACAATCGACCAAAACTAGGGCGTTTCTATCTACAAATCATGACAATTTCACGCCTAATCAGCCGTCCATTTTTTTAGGCCATCAAAAAGGGCAACTTTGTCTGGACGGAAAGCTGCCAGAAAGCCTTTGATCAATTAAAAGAATATCTGGGAGATGTAAAAATTCTGTCAAAACCAATTCCCGGTGAAAAGTTATATCTATACCTGGCAGCGTCTGACACGACCATAAGTTCGGTGTTAGTTCGGGCGGATGGCAAGTTTCACCTGCCAATCTACTATGTCAACCAGGCCCTGCATGATGCTGAGGTGAAGCACTCACCAACCGAAAAGCTGGCATATGCTCTTTTTATGAGTGTCAGGAAGTTAACACCATACTTTTTCGATCATCAGGTTGAAGTATTGACAACTTTTCCACTCAAACAAATACTACACCGACCCGACACCGCTGGCCGTCTTTTGAAGTGGTCCATAGAAATAAGCCAGTTTGGCGTGACATATGCACCTCGAACCGCGATTTAGGGGCAAGCATTGGCCGACTTTATAGTTGAACTAATCTTCCCTCAAAATCCAACGAGAGGGCTGGATCACCCATGGCATCTTTATGTGGATGGTTCATCAATGAATCTGGCCTCGGGGGCAGGAATAGTGCTCATCAGTCCCGACCGGCAAGTATTCACTTCAGCAGTCAGATTTGAATTCATGGCCACCAACAATGAAGCTGAGTATGAGGCCCTCAATCCAGGTCTTGACTTGTCACTAGCTGTTGGAGTAAGACGACTCCAGATTTTCTGAGACTCCCAACTCATTGTAAGCCAAGTACGAGGTGAATATGAGGCCAGGGACGAGCAAATGATCGAGTATCAATGAATAGTTGCTCACTTGGTATCTCTGTTAGACCAAGTATTTATCCAACAGATACCACGAACGAGCAACACACAAGTTGACGCCCTAGCAAGGTTAGCAACAAGCGATGGGCCAGCAGATCTGACGGACGTTGTCATTACCAGAAAACTCCAACCATCAACAATGGACTACGGAGTAAACCAAGTAGTCGAACATAACAACGACAATGATTGGAGAATTCCTATAGCCAAATACTTGAAAGACGGGGAGTTGCCAAGCAACTCATTTGAGGCTGAAAGAATCAAGAAACAAGCAACCAGATATACTCTGGTAGATGAACAACTTTACAAAAGAAGCTTTTCACTCCCGCTACTCAAGTGTTTGTCTAGGGGGCAAGGAAGGACAGTCCTGGAGGATATACATTCTGGAGTTTGTGGAAATCACACTGGAGGGCAAGCTTTGACCTACAAAACTGTAAGGCAAGATTATTATTGGCCAACCTTACGAAAAGATGCAATCCAGTTAGCCAAGGCTTGCCACCAGTGTCAGGTTTTTGCTCCAAGTATTCATGCCCCGGCCCAGGAGCTTGTATCGGTTTATAGTCCATGGCCATTTGCAAGATGGGGAATTGACATTATTGGTCCTTTCCCAGCAGGAGTGGGAAATGTTTGATTCGCCGTCATAGCAGTCGATTATTATACAAAGTGGGCAGAAGCGAAGGCCATGGTAAAGATTACACAACAGAACATGATCAACTTCATATGGCAGAACATTGTCTGTTACTTTGGAATTCCACGAACAATTGTGACAGATAATGGCCCGCAGTTTGACGGAAAGGAGTTGGGAGACTTCTGTACAAAGTGGGGGATCAGGAAACACTATTCAACTCCCTATCATCCCCAGTCAAACGGGCAAGTTGAAGCTGTAAATAAGATCATCAAGCATACATTGAAAATACGCCTGATAGAAAGCAAAAGTAGCTGGTCAGAAAAACTCCTGGAAGTCCTGTGGGCATATAGGGTTTCTCCCAGGTCAAGCACCGGAGAAACACCTTTTGCAATGGCCTTCGGAACAGAGGCGGTGATACCAATTGAATTAAAGACCAACACAGTTAGGACGACCAATTTTGATGAACAAGCAAATCATTCTGCTTTGGCCACAAAAACATATTTACTCGAAGAAAGGAGACTACATGCTGAGCTAAAGAATGCCACATACAAGCAAAGAGCAGAGCGTTATTATAATTCCCAAGTCAAGATAAGAAAGTTCGAAGTTGGTGACCTTGTTCTTAGGAAAAAACTTGCCCCACCTCCAGGCATATTTGGCCCGACTTGGGAGGGCCCATACAGGGTAACAGACAGGTTACCCAATGGAGCGTACGACATAGAAGACTTAGATGACAACTCGGCCCAATATTCCTGGAATGCAGCTAACCTAAGAAAGTACTTTCAGTAGGCGACCAGTTTTGCCTCATAAAAAAGTGAAGTTGAGTTGGGCGAGCTACTAAGTCTATTGGGCGAACTGGAATGGCAGAGATACAAGATGCATCAAAAAACTTGCCTAATTTTTTGAAATTTTCACCAAGTATAAATGGTCGAACAAAGTTGAATTGGGTCAAGTCTGGTCGCGTGCTAGAGTGCCGGTATCTTATATGGTATTATTTCTTCTTAAGAGTTTAAAGATGCCTTGACAAATTGTATAGTAGTCGAGCAACTTTGACTCCTGATGTAAATTATATTTTTTAATGGTTGGAAGCTTAACATTGTTTTTATCGAGCAAATCCAACCTAGCTAGTGCAGGATTACATTCTTGGTCGCATTTGATACTTCTAATTTTTAATATTTGTTCAATATTAAGTTGTTCGTTCAAAACAGAAATATGAGCTCAAGGCACAAGTTGATTATACAACCAAGCCCATTAAAGGCTGTTCGTTTTTAAATGGACATAGCCTAAGGCCAAAAGCCCATAAAATCCTAAGGCCAAAAAGTTCCTAAGGAACAAGGCCCAACTACATTAAGATTGTTGAAGCATAGATAAAGATGCAAAGAACAATTAATGTAAGACAAAAAGACGAGCAATTGAGCAAAATAGTTCCATTAAAGATAAGGCTTGATCGCCCAAGAAAATTACAATGAAGACAAAAAAAAAAAAAAAGAGGAAGAGTACAAGTCCCTAGCTAATCCTATCCGCTAAGATCCTTGCCCGGCAGGTGGAGAGATATTATCATCTTTGGGATCTTCTAGAGGAGAGCCTTCGAGGGCAGGGTCAACTGGGACCACTTGGGTTAGCTCGGCAATTAGCCCCTCAGCGTCAGCACGCTCTTTTAGAGCTCTCTCACTTTGATCGGCAGGCAGGATTTGCTCGCCCTCGGCAGCATCGCCCTCTTCTTCTTCCTCGTCCTCGGGAGGACTTGTGATAATTATTTCAGGGCCGATGAAGTCGAGCTTGACTCCATAGTCAGGCAGGTTGCCAATTTGGAGAGTTGTGCCCGGGGCTGGAGGGTTCGATTCGACGAAGTTGCACAACTCCTTGCCGATCTCCTCAATGACTGCGGCAGCCTTGAATTCGTGAGCAATTCGGATGCTCTCAGCATAGCCTGTCACGTAACCCAGAATTGAGCTCACCTCCATCTTAGGAATAAGTTCCTCTTGGGTAATGGAGTTGGCGAGCTGGGATTCAAGGTCCGCAATTTTGGCCGTCGCCTCGGTCGCGAATTTCTCGGCGACCTCCTTCCACTGCTGAGCGCGAGCAAGATCAGCTCGCATCTGCTCGACTTCGGCCATTTTGACCTTCAGTTCCTCGGAAACTTTGACGTGCAGGTCCAGGGCACGTTGCTCGCTAACTTGATGAGCTTTGGCTTTATTCTCGAGGTCGGCGATAATCCTCTTCGCCTCCGCCTTAGCATCATCCCGTTCCTTGGCGATACGGCTGACAGTGGCCGCATACTGACGAGAATCCTTCTCGAGGTCCTCAACCTGGTCGACCAAACGCTGTACGGCCGCCAAGGTGTTGCCCGCCTCAACGAGACACAGACGGCCATTATCGCGAGGCGCCTGTGTCTTAACGGTCTCATTTAGCTCCTTAGTCCAGCTACTAGCAACGACCTCGAAAGCGCGGCGGACAAAAAAATCCGGGATCTCGTGAAGGTTGGTCGGTACCTTTGAGCAGGCAAAACGGTGCACCAAGTTAGACCGCCCAGGGTACTGCTCGGGCGAGTAGCTGGAGAGAAATCTTCAGTTAATAAAAAAATAGGGGAAAAAGAAAATGCTAAGTATCCTGGGCGAGGAGAATTGTACCTATCAAGATGACCCTTGTCCCATCCGAGGTAGGTGGGGTCGGTTGAAGGGCCGGATCCTTCGCGAGCAGTAGCGACCAGAGCTTGCTCGCCGGGACGCTCCATGGAAGGAGTTTGCTCGCTGTCGCCTTCGGATGGTCGGACAGCCACGGTCACTTTGTCTTGAGCAGTCTTTGCTCGCTTGGCCACTTTTTCAGTATCAGAGACGGGAGTGCCGTCTCCACGAAGAAGTCTCTTCGTCCTCGGAACCAAGGTCTTGGGTGGACTGGCCACTGGGGCGGGTGGCTGTGCCGAGCTCGACCCTCCGGCTTGCCTTGGATCGCCTTTTCCACCCTTGGCCGCTAGGGCAATAATCTTCGAGAGGGGATCCGACTTCTTGCGTCCTCTTTTAGTCGGCATCTCCTAAACCCGGTTATCAAGCTCAAAGAAGGAAGGGTGAAGAGAAACTGTGGCGAGCTGATCTGCAAAGGACATAAAAAACAAGTTAACACAAAGTATAAGACCGACCAGATCTGTTCGCCCGACATGAAAAGATACTTACACTCTGGGATACGAGCTAGAGCCTCAAGATGGTGAGGATATGTAGTAAGATGGGCAACTCGCAGTGTATCCTCGGAGAAAAGATGGCCAATACTTCGATTTTCTCGGCCACGAAGGGCGATCAAACACGCAACGAACAAGAATTGATCGCTGATGCTGTTCTTTACAGTTCGCCACCCCAAGTTTTTGGGACCTGAAACAAAGGAAAAAGAGAATTAAAATTAGTCTAACCACTTCAAAGTTATAGAAGAGGCAAGACTCACGCTTTAATTCCCTAAACTCCGCCGGGGTCTCAATTCGTTCAGGACCCCCTGAAGAGCGAGTAGAAGCACGCCAGTCGCCTCCGATCCAGAACCAGTCATGCTTCCAGTCTCGAAACTTCCCAAGGATGTCCTCAACCAGTTTCTGGCCTGGTCACGCCTTCAGATAGTACCAGCCCGCCTCTTCCCCAGTGCAGCTTGTCATCGTCATCAGGTAGCCAATCTCTTCGGCGGACAGCCTATTGGGGTATCCCTCTAGGGCGAACATCACCATCAGAGCCATCAAGTTTATCCACCCAACGGGAGTAAGTTGGGTGATAGCCAAGTTCACGTCATGAAGGAATTGGCCGACCAAAGGATGTAACGGTAAAGAAACTCCAGCGTTCAGAGTAGCAAGGTTGATCGTCGTCAATCCCCGTGGTGGGCGATCAGCTCTGTCGTCCACCAAAGGAGCGTACATCGGGATGTCGAAAGGAATCTTGTAGTCCCTTCGAATCCCCGGCAAGTCCTCCTCGGTAACAGCGGACACGATACAGCTCGCTGCGAACTCAGTCGCTTTAAGCTTCCGAACCCCGCGAGCAGGAATGATGAATCGGTTTGAATGCTCTCTTTCGTACTTATCCCAGTCTACACGGCGAGCAACCACGACTGGAACCCGATGCTCGATCAGTCTGGGCGCGGGAAAGTTGATGTCTCTTAGATAGGCCCAGGTTAGTTCGTCGAGGTTCACCGGCTGAAGTACCTCGACCTCTTCGTCATCGTCCTCGTGGAGGTCCGAGCTCGTTTCCTCCAAGAGCTGGCGAGCAGGATTTGCTCGCTCTTCTCTTTCCTCAGAGGGACGAGCTCCAGAATTAACAGAGCGTGCAACCGAAGCCGCCTCGGGATCGGATTCCAGGTTGACAATGGGAGGATTCTCTTCGATGGGCCGTTTTTCGGGGTTCCGGGGAGGGAAGGAATCGGTCTCAGAGTGCGACGACATCCAATAAGTTAAGGGAAAAAAGTTTAAGTGTTTTGCAGATTCCGGCGAGGGAGAACTTGGCGGTTTAGGACTTTCCACGGTGGAGTAGGGATGTTTATGTAACAAGGACACACACAACGCAAGAAAAGAAGAAAGAAAAAGAAAAAACGAAGAAGAAACTACCTTGAAGTCGTTTGAAGGTCGCCGAAAACTGGAAACGATCGCCGGAAATTTGAAAGAGGAAAGAAGGAGAGATTCGCGCTTAATAAACAGTAAAAATGATAAAAAATCGCGAATTTTTTCTTTATATACTCTCTAAAAAAAACGGGGTACCGGGCGAGCAATTTAAAGAATCAAAGGACTAAAATGCAATTTTTGGGCGCGTGCAGCACCTGCCCGACAAAGCGGGAAGGCGCGTCGCCTCGGGATCATGTGCGCGTGGGCGGCAGCAATCATTCCGCCCACGTCACACCTCGAGCCGTACCCAGACCTTGGGATCCCAACCGTCCCC
Organism: Ballota nigra; assembly: GCA_947034835.1. Taxonomy (NCBI): domain Eukaryota; kingdom Viridiplantae; phylum Streptophyta; class Magnoliopsida; order Lamiales; family Lamiaceae; genus Ballota; species Ballota nigra. The sequence continues at coordinate 22,729,240 of OX344722.1, read as the reverse complement.
GGCCCAAGTCTGCTCGACCAATGTTGTCCGCCCGTGAAAAGTTGCTCGCCCCCGCGACATTCTTGCTCGCACCAGTGACACTTAAAAGTTGCCAACCCAAAAAGTGTTCATTCACCATCTTCACAATTTATTGATCGGCAAGGGGGCAATTGTTGATAGGCGAGCAGAAACAACATTTGGGCGACCATGATTAGCGCAAATCACTTAAAGATTAAAGTGGAATTAACTCATGATTCACCCAAGATATCTGGCGAGCAGAACCTGCATGCGATCAAGACGTATAGGCGAATAAAATCAGAATAAAAGCTACCTGATGAGCTCAATTAGCATCTCGCCGACAAGATCCAACCATAATACCAAAAGAGTAACTAAGACAAGAGACCAACAAAATCAAACTAAAGATTCCTCCAAGACAAGTCCAATATGACGAGCAGCTCTTGACTGCGAGCAAATCCAACAAGATAAGGATAAAATTTAGTCTAGATAAGGTCAACTTAGTCAAAGGCCAGGTGTCGTGCATGCAGGCCTGGTAGGCCAAAAGTCACGACACCTCCTGCTAGGCAATTGTCTATAAATACTTAGATTTTTTCAGCTAATAAAACAAGCACAAATTATAATACACGTCCAAACTCCGATTACGAATCCAAAGCAGCTCGATTAACTTACAATCGAACTTAAACACGTAAGCTTTTATACGATTCTAATCCGTCTAAACCCGAAAATCCGTATTCACTAATTACGTTAGTGATCAATCACACGTAATTGTTTGATGATCAATTAACCATCTAAAACAGTCATTAATCTTCAAGATTAGAACTGATCGTCAACAGTTATAATCAAATAGAAACATACACTTCTCAGCTATTAGATTATAAATTATAGCTGATTAATTTAAGTAGAATCAATAAATTTGAAAACACTCAAAATTGCTTTTACACGCAATTCTAAGTGATTATAATCACTTATACTTTTTGCAAAACACATCCTGTATGTAGTAGATTATTGCTTTTGTCATTTATGGAATGATAAACTTATTGTGAGACGATTTAAGAAGGAAAATGGAAACTTACTCCTAGACGGAGGGAGTATCTTTTATTTTATTATTGAGCTCAGTTTGATTTTAATTATCAAATACGTCCTCCGCCCCCTATTTGCTTTCCATAACTTTTGGGCACAAAATATTAAGGTAAATAGTATTATATAGATATAATACAAGTGATGCGATGGAGATAGAAGAGAATATATAATATTAGAGCAAGGTTTATATGAAAATGGTTCATGATAAGCTTATTATGAAACTATTTTAAAGTATCGAATATTTATTCAGGAGTATCGATAATCTCACCAGGAGTATCATTAATTTGGGTTCAAATAAAATTTACAACAATTACAATATAATATCACCGACCCAAATTAATGATATTCCTGGTGAAATTATCGATACTCCTGATCAAATATTCGATACTTTAATATAGTTACACGATAAGTTTATCATGAATTATTTCCATATAATACTTTTTCAAGATTTTATATAGATAAAATATTATGATGTGTAAGAAGAAGTAAAAAATGAGAATATAATATTATATTTCATTTTAAAAAAAAAGGAATGAGAAGCAACGAAAATAACAAAATAAATAGAGGTATAGAGAGAGTGTATTATTAGTTCAGAAGTTTAATCGAACTCATTCGAATCTAAACGAGAGTAAATTAATAATAATTTTAAACTAATTATTTTTATTTAATTATAAGAATAAAATTATACATATCAAAAAATCATAAAATTACTCAAAGTTACTCTTATATTATAACAAGAATATAAAAAAAAATATATCATTTTTTTATAAATCAAATAAAAGCTTAAAGTTTAGGCTGCCAACACATCCATAACTACTTTGGAATGATTTTACACCTTTCACTACTTATTTCTATCAATCAACATATATGAAGTAAATTTATGAAGCATCATTAAGAGTTCTGTCTAATTAGTTGAATAATATTTGAGTTACGTGGCTTCAATTGTTTGAGAAAACTTTAGTACTAGCTGTAGTTAGTGGATTCCTTGTATATGAGCTAAGAAATGTAATGTTTTTATTTGCGTCACGCCACCTAAGATAGGAATTGGATCTAGATATTTGGAGAGGCACATATTTGGGGATGTATTACTTAAGAGGATGTTAGCTGGGTAGAGATTGAATTTTTATTTGGGAGGTCTTAAACCGTTGTTCTTTTAAGTTAGTTTTTTATTCAAAGTTTTTTAATGAAAATAAAAATAATTAAAAAATTATTTTCCATCTACGCGTACATTCGATATGTTGGAGGAAATATTATCTCTATGAAGAATATATTATTAGTGTATAGACTATAGAAAAAAATGTGGTACTAGATGAACAATTCCAGTATAAATGTGTTAAAAAAATAACTTTTATTTAAAGGGACAATTAATATTTACTACAATTCTAAAGCCTAAAATGCAAAATGGGGGACACGAAATCCCATGGCACATTTTGCTACAATTTTGTGGTCTCCATCTTTTAACAAAAATCTCAAAATGATACAATTGGGTGGGGCCGTGTTCAATATCATATCCTTATAAAACTGACACTGACAGATACTTTCTTGCACATTTGCCGAGGCAAAAATTTGTTCAGAAACATCTGCTATTTTAAGATTTTAATAATTTTGAACATAAACATAAATTTTATGAACATACGTCTTAAACATAAAATATAAATATTTGTGAATTCAAGCAAATTTAAATTAAAAAAACATCTTCTTTATTATTAATTTGAGAATTATATCTAAAAAAATTCCAAAATATTACATACGCAAAATTGGGCACATTATGTCCAAAAATTTATGAACAAATAAAAAAAATGTGCACAGACGCACAAAAATTATGAACAATCAATAAAGAAGAATGACCAATCACTAAAATATTATGAACATAGAGTTTTTCTCTTGTTTGAGACTCCAAAAATCTTCAATTTTACTTGTATTTGAATGCCTGAAAATCAAAATAACAAAAAATATGAACATGATGCATTTTTAAGCGATTCTATAAGCTGTATAATTGTTTTAAAAAAATTATCAATTAACCCAAAAAATCATCTTAAGCTTTTCCATCATCTTCCCCACACAACTATCTACCCACACTTTCGCCACACTGCAGAATCTATTCACATACTCACACATGCCCACCCCCACCCCCTCCTTCCCCTCCCCATCCCCCTGCACACACATTCTACCTGCCCCCCCACCCCCCACTCTCCTGCGAACACCATCTTCACACACACACAGCCAACCCCACCCCCTCTTCCCCCAACTCATGTACACATTTTACATCCCTCCTTTCACTCACGCGCACACACACTCTACAACCTTTGTCCACAGATCCCGACATTCAGCAACAAAATCACCACCACCACTTATTCAATAAATTACAGTAAATAATCAATGAAAAATACTAACTTTATCCGCCTTTTCGTTGAAACTAAAGATCTGGACCGAGGTGACGCTTGAAGAGGATAAATCCGTATAAATCTGTTGATATTTTCCTAAATTCAACACCGATCGGAGTGTAGCAGTGGCACTTGAATCGCTCACTACGACCATGGAGTTGCTCGCGGTGGGGCAACGCCGCCTTCGAAACCCTCAATCTACCCACACCGTGATAGCGCCGCCGCTTCGCCTTTCCCTATCGTCGCCGCCGCTTCATCTTCCATCGGAATATTGTTGTGGTGGTCGTCGGAAGGGTCGCCGGTAATTAGTAGAGGTGGCTATGGTGTTTTTGAATTAAGAAAGAGAGAGAGAGAGAGAGGGGTGGGTATACGCTGAGGAAATGATGAGAGAGGGTGATGGTTGATATTTTAGGCGTGTTAAGAGAGAGAAGAGAGAGGTTTGGGTGGGGTCTATCTTTTTTTTTTAATACAAATCAGTATTCAAATGTATCAATTTGTGTCATGAGATTTTTGATGTTTTATGGTGTATTTAAGACTTAGAAATTGTAGTATCTTGTGTATTTCTCTTATTTAAATGACTGAGTAATAGGTTAAGAAACACATAGTTTGTTCATATGAAAACACATACTTATCCTTCTCGTTACTATAAGGAAAATATTTGTTATTGTAAGAGCTACTAACACGTAGTTGTCTTACAGTAATGCATAATTGTCATTATAGTAACACACTTGGAAGCGAATTTTTATGCTTTTGCCTTGGCGCAATTTTTTTAAATAAAATTCATTTAATCCAATTCGACCGCTTAGAATATGAGTTTTGTAACTTATTTATTTTAATCATAATTCTATGAGTAACTCTCTTGTACACTTGGTGCATGGTGAACTCACTCAACAATTGATATATCTTATAGGAGAAAAGCAAAATTGCCCTAAAAATAGAGGGACAATTGTTTTTTGCCCACATTTCTGCAAAAGATGTGTTTTGCCATTTTTTAGGCTAATTTCTCCACAGTACCCTTTTTTCAATTCATATTCCAAATTGTCTTACTATTTCTTATTTCAATATTGGTTCACCTTGCATCCAAACACATACTAAATTTGGAAAAAATTTGAATAAAAAAAAAAACAACACAAATTCGAAGAGTGAAGAACAGACCGCTGTTCTTCCTGCATCCTCTCAACTTTCGTGGGTTTGCTTTTGTACATAATGACTTTATACATTTTTCCTAAGGGGCAATTGCATTAAGGTTAGTTTTTCAAGTGTAAATAGCATTGGGGTTAGTTACTTTTTTAAAATTGCATTGGGGTTAACTTTTTTTAAATACACTATTTTTCATCATTTTTACTTTTCCACTTTTACTTTTCATCATTTTTTGATTTGACATCTACTTTTTCTCTTTTTCTTCCAACTTTTGTAAATTTATCAGATTTTATGTTCAACTTTTTGTATAAAAAAACTACAGACATTTTTTTATTTGCGTATCTGTATTTAATAATTATTATCGTAAATTTATAGTACAAAAGATAATAACATAGTACAAATTTGAGCAATAGTATAAACTTTTAATTTTACAATTGAATTATTTGTACCATAATGTAAGATATAATACCATAGTACAAATTTATAATTTGTAGTAAAAGAGTGGGCATTAGTGCAAATGAATTGTTTGTACTATAGATTAAACATTAATACCATAATATACATTTTTATTAATGAACAATTATCTTCTCCTTCTATTCCCTTCTTCCCTTCTCCTCCTCTTCTTCTCCTCTTCTTTCTCCTCCTTCTCTTCTTGTTTGCAACATAATTTTTCTATCATAAAATAAACATATAATCCTTCAAAATTCCAAATAATTTTACAAAGAATTCAAATCATCAAATATGAATAGCTAAACAAATTTCTATATATTAATATGCTCAATAGTTTAAGGAAAAAAGCCTCCATGCCTCCGCGTGCATATAAAGGTCAAGAAACTAACTCGGACATAGAAATTAGAAACTCCAGAAGTCCATTACTATCCATTGATAATTTCAACAGTACAAGATACAATGTGTGTAGTTTTACTTGAAATTCATTCAATCACAAATACATACCGAGAATGTAGAACTAAGGCTACAATATTCACAAAGTATACATGAATTCCCATTTAAAGCCCTAAATAAGACACTTTAGAACAATTACAGAAATCCAAAAGTTCAGCATAAGAGTTCAAATTGTTTTTTTTAAACTGTCCTTCCAAATTCATTCAACAAAACAACAAGTTCTGTGAATTCATCTCAGTCTTCCAAATTAATAATAAAACTAACATTCATATTTTCTCCTAATCTCAAATCCCCCATTTGCAGAAACCTTAAATCTAGAACTTACTTGTTTTAAAATCAGGGCAAATCTGGAACTCGGCGAGCGGTGGCGGTGCGCGATGCATTTGAGCAGAGCATCGTGGCAGTGGACGAAGAGAAATCGCCGTTGTCTGCATTTTGGAAATGAGAGGAAAAAAAGATAGAGAGAGAATTTTGGGGGGAGTGTTTCTGAAATGTGAGATACGGTGGGAGGGAGAAAGAGATAAGGGGGATTGGGGGTCTGATAGGATGGGACAATTAATTTGACATTTAATTTGGAATTATTAATATAATTAAATAACCAAATTACAAAAAGTTAACCTCTTTGCTATTTTAAAAAGGTGGTTAACCACACTGCAATTTTATGCCAAAATACTACACCACAATGTTATTTTCCCATTTCCTAAATCAAGATTTTGAGAGGTCAAATCCATTCATGTAACACCTATACAAGAAATTCAACACCATTGTTTGGTAGACAATGTATCACCACAAAAAAAAGGGCAAAAAGGATGGAGTTGTGAATTTGATTTATCTCAACAAGGTATGAAAATTCACTATTTTGACCATGTTGTTGATAGGCGAACAGCCGTATGACATAGACGAGTAAATATCCTTCTAACGAGCAGTTGCCCCTATGATAAGCAACTACCCTACATAACTGAGTCAAGTCAATCGACATGGATAAGAAATTGCCCTCATGACGAGTAACAACCCTACACAATTGAGCCAAGTCAATCGACATGGACGAGCAGCTACCCTACACAACTGAGCCAAGTCAATCGACATAGGCGAGCAACTATCCTCCGGACAAATAATTACCCTCATGACGAGCAACTGTCCTACACAAATGACCAGCATGACGAGCAACCTTGTTGCACGAGCGTGTCCAATGGTCGAACAACTCCATAGAGTTATCAAACAAGTATAAGTGTCCAAAAGGTTGAGCAAACAGAGTGAAGGATAACCCCAAGGGAGTCGAACAACCTAAATGGCAAGCAGAGATGAGAAACCTTACTGGAAGAGGCTCTAGACGAGCAGCCCTACACCTCAGGTCATAAGAAGAATTCATAGATAAGTAAAGATGCTAGATAAGGTCAAATATCAAAACACAAGCATACATGCTAGGAGGTGAAAGAGTGTGCAACCATCTACTTGTAGATCACTTGTATAAATACTTGAATTTTCATTAATAAAGAAAAATGATCCTCAAATATACAAGCGAAATACACATTAAACTCTCATACATATATATACACCTCGATATACACATTCATAACGTAAATACACGAAGTTGTTCCCGTATTTATCTTGATCTGCCGTATTTACCGTTTTCTCTTCGATAATCATTCACACATAATTGTTTGGTGATTCCAAAAAGATTAAACAGTTACTAATTCACGCGATTAGATTGAATCATGTAGATGTCCACCAAGTGTTTGATAAAAGTTCTAAAATAAAGAGTATGATGAGTTGATGTGTTAATTCACTCCTTTGGCCATGTATTTTTGTAGTAAATGACATCTCATATTAACTACAATAATTATGGCTGCATATACTCTTCCATAGTTTATATTTCTTTTATCAAATTAGTTAGTATCTTCATATATGGTTCTAATTTTTTTTACTAACTATATATTCGACAATGCTAACTCTCACATCACTATTGAGGTTGGATATGATTAAGTCAATAATATTTAATGCTCTTTATACTAATGTGTGAAGCTCTATATAAGTTGTTTAATCTACTTAATTAAATAATTTATAATTATTTTGCAGAGTTATTTTAACAATTTATAGCTCTGAACAGTGACGTAGAAAGTGATTTTTATGTGATGCTAGTGGTTGGGTATATTTTATCTATTGGCAAGAATATTTATTGTAATATTTTCTGTATGTTGTAAATGAAAACAATTTATAAGAAATGAGATTTATGTCTTCTTTTTTAAGGGTGTGGTAGGTAGGTATTTGGAATAGGTATATAATACATCTCCTTAATTGTGATGGAGTTGACATATACTTGTTTGTCGTTTATTTTCCCCAAAAGATGTATATGGAATAAATACTTTTACTGTTTTTGCAGGAATATTATAATATAATTTCATGTGATAATAATTTATTGTACAAAACTTTGTATGCAGGAACACAATTTTGCAATTTGAAATATTCCTAGTTTTTTTTTTTAGTTCTAATGTTAAATAACCTACGGATTTTTTTTTATGATACTCCATTTTTTAAATTATTCACCAAACGATAAGAAAGGTTGTGCTAACCCTCTAATATTTAACAATATCAATTACAATCCTATGCTAAAGTCTGTGCCAACCCACCCTTGGATAAAACCCATTTTTTATAAAAAAAATGTAGACGAATGACCATTCAATGACACAATCTTATTCCTAGTACCAATTGAGTCTCAAAACGACAATGAAGGGGTATGCCAACTCTGGAATAACTAGAAATATTATTGTCAACCCTATGCCAAACCATGGTATCGTGCATATGCTTCTTTTGGGGTACAAAATGATTCTATATCTAAAAAAACATGAAGTGCTTGGTCGCAGGGCGTCACGTGGCCTACATTGACTCGAACATGTGTGATATGTTTAGAAAGTCATATTGTGTTGAGTTGCTTGTTGGTGAATTGGTTTTAGATGCATTAAATTAAATATCCAATCACTCGAGTGTAGGAGAAGAATATGATCTTAGATGTGATTTGTTTAAGAAAACATTGTAATTTTGTAATGTTGTTGGGAATATGTATTTGGATATGATATTAGACGTGTTTTATTTAAGGAAAAATTGAAACCCTCTACTGTACTGGGAATATGTATTTGGTTATTATGTAGGAAAAAGTGTTTTGTCATGAAGTATATTTAAATTATGTTAAATCAACATTTTGTCCTTTACTTTAGTCATTTTGTTCTTAAATTAGCACAAATAACTTCTTTTTATGCCAACGTTTTGTTTTTAAATATGCCATTTTTTTTGTCTAGTTGATTATTTTAAAATAATCTTTTGCCAACCACAATAATTTAAAAAAAAAAAAAAAACTAGATATTACTAGACCTTAATCATTCATAGGTTTTTATAGTCAAATTTCAAATTAGTTTTCAATTGTGTGTCATTCATTGGGTTTCATTATTGGAACAAATATTCTTAACCAAACATAAAGTGTTTGGGGGTTCTTACAACAATATGGAACAAGTTTTCTTAAACAAATTTAAATGTGGAACGAATTTGAGTGCTTACTTGGAACAAACAGAATATTGGTCTTCAAAGCACCTAAAATAGAAGGATTTAGATATGCTATTATACATTTACCTGTTGAATTCTAAATTGACATTCATGCCAACACTTTAGGTGGGGTTAAGAATACTAATGAAGCTATCAAGGTATTTGATAGTCAACTTTAAAATAACACACAACGTTCACAATATTTTCATAAAAGCATTGAAATAAAACATACATACTAATTAAAATACACATTTAGATAACTAGACACATAGGCAACAACTAGAGTGACAATCGAAAACGGACAATGTTAGCCTAATTATCCGGCGTCTTCGATGATGATGCATTTTCCCTTGCACATCTATACTCAATATCTCGTATTTCTTGAGGTATCTTATCTATCCACTTTTTAAACTGGATTAATCCAAACTCATGAAACAACTCCAAAACAAGAGGTTCACCTTTATCTTTAAATCTTTGTGTGTACGCATTGTCCTACACAAATTGGTTGTTTTAAATTAAAGTATTTTATAACAAATTTTATAAATAAACCAAGTTATTACAAGAATTATATAAGTATCAATACCTTTATGATTGTAACCCACGTAGCTTCATCAACAATAAACATCCAAATATATTCAAGATCCATCTTGATTCATCTGTTCATCGTCATCATGTCGAATTTATTCCACCTCTCGAATTATGACTTGAAAATTTTAGAGACTTTCTAGCATGAATTTTCCTTTCCAATCCTTGAACACATGGTTTGGGTTACATGCTCCAGAAGACCACCCTCAAGTTTACACTCAACTATATAGCCATCGATTCTCGCATTCATTAAAAGGTATAAAAATATCCTCCTCCTTTGGTGTCATGACACCATATCAATCATTTCGTCAACATGTTTTTGGATCTTAACCACTTTGCAAGAAGTTTAGTTGTTAGGCTTTATATTTGGTAGTGGTGGTGTAATGTGTGGAGAAATTGTATGATGATGATGTATAAGATGCACTATATATAGATGAAGTGTAGTTAGAAATTCACAGTTGTAAAACCCTAGCACATGTCTACTCCATATACTTACTAAATGATTTTGCACTACAAGAAAAATAACCTGTAGTGACAATAATCTTGTCATTGTTGCTTCTCTATTTAAAAGTCTTTAATGACATGAAACAATCTTTAATGAAAGGATCCTGTCATTAAAAATTATTTATTGTCACTAAAAACTTTTAACTAGAGAAGCAATAATGATAGGTCATGACAGGATTGTTGTCGCTAAAAGTTAATTTTTTTGTAGTGTTGAGTACTAAATGATTCTACATCTAAAAAAACATAGAATGTGGTTATACCTACAAAACAGTAAATGTATATATGTACATATGCTTCTTTGGGGGTACAAAATGATAAACACACATGTCAACTCCATCACAGCTAACAAGAGTCATTCTAACATATTATCAAATAACCTACCAACCACACCCTACACTAAATGAAACAATCTTTATAAAAAAATGTATGGAAATAAAGCAGTAATGTTTTCATATGTAGAATAATAACTAATGGACATAGCTCTAAACCTTGAACACATTTTGAATCAACAAGATAAATCAATGAAATAATATGGGGCATTTTAATTGGATGAGTACTAAATGATTCTACATCTAAAAAAGCATGAAGTGTGGTTATACCTGCAAAATAGTAAAAAAAAAAAAAAAATTGTCAGGGAAAAATTCATTGATTAACAAATAGATACAAGATCTTTAGGTGTTAGTTACACCTTTTTTTTACATATTTCAGTGTAATTGTTTGTCAATAATAATCAACATTCCTCCAACCTAACCAATTCTTATTTTCTAGTCGAATTATAAAACAAAAAAATATTAATCTCTCATTCTCCAAAAGAGCACTCCTTCCTCCAGTTCACACGTACATATGCTTCTTTTGGGGTACAAAATGACAAATACGCATATGCCAACTCCATAACAGTTAACGAGAGGCATTCCAACCTATTGCCAAATAAACCGCCAACCACCAAGTCCCAACTTGAACATTTTTTTAAAGAAAAATTGTATTGAAATTAATCATAAATGTTGATATGTAGAATTAAAAAATTATGGACATAGCAATAAACCCTGCAAACATTTAAAATCAACAATACAAGTCAATGACACCATGTGGGACACTTTATTATGTTGAGTACTAAATGAGTCTTACCTATAAATTAATGGAGTGTAGTTAGGCCTGCAAATCAGTAAAGTGATGTGTACATCTACCTATTTTGGGGTACAAAATGACAAATACATATTTGTCAACTCTATCACAGTTAAGGAAAGTTATTCCAACCTTTTGCAAAACAATCTGCCAACCCACCCGTGAATCAATTAGACCATTTAGTCTTGATCATTGAAATGAAATGTCTTGTGCATTGCCACTTAAGATAAGTTATCCTTTTAGAGTGTTGTTTTTTCAAACATTATGTACACTTTCACAAATATTTTCATATATAATGCTCACAAAGATCATTATATTGAAGCCAAACTGAAATATTTATCACAACTTAAAAACAACATGCTTCCCAGACTATCCCAAGAGTATTTCTTGTATGGGCGGGAACTGGGATGCTCAGGTAGATCACACATTTGTTGAAGCTCTCTCCGACCAAGCATTGCAATTCTGCTTTTCTGTAACGGGAGATAATACCAACAAAATCCAACCTGCTTAGTTGGTTGTCAACATCTGTCACAATTTTTTTTATCCTCCGATCAATGTTGTCGCCACGTTCATAAGCTACAAAAGTGACATCGTGTTTTCTCATGGTTGCTCACCATACCTGGAGTTAGGTATGATGAGGCAACAAATCGTATCCATGCTAATCCAACCCTCTGGCATATCATAGTTGGGGTAAGATATCTATTCATTGTTTAGTATTCATAATCAAATTGTCACTCACATGTTTGTTCATTTTAATAGGAAGAATATTTTGCTCAAGCTTACAAAGTGTATGGTGATCCATGTTGGGAGTACATGAAAATATTGTTTGGTGACTCGTCTAATGGGCTTGTTCAATCTAATCAAACCACGCAAATGGTTGAGTTCATCGATATCCCATCGTATGAAAAAAGAGAATTCTGATTCAAATGATTCAGATTCAGACCATTTTGGTTCGGTGAATAAAAAGCAAGTTCATCCAACCCAACTACATCGCTAACACCACAAAATTGGAAAGCTCCAAAGACTTTTGCTCTATGCATGGTCTCCTTGGAAAAAGTGATTGGTGTCTCCTACTAGAAATCAACAACATGTCCTACCGTAAAGCTTGTGTTCATGTTGTTTGTTATTTAAATATCTAGTGCATGTACTAGAATGTGTTGGGAAGAACTCGTTTGAGTTTCTATTTGTGTTGAACTTGAGGGTTTATTAAATATTATCTATGTTTTCACAATATATTTTGTGTGGATGCCTAGCCCTCGCCTTCGAACCCTGAACCAAATGCTTAAAGTCATAAAATCACCATAAAATAAAAGTATTTACTCCTAAAGCTATAATTAAATCCAAATCCTATTTATACTTGTAGTTTTTATTGAGGCTCAAAATGATAACAAAGGTTCTACCAACTCCTAATTATTAATAAATACTAAATCCAACTTCACGTCGAACATTGTGCCAACCCCCATTGAATATCTCAAAATGATTGAAATTGCATTATCTATTTAACAATATTATTAGTAACATGTTCTAAAAATTGAAGTTTGGAGAAAAAATTTGTCATACAAGATGCTCTAAACATGCATTTAAATAGTTATATAAATTTGTATATTGTCTCTATAAACATCTCCAAATATTTTCACCGTCCATATTCCAACTTGGTTAGGTCGTAATTGCATCATTTTTTAACTTAATTTTAGGTTTGTTTAAGAATGTTGGGTGTATTTTTTATGCTAATTGTTTTATATTCGTCCATATAACCGTTGTGTTCGAGAATTGTGTAAACATGTATGGAAACGAGGGAAAATGAGCAGAGATTAAGAAAAACAAGCAAATTGTTTATATTCATCCATATAACCCTTGTGTTTCAGAATTATGTAAATGTGTAGGGGAACGAGAGAAAATGAGCAAAGATTAAGAAAAATAAGCAACGAGATTGATGGGAGCGAATTCACGAGCACCAAAGAGCCAATCAGAGTATAAAAAGATAAACTCGAACTTTAGGTGTGAAGAAGGGTGTGTATTAGCTTCACTCGACCATGCATGAAACCACTCGGTCGAGTAAAGAAAGGGCAGGTCGAGTGGTGACACCGTGGCTGTTTCACTCGACCAGGGTAAAAAAAACCACTCGGCCAAGTGATTTCAGCCGAAGGCACTTCACTCGACCAAGAAAACCACTCGGTTGAGTGAAAATAAATCACAGGTGAATGTGTTGTACTAAATATTCACATGTGAATATGTTGTAATAAATCACAGGTAAAAATAAACCACTCCACATCCTCATCAGTATCTATATTCACAATCACTGAATCAACCATTCAACAATTTGATAATCCTTTTCAGTCGTGTTAGCATCTTTCAAGATACTATTAACCAAACTTCTAAGATTTGATAGGTTGATATGTTCATCGTGGATAACTTTACCCCGAGAACTACCACATATATAAAAAATATCATCCAATTTTCCATTAAAATGGATCACCAAAACTCTGATTTCACTTATCTGCGGTGTAGAAAATGGTGGAGGTAAGAGTGTATACTAATAATATTGCAGAAATATGACCATACATATTCACAAAATTTACAAACTATGTTGTTGCAGTTGGCAAGAGGTTGGAAAAATTGTTGGCAGAAATTCCCTTGAAGGTATAATACAAGTAACTTGTATGATGATAAGGGAGAACTGAAAATTAGGGACATCTATTGGAAAATATTACTTAAATCAATTTACTAGTCCTAGAACAACCAAACTAAGATAAAATACAAGGAAACAAATAATGGATTCCATCTAATTAATTATCAATATGTTAATTAATGTTTCCACCTATAAGAATTAGGTAAAAAAAAAACAATAAGATTTGGTTATGTGTTGAATTAATGTAATGGACTATCACAACTTCACATGTCCTTTTCATATGTAAAATGATATGTACAAATATAATGGTGGGACAAACAAAAGTTTGGTTGTTAGTTTTTGCATATTAAGAAGATAAAGATATTTTGGCTATAAAATGGTACTATTAATGGAACACATTCAACAATAACGATAATGGGCACGTCCTATTAAAATAATGAAATCGATTCAACAATTATGATGCTACGATAATGGTTACTTCACACCGTATATATAGGGTTGTAAAAGAGATTAAGATAAAAATAGAGAAGACAAAATTATTTTCATACTAAAAAAAATATCATAGCAACATACTCGGAGAAATTCATGCTTTATTCTCAACATACTACAAAATACAAAGCCAAATGAGTGACTTAGCACACTAACTTATCATACTCTTCCATTAAGAATTTTTGTCAAACACTTGGTGGACATCTACATAAATGAAAATTTTCTTGACAATTACTTTGAGTAATTCATGTTTCATTATCACCATACTACAAAATACATGACCAAAAGAATGAATTTTCATACCTTGTGGAGATAAATCGAATTCACACCTCAATAAAAATTTTCCCTCTTTTTTTGGTAGTGATACCTTGGTCTACCAAATAATGGTGTTGGATTTCTTTTATGGGTGTTATATAATATGGATTTGACCTCTCAACTCTAGATTTAGGCAAAATGTATAAAGTCATTCTGTACAAAAGCAAACCCACGAAAGCTGAGAGGACGTAGGAAGAACAAAGGTATGTTCTTCTTTCTTCGAATTCTTTTTTTCTTTTTTGAATTCCAATTTTCCAAGTTTAGTGTATGTTTGGATGCAAGGTGAACCAATGTTGGAATAAGAAATAGTTTGGAATATGAATTAAAATGGGGGCACTTTAGACAATTTAGCCTCGAAAAGGGCAAAATACATATTTTCTACAAATGTGGCCAAAAAATATTTGTCTCTCTATTTTGAGGGCAGTTTTGTATGTATTTGCTTGTTTATATTGAAAAGTATGATTTTATATTATTGAAAAGTGTGATTGGATTACACTAAAAAGTTTATACTAAAAATCAATTTTTAGTATAATCTAATCATACTTTTCAGTGTAATCAGTCTACATTTTTCAATGTAAACAACCTCAATTGTTGAGTGAGTGCACAGTACACTTGGTGCATATGCACTACAAAAAAAGTGTGATTTGAAGAGGGTATTTAAAGAGGGAAAAATAGCCCTCGTATTTGGAGAGGGATTACACGAGGGAAGAAACTAAACTAGGGTTTGGACGAGGGAAAATTTTCTGTCGATAAACACGTGGGATTTCACGAGGGAATTCTGAGCCCACGACAAATTCACGAGCGTTTGGACGAGGGAATTTCTGTGTCAGAACTCACGAGGGTTTTCTTTCCCTCGTCATTGTGCACCTGAAGTTTGTCGAGGGAATAAACCCTCGTCCTGCACCACGTGAGAGTTCTCGAGGGAAAAGATTCCCTCGTCCTGCACCTCTGACATTTCTCGAGGGAATAAATCCCTCGTCCGGCCTTGGATTCTTTTCCACGAGGGAACACTTCCCTCGCCAATTTGAAATTTCTGATGCATGCAGGCTTTCAACAGACTTTGATGACCGTGTTTGGTTTCAGGCGTGGGACCCAGAGAATCTAATATTTGAAGAGAGAATTTCCCTCTTAAAAAACCCTCGTCCAAGTGTGTATACTTCACACACCCACCCTCATTTCCAGCAATTACAGCCGAGTGGGAGAAAGGGAGGAGGAGAGGAAGAAAGGGAGGAGCTAGGAAGAAGAGTCGTCGGCTGCCGTCTACCACCTCCGCCGGGCGTGAAAAAAGTTAAACACGAGTCGAACTTTGCTCTACACGTTCACGTGAACATTTATATTGTAAGTATTTTCATTTTAAACAGTTAAATAATTATTTATTAACTAATTTTTGCATTTTCGACATGCATATATATGTTAATTTGTGTATGTATATATGTTTTATGCATATTAGTTAATTAGTACGTTGTTTAGTTTGTATGCATATAATTTGTTTAATTTTTAGTATATAGCTAATTAATTAATTTAATTATAATATATTATTTAATGAATGCTTGCTTAGTACTTAATTAATTAATTATTAATATATATATATCTATATATATATATATATATCTATATATATATATATATATATATATATAGCTAGCTATATATGTTCGTGTAGTATATACATATAATTAGTGTATATATATAATTTGTGTATAGCTATAATTATTTGATTTATTATGTTGTATATATACATGTTAATTGGAGTTGGAGGAGAGATGTTGTTTATTGTATAATATGTGTGTTCCGGCTTGATTAATTATAATTAATTAAGTCGGAAATGGATGCACATAGGAATTTTGAGTAATTTGGAAATACGAAAAAACTAAACGAAACTCTGTCGAATTTTTTTGAAAATATTAATTAATTAATAATATAATAATTAATTAATAGGAGAATTAAAATTATTAATTAACCTAATTTGAGCATTATTAATTAGTTCACTAATATGAAACAGATTGATATGGATTATTAATTAACCTAATTTGAGCATTATTAATTAAAAAAATTTATCGCCGGCGGCGTGAAAAATTCTTGTCTCCATTATTAATTAGTTCACTAATATGAAACAGATTGATATGAAAATTAGTTGTTTATGCATGCATATATAATTTCATGTTAATTAATATATATAATTTGTGCATATATTGTGCTTCATGGAATTTAATTTTTTTATAATATTTAGTTGTCAATTAATTTGTTAATGCGTATATATGCTTCATACATATGTTGGGGTTGAAGGAAGGATATTCATGAATATTTTTTGTTAATTGTAGAATATGGGTGTTCCGGTTTGATTAATTATAATTAATTAAGTCGGAAATGGATGCACATAGGAATTTTGATTAATTTGGGAATTCGAAAAAATTAAACGAAACTCTGTCGAAATTTTTAGAAAATATTAATTAATTAGTTAAATTAATAATTAATAGAAGAAATAAAAATATTAATAATTAAGCTAATTTGAGTATTATTAATTCATTAATATGAAACAGATTGATATGGACTACTCAAGCCGTTTACGTTGGATGTATGGTCCAAGATCGATTAATGGCATGTTAGCTCCTGAATTTATTAGTGGACTCGATTCATTCATAGACTTCGCCACTAGTAAACCAAATTGGATGAATCGAGGAAAGATTAGGTGTTCCTGTAATAAATTTAGATGCAGGAACAAAACGTTTCAGTACCCCGATGATGTGAAAGCTCATTTGTATAGAAATGGTTTTATGCCAAATTATTACAATTGGGTTTTTCATGGTGAGAAAAATTGGGGTCAAATTCCGCATCAATACAATAATCAGGCGTCGTCTTCTTACGTACCGGTTGATGAGACCGCAGGATCTAGCTCGTACCATGATATGATCACGGACTTAACTTCCGAGCCCCACTTTGGAAATGTGGATAACGAGTCGACTGTTGAGGAACCTCCTAATCAGTATGCTGCACAGTTTTATGATATGCTTCGTGCAGCGGATCGGGATTTGTATCCTGGGTACGAATCACACTCGCAACTGTCATTCAATGCCCGTATGCTGAACATTAAAACTGAAAACAGACTATCTGAAAGGGGTTATAATCAAATTGTTGACTTGGTTCGTGAGATATGTCCTCCGGATAATTTGGTGCCCAGAAAGTTTTCCGATAGCAAACAGTTGATGGGTGAGATGGGGCTTCCTGTGGAGAGGATCGACTGTTGTGCAGGGAATTGTATGTTATATTGGGGTGCAGCCCGCTAGACGCGATGTGAATGGTCGACTGAAAAAGAAGAGCCATTTCAAGGAGATGTTCTACTTTCCCATCATCCCTAGACTGCAAAGATTGTATTAGTCCAATGCAACTGCGAAGGATATGACATGGCATGCAAGTTGCTCTAATAATGATCAGTCCGGTGTTATGCGTCACCCTGCAGACTCGCAGGCTTGGAAACACTTGGACCAGTCGTATCCTGAATTTGCATCAGAAATTTGGAACGTGAGGTTGGGCTTGAGCACCGACGGTTTTCAGCCGTTTGGGCAGTCGGGGAAACAATACTCCTCATGGCCGGTGATACTGACGCCGTACAATCTACCACCATGGATGTGCATGAAGGATCAATTCATGTTTCTTACGGTTCTGGTGCCTGGTCCAAAAAATCCAAAGGATAAATTGGATGTATTTTTACAACCATTAATCCGTGATTTGATGATTTTATGGGAAAATGGAGTGGTAATGTACGATATTGCTACAAAGCAGAATTTTTTGATGCGGGCTGCACTGATCTGGACAATAAGTGACTTTCCAGCCTACTCGATGTTGTCTGGATGGAGCACATCTGGAAGGCTTGCTTGTCCATATTGTGCAGAAAACACGGATGCTTTCACTTTGAAGCTCAGTCGAAAGCAGTCGTGGTTTGACAACCATCGTAAGTTCTTACCCAGATATCATCCGTATCGAAGGAACAAGACTGCATTCAGAAAGAACAAAACAGTTGATGATGATCCACCGCCCATCCGTACAGGTGTTTCGATCCTTGAGGAAATTAATTGGATTGGATTTATGAAAGTTACGGAAGAGGGTGCTGATGCTCACAACAAAGTTCTAGATGGGGGTTGGAAGAAGAAGAACATTTTCTGGGATTTGCCGTACTGGAGTACCCTGTTGATCCGACACAATTTGGATGTGATGCACATCGAAAAAAATGTGTTTGACAATCTCTTCTACACGGTGATGAATGTGGAAGGGAAAACGAAGGACACAAATAAATCTAGGGATGAGCTCAATGAATACTATCGTCGACCCTCGTTACAGAAATGTCCACATATGGGAAAGTACCCCAAAGCTGCTTATTCACTTGATAAGAGACATAGAGATATTGTTTGCAAGTGGGTAGATGAGTTGAAATTCCCTGATGATTATGTGTCCAACATGTCTCGTTGTGTAGACTGGAGTAAATTGAAGATGTTTGGGATGGAGAGTCGTGATTGTCACGTGTTTATGCAGAGACTGCTTCCAATTGCTTTCCGTGAATTACTGCCGGCCAACATTTGGAAAGCTATCACTGAAATTAGTTTATTTTTCAAGGAGTTAACATCTAGGACTATTACAGTGGAAAACATGACTCGCTTGGACCATGATATCCCAAACATCTTGTGCAAGTTGGAACGAATATTTCCACCAAGCTTCTTTAATTCAATGGAGCATCTACCTGTCCATCTTGCATATGAGGCAAAGATCGCTGGTCCAGTACAATACAGATGGATGTACCCATTTGAGAGGTAATCTATTAATTTACCTGTTTATTTTTAATATATAATCTCGTTTGGGAATTATAGTAGCTCATCCGTGGACCTTGAATTAGGTATCTTCACAATTTAAAGTTAAGTGTGGGTAACAAGGCACATGTGGAAGCTTCAATTGCAAATGCTTATTTAACAAAAGAAGCATCAATGTTTTGTTCCCATTATTTTGAGGATCATGTACTGACGAGGCGACACAATGTACCTCGCAATTTTACTGGTCGTGGAGTACCCGAAGCAGTGGAAGGTAATCTTTCGATATTTGTGCCTCCTGGTACACATCTTGGAGAAAAGGGTAAAAGATGGATTGTAGACTTGGAGAAGTACGTGTTACTAAATTGCAATGAGGTCCAACCGTATATTGAGTAAGTTAACCTACCTCTTAGTGGAAACTTAACATTTTTGCGATCTTCTAATTTGTGTCAATTGTACGTAGTGTATTTTTCGAGCAACTACTGCTTGTTCAACCGAATCTATCAGAAGCTGAGAAAGACAATGTGCGTCAAATGGAATTTGCATCGTGGTTTGAACAACTTGTAAGTGATATGTATAAGTAACTTTTTATTACTAATGTTTATATATAAAGTATGAACTTAATGGAATATATCGTAACTTATGTACATATAGGTGAGGAGAAATCGTATTCAGGATAAGTTTTTACGTGCTCTCGCTGGCGGTCCTAGCAGTAGTGCCACCACATACCCTGGGTATTACGTTAATGGTTTCAAATTTCACACACGAGATTATGGTGCCTCTAAAGCAACCATGAATAGTGGAGTTTGCATTAGAGGAACAAACTATGATTCCAATGAAAATAATTTCTATGGGATACTCGAGGAAGTAGTGGTTTTGGAATACCCTGGACTTACTGAAAAAGAAGTTGTCCTGTTCAAATGCCAGTGGAGATCATCCTCTCAAACCGGAACAGTACTGGTTCCTGATTTACAGAATCAGGAAGATGATCTAACTCAACACGGTGGAACATCTCCAGAAACGCTTGAGGATGACCCTGAGATTCCAGAAACTGCAGAAGAACTCACCAACCATGAACCTCGTCCTAATGTGCTACGCATCTACACGTATCACAATGTGTATGTTAAATATCACTTAGTCTTTTTTATTTGATTTTATTTTATTTTTTTTACATATACGCTTGAAAAATATACAGATTGATGCCCTCGAATGCTGTTTCGAGGTTGATTCGAAATATAATGTCCCGTCGAATGGAGATGGGCGGGTTCACATATAAGTTGGTGTCAAAAGAGAGGAAAAATGAATGGTGGGAAACATTTCAGGTATACATTCATTTTGTTAATATTGTGTAGAATTATATGTATGTATATATTTTTACTTAATTAAAATCAATATGATTGTATATATTTTCTTCAGAGGGAGACGTACTGGGATCCTCGGACGGAAAATACTGTGTTCATCAAAGAGTTGTTTATCCGGAGGTCTAGAGAACGATTTTCTGATCTGCTCAGTCTTTGGAAGAGGATCAATAGAAGGGAAGGGAAAATACCTCCGTGGGACATGAGATTCTGGACTGCATTACTTCAGTACTGGCAATTGCCCGAGGTCATTAAAAAAAAACAACCAGTGCAGAGCAAACCGCTTGTCTGCGGCCGGAGGAAGAGGCCCTTCAAAATACAAAGGAGGGGCAAAGGGAGACGCACAATGGACTCAGGAATACGTAAGTAATTCCTACACTACAACATAGGGAGATTTTAATTACTTGATTACACATATCTTTATTTTTTGGAATACAGGAGAAGAAATATAACCGTCTCCCAACTGAATGGGAAATTGTGCAACATTTCCACAACTGTGGGGAAGGGGAGTACACGTATGGAGGAATTGCTAACATAATTGTAAGTGTTTTACATTAACATTATAAATTGAATAGTAAGGTAACACGTTTGTATACTTGAGATGATGTCAACAAATTTGTATGTCTAGGACTCTGTGGAGGAACGAGTCTCGCAATTACCGCCTCCAGTAGACGATACTGAGCGCTTGAACCGACTGAGTCAAGTGTATGCTGAGACAGTGAGGCCAGGCCACGGAAAAGTTAGGGGCCTCGGTCAAATGAAGACGTTGCGTATACAATCTGGCCCAGGCGGGACATCAGCTGGCACACACATTGGCGGTTATGATCAAAGAGATGTTGATCGTTTGCTAGCTGAGGAGCACGCGAGATACGAAAGATTGTTGGCCGAGCAACAAAGACAGCAAAACGAATTTGTGCGCTAGGAAGTACACAATCAGATGATGGCATGGTTTCAAGGCCAACAGGGAAACCTACCTAGTGGGTTTTCCCAACCAGCTAGTGCATATCCTCCTTACCCAACTTATCCTTCATATCCTCCCGCCCCTTCCGCATCTGGTTACGCCCCTTATCCTCCCCCCGCCCCTTATCCCTCGGCCGGTCCTTCTACTGGTATTCCTCCTGTTCCTCCTACTGGTTTTCCCACCGCCCCTAATCCTCAGGCCTCTCCTGCTCGTCCTCCCGCTTCCGGTCCTTCATCGTCTCGTCGCAATTCCATCTCTCCAATTGGGTTTACAGACCTACTTGAAAGAGGTACATATTCTAGTTACCCCCCGAGGGGTAATTATTCCGGAAATGAAAGAGGTGATGATGATGATGAGAGTTAGGATGTCATAAATATTTGAACATGTTTTGGAACTATATTTGTTGGTTTGATATTTTACTGTTTATTTGAATTTATATGTCTGGATATTTGAGCATGTGAGTTTGTTATTATCATTATTATTGATTATTAGTTATGAATATTGTTGAATATTAAAATTTTATTGATTTTTAAAAAATATATTCATCAATATAAGTGTATATGTGTATATGTGTACACATATTAGTAATTAGTGAAGAGAATTTAAAAAGTATGTATTTTAAATTTTATTGATTTAAAAAAAAACGATCAATATATGTGTATATATGGACACATATTAGTAAGTAGTGAAAAATAATTTAAAAAGTATGTATTTTATAATTTTATTGATTTAAAAAAAAACAATCAATATATATATATATATATATATATATATAAATATATATATAAACACATATTAGTAATTAGTGAAAAAGAATTTAAAAAGCTAAATATAAATGTACACAAATATATAAGTAGTGAAAAAGAATTTATTGATGTATTCATTAAAAATATTTTAATATTATAAATAATAAAAATAATATATATAAGTGATAGTTTAATTTTATATGTAATAATAATTTACATATAAAGTATAACAAACAATTAATATTAATTAGTATGATATTTAAAATATATAACACAAAAATATATGAAATATATATATTACACCCTAAAACATAACAACTAAATTGTCTTGTCCAAGCGGCACGGCAAAACACGCAAGACCACGAAATTGCATTTTTTTTTCGGAGGGAACTAGACGAGGGAAGTAAACGAGGGAATTTCCCTCGCCACGTCAGCCGAGGGAAAATTCCCTCGCCAACTGCCGCCTGTCACGTGAGGGTTGAAGAGGGTTTTAATTCCCTCGCCCACGTTTCCCGAGGGCTTTAAAGAGGGAAAATTCCCTCGTGCCCCATTCCCGAGAGTTTAATTCCCTCGCCCTTCACGAGGGCTTAGCCGAGGGAAATTTTGTCGAGGGATTTTTTTCCCTCGTCTCTTCCCACGCGAATTCCCTCCTTAAAACCCTCTCCATTTTTCGAGGGATTCGTTTTTCCCTTGTGTACAGATTGGCGACGAGCATTTTGGAGAGAGAATAAATCCCTCTTCAATACCCTTTCTATCTTCAATTCCCTCTCCAAAATCCTCTTTAAATCATCTTATTTTTGTAGTGATGAGAGTTCGCACATGTGTGTTTTTCTATTGACTTTTATCACTCTCTTAATATTATCCAAAGTTATCCCTAACCCAAAAGGTAAACCAACACTAATAGAATAAATGAATCATCATGGATTCTAAATTGATTCCCCTACGAAATCAAGAATTCATACTTCCCCTCCCCTCCTACATCCTTGGAGCACTATATATACCCCTCGTACCCAAACCACTCCACCATCCATCCATCTCTCCAAATGGCGCTTTGCAGAACACTCTCAAAGCGCCTCTTCTACGCCGGCACCAATCTTGAATACGCATCTCCGATCACCACTCTCGTCCACTCACCCATTCCTCCGCCGTCGATCGCCAAACCTCACTCCCACCGTGACTTCATCGCCTCGCCGGACTCCGCCTTCTTCCGCCGCTTCCTCCAGCGGAACAACCACTCCTCTCCCTCTCTCCTCACGCTCCCCGTCGGCAAAAAGCTCAGGGAGAAACTCATGTCCATGAACCGCCACCAGCTCCCCCACCTTGATGAGCTACGCCCGCCACCGGCGATAGGGGTGGCCGAAGCCAAGAGGCTGCTTAGGTTTGTGCAGATGGAAAAGATCAGGGAAAAGTTGAGGAATATTCCGGCGACCACGATTCCGTACGGCGACTTTGTTGGGATCTGTGGTGACGCCTGTCGGGATAGACAAATGGGTGTGGAGTTTGCCAAGGCGTTGGATGAATCTGGAAACGTCATCGTTTTAGGGGGTATCGTCTTCCTACGCCCAGATCAGGTATATATCCATTGTCAACATTGATTCTGTTTTTAGCAAAACATAAAGGACAATTTTTCATTAATAGCTCAATCAATTTTTTTTTTTTTTTAAATGATTATTAGCTAAGTCATATATTATGTGCAATTATTGGAAATGGTTAGAATTTGTTACAATCACCTTTTTCTTTTCATAAAAAAAGTAATTTTGCATTGTTGCGCTCATCCGCATTTAATAAGGAACCAGAAGAGGAAATTGTAATTACCTTTTCATTATTTAGAATAAAAAACTTTTTATTATTTCTATTTTTATTTTATTTTGTTATGTTTGGTTTTACGCATAAGTTTAGATATTTATCTTCTCTATCAATAAAGAAAGTGGACACTCGATATGAATGTTAATATACTTTAAATTTAACTATATACAACTTGACCAAAATTCAACATTAAATCAAATATGACCTACTTTATCTCTGATAAAAAAAAATTATATATATATATATATATATATATATATATATATGACCTACTTTTTTTTTTTTTAAACAGCAATCATGTATACAAACTAATTACATGGCCAGAAAATTACATGAGCAACATTAAAGTGATAATGTCAATAAACAAGAACTCATTATTATTTTACTTAATTATTTAAATGTATATGGGTAGTTCTCATGTCAATATGAATTCATGTAAACTTTCTTTTTCAAGTATCTCAATTATTTATATTTACTATCATTATTATATATATATATGCACTATCAGTGTCATAATATATATATTTGATTTTATAATAATGATAGTATATATGCATAATAGTGATAGTAATTATAAATTGATAGTGTGCATATATATTAGTGATATTTGACGAAATCTAGTTCAAGTGAATTTAAATTCACCCACATATATATTATCGCACTCTTCTTTACAGTAAATGTTCTTAAAAAAAAAACCAAAAAAAAAAAAGTTGAAAATAGGAAAATGAGTAGGCAATCTACCTAAATTTGTCGCTTTCGTCAATATTTAAAATTTAATTAATTAAAATATGGAAGCATGCTTTCTAGGCTGGACCACCGCTAATACCTTCTCCATGATCTTGAATCTCAAAGTAAAAAATCAGCTGCATATAGGAAAACGTAAAGTTTAGAGTAAAACTAAAGACGGTGAAGTGTTAGATATCGATCTAAATCCATTAACAATTTTGCCTAGCTTTATTAATTAATTTTAGTTGTCATATTATCGTATAACATATTTATCTCTAATTCCATTTAACTGACATTTTGATTAATTCTTTATTTTTAATTTAAATGCCAGTTTTCCACTTTTCAAAATTAATTAATTATATATATTTTAGTATATCTTTAAAGTCATTAAAAATAATTTAGAGAGTAATAATCTTCAAAGTCTTAAATAGAATCCAAAGCAATGAATTAAAGGCACATTGAAAAGGCAATTTTTTTCTTCGAAAAGTTTTATATGAAAATTGTTCATAATAAATTTATAATGTATTATTTTAAAGTATTAAATATTTAATTAAAAATATAAAAAAAAAGAATTATCAGAAGTATCAAATATTGGGTCAAGAGTATTAAATATGTCATCGGGAGTATAAAAAATTGGTGTAAAAAATAATAACAATTAAATTATAATTATCACTGACACCGATTTTTTATACTCATGATGATATTCTTAATACTTTGCTAAAAAAATTGATATTTTAAAATAATTTCATAATAAACTTCATATACCATTTGTATGAAAATTTCTACCATGCTTAATTTTTACATGAAAATTTGTACATGAAATATATATATATATATATATATATTATATTATTTTGAAATTATTATTTTTGTTTTCCTTGCTATTTTTACAATTATAAGCAAATTTATGAGTTGAGTACATTGGTTGATAGGTGGCAAAATCAATGGAGCAAGTAATTTGGGATTCTATTAGAATGCCAAATGACCCAAGCAGAAAAGAGTTGGAGAATCTTGAAAAGCAAAAGGCTGGGATCGATGAAAAAGCTCGTTCGATGGTGCGTGGAGAGCTGTATTGTGGGTTGGGGTTTTTGGTGGTGCAGACTGTGGGGTTCATGAGACTAACTTTCTGGGAGCTGAGTTGGGACGTGATGGAGCCTATTTGCTTCTTTGTAACCTCCTTTCACTTTGTAGCGGCCTATCTTTTCTTCTTAAGGACTTCAAAAGAGCCTTCCTTTGAAGCTTATTTTCAGAGAAGGTTTATTGTTAAACAAAACATGCTTATCAAAACTCTAAACTTTGATATCAAGAGGTATAATCAGTTGTGTAAGGCTTTTTATCCTAATTTTATTAATTGAGTTGTACCTATGTATAGAAATGCATGGACCAAGGATTTTGGGTTGTAAATATATAATCAAATGGCTTTCTCATCGATTGTACGCTTATTTTGAACGTGTTCCTTTATTTTTTTAGGAAGTAAATTCTTCAAATTAGGATGAAAAATTGCACTTTTGGTCCCACAAGAATGAGTGCAAAACAATTTTGGTATCTATGTGCGAAATTAATCCCTTTTTTTTTGCAGTTTTGGTCCCATCTGTTAATTTTTTGGACCAAAACTGCAAATTTACCCTATTCTTTTGGGATCAAAACCGCAATCTATTCATTTTCTTGGGATCAAATCTGTAATTTATCCCAATCTTTTGGGACCAAAAGTGTTAAAATAAATAATGGGACTATAAATACCGAAAAATGACCATTTTAAAATGAACACATTCTTTTGGGACTATTTAATGAATTACAAATTGACATGATATATTGCATAATTTTTTTTATTGTAAATCTAGCAGATATATTATACCAAAGATTTGATGTGGATATTACTAATGGACTTTTAACCTAATGGGTTTTAGCTTAATTTAGACTAGGTTTTTATTCTTATAAATAGATCATTGTACTCAAAATTGTATACATATATACACACATATTAGTGAAACTCCTGACTTGATACACTCCCAGACGTAGTCGTTCTCGACGAACGTCTCTATTTTACGCTCTCGATTTACAACACCTTATCAGGACGAGTCTCTACCATGTATTTTTAATTGGTAAAAATTCACTGGCGTACCAATTATCTTTGTCTATATACACGAACCAACACTGCATACATATCTGTGATTAGTTGATTGTTTGTGTTTTAATTAATTAAACCCCAATTCTGTGTCAAAAGATCACTCCCTTGTGAAATTGAATTTTACGCCAGCGAGCATCTTGATATAATAAAATTGTTTTGGTTTTAATAATAGAATTGGTTTTATTAAATTAAAAGAAAAAAAAAATCCCAGAACTGTTTCTGCGTGCGGAGATTACTCGCTAGGCGAGCGCCGATCGAAGCCGTGAAGCGGAGATTACTCGCTAGGCGAGCGCCGATCGGAAGTTAGGCGCGATGTTGTGGCATCGCCGGCGTCTCGGACGTCGGAAACTCGGCGGAGACGGCGCGCCTAGCAACGCGAGGCGGCGACTGAACCTAGAAGGCCATCCCCCTCCGACAAGCCCGATTCCGCCTTCGGCGACCTGTAGTCGTCGAACACGTTGGTTGTAGCGCGGCCTAGCGTCTGCGACGACGGGATGGATGTGGTGGCTGCGGTGCGGCTGGAGGCTGTACGGCCGAGCGACATTCACGACACGGCGGAGGCGGTGCACCAGCGGCGCGATCGCCACAATTTTCTCGATCGGGCGTTAATTTTTCGCCAGAACCTTATTCCGCCGTCTTCATTGAAATCATCTGGACGGAAAAGATGAACCTTATTCTTGTTAATTTAAATAACATGGGCCTTTTTAGTTTTTAATAACCTGGGCCTTTTAAATCTTAATAACCTGGCCTCTTTGATTTATTTATTTACTTGGGCCAATTTTCTGAAAACTAATTAAGAAGATCTTAGGCCTTTAATTTAAATTAATCGAGGATATTAATTTTTGCATATGAATTAAGCTCGAAAATTCTAGAATTCATTTCAATATTAATTTTCAATAAATTGTCTTATATGCTTAATTGATATATGTGCATGCATTTTATGATTTAATTATCTTGCATGCATTATCACTTTTGCAAATAGTCCACTTATTATAGTCCGCATTGATGATCCCGGAATACTTTCGCAAACACTGGAAAACATGGGAATTTAGGTGAATTTTTTTTTTGAACTTGATGAGTTCAGTGAGAGACACTCAAGTCACTGCATTGCTGAGAGTCAAAGCTCTAAAGTCAGTGACAATTGACTTGTGAGCTCAGACTCTCAACAAGGCAGTGACTCGAGAGACTAAACTCTCGAGTGTGCGCTTAAGCCTATCAGCGAGATTGTTTCTCCCTGGCCAAAATACTTAACTAATTTTCTTGCCTTCGAAATACTCTCAGTGAGCATACACTACAAACAATTAACAAGTGTTTAAACAACAAATAACACTCAGTTTAGAGTGGTTCAGAGACTCAAGCTCCTATGTCCACTACCCTGACTTAACAGGAGAATCCACTACTTGGGATTGACTTGTTTTTAACGTGCCAAGGTGTACCCAGATTAATACACATGGTCTTGCTCTCTTTCTTCCTAACTTCACTAACTTCAACCAACAAACCTGACAAATAGGGTTATTGTTTCAGTTTGGTTTTTTCCAACTAGGTGAGGTTTTCCCTTACAATGTGTTAGCCTCAAGCTAAGATTGAGAAAACCACTCTAAGCTAAGAGTTACAAGCTTGACACTCAATGAATATATGTGAGGACCCTAATGGTCAGTGTCGTGGGTGTAGAAATGCTCCCTTATATCTCCCTTGAACTGCACTATTACTCTAACACCCTCAAAGCTCGTAGGTGTAGATTTTCCTCCTCTCACACACCTTGAACCGCAGCTATGAGCTTGTATTTATAGTGTGAATTCAAATGTAACCGTTGGAGGGAATCACATTTGAATCCAGAAAATTAATAGGTTCACCTACTTTTCTTGGACTGCGGCCTTGTCAGTGTCGGATGTGCTGTCTTGACTTGATTGGTCCACGTGGACTGAATTCAACGGATCTTTGGTTTAGTGAGCTTGATCAGGGCACACTGACTTCAGATGACTTATCCTCCACTAACTTGATGATCTTCAGTAGACACAACTGTCTTCAGTGTAGTTGTCCTTCAGAGACTCTTGAAGATCTTTCCAAGAAGTTTGTCATAAGGCTAAATGACAAACTTCCTTGACCACAGTAGTCTAACTCCTTCAGGGCCTACTTGGTACAACACTGACCCTCCTGATCATGCTCTTCACCGAGTAGTGCACTGACTTAGCTTAGATCAGTCAAGTTTATACTCAGTGGGACATCCTTCATGCTTCTCTTCAGGTTCCGGTCTTTTGACATGACTTCAGTCTGTTCTCTTTGTGATGTCATCTTGACTTCCTCAGGCTCTTATCAGTGAGTTCCCCCTCGCTGAGTTCCCCCTCAACTGAGTGCTTCCTCAACTGACAACCTGTTCAACTGAAAAACAAACTAGCCTAACCTGAAACTAAAGATACAATCCTGACTGCTTCAAACCTATTACATGTGGTTTTGGAAAATCATCAAGACTAATATATCCCAAAAATATATTGCCCGGGTAGGCGGCGCCCGATACTTGTCAGACCGTAAAATCATGTTTTGGGTAGACGACGCCCAATTCTTGCTTTTATGTGCTCTAGAAGAATCGAATAAATTCTTATTTCTCCGTTGTCAATAAATTTGGTCATATCCCTTACCATATCACTTTAAAATTATAGTGAATAATGTCTGATATTACCAAAAGAGAATTCGCTGAGCTTGCTCTTGATGGTAGTAAGCACTAGATGTTGAGATACATCTAGCCCCAACCAATTTAAGTGGTGCTATTGTTGATGATTCAGAAACAACTGACGCCCAGAAGGCGAAAGCTTTGATTTTTCTCAGAAATGAATCTCACTAAGAGAGACCCTAGAACGTTGTGGAAATCCCTGAAGGACCATTTCCAACAACAAAACGATATATTCCTCTCTCAGGCTCAATACGATTGGTTGATCCTCCGTTTCCCAGACTTTAAGTCTGTGATGGAGTACAAATCTGCCCTACATCGTATTGTATCTCAGTTAAAGCTATGCAAGCAAGCTATAACTGAGGCCGAGTTGATCCAGAAGATACTATCAACTTTCCACGCTAGCAACCTTGTACTCCAGCAGCGGTACAGGGCTAAGAACTACACTGTACACTCTGGGCTAATTTCTGCACTTCTAGTGGCAGAAAAGCACAACTAGCACCTTATGCAGAATCATAACTCGAGACCGGTTGGCTCACAAGCTGTGCCCGAAGCGCATGCTATAGCTCATGGTAGTACAAGTGGACGCAAGCGTGGAAGGGGGAGAGGAAGTAAATGAACTCATGGCAAAAGCTAAGGTCGTGGTAGATCTAGTGGTCCAGGTACCTCGAAAGACAATTAAGCCCAGGCTCATGGAAAGGCTGCACCTAACACAAATCCCGCTCTTAAAAAATCTGACAATCAAGATAAGGTTGAGCAGTCCTGCTACAGATGCGGATGCAGAGGCCATTGGTCTCACACGTGTCGCACTCCCTAGCACTTGATTGAGGCTTATCAAAAGCATGAGAAGGACGACAAGGGGAAGACTCCTAGAGTCGAATCTCACCATGCCAACCTGTCTGAAGCAGACTTTGACCATGACAACAATGATCTTTTGGGCATAGAGCTCAAAGACTATGGAGATAATGAGTGATTTGCGTATTTGATTATTTTAGTACTTTATTTTTTGATAAAACAATTTATGTTTTTTATCCTATTTTTCGGATACTTTATTTTATGGATGATATTATGTTTCAGCTTTGATGTGTTTACCTTAACGCTGTCCATTAAATTTACTTGGATATTATTATTATTATTATACATGGCTTGTAAACATATCAGCTATTAGGTTTGGGCTATTTCCTCTGGCATGATGGATGCAAATAGTGATTTATGTTTGTTAGATAGCGCCACCACACATACAATCTTAAGAGATAGGAAAAACTTCCCTTCTTCTCTTCCGGGTTGTACTATTCCTACATTCGGCCGCCCAATCTCCATCTAGCCATGAGTACAAAAATTTATGACCCGAACCCCTTTAAATTATGTCATCAGCGGTTAAGTCATCCAGGACAAACTATGATACGTAGGATTCTATCTAATTCCATTGGTCATAATATTTCAAATAATAGAATCCCTCATGTTGATGAATTTATATGTGATGCATGTTCTAAGGGTAAGTTAATAGTGCACCCGTCGCGCACTAAGGTTGGACTAAAGTCTACGGTTTTTCTTGAACGGATTCAGGGAGATATTTGTGGACCGATTCACCCAGCATCAGGACCATTTCGGTATTTCATGGTCCTAATTGATGCCTCCACTAGGTGGACATATGCTTGTTTGCTGTCCACCCGCAATCAAGCTTTTGTGAAGCTCATTGCGAAGACTATCGAGCTTAGAGTTCAATTCCTGGATTATTCAATCAAATCGTTTCGCATGGATAATGCAGCTGAGTTAAGCTCGAAGGCCTTTACAGATTATTGTATGGCCCTGAGAATTAAAGTGGAGCATTCGGTCCCCTACGTCCATACCCAAAATGGTCTTGCTGAGGCGCTAATAAAACGTATCAAACTTCTCGCGAGACCATTGTTTATGAACTCTAAACTACCCACTTCATACTGGGGGTATGCAGTCCTACATGCATCGCACTTGATACAAATTCCTCCAACTGCATATAATGATCATTCCCCCTTATAGCTAGTGCGTGAGAAAGAACCTAGCATTTCTCATATGCGTATTTTTTAATGTGCGGTGTATGTTCTGAAAATATTACCTAAGCGGACCTCTATGGGCCCACAAAGAAAGCTTGGTATGTACATTGGATTTGACTCTCCATCCATCGTAGAATACCTAGAGCCTTTGTCCGGGGATCAATTAACGGCCCGGTTCGCTGACTGCACGTTCGATGAAGATCACTTCCCGTCATTAGGGGGAGATCCGAATTCAAAATTGAATGAATGCCGGAAGCTTACGTGGAACGTAAGTAATCTTCAGTATCTAGATCCACGCACTAGTTAATCTGAACTGGAAGTTCAGAAGATCATTAACTTGCAAAATTTAGCAAACAATCTGCCAGACGCGTTCACTGACCATAGAGGTGTAACTAAATCACATATACTTGCAGTAAATGCTCCCCAAAGGGTTGAGGCCCCAAGCTAATCAAGTATAAATGCCCCCACACGCCAGAAGCGTAAAGGACCCTCAAGAGATACTAGTACACCTAAAAGAAAAGCTAGCAAAACTAGTCAGCCGAACGTAAAATCTCTAGAAGAGATTCATCTAGATAACTCAAAGTCTCTAGAAGAGACTCGTCTAGAAGACGAGCGTCCTAGTGCTAAAGCACGTGCAAAAAATATTCAATGCACTAGGATCGTGGAACGACCAGACCCAAATACACTGGGAAATGAGAAAGGTCTGGTTAACATAAACGTTAAAGTCTCTATGAATTTAATAGATATGGGAGAAATATATAATATAAATATTACTGTCGTCAACGACACATTTGCAGCGATAAATGCTCTTTCCATTAACGATCCGGATCCCGAATCAAAAACTATCGCTGAGTGTCAGAAGCGCTCCGATTGGGTAAAATGGAAAAAGGCATTTGAAGCAGAGCTTGCATCGCGTAACAAGAGAAAAGTATTTGGCTCTATCGTTCGTACACCCGCGCGTGCTATCCCTGTAGGATATAAATGGGTTTTGTACGAAAACAACATGAGAATAATACTGTGGAGAGATATAAAGCAAGACTTGTAGCTCAAGGGTTTTCGCAGAGACCCGGTATTGATTTCGATCAAACCTATTCTCCCGTAATGGACGCAATAACGTTTCGATACTTGATATCTTTGGCTAGTTAAATTAAATTTCCAGATGAGATTGATGGACGTAGTAACCACATACTTATACGGATCACTAGATGCCGACATTTATATGAAAATTCCCGATGGATTTGACTTTTCTCAGATGAGGGATAGTGAAAATCGCAGTTTGTATAGCATAAAACTGCATAAGTCGTTGTACGGCCTGAAGCAATTAGGCCTCATGTGGTACAACCGACTTAGTGAATTCCTTCAGAAGAAGGGATACACATTCTATAAAGCTTTCCCATGTGTGTTCACGAAGAAATCGCAAAGTGGTTTTTGCATCATATCCGTTTATGTTGATGACCTAAACATAATCGGAACATGCAAAGAGATTGAAGAAGCCAGTTCAATCTTGAAAGCTGAATTCGAAATGAAAGTCTTGGGTAAAACCAAGTACTGCCCCGGCCTGCAGATCAAGCATCTCCCAGAAGGAATTCTTATTCATCAGTCAACCTACGTGAAGAAGGTATTGGAGAGATTTCATATGGATAAATCTCATCCACTTAGCACCCCTATGGTTGTCCGATCCCTCGAAGTGGATAAGGACCCATTTAGACCAAGAGAAAATTCAGAAGAAACTCTGAGGCTAGAAGTTCCTTATCTTAGCGCTGTTGGAGCATTACTCTATCTCGCAAATTGCACTAGACCGAACATTGCATTTGCAGTTAATTTGCTTGCGAGATATAGCGCTTCTCCTACAATGAGACATTGGAATGGTGTTAAGCATGTTCTACGGTACCTCCAAGGGTCTCAAGATCTTGGACTGTTTTACCGTAAGAACCAAGATAAAACCTTGGTAGGTTATGCGGATGCTGGCTATTTGTCTGATCCCCTCAACGCCATATCCTAGACTGGTTATATTTTTCTCTGTGGTGGTATTGTGATCTCATGGAGATCGGTTAAACAAACTATGGTTACCACGTCTTCAACCCACTCAGAGATAATAGCTTTGTTTGAAGCCGCACGAGAATATATTTGGTTAAGGTCCTTGGTAAAATACATTGGTGACTCGTGTGGTATCGCCAAAGGTGATACACCTTCCACCATTATATTTGAAGACAACGAAGCTTGCATCGCACAAATGAGTAATGGGTATGTCAAGGGAAACCTGACGAAACATATTTCACCTAAGTTCTTCTACCCATACGAACTCCAGAAGAGTGGTGTGATTACCATTCAAAATGTGCAATCCAGTGACAATCTAGCAGATCTGTTCACTAAGTCCTTACCTACGTCTACTTTTGAAAAGTATGTTCGTGATATTGGGATGTGAAAGCTCAAAGTGTTGTTGTCTTCAGGGGGAGCGGTAACCCCAAAATAAATATAAAATATTTGATCTGGAAGATCGATTACATTCCTCCCTAACTTAATATTTGGCCGATACCTAGCATGTGGAGTTTTTATGATATGTTATGTCGTAATGTCCAAGGGGGAGTGTTGTAAATCTAGCAGATTTATTATACCAAATCTAGAAGATTTGATGTGGATATTATTAATGGACTTTTAACCTAATGGGCTTTAGGTTTAGACTAGATTTTTATTCTTATAAATAGATCATTGTACTCAAAATTATATACACACATATTAGTGAAACTCCTGGTTTGGTACGCCTCCAGACGTAGTCGTTCTCGATGAACTGGGTGAACAAATCTCACGTCTCTATTTTACGCTCTCGATTTACAACAAGTTTTATGCTATTACTAAGAAACAATCACTATTTTGGGATTTGCGTTCATATATTTAACAAAAATGGAGATTTGATAAATAAATATTAATGCTTAAAATATCAATTCATTTACTTGTACACACGCACCAATTACTTTATGCTTTATATGTATACCTATAATTTCGAAAAGAAAAAATTGTGGGAATAAATTTGTAATTTTCATGAAATTTGTATTTGTGTTTAGAATACAGTATATATGTATTCATGAAGCAAATTATTTGTTTAATCCTTATAAATTTTTAGATAGTGGTTAACTATTAAACCATTAAATTTGATAATATTTGTATGATATGATAATTGTTTAGTAATTTTTTGTATTAGTGGAGAATATTGTGCTTAAACAACTATAATTTTGAGTGACTCCGTTAAAATTTTGCCATATATATTTTTGGCTAATACGTCTTGGTGTTTGAGTTTTTCTTTTGTACTCGATACTTGTTTGATTTTTTTACCAACATAATACGTGCCCAAAGCCGATGGAATTATTCTTGTTGGGAAATTATATAGACTTAAGTCTTGATTAAGATGCCAAAAGGTTCCTCCTAAGTCATTTGTAAGTAAAGTATTCAGTAGAGTTAGAAGATAGTTAGTCAGTTCAAATGTTAAGGAACTGAAGTACATTTACCAATTCAAGTAGTGTATCTAATAATTGAAGAAGTCCGTTGATGAAGAAAGTCCGCTGAAGATGAAGTGATCTAAAGAAGAAGTCTAAGTCTTGAATGTTTTCTAAGTACATTCATACTAAAAATAAAACCATCAGGAGAGGACCAAGGTCCACTGATGTGAACTAACAGAGCACATTCAATGCTAAACACATTAAAAGTTATTAGTTAATCTGGTTGGAACAAGGCAAAACGAATTTCAGTGAAGCTTACAATTAATGAAGGAATAAGAAGGTTCTCTCAGTGGAGTTCCACTTTAAAGCAAGACAGACAGGATTTTGAGCAAGCAGACTGAGCGGCCCAATGAGAAGATGACACGTAGGTGTACTCTACTGACAGCCGACCTGTCACATACTGACAAGTACCAAAAGTCTTTCTCTAGCATTCTACAGAAAGTTGGTGAATAGGCATGGTCTTACAGCCGTTTCTTGACAAGACTTAAAGCTTCAAATAGAGTCGTTTGAACCAATCAGATACAAGAAGACTTACTTGAGAAGATTCAACTCCAACGAGAAAATTTTCAAAATGGTCTATAAATACAGAAGGACGTGCCCATTACTATGCACGGGAAACTTACAAGATCAAAGCAATCTCTACATACATAACTTACTAAGAAGCACTCGAAATTACCCTTATTTCCCAAGTGTTTCACATTTGTAAAGAGCATATCAAGCTTTCTGTAAATCGAGCTTAAAGTTATATCCAAACCTTAGAAAGAGATAATCCATCCTTAAGCCTTGTGCTAAACTGTAAGGATTATCTCACAACAGTTGGAACCAAACCCTACTCAAAACCCTACCCAGTTGTTAGGTTGAGAGTTAGTGTTAAGTGATGTTAGTAAGCTGATTGTTGATATCAGTCTGAAAGCTGGTTTGATTTGGGAACTAGGACATGGAATTATCCTAGTGATCAAATATCCTTAGAGAGGATTAATTTGATCAGTGCATCTTGGCACTATAACGAAAGGAATTCCAAGTGAAAGGAATTCTCCTGTTTGATCAGGACAGTGGACGTAGGAGACTATTCTCTGAACCACTTTATATCTTGTGTACTTACTTTATGCTATTTCTCTAAGTGTGTGTTGTTCAAACAAGTTTTATCAAAGCAAAATGAGTTTTTCATAAGGGCTCACTAATCCGCATCTGAAAGCTAATTAGATAGTAGTTCAACTGAAAGTCTTGAGCTTTCAGTGGAGCTGATATCTCAGTAAGCTTTCACAAGTAAATCTCAGCAGACTTCAAAGTCCACTGATAATCTATTGTCTTAAGTAACCTGATAAGTTTTAAGAGAAAAGTTTAAATTTGTAACCACAGGCGTATTCCCCCCCCATACACCCGTTTACTCGTTTCAGGACCAACAAGTGGTATCAGAGCAGTGGTTCAAAAAACCATTGTTCTAAGTATACCTTGTGCTAAAAAGGTATTTTATATTTGGTCAACTGAATTGATCTTTTGATAATCATGCTTGGATATTATGGCTGAAAATGCAGCTAGGGTAGTACCACCAGCGGAGAACAACATGGGAGTCAATCCCCTGAACCATATGTCCCATCACAAGCTTCCATAATTCTCAGTGGAAAATTTTAATTTCTGGAAGATTAGAATGAGAGCTCATCTTGCCTGTGTACATGATGAAATGTTGAGAGTCATAACTAAAGGTCCATTTATCTTTACGACTCCTAACCCTAGAAGCACAGCTAACTCTATTGCAGATCCTAGAGAAGAATGGTCCAAGGATGAATATAACTTCACTGCAGATGAGAGGAGGAGACACAACCTCAACTTCATAGCCATGAATATTCTCTACACTACTATTCCAGACTCAGTTATGGGAAGAGTGATCCATTGCCAGACTGCAAAGGAACTTTGGGACACTCTTGCTCTCATGTGTGAAGGAACTGGCAAAATCAAAGAGAGCAAGCTTTCAGTAGCGGTTAAAAAATATGAGCAGTTCACCATGGAGCCTACTGAGACCATCGATCAGCTTGATGGGAGGTTCACTGATATCATGAATGAGATAAACTCTCTAGGTGAAGTCTACACCAAAAGAGAGGTTGCCTTAAAGATCCTGAGAGGTTTAACCTCAAGATGGGATGTGTACTCTGTAATGATGCAGAATACCAAGGATTTATCCAGCATGTCTATGCAACAGGTATTCTCTGAACTCAAGGCTTATGAGTTTGATCTTAACAGGAAAAGGGCTCCTGATGAGACCTCAGCTGAGAAGGGAGTTGCCTTCAAAGCTAAGGAGACTGAGCCCAAATCCCCAAAGCCACAAAAGAGTACAAAGGTAAGAAAATCTCAAAGCTGGGCTGAGATGCAAGAGAAACTCAACCTAATGGCTAGAAGTTGGAAAAACTTAGCAGCCGGTTTGGCAAGTATAAGAGATTTTACAGGGATAACAGGAAAATGAGAAGTTATCCACAAAAAGACACCAGAGAAGGAGAGAAAAACTCCACTGAGCTGGAGAAGAAGAAAGAATATAAGAACTATACAAGAGCTGAAGGATCATCATCAAAGACTAGAGAGTCTACTGAAGAAAATGATGATGATGCCAACAGATGCTATCAGTGCAAGAAGGTTGGCATTTTCAGTACGAGTGTCCTCAACTGAGCACAAAGGAAAGGAAAGAAAGGCAAGTCAAGAGAGACGGAAGATATGGAGAGAGAAAAGCCATGGTGGCTGAGGATGTTGATGAAGATCTAGAGTCAACTGATGGACTGTTCTCTGACAGCAGTGATGATGGCATGTGCCTCATGGCAAGAGATGAACCTGAGGTACAATCTAAACCATCCATTTCTTTAGGTCACTCGCCTGAGCTCAGCTCAAAGTCAACAGAGGAACTCAATCTTCAGTTCGCTTTGGAACAATTGATGATTGATTTCTCAAGGTTGCAAGAAGCAAGTTTCTGTCTCCAAGATGAAAACAAAAATCTCTTGAGTGAAAACTCCAATTTAATTGAATCTGGGAATCAGGCAGATCTTAACTCAGCTAAATCTACCATTGAGTTGACAAAAGTGGTGGAAACCCTCAAGAGTCAAGGAAATGGCAAAGATTAACTGATAAAGGATCTCACTGAATCTAAGACAAAGTTAACTGAAGATAATTTAAAATTGGTAAGCCAAATAAAGGATTCTCTTTTAAAAATTGATGTCTTACAAAAATCTAAAGAGACCTTGTTAAAAAGGATTGATGCTCTTAACAAACCCTCTCTTGCCATAGAGGAGATCCAAAATTTTCAAATCAATCCTAATAACAAGTGTGGAATAGGCTATGTTCCAAAACCTTCAGAAGGTCCTCTAAGTATTGCTTCTTCAAGTGGCACAAAGAGAGTATTTGTTAAATCTGTAACTTTCCAACCACAGATTTTAGATAAAGGGAAAAGACCAGCTGAGGTTCAACAAAAGAAAGTTCCAACTCAGACAAAACCAATTGGAAAGGCTCAGTTGACTAATCAATCTAGAACTCAGCAGAGGTACTATCAGTCGAGGTCTTCTCATATGAAGCAATCTCAACTGAAAGCACCCAGGTATGAGCAATCCTCAAGAAATGGCCCATATAGAAAACCTATTCCTTTTGTGCCTAAAGGAAAAGGTTCTCAATACCTTTATCAACAAAGACTGAGACCAGGTGCACCCAAGCCTAAGAGGAAGAATATTAAGAATGTTCATGTTCCTTCAAAGGCTGACACCCGTAGAAAGTATACTCATAAGGCACCTAGGGAGGTAACTATCTATGTAGATGTTTATGGAAGACAAATTAGTCATACTAAAGTAATTAGAACAGTGAGGCAAATTTGGATTCCAAAAGGTACAGCTAACCTGGTAGGACCCAACACAAAATGGGTACCTAAAGCTTGATCTTGATTGCAGGGCTCAGTGGATCTCAACAGAGGAGAAGCTCTCAAATCTTCAGTTTGGTACTTGGACAGTGGATGTTCCAGGCACATGACTGGCAACAAAGAACTCCTGACGGAGTTTGTTGAGAAAGAAGGTCCACAAGTCACTTTTGGTGACAATTCACAAGGAGCCACTAGAGGTTATGGTACTTTACTTACTTAAGCACAATCTTCTGTCCATAAGTCAGTTTTGTGATAAGGGATACAGTGTTGAATTTTCATGTAACCTGTGTTTTGTCAAGAATATATCTTCACAACAGGTACTATTAACTGTGTCAAGGAAGGGAAATGTCTATCTTGTTGCACACCAAATGCATGTCTTATTGCAAAGAGCTCAATTGATACTAATTGGCTATGGCACAAGAGACTAAGTCATCTGAATTTCAAGATGATGAACACAATAGCAAGACATGGACTGGTGGAAGGAATGCCCAATGAAGTATACAACAAAGAACATATTTGCAAAGCCTGTCAAGGGGGAAAGCAAGTGAATGCATCTTTCAAAAGCAAAGTGACTACCTCTACTCACAGGTTACTTCAGCTGTTGCATATGGATCTCTTTGGTCCAGTAACCCCTGTAAGTATCAATGGGAGAAAATATACACTTGTTGTTGTTGATGACTTCTCCAGGTACACATGGGTAGTTTTCCTTGCAAGCAAGAAGGAAACACAAGTCAGGATACCAGAACTACTGAAGAAAGTTAGCAATGAAAAGAGCCTGAACATTGTAAAGATAAGGTCAGATAAGGGTACTGAATTCATTAATTCTATAATATCTGATTTCTGCAAAGAGTTAGGTATTGCCCATGAGACCTCAGCTGCAAGAACTCCTCAACAAAATGGAGTAACTGAAAGAAGAAATGGGACTCTCAAGGAGGCAGCAAGGACAATGCTAGCAGAAGCTCAAGTCCCTAAAAGATTTTGGGTTGAAGCTATTAATATTGTCTGCCATACTCAGAACAGATCCATGGTAACCAAACACCAAGGAAAAACTCCATATGAGTTATAGAATGGCAGAAAGCCACAGGTATCTTACTTTCATATCTTTGGTTGCAAGTGTTTCATTCACAACAATGGGAAAACTCAACTGAAAGCTTTTGATAGCAAAGCTGATGAAGGAATCTTCTTAGGATATTCCCAAATCAGTAGAGCTTTTAGAGTTTACAATTGTAGAAATCTTGTTGTGGAAGAAACACCTCATGTGGTCTTTGATGAATCTACTTTTGAGTCCAGGAGTAAGGAAAATGAGGAAATGATAAGCAAAAGACTAACTAGACTGAGTATCAAGTCAAAAGGCTATCCTGAGAATTGTGTTGATGCATACATCCCAATCTGGGATAACCTAAATGATCAACAATTCAAAGAGGACACTCAAAGCAAAATCATTTCTGACAGCTCAACTGAGAACTCTTCTGAACAAACAATTGAACTGATGAACACCATCCCAGTTCAAGAGGTTAGTCATGTCGATGAAGATGTGGTCACAGCTGAGACATCAAATGAGCCCATCATTCAAGGGGGAACCAATGACACTATTATTGAGAATGAGAATACCTTGAATGATGACTCTGGACCTTAACCCTCTGTTTTATTTCCTGAATTTGAATGTATTCCTGTATCTAGTGACTCAACTTCAGAAGAGTTAACCTCTACTGAAGGGCATCAGACTAGGAGAACATGGCTCTCAGATCATCCTGTTGAGCAAATCCTAGGTGATCCTACCTCGGGAGTCAAAACTAGAAGTTTTCATGGTGAAAGTACTTTGTTTTGTTGTTTCTTATCTAACCAGGAACCAGGTTCCATTGAAGAAGAACTTCAAGATTCAAACTGGATCATTGCTATGCAAGAAGAGCTCAACCAATTCACAAGGAATCAAGTGTGGGAATTGTTGGACAGACCATATCATTGCAATGTGATAGGAACCAAGTGGGTATTCAAGGATAAGAAGGATGAGAATGATGTCATAGTCAGAAACAAGGTCAGGCTAGTAGCAAAGGGCTATTCTCAAGTTGAAGGTTTTGACTATGATGAAACATTTGCCCCGGTGGCCAGATTGGAAGCAATAAGGTTATTTCTTGCATATGCTGCTCACAAGAAATTCAAGGTGTATCAAATGGATGTAAAAAGTGCTTTCTTGAATGGAGTACTCAATGAGGTAGTATATGTGGAGCAGCCCCCAGGTTTTGAAGAAAGCCACAAATTATATAGACTGAGGAAAGCTCTATATGGACTGAAACAGGCTCCAAGAGCTTGGTATGATACTTTGTCTCAGTTCCTTTTGGCTCATGGATTTATCAAAGGAAGAGTAGATAGAACTCTCTTCAGGATCACAAAAGGAGAGGACACTCTGCAGTTCAAATCTATGTGGATGATATCATCTTTGGTTCTCCAAACCAAGTCATCTGTGAAAAGTTCTCTCAACTGATGAAAGGAAAGTTTGAGATGTCAATATGGGAGAAATGAACTTCTTCCTTGGACTTCAAGTCAAGCAGTCCACTGAAGGAATCTTCATCAACCAAGCTAAATATACAAGGGAGCTGATTAACAAATTTGGATGTCAAAATAGTAAGGTTGCAAGAGTTCCACTCAACACCAACACAAAGATGGAACCTGATGAAGATGGTGAATCAGTAGACCAAACTCACTTCAGAGCAATCATTGGGTCTCTATTGTATCTCACAGTAAGCAGGCCTAATATCACATTTGCAGTTGGAATATATGCAAGGTATCAAGTAAATCCAAAGAAAAGTCATCTGGAGGCTGCTAAAAGAATTCTCAAATATCTTAAGGGTACTGTGAATATGGGATTATGGTATCCCTCAGATGAAACCTTGGAACTCACAGGATACTCAGATGCAGACTATGGAGGATGCAGAATTAATAGGAAATCAACCTCAGGCACTTGTTAATTCTTGGGAAGTAAGCTGATCTCATGGTTTTCCAAGAAACAAAATTTAGTAGCCACAAGCACTACTGAAGTTGAATATATGGCAGCTGGAAGTTGTTGTGCTCAAATCTTATGGCTAAGACAACAACTGAGAGATTACAACATCTTTGCTAATGAAGTTCATATTTTCTGTGACAAAAATAGTGCAATTGCTATTTCAGAAAATCCAGTTCTCCACACAAGATGCAAACATGTGGATATAAGGCATCATTTCATTAGAGATCATGTGGAGAAGAAGGATATCAAAATGCTCAAGATCCACACTGGTAAACAAAAGGCAGATATATTTACTAAACCCTTGGCTGAAGCAAGGTTTCAAGAATTGTCAGTGGAGCTTGGACTTCTGGACCCAGGAGAGTAAAGAAGAAGTCTTATCAAAATCTCAGAAGAGATGTTTTCGAATCAGTGGAGGTGTGACTTCGGCAGAGTCAATATTCTCAAAAGAGCTACTATTCTCAGAAGAGGTTCAAATCTCAGTCGAGGTCGATGTTCCTAACTTATGTTATTTTCAAAATCTGAGTGCCTTTCAGTTTTTAAATTAAATTCTTTTCCAAAAATGGTAATGAGTACTTACTGCGAAATTAAATCTTTGAACACTATTTTGAAAAGATTTTGACAAATGGAGCATTTAATGCGCGCTGTACAAGTCAGTTTTACCTTTTCCAGTTTTCTATCTCACGCACCTTAAAAGCCGGATGATGTGACCTTTCGGCTACCAACTCTTTTAATCCTCGCCTTCTATTTTAGGCGGTTCCTTTCTAACCGTCTAGATTTCTCAATAACTCCCCAAAAACCTTTTAACTATCCACGATCTAAACTGATTCATCCCTAGCCGTTGATCAGTCTAATAATCTCACCATTCATTCCATATATAAAAGACCCCCAAATCAGTCTCTTGAACCTTTTCGAACACTCTCAAGCCCAAACCTTACTATCTTTCTAAACCTCTCAAACACTCTCTGCGAAATCTCTCATTCTTCCAAATACTAAAAAATGACCAGAGTAAATCTCGGATTCCTCCAACAAATATAATTTTTGGTATGAACCCATTGTCATTTTCGGCAACCCAGAAATACAAACTAGACCAGAGTTCAGGCACATCAAGGAGGCCCTGGACTTGGTGAAAGAAGCCGGTTTAGAAAAATTCTTGTCTATTCATCCTCAAAATTGCTTCGATAGACAAGTATTGGAATTATCTTTAGTGTTGCCAACACTGATTCCAAAATCAAATCCTGCTTATTTTTGAAGAGGAAAAAGAAAGTGATTAAAGATGGTGCAGAAATTATAGAACTCCAGAAGGTGAGGAAGGAGATAAATCTGGAGGGAGATGATCTCAAGGAATTGTTTGGACTTCCTTCTAAAGGCCCAAATCCGGATACTTGTATCGCGGATAAGGAGGGAGATTGGGTCTACACCATTATGCACAAGAAGATAAAGTACAATCCCACAATGAATAGAAATGTGTTGTTGCCTGTCTACAACGTTCTCTGTGAGATTGTTGGGAAATGCATCCTCGAAAATCAAGGAAGTACGGAGCAAGTGAGCAAACCCAAGTTGAGGCTGATGAAGGCTATTGTAGATAGCAAGGAAAAAAGTTTCAACTGGCAACAGTTCTTCTTATGGGCGTTGAATAGGGAACACTTAAAGTTCCAGCTGGCAAGTAAGTTGAACTTTGCCACCAAAATCTCATATCTCATTGAAAATGTTGATGTTGGAGTGGACTGAAAGGAGGATTGGAAATGGAGCAACTTGAAATCTATTTTCAAGTCTGGGAAAGCGTTAGAAGGAAGGAAGCTGATCGAGAGTGTGGAAAGCCCAGAGGAGGTAGAAGATGTGGAGGAAACAAACCCCTCTGAAGGGAAGAAAACGAAGCTGAGTAGGAGGCTGGTGAAATTAAGTGACA
This sequence comes from Ballota nigra, assembly GCA_947034835.1. Classification (NCBI taxonomy): domain Eukaryota; kingdom Viridiplantae; phylum Streptophyta; class Magnoliopsida; order Lamiales; family Lamiaceae; genus Ballota; species Ballota nigra. Next base: position 22,685,055 of record OX344722.1, on the reverse strand, counting down.
AGATGGCTATGCACAAAGAAGAGGTGGCAGAAAAGGCCTCAAGAAAGAAGGAGAAAGGGGTTGCTGAGACGAAGAAGGAAGCAGCCAGACCCAAGAAAGCAAGAGTTTCAACCTCCACTGATGATTCATCATCAGGTAACCCCGATTCTTCTCCAAACATTATATCTATTGAATCTGATTCAGATGTCCCTGCCCCTACCCCCATCAAACCCAAAATCAAGCCTCGCACCCCAGTAAAAACCAAACGCATATCCAACATCTCCAAAACCCCCATTGAAGGCTCTCAACAGCCTGAAAGTGGCTCCCCAAAAGACACCCCATCTGAGGCATTTGCTGAGGCATACTCAAACCCACCTGAACCCACCCCCTCAACCCCCACTGATCAAACCTCCACTGATCAAACCCCATCTGAACCAAACACATCTGAGCCCAACCCTCCTAAACACCAACCCTCTCACTTAGAAACCATCCCTGAGGAGCCCTCAGAACCCAGTTCCCCCACCCTTTCTCTTCCATCAGATGATGAAGAAAAGTATTCCTTCTTGGATACTCTTAAGGATGAAGTAGCTTACTCACTGGAAACCAAATATCCAGAGCTAGATGGGTACCCTACCCTGAAGGCTATATTCTTAAGAGTAAGGCTACTTGTCCAATTGAAGGACCGGAGGCTGGCGGAGATCCTATTAGCAGTTAGTGGATAAAAGGCGGAGGAGTGGAAGAAGGAGGAGAAGGAAGTCTTGGACTTCACTGGGATGACCAAAACCAGGCTACTTTGCGATGAAAAGATCTTTCAAAATCTGGTAATGGAGAGGATAGCTGAGATGGAGAAGGGTACAGAGGTGGAGAAGGTGTCTGAGGTGGAACAAGTGGCTGAGACAGTAAAGGTGGTAGAAGAAGAAGGAGAAAAGAAGAAGATATAGGAGGCAGAGAAAGTGGAAGAAACAGAGAAAGAAAAAGAGAAGGAGGAGGAGGAGCCCCAACTGGAGAAAGGTACTTCACCACAGCCAGGTGGTGGTAACGTAGCCAAGGATGTATCCACGGCAAGGGATACCGAGGCTCAAAACTTGCCAAAGGGTAGCTCAGTAGAGGAGTCTACTGAAGCTCCCCCACAACAGCCCTCAGTGGTGACTGTAGAGTCAGCTGAGGTGACTAGACTGAAGTAGTTGAAAAGGAAATAGAGAAAGAAAAAGAGGTGGAAATCACTAAAGTTGTGAGTGGAGAGATAAAAGCAATCATCCCTGTAAAGGGTGAATTGGCTAAAAAAATTGAAGTTAAAAATGAGAGAGTAAGTGAGAGTGAGAAGAGAGAGGAGGGAGCACAAATGGAGTTAGATGAACATGCTGGGATAGGTTGTAAGATTGGGGGGGAAGGTGCTAACATTTTGTCTGATGTAGGAAAACCATCTGTGGAAGTACCCCAAGTCAATCTCCATCTAAGTCCTCTGAGGAATGCTGTTCACAACATTGAAGATGTAAATCTTCCATCCCTCCAAGCTCAACTGAGAGAAGTCCAAGAAAGTATGCAAGAAGAAGTGGACGAGATGGCCATTCTCTCAGACCATATCGATGAGCTTATGGAGTCAACCACCTCATCTCTCCAGAATCTAACACTCAAGGTGGAAGCTCTCAGCAAATGGTCATCGACGTAGTTGAAGGCCAAAGTGTCCTGGTAATTGAAGCTCTCAAGAAGATGGAAAAGAAAGAAGAGGAGGCAAGAGCTAAATTTCTTGAAGACTCAGTGGAGAATGTTTCCACCAACCTAAAGTCCTCTGTAGAGGCTTTCTCAACGGACCTAATAGGGAATGTTGAAGGGTTGTGGAACAAGAAGCTGACTGAGTTTGAGGCAAAGCATGAAGAGCTGGCAGCTAGCCTGAAGGATGTCTTGAAGAAGGCTGCTGAGGACTTCCCAACTCAAGAGAAGACAAATGTGCTTATTGATGAGAAACTTGCACAATTTGTCAACTTTGGACAAAATGTTGGTGCCACTTTGGAGAGAATTGAAGAAGAAGTTGATCACTGCTCAACCCAACTCAGGGCACTTGAACATGACCAGATGAGGCTAACCATCACTGTTACAAAGTGTATGATTAATGCCGAAAAGAGGGAAGAGTTAGTGTCAGGGAAGCAGATGAAGTTGGACCCCAATAATCAGATGGAGTTAATTCTTGAGACTGATGATTTTGCAAAGAGTCAGCAAATCAAGAATACCATGAAAAAGGTAACTAAGGAGGCTCAGAAGTCAGCTGATGAGAATAGCAAGGGAGTCAAAGGCAAGGAAGTTCAAGAAGAAAGGGACTTAACAAAGTTCAAAGAAGCTGCTGAGAAAGAGAAGAGAGAAAGAGCTGCTCAGAAGGGGGAATCCACAAAGAGGAAAGCCGCTAAAGTTCTCTCAGTGGAGGTGACAAAGAGAACAAGATCCTCAGGGAGGTTGGCTGCAAAGTCAACAGACTCAGTAGAGGTACTTCCAATTCTCAACCCTGAACCTATCTCTTCTAAAATTCCCAAGTCTGCCCCTACAAGGGTCACTGAGCTCACGGAGTTAATCAAAGAGGCTGGAGGCATGAACGAGAGAGCTCAGAGACTATTTGCTCAACAACTAGAAAGGAGAGATAAGGCTGTTGGAAAGATAGAGTCCATTGCAGAGTTAGCTGAAAGGAAGAGGAAAGAGAGGCTGACTACTTTTGACAAGACCACTTCCAAGAAATTCAGGAATGGCTATCAAAGATGGGCTGCTAAGCTGAAGAAGGATAAGTTGGCATTTTCAAAGGCCAAATTCCCCCATCTTGATACTTGGGTTCCCAAGAAGCTGAATGATGCTTGGGAAACTGCCAAGAGGGAATTTGTGTATTCATACTATGTCAGTGGAGAGTTGGGTAAAGAGAATGCTCAAGATTTATTCAATGACTGACTTTTTGAGTCCTACCCAAAACTCTACCCAGATATTAATGAGGCCTGGAATGACAAGTTTTCAGAACACGCCTTGAAAGCTCCTGGACCAATTATCTACTGGCCTCCAACAGATGCAACTGGCGCAGTTGACAGAGAGCGGATCACTGATGAATGGGTGTCCCTTTGTGAGCATTTGGGACTCAGGGGACATACAAAGGAAGTTATGGAAATGAAGAATGAACTAAAGATCAGAGTCTTCAAGCAGTATGGACTGGAGCCATTATTTGAATCTATTTGAGGTGGTGAAGTATTTTCTGGGCATTTGTTTATAAGTCCCAGCTGATTTTGTGTTTTGAATCCTTGACAGTAGACTTTTTGTACTTGTACTTATTCTGTTCTATGAAGAAATGAAACTCTACTATTTTTAATGTCCAAGATAATATCTCATTATCATTTAGGCTTATGTACTTGAATGTTTTTACTTACAAAAATCCTTCAAAATTTATGTCAATTGTTTAACCTCATCTGAAAGAGAATATGTAATAAGATAGGTTTCGGCATAATAAAAAAGGGGGAAATTGTATAGACTTAAGTTTTGATTAAGATGCCAAAAGGTTCCTCCTAAGTCATTTGTAAGTAAAGTATTCAGTAGAGTTAGAAGATAGTTAGCCAGTTCAAATGTTAAGGAACTGAAGTACATTTACCAATTCAATAAGTGTATCTAATAATTGAAGAAGTCCGCTGATGAAGAAAGTCTGCTGAAGATGAAGTGATCTGAAGAAGAAGTCTAAGTCTTGAATGTTTTCTAAGTACATTCACACTAAGACTAAAACCATCAAAAGAGGACCAAGGTCCACTGATGTGAACTAACAAAGCACATTCAATGCTAAACACATTAAAAGTTGTTAGTTAATCTGGTTGGAACAAGGCAAAATGAATTTCAGTGAAGCTTACAATTAATGAAGGAATAAGAAGGTTCTCTCAGTGGAGTTCCACCTTAAAGCAAGACAGGATTCTGAGCAAGCAGACTGAGCGACCCAATGAGAAGATGACACATAGGTGTACTCTACTGACAGCCGACATGTCACATACTGACAAGTACCAAAAGTCTTTCTCTAGCATTCTACAGAAAGTTGGTGAACAGGCATGGTCTTACAGCCGTTTCTTAACAAGACTTAAAGCTTCAAATAGAGTCTTTGAATTAATCAGATACAAGAAGACTTACTTGAGAAGATTCAACTCCAACGGGAAGATTTTCAAAATGGTCTATAAATACAGAAGGACGTGCCCATTACTATGCACGGGAAACTTACAAGATCAAAGCAATCTCTACATACATAACTTACTACGAAGCACTCAAAATTACCCTTGTTTCCCAAGTGTTTCACATTTGTAGAGAGCATATCAAGCCTTCTGTAAATCGAGCTTAAAGTTATATCCAAACCTTAGAAAGAGATAATCCATCCTTAAGCCTTGTGCTAGACAGTAAGGATTATCTCACAACAGTTGTAACCAAACCCTACTCAAAACCCTACCCAATTGTTAGGTTGAGAGTTAGTTTTAAGTGGTGTTAGTAAGCTGATTGTTGATATCAGTCTGAAAGCTGGTTTGTTTTGGGAACTAGGACCTGAAATTATCCTAGTGATCAAATATCCTTAGAGAGAATTAATTTGATCAGTGCACCTTGGCACTATAACACAAGAAATTCCAAGTGAAAGGAATTCTCCTGTTTGATCAGGACAGTGGACGTAGGAGACTATTCTCTGAACCACTTTATATCTTGTGTACTTAATTTATGTTATTTCTCTAAGTGTGTGTTGTTCAAACAAGTTTTATCAAAGCAAAATGAGGTTTTCATAAGGGCTCACTAATCCGCATCTGAAAGCTAATTAAATAGTAGTTCAACTGAAAGTCTTGAGCTTTCAGTGGAGCTGATATCTCAGTAAGCTTTCACAAGTAAATCTCAGCAGACTTCAAAGTCCACTGACGATCTACTGTCTTAAGTAACCTGATAAGTTTTAAGAGAAAAGTTTAAATCTGTAACCACGGGTGTATTCCCCCCCCCCCCCCATACACCTGTTTACTCGTTTCGGGACCAACAGTTCTCACTTATGAATCGAGGAAACAAACATTTAGGAACTCTTACCTAGGGTTTTGCTCTGGTAAAGTGGTTTAATCCCTTTTAAATTTCAATATTTAGAACCACTTGTCGCGGAATAGGCTTGGGAATTATTTGTTGTAGAGATTAGAATTTATGTGAAAATCCTTGTGTACCTATTATTATCTTTGTTGTTAATTTAAATCACTCAAACAATGCCCAAAATTTTCATATACAGGTTTGCCTGAAGCAAACATGGGCATTGACTAAAATTTGAACTTGAATAATTATTCCTACTTGTATAACTATTTGTGTGAATTAAATTTATATCATTAGTTATAGTCTGCATATATTGACTGGGTAGGCGGCACCCAGTATTTATCGGACTGTAAATCATGTTTGGGTAGACGACACCCAATATTTGCTCTTTTGTGATTGTGCATGTTCAAATAAATTAAATCCTTTTTCTCCTTTGTTAATAAAAATTCAAATCGTATGTCTTACCATGTCCATTTAAACGTAATGAAAATGCTTAATATTACTAAGAGATAATTTACTGAGTTTGCTCTAGATGATAATAACTACGTGACATGAGTCATAGATGTTGAGATTCATCTAGCCTTATCCTAATTAAGCGAAATTATTATCCATGGTCCCAAATCTACTGATGCCTAGAATGCAAAAGCGTTGATTTATCTCAGGTGCCACCTAAACCAGGACTTGAAATATGAATACCTTACTGAGATGGACCCTAGCAATTTATGGACATCCCTGAAGGATTGTTTCCATCAACAAAATGATATAATCCCCCCCTCGGGCACAATACAATTGGTTGAACCTTCGTTTTCAAGATTTAAATCTATAACGGATTATAATTCTACCTTGCATCGTATTGTATCTCAGTTAAAATTATGCCAACAGTAAATTACTGAGGTTGAGTTGATACAGAAAATCTTATCAACATTCAATGTTAGTAACCTTGTACTCCAGCAGCAGTACACCTCTCACTTAGAGCTAATTTATGCACTTTTAGTGGCAGAAAAACACAACCAACTCCTGATGAAATATCACAATGCTAGATTGGTTGGCTCACAAGCAGTGCCCGAAGCACATGCTGTAGCTCAAGGGAGCCTGAGTGGGCGTAAGCGTGGAAGGAAGGAAATCCGCAACTCCAAGCATTTGGTTGAGGCTTATCGAAATATACAAAAGGACAACAAGGACAAGGTCCCTCAGGGTGAATCTTACCATGCCAGTCTGCCTGAAGCAAATTTTAACATAGACAACGATGATCTTTTGAGCTTAGAGATCAAAGATTTTGGAGACAAAGAGTGATCTACATAATTGGACATTATTAGTATCCTGACTTGGGCATTGAGATTTGTCTTACTTCATTTGGGACAAATGTAATAATATTTTGACTCTATCTTTGTCCAGAAGGCAGATGCACTGATTAAATTCTCTGATACCATCTCAATAAGATATCAATTATTTATGGAAAATCCCTGAAGGATTATATTCATCAACAAAGACGAATATCTTATTGAAAAGAAATAGTTGTTTATAAAAATCTCTGAAGGATTATATCTTCGACAAAAATTAATAAAATCGATAGATGAAAATTATGGTTGATGCCAAATAATTGTTGAGGTGGTCGAAGATTGAGAATTCCCCAAGCGAATCTCAGCATACCAGTTTGCCTTAAGCAAATATGGACATTGTCAATGATATGACATTAAAGCCTTTGAGTTGTCAGGATACATAGTGTCATTATTTTGTGATTTTTATGCATGTTATGACTATATGAATTGTCATAATTAATATTTGTGAAAAATTACATCTCAATTATCGGATGTCTCTAACAACTCCAGCAGAGTTACTGAATCATATATAAAGAAAATCCCCGGTTATAGTTGATGTCCCTGAAGGATAAAATATTACATGCTAATGAATCTATATCACGCTTGAATCAATTAGATTAGGACATTTTCCTCTGGCATAATGGATACAAATTGTGATTTATGTCTGGTAGATAGCGCCACCACACACACAATCCTAAGAGATAGGAATTATTTTCATGACTTGGTAGAAAGAAAATGGAGTGTAACTACGATAGCCAATGAAAATATTATGATAGTGGGCTCCAGAAGAGCCTCTGTCATCCTCCCCATAGGTACTGAACACATAATTGACAATGCTTTATTGTATCCACAATCAAAGTGTACCCTTCTCAATTTTAATAGTTATCACAATGAAATTGAAACTGAGAACAATAACGAATACCTTTTGATGACTGACTCTTGAGGTAGCCATAAACAAGTTATCGAAAAACTTATCTCCCTCTCTTACATCCGGCCCTCTAACCTTCATATAGTCATGAGTGTGAAATTTCATGACCCAAAATTATTTAAATTATGGCATCAGCGATTAGGTCATCCAGGACAAACAATGATACATAGGATTCTATCAAATTCCACCGGTCATAATATATCGAATAATAGAATCCCACCTGCTGATGAATTTATCTGTGATGCATGTTCAAAGGGTAAGTTAATAATGCGGCCGTCGCGCACTAAGGTGGAACTTGAATCTCCAGTTTTCCTTGAACATATTCATGGAGATATTTGTGGACCGATTCACCTAGCATTAGGATCTATCACGCTCCAATTTTCATAATAGTAAATTTTCTAAAAATACGTGATTATTTAAAATTAAGAGGTGTGAACGGAAAATTGGAAATAAAAATTTACTTGATAAACAACGGAAGGCCTAAATATTAATTAACATCTTAAAAGTAATTTAATTTTAAAATAAAATTATTTAACTGCAGCGGAAGACTTAAAATTTTCTTAGCATCCTCGAAGGAAATTTAAATAACAATATCATTCATGTCAAAATATAATCATTTCGTGAAAAGTTTTACTATCAAACAACTTGGGTTATAAATAAAATAATTTGCATGGTATTTAATTAATAAATAAAAATTGAATTGCATCCACCGCCTCTCCCCGCCATCAGCTCTTTGATCTGAAAAATGTTAATGAGATTGGGGTGAGCAAACAACTAGCTCAGTGGGGCTCCCTTTGTCACAGTTAAATATCACATACAAGTAAAATCATCAACTCACATAACATGCATACTCAATACTTGTTCCAAGGCTAAACCAAGGATGCGTTGGCTATACCAACGATGTGCTGGCTAAACCAACGATGCGTGGTTTCCCACGAATAAACATGCGTTAACGAATGACTTAAAAAGCCACAACATGCGTCAACGAAATTTCAGTAAAATCATAAGCATACAATGTAGCAAGTAACAATTTCAATCGCATGAACATTTAAAAGTGACAAAGCATTCAATCAATAATATAAGAAAAACCCCACCTGAAATTTAAGTCATGGATGCAAATAAATGCAAATGAAAAATATTTATCCTCGTAACCAGGTGTGGAAAACTTTCGCAGTGAAGGAAGGAGTATGTGTTTTGATGTTTTATTTTTAAGGAGAAAAATAAGAGTTAATATGGAGAGAAGATACATATTTTTTTTCGGTAGTTTCATTTTAATGAGAATATTGGCGCATAAATAGAGACGAGGAAAAGGTTTTTAGTTGAGAAATCCATGGGATAAGAATTATAATAAATCTCTCACTTTTGACGTGTGATTTCATTTTGAAAACATAAAGAGAATTTGATGACTTGTATATGAGATATCTTTGGGGACGAATTGCTTTGCAGAAAAAAAACGTGTAAATTAAGTTCGCTTATGCATATTAAATTTCAGTATTTATTTCATAATATGTATATATATAATATTAAAAATATAATTTATAGAAGTTAGTTGAGAAAATATCGGCAACAAATTTGAGGATGTGAAGTTGTGTTTTTTTTTTTAATGAACTTTGAATGTCATTAATAACGGAAGAGGAACTTTTGGGGAGAAAATTAAGGGATTGTGTTTTATCTACAAAATGAAACGTGGGTTTTTTAGATACATTTTTGAACTAATAATTAAAACAATTAATATTAGAAAATCAAGACTTTCGTATAATTATATAAAATAAGTATCTCATATTTATCCAAACATTAATATACATATTTTTAATATAAAATAAGTATCTCATATTTATCCAAACATATATATATATATATATATATATATATTTATATAATACGCATTTTAATAAAATCTTAGGGATAAAAGTAATCTTTGTACATGAAATTTTTTATAAAAGAAATTGCATAAGTTGAATATATAATTTTAAAACAACCAATTTGAGAATTTTGTCTACTTAAACAATGTATGTTTTGTATATGTTCATGGAAAAATAATGATTTCATGTAGTAAATTTGTAAAAATATCCATATAATGAATTTGTAAATTTCCATGTAACTAATGTCCTTGCAACTTGAAATATCATGTTACATGTACTTGGTAAAATGACAGTAACATAGTCTCATCTTGTCTTGTAAGATGAAATAAATTTCACAATGTATGCACCTCGAAATAATTAATTAGAAAATTAGGGGTGTCACAGGATCATTTCGGTATTTCATGGTCTTAATTGATGTCTCCACTCGGTGGACTTATGCCTATTTACTTTCCACCCACAATCAAGTCTTTGCCAAGCTTATTGCAAAAACTATTGAGCTTCGAGCTCAGTTCCCAAATTATCCAATAAAATCAATTCGTATGGATAATGCTGTTGAGTTTACCTCAAAAGCCTTTGTTAATTACTGTATGGCACTGGGAATTAAAGTGCAGCATTCGGTCCTTTACGTCCACACCCAAAATGGTCTAGCCAAGACGCTAATAAAACGTATCAAATTAATCGCTAGACCATTACTGATGAACTCAAACTTACCCACCTCATGTTGGGGGCATGTAGTCCTACATGTATCACATCTGATACAAATCCGTTCAACTGCATATAATGATCATTTCCCTCTACATCTAGTGCGTGGGAAAGAAACTAATGTTTTCCATCTGCGTATATTTGGATGTGCGGTGTATTTTCCAATAACATTGCCGAAGCATACCTTTATGGGACCACAAAGGAAGCTAGATATATACGTTGGATTTGACTCTCATCTATCTTGAGATACCTAGAACCTTTGTCCGGGGATCAATTAAGGGTCTGGTTCGCTGATTGCACATTTGATGAAGATCACTTCCCGGCATTAGGGGGAGATCTGAATTCAAATTAAATGAATAATGGGACCTTACGTGGAACGTAAGAGATCTTCAGTATCTAGATCCACGCACTAGTCAACCTGAACTGAAAGTTCAGAAGATCATTAACTTGTAACATTTAGCAAACAATATGCCAGATGCGTTTACTGGCCATAGAGGTGTGACTAAATCGCATATACCTGCTGTAAATGCACCCCAAATGGTAGAGGTCCCAATGAAAATAAGTATGCATGCCCCCACATGCCAGAAGCGTAACGGACCTATAAAAGATACAAACACACCTAGAATGAAAGCTAGCAAAACTGGTCAGTCAAACTTGAAATATTCAGAAGAGATTCATCCAGAAGACTTAAAATCTCCAAAATAGATCCGTCAAGAAGACGAGTGTCCTAGTAGTGAAGCCCCGTACCCAAAATATTCAACGCACTAGGACTGTGAAACGATCAGACCTAGATACACTGGAAAATGAAGAAGGTTTGGTTGATATAAATGTTGAAGTCTCTATGAATTTCATAGACACAGGAAAAACTTATAATAGAAATATTACTATCATCGACGACACTTTTGCAGTGACAATTGCTCTTTCCGATATAAATAACAATCTGAATCCAGAATAAAAATCAATAGCTGAGTGCCGGAAGCGCTCAGGCTTGGTGAAATGGAAATAGGCAATTGAAGCAGAGCTCGCCTCGCTAAATGAAAGAAAATTATTTGGCTCTATTGTTCATACATCCACGCGTGCTATCCCTATAGGATATAAATGGATTTTTATATAAAAATGAAATGAGAACAATATTGTGGAGAGATACAAAGTGAGGCTAGTAGCTCAAGGGTTTTCGTAGAGACCCGGTATTGATTTCGATCAAACCTATTCTCCTATAATGAATAGTAATGTTCTGTTACTTGATATCTTTAGCAGTTAAATTAAATCTCCAGATGAGATTGATGGACGTTGTAACCGCATATTTATACGGATCACTAGATGCCGACATCTATATAAAAATTCCTGATGGATTTAAGAATCCCCAGATGAGGAATGATGAAAATCGCAGTATGTATAGCATAAAACTGTAGAAGTCGTTGTACGGCCTAAAACAATCAGGTCGAATGTGGAACAGCCGACTTAGTGAATTCCTTCTTCAATACAAACAATATAACTTTCTCTTGCGTATTTATAAAGAAATCACAAAGTGGTTTTTGCATCATATTCGTATATGTTGACGATCTAAACATGATCGGAACATGCAAAGAGATTGAAGAAGTCAGTTCAATCTTAAAAGCTAAATTTGAAATGAAAATTTTGGGCAAAACCAAGTATTACCTCGGCCTGCAATTCGAGCATCTCCCTAAAGGAATCCTTTTACACCAGTCAACCTACGTGAAAAAGGTATTGGAGAGATTTCACATGGATAAATTTTATTCAATCACCATCTGCTGAGAGTCTTCAACTTTAAGAGTGAGATTTTGAAGTGATGTTGTTGTGGATTCCATGAGTTCATCAACATGGTCTGAGAGGATGACCATCTCATCTACTTCTTCTTGTACAATCTCCTGGACATCCCTCAGTTGTGCTTGAAGAGCAGGAAGCTTGTCAGCTTGAATGGAGTTAATAGCATCACTCAAGGGAGTTAGGTTGACCTCTACTGGGGGAATCTCAACAGTTTGAGTAACTGCATGGCAAATAAGGTTAGCTTTATCTCCCTCAGCCTCACAACCTAAGTCTCCTGATGCTTCTACCTCCATAGGAACTCCCTCCTCCTCACTCCTCTCTCTTTTCTCACTTTCACTCTCTTTTTCTACTATATTTTTTTCAGCCAATTCACCCTTTACAGGGATGATTGCTCTAATCTCTCCACTTTTAACTCCTGTGATTTCCACCTCAGTTTCTTTTTCATTAGTCTTTTCAACTCCACCAGTACCAGACACCTCAGTTGACTCCTTAGCCACCACGGAGGGCTGTTGTGGGAGAACTTCAGTAGACACCTCTACTGAGCTCTCCTGTGGTAAATTTTGTGCCTCAGTATCCCTTGCCATGGATACATCCTTGGCTGCTTCAACATCACCTTGCTTAGGTGAAGCACCTCCTCCTTGTGCACCTTCTACCTCCTTTTCCTTCTCCTTCTCTTCAACACTTGCCTCAAGATTGCTCAATTTCAGCTCCTCCTTCAGCTACAGTCTCAGCTGGCTTCTCTGTCTCACATCCAACAACCTTCTCCACCTCCACTTCCTTCCTGGCCTCAACTATCTTCTCCATAACCAGACTCTCAAAGATCTTCTCATCACAGAGAAGTCTGGTTTTGGTCATATTTGCAAACTGCATCACTTCCACCTCCTCCTTCTTCCAATCCTCTGCATTGCTCCTCTGACAGCCAAAAGAATTTCTCCAAGTCTTCTATCTTTGAGCTGGACAAGGAGTCTCAGTCTCAAGAACATGGCTTTGAGGGTGGGAAAGCCATCAAGCTCAGGGTATTTGGACTCCAAAGAGTAGGCTACCTTATCCTTGAGAGCATCTAGGAATGAGTACTCTTCTTCATCGTCTGAAGGAAGGGAAGGGGTAGGGGATCTGCTGTCTGTTGGCTCCTCTGGGATAGACTCCAGGTGAGTTGTGTGTGATTCAGGAAGGTTTGCTTTAGATGAGGTTTGGGTTTGGGTATCAGTGGAGGTAGTATTTTGTTCAGTGGGGGTTGAGGGTAGGGGTTCAGTAGGGGTTGAGGGAATGGGTTCAGTAGGGTTTGAGATGGGTTCAGTGGGGGTTGTTTGGGATCCACTTTCTGGCTATTGAGAGCCTTCAGTGGGGGTTTTAGTTATTGTGGAGATGTGTTTGGTTTTGGCAGGGGTGCGTGGTTTAGTTTTGGGTTTGATGGGGGTAGGTGCAGGGACATCTGAGTCAGACTCAGTTGAGATAATGTTGGGAGAAGAGTCAGGGTTACCTGATGAAGATTCATCAGTAGAGTTGGAGACTCTGACTTTCTTAGAGGCACTCTCCTTCTCAGCCTCAGTAGACCTCTTCTTCTCCTTCTTAGAAGCTTTCTCTGCCTCTGCTTCCTTGTGCTGGGCCATCTTATCGCTCAATTTAACCAGCCTTCTCTTCAGCTTGGTTTTCTTCCCTTCAGTAGGGTCAGCTTCTTCTTCCTCAACTGCCTCTGGGCTCTCCTCAGCAGGCTTGATCATTCTTGTCTCCAGAGCCTTTCCAGACTTAAATAAGGCTTTAAGATTACTCCACTTCCTGTCTGGAATCCAGTCCACTCCCAAATCTACATTCTCTATCAAGTAGGAGATTTTTGTTGCAAAATTTAGCTTACTTGATAGTTGGGGAGTTTTGTCAGGTTGGAGCTTTGAGTGCTCTTTATTCAACGCCCTCAGAAAGAATTTTTGCCAGTTGTATGTCTTCTCCTTACTTTCCAGAATCGCCTTTATCATTCTGAGCTTGGGCTTGCTCACCTGCTCCGTGCTTCCCTGGTTTCCCAGTATACATTTTCAAACAACTTCACAGAGAACGTTGTATACCGGCATGAGCATGTTTCTGTTCATTATTGGACTGTATTTCACCTTTCTTTGCATAATGGAATTGACTCATTCTTCCTCTTCGTCCGCAATACAAGTATCTGGATTTGGACCTTCAGAGGGGAGATTGAACAGCTCCTGCAAGTCATCTCCACTGATGCGGATCTCCTTTCTGATCTTCTGGTGTTCAACAATTTCCATGTCGTCCCTCATCACCTTCTTCTTTCTTTGTAGTATGAGATGAGACCTGATTCTTGAATCAGAGTTAGATATATGACAGAAAAACTCAAGAACCTGCCTGTCAAAGCAGTTCTTAGGATGAACAGTTAAAAACTTCTCTAACCTAGCAGTTTTAATCATATCTAGGGCTTCTTTGATGTGAGCAAATTCTGGTTTGGATTTTATCTCAGGGTTATCAAAAACCACAATGGGTTCATACCAGAAATTCTCCTTATTGGTAAGGAAACTTAGATTTAATTTTGCCATTTGAAGGATAGGGTTTGAGAGAAAATTTGCAGAGTGTATATGGATAGATAGAATGGAGTTTTGCTTGTGAGTGATTTTGAAAAGGGTTACAAGCGTAAGTTTGGGGTTTTCATATGAGTAATGAACGGTGAGATTGATCAGAAAAATTAACGTCTGAGATTAATTTGGTTTGAGATCGTGGATAGTCCAAGAGGTTAGTGGGGAGTTTTTAAGAGATCATGATGGTTAGAAAAGAACCGCCTAAAATGAAAGGTTTGGATTGAAAGGGTTGGTAGTCGGAAGGTCACATCATCCGGGTTTTAAGGCGCGTGAGATAGGTAACTGTAAAAGTGAACCTGACTTGTACAACGCGCATTAAATGCTTGCCATACCAAAATCTCTTCGAAAAAGTGTAAGAAATATTTAATTTTCAGAAAGCACTCATTAGTAATTCTATTGAAACCAGATATATATTAAAAACTAAGAGGCTTTAGATTTGGAAAAAACATAAGTATAAACTTTTGACCTCCACTGAGGTTCGACCTCGTCTGATAATCAGGGCTCTTCTGAGATGAGGGGCTTCTTCTGAGAAAGATCCTCTTCTGAATATGTACCTCCACTGAGTTGAAGGTAACTCTTCTGAGATTAAATCCTTCCTTTACTCTCCTGGATCTAGGAGTCCAAGCTCTACTGACAACTCTTGAAACCTTGCTTCAGCCAGAGGTTTAGTGAAGATATCTGCCTTCTGCTTGTCAGTGTGGATTTTGAGCATTTTGATGTCCTTCTTCTCCACATGATCCCTGATGAAATGATGCCTTATATCCACATGTTTGCATCTTGTGTGGAGAACTGGATTTTCTGAAATAGCAATTACACTATTGTTGTCACAGAAAATAGGCACTTCATTGGCAAAGATATTGTAATCTCTCAGTTGTTGTCTTAGCCAAAGAATTTGAGCACAACAACTTCCAGCTGCCATATACTCAGCTTCAGTAGTGCTTGTGGCTACTGAGTTTTGTTTCTTGGAGAACCAAGAAATCAGCTTACTTCCCAAGAATTGACAAGTGCCTGAGGTTGATTTCTTGTCAATTCTACATCCTCCATAGTCAGCATCTGAGTATCCTATGAGTTCCAGATTGTCATCTAATGGATACCACAATCCCATATTCACAGTACCCTTAAGGTATTTGAGAATCCTTTTAGCAGCTTCCAGATGATTTTTCTTGGGATTGGCTTGATATCTTGCACAAATCCCAACTGCAAAAGTGATATCAGGCCTGCTTGCTGTGAGATACAGTAGAGATCCAATAATAGCTCTGTAGTGAGTCTGGTCTACTGATTCACCATCTTCATCTGGTTCCATCTTGGTGTTGGTGTTGAGTGGAACTCTTGCTACTTTGTTGGTCTGGCAACCAAATTTGTTGATCAGCTCCCTTGTATATTTGGCTTGATTGATGAAGATTCCTTCAGGGGACTGCTTAACTTGAAGTCCTAAGAAGAAGTTCATTTCTCCCATCATTGACATTTCAAATTTTCCCTTCATCAGTTGAGAGAACTTTTCACAGAGGACTTGGTTGAGACAACCAAAAATGATATCATCCACATAGATTTGTACAAGCAAAGTGTCCTCTCCTTTTGTGATCCTGAATAGAGTTATATCACCTCTTACTTTGATGAAGCCATGATCCAAAAGAAATTGTGATAAAGTATCATACCAAGCTCTTGGAGCCTGTTTCAGTCCATATAGAGCTTTTCTCAGTCTATATACTTTGTGACTTTCTTCAAAACCTGGGGGTTGCTCCACATAGACTTCTTCATTGAGTACTTCATTCAAGAAGGCACTTTTAACATCCATCTGGTACACCTTGAATTTCTTGTGAGCAGCATATGCAAGAAATAACCTTATTGCCTCCAATCTGGCTACTGGGGCAAATGTTTCATCATAGTCAAATCCTTCAACTTGAGAATAGCCCTTGGCAACAAGTCTGGCTTTGTTTCTGACTATGATATCATTTTCATCCTTCTTGTTCTTGAATACCCACTTGGTTCCTATCACATTGCAGTGATATGGTCTGTCCACCAACTCCCAAATTCCTTGTGAACTGGTTGAGCTCTTCTTGCATGGAAATGATCCAGTTGGAATCTTGAAGTGCTTCTGCTATGGAACTTGGTTCCTGGTTTGATAAGAAACAACAAAACAAAGCACTTTCTCCATGAAAACTTCTAGTTTTGACTCCTGAGGAAGGATCACCTAGGATTTGCTCAACAGGGTGATCTGAGAGCCATGTTCTCCTAGGCTGATGCCCTTCAGTAGAGTTTAACTCTTCTGAAGTTGAGTCACTAGATATAGGAATAAAATCAAATTCAGGAAATAAAACAGAGGGTTGAAGTCCTGAGTCATCATTCAAGGTATTCTCATTCTCAATGGTAATCTCATTGGTTCCCCCTTGAATGATGGGTTCAGTGGATGTCTCAGCTGTGACCACATCTTCATTGACATTACTTACCTCTTGAACTGGGATAGTGTTCATCAGTTCAGTTGCTTGTTCAGGAGAGCTCTCAGGTGAGCTTTGAGAGGTGGTTTGACATTGGGTGACCTCCTTGAGTTGTTGATCTTCTAAATTGTCCCAGGTTGGGATGTATGTATCAACACAATTCTCAGGATAGCCTTTAGACTTGATACTCAGTCTAGTAAGTCTTTTGCTTATTACCTCCTCATTCTCCTTACTCCTGGACTCAAAAGTAGATTCATCAAAGACCACATGAGGTGTTTCTTCCACAATAAGAGTTCTACAGTTGTAAACTCTGAAAGCTCTACTGATTTGGGAATATCCTAAGAAAATTCCTTCATCAGCTTTGCTATCAAAAGCTTTCAGTTGAGTTTTCCCATTGTTGTGAATGAAACACTTGCAACCAAAAATATGAAAGTAAGATACCTGTGGTTTTCTGCCATTCCATAATTCATATGGAGTTTTTTCTTGATGTTTGGTTACCATGGATCTATTTTGAGTGTGGCAGGCAGTGTTGATAGCTTCAGCCCAAAATCTTTTAGGAACTTGAGCTTCTGCAAGCATTGTCCTTGCTGCCTCCTTGAGAGTTCTATTTCTTCTTTCAGCTACTCCATTTCGTTGTGGAGTTCTTGCAGCTGATGTCTCATGTGCAATACCTAATTCTTTGCAATAATCAGATATAATAGAATTAATGAATTCAGTGCCATTATCTGATCTTATCTTTACAATGTTCAGGCTCTTTTCATTGCTAACTTTCTTCAGGAGCTCTGGCACCCTCAGTTGAGTCTCCTTTTTGCTTGCTAGGAATATCACCCATGTGTACCTGGAGAAATCATCAACAACAACAAGTGTATATTTTCTCCCATTGATACTCACAGGGGTTACTGGACCAAAGAGATCCATATGTAACAGTTGAAGTATTCTGTCAGTAGAGGTTGCAACTTTGCTTTTGAAGGATGCTTTCACTTGTTTTCCCTCCTGACAGGCTTTGCAGATATGTTCTTTGTTGTATACTTCATTTGGCATTCCTTCTACCAGTCCATGTCTTGCTATCATGTTCATCATCTTGAAGTTCAGATGACTTAGTCTTTTGTGCCACAGCCAATTAGTGTCAGTTGAGCTTTTAGCAATAAGACATGCATTTGGTGTGCAAGACTTCCAATCTGCAAGATAGATATTTCCCTTCCTTGACCCAGTTAGTAGTACCTGTTGTGAAGATATATTCATGACAAAACACAGGTTACATGAAAATTCAACACTGTATCCTTTATCACAGAATTGACTTATGGACAGAAGATTATGCTTAAGTCCACTGACAAAGGATACATTGCTTACTCTTACTGAGCCAATGATTAAAGTACCATAGCCTTTAGTGGCTCCTTGTGAGTTGTCACCAAAGGTGACTTGTGGACCTTCTCTCTCAACAAATTCTCTCAGGTTATCTTTGTTGCCAGTCATGTGCCTAGAACATCCACTGTCCAAGTACCAGACTGAAGATTTTAGAGCATCTCCTTTGTTGAGGTCCACTGAGCCCTGCAATCAAAAATCAAGCTTTAGGTACCCATTTGGTGTTGGATCCTACCAGGTTAGATGTACCTTTCGGAATCCAAATTTGCCTCGCAGTTCTAATCACTTTAGATTGGCTAATTTGTCTTCCATAAACATCTACATAGATTGTTATCTCCCTTGGTGCCTTGGGAGTAAACTTTCTATGGGTGTCAGCCTTTGAAGGAACAAGAACCTTCTTTACATTCTTTCTTTTCGGCTTGGGTGCACCTGGCCTTGGTCTTTGTTGATAAAGGTATGAAGGACCTTTTCCTTTAGGCACGAAAGGAATAGATCTTCCATATGAGTCATTCCTTGAGGACTGCTCATGCCTGGGTGCTCTCAGCTGAGGTTGCTTCATCTGTGAAGACCTCGGCTGATAGTACCTCTACTGAGATCTAGTTTGAAAAGTCACCTGAGCCTTTCCATTTGGTTTTGGCTTAGTTTGACTTTTCTTTTGTGTGATCTCAGCTGGTCTTTTTCCTTTATCCATAGTCTGTGGTTGAAATGTCACAGACTTAACAAAAACTCTCTTTGTGCCACTTGAAGAAGCAACACTCAGAGGACCTTCTGAAGATTTTGGAATAAAGCCTATCCCACACTTGTTATTAGGATTGATTTGAAAATTTTGAATCTCCTCTATGGCAAGAGAGGGTTTGTTTAGAGCATCAATCCTTTTTAACAAGGTCTCTTCAGATTTTTGTAAGACATCAATTTTCAGGAGAGAATCATTTATTTGGTTTACCAATTTTAAATTCTCTTCAGTTAACTTTGTCTTAGATTCATTGAGATCTTTTATCAGTTGATCTCTACCATTTCCTTGACTCCTGAGGGTTTCCACCTCTTTTATCAGTTCAATGGTAGATTTGGCTGAGTTTAGATCTGCTTGATTCCCAGACTCAATTAACTTGGAGTTTTCACTCAAGAGTTGTTTGTTTTCATCTTGAAGACAGAAACTTGCTTCTTGCAACCTTGAGAAATAAATCATCAATTGTTCCAAAGCGAACTGAAGATTGAGTTCCTCAGTTGACTCTGAGCTTAGCTCAGGTATGTGTTCTAGAGAAATGGATGGTTTAGATTGTACCTCTGGTTCTTCTCTTGCCATGAGGCACATGTCATCATCACTGCTATCAGAGAACAGTCCATCAGATGACTCCAGATTTTCATCAACATCCTCAGCCACCATGGCTTTCCTTTCTCCATATCTCTTTTGGCTTGCCTTTCCTTTCTTTCTTTTGTGCTCAGTTGAGGACAATCATATTGAAAGTGCCCAATCTTCTTGCACTGGAAACATCTGTTGGCATCATCATTCTTTTCCTCAGTAGACTCTCTGGTCTTTGATGATGATCCTTCAGCCTTGGTGTAATTCTTGTATTCCTTCTTCTTTTCCAGCTTAGATGAGTTTTTCTCTCCTTCTCTGGTGGTCTTTTGTGGATAACTTTTGCATTCCCTGTTATCCCTGTAGAATCTTTTATACTTGCCAAACCGGCTGTTAAGTTGTTCAAACCTTCTAGCCATCAGGCTGAGTTCCTCCTGCATCTCAGCCTTGCTTTGAGATTTGCTTGCCTTTGTACTCTTCTGAGGCTTTGGGGATTTGGGCTCAGACTCCTTAGCTTTGAAGGCAACTCCCTTCTCAGCTGAGGCCTCATCAGGAGCCCTTTTCCTGTTCAGATCAAACTCATAAGCCTTAAGTTCAGAGAATACCTGTTGCATAGACATGCTGGATAGATCCTTGGTATTCTGCATCATCACAGAGTACACATCCCATCTTGAGGTTAGACCTCTCAGGATCTTTAAGGCAACTTCCCTTTTGGTATAGACTTTTCCCAGAGAGTTTATTTCATTCATGATGTCAGTGAACCTCCCATCAAGCTGGTCAATAGTCTCAGTGGGCTCCATGGTGAACTGCTCATACTTTTGAACAGCTACTGAAAGCTTGTTCTCTTTTATCTTGTCAGTTCCTTCACACATGAGAGCAAGAGTGTCCCATAGTTCCTTTGCAGTCTTGCAGTGGATCACTCTTCCCATTACAAAATCTGGAATGGTAGTGTAGAGAATGTTCATGGCTATGAAGTTGAGGTTGTTTCTCCTCCTCTCATCTGCAGTGAAGTTATCTTCATCCTTGGGCCATTCTTCTCTAAGATCTGCAATAGTTTCAGCTGTAGTTCTAGGGTTAGGTGTCATAAAAATAAATGGACCTTTAGTAATAACCCTTAGCATTTCATCATGCACACAAGCAAGATGAGCTCTCATTCTGATCTTCCAGAAGTCATAGTTTTCCACTGAGAATTGTGGAAGCTTGTGATGAGACATATGGTTCAAGGGATTAACTCCCATGTTGTTCTCTGCTGGTGGTGCTACCCTAGCTGCATTGTCAGCCATAGTATATAAACAAGTTTATCAAAAGATCAATTCAGATGACCTTGAAAATACCTTTAAGCACAAGGTATACTTAGAACAATGGTCTATTGAACCACTGCTCTGATACCAATTGTTGGTCCCGAAACGAGTAAACAGGTGTATGGGGGGGAATACACATGTGGTTACAAATTAAAACTTCTTGTAAAACTTATCAGGTTACTTAAGATAGTAGCTCGTCAGTGGACTTGAGGTCTGCTGAGAGTTACTTTGTGAAAGCTTACTGAGATAATACCTCCACTGAAAGCTCAAGACTTTCAGTTGAAACACTATCTAATTAGCTTTCAGATGCGGATTAGTGAGCCCTTTGGAAAACTCGTTTTACTTTGATAAAATTTGAGATTAACACACACTTAGGAAAGCAGAGAGTAAGTACACAAGATATAAAGTGGTTCAGAGAAGAATCTCCTACGTCCACTGTCCTGATCAAACAGGAGAATTCCTTTCACTTGGAATTCCTTGTGTTATAGTGCCAAGGTGCACTGATCAACTAATCCTCTCTTAAGATGATTGATCACTAGGAAATTCCAAGTCCTAGTTCCCAAAACAAACCAGCTTTCAGAGTGATACAACAATCAGCTTACTAACACCACTTAACACTAGCTCTCAACCTAAACACTGAGTAGGGTTTTGGTTCCAACTATTTTGAGATAATCCTTACAAGTTTAGCTCAAGGCTTAGGATTGGATTATCTCTTTCTAAGATTTGGATATAGCTTTTAAGCTTGGTTACAGAAGGTTTGTTAGGCTCTCTACAAATGTGAAACACTTGGGAAACAAAGGTAATTTCGAGTGCTTCTAGTTGTTATGAATGTAGATATAGCTTTGATCTTGTGAGTTTCCCATGCATAGAAATGAGCATGTCCTTCTGTATTTATAGGCTTCCTTGAAAATCTTCCCGTTGGATTTGAATCTTCTCAAGTAAGTCTTCTTGTATCTGATTGGCTCAAACGGCTCTATTTGAAGCTTTAAGTCTTGTCAAGAAATGGCTGAAAGACCATGCCTGTTCACCAACTTTCTGTAGATTGCTAGGGAAAGACTTTTGGTACTTGTCAGTCTGGAGCAGGTCGGCTGTCAGTAAAGTACACTGATGTGTCATCTTCTCATTGGACCTTTAGTCTGCATGCCCAGATTCTTGTCTTGCTTTAAGGTAGAACTCCTCTGAGAGAACCTTCTTATTCCTTTATTTATTGTAAGCTTCACTGAAATTCGTTTTGCCTTGTTCCAACCAGATTAACTAACAGCTTTTAATATGTTTAGCATTGAATGTGCTTTGTTAGTTCTCATCAGTGGACCTTGGTCCTCTCCTGATGGTTTTAGTCTTAGTGAGAATGTACTTAGAAAACATTCAAGACTTTAGACTTTTTCTCAGATCACTTGTCTTCAGTGGACTTCATCTTCAGCAGACTTCATTCTTAAATACACTCCAAAAATTACTAAATGTACTTCAGTTCCTTAACAGTTGAACTGATTAACTAAGCACTAACTCTACTGAATAATTTACTTACAAATTAACTTAGGAGGAACATTTTGGCATCTAATCAAAACTTAAGTCTTATACATTTTCACAACAATGTCTATGCAACAAGTATTCTCTGAACTTAAGGCTTATGAGTTTGATCTTAACAGGAAAAGGGCTCCTGATGAGACCTCAGCTGAGAATGGAGTTGCCTTCAAAGCTAAGGAGACTGAGCCAAAATCTCTAAAGCCCCAGAAGAGTACAAAGGCAAGCAAATCTCAAAGCAGGGCTGAGATGCAAGAGGAACTCAGCCAGATGGCTAGAAGGTTTGAGAAACTTAACAGCTGTTTTGGCAAGTATAAAAGATTTTACAGGGATAACAGAGAAGGAAGAAGTTATCCACAGAAAGACACCAGAGAAGGAGAGAAAAGCTCAACTGAGCTGGAGAAGAGAAAAGATTACAAGAACTATAACAGAGGTGAAGGATCATCATCAAAGACCAAGGAGTCTACTGAGGAAAAGAATGATGATGCAAATAGATGCTTCCAGTGCAAGAAGATTGGGCATTTTCAATATGATTGTCCTCAACTGAGCACAAAAGAGAGGAAAGAAAGGCAAGCCAAGAGAGATAGGAGATATGGAGAAAGGAAAGCCATGGTGGCTGATGATGTTGATGAAGATCTGGAGTCATCTGATGGACTGTTCTCAGACAGCAGTGAAGATGGCATGTGTCTCATGGCAAGAGAAGAACCAGAGGAACAATCTAAACATCCATTTCTCTAGAACACTCACCTGAGTTGAGCTCAGAGTCAACTGAGGAACTCAATCTTCAATCCGCTTTGGAACAATTGATGATTGATTTCTCAAGGTTGCAAGAAGTAAGTTTTTGTCTCCAAGATAAAAACAAAAATCTTCTGAGAGAAAACTCTAAGTTAATAGAATCTGGGAATCAGGCAGATCTTAACTCAGCACAGTCTACCATTGATTTGACAAAATAGGTGGAAACCCTCAAGAGTCAAGGAAATGGTAAGCCAAATAAAGGATTCTCTCCTAAAGAATTGATGACTTACATAAATCTGAAGAGACCTTGTTAAAAAGGATTGATGCTCTTAACAAACCCTCTCTTGCCATAGAGGAGATTCAAAATTTTCAGATCAATCCTAATAACAAGTGTGGAATAGGCTTTATTCCAAAACCTTCAGAAGGTTCTCTGAGTGTTGCTTCTTCAAGTGGCACAAAGAGAGTTTTTGTTAAGTCTGTGACCTTTCAACCACAAACTTTGGATAAGGGTAAAAGACCAGCTGAGTTCCAACAAAAGAGAAGTCAAACTCAGCCAAAACCAAATGGAAAGGCTCAGTTGACTAATCAAAATAAACCTCAGCAGAGGTACTATCAGCCGAGGTCTTCACAGATAAAGCAACCTCAGCAGAAAGCACCCAGACATAAGCACTCCTCAAGGAATAACTCATACAGAAGACTTATTCCTTTTGTGTCTAAAGGAAAAGGCCCTTCATACCCTTATCAATAAAAACTCAGGCCAGGTGCACCCAAGCCTAAAAGAAAGAATATAAAGAAGGTTCCTGTTCCTTCAAAGGCTGACACCCATAGAAAGTTTACTCCCAAGGCACCTAGGGAGATAACAATCTATGTAGATGTTTATGGAAGACAAATTAGCCACTCTAAAGTGATTAGAACTGTGAGGCAAATCTGGATTCTGAAAGGTGCAGCTAACCTGGTAGGACCCAACACCAAATGGTTACCTAAAACTTGATTGTGATTGCAGGGCCCAGTGGATCTTAACAAAGGAGAAGCACTAAAATCTTCAGTCTGGTACTTGGACAGTGGATGTTCCAGGCACATGACTGGTAACAAAGATCTCCTGACAGAAAATGTTGAGAAAGAAGGTCCACAGGTCACCTTTGGTGATAATTCACAAGAAGCCACTAAAGGTTATGGTACCTTAATAATTGGCTCAGTAAGAGTAAGCAATGTATCTTATGTCAGTGGACTTAAGCATAATCTTTTGTCCATAAGTCAGTTTTGTGATAAAGGATACAGTGTTGAATTTTCTTGTAACCTGTGTTTTGTCAAGAATATATCTTCACAACAGGTTCTACTAACTGGGTCAAGGAAAAGAAATGTCTATCTTGCAGATTGGAAGTCTTGCACACCAAATGCATGTCTCCTTGCAAAGAGCTCAACTGATACTAATTAGCTGTGGCACAAGAGACTAAGTCATCTGAACTTCAAGATGATGAACAGGATAGCAAGACATGGACTGGTGGGGGGATACCAAATGAAGTATACAACAAAGAACATATCTGTAAAGCCTGACAGGAAGGAAAGCAAGTAAAAGCATCCTTCAAAAGCAAAATAGCAACCTCAACTGACATAGTACTTCAACTGTTACATATGGATCTCTTTGGTCCAATAACCCCTGTAAGTATCAATGGGAGAAAATATACATTTGTTGTTGTTGATGATTTTTCCAGGTATACTTGGGTGGTATTCCTAGCAACCAAGAAAGAGACTCAACTGAAGCTGCCAGAGCTTCTGAAGAAAGTTAGCAATGAAAAGAGCCTAAACATTGTAAAGATAAGATCAGATAAGGGCACTGAATTCATTAACTCTATTATATCTGATTTCTGCAAAGAATTAGGCATTTCACATGAGACCTCAGCTGCAAGAACTCCACAACAAAATGGAGTAGCTGAAAGAATAAATAGGACTCTCAAGGAGGCAACAAGAACAATGTTTGCAGAAGCTCAAGTTCCTAAAAGATTTTAGGCTGAAGCTATTAATACTGCCTGCCACATCCAAAATAGATCCATGGTAACCAAACATCAAGGAAAAACTACATATGAGCTATGGAATGGTAGAAAGCCACAGGTATCTTACTTTCATATCTTTGGTTGTAAGTGTTTCATTCATAACAATGGGAAAACTCAACTGAAAGCCTTTGATAGCAAAGCTGATGAAGGAATCTTCTTAGGATATTCCCAAATCAGTAGAGCTTTCAGAGTTTACAATTGCAGAACTCTTGTTGTGGAAGAAACACCTCATGTGGTTTTTGATGAGTCTACTTTTGAGTCCAGGAGTAAGAAAAATGAGGATGTGATAAGCCAAAGACTAACTAGATTGAGTATCAAGTCTAAAGGTTATCCTGAGAATTGTGTTGATACATTCATCCCAACCTGGGATAACTTCAATGATCAACAATTCAAAGAGGTCACTCAAAGTCAAACCACTCATCAAAGCTCACCTGAGAGCTCTCCTGAACAAGTAACTGAACTGATGAACACAATCCCAGTTCAAGAGGTAAGTGATGTCAATGAAGATATGGTCACAGCTGAGACATCCACTGAGCCCATCATTCAAGGGGGAACCAATGATATTACCATTGAGAATGAGAATACCTTGGATGATGACTCAGGATTTCAACCCTCTGTTTTATTTCCTGAATTTGATTTCATTCCTATATCTAGTGACCCAACTTCAGAAGAATTAAACTCTACTGAAGGACAACAGCCTAGGAGGACTTGGCTCTCAGATCACCCTGTTGAGCAAATCCTAGGTGATCCTACCTCAGGAGTCAAAACTAGAAGTTTTCATGGAGGGAGTGCTTTGTTTTGTTGTTTCTTATCTAACCAGGAACCAGGTTCCATTGGAGAAGAACTTCAAGATTCAAATTGGATCATTGCCATGCAAGAAGAGCTCAACCAATTTACAAGAAATCAAGTATGGGAGCTGGTTGACAGACCATATCATTGCAATGTGATAGGAACCAAGTGGGTATTCAAGAACAAGAAGGATGAAAATGATGTCATAGTCAGAAACAAGGCCAGGCTAGTTGCAAAGGGCTATTCTCAAGTTGAAGGCTTTGATTATGATGAAACTTTTGCCCCAGTGGCCAGATTGGAGGCAATAAGGTTATTTCTTCCATATGCTGCTCACAAGAAATTCAAGGTGTATCAGTTGGATGTTAAGAGTGCTTTCTTGAATGGAGTACTCAATGAAGAAGTCTATGTGGAGCAACCCCCAGGTTTTGAAGAAAGCCACAAAGTATATAGACTGAGAAAAGCTCTATATGGACTGAAACAGGCTCCAAGAGCTTGGTATGATACTTTATCACAATTCCTTTTGGATCATGGCTTTATCAAAGGAAGAGTAGATAGAACTCCCTTCAGGATCACAAAAGGAGAGGACACTTTGCTAGTTCAAATCTATGTGGATGATATCATTTTTGGTTGTCCCAACCAAGTCCTCTGTGAGAAATTTTCTCAACTGATGAAAGGAAAGTTTGAGATGTCAATGATGGGAGAAATGAACTTCTTCCTAGGACTTCAATTTAAGCAGTCTCCTGAAGGAATCTTCATCAACCAAGCCAAATACACAAGGGAGCTGATCAACAAGTTTGGATGTCAGACCAGCAAAGTTGCAAGAGTTCCACTCAACACCAACACCAAGATGGAACTTGATGAAGATGGTGAATCAGTAGACCAGACTCACTACAGAGCTATCATTGGATCTCTATTGTATCTCACAGCAAGCAGGCCTGATATCACATTTGCAGTTGGGATATGTGCAAGATATCAAGCAAATCCTAAGAAAAGTCATCTGGAAACTGCTAAGAGGATTCTCAAATATCTCAAGGGTACTGTGAATGTGGGATTGTGGTATCCCTCAGATAACAATCTGGAACTCACAGGATACTCAGATGCTGACTATGGAGGATGTAGAATTGACAGGAAATCAACCTCAGGCACTTGTCAATTCTTGGGAAGTAAGCTGATCTCTTGGTTTTCCAAGAAACAAAACTCAGTAGCCACAAGCACTACTGAAGCTGAATATATGGCAACTGGAAGTTGTTGTGCTCAAATTCTTTGGCTAAGACAACAACTGAGAGACTACAATATCTTTGCTAATGAAGATCCTATTTTCTGTGACAACAATAGTGCAATTGCTATTTTAGAAAATCCAGTTCTCCACACAAGATGCAAACATGTGGATATAAGGCATCATTTCATCAGAGATCATGTGGAGAAGAAGGATATCAAAATGCTCAAGATACACACTGACAAACAAAAGGCTGATATATTCACAAAACCTTTGGCTGAAGCAAGGTTTCAAGAACTGTCAGTAGAGCTTGGACTTCTAGATCCAGGAGAGTAAAGGAAGGAGTCAATCTCAGATAAGTTGTTTTCGAGTCAGTGGAGGTTCATCCTCAGAAGAGAATCACCTCATTGGAGTCACTAATCACAGAAGAGCTTATATCTCTCAGAAGAGGTTCCACCTCAGTAGAGGTCAAAGTTTTAACTCTGCCATTTTTTTTTTCAAGTCTGAAGGCTATTAGTTTCATATTATAAACCTCTTATCAAAAATAGCTAATGAGTATTTTTCTTGGAAATTAAATCTTTTTACTCTGTTTCAAAAAGATTTCATTATGGCAAGCATTTAATGCGCGTTGTACAAGTCAGTTTTGCTTTTACAGTTACCTATCTCACACACCTTAAAAGCCGGATGATGTGACCTTCCGGTTACCAACTCCTTTAATCCATACCTCTCATTTTAGGCGGTTCTTTTCTAACCGTTGAGATCTCTCAAATACTTCCCACTAATCCTTTCAACTATCCACGACCTTTCATCCAATCAATCTCAGACGTTGATTGCGGATAAAGCCCCCAAAATTCAGCCAAAGAACCTTTTCGAACACACCTTCAAGCAAACCCCAACTATCTTTCCTAAACACTCTCTGCAAACTTACTCTTCAAATTTTCTAAATGGCCAAAGTAAATCTTGGATTTTTAACAAACAAAGACAATTTCTGGTATGAACCCATCGTGGTTTTTGATAACCCAGAAATTGAATCTAGACCGGAGTTCGCACACATTAAGGAAGCTTTGGAGATGGTCAAAGTTGCTGGGTTGGAGAAGTTCTTATCAGTTCATCCTGAGAACTACTTCGATAGACAGGTTCTTGAGTTCTTCTACAATATATCCAACTCTGACTCCAGAATCAAATCATGTCTTTTCCTCCAAAGAAAGAAAAAGATGGTAAGAGACGATATGGAGGTTGTTGAGCACCAAAAGATCAGGAAGGAGATTAGGATCAGTGGTGATGATTTGAAGGAGTTGTTTAAACTCCCCTCTGAAGGTCCAAACCCAGATACTTGAATTATTGACAAGGAGAAGGACTGGGTGTACACTATTATGCAGAAGAAGATAAAGTACAGCCCAACGATGAACAGAAGTGTAATTTTACCAGTTTACAATGTCCTTTGTGAGATTGTTGGTAAATGTATACTGGGAAATCAAGGGAGCACGGAGCAAGTAAGCAAGCCAAAGCTTAGGCTAATGAAGGCAATTGTGGAGAGCAAGAAGAAGTCCTTCAACTGGCAACAGTTTTTACTAAGGGCTCTGAACAAAGAACATTCTAAATTCCAGCCGGAAAAGACTCCCCAACTATCAAGTAAGTTGAACTATGCAACTAAAATCTCTTACTTGATAGAGAATGTGGATGTGGGAGTGGACTGGATACAAGATAGGAAGTGGAGCAACCTGAAGGCCTTATTCAAATCTGGAAAGGCCTTAGAAACAAGGATGATCAAGGCAGCGGTAGAGAGCCCTGAGGCAGTTCAAGAGGAGGAAGAAGCTGGCCCAACTGAGGGAAAGAAGACCAAGCTCAAGAGGAGGCTAGTCAAGCTGAGTGATAAGATGGTCCTTCACAAGGAGGGGGAGGCACAGAAGGCCTCAAAGAAGGAGAAGAAGAGGTCTTCTGAGGCCGTGAAGGAAAGTGCATCCAAGAAAGTCAGAGTCACAAACTCCACTGATGAGTCTTCATCAGGTAACCCTGACTCTTCCCCTAATATGATCTCAACTGAGTCTGACTCAGATGTTCCTTCCCCTACCCCCATCAAACCCAAAACTAAACCAAGAACCCCTGTAAAAACAAAGAAAATCTCCAAAATGTCTAAAATCCCCACTGAAGGCTCTCAACGGCCTGAAAGTGGATCCCAAAATACCACCCCATCTGAGCTGTCTGTTGAGGCAACCTCAACCCCTTCTGAACCCATCTCCTCAACCCCCACTGAACAAAACTCAACCCCTCCTGAAACTCAAGCCCAACCCTCGTCTGAACCCAACCCATCTGAAATCCATTCTACTCACCTGGAGTCTATCCTAGAAGAGCCCACAGATGTCAGATCCCCTACCCCTTCCTTGCCATCAGAAGATGAAGAAGAGTACTCCTTCCTGGATACTCTTAAAGATGAGGTGGCTTACTCTCTAGAGTCCAAGTATCCTAAGCTTGATGGATTTCCCACCCTAAAAGCAATGTTCTTGAGAGTCAGACTCCTTGTCCAACTCAAGGACAGAAGGTTAGGAGAAATTTTGCTGGCTGTTGGAGGCAGCAATGCGGATGAGTGGAAGAAGGAAGAGAGGGAGGTACTAGAGTTTGCAGGCATGACCAAAACCAGACTTCTCTGTGATGAGAAGATTTTTTAGAGTCTGGTTATGGACAAACTGGCTGAGGCCAAGAAGGGGTGTGAAAAGGAGAAAGCTGCTGAGAAAGAAAGTAAGAAGAGAGAGGAGGGGGGAGTTGCTATCGAGGTAGATGTAACAGGAGACTTAGGTTGTGAGAATGAGGGGGAAAGATCTAACATTGTTTGTCATGCAGGTGTACAAACTGATGAATTTCCCCCAGTCCAACTCAACCTAACTCCTCTGAAAGATGATGTTCACTCACTCAAAAAGGAAAGTCTTCCCTTTCTTCAAGCTCAACTGAGGGATGTACAAGAAATTGTGCAAGAAGAAGTGGATGAGATGGTCATCCTCTCAGACCATGTAGATGAAATGATGGAGTCCACAACCAAATCACTTCAGAACCTGACCCTAAAGAATGAAGACTCTCAGCAGATGGTGTTGGATGTGGTAGAAGGTCAAAGTGTGCTGGTAATTGAAGGTCTGAAGAAGCTGGAACAGAAAAAAGAAGAAGCAAGAGCTCAATTCCTGAAGGACTCAGTTGACAATGTGTCCATTAACCTTAAGTCCTCTGTTGAGGCCTTCTCAGCTGACCTTATTGGGAAAGTTGAGGGGTTATGGAACCAGAAGATGTTAGAGTTTGAGGCTAAGCATGAGGAGCTTAGAGCTAAGCTGGGAGAAGTCCTGAAGAAGGCAGCAGAGGACTTCCCTACACAAGAAAAGATAAATGTGCTAATTGATGAGAAGTTAGCTCAATTTGTGCAGTTTGGGCAAACAGCTGGAGCAACTCTGGAGAGGCTGGAGGATGAAGTTGACCACAGCTCCACTGAGCTGAAGGCCCTTGCCCATGATCAGCTAAAGCTAAACATAATTGTGGCCGAATGCATGATTAATATCGGAAAGGGGGAAAAGAGGGTAAGTGCTAAGGAAATGAAGCTGGACCCCAAGAATAAAATGAACATTATCCTTGAGACCCCTGATTTTGAAAAAGGCCAACAAATCAAGAGCACATTGAAGAAGGCAGATGCTGAGGCCCAGAAGATTGCTGAAGCCAAGAAAGGGAAAGAGAAGACCCCATCTGAAGACTTATCAAAGTTTAAGGAAGCTCACCTGAAGGAGAAAGAAGAAAGAGTTGCTCAGAAGGGGGAATCTACCAAGAGGAAGGCAACGGATGTCCTCTCAGCAGAACCTCAGGGAGGTTGGCTGCTAAGTCCACTAGCTCAACTGAATCAGTTGAGGTACTCCCTATTCTGAATCCTGGCCCTATCACTTCTGAAACTCCTAAATCTGCCCCCACAAGAGTAACAGAGCTCACTGAGCTTATCAAAGGAGCTGGTGGGATGAATGAGAGAGCACAGAAGTTGGCTTCCCAACAACAAGAGAGGAGAGACAAGGTGGTTGGGAAGATGGAGACCATTGCTGAGATGGCTGAGAGGAAGAGAAAGGAGAGGCTAACCACTTTTGATAAAACGACTTCAAAGAAATTCAGAAACAGTTATCAAAGATGGGCTGTCAAGCTGAAGAAAGACAAAATTACTCCTTCAAAGGCCAAGTTCCCTCACCACGATGAGTGGGTACCCAAGAAACTCAATGATGCATGGGAAACTGCAAAAAGGGAGTTTGTGTATTCATACTATGTCAGTGGAGAATTGGGAAGGGACAATGTGCAAGAAGTTTTCAGCTCATGGATGTTTGAAGTTCATCCAAAACTCTTCCCTGCCATCACTGAAGCCTGGAATGATATATTTCCTGATCTTGCTTTAAAGGCTCCTGAGCCAATCACCTACTGTCCTCCTCAAGATGCAACTAGAGCTGTGGATAGAGAGCGGATTACGGATGAATGGGTGTCTTTGTGCGAGCAACTAGGTCTCAAGGGTCACTCAAAAGAAGTCATGGAGAGGAAGAATGACCTGAAGATTCGTGTTTTCAAACAATATGGACTTGAACCACTTTTTGAGTCCATCTAAGGATTTAAGTGTTTATGGAAGTCCCAGCTGATCTTATTTTGAATCATTTCAGTGGATGTTTTGTAATATGTACTCAGTTCTTCCTTAATGAAAACTCTACTGTTTTTGCCCAAGATAATATCTCATTATCATTTAGGCTTATGTACTTGAATGTTTTTACTTACAAAATCCTTGAACTTTTTATATCATCTGAAGAACCTCATCTGAAAGAAAGTATGTAATAAGATAGGTTCCGGCATAATCAAAAAGGGGGAAATTGTTGGGAAATTATATAAGACTTAAGTTTTGATTAAGATGCCAAAATGTTCCTCCTAACTTATTTGTAAGTTAAAGATTCAGTAGAGTTAGAGTTTAGGTAAACAGTTCAAAATGTTAAGGAACTGGAGTGCAGTTATAAATTTCAAGAGTGTATAGAAGAACGAAGTCCGCTGAAAGTAAAGTCCTCTGAAGACAAGGTGATCTGCTGAAGTAGTCTAAGTCTTGAATGTTTTCTAAGTGCATTCTCACTAAGAGTAAAACCATCAGGAGAGGACTAAGGTCCACTGATGAGAACTAACAAAGCACATTCAATGCTATACATATTAAAAACTGTTAATTAATCTGGTTGGAACAAGGCAAAACGAATTTCAGTGAAGCTTACAATAAATGAAGGAATAAGAAGGTTCTCTCAGAGGAGTTCCACCTTAAAGCAAGACAAGAATCTGGGCAAGCAGACTGAAGGTCCAATGAGAAGATGACGCATCAGTGTACTTCACTGACAGCCGACCTGTCCCAGACTGACAAGTACCAAAAGTCTTTCCCTAGCAATCTACAGGAAGTTAGGTGAACAAGCATGGTCTTTCAGCTGTTTCTTGATAAGACTTAAAGCTTCAAATAGAGTCGTTTGAACCAATCAGATACAAGAAGACTTACTTGAGAAGATTCAAATCCAACGGGAAGATTTTCAAGGAAGCCTATAAATACAGAAGGACGTGCTCATTTCTATGCACGAGAAACTCACAAGATCAAAGCTATCTCTACATTCATAATATTCAAGAAGCACTCGAAATTAACTTTGTTTCCCAAGTGTTTCAAATCAGTAGAGAGCATAACAAACCTTCTGTAACCAAGCTTAAAAGCTATATCCTAACCTTAGAATGAGATAATCCATCATAAGCCTTGAGCTACACTATAAGGATTATCTCACAACAGTTGGAACCAAACCCTATTAAAAACCCTACTCAGTTGTTAGGTTGAGAGTTAGAGTTAAGTGGTGTTAGTAAGCTGATTATTTGTATCAGTCTGAAAGCTGGTTTGTTTTGGGAACTAGGACCTGGAATTATCCTAGTGATCAATCATCCTAAGAGAGGATAAATTGATCAGTGCACCTTGGCACTATAACACAAGGAATTCCAAGTGAAAGGAATTCTCCTGTTTGATCAGGACAGTGGACGTAGGAGATTCATCTCTGAACCACTTTATATCTTGTGTATTTACTTCCTGCTATTTCCTAAGTGTGTGTTATCTACTCAAAGTTTATCAAGTAAAACGAGTTTTCTAAAGGGCTCACTAATCCGTATTTGAAAGCTAATTAGATAGTAGTTCAACTGAAAGTATTGAGCTTTCAGTGGAGGTATTATCTCAGTAAGCTTTCTCTAGTAATTCTCAGCAGACTTAAAGTCCACTGACGAGCTACTATCTGAAGTAACCTGTTAAGTTTTAAAGAAGTTTTAATTTGTAACCACAGGTGTATTCCCCCCCCCCCCCCCCCCCCATACACCTGTTTGCTCATTTCGGGACCAACATAACACGAAGGTCAACATGAGATATTACTGTCTGGATTGATGGGACCATGGTTCAGAACTATCTAGCCGTACAATTAAACAAAAAGATTCATCAATAGACCACATGACATTACAACGGCAATACAGATGGGTTTACCCACCTTTTATGCAGAAAAATGATCTAAGCTTTGAGGACCTAACAACGTTCGAGTCTGAGCCGGGAGACAAAATTTTTGCCTAGCACGTTCGTATTTATTTTAGGCGTTGAAATCTTAGAAAACTTCTTTGATGTTTAAACTTGTTGGTCTGATAAGGACTTGTGTCTTACTTAGCATTTTACATCACTTTATAGAGTTTACCAAAACTTCTAACATTAATGGTTAAATTTAAAATGGAAAATCTTAATTTAACATTCTTGGTTTACTTAAGTATCTTTAAATCTTATAAGATTTGTACTTAGTCTTCTTTTTAAAGCATATAGATAGCTTATAGTCTTTAATTCAATACAAACACCAAACAACATGTCATTCACTTAAACATGTAAATTTTTATAGTAATTAAGTATTATAAATTACTATCCTGACATGCTCATTAAGTATAAGTTGTTTAAAATAAGAAATTAATTTAAGGACATTAAACTTAAAATGAGCAGTTTTTTACCTTACGTGCATTCCCTCTAGCTTTAGTTAAGTACATTAAACTTAAAATGAGCAGTTTTTTTACCTTACGTGCATTCCCTCTAGCTTTAGTTATTTTTGGAAAATACTAAAATACATAAAAGAAATCATGAAATTTATACAGTAGGTACTAAACCAAGTTTATATCACACATAAAATTTATCTCATATCATTTTGTTTACGAAAATATGTGTTCTAGGCTGATTTTTAAAAAGTGACACTAAACTCCAGATTCTGTCCAGTAGGTTTTCAGCCATGTGCAATGATCGAAATATTTTTTGGTTAAACATCTATACTCATGTAAAAATCATGGAAAAATTCATGGAGATATCTAACTTCATGTAGTATTTTATCATATTTTTATAAAATTCATAACTTATCAAAGAAATGTCTAAATGACACAAGACCAATGGAAAATGAATACTAACTCATCCTAGTTTTATAATATGTAAACATAATATCCAAAATTTAAGTGTACAAAAATTCATTTTCTTCTAGAAGTATCAGATTTCTCTAAAATAGTGATTTTCAACATGCATGTGTGGATACTTTCTTCAATTCTTATTTTTATCATGTCATTCAACTTTCACCGCTTAACATACATCAAAACAACATCTCCTAGCATGCATTTAAACATCCATAATCATTGCTCATGTGAAACCTTAACAAATACTAACATAATAACCTAGCATGCTCATATGTGCATGTTAAACACAACATTTAAAGAGTTATAAAGTTAAGGTTGTTCCAAACTTTTGGGGCTTTCTCTTTAGCAAATGAGCTTTATTATCTCTTGGAGTTCTTGTGAATGAGTAAAAATGAAGGCTCCTTGTATGAATGATGCTAAAACAACAAGAGTTTAAGTTAGCAATTAAACTTCAAGATAACTTAAAAGAATGGAAAGAAATGGATGACTCATTTCATTGAATAACCTCAAACCTTAAATCTTTTACAAATGGGGACCTTATACTTTAATTTGGGGACCTCCTATGGATGCAAAGGGGGGAAGAAGATTTTTTCTTACCCTTTAACTTGAAGCTGCCAAAGGGAGTATATTGTAGGGAGGGAGGGAGGGAGGGGGAGAGAGAGAGAGAGAGAGAGAGAGAGAGAGAGAGAGAGAGAGAGAAGTTGTCTAACTCTTTCTTGAGGGGCTGCAACGTAGGATGTAAAGGGGAGGTTTGGGGGTTTTTTTTTTGGTGGGGGGGGGAGGGGTATGGACGCCTGTGAGCTGAAGAGAAGAGGGAGGAGATGTCATGACTTGTGAGTGATGGAAGGAGAGGGAGTACATGTCCTTAATCTTTAAAAATAGAAAACTTATCCATGATTTTGGGGAAGGGATGGAGGGCTTGGACTTGCTGCCCTTCCCAGCTGCTTGTCTCGGGCAGTGGGTCCCAGAGGGAGGACTTTCGGGTCCTCTCAATATTTTTGGATGCGATATAATTTTCAGTTTTGCAATCAAATATTTTTCGGCTGAGTTTTTTGGCTCCAAAAATAAATGTTTGGATTGATTTTCATAAGAAAAAATTAGGTCTTTAACTTTTTTAATTCAAAATTAATATTTATTTTATTAATTTGGTATTAAATTGGGTTCCTATTCATTCGTCGGATCGAAATTTGGGTATTTTTCGTCCAACTTTCAGCGACAAGTATTGAATTTTTGTTTGATAATTATAAGCATTATTTGGGCATTTAAATGCCTATTTAGAATTCATATTTTATTCATTTCATAAGTTCACCATTTAATTCTTTCAGCCGAGTCGGGCGCGATAACGATCCAGTGCGCCAAGTCCGGCGAAGGCATTCGATCTGTGGACTGCAGCTAGATATGTGGTTAAAGGAAATAATGTAGCACTTCACTACATCTAGTGGCAAGCGCGCTTGATCCTACAAGGTTCATCTCCAGGCTGGGGGATAAGAGCAAACCATTCTTCGCAACAATTCAAAATAAAAAGTTCTCTTGGAACAAAGAAAGCCAGATAGCATTCCAAAAGCTAAAGGAATATCTAGATAACCCCGTGCTTTTAGCAAAACCAATCTCTGTCGAAAAGCTTTTCCTCTACCTCACTGCCTCGGAGCGCCCTTAGTGTTGTTTTAGTACGAGCCAAAGGCTAGGAGCATTTGTCGATATACTACGTGAGCCAATTCCTCCATGACGTCGAACTCAGATACTCGCCACTAGAAAAGATAGCTTACGATTTGGTGATGAGCGTAAGAAAGTTGAGGCATTATTATTGGGGAACATGAAATATTGTCATGGATTACATATGAATTATCATAAATCCATGAAGCATGAATTAAAATAATTAAAAATAATTAAATTAATGTAATTTATGTAAATCATATATTTGAATACGGTAAATCATACATAGCCCTAAACATGCAGAACTAAGGGGTATCGTATTTACCTTGCGAACTGAGGGACGCCATTGAGAAGATTAATTCTTTCAACTAAAAAACCTTCTTAAGTATTCCTTAAGCCCAAGCTAGCCGATCCGATGGAATATCGCCACAAACTTTTAAACCCTCAAGGAAGAATTGTTTTTCTCTTTTATTACTCTAATTTTTGGAGACTTAGTACTAGTTAGTAATGAAAACAAAGGGCTGAAGAATCAGCCCCTATTAACACATGAAGTGGCCGAATATATGGGGTTATTGGAGCCCAAGAAATCTCTAATATATGGTATGATTTATTCCCTATTGTGTAATAATTTTCCTCATATATAACTCCTCGTATATATAATTTCCATATGTTTATAATATTCATGCAACAAAATTATAAATCGTATATTTTAATCACCTTAGTTAATGGACTACCCAAGGTGATGGTCCTGTTTTCGAATACCAAAATGGGAATTCAGGAGAACAAAAGAAAATTTTTTTAAAAAAAACCTTCGCGAAGCACCCTGACTGAGTTCAATGACGGAATACTCAAGTCACTGCGTTGCTGAGAGTCAGAGCTATCAAGTCAGTGATGAGACTTGAAAGCTCAGGCTCTCAACAAGGCAGTGACTCGAGAGACTGAACTCTCGAGTGCCTTGCCTGATCTGGTCAGTGAGAGGAATCTCCCTGACCTGATTGCTTAACTAAAGTTTTCTTAACAAAGCTCTCAGTGAGCTGATTTTCACAACACTTTAGTAAATACTTTGAAAGATAAGTACGCTCAGTTTAACGTGGTTCAGAGACTCAAGCTCTTACATCCACGGCCTGATTTAACAGGAAATCCACTAACTGGGATTCTTGTTTTTAACGTGCCAAGGTGCACTTGCAACTGGACTCACGCCACTCCCTGGGCTGCCTCTTCTCACTCACTAACTTACTCCCAACAAACCTAACTAGAGGGTTTTGGTTTCGGTTTGGTTTCTCCAACTATGTGAGGTTTTCCCTTACAATGTGTTAGCCTCAAGCTAAGATTGGGAAAACCTCTCTAAGCTAAGAGTTACAAGCTTTGACACTCAATGGATAGATATGAGGACCCTAAAGGTCAGTGTCGTGGGTGTGAAAC
Source organism: Ballota nigra (assembly GCA_947034835.1). Taxonomy (NCBI): domain Eukaryota; kingdom Viridiplantae; phylum Streptophyta; class Magnoliopsida; order Lamiales; family Lamiaceae; genus Ballota; species Ballota nigra. The sequence continues at coordinate 22,647,594 of OX344722.1, read as the reverse complement.
ACTTCCTTATGACTCCCTAACAACTTCACACACCCTCACAGCTTGTAGGTGTTTGTTTTTCTTTCTTCACACACAATACAACACAACACAACACAACACAACACAACACAACACAACACAACACAACACAACACAACACAACACAACACAACACACTTGAATACACAGCTATGAGCTTGTATTTATAATGAGGATTTAAATGTATCCGTTGGAGAGGAAATACATTTGAATCCAACATTAAATGGTTTCAACCACTTTTCTTGGAATGCGGCCTTTGTCAGTGTCAGAGTTGTTGCCTCGTGCTGATTGGTCCACGTGGCCTGGATTTACGGATTTTTGACTCAGTGGGTTGACCAAGACCCACTGACTTTAGGTAGCTTCCTCCTTCACTGACTGATGATCTTCAGTGTACTGAACGTCTTCAGTGTAGTTGTCCTTCAGAGACTGTTTGAAGATCATTCCAAGAAGTTTGTCATAAGGCTGAATGACAAACTTCCCTGACCACAGCAGCCTGACTCCTTCAGGACCTACTTGGTGCAGCACTGATCCTCTTGATCATGCTCTTCACTGAGTGGTCCACCTGACTTAGCTTAGATCAGCCTGGTTTACACTCAGTGGGACATCCTTCTGGCTTCTCTTCTGGTTCAGGTTTCTGACTTGGCTTCAGTCTGTTCTTCTTGATGTCATCTTGATTTCCTCATGCTGTGAAGCTGAGTTCCCCCTCGCTGAGTTCCCCCTCAACTGAGTGTTCCCTCAACTGAGTTCTTCTCAACTGACAGTCTATTCTATTAAAAGACTAACCTAGCCCGTCCTGAAGCAGAGGATACTATCCTGACTGCTTTCAACCCTATTACATGTTGTTTTGGAAAATCATCAAAACTAAAATATATCCCAACAATTTCCCCCTTTTTGATGATTCCAAAACTTCTAACCAAATGATTTTCTATTACAAGAATATTGTCAGAGTACAGGTAATAGATTGAAATATATAGGAATTCCCATAGTTTAAAAAATTTAAGATCTATTCGGTTGACCATTTTTCTTAACAAAACTGGATCAGTGGTCATGTGAACAACCCGCTCTGATACCAATTGATGGTCCCGTTTTCGAATACCAAAATGGGAATTCAGGAGCACAAAAGAAATTTTTTTTAAAAAAACCTTCGCGATGCACCCTGACTGAGTTCAGTGACGGAATACTCAAGTCACTGCGTTGCTGAGAGTCAGAGCTATCAAGTCAGTGATGAGACTTGAAAGCTCAGGCTCTCAACAAGGCAGTGACTCGAGAGACTGAACTCTCGAGTGCCTTGCCTGATCTGGTCAGTGAGAGGAATCTCTCTGACCTGATTGCTTAACTAAAGTTTTCTTAACAAAGCTCTCAGTGAGCTGATTTTCACAACACTTTAGTAAATACTTTGAAAGATAAGTACGCTCAGTTTAACGTGGTTCAGAGACTCAAGCTCTTACATCCACGGCCTGATTTAACAGGAAATCCACTAACTGGGATTCTTGTTTTTAACGTGCCAAGGTGCACTTACAACTGGACTCACGCCACTCCCTGGGCTGCCTCTTCTCACTCACTAACTTACTCCCAACAAACCTAACTAGAGGGTTTTGGTTTCAGTTTGGTTTCTACAACTATGTGAGGTTTTCCCTTACAATGTGTTAGCCTCAAGCTAAGATTGGGAAAACCTCTCTAAGCTAAGAGTTACAAGCTTTGACACTCAATGGATAGATGTGAGGACCCTAAAGGTCAGTGTCGTGGGTGTGAAACACTTCCTTATGACTCCCTAACAACTTCACACACCCTCACAGCTTGTAGGTGTTTATTTTTTTCTTCACACACAATACAACACAACACAACACAACACAACACAACACACTTGAATACACAGCTATGAGCTTGTATTTATAATGAGGATTCAAATGTATCCGTTGGAGAGGAAATACATTTGAATCCAACATTAAATGGTTTCAACCACTTTTCTTGGAATGCGGCCTTTGTCAGTGTCAGAGTTGTTGCCAAGTGCTGATTGGTCCACGTGGCCTGGATTCACGGATCTTTGACTCAGTGGGTTGACCAAGACCCACTGACTTTAGGTAGCTTCCTCCTTCACTGACTGATGATCTTCAGTGTACTGAACGTCTTCAGTGTAGTTGTCCTTCAGAGACTGTTTGAAGATCATTCCTAGAAGTTTGTCATAAGGCTGAATGACAAAGTTCCCTAACCACAGCAGCCTGACACCTTCAGGACCTACTTGGTGCAGCACTGATCCTCTTGATCATGCTCTTCACTGAGTGGTCCACCTGACTTAGCTTAGATCAGCCTGGTTTACACTCAGTGGGACATCCTTCTGGCTTCTCTTCTGGTTCAGGTTTCTGACTTGGCTTCAGTCTGTTCTTCTTGATGTCATCTTGATTTCCTCATGCTGTGAAGCTGAGTTCCCCCTCGCTGAGTTCCCCCTCAACTGAGTGTTCCCTCAACTGAGTTCTTCTCAACTGACAGTCTATTCTATTGAAAGACTAACCTAGCCTGTCCTGAAGCAAAGGATACTATCCTGACTGCTTTCAACCCTATTACATGTTGTTTTGGAAAATCATCAAAACTAAAATATATCCCAACAATTTCCCCCTTTTTGATGATTCCAAAACTTCTAACCAAATGATTTTCTATTACAAGAATATTGTCAGAGTACAGGTAATAGATTGAAATATGTAGGAATTCCCATAGTTTAAAAAATTTAAGATCTATTCGGTTGACCATTTTTCTTAACAAAACTGGATCAGTGGTCATGTGAACAACCCGCTCTGATACCAATTGATGGTCCCGTTTTCGAATACCAAAATGGGAATTCAGGAGCACAAAAGAAATTTTTTTTTAAAAAAAACCTTCGCGATGCACCCTGACTGAGTTCAGTGACGGAATACTCAAGTCATTGCGTTGCTGAGAGTCAGAGCTATCAAGTCAGTGATGAGACTTGAAAGCTCAGGCTCTCAACAAGGCAGTGACTCGAGAGACTGAACTCTCGAGTGCCTTGCCTGATCTGGTCAGTGAGAGGAATCTCCCTGACCTGATTGCTTAACTAAAGTTTTCTTAACAAAGCTCTCAGTGAGTTGATTTTCACAACACTTTAGTAAATACTTTGAAAGATAAGTACGCTCAGTTTAACGTGGTTCAGAGACTCAAGCTCTTACATCCACGGCCTGATTTAACAGGAAATCCACTAACTGGGATTCTTGTTTTTAACGTGCCAAGGTGCACTTACAACTGGACTTACGCCACTCCCTGGGCTGCCTCTTCTCACTCACTAACTTACTCCCAATAAACCTAACTAGAGGGTTTTGGTTTCGGTTTGGTTTCTACAACTATGTGAGGTTTTCCCTTACAATGTGTTAGCCTCAAGCTAAGATTGGGAAAACCTCTCTAAGCTAAGAGTTACAAGCTTTGACACTCAATGGATAGATGTGAGGACCCTAAAGGTCAGTGTCGTGGGTGTGAAACACTTCCTTATGACTCCCTAACAACTTCACACACCCTCATAGCTTGTAGGTGTTTGTTTTTCTTTCTTCACACACAATACAACACAACACAACACAACACACTTGAATACACAGCTATGAGCTTGTATTTATAATGAGGATTCAAATGTATCCGTTGGAGAGAAATTACATTTGAATCCAACATTAAATGGTTTCAACCACTTTTCTTGGAATGCGGCCTTTGTCAGTGTCAGAGTTGTTGCCTCGTGCTGATTGGTCCACGTGGCCTGGATTCACGGATCTTTGACTCAGTGGGTTGACCAAGACCCACTGACTTTAGGTAGCTTCCTCCTTCACTGACTGATGATCTTCAGTGGACTGAACGTCTTCAGTGTAGTTGTCCTTCAGAGACTGTTTGAAGATCATTCCAAGAAGTTTGTCATAAGGCTGAATGACAAACTTCCCTGACCACAGCAGCCTGACTCCTTCAGGACCTACTTGGTGCAGCACTGATCCTCTTGATCATGCTCTTCACTGAGTGGTCCACCTGACTTAGCTTAGATCAGCCTGGTTTACACTCAGTGGGACATCCTTCTGGCTTCTCTTCTGGTTCAGGTTTCTGACTTGGCTTCAGTCTGTTCTTCTTGATGTCATCTTGATTTCCTCATGCTGTGAAGCTGAGTTCCCCCTCGCTGAGTTCCCCCTCAACTGAGTGTTCCCTCAACTGAGTTCTTCTCAACTGACAGCCTATTCTATTGAAAGACTAACCTAGCCTGTCCTGAAGCAGAGAATACTATCCTGACTGCTTTCAACCCTATTACATGTTGTTTTGGAAAATCATCAAAACTAAAATATATCCCAACACAAGGGGTCTATAGGAGTATTAAGATTAGACCTCCCAATGTGCTTAGAAACCAAATATTGAGCCACAATATTATTCTATTCCATTAATGTTAATTCACTCCACTGTATAATAAATATTGCACTATCTATCCTAACACATATTACAAAATATGGTTCCCGATTATTTTCTGTGTTTAAGATTCTAATGTCCATTAATTAATCTAAATCACCAAAGGCTTTAATAAATTAATATTTTTTATTTCTTGGGAAAGGTCAGCTCAACATTTTTATCATATGGGAAATTAATCCACTGGCAAGATTTGATATGATAAAATTTCTGAGGCCACCAAGGGGACATAATCAAAATGTCATTCCAAACACGATTTTGTGTATTAATTTAGCAATTGTCATACAATTAATATTATTGCGACAAAATACAAAGTATTTAGTCACTGACTCATTACCCATAATAAATCAAATAGGTATAAATTAACTATATACAATCCTTATTAAGTGACAAAAATCAAGAAATAATTAACCAGAGAAATCTAATTTCTCTTTCCAAGTCAGTCTAGAAAAATAATCTCGTTGTAGGCTCAATTTAGTACATCAAATCCACTAGTGTAATCTCTTGGTCAAGATAAACCAATCTGAGTTTTACACTTCAACTTTTATTAATGGATTGTTCAAGTTCATTTAAGTCGTGAATTCGTTTATATATACTTATTACAAGGAACTAACAATGTGATCGTCCATGATCTACTATACACCACATTTCTCTATAATGTAAAGTATTTGAACGGTTTTGCAACAAATAAATAACATTCATAATATTAAAAGAAAAAGGTTTAAAATAATTTATTCTCGTTAATAAAAGTGCAAGAATCAATTTATATACAAAGTATTATTAAAAGCATACTTTTCAGTATATCTCTAACACTTATTTCTTCGACCACCAAGTCGAGGTCCTCACGACCTTGCCACTCGGACAAGTGTTTCATCGTCCCGACACTAGTGGGAAACTCATCAAATGGGTTATCAAAGTCTCACAGTACGGGGGCTCATACGCACCTCGAATTGCCATCAAAGGTTAAGCATTAGTCGAGTTCATTGTTGAGCTCACATATACTCCAAAACCCACTATGATCAATTAACCTTCCTTCGAAGCTTCATGTGGATGGGTCATCAACAAGCTCATGTGATGGTGCAACATCATCATGATGGGATCGGACGGACAATGCTTCACCGACGTCATCAGATTTTCTTTCCTTGCCACCAATAACGAGGCTGAGTACGAGACACTAATAGACGGACTGGACATAACAATAGCAGTCGGCATTCGACACCTATATATATTTATGGACTCACTTCTAGTGGTCAACCAGATGAAAGGATAATATGAGGCCCGTGGAGAACAGATGGTCAGATACCAAAGGCACACCACCGAATTATGCAACAAATTCCACCAAGTCTTCATTGAACAAATCCCAAGAGAACAAAACTCCCAGGCTGACGCACTCTCCAAACCTGAAACCTCGAACATAATTCTCGGTCTCTCCAACATCAATCTCACTGAGCTACGAATCCCATCCATCAACCAACGACCAATAGCAACGGTGGCCGAGGAGGAACCACATTGGATGATGTCGATCATCACCTTCCTGAAGATCCGCGTCGTACCAGAAGATCGTGCTAATTTTAGCAACTACAACTTTTAACAACAAGGTATACCCTAATCAACGACCAACTATATAAATGACGTTTCATCCTCCCCCTCTTCAAGTGCATCACCGTGGAACAAGGGAAATTGGTATTCGGCGAGATTTACAATGGAGTTCGTGAAAATCACATTGGGGGTGGAATCTCTTTACCATAAAGCAATGAGGTAAGGGTATTTAAGGATCATAGCATACACAAAATCTTGCCACAAGTGTCAAGTCATGTGCCCAAACATTAAACTGGCCCCCAAAAACCCCACATCGATGTACAGCCCCTAATTGTTTGCACAGTGGGGGATCGACTTGATTAGTCCTATGCCAATGGCCCCAGGCGGCCTAAAATTTACAGTGGTCATCGTCAACTACTTCATAAATGGGCTTAAGCAGAGGCCCTAAACAAGATCGACCAAGGGTAAATCATTAAGTTCATATGGAGAAATATCATTTGTTATTTCGAGCTTTCTTAAGCTCTTATTTTGGACAATGAGAAGCAATTTGACGGCCTGGAAGTAATGGAGTTTTGCCAAAGATGGAATATCAAGAAGATTTTCTCAACTCTGTACCGCAAGTAAATGGTCAGGTTGAGGCAATCAATAAAATCCTCAAGTACACCCTCAAAGTCAAACTCAGGGAAATGAAAGGTAAATGGGCTAGCGAACTTCCCAAAATTCTCTAGTCATACAGGACGGCCACAATAACATGGACGGGTGAAACCCTTTTCTCTTTGTCATTTAGCACCAAAGCGGTCATCCTATCCTAGGTCGTGTTCCGGAACTACAAAACCTTCCAAGTTATTACATAAGAAAATGGGAAGCCAAGAAGAGCCGACGTGGACATGTTGGAAGAAAGACGACTTGTCTCAACTCATAAGAATGTCATCTACAAATAAAAATTCGAGAAATTCTTCAACTCCAAGGTGAAGGCTAGGTAATTTTATGTGGGTGATTCGTCTTAAGGAAAATCCAAGGGATCATCAAGAGGGTATTAGGCCCAAATTAGGAAGGTCCATTCCGAGTGTCTAAGTATTTATTCAATGGTGTATAGGAGCTGGAGCATCCAAACGACACCCCGGACCAGTACCCTTGGAATGTTTGTCATCTCAAGTGATACTTTAAATAAGTTTTGTAACCAACTCTCAAAATTGTGACATCGATACAGAAGATTATAGATCCAACTATGCAAAGTCCTCCAACGAGGCTTGGCCTCTCAAGGGCAACAAAGACTCTTGACGAGGTCCGACCTCTCAAAAGAATAAAGCCCCTTGACGAGGCTCAGCCTATCATTGGCAACCAAGACTCATGACAAGGCCCGCCGTCTCCCGATCAAGGTCCAACTCCTTGGCGAGCATTAACATATTTATTTCTTAAAATAATTAAATTAATACCCAAGACTCATAACGAGGTCCGTCTTCCCTTAAGCACAAAGACTCTCAATGAGGCTTGACCTCTCGACGAGCATTAACAGTTTTCTATAAATAACTATCATCTACCTACCGAAAAGGTCTGATCTCTCGATAAGCTTTAACATATTATTTTTGAAAACCAGGTTAAAACCACTAAGCTACCATACACATCATTATTATCGAAAGAACAATTGATAGATGACAAGGAAAAGTTCCATTCATTTCATAAGCAAGAGGGACAAGTCGGCTGATTACATCGAAAGCTCCTAAGGAAAAAGTACATCAAAGAATTAAAGGAGAAAGAGAAAGTTAAACGATCATTCAGCGGAGGGAGGGGTGTATGTGTTTGCTAATATCGGTGTCGGCAGTCTCGGCTAGAGCTCCTCCTGCATCCTCTTCCGCATCCCCAAGGGGAAGAGGTCGACTCACCGGATAGAAGGAGAAGAGAGCAATTTGGACACCAACTTAAGTCGATGCCAAGATCAACCTCTAGATCCCGACAATCGGTGTAGAAGTCATTCGGGAGAGGGTGGCCCAACACATAATTTTTTTAAAAAGGCTGTCAGGGCATCAATTGGTTGGTTGGCCTTATGCAGCTCCTGGATTGAGTCTGAGATGGCCAGGTAGTAGGATTAGTTGGTTGTGTGCTTCGGATCCATGGAAGGTTATATTCCTCAGGCGGCGAGGAGACGATCATACTCTCTTTAACTCTTTTAACTCAACCTTCGCCGCGACCAGCTCCTCCACAGACTTCCTGGCATCATCCCTGACTAAATGAGCCTCCTCCTCAGACTTCTTCTGGGCGGTTCTCCTTCAACAACCTGGCACAGGCCTTGCCCTCTTGACACACATTTTCATCAAGAAGCATCGATTTCTCCACCTCGCCTTTAGCTTAGCTTGAAAATTCTCGACCTCAACCTTCTTCATTTTGGAGGCCTGTAACTCGGCGTGCAGGAGGGAGATCTCGTCCTAATACTCAGTGCACTACTTCTTTAGCTCTGCCTGTTGAGCGAGGCATTGAGTCTTCTCCTCATTCTCTTGAGCCAATGCACGAGCTATGATCCCGACAACTTTAGATTAGAGGGCCTGAGCCAAATAAAGGTTGCACTCCCAGAATTATGCTCGGTGGCCACCTCCATCTCCAAGTCCTAGGCACTGGGGACATCGCGGACCACCCTCTGGAGATAAGGTGGGAGAGATTCAAAGTCACACGCTTACCGAGAATAGATGAAGTCCACCACCCTGGACGTGGGGATATGGTCGTCCTCAAGCCTAGAGACAGAAGGGTTAAGCATTTTAATTTATTAACTCTAAGAATAGACTCGATCAACAATGTACTTTATGATGCAATTAGGGTCACGACAAGATAGGATTAGTCGACATCAATTTGGACCCGACAACAGTCAACAGGGTCGAGCCCGACACAGCAGCAATGTCTACCCCTCTGTTCACCGAGGACATTTGGGAGAGGGATTTTTAGTGATATCTATGGTCTCTGAGGCAGGGGTATCTCGGCCCCTCTTTGAGATGGGCGAGGGTGTCACCTCTAACTCTGGTGTGGTCGTAGTGTCGGCGATGGTCTCTTGGGGAACCGCTAGCAGAATCTTCACCGGGGCCCTTTGGGTTGGCTAGATTGGGAGCACCGCCTTAGCCCTTTTCTTCTTTCCCTTCATGGGGAAAACATCATACGGGCTATTAGCGCGGAAATCTCCATGATAAGTTCTGGCGGGCAGAAGGGATAAACCAAATGGGTGCCTAGATAAAAAAAACGTCAGAATCAAGGAACCATTTCTAGGAAACATATTTCAAAAGAAGCATTTACGAACGTCAAGGTCGAGATGATGAGGATAGGTAAACAGACATGATTATTTCTTCTTCGCCTTGGTGATGACAAATTTACAAGAGCAATCAACAGTGTCCACGAGCATCAACTTCTCGAGGATGAGACGGAAATCGAAAGGGAAGTTAGCTTCTGGAAAATGAAGTAACTTGCAAGAAAACAAAAACATTAGATCAGTACAAGGGAAAACCATCTTTTTTTCTCTTTAAAAGAGGTCGGAACATCAATTTTGACATGGCGCTGGGATGACCCCATCTTCAAACGCCAGAAACCCAAAACCAATGGTCCACCCTCGTGTGGACTTTACTTGGAAGATCGAACAACACTCGCTTATTTTGATTTTTGACATGGATGTCCCCATGCCTTTTGGTTTTCTTAGCCAGTCCAAAAAGATAAGACATCTCGCCAGATGAAGGCATCTTATATAATCGATATAGTCCAAAAAGAATAAGAGTCTTGATGACGGAGCGCCACGAGTTCCGGATAAACTACAGAGGTGTCAAGTCTCAGGCATTAAGGAGGTATATTATGGTTGGGTGCAAGGAAAATCGTTATCTATTATGTTTTAAGAAACCACCACCATCCCAGGAGGAGACTAGTCAACTCTCTCGTTCTCCGCTAGTTGGTACAGGTGAACATCAATGGGGAGATGAAATTCCTGACGCCTATTCGCTACATTTCTCTCTGTTAACGTACTTTAAATGTCATTCCACTAGAACCAACTCTTAGAGGTTGCATAAAATTGACAAGGCTCGCGGTCCAGCCTTTCATATGAATGGGTGAGGAGATAAGCATCATAATCGAAGGATGGAGTCACGCCCACTTGGTGATCCATGAAGTTGGCCCACAACTGATAGGCCTTGTTGACCTCGGCCTCACACCGCATCCAAACAGCGAGATCCTTAGCAGTTTGTGCTGCGGTTTCAACCTCGTCCCTTTTGCGAGATAGTCTAACATCCAAATCCCTCAAGATTTGCTCACTCTCTTGGGGAAGGTCACTAGCGGGCGCCCCATTGATACCACCATCATGCGGCAGGACTGCCGGAGCCACGGTCGTTTCTCCCCCAAGCGATTGTGTCGCCTTACCAATCACTGCCTCCATATGGTAGCTAAATATAGCCTCCAACCTCCCACACTTGGAGAAGGGATTACTACCCCAAAATCGTGTGCGACTGGTAGAGGTGCGATCGGAGAGCCCCAGCCCCATGGGCGGTTTTGGAACTTAGAGAAGCACCATCGCCGCCGGACAGACCCATTTATTTTCTTTTTTCAAAACTCGGAAAAGAAAGAAGATGAAGAATGGAAGGAGAACAACCGAGGGAGGTATTTTACCTTTTGAAGAACTTCTCGCTGGAAGCTTCATCAGAAAATCGCCAGAAATTCTACTTCTCATAAGCTCGTTAGAAGATCAGTCCATCCATAACGAAACATATAGACAGACTGAGGGGCAATTATTATGGTGCTATATTCGCACAAGACGAGGATCAACCTCGGCATATCCAACTAGGACCTCAGAGTAAAGAAAGTTAACCTTGTCGGACTGCCAGGTCCCTAGTAACATCTACGGTGAACCTCAGCTTGGGCAGCCCCTTCCATCTCCAAATCTCGGCATCGGCGACCACCATCGCTGAGGTTGGACCTGGATCGCGGACCTTGGCAACTAGTAAAAGGAGGTTCTCTTCCCAGATCCCATCACGTACGGGCACCTTGGCATCTACGAGGATCAACAACTAGATGGTGACACGCATTCGTTCTTATCCAAAGAAACTTTAGCGACAAGGATCACATTAGAGAATAAGTCCTCCTTGGGCAAATGAACAGTAGATCAGCGTTGAACCTAATCGAAAAGCCCAATTTTAGGAACTAAATCCCTTGATTTAGGGAGATTTTGTATGGACTTTACACCTGTTCACATTTTATTGGACCGAACTCACCTATCAAGCATGGTTCAGCCCAACTCCGAAAATAGAGTCAATCCAAGATCTTAGGGCAACCCAAGGGTATACCTTTGGGCTATAAATATAGTCTTCATGGCATTTAATAAAGGATAACAAATATTCAAGCTCAAGTTTACACATAGACTTGACAAATCTCAGTGCATTTATTGTTCTAAGCTTCTTGTTCTTCGCACATTCATCACCTTATCATTGGCAATAAATGCCCTCAGCCCCCACTTATTGAAGTTGTTAATTGATCATTAGCCACATTACACGCTTATTCCTTACGAATTAATTGATTAACAACATACCTAATCGAATAAAATGTAGACTAAATTATTATAATTAGTTTAGAAAAATGGCACAACATTAAAAAATAAAATGTTCTTATTTATAATTAATTTATTCAATTAAAGATAAAGATATAAATCATTATAAATCAAAGATAAAATTCGTATATATATATTATAAATAGTTATTTAAATATTGGCACAAAAATTATATTTGTTTTAAGTAGATTAATTTCAATTTATAAACTTGTGGGACCAAATATGCAAATTGTGAAAGTGGTTGAAGTGGTTAACAATCCTAATTAAGTGTTCTAACATTTGAGACCAAAAGTGCAAGTGAAGTTAACGGTTGTAAATTTTTTAGGTTAAAAATGCAAGTTTGTAATGTTTGTGATTAATTCTGCAAGAAAAACTTCACATGGGACTAAATCTGAATGAATAAAATTGTTTCCAAAATAGTTGATGTCATGTAGGACCAAAGGTGCAAAAAGAACTACGGGTTAATATCAATTTGCAACCTGTATTATTACCCTTTTTTTATTTCAATTTGCAACCTATACTATTTTTTTATCAAATTGCAATCCGTACTATATAAATTTAACTATTTTCAACCTAAACCCAATTCTTATGCTATTTTTTAGCCAAGACTATATTTGGTCAAGGTTATATTTGTCCTTCCAATTTATTATTTATTTTTATAATAACTTTTTTAATTTAAAAAAAATTTAAAAGCCCTAAAAAACACCTCTAATTTAAAATAAAAATTGGGCCTATTTGAAAACAAAATCCTGCATTAAAAAATATAAATGAAAACAAAACAACAGGAGGCACTCTTTGTGATATATTCCATATGTAAAATATAAATAAAATAGGCAAATATTAAAAAATTTGTGGGCCGGGTCGTTCCAGGTCAAAATTTATGGATCTTGGCCGGGGTCGGGTCGGATTTAGTGAATTTTTTCCAAAATCTCGCGCAAATTAGGTTTCAAGATTTACGCTCCCAGTTTATGTTACTATATGGACAAATGCATGTTACTGAAGGGCAGAATGTGTGTTACTAGGCTTTTAACAACATATTTTTGTACTTTAAAATAAAAAGGGTTAATTGCAAATAAATTTACAACATTTTTGCTAATTGCAATTTAATCTAAACTTTTGAACTGTTGCAAATAAAACTTTTACTTTAAATTTGTTAGCAATTCTAACCAAATGACAGATTTTAATCTGCCTAAAAATGATGATTGATTATGTGTTGTCATCCGAACTAATCTAAACATATTAATACAATTAATTATTCATTGTCGAGTAAGTGAAACATCATTTTCGGACAATAAAAAAATTATTTGTTGGTTCGAATTGCAATCAAATGTTAGGTTGGAGTTTTGTTTGCAAAGATTCAAAAGTTTAGATTAGATTGCAATTTTCAAAAAGGTTGTGATTTTATTTGCAATTAACCCAAATAATAATAAGGACAAATATATATTTTACAAGAACAAAAATGTGTTTTTTAATTTATTCACCATCCTTTTAAATCTTGATTTATTGTTTTATACATTAACACACATTTGTTCCAACAATGACATATATTTGCTCCAATAGTAATACACATTTATTCCAACTGTAACACATTTTTGGTAGCACATATTTACTCTAACATTAACACACATTTGTAGTAACACATATTTACTCAAACATTAACATATGTTTGCTCCAATAGTGACACACATTTACTCTAACATTAACACACATATCCAGTATCATACATTTTCTCTAACATTAATACACATTTGCTCCAATAGTAACACACATTTACTCTAACATTAACACACATTTGCAGTAACACATATTTACTCTAACATATTTGTGGTAACACAATTACTCTAATATTAACACACATTTTCAATAACACATATTTACTCTAACATCACACACATTTCCTCTACCAATAACACATATTTACTCTATTAACACATATTTGCTGCTAAAGGGTGATTGGAAATGACAATGTTTCCCCTTGAAACTGATGATTTATGCTCCAACGATTATGCAGTCTTGGGGTTAAAGGACCTTAGAAAGGGCAGTATAGAAAAACCCCAAATTTTATCACTTCTTTCAACATTACTGGAGAGGTCTGTTCAGAAGAATGAAAGGTTATAAGAAACTTCCCAAACCAAAGATGTTATCACCGTTTTTCATGGTTTAAGAGCACCTTCTCTCAGCATTCAACAATATATTGATCGAATTTTTAAGTATGCGTATTGTAGTTCGTCCTGCTTCGTTATTGCATACGTATACATAGATCGATTTATTAAGCAAACAAATATATTCGTTTTTTCAATTTGAGAAAAAATGTGAAGCTGTTTGAGCAAGAAGAGTGCTTGTGCTAATTTTTCTCCGATGGCGGTTCCGAAACGGCTAAAGAAAATCAGATCTGAGATCTGGGTTCTAATATGAATTATTCTACTGATGTAGCATATAACAATTTGTGAAAGAACTGGTACGGAGGGTTGATGCTGCCTATACAATTTTTTTCTTAGGCAAAACTTCTCTTTACATGAGTTTCTTCGTCTAATCCCCCTTCCCATTTTGTGCAAATTTTCTTTTTCAAAAAGAGAATATAATTTTCTTGAAATTAATGAAAAAGTGAGATTGTGATAAACATATAACAATATACAACATCCAAAGCAATAAACATTTAGCTTTACGTTGTTGTTTATTTATGAATTTAGGGTTTTAAAATTTTCAGAAATTAAAGATTTATTAAAAAATAATTAATAAATTGAAAGAACAAATATAACCTATAACAAGTATAGCTTTTACTGGAAAATAACTCATGAATATAGTACAGATTGCAAATTGTCAAATTTATATAGTATAGGTTGCAAGCTGATAAAAAAAAAAAAATAGTTCGGGGTTGCAAGTTGAAAAAAAAAATAGTATAGATTGCAAATTAATATTAACCCAACAACTAATTATCTTACCTATTAACAAAAAAAATGAAAAATCAATCATAACTACGTATTCATGAAAGGAAGGTTGCAATTAAAACCCCACATTTTAAAATTTTATTGATAATAAAAAAATTCATACGCCACATTTTAATATTTGGAATTCAATACAGAACTATTTTCAAGCAAATTATTGTTGACAGTGAAAAAAATCCACTGCATCATCAACAATTCAACATTCACATTAGAACACTCCCAATGGGAAGTCTAATACAGTGTCAAAGACAAATTTCCTTCTAAATCTACTCTAATGGAAGCGACAAATACGGTGGAGATTTGTCATGGAAGAAGAGAGGTGTCGAATTATCCGTCTCCCTTTCATGAAGGCAAAAAGTCCTGTTTTTTCTTTTTTCATTTTAAATTTTATTTTAATTATCCGCCTCCCTTTCATGGAGTATATTTTTTGAGTGAATATAGTATTATGTATTAATTTTAGATTTATTTATTATATTATGTGACATAAATATTAATATTAAAAATATAAGCCTTCTTTTAATAGAAACACAAACTTTAACTAATTAAAATGTAATAAGACAACATTGAAAAAAATACCAAATTTTCAATTACAAAATACAATGATAGAATTTCATTGTATAAAAAAAATGTCAAATTTTAAAATAATAATACACAACAAGCATGCTAATAAAAATAACTAAAACACACAAACATAACTATGCAAAACAAAATGCAAATTAAACATGAACAATACGAATTTTGTATTCTCTAAGGCCACTTCCAAATCCTCCAATACCACCAAAGTATTTCCGAATTGAGTTTAATTAGAATATTTTTGCATAATTGTGAATTGAGTGCGTAATCATAGTTTTATTTTGTTTAAATTTTTAAAGATTTAAACATAAATATCAAATTATAAATTTAATTCTACACAAATATAGTTTTCAATTTTTTAATACGAATATAAGTTAAAATGGAAAATAAATATGATTAAATTAATAATATTTTAAAAGAATGTTCTCGTTGAGTTAAAATTTGGGATAAGTCTCCTATACACTTGGTGTATGATGCACTCACTCAACAGTTGGTCTTGTTTACACTGAAAATTGATTTTTAGTGTACATTTTTCAGTGTAAGTTAATCACATTTTTCAGCGTAATTGAAACAAATTTTTTAATATAAACATGGTTAACTGTTGAGTGATTGCCTAAAATTTGAGTTTAATGATTGGAGTTGATTTTATTGTAAAGTGGCAAATGCCTTTTATCAATGAAAATGCACTCAGTGATAACGGCTAAGTTGACACAAAATAACATCATGCATCAAAACGGAAAATGTAACACTAAAAAAAACATGATTGTTATGAAAACATAAAAAATTAAGAAAGCATTTGCAATTGGGAATTTGTACCTTCACTTCTACACACAAATTAAGAAAAAAAAATTAATGAAATATATATATACATATATATTTGTATCTATGTATGCAAATCAATATATCTTGTGCAAATTTTTGTGGGACGTCTAAATAAGGTAAGTGCATATTATCCTGGGACAAAGGGAGTACCTTATGAAACCAAGGCATACTAAGACAAAGTACTAGGTCGAATAATGAATGGACAGAACCTCTATCCATCACATTCTTCCAAATAAGGGTTTAAATCTTAATTATGTAGCAAAATTAATAGCAACGATACAAGTTACAGTAGCATACAGACAGCTTTCTGCTTCATAGTGGCAGGAATTCCACAGAATTTTTAAAAAAAGCTTAAAATTTGTAGGAAGAAAGACTACAGATTTAGATAGGCGTCCAAATGTACAGTCTTCTGATGCAATTCCAATTCAAAGTCAATTGGTCTTTGATGATGCAATCTTCACATACCACTTATACGCAGCGAGGGAAGAAAGTTTGCCCCACATAGCCACCAGACATCGCTCTCCTAACATTAGATTCGAACATTTTCGGGTTGTCTCTCAACACCGCAGCAGCATCATGATTGAGAGGATCCTCATGATTCGGTTCCTAGATATAGATCTTGTAAGTATAGTACAAAAGCAACAAGTATAATGTTATCTAGTGAATAATGATATTTAAATACCGTGAAAAGATGATACAGCCCATATATTATGGTGTTTATGTTTAGCACAGGTTTCCAGTCTTCTCGAAGAATGTTCAGGCAAACATTTCCATCTAAGTCGATATTAGGATGGTAGACCTGAAACATACTTGAATGAATGACAATAAATTTCAAACATTAACAGGAATTGTGCAAATGCATTACAAAATAGACATTGATACCGTAACTTGCAATCAGGGATTCTATTACCTTTGTCTTGCATTTAACTTTTGGTGCTTCATGTGGATAGATGGGAGAAATTTGAAAAGAGAAACAGAATGTTCCCCCCCTAAACACAGGGTACTTATGTTAAATGGATACCACAAAGAGAAGAATATTTTAAACAATGGTCCCCGGTCCAATATGAGTACTCACAGATAATATCCCTCATCGGGGCGAATGGTAACTTCAAAGTTCATGAGCTCGTCCTTGCCATTAGGGAATGAAATGCTACATGTTTTGGGGAGGTTCAGTTCACTAATATCTACATCATCAAGAGTGTAATGTAAGAAGTGAACGTTTAAGTACATAAAAATAGTAAAAATAGCATAAAAAGGAAACACATCAGAGAAGCAGACTTCAAGAATATCCTCTCTGTAGTAGTACCAAACCAGTACATCCGTTTACCATTAATACAGAAACAAAAAAGAAGACCCAGTGTGATAGTCCCCTACCATGCTACTACATGCCATGCACGTGTATCTGAGGTTAGTTGAAATAAAGAATAGTGAACTAATGTAGAGATTAGATGTTTAGACTTTTTTTTATTGAATCAATTCTAATTGAAAACAAGAAATGGAATTAGGCCTTAAAATCTCATTGAAACAAGTATCAGTATTCAGGAGTTGAGTTTTAGGGATTAGAATTTAGAAGGCTCTTTGGAGCGTCCAGGAGACAGTGGTCAGGGAGTAAAAACACTGATAGTGATTGATAAGTGTTATGGTGATGAAAGATTAAAATTACTGCAAATTCATTCACCAGTTTGGAGTGATCATGAGGAACTGATGGGTCAAGGTTTCAACGGTGTAAGTTGGTCAGCACAGAAGTACCAGTTCATCTATGAGCATGTGTGAGGGAGAAAGAGTGCAGACAACAAGAGAAACATGAATTGAAAAACAAGGAAATAAAAAATGATCGAAGACAGTGTATGGCTATAACTGCAAAGTAAGACATCAACCACATCATATCTATCAATGATAAAAGTAATCACCAAGAAACACTTGATTAAATTATTTTATCCTAAGGTTTTAGTTATACAATCACAAGCAGCAATGAGGCCAAAAAGTGGTTCTAGATCTTAATAACTTTTCTTATTCATTTCACTAACTATTTTTTCTCAGTGATAAAGCCCATCATATGTACCAGGTACATTCAGCTCTCCCCCTATAGCAGCTTTCAATATATCCATTCTTCTTTGTCAAGTGGGAAATAATATTGTATTTAATTTTATTTTTTATTCTCATGTATCAGATATGAATTACTCTCATGTGTTCTATTGACAAGTCAGAGCACCAAGTATTAATAATCAAGGATTGCACGTCAAAGACAACTCTACGTCCAGTGAAGGACGACTAACAAAATTCGACAGCCAAATGGAAAGTCAAAGCCAACTAATAAGACCATGAAACCCTTGTGAACCCAACCTAGTATACCCTCTGGCCTAAGTTTCTTAAATTTGACAAGAAGACATAAGTGAACTGTCTTTGCCATCATATTGCAGTGAGAGCAAAGTAAATAAATAAAACAAAGTTGCACACAACGGAAGACAGCATTTCCATATATAATTGCAGTCATTACATCTTTATCTGTCAATCTAGTTATCATAGATAAACGCTGAAAGACAGCAACATTACAAGAAACAAATCATAATCAGAAAGTTCTTTCCCTGTCACAACAGGTAACAGTTATTTTCATAATCAAAATCAGGGAAAAAGACAAGTCGACACCTGACAATACAACTATCAAAGTATCTAAGGCTTGTCCATCGCACATGTGGCAGCAATTTTTACGAAGAAAAGAATTGTACGAAACCTTTAAAACTCGTTTAAGAGGAACCACGTTTCAGATTTCTATCTAAGTTGCAAAGCACAACAAATCACAAGAAAAAAAACTCATGCAGAACTTGCATTAAGGCATTCAAGAAGTATGCTGACAAAGCGATCCAATTTTTTTTTCTTTTCTTTTTTCGAGGGGGGCAATCCAATTGTTTAGTAAGCTTATATTTAAAATAAGTTGTAGAATAGGCAATGTTGGCTGATGAAGTTCTCTATGTACATGAAGATGAAAAGTTAAAAGAGTAAACTGAATTAACACATTATAATAGCCCATACCTCACAAAATACAATTTATTATATCCTCCATCAATCCAAGTAAAGGGCCCAGAATATTAAAGTTGAATCTCTTAATAGGACCCCCGCAATGAACATTACAGCTCACAATTCACTTCAATGTTTAACTATATTAGTTAGCTATACTCAATCACGTCAATCCTGTAGCGTATTTCTCTTTGGTGCACAAGTTCAGGAGACATTCCTAACTATATCACATATACCAACATGATAAAACTATAACTGAGGTATCAGTCAACAGATCAATGTGTTTTGTCTTCAGCACATCCTCCTTTAGAACATTATGCGTATAACTTTATGAACAGGCAAAAAAACTCCCAAAAAAAAGAGAGAGAGACGGAGAGATGAGAAAACAATAAAACACATGCTCAAAGTAGAGATGTGAAGAAAGAAGTCTGAGTCTGAACATTCATCACAGAGAAAAGCAATAGAAACCTTTTTGAAGACGTAGTTCACCAGCACTTTGCTTCTTCACTGGTGGTTTCCCATTAGCACTTTCAGCAAGTTCTCTTTGCTTTTCTTTTACTTTGAATAACTTGATCATGGTACCTGAATGTATAATGTAGATATATAACTTAGAAAAAATAAAGAAGAATAGAGGCACAGTATAAGAAACATAAAATGGTCAATTTCTACCTGACAAGGACAAGAACCAAAAAACTATTATAATCAAAGACCAAGCAATTTATATTTTTTCATATAAGCACTATTCACCCAAAGCTATATGAACACAACCATCCATACATTAGTAAAGATATCTATCAATAATGCTCTCCAAACAAGAAATGCTGGTGAAAACAAATAGATAATTAACATAAAGGAATTGCTGGCTCTTCTCAGGAGCATATGGATAAAAGATCTTAAATTCCATTACCAGATAGGCAGATGAAGATGTGAGAGCTTCATTGTGCAAATCTTAGTTGAAATGCATTAACTTGAAGAAGATTGAAACAATATGGTTCAACATCATGGAAGAAAATAATAGTTGTAAAGCGCAACAAAATATAAAATTGGATGACCAACCTATCAATAAATTTACATGTAATTGTTGATACATTTATCTTCGGACTAAAATAAAGTCATCCAAAGGATGTGGACATTTAGATCCATGTATGACTTTCTAATTTAGTTACATGTGATGCAATGAGCGTGTGCATGTGGACATACGCAGAACCATACAGGATTAGCAAAGACGTCTACAGAAGGTCCCAAACTACGTAGTCTTTTTCATTCTCACCCATCATATCCTGGCAAACTCATCTCCTTTTAGCTATGATAGAAATTATAAGATTCACAAGAAAAATCTACTCATGTTGAAATTGCAATAAAAACATACAGCCCCAGGAATATTCTAACATGAAGGAAATAATAAACTAGGCATTCAAAGTTTAGGGAGTTTGTCAATGGTCAGTAAAGGAATAAGACCTCAGTTTATCTCAAACTAGAAAAGGCAATCGTTGATCTTGAACTGTAATTGAATAGTTGATATTTTGAAGGTAAAAATATTCACAACCACACCACATTTGAATAAAATAGGCTGAAGTAATCTACACAAACCTAGGAATAATTAACAACAAAATAAATAAATATCTGATGAAAACAAGCAACAACACAGAATCCCAATGAAATATCCTCTCCTCAATCACGCCATCTATAGATTCTCTCACACAGTTTGGTCCGAAGAGAAAAGGCATACATACACTCGAATTGCATTAAAAGCTAGGGTTCCTGCAGAAATGCCAATATATAAACATACTAAGAGAATGGACTAAAACCCCCCAACCACGGAAAAAACTGAAACCAAAAATTTTAAGCCGTATAGAAAAACACCCCGCGTAGAATCAAATTCCATCATCATCCATAGAATTTAGCTGCGGGCAATTCGAAAACACGGAAACAAGAATAATCACGAGAAAAACATCAAAAATAAAACGTCAACAATAAGTCAAAATCTGAGTAGGGCTGGATGAAGAGAGTAGATGAAGGATTATTGGCAAAATCTGAACGATCTGCTCAATAATCAACCGTGTGATGATAAACCTACGCCAACCGTGGAATATGCAGAAACCAACAATGAAAAGAATCACGGAAAAGATACCTGTTTGATGAAAAACTGAAACAAATTAAAAGGTGTTTGGGGTTTGAGGGTTTCAGATTTCAGGGTCTTATCAAAACCAGAGAGAGAAATTTCAAGAGCAAGAGGAAATATAAAAAGGCCCGAGAATCTGAGAAAGGCCGCTGAAAGGGAGTATACTTTTGGTAAAGTTCTCTCTCTATTTTTATTTCATTTTCCTCTCTCAATTATTGGATGAGAATTACACAATTCTCGGTCTTTTCAATTTATGCATGTATATAATTTCAAGTGTTTGTGTGATTTGAGTTCATTTTTAAATCGGAAGAATTTCATATTAAAGTTCAAATTTTAGGTTAATATTTTGGTATAAATATTCATTTTAAAAGTGTTTCAATTCAAATTTCAATTTTTTTTTTCAATTTAAGACTTATTTTAGATTCTTGTGTTTCAATTCAAAACCCAACAAATAAAATATGATAAAAAAATTGAGAAATTGGCCATAAATAAAAAATTTATTATTTAATATACATTAACTTTTTTATTAATACAATTTATATTTCTAATTTATTTTTACCATTATGTATTAATTTAGTTATTTAGAAAATATAACAACCAGCATTTTCTCATATAATCTTTTCCATATGATAATGTTAGTTTTATTTTTAATTTCAAATTGCTTATTATTATTTTTATTAATAATATATTAATTTAACACATGATGATATAAAAAAATTCGAAATATACATTATATTAATAAAAGTTGATGTTTTATTAAATTTAATGAAGTTTTCTGATCGTTCGCTCGATTAAAGGCATAGTTGTGTGTTGCCCATGGCGCTGCACCTGGATATGTGGTTAAGGTAAATAAAATAGCACCTCACTACAAGTTTGGGTTTTTAGTCTAGTGGCAAACGTTTGATCCAACAATTGGTATCAGAGCACAAGTCATGGGTTCAAATCCCCCAAGGCATAAATAGTAGTATGCTTGGCAAAGGCAGACCCTTGTTGGGGGTACAACGGATGTCTCTAAAAGTTTTGAGATTATTACCATTTGATTCAAAACTTTTAGTGTTATTTGAGTATGGTTCTATGATTAGTGTGATTTTTGCTCGAAATTTGTGCATTTAATTTGCTAATTTTATTGAATTTCTTGCAATTATTTACATTAATTTGACCATTTGTGCTTAATTGTCGAGAAAGGCATTTTGGTTATTTTTGCAGGAAATTGAATGTTTTTAGAAGAAAATACGAGCCTTCAATTTATTGAGGTCGAGCGAGGAGAAAAGTCGAGAAGAAAACGAATTGGGCCGAGAACTGAAAGTTGCTGCCAAAATGAATTAATTCGGCCCACTTGAGATAAAAGGAACCAAAGGAAAGTCACGTGATGCAAGAAAGAAGGAAAGAAAAGAACAAAGCTGGCGGGTCCCACGTCTATTTTAAGAAGAAAGTTGACCGAAAAGAGGAAACCCATTTCCTTTAGTTACGAAGAGGAGAAGCCACTGGAATTAAAATCGCCATGGCCGAAATCACCGAAGTTCGAAGCAACCCACGCCATTAAAGCCGGAGAACAACTCGCGCCTTGAAAGCTTGATTCGTCGCCGGAAGTCGAGGATAGAGCTTCGTATTGACGAAGAAGACGAAGAAGAAAGAACAGGGACCCGCATGAAAGAGTCGTGCACTTCACAAAAACGCGTTTTCCATTCCTAAATCGCATTTTCAAGCTACTCGATCGAGTTGCCCGACTCGCGCGAGCGGATGTCGGTTTATACAGAACGTTCGAAGCCATTTCGCCTTACTCGACCAAGAGGCCCGGTCGAGTTGGTCAACTCGCTCGAGTTGACCGAGTTGACCGGGTCAACTCAGCAGTTTTTGGTAAAAAAATCCGAATTTTCACCATTTTCCAGGGATTTCTTTGCAAAATTCGTCTCAAGATTTCTTCCCCCACTATAAATACCCACATTCTCAGATTTTTTAGGGGATGCAACACACAAACACACACTTCACCATGGAAACACCCACTCACACAAATTTTCTCATTAATTAGATTAGCCCTAGCTTTAGATTTTCAATTTTCATAGAATTAGCTTTCAATTTCAAGTAAGAGTGAAGAATTGGTTGAAGTTTCATACATTTGTAAACCCAAGAGGTGATTTCTTTCCTTTATATTGCAATTTAATTTCTATTTAGTTATGGGTTTATTATTGTACTCTTGTTTAGCTATGGTTTTTCATTTTAAAATCATGAGCTAAGTGTTTTGATGCTTTGGATGTTTGAAACCATGTGAATTCTTGAGTGGGGATTGCTCTTGCCTATTTTATGTTGATATTTGGATTTTGCTTTTATTGATGGATTTGTATTGAGCTTTGTTTGATGATCTCTTGTAGCTTATTTTTCGATGCATGTTTAGCGTAGACGAGAGTTACATGAGCATGTTTAGATAATGAGTGTGAGATTGATAAATGAATGCGTTTATTTTACGTTTAATTCGTCGAGAGAGAATTAATCGTAGAGAATCCCCATCAATAGACACTAATTGCTTGAATAGTCGTTTAGGTAATTAGTGAGGTCCCCTAGTAAGTCCAAATTGACGCATAGAATCGGCTTGGTAATCCTACTTAAGTTTCACTAGGTGGAAAACATCCTAAGCATCTCCCTCTCCCCTTGCACTTCGTAGATTCGAAGTTAGTTAGTTTTCGTTTTCTTGCTTGTTCATTTGCTCGCTTTTAATTCACTTGTCTAGTAGCTTAATCAAAACCCGGAAAACTTTTAATTCACTTCATGTCAATTTTGAAATTATTTCCTAAGAACACTTCCCACCTCCCGTGGGTTCGATAATTTTAACTTGGTCATAGCCTTAATACAACGAACTCGTTCACTTGCGAGTGGTTCAATTTGTGCATAAACGAATTTGGCTAACATTCTACACTTTTTTAAATAGCAAATTGGTTGAAAGTGGCACATATTTCCAAAATGTGTCAGCATCCACCACACACCCATAGCTCTCCACATCCCATCAGATCGCTAAAAGCCTCAAACCCTCTCTCTCTCTCTCTACATTTTCTCTATCTCTCTCTACACTACCTCTCTATATTCCGGCAACCACACCCTCTTGGTGGTGGAGGATCGGTGGCAGTGGATGTGTCCCCCTACCATGCTGCTTCACCGCGATGCCAGCAGCCACCACGACGAGGCTGATGGAGTCGACCATCAAGCTCATGTTGCCCTTCACCGTGATGGTGCTCACCGCGAAGGCGATGTCGCTCGTCTCCCGTTAGGTGAATTTGGAGAAGACCAGTGGGTTGTCCCTGACTTGACTTTCGCTGTCTCGATGTGACATCTTCAATCTGCGGAGGACGACAGCATCACCATCTATAGCGGTAGCGTCGGAGATTGGCCCTCCACAGCGGTGGCATCGCCCTAATATGTAGATTTTCCCTCCATAGTGTCGCTGCTCCACTGCGGTAGTGTTAGAGATGCAGAGCACTGCCTCCCCGAGGAGAGATCTGAGCTCTGATGGCCCAAGGGAGAGAGCGACGCCGCATCTACGATCTGACCTGCGATGGCCCAAATTTATCATCGTGACCCTAGATCTTCAGCCATCGTCACTCGGCCTAGAGCCACAACCGTCATGACTCAGCCTAGATCTTAGAGTTGCAGCCATCCGTCTTTATTCTGTCCAAGATCCGCCGCCACCACCTCCAAATTTTAATTTCAGGTATATATATGTGTGTGTGTGTGTGTGTGTGTGTTTATGATTGGGGTTGATAAAGTAGTTTGGGGATATAGTTTGTTTGTACGATCTAATTCAAAGCCTTTTTGGTCTGTGTGTGTTATGAAAAATTTGGAATGTGTGTGTGTTTGTAATTATTGCTCAAAAAATTATAGTTTTGTGACTGTGCAAACTTGTTGTGCAACTGCTATAATACCTTTTTTTGGCTTCGTATATATAATTCTTATTGGGAAAATTATTGCTTGTGGTTGTGAAAAAATACTAAATTTGGCTTGTGTACGTAGTTCTTGCTGAGAAAATTATTGCTTGTGGCTGTGCAAAATTATTGTGCAACTGGTTTAATATTGAATTTAACTTATATATGTAATTCTTGTTGAGGAAATTGTTTCTTGTGACTATATAAATATTATTGTGCAACTGGTTTAATACTAAATTTTGGCTTGTGTAATTGTTGCTTATTGTTGTGCAAAATTGTTGTGCAACTGGTTTAATATGGAATTTGGTTTTGTGTTTGTAATTCTTGATGGGAAATTTTTTATTTTGTGGTTGTGCAAATTTATCGTGCGACTGGTTTAATGCGAAATTTGGCTTTGTGTATGTAAATTTTGTTGGGGGAATTGTTATTTTGTGGTTGTGCAAAATTGTGGTGCAACTGGTTTAATACTAAATTTGACTTTGCATATGTAAATCTTATTGGAAAATTTGTTGTTTTGTGGTTGTGCAAAATTTTTGTGCAACTGATTAGGCGTGCAATTGTTATGATTTGTGGCTCGATTTGTCCGTTTTTTAGTATTTTTTATGAGTATTTAGAGTCATTTGAGTAACATTTTCACAAGCTCAACAATTTGTTTCTTTGGTATTCATAGTTGGAAAGAGGGTGAAAATTGGAGTTCGTAGGACTTTGAATCGACCAAAACGGACTCCCGGTTGAGAAGATATGAAGGTTTTTCGAACAAGAGTACAACAGCCGGAAAGCACTCGACCAGTTGAGGTCGAGCGCCACCACTCGACCAGTTGAGGTCAAGCGCCACCACTCGACCATACTGAGGTCGAGCGCCCTGAAGGCGCTGTAAGGAGAGCCACTCGACCACCATCAGGTCGAGCGCTAGTGCTCGACCAACCCTCAATTTTGTGTGATTTTGGTCTTTTCCACCCGTTTTAGGCCTGTTGTTTATAAATACCCGGTCTCAAGCTCGTTTTTAGACACCCTTTGATCACTTTTCATATTTTGGCATACTTGGAGCTTGGTAGAGAGATTAGAAGAGTTTTAACGTGTAATTGAGGTTTTTTATCTTACGAATTCATATATTAGAGTTTTATTTCATTATTTCTTTCTTCAACACTTGATATTATCAAACCTAGTTCGTTATTTATTGAGATTCGTTTTGAGACTTTGATTTATTGGTTTAAACCTAGTTAATGTTCTTAAGTTCTTTCTTTAATTTCACTATATTTATGTCTATCGTTAATTTAATTATTTTCGTTATCGTAATCACCATGTTAGGCTGGAACCCTTGCATGCTTAGGTTAGGATGAACTCCTAGAAGTAGGATGTTGGTACGTAATTAGGATAATTCGTGATGTTTAGTGCTAGCTCTCTTAATTAATTAAATTCTTAAAATAAACCCTAGAATTATCTTGGACTTGAGTACAAAAATTGTTAGAGAGAAGACGATCGTATAACTCTTTAATAAAGATTAGGCTTAACGAAAGGGTTTTAGAAGGGGTTTCTCATCTACCGGTTTATCTAGGGAGGACGACCGCATCACCTTAGTTAAATAAGGGTTTCATTAATTAAGCACAATCCATATAACTTGTTTAGTGGGTTCGTGAAGTAGGTTGACATGACGAAGTATTAGGGTTAATTCTTGAGCTTTTAGTCTTTCAATCTTGTGCTAGATTAGGGAAGTTGATTGTCTAGTTTTAGTACACTTAGGATTAATACTTGCACATCACGGTTATTTTAGTTATCGTACCAACTCCGTTAGTATACATAGGGATTCCTATCATGAGCATCACCGTCTCATATCTTATTAAAACCTTCATTATTCATTTACTTTCATTATTTGCATTAATAGTAATAAAATATAGAGTAGATTAATATAATTCCTGAAACCGAACATACACTCATATTAACTACGATGCGTAGATCTTCAGGGCTCTATTCGCATACATACCTTCCCTTGGGTATGATATACTTGGTCCTTATACTTGCTAATACTACTGTGGTTGCATACTCTTGTGGGGTAGCTACTGGTAATACTAGTATTTTGTGTTCAAGTCAGCAACTGGTTTAGTATGGAATTTGGTTTTGTGTCTATAATTCTTGATGGGAAAATTATTATCTGTGACTGTGCAAAATTGTTGTACAGGTGTTTGTATTTTTATTTTAATAAAGATTTTGAGATGGAAGAAGATTTTGAATATGGGATGTGCAAATTTTGGACAAGATTGTTTTAAGATGGATATATTGTTGGTGTATACTGTAAAGCAAACTTTTGTTGGGCTTTTATGGATATATTTGATTTTCTTATTATCTGAAATAAATGGTTTTTCACATTATTGCATTCTTATGAATTGCTTGTATGTTTTCTTATCTTATATTGTAGATAATGTGGTAGGTTTGTAGTCACACAGAAGATCACATTGCCGGTTCCTTATAAGATATAAACAGTATTCACAACTGAGATAGTTCTGGGCATAACTATTGGTATAAGTTGTATTATGAACTTGTTGGTGACTTGTCTTGGCCATTAGTTTATACAAGTACGCTATGTAGTATTGAATGTTCACAGTTAAGACATGTTCTTCTATTCTGACTGTCATGAAGAACTAAAGGTCTTGATGACTCTTGTAATTCTTAATCCTAAGTGTGATATCTAGATGTACGGAGTGCTTGTTCACTACTTTGATTTACCATGGGTAAGAATCTTGTTTGATTCAACACACTATACATTTTGGGTAGTGGCATTGTTCGCACGATGTCTATTTATTGGCATTAGGGCACCGTGTCCTGGTGATCCAGGTTGATGATGTCCCCTTGAGGAAACTCATAAAGGATTGTTGTATTAAACCCTGTAGGTGGATTATATACGTACGACAACAAGGTTGAGTGGTACTACTCGAGGAATAATAGATGTTAATTAATTAAAGCGGCCAAAAGCTTTAATAATTAATGGACGTGCGATATCTTTAACACCGGGAATTATAGAGTCTAATAGAAGCTCTGATTCGGTTCGGGATAGGACAGGAGTGCAACATTAATTCTCTAGTGAGATGAATTAATGTTCTCGGGCCAAATAATGTTCTGGGTTGAACATAAGAGTATTTGTGTTTGTGAGGAGCCCAAACTCTCTAATTTGGAGAAAATGCAAAGCTTGTGAAAAAGATCAAGGGGAGAGATGAATACAGGATTGTTTCAAGAAAAAAGAAGCAACCAAGACCTCTCTCACCAAGATCAAAGGCTAAGAAAGAGGCTGTGGAGGCTGAGCTTGCAAGGATGGAATTTGAGATGTTGAAGACATAAGAAGAGGAAGAGTTGAAGAATGAAGCCCTCATTGCTCAAGGGATCATACCAGATAGTCCAGATGCTTCAAATTCTGATGAAGAAGATGTCGACCCTAAGCATAGGAGGAGGTAGAATTGATCCTAGTTCATTGTTGAAAGGAATTGTAACAGACCAGACTTAGTAAACCAGGGTGTAACAGTGGATGTATGAGGATTACAACACCTCTGAACTACTATATATTTTGTCTTTATTTACATTCTGTCATTTACTTTAAAGTATTTATATTCAGTTGATTCTATTATTATTGTGCTTACTCATACTTGTTTCATTCATCATTTCATTTGTGTTGAAAAGATAAAAAAAAGTGCATAATAGACTAAGAAAGCTACATTTGTAGATTCATTGAATCATTCAACTGAAAACTTCAAGTCTTTGATTAATTTTTCATTATCACACACACACTCTAATATTCCACTGCATTTAGATGTCTCAAAACACTTTCTAAAGTGTGGGGATAACCTCTCTGAAAGTTTTGTATTGTGATAAGTTTTAAAAACTATACAGACTTAACTTTTACTCAAGTCTGCAGATGCAAACTTTGTTTAAACTCTACCGCTGCAGAGTTAAGTTTTGTGTGCAAAAGTTTTAAGTTTTTAAAACTGAAGGTCTATTCACCCCCCCCCCCCCCCCAAGACCTTCACCACTTTTGGGACCAACAAATTGAAAGTTTTCTAATTATTACTTATGCATATTGTCAAGCAACTGAATAAAAAATAAAAATAGCAGAAAAATCAAGATTTTTTTAACTCATTAAGAAACATGGACCTAGAAAATCGTACAAGTGCACCTTACACGGCTTATCAAATTTTTGAACAAAGAGCGGCAAAATTTTTACCCGTTGAATCTTACCGTACTTGTCTTTTGAAGAAAAATTGATTTGATAACTCAAATATTGGATATTAGATTATGAGAAAAAAAAATCAAATATATTCATAACTAAAATACAAAGTGTTTGGGCTGACAACTAAGCATAAATAATAAATATTTTTGTAATAAAACTACTAAGCTCAAGCATTGAGCATTGATTAGGCGTGAAATTGTTATGTTTTGGTGCCCAATTTACTCATGTTTTGAGTGTTTTCGATTAGTGCTTGGAGTCAAATGAGTATCATTTTTATAAAATTATTAATTTGTCTCTTTGGTGCTCATAGGTGAATAGAGGACGAAAAGAGGAGTTCGTAGGACTTTGAATCGACTCAAACGGATGCCCGGATGAGAAGATATTGAAGAAATACGATTGGTATTAGTGCGGACGAGGAAAAGTATCATTTGGAAGGATTAGAGATCACTCGAGCGCATGGCTCGAGCGCCACCGCTCGAGCGCCTTACTCGAGCGCTTAAAACATACAGAACCATTCTTGCGCTCGAGCAGCTCGAGCGCCACCGCTCGAGCGAATCACTCGAGCGCCCAAAAACATACAGAGGAGATTCAGCGCTCGAGCAGCTCGAGCGCGACCGCTCGAGCGAATGCGTCATTCGAGCTACACAGCTCGAGCGGGACCGCTCGAGCGTTTTGCTCGAGCGCCCATATACTTTTGCCTCCGGATTCGTATTTTCGGCCCATTAACTCCCGTTTCGACCCGGTGCCTATATATACCTCTTCCAAATACGTTTTGAACACGACATCGGATCCCGACTTTAGAAATAATTTTAGACTTAGTTTTTGGAGAGGAAGAAGAAGAGCAAGCTTTATTTTACGTTTTGTTGAGGTTTTGCATTCGAATTCTTAGTTTCTTTTCATTAGTTCGTTACTTTAAACGCTGTTAATTTCGTTTTAGTTAATTCAACTTCAGTTCTTCGTATTTATTTTCTTTCAAACCCTAGTTTATGTTTATTATTTTCTTCATTCAATTCATCATGTTTATGTTCGTTGTTTCTTCTATTGCTTTTATTTTTGTTATAACCATGTCCGGCTAAAACCCTTGTATGCTTGGGTTAGGATGAACTCGTAGAAGTAGGATGTGGGTACGTAATTAGAGTAATTCGTGACGTTAGTTTTAATTCTCTTAGTTAATGAATTCATATAATTAATCTTAACTTTACCTTTGAATTTCGTACGAAAGTGTTAGAGAGAGGACGACCGCATCACTCAATAACAATTAGTAGTCTTAACGAGAGGGTTTAGGAAAGGTTAATTCATCTACCGGTTTAGCGAAGGAGGACGACCGCATCACCTTAGTTAAATTAGGATCTCATTAATTAAGCACAATTCATTAACTTGTTAGTGGATTAGTGAAGTCGATTGCTAGGATAAAGTATTAGGGTGAGAAATCTTGAGCTTTCATTCTACGATCTTTTACTTAGGTTAATTCTTGTTTGTCACGATTACTTTGATTATGTACCTGCTCCGTTAGTATACGTAGGGATTCCTATCCTGAGCATCACCATCTCTTATTAGAAAACAACCCGTAGTTAATTCGTTCTTTTTCATTCTTTAGTTAATTAGTCTATTTTAGTCTTTTAATTAATTTTTCAAAAACCCAAAAACATCACACTCATATTAACTACAACGCGTAGGTCTTCAGGGATCTATTCGCATATACACTATCCCTTGGGTTCGATAATACTTGGTCCCTATACTTGTCCATACTACAGTGAACCCGTTCTCTTGCGGGGTAGCTACTAGTAGAAGCTAGTGTAGTCGCTTCAAGTCAATGGCGCCGTTGCCGGGGATGGCGTTGTATGTTTGAATAGGACGTGTCGATAGCTTAGTAGTTAGTAGTGAGTGCTTTCTTTTCTGTTTTTATTTTTATTTTTTTATTTTAGTCGGCAGTTGCGTTTTGATCCTTCTGCTAGTGTGTCAGGTCTATGAGAACACGATCACAAGGGAATACGAGTGAAGAGAGATTACCTGCAGACCCTGAGACAATAGCCAGAAGGAACCGAGCCTTCTTGAGAAGGATGAACGCTGCCGACGTAGGGAAGGAACCAATGGACATCAATAATGAGTTGGACGATGCTGCCAATGATTTCAATCAAGCAGTAGACCGAGTTGAAGGCACTGGGGTTAGTGGTAGCCAGAATCAAATTCCATTAGGGGATAGCCAGAGCCTAAGCCCGGTTACACAAAACGTAGGGAATCCAACTCAGAACCTTGTCCATAATCCTCTTAACAACCCTGCTTATCCACAAAACCCAAATAACCCTTTCAACAACCCAGTGTACCAACATTACCCATATCCACCTTATCCTTACCCACCATACCCATACCATCCACCACCAGTCTATAACCAACCACCTGTTTACCAACCACCACCCCAACAAGTACCCGTACCAGCTGCTAATCCTCAACACGTTCCTCAGAACGTAGATCATAATATGGCGATTCGAGGGAGGTTTGCAGCGCAGCCACAGCGGTACTATGACGGAGTGGCTCTACCTCCTGTTGAGGCGAACAACTTCTCGATATCACCGGGGATTTTAAAGCTGCTGACTGAGAATCAGTTCAAAGGGGTGATCGGGAAGGAGAACCCTCATACACACTTGAGGAGCTTTCTCATGATAGCCTCAACATTCAATTACAATGGCATGTCTGAAGATGCCAAGAGGCTAAGGCTGTTCCCATTCTCACTGACGGGAATAGCCAAGGAATGGTATGATAACACGCTCCCACGGGGAGGTGTTAACACATGGGCCGAGCTCGAGCGTCTGTTCCTCGAGCGATTCTACCCTCCATCGAGAACAATTAAAGCGAGAATTGAGATCTCTTCTTTTCGCCAGAAGTCTGGAGAAGATTTACGCCAGGCATGGGAGAGATACTCAAATATGTTGATCGAGTGCCCGCAGCACGGGTACAACGAGGGAGATATTATGACGTTCTTCTACAGTGGAGCCAGCAAGGCTGGCCAAGCCCACCTAGATGCATGTGCAAGTGGAGCTTTTCTAAACCAAGGGGTAGCGAGGTGTAGAGAGATCGTGGACAATATTGTCACGAATGCTGGTGCATGGAACGAGGATCCAGAATTTCAGAGGGTATGCAAGTTGGAAGAGAATGAGGGTACAAGGAAGCTGTTGATGGCCATGATGGAGAAGATCAACAACCTCGAGTTGGGAAAGAGTTTGGGTGGAGAGCATGCAGTGGAGAATGAGAGAGTAGACCAACCCAGTGGACAGCAAGAGGTAGCCAATTACATGGGAGGTCCATATTACAATCAGAATGGCTACCAAGGTGGAAATCAGTATGGAAGGTCGTCTTATGGCCAACCATTTGTGCCTCCAGGCCCTCAGCCACTTCAAAATCAATGGAGGAACACACAAGGAGTTCAAGGAAGCCAGCAGCCTCCTCAAAACACATGGAGGAGGAATGATAATTTTTCTTATGCTAACCCAAAAGCTGGTGTTACTGTTCCTGCAGGTGTTGATCCGGGGTGTAAACCTCCTGGTGGAGAAGGCGGTGCATCAACCGAGGAGATGTTGAGAGCGATCCTTCAGAAGGTGGAGGAAGGTAGCAAGCGGTTGTCATCCTTGGAGCACGATGTGAAGGAGTTGCATAAGAAGGGTGATCAACGAGATCAAGAGCTCCAGAAGATGAACGTTGAGTGGACTAGAACTCAACAAGAGAACAATCGAAGGTTCACTTCGTTAGAGCTCCAGATGAGCCAAATTGCAAAATCAGTGAATAGAATGCCGGAGGGGAACCCAAAAGAGCAGTGCAAGGCGATCCAGCTAAGAAGTGGAACCAACTACGAAGGTCCTCAGATGCCTGCTGATTCTGAGACGCCCCAAGAAGAGATTGAGCCTAAAGGAGATGAAGTTGAGAAGGGGATTGAAAGTAAAGGGATTGAGAAGCATGAAGATATGGATGAGTCCCAGAAGGGGAAAGACTTTGAGGAGATAGAGAGAGTTCCTAAGTGGAAAAAGGCAAAGGAAGCAAGGGAGAAAGTGAAAGAAACAGAAAGAGATGAATGGGGGGTACCCAAATCGGTGATACCTGTCCCATATCCACAGCGCTTCATGAAAAAGAAGCTTGATGAGAAATTCGCTAAGTTCCTTGATGTTTTTAAACAATTGCATATTAATATTCCTTTTTATGATGCTTTGGAACAGATGCCGCATTATGCGAAGTTT
This sequence comes from Ballota nigra, assembly GCA_947034835.1. Lineage (NCBI taxonomy): Eukaryota > Viridiplantae > Streptophyta > Magnoliopsida > Lamiales > Lamiaceae > Ballota > Ballota nigra. The sequence continues at coordinate 22,614,219 of OX344722.1, read as the reverse complement.
CTGAAGGACTTGATCGCGAAAAGACGGCGAGTGGATGAGCCGAAGTTGGTGCAGTTGAACCACGAGGTGAGTGCATTAGTGTACAAGGCGCTGCCACCGAAGCTGAAGGATCCCGGGAGCTTCACGATCCTATGTGATATTGGGAACGGGATCAAGAAGGGGGCGTTGTGCGACCTCGGGGCGAGCATCAATCTCATGCCGTTGTCGCTTTTCAAGAAGTTGGAAGGTGGTGAACTTCAACCCACAATGATGACGCTTCAACTTGCCGATCGGTCTATTACTCGACCTCAAGGTGTTGTTGAAGACGTCCTAGTGAGAGTTGGAGATCACATTTTTCCAGCCGATTTTGTAGTGCTAGAGATGGAGGAAGATGAGCACGTGCCCCTGATTTTGGGAAGACCGTTCTTAGCTACGGCGGGGATGGTGCTAGACGTGGCGAATGGGAAGATCACGTTGAAGGTTGATGATCAAGAAGTGAAGATCTCCCTATATGAAGCCATGAAGCACCCGAAGGAGGATGAGAGCTTGTATTGCATGGATGCAATTGATCCTCGTGTTGAAGACACACATTCTCTCCCGAATCTTTCTCATATTCATGATTTTGTTAATCCTTCACTCAATAATTTAACCCATGAGCGTTATGATCTTGATTATTTTGATAGGGATGAAGTGAAGAAGTTGAAGGATGAAGAGGTGAAGAAAGTGGACGTGGTCCAGCTAGAGGGAAAATGAGGAGTTAAGAAGAAAAAGTCCAAACTCAAGAAATTGTTTAGTAAGACTCCTCCAGATAGAGGCAAGAAGGAGTTGAGACCCATAACACTTGGGGATGAGAAAAGAGCAATGGAACTCATGATGGTGGGGCATCAAGGAAAGGAGTTCAAACACCACTCTTATGAGAGTAAGGGAGGTAAATTTGAGTATGATGTCCCATAAGCTCCTTTGAGCACGGTCCGGCATGAGGACCTTAAAAATAGCGTTGAATGGGAGGCAACCCATTTTTATTTGCTTTCATTTATTTTTAGTGTCTTTTTATATTATTAGGGTGTTTAGAGTCGTATGTTTAACCTCGTACTTGAGAGCTTTATTTTGTAGGCTTGTCTCTAAAGGTATCATGGAGTTATTTAGATTGAAGGAACCAACTTGAGACAAGGGAGTGTGCAAAGCTATTGAGAGAAACTGAATTGTTCGGTTGAGGTAACCCACAACCCCAAACTTAGACTTCTAGCAAGGTCGAAGTTTGGGGGGTGGAGTTTCTTTTTATGAATACATTGCACATGCATGCACGCCCTTATCTTTGAGTTGAGTTAGTTATTTGGTGCCTTGAGATGCTCCTTGGGCTATTATTAATTTGTTTTGTTACTCAATATTTTATGCCTATCAATCACCTTATGCTTGTTGATTGCTATCTTTGAGTATGATTTGACGAGTAGGGTGAATTGTGAGGCTGAGTTAGGAGTTTTCTTGTGTGAGTGTTTGAGGTAGAGTTGATTTGAGAAAGAACTTGTATGCTTGTGAATTTTTCTTTTGAGTACTTGTGTGATGAGAGTGAGAATGCACTAGGACTAGCATGGATGTGAAAGATGTGAGATTTGAGCCTTACGAGATTTAAATGCATGAATTAATCTCGTCGTTTGTGAGAGGATCGTCACCGTAGAGGATGCTAGAACTTGTGTGTGCTCTCTCTTCTTGATTGTTTCTAGTTTGATATGCCGAATGTGATCTTAGGCCATCTTTGATTTTATTGAGTCACTTAGCCGAAATTTTCCTTACCAATGACATTGAATCCCTTGTTAGCCTCTTTGAGCCTAAAGCCTATTTTATTTGCTAGCACATATGAACACTATTCCAATTCCTAAGCCTTTTGTCCCAATTTGAGTGGAGAATAGGAAAGTGTGAATATGAAGGGAGTGAATTGAGTTGAAAAAGGAAAAGGTATTTTGTTGAGTGAATATGAGAAGAAGGAGTGATGAGATTTGAGTTGTGGGAAAGAACAAAAAATTGAGAATGAGCAAAAGAAAAAAAATGAGCTCATGTGTTTGTGCGAAAAAAGAGAAAGAAAAAAAAAGTGATTGAAAAAGGTGAAAGAGTAAGAAAGAAAAAAAAAATTGAAGTGTTGAGAGTAGTGGAATTAAAGTGTATTGATTGCAAATGTTGAAGTGATTCTGCTCCTAATCTCAAAGTGCCAAAGTTGATTTTTCTATTCTCCATTCACTTGAGTCACTTTACCCCATATTGTTATCCCACCTGTCCAAAGAGCCTACATTACAACCTTGAGAAAAGTCCTTTTTGATTCGGCATTGATTTCTAGAGTATGGTCGAAGTTGAGAGCATTTACAAGCCTATGGCTGCCAATATGTGTGATTGATTGATTGAGTGAGTCCCTTAAACACTTTTATACACTTGTGAGGGAGTGAAACACACCGTTGAGTGCACATCCATGTTTGATCTTGGTGTTTCTTGTTATTGTTGCATGAGTACGATAAAAGAAAGTGAGTGAGTATACGGGTGATTGATCTTTGAAGCTCGAGTTCAATGACTTGCATGATTTGATTCTTGATTCATTCCTAACAATTTCACTTGACTTATTATTTCGTTGCTTGAGGACAAGCAACATGGTAAGTTTGGGGGGGTTGATTAGGCGTGAAATTGTTATGTTTTGGTGCCCAATTTACTCATGTTTTGAGTGTTTTCGATTAGTGCTTGGAGTCAAATGAGTATCATTTTTATAAAATTATTAATTTGTCTCTTTGGTGCTCATAGGTGAATAGAGGACGAAAAGAGGAGTTCGTAGGACTTTGAATCGACTCAAACGGATGCCCGGATGAGAAGATATTGAAGAAATACGATTGGTATTAGTGCGGACGAGGAAAAGTATCATTTGGAAGGATTAGAGATCACTCGAGCGCATGGCTCGAGCGCCACCGCTCGAGCGCCTTACTCGAGCGCTTAAAACATACAGAACCATTCTTGCGCTCGAGCAGCTCGAGCGCCACCGCTCGAGCGAATCACTCGAGCGCCCAAAAACATACAGAGGAGATTCAGCGCTCGAGCAGCTCGAGCGCGACCGCTCGAGCGAATGCGTCATTCGAGCTACACAGCTCGAGCGGGACCGCTCGAGCGTTTTGCTCGAGCGCCCATATACTTTTGCCTCCGGATTCGTATTTTCGGCCCATTAACTCCCGTTTCGACCCGGTGCCTATATATACCTCTTCCAAATACGTTTTGAACACGACATCGGATCCCGACTTTAGAAATAATTTTAGACTTAGTTTTTGGAGAGGAAGAAGAAGAGCAAGCTTTATTTTACGTTTTGTTGAGGTTTTGCATTCGAATTCTTAGTTTCTTTTCATTAGTTCGTTACTTTAAACGCTGTTAATTTCGTTTTAGTTAATTCAACTTCAGTTCTTCGTATTTATTTTCTTTCAAACCCTAGTTTATGTTTATTATTTTCTTCATTCAATTCATCATGTTTATGTTCGTTGTTTCTTCTATTGCTTTTATTTTTGTTATAACCATGTCCGGCTAAAACCCTTGTATGCTTGGGTTAGGATGAACTCGTAGAAGTAGGATGTGGGTACGTAATTAGAGTAATTCGTGACGTTAGTTTTAATTCTCTTAGTTAATGAATTCATATAATTAATCTTAACTTTACCTTTGAATTTCGTACGAAAGTGTTAGAGAGAGGACGACCGCATCACTCAATAACAATTAGTAGTCTTAACGAGAGGGTTTAGGAAAGGTTAATTCATCTACCGGTTTAGCGAAGGAGGACGACCGCATCACCTTAGTTAAATTAGGATCTCATTAATTAAGCACAATTCATTAACTTGTTAGTGGATTAGTGAAGTCGATTGCTAGGATAAAGTATTAGGGTGAGAAATCTTGAGCTTTCATTCTACGATCTTTTACTTAGGTTAATTCTTGTTTGTCACGATTACTTTGATTATGTACCTGTTCCGTTAGTATACGTAGGGATTCCTATCCTGAGCATCACCATCTCTTATTAGAAAACAACCCGTAGTTAATTCGTTCTTTTTCATTCTTTAGTTAATTAGTCTATTTTAGTCTTTTAATTAATTTTTCAAAAACCCAAAAACATCACACTCATATTAACTACGACGCGTAGGTCTTCAGGGATCTATTCGCATATACACTATCCCTTGGGTTCGATAATACTTGGTCCCTATACTTGCCCATACTACAGTGAACCCGTTCTCTTGCGGGGTAGCTACTAGTAGAAGCTAGTGTAGTCGCTTCAAGTCAAGCATATAAAAGACGTACCAAACACTTGAAGTATTTCTTACATATGGCTTGTTGGTAGTTGCTCGTTGGAAATGGAAAAATGGGGTATGCTGAAAATATTTAGAATGAAGAACAATAAACAATTGAACACATCATGCGACGAAAAATATAACATATAACACCTAATAACAAGTCACTTGTCAAGGTATGCAAGGAACAATAAACAAATATTTTTGTTAGATTCATTCAAAAATAAATATAGACTACTGCATCTTTAATATTGCAAGATACACAATGTAAGTGGATAAAATATTAAGCTTGCTAATTACAAATGTTGTCGGCTCTACTAAATACAAAGTTACAGAATAAAAAATGAATACATCGCACTTCTTGTTTAGTAAACACATTACCAAATAAAATAAATAATAAGCAACATAATTTGTTTTTCCTCTAATCATAGGCTTTCACCTATATGGCTCTATGTAGCTATATGAAAAATATTTTTGTGTGTACCCATTATTGAACATATCTAATTTTACCTCTTCATCAAATTGAAATGTACATTCACCCATTCCTCCATAACAACATCATCAGAAGCACCCCAAGAAAGTTCTCAAGATAAATTATCAATCTGTAATGGAAACATTTAATCCACAAAAGAAGAGGCAAAATGAATAACACAATAGCATAATAAAATCATGGAGAACTATAATTCTTGAGCATTAAAAATTCCTATTAGAAAATATTACAAAGAAATTTATTTAACAATAAGCAATATCATGTTATAAGCCTTCTGGTGTAAATTATCTTTACTAACATGGAACATTGTTCACAATTTGACAACTTAAATCATGACCATACCAATCGAATCCATATATTAATTTTTTGTGACAACGTCCAACTCTTCCCTTAAAACCATTTGTTTTCAATCAGGAAAAAAAGTTGTTAAAAACATTTACAGAAACGCAAAACACGCATTTTGTAAAAAATACTCCCACAAACATAAACATTCAGTTGCATACTCTAAAAAAAAATAAAAGAAATAAGTTACACAAATATTAGCTAAGCATATATTAAAATCAAGAAATTAAATTAATACCCAAAAATAAAGAAATGGTGGAAGTACGAAACTGCAAGTGAAAAACTTTTCCCAATCATCATCAGCCCTTCTTCCGCTTGAATTTTCTGCACATCAATGGCCTTGAATCAGAAGATTAACCTAAAGATCTTAAGCAAAATTAATTTTATCAAAACATAGAGAATTTTTCACTGAGTAGATTAAATTAAAAAATACATTACAACACAATGCAGAAGGGGGAAATGAGATGAAGATTTTAATTGCATTATTTGGGAGAATCACATAGTTATGTAATCACGAAAACAATAGAAATAAGAAAGTTGAAAATGCATAGTAGAAATTAACGTAAATGAATGATATCTTATCAATTGTGATCGAAGAAGCGGAAGTGTGGATAGAAGCAGAGGAGTGATTCTCGGAGAGGCCGGAGGAGAATGAGAATTGAAGTAGTCATGTATAGAAAAAATAAAGAAAGAGATGATAACCCTAGTCAATAAAGATGGATGGATGAGATTTAATTTTAAAATGAATGGATGAGATGTAAATAAAATGGTGCAAGACATAAAATTGCTAGAATTTGAAATAGAGGATGGAGAAGAGGTGTGGGGTGATTCCCAATGAGAAGAATATAAGATTTATTTCCAAGATAATAATTTTTTTCTTGCAACAAGATTAATTATTATCTTTTAACCACTTAGTTAATGAGATTTTAATGGGCTACTCAAGGGGTCTTTAGGTGAATTAGGATTGAACGTCACAATGGGTCTAGAAACCAATATTGAACCACAATGTTATTCTAGCTCATTAATATTAATTCACTCCATTATAGAATTAATATTGCACTATCCATTATAACCCATATAAAAAATAGATTTTTGTATTTTAAAGTAACAATAAGGACAAATATGTGTTATACATGATCAAATATGTGTTTTTTTTAATTTATTCATCAACCCTTTAAATCTAGATTTATTGTTTCATACATTAACACATATTTGCTCCACCACAATAACATACATTTGCTTAAACATTAATACACTTTTGCTCCAACATCAACACACCTTTGAAGTAACACTTAGGAAAAATGCTTTTTTAAAGACTTGTCAGATTAATTTATTTTCACTAATACTAATTTCATGTGTAGTAACATAATACTAAAAAAATTATTGTATGATTAGGCATGAAATTGTTAGGATTTATAGCTCGATTTGCCCGTGTTTTGAGTGATTTCGATGAGTATTTAGAGTCAATTGAGTACTATTTGCATGAAGTAATGAATTTGTCTCTTTGATGCTCATAGATGGATAGAGAGCGAAAAATGAAGTTCGTAGGACTTTAAATCGGCCCAAACGGACACCCGGATGAGAAGATATTGAAGAAATACGAAAAGTATTAGTTCGAGCAAGCAAAAGTATCACTTGGAGGTGCTCAAGCAAGTGGACTCGAGCACGAAGTGCTCAAGCACTCGAGTAGGATGCTCAAGTGGGTCAAGTCGAGCACTAAGTGCTCGAGCATATGAGGTCGAGCACCTATGATTCTGTAAGAGAGAGAGCACTCGAGTAGGCTTCACTCGAGCAGCGCGCTCGAGTAGTCTGACTTAAAGCGAAAATACTAATTTCTACTAGTAGATTCCTCGCAAGCGTACGAGTTCACTGTAGTATGAGTAAGTATAATGACCAAGTATATCGAACCCAAGGGATGTAGTGTATGCAAATAGATCCCTGAAGATCTACGCGTCGTAGTTAATATGAGTGAAATATTTTTGGATTTTTTTGGAAAGATTAATTGAAATTAAAATAAACTAATTAAACTAAAATACTAAAGAAGACGAAATAACTAAGGTTTGTTTTCAAGTAAGAGATGGTGATGCTCAGGATAGAAATCCCTACGTATACTAACGGAGCAGGTACATAATCAAAATAACCGTGACGCGCAAGAAATAACCTAAGTAAAAGAATGCAAGATGAAAGCTCAAGATTCTAAACCCTAATACTTTACCCTAACACTCGACTTCACTAATCCACTAACAAGTTAATAGATTGTGCTTAATTAATGAGACCCTAATTTAACTAAGGTGATGCGGTCGTCCTCCTTCGCTAAACTGGTAGATGAATTAACCCTTCCTAAACCCTCTCGTTAAGTCTACTCATTGTTAAAGAGTGATACGGCCGTCCTCTCTCTAACACTTTTCGAACAAAATTCAAAAGTAAAGTTAAAATTAATTTTAAGAATTCATTAATCAAGAGAATTAAAACCTAACGTCACAAGTTACCCTAATTACATACCCACAACCTACTTCTACGAGTTCATCCTACCCCAAGCATGCAAGGGTTTTAGCTAGACATGGGTTTTACATAAACAAGAACAATTGAATAAGTAACGAACATGAGCATGATAATTATAACGATGAAAAGATCAATCATAAACTAGGGTTTCAAGAAATAAAGAAATAACTTAAATTAAATCAATAAAATGAGTCTCAACGTGTTCAAGAATCAAAGATATGAAGAAACGAAACTAAAAAGTAAAATCGTGACGTGAATCCGTAAGAAAACCTAAAAAGCATAAAGTAAACTTGCTCGTTCCTTCTCTCCAAAAATTAACTCTCTAAAATGCTATTGAATCTAGTGGGTGTAAGTGGTTCTCCATAAAAATGAGCTCGGGACGAGTATATATAAGTTCTGGGCCGAATCGGGAACTCGTGGGCCAGAAAAACGAACTTGGAAACTTAAGCCTTGAAGGCGCTCGAGCTATCCCGCTCGAGCGAAGGCGCTCGAGCTTGTTTGGTCGAATGGGGTAGGCGGTCGAGCGAAGGCGCTCGAGGTGGTGAGCTCGAGCGAAGGAAATGCTCTGTAAGTCAGGGGCGCTCGAGCTGTTGAGCTCGAGTGGAGGCGCTCGAGCAATGGTGCTCGAATGGGCCTTCTTTCTTTTCAACTAACACTTTTCTTCTCACGCACTAATACCAATCGTATTTCTTCGATATCTTCTCATCCGGGCATCCGTTTGAGCTGATTCAAAGTCCTACGAACTCTTTTTTTTGCCCTCGATTCACCTATGAGCATCAAAGAGACAATTTCATCAATGTAAAGAAATAGTGCTCATTTGACTTTAAAAACTCAATAAAATCGACCAAAACTTGGGCATTTCAAGCTACGAATCATGACAATTTCACGCCTAATCATAGTCGCAGTCGAGCACTAAGTGCTCGAGTGAGGAGAGCTCGAGCGATTCTCGGAGTCTGGAAGATGTGAGTGCTCGAGTGCAATCACTCGAGCACTAGGCGCTCGAGTAGAGTGTTTTGTGGGATTTTTCGGCCCATGACGTTTTTAATCGGCTCATGCATATATATACTTCGTCCCGAGCATGTTTTTGGACACCACTTTATACTTAGAGATATAATTTGATAGAGAGGAGCTTGGGAGAGTTTAGCAAGAGATTTTGCACGTGTAATCGAGGTTTTTGAACTACGAATTCATAGATTAGAGTTTTCTTTCCGTTATTTCTTTCTTCAACAATTGAGATTCGTTTTTTAGACTTGAATTCATCGTTTTAACCCTAGTTTATGTTTTTGAGTTCTTTAACTAAATTCATCATGTTTATGTTTATTGTTCGTCTAAGTGCTTTCGTTTTCGTATTCAACATGTTAGGCTAGAACCCTTGCATACTTGGGGTAGGATGAACTCGTACAAGTAGGATATTAGTACATAATTAGGATAATTTATGATGTTTAGCGCTAGTTCTCTTAATTAAGTAAATTCTTAAAATAAACCCTAGAATTATCTTGGAATTGAGTACGAAAATTATTAGAGAGAGGACGATATTATCGCTCTTTAATAACGATTAGGCTAAACGATAGGGTTTTAGAAGGGGTTTATAATCTACCGGTTTATCTAGGGAGGACGACCGCATCACCTTGGGTAAATAAGGGTCTCATTAATTAAGCATAATCCATATAACTTGTTTAGTTGGTTGTGAAGTAGGTTGATATGACGAATTATTAGGGTTAATTCTTGAGCTTTTAGTCTTTCAATCTGGTGCTAGATTAGAGAAGTTGATTGCCTAGTTTTAGTACACTTAGAATTAATACTTGCACATCACGGTTATTTTAGTTATCGTATAAGCTCCATTAGTATACGTAGGGATTCCTATCCTGAGCATCATCATCTCATACTTTATTAAAATCGTAGTTATTCGTTTAATTTCATTACTTGCAATATTAGTGGTAGAATTTAGAGTAGTTTAATTCCATTCGTGAAACCATACATCCACTCATATTAACTACGACGCGTAGATCTCCAGGGCTCTATTCACACACACCCTCCCTTAGGTACGATATTACTTGGTCCCTATACTTGCCAATACTACAAGGAACCCATACTCTTGTGGGGTAACTACTAGTATAGTTAGTATTTTTCGTTCAAGTCAATGGCGTCGTTGCCGGGGATGGCGATGTATATCCATTGAGTAGGACTGGGAGATAGTTTAGTAGTTAGTAGTGAGTGCTTTTACTTTTCTGTTTTATTAGTAGTCATCAGGCAGTTGCATTTTGATATTTCTTTTAGTGTCTCAGGTATATGGAAACTCGCTCACAAGGAGAATCATGCGAAGACCGAACAAAGTTAGAACCTGAGACAATCGCTAGAAGAAACAGAGCCTTCTATCAAAGGATGAACACTGCCGGTGGTGAGAACAACAACATGGACATAAATAATGAGTTTGATGCAGTTGTAGCTAATTACAATCAGACAGTGGAACGGGTTGAGGGAGCTTAAGAAAATGGCAATCAGAATCAAGTCCCTTCAGGGAAAAGTCAGAGCTAAAACCCGGTCCCACAGCATCGAGATAACCCAGCTCAAAACCAAGTTCAAAATCCTCTAAACAACCCTGTCTACCCACAAAACAACCCACCTTACCCATACCCGTATCCACCATACCCTTATCCACCATACTACCCTCCACACCCTACTTATAACCAACCTCATATTCTGCAAGTACCTCTACCACCAGTTTATCCTCAGCACGTTCCTCAGAACGCTGATCCTGTTATGACAATCCGAGGAAGGTTTGAGGCGCAGCCTCAAATGGTGTAGCAATGCCACCAGTGGAAGCCTACAACTTTTCTATCTCCCCAAGGATCCTGAAGATGCTAGTCGAGAACCAATCCAAGGGGGAGGTCGGAAAGGATAATCCTCACACTCACTTGAGGAATTTTTTATGATTCCTTCAACTTTCAACCACAATAACATGTCTGAAGATGCCAAGAGGCTCAGGTTGTTCCAGTTCTCTCTAACTGGAATTGTGAAGGAGTAGTATGATAACACGCTCCCAAGGGGAGGTGTAACCACATGGGCCGAGCTCGAACGTCTGTTCCTCGAGCGATTCTATCCTCCGTCTAGAACAATCAAAGCAAGGTAAGAGATCTCATCTTTCAAGCAGAAGTCAGGAGAGGAATTACGTCAGTATTGGGAGAGATTCTCTAATATGCTAATTGATTGCCCGTAGCATGGGTACAACGATGGTGATATAATGGCTTATTTCTACTGTGGAGCCAGCAAGACAGCTCAAGACCACCTCGATACATGTGCTAGTGGAGCATCCTGAATTGTAGTGTAGCTCGGTGTAGAGAGATAGTTGAGAACATTGTCAAGAATGCGGGACAATGGAATAAGGCACAAGAGTCTCAGCGAGCTTACTAGATGGAAGAGAGTGAGGGTATTAGGTAGCTGTTGATGGCAATGATAGAGAAGTTGTTGTCAAAATTTGAGGTTAGTCATCGTGTCTCTACTGCTTATCACCCCCAATCGAATGGTCTCGCAGAGGTGTCAAATCGTCAAATTAAGGAGATCCTTGAGAAGATGGTGAGTGTTAGTAGGAAGGATTGGGCTTTGAAGCTTGATGATGCATTATGGGTGTATAGGACAGCTTATAAGACTCCTCTTGGTATGTCTCCGTACCAACTCATTTTTGGGAAGGCATGTCACTTGTCGGTTGAGCTTGAGCACAAGGCGTATTGGGCAATCAAGAAGCTGAATTTTGATAGTGCTATGGTGGGTGAGAAGAGACTACTTCAATTGTATGAGTTGGAAGAGTTTCGAGATAGCGCATATGAGAGTGCTCGAATTTTCGAGGAGAAGACCAAAAAATAGCATGATGCACGCTTGAGGAAGAAAGAGTTCCAAGTTGGTGATCAAGTCCTAGTGTTTAACTCTAGGATGAAGTTATTTGGTGGAAAGCTCAAATCCAAGTGGAATGGTCCTTATGTGGATTTCTTGAAGTAGAGAAAGAGGATGGAAATGTGTTCATGGTGAACGGGCATTGAGTGAAGAAATTCTACAACTTCTCTTATGAGAATAAGAGAGGTAACTTAGAGTCTCATGACCCGCGAGCTCCTTCGAGCTCGATACGGCATTAGGACCTTAAAAATAGCGTTGTGTGGGAGGTAACCCACTTTTGCTTGCTTTTGAGTGTTTTGTTTTTCGTTTTGTCATTGTGTGAATCGTAGAGTGTTAACCTCGTTATTGAGTGTTTTGGTGTAGGCTTATCGTGTGGTGCAAGAATTTCCATAGTAGAGGTTGAATGGAGCAACTCGTGAAGAGGATGTTTGCCGAGTAAAAAGCAGCCGAAATTTGAAGTATGAGGTAACCCCGAACCCCAAACGTAGACCGCTTGGAAAAGTCAAAGTTTGGGGAGGTGGTATTTCTATATACTTTGTATTGTGTGCATTGGTAGTGATTTAAGTTCATAGTGAATTGAGTGCACGTGCTCGTTCATACTCATCTTTTCAAACTTTTTATTGCGTAGCAAGAAAGAAGTTTGGGGGGTGTATTCGTACTTCACGTGTTGTGCATGAAATTTGTATGAAAAATTGGTCAAATTTTTTGAAAATATTGATGCATGAATTGGGATTGAATTTAATTGAGTGTGAGTATATCATTGTGTGGTGATTTGAAACGGAGAAAAACACGTTGGAAGAGACCCCGACTCCTCGATCGAATGAGCGATCGGGCTTAAATCGAGGAGTTTTCCAGGTTAGTACTCGTGTTGGTCGTAAATTTTCGAAATCGGGATTGAAAAGTTGAAAATCGTGTTTTGGTGTAGGTACTCGAGCATAAGAGGTCGAGCACTTGATGCTCAAGGCCACTCAGCTCGAGCACTTGACATTATGTAAGATTAAGCACTCGATAGGGCCTTACTCGAGCACCAGGCGCTCGACCGCTCGAGCGGTGCGCTCGAGTTGAATTGAGTCGAGCGCTAGGCGCTCGAGCTGACCTACTCGAGCACTTGAGCTTATGTATGTTTTGATCGCTCGACTGGTACCCGTTCGAGCGGTCCGGTTTATTCATGCCCTAGCCGATTTTTTTCACCCCTCTATATATACTCTTTCTCCACACTTTACACACACGTACACACACCTTAAGGGGCGATTTTGGGCTGCTACATTCGGTTCTCTCCTCCCTTTCACTCATTCTCGCCATTTTTTCACACAAATTCACCAAAAGTTCTCGAATTCTTCACAAGAGGCTAATGGCTCCCCCTAAAAAGTATGAAGATGGGATTGGTCGAAGGGGATGATTTACTTGCTTTGACTGCTGAGCTGACGAGGAAGGGGTTGATGCCCTCTCGTTGGAATGATTTGACATTTAGAGAGAATTGGAACGCTCATGCCTACAGGTGGAATATAGTGGCTGGAAAAGTTGAGAAGACTCGATGTCCTAATGTCGAGTTCATGAAAAACCTGGGGATTGAGGAGGAAGTCAAGAGAGTCTTTGAGAGGAGCAATATGCTAGAGTTCTATGAGATCCTGCTCACTATGGAGACTCATGCAGATTTAGTTGAGCAGTTCTTAGCGTCAGTGGAGATGAATGGAGCCAGAAGTTTCGAATTTATGATCAGAAACCGGTGGTATTGTTATAATAGGACTGCAGTCAATGTGGCCCTACACTTGCCTCAAACTGGAGATATCGGCCGAAGATCGAGCACATACAAAGCTAAGGAATTTTGGGAGCTCATCACCGGAGAGGTAGCCGGGAAGTACTCGTCCCAGAAGGCCCGAGCATCGACTATCCGGAATCCTGTTCTCCGGTATATAGAGTGAATTTTGGGGAACACTATTTATGCTCGATTTGAGACTGGTACGGTGACCTCGAGAGAGTTGTACGGGCTGTGGTGTTTGCTTCACTATAGGAAACATGACTTTGGAAGGGACTTCTTGGAGCTGCAGATCGAGGCCCCATACAAGTGTGGTACCAAGACATCGAGGATACGAGGCGGGGGTCTCATTTGTGTCATTTTGGAGAGCATGGAAATCGAGCCGGTGGCAAGACCAGCTATCGGAAAGGATTTAGACTTCAAACATATGTATCACACTTGGATGAGTGAACATTGACTCGATAAGTATTGTGTCCGGTTCCGAGATGGCGAACTCTTTCCTTTGTCAGATCTGAAGTTGGTGACTCTCAAGGGACTTAAAAAGGAGAATATTAGAATGGACGGGGAGTAGCACCTGAGAGTAATGCAGAGGTTTAAGCAGAGATTGAAAAGCAAGGGTCTATGAGATCAAATGCCAAAGAAGAAGCAAAAGAGTTTGTGTGATAGTGAAAAGAGTGAAAAAGGGAAAAAGATGAGTTGAGAAATTGTACAAGAAAAGATTGAGTGGATTTGTGAAAAGAAAAAAATTGTGAAAAAAACTCTCTTGTGTACAAGATTTTGGTAGAGCTTAGAGTTCAAAAGTGCTCGGTGTGAAAAAGGGAATGTGCTTGAAAAAAGTGCACAAGTGAATTGTTGGAGTATGAGTTTTTGGAGTTGTGATCGGCCAATTGCAACTTTGTCTTGAGATTTTTGAGTGTGTCTATGCGTCTTTATTTCTCGCTCCACTAGTTCACTAGTCATTTTATCCAAAAATTTCCCACCTTAACCAAAGAGCCCAACATTACAACCAAATGCAAAGTCCTCATTGATTCTTGGATTGAACACTTAGCAAGTGGTGGAGAACTTAGACGTTTGTCAAGCTTATGGTAGTGCACTTGTGTGAATTGATAGTCGAGAGCATACATTCCTTGATACACTTTTGAGTGATGAGTGAAACACTTACTCGAGAGGAAATTGTGGATTGAGCACTTGAATTTTGCATTGATTTGAACATGACTTGTGAACTTGCTAGTTGATTTTTGTACTTAAGGGCTTGACTAGATTGAAAAAACTTGACATTCGCTTCTTATTGCTTTGACACTCATTTCTCGCAATCCTCCCACTTGTTTTATTTTTTTCGTTGCTCGGGGACGAGCAACACTTTAAGTTTGGGGGGGTGATTAGTGTGATTTTTGCTCGAAATTTGTGCATTTAATTTGCTAATTTTATTGAATTTCTTGCAATTATTTACATTAATTTGACCATTTGTGCTTAATTGTCGAGAAATGAATTTTGGTTATTTTTGCAGGAAATTGAATGTTTTTTAGAAGAAAATACGAGCCTTCAATTTATTGAGGTCGAGCGAGGAGAAAAATCGAGAAGGAAACGAATTGGGCCGAGAACTGAAAGTTGCTGCCAAAATGAATTAATTCGGCCCACTTGAGATAAAAGGAACCAAAGGAAAGTCACGTGATGCAAGAAAGAAGGAAAGAAAAGAACAAAGCTGGCGGGTCCCACGTCTATTTTAAGAAGAAAGTTGACCGAAAAGAGGAAACCCATTTCCTTTAGTTACGAAGAGGAGAAGCCACTGGAATTAAAATCGCCATGGCCGAAATCACCGAAGTTCGAAGCAACCCACGCCATTAAAGCCGGAGAACAACTCGCGCCTTGAAAGCTTGATTCGTCGCCGGAAGTCGAGGATAGAGCTTCGTATTGACGAAGAAGACGAAGAAGAAAGAACAGGGACCCGCATGAAAGAGTCGTGCACTTCACAAAAACGCGTTTTCCATTCCTAAATCGCATTTTCAAGCTACTCGATCGAGTTGCCCGACTCGCGCGAGCGGATGTCGGTTTATACAGAACGTTCGAAGCCATTTCGCCTTACTCGACCAAGAGGCCCGGTCGAGTTGGTCAACTCGCTCGAGTTGACCGAGTTGACCGGGTCAACTCAGCAGTTTTTGGTAAAAAAATCCGAATTTTCACCATTTTCCAGGGATTTCTTTGCAAAATTCGTCTCAAGATTTCTTCCCCCACTATAAATACCCACATTCTTAGATTTTTTAGGGGATGCAACACACAAACACACACTTCACCATGGAAACACCCACTCACACAAATTTTCTCATTAATTAGATTAGCCCTAACTTTAGATTTTCAATTTTCATAGAATTAGCTTTCAATTTCAAGTAAGAGTGAAGAATTGGTTGAAGTTTCATACATTTGTAAACCCAAGAGGTGATTTCTTTCCTTTATATTGCAATTTAATTTCTATTTAGTTATGGGTTTATTATTGTACTCTTGTTTAGCTATGGTTTTTCATTTTAAAATCATGAGCTAAGTGTTTTGATGCTTTGGATGTTTGAAACCATGTGAATTCTTGAGTGGGGATTGCTCTTGCCTATTTTATGTTGATATTTGGATTTTGCTTTTATTGATGGATTTGTATTGAGCTTTGTTTGTTGATCTCTTGTAGCTTATTTTTCGATGCATGTTTAGCGTAGACGAGAGTTACATGAGCATGTTTAGATAATGAGTGTGAGATTGATAAATGAATGCGTTTATTTTACGTTTAATTCGTCGAGAGAGAATTAATCGTAGAGAATCCCCATCAATAGACATTAATTGCTTGAATAATCGTTTAGGTAATTAGTGAGGTCCCCTAGTAAGTCCAAATTGACGCATAGAATCGGCTTGGTAATCCTACTTAAGTTTCACTAGGTGGAAAACATCCTAAGCATCTCCCTCTCCCCTTGCACTTCGTAGATTCGAAGTTAGTTAGTTTTCGTTTTCTTGCTTGTTCATTTGCTCGCTTTTAATTCACTTGTCTAGTAGCTTAATCAAAACCCGGAAAACTTTTATTTACAACTTCATGTCAATTTTGAAATTATTTCCTAAGAACACTTCCCACCTCTCGTGGGTTCGATAATTTTAACTTGGTCATAGCCTTAATACAACGAACTCGTTCACTTGCGAGTGGTTCAATTTGTGCATAAACGAATTTGGCTAACATTCTACACTTTTTTAAATAGCAAATTGGTTTAAAGTGGCACATATTTCCAAAATGTGTCAGCATCCACCACACACCCATAGCTCTCCACATCCCATCAGATCGCTCAAAGCCTCAAACTCTCTCTCTCTCTCTCTCTACATTTTCTCTATCTCTCTCTACACTACCTCTCTATATTCTGGCAACCACACCCTCTTGGTGGTGGAGGATCGGTGGCAGTGGATGTGTCCCCCTACCATGCTGCTTCACCGCGATGCCAGCAGCCACCACGACGAGGCTGATGGAGTCGACCATCAAGCTCATGTTGCCCTTCACCGTGATGGTGCTCACCACGAAGGCGATGTCGCTCGTCTCCCATTAGGTGAATTTGGAGAAGACCAGTGGGTTATCCCTGACCTGACTTTCGCTGTCTCGATGTGACATCTTCAATCTGCGGAGGACGACAGCATCACCATCTATAGCGGTAGCGTCGGAGATTAGCCCTCCACAGCGGTGGCATCGCCCTAATATGTAGATTTTCCTCCATAGTGTCGCTGCTCCACTGCGGTAGTGTTAGAGATGCAGAGCACTGCCTCCCCGAGGAGAGATCTGAGCTCTGATGGCCCAAGGGAGAGAGCGACGCCGCATCTACGATCTGACCTGCGATGGCCCAAATTTATCATCGTGACCCTAGATCTTCAGCCATCGTCACTCGGCCTAGAGCCACAACCGTCATGACTCAGCCTAGATCTTAGAGTTGCAGCCATCCGTCTTTATTCTGTCCAAGATCCGCCGCCACCACCTCCAAATTTTAATTTCAGGTATATATATGTGTGTGTGTGTGTGTGTGTTTATGATTGGGGTTGATAAAGTAGTTTGGGGATATAGTTTGTTTGTACGATCTAATTCAAAGCCTTTTTGGTCTGTGTGTGTTATGAAAAATTTGGAATGTGTGTGTGTTTGTAATTATTGCTCAAAAAATTATAGTTTTGTGACTGTGCAAACTTGTTGTGCAACTGCTATAATACATATTTTTGGCTTCGTATATATAATTCTTGTTGGGAAAATTATTGCTTGTGGTTGTGAAAAAATACTAAATTTGGCTTGTGTACGTAGTTCTTGCTGAGAAAATTATTGCTTGTGGCTGTGCAAAATTATTGTGCAACTGGTTTAATATTGAATTTAACTTATATATGTAATTCTTGTTGAGGAAATTGTTTCTTGTGACTATATAAATATTATTGTGCAACTGGTTTAATACTAAATTTTGGCTTGTGTAATTGTTGCTTATTGTTGTGCAACTGGTTTAATATGGAATTTGGTTTTGTGTTTGTAATTCTTGATGGGAAATTTTTTATTTTGTGGTTGTGCAAATTTATCGTGCGACTGGTTTAATGCGAAATTTGGCTTTGTGTATGTAAATTTTGTTGGGGGAATTGTTATTTTGTGGTTGTGCAAAATTGTGGTGCAACTGGTTTAATACTAAATTTGTCTTTGCATATGTAAATCTTATTGGAAAATTTGTTGTTTTGTGGTTGTGCAAAATTTTTGTGCAACTGATTAGGCGTGCAATTGTTATGATTTGTGGCTCGATTTGTCCGTTTTTTAGTATTTTTTATGAGTATTTAGAGTCATTTGAGTAACATTATCACAAGCTCAAGAATTTGTTTCTTTGGTATGCATAGTTGGAAAGAGGGCGAAAATTGGAGTTCGTAGGACTTTGAATCGACCAAAACGGACTCCCGGTTGAGAAGATATGAAGGTTTTTCGAACAAGAGTACAACAGCCGGAAAGCACTCGACCAGTTGAGGTCGAGCGCCACCACTCGACCAGTTGAGGTCAAGCG
The DNA here is from genome assembly GCA_947034835.1 of Ballota nigra. NCBI lineage: Eukaryota > Viridiplantae > Streptophyta > Magnoliopsida > Lamiales > Lamiaceae > Ballota > Ballota nigra. The sequence continues at coordinate 22,595,940 of OX344722.1, read as the reverse complement.
CCACCACTCGACCATACTGAGGTCGAGCGCCCTGAAGGCGCTGTAAGGAGAGCCACTCGACCACCATCAGGTCGAGCGCTGGTGCTCGACCAACCCTCAATTTTGTGTGATTTTGGTCTTTTCCACCCGTTTTAGGCCTGTTGTTTATAAATACCCGGTCTCAAGCTCGTTTTTAGACACCATTTGATCACTTTTCATATTTTGGCATACTTGGAGCTTGGTAGAGAGATTAGAAGAGTTTTAACGTGTAATTGAGGTTTTTTATCTTACGAATTCATATATTAGAGTTTTATTTCATTATTTCTTTCTTCAACACTTGATATTATCAAACCTAGTTCGTTATTTATTGAGATTCGTTTTGAGACTTTGATTTATTGGTTTAAACCTAGTTAATGTTCTTAAGTTCTTTCTTTAATTTCACTATATTTATGTCTATCGTTAATTTAATTATTTTCGTTATCGTAATCACCATGTTAGGCTGGAACCCTTGCATGCTTAGGTTAGGATGAACTCCTAGAAGTAGGATGTTGGTACGTAATTAGGATAATTCGTGATGTTTAGTGCTAGCTCTCTTAATTAATTAAATTCTTAAAATAAACCCTAGAATTATCTTGGACTTGAGTACAAAAATTATTAGAGAGAAGACGATCGTATAACTCTTTAATAAAGATTAGGCTTAACGAAAGGGTTTTAGAAGGGGTTTCTCATCTACCGGTTTATCTAGGGAGGACGACCGCATTACCTTAGTTAAATAAGGGTTTCATTAATTAAGCACAATCCATATAACTTGTTTAGTGGGTTCGTGAAGTAGGTTGACATGACGAAGTATTAGGGTTAATTCTTGAGCTTTTAGTCTTTCAATCTTGTACTAGATTAGGGAAGTTGATTGTCTAGTTTTAGTACACTAAGGATTAATACTTGCACATCACGGTTATTTTAGTTATCGTACCAACTCCGTTAGTATACATAGGGATTCCTATCATGAGCATCACCGTCTCATATCTTATTAAAACCTTCATTATTCATTTACTTTCATTATTTGCATTAATAGTAATAAAATATAGAGTAGATTAATATAATTCCTGAAACCGAACATACACTCATATTAACTACGATGCGTAGATCTTCAGGGCTCTATTCGCATACATATCTTCCCTTGGGTATGATATACTTGGTCCTTATACTTGCTAATACTACTGTGGTTGCATACTCTTGTGGGGTAGCTACTGGTAATACTAGTATTTTGTGTTCAAGTCAGCAACTGGTTTAGTATGGAATTTGGTTTTGTGTCTATAATTCTTGATGGGAAAATTATTATCTGTGACTGTGCAAAATTGTTGTACAGGTGTTTGTATTTTTATTTTAATAAAGATTTTGAGATGGAAGAAGATTTTGAATATGGGATGTGCAAATTTTGGACAAGATTGTTTTAAGATGGATATATTGTTGGTGTATACTGTAAAGCAAACTTTTGTTGGGCTTTTATGGATATATTTGATTTTCTTATTATCTGAAATAAATGGTTTTTCACATTATTGCATTCTTATGAATTGCTTGTATGTTTTCTTATCTTATATTGTAGATAATGTGGTGGGTTTGTAGTCACACAGAAGATCACATTGTCGGTTCCTTATAAGATATAAACAGTATTCACAACTGAGATAGTTCTGGGCATAACTATTGGTATAAGTTGTATTATGAACTTGTTGGTGGCTTGTCTTGGCCATTAGTTTATACAAGTACGCTATGTAGTATTGAATTTTCACAGTTAAGACATGTTCTTCTATTCTGACTGTCATGAAGAACTAAAGGTCTTGATGACTCTTGTAATTCTTAATCCTAAGTGTGATATCTAGATGTACGGAGTGCTTGTTCACTACTTTGATTTACCATGGGTGAGAATCTTGTTTGATTCAACACACTATACATTTTGGGTAGTGGCATTGTTCGCACGATGTCTATTTATTGGCATTAGGGCACCGTGTCCTGGTGATCCAGGTTGATGATGTCCCCTTGAGGAAACTCATAAAGGATTGTTGTATTAAACCCTGTAGGTGGATTATATACGTACGACAACAAGGTTGAGTGGTACTACTCGAGGAATAATAGATGTTAATTAATTAAAGCGGCCAAAAGCTTTAATAATTAATGGACGTGTGATATCTTTAACACCGGGAATTATAGAGTCTAATAGAAGCTCTGATTCGGTTCGGGATAGGACAGGAGTGCAACATTAATTCTCTAGTGAGATGAATTAATGTTCTTGGGCCAAATAATGTTCTGGGTTGAACATAAGAGTATTTGTGTTTGTGAGGAGCCCAAACTCTCTAATTTGGAGAAAATGCAAAGCTTGTGAAAAAGATCAAGGGGAGAGATGAATACAGGATTGTTTCAAGAAAAAAGAAGCAACCAAGACCTCTCTCACCAAGATCAAAGGCTAAGAAAGAGGCTGTGGAGGCTGAGCTTGCAAGGATGGAATTTGAGATGTTGAAGACATATGAAGAGGAAGAGTTGAAGAATGAAGCCCTCATTGCTCAAGGGATCATACCAGATAGTCCAGATGCTTCAAATTCTGATGAAGAAGATGTCGACCCTAAGCATAGGAGGAGGTAGAATTGATCCTAGTTCATTGTTGAAAGGAATTGTAACAGACCAGACTTAGTAAACCAGGGTGTAACAGTGGATGTATGAGGATTACAACACCTCTGAACTACTATATATTCTGTCTTTATTTACATTCTGTCATTTACTTTAAAGTATTTATATTCAGTTGATTCTATTATTATTGTGCTTACTCATACTTGTTTCATTCATTATTTCATTTGTGTTGAAAAGATAAAAAAAAAGTGCATAATAGACTAAGAAAGCTACATTTGTAGATTCATTGAATCATTCAACTGAAAACTTCAAGTCTTTGATTAATTTTTCATTATCACACACACACTCTAATATTCCACTGCATTTAGATGTCTCAAAACACTTTCTAAAGTGTGGGGATAACCTCTCTGAAAGTTTTGTATTGTGATAAGTTTTAAAAACTATACAGACTTAACTTTTACTCAAGTCTGCAGATGCAAACTTTGTTTAAACTCTACCGCTGCAGAGTTAAGTTTTGTGTGCAAAAGTTTTAAGTTTTTAAAACTGAAGGTCTATTCCCCCCCCCCCCCCCCAAGACCTTCACCACTTTTGGGACCAACAAATTGAAAGTTTTCTAATTATTACTTATGCATATTGTCAAGCAACTGAATAAAAAATAAAAATAGCAGAAAAATCAAGATTTTTTTAACTCATTAAGAAACATGGACCTAGAAAATCGTACAAGTGCACCTTACACGGCTTATCAAATTTTTGAACAAAGAGCGGCAAAATTTTTACCCGTTGAATCTTACCGTACTTGTCTTTTGAAGAAAAATTGATTTGATAACTCAAATATTGGATATTAGATTATGAGAAAAAAAAATCAAATATATTCATAACTAAAATACAAAGTGTTTGGGCTGACAACTAAGCATAAATAATAAATATTTTTGTAATAAAACTACTAAGCTCAAGCATTGAGCATATAAAAGACGTACCAAACACTTGAAGTATTTCTTACATATGGCTTGTTGGTAGTTGCTCGTTGGAAATGGAAAAATGGGGTATGCTGAAAATATTTAGAATGAAGAACAATAAACAATTGAACACATCATGCGACGAAAAATATAACATATAACACCTAATAACAAGTCACTTGTCAAGGTATGCAAGGAACAATAAACAAATATTTTTGTTAGATTCATTCAAAAATAAATATAGACTACTGCATCTTTAATATTGCAAGATACACAATGTAAGTGGATAAAATATTAAGCTTGCTAATTACAAATGTTGTCGGCTCTACTAAATACAAAGTTACAGAATAAAAAATGAATACATCGCACTTCTTGTTTAGTAAACACATTACCAAATAAAATAAATAATAAGCAACATAATTTGTTTTTCCTCTAATCATAGGCTTTCACCTATATGGCTCTATGTAGCTATATGAAAAATATTTTTGTGTGTACCCATTATTGAACATATCTAATTTTACCTCTTCATCAAATTGAAATGTACATTCACCCATTCCTCCATAACAACATCATCAGAAGCACCCCAAGAAAGTTCTCAAGATAAATTATCAATCTGTAATGGAAACATTTAATCCACAAAAGAAGAGGCAAAATGAATAACACAATAGCATAATAAAATCATGGAGAACTATAATTCTTGAGCATTAAAAATTCCTATTAGAAAATATTACAAAGAAATTTATTTAACAATAAGCAATATCATGTTATAAGCCTTCTGGTGTAAATTATCTTTACTAACATGGAACATTGTTCACAATTTGACAACTTAAATCATGACCATACCAATCGAATCCATATATTAATTTTTTGTGACAACGTCCAACTCTTCCCTTAAAACCATTTGTTTTCAATCAGGAAAAAAAGTTGTTAAAAACATTTACAGAAACGCAAAACACGCATTTTGTAAAAAATACTCCCACAAACATAAACATTCAGTTGCATACTCTAAAAAAAAATAAAAGAAATAAGTTACACAAATATTAGCTAAGCATATATTAAAATCAAGAAATTAAATTAATACCCAAAAATAAAGAAATGGTGGAAGTACGAAACTGCAAGTGAAAAACTTTTCCCAATCATCATCAGCCCTTCTTCCGCTTGAATTTTCTGCACATCAATGGCCTTGAATCAGAAGATTAACCTAAAGATCTTAAGCAAAATTAATTTTATCAAAACATAGAGAATTTTTCACTGAGTAGATTAAATTAAAAAATACATTACAACACAATGCAGAAGGGGGAAATGAGATGAAGATTTTAATTGCATTATTTGGGAGAATCACATAGTTATGTAATCACGAAAACAATAGAAATAAGAAAGTTGAAAATGCATAGTAGAAATTAACGTAAATGAATGATATCTTATCAATTGTGATCGAAGAAGCGGAAGTGTGGATAGAAGCAGAGGAGTGATTCTCGGAGAGGCCGGAGGAGAATGAGAATTGAAGTAGTCATGTATAGAAAAAATAAAGAAAGAGATGATAACCCTAGTCAATAAAGATGGATGGATGAGATTTAATTTTAAAATGAATGGATGAGATGTAAATAAAATGGTGCAAGACATAAAATTGCTAGAATTTGAAATAGAGGATGGAGAAGAGGTGTGGGGTGATTCCCAATGAGAAGAATATAAGATTTATTTCCAAGATAATAATTTTTTTCTTGCAACAAGATTAATTATTATCTTTTAACCACTTAGTTAATGAGATTTTAATGGGCTACTCAAGGGGTCTTTAGGTGAATTAGGATTGAACGTCACAATGGGTCTAGAAACCAATATTGAACCACAATGTTATTCTAGCCCATTAATATTAATTCACTCCATTATAGAATTAATATTGCACTATCCATTATAACCCATATAAAAAATAGATTTTTGTATTTTAAAGTAACAATAAGGACAAATATGTGTTATACATGATCAAATATGTGTTTTTTTTAATTTATTCATCAACCCTTTAAATCTAGATTTATTGTTTCATACATTAACACATATTTGCTCCACCACAATAACATACATTTGCTTAAACATTAATACACTTTTGCTCCAACATCAACACACCTTTGAAGTAACACTTAGGAAAAATGCTTTTTTAAGGACTTGTCAGATTAATTTATTTTCACTAATACTAATTTCATGTGTAGTAACATAATACTAAAAAAATTATTGTATGATTAGGCATGAAATTTTTAGGATTTATAGCTCGATTTGCCCGTGTTTTGAGTGATTTCGATGAGTATTTAGAGTCAATTGAGTACTATTTGCATGAAGTAATGAATTTGTCTCTTTGATGCTCATAGATGGATAGAGAGCGAAAAATGAAGTTCGTAGGACTTTAAATCGGCCCAAACGGACACCCGGATGAGAAGATATTGAAGAAATACGAAAAGTATTAGTTCGAGCAAGCAAAAGTATCACTTGGAGGTGCTCAAGCAAGTGGACTCGAGCACGAAGTGCTCAAGCACTCGAGTAGGATGCTCAAGTGGGTCAAGTCGAGCACTAAGTGCTCGAGCATATGAGGTCGAGCACCTATGATTCTGTAAGAGAGAGAGAACTCGAGTAGGCTTCACTCGAGCAGCGCGCTCGAGTAGTCTGACTTAAAGCGAAAATACTAATTTCTACTAGTAGATTCCTCGCAAGCGTACGAGTTCACTGTAGTATGAGTAAGTATAATGACCAAGTATATCGAACCCAATGGATGTAGTGTATGCAAATAGATCCCTGAAGATCTACGCGTCGTAGTTAATATGAGTGAAATATTTTTGGATTTTTTTGGAAAGATTAATTGAAATTAAAATAAACTAATTAAACTAAAATACTAAAGAAGACGAAATAACTAAGGTTTGTTTTCAAGTAAGAGATGGTGATGCTCAGGATAGAAATCCCTACGTATACTAACAGAGCAGGTACATAATCAAAATAACCGTGACGCGCAAGAAATAACCTAAGTAAAAGAATGCAAGATGAAAGCTCAAGATTCTAAACCCTAATACTTTACCCTAACACTCGACTTCACTAATCCACTAACAAGTTAATAGATTGTGCTTAATTAATGAGACCCTAATTTAACTAAGGTGATGCGGTCGTCCTCCTTCGCTAAACTGGTAGATGAATTAACCCTTCCTAAACCCTCTCGTTAAGTCTACTCATTGTTAAAGAGTGATACGGCCGTCCTCTCTCTAACACTTTTCGAACAAAATTCAAAAGTAAAGTTAAAATTAATTTTAAGAATTCATTAATCAAGAGAATTAAAACCTAACGTCACAAGTTACCCTAATTACATACCCACAACCTACTTCTACGAGTTCATCCTACCCCAAGCATGCAAGGGTTTTAGCTAGACATGGGTTTTACATAAACAAGAACAATTGAATAAGTAACAAACATGAGCATGATAATTATAACGATGAAAAGATCAATCATAAACTAGGGTTTCAAGAAATAAAGAAATAACTTAAATTAAATCAATAAAATGAGTCTCAACGTGTTCAAGAATCAAAGATATGAAGAAACGAAACTAAAAAGTAAAATCGTGACGTGAATTCGTAAGAAAGCCTAAAAAGCGTAAAGTAAACTTGCTCGTTCCTTCTCTCCAAAAATTAACTCTCTAAAATGCTATTGAATCTAGTGGGTGTAAGTGGTTCTCCATAAAAATGAGCTCGGGACGAGTATATATAAGTTCTGGGCCGAATCGGGAACTCGTGGGCCAGAAAAACGAACTTGGAAACTTAAGCCTTGAAGGCGCTCGAGCGAAGGCGCTCGAGCTTGTTTGGTCGAATGGGGTAGGCGGTCGAGCGAAGGCGCTCGAGGTGGTGAGCTCGAGCGAAGGAAATGCTCTGTAAGTCAGGGGCGCTCGAGCTGTTGAGCTCGAGCGGAGGCGCTCGAGCAATGGTGCTCGAATGGGCCTTCTTTCTTTTCAACTAACACTTTTCTTCTCACGCACTAATACCAATCGTATTTCTTCGATATCTTCTCATCCGGGCATCCGTTTGAGCTGATTCAAAGTCCTACGAACTCTCTTTTTTGCCCTCGATTCACCTATGAGCATCAAATAGACAATTTCATCAATGTAAAGAAATAGTGCTCATTTGACTTTAAAAACTCAATAAAATCGACCAAAACTTGGGCATTTCAAGCTACGAATCATGACAATTTCACGCCTAATCATAGTCGCAGTCGAGCACTAAGTGCTCGAGTGAGGAGAGCTCGAGCGATTCTCGGAGTCTGGAAGATGTGAGTGCTCGAGTGATTGGCGCTCGAGTAGAGTGTTTTGTGGGATTTTTTGGCCCATGACGTTTTTAATCGGCTCATGCATATATATACTTCGTCCCGAGCATGTTTTTGGACACCACTTTATACTTAGAGATATAATTTGATAGAGAGGAGCTTGGGAGAGTTTAGCAAGAGATTTTGCACGTGTAATCGAGGTTTTTGAACTACGAATTCATAGATTAGAGTTTTCTTTCCGTTATTTCTTTCTTCAACAATTGAGATTCGTTTTTTAGACTTGAATTCATCGTTTTAACCCTAGTTTATGTTTTTGAGTTCTTTAACTAAATTCATCATGTTTATGTTTATTGTTCGTCTAAGTGCTTTCGTTTTCGTATTCAACATGTTAGGCTAGAACCCTTGCATACTTGGGGTAGGATGAACTCGTACAAGTAGGATATTAGTACATAATTAGGATAATTTATGATGTTTAGCGCTAGTTCTCTTAATTAAGTAAATTCTTAAAATAAACCCTAGAATTATCTTGGAATTGAGTACGAAAATTATTAGAGAGAGGACGATATTATCGCTCTTTAATAACGATTAGGCTAAACGATAGGGTTTTAGAAGGGGTTTATAATCTACCGGTTTATCTAGGGAGGACGACCGCATCACCTTGGGTAAATAAGGGTCTCATTAATTAAGCATAATCCATATAACTTGTTTAGTTGGTTGTGAAGTAGGTTGATATGACGAATTATTAGGGTTAATTCTTGAGCTTTTAGTCTTTCAATCTGGTGCTAGATTAGAGAAGTTGATTGCCTAGTTTTAGTACACTTAGAATTAATACTTGCACATCACGGTTATTTTAGTTATCGTATAAGCTCCATTAGTATACGTAGGGATTCCTATCCTGAGCATCATCATCTCATACTTTATTAAAATCGTAGTTATTCGTTTAATTTCATTACTTGCAATATTAGTGGTAGAATTTAGAGTAGTTTAATTCCATTCGTGAAACCATACATCCACTCATATTAACTACGACGCGTAGATCTCCAGGGCTCTATTCACACACACCCTCCCTTAGGTACGATATTACTTGGTCCCTATACTTGCCAATACTACAAGGAACCCATACTCTTGTGGGGTAACTACTAGTATAGTTAGTATTTTTCGTTCAAGTCAATGGCGCCGTTGCCGGGGATGGCGATGTATATCCATTGAGTAGGACTGGGAGATAGTTTAGTAGTTAGTAGTGAGTGCTTTTACTTTTCTGTTTTATTAGTAGTCATCAGGCAGTTGCATTTTGATATTTCTTTTAGTGTCTCAGGTATATGGAAACTCGCTCACAAGGAGAATCATGCGAAGACCGAACAAAGTTAGAACCTGAGACAATCGCTAGAAGAAACAGAGCCTTCTATCAAAGGATGAACACTGCCGGTGGTGAGAACAACAACATGGACATAAATAATGAGTTTGATGCAGTTGTAGCTAATTACAATCAGACAGTGGAACGGGTTGAGGGAGCTTAAGAAAATGGCAATCAGAATCAAGTCCCTTCAGGGAAAAGTCAGAGCTAAAACCCGGTCCCACAGCATCGAGATAACCCAGCTCAAAACCAAGTTCAAAATCCTCTAAACAACCCTGTCTACCCACAAAACAACCCACCTTACCCATACCCGTATCCACCATACCCTTATCCACCATACTACCCTCCACACCCTACTTATAACCAACCTCATATTCTGCAAGTACCTCTACCACCAGTTTATCCTCAGCACGTTCCTCAGAACGCTGATCCTGTTATGACAATCCGAGGAAGGTTTGAGGCGCAGCCTCAAATGGTGTAGCAATGCCACCAGTGGAAGCCTACAACTTTTCTATCTCCCCAAGGATCCTGAAGATGCTAGTCGAGAACCAATCCAAGGGGGAGGTCGGAAAGGATAATCCTCACACTCACTTGAGGAATTTTTTATGATTCCTTCAACTTTCAACCACAATAACATGTCTGAAGATGCCAAGAGGCTCAGGTTGTTCCAGTTCTCTCTAACTGGAATTGTGAAGGAGTAGTATGATAACACGCTCCCAAGGGGAGGTGTAACCACATGGGCCGAGCTCGAACGTCTGTTCCTCGAGCGATTCTATCCTCCGTCTAGAACAATCAAAGCAAGGTAAGAGATCTCATCTTTCAAGCAGAAGTCAGGAGAGGAATTACGTCAGTATTGGGAGAGATTCTCTAATATGCTAATTGATTGCCCGTAGCATGGGTACAACGATGGTGATATAATGGCTTATTTCTACTGTGGAGCCAGCAAGACAGCTCAAGACCACCTCGATACATGTGCTAGTGGAGCATCCTGAATTGTAGTGTAGCTCGGTGTAGAGAGATAGTTGAGAACATTGTCAAGAATGCGGGACAATGGAATAAGGCACAAGAGTCTCAGCGAGCTTACTAGATGGAAGAGAGTGAGGGTATTAGGTAGCTGTTGATGGCAATGATAGAGAAGTTGTTGTCAAAATTTGAGGTTAGTCATCGTGTCTCTACTGCTTATCACCCCCAATCGAATGGTCTCGCAGAGGTGTCAAATCATCAAATTAAGGAGATCCTTGAGAAGATGGTGAGTGTTAGTAGGAAGGATTGGGCTTTGAAGCTTGATGATGCATTATGGGTGTATAGGACAGCTTATAAGACTCCTCTTGGTATGTCTCCGTACCAACTCATTTTTGGGAAGGCATGTCACTTGTCGGTTGAGCTTGAGCACAAGGCGTATTGGGCAATCAAGAAGCTGAATTTTGATAGTGCTATGGTGGGTGAGAAGAGACTACTTCAATTGTATGAGTTGGAAGAGTTTCGAGATAGCGCATATGAGAGTGCTCGAATTTTCGAGGAGAAGACCAAAAAATAGCATGATGCACGCTTGAGGAAGAAAGAGTTCCAAGTTGGTGATCAAGTCCTAGTGTTTAACTCTAGGATGAAGTTATTTGGTGGAAAGCTCAAATCCAAGTGGAATGGTCCTTATGTGGATTTCTTGAAGTAGAGAAAGAGGATGGAAATGTGTTCATGGTGAACGGGCATTGAGTGAAGAAATTCTACAACTTCTCTTATGAGAATAAGAGAGGTAACTTAGAGTCTCATGACCCGCGAGCTCCTTCGAGCTCGATACGGCATTAGGACCTTAAAAATAGCGTTGTGTGGGAGGTAACCCACTTTTGCTTGCTTTTGAGTGTTTTGTTTTTCGTTTTGTCATTGTGTGAATCGTAGAGTGTTAACCTCGTTATTGAGTGTTTTGGTGTAGGCTTATCGTGTGGTGCAAGAATTTCCATAGTAGAGGTTGAATGGAGCAACTCGTGAAGAGGATGTTTGCCGAGTAAAAAGCAGCCGAAATTTGAAGTATGAGGTAACCCCGAACCCCAAACGTAGACCGCTTGGAAAAGTCAAAGTTTGGGGAGGTGGTATTTCTATATACTTTGTATTGTGTGCATTGGTAGTGATTTAAGTGTTGGGAAAATAGGGGTGCCCGAAATCAATTCGGGATGAATTTTAAATACGAATTTAAATACAATTATTACTAGCATGAATTAATCCTAATTAATTCAAATAATAATTCCAACAACTAATTATCATCATGCATGTTGAATTAATTTCACATATTTAATTAAGCGGAATTAACAATTAAATATGCGATTAACGCACCTCTTGTAGAATTGGCCTTTGAATAAACGGGACAATCACGATCTCGCTTTATCAACCCAAAAACCTTCTCAAGTATTTCCCTTTCGCCTTACTTGATCACCGGTGGGAGATGCTTTCAAGTAATTTAATAAACTAAGGAAAAAGAAAAATATCTATGCTCTTGATTTTTCCAACACATGGAATTATGTACTTGGGGATGAAATAATCATCCCCTATTTATAAGAGTAGTGACCGAAATTCGTAGAGATTTTATGGGCATGGAGAAAATCTTTTCTTAATCTCTAAGAAATCTTGAATATATCTCATATATTCTTTTCTCCATAATAAAATATTCCACAAAAATCTCACTCTCCTAATAAATATGAAACTCTCGAAAATTACATAGAAGAAATCTAAGATTTGGATCTTCTTGAATATATGAGATATTCTTGTATTCCTAGAATACATATCTTGCATAATATCTTTCCAAGAAAATCAACAAAATCTTTTTCCTCCTTATCATGCAATTTTCGAAAATAATACTTGAAAAATCAGCATAATTTTTTTTTTTTTATTTTAATCACCTTATCATTATTGGGCTACTTAATGGGCTACTTGAGGGGCCTTAAGGAGAATTAAGATTGGACCTCCTAATGGACTTCTGAATTTCAATATTGAGCCCCAATATAATTCAGCCCATTAATATTAATTATTACCACTAATAAATTAATATTGCACTATCCATCTTAATCCATATTACGATAATATGGGCTCCCGGTTATTATTTCCCGCGTTTAAGATTATCAAGTCCATTAATTAATTAAGCTTCTGAATAGCTCTAAATTAATTAATATATTTCACCTTGGAGTAAAGACAGCTCAACATTATTATTCGTACCGAAGAAACTAATTCTTCACTTGCAAGATTTGGTACAATAAAACTTCTGAGCCCACCAAGGGGACTAATCACACGAGCCGTACTCGCACGCGTTTCTCCGTATTAAATCTTAGCAACCGTCGTATGATTAATATTACTGCCCAAGACACAAAGTTCGAAGTCGCAATGATTCTCACCCAACATGAATCAAAGCAGTAACCATTAAGCACACACGGTCCTATTTAAGTGACGGTGATTAAGAAATCAACAACCACTGAGGTCTAATTCTTCACCTTTCAGAACAGAAGAATTTATCCTCGCTGTAGGTCCTCTTCAACACATACTAAATGTGCTAGTGCAATCTCTTAGTCAAGACAGACCAATCTGAGCCTTACACATCGACCTTTCACGGCGGATTGTTCAATTCCACCTAGGTCATGAAAATGTACATTTAGTTACAAGTAAACTGTTAATGTTGTCTTCCGTGATCGGGTATCACCACATTAACTACATTGTAACATGTACTATATATTGAACGGTTTGCAATAGAAATTCAACATTCAATCATAACTAAAGCAAATGCGATAAAAGAATTATTCTCATAAAACGAGTGTTTGATACACGAGTTATACAAAGTAAAAGCATACTTTCACGTATAACTCCAACAATCTCCCACTTATACTTAAAGTCTGCTTTTAGTATACATCACGCATGTCTTAGTGTAGTAGCTCTCCGTGACATCTCATGTCAACCTACACTAACCTAATAATTCCTCCCACTTATACTTAAAGCAGATTGGCAATAGTCTTGACTCCCATTCCATCCACATGTCTCTCGAATGTATTCAGAGGCAGACCCTTTGTGAATGGATATACTAGGTTGTCCTCCGACATTTATCTTTGCCACCTCTTTATCTCCTCTCTTAATGATTTCTCGTATAAGATGGTGTTTTTCTTTCAATGTGTTTGCTGGCCTTGTGGGCTCTCGGTTCCCTTGAATTTGCAACTGCTCCGGCACAATGATTGTGATGGGCAAATTCGGAACAACGTCCAAGTCCACTAAGAAGTACTTGAGCCAAACCGCTTCTTTCGCTGCTTCACAAGCAATTACTTATTCGGCTTTCATGGTCGAATCGGCGATGCATTTCTGCAAATCGCTTCTCCATGTCATGGCTCCTTCTTCCATGCAAAACACACTACCCGGGGTAGTTATTTTGGAATCTATATCTGATTGGAAATTTGAGTCCGTGTATCCCATGGGAATTAGATTGTCTGATTGTTAAATCAGCATTCCATACCAAGTTCTTTTCAGAAACTAAAGAACGCATTTAATTGCAATCTAATGTGCTTTCCCGGGGTTACTTTGATATCTTGCCATCATGCCCACGACAAAGCAGATATCCGGTCTCGTACACAACGTTGCATACATAAGACTTCCTACGTCTGAAACGTACGGAACGTCTTTCATGTCATCTATCTCCACTTGCGTCTTAGGGCATATTTCTTTGGATAGATGGATTCCGTCCCTACAAGGTACAAAACCTTTCTTGGAATCTTGCACGCTGATATGCTTCAAAATAGTGGCTTTGTATGAAACTTGCGATAATCCCAACATCTTCCTCTTGCGATCTCGAGTGAACTTGATCCCAAGGATATGACCGGCTTTTCCCTAAGTCCTTCATATCAAACTGATTTGACAGCCATACCCTTACGTCTGACAATACCTTTACATTGTTTCCAATGAGCAGAATATCGTCTACGTATAATACTAAGAATACCACCGCAGTTCCGTCACATCTTTTGTACACACAACTTTCGAACTTGTTTTGATCACAAACCCATAAGACTTAATAACTTGATCAAAACACTGGTTCCAAGTACACGACGCTTGCTTAAGTCCATAAAATGGATCTCTTAAGCTTGCATACGAGGTACTTTTGGCCTTTTTCAACGAAACCTTTGGGTTGTTGCATATAGATCCCATCAAGACTTCCGTTAAGGAAAGCTGTCTTGACATCCATTTGCCAGATCTCGTAATCTAAGTGCGCAGCGATCGACAAGAGAATACGAATGGACTTAAGCATAGCTACAGGCCACAGGCCACAAGCCTTGCTTTGAAGGTCTCTACCCTTCCGTCCGGTCCTCTTTTCCTCTTGTACACCCACTTGCATCCAATGGGCTCTACCCCATTAGGTGGATCAACCAACTCCCACACTTGATTATAATCCATCGAACCCACCTCGGTTTCCATTGCAGTTTGCCACACTTCCGCGTCTTTGTCTTGGATTGCCTCGTCGTACGTTCATGGGTCTGATTCATCGCCGGGAATCAAATCCGAAGATTCTCCAATTCCCATGAATCTCTCGGGTTGCCTTGCAATCCTCCCACTACGACGGGGTTCCGGTTGTGAAGGTATGACGTGTGGTATATCATCTTGTATACTTGGTATATGAGTTTGCCCTCTTAACTCGTCTAAGGTAATCTCACTTCTGGGCTTTCTTTTGTTCATATAGTCTTCCTCCAAGAATTTAAAGTGCGAACTAATCACGGTCTTTCAATCCTTGAGACTATAGAACATACACCCTTTCGTTCCCATGGGATATCCTATAAACAACCTTAATTCCGAACATGGATCGAATTTACCGGCTTCCTTGTCTAGCACATATGCCGGACAACCCCAAATCTGCAAGTGTCTTAGACTGGGCTTGCGCCCCGGTCCACAATTCCATTGGGGTTTTAGGAACCGATTTGGATGGCACCAAGTTTAGAATATAAGTCATTTTTTCCAAGGCGTTACCCTAAAACGACTTGGGTAAATCCGAATAACTCATCATGGATCTGACTATTTCTAAAAGAGTCTGGCTCCTTCGTTCCGCCACACCGTTCTATTGAGGGGTTCCCGATGTGGTCAACAGGGATACAATCCCTTCTTCTGATAGGTAGTTCAAGAATTCATTGCTAAGGTATTCGCCTCCACGAACAAATCGTAGAGACTTGATACTTCTTTCCCTATGCATCATAAGGTAGATGTATCCATATCTCGAGTAATCATTGAAAAAGACAATTTACTCATACCCCTTCTTGCTATGATCGTCATTGAACCACACATATCGGTATGAACAAGTTCTAACACTTCCGTGGTTCTATTCCCCTTGGCTCCAAATGCCCTCTCGGTCATTTTACCCTCTAAACAGGATTCACAAGTTGGAAACGGTTCGACTTGGAATGATTCCAAGGATCCGTCTTTCACCAATCTCTCTATCCACTTTAGATTAATATGACCTAGTTTAAGATGCCATAGAAGTGTTTCGTTCATCTCCGAAGAACGCTTTCTTTTATTACTCGAAATAATCGATGTGTTATTAGATTCAATTTTGTAAGTGGTGTGCCCAAATAATGGTATAAAGATCATCCATTGAAGTTCCGGAACAGATAAACTCATCGTTTCAAGCAATAATAACATCCTTATTAAAAGAAACTGAGTATCTATTCAAAACAGTTTAGAAACTGAAGGTTGAGTTCTTTCTAAACAAGAAACATGAGGAACGTCTCTCAAGACCATAACTCTATCTTCACAAGATAGGCGCACTTCTCCTACTGCTTCAGCTGCCACTCTCGTAGCATTGCCCGATGTGATGGGGATCTCACTTCCGTTAAGTCGTCGGGTTAGCTTAAACCCATGAAACAAATGTGATCAGTAGCTCTCGTATCCACTATCCATGAATAGACAGCATACGCCACTTCACAAGTTTCGACGACTAAGGTGTGTGAATTACCTAACTTTCCTAGCCTCTTAGGCTTGGAACAGGCAGACCTCCATTGTCCTCTCTCACCGCAACTAAAACACTTCCCCTTCGGTGCTTGCCTTTGCATTTGCCTTTCGCAACAATTGGATTTGCTTGGATCCGGCCTCTGGTTCTCTTCCTCTTTTTCCCTCCCTTGGGACCAAAAGAGGTAGACGAACCATTAGCCACTATAGCACTAGACTGGTGCTCCATTATCACCTCCACCGAAACTAAAGCTTGCAAGAGCTCGGGCAAACGACTTGTCCGTTCATTCATCTGACAATTCAGATGAAACTACTCAAAGCTTCTCGGTAGGGAATGGTATATGAAATCAATCAAAATCCGCACCAAGTACTTCCAACTTGTTAAGGTATGCCATTATCTCGAGAACGTGCTCCCTCACGGGCGTTCCTTCCACCATTTCCAACTTGACCGAGTCATGTTTGGTGAACTGATTAGTCACGGGATTCTGATGTGAAAACATCTCTTCAAGGTGTTCCATGATTTCAACAGCGGATACAATGTCTTCATGAACGCGCCTCAAATCCTCAGACAGAAATGTCAAGATGATGCACTTCATTCATTGTCACGCTTCCGATCATAAACTGCCTCTTCCCATTGCTTGACTTATCATTAGGCTTACCGGGTATATTAACATAAATAACCCAATTGTGTTTTCGTGCAGTAAGGACAAATTTTAAAAAGAATATTTCCAATCGATATAATTCACTCCAAAAGGTTTATTAACTTTAAGTATATTAAACAGTGGATTAAAAGGTTGCGACATGATGAAATGAGAATAAAACATACATTCATATCAATATCTAGAAAAATACGAAATTATCACATAATTCGATCACATCAATTATATTGAAACCTTAAAACAATATAATCATGCATCAGCCAACATCTCGAAACAATTTAAATGCGCCACGAGGGGTGGTCTATACATTTAAATACATTCAAGCGGATCACAAACTTAAAAGTTACAAATCCTTAATTCAAAATTAATAGTTGGCTCCCACTTTGACCACATAGAAATTGACAGGGACTCCGAGGGGAGTAAGTTAATATCAATTTCCTATGCCTAAGTAATAACCATAATTAAATACAGGATTATTATTTCGCTTTGAGCAAGCCACTCGTGGTGAGGGTCAATACCGCCACTAGTAATAATCCACAATCATCCTTTCGGATTTTATTCATGTGAAATCCGTTCTTTTGGCCGATCCGAGGGGGAAATGTATTCCAAAAAAACTTCACAAATAAATAAATTATAGAGGCCAAAATAATCCAATTTTAATATCCGAAATAAAATTGCGATTATAAAAACATACTTAGTAATTTTCGAAAGTAAGGTTTTTCTTGGACAATTAAATTCATGCAAACACATATTAACAAATAATAAAAATTGCACGAAATAAAACATCCATCAAAACAAAATTAAACACATTGGAGCACTCAATTCCAATTGTCACGGTTTAATTTCTTCACGTCTTGATGCGAAAAATCGTCTTTGTTGCTTTCCGACGTTCGTCTCGACGTGCTCCCACTCGAACAGCAACACTTCTTCAAAAACAACATCGTTTGGGGTTCAGGACGACGTTTAAAAACACACGGAAGAAAAAACACGAACCGAAAAAATTCCACGGCCTGAGATACAGTGCGCGTCGGCCCACGAAGTGGGCCCGCGCGCTTCCCGGCCCGAGAAGCGCTGAAAAACTGCCCGAGGCGTGCCGAAGCGCAGCCCCGAGGCGCTGCACGGAGGCGCACCGAGGCGCACCCGAGGCGCCGCCCGGAGCGCCCCGAGGCGCTGCAGCCCTTGCCCGAGGCGCGCGCACGCCTGCGCACGGCGTGCGCCGTGCACCCCCGTGCGCCATTTTTTCCACCGTTCGTCCTCGTTTTCTTCACCCCTTGCATGATTTTACCTCCATACACGCGCCACACTTGTATGCATCGTCCGGATACGCCGTTTTTAATTCTTCGTTCTTCGTCACGATCCGGTTACAATTTATTTTTACAAAAAAAAAATACTAGATCTGGACTAGTCTATTACAATGACCGAATCAAAATAAAAACAACTAATCTACTCGTGGATTTTCTCACGAGAAAAACGAATTCGAACGAATCGAATTAAAAAACAATTAATTCACACGCATGAAATTAACAACATTAAAAACCATGACAATTGGATACCTGCAAAAAAGATCTAACAATTCTACTATCCAATTTCAATTTAATGTCTTAACAATTTAAATTCCAATTTAAAATTCAGAGCCCGAAACCGTGGCTCTGATACCAGTTGTTGGGAAAATAGGGGTGCCCGGAATCTATTCGGGATGAATTTTAAATACGAATTTAAATACAATTATTACTAGCATGAATTAATCCTAATTAATTCAAATAATAATTCCAACAACTAATTATCATCATGCATGTTGAATTAATTTCACATATTTAATTAAGCGGAATTAACAATTAAATATACGATTAACGCACCTCTTGTAGAATTGGCCTTTGAATAAACGGGACAATCACGATCTCGCTTTATCAACCAAAAAACCTTCTCAAGTATTTCCCTTTCGCCTTACTTGATCACCGGTGGGAGATGCTTTCAAGTAATTTAATAAACTAAGGAAAAAGAAAAATATCTATGCTCTTGATTTTTCCAACACATGGAATTATGTACTTGGGGATGAAATAATCATACCCTATTTATAAGAGTAGTGACCGAGATTCGTAGAGATTTTATGGGCATGGAGAAAATCTTTTCTTAATCTCTAAGAAATCTTGAATATATCTCATATATTCTTTTCTCCATAATAAAATATTCCACAAAAATCTCACTCTCCTAATAAATATGAAACTCTCGAAAATTACATAGAAGAAATCCAAGATTTGGATCTTCTTGAATATATGAGATATTCTTGTATTCCTAGAATACATATCTTGCATAATATCTTTCCAAGAAAATCAACAAAATCTTTTTCCTCCTTATCATGCAATTTTCGAAAATAATACTTGAAAAATCAGCATAATTTTTTTTTTTTTATTTTAATCACCTTATCATTATTGGGCTACTTAATGGGCTACTTGAGGGGCCTTAAGGAGAATTAAGATTGGACCTCCTAATGGACTTCTGAATTTCAATATTGAGCCCCAATATAATTCAGCCCATTAATATTAATTATTACCACTAATAAATTAATATTGCACTATCCATCTTAATCCATATTACGATAATATGGGCTCCCGGTTATTATTTCCCGCGTTTAAGATTATCAAGTCCATTAATTAATTAAGCTTCTGAATAGCTCTAAATTAATTAATATATTTCACCTTGGAGTAAAGACAGCTCAACATTATTATTCGTACCGAAGAAACTAATTCTTCACTTGCAAGATTTGGTACAATAAAACTTCTGAGCCCACCAAGGGGACTAATCACACGAGCCGTACTCGCACGCGTTTCTCCGTATTAAATCTTAGCAACCGTCGTATGATTAATATTACTGCCCAAGACACAAAGTTCGAAGTCGCAATGATTCTCACCCAACATGAATCAAAGCAGTAACCATTAAGCACACACGGTCCTATTTAAGTGACGGTGATTAAGAAATCAACAACCACTGAGGTCTAATTCTTCACCTTTCAGAACAGAAGAATTTATCCTCGCTGTAGGTCCTCTTCAACACATACTAAATGTGCTAGTGCAATCTCTTAGTCAAGACAGACCAATCTGAGCTTTACACATTGACCTTTCACGGCGGATTGTTCAATTCCACCTAGGTCATGAAAATGTACGTTTAGTTACAAGTAAACTGTTAATGTTGTCTTCCGTGATCGGGTATCACCACATTAACTACATTGTAACATGTACTATATATTGAACGGTTTGCAATAGAAATTCAACATTCAATCATAACTAAAGCAAATGCGATAAAAGAATTATTCTCATAAAACGAGTGTTTGATACACGAGTTATACAAAGTAAAAGCATACTTTCACGTATAACTCCAACATTAAGTTCATAGTGAATTGAGTGCACGTGCTCGTTCATACTCATCTTTTCAAACTTTTTATTGCGTAGCAAGAAATAAGTTTGGGGGGTGTATTCGTACTTCACGTGTTGTGCATGAAATTTGTATGAAAAATTGGTCAAATTTTTTGAAAATATTGATGCATGAATTGGGATTGAATTTAATTGAGTGTGAGTATATCATTGTGTGGTGATTTGAAACGGAGAAAAACACGTTGGAAGAGACCCCGACTCCTCGATCGAATGAGCGATCGGGCTTAAATCGAGGAGTTTTCCAGGTTAGTACTCGTGTTGGTCGTAAATTTTCGAAATCGGGATTGAAAAGTTGAAAATCGTGTTTTGGTGTAGGTACTCGAGCATAAGAGGTCGAGCACTTGATGCTCAAGACCACTCAGCTCGAGCACTTGACATTATGTAAGATTAAGCACTCGATAGGGCCTTACTCGAGCACCAGGCGTTCGACCGCTCGAGCGGTGCGCTCGAGTTGAATTGAGTCGAGCGCTAGGCGCTCGAGCTGACCTACTCGAGCACTTGAGCTTCTGTATGTTTTGATCGCTCGACTGGTACCCGTTCGAGCGGTCCGGTTTATTCATGCCCTAGCCGATTTTTTTCACCCCTCTATATATACTCTTTCTCCACACTTTACACACACGTACACACACCTTAAGGGGCGATTTTGGGCTGCTACATTCGGTTCTCTCCTCCCTTTCACTCATTCTCGCCATTTTTTCACACAAATTCACCAAAAGTTCTCGAATTCTTCACAAGAGGCTAATGGCTCCCCCTAAAAAGTATGAAGATGGGATTGGTCGAAGGGGATGATTTACTTGCTTTGACTGCTGAGCTGACGAGGAAGGGGTTGATGCCCTCTCGTTGGAATGATTTGACATTTAGAGAGAATTGGAACGCTCATGCCTACAGGTGGAATATAGTGGCTGGAAAAGTTGAGAAGACTCGATGTCCTAATGTCGAGTTCATGAAAAACCTGGGGATTGAGGAGGAAGTCAAGAGAGTCTTTGAGAGGAGCAATATGCTAGAGTTCTATGAGATCCTGCTCACTATGGAGACTCATGCAGATTTGGTTGAGCAGTTCTTAGCGTCAGTGGAGATGAATGGAGCCAGAAGTTTCGAATTTATGATCAGAAACCGGTGGTATTGTTATAATAGGACTGCAGTCAATGTGGCCCTACACTTGCCTCAAACTGGAGATATCGGCCGAAGATCGAGCACATACAAAGCTAAGGAATTTTGGGAGCTCATCACCGGAGAGGTAGCCGGGAAGTACTCGTCCCAGAAGGCCCGAGCATCGACTATCCGGAATCCTGTTCTCCGGTATATAGAGTGAATTTTGGGGAACACTATTTATGCTCGATTTGAGACTGGTACGGTGACCTCGAGAGAGTTGTACGGGCTGTGGTGTTTGCTTCACTATAGGAAACATGACTTTGGAAGGGACTTCTTGGAGCTGCAGATCGAGGCCCCATACAAGTGTGGTACCAAAACATCGAGGATACGAGGCGGGGGTCTCATTTGTGTCATTTTGGAGAGCATGGAAATCGAGCCGGTGGCAAAACCAGACGGAAAGGATTTAGACTTCAAACATATGTATCACACTTGGATGAGTGAACATTGACTCGATAAGTATTGTGTCCGGTTCCGAGATGGCGAACTCTTTCCTTTGCCAAATCTGAAGTTGGTGACTCTCAAGGGACTTAAAAAGGAGAATATTAGAATGGACGGGGAGTAGCACCTGAGAGTAATGCAGAGGTTTAAGCAGAGATTGAAAAGCAAGGGTCTATGAGATCAAAGGCCAAAGAAGAAGCAAAAGAGTGGAGCTAGCACGAGCGGAGCCGGGACAAGCGGAGCTTAAGACTCAGCTGAGGAAGAGGGGGACGAGTATGAGCATGGAGCCGACACTGACGAGGAGGAGGAGAACGCCGCTGAAGGAGGTCAAGGACCTCAAAACTTGAAGTTCAAGGTGACCGAAGCACCTGCTCCTCAGCCATGGTACCCGACCCACCTGCAGTGGACGGGCATGGAACACGAGATCCAGACCCTCCGCATGGATGTCACTTATATTTGTACGGCTCAAGACCGAATGGATGCTCAGACTGCTCGGTTGGATGCCCGCATCGCTCGGATGGAGGACCAGTTTTCTGATATGCATAGATGGATGGAGACGCTCTTCATCTCACACCTTGGAGCTGATCATCAGAACTACCGCCCTCCGCCATCTCCTGATGTTTGATTTTGGGGACTCCCCCGCTTCTTTTCTTTATTTTCTCTTTATTGATGTTGAGACTATTTTTTCTTTTCTCTTTTGTCTCTTTTTGGTGATTCTGATCTGTATTAACTCTAATCCTTGAGTTGTGATCTTGTTGAACTGTTTTGGTGGGCTACTTCATACATTTCATGTTATTGACTAACCCAGCTTATTGATTGCTTACTTTGAGTGTGATTTGATGAGTTGGTGTGTTGTGAAGTTGAGTTATAGTCTGAAGTGTGTGAGTGTAGGAGTTAGAGTTTATTTGAGAGGGAACTCGTATGCTTGCGAACTTTCCTTTTGAATACTTGTGTGGTAAAAGTGAGATTTCATTAGGACTAGCATGGATGTGAAAATCGAGAGATTTGAGCCTTTTAGAGATTAAAATCCATTACATTGATCTCTTCGTTTGAAAGTGGATCATCACCTTAGAGGATGCTAGAACTTGTGTGTGCTCTCACTTCTTGATTGTGTCTAGGTTGAAGTGCCGAAAGTGATATTAGGCCATCTTTGATTTGATTGAGTCACTTAGCCAAATTTTCCCTACCAATGATATTTATCCCTTGTTATCCCGTTTGAGCCTTAGCCTATTTTATTTGCTAGCACATTTAAAATTAACCAAATTCTTAAACTCTTTTTGTTACAATTTGAGTGGAGAATAGGAAAAGTTTTAAATGAGAAAGAGATCGAGTTGAGTTGAGAAAGGAGAATTATTAATGTTTGAGTGTATTTGAGAAGAAGGTGTAATGAGATTTTGAGTTGTGGGAAAGAACAAAGAATTTGAGAATGAGCAAAAGAAATATGAGCTCATGTATGTGTGAAAGAGAGAAGAAAAAGTGAAATGAGTTAGAAAAAAATTGAAATGTTGAGAGTAGTGAAATTGAAAAGTGTATTGGATGAAGATGATTGAAGTATTCTGTTCCTAGTCTCGAAATACCAAAGTTGGATTTTCTGTTCTCCATTCACTTGAGTCACTTATCCCATATTGTTACCCCACCTGTCCAAAGAGTCTACGTTACAACTTTGATAAAGTCTTTTTTGATTCGGCATGGATTCTAGAGTATGGTCGAAGTTGAGAGTGCTTACAAGCCTATGGCTGCTGATATGTGTAATTGATTGATTGAGTGAGTCCCTTATTATTGATATACACTTGTGAGAGAGTGAAACACATCATTGAGTGCACATCCATGTTTGATTTTGGTGGTTCTTATTATTGTTGCATGAGTATGATGAAGGGGGTGAGTTTGTGTTTGGGTGATCAATCTTTGAAGCTTGAAGTTCTATTACTTGCATGATTTGATTTTGTGATTCATTCTTAACAATTCACTTGACTTGTTATTTCATTGCTTGAGTATAAGCAATATGGTAAGTTTGGGGGGGTTGATTAGGCCTGAAATTGTTAGGATTTATAGCTCGATTTGCCCGTATTTTGAGTGATTTCGATGAGTATTTAGAGTCAATTGAGTACTATTTTCATGAACTAATGAATTTGTCTCTTTGATGCTCATAGATGGATAGAGGGCGAAAAATGGAGTTCGTAGGACTTTGAATCGGCTCAAACGGATGCCCAGATGAGAAGATATTGAAGAAATACGAAAAATATTAGTTCGAGCAAGCAAAAGTATCACTTGGAGGTGCTCAAGCAAGTGGACTCGAGGTGCTCAAGCAAGTGGACTCGAGCACGAAGTGCTCAAGCACTCGAGTAGGGTGCTCAAGTGGGTCAAGTCGAGCACTAAGTGCTCGAGCATATGAGATCGAGCACCTATGATTCTGTAAGAGAGAGAGCACTCGAGTAGGCTTCACTCGAGCACAAAGTGCTCGAGCACTCTAGCAGTACGCTCGAGTAGTCGCGGTCGAGCACTAAGTGCTCGAGTAAGGAGAGCTCAAGCGGTTTTTGGAGTCTGGAAGATGTGAGTGCTCGAGTGCAATCACTCGAGCACTAAGCGCTCGAGTAGGTGCTCGAGTAGAGTGTTTTGCGGGATTTTTCGGCCCATGACGTTTTTAATCGGCCCATGCCTATATATACTTCGTCTCGAGCACGTTTTTGGACACCACTTCATACTTGGAGATAGAATTTGATAGAGAGGAGCTTGAGAGAGTTTAGCAAGAGATTTTGCACGTATAATCGAGGTTTTTGAACTACGAATTCATAGATTAGAGTTTTCTTTCCATTATTTCTTTCTTCAACACTTGATACTTTCAGACCTAGCTTTTATTATTAATTGAGATTCGTTTTTTAGACTTGAATTCATCGTTTTACCCCTAGATTATGTTTTTGAGTTCTTTAACTAAATTTATCATGTTTATGTTTATTGTTCGTCTAAGTGCTTTCGTTTTCGTATTCAACATGTTAGGCTAGAACCCTTGCATGCTTGGGGTAGGATGAACTCGTAGAAGTAGGATGTTGGTACATAATTATAATTTATGATGTTTAGTGCTAGTTCTCTTAATTAATTGAATTCTTAAAATAAACCCTAGACTTATCTTGGAATTGAGTACGAAAATTATTAGAGAGATGACAATCTTATCGCTCTTTAATAACGATTAGGCTTAACGATAGGGTCTTAGAAGGGGTTTATAATGTATCGGTTTATCTAGGGAGGACGACCGCATCACCTTGGGTATATAAGGGTCTCATTAATTAAGCATAATCCATATAACTTGTTTAGTGGGTTGTGAAGTAGGTTGATATGGTGAATTATTAGGGTTAATTCTTGAGCTTTTAGTCTTTCAATCTGGTGATAGATTAGGGAAGTTGATTGCCTAGTTTTAGTACACCTAGGATTAATACTTGCACATCACGGTTATTTTAGTTATCGTACTAGCTCCGTTAGTATACGTAGGGATTCCTATCCTGAGCATTATCATCTCATACTTTATTAAAACCATAGTTATTCGTTTAATTTTATTACTTGCAATATTAGTGGTAGAATTTAGAGTAGTTTAATTCCATTCCTGAAACCGAACATCCACTCATATTAACTACGACACGTAGATCTCCAGGGCTCTATTCGCATACACACTCTCCCTTGGGTACGAT
Organism: Ballota nigra; assembly: GCA_947034835.1. Taxonomy (NCBI): domain Eukaryota; kingdom Viridiplantae; phylum Streptophyta; class Magnoliopsida; order Lamiales; family Lamiaceae; genus Ballota; species Ballota nigra. Next base: position 22,570,440 of record OX344722.1, on the reverse strand, counting down.
ATTACTTGGTCCCTATACTTGCAAATACTACAAGGAACTCATAATCTTGTGGGGTAACTACTAGTATAACTAGTATTTTGCGTTCAAGTCATTATACTAGAGGTTTCAAAACCTTCAAGGTACACGATTGATTCATGGCTATTCGATGAAGTTTTCTCACCTCATGGGTCACATTAATACTCATGAAACACAGGAACGATTGATGGCCCACTACGTAGAGGGTCTGCAATTTCAATTTTAATAGAGGTTTCGCGTGTTACGCCCCATATCGTTGTTTGATGCCCATGAATATGCAATTAAACTAGAACACCAGTTTTTCTGCTGCTGCTTTGATAATCCAGCTCCTCCGCCTACACGACAGAACCCCAAGGATCACCCACCTAAAGATAGACAGTTTTCTCAAACTCCTAGCACAAATCCGATCGTTGTTGCTCACTTTGTCGCTCCCGCCTGTCGAATAACGGTGCAACCTTCACCTCTCCTTGTGGTGCCTCGCGATGGTGATGATGTAGGTGCTTCAGTCGCATTTCACGAAGAAGTCCAATATTTTCTAGCGGTGGACAATACCTAGGTTGTCACTGTGGAAGATGATTGTGCTGAGAAGTAACTCCTGTGGGTTTTCTCTATAACGAAGAGGTAGCTGACGTTGGAATCCTAGCGGCGCACCAAGACATAGGTGCCCCTCCTGCTGCGTAAGATGATGGTAGTTGCTATGGGTAGGGGTGAGTGTTCGGTCGGCTCAGTCGATTTTGACGTACTTTTAAACCGAACTGAACAAGCTGATATTTTAAATTTAAAAATCGAACCGAACCGAAATATTTTGAATTTTTCGAATTGGACAACTATTATTAATTATTTTTATACGAAAAGATGTATTTATAAATAAAAAGAAGTATATAATCAACATCACAAAACACATTAAATTGAGATAGAAAATGAAATAAAATTTAGAAATGATGTTTACAAATTTCACAAAGTATCACAACACAAATAGTTCAACATAAATTATCTAACACATGTTTATTATGATGATATATTATGTTCTTTTAAATATATTTAGTAAAAGAGTTGTGAATTGCATGATAATTGCATACTAGACGTACTAGTGATTGATTTAAGATCAATTTTAATATATATATATATATATATAACTTACATATATTAATAAATTAATATAGTGATATAAAATATATATTTTTAAATATTTTTAGTATGTAATTCAGTTTATTCGGTTTGTTCGATTTTTCAATGTTAAAACCGAACTGAACCAAATAAATTGAATTCATGAAATATTAAAATCGAACCAAACCAAATTAATCGATTCGATTTTTTCAATTTTTTGCTCACTAAGAGGTTGGGCCTTTATTTTTATTTGACCGTAGTGGACTTTTTCATCTGAAGAGCGTAGTTTAGGGCCATGTAAGTCTGTTGAACCTTTTGGGCTTGAAGTATTTAATGGGCAACTATGGCCAAGGTTATATACAATCCTATCTTTTGTGAATACACTCCACCAAAAGGTGTTCGAAAAAAAATCGAAAATTTTGATCGAAAATTCTGAAAATGCAAAAAATAAAAACACTGAACATATGAATTTTCGGAATTTTTTTTCTGAAAATTGTTACATTTTTCGAAAAAAAAAATCTGTACATTTTCTTGGGTCGAGTGTATTCACAAAACATGGGACTATATTTAACCTGGGCCGGCAATTATTTCATGGTGGATCGGCTGAAAATGAAGAACATGCCACAGATTATGATGAGCCTCTAGTATTTGATGAAGAACACCATAATATTAACCCCGTACTCCCCATAATTGATGTTGAACCCGTAGACGATCCATGTTTAAATGGTAATATTGGGTTTCTCTCGCAAAATAACTACTCCCTCAGTTTAATATTAGCAGTCCTACTTTTTTGGCTGTTACTTTTTGTTATAAGTTGGAGGGTATCTTATTATAATATATTTCCAAACCTCTCCAAGGTGATGTGTAAACACCACCTTATTCTAAGGATGAGGTGGCATGTCTAAAATCTCTCCATTTCGAAATACTGCACTCTCATTAAAAGTTGGTTTAAGTTTTGATCTCAACCATTCATTTTATATCATTACATCTAAACCATTAATTTGTAACTAAGGTTAATATAATTCATCATTTTTATTCTCCCATAAGTCGTCTCTCTCACATTCGATCTCCCTCACACCACCACACTTATCTTCAATATTTTTCAGATCGCAGCTTCTGCCCCCTCTCCAATCAGCGCGGACCAGCAACTTATACCAGATTATAATTTTCTCACCGCTGCCTGCCATGTCCACGTCGTCTCATTCCCAGAATATTCTAAAGGTTAGGGTTTTATTTTAATTCACGATTTTTTGTGATATTATCTTCAGTATAAAGTTTTCTCTGTGTATTAAGTTGTTCCTCCGCCTAGCCCAGCGCCGTCCAAGGTATGTAGGCGTTGTCTCGCTGCTTTATTACAGTCGGCCCGCCTAACCTAGCATCTTCTTTCCTCCGGTCAAGGTAAACTCTCGATCCCTTTGCACATATGTGTTTCTGTATTCACGGAATTAATTGGATACAAGCAATACACATACATAGTAAATGTTTGATAATATCATAAAATTCTCGTGTTTCACTCCACTAATCTAGAAAATTTTCAATTCAACTTAGAATTCAGCCGGCATGGTGGTCGGAAAGTATATGTTAAATGTATGGGAGAGAATTCGAATTCAAAAAAATGACATTAAGTTTCTTACTTAGATATTTTTAAAATTTATTTTTGCAAAATATTTATATATGCTAATTTTGTTGGAGGATATTGAAATATTTTGCAAAAGATATTGTCACGTAAAAGATGACAAGATTCTCAAAGAATCTTGCCATTTAATACCGTATCTTACATGGATAATAGATTGTAACATTTTATTTTTTTGACAATATTTACAGGCCAAAATATATTGTCACCGAAATAGCATATTATCTTCAAAAAATCTTGTCATTAAATACAATATCTTACCATGTATAATATAATAATAGATATTTTTAGAATTTATTTTTGCAGAATATTTATATATGCTAATTTTGTAGGAGGATATTGAAATATGTTGCAAAAGATATTGTCACGTGATCCAATACCATATCTTACCATGAATAATAGATTGTAACATTTTTTTTTACAAGATTTTACTACCTAAAAAATATTGTTACTGAAATAGCATACTATTCCCAACAAATTTTGCCATAAAATACAATATCTTACCATGTATAATACAATAATAGATATTTTTGGAATTTATTTTTGCAGAATATTTATATATGTTAATTTTGTAGGAGGATATTGAAATATTTTGCAAAAGATATTGCCACGTAAAAGATGGCAAGATTCCCAAGAATCTTGCCATCCAATACCATGGATAATAGATTGTAACATTAATTTTTTTTTGGACAATATTTTGCTAACCAAAATATATTGTCACTGAAATAACATATTATTCCCAAAAAATATTGCCATGAAATACAATATCTTACCATGTATAATACAATAATAGATATTTTTGGAATTTTATTTTTGCAGAATATTTATATATGTTAATTTTGTAGGAGGGTATTGAAATATTTTACAAAAGATATTGTCACGTAAAAGAGAATTTTGCTATCCAATACCATATCTTATCGTGGATAATAGTTTGTAACATTAATTTTTTTGGACAATATTTTACTAGCCAAAATATATTGTCATTGAAAAGTAGGATTTCGATTATTTCAACAGTTTCAATTTTTTAACTTTTTTTTTTTTTTTGCAAAATATATGTAAATGTGAAATGTTCAGGATGAAAATTGAATTAAAAAAAAAAATTAAGATTGACGCCTAAATGTCAATTCTCACCTAAAGGTCAATTCTTATTGTTGAATTGTGTATTATAAATACCAACACATTAATCAATTGTTCTCACACAAACATCTACACAATATTTTATTTTAATTATGACATTTTTTTTATTAAATGTTACCTTTAGATCTGTGGGATTCTATCTTTAGAGTTAAACTTTTGCGTTCGATTGTTATTGTATGGAATAATTACAAGGAGGCATACACTTTCCCTTCATAATTGAAGAAAGCCCCACCATTTTTCCTTCATTACACAAAACCACACTTCATTACAAAAAACCACACTTTCATCTTTTGGATTGGGCCCCACTTATAATAATTTATAATTCATTTAATATACTCACAACCCACCCCACCTATTTCCTATTAATAAAACATCCGTATCCCCCTCCCCCTGTTCTCTCTCTCTCTCTCCTCATTAAAGGAATCGGTCCCCCTCTCCCCATTATCTCTCCCCACTCTCTCTCCCCTCTCTCTCTCTCTCTTCTTCCTCCTTCCATTTTCCCTCACCGGCGATGCAAAACCACCCACCACCACCACCACCAAACCTCTCCACCACAAAAATCACCCACCACCACCACCGAAAAACCTTCCCACCACAAAAAATCACCCACTACAGGCGGCGTAGATCTATAGGCGCCACCACCGCCCCCCTTCCACCACCACCACCACTCGATGGACACCACTTTCTCTCTTTCCACCGAAAACCTCCATGGCAGCCACCAACGCCATGTTGATTCGGCCGACAACGGAGATGAGAAAGCGGCGGCAACGAAGTAAAGAGGGGCCGCTGCCACTGCTGTTACCATAGCCGCCATGGCGATTCGGCCGCCAAGCTTCGATGGCGATAGCGTAGGGACGCCGGATCTATTTGAACCACCAATCCGTCCCCACGTCGCCTCGATCTATCCCCATGCCGTCTCGATCTAGGGTTTGAGGGTTCGGATGGATCGATTCGACTGGAGCACCGCTCGCCACCGTCGCGTCCGCCACCGCCCATCTTGTTTTTCTGATTTTATACTAGTATTTCTGATCTTTATTTCGTTTGGTATAATTTTAAATTTATGCCGATTTTCAATAAAATTGGGTTGTATTGGGGCGGATTTTTTATTTCTGGTATTTTTAAAATGATGTTTTAAATTTTGGTCGATTTTAATTCACCCATATTTGGGATGTAGCTTGTAATTGTATTGCCCTGTGCCTAATTAATGCATTTGTCGATTTTAATTCACACATATATGGTAATTGGGATGAAGCTCAGATTAAGCCCTGTTACCAATATTATCCGAGGCCTCCAAAACTCACTATATGTAAATTGTAATCACACATTCTTCAAATTAATTAATTCGAGTTAACATTTTTGTCAACTAAAATGCCTGTTTGTTGAATCACAGAAACAACCAGAGTTTGAGAAGGAAAGCTGTGTCTCACTCTCATCTATTCAAATGGCAAATGTTCTATCAATTCTAGATTAATATTTGTTAATTGTTGAATTAATGACGGGGTTGTAGATATGTAAGGGATAAAGTGCAAGCCGAGTCCTGGTTTATCACTTCTGGAGTAATTTTTTTATTGTGGAAAGATAATTTTTTATGGTGGATTTTTGATGCTCTGGCATTTTTATTGCAGGTGTAATATTGTGAATTTTTATTGTGCATTTTTATTGTGGAAAATATTGATGGTCTGGTGACAATTTAATGATTTTCTGGTGTGTGCAGGGGTAGATCTGATATGCCAAAATTCTAAATGTGTATGCAAACAATTTGTGAATTATGCAACAAATTTTTTGCATTATGCAACATTTCTTTTTTGCAGATATTCAAATATTTCTCGACGTTATTCAAAGTTGGGCATTATGCAACATTTATTTTTTGCAGATATTAAAATATTTCTCGCCGTTATTCAAAGTTGAGTGTTTGCATATTGAAGAATGGGAGCATGAATATTCAAGAAAAAGTGTGTTCTTTTTTGTTTCAGTGTAATTTTAGATTTTATAAATATAATTCTATATTAAATGTAATTTTTAGATTTTTATATAAGAAAAAATATTTATTGTTAATGATTTTGTGCATTTAATTTTTTATTTTTGTTTGTGTAAATTCAAAAAGAAAAAAGAAAAAGAAATAAAAAATTGGCTGAGGATAACAAACCTGAAATTCAAAAAATAAAAAAAATAAAAAAATGAAAAAGAATTAAAAAAGTGGTTGCGCAGGATCCCAAATTTAAAATTCGAAAATACAAAAAAATTGAAAAAGAAAATAAAAAGTGGTTTGCAGATTTGAAAACTATAATTAAAAAATAGAAAAGGAAAAGGTGGAGGGTCCTACAAAAGTGTGCCTTTGTGTAATGATTTTGGTTGGGGGGTCCCACAAAGTGTGGTTATTTGTAACAAAGGGAAATTGAGGTAGTGTTTTGCAATAAGGCTCCAAAAAATGGGCCTCCATGTAACTCTCCCTTATTATATCTTCATATCATGGGGGGAAATTGGACATGCAAGTATACAATATCTGTAATTTTAAGTAATATTATGTTATACTACTAATTTGAGATTGAATGTGTGAATTATTTATTATTTTTTAAAAATTTTATTTATTCATGTTTAGTATTTATTATTATTTGTTGAATTATAATTACAATTTTAAAATTATATCAAAATTATGAGATATTTTGAAAAAAAAAATTAATATTTATAATTTGAAATAACAATAACATATTTTTTCCAGTCCGCGAAATTCGCGGGAGTACGTATTAGTTATGAGATATTGTGAGGTTCATTTATCAATTTTCCATAAATAATAACTTTATTGATAAATGAATCTCACAATACCTCATAATACCCTTCAATTTATGACAAAAAATAACAGCCCAAAAAGTAGGACTACTAATATTGGACGGATGAAGTATTATTTTTATATTACCCATGATACTTATTTTGGTGATGATTCTTTTAAAATTGTTGCACTATCGTCTTAAGATTGTGAGTCACACCCGTTCATTTGATATTTTTGAGCTTGCATATTTGGTGACATTATTTTATTCCTCTGGAGACAAGATCAATTTCGATTCGAGGACGAATCGTTTCGAAGAAGGAGAGAACGATCTGGAATATTATATGAAGATTTGAAAATCAAGAAGATTATATTTCTTTTTTATTTTATTTAATCAGATTAGTTTATATTTATATTTGTTTATTTATTATAGTTTTTGTCTTCTAAGTTAGTTTGTATTATAAATAAGAGCTAGTAATTAGTTGTTATTGAGTTGTATAATGAATTGAAATTATTGAGTTTTATTTTTTTAATTGTGGTTTAATTGTTGTTTTTAAGTATTTATGCGTATATGAATAGACTAGAGTGTACCCACGCGAATTTCGCGTACTGAAAAAATATATTATATTTATTTTCTGTAAATATTTAATATAAAAGTATTTTTGTTTTAAAAAATTAGAGGTATATATAATAAATTATGGGGTTTGTTTAGCTGTGGGCCGTGCCCTTCACTAAACTCTATAGGTATATCCTACAAACTAAATAATTAAAAAAAATATCAAAATTCACATAAATTAATAACAATTATGGAATAACATTACTTAGACTAATAATTTAATAATAATCAATTTCCATTTCAATATTGAATAATTTATAAATTAATAAACATTATTAGTTATTGGGAGTATACGGTAAGAAATTAATTTATATAAGAAACAACACAAAATTTAAAATAAACTTTAAAGTTACAAATACCCGTTCATCGATCAAAATGATTTCCAAGTAGAACTTGTCTCTATTAAAATCATTAAAAAATATCGTCCAACTTTTTCAATCCTAATTTTAACGGTCAATTTTTGGCTCTCACTCTTAATATTAGAAATCAGAGAAAATTGAGGTGTCATACTCTTGAAATCTAAAATGAGATTTAAATTACAACAATTAAACCATCATAATTATTCAGATAAAAATACATGGTATAGTTAAATTTATTATTTGTGCACATGAAGAATATTTAAATTGAATGATGTAGAGCATAAATCAACAATCATTATTACATTCATATTGATATTGATATTTAAATCTAATCAAAATTGTGAACACTTAAAATGATGAATTTAATTATAAAATAAATATACTAATAACAATATATATATATATATATATATATATATATATATATATATATATAACTAACCAACAATTGATGGGAGAAATCTCAGCAAAAGAGTGGAACAAATGAAACTTTGATGTAAATGAATGAAATACAATATGCTCTTATTTATAATAAAAAAAAATGCATGCAATATTATATCTTGTCCATAATAAGAATATATCACATAAGAATATTCTTTGGAATATATAACTATATACCTTTTATTTTAGGAAAAAATCATCAACATTATATTATACTATATATACTAACTCAAACTTAGAAATGATAAATTTAGATTCATTCAATAAGTAGATCATATTTAATTACATTAAGGTTTGGAAAAAATATGATTTATAATAAATTCTAAAAATAACTAAATAAAAAAATGGAAAAAATATTTATTTGCATTAATTATGCAGATATAAATTAATGGTTTAGATTTAATGATATAGAACGAAGGGTCGAGATTAAAAGTTTAACCAACTTTTAATGAGAGCACAATATTTCAAAATGGAGAGATTTGAGACATGCCACATCAGTCTAAGAATAAGGTGGTGTTGACACATCATCTTGGAGAAGTTTGAGAATATATTATTATAAAATAAGATTAATATGTTAATCGCAGACCAATTATTCTCCAAAATAATTATCGAAAAATTAACTCCAAAGTTTACATTTAAAAATGTAAAAGAAGCTCTTTTGTTTTCTTTACTTTATTTTTTGTAAAATGATTGCAGATGATCTGGCCATCGATATATGCACAAAAAGTATGGTGGCTACAATCTGACAAATAATTAAGCAATAATTTTGAGAGATGGTCTTTTCCCACACATTTTTTAGTATTGAAAATTTGAAATTAGAGTGCTATGGCATTCTCGATAATTAATCAAAATCTAAGGGCAAATCAGTAGACAGAACCCTCCAAAATTTCCATCTCTCTCCTGATGCCACCACCAAATGAAATTGAAGCGCCAATTGCAGTGCCAATCGCTCTGACCAGATAAAATCACCTTTTCTCTCCCTCTCTCCCCCTCTTCATTTTTATTAATAATATTCTCTTAAAATCTTCTCCTAAATTTGACAATTATTATTGTTCATCACGCCATTGGATTCTCCTCTTCAAATTTAAATAATCACGCACACACACACTCTCTCTCAAATCTGTTCTTCTGTTCGTGATCGCCCCCAACGGCCGCTTCCGATGCACGAGCTCTGATTCTGAGGTAATTCCTTGATTTCTTATGTGAGATCAGCGTTTTTCGCTTGCTTTCTTACGTAGCTCATGCTTTTACGAAATTTCTTCGATGTTCATCTGATACCAATTTCAAGCTCTTTGACTGTCCGTTGCTACTAGCTTGTTTTTTCATTTCTGCACTTTTTTTGTTTTTATGATGTCGGAGTGGATGAATTGAAATGCGGAATCGGATTGATTGGCGAGTTTCTTTTGAGTTGAGTTTGTTTACTTTCTCAAACTTGATGATTTGAGATGTTTTTCGCCACCAATTGAGTGTCTGTCAATATTTTTTATTCATGATTGAATTTGTTTCATTCATTATCTTGTTTCTCGTATAAATTAATAGATCAATCAAGTTTCTCCGGAAATAAACAGAAGAAGAAATGAATTAGTCAATTAATTTTAGTTGCAGATTTGCAGTTCTGGCACCGATCTTTTTGTACATGATATTCTCTTTAGTGCAGGATATTGTTGCTTCGATAAAGATTTGTGTGATTTTGTATTATTTCACTGTATAAAAAGATAATATTAGGTATAATTTTAGTAGTTTTGCCTGTTTTCTAAAATTAAATATGTAATTATTCTTAATTTCCTAATTTAGAATAATGGTTGTATGAGTGAAATATTTTTAATTTGAACTCATCTCAACAACAGCATAATGAGTTGTATAAGTGTATTTTGAATTTGATCTCGACAGCATAATATTATCCCGTCTCACACTTTTTATTACTGTTCTAAACACATTCCAATGGTGACCCCCTTTATTAAACCACCACATACATGTTTGACCAAAGACATGTTTTTAATTAAGCGATATTGTTGATGTCCTTTTTGAGTTCGAAATTTGGCAATTTCTTGCGTCAAGAAGTGATTTCACTTATTAGTGATTGACGGACAGCAATTTCTGAAATTATAATGAGAATTTTCCTTAAATTATTTTTTATTTATTTCGTCCGTGGAATTTTGGTTTGTTTTGCTTGTGGTGAACTGGAAATGGTGGGTCCCATGTAGTGTAATTGCCTTGTCACATGGTCTGTCAAGCAGCATATATAATATTTAATAATAAAAGAATGCATGTTATCTCCCTTGTCACGTTGTTAGTATTTGGGAGGGTGGAATTAATTAAATCATTCATGTGGTAATCGGTTACTCTAGTTTTTATTAATTTATAATTCAGAACATATTAGATTTAATTATATTTTTGAAGAAGCGATATGAAAAATAAGTAGTTAATTTGGTGGGGGCGGTGTTGTCAAAAAGTTGGGGATGTTTTTTTGTGTTGAGGAAACATATTAAATGAAAGGAATAAGGCATGAAAATTCTCAAACTATCAAATTTTGTTTTAAAAGACTCTTAAATTAATTTTTATCTAAAATTCTTTTAAACTATATATTCTTATTTTATTAGATCCCTAAACGGATTTTTTTTGTTTAAAAAAATCCTAAATTATATAATTCTTGTTTCATAATGCTCCTACTTAATATCCGTTAGATACACATTTTTTTGTTGGAATTCGATTTTAATAGCATTGAATTTTATTAATTTGTCATATTTTAATGAAAAACTTTAAAATAACTTAGCAAAATTCGTGAATTTTCGTTACTAGGGACCCCGTGAAACAAGAATTAATAGTTCATAAATTCTTTAAATTAAAAAATAATTTAGGGGTATTTAAAAAAAAGTGTTAATTTAGAATTTTTAATGTATTATGCTTAAATAAAATAAGGGACACTGCATAGACAAATTAAGAATCATCAGTTAATTTGGTAAATGGTATTAAACGAGGCCCAATATCTGACTCCATTTCCAATATTAGTTATTTTAATAAATAATATTAATTATTTTCATTGAATAATATTAGATATTATTATTGAACAATATTAGTTGATGAAATCAAGGCAAAAAACTTGTGCGATTGGTTGATGAAATCAAGGCCCAATTTTTAATAATGTTGCTCTTGATCCTGTGCGATTGGTTGATGAAATCAAGGCAAAAACTTGGTCTTGGTTATCTGTTAGGAGAAAGTTAGAGGCGAATTCGTCTTTTGTTTTGTGGTTTTTGAATCCCAAAGCATGTATTGGTGATGTCTAAGAGGGAAAGTATAGGGTGAGTGCACATTGTTGTGAAGTTCTTGTAATTGCAGGGTTGGAGGATCTCTTGTCCTCTAATTTTAATGAATTTCTTTTCCTTTTCAAAAAATTGAACAATAATAGTTGTCAACCACAAGTTTTACTCTTAGCTCATAATTAAGCATTAGCATTTAGGAGAAAAGGACACGATGAGTCGATGACTTTGCCTGGAGGTGATGGTACGTTGTTGCAATTCTGATCACATATTTTAGGCAAATTTAATGATGTAGAACGTAGTAGGTAGTGCCTATGCAGTTATTTTTTATAATAACGAAGAACTACTAAAAGGGGCTACGATGGGAGCGTCTATGTAATTTTACTAGAAAGTTGTTAGGTGAGCGCTAAGAGCACGTCTGTTTTTTTCATCTTCAGTTTCATTTTCACTGCTTAACAGATAGTAATTTTTTTGATCGTGTGTTCGTGTAATAGCAAGAATATGATTGAATTGGTTATTTATAGGTTCTTAATGAATTATAAGATTTAATGATCTTCCTTTATCTGCAAAAGAAAAGGTGATATAGTGAATGGTTGAGAAATAATTAGAAAGTAATTAAAACGTCTAATTGAATTGTTTCGTGCTGGGAAAAAAAAAGTAATATTTTGGAAGTTATATAAGACTTGCATTTCATCATGAATTTGTATTTTACTCCCCTGTCCCCAATTAAACTTTCCACTTTCTTTTTATTAAATAGTTTAAGAAAGTATATTTATTTATTAATATATAGTGGGTCACATGTTAATTTTTGGGATAAAGTATAATGAATAGTGTTGAAAAGTGAATGGAATGAGTGACACTTTGATAATATTGTATGAATTTGAAGGTTAAAGTTTATATGTAGTAGAGTGTTGGAAAGTGGAGGGAGTATATTGCATTGAAAAATATTCATTTTTACCCCTTTAAATATTAATATTTTTCATGGTTTCACACAACACTTTTTTGAATTTATGATAACAATGTAATCCTCTATCCACGAAAATTGTGTTGGTTTGTTTTTGACATGCTTTAAGAAAACGTAAATAAAATAGATAAAATAAGTATATTTTGGGATATTGTGGGGTCCATTTATGAGTTAAGTGATTGTCTGTAAATATAAAGTCAATTACATATAATTAAGTGATGGTTACATATTAAAGAGCGCAAAATTGTTGTAGAAAACGGAATTAACACACGTTTGGTGGAGGGGAGTATAAAACACCTGCAGGTCTAGAATCTGAAATATTGAAATGAAAATAAACGAGGTCTAAAAATTTGAACTAGAATATAGGTTCTTGAATGAGATGAAACGTAATCATATCCGAGTCCACAGAAGAAATCCTGGTGAAGATCTCTACCCTTCTCATCGTGCATTTAGAAAGTGTAGAAGTAAAATAAAATATGAAAGATAGAGGAAGAGGAAGAGAGCATCAACTAGAAGAATGTGGCAAAAAATTTATAACACTTGTCTTTGCATGTTCGCATCTGGTGCGTTGCTATTGTGTGTATTAACTTTCTCTGTAAGTATTTTCATCCATGGTTTGTCTAGATATTCATTAAACAATCACTATGTTTCAGAGAATAAATTGTCATGAATACTGCTTATTCTATTATGATTTACTACGCAGACAAAGCTGCTGAAAAACATAGAGATCAAGATGCCTAAGCATCGGTGGCGTGAGTCGTTTAGATCCTATTTCGGAAGTCAGGCCGATCTTGAAAAAGATGAGGAGCTTAAAGGAAGCAAAGCAGGTATCAATACTGTTCAACTATGCTGCAAAAGACTTGTTAGTTCAATTGACCACTCATATATTTTCTAGCCTCACTCTTGACATGTTAAATTGGTCCAGAAATGGAGGGCAACATGCAGAAGATCTTAGAGGTTCTGAAAGAAGATTATAGTGATGTGAAAGAGCCGCTGGTTGATATGATTGAGAACTTCCACAATCATTACCAGTCTCTATATGCGCGTTACGATCATCTGACTGAAGGATTGAAAAAAGAGGCTCACAGAAAACATGGGAAGGACAGTTCTTCCAGTTCAGATTCCTCAGACTCGGATGATTCTCCAAAGAAGAAAAAGGAGTCGAAAAATGGAAAATTTGAGAACGATAAAGCAGGTATCAAGCTACAACTTGATATGGCACTTTCTGAGGTTGATGAGTTGAGGACAAAGCTGGCGCTCACTACTGATGAGAAGGAAACGTTATGTCAAGAATATCAAATTGCTTTGAGCAAACAGGAGGAGTTACAGAAAATCATAGGAGAGTTCAATTCTGAAACTGAAAGATGGAAGGATGAGAAATCTAGACTTTTGGCTGAAAACGGTGATCTGAAAATAGAACTAGAGAGTTCAGTTAAGCTCCAATCTGAATTGAATCAGAAACTGGAAGTCTTGAACAGGGAGAAAGAAATCTTGAGCATTGAGAAAGATGCTGCTGTTGTCAAAATTGAAGAGTTGAGAAGCAGTAATAGGGCGTTCCAGAACGAAAAAGACACCACAGTGATGGAACTGGAAGCAGCCAAGGGAGAACTTTTGAAATCCAAGGAGAAACTAGAATTAGCAGAAAGCGGAATTGCTAAGCTAAGTGTGATGCTGGAGACTGCTGAAGAGGAGAAAACTAGCCTTGCCTTGAAGATTTCACAGCTCGAAGATGACATGAAACAGGCTGAAAAGAAGATTCAAGATCTTGGAACTGAATCAAGCAATTTGAGTGCAAAACTGGCTGAGAAAGAAGGGGATCTTTCAAGTCACTTGGAGATTCATGAGGCTTATAAAGAAGAAGTTAAAGGCAAATTGGAATCAGCAGCAAAAGAGATATCTAATCTAGCTGAGATGCAAAAGGCAGCTGGAGATGAGAACACTGGACTTTCCTTGAAGATATCACAGCTTGAGAATGAGGTCAAACAGGCTGAAAACAAAATTCATGATCTTATTACAGAATCGAGCCAGTTAAGTGAAAAGTTGGGAGAGAGAGAAAGAGAGCTTTCAAGTCACTTGGAGATTCATGAAGCTCACAAGGAAGAAGTGAAAGGGAAATTGGAATCAGCAGCGAAAGAAATATCTAATCTAGCTGAGAGGCACAAGGCTGCTGGAGATGAGAACGCCGGACTTTCCTTAAAGATATCACAGCTTGAGAATGAGGTAAAACAAGCTGAAAACAGAATTCAAGATCTTGGTACTGAATCAAGCCACTTGAGTGCAAATTTGGCTGAGAAAGTAAGGGAGCTATCAAGCCACTTGGAGATTCATGAGGCTCACAAAGAAGAAGTGCAGGGGAAATTGGAATCAGCAGCGAAAGAAATATCTAATCTAATGGAGATACAAAAGGCAGCTGGAGATGAGAACGCCAAACTTTCCTTAAAGATATCGCAGCTTGAGAATGAGGTAAAACAGGCTGAATGCAGAATTCAAGATCTTATTACAGAATCAAGCCAGCTAAGTGAAAAGTTGGGGGAGAGAGAAAGAGAGCTTTCAAGTCACCTGGAGATTCACGAGTCTCACAAAGAACAAGCATCATCTCGTGTTAGGGATTTGGAACTGGAACTTGATTCATCACACACTCAAAGAAGAGACATCGAGGAACAGAAGAAAGAGGAAGCTGCTGCGCTTCTGAAAAAGCTTGAGGATAAAGAGAAGGAGTCGCTAGCCCAAATAAATGATTTAAAAGAGCAGATCAACACCATTCAAGTTGATGCTGAGTCGTTGAGGATCCATAAAGGGGAACTGGAAGAAAAAATAGCAGAGAGAGAGAGAGAATCCTCTACTCAAATTAAGGACTTGACAGATCAAGTGAGCGAAAAGCAGATGGAACTGGAATCATTGCTCAGTCAAAAAACAGAATTAGAGATAAAAATGGAGAAAAGAGATAAAGAAATCTCTGAGTTTCTAATCCAGATTGAGACTCTGAAAGAAGAGTTGGTCAATAAAACCTCAGAGCTCCACAGGAGCCTGGAAGAAAAGGAGAATCTTGTATTACAAGTAAAGGATCTGGATTCGGAGCTCAACTCGTCCCACAATCAAATCTTGGGTTTGGAGGAACAACTGAAAGGGAAAAGTCAGGAATTTGCAGAATCGCTAATTCGAACAGAGACTTTGAAGGAAGAGTTGGAGAAGAAGATTGTAGAGCAACATAAAATAGTGGAAGAGAAAGAGAATCTTCTGTTGAATTTGGAAGACCTCAAGAATGAGCTCAACACCATTAGCAATCAGAAACATGAAGTTCAAGAGCAGTTGAGGAGCAAAAATGAGGACCTCAGTCAGCTGCAAGAAGAAAAAGAAAAGCTGCAAGGTAAATGTGCAGAAATGGAGAGATTGTCGATTGAAAAAGAGAACCAACTCTCTGTTTTACAGAAAAAATCTGAGGATGGAGAGAGCGAGGCACTTGCTCTGCAACAGCAATTGAATTCTTTGGGTACCCAGAAACGGGAGGTCGATATCATTCTTGATGAAAAGGCTAAAGAAGTATCACAACTCCTGATAGAGATTGAAAAGCTAAGAGAGGAATTATCAAGCAAAACTGCTGACGGGGAAAGAGAGAAGGAAGGCCTGGCATTAGAGGTGAAGGATCTTCGACTAGAACTGGAGACGTTTCGTCAGCAAAAAGGGGAGCTGGAAGATCATATTAGTATCAAACTCAGTGAGGGAAATCAGCTGAGGGAGGAAAAGGGTAGCTTGGAGAGCAAGGTTGCTGACTTGGAGAAGATGCTAGTAAAGAGAGGAGATGAGCTCATTGAGGTCCAGAAAAAATCAGATGTTGAAATTAATGATTTGAAGAAACAGGTTGACTCATTACATCAGCAGCTGGAGGTGATCCAATCTGAGAAAAGCCAATTGGAAGTAGAAATCGAGAGGAACAAGCAAGAGTCGTTGGCAAGCTTGGCTTTAGCTGAGAGCAATAACGCTGAATTGGTGAGCAAGATCAAAGAACACGAGGAAGAACAAGAGGAGGCATTAAAGAAATTGCGAGAGGAGAAGGAGCAGCTGGAAGTCGAGCTGCAAAACTGCGAAGAAAAACTGAAATCATCAGAGAAGAAGATTGAGGAGATTACAGAAGAGTTCCACAACGACATGGATTCAAAAAGGAAGGAAGTGACTCAACTGGAAGAACATATAGAAGAGCTGAAGGGAGACGTGGAGATGAGAGAGGACGAGATCAATAGTCTGGTGGAGAACGTGAGGAACACTGAGGTTAAGCAGCGATTAACGAGCCAGAAGCTTCGAATCACAGAGCAGTTATTAAGCGAGAAAGACGAAGAGTTCCTGAGGAAGGAAGAGAAGATGATGGAAGAACGTAAAGTGCTGGAAGTGAAGATTACGGCGCTGTTAGGGACAAATGCTGCTTATAAAGATGCTCAAGTGAAAGCAGTGAGGGAGATATCTGAGATGTTGAGCGCAACGGATGCATTTCACGTCAAGTTTGAGGAAGATTACGGGCATTTGGAGTCTCGTATATACGAGATTGTGAACGAGATCAAGGTGACGACGAACTGCATCAGAGAGAGCAATGCGGAGAAAGATCAGCTGAGGAAGGAGATTGGGAGTTTGGTGAAGCAAGTGAATGAGGAGAGAGAAAAAGGGCTGCAATTAAATGGAAGGATTGGTGAAATGGAAGCAAAATTGCAGAGAGAGGAAGATGAAAAGGAGAGTTTGATGAAAAGAATGAGAGAGAAGGAAGAGAAGATGGAGAAAAGAGTGGCGGATAGAGAGAAGGAGAAAGAGCTGGAATGCGAAAGCTTGGTCGAGGAGAAAAGAGAGGCTATAAGACAACTATGCATTTTGATCGAATATCATCGCAATCGCTACGATGATATTAAAGACATGCTACTGAAGAAAACAAGAGGAGGGAGAAGCCAGATTGCTGCTTAGCTTAATGCTCAACCAATTTTTCAGCCCATGCTTCTCAATTTTCTTTTCTAGGTAAATTTGTTCCCATTGATTTGTTTTTGTTTGTTTAGTCGTTCAGTTCAAGTTTTATGTGATCTGAATACAGCAGCAACTATAGCTTTGTAATTATGCAACTAAGCATTTTTGTAAAGTAAATTTCATAGGTGATGTTTGTGTTGGATTTTGAAGTGGTTTCTAAAAATTAATTTTTGAAATCATGATGAATAACGAAGTGTGTTTATTTTGAAATTTTGAGTAGGGAGAAAATAAATTTTATGTCAAGTAAATGTGCAAGTATGCATGATGTATTATTATTTGAGTAAATATCTTATGCACTATGTACACTGTCTGTAATTATTAAGTGAACAATTGATATAATACTATTTAGTAATATATTTGGATTGCATGGTGCATCTGGTGCATGCATACAAGACTAGGACTTATTGTGTCAAAGAGATTTGATTTGCATTTGTTTGATATTTTTCGCTCGTATCAAGGAGATCATTTGATTCGGAGAGGCTTCAATTTGATCTCCGGCTTGAAAGCTTTAGACAGTTTATGCTCGTATCAAGGAGAACGCATTTGATGGAGACTTTAATTTGACCTCCGGCTTGAGAGCTTCAGACTTGTCCTCCTTGTGTTGTAGAAGCGGTTTAGGAACACTTGTTCCATTTGATCCCAATTGTCGATGGAGTTAGCCTCCAAATCAATGTACTAGTCTAAGACATTTCCTTTTAGGGAGCAGACAAACTGTTTGACCAGATGATCTCAATAAGTCCCAACGTTATTGCACGTCTCAACAGAATGGGCTATGTGCTGATTCGGGTTTCCCTTACAGTCAAACTGTTGGAACTTTGGAGGCTAGTAGTCTGCTGGCATTCGCAAGTTATCAATCCTCTTTGTATAGGGCTTGGTGTAGGCGAAGAATGATTTGGAGCCATCGTCGAACTTCCCTTTCACGGTCACTAGAATGAGTCCTTGAGTTGGTCAACTTAGATACTTCCATCTGATGAGATCTATAGCTCCTAGGTAGTTGCCTCGGTTTCACTAACTTGGTGTTTGGTTGAGGTCTCTCGTCATCATGGCCCTCAACTTGCTTCCCATTAGTGTGACTTGCATCACCATTATTCACCCTTATTCATTAGGTTGGCGATTTGGATGTCTTGATTCTTGACATGTTGGGTAAGCCCTTCAATAGCTTTGAGTAGACTGTCGAGTCTTTCCTCGATGGTTGAGGCATTCGTCGTCATGGTAGTTAAGCTTGCTTGAGAAGAGATGAGATGAGAGGTAGAGTGGGCCCCACGGGGCATACCAAATTTGTAATTGCAAATTTCGTATTATTAAAAATAATAAACACGAAAAATGTTTACAACTAAATTTATTCGGAACGAACCGAGAAACTTTGTGGGTTCTTGACTTTAAATTTGCTTCTCTGATTTTTCTCTTCAAGAATGCTTTGACTCGAATGAAAACTTCGTCTTCGATCTTGTTCAGAGTTGGATTTGGATGTTTATAACGCTTTATCCAAGGGCAGAATGCCTTGTTTCAGATTTAACGTTGATTTGTGAAGACGTGGTGGAAGAACGTCTATGAATGTGAGGTGGACTTCTTCGAATTTGATGAAGAACGTCCTTGAATCTTCAAGAATCTTTCGGGAAAAAAAGCTTGATTGAAGGGTTTTAGGACCTTAGTCTCGAATCGAAGGCAGTTTCTGATGAATTTGCACAAAGAACGATGAAGAATACCTTTGAATCTTCAAAGACCTTGAAGAACACTTTCGAGGCTTCTTCTAATCTTCAAGCACACCTTCGAAGGAAAACACCAGATCGGAGGGGTTCTGAACCTTGATCTCAGATCGAAAGGTGTTTCTGATTGCTTTTCGTGAAGAACGCTTCGAATTTGATGAAGAACACTTTGAATCTTCAAGAACGGTTGCAGAGGATTTGCTTGCTTGATCGTCTGAATGCTCGTTGACTTCGATGTTGAAATGAACACACGAAGGCCCATATTTATAGGGTGGAGGGTGGAAAATTTTCCTTTCCCGTCATGCCACGTGGCGCCGTCTGATTGGCCAGTGCTATTTGATTGGCTTAATTTGCGAATTAATCAGATTTGATTTGATTAATTTAGTTTGATTCCCCTTTTGACGAGATATCATTTAATTTCCGATCGTATGACAAATAAACTATATCCCTTAACTTTGGACGATCAACTCGAGAGGACAAATCAACGCGCGAGCAACAATATCCATTTCCCGCCGAACATGATCTCTGGGGATGTCCCGGAGATAGGAAGGGGATTTTGAGCAGGCGAACTGATGCAGGATGTCAGATCGCACGGGATGGTCGTTGGCCCTATAGTTGAAAACAAAGAATAAAGAAAAGATGAGTAAAAAAAAGTAAGAATTTGACGAGCAGCTGTGTTTGAATATTTACTTAGAATATTTGAGACCATCCTAGCCCAAATATGTGAGATCTTCGGGGGCCCTTGCACGCCTCCCCGCATCCTTGGCAAATGGGGGGCGAACAACATCCCCTTTCACCTGGCGAGCAACAGTGCTCACCACCTTCTCTTTCCCCTTTCCAGTGAGGTGGTTGGTAGGGACAGCCGGAGATCCATCCGCCCACCTAATTCTTTTGTGACCTTGAGGGGGTGGAGATTGTTGAGCCAGAGATGGTGGAGGTGGAGCTGGAGCCGCCTGCCGAGCAGCTTGTACCTGGCAGTCTTCACCACTAGGGCGATGATCTTAGAGGGAGGGTCTCCCTTAACCTTTTTCCCTCTTGGGGCGGCATCTCAGACACCCTCTGTTCAAGCAACTCGAAGCTAGGGGGAATGACAATAGTTACTCATTCCTCTGCAATGCAAACAATATGTTAGGGACGAACAAGTTAAAAAAACAAGTTCTATAAGTATTATACCGTGGGGCACATCAGCTTGTGAGGGATGTTAAACAGGCTGGCCCTAACCCATTAGGGCAAGCCCTACAGGGTTGTGGGCCTAAATGGTTTCGGGCCTTATCGGTTCATTTTAATCGATCCACTAACACTCGAAACCTAACCCTAACCCTAGCGGTTTGCGGAATAAGGGGGCCACTAACGGGCTCCGGACAAAAAAATAAAAAAAATTATTTTTAATATGAAATATAGATATGTAATTGTAGTATGATGTCATTTAAACTTAAAATTCAAACATAGTTAAAAAATTCGTGCAAATTACATTTAAACATTGTTCAACATTTTACTTTTCCATGAAATAAATTTATAACGTCAGTGATGATTTAAGAGCGGACGGCAACTGACAATGGCGATTTGAGAGTCATGACGATGATCGATGAACCCTAATTGACAAATAATAATGAAGTAGGGATGTTGAAGTCCAACATTGTTCATTAATTTATAAAAATTGCATACATTATTCATAAAGTTCAAGTATTAATTAAATGGTTAAATTCAATTTCAAATAATTTAATAAATTAACTAAATGAAAACATAAATTAACTAAATAAAAACTTGAATATATATATATATATATATCGGATAGTTGGACTTGGATTGAAAATTTGTCGTTGAAGTAAAATAGGTAGGTTGCATACACGGTTATAGTTGTACTAGTAAAATATTTAAAAAAGAATCGGGCTAAACGGGTTGGCCCGATAGACCGGCGGGCTAGCCCTTTTAGCCCGCGGGGTAAAAAGACCCAGTTTTAAACGGGCCACCAAATGCTTGGACCTAACCCTTGTTCGGTTCAGGGCTAAACGGGCCAGCCCGCGGCCCATTTAACATCTCTAGGTGGAGAGGATTAGTAAGAAGGCGAGCAACTTTTTTACACTTATACTCGTTCAAGTGTTGGATCATCCTGTCCTCCTTGTTGCGAAGGGCGACCAAGCAAGTGACGAACAAGAATTCCGAGTCAATCTCCTCCTCTTAAGTATAAGAAAAAGTGGGCTCACATATTTTCCCGTAAGCCGCAGGGGAATTAACCCGGGAACCACCACCATAAGGATTTGTCGCAACTCGCCAATCACCCCTAATAAAAAAAAATGTCGTTTCTAATCCCAAATCTTGTTCGGCACCCCTTCAACTACTTTGAGACCTAGACGAGCCTTCAAGTAGTAATACCCTTTCTCCCCGGCCGAGCAAGCAGTGATGGTCATCATGTATTTGATTTCGTCCGGGTGATTCGGTCAACATAGCCCTCAAGGGCGAACAGGGTCATGATGCCGAGCAGGTTCATCCAACCTATGGGGGTAATTTGAGTAATGGCCAAGTTGGTCGCCTTGAGAAAGCGACCAAAGGCAGCCTCAACCCAGCAATCAATCGATGTTGATCGATGTGCATCCTGGAGGTGGGCACTAACTCTCTCTTTTGTCCCTGGAGGCCACATGAAGATATCATACGGGATTTGATAGGTCTCCCGTATGAGGTCCAGCTCGTCCTCACAGACAATGCTCTTAATCCTGCTCGCCTGGAATTCATTTTTCTCCAGCTTCAGCACCTGCCTTTCCGGGCCAACAAATGAGTTCGCATGCCTCTCCGAATATGCTCGTCAATCCTCTGGGCGAACAACTGCAGTGTGAATCCTATTTTCCATCAGATTCGGTGAAGGAAAATCAATCCCTTCCAGAATCTCCCAAGTTAGCTCGTTCTCAAGATCTAGATCTGAGTCAGTCTCAGATTCGGGACTCGAGGAATCTTCTCCATTGGATTCCCGTGGAATTATCTGGACGACTTCTTCACCAGAAGGATGAGCACCAGTGTCGTCTACGGAATGAATGATGAAATTTCAATTGGAGGTTGACCTTCAAATTGAACTACTTCGAGAGGCCTTTTCTCGGGATTACGAGGTGGATTTTTGCTACTCAATTGAGAGAACATGGGTTTGAAAATTGAATTTAAAAGAAGAAGTTTCTGGGTTTAAGGATGATGATTCTGGTGGGGTGATGGTGGCAATAGCAATCGGATATGGTGATGTCCGAAGAAACCCTTGACGGTTTTTACAGAAATTCAAAATTTGTTGGAATTATATGTAAATATTCAAGGACCTTTAATGGGTTTTTAGGTTTACCTTAATTAGCTTAGTTCTTGTATATAAATATGTACTCTTGGGGGTCATTCAATACATAATAAAATTTTCCAATGTTTTTACTTTTTGATTTAACATGGTACCAGAGCAGTATGATTTAGGGTTTTCGATTTTGAAATTTAGGGTTTGGGAAATCTAGGGTTTAAGGGTGCACAAAGGGGTAGTAGCAGCCGCCACTTTTCTAGTGATCACCGGTTGACACCGCCACCACAGGAAGGTGCGCCAGCGTCCGGCGACCCTTCGCTCATAATCTGGTCACCAACGGCGGCGTGTGTGAACCTCACGCGCCTGGCGAATTTTTTCGGCCAAATCTTTTAGCGGCGCATGGAGGCGCGTCCGGCGACAGAATAACCTCCAGCGAGTCTCGGTCGATTCGTCTTCACGTGCTCTATCAGTCTGTGTACCAATTTTGATCAACACCCAAGTGGTGTGTGATTTTACATTTTGGTACAAATTTGATATTACATCATTCTTATTTTCTTAAATTTTATTAAGTATTCAGTTGACTTGTGATATTTACTATGTCTGGAGAGTATAATTTTATGGACCGTCGTTTTTGCCACTTTGATAATTCTGTCACGATTTCTACTCGTGAGTATGCAAGGTTGCTGCAACTTCAGAAAAAGAATCAATCATAAACAAGTTTTGTCTCTACTATTGTTGAGTCAGGTAACACTAATGCATGTCTTGTTTCCTCATCAACCAAGTGGGTTATTGATTCTGGTGCTACAGATCATATGACAGGTGATTCAAACTTGTTTTCTACCTTTGATTTACATAATACTTCCTCTCCCGTTACCTTAGCTGATGTTTCACAATCTGGTGTTGTTGGGTTGGGAACTGTCAATCCGACGTCATCTCTATCTTTGTCATCTGTTTTGAGTCTTCCTGAACTCTCGTTTAATTTGATTTCTATGAGCAAACTTACTCGCTATCTTAATTGTTTTGACTTATTCTTTCCTGATTATTGCTTGCTTCAGGATCTTACGACGAAGAAAATTATTGGTAAGGGGCATGAATCAGCGGACCTCTACATTCTTGATACACAAGAACCTAAATTAGTAGTATGTACAAGAACTGTCACTCCCATGGAAGCACATTGTCAGTTAGGTCACCCCTCTCTTCCTTTGTTAAAGCATATATGTCCACAATTCTCTAAGTTGTCATCTCTAGATTGTGAGTCTTGTCATTTTGCTAAACACCATCGTGTTAGTTTAAGTCCTCAAGTCAACAAACGAGCAAGTGCTCCTTTTGAGTTAGTACATTCTGATGTTTAGGGAACTTGTCCCATCACTTCGAAATCTGGATTTCGTCATTTTGTCACCTTTGTTGATGATTACTCTCGTATGACCTGGTTATATTTGATTAAGAATCGTTCTGAGGTATTTACACATTTTTCTGTCTTTTGTGCTGAGATTAAGACTCAGTTTGGTGTGTCTGTGAAAACTTTGTGAAGTGATAACGCTAAGAAAAATTTGTCCAAAACATTTCGTCATTATATGATGCAAAATGATATTCTTCATCAAACCTCCTATGTTGACACACCATCTCAAAATGGTGTGGCCGAAAGGATAAATAGGCATCTTCTTGAAACAACTTAGGCTTTTTTATTTAACATGGAAGTTCCTAAACAATTTTGGGCTGATGCTGTCTCTACTGCTTATTTTCTCATCAATCGCATGTCGTCTTCTGTTCTTAGTGGTCAGTCACCCTTTCATGTTCTATTTTCATCTCAGTCTAAGTTTCCTATTGAGCATAAAGTATTTTGTTGCACTTATCTTGTTCGGGATGTTCGGCCTCAAGTCACAAAATTAGATTCGAAATCTTTGAAATGTATTTTTCTGGGCTATTCTAGATTACAGAAGGGGTGTCGGTGTTTTTGTCCTAGTCTTAACAAGTATATTGTGTCATTTGATATGGTCTTTGTTGAACATTTACCATTCCG
Source organism: Ballota nigra (assembly GCA_947034835.1). NCBI lineage: Eukaryota > Viridiplantae > Streptophyta > Magnoliopsida > Lamiales > Lamiaceae > Ballota > Ballota nigra. Next base: position 22,546,158 of record OX344722.1, on the reverse strand, counting down.
TCATACGTCTCCACCTTCCACTAGGGAGGAAGATACAAACTTTCTGATATACACTACTTTCCATCTGGTTGTCCCTCCATCTGATACTACAAAACCACCTATCATACATACATACTCTTGTCGTCCACCACCACCTCTTAAAGTTGCTAATTTGGTTCTCGATGTGCCAGCTTCATGTCCTGATGAACCAATAATTTCATCAACAGATGCTCCTCCAAGTGATGATCTTTCTATTGCTCTTCGAAAAGGTAAACGTTCATGCACTTTTCTCATTTCCTCTTTTGTTTCTTATGATCACTTGTCCCCTTCCTCTCAAACTTTTATTGCGTCTCTCGTTATTGTTCCTAAATTTGTTCATGAGGCTTTGGCCCAGTCTGGTTGGCGTAATGCCATGAATGAGGAAATGAATGCATTAGATTCTACTGACGCTTGGGATTTAGTGGACCTTCCTCAAGGTAAACGACCTATTGTGTGTAAATGGGTGTTTACAGTGAAAGTTTATCCTGATGGCTCTGAAAGCTCGCCTTGTTGCCAAAGGCTATGCTCAGACTTATGGTGTCGATTATTTTGACACATTTTCTCCTGTTGCCAAGCTTACTTCGATTAGGCTCTTGATTTCGTTGGCAGCTACTAATCATTGGCCTTCACACCAGTTAGACATCAAGAATGTTTTTCTCCATGGTGATCTCGTTGATACTATTTATATGGAGCAACCGCCTGGTTTTGTTGCTCAGGGGGAGAGTCATAAGGTATATCTTCACAAGACTTTGTATGGTTTGAAGCAGAGTCCTCGTGCATGATTTGGTACATTTACTCGTGCTGTTGAGAAGTTTGGTAAAAAGCAGAGTAAATGTGATGATTTTGTCTTTTACATGCATTCTGAGGGTGGTATTATATTAATGGTAGTGTATGTGGATGATATTGTGGTCACAGGAAGTAATTTAAAGGGATTGCATCCCTGAAAGCTTTTCTTCCTACTCAATTTACTACAAAAGATTTGGGGACACTCAAATATTTCTTGGTGTTAAGGTGAGTATGTGTAAGAAAGGAATTTTCTTATCTCAAAGAAAGTATGTGCTTGATTTACTGTCTGAAACCAGAAAATTGGGAGCTGAGTCATGTAGCTCTCTAATGATTCCTAATTTGCAGCTTGCGAAAGAAGGGGTATTATTTGATGATCCTGGAAGATACAGACGTCTGGTTGGAAAATTGAATTATCTCAGGGTGACATGCCCTGATATTGCTTATTCTGTAAGTGTAGTGAGTCGGTTTATGTCTTCACCAATTGTTGATCACTGGAAGGCGGTAGAGCAGATTTTGTGTTATTTGAAAGGGGCACCTGGACGTGAAATTGTGTATAGTGGCCATGGTCACATTCGGATTGAATGTTTCGCTGATGCTGATTGGGCAGGCTCGAAAGAAGATCGAAGATCTACTTCAGGATATTGTGTTTTCTTTGGGGGAAACTTGATTTCTTGGAAGAGCAAAAAATAGAAATAAGTCTCACGTTCAAGTGCAGAGTTTGAATATAGAGCTATGGTCAAAGCTGTGTACGAGATAGTATGGGTACATGAGTTCCTAAATGAAATTGGTTTGAAGGTTACGATACCCGCCAAGTTATGTTATGATAATCAAACTGCTATCCACATTGATTCAAATTCAGTCTTTCATGAGCGAACTAAACACATTGAGATTGATTGTCACTTTGTTCGTGAGAAGATTCAACGAGGTCTAAAATTGGCAGGTTATATGAGAACTAAAGACCAATTAGGAGACATCATCACTAAGGTTCTTAATAGAGTTAGAGTTGACTAGCTTTGTAACAAGCTAGGCATGATTAACATCTATGCTCCAGTTTGAGGGGGAGTGTTGGAATTATACGTAAATATTCTAGAGCCTTTAATGGGCTTTTAGGTTTACCTTAATTAGCTTAGTTCTTGTACATAAATATATACTTTTGGGAGTCATTCAATACATAATAAAATTTTCCCAATATTTTTACTCTTTGGTTTAACAAAAATCTAAGAAAGAAAAATGCAAGAGAATAAGAAAGAAAATGTAAAGGAAGTGATTTACTACCTTAAGAAGACGGAGGAGCGGTGGCCGAAATACAAGGAGTCACCGAGAAGATGAACAGTTGCCGGAAGTTTTTGAAATGAGGATTGGGAAAGTACAAAAAAATTTCCAACCCCCATTTTTATACTCCAAGCAAAAAATGTGGTAATACCCGTAAATTAAGGAAAGTTCTGGGGCCAATATATGAAAAAATGGGGTATCCCACGTATGAAATAAAAAAGTTGGGGTCTCTTTTGCAAATACACAAAGCGCGTGACCTTGGGAAGACGCACGCGTGGGCAGCGCATCACCATGTCGTCCACGTCATACCTTGAAGAAAACCCAAGCCTCAAAATACAATGCGTCACGCTTGAAGTAGTTCGCCAAGTATGGGCAGTTCGTCCCACTTTCTCTACAAATATTAACCCGACTCCAGTTGCTCGGCTAACGTAGCTCACCCAAGTCAACATGAACGCAGGCTAGGGGGCAATTATTGATAGGCGAACAACCTCTGATGCTAAGCGAGCAGCATTAAGGCACTAACACCCGAATTATATGCAAAGTCAACCAAGGAAAGTATGACGAACAAGTATTACGTAAGGGTGGAGCACAAACCAAAAAGTGATTTGTCATTCTAGGTCACAAACTTGTCGGCGAGCAGCTTTTGGACGAGCAACTCTTCCATGGATGCACAGAATTAAGGCCAAGGTTAAAGACAACGCGAGAACAATGTGGACGAACAACTTCTGGGCAATCATTTAAAGACACCGAACAACTTGTGTCCAGGGAAGCAAGATGGAAATCATCAAGCTAAGCTAAGACGAACAACTCCAAGTACGTGGCCAAACCAACTAAGAAAACTTTGTAACTAAGTTAAGACTTAGATAAGATCAAACTAGTCAAATTAGACACATGTCAAGCATGCAAGCCTAGAATTCCAAGAGTTTGTCTACCACCTATTTGGTGGTTTGTATAAATATCTTGATTTCTATTTAATAATATAAGTTCAAATACACAAAATTATTCCTACACACACTTGTACACCACAAAGCACACACATACAAAATAAATATGTAATCGTATTTATTCGTTTTACCTCCGATTCGACGTATTTACCATTTACGGTAGTAATCACTCACACGTAACTGATTGATGATCCTATAAACAGTTAAAAACAGCCACTAATCCTCACGATTAAAATCGATCATCAACACCAATCAATTCAAGAACACCAACAAGTAAGAATATCAAAATTAGAAATATGATTTCAAGAACAGTCAAAACTTGACCCTGTAGAATAGAGTCTCTCGATTTAGATGAGCGTGCATCAAAACGAACTTTAGGCTGAAGACCCTGCGTGGATAAGGAGCTTGAAATATGAAATATGAAATATGATGAGAGAATCAGCAACTAACTTGCTTTGGATAATTAATCAACCAAATGAAACTAATAAATTATAGTGAAACAAAAGCAACAACACCAATGATTATTTGTTGGTGCGTGCATATTATTGGTTGGATGAATATACGTTTCTTCCTTTGAATTGGTGGATGCCTACAAATTTTGTAAATTTTAATTAATTGTTGATGGGTGGGGATGATATATAAAATGTGGAGGGTGTGTTTATATTTAATAGGGTGGGTGCAAATATTATTTTATTTTGTGGATATAATTGTAAATTTTAAGCGGATATATGCCATGTAAAATTTGTAAATATATAGAATATGATATTGGTGTACTAAGTAACTGGTCAACTAAGTAACCCTTTTCCTAGTCCAGTGTTCTCTAGCGTCCAATTGAATCTACACAATTTTGCTTTCATTCTCAACAAAATTTACAGCAAATGCAAGGGAAAATATGTTGAGAAACCATTATCATAGCATTAAGGAGCAAAATCCATTAAAAGGGACTAACATATTACATTTCTTCAAGGCCTTTGGCCAAATTTACATCACTTCTTATCATTTTTTTTTTCTATTCCCCCCTATTCATACATAATTCAATAGATCTTGACTTTCTTCTTTGAAAGTCAAATCTCAACAATCATGCCCTCCCAATCTTTGTCATACAAACTTGGGCTGAGAAAATGAAAATTCTACACTAAAAATGCACCTGAAGTTTCTGCCGCATTCCTACAAACCTACCCCCCCAAAAAATGGCAAGCCATAGAAGAAAAAATGAAGACTATAGGCTTCCTACAATTTACACAATTCCTTGGCACTTTTGTGCTACAACCATGAGCTTAATTCACCCCAGCCCGTGCAAAGGCCTTCACCCTCTTCATCATTGCTAAACAAGGTTTGGTCTGAGCAGTCGAGCGATGCCCCACAAGCTAGGTTATACGATTGGCATGCAGAGCGGCAGACTCGTATCCTATTGTCTCCATCCTTGTCACACTTTTGGATGGATATCTGTTCAAGTAGTTAAATAAACTCATAAGTGACAGAAATAAACATGCAATAAATCTTCAAGGAGCAATTTGATAAATCTATCACTCTGGAATATTTACACCAGAATCAGATTTAACTTTTCCAAATAGGCTGAACTTTAAATCCTCCACTCATGCTCAAATTTCAAAAAAGGTACAAAGATCAGCACAGATAGTCGGCCCATCTAACTGATTTGTGATACTTGATAATCGTATACAGCGGTGAACTAAATTATATAGTGAAGTGTTCCATGTGTTAAACGTTGGATCAAGCATCACCAAAGATAACTCGTCTCAGTTTCTTATTTTACAATTTCTTGGAACATAAAAACAGCAAACCACTAAGGTATGTTTCAAAACCTAGGAGCCAAGGCTCATATTCCATTTGCTCTTCAATTGCCTTCTCACCCTTGATTATGTTATCAATTAACAGAAGAATGACAAACCAAAAGCTGCTATGTTTTGCAATCTATTAGATTCTCTATTGTAGCCCTTAGGACTTGACCATTTATACCAGAAATGTTAAACAGGAATGGTGTAGCATGAAGATCCTGTTCTTGTCAGAACATTCATTAACCGATTCTAAAACTAGCATTAGTTATGAAGAAGACAACTGGGGAATAGCTGTAGTTTAGGCTCTAAATAAAGACATCACAGGAGAAGAAAATGAAGTTGGAAAAAAGACTGACCCAGCAAGCTAATCTCTTAGCAGCTCCATCACAGTCTCTGCCTCTAATGAAATTTAGAAACTTTCGAGGACCTCCAGGAAACAATCTATGGTAGTTGGGCATGACAACAACTTCTTCTAGCTGTTGCAAAATACTTAATTCACTAGGTGCACAATGTTGCCCCGATACATCTTTCTCCAATACATTTTTACACACCGAGAGGATGGGCAGGAGCGTGGAGCTGTTCTGACATGTGTAGCCAGCATAATCAGAGCACCGAAACTCACACACACCATTGTCACAAACCCCACCGTGAAGACTGCATTGTTCATCGCAAACAGCTGCATAGCAAATCAAATGAAATTATGTTATGACTAATAGCAAACATGTTTTTCAGTAGCACTACACATGCCGAAAAGCTTGTAGTATTCAACAACAAAAAAATTGGCATTTCACTCTGTGCCACAAAAGGGAACAATCAGAGAACTATTCTCTAAAGCATGACATGGTGATTCTCCATCCTTCACTTTTAAAAGAAACTAAGGGAGCGCCTGGTTCAAATTCTTCAATGACAATAGTATTGGGAATCATCGGACAGTGAATTACCATGAGAATTATAGTTACATTGCTAGTGTATAGCTCTACTCTTGGAATAAGATGCTTAAAAAAGTAATTGTTGATTGAGGAATAGTGGAATGATAGAGGAGAAATGATTATAGGGGGAGGAGGTAGTTAATCAAAATGGGGCAATGATTAAATTATTTTGAGTCTCAATACCATGTATGAAGTATGAATTGATGATCTTTTGTTCCCATTAACCATCACAATTACCATACATTCATTTCCATTACCTTTTTCCACTGAAGAATTATGAACCAAGCGCCCCCTAATTCTCTTCAAAAGATTTTCGTTATTTTTTTTTTTTTTTTTTTTTTGTGTGAAAGGTCTTTTCAAAGAATTTAACAAGCATTTATTTGAATGAAAAACAGTCTTGCTGCCAAAATCAGTATTCTCTTAATCCTTCATAAAATTTTAGAGGAGCCAACATAAATAAATACTATATATTACCTGTTGAGCAGTCTGTGCCGGTGTATCCACTTTCACAAGCACAAGTACCATCATTAAGGCACTCACCATGACCACCGCAGTTGTTAGGGCAAGAAACTGTAACGAATGTGAAAAAAAAGTCTCATCCAAACAGATTAAAAGGTCACATGTATGGCTGTTATAGAAAAGATTTAATGCACTCACGCTGGCCACAATCATGTCCCTCAAATCCGAGAAAACAATGACATCTTCCATTAATGCAATCACCATTAAAATGACAGGAATTAAGGCATTGACCAGATACAGGAACTGGGTCTTCATTGCAGAGTTCACGGTAAGCAGGGCAGTTCAGTTCACCTATAGTTGCCAGATGATGTAATAACCAATGACTTAGGAAACAATGGTGAGTTTAAATCAAAACTAATTAATTACAAAATGTTCATGTAAATATGCAATAAGCATGCATTTAGATGTGTAAAACAGTGCCATTACCATTGAAGCCAGGAAATTTAATGGGTCCACCAGCTTTAGGGCACGCTTTCCAAATGCCGTCCACAGCAACCTACGAAACATACAGAATATACTCATAAAATGATTGAAAATATGCAATTTTTCATTACAATTTGAAGCTTTAGACCCAGAGAAGGTACAGAAAGGCCCTGATTACATCAGGTCCTTGTGATAGAGATCTTCTGCTTTTTTCCCCCCTTCTAATTTTAAAACTTTAAAGCATATTGATGCTAAAAAATAATATGTAAAGCAGCATTTTGTTGATAGGGCAGATATTGGCAAAGCAACAGGGTATGATAGAAGTAGATATACTCACTCTAGCGTCACCACTCAACTTAAAGTAGAATACTCATTAGCCATAAAACTTGATACGTTAAAAAAAAAATACAAGTTAGATATGATAAACTCAGTGCCCACTAACAGATGTCCATACACATCACACAAACCTGTAATAGTGAGGAAGCATTTCAAATATCCAAATATAATGAACTCTACACTATCTCAGTGCAGATAAAGTTCAAATGGAACAAGCTGGCACCAACCACCCCTTATTTCACTGAGCGATAGCCCCACTTTTAACCTTTTTTTCCACCAAGAATAAACAAGACGAACATAATTTATATCCCAATTTGGCCATAGATCAGGTAACAAGCATTAGTTATTGCTACATACCAGAAGCAGATTCATGTAAAATTTCATACCTCCAGCGAGTTGTTTATACACCTGTGCTGATAACAACCATTTCCTTGGGTAGTAGAACCTCTTACAAACCCACTTCGTACTAATGATGAGGCCATGCACCTATACGCATTGATAAATGAAAAATGAATCTATTGTTTCTCAGCTTTATTATAATTCCTTAAAACATCAAACCAAATCTTACCTCGAACTAATTCCTCGCACTTCACCTAACATCCTGTCAGGTGCCCTAGCACTATTTGTATCCGTACAAGAACCATCAGAATAAGCTACAAAATAAGTGCAATAATCAGCCAAGGATGACTGACCACCTGAAAAGGCAAGAGAACAAGGTCAGCATAATGCAGAATCACCTTTATATTCACTATATTTGGTGCAATTAGGAAATTAAAATGCATATTGTTTATGAACTAGGGAATGCATGAACTTTCTAGAATAGGATTATGAATTTCAAGAAGAAATCAATAATTAAAAAAGAAAGTACTTGTTATAAAACCAGCCTTTATAAATTCAATAATAACCTTGTTATAAAACCAGCCTTTATAAATTCAATAAAAACCCCAAGAACTGGCATAATAGTATTCATACATATTAGATTATCATACACCTCTTACTCTCCTGCATATGAGCAGGCTATTAATTGCAAGTTCAATTACAAAAACATTACGGCAATATGACAAATACCCACAGAATCAACTATTTGAATTAGTTCACATAAAGATATGTTGGGAATGCGTATAACACAGCAGCCTCCATGCACAAGTAATAGTTCATATCACTCTGCAGAGCAAACAATCATAACTTAACTATGCATAAGTACAAACAGACTACAAAGGTACTAACCAACAGTTAAAGCTCTAATGACATAAATAGGAACAGACTACTTCACTGACTCATCACTTCAGATGCCTGTGGACTTCAAACCATAACACTAGAACGTAATCAAATACCAAGCCCACAATCCTCAACTCGTATTTTTCATTATAGAAACATAAGTGATTTACTGTGTCTACAAGTCAACATTCATGGTTGCTAGAGCATGGTCAATTTCTCAGATACAACGACCCAAAGCAAGCAGACACTGAACGTAAGAATCAAAGAATTGATGAGTAGACTGACTCAAAGAAAAGACTGGGAAGATGACAGCTCGATAGAAGAGAAGCATCCCTTGAAAGTTGAAATTGGTATCTAACTTCGTCTGTTACTTTTAATGGTTAGGGAAATTATATCATTCTATAATTGAACAAAGACGGAGTTACAGGTAATGTTTTGATTTGTGCATATAGTTTTCAGAAAGGCGCTCTTTCTGTCATCTAGGGAATCCTATCATTAGTCATTACAGGAGTAGACACCATTGATGGCCATAACAATGCATATAATGCAACTATATTCCAACACAATGTTGGCCTGGGTGATAGGCAAATCTATAACATTATCAGCTTGCAAAAATTATTACTCCCTCCGTCCAATATTAGTAGGCCTATTTTTTGGGCAGTTATTTTTTGTCATAAGTTGGAGCATATTATGAGGTATTGTGAGGTTTATTTATCAATAAAGTTATTGTTTATGGAAAATATAAGAGTCATATTTTCCATAAACAATAATTTTATTGATAAATAAACCTCACAATACCTCATAATACCCTCCAACTTATGACAAAAAATAACTGCCCAAAAAGTAGGCCTACTAATATTGGACGGAGGGAGTATGTTTTTTAATCTTATCTTCAAGTCAGGGCTACCTGAATTCCTTACTCTTTTGCTCCTTGTATCATGGTAAATAAAAACTAATTATCATAACAGCAGTAGTCCTCTGTGAAGATCAAAAGATTGTTCAAGCAGTAGACCAAAGCACCATACTTTTCTTAATTCTTTATTGAATCCTGCACCTCTATTTTAAATTGATAGTGTATCTTGAACTATGTTACTAGCCATAATTAATGTTAAGTTGTTAGTTATTGGTTATTACATTGAGCAAGTGTATATTGCAAAACAGTGCAGCTCATCCGAACAATCTTCCCGAATAGCTATAGTCAAATAAGTGATTCCACTACGAAAAGTGGATTTACTATAATGGAATCTTCCATGAAAACTGGCAAAAAAAAATGCTATTGGTTGCCTTTCTTAAGAAATAAAGTATCAACTCACTGATTCGAGCCAAATGCACCAGAAATTTCCTAGGTAAGAAAATCCAAAAAGGTGTTGCATCACATATATTCCCCAACCAAAAAGATGTCTATCATGAGAGAGAGCATCAGGAGAATGATTAAAGAAAACAATTTACCAGTCACCGGCTATCATGATATAATGTTCAGTGGATTAATAATTAAACAGACAGAAGTAACAGAAACTGTGAGAGACCATACCATTTACAAAATCAGAGATACAACTATAAACTACGTATTATGTCTTAGTCAAGCAAAAATAGTAGACTTGAATTTGTAAGAGCAACACGTGAACACACCTTTGTTAGCCTGTGGAAAATAACGAGCCCATTGAGGAAGATCCCCGCTGTAACTTACAATAGGACAGTAACCTTCCGCTTCCCTATTATACGTACATCCAGAAAACTGTGTTGAATTACAATGATAGGCCCCCTTCCAATGGTTACAAGGAGAAGTAACAAACTCAGTTCCCTGGTTGTGACCCCAGTCAAGACGGTCTGCCATACTGTAATTAGCACGGTACCATCCACTGTCCTCAAGTAAAGCCAGTGTCATTTTAGAAACTACTGATCTCGTATCAACTGAGCCTGTCATTATCTCATTCATCAGAAGTCTTTTCTCCCAGTGAGACCCTGCAGCAGATTTATAATATTGATACATACTTATTAGACTATTGGCCTGATTATTCAAATGCATGTAATGCCAAAAAAAGTAACTAACCTGATGTGCCACGCCCACCACCATCTTCAAGCTCCAAACCAGTCAAATTCTCAGAGAAAGCCTAAAAATAGACATATAATTTGTTAAGTTTCTGCTCACCATAGTACAGTACTATATTATCACCATGTAAGGAAATAAAATACTGCTCAATATTGTCAAATATTTAAGAGGGAAAAATAAATATCATAAAGAGAGGGAGATGATTTACTCCATAGTGATAGCGTGAATGCATGATAACTCGAGGGAGCACCACTCTTGTTACCATTCGTCCAAGTTTTTCATCCATGGCTTGTTCCGTAACCTACAAAATCATAAATGAATTGATTTTTGTATACATAGATATTTGATAAATCCAGAATATAACTAAGTACTTTTATATAGAGGTCCGTTTCAGTGGAAAGTAAGGACGGAAAGCAGTCGTTTTTTTTTTGTTCACATGTCATATCTTAAGCATTCAACCTGGCTACACGATTTGTTACCATTTCAATCAAGCAGAAGATACAATGATCTTCCTTGTAAGATGAGACACACTAATCAACTACTTGGCTATGCATCAAAATTCAATATTTGGTTATTAATAACACAAATACGATTGCATGTTATAATCAATCAATATAGAAACAGCAACTTCATATACAGCAGATATGGGTAATTAACCAAAATATAATGGAATTGTTCCAGCCCTTATCTTTAAATACTTGCATGAGTTGTATAAAGTCATAACATTATTAACAGCCTCCTAACCAAGGATGAAAATATCGCTATCGCAAGTAATATCGCAACCTTAAATTTACGGATATATCGACGGATATATCGATATCGCATATCGATATCGCAATTTTTTGAAAAAAAGACGGAAACTTTATTAAAATTTTGAAAATTTAACATGAAATTTTAGGGAGTATCATAATATGATATTATGCATATGTTTCATTTAAAATCACTATAAAACTACATGTTTAAAGCAAGCTTATAGATAATAGACTATATAAACACTGTCTAACGTAAAACAATTGACAATACAATACAAGATATAATACAAAATATAATGCATAATACAATACAAGATGAGGAATATTATATAATACAATACAGTGAGTACCAAAATGATGACCTATATATGAGGTTCAAATACAGAGGATGAAATGTCATCTTTGTCCAAACAATATTGATACTAACTCATCACATTGGAGTAATCCTGGATAAAAGGGTATTAGTTGATGAACTATTAGTTGTTTTTACTAAAGAGTGTTAGTTTTGGAGGCTATTAGTTGTTTACACTGAAGGGTACGAAAAACATTAATTATTTTAACTAAAGGGTATCAGTTGGTTACACTAAAGAGTATTAATTGATTACACTAAAAAATTATTACAAAATGATTCATGTATGAATCAATTTCACACTACACATACTCACTTTAATTAATGTTAGGCCAACCTAGAAAAACAATAAATATATAAACTAATAAACACATAAAAAAATAAACGCAAAAATAATAAACATAAAAAAAATCGCGATATTTTTATATATCTGCGATATTTCCCGATTCACTTTCATTTTTGTACTACAGGTGAACCGATATCGATATAGATATCGATAACTTGCGATATATCCGCGATACGCTGTAAAAAATACATTGCACCCCAATATCCGTATCTCATTCTCAAATTTTGCGATATATCCGCGATATATCGCGATATTTTCATCCTTGCTCCTAACAAAGAGAGAGGTAGGGTCAAATCGGCAAGGAATTTTTTCTACATCTTCCGAGATAGGAGAAATTAAACATTAAGCTCTGATTGTTATGCCAAAGGATATTCCAACTCTTAGAGTCATCATGGATCATAACATTGTCGGAAAAGAGAACGTGTAAGTGTATATGCTAGGTAAGAGCATCCAATAACTGAACACAAAACACTACACAACTTACCCGAGCACGTCTTCTTTTCCTCTCATCCCGAAAATGAGCGAAGGCATGAGGATCAAATCCGAGGACATGCATCACCTAGAGAGATAAGAATTTCAAACTTTTAGGCACAAGGGCTTTTACTACATTTTAAAAATATAGCTCCAATCAGCTTACCTCATGAATCAGGGTGGCAGAGAGTAAAGTTTCTGCTTCAGCAGTCAAGTGGCGAGGTGCAACATTCACATGCCCTGCATGGATGCAAAAGGATCACATTTGTAATACACAAACACCTCCAAAGAGGGAAAAATCTATCACACTCATTTATAAATTCAGAAGAAGGAGTACCGGCAATAGCACGACCCCATTGATCACGTTCACATGCCACTGCCCATGCCAGAGTGTTGCCTGTGGTTGGTCTTGTTGTTACCAGAAGAACTAAATCAGCATCAGCAACACCCTCTATCAAAAATGAAAATGAAGTAATTAAATGTTGCATTTAGATTAAGCCACTAGATTTTGCATAACTGATCCACATGAAGAGTGATAATTCTTATGCAAGAAAGACCTTCCACATATTCCCTGGGAAGCTGCACGCCTCCATCTTGACCACATGCAGAATATCCACTCAACCGCAAATTACCCCTCACAGGTTCAACAGACAAGGCTCTTCTGAACCAATCTGCTGTCTGCCCAAGTGCCTGGAAAAGACTAGTGTTAGTTCGCTCGACCTCGAAAGATGCAAAATCCATCATTAAGCATTACAGGTCCCCATCTCCCCCCTAAAATGGGGAAAACATACATTTCCCCTCCCTAAACTAACTCCACACGAGTGCTAAGCAACCCACAATCTATATCATACAACAAAAGAAAAACTAAGGAAGCACATAACCTTGCGAAGACGATACTTTTTGTCCTCCCCAGCTATATCATCTAGAGTACAGTTGTACCAACAATCTCCATAAATCGGAGGATCCCCGTGCGGGTTACACGATGGAGTACCAGAAAACGAAGCACCAGCCGGTTCCCCTAGCTGGAAAAAGGAAATATAGAAGCACAAGGAAAACTACTTTACACACATATCCAAAAGAGAGAACTTATTGTACAGCATAAAATGTTGCATTTATTTAAGTACTTGCCTTCACTATGTCCCCAACACTTCGACAGTCTCTATCTGATGAATGACCAACAGCATCATAATTTAGATAAATCCTAATTGGTTGCTTAGCATCATGCTGCTGCTTTGATGACTCAGACACACTAAGCAAGGCCCTTCCACTTCGTTGAAGGGGCTTGGAAACATCAGGTTCATTATAGACCTGAGCAGACACGGAGTAAACCTTACGACCAGGCCTTTTTCTTTGTTCAATAATCTGATCGTGAATACAAGAATGTGTTATTATATTTTCTTTGTCCCCTTGGAACCCTTGCTTCTGCAATCTAAATTCTTTAGACGTCGCAAATGCAGCCTCCAGCAGCAGAAAAACAAATAAAACCTGAAACATGTATGGAGATGTTGGCTTCAGAAAACGAAATTCGGATTAGTATGTTGGAGTTGGTGAACAATTCCTAGAAGTTCTTATAACACCCCCAACTATTCTTTAAGTACCATCAGATTCATCAAGTAGCATTCAAACTCAATAATCAAATACAGCAAAAGCACATCAAATGAATCAGTGAATACAAAACCTTCAAAGAAAAATTGAGCTTTCAGAGAGAGCCCAGAAAGCAAATCTTTCCACGAAACATTGATATTCACCAAAAATAGACAAATACTGCAACTCTTAGGACTAGAAAGTCACAGTTCAAAGTCTATCCCACCATTATTTTCGCATCCAAAGAGGCTACAGAAACCCTCAACTTTACAGCTCATTACCAAAACCCCCAATTTATTTTCTCACAAACAACCAAACATATCGAAAAGAAGAAAAACCCATCTCGAGAACAAAGGAATTTTTTTACCTTAATACATAAAGTAGCACTATTCAATTGGAATCTGTGGAGTGAAGAAACCTCGGCACATCGGTAACACCGAATCCCAAACTCCATGAAACGGCGGCGTTTAATGTGAAGAGGGTCGTTCCCATCAAATCGCCAGCACTGCTCCGATCCCGTAAAACAAGTTCAGAACACTCCACATTATCCGTGAAATACACAAAACCCAGGAGTTGAAAACCCTCAAACTCCACAAAAAATGGCAAAAGATTTCAGCCTTGGAATAATGATACTTAAAAACATGGGAGCTCTTTCCTTTCCAGTACACTGTTTTCTTATAATTTACAGACTCGCCAATGATTCTGATATTAAATAAGTGAATAAAAAAAGTTAGAATTGGTGGGGGTGGGTAGAGTTGGATTGAAATCTTCTAAATCAGTAGTATATATTATTCAATTTTTAATAGTGGGTGTTCCCCTTTTCAATTCTTTAATTTTTTTTGTTTGTTATACTTTATGTTATGCTATATATACACATTTATGTATATATTTCTGGATTAGATAACGTTTACAAAGAAAAGGTCACTTGGTTTGGTTGCATAAAAATACGGGATTATATATTTGTAAGTCCCATAACTATGCACTGTTTTGAATTTGGTCCACATAAATTACAGGTTTTAATATTGGTCCCGTAAGTTTGGAAGTTTTTTTTTAGTTCTTTTAAAACTTATAGGACCAAAATCAAAACGTGTAATCCATTTAAAAAAAAAACTCAAACTTACAGGACCAATATAAAAAAAATCAAGGTAAAAGGACTAAAATCAAAATAATCTCAAACTTACAGGACCAATATCAAAACATGTAATTTATGTGGACCAAACTCAAAATAGTGCAAAGTTACAGGACTTACAAATATATAATCCCTAAAAATATCATGGATTGGAAGAGTTTTCTTGTAGCAAAAGGCGAAGCCCTCGCCCCTAGGGCCCCACCCCTTGGCCCGACAGGATTGGGTGGAGGAGGTAAATCATGGTGATTCAGCAGCCCATTAGGTGGGAGGACTAGTGTCTGGTGCCCACAAGGAGTTATCCCCCACATTGGAGGGATAAAACTCCCACACTGCGGTTGTCAGGGTTCTGCGTCCTTGTAGCAATCTGCCACCCAAAAACCAACTGAGCTACGTCCATGCAGGCTTGGAAGAGTTTTCTTGTGTAATGCAAGAACTAGATTTATTATAATATGAGGTAAAACTAATTTTAACTAAGACGTATTTTAATGAAAATAATTAATATTTTTTACTAAGAATTATAACGAAATAGTTAATATTTTTCAGTGAATATATTTTAATGAAATAATCAATATTTTTCAATGAAACCAATTATTATGTTTTGGTGAAACGGTTAATACCTTCCAAACTTGTTCACTCTATACTTTACCATCGCATATTTTTTTTTCTTATAGTAAGTCTTATGTGAAATCGGTAGGAAGGAAAATTGTATTCCCTATATACACTAAAGATATGTTCGGATTTTTTTTACAACAATTTTCTTTCCTTTATCATTTAAGCATCATTTAATTATTCCACATGTCGTTGATTTTACGCTCATAAACAACCACTTAATTTATAAATGAATCACACAATACACCAAAATGCCCTTAATTTATATACTTTATCTATATTTTTTTAAAACCTTTCAAAAGTCAATGAACATATTTTTAGTGGACAGTTAAATATCTTATTATAATATATTTTCAAACTTCTTCATGATGATGTGTCATGTCTCAAATTTCTCCATTTCGAAATATTGCGCTCTCATTAAAAGTTATTTTAGGCATATTTTAATTCATATTAAGACTTAATCTACACCATATATTTTACACTTTTAATCTCAACCATACATTTTATTTTGTATTTTCTATAAATGCCAAATCTTTCTTTAGTTTTCATTCTGATTCTCAACCCTATCTCCATCTCTTCTCTTCATTTTCTCATTTGTTGTCTACTATATGAAGAAATATGATTTCATTTTATTTCTATATTTTTTTGTATAGATCGTAACAACCCCCCCCCCCCCCCCCCCTTCTGCAGGTAAACTAATTTATTATATGGAGATGATTAGGTGCACATTAAGAGAAGATTGTATGTGCATCAATCTGAGTTAAAGATCATTCGAGCGTATCCAGAAATTATTCGTAAGTTTCTAAAGTATATTCATATTCATATCTTTACATTCGTATTTTTTTAGAATCCACCATTAATAACTTTTTTCGCTTTCAATAAGAAGATTCTTCCGCCGCACGCCTAAGATTTTGATCCAACTATTATTCTTTTCCGAATAATGTGTGCGTTATTGTTGAAATCTGATTAAATTTTATATTTTTTCGTTTTGTATTGCAGGTAACTTAAAGGTAGTGTAGAGACTTTTTTTCATGGTTGAACGATTTCTCTTAAATATTTTTTGAAGTTATTTTTGCACAATATTGATGTATGTGAATTTTTGTAGGAGGGAATTGAAATATTTTGGAAAATATATTGTCACCAAAATAGTGTATGATACCAACAATTTTTTGCCACCAAATATATTATCCTGCCTTCAATAATAGATTGTAATACAAAAGTTTATTTTTGGATAAAATTATGCGGCCAAAATAGACTATTAAACTGCACAATATAGATATTCTTTTCTAGACTAGGATTTCGATTTTTCTTTTATATTATTTTTAACATACAAATATTAAAAGAGTATTGTAATTTATAAATAAGTAAAAAACTGTTATATTTTATATATAATATATATACATATATATATATTCTTAAAATATGTTAAATAGTTTTTTTATGGATAGAAAATTATTGTGTTGGCAAAAAAAGGACATTAAGTTTTTTTACTAACAATTTAAGTATTATAACTTTAAAAAATATCTTACTCTAAAATACAATAAATCTGAATATATTTTAATCAATGGGGAAACATAATATTTATGTAAAATATGGAATATTATTTTAAATATTATATTAATACAAGTAGATCTTTTTTCACCGTTGAACGATTTCTCTGCTAATGTATTTTTTGAAGTTATTTTGACAAAATATTGATAGGTGTTAAATTTGTAGGATGGAATTGAAATATTTAAGAAAAAATATTGTCATTGAAATATTATATGATACCAAAAAAACTTGCCACCAAATATAATATTTTGCCTTCAATAATAGATTATAATACGAAATTTTATTTTTGAATAAAATTATACCGCCAAAATAGATTATTAAATTGTAAAGTACATATATTCTTTTATAAACTAGGATTTCAATTTTTCTTTTATATTATTTTAACATATAAATATTAAAATAGTATTGTAAATGATACAAAATTACTGTTATATGCTATATAATCAATATATATATATATATATGTGTGTTATATAATTAATATATATATATATATATATATATATATAGTGGAATTGTTATATAATTAATATATATATTAATAAGTGGAATAACGGATGAAAAATTATAGTGTTGGCCAAAAAGAAAAAGAAAAAAAAAAGAACATTAAGTATCTTTACTAACAACTTAAGTATTGTAGCTTTAAAATGTATCTTACTCTAAAATACAATAAATTTGAATATATTTTAATCAATGAAAACATAATATTTATGTATAATATGGAATATTATTTTAAATATTTAATTAATGCAAGATTTTAAATATTAAATTAATGCAAGCAAATCTTTTTTCATAGTTGAACGATTTTTTTCTTTGATATATTTGGAATTTATTTTTGCTAAATATTGATAGATGTGAAATTTATAGCAAGAAATTGAAATATTTTTGAAAAGATACTGTCACCGGAATAACATATGATTTCAAAAAAAAATTGCCACCAAATATAATATCTTACCATCATTAATAGATTGTAACACAAATTTTTTTTTTTGGATAAAAATTCTACTTGCAAAATAGAATTTGAAACTGTAAAATATAGATATTATTTTGTAGAGTATGATTTTGATTTTTTTTAGCAATTTCGATTTTTTTGTAACTCTTTTTTTTTTTTTTTTGGCAAAATATTTGTATATGTGAAATGTCTAGGAGGAAAATTGAATTAAAAAAAATAAAACTAAGATTGACGCCTAAAGGTCAATTCTTATTATTGAATTGTGTATTATAAATACCAACACATTAATCAATTGTTTCACACAAACACCTACACAATATTTCATTTTAATTATGACATTTTTGTCAAATGTTACCTTTAGATATGAAATGTGTGATTCTACCTTTAGAATTAAACTTTTGCATTCGATTGTTATTGTATCTTCATACCATGGAAAAAATTGGGCATGCAAGTATACAACAACTGTAATTTTAAGTAATATTGTGTTATATTAATTTGAGATTGAACGTGTGAATTAGTTAATATTTTTTAAATTTTTTATTTATTCATGTTTAGTATTTTTTTATTATTTGTTGAATTATAATTACAATTTCAATATTATATCGAAATTATAAGATATTTTTAAAATATATATATATATATATATATATATATATATTTATAATTTGAAATAATAATAATAATAATAAATTTTTTTCCACTCCGCAAAATTCGCAGGGATACGCACTAGTGTGTGTATATATATATATATATATATAAAAAAAGTGAACCAATTTTTAAGGGAAAAAATATTAAAAGTAATATACTTTACGTTAAACAAATTGTATCATTTTTTTGAAAATATATATGACGAAAATTTTGAAGAGAATTACATTAAAAAAAAGCATTTCCATCTAAAAGTGATGTTCCGGCATAAACTTTTGTCTTTTTCTAATGTAACTGAAAACCTTAGGACATGTTTAATAAGAAGGTTAGAATTACTGTCTGCTGATGTAGTCCTTTTGTTTTCCAGCTCTGAATCTTCGACCTGCTTATAAAATCTGTTTACTGCAATTATAAAGGTGTGAATAATCAATAAACAGTATATAGAAGTAAGCTTTATGTTAATGATATATTAAACATGAACTAAATTACATGATTACTTGTCTTTCAGTAGAAGTAAGGGTATTGATCAATAGGCTCCAATGTAATTTGTAATATGTTCTGGTATGTTATCAGTATTATCTTATTCCCAAGCCTGAATTTTATACATAAACAATGTAAATCTGTAATTTAGGATTATTGAGAGAAACCACACTCAATAACTTGTGCAATAAAAATAAATATGAGGTTACCCGACTCAGCCAATATAACATTGATAGATAAGTTTTGTTCTTGCTTCCATCTATCCATTATTGCGTGATAAAAATATACAATGTGCATAATATTACAATTACAAATTATATTACCTTTTTTTTGTCATGGAAGACACATTCTGTGTCTAGGCTAACCTTTTGATTTCCATGTGCAGGTATTCTATATACCTGGATTAATCACATTTTCATGCCCCGTTGTCGTGCTTACATAATTTGATCTCATTGTAGAGGTGTACAAATATTTGTGCTTACATTTAATTGCATTGCAAATGTAATGAATCTCAATTATGAATCTGTCAAGAAAAAAAGAAAGAAAAGGGAATCTATAATAGCTTATTCAATTTAATGAGTTATGAAGATGGGAGAATGCCGCTGCAAACCGAAGTGTTGATATGATGAAATTGGAATTCAGTATTTATATGCGCATAGAAGAAAAATGAAAGGTATAATAACAGTTTTGGGAAGAGCGGAAGTCGATGGTTTAGTAAGAAAGAGGAAGTGTTAAATGCAATCTTATTTATTTGTGAATTGTAACAAATGTGAAATTGGTTTTTACCATTGTAGTTGGAAGGTGGATGGTTTAGTGCTTGACATATATATTGTATTTATTAGTTCACGTGTGTTTCAACTAAAGAAATTGTTAATTTCAGTTTTAGTGGAGAAGTCGAATAGTTTAGTATGATGAGAATATGTGTTTCATTTATTAGTTCACCTGTTTTGTCTTAATTATAGTTTATTTACAATTTTTTTCTGCCGGGAAGTTTATTTACAAATTTAGTAAGGAAATTTTGGGGGACAACAAAAGTTTCTAAAAATGGCATAAGTTTTTGTTATTATATAAGTAAGTATAGATTTTGACAAACTTTAAAGCGGTCTCGCAATAAAAAAATTCATAGATTATATTTTTTTTCATGAAAACAATATTTATATAGACTTAGTTATATGATAAACTGGTAAAAAAAAGATATTGTGGTATATTGCCAAATTCCTTGTATTAGGAAACTTTCGTTCAAGAAAATTTAGGGTTTAGGGTGAAAGAAATTTATTGATTTTTGGCAGAATCATTTTTTATTTAATAGAGTAGTCACTCACAAGTTATAACTCTTACATTTAAAGTAAGTCTATAGTGCACCATATATATCGTGCAATTCAAGTGAATTTTTAAAGAGTCGCTCGTGTTTTCACTGGAAAATTCTTATTTTCACCTTAACAACCCTAATTTATTTGTGAAATAAGAGTGGTTTTTCAATAAAAAAAATTGGGTGACTATTTAAAAATACACTTGAATTGTACGGTACACTTAGCATTATGATGTAAGATCGTGTAAGAGTTTGTAGTGGGGATAGGTGAGGCACGTACACGACCTCTGACTCTTGGTATGGCCGACACAAATTATGCGATATTGAAATACTTGGAAGATAGGTATTATCTCTACTATCATGCTGTGTGTTAAACACGTGATAGATTCAATATTTCATCTTCAAAATTAGGAGACATGTCTAGCTTAGAAGTGTGTAACTAATGAGGTGTATAACATTAGGGCGTAGAAGACTAGTCGACGAATACCTCTACTTCAGTTGCATCACTTGTGTATACCTCAACCCCTCTATACACACATAATCAAGCTTTGACCCAGACAAAAGGTAGGAAAAATAGTGTTCAGGTTTAAGATACACCACTTTATAGATGTTTTTGAAAAGGAAAGGATTGTGTTAGGATATTTTTGTCCTAAGAATTTCTCTATTTTGATTTTGATGATGTCAAATCTATCTTATTATTGTATTGTGTGAAAAATAATATTTTAGGAATCAAAGAGAAGAAAAACTTAGAATATTTCTACAATTGAAGAGTTAGAAGTCCACAACTGAAGAGTTCAAGAACAAAGCCTACAACTGAAGAGTTCGTGCCAACTGCAGAATCAGAGTTTACAGCTGAAGACTTGTGTTCCTGATATGGTTAATCAAGTTTGTTTTAAGCGTAGTACTATGTGTACACTCACTCACAAAGTTTGAATAACTTCATAACATTAAGGAGGTTAATTATAGTCAGTAGACACAAGCTCTATAGTGATTAGTTGACCATTTTGACAGCTAACACTACAAGACAACTTGTACTACAACAAGACAAAAAGCTTTAATAAGCTGAAGTCAAAGCTGGAGGAGGCCCCAAATTCAAATTGATATCCATCTAACGGTTCAAAAACCCCCAAGACTCTTATAAATAGGAAAGATACCTCAGAGGACAACAACAACAACACACAAGCTCTCAAACATTCTATGCAAGCAAACCTACAACTACCAAGAATCTTCTATTTTCTCTGTTAAAAGTATAGGACTAGGTTGCTAGGTTATTTATTTAGATCATTTAGTTGTTGTTCCTCACATAAACTCCATCGTAAATCTACCCTGTGTAGATATATTGTCTTTGTGGGCTATTAGTTGTATTTAATGAGTGTCTTTCAAAGTGAGTTTGTATTTTCACTTAAGTATAGACAAGTATGAGTGAGTAGTCTAGTTCTTAGGAGGGAATACTGTTCATCTAAGTGATTGCAAGATTTACCCTGCTCCAGTGATTTGGCACCTTAGGGTGTTGTCTTGAACCGAACTTTACTAGCTTTATTAGAAGTTACCCCACAAGAGTATGAGATCCCTGTAGTATTGGCAAGTATAGGGACCAAGTAGTATCGAACCCAAGGGAAGGTAAGTATGCGAATAGAGCCCTGGAGATCTACGCATCATAACTAATATGAGTGGATATTTTTTACTTTTTTTATAATTATTAAATCTAAACTATATCACTCTATGAATGCAAAATAAAGAATGAAATTAATGATCTAAGGTTTGATGCCAAATATAAGAAGGTGATGCTCAGGATAGGAATTCCTACGTATACTAACGGAGCCGGTACATAATCAAAATAACCGTGATGTGCAAGAAATAATCCTAAGTATAAGATTGAAAGACTAAAAGCTCAAGAATTAAACCCTGATCATTTGTCCTATCAATCAACTTCACTAAGCCAATAATCAAGTTAAAGGATTGTACTTAATTAATGAGACCCTAATTTAACTAAGGTGATGCGGTCGCCCTCCCTAGATAAACCGGTTGATGAATAAACCCCTTCTAAACCCTCTCGTTAAGCCTATTAGTTATTAAAGAGTGATAAGATCGTCCTCTCTCTAACAATGTTCGTACTAAATTCAAAGATAATTCTGGAATTTATTTTAAGCATTCATTAATTAAGAGAATTAAAACTAAACATCACGAGTCACCCTAATTATGTACCAACGTCCTACTTCTACGAGTTCATCCTACCCCAAGCATACAAGGATTTTAGCCTAGCATGGTTTTAATGATAACGAAAGCAATTAAACAAACAACGAACATAAACATGACCATTTGAATTAAAAGATCATAAAGCATAAACTAGGGTATTGAAGAAATAAATTAAATCTAAGAACAAAAATCTAATTAAGAAGAAATTCAGAAATCTCGAGTGTCAATATCGAAGAACGAAAGATAAAAATAACCAAATCCAAATCTAAACTATGAATTCATAATGTAAAACCTCGATCAAAAGTAAAATATGCTTCCTCGAACTCTTGGTGCTCTTCTCTCTCCAAAAACTATCTCTCTGCGTGAAGTGGTCCCCAAAAACGTATTCAGAAGGGGTATAAATAGGCAATGGGTCGAATCGGGAATTAATGGGCCAAAATTGCATCAGCTCGAGTAGAGCTCGAGCACTAAGTGCTCAAGCAAGTGCAACTCGAACGCACCAAACTTCCAGAACTCAAAAAGTGCACGACCATACGAGCTCGAGCACATAGTGCTCAACTTGACCCAGCTCGAGCAGAGTACTCGAGCTCTCGAGCACTGAGTGCACAGCCCAGCTTTACTCGAGCGTAGTACTCGAGCAGTGAGTGCTCGAGTTCTTCTTGCTTGAGCACTCCAGTAATACTTTTGCTCCCTCGAACTAATACTTTTCACATTTCTTCCATATCTTCTCATCCGGACATCCGTTTGAGTCGATTCAAAGTCCTACGAATTCCATTTTTCACCCTCTATCAATCTATGAGCATCAAAGAGACAAATTCATTAGTTCATGAAAATAGTACTCAATTGACTCTAAATACTCATCGAAATCAATCAAAACACGGGCAAAGCGAGCTACGAATCATGACAATTTCACGCCTAATCAACCCCCCCCCCAAACTTACCATATTGTTTGTCCTCAAGCAATGAAATAATAAGTCAAGTGAAATTATTATGAATGAGCCAAATAAACAAATCATGCAAGTAATCAAACCTGAGTTTCAATGATCGCTCACACGTACACGAACTCACCCCCTTCGTCATACTCATGCAATAACAACAAGAAACGCCAAGATCAAACATGGATGTGCACTCAACGATTTGTTTCACTCCCTCACAAATGTATATCAATGATAATGGACTCACTCAATCAATCAATCAATCACTCATATCAGTAGTCATAGGCTTGTAAGCACTCTCAACTTCGACTATACTCTGGAAATCAATGCCGAATCAAAAATGACTTTTCTCAAGGTTGTAATGTAGGCTCTTTGGACAGGTGGGAAAACTATATGGGGTAAGTGACTCAAGTGAACGGAGAATAGAAAATCAAATTTAAATACTTCAAGACGAGGAACAAAATACTTTAAACATCTTCATTCAATACACTTTTCAATTCCTCTACTTTCAACACTTCAATTTCCTTTTCTCTAACTCATTTCACTTTTTCAATCACCACACTTTTCTTTTTCACACATACATATGAGCTCATTTTTCTTTTTTTTTTTTTGCTCATTCTCAAATTTTTGGTCTTCCCCACAACTCAAAACTTCATCACATCCTTCTTTTATCACAACTCAACCATCATAATTCCCTTTCTCAACTCAACTCAATCCCTCCTCATTCACACATTTCCTATTCTCCACTCAAATTGGGACAAAAAGAATTTAGGAATTTGGATAAGTGTTAAAATGTGCTAACAAATAATAAGCCAAGACTCAAACGGGCTAACAAGGGATAAGTGTCATTGGTAGGCTTATTTTGGCTAAGTGACTCAACAAATCAAAGATGGCCTAAAATCACTTTCGGCATATCAAACTAGATACAATCAAGAAGCGAGAGCACACACAAGTTCTAGCATCCTCTAAGGTGATGATCCACTCACAAACGAAGAGATCTATTTATGCATTTTAATCTCACAAAGGCTCAAGTCTCACGGCTTTCACATCCATGCTAGTCCTAGTGAATTCTCACTTTTCATCACACAAGTATTCAAAAGAGAAGCTCGTAGGTATACGAGTTCCTTCTCAAATCAACTCTAACTCCTACACTCACACAATATAGTCTCTTTCTCAACTCCACAAATCACTAACTCATACTCATACTTAAAGATAGTTATCAACAAGCATAAGATAATTGATAGGCATGAAATATGTAGTAGCATATCAAAGCCATATTAGCTCAAGGAGCATCTCAAGGAACAATATATAACTAAACTCAACTCAAAGAGAGGGTGTGCGCCTGTGTATTGTAACCATAAAACATATAAAAACTCCACCCCCCAAACTTCGACCTTATGAAGCGGTCTAAGTTTGGGGTGGTGGTTACCTTATCCAAATGATTCAGTTTCTCTCAACAACTTGGCACACTCCCTTGTCTCGAGTTGGTCCCTTCAATCTGAATAACTCCATGATACCTTTACTCCCTCGAGACAATCCTACAAGCAACTCAATCAAATACGAGGTTAAAACATACGACTCAAAACAACACCCTAATAACATAAAACACTCAAAAGCAAATAAAAATGGGTTGTCTCCCACTCAGCGCTATTTTTAAGGTCCTAATGTCGGACCGAGCTCAAAGGAGCTTATGGGACATGATACTCAAAGTTACCTCTCTTATTCTCATAAGAGAAGATGTCTAAGTTTTTCGCTCGCTTCCCATCCTCCTTCTTCACCGCGGGCGGTGGTTTCACTTTCTTCTTTCTCGCTTTCCACGGATGTACCCACTTCTTGGATTTTTTCTTATTAACCTCAACTTCTCCTTTCCTCTCCAACTGGGTCACGTCCACACTTTTCAGCTCTTCATCCCTTAACTCCTCTTTTCCTTTATCCCTATCAAAACAATCAAGATCATAAGGCTCATGGGTTAAATCATTAAGTGAAGGACTATCAAAATCATGACTATAAGAAAGGTTAGAGATAGGAGGTGTGTCTTCAACACAAGGGTCAATGACATCAATCGAATAACATCTCTCATCCTCCTTCGGGTGTTTCATGACCTCATATATGGAATTTTTCATCTCTTGATCATCTACCTTTACCGTGATCTTCCCATTCGCCACATCTAACATCATCTCGGCCATTGCTAAGAACGGTCTTCCCAAGATCAAAGGAACGTGCTGATCTTTCTCCATGTCGAGCACTACAAAATTGGCTGGAAAAGTATGATCTCCAACTTTCACGAGGACGTCTTCAATTACACCTTGAGGTCGAGTAATAAACCGGTCGGCTAGTTGAAGCGTCATCATTGTCGGCTGAAGGGCATAAGATTGATGCTCGTTCCAAGGTCACATAAGGCTCCCCACTTAATTCCATTCCCGATATCACATAGGATAGTGAAACTCCCGGGATCCTTCAACTTCGGGGGAAGCGCTTTGTGCACTAATGCACTCACCTCATGGTTCAGCTGCACCAACTTGGGCTCATCAACTCTTCTCCTCTTAGCTATCAAGTCCTTCAGGAACTTAGCATAATTAGGCATCTGTTCCAAAGCATCATAAAAAGGAATGTTAATATGTAACTTTTTAAATACATCAAGGAATTTAGCAAACTTCTCATCGAGTTTCTTCTTCATAAACCGCTGTGGATATGAGACAGGTATCACCGATTTGGGTACCCCCATTCATCTCGCTCGGTCTCCTTCACATTCTTTCTTGCTTTCTTTGCCTTATTCCACTTTGGGACTCTCTCAATCTCCTCAATGCCTTCCTCTTCAGGCTCTTTGCTCTTTTGAGTGTCTTCACCCTCAACCTCTCCTTGGGGCGTCTCTGAGTCAGCAGGCATCTCAGGACCATCATATTTGGTCCCACTTCTCAACTCAATAGCTTTGCATTGTTCTTTCGGGTTCGCCTCGGGCATTGAGGGGTATTTGCCCAGCTCTCTCGTCTGAGACTTTGCAATTTGACTAATTTGATACTCAATAGAAGTGAACCTACGATTGTTCTCTTGTTGAGCTCTATTAAAGTCCATGTCTCTCTTTTGGAGTTCTTGATCATGCTGATCGACTTTCTTATGCAATTCCTTCACGTCATACTCTAATGAAGACAATCTCTTACTCCATTCTTCCACCTTCTGAAGTATAGCTCTCAACATCTCCTCAGTCGAGGAACCGCCTTCACCACCTGGGGACTTTGAACCTGGATCAACACCTAGAGGAACTGTGATTCCGGCCTTCGGATTGACATATGAGAAATTCTCGTTCTTCCTCCATTGGGTTTGGTTTGATGGCTGACCTCCTTGATATCCTTGGTTATTCCTCCATTGATTCTGAGGAGGTTGTGGACCAGGTGGTACAAATGGTTGGCCATAGGGAGGTCTTCCAAATTGATTGCCACCTTGTGGATACCCTCCTCCTTGGTTATAATTAGGCATTCCCATGTAGTTGGCCTCCTCTTGCTGACCTGTGGGTTGGTCCACTTTCTCACTCACTACCGTATTCCCTCCAACCAGATTTTGCCCAATCTCGAGGTTGCTTATATTTTCCATCATCGCCATCAACAGCTTCCTCGTTCCTTCATTCTCCTCCAACTGATATGCTCTCTAAAATTATAGGTCCTCGTTCCATTGTCCGGCATTCTTGACAATATTATCAACGATCTCTCTACACCTAGTTGTACCATAATTCAAGAATGCTCTACTAGCACATGCGTCAAGGTGGGCTTGACCTGCCTTGCTGTCTCCACAGTAGAAGAAAGTCATGATGCCCTCTTCGTTGTACTCGTGCTGCGGGCACTCAATGAGCATGTTAGAGTATCTCTCCCAAGCCTGATGTAAGTCCTCTCATGGCTTCTGTTGGAAAGACTAGATCGCTACCCTTGCTCTGATCATTCTAGATGAAGGGTAGAATCGCTCGAGCTCGGCCCATTTGGTTACACCTCCCCGTGGGAGCGTGTTATCATACCACTCTTTTGCTATTCCAGTTAAAGAGAACGGGAACAACCTGAGCCTCTTGGCATCTTCAAACATGCCGTTATAATTGAAAGTTGAGGCAATCATCAGAAAACTTCTCAAATGAGTATGAGGATTATCCTTCCCGACCTCCCCCTTGAATTGATTCTCAGTAAGTAGCTTCAGGATTCCTGGGGATATAGAGAAGTTGTTTGCCTCAACCGGAGGCAATGCCACTCCATCGTAATACCGCTGCGACTGTGCCGCAAACCTTCCTCAAATTGCTACATCATGATCAGCGTTCTGAGGAACGTGCTGAGGATAGACGGGTAGTATAGGTACTTGTGGAACTGGTGGTTGGTTATAAGTAGGAGGTGGAGGATAAGGATATGGTGGGTTTGGGTAAGGATAATGTGGGTAGACAGGGTTGTTGCTCTGGCTTTGGTTTTGGGTTTGAGTTTGTGCAAAGTTGTTTTGGTTTTGCGGGTTCGGGCGTTGGTTCTGAGTTCCCGCTATGGGTATCTGTTGGTTACTGTTGTTTCCATCAACTCCATCCACCCGTTCCACTATAGCATCGTACTCTGCAACAACATTGTCTAAATCCCCAATTCCATCCAGATTCATGTTGTCTTTGTCTCCACCGGTAGTATTCAACCTTCTTAAGAAGACTCGGTTTCTTCTTGCTATTGTCTTAGGATCTAGCTGTGTTCTGTCCTCGCTTGTATCTCCTTGCGAGCGCATTTTTATAAACCTAAAACACTGACAGAAGAATCAAAACGCAACTGCTGAACAAGTAAGAATTAAACAGAAATATAAAGCACTCACTACTAACTACTAAGCTATCTCCAAGTCCCACTCAATGGACATACATCTCCATCCCCGGCAACGGCGCCATTGACTTGAACCGAACTTTACTAGCTTTTACTAGAAGTTACCCCACAAGAGTATGGGATCCCTGTAGTATTGGCAAGTATAGGGATCAAGTAGTATCAAACCCAATAGAAGGTAAGTATGCGAATAGAGCCCTGGAGATCTACGCGTCATAATTAATATGACTGGATATTTTTGAATTTTTTGAGAATTATTAAATCTAAACTATATCACTTTATGAATGCAAAATAAAGACTGAAATTAATGATATAAGGTTTGATGTCAAATATAAAAAGGTGATGCTCAGGATAGGAATTCCTACGTATACTAACGGAGCCGGTACATAATCAAAATAACCGTGATGTGCAAGAAATAATCCTAAGTATAAGATTGAAAGACTAAAAGCTCAAGAATTAAACCCTGATACTTTGTCCTATCAATCGACTTCACTAAGCCAATAATCAAGTTAAAGGATTGTGCTTAATTAATGAGACCCTAATTTAACTAAGGTGATGCGGTCGTCCTCCCTAGATAAACCGGTTGATGTATAAACCCCTTCTAAACCCTCTCGTTAAGCCTATTAGTTATTAAAGAGTGATAAGACCGTCCTCTCTCTAACAATGTTCGCACTAAATTCAAAGATAAAACTGGGATTTATTTTAAGCATTCATTAATTAAGAGAATTAAAACTAAACATCACGAGTCACCCTAATTATGTACCAACGTCCTACTTCTACGAGTTCATCCTACCCCAAGCATAAAAGGATTTTAGCCTAGCATGGTTTTAACGATAACAAAAGCAATTGAACAAACAACGAACATAAACATGATGATTTAAATTAAAAGATTATAAAGCATAAACTAGGGTATTGAAGAAATAAATTAAATCTAAGAAAAAAAATCTAATTAAGAAGAAATTCAGAAATCTCAAGTGTCAAATATCGAAGAACGAAAGATGAAAATAACCAAATCCAAATCTAAACTATGAATTCGTAATGTAAAACCTCGATCAAAAGTAAAATATGCTTCCTCGAACTCTTGATACTCTTCTCTCTCCAAAAACTCTCTCTCTGCGTGAAGTGGTCCCCAAAAACGTGTTCGGAAGGGGTATAAATAGGCAACGGGTCGAATCAGGAATTAATGGGCCAAAATCGCGTCAGCTCGAGCACTAAGTACTCGACCAAGTGCAACTCGAGCGCCAGAACTCAAAAAGTGCATGACCATACGAGCTCGAGCACATAGTTCTCGACTTGACCCAGTTCGAGCAGAGTACTCGAGCACTCGAGCACTGAGTGCACGACGCAGCTTCACTCGAGCAGTGAGTGCTTGAGTTCTTCTTGCTTGAGCACTCCAGTAATACTTTTGCTCCCTCGAACTAATACTTTTCATATTTCTTCCATATCTTCTCATTCGGGCATCCGTTTGAGTCGATTCAAAGTCCTACGAATTCTATTTTTCGCCCTCTATCCATATATGAGCATCAAAGAGGCAAATTCATTAGTTCATGAAAATAATAATTGACTCACCGAAATCAATCAAAACACGGGCAAAACGAGCTACGAATCATGACAATTTCACGCCTAATCAGGTGTAATAATGGATGTAGGAGGATTACACCAACTCTGAACCATTATATATATGTTTTTATTTACTTTATGCATTTATATTCTTATTGTATTATTCACTTAAGTTACATTCATCATTCTCTTGAGAAAACTGCATAAAAAATTGCATAAGTTAAAACTGAAAAGTTACAGCTGTAGATTTTATAATCCTCGGTTGCACAACTTAGTTTATAACTAGTTTTTCATTATCACACGCACTTTAATTCCGCTGCACTTAGGTCTTTCAATACACTTCTTAAAGTGTGAGAAACCTACTCTAAAAATTTGCTTTGTGTTAAGATAAAATCTAACAGACTTTATAAAGATTTGAAAAAGTCTTTAGCTGCACATTTATTTTCTAAGTCTGCAGCTGCAGAGTTAAGTTTTGTTTTGAAAAAGTTTTTTAAACTGAAGGCCTATTCACCCCCCTCCCTCCCTCCCTCTAGACATTCACCACTTTGGGAGCAGCATATTGCGTCAATGATTTTTAGGCTTTGAGAATGAACAACGATCAATGCAAATCAATTTAAAAGAAAGAGCGCACTACGATCTAGACCAAGAAGGAATACTTTGGTCAAAAATCTTCGACCTTCTACAATCTTAACCCCCAAGAATGATCCCACATTTCCAAACTTGCAATAGAAATCATCAAATGGGGTTTTTCTTAAGAATTCGCACTTACTGTTTGCGTTGAAAACCAAGTCACATGGCCAATGGGTACCCAAGCTGGGACTGGTAGGAATGTTGGGCCACGACCATAAAAGGTGGTAAACCCTCAAGGTAAACCAGGAAGGTAAGGTCAATCTGGATGCAATGCACAAGTTTATCATGCTAAGGAAGATGAGTACCCAAAAGTAGAACAATTGTAGGAAAGTGATGGGATAAAAGAAATTATGGTAGGTACGATACTTGACTAAAACATATTTGGATATGTCATATTTTTTTATAACGGAGCATCACACTCTTCATATTTGATACCATAAAAAGGGAAATAACGTTAAATTGCTATAGGGGTTTGAAGTTAAAAGTTGGTGTGCTTCCGAGAGGAAACACTAGATTAAAAAAAAACTTAGCTAGGAGTGTTGAGCTATATCTAAATAGAAACGACCTAGCTGTCTATTTACATGAGATGAAGGGCCTTGATGCCATTTTGGTAATAGACTGATTGGGAAAACACAAAACTAGTATCAATGTGTAGAACCAGAAGTAGACCTAGAAATATTGGACGACCATCGTCTTTACTTTGAATAGAGCAAGTATGTTAGGGCACATACTTGTTATATACGCAATGAAGACTGTTAAAACTGTTGAGGAAGGAAAGATGTTCAGTGTACCTAGTGAATACTGTGAAAGTAGACAAAGTGAACTTTACACCAGTAGATGTATCGGTAGTAAAAAACTATCCACATATCTTACTAGAACTCGATCGACCCACAAAATTCACTATTAACCTAGTCCTTGGGGTTGCACAAGTATCGAAGGCTTCATATTGAGTAGAACAAAAAAACACTGCAGGATAAAAGTTCATTCAACCTAATACTTTCGCCAAGAAGAGCACTTGTTTATTCATGAAGAAGAAAGATGGATCAATCAGGTTGTCGATTACTAAAAACTTAATTACTTTACCATTAAGTACAAATACACATTCACAAGAATTAAGGATCTATACGGTCAATTGAAGAATTTGAGAGCATTTTTCAAGATCGAACTCAGGCTTAGTTATTACCAACTCAAGGCAAAGGAAAATGATATTCCTAAGACCGGATACTGTCATTATGAATTTGTTGCAATGCCATTCAGAGTTGCAAATGCGACTATAGTATACATGGAATTGATGAATCATGTATTTCATGAATCTCTGGATAAATTTATCACAATGTTTATTATGACATCTTAGTTTTTTCAAAGATGTTAGGCAACCTGAGGAATACCTCAAAACGGTTTTAGAAGTATTGTGTCAAGAAAGTTGTAGACTAAGTTTGGCAAATGTGAATTTAGGCTCAATATAGTGGCTTTGGCAGGACAATATGATCTGGGCACTAAGGACTTAGGTTGATCCCGCTAAAGTTGAGACAGTTCGAAATATTGGGAAAACAACTTGCAGAGTTCATGTGAAACAAGGTGAGGGTGAGGCCACGCGGGCATCATATAACATCTAGGCATGCGAGCATCGACCGATTCAGCAATGAATGGCCTCGACCTACCTCGGCTGTCGAGCACGGAGTCTAGAATTGACAAGATTAATATTAATTAGAAAATATATCAATGTAAGGAAGTAAATCATCCCATGTAAGGAGACCTTCTCCAGCTGACAATTGACAGTATGCCATTGGAGAAAACGAACATCTATAAGGCGGTGAGCAACCCCGCGACTCAACCGCCACCTGAGATGGTTTTAACCATTCAGTTGAGGCAGGCCGAGGTGGTCCAAACCACCCTGATCCATTTTACATGGGACATCCAATCGATTCCCATCCAAGACTTTAAGACGCCGGAGTAGGTCGACTCCGTAGTAGCCCAATTTCACAAGCGCATCTAGAAGTTACTAGCCTTCTAGAGCTCCTCAGCTGCCCCTATAAAGGAATATTGCACTCATGCCTTTAAAGGCAAAAGAAAGATGGGTAAGCAGTAGGGTGAGAGTCATCCCAACCGATCGAGTGCCTCGCAATCCCAGGGACATAACCGTTAGGAGAAACCTGGCTCCCAATCCGTGTTTAGCCACATAGGCGAAGTGGACCCATCCTAGCTGCCTAACCGAACACCAAACCTTAGTATACTCTATAATCGAGCCTGTGCCAGCCAACTTTGCTAGACAAAAACTAAATTTTACTTAGAACGCACTCCTCTGGTGATAGGGGTCTTGTTTTTTTTTATCAGGGAAAAAATTAATTCACTAAATAAAAAGTACAGCTTGTTTTTAGGTGTGAGCTACACCTAAAAGTTATAAGAATTACAATTCTCAGTATCACATTCAACTCCTAGCTCTCATTCTTCTTTCAACATTATATACTCTTCACCAAAAGCAACGAATTTCTTTCCCATTCAGCGTAAGTTCCTTCTTTTCGCCATTTCACAGTTTGTTTATTCCAAGTCCAGCAATGTCTCTTCAATTCTTTGAAAACCTCCTCAAGTATGATTTGTTCTCCTCTAAAAATATAGTCGTTCCTTTTTTTCCAAAGTAGCCAAACACCACATATCCAGATGCACGTTGCCAATTTCTTCTCCATCTTTCCTTTCCGAAGTCCGCGAAATTGAGTTAGACTTGAATACGGGCACGAAGGAAGCACCGTACTCACTCCTAACCAATTTGCACACTTCATCCAGAAAACATGAGAGAAACAACATTAAAAAAAGAAGTGTCTAACCGATTCATTTTCGATGTTGCACAACACACATAAGTTGTTGATCGATGTCGGAATGATGTTCCTTCGTTGCAGCAAATCTGTCGTCGGTAGTCTTTCTTTTAGCACTTTCCAAGCATACACTCGAGCCTTTGTTGGTGCTTCACTTTTCCATAACACCTTGTACTCTTCCTTTTGTTCCCAATTGCCACCAATTTTCCTCTTATGCAGCCAATTGTAGGCTTCTTTCACATTATAAATTCCATTCGAAGCTTTGTTCCATCTCCAAGTGTCCGGTTCACCTCTCCTTGGTTTGTACCTTGATCATATCCCGAACTTCCTTCCACTTTGCATCGCTTCCCAGACCTCTGATATTATAATTCAGAATCTTCATTGATGATTACCCTGTCTCTTCTCCAAGCCGTCTTCACCCGTTTTCATCGCATCCGCCTGAAAGGTTTTTATACCTTCCACCAATTCTTCCTCTGACCCCATGGCTCGCAGCCCCAATTTCTTTCCAGTCTCCCACGAACCTCGAGCCTCCGCTAGCATAATTGGATTAGTTTCTTTCCTTTTTTACTTTTTCATCCCCACCTTATCTCGTTCACTAGGCGACGCCATTTTCGCGAGGAAAATTCCTAATTCCTTCTTTTCCATTTTCTTTCTCCATTGCTTAGAAGGTTTCAGAACCTTCCCTTCTTTTCGCATCAAACTTTCTCTCTGTGAGAATGCATTTTCTGGCCTCTTGTTTTCGAATCTCATTAGGGATTTGCCTTCATCAATTTTCGAAGATATTGTTATCGCATCAGGAGAAGCTTCACGGCTGAAACTATCTTGTCCCAAATTCTTTGGGCCATTAATTAATTCCACTGAATTTCCATCTTGGGTTGAATAAGAAAGAGATTGGGCCGAATTACTTAAATTCTCTTGGGCCGAATTATTATTGCAGTTTAGGCCCAAAATTTATTTTGCTTTTTTTCAGCAACTTTCGATCCACTAAGCCCACACACCCACGTCCAATTGACTCTTTTGTAACAAGGGGCCCACTCATACCCACTTTCTCCAAAGACTGCGCACGTGAATTTAAAACCGCGCGGCCCTCACTTTCTTCCAGAAAAACTTCCCCATCACCAATGAGAGTAAACCTGTTTGTAATCATGACCTCCTTCTTTTCTGTCTCGGGAACATGTTTAGGATTTGAAATTCTAATTGAATCAACGATTTCCTCTCCCTCGGAATTTGAGTCGCCACCACCGGAAACCGCCATAGCCTTTGCCGGACTAAGAGATTTTGAAACACTAGACACGTCTGATAACAGGGACTCGCTATCGCCATTAGATTCTTCTATAACAAAATTTGTTGCCTCCTTCCTCCAGATTGCTTCCTCTATCACCTTTATACGGTAGATAATTCCATCAATCGATACAGAAAAATTCACATTTATATCATTCATAAACGGAACAGATAAAAGCACCCTCGCCATTCCCATGTTATTACTTGACTTGAAAGATTCGTCCCATTTCACAAACGCGCCAATCTTTGGACTCGCAAGTTTAAAGAAGCGAGAGGACCAAGCATGAAGAGGCACACCAATCCATTTAGTCCATAACCTTCTTCTATGATTCACGTCTTTCTTTTGCCAAGGTCTACACCATTCAAACCAGTACCTCATCCACTCATCCATATCGCTAGCAGGATTTCTAATCACCTTTTTGTCTAGTATCTGTATCAACACCGAATTATCCCCTAAATGAGAAAGTTTTATCTTATTTTCCCATTCACTTTGCATCTCATCTCCATGATCTTCCCACTCAAAATCTCTCTTAAGATAACCAACCCAACACTCTAAAAGCCAATTAGATTCTTCTTCTTACGTTTTAAAGAAAAACAGGGGTTCAGAATGATCTTTAATCTCTTTGAACGTATTAGAAACAACTTCCTTATACGACTTCTCTTCAATCCTGCAGCTCCTCTTAGACTCGGGTATTGTAAGCGGAATACGGGTAGCCTGCTCCTTTGTACATTGACGTTTGAACTTTGGAGTATAAACTCTAATTTTATAGCTGCCCACCCACAGGGAGTTTAAATCCTCCAGCACTTTTTCCTTATCAACTTCCTGTATTCCACGAAGACGAACAAAACCGAAGATATTTCCACACTTATCTCTCTTCCTGGGGATGAAAATATCCACCACCCTTCCAACTTTCTCAAACACCTGTTTAAGAATTTCCTTACTGCAATCTTCAGGGAAGTTGCGAAAAAAGAACGATTTCACAGATTCTTGTGGATTCCAACGACCCTCCAAACTCTGATAGCTGCTCTTTAACCTGAATAAACCTCTCGTCCATCCTCCGGCGCCCTCACACAGGTTACGTTTATGCCTCACCGGATTTCGCTCGGAAAAGGTTAACCTAGGATCTACCCAAAACCTCACCCTCTCATCTCACTTTCTCTCTCTAGCCATGCCTGCGCGCTATTTAGTGCTTTAAATAGGGGTCTTGTTTACCTATCCATAACTGCGTCGGCCTCAGCAAGAAGATGCCCCGCCATGCAAAAAAAGGCTCAACGAGATAGAATGCTCATTTCGATGCTAGGGAAGTATATCCTAGGTTCTCGTCAGCGGCAAATGAACTCCTCACTTTGGATTTAGAGGTCGTCCCAGAAATCTATTTGAGTAAATATTGGATCTATATTACGAGTTCATGTGTCTCTAATGCTACCAAGTGCCGTTATTTCCTACTCACGTTAGGCGACAAGATTGATCGAGTTGATGAAATTCCCCTTGTGGGGGAACCTGTGAGCGATGAGCTAGCTTTCAACTCGACACTCAACAGTTTTATGGGGGACTCCCCCATGTTCCATCATATGACCAAAAATTTATCATCACTTACACGGAGTTCTGAGGGTGGGTTGATAACCTTATCACTCTCCAGAAGCTGCTCGCCCAAAGGTTGGAGGAATTGAAGGAAAACAAAGAAGAGGCAAAACCACCCTCATTTGAAAAAAAGAGTCACTCCAACGCTAAGAAATCAAACAATTATAAGGGCCCAGGAACCTTCAAAAGTTTTGAAGGCGCAAGGTCAAGATCCTATAGAAGCTTGTGCAAACTCTCGCCTACATTTATAACGCTATTCAAAACTCGGATCTGCTCAACAAGCCCATGCCAATTAGCCAAGATCGTGTAAAACGTTACACCAAAAAGTTTTGTGCATACTATTATAGCCCAAGGCACAACACTAGCTAATGTTGTGACCTCCTCCGGCAACTCTAGAAGTTGTTTGAAGAGGATGATTGAACGACTTTGTCAAAAAGCCCATCCCACAGCAAGATCAAGGTTGGGAGCTACCTCGGACATAAAGGGCGAACAAGCCACTTTCTCCCTTAATAGTTGCACTCGATGAGTTCGAGGATGAGGATGACAAGGACAAGATCCCTCGCTAACTAGAAAAGGAAGGTCAAGCTTAGGGCTTGCCGATGTCAACATCATCAAACCACTCCCAGAGCCCACTATCTCCAAGAACATCTCAACCTCTTACATCAACACCGGCTGAGAAGGCATTCAATGCCTGAAGAATGACGTATTGGTGTCTCGATAAATATACTTGGGAAAATCATTAATCACATCCTAGTTGACAACAACTACTATTGCAATATTATTTTTAAACCCGATCTGGATCAGCTCAATAACCTAGCTAGCTTTATTGGTCACCCTTTTCTCAAAACTTTTGAGGCAGCCGCATCCTTCTACTTCTATTGTATCAAGTTCCCCACTCCTGAGCGGGTAGTTGGTACGGTAAAATGGGATCAGGGAATGGAAAAAAAGTATTCGAGCCACTTATGTCCAATTTTAAACTACTTATATCCAATGAGAATAGTAGGTGTATTTGAAATGGAATATGTACGCATCAAATCCAAGGTCTGGTTGCATCCAAGCGTAGAAAGCTTTCAAATTAACTCTCCAGTATATGTATTTGAAATCTGCCTATAAATACAAATAAAAATCATACAATAAGGTTACATAAATTTTACCAAGTCTACAGGCATTCAAACTCTATAGTGAATTTCTCACGAACATTATTCTTCAAGCAAGAAGTCTTTAAATCTTTAATGTTTTAATTTAGTGTTCTAGATTTATTTTCTTAAGCTTAGGGAGATTTCTCTATCTTTTGTGCTAAATATTGTAAGGAGGAACCTCATTAAAGTCTTCCTTCGAGAGTTATATTATTTTGATAGCAGAGTTAGTTGAGTTAGACTCAACTGAAAGTTTGGCAAAGTGTCTCTTGACACTCTAAACCAAGGTTCCTATGGTATTGAAGCTACCCTTGCTTCGTCTGGGAACAGTGGACATAGAAGTCAAGCCCTTTGAACCACTATAAAATCCTTATGTGTTTTACTTGCTTTGTATATTATCTGTCATATCTCATATGATCATATTGTTAGGTTTTGTTGGGACGAACACCATGTTCGATGTAGTGGAAGATAACGATTCACCAACAACGAATCAAATGTATGGTTGTATAATATTTCTTGTGTGTTCAAGAATTCCCACATAACTCATATTTATAAGGACAATCTTGGCTTAATTCCTAAGCAAGATAATAGGCCTAGCTCGTCAAATACAATCTCTACGGATTTTATTTCCTTATAGATATATTCCTACGAATTATTATCTTGACTATATAATATTCTGTATAATAATATTTCAAATATTATTATTGGGAATTCATATTTAATTAAATCTAATTTAATCAAATATTAGTAATAATTAATTCCAAATATAATTATTAGTATATTCTTCATAAATTAAATATTATATTCAATATAATATTTAATCAGCCAACTATAATTGGTAAATTGTCATTACTTGTTGTGTGACCCGTAGACCTTCGCATATCGAGCAATTAGTCAAACTAACGGTCTTAATTGGACCCTAGATAATAAATCAGACATTCTCAATATACGAGGTACATTGCGAGGAAATCTGCAACTACCTGTAATACTATAGACTATTGTGATATCTTCCTTTCATTCACGAATACCCGATTAATCCTTGAACATGATGAAGTGTCTATTCAAATAACTTAATCATATTATCTCAAATCACGAATTGATCAAGTATATCACACTTAACCATAAAGTCTAAGTTGATGAGCGTCGGCCGACGACTTAGATCCAATTATGATGAGAAAACTAGTAGTGTCTCTAAATCCATATTTGAGGAATGAATTATATTTTTGGCTCAACTACCATGCACATGCATTTCATGATGAACCCAATCCATGTCATATCTACCCGTGAAAGGGTGCAAGCGTCGGTCATGGTCAAAGTTTATCACTCCATACATGTCGTGCGTATTGACCTCAAGTTAAAGGAGTATCACATCGCTTCCACTAACCGAGATACCCGTAAACACATTATGTGAAATTACATCAAACAGTTTCTTGGATGGGTATGCCAATACCCTCTAAGGTATGTGTGCATCCATTATGAGATATCTAGTATCTCGTAGTAAGTGATATCTTACTACACTCTCTCAAGAGTGTAATGCAGATTGCACACCAATCTCAATTGCATCATCAATATTACATTCTTGATTATCCTTGATTGGGGCTATTTGAGAATCATACTTAAGTCATCTGAGTTCTCGCTCACTCGATGACAGTAGTGATTCATGGGAACATAAATAAGAATAAATGCAAATAATTAAACATAATATTCAGATAAGTGCATCGTTATACTGTTGGGGAAATCAGGGTGTCCAGATCTATTCGTGATGAAATTTAAATACGAATTTAAATCCAATTATTACTAGCATGAATTAATTTAGTATAATTAATCCAACAACAAAAGATCATGCATATTAACATTATCACATAAAATTCTACGGCGGAAAAACTAAGAATTTTACATGAATATGTACCTCTTGAAGTGACGTCCAACTGAGTAGACCGGGACAAGCGACACGATTCTATCAACCGTAAAAGTCTTCTCAAGTATTCTCTATTCGCCTTATTCGTTCGCCAATGGGAAGCGCTCACGAAAAATTTAATAATATAAGGGAGGAAGAACATATTTATTGCTTTCGATTTTTTCAACTCATGGAACTTGTAAACTGGAGATGAAATAATCATCCCCTACTTATAGGAGGGAGTGGCCGAAAATTATGTGTGAAATATGGGGAGAGAAAAAAAAAATTCTTGGCCTCCAAAAAATCTTGAATATATCTCATATATTCTTTTCTCCATAATAAAATATTCCACAAACATATCACCCTCCTAATATATCAATATTTTTTAAATTTGTGAAGATAAAATACAAGATTTGGATCTTCTTGAATATATGAGATAATCTTGTATTCCAAGAATAAATATCTTCCATAATATTTTTCCAAGAAAATCAACAAAATCTTTTCTCTCTCTTAAAACATAATTTTCAAAATTTTTAGGAAAAAATCAGCAATAATAATTTTCTTTAATTTTAATCACCTTATTATTATCGGGCTACTTGAGGGGCCTTTAGGAGAATTAAGATTGGACCTCCAATGGGCTTCTAAATTTCAATATTGAGCCCTAATATTATTCAGCTCATTAATATTAATTAATACCACTATTAAATTAATATTGTATTATCCATCTTAATCCATATTACAATAATATGGGCTCCCGGTTATTATTTCCCGTGTTTAAGATTATCTAGTCCATTAATTAATTGAGCTTCTAACTAACTCTAAATTAATTAATATCTTTTACCTTGGAGTAAAGATAGCTTAACATTATTATCCATACCGGATAAACTAATTCGCCACTTGCAAGATTTGGTACGATAAAACTTCTGAGCCCACCAAGAGGACAAATCACACGAGTCATACTCGCACAAGTTTCTCCGTATTAAATCTTAACAACCGTCGTATGATTAATATTATTATCCAAAATACAAGGTTCGAAGTCACGATGATTCTCACTCGATATATATCAAAGCAATAACTATTAAACACACACGATCCTATTTAAGTGATAGAGATTAATAAATCAATAACCACTAAGGTCTAATTCTTCACATTTCAGAACATGAGGAATTTATCCTCGCTGTAGGTCCTCTTCAACACATACTAAATATGTTAGTGCAATCTCTTGGTCAAGACAAGCCAATCAGAGAACTACGCATCGACCTTTCACAGCGGATTGTTCAATTCCACATGGGTCGTGAATTTGTACATTTAGTTACAAGGATCCGTTAATGTGATCTTCCATGATCTGGTATCACCACATTAACTACAATATAACACATAATATATATTGAACGAGTTGCAATAAATATCTAACATTCATTCATATTCAAAGCAATACTGATAAAATATTTATTCTCATAAATAAGTGTTTAGTTCATAGGTTATACACAGTAAAAATATACTTTCACGTATGACCCCAACACATACATTTAATATTAAATCAATAATAATATTAAACAAAAACTGAATATTATCTTAGTATTATGTTCTCACAAAGGATTGTCTCTAGAACACTAACACTAACACATATCATTTGCATACTCATCTGAATTTGATTCACATCAAGTGACAAGAGGCATTTTGGACGTAAGCATTTTATCATAGATTTTCCCACACACGAGTTAAGGCTCACACATTTTTGCACCCAACCTAATTTGATAATTGTCCAACTACTCAGCTGGCCTTAACAATCAGAATGATAGTTATCAGTCTGGGCTAAAACACCTCACACTACTTAACCTTATCTGAAATTGGTTTTCACCAAGTGTGCTTAATCTGCTACACCACAATTTTTATTTATAAAAGTCTATTCAC
The DNA here is from genome assembly GCA_947034835.1 of Ballota nigra. Lineage (NCBI taxonomy): Eukaryota > Viridiplantae > Streptophyta > Magnoliopsida > Lamiales > Lamiaceae > Ballota > Ballota nigra. The sequence goes on along the minus strand of OX344722.1, from coordinate 22,504,932 downwards.
CCTTCTCATCTAGACTTTTAACCCTTTTGTTAACTTGTCCAGGTCCTACAAGGCATACATAAAATTGTTAGTTTAACGCGTATAAATTGTTGGTTAATATTAAATGAATATCATCTCTCATAATTATCTGTCAGCAATATAATAAAGTGCTTGTGTATATCGTTGGGTCTTTAAGAGACCAATAATAAGTTATATTAGTTCATTCATGTCAATTAGTGAGGTATACTTAATGTTGAGGAACACTTTTGTAAAATATTTTACATGTAGAATATATCTAAAATAGGTAAATTTACTAAATTTGCAGGTCATAGGTCGATCCAGGTCAAAAATTGGGGATCCTAAGCGGGTCGGACTGGTTTCCAGAAAAAAAAAATCGCACAAAGCTTATTTCAAGATTTTTGCTCCCAGATTATGTTACCATATGGGCAAATGTTTGTTACTGTAAAGTCAAATGTGTGTTACTAGTCCTTAAAAAAATTCGTACTTTATAGTAACTATAAAGACAAATATGTGGCTTTACAAGAACAAATATGTATTTTTTAATTTCTTCCTCATCCATTTAAATCTAGATTTATTGTTTCATGTTGATACTATTTTATTCATATAGTAACACATCTTTTAATACATTACATATGTTGCTATAAGAACAATTTAATATTTGCACATGCAATAACACACATTTGCTCTTACTATAACACACATTTACTCTCAGCTTGTGTACTATATGGGCAAGCACATGTTACTATAAGGGCAAAATGTGTCTTACAAGTTCTTAAAACAAGAAATATTTGTAATTTATAGTAACTACAAGGAAACGTGTGTTTTTATAACAACAAATATGTGCTTTTTAATTTGTTACTCACCCTTTGAATCTAGGTACATTGTTTCATGTTCGTACAATCTTCTTCATGTAGTAACACATCATTCAATACCCTAAATATGTTATAATAAGGACATAATATATTTATGTAATGAAAGATAAATATTTGTGTGTACATTAACACACATTTGCTCCCAATTTGTGTTACCATATGGGCAAATGCGTGTTACTACAAGGCAAAATGTATTTTTATAAGAACAAATTTATATTTCTAAATTTACTCATCATCCATTTACATCTAGGTATATTGTTCATGTAGTAACACATTTTTTACTACTTTACGTATGTTATTATATGGAAAAATAATTATTCGATAAAAATAAATAAATATTTGTAAAAAATAATATTAGTTTTGATAGTAACACACATTTTGCCCTCATATTATATAAAAAAATATTTATTTATGTAAAAATAACCGAATATATGTGACAAAACAACATTTAGTCTGATAATAACATACATTTTGTCTTATAATTATATATATTTGCTCATATAGTAATGCAAACTGGAAACGAAAATTTTAAAACTAGTCTTGCGCGAGATTTTTGAGAAAATTCGTTATATCCGGTCCGACCCGGCCATGTTTCGTGAAGTTTTTAACATGAGTTATAAATTTTTTTATACCCGTAAAATATTTTATGTGAGTGTTTGTGCTTAATGTTGTGTGTGTTAATTGTTGGTTGAAATTAAAACAAAATACCATCTCTCATTATTATCATTCAGTAATACAATATGGTGTTCGCATATAACATGGGTTCTTTAAGAGTGTCAATATTAATAAAAAATTATATATTTAATAATTAAGGCTTGTATTTCTCCTCTCTCATCCAAATTTAATTAAGAGAACCTGTTTTCATTTTTACTAGTAAGAGCATTTTTTTTCATGCATGTGATTTTATCTATTACTATAATCTTTTTAAAATGTAACATAAAAAATATCTTAAATAACTAGAAATTTTAATATGTCAATTGCATAATGTTTTAAATTTAATTCTTTAACTAAATGTGCTTTTTTTTTTCTAAAAAAGATTATGCTTTGACATTTTATCTTTCTCAGTTCAAATTGATAAATATCATATATTTAAGTAGTTTTATCATTAATTTAGGATCTGAAAGATAAAACTATTAATTTAGAACTTATTTATTTTAAGACCGTGTTTGGTCTTTAATAATATTTTATTATCCGATAATATTTTATAAATCATATTTCAAAAAATATAAATATATATTAATTTCATGTGATTAAAAAATGGAAAACAAAAAAATTAATGAAAAATAATAATGTATATAAATAAAATAAGAATATAAATTATAACATGTCAAACATAATCTTAATATTCTTGAGACTTAAATTAATAGGTTCTATCTTTCAAGTCTTGAATTGATAGTTTTTTTTATCTTTCAGTCCCTGAATCGATATGAAAAATATTTTAGGCCTTAAATTGATGGTTTTACCATTTTTCAAGCCTTGAATTACTATATTTAAAGTCATATAAACCAATAAAACTCCAAACTTTTGTTTTTTTTTATTTGGTACTTCATAGAAACATTTAAGATGAATAGTCGATCAACTTCTCTTGGGGTTTCAATCCTAAGCTAATTGAGAGTAAAAGGTAAAAAAAAAAAAAAAAGGACACATCTTCAACCTTCCCTAAGGTTTGAATTCAAAGTAGAATAGCCCTTTTAAGTAGCCTGATTTATGTAGTAATAAAAGAGAGAAATTTGGTGCAGATTAGGTGGAATTTATGTTTTCCTCTTTTTATAGTAGAAGCAAATCGGACTTTTTTTTTTGGTTGGGAAGCAAAATGGTCATCGTAGTGGCAAAATGAGCCCGGCCCGATGTGCCGGCTCGGTTGGCCCGCCTTTAAGGACAGGCTGGGCCTAAATAATAGTGGCCCGAAAAGAACCGGACCTATTTGGCCCGGCCCGATAGGGCCGACCCGGAACTTTTGGTCGGCCCAATTTTTTTTTTATATATCAAGTGTAGTTTTGTCTAATATGTCGAGTGTACATATTATCATTAAAAGAGTTTCATGTGATGTTTAAAGTTGTTTGTTGAGTTAATATTACTATTTTCTTGTTGTAATAGTTTTTTATATAGATTAATATAAGTTATTTATTGAAAATGGATAGTCAAATCATATCATAAACTAATATTAATGGTCATTATAATTCATATCTTGACAAAAAAAATAGGACTATAAGATTTGTTTAAAAATAAAATTATTTTATTGAATATAAATAATTTATTTGACAAAATTAATTTTTTTAAAAGACGGACCATTTTGGCCCGGTGCCCTGGTGGCCCGCCTATGGCCAGGCTGGGCCTTTAAAATAGAGGCCCGGTTGCAACCGGGCCAAGCCCGGCCCGCAAAATGAAGGTGGCCCGGCGGCCCAGTGTTGGCCCGGCCCGGTCCTTTTGCCACCCCCGCACAATATAGGATGTACAAATTTGAAAGATATTAGTTATTTTATTGAAAAATATTAATTATTTTTACTAAAAAGTATTAGTTATTTTATTAAAGGGTATTCGCTGAAGAGTGTTAATCGTTTCACTGAATAGTATTAGTAAAAAATATTAATTGTTCTAACTAAAAATTATTAGTTGAAAATCAGTGAAACTTTTTCAAACTATGCGTAGTTAATTAATGCTGCTTTTTTTCTCAACGTACATATTGACTCACATGAACATCCGAAAATGCCCAATTGGACATTAATGTCAATTTTTTTTTTCTTTTTCTTTATTATGCGTACAAGCCAGCAATAGCATATGGATACGGCTAATCAGCTCCACAAGTGGACCCCATCTAAATGGTTTTAAAATTTAAAAAATACAAATAGATGAGGTAACTAATTAAAGAAAAAGTGGCAAATATTTTAGCTTACGAATGTTTTTTAGATGTAAAATTGTACTAGACATAACCATTTACCTCCATCTCCACGTGACTTGATTTGGTTGACCCAAAATTACTTTACAAAAAAAGCATGTGTTTATGTACTTATCGGTAATCAAAACAAACGGATTTGATATAATGCCCACCGCGAATGTGATAATTACACGTAAGCAAATTTAAATAGGGGTCCCACTATTATTTTAATTGATTACTTAAATTTGCTTACGTGTCATTATCACATTCGCGGTGGACATATAAGTTATGCCCACCGGTGGACATTATATCAAATCCGTCAAAACATAATACTTAAATTAAGTTAGTGGAGAAATAGGTCAATTTTATGTACTTATCGGTAATCAAAACATAATACTCAAATTAAGTTAGTGGAGAAATAGGTCAATTTTATGTACTTATCGGTAATCAAAACATAATACTCAAATTAAGTTAGTGGAGAAATAGGTCAATTTTATGTACTTATCGGTAATCAAAACATAATACTCAAATTAAGTTAGCGGAGAAATAGGTCAACTTAAATGACAAGGTATAGAGTGAAATTAGTTCATACATGAATCACTTTGAAAAGTATGAACAAATTTATTAAAAGTTATTTTTCACTGAATGATATTAATTTTAGAAGGTACTACTCCCTCTGATTCAAAATAAGTGTCGTTTTAGAGGTTACAATTTGTTTCAAAATAAGTGTCGTTTTAACTATTTTTTCACGTGTTTTCCCGATTTACCCTGAATTCAAATTCAAAATATAAGAGATATTTTAGGGCTTATATTAAAATATAACAGATCTGTTAGATATTATCAAAATATAATAGATGTTTTAGAGATTTAGGTGGGGTATATATGTCAAAATTTATAATTCTTAATTTGTCCTAAAATTTCTAGAACGACACTTATTTTGAATCAGAGGGAGTATTAGAAATAAGGTATTGAAAAAAGTCAAAGATCCTGATTACACTAAATGTCTCAAGATATCATTAAATCACCAGGATAATTCAAGAAATATTATTGTCCTTATTTAGCATTTGATTATGTTCTTCACACCTTATATACATTTAGAAGATTTGACTGTACATACATTTCTTGTAGAATAAGTTGTAGGTGTGTATATATACACAAATTCTAATATGCAATATATGCAATCCGTGCAATATACCCGTACCCTACCCGTTAGTTCTCCATATATATATATATATTGAATTATGCCCTGTTAAAAAAAACCCTCGCGTCCACACCACTGACTCCTCCACACGAGCCCCCACTTGTTCGGCCGCCGCCTCCACACGAGACCAAGCCTATTCAGCCGCCGCCATTCGCCGCTCCTGATTCGGCGCTGGAGTCAGTTATGATTGAGAACTTTATTTCTTATTAATTTCAATCTGGTTTGGTTCAAAATCTCAAATTAATTTTTTCTAGATCAGTTCACTTGTGATAATATATTTCTTGCTTTCGATCGGATGCGTATGAAATTGGAATTGATGAGTTTTGTGAATTAAGTCAATTATCTTCATAAAGAAAGCATATCCAAAGCAAATAGAAAGAACACTTCTTTTCTTTTTCCTTTTCTGGTAACATTAGCACCAACAATTCATTCTCATTTTGGTGCTAGAAACACAGGATCTGTTTTCTGGATACTATCAGATCGTGGATGTTGCCTTAGGGCCAGGGGGCCGAATGGATTGACTATCAGAACATGGATGTTGTCTTAATTTCTTTGTTCATGCAGTAACACCTTCAATATCTATATCTTATTTTTAGGGGGACTTACTATAAGGTAAGTTTTATAAGACCTAATTACAGTTGGGTTGGTACACTTTTAAAACTTATAAGTAGATTAAATTTATTGTAGTATAATACCATTACTACCTTTTCTTTCTCCCCTTTTGTTTTTCTTTTTGTTTAATGTTCATGATTTGACATCTACTTTTTAGCTTTTGTAGATAGTTTTTAAAATTTTATCAGATTTGTATCCAATTTTTTTTTTTTCAAAATCAAACCTTTTTTACTGCATTTTTTTTGTAACTATTCATGCAAACACGATAATATCATGGTACAAAATTTATCGATAAAATATAAATTTATTAGATATAGTATAAGAGCATGAACCCTAGTGCAAAAGAAATAGAATAAAATTTAGTAATTATTCTCGGCATTGCATAGTACAAATGATAATATTATAGTACATAGTACAAATTATAATACCATAGTACAATGTTTATCTATACCATTAAACACATGACAAAGCAGCAGTTTTTGAAGTCACAACTTCCTTGCACTTCTTTTTCCTTCTTGAACTTCTAGTGACAAATCCGACCAGAGCATTACCAATCTAGTTCCATCCTCGATATTTTTTGACACCCCAATGGGATCTTGACCCCCTTCCTCCAAATATTTCATTAAACAATCTAAATTGTGATTTTTCCCCGGTTATAGAAATCATAAACCTAATTATACTAGAATTTGGGCAAAATTCAAATCGAAAAGCTCCAAAATTCAAATTTAATTCTGAGCAAAATCTCGATTTCTCAATTTCCAAATTATAGAAGAACGAACAAAATGCTAGAAGAAAAATTAAAAAGTGTATCGAGAAAGAAGCGAGATCGAGAGTAGAACGAACAAAATACTAGAAGAAAAATTGCAAATGGAAATAGACTCATTAATTCTGCTCATGAATGGAAAGAATGGAAATTCTGCTCATTAATATCAGCAAAGCTCAGGTCGTATGCAACCACTTTTTTTAATAGACTCCAAACAAAATATATTTGGAAAAAGAATTAAAAGAAAAAGACTCTGGTAGTGTGTGCCGCCACCTCCCTCTATTTTGCAACGCGCCGCCGTCTCCGGCGAGTTTGAAATTCAAATTTAGAGAGAGAATGGGGGGAGTAAGAGAGAGAGTGACCAAGAGAGATATGGAATGAGTGGATGAGTGGTCTAATTTATTGAAAAAGGGGATTGACTTTTCTTTTTTTAAATAATAATAAAATCTAAACAATTAAACATCTGAGATTGGGAAAGGGTAGTTTAGGGTTTTTAGTCTAAAAAAATATACCTACTTGTAAGTTTAAAAAGTCTAATAACTTGATGGTTATTATGAATAAAATACTTAACCTAGTTGTCATTTTCCCTTATTTTTATTCATGTAGTAATACAAAAAAATTGTGGGGAAAAAATATCACATAAAAAGAAGTAGTAAAATAAATTTTGTTAATGTAGTAACACATTTTGAGTCTATCGGTATCACACTTTAGTTAATGTAATAATACAAAAAAAATTGTGGAAAAAAAATTGCATAAGAAAAGAATAATTTTTTTTTTTAATTTTTGTTCATGTAGTAACACATTTTTGTTTATGTAGTAACAAAAAAAAAAGTGTTGAAAAAAAGAAAAGCTGCATAAGAAAAGACATTGACTTTGTTCATAACTAACACATTTTTTTTCAGGTAGTAACACATGCAAATTATGAAAAAAAACTAAATAAAAAATTGACATTTGTTTTTGTAGTAACATTTTTTTTTGTCTATGTGTAACACAAAGAAAATATTGAAAATAATTTTTTTTAATGTAGTAACATTTTTTGTTAATGTAATAATACATACAAAATTATGTGGAAAACAACAAAGTTGATTCTATTCATGTAGTAACACATTTTGTATCTATCAGTATTACACTTTTGTTCATGTAGTAACACAAAAAAATATAAAAATAAATTAAAACAACATATAACGAAGCATTGAAATTTACTTTTGATCATATAGTAATATATTTTATGTCTATCAGTATCATACTTTTATTCATGTAGTAACATAAAAAAAAAGACTTTTGTTAATATAGTAGCATATTTCGTGTTTATAAGTTTCACGATTTTATTCATATAGTAACACGAAAAAATTACAAAAAAAAAAAAAAAAACTAAATTGAGTTTTATGTATGTAGCAACACAATTTATGTCAAAGAGTATCACAATTTTTATTCATGTAGTAACACAAAAAATGCGGGAAAAAAGGAAAAAAAAAAAACAGCAACAAAATTGATTTTTGTTCATGTAGTAAAACATTGTTTAGCTATAAGTAATATATTTTGTTCATGTGATAACACATAAAAATGTGGAAAAAATATAAAAGAGTAAATTATGAAAATAAATAGGTTGCTGGTTCCAGGTTTTAAACTTGTGACCTTCTTTTGTTAATTTAATGGTAAATCAGCAAGCTATACCAATATCTTTTAAGTTCTTCACTTAAGAATATATTAGCGTTTTTTTTCCGGTGTATTTTAAGGATGACCCGTTTGACCAAAATGTTGACCTGTGAATTTTGAAATTTTCAATTTATACATGTATTGCACCGTACAAAATTACACACAAGATTTCCTCGTATATATATATACTTGTACAATGTAATAATTTCTCTTAAGTCAATTAATAAAAGTTTTACTTTCGTACATGGTATCACAGAGCTTCAACCTCCAACGAGCTGTCCATCTTTCTTCCCACTCCCTCTATCGTCAGTTCTCAGTCACCCCTAACTCAATTCCATGGCCCCCCAAACTTATCATATTGCTTGTCCTCAAGCAATGAAATAATAAGTCAGGTGAAATTGTTAAGAATGAATTATAGAACCAAATCATGCAAGTAATAGTGTTAAAGCTTCAAAGATCGACCACCCACACACAAACTCACCCCATTCATCATACTCATGCATAAACAATAAGAACCACCAAAATCAAACATGGATGTGTTCTCGACGATGTGTTTCACTCCCTCACAAGTGTTTAGCAATAATAAGGGACTCACTCAATCAATCAGTCACACATATCAGCAACCATAAGCTTGTAAGCACTCTCAACTTTGACCATACTCTAGGATCCATGCCGAATCAAAAATGACTTTCTCAAGATTGTAATGTAAGGCTCTTTGGACGGGTGGGGTAACTATATGGATAAGTGACTCAAGTGAATGGAGAACAGAAAATTAAACTTTAGTACTTCGAGACGAGGAACAGAATACTTCAATTATCTTCATGCAATACACATTTCAATTCCAACTACTCTCAACACTTTAATTTTTTTTCTAACTCTTTCCACTTTTCAACCACTTTATCTTTTTCTTTCTTTTCACACAATGTATGAGCTCATATTTTCTTTTGCTCATTCTCAAATTATTATTCTTTCCCACAACTCAAGATTTCATTACACCCTTTTCTCATATTCACTCAACCATATACAATTCACCTTCTCAACTCAACTCGTTCCCTTTTCATTCACCACTTTTCCTATTCTCCACTCAAATTAGGACAAAAAGAGTTTTAAGAATTTGGATAAGTTCAAATGTGCTAGCAAATAAATATGCTAAGGCTCAAACGGGCTAACAAGGGATAAATGTCACTGGTAGACTTATTTAGGCTAAATGACTCAACAAATCAAAGATGGCCTAAAATCACTTTCGGCATTTCAAACTAGTCACAATCAAGAAGCGAGAGTACCCACAAGTTCTAGCATCCTCTAAGGTGACGATCCACTCACAAACGAAGAGATCAATATAATGAATTTTAATCTCTAAAAGGCTCAAATCTCACGGCTTTCACATCCATGCTAGTCCTAGTGAATTCTCACTTTTTATCGCACAAATATTCAAAAGGAAAATTCGTAAGTATACGAGTTCCCTCTCAAATCAACTCTAACTCCTACACTCACACAACTTAGACTCTAATTCAACTCCACAAATCACTAACTCATACTCACACTCAAAGATAGCAATCAACAAGCATAAAAAATAGTAATAGCCCAATACAAGTATCAATTCACCAACATAACAACCCAAGGAGTATCTCAAAGCACAATATATAACCTAACTCAACTCAAAGAGAGGATGTGCGCCTGTGCAATGTAAATCAAACCTCTCAAGTGCGCCGGTGCATATGTATACCATAAAAATATAAATACTCCACCCCCCAAACTCCGACCTTGTGAAGCGGTCTAAGTTTGGGGTTGTGGGTTACCTCATACGCATAACTCCCTTTGCACTTGTCAATGTATCACATCCCCATCTCGAGCTGCTTTCCTCATCTCTTATTGGAAACTCGTGCATTCTCGAGACACGCCTACAAAAAATTCTCAAGAACAAGGTTAAAACTTACGACTTAAAATAAAAACTCTAATAACTAAAAATACTCAAAAGCATATAAAAGTGGGCTGCCTCCCACGCAGCGCTATTTTTAAGGTCCTCATGCTGAACCGAGCTCAAAGGAGCTTATGGGACATGATACTCAAATTTACCTCCCTTACTCTCATAAGAGAAGTTGTCTAAGTTTTTCGCTCGATTACCATCCTCATTCTTCACCTCGGGCGGTGTTTTCACTTTCTTTTTCGCTCTCCACGAAGGTACCCACTTCTTGGATTTTTTTTTTCTTAACATCAACTCCTCCTTCTCCCTCCAATTTGGCCACATCCACACTTTTAAATTCTTCATCCTTCAACTCCTTTAGTTTATCCCTATCAAAACAATGAAGATCATAATGCTCAATGGTTAAATCATTGAGTGAAAGATTAACATAATCACGTATATAAGAAAGGTTAGGGATATGAAGTGTGTCTTCAACATAAGGATCAATGACATCAATGGAATGACAACTCTCATCTTCCTTCGGGTGTTTCATGGCCTCATATAGGGAAATTTTCACCTCTTGATCATCTACATTTACCGTGATCTTCCCATTCGCCACATCTAACACCATTCCTGCCGTAGCTAAGAACGGTCTTCCCAAAATCAGAGGTACGTGCTCATCTTCCTCCATCTCCAGGACCACAAAATCAGCTAGAAACACGTGATCACCCACCTTAACAAGGACATCTTCAACCACACCTTGAAGTCGAGTAATAGACCAGTCGGCGAGTTGAAGCGTCATCATTGTCGGCTGAAGTTCTCCCCCTTCCAACTTCTTAGATAGCGACAGTGGCATCAGATTAATGCTCACTCCAAGATCGCACAAAGCTCCCTTCTTGACTCCATTCCCGATATCACATAAGATCGTGAAGCTACTAGGATCCTTCAATTTCGGGGGAAGTGCTTTGTGCACTAATGCACTCACCTCATGGTTCAGCTGCACAAGCTTTGGCTCATCAACTCTCCTCCTCTTAGCTATCAAGTCCTTCAGGAACTTGACATAATTAGGCATCTGTTCCAAAGCATCATAAAAAGGTATGTTAATATGAAACTTTTTAAAAACATCAAGAAACTTAGCAAATTTTCATCTAATTTCTTCTTCATGAACCGCTGCGGATATGGGACTGGAATCACAGATTTTGGTACTCCCCATTTATCTCGCCCGGTTTCCTTCACGTTTTGCTTCGCTTCTCTAGCCTTCTTCCACTTTGGGACCCATTCTTCATCTTTCTTCTCCTTCTTTTGTTGAGCTTCTTCCATCACAACCTCTTCACCCTCTTTCTTCTCTTCACTCTCATCCTCGATCTCTCTATGGACTTCCTCCACATCAGCAGGTAGTGGAGGTCCGTCATATGTGGTACCACTTCTTAACTGGATCGTCTTGTATTGCTCTTTCGGGTTCCCCTCCGGTATAGAAGGATATTTTTCGGGCTCTCTACCCAATAATTTCGCGATCTGGCTAATCTAATACTCCATGAAAGTGAACCGTCTATTATTCTCTTACTGGATTTTGTTTAACTCCATATCCCTCTTCTGGAGATCTTGATCTCGCTGATCATTCTTCTTACTCATCTCCTTCACATCATACTCCAAAGAGGATAACCTCTTACTATCTTCCTCCACCTTATGAAGAATGACACGTAACATCTCATCAGTGGTAGCACCTCCTTCTCCTCCGGGGAGTTTTGAGCCAGGGTCGACATTTGGAGGTACAGTTATCCCCGCTCTCGGATTATTGTAGGACAAGTTCTCATTCTTCCTCCATTGATTCTGATGGGGCTAATGGCCTCCTTGATACCCTTGATTATTCCTCCACTGATTCTGAAGAGGCTGTGGACCCGATGGTACAAACGGTTGACCATAAGTTTGTCGCCCCTGATAATTTCCACCTTGATAGCCATTCTGATTATAATTAGGCCCTCCCATATAGTTGGCCACCTCTTGCTGGCATCCTGGCTGGTCCATTTTCTCACTCACTGCAGTATTCTCTCCACTCGGATTCTGTCCAACCTCCAAGTTACTAATTTTCTTTATCATCGCATCAACAGCTCCCCCGTTTCCTCACTTTCTTCCATCTGATAGACTCTCTGAAATTCCTCATCTTCTTTCCATTGCCCCGCGTTCTTCACTATGTTTTCAACTATCTCCCTGCACTGAGCTGCACTACGGTTCAAGAACGCTCCACTAGCATAAGAATTGAGATGGTCTTGTGCTGCCTTGGAGGCTCCACAGTAGAAATAGGTCATGATGTCACCCTTGTTGTACCCGTGCTGCGGGCACTCAATGAGCATATTAGAGAAACTCTCCCAAGCCTGACTTAATTTCTCTACCGACTTCTGCTTGAAGGATGAGATCTCTTTCCTGGCTTTAATCGTTCTAGATGGAGGATAGTATCGCTCGAGGAACAGACACTCGAGCTCGGCCCATGTAGTTACACCCAAGGACAAAAATATCGGCGTCGATGAAAATATCGGTACTTTAAATTTATGGATATATCGATGGAAATATCGATATCGAATATCGGTAAAAAATAGAAAATTGACGGAAATTTCACTAAAATGATGGAAATTTAACATGAAATTTTAGATAATATTATTACTAACTTTAATATATTAATTTAGCTTAAAATTTCACCAAAATGAATTGCTTATGACAACATATCGATAAAAAACACATAAATAGTGTAAAACGATACAACAATTATTCATAATTAAACTTATAGATAACATGAAAATTATACTCATTACGTTTCATTATTAACGGTGTAAGCAAAAAAATTGAACCACTTTCCAAATGAACAAAATTAGCCAACACTTTAAGACTTATGATATTTTTATAACTAAAAAAATAATTAAAAAATTGTACTTTTATTTAAATTGAATGAAAAAAAAGTGATCAGCTAAGTACCACTCCACATTCTACTAACCCATATAAAATTCTATCTCTTCTATTTTATATTTTTGTCTATCTAATAAAAATAATTTTCTATCTCTTCTATTTTTAATTATACAACTTCCTTCCCCATTCATTCTTTCTTTACTAAATGACATGATTCTCAAATAAAATGAAACCCACATTAATCTCATCTCTTAATACGAACTATAATATATTTAAAGAAAATAATATATTCATATTGCAAAAAAAAATTATGAGTAGTCATATAACTAAAAAAATACAATAAGAGAGTAAATTACCTTGATGATGCTTTTTTTCTTGTCAAATGCAAATGAATAACAGTGGCTTACTAGCTAAATCCTCTCAAGACAATTTTTTTCCAAAGCTTATACATTTTGAAGAAATTTGCGTACAAGTGAAATAGAGGATGGGAAAGGAAGAGATGAGAGATGGTATGTATGTGAACTAAAATAATGAAACAATAATTTAAAAAATATAGTACAATAATTAAAAAAAAGAAAAGTTTATAATAAAGACAAAGTATAGACTGCAAAATAGGCTTAAAAGTGACATGCCTGAGTGATGTGCACAGACGCGAGGGAACTTGTTCATTTTAATGAGTTTTGAAAAATATTTAAAGCAATTTAAAAAAAAATCGATATTCCGATATTTTAATGATATCGCCGATATTTCGGCGATATTTCCTCGATATTTGGGAAAATTTGACCTGCAGCTTACCGAAACTGATATAGAAACCGATATTTCCCGATATGTACCGATATTTTATCGATATTTTTGAAAAAAACTCGTTCCAGCGAATATCCATGTCGAACCCACGAAAAATCCAAAATTTCGGCGATATTTCCCGATTTTTTCGTCCTTGGTTACACCTCCCCGTGGGAGCGTGTTATCATACCATTTCTTCCCGTTAGAGAAAACTAGAACAACCTGAGCTTCTTGGCATCCTCAGACATCCCATTGTGATTGAAAGTTGAAGTTATCATAAAAAAATTCCTCAAGTGAGTGTGAGGATTATCCTTTCCGACCTCCCCTTTGAATTGGTTCTGACTAGCATCTTCAGGATCCCTGGGGAGATAGAAAAGTTGTTGGCCTACACTGGTGGCATAACCAAGGATGAAAATATCCGGAAATTTCTCCGATATATCCTCGATATATCCATTTTTCGTGGTCACCGATATCGATATTGGGGGATAACGATATTTCCATAATATATGTAAAAAAATCGATAAATATCGATATGCAAGATCAATTTCGACTATATTTTTGTGCAAATTGAGCATAATATCGGTAAAATATCACAAAAAATCGATAAATATCGAAAAGTATCGAGAAATATCGAGAAAATATCCATAATTTTGATAAATATCACAAATGTAAAAATTGGTTAATTCTATTGTAAATTTTATGTATTAAATGTTTGTTATTAATTTTTTACGACTTTTTAAATTTACCGATATCGATATTCGATATCGATATATCCATCGATATTTCCACAAATTTAAGATCTCGATATATCCATCGATACCGATATTTTCAACCTTGGGCATAACTACACCATCATAGTACCGTTGAGGTTGAGCCTCAAATCTGACTCTAATTGCCATACCAGGAGGATCAGCGTTCTGAGGAACATGCTGAGGGTAAACAGGTGGTAGAGGTATGTGTGGTTGGTTATAAGTAGGTTGTGGGGGGGTAGAATGGTGGATACGGGTATGGTGAGTAATGGTATGGGTAAGGTGGGTTGTTGTGTTGGTAGATCGGGTTGTTAAGGGGTTATTTGGGTTTTGTGGATTTTGGTGGATGACTTGATTCTGGTTTTCAGCGGGATTGCTCTGGGTCTGTGGAGTTGGGTTTTGGCTGGTGCTCTCCCCATGAGGTGTTTGCTTTTGGTTATCGACTCCCTTAGCACCTTCAACCCGTCCCACATTCCATTCATGCTCTTCAGCTGCGAGATCCAAATCGCCGCTGAAATTCTGATTTAAATTCTTGTCACCTGCGGTAATCATCCTTCTCAGAAAAGCACAATTCCTCCTTGCAATAGTCTCAGGGTCTAGCTTTGTTCTATCTCCGCTCGTTTCTCCCTTTGAGCGTGTTTTTATATACCTGAGTACTCCACAAGAAAGATCAAACGCACCAGACTACAAATAATAAAACATAAAATAAAAGCACTCACTACTAACTACTAAACTATTTCCAAGTCCTACTTAATGAGCATACATCGCCTTCCTCGGCAACGGTGCCATTGACTTGAACGCAAAATACTAGCTATACTAGTAGTTACCCCACAAGAATATGAGATCATTGTAGTATGGGCGAGTATAGAGACCAAGTATATCGAACCTAAGGGAAGGTTTGTACACGAGTAAATCCCTAGAGATGTACATCTCACAGCTAATATGAATGTATGTTCTGGGTTTAAGAATTATATTATACTACTCTATATTCTACTTCTATGCTAATAATTAATTTAAACTGAATAAATAACTTGGTTTACTGCAAATAATAGATAATGATGCCTGACATAGGAATTCCTACGTATACTAACGGAGTTGGTACAATAACTAAAATAATCGTGATGTGCAAGTAATAATCCTAAGCATACTAAAACTAGGCAATCAACTTCCCTAATCTAGCACAAGATTGAAAGACTAAAAACTCAAGAATTAACCCTAATACTTCGTCATATCAACCTACTTCACTAATCCACTAAACAAGTTATATGGATTGTGCTTAATTAATGAGGCCCTAATTTAACTAAGGTGATGCGGTCGTCCTCCCTATATAAACCGGTATATTATAAACACCTTCTAAAATCCTCTCCTTAAGCCTATTCGTTATTAAAGAGTGATGCGGTCGTCTTCTCTCTAATAATTTTCGTACTTAATTCCAAGATAAGTCTAGAGTTTATTAGAAATATTCAATAATTAAGAGAATTAAAAATAAACATCATGAATTATCCTAATTACGTACCAACATCCTACTTCTACGAGTTCATCCTATCCTAAGCATGCAAGAGTTCTAGCCTAACATGGTGATTATACTAACGAAAGTAATTAAACTAACAATAAACATAAACATAGTGAATTTAACGAAAGAACTCAAGAACATAAACTAGGGTTAACAATGAATCAAAGTCTCAAAACGAATCTCAATAAATTACGAAAACTAGGTTAAATGGTATCAAGTGTTGAAGAAATAAAGAATTAAATAAAACTTTAATTTAAGAATTCGTAAGATCAAAAACCTCAATTACACGTTCAAAACTCTTGCTAAACTTTCCCAAGCTCTTCTCTATCAAAAACAATCTCTAAGTATGAAGTGGTATCCAAAAACGTGCTTGGGATGGGGTATATATAGGCATGAGACGTTTAAAAACATCTTGGGCCGAAATCGTACGCAAACCACTCGACCTGAGTGCTTACTCGAGCGCTAGGTGCTCGAGTGATTGCAACTCGAGCGCTCCAATCCTACAGAGCCTGCTCACCGCTTGACCTCCTTAACACGAGCGCTAGGCGCTCGACCCGCGTTCACTCGAGTGCTCGCTCGAGTGCTCGAGCACCTAGTGCTCGAGTAGGTCTTGCTCGAGTGCTAACTTGTCCAGAACCAAACTAGTGCTCGACCTCCTTATGCTCGAGCGCCTCGTGCTCGACTTGAATCCACTCGAGCGCCCGCTCGAGCGCTTGAGCACTTGGTGCTCGAGTCCTCTTACTTGAGCACCTCCAATTGACACTTTTGCTTGCTCGAACTAATACTTTTCGTATTTTTTCAATATCTTCTCATCCAGGTATCCGTTTGAGTTGATTCAAATTCCTACGAACTCTATTTTTCGCCCTCTATCTATCTATGAGCATCAACGAGGTAAATTCATTAGTCTATGAAAATAGTACTCAATTGACTCTAAATACTCATAGAATTCACTCAAAACTCAGGCAAATCAAACTATAAATCATAACAATTTCACGCCTAATCAGCTAGCGATCAAGAATCTGATAACCTCTAACTGTCTTCCCCCCTCCTAAGCGTTATCTCACCTCCTTATCCGTCTCAACTAATCCAACTATGTCTCGTGGGAGTTACAATTTATGTCCTTGTTCTTTAGACTGGATCTGTTAGGGTATCTTGATGGTACCACCCCGCTGCCATCCTCCACAATTACCACCGATGACGGTTCGATCTCAAATCCTGAATTTGTTCATTAGAAATGCCAGGATCAATTGATAATGCACGCGATACTCTCCTCCTTAACTTGGCCCGTTACTATATTGATTGGCTCGGACGCTACCTCCCACGAGGCCTGGTCGCGTCTCCACCGTAATTTCTCCAAACGTTCTCAGTCTCATATCATCCATTTTAAGATAAGTTATCCTCTATCACCTGTGGTTTGTTACCCGTATCTAAATTTCTCTTGCAAATCAAAACACATGCTGATGAGTTATCTACGCTCGAAGTTCCTCCCAGTGATGCAGATTTATTGATCTTCTGTACTTGAAGACTTGACTATACTTACAAAGAGCTTATTGTGGCACTTCGTACCCGTGATACCCCAGTTCCATTTATAGAACTTTACGATAAACTTATCGACCAAGAGTCATTCCCCCATAACTCCGAAAATAACATTCACAATCCCATAGCTCCTGCTACCCTATCTCCAACACCGTCCATAAACTATATGAGATCCCTCCAGTCTTGCTCCTCGGGCACCTCTCAGCACCGTGTACCAGTGCCATCCAATGCTCCTAGTCTGCTTCTGCCACCTTTGTCTCCACTGCCTCCAGTGCTCGCATCACGAGGGCCTTCTCACATACAACGTGTTTCGCATGGTGGTCGACCTGGTGCTCCTCACGATCAAGATCTGGTGACATGGCAGTACTGCTATCACACCGGACACACTACCGACAAGTGTTGGGACCTTTTTTCCCCATTTGCGACCATCTCGTTCATGCAACTAGGACAACTTCTATGTCCATGCCATCTCACTCCATTCAACAGCCGCCTTGGATACTTAACTCTGGTGTATCCAATCATGTGGTCTCTCGATTCTCTAACTTGCAATACCATCAACTCTATGATGGTCCTGATGATGTGGTATTAGGTGATGATTCCTCTCTTGGAATCTCACACACAAGTTCTACTTATATTTATCCCAATTTTCAATCTCTAATGTGCTTTGTGTACCTTCTATGAAATGTAATATCCTATCCGTCTCTCAATTTTGCTCACAAAATTCTGCTTCTATTGAGTTTTTTCATCTTATTTAATTGTTAAGAATCTCTGCACCCACCGCATTTTGCTTCAGGGACGGGCTAAGGACAATATTCATTTGTGGCCGTCCGCTAAAAAGTCCTCTCCTTCCCCTTAAATAAACTTTATCACCAGTGTATCTCCGTTACTGTGGCATAGTCGTCTTGGCCATCCGTCTTCTTGAACGATGAATCAACTACTCGCTTCGCTACTACTGTCGACCTCGTTTGCTCTTCCTCCAAATTTCAGTTATTCATCTTGTTTATGTAATAAAAGCTCGAAACTACCACTTGCTATTTCTAAGCTTTCGAGTCGTTTTCCTTTAGATATAGTATTTTATGATGTTTGGGGTCCTTATCCAATAACTTCCACTAAAGGTTTTTGTTATTCCGTTAAATTTGTTGATCATTTCTCTGGTTACATTTGTTTTTTCCCTTGCGCCTCAAATCTGATGTTGTGTCTATTTTCCTTATGTTCTTGCATCATGTTGAGAAACAACTAGGTCGGAGTCCAAAAACTCTCTACATTGATGGTGGAGCGAGTTTATAGCATTAAAATATTTTCTTGATCGAAATGACATTTCTAAAAAAATTACGCCACCTCAACACCCGAGCACAATGGCATTGTTGAACGCCGTCATAGACAGATTGTCAAAACTACTCGTACTCTTTTACATGCATCGTCTTTTCCTCACTCGTACTGGCCTTATGCATTTCATACATTTGTTTACTTAATTAATTATCTTTTGTCATCTGCACTCTCTAATGTTATTCCCTTTCAGACTCTCTTTGGTATTGCTCCATCATACACCTCCCTTCGCCAGTTAGATGTCTTCGCTTTCCTTGTGTAAGGTCTTACACTAGCTCTAAACTTGAGCCTCGATCCTCCCATTGTGCCTTCCTCAGATACAACCTAATTCATCACACTTACTACTGTCTTGACATCTCCCCATAAAAAATATTTGGCTCTCGCCATGTTCATTTTCTTGAAAATAATTTTCCGTTGCTAGCTCCATCCTCTCCAGGTGTCATAATAGCCCTACAACTGTCATCGTCCCCTTTCCGCACTTTATCTACACCTTCTTCGTTTGTGCGACCCTCTACTTCTTTATCAGGCCTCTCATACCCCACTGCCACTCTCACTTTTCCCAGTAGCCACAGAGTCGCCCAGCCTTTACCTAAAGGCTCTTCTGTCACCTTACCTTTGTTCGATTATTCCTCTTTACCTCCCTCCACTACACAAGTTGACTCCCCTCTACACTCTCTTCCTCCTCCACGTGTTCACAATGATTACCCTATGATCACTCGTTTTCATCTGAAAATTCTTAACACTCTTGCCACTCGTCATCCTACACTACCAGACCACCTTCTATTGAGCCTACTTGTGTTTCTCAAGCCATCAAACATCCTGAATGGCGTGCTGCTATGGACTCTGAACTTAATGCCCTTATAAAAAATCATACGTGGGATCTAGTCTCTCCACCTCTTGATGCTAATACCATTGGTTGTAAATGGGTCTTCCGTGTCAAACGTAATCCCGATGGTTCAATTGCTTGGTACAAAGCTCGCCTTGTCGCAAAAGGTTTTCACCAATGTCTTGACATTGACTTTCATGACACATTTAGCCCTGTTGTCAAGCCTACTATAATCTGTATTTTCCTAACTCTAGCTCTCTCAAACTTTTGGCCCATCCAACAATTGTATGTGAACAATGCTTTTTTGCATGGCACCTTACCCAACTCTAACAGGGTCTTCATATCTCTGTTGGGGAAATCGTTTTACCGGATCTATTCGGGATGAAGTCTAAATACGAATTTAAATATAATTATTACTAGCATGAATTAATCATAATTAATTCAAATAATAATTTACCAATAACACGTAGATTCATCCATATGAATTAAATACACATAAAATCCTATAGCGGAATATCTAGGAGTTTATGCGATTACATACCTCTTGCAGGGACGACCTTTGAGTAGAACGGGATAAGCTAATTGATCCTATCAACCGAAAGACCTTCTCAAGTATTCCCCTTTAGCCTTGCTCGTACACCGGTGGGATGTGCTTATCGAACAATTTTAATAAAACAAGGAATAAAGAAAATTTTATTGTAGCTAATTTTTCTAACTTATGGACCTGTAAACTGGGGATGAAAGTATCACCCCCTATTTGTAATAGAGAATTTCGAAAAAGAATTGTGGAAAAAGGAAGAGAAAATCTCTTTCTCGATCTCCAAGAAATCTTGAATATATACTATATATTCTTTTCTCCATAATTAAATATTTCACAAAAATCTCACTTCTTTATTTTATGGTAATTTTCAAAAATTAGAGATAAGAATCAATATTTGGATCTTCTTGAATTTTTTGGATAATCTTGTATTCCAAGAATACATATCTTCCATAATATCTTTTCAAGAAAATCAACAAAATCTTTTCTCTCTCCTAATTATCAAAAATTCAAAAATATCTATACAAGAAACCAAGTAGGAGATTTCTTGAATTAATGAGATAATCTTGTATTCCAAGGATACTTATATTCATACCATAAAAAATTCAAAGAAAATATTTCTCCCCTATATCTTGTATTTTTCAAAAATTGCATTAAAAATAGGCAACATTTTTTATTTTATTTAAATCACTTTATTATTATTGGACTACTTGAGGGGCCTTTAGGAGAATTAATATTGAACCTCCAATAGGCTTTTGAATTTTCAATATTGAGCCACAATATAATTTAACCCATTAATATTAGTTAATATTACTATTAAATTAATACTGCACTATCAATCTTAATTCCATATTATTATTTTTCGTGTTTAAGATTATTTAGTCCATTAATTAATTGAGCTTCTAAATAGCTCTAAATTAATTAATATCCTGTGTCTTGGAGTAAAGACAACTCAACTTTATTATCCATACCGGAAAACTAATTTTCCATTGCAATATTTGGTATGATAAAACTTCTGAGTCCACCAAGGGGACAAATCACAGAAGACGTACTTGCACACGTTTCTCTGTATTAAATCTTAGCAACTGTCGTATGATTAATATTATTGCCCAAAACACAAGGTATCAAAGTCACAATGATTATCACCCAGCATGAATCAAAACAATAAGTATTATCCACAGACAGTCCTGTTTAAGTGACATAGATTAAGAAATCAACAACCACCGAGGTCTAATTCTTCTTCATTCAGCACAGAAGAATTTATCCTCTCTATAGGTCCTCTTCAGTACATACAAAATGTGCTAGTGCAATATCTTGGTCAAGACAGACCAATCTGAAAACTACACCTCAATCTTTCACGGTGGATTGTTCAATTCCACCTAGGTCTAAAGTTGTACATTCATATACAAGGAACTGTTAATATGATCTTCTGTGATCTGGTATCACCCCGTTTAACTACAATGTAATGCGTACACTATATTGAACGATTCGCAATAAATATGTATAGCATTCATTCATATTTAAAGCAACAATGATAAAAGATTTATTCTCATAAATAAGTGTTTAATACATAGGTTATACAAAGTAAAAACATACCTTCACGTATAACCCCAACAGTCTCAACCTCCAGGTTTTCCTGATTCTAGCTTTTCCACTGTTGTTTGTCGCTTAAACAAGGCTATATATGGTCTTAAACAAGCTCCTCGGACCTGGTACATTGAACTAAAATCCTTTCTTCTATATTACGGGTTTACTATGGCGCACTTTGATACTTCCCACTTCCTCTTCAAACAAGGATCGATCTCTCTCTTCTTCCTAGTTTACGTTGATAACTTACTCATCACAGGTAATAATCATAATGCCATCTCTGCTTTCATTTATGCCATTTCCTCTTGCTTTTCAGTTAAAAATCTCGGTGCCCTTTGTTATTTCCTTGGTGTTGAGGTTATTTGATCATCCGCCTTTATTTTTCTGAGATAACACAAATACATCCATGAACTTCTTGAGTGCACAAACATGCTTGGTGCCAAGGAGGTCTCTTCTCCTCTATCAACCTCTGCAGCCATCTGTATTCATGATGGTTTGTCGCATACAGATGCTCACTAGTATCCTCAAATTATTGGGGCTCTTCAATATCTCTCACTCACTCGGCCTGATATTTCCTATGCTGTTGGGAAATTATCTCAATTCATGCACTGCCCGTCTAAAACCCACTTCTCTATAGTTAAACGTGTCCGTCAATATCTTAAACATACTATTTTCTATGGTCTTCTTCTTCGTGGGGGCATCCCACTCACACTTATTGCCTTTTCTGACTCTGATTGGGCGGGTAATCAGGATGATCGTTCCTCTACTTCTGCTTATATTATTTATCTTGGTCGTTGTCCCATCTACTGGTCTTCGAAAAAGTAACGAGCAATTGCTAGGTTGTCCACTGAAGCTGAATATTGAGCACTTGCCACATGTTCAATGGAGATACTCTGGCATAACAACTTCTGAGTTTCATCTCAGTCTTCCTTCTCCACCCACTATTTTCTGTAATAACCTTGTTGCCACATATCTATGTGTCAATCATGTCTTTCACTCAGAATGAAACATATTGCCATTGACTATTACTTTGTTCGTAATCATGTCACCACTGTTTCATTCACAATCACTTATGTTTCCACCCATGATCGAATATACTCACTAAACCACTTTCTACCACTAAGTTTTCCATGTGTCGGTCCAACATTGGAGTCTCGGATGGATCCTCCATCTTGCGGGGGCCTATTAGAGATATGGTATTGGAAAAACTCAAAGATCTTGATCACACCGAATCGTCTCAAGATATCATTAAATCACCAGGATAATTCAAGAAATATTATTGTCCTTATTTAGCATATTTGATTATATTCTCCACACCTTGTATACATTTAGAAGATTTGATTGTACATATATTTCTTGTAGAATAAACTGTAGGCGTGTATATACATACTTGTACAATGTAAATAATTTCTCTTAAGTCAATGAATAGAAGTTTTATTTTCGTACAAGTTCAAGTTATTTTCACTAAGGAGTATGAGTTAAAGAGTATGAAGGACATGAGTTATTTCATTAAAGGATATTAATTTTTTTTACCAAATAATACTATTAATTTTTCAACTAAAAAGTACTACAAAGTAGTTTACGTATGAACAAGTGTCACAATATACATACTCAAATTAGATATTAATTTAAATTGACCTCACAACTCATACATTTCACATGATAATTTATCTAATGAAAAATATATATTGCTACCATTATATGGAAATGGTTTGAGTCACATGGAATTAAAAAGTTTTGGCAGTTTATAAACTTAAAAATATGACATTTGTTTTGTCCTGTCAATAAGCTATAATATTCATATATAATATTCCCTCCATCCGAAGTAAAAACCTTATGTTTTGTTATTTAAGACGTCTCCATCAGTTCTTAAAGTTTTCTTTTTTCAGCATTAAATTAACATAAAAAACATATATCTAATCTACTTTTCACATTTTCACCTTTTTATCACATTTCAATAACTAACTCAATATTAAACATTATTTTTCTTAAAAAAGTATAAAAAAATAATATGTGAAAAATATATATGTGATAGTGGTAATGAAGATGAGAAGAAGAGTAGAACAATAATATGTGAAAAATATACATGTGATAGTGGCGATGAAAATGAGAAGAGTGGAACAGAGAAAGAGAATCATAACAGAGAATGAAATATAAAATTGAAATTTATAAAGTCTAAAAATTAAAATGTAAGGTTCACATTAAAAGCCTAAGATGGATGGTGGAGATTAATTCTTAATAATTAAGATTAAGATTACAAAAGGTATACCAATAAATATATGACAAAATATAGAGTGAAAATGGTTCATACATGAATTATTGAAGGATATCGGTTGTTATTACTAAAGTGCATTAGTTATTTTCACTGAAAGATATTAATTATTTTTACTGAAAAGTATTTGTTGTTTAATGAAAACAAACTAATACTCTAAAGTATAAATAACTCATACCCTTCAATAAAAATAACTAATACTCTTTAATGAAAACACCTAATACCGTTTAACGATTCATATATGAATCAACTTTACTCTATACATACTCTAAATATATTTGCAAATATTTGACTGAATAAATCAGTTCTTGATTTATTTATTACTATTAAAATTAATGGTTTATATCATTTTGTATAAAATTTATGGTTAAAATTATTAAAATAAAGTAACTTTTAATGAGAATGCCGAAATCTTCTAATGAAGTCATTTTATGGTAGCTTCACAAAGTTTTGACAGATGAAGATTTACATTTTATTTATAACTTTAAAATTCTGTTGCTGCAGATTTTTATAATTCCTTCAACTTAGTTGCATAAGCAAACAACTAAAAAGGTCATGCATACTTAGAAGTTGAGGCTCCACTTGGTAGCCTTTATGGAATTAGTATGTATAATAATATGTATATTAAATTAGTATGAAAATGTATTATTGTGATGATTGGTAGGATGTAAAAAAAATGTACTCCCTCCGTCCCAAATCAGTTTTCACAGTGCACTATTCATCCCTTGCGAAGACCTCTAAATTACATCTCATTGCACTAATAATTACGCACAAAAATATGTTTGCTTTGTTTCACCCACTTATATTGAACAATATTCCATCATCAAAAAATTATTTTATTCATTTAAACGCTACAAATCAACTTTCGTAATAAAGTCTCAAAAAGTCAACTGTGAAAACAGATCTGGGATGGGGGTAGTATTATTTTAGCAAATTGATTGATAGAGTGTATAAATTATAAGATAAAACAAGATAAAAGCTACAAATACAATTTTACCCCTTCCGTTTTTTTATAACCAAACCCTTTTCGCCCACCTTCATACCACCATTGATACAACAACCAAGCAAACATCCACCACCAATCACAATTCATTCCACCATTAATGCAACAACAAAGTAAACAACCATCATCAATTATCAACAACCATTCGAAAAAATACAAAATATGTCCAGGAATTTCAAATTGATATGAACTGAGAAAAAACCAAAACCAAAATTAGTAGATTGATTCATTAGTAGGTATTCTCAGAAAACTATAAATTGCAATTGCAGTTAAAATCAATTGAGCAAAATCCAATAAATTCCTATTAAAAACTAAAACCAAAATCAATTGAGCAACGACCGGAAGAGAGCAGCGACGGTGGCGCATAACGGGAAAAGAGCGAAAGAGCAGCGGCGGTGGTGAGAGAGGCGGTGGCGGTGACAGAGGCGGTGAGAGACGCGGGCGGTGGTGAGAAACGCGGCGGCAACTGTGGTGAGAGACGCGGCGGCGACATCCGCGGTGGTGAGAGGCGCCGATAGTGAGAGAGGAGGAGGAGGCGGCAGTGAAGGAGATGGAGGGTTGTGTCTCGTTTTTGAAGAAGAATGAAAGAAGAGAGGAGATAGGAAGGGAAGAGGACAAAATTGTTTCCTTTTGGGCCATAATAAAATAGTAATGGGTGTTGGCCGATACAATTTTATATGGATTTGGGCATATAACAGCCCAATTATTACCGGACCGTTATATTACATTCGGGCTCATACTAAATTTGTATGGTCTACCAAGCAATTTATTGGAAGTATAAAAAATAGTATTATGGGCTTATGCAGCAAACAACTAAAAAGGTCATGCATACTTAGAAGTTGAATGTTATAATTTTTCTTATTTTATAGAGTAATTATAGTGTGCATTTATGTATTTGGATTTTAAAAGTTAAATTGCAAAAAATATGAAAAATATATATTTTAGCATGAATTGTAGTTTTGAATCAACAATACTCCAAACAATGATAAACAATACTCCAAACAAGTAATCAACAATAATTCAAAAAATAATCGGTAATATCACGAGTAATAATCAACAATACCCTAGATAATAATCAACAATATCCTAAAAAATAATTAACAATACCTCAATATTTTTTTAATTATATTTTTCCTAATTGAAAAAGCCAAAGTAGGATTTAGAATTAAACTTAATAATCCAAGTGCATAGTATGCATTTGAGTTCATACTAGAATGTGTGTATTTTATATAGTAATTTGTTTTATATTTATTTATCAAATTCTCATATGCACCTGGTGTACGGTGCATTTACTCAACAGTTGAGATTGTTTATACTGAAAAATGTGAATTGATTACATTGAAAACTTTCCATATAAATCATTATTTCATCATCATATTCAGTTCATATATACATTCAACTTGGGTGAATATGATCAAAACGATTTCTTTTTCCGCAATAACTTTTTAAATATTTGTAAAGAAAAAAAAATGTAACAATAAAAGTTCAAAAACTATTTAACTCTACATATAAAATAATATAGATATAGATGTATCAAAAAAAATGTTCAGAGGCTATCTGATTCTCAAGTAAAAGTTCAGGGGCTATTTGACTTTTTCCTTTATTGATTTAGTTTACAAGTAATTTTGATATTGTTTTCGGTCATATTTTTTTGATATTGTTTTAATTATTACTTTTAGAAGAAAAAAAATGTAACGTTACCTCCATTTCGTGATAGGGTCTTTGCAAACTTGATGCTGAACCGGGAAAGTAGGTTTGGACTTTGGATCAAAACCTGGTTTGAGAAAAAAATTGTAATTATGAACACAAATCAACTGTTTTATTTTTATTATTGGATTAGAACCAACAAGATATTAAAAGCCAAACCTAATCCAAATCTTTGGTTGGATGTGGGGTAGTTAGGTTTGGTTTTTTTTTTTTTTTTTTTCTAACCTATACCAATTATTTGTTCAATATTTATTCTCCAAACTTTGACCTTTTGCTCCTCCGCTCTTGTACCCAGATTATTAATATACATAAGGTTCCTTTGCTTAACGACTATGTTACAGCATAGCTCACCAATCTATACTCATCGCTTCATTAAATTAATGGGTGTTTTCCTGTGAATATGTTCACAAGTATAAAATGGATATTATTACATGCATTCGGATAATATTACCTAGCACTGAAATTTTTCCAAACCAATAATAAAGATCCCTTCTATCTCTACTTTTCGCTATTTAATTTTAAGCTAAAGTGTTTAATAATGGAGATTTTAATGCAAATACCCAACTCTCGCTGTTATAGAAGCATAATTTATGCATTTAATTAATTACAACCCTTACTAATGCACTTACTCATGATCACACAACTCTCATATATAATAAGCATAATTACATGTATAGACGTAGTAGCGATTAATAATAAAATAATAAAAACTCATCAGTAGAATCATCAACAATTAAAAAATAAACTAAAAATAATTAATCAAAGCATCATTAGATCAAATTCACAATCATCTCAATACCTAAGACCACTAAGAGTACTAGCCCATTAATTTACAACCTTAAATCGTGCAAAGTTAAGAAAAATAAACAAATGGTCTATTGATTGAAAGACAAAAATAAAGGATCAATTAAATTTGAAGATGATCTTATAGTTGAATCTTCTTTCCATTTTTTTTAAGCTCAAAGTACTCCTTCCTCTTTCTCACCCATCCATTGGGTGGAAGTGTATTTGGGGACTCCCAAACCCTATGTTTCTCTGTAGGCAAAATATTATATGAAAATAGTTTATGATAAGCTTATCATAAAATCATATTAAAGTATCGATAATCTCACCTGTAGCATCATTAATCTGGACCATTAATATTATATTGTAATTGTTATAAATTTTCTTGAACCTAAATTTATAATACTCCTAATGAAATTATTAATACTTCTAATCAAATATTAAATACTTTAAAATAATTTTATAATAAACTTATTATAAACCATTTTCATATAAAACTTACTCTTCCCTCTAAAAATCACTAAAGACTAAAGGTGAAGTATGCGTCTGTTACTCCAATCTGAGAGAATCTCGCGGTCTCGCCCCTATTTTTGTTTAGGACAAAATGATTTAATTGGGCTTGGACAATTGAATTCATGGGCTTATGGAATAAAAAATGGCCCAAGTTGCTTCTTTTCTTCACTGCTAATTCTGACAGCCAAGGTTATTCCTATGTTTTATAAATACACTCCACCTAAAAAATGTTCAAAACTTTTTTTTGAAACATATAACCATTTTTGGGGAAATTTTTTTCCAAAAAAGCATATATTTAGTGTGATATTTTTGCATTTTTGCAAAAAAATTCCAGAAATTATAACATTTTTCGAATATTTTTTTAGTGAGAAGAGGGGAGAAAATTAGGGGAAGTACGAAAATGATAGTTTAATTTTAGGAATGTGTGTACTTAGCTTGTGGGTGTATTACTTACAAAAGTAGATACATTTAACTTGGGCCATAAATGAAAGCGCCAGCTCCAATCAATCAAGAATGGCCCCCACTTTATACATTAGGCCCAGGTTATATGCATTCAAATCTGTTGGTAGTACACACACTGGATAAGTACACTCACTATAAAATTAGTACACCTACATAAAATATCAGCTATTAAGTATTAACCCTATCATAGAAATCCTAATTTTCTCTCTACTGCGCGCACCCACTTTCTCTCCTTCCCCAATCCTCCAGTTTCTCTTGTGCGCAACCCTCCCCTCCCCACCCACTTTTTCCATCTAGCACCCCCACCCCAAAATCCGTCCCCCTCCCCCTCCCCCCTTCCTCCTTTAGTTAACAGCCCCAGCCGGCACCCCTTGTTAACAGCCCTCCCCTCCCCACTCCTCAACCCATGGTCACCATTTTTTTTTTCGTCAAACCTCTCGCCGCCCACCACCATTGTTGGATTTGTACAGGTCTGTTTGTTTTTTCTTTTTTCCCTTTTTCTCCTTGCCTTTGATTGATTTTATGAAAATTGAGAAAAAAATTCGAAACTTTATCTGATTTTAAAAAATATCTGTTGAAATTATTGTTCATTTTTTAGGGAATTATATTATTTTTTTTTCCGAAATATTTACATAATTTCGGGAAAAGTTTCCGAAAAAAAACTATTTTTTGGGATTGGTTTTTCGGAAAAAAATGTACAATGAGTTTTTGGCTTTTTTTTGAGCGGCAACAATCTCGCCGCTATTAAGTGGCGGCAGCGGTTTCGCCGCGATGGTGCGGGGTATCAAGTTGGCTGCAAACAAAAGGGGTGGGTGCATGATTGTTAACCGGGAGATTGATAAGGATATATGTGTCATTTTAAAATAATTAATTTCTTGAATGTGTGTACTACAAACAAGAGCTGGGCCGGCCCATATAATATGATTTATAATTTGGGCCTCCGGTGATCCAAATATAGAGTAGTAAGTAGTTAACCGGGATGGTGGAGAAAAAGCAACAAGAAATGGCGTTGATTCAATGCCTCATCACTCTAAACCCACCCCCTCTTATTCCCAACCAGACAAAATCATCCGCACATCCAATTTCGAAATTCAAATTCTTTACCCAGAGTTCCCTCAAACGCCCTTCGGCGGAAGCGTGATCCGTCGTGGCGCGGCGGCTTCAGCCTAGCGATTATCCCGCGCCGGCGTTGCCCTTAGCAAAGGCTTCTCCGTTCGCCCTTTAACGGTACTACAATATTCACACGATTCTTCACTTGTAAAACTTTTATGCATATATGAGAGGTTATGAGGTTCTTGAATTAAGAGCTCAGACTTCTGGATATTGCTGAAAACGGTAACAGGTTCTCTTCTTTCTTCTTAGTTTGGTGGGGCTGTATTGTAAACACACATTAGCTTTGCATTGAATTTTTATATCAACTTATTTTGTTAGGAAGCTGATGAGTTTATAATAGGGCTTCCAAATAATAGTGAAGGGAATGAGACACAGCAATCCAATAAAGTTGGCAGTGTGGCTGGAAGGCTTGCACTTCGAGGTAGCTGTTTCAATTTCACACAATAATAAAGAGCTTATGTTTTGAGCTAGCTTGATTATAAAAGAAAAGGTAAATAGGCTACGTTCAACTTGAGTTATATATATATATATATATATATATATACTACTATTTTGTTGAAATGATGAGTTCCTACTAATTGATGGCAAGGTGATTTATTAAATAGGAATTTTCGTTTTAATATTTGAAACCCTGTATCCAGAGGAATGTAATATTGATAATATCTGCCTCTGCCTCAGGGGTTGGAGGGTATACCTACAGGATGAGCATGGAACATCTGCTGAGGCTCTGGACCATATGATTGCCATGTAATACTCTCTCTCTCTCTCTCTCTCTCTCTCTCTCTATACACACACACACACCTGTCAATCAACTTCTTGCTCAAAATATTTGAGGGGTCTCACTAAATCTGCTCGTGAAGGGAAAATCGACGCATATGCTGCTGTGGTGAGCAATCAACTAAGTATTATTATACTCCAACAATGAAAAAATCAATCACGGTTATTTAAATAGATCGACACATAACATGATGCTAAATCCATTTGCAGAAGGTGCTGGAAAGATATTTTGCATATCCCCAAACAATTGGAACTGCAAAACAAGCTTTTGAGAGGGCCACCCAAGGATGTGGACTTTTACCCAGAATGGCAAAACTGGCTCCAAGCAAATGCAAAACCCTTGTTGGGACATTTTTGCATCATTTTCAACAATATATTCTCCTTCTTCAGGGTATATGTATGTAGTTCGAGCTTCTAGTATGTAATCTTGAGGCATATCAACTAGCAACTGTATGATATGTGAAATACGCACTGAATTCTGCCAATATAAGGGGGGTTGAATTGCAAAAGTAACAACTGTTTCCTCAACTGTGATTGCAAATTCATCACCACCATCTACATGAAGGTTGTTTCAGTGGTATAAAGCCTACAAGAGAATGATTTTGAATGTAACAACACAAGGTTGTTTCAGTGGGAAGGAAGCGTTAGCAATCCATTCCATTGGTGATCAGCAGATGTATCAATCATCCTACATGCACATTCTCAACCCAGAGAAGCTGCAAAGTAGAGTTGTGCACTGCTAGTTGTATGGAAGCAAGAATATTATTCAGAAATTCAAGGTCTTCTAAAAGTAGCTTGGAAAGGTTTAAGTGGTCTGGCAAATATCAGGACCCTACGAAATGACCAATGCTGGGAATTAGCACTTTACAGGTTAGCTTGAGATCTGTATCATCTTCCTTGTGGTGACATGTGAGTTCACTCTCCAGCAATATCATTGCATGAGCATCAAGCAATAATATAGTATAAGATAAAAGAAAGAGACTAAAAGCCAAAAGAAAGCAGGAGACAAAATTGCCACAGCTAAAACAACAGAGACAAAAAGGCGTGATAATGGATGTTTCCATCTAGAAATGAGCTGTAGCCAAAAGAATATGAATTCTTATCACCACCTCTGCATTATCGTTATAAAGAAGGCAGTTTCTTCCAATCTGGACAAAGTTGTCACGGTGGTATTTAGTGTAGGTCAAATCTTGGAAGTTGTAAGAGTGAAATCGTCATACTCATAAATATTGTGGACAAACTTGTCAGCAAAACGTGTAGAACAATGGTCAAGAAAAGAATAATGGAAATGCATTGATGCTCAAGTTAAGAATGCACTGATGTACGCGGAAACAATTTTTCCCAACATTATTTGTCAAATATAGAGGATCGTCAATGCAAAGGGGATCAATACTGCAAGAAAATGTACTTGGTCGATGAAAACTAAAGAGCAACTGTGAAATACATAAAACATAAAGCAATAAGATCCTCTTTACTTGCATCCACGTTCCTTGTTTATATACACTCCACTTCCTTGTACTGAAATACACATTTGTCTTGGTTCAAAAACATTCCTGAAGCAGGTTAGACATTTCCAGATCATACATAAGCAACAGATGATGAAGATATTGTCAATCGTTCTTCATATATATATATATATATGTGTGTGTAGAAAATGAAATCATGCCATAATAAACTAAAAGCTTTCTAAGAAGATTTTACTTACCCAAAGAAATATAAGAAATCCATTAAGAGGCTTCACATTGATTCAAACTCAGAAGCATATAAGCTATAACCTATTATGTGGCACGTATATGCATCATAAGCATGGGTTTGTAGACAATTGTTCAGTGATTGCAAATTTCAAGAGTAGTGCAATTTTAGGTAGCCTTCTGCGCATCTCTATGGTTTACAAACAGAGAAGGATTGAAAAGAATCAAAGTTGCATTCATTTTCCTGACCAATAGAAAAGGATAAAAAACAAAGTATGCAGCCTTGCTTCTAGTGTAGAAAGCGTAGACTCCAGTTCTCAAGTCTAATGAAGAGTATGAAATGATGCTTCAAGGATATAGGGACTCCTAATCAATACTTGTTTGTTTGGTTATTCTATCCACATGAGACGTGCCTAAAGCCAATGAGACTGTCCTCACCTATGAGTCGAGGAAGCAAACATATAGGAACTCTTACCTAGGGTTCCGCTTCGGTAATGTGGCTTAATCCCTTTTTAAATTTCAGCATTTAGAACCACTTGTCACGAAATAGGTTTGAGAATTATTTGCAGTAAAAATTAGGATTTATGTGAAAAATCCTTGTTTGCCTGTTATTACTTAATTTGCGGCTAATATGGTTCACTAAAATTTATGATGAAGAATTTGATGACTTATTTGTTATATTAGTGTCATCACTTATATATATATACTCAATTTGTATGTAGACATCTTCGTTATTGAATATCTCCATGATAAAGAAATTTCATGAATGATATTTATGAGTACAAATCAATGGATAATTTTTTTTTTACAAAACATAAAAAAAATATGCGACTCAATAAATTAATATTGCTACGCTTGCGAAATTAACTTCCACTTGTTTACAAAATATCGAACTCAAAAGAAAGTGAGTATCATCATTTAAATTTCAAATATAGGAAATTACTTTCTTGTGGAAGGATCATATTTTCAAAATCAGACCATCCAATGATCAAAAGACAAAGAACCGTCTAACAAGATCAAAGTTAATGCCCTATTTTTAAGCAACATATCAGACCTCATTTAAAGTTAAAGATATCTTTTATTTATAACACCCATAGGACTGTTGTATATTCTGAAACGATATTTTAGAAATATCTTTAATTTCAGAACTCGATTCTATGGAATGAAATCCACTTACTTAACTAAATGAGGGTCACGAATTTCCATAAGAATATGTTGTGCTTTAAAGCACACTTTACTTTCTGTGAAAAGAAAATCACAGAAGATGATACAATATAAAGAAAAACATTCTCCACTATCCCCACTAATGTTTGGCTCCCTGATTAGGCGTGAAATTGTTATATTTTGGAGCCCGATTTGCCCTTGTTTTGAGTGTTTTTGATGAGTGTTTGGAGTCAATTGAGTATCATTTCTATAAACTAATGAATTTATCTCTTTGGTTTTCATAGATGGATAAAGGGCGAAAAGAGGAGTTCGTAGGACTTTGAATCGGCCATAACGGACTCCCGATTGTGGAGATATGAAGATTTTAAGAACAAGTGTACATCAGCCGAAAACTGCTCGAGCACCATAGCTCGAATGCCACCATAGCTCGAGCGCTAGCGCTCGACCTGCACCATAGCTCGAGCGTTTTTGCGTGTTTTTAGCCCAAAATCATCCAAATTCGTCCCAAAGACTATATATACCCCTTTCAAACATATCAACACATAACAAGACATATCTACACATATTTACACTCGTTTTTCGAAGGAGAAAACTTGAGAAGGAGATTGGAAGAGTTTTACAAGTTGTAATTGAGGATTTAGCTTACGAATTCATAGTTTAATTATTTCTTTCGACTTCTTAGATTAATTCTTTCTTTCTTTGTTCTTGGAGATTAAAAACCCTAGCTTTTCAGATTATAAAAGATTATTTTTTAGACTTTAATTTATTCTTTGTTTATGCTCTTTGATTTAATTATTGATTCAAGCATGTTTATGTTTCTTATTATCGTTATTGCTTTTGTTCTTTCAATTACCATGTTAGGCTAGAACCCTTGTATGCTTAGGATAGGATGAACTCGTAGAAGTAGGACGTTGGTACGTAATTTGGATTACTTGTGATGTTTAGTTTTGATTCTCTTAATTAACGAACGCTTAAAATAAATTCTAGATTTATCTTTGAATTAAGTACGAAAATTGTTAGAGAGAGGACGATCTTATCACTCTTTAATAACGAATAGGCTTAACTAAAGGATTTAGAAGGGATTTATTCATCTACCGGTTTATCTAGGGAGGACGACCACATCACCTTAGTTAAATTAGGGTCTCATTAATTAAGCACAATCTATTAACTTGTTTAGTGGATTAGTGAAGTCGATTGATAGGATAAAGTATTAGGGTTTAATTCTTGAGCTTTTCATCTTACAATCTTTTACTTAGGTTATTTCTTGCACATCATGGTTATTTTGATTATCGTACCAACTCCGTTAGTATACGTAGGAATTCCTATCCCGAGCATCACCATCTCATATTTGAAAATAAACTTTAGATAATTAATTTAATTCTTTCTTTTGCCTTAGTAGAGTATTATAGCTTAGATTTTATTTCTTTAAAAATCCAAAAACATACACTCATATTAACTACGACGCGTAGATCTTCAGGGATCTATTCGCATACTCACCTTCCCTTGGGTTCGATAATATTTGGTCCCTATACTTGCCCATACTACAGTGAACCCATACTCTTGTGGAGTAACTTCTAGTATAGCTAGTAAAGTTTGGTTCAAGTCACTCCCTGGGACAAAGAAAATTCTCAAGGTTAATTTTGATTAATGAAACAGTGGGAATAACCCAAAAGAAAATGGGACATGACATATTAATCCATATAAACATAGGAATAATGCACCACGTAGGATAGTGATGGTTCTTCCACAGTAAGACATTAAGGAGGTATTGGTACTCCTAGTCGTCATGATGATACCGTATCAAATTGTGATGCAAGCACAAAGTAACAACCAACTATATGAGTTGGAGAATCTAAAGAACAAGATGTTCATTATATGGAACATAAGGAATATCCCTAAAATTTTACCTCATAATTGCTTATTACAATGGTAACAAGGACTTTGCGCAATTAACTAATATTTCTGATTTTGATTGATTTATTTATAAATTTCTCATTTTTCAAGAATTTTGTTCAGGCATAATGCCTCAATTTATTTGGCCAAATATTTTGGTCTTAAAGTTAATTAGACCAATGATGATTTTTTAGTTAGATTTTTTTTTGTACAAGACATTACTTTCAATGATGTTGGTTTATTAATAAATTTAAATTTATTCGAAGTACTGAATTATTTGAATTTATTAATATACATGGCTCGAAAATAATATTATCACGAAGTATAGTGATAAAGTATTGAATAAAAAGTAAATCATTAAACTCAAATCGAAACTTATCAGAATATGAGATTTCTTAAAAAGAGCGAAGAACTGTCAAATTCTTGATGTCTAACAATACACTTATTGAAATCAAAGAAGTTTTATATGTATCAAGAGCTAATCGAACCTTGTTAAATTCTTATGATATTTGTGTCAACATTTTTATTTGTAAACTTACAATGAGAATGAAATTGAATATATATCTAATGAACGTGAAAGAAGATACATTTTAGATAAACTAAGAAACCATTCTAGTGGAATGCTACCCACTATTGTTCTTGAATCATATGTTGTCACCAATGATGAACTATGTGACACTGATTTATACAGGCTTTGACATGATGATCCATATTTTGAAGGACTGATATGGACATCCTTCTTATTTTTTTGAGTGAAATTTAAAATGAGATAAAAATTCGATACGATGCATGATATCGGTCATGTTGCTATTTTGTAGCAATCTTTATTTTCTAAAGTACCAGATACATTATCTACATCTCACTTTACCTTACAAATATCAAAGGCGCATAATTCATTTTGCAAAGCCAGATCTTTAACAAAAGTGACATTGAGACCTGTTTATGTTAAAGATTCAAAATAAAATATTTCATTCTTACAAAGGATAAGCTATGATATTTGTGGATCAATTCATCGAGAATGCGGACCATTTAAGTAATTTATGGTTTTGTATTATACTTTGACATAATGTTCACATGTCGCTTCACTCTCCACAATAAATTCTGCATGCAAAACTCTTAGCATAAATTATACATTTTAGGGCTCACCACCCTGAATGAGCTATCAAGATAGTTTACATCAAAAGAATTTGATGATAATTGCATATTTATCGTGATCGATGTAAAGCATCCGATACCCTATGTGCTACATAAATTGGTCCCGCAGAGTCCACAATTAAAAGGAAGTAATTGTGGTTAAGACACTGGTTCTGCGCACCAACATGTCAATCTCTGCTTGGGGTTATGCAATATTGTGTGCAACTTTACTTATTCGTTTCAAACCCACTAAATGACCAACTATTTTTATGTGTACCAGTTGGTAACTGGATATAAGCCTGACATTTTATATCTACACATATTTGGTTGTGCAATATATGTGCCTATTGCGTACCCACAACGCATTAAATTGGATTCCTAAATACGATTAAGTATTTATGTTGGATATGAATTCCCAAAAATTATCCGCACTTTAGAACCCTTGACAGGCGGTCCTTACCGCTAGATTTTCGGATTGTCACTATAATGAGATAGTCTTCCCGTCGTTAGAGGGAGATAAGAAAAAGAATTTTCTAAGGGAACGACAGGAAGTATTGTTTCTGTCCCCATGTTGTCTCATTTGATCTCCGAACTTCACAATGTGAAAGTGAATTAAAACGAATCACTTATATTCAGAATGTAGCATATTCTATGCATGATGCATTTACTGATATTGCTGAAGTGACTAGGTCTAATATACCAGCTGCAAATATGTCTGTAAGGTTAGAAGTCCCCAATAAGGGGCACAACACCGCTGGAAAGGTATTGCAACTACACTTGGTGGAGGTGTGGTTGAGGTCGTGACTAATTAGGCGTGAAATTGTTATATTTTGGTGCCCGATTTGCCCATGTTTTGAGTGTTTTTTATGAGTGTTTGGAGTCAATTGAGTATCATTTTTATAAACTTATTAATTTGTCTCTTTGGTTTTTATAGATGTATAGAGGGCGAAAAGAGGAGTTCGTAGGACTTTGAATTGACCAAAACGGACTCCCGGTTGAGAAGATATGAAGATTTTACGAACAAGTGTACATCAGCCGAAAACCACTCGAGCGAGAGCACTCGAGCGCCAGCGCTCGACCGATTGCACCACTCGAGCTACATGCTCGAGCACTTTCCTATTTTTTACCTCCGAATTCGTTTTTCGGCCCATGAGTTTCCGGTTCGCCCCGACGCTTATATATACTCATTCCAAACTCGTTTTGGAGGAGAAGAACATACCAACACATATTTTTACATACTTTGAGCGAGGAGAAAGCTTGAGGAGGAGTTTTGAAGAATTTTATACGTTGTAATCGAGGTTTTAATTTACGAATACTTAGTTTTAGTAATTCTTTTGAACGTATTAGATTAATTCTTTCTTTCTTTACTCTTTGAGACGATCAAACCTAGTTTTTCAGATTTATATAGATTTCTTTGGAGACTTTAATTTGTTCTTTTGTTTATGTTCTTGATTTTATTAGTTAATTCAATTATGCATATGTTTATTGTTCTTGTGATTGCTTTGATTATTCAAACCACCATGTTAGGCTAGAACCCTTGCATGCTTAGGGTAGGATGAACTCGTAGAAGTAGGATGTGGGTACGTAATTAGGATAATTCGTGACGTTTAGTTTTAATTCTCTTAATTAATAAATTCTTAAAATCAATCTTAACTTTATCTTTGAATTTCGTACGAAATTTTTAGGGAGAGGACGACCGTATCACTCTTTAACAACTAGTAGTCTTAACAAGAAGGTTTAGAAGGGGTTAATTAATCTACCGATTTAGCGAGGGAGGACGACCGCATCACCTTAGTTAAATTAGGGTCTCGTTAATTAAGCACGATTCATTAACTTGTTAGTGGATTAGTGAAGTCGATTGATAGGATAAAGTATTAGGGTTTGAAATCTTGAGCTTTCATCTTACGATCTTTTACTTAGGTTATTTCTTGCACGTCACGATTATCTTGATTATGTACCGGCTCCGTTAGTATACGTAGGGATTCCTATCCTGAGCATCACCATCACATCTTTGAATACAAACCTTAGTTAATTCGTTTCTTTCGTTCTTTAGTTTAATTAGTTTACTTTACTTGCTTTTAATTAATTCTTTCAAAAAATCCAAAAACATACACTCATATTAACTACGACGCGTAGATCTTCAGGGATCTATTTGCATACACACTTTCCCTTGGGTTCGATAATACTTGGTCCCTATACTTGCTCATACTACAGTGAACCCGTACTCTTGCGGGGAAGCTACTAGTAGAAAGCTGGTATGTTCGATTCAAGTCAATGGCGCCGTTGCCGGGGATGTCGTTGTATGTCGTTTGAACATGACTTGTAGATAGTTTAGTAGTTAGTAGTGAGTGTTTTTATTTTTATTTTGAGTTTATTATTTCTCTATTGTTTGCCTGGTTGCATTTGATCTTTCTTGTTGAGTACTCAGGTATATGAAAACACGCTCAAAGGGAAAAACGAGCGAAGATCGAATAAAGTTAGACCCTGAGACTATAGCCAGAAGGAATCGAGCCTTCCAGAGAAGGATGAGTACCACAAGAGGTGATGACATGAATTTGGATTTAGGCGGAGATTTGGATCTTGAGACAGAAGGGCTTAATCAGAATGTGAAGAGGGTTGAGGGAACTGAGGGAGTAAATAATCCAAAGCTAGCACCCCAAGGGGAAAGATACAACCAAAACCCAAACCCACATAACCAGAGCAATCTCGCTGAAAACCAGAATCAAGTCATCCACCAAAACCCACAAAACCCATTTAACAACCCTGCTTACCCATATCCTAACTTACCACAAAACAACTTACCTTACCCTTACCCATACCCACCTTATCCGTATCCACCATACCCGTATCCTCCACCGTCTGTTTACAACCAACCACCAGTTTATCAACCACCACCACCCCAACAAGTACCCGTACCAGCTGCCAATCCTCAACATGTTCCTCAGAACGTAGATCAGAACATGGTTATTAGAGGGAGGTTCACGGCTCAACCGCAGAGGTACTATGATGGAGTGGCATTGCCTCCTGTTGAGGCAAACAACTTCTCGATTTCCCCGGGAATTTTAAAGCTGCTTACAGAGAACCAGTTCAAGGGGGTGATCGGGAAGGAGAATCCTCATACTCATCTGAGGAGTTTTCTAATGATAGCCTCCACTTTCAATTACAATGGCATGTCTGAAGATGCCAAGAGGCTTAGGTTATTCCCATTCTCATTGACGGGAATAGCTAAAAAGTGGTACGATAATACGCTTCCACGGGGAGGTATTACCACTTGGGCCGAGCTCGAGCGTCTGTTCCTCGAGCGATTCTACTCTCCATCCAGAACGATCAAAGAAAGGATTGAGATCTCTTCCTTCCGCTAGAAGCAAGGAGAGGACCTACGTCAAGCGTGGGAGAGATACTCAAACATGTTGATAGAGTGCCCGCAGCACGGGTACAATGAGGGAGATGTGATGACATTTTTCTATAGTGGTGCCAACAAGGCTGGCAAGACCATCTAGACGTCTGTGCTAGTGGATCATTCCTGAATCAAGGAATAGTGAGGTGTAGAGAGATCGTGGACAACATTGTCACGAATGCCGGGGCTTGGAATGTGGACGCAGATTTCCAAAGAGTTCATCAGGTTGAGGAAGGGGAAGGAACGAGAAGGCTGTTGATGGCCATGATGGAAAAGATTGATGGTCCCGTTTTCGAAGGGCAAAATGGGAATTCAGGAGCAAAATTTTTTTTTGAAAACATTTCCTCAGGGAGTTCAGCAAGAGTGAGTAATACTCAAGTCACTGCTCTGCTTAGAGGCTGAGTTACCAAGTCAGTGAGAAGGCTTGAAGGCTCATGCTCTGAGCAAGGACAGTGGCTTGAGGTGCTGAACTCTCGAGTGCGTTATAAACCACAGCTTGCACCCTGACTGAGTTCAGTGACGGAAAACTCAAGTCACTGAGTTGCTAAAAGTCAGAGCACTCAAGTCAGTCCAAACTGACTTGTGAGCTCAGGCTCTTAACAAGGCAGTGACTCGAGAGACTGAACTCTCGAGTGCTAGCCTAAGCTTGTCAGTGAGATTGGTTCTCCCTGACTAAAATACTTAGCTAATCTTCTTTTCAAACTTTCCAAGTACACTCAGAGAGCATACACTACAAGTAATTAGCAAGTGCTTAGACAAATAAAC
Organism: Ballota nigra; assembly: GCA_947034835.1. NCBI lineage: Eukaryota > Viridiplantae > Streptophyta > Magnoliopsida > Lamiales > Lamiaceae > Ballota > Ballota nigra. Next base: position 22,464,620 of record OX344722.1, on the reverse strand, counting down.
AACGCTCAGTTTAACGTGGTTCAGAGACTCAAGCTCCTACGTCCACGGCCTGATTTACCAGGAAATCCACTACTTGGGATTCTTGTTTTTAACGTGCCAAGGTGCACTTACAACTGGACTCACGTCACTCCCTGGGCTGCCTCTCCTCACCTCACTACAAACCTAACATTCTTCTGAAAGGGTTTAGTTTGGTTTGGTTTTCTCCAACTAGGTGAGATTCTCCCTTACAATGTGTTAGCCTTAAGCTAGGATTGGGAAAACCTCTCTAAGCTATGAATTACAAGCTTGACACTCAATAAATATAAGTGATAACCCTAAAGGTCAGTGTCGTGGGTGTGTAACACTTCCTTATGACTCCCTAACAACTAACACACCCTCACAGCTTGTAGGTGTTTATTTTCTTCTTTCACACACACTTACAATGAAGCTATGAGCTTGTATTTATAATGGGGATTCAAATGTATCCGTTGGAGGGAAGATACATTTGAATCCAACATTTAATGGTTTCAACCACTTTTCTTGGAATTCGGCCTTTGTCAGTGTCAGAGTTGCTGCCTCGTGCTGATTGGTCCACGTGGCCTGGATTCACGGATCTTTGACTCAGTGGGTTTGACTAAGACCCACTGACTTTAGGTAGCTTCCTCCTTCACTGACTGATGATCTTCAGTGAACTGAACGTCTTCAGTGTAGTTGTCCTTCAGAGACTGTTTGAAGATCATTTTCAAGAAGTTTGTCATAAGGCTGAATGACAAACTTCCCTGACCACAGTAGCCTGACTCCTTCAGGGCCTACTTGGTGCAGCACTGATCCTCCTGATCATGCTCTTCACTGAGTGGTCCACCTGACTTAGCTTAGATCAGCCTGATTTACACTCAGTGGGACATCCTTCAGGCTTCTCTTCTGGTTCAGGTTGCAAGCATGACTTCAGTCAGTTCTCCTTGGTGTCATCTTGATATTCTCAGACTGTGTTGCAGATTTCCCCCTCGCTGAGTTCCCCCTCAACTGAGTGTTCCCTCAACTGAGTTCTTCTCAACTGACAACCTATTCTCTAGGAGCTAACCTAGCCTGACCTGAAATAAAAGATACTATCCTGACTGCTTTCAAACCTATTACATGTTGTTTTGGAAAACCATCAAAACTAAAACATATCCCAACAAAGATTAACAACCTTGAGTTGGGGAAGAATCTGGTTGGAGGGAATGCAACAGAGAATGAGCAAGAGGACAAGCCCACCATTCAGCAAGAAATAGTAAATTACATGGGAGATCCTTATTACAATCATAATGGGTATCCACAAGGTGGAAATTTTCAAGAAAGACCTTCTTATGGCCAACCATTTGTACCTCCAGGACCACAGCCACCTCAAAATCAATGGAGGAACACACAAGGGTACCAAGGAGGCCAGCAGCTTTCTCAGAACCAATGGAGGAAGAACAAGAATTTTTCTTATGCTAACCCGAAGGCGGGTATTACAATTCCTCCAGGCGTGGATCCAGGTTCAAAACCTCCAGGTGGAGAAGGCAGTTCCTCAACTAAGGAGATGTTGAGAGCTATCCTTCAGAAGGTGGAGGAAGGTAGCAAGAGATTATCCTCTTTGGAGTACGATGTGAAAGAGTTGCATAAGAAAGGTGATCAGCGTGATCAAGAACTCCAAAAGAAAGATGTAGAGCTGAATCGAATTCAGCAAGAGAACAATAGGCGGTTCACCTCAATAGAGTTCCAGATAAGCCAGATTGCAAAATCATTGAATAGGGAGCCGGGTAAGTATCCTTCCATGCCGGAGGAGAACCCAAAAGAGCATTGCAAGGCTATCCAGTTAAGAAGTGGAACCAACTATGAAGGTCCTCAGATGCCTGCTGATTCTGAGACGCCCCAAGATAGAGATGAGATTGAAGAGATGAGAGTTGAGAAGAAGGTTGAGGTTGAAAGCACTCAAGCAAGCAAAGAGCTTGAAGAGGAAGACATAGAGAAGGTTGAGAGAGTTCCTAAGTGGAAGAAGGCAAAGGAAGCAAGGGAGAAAGTGAAAGAGACCGAGAGAGATGAATGTGGGGTACCCAAATCTGTGATACCCGTCCCATATCCACAACGCTTAATGAAAAAGAAACTTGATGAGAAATTCGCTAAATTCCTTGATGTGTTTAAACAATTGCATATTAATATCCCTTTTTATGATGCTTTGGAACAGATGCCCAACTATGCAAAGTTTCTGAAGGACTTGATCGCAAAAAGACGGCGAGTGGATGAGCCGAAGTTGGTGCAGTTGAACCATGAGGTGAGTGCATTAGTGCACAAGGCGCTTCCTCCAAAGCTGAAGGATCCCGGGAGCTTTACCATCTTATGTGACATTGGGAACGGGATCAAGAAAGGAGCGCTATGTGATCTCGGGGCGAGCATTAATTTGATGCCTCTTTCGTTGTTCAAGAAATTAGAGGTGGGTGGACTTCAACCCACGATGATGACGCTCCAGCTTGCTGATATGTCCATCACGAGACCTCAAGGTGTGGTTGAAGACGTCTTCGTGAGAGTTGGAGATCACATTTTTCCAGCCGATTTTGTAGTGCTAGAGATGGAGGAAGATGAGCACGTGCCCCTGATCTTGGGAAGACCGTTCTTAGCTACGACCGAGATGGTGCTAGACATGGCAAATGGGAAGATTACGTTGAAGGTTGATGATCAAGAAGTGAAGATTTCCCTATATGAAGCCATGAAGCACCCGAAGGAGGATGAAAGTTTGTATTGCATGGATGCAATTGATCCTCGTGTTGAAGACACACCTCCTATCTCTGATCTTTCTCATGTTCATGATTTCGTTAATCCTTCACTTGATAATTTAACCCATGTGCATTATGATTGTGATTATTTTGATAGGAATAAAGTGAAGAAGTTGAAGGATGAAGAGGTGAAAAGTGTGGACGTGGTCCAATTAGAGGGTAAATGAGGAGTTAAGAACGAGAAGTCAAAAGTCAAGAAGTGGGTACCTCCGTGGAAAGTGAGTGAGAAGGAGTTGAGACCCATAACACTTGGGGATGAGAAGGAAGGAAAATGGTTCATGATGGAAGGGCATCAAGGAAAGACATGCAAGCACCACTCTTATGAGATTAAGGGAGGTAAATTTGAGTATGGTGTCCCATAAGATCCTTTGAGCTCGGTCCGGCATGAGGATCTTAAAAATAGCGCTGAATGGGAGGCAACCCATTTTTATTTGCTTTTGAGTGTTTTTAGTTTCTTATTATGTTATTAGGGTGTTGTTGAATCGTAAGTTTTAACCTCGTACTTGAGAATTTTATTTTGTAGGCTTATCTCGAGAAAGTAGAGGAATCATGGAGTACTCGAAAGGGAGGAACTCAAGCAAGGGAGTGTGCAACTGACTTGGTCAGAGTTTTTCGAAAAATATTTTCCTACTCCCCCGCAAGAGTACGTGATCGTCATAGTAGTGAAAGTAGACTTGGACCAAGTAGTTATCGAACCCAAAGGATTTAGGAATGCAGTGGAGCCCTAAAGTTGTGTGTCGGCATGATACTATAGTGACGAGCAAGTTGACATTCGAAAATTAAACTAAGCGAAAATTAAATCTAGAAAAACAATTAAACAAACTTTCAATTAAGAAAGTGCAAGAGAGATAAATGCTTCGAGTGTCTTCACAATGTAATCCACTAGTGTGTGTGATAAATTTACAACCTATCATTGCCTTTTTCTAGATGTTTGCTAAGAGCGATCACAAAAGTGTGTAGACCAATCCCTTTTGAGGCCTAGGTGAACAACGTGGACTAACTAGCAACTCCTAATTACGCCCCATAAGCTCCTAAGATCGTGAATATCTAAAAACACGCGATGCATTTCTAAAATTCCCCCTTCACTAAGTACCTGAATTATCAAATTAAGATACCTAATGTCTAATGATGGGGGATCTAGCAACCGACCCCCTCTCGGATAAACCGATTACTATTTAACTCAAATTAATTAGTCAAAACTTTCACCTAAATACCAATCATGCATACCCAACTCTCGTTGCAATACACAAAATTAAATACATAAGCTAATCAAATCAACTAATTAATTGAGACATACAAAGCCCATCAATAGAAACATTCACATCAAGAAATAAGCATAATCAAAGCTATAAATCCATCAACACACTAATTTCATACATTGATTCAACACTCAAAGCAAAGAAAATTAGCTCATGGTTCTAGAAGAGACACCCATGGCTAATAAGCTAAAATAACAAATAAAAATGAAATTACTCATTAAAACTTGAAATAAAAGAAAGATATCACATCTTGTGATGAAATGGAAATACAAATCTTCAATAGCTTCAATCCTTGCTTGAAATGTAAAAACAACTAATGAAATATTAATCTAATCTATTCTAAAAATTAAAAGAAAAAATGCAAAAGAAAAAAGAAAAAATTATCTAAGAAATTAGGGTTAGAGGGCTTGTGTGGCTCTAAAATCTGAGAAAATGGTATATATAGTGGGGGAAAAGGGTATGGAAGCGAATTTTGCAAAGAAATCCCTGAAAAATACTGAATTTTCGCACTTTTAAGCCTTTACCGAATTTGTCGCGATATCTCATGAAATCTCGCGAGAAATTGAAATGCTGGAATTTGGCTTTGAACTTCCTCTGCACAAGTTGGTATCGGTTTGGAGTGGAAGGTATCGGCCGATACTTATTATTGCTAACCGATATTTTGAGGCCGTAGCCAACTTATCGGTTTGGGCATTTGGTCTCGGTTTGGATTTTCTTGTCTCGGCCGATACGTGCTCAGCCTCTGTCTTCAAGTACGAAGCTTTCCGGCAAACAATGGTGGTCTCGCGAATTCCGATAATAGCTTTCCCGGGGTTGAACGTCCATTTCCGGCCATCCGAATTGCAGGCGTAAGGTAGATTCCGACGAACGCATGAGTGGCTCTAATGGCGTGGCAAGCTTGGATTCCGGCGCGGCGGCTGCGATATTCCGGTGGCATTTTCTTCTTTCCGGCCAATGACTTTTGCGCCTTCTTCAATTGGCCGACGTGATGGCTTGAATCTCTGGTAGCTTCCGGCAAAATTTTCCTCCATTAATTCCGGTGTGGTGGCGCGGGCTTCGAACGGGAGTGAGGCTTTCCTCTTCGGCGTTGCTGCTCTATTCCGGCGTGCTTGAAGCTTTTCCGGCGACGGCTTAGAGCATTGGTTCCAATTTCTGGGCGTGAGCTGCTGCAATTCCAGTGAGGCTGCACGAATTCCGACCGAGCTTGAGCTTCGATTAATAATGGCGGCATAAGCTTTTCTTTCTCTCTCTTCGATTTTGAATATGGCTGCAAGCTTTCATTTTCCTTCTTCAATCTCGTGGGTCCCAGCTGCTTTTGTTTCTTTCTTCTTTTGGGACGTGGGGCCCGCGTTAGGATAGCTAGCTACTTTTTCTTTGTAGTAAAAGGCGAAGCCCTCGCCCCCAGGGCCCCCACCCCCTGGCCCGACAGGATTGGGTGGAGGAAGTAAATCATGGTGACTCAGCGGCCCATTAGGTGGGAGGACCAGTGCCTGGTGCCCACAAGGAGCTATCCCCCACATTGGAGGGATAAAACTCCCACACTGCGGCTGCCAGGGCTCGATCCTGCGTCCTTGTAGCAATATGCCACCCAGGAACCAGCTGAGCTACCTTTTCTCTCAGTCAAAATGGTGGATGTGGGGTCCCAAGTCAAATGGCAGCTTCTTTCCTCCTTTCTTAGCTAATCACGTGAGCTGAATCCCTCATGTATTCATTGCAAATGAATATTGCAATTGGGCCTTAAATCAATTTCATCTAATGGGCCTCCTTCCCTTTCCAAAACAATTGTAATTGGGCCGTGAGCTGAGGACAAAACACAAATTAATTTGCAAGCAATGATTTTGGGCCTCAAATTATCCTTCTCAACTCTTGATTTTAGTCATTCTCGAGCCCACTTCTCGATCGATCTCAATAATCACTTATTTGCTTCTAAAATCCCTCAATTTTCTGCAAAATAAACAAAAGTACCTTTCTCGACAATTAAACGCAATTAATCAAAATAATCCAATAAAATATACGAATTTCGAGCAATTTTCACACTAATCAGCAATGTTGTTGAGAGAAACTGAATTAGTTGGATGAGGTAACCCACAACCCCAAACTTAGACCTCTTTGCAAGGTCGGAGTTTGGGGGGGGGGGTGGAGTTTTTTATGTTTCTTGTTACATTGCACCGGAGCACCCCTTATCTTTGAGTGTGTTTGGTTATATATTGTGCCTTGAGATGCTCCTTGGGGTGATTTTGATCTGAGTCGCTATTGCATATTTCATGCCTATCAATCATCTTATGCTTGTTGATTGCTATCTTTAAGTATGATTTGATGAGTAGGGTGATTTGTGGATTTGAGTTGGGGACTCTTTTGTGTGAGAGTTTGAGTTTGAGTTGATTTGAGAGAGAACTCGTATGCTTGTGAATTTTTCTTTTTGAGTGCTTGTGTGATGAAAGTGAGAATTCACTAGGACTAGCATGGATGTGAAAGCCGTGAGATTTGAGCCTTTTGAGATTTTGATGCATGAATTGATCTCTTCGTTTGTGAGTGAGTCGTCACCTTAGAGGATGCTATAACTTGTGTGTGCTCTTGCTTCTTGATTATGTCTAGTTTGATATGCCGAATGTGATCTTAGGCCATCTTTGTTTTGATTGAGTCACTTAGCCTAAATTTTCCTTACCATGGATATTTGTCCCTTGTTAGCCCCTTTGAGCCTTAAGCCTAATTCATTTGCTAGCACATTTAAACACTATTCCAAGTTCCTAAGCCTTTTTGTCCCAATTTGAGTGGAGAATAGGAAAAGTGTGAATGTTGAAGGGATTGGGTTGAGTTGAGAAAAGGAATTATGATGGTTGAGATGTGATAAAAGAAGGGTGTGATGAAGTTTTGAGTTGTGGGAAAGACCAAGAATTTGAGAATGAGCAAAAGAAAATATGAGCTCATGTGTGTTGTGAAATAAAAAAGAGAAAAAAAAAAGTTGAGTGATTGAAAAAGTGAAAAGAGTTGGAAAAAAATTGAGGTGTTGAGAGTAAAGGAATTGATGTGCATTATGTTGAAGAAGTATGTTTCTTGTATCGAAGTACCAAAGTTTGAATTTCTATTCTCCATTCACTTGAGTCACTTACCCATATTGTTATCCCACCTGTCCAAAGAGCCTACATTACAACCTTGAGAAAAATCCTTTTTGATTCGGCATTGATTTCTAGAGTATGGTCAGAGTTACGAGTGCTTACAAGCCTATGGCTGCCGATATGAGTGATTGATTATTTGAGATAGTCCCTTTATCATTGATATACACTTGTGAGGGAGTGAAACACATCGTTGAGTGCACATCCATGTTTGATCTTGGTGTTTCTTGTTGTTGTTGCATGAGTATGATAAAAGTGTTTTTTCCCAACAAAAGGGAGTGAAAGCTTGAATACGTGTGAACGATCTTTGAAACTCGAGTCCATTTACTTGCATGATTTGATTCTTTGACTCATTCCTAACAATTTCACTTGACTTATTATTTCATTGCTTGAGGACAAGCAATATGGTAAGTTTGGGGGAGTTGATTAGGCGTGAAATTGTTATATTTTGGTGCCCGATTTGCCCATGTTTTGAGTGTTTTTTATGAGTGTTTGGAGTCAATTGAGTATCATTTTTATAAACTCATTATTTTGTCTCTTTGGTTTTTATAGATGGATAGAGGGCGAAAAGAGGAGTTCGTAGGACTTTGAATCGGCCAAAACGGACTCCCGGTTGAGAAGATATGAAGATTTTACGAACAAGTGTACAACAACCAAAAACCACTCGAGCGAGAGCACTCGAGCGCCAGCGCTCGACCGATTGCACCACTCGAGCTACATGCTCGAGCTGCTCGAGCACTTTCCTATTTTTTGCCTCCAAATTCATTTTTCGGCCCATGAGTTTCCGGTTCGCCCCGACGCTTATATATACTCATTCCAAACTCGTTTTGGAGGAGAAGAACATACCAACACATATTTTTACATACTTTGAGCGAGGAGAAAGCTTGAGGAGGAGTTTTGAAGAATTTTATACGTTGTAATCGAGGTTTTAATTTACGAATTCTTAGTTTTAGTATTTCTTTTGAACGTATTAGATTAATTCTTTCTTTCTTTACTCTTTGAGACGATTAAACCTAGTTTTTCAGATTTATATAGATTTCTTTGGAGACTTTAATTTGTTCTTTTGTTTATGTTCTTGATTTTATTAGTTAATTCATTTATGCATATGTTTATTGTTCTTGTGATTGCTTTGATTATTCAAACCACCATGTTAGGCTAGAACCCTTGCATGCTTAGGGTAGGATGAACTCGTAGAAGTAGGATGTGGGTACGTAATTAGGATAATTCGTGACGTTTAGTTTTAATTCTCTTAATTAATGAATTCTTAAAATCAATCTTAACTTTACCTTTGAATTTCGTACGAAAGTTTTAGGGAGAGGACGACCGTATCACTCTTTAACAACTAGTAGTCTTAACGAGAAGGTTTAGAAGGGGTTAATTAATCTACCGGTTTAGCGAGGGAGGACGACCGCATCACCTTAGTTAAATTAGGGTTTCGTTAATTAAGCACGATTAATTAACTTGTTAGTGGATTAGTGAAGTCGATTGATAGGATAAAGTATTAGGGTTTGAAATCTTGAGCTTTCATCTTACGGTCTTTTACTTAGGTTATTTCTTGCACGTCACAATTATCTTGATTATGTACCGGCTCCGTTAGTATACGTAGGGATTCCTATCCTGAGCATCACCATCACATCTTTGAATACAAACCTTAGTTAATTCGTTTCTTTCGTTCTTTAGTTTAATTAGTTTACTTTACTTGCTTTAATTAATTCTTTCAAAAAATCCAAAAACATACACTCATATTAACTACGACGCGTAGATCTTCAGGGATCTATTTGCATACACACTTTCCCTTGGGTTCGATAATACTTGGTCCCTATACTTGCCCATACTACAGTGAACCCGTACTCTTGCGGGGAAGCTACTAGTAGAAAGCTGGTATGTTCGATTCAAGTCAGTGACTCCCAAAAGGAAATGGGGGAGGTCACCTGGTTCGTTTGACACCCATTTGAAGGAAGAAATGGTAGGTGTGACACAATCTAACACATTGATCATCAATGTTGGAATACATTTCATGAGATTATCTCTGATTAAACTTATGTCCATGAATCATTATTGGAGGACGCTCTAATAATTGATATGATTCCAGAGAATGAAAAATCTCTATATGATTATAAGAGTGCATATAAGTTGATGGATAGACATTGCACATAGCTTGATGATGTATTTATTTATATTGTTGCTCAAGAAAGTATAGAGCACAACGATATCGAACCATGCTCGGTTGCATAGTGTCAACCAAGATAAATTTGGCCTAAATGAATCAAAGCAATCCAGATAGAATTTAATTCTCTGATAAAGAGACGGGTATTTAATTCGGTAGTGCTAGCCCGATCAAGTGTAATACTGTAGGACATAATTTAGTCTTTGTCATAAGCGTAATGAGAAATATAAGGTCCTAATATATAAAACTTGCCTTATAGCGCAAGATTTCTCACAACGCTCTGGATTAAGTATAAGGAGGCAAATTCCCGTAATGGACGTCATAATGTCCCATCACTTAGTTTCCGAAGGATTGGAGATGCAGCTTATGAATGTGGTTATGACATATCTCTATGGGAATCTTGATTTAGAGATATATAAGTGTCTGATGACATCTATTACCCAAGTCACGTGACTCTAAACCACAGAGTGTGTTTGTAATCAGATTGAAACGCTCACTTTATTGATTGAAAAAAATCTAGACGGAGGTGGTATACCCGTCTAAGTGACTACTTGATTGTGATATGTTACAAGAACGATGAATAGTGACCCTATGCATTTATAAAGAAAATAAGTTTCGAATTTGCAGTTATTTATGTTGATGGATGAACATAATAGGTACTCTTAATGCAATAAGAGGACCATGAGTATTTGAAATCCGATTTTGAGATAAAGGATCTTGGGAAAACTCAATTTTGTCTAGACTTTATACTAGAATATTGAGTTTGTGGAATACTTATCCACCAGTTTGCATATGTCCAGAAGATGTTCATGCAAATTAACATGGACAAAATGCATCTGATTAGCACTCCCATGATTGGTCGAAGTTTGGATTTAAGGAAATATCCATCTCGTCTGAAGGAAGATGACAAAGAGCTATTGGGAGATGAACTTCCCTACTTAAGTGCAACATGCGTATTATTGTACTTAGCTCAATACACTCGACCATATATTATTTTCTCAATGAACTTATTAGCTAGATTTCAATCAGGAGTTCAGGACCAACACAAAATCATTGAAATGATGTCAGGAATGTACTCTGATATTTAAAGGAAAATCATTGACAAGGGTCTGATATTCATTGTAGTAAATATTGAAGGGGACCCACAAATGGAATTGTGGACCTTAAGGAAATATTGAAGCTACCCCCTACACCAATACGCCAAATGATGTACTATTTGATTTTTCATAATTCTGATCCACATAAAGTGTTTCCAAAATGGTTATGAATTTACCATGAAAAACATAATGATATCTTGGAGATCAATTAATCAAACTCTTTTCGATACCTCTTCGAACAATTTAGAGATCATTGTCTTACATGAAGAAGTTTGTAAGTATATTTGATAGAGATTTATCACAACATATGTTCAAAGAAGCAGTGACTAGAGTTCACCACTGGAGAGGCCACATGTATATATGAAGAACAAGTTTCTTATGTTCAGTAGCTGAAATTGGGCTACATCAAAGGTGACAATATGAAGCATATATCACCAAAGTCTTCTCTAACCAGCAACAATAAGTTTTCTCAAGATTCAAACTCTAAAGTAAATGAGGCTGATCTATTTATATAATTATTGTCCAAGACAATCATTGAGAAACATCTTAAAGAATTGAGATGTGTAGACTTTCTAAAATCACTCGATAGATGTACATATCATGTGAAAGATGTAGACTTCAGGGGGAGTCTCAACATAGGTGAATTGTAAATCTTTTTCCCTTGATCAAGATTTACTTTCCATTGAATTCATGCTACTTATCAATATTTTAGCGAGACAACATTCAAGCAACATCCACACTTTTGATTCGGCACAAGGGGGAGTATTGAAGGAAAATATATTAGTGTGTCTTCATCAACAAGTAACTGGTGGAGGGAAATATGGTCATTTCATTATATTCTATGTATTCCTGAAACCCTAGATTGTAACCTATATAAAGGGATCTCATACACAACAAATAGTGAATTATCTCCTGGCTTGGTACGCCCCCAGACGTAGTCATTCCTGACGAACTGGGTCAACAAATTTATGTTCTTCTGATCTTCTCTTTATTTCTCTATATCCTAAAACACTGTTGAAATTATTGTTCATTTTTTAGGGAATTATATTATTTTTTTCGTTTTTTTCCGAATTATTTACATAATTTCAGGAAAAGTTTCCGAAAAAAACTATTTTTTGGGATTGGTTTTTCGGAAAAAAATGTACAAAGAGTTTTTGGCTTTTTTTTTAGCGGCAACAATCTCGCCGCTATTAAGTGGCGGCAGCGGTTTCACCGCCGATGGTGCGGGGGTATCAAGTTGGCTGCAAACAAAAGGGGTGGGTGCATGATTGTTAACAGAGAGACTTATAAGGATATATGTGTCATTTTAAATAGATTTTAAAATAATTAATTTCTTGAATGTGTGTACTACAAACAAGAGCTGGGCCGGCCCATATAATATGATTTATAATTTGGGCCTCCGGTGATCCAAATATAGAGTAGTAAGTAGTTAACCTTCATTCAGGGATGGTGGAGAAAAAGCAATAAGAAATGGCGTTGATTCATTGCCTCATCTCTCTAAACCCACCCCCTCTTATTCCCAACCAGACAAAATCATCCGCACATCCAATTTCGAAATTCAAATTCTTTACCCAGAGTTTCATGGGAGGAGCGAGTTCCCGCAAATGCCCTTCGGCGGAAGCGTGATCCGTCGTGGCGCGGCGACTTCAGCCTAGGGATTGTCCCGCGCCGGTGTTGCCCTTAGCAAAGGCTTCTCTGTTCGCCCTTTAACGGTACTACAATATTCACACGATTCTTCACTTGTAAAACTTTTATGCATATATGAGAGGTTATGAGGTTCTTGAATTAAGAGCTCAGACTTCTGGATATTGCTGAAAACGGTACCAGGTTCTCTTCTTTCTTCTTAGTTTGGTGGGGTTGTATTGTAATCACACATTAACTTTGCATTGAATTTTTTTATCAACTTATTTTGTTAGGAAGTTGATGAGTTTATAATAGGGCTTCCAAATAATAGTGAAGGGAAGGAGACACAACAATCCAATAAAGTTGGCAGTGTGGCTGGAAGGCTTGCACTTCAAGATAGCTGTTTCAATTTCACACAATAATAAAGAGCTTGTGTTTTGAGCTAGTTTGATTATAAATGAAAAGGTAAATAGGCTACGTTCAACTTGAGTTATATATATATACATATATATATATATATATATATATATATATATATATATATATATATACTACTATTTTGTTGAAATGATGAGTTCCTACTAATTGATGGCAAGGTGATTTATTAAATAGGAATTTTCGTTTTAATATTTGAAACCCTGTATCCAGAGTAATGTAATATTGATAATATCTGCGTCTGCCTCAGGGGTTGGAGGGTATACCTACAGGATGAGCATGGAAATTCTGCTGAGGCTCTGGACCATATGATTGCCATGTAATACTCTCTCTCTACACACACACACATACACACACACACACACACACCTGGCAATCAACTTCTTGCTCAAAATATTTGAGGGGTCTCACTAAATCTTCTCGTGAAGGGAAAATCGACGCATATGCTGCTGTGGTGAGCAATCAACTAAGTATTATTATACCCCAACAATGAAAAAATCAATCACGGTTATTTAAATAGATATGGACGTCAACATATTTTCTTATTCAACCAAGAATCATAAAAATGACCGTCATCGACACATAACATGATGCTAAATCCGTTTGCAGAAGGTGCTGGAAAGATATTTTGCATATCCCCAAACAATTGGAACTGCAAAACAAGTTTTTGAGAGGGCCACCCAAGGATGTGGACTTTTACCCAGAATGGAAAAACTGGCTCCAAGCAAATGCAAAGCCCTTGTTGGGACATTTTTGCATCATTTTCAACAATATATTCTCCTTCTTCAGGGTATATGTATGTAGTTCGAGCTTATAGTATGTAATCTACCCTCAACAGGTTTGCCGCGCTCTCCCCCATGTTCAGGCATTATTCAAAGAAGCTCCCGACAATATACGCCGAATTCAAGGGGAGAGCCGGGGAGATGATCACCCACCAGAAGCTACTGGCACAGAGGATGGGGACTCCCAAAGCCGAGGCTACGGCCTCGGTCCCAAAGGCTGGAGTAGGGGAGAAGCCCAAAGCCTCCTCCCAACACAGGAGAAACCCATCGGCACCACGCTAGATGGAAGAGAAGGCGCCGGGCACGTTCAAGAAGTGGGCCAACGAGACAGATGAGCAGCTGCTCAAAGTTTTAGCCCAAACCCCGGCATACGTATTCAACGCCATTCAGCGCGATGACTTGCTGACCAGGCCAAAGGCCGTCCACAACAAGGGACAGATTGACAGGGCAAAATGGTGCGCCTATCACGACGCTGTGGGGCATAACACTAGCGAGTGCCGAGACCTCCTCCGATAGCTATGGAAGTTATTCGAGGATGGGAAATTCAATAATTTCGTTAAGAAGCCGGCGAACCCCGATCCCCACAACCCTGGCCAGAACAGGGGGCAGCTCCATCAGCAAAGACCTTCAACACCAAGACATGCCCCTCTCATCGCACACGTCGAGGACGAAGAAGACGACGAGGAAGATGACGTTTCCCCTCTCCAGACAGGGGGACGCGTGAACATGATCCAGGGGGGAGGAGCCCTTGGAGGCCTTATACTGGTCTCGACTATATCGAACCGCAAGAGGAAGGCCGAGATTAGGGCATTTGAGAATGTCCACGCGATCTCCCCCCAGAGCCAACCATATCCAGAACTTCCGTGATCACCTTCACTAATGCTGATCGGGAAGGGGCTCTCTGTCCAAAGAATTATGCCCTCGTCATCTCCACCAAGATCCTCGGCATTACCATAAACCGTCTGCTGGTGGACAACGGTTGTTTCTACAACATCATCTTCAAGTCGGCTCTCGACAAGATGGGAAGTTTTGCGGCATACATCAAGCTGTTCGACACCATACTCTGTGGCTTCGGAGATACCGCCGTCCAAGCCTATGGAAGAATCAAGCTATCTGTGGAGCTCATCTGCCACGAGAGGGAAGAGACGAAGATAACTAGGCAGTTAGATTTTATAATAGTGGATCAGCCAAACATATACAATGACTTCCTAGGTCGTCCTTTCCTCGAAACTTTTGATGCAGTCATCTCATCCTACTTTTACTGTATCAAGTTCCCCACTATGGAGGACTTAGTTGGCACGGTAAAAGGGGACCAGAAAATAGCTAGAAAATGTTTGAACTACTCGTGTCTCTTTTTAAATTCCGCACCTAGTCTAAATGTTAATGTAGTCACGGGCCTCGACTCATTTCCTATCCAAGAGGCCGAGGCCGAGCCCCCAAAGGAGACTAATCGGGATTGCATACATGTCCTCGATGACCCTGTTGATTACCTTGGTTCGAATTGAATGATTAGTGGCTGTTCAACACTCAAGAAGGTCACCAAACAAGATTACCAGTGATGATTTTGTGTAAGTGAAGATTAAGAAATGAAATTGCAAGAGTTTTGACACTTTTTTGAATTATTGAACTTATTCTTACTCTTTCATGAAGGGATATTTATAGGCTTACAAGCAAGTAGGAGGTGTCACCCTTTTAGCCTTTTGATTTAGGTGTTGGCAAGTGTTTAACCACTTGTCTTATTCCTAAACTATTACATTTTGTACAATGACAAGTGTTTAGTACACTTGTTTGTTTCTAATGCAATGCTTAATTAGTGGAATTTGAGCTGTCTTTCGTGGCCTCATCTTGCTCGCTTGGTCGCCTAAGTAGTGTGTTGGTGATCAAATTTAATCGGGTGGATTAGTGACTGTTTTGATTCGGTTTTAAGATCACCAATCAATTTTGTGTGATTGATTATCACCGTAAATGATAAATCGAAAGCTTGGGTTACGAAATCGTAGTTGCGAAAGTTGGAATCGTATTAATTTCGTGTATGTGTACGTTTAGGTGTTTAATTGTGTGTTTTAGGAGTATTTGTGAATTTGAACTTGTATTTCTTAGCTGGAGAACAACTATTTATAGAGACTAGCAAGCATGAGGTGTCTATGACTCTTGGTCTCCCTAGCCTACATGCTTGACAAGTGTCCTATTGACCTTTGTTTGACCTTATCTAAGCTGAATCTTAGTTACAAAGTCTTCTTTGGTCTTATCTCGGACTTTATTGTTGTTCGTCCAGGTCGGTTTAGTTGATCCAAAATGGTTTTCCCATATAAGTTGTTCGCCTTTTGAGGTTATGGCTTAGAAGTCGTTCGCCTTTGTGTTTTACACAGATTGACTTTGGGATCTTGGTTCTTTGTTCGTTTCCATACACCTTTTAAGCTGGTAGATGCACCATCTTTCATAATGTTGTTCGTCATTAATTAACTTGGTGGAGGGTCCATATTTGGCTTCGGGTCTCTAGACTTGTTCGCCAGTATGTTGTTCGTCGGTAGAGTTGTTCGTCAGTTTATACACTCCCTGGATTGATTTATGCACCCCAATTTGATTTTCTTTGTTAATCATCTTTAATTTGGGGTTGGTTCTTCATAAATCCTTTTTTTAAGGCTTTAATCCTTGTTCGCTCAATAATGATTGATGTTCGCCTATCAACAATTGCCCCCTATCCTGACTAAATGTTGCCTCAGATGAGCAACTTTGTGGCGAGCAACTGTAGTTAGGATACTATACTGGTGAAGATTCGGACGAACATCATTAAATCTGGCGAGCAACTCCGGGTGCACCGTTTCGTCTTCTTATGATCTGGGGGACGTACGAGGATGACGTGGGCGGTATGATTGAGCGCCGCCCACGCGTGAGCATTCCCGAGGTCACGCGCTTCTGTATTTCCACATAAGTCCTTCAGTTTTCAAACTTGTTCAAAATTTACCCCGTTTTTCTTCATTTCAGACCACTTTTTTGGGGTAATTATGGGTTTTACCCCGTTTTTTTTCATGGGGTATAAATAGAAGTGGGAACTGAAATTTTCCCACTTCTTTCAACTCTGCTACAGTGCTCCGTCGTCGTTCCCCCATTCCCGGCGAATTCAATCTTTTTCCGACGAGATTTTCCTCAAATTCTTGCTTTCGGTTTAATTTCAAGGTAGTATTTTCGTTTTAATCACTTGATTTTCTTTTTATTTCTCTCTTTCGCCTTCAAAATCCCCCATTGCCGCCGTGTGGAAGTTTGCGTCGTCATCTTCTCCGGAAATGCATATCAACTAGCAACTATATGATATGTGAAATACGCACTGAATTCTGCCAATATAAGGGGGGTTGAATTGCAAAAGTAACAACTGTTTCCTCTACTGTGATTGCAAATTCATCACCACCATCTACATGAAGGTTGTTTCAGTGGTATAAAGCCTACAAGAGAATGATTTTGAATGTAACAACACAAGGTTGTTTCAGTGGGAAGGAAGCGATAGCAATCCATTCCATTGGTGATCAGCAGATGTATTAATCATCCTACATGCACATTCTCAACCCAGAGAAGCTGCAAAGTAGAGTTGTGCACTGCTAATTGTATGGAAGCAAGAATATTATTCAGAAATTCAGGGTCTTCTAAAAGTAGATTGGAAAGATTTAAGTGGTCTGACAAATATCAGGACCCTACGAAATGACCAATGTTGGGAATTAGCACTTTACAGGTTAGCTTGAGACCTGTATCATCTTCCTTGTGGTGACATGTGAGTTCACTCTCTAGCAATCGCATTGCATGAGCATCAAGCAATAATATAGTATAAGATAAAAGAAAGAGACTAAAAACCAAAAGAAAGCAGGAGATAAAATTGCCACAGCTAAAACAATAGAGATAAAAAGGCGTGATAATGGATGTTTCCATCTAGAAATGAGCTGTAGCCAAAAGAATATGAATTCTTATCACCACCTCTGCATTATCGTTATAAAGAAGGCAATTTCTTCCAATCTGGACAAAGTTGTCACAGTGGTATTTAGTGTAGGTCAAATCTTGGAAGTTGTAAGAGTGAAATCATCATACTCATAAATATTGTGGACAAACTTGTCAGCAAAACGTGTAGAACAATGGACAAGAAAAGAATAATGGAAATGCATTGATGCTCAAGTTAAGAATGCACTGATGTACGCGGAAACAATTTTTCCCAACATTATTTGTCATATATAGAGGATCGTCAATGCAAAGGGGATCAATACTGCAAGAAAATGTACTTGGTCGATGAAAACTAAAGAGCAACTGTGAAATACATAACACACAAAGTAAGAAGATCCTCTTTACTTGCATCCGCGTTCCCTGTTTAAATACACTCCACTTCCTTGTACTGAAATACGCATTTGTGTTGGTTAAAAAACATTACTGAAGCAGGTTAGTCATTTACAGATCATACACAAGCAACAGATGATGAAGATATTGTCAATCGTTCTTCATATATATGTGTAGAAAATAAAATCATGCCAAAATAAACTAAAAGCTTTCTAAGAAGATTTTACTTACCCAAAGAAATATAAGAAATCCATCAAGAGGCTTCACATTAATTCAAACTCAGAAGCATATAAGCTATAACCTGTTATGTGGCACGTATATGCATCATAAGCATGGGTTTGTACACAATTGTTCAGTGATTGCAAATTTCAAGAGTAGTGCAATTTTAGGTAGCCTTCTGCGCATCTCTATGGTTTACAAACAGAGAAGGATTGAAAAGAATCAAAGTTGCATTCATTTTCCTGACCAATAGAGAAGGATAAAAAACAAAGTATGCAGCCTTGCTTCTAGTGTAGAAAGCGTAGACTCCAGTTCTCCAGTCTAATGAAGAGTATGAAATGATGCTTCAAGGATATAGGGACTCCTAATCAACACTACTTTTTCTTTTGACAAATACTTTTCTTATCACAGTCTCATATATCTCAGTAATTACTAGGCGCCACCACAGGAAACAACTCTTTTGTCCACACAAACAAATATAAAGCAAGCACTCCAATTAATGAGTAATAGAATGATAAAAGAAGATCCAGTTTTAATAGACAAAGCAGAACTAGCTGCAGAGAAACCAACTATACATACTTGGTTGATAGGTCGGCCATGATGTCGCTCATGCTGCAGAAAACGTGTGATCAATAATATCTGTGGTATGTAAAGAACAAGAAAAGATCAGCAGGTGAATACAAGATGGAAACATATAAGTACTATGCAGAATGAACTCAATATCAACTTAAAGTTGTCCTGCACATAGTACACTTCATATATTGGCATATTAAGGAAGAGCAGGCAGACCATCAGAAGGGTATACACGAATCATGTTGCAATGAAATATAACAGAGACCACAGACGTATGTTTTTTTCTGGGTATTATGGTGTGCCGGGGAAATTTGGATTTCGAAATACCAGTATTTGAAAATCTATGTGAATACTGATAGTCAGTGTTTGTTTTGGGATTTGGTAGAGTGAGATTTTACCTTATGTCAATTAAATGTGTAAGAGTGACTTATGTTGTATTATTAGATTGCATGAAATATGTTACATTGGAAAGAGTAATTATAGGGTGTGAAGATTTTTATTGGGGTCGATTGTATTGGGATTTTGAAAACTTGATTTTAAAACCCAAAACAAAACTTGATATGGATTGCAAAGTCTCACATCCTTCCGGGTGAATCCCAAAATAAACATAGATACTACATGAATATTGGTAGAATCTAATGTAGGAACAATAAAATTGAAATTCTATGTTACTTTGTCTAACAACAGTTAAAATTTGCTGTAAATACTAGCTGCTGTTGTAAATACTAGCTACAACAGCAGTTAAAATCTGCTGTAAATACCAGCTGCTGTTGTAAATACTAGCTACAACAACAATTAAAATCTGCTGTACATTCTAGCTGCTGTTGTGAATACCAGCTACATCAGCAGTTAAAATCTGTCATAAATACCAGCTGCTGTTGTAAATACTAGCTACAACAGCAGTTAAAATATGTTTTCATAGGTGGTCTGGGTCACTGTTATATGTATTTTGGGTGGTTATTACGGACCATATACGACATCGGTTGTTGGAGCTATGACATCGGTTATAACCCGCAGTTGTTAGTAGCTATGTTATCAGTTAAAAACCTCTATCTGTCATTGCCGTGTTTTAACATCACCATGTATAATAGCGCTTATTTATTCCCTTTTAACAACAATAAAAAATCGCTGTGTATATCAGCAAATTTGTCATAGTGATGTACTTACATTTTTCTTGTATAAAAAGTGTAAAAAAAATAAAGTTGCTACAATTGCAAGCTATGAATGCTTAAATGTTTTTTTTCTTCTAAAAATAGCATTGCCTATGTTTGTACTTTTGTCTTCCTAGTAAGAACAAGTTTAAGTACATGATTATGTCAATGCTAAAAGATCTGGTATAAAAAAATATGCAACAACATAATATTTATATGATCAAAGCAACAGTAGTACTCTTGAAATTTGGATTTCATGGAATTTTTTTATTGATTTAGGATGTCTATTCAAACTTTTTAATGATAATGAATTATGTGGTTAGTTCCCATTATAGAATTTTTTCTTTTCTTTTAGTAGTGGAAAAAAGTAAATCTTAAAAACTTAAGAAAATATGCAACATCTATAAGAATATTAGTATCATTAGGTGCGGTATTTACCTATATTTTTCACACACTCATTCACTCGATATACATTCCACCAAAACTAATAGCACAACAGGAAAACTACCAACACATAGCTTAATTGAAAAATTGCTAACTAAAATACGTACACTCACATTCGAGGACTAAAATAAATGACATACATATGTGGGGACCTTCTCTGCATTATGAAAGTCAAATAAAAGATATGAAAATATTCATAACTCATTACTAGAGGAAATTAAACTACCATATAATTATCAAAACCAACAAGGGAAAAATCCACTATAATGACATCAAAACTTCAATATTTTTTATGCCAAGTTGTCTTTTTCCTTTGGAATAATCGGGATTAATCGTATTTTATTTTGTTTTCTATTAATAAGTCGTATGCCTGACTTTTAAGTACTGTAAAAATGCCCTTGAACGAGGAGTCTTCTCATAATGTGAAACGTGAGTAGTTTATAGCTCCTATGTCTTCCAATTTTTTTCAAGATGATCTAGAGTGTAATGTTTCATGTTACATTTTGATCGTTTTTTTTCTTGAACAGTAAAATAAAATCTTTATTGAAAAGTGGGTACAACGGGTACTCAAACCCTTACAATAAATTGATTGCAACCACACAAAACAACAATCAAGAGGCAACTAGAGCTCCCTTCCATAAAACATCAGGAAGGCAACAGAGTCTCAAAATTAGGGAAGAAAAAAAAAAATAGAGTATGATGGTTTGTGCCAGCATTGTTTCTAGTGTAGCCCACCCGGCCACCAAAGTTGTTTTCCCTGATGCCATAGCCCCCGAAATTTCCACCAATAAAAAAAGAATTCCCCCGAAAATCCTTTTTGTACGAGCAGTACTGGGGGACCCCTGATGCTGCCACCGTTTCCGTTGAAGTTCTGATGGACCTCCCTACAAACAACCTATTTTGCCTCCACCTGATGAATGGAAGACAATAAAATGATATTAGTTATTATACTAAAGGTATTAGTTAGAAAAGTCTAAGTTGTGCTCTAAAATATATTATCAATGCATGTAATATTGTGTCTTTTAATCTAACTAGGTATCTAACATGTGTGTTGCACGTTGTCAATATTTATGCAACAATAGTTGTTATTTTTTCATGTAATTAACATATAAACAGTAAAACACGTTTAAACATTATGTATGCATAGTTGTGATCTAGCCTTTTAAAGAAGGAAATATGATATACTCCATACTGGCTACACAAATTTGATTATTCTGCATGACTTGACAATATAACCAGTGTATGATTGCCCCACTAAGACAAATTAAAATCCCTTATCATATAACTTAATAAAATCAATGCCTTTGAGTGTTATTTCTCGATTCCTATGCAATCTCCATCCATTCCTGAACTAAATCATTTAGTCCAGAGAGTCCTCCATCTATATATATATATAAAAGGATTAAGTGCAGGATAATACAATTCCAAACCACTTTTTACAAATTGGTACAGCATAATTGAACAGACGCACAAAAAAAAGTTGAACATAAGTATATATTTTTTGAACACTGTACTATCTTGTAAATAGTGGTGTTCAATTGTATTATTTTGTGAATGCCCCTATATAAAAAGAGGTAAGAGATATGAATAAAATATAAAAATATAATATTATATTTTTGTTTTTTAAAAAGGAAATGAGAAGTTAATAATAGAACGAATGAAAATGACAAAATAGAAAATTAATAGTGGGACGGAGGGAGTAATATTTAATAAAGATGAACAAAATAAATTCAATTTAAACTTATATTTAAAGAAAATTAGATTGAATTTTATTAATATCCATCCGTGCAACACATGGAAAAATTACTAGTCTTTTAAAAAAGAAATGATAAATTAACATCATCAGGTTCCATTACCATTACATAGAGGATTTGCAAGTATGAATCATCACATTTAGCAATAGCACTAGAATCTGCTTTTATCTAATTACAAGTATCTCGTGACATGAATAGAGAGATAAAAAAAAAGCCAGACATAATCATTTGCAAAACTCATTACACATCTTACAAGAAATTGATGTGGATGATCCTTCCGAATTCTATTATACAAAGTACTCTAAAACTAAAGGCATCAAGTTACAGTGCACACAATGAAATATTTTCAAATTTACAGAGTATAAAGTTGTGGAACCTTCAGCTTTGGATTGGGTACATGGGATATGCCCAAGATGGTCAATGATCTTAAACAAATTCACGATGGTGAATATGTAAACCCAGATATACCTGTATCTATTTGTATTGATTTCTACAATTGTATACATAAGCTCAAATTTAATTATAATACTTCTCCTACGATTAAGGGATAAAATGGAATGCAAGAAAGGAAGGGGAATATCAAGAAGCTATTCGAAAACTGTTTCCAAAATTTTAGTGGAGCTGAACACATTTCATGATATGCCGCTCATTAAACAGGTACTAAAAACTCAATTCCTAAATATGCTTATATATATCCTTCTCATAAGTGGACAATATGATCTAGGACTAGAAATTAACATAAGATAAATTTATACCTGATGTGCATATATTGTATAATATACAAGGGTCCAAAATACACCAGAAGCATAAGGAGGAATTACATTGGCAGGATCAGTAATTCATCGTATAGCAGCTAACCAAGTAAAGTACCCCAATTAAATATCAAACCAAGGTATGCCTGAGGCTGCACCAACATAGATACAACTTCATATATATTAAATGATCTCAGGGTTTAAGAGAGGGAGGTTAAATAATAATAGAGATCAAAATTATTACCCAAAATTTCCTTCTCTTCATGAGAGGCTAGGTAAAGACAAACAATAAAGATGAACTCCCAAAACTTTACTGCAAGTATTTTGATTGACATATACACACAATCAATACTATTACTTTCATAGAATGAAGAGGGAAGAGAATATTTCTATAGATTGAATAGGGAAGAAAACCTGAGTAATACCTTAAAGCGTCACTTTAATTGCCACAAAAATTGGGGCTGTTTCCCTTAAACAAAATCATAAAAGTAAAGAAATCAATAAAAGCTTAATATCCATAACTCATATAGAGATTGAACTACTACTTCACCCATAACAAAAAGCCATCACAAACGAATTAAATTAAAAAATAAAAGTACTTTGATTAGGAGAAGCAGCGGCGATTGAAGGAGACGAGAAGTGGAGGTGGCGGATGTGGTGGTTGATAGTGGTGCTAGCGGCGGCAACAAAGGATGAAAAAACTTGAGATCTGCAGAAAATTGGCCGGCATAACGATCTCACCAGCATCACTTTCTCCATTTCTTCCGATAATTTCATATCATATTTTTGAGGGTTGATTCAACTCAATTCCAAATCATCATCCAAAGCTTTCTTTTCATATCAAGATCATGGAAGATGGAAATGAGAAGAAGAAAATAAGGGTCGAAATTTGAATTTGGGAGGAACAATTAATTTGGGGAGAAACTTGAATTTGAAGAAGAAGAAGAACATATGGGTCGAAACCTAGCTAGAATATAAAATTGTATATTCATTTGATTTCAAAATTTAAGAGATATTGCATTAAAAAAAATTAAGTGATATTTAATCATTCTAATTTAATTTTTTTAATTATTATAAATAAGATCCAAGGTTAATTGATTTTTTTGAAATAAAAAGACTTTAAGGATATTTTTGTAATTGTATAATATTTTTTATAAAAAAATAATTATTTTCCTTTGGGCGAAGCTAAATCGCAAATGGCGAAATTAAATGATGTGTCAAGTTTTTATTGGGTGTCTGACGTTAGGAAGGGCGAAAGCCTTCCTGACCGTAGAAAAGCCCAACACATTTTTGTTTTTGTAATAACACATTTAGAAACATGTTTTTTCTATTTTGTCTTGAAGTGATTTTTTTTGGAAAATAATTTGTGACATTTACAAACTCTCAGAGCGTGAGCATATTAGTTCTAATAAGATCACATAGGATTGATCTTCCCCCTCCTTTGTGGTATCATCTCAGCTCCGAATGTGATAGAGTTAAGACGATGGGGTAACAGAGATATGGAATTATATAGAGGAAATCCTCGAAAAGAGGCCACATAGATGATTCTCTGCTTACAACTTAACGTTGCCACAATAAACTGATCATACGATGATCTCAATTCTGGAAAATAACTACTTAAATAGACTCAAAACTTAACCCTAGCTTAAGCCCTAAGAAACTTAAGCCCATGGGCTATTTATTTAATTGACTAAATAAAAGACATAACATAATTTAAAGACTAATAAAAATAATAAAAGCTAATTAAGCAGATCCTGCGTATCAATACTCCCGCTGTCCAAACAGCCTTGCCCTCAAGGCTGGTGTATTGGATCGATCATATCCTCCTGACCGCCCGGGTCATGGGTTTCTTCATCGTCGTACTCTAAGATTACTGCCAACGACTTAGCTGGGCATTTATGCAGTGGTCCATAAGGTTCACTGCATCTATAGCACTTACCCTTTGCCCGATACTCTTGAGCCTCTTCCGCTGTGAGGTGGCGGATGTTACGGTTAGGCATTTGGCCCGATGACCCAGTAGAAGAGTTTTGAGAGTGTCTCATGCCTGAGGTGTTTGAGGTTGGACCCGATCCCTGAGATGAGGCACCCCCAAACTGTGATATTGGGGGTCGAGAGCACGATCCTTTGCCGAAGGCAGCATGAGGTGGGGCTGCAGGTGGCTGGTGGACCTGTGCAATCCTTCGGGCAGCCCTAATGGCAGCAAAAACATTAGTCATTTATGAATCCGGAACCCTTTCACGAATTGATGTTTGAAGGCCACCTAAAAACATGCCCAAATATTGCTGTGGAGGTAGAGTGGGTAATTGGGCAACTCGTTCCTCAAACAAGGCTAGGTAATCTTCCAGGGAACCTGTCTGGCGAGTGGTGTGCATGGCCTTATAGGCATTAAGGGAAGAGCTATCCCCGAAGCGTTCAATCAGTTCCTGCTTGTCCCAAGCAATTGAAGAGGAACGACGCAAAACCCATTGCGCCCAAAACATTGCTCTCCCAGACATGGCGATAAGAGCCAGTTGGACGCGATCAGCTATGGGGGTACGATGGACTAGAAAGTATTGTTCTGCTTGTGCTAACCATGCAATCGGATCAAAGCACTCAAAAAGTGACAATTCCATACGATGGAGGGACACGACAAAAATCGTGGCGATACCCGACGGTGTAAGGGTGGAGGATGGATGTCCCCCTGGTGCGATTGTGTTCAACCCAGCAGATCTGGGAGTGATGCCCCCATGGGCTGAATTAGCACACGCCTGAAGATCTGATGGTGTAGAAGTCGCAGGGTTCATGGCCGGAGTGGTTACTACTGGTAACTTACTCTTATCCGATGACGCCCTGCTAGGAGGGGACATGGCGTCTAATTTGGCCATGATAACAGCCATGGTGGCGCGAATATCAGCAACATCAGCCTTCATCGTAGTAACGTCGTCCCGAGTCGCTGCGATATCAGATTGATTGGCTGTTAACTTCGTCTCAAAATTCCCAATCGTCACCTCTATCTGGACACACTGGTCCTGAGCAGACATCATCGAGATGATGACTGAGGTAGGTCAGATCAATTGATAGAGTTAAGACGATGGGGTAACGGAGATATGAAATTATATAGATGATATCCTCGAAAAGAGGCCACATAGATGATTCTCTGCCCACAACTTAACGTTGCCACAATAAACTGATCATACGATGATCTCAATTCTGGAAAACAACTACTTAAATAGACTCAAAACTTAACCCTAACTTAAGCCCTAAGAAACTAAAGCCAATGGGCTATTTATTTAATTGACTAAATAAAAGACCTAACATAATTTAAAGACTAATCAAAATAATAAAAGCTAATTAAGCAGATCCTGCGTATCAGAATGTCACATATCTAAAAAGTCAGACCTGACCGATGTCATTTGGACTAGGTCTAGGTGTTGTTAGTTCATCTTTGAACTCAAGAGATCCAAGAGCTAAATTATGCTCTAAAGTGGACATAGCTTATATAACAAACAATTTTCAGAATTTTTAGAATGACAACTACAAATAAATATATGCACTTATATATATTTTTTTATTATCAGTGTTGGTTTTTCTCCTTCACAACGCACCCTACAATCTATAAATATATAATAGAGTTAGAATTTTCTTATTTAAATTGGGCGCCAAAGAATTGTGACCGTTGATCTACTTTTTATAAAGGGGGAGTTACATAGAGGGGCAAATTGTATAATCTTATTACAACCAAGGGCAAACCCAATAAGTAATAACAAGGGAGGGCAAAATGCCCCTCAAACCACCCCACCTTTTCCCCACCCACCCATCCACCCGCCTCCCCTCCCTCTCTCTCATTCAATTCCCCATTTTCCAATACACGACAGTCCCAATTCCCATTTTCCCCCCCACCCCCTCTCTCTCTTTCTACACAGTCAAAACCCCCTATTTCTTCATTCAATTTTTTTTAACCCTTCTCTCTCTAAAAATTGACCATATTTCTCTCTAAAAAAATTGTAGAACTTTTGCCACCGGTTGCCTCCGCCGCTTGGAGTTCTATCACCTCGTGCGCCACTTGGAGTCGTGCCACCTTCGTGCTGCCGCTTGGAGTTCCACTAGGAGTTCAACTATCGGTGCTTTCCATCCACTGAATAGATTCGAGACAGTCGTTATCTTTCAAGATCCGCCGTCGCTAGGCCATGTTTTCGTCGTGTACGACGGTGACGCGGTCTCACCAACGGAGGGGGATGTGCTCCTAAAACCACGTGGATCCCAGATCAGGCCAGATTTGTTGCTAATCGGGCGCCGCTACTCACCTTCTCGCTGCGCCACCACCTATTCTCCTCCCCATCACGTCGCCGTGACTCATCCCCGCATCGCCGCTATTCTCCTCCCTACCGCGCCATCACTCCTATTCTTCTCCCCACCATTTTCGTGCAGATCTGCCCCTGCTGCTTGTATTTCCCACCGCCGACAAACCCCCTGGTGTTCCCTACTACCGCCAACCCACTGTTGGTGTTTCTCCTTCACAAGACAAGTTTGTTTTAGTCAAATTTCTTTTTACTAGTAATTTTTTTCCATATTGGAAGTGTTGATGATGGGTATTAATGTTTGTTGGAAATTAATTACTTTTTTTCAATGTGCACCGAAAAATTGAAATGGGGCTATTGCTTCTGCCCCCAAATGTAATTCTCTGTTTTTGTAATAGAATGCTAGTGCATGATGATGATCCTCAATTATTCTATTTATTTGAAGATTGAAAGAAAGACACTCTGTGCATGGTGTGAAAAGATGTATTAGCAAAAATAGACGAAATTTGCACACCCAATAAAAACCCTTGAAAGTATCAATAAGTATACATGTGCAAACAATTATTGAAATTGCACCATTAATAACTTGAAAAACACCAATAATTATGTGTGCGCATAATATGTGCAAAAAATTATTTAAATTGCACTCTCAAATACCATGATAAACAACAATAATTTTGTGTGCAAAATGTTAGTAAAAAAACACTTTTCAAAAATATTTTGAAACAATAATAATTATATGCGTGCAAAATATTATAAAAATTGCACATTTCTGCGAAAAATTTAAAAAGTGCTACTTTATGTCACATCTTAATTTTTTTGAGGTGGGTAGGCTGATGGGTGGTTTTGGGGGTGCTTTGCCCCTCCTTGTTATTTTAAAAAACTAGTGCCCTTTTTTATTTTTTGGGGGCAAAGTGTGCCCTCCATTGTTATTCTACATTTTATAAATTGATCATCATCATCCATTTGTTTATTAGTAATTAAGGTAATTATGTCTATAATCCTAATTTACTCATAATCAAAGATTTTCCCAAAATTATGCATAATTCTCGCATTCCCTTCCATTTAATTTGGCCTATTTATGCCACAAGTCTTCTCATGAATTTTAGGAACCGTATCTTTTTTACCTTATATATTGTCTATCGTTTTTCTTTCTCATCACCACTAAAATTCGAAGATATTCACAGAGGGAAGCTCCTAATTTACAATTGCTTTGTTACGGTTTACAAGAGGGAAGCCTCTATTTTCTCAGAAATTGGCTTACGCTTTGCAGGGGAAGTGCTTGATTTTTCTTATTTAGTGGCAGTCTTGAGTATCTTCTCGGCGCAAGTTTAAAAAAGATGAACATGAGGTTGATCAGGCGAACGCCAGAAGGCGAAAGTCTAAATTTTTAGCGCTATTTTTTCCTGAGTTTATTGTATTTTAGGATGTGTTCCGCTTCAAATATGTATTCTTGCGGATGTGGAATGCTTATATTAATTTAAGCTATTTGTTATATACTTAATTAGTTCGATTAATTTGGTAAAAAAAAAAGCGGAGCTTTGGTCAAACTTTTATGGTTCCAATAAATTCATAGAATGTCTGAATTTCTTGAATTATTTATTTTATAACTTGCTTTTAATGTATTTAATTTTAATTGTTATAAATAAAATTTGTAGAAAAGCGCGTGAAGTTGAAATTCAATCCGGTATTAAGGAGTTTGGTCAACCATATTTACGGTTTAATGAGTTAATTTGAATGTTCTTTATACTGCTTCCAAAGGTAATTTTCATATCTGTTTGTTAATTTGATTTTTACATGGAAGTGTTCCATCACCATTGAAGCAATTTGTAATTAATGATATTGATATCGTTGAGTACTAAATGGTTTTGATTGATATTAATTGTTAGTTTTAATTACTTTTATTGATTAAATATATTATAATCTATGGACTTATGTTGGATACTTGGATGGTCACAACTTAGTTGAAGATTGGAATTGGTAGACAGAATAATAGGATTAACAATTTCTAAGATATTCACTGCTGGAGAAAGGTAATTGACATCAAGACGTAATTTGCAGAGTAAATTAATTTACAACGATTTAATATTTTTATATCTTAAAAAAATTACACATTAATCATTTAATTTATTCTGATTCTAGAAATCATTTAATTTGAGTTGTGTATACTATACTCCAGCTTGATCATTGCCTAAAATTCACTCCCTAATTTCACTCAATTTTTCGTCATGGCCTTAGGGATTGAACAAACCAAGTTGGAATTAGAGATTAATTAGGGAAAAACTTAGTGTTGTTATAATTATTGCTTATTTCTTCGATTGACGAATTTAACGGTTTTCTCCTCTTACTCTGGATTTGTGTTCCACTTTTTATGCTTAGACGAGTTTTGTAAATAATATATTTCGGCAACCTTCAACAAATATTTTGGCAAATTCTATTTTCCTACAATCACACAATTATCAATGATTATTTAAACCTTACCTATCTAATATTAAATAATTTAACTTTATTTTGAGTGATTTTTGTGTGCACTAAAATGCATGACATGCACTTATATTTTGAGTTCAATTTCAAATCAATTTTGAATTTTTAAATCCCAATTTATTTAATGAGCATTAAAAAATTAAAATTAATTTGAAGTTGGATTAAAATTTAAGTGCATCCATACGAGAATTTTTAATGCTTGATTTTAATTTACTCTCCAAAACTCCATAAACAATTATTTAATATAACTTGTATGGTTTTAAATCTATGTTAACGACTAACATCACCATAATCTATGAGATATTCACTTTTTTGGGCATGTGAAATTATGTCAATGTAAACTTCCAAATCTTTTTATTAATTTTAATATAAAAAAAACCCTTATTTTCAAATTTTTAGGGTATTTTTAATGTGAATTTAATTGAATTTACGTGAATTGTCTTATATAAGTTTCATTATTTAGTATATAAAGTGTCACAAATTAATATATACAATATCATTGTTTAAAAAATATTAAATTTATGTGCTATTCTTCTCAAGGGCTGTTCACGGTAGGACCAAAATGGATATTTGAAAATATTTGTGTCTGTACCAAAGTTCGATTATTTTAATATTTATTTTTCTGTGTCCATACCGAAATTTCGGTACGGTACGGTACATATATTTTATTTTTTAGCACAGATCGGAGCAGATTTTTGGTTTCAAACTGACCGGATTGGATCGGTACGGATCGAAGCGGAGAAATAGATTTTTTTACCCATTTTCTCCTTTTTTAATCAATTAAAAAAACCGTATTGATACATGTACACTCTCACGAATACTACACAACTTCAACCACAATCAAACATATATCATTACAAGCTCGAATATAATACATTATATAATAATAATTAGTTAAAAAAATAACGCAAATCACCACCAATAGAATATTTAAAATACAATATATAACATATATATTTAAAAAAATTCTTTTGAAATATCTTGTGAATGGAAAGTGCAATATTAAAATTGTGTTGATCGTAATTCTTGACATAGGGTTCACCATATCTAAGTTTTTGTAAGAAATGAATATATATGAAAAATAAAATTAAAAGAATAAAAAATTAAGTTAAATCATTTTGATATACACCTAAACATAAGTTAAAAATTGTTTGTTACATTGTCAAAAAGGTATATCCCATACTCAATCCTTACATTCATTTTTGGTAAGGAAATAACAATACTTTTTAATATTATATTCTTCATACACTCTTAACTAAAATCGTCTACTTTATCATTTTAAATACTAATAAATAATTTTTTTTCTTAAAATCCGTACAAACAGGAATGTAGAAAATAACTATGGGACGAAAGGAGCATAGTGTTTGTATTCTGAAAAGGAGGATAAATTATGATATCGTATAGTTGTACTTGAATTCAATAACATTATAATAATATTTGATAAATAAAAAATAAATAATGATTAAATTTAATACATATTTAATTCGGTTATTCGGTTCGGTTCGGTACGATACAGTTCATGAGTTCAGTACAGTTACATTCGTTTTTTCTGTATGGTTAATTTGATAATATCTAGATCCATACTAAAAATATATTCGGTTCGGTTTCAGTATGGTTAAAGTAAAAAAAATCCACGAGTTTTTCGGTTCTGTTATTTTTTGGTGCGGATTTCGGTACGGGTTCGATAATCTCCAAACTCCGTGAACATCCCTACTTTTCAAATCACTAAAAATGACACTTTGTATGCTCACTAAAAAAGTACACTTTATATATTAAACAAAGTTAGATTGGAGGGGGCATTCGTACGTTCATATAACTTTTTTGGTTTTGTTCATTGGACAATGAGATTTTCATTTACTTGAGATTTTATAATAGAATGATCTCTTTACATGAGATATTCATTTCTTAAATTTCTAAGTATTTATACATGAGATGGTGATTTCTATCAAAATAAGATTTTGAATTAAAAAAAGTTGATTAATGTATACTTTCATTCAAAATAATTTAATGGTTTCATGAATCTAAATAAAACAAATATTCATTACTTATAGTAACACTCTTGTGTGAGATGACACTTTTATATATAAGATGAAATAAACTCTAAGCATCCATCTAAGCGCATACTATGCATTTGAATTTTAACTTTAATTTTAAATCTAATTTTGATTTTTCAATTAGATATATATAATTAAAAAATATCGGAGTATTGTTAATTATTGCTTATGGTATTGTTAATTACTGCTTGGGGGGTTGTTGATTATTATTTTATGTATTGTTGATTATTGTTTGGGTATTATCGATTATTGTTTGGAGTACTGTTTTTTTTTTTTTGGAAAATGTATTGTTGATTATTATTTGGGGCATTGTTGATTTAAAAAATACAGTTCACGTCGAAATGTGTATTTTTCATACTTTTTACAATTGAATCTTTAAAATTCAAGTACATAGTATGTACTTATATACACACTAGAATTATTTATAAAGTGGCGTTTCATTTAGTTATTTGAATCATGCTTCATTTTAAAATATATTTGAATTTGAGCCACACACTCATCATGAGTTACAGGCAAACACATTACTACCTAATAGATGTGGTACACATGGTATAGTTAGTTGAATCACATTTGTATTGTAAGTTGTAACATAATATTTTTTTTAGATAATAAATAAATTCTCATTTTTTGTATTTATCTTTAAAATATCGTATAACAATTGTGAATTTTTAATGCCCTGAAAGAAAAACATTTGCCGTGCAAATTATTAGGTACAAATCTCTGTATGTTACCTTGATTTATTTGAAAAATATTTCCACTAGATTAATATGAAGTATTTATTTCAATTAAACATTACAATTAATTAAGGTCAAAACCATATATTTAGGGCAAAAACCTGTGTGAGACCCTCTCATAACATAAGATTGACCAGATTAAATAAGTGATAGGAGTATAATAAAATGTGACGATGTTTTTGAAGAAATTTGATAAGTCACTTTTAACAAAAATATTATCACTTTTAGTTAAAACTTTATCTCTTTTTAACTTCTCAATTGTAATCTAGGTTGTCTTTTATTTAACTTCTCATTCCTAAAATGAAAATAAAAAATTTAAACTATACCTTCTAAAACTTCTTAAAATTTCATCAGACGGAGAGAGTAATTGTTTGTAAGTGTAAAATTAAAGTGATCACATCAAAAGACGGAGGGAGTAATAAACAACTCCCACATTAAAACTCTTGCCTAAAGCAAACGGGAAGCTAAATAAAAGATGGAGTGAGTATGTTTTTTTTATAAAACATTATTAATCATTTTTTTTTCTTTGAATTATATTATATTTTTTTATTACTTTCTATATGAGCATTGATGAAAATTATTATTGGACCATGTATAGACAATTTAAATTTTTCTTCAAATATTTTGATGTATTGTCAAATCGATCATTTTGAAGATGAAGTTGAAAAAAAATAGAACCATTGAATGTTGGTGAATTCATTGAATTCTTTTGTGAAATGCAATAATGTTGAATTTAAAAATTGTTTGGTCGGATCTATATTTCTTTGGCTGCATGTTTTAAAAAAAGATCTAACTGAAATTGTAAATTATATATATATATATATATATAATATACTAGTGTCGGGTGAATTGTTTTATTTTTTCAGAAGAACCGGGTTTTATTATATTGAAATGTGACATGATTGAAGATTTGTTCTCTGTTATAAATATAGATTTATTTGTGACACGAATAGTTACATAATTAGTCTCACTAAAGCTTGATATAAATTTGTTAGGAATGTTGGATTTGATTGTATAAATATGATAAAATTATTTTTAGTAAGCATAATGATATTGATGTCACAAAAAATGATATTATTTAATTTTGTATCATTCCGAATGAAGTACTTGATATTGATCATTTAAAAAAAATTATTTATTGATTCTTTTATTTGTACGGTGAAATTTCAATGACAATATAATGTGATAAAAATTTATTATTATATGTGAATGTTAAGAACTAAAACAGTTCAATATGGTTATAAATATTTAAGTTTGGTGGTTTTTTTTATTAAGATTTTAAGTACTTATATTTGTTATCTAATTTTTGTTGATGTTAGGTCAATGTTGTCCAGTTTGTTACAACATTTTCCGCAACATCAGAATTTGCCCTTTCTTCTAATACTAACTCCGAATGTTGCAATGTTGTCTTTAATGTCTAAACATGCAGAATGAAGACGTGGAAGTTACCAGGTCAGGCGGCAGCAGTTTAGAGTGAGTTATTTGAAGCTACAACATGGGCGGTTATCAAGATCATGGAGGCTTAGTGTTGAACGGTTTTTACATCATGGGAAACCAAGATTTTTGCGTTCACATGCAAGGATCGTATTCTCTAAATACCGTACGCATGAGACACATTCAAGTGAAGAGTTCGAGATATCTAATTTACATATAACAAGTGTAGTTATTTCAGTTCTCTCATTTGTAATTCTAGAAGTGTTTAGTTCGACCTTTGAATAGGTTATCTGGTTTACACTATAAGAATTATGGGCTTTTGATTGTATAGCCAGGGTATATGATCTTGATGTAAAATCCTATAGTTGGTTTTTACTTTGTCTTTGTATCACTACTAGTTATAGTGAAGTTTCGCCATGAGGCATCATAGATTATTTAATAATCTATGATAAAGTTTTGATATCCCGTTTGCAAATTTTATTTACTGTTTTTCAAAGTCTTCCGCTATGTATGTTGTCGTTTATGTTTCAACACCTTCGATAACATTCTGGAAAAACACTTGTGCACACCCTTCACTTGGTATCAGAGCCATACCTAGATATACTTAGTTAGATCCTGTGTCTTTAAGTGTGTAATTTTCATTTGCAATGGAATATCCACTTACCCCCGTATTGGGACAATGTCAGTTTTGAGTTGATCCCAAATACCCTAAAAAGATGATATTGCCTGAGTGTTGTAATAGTCAGACTAGTCTTGGTTAGGTTTATAACTTAGAATATTTTACATTCATAGGTACACAATGAGAGGAGTACTCATTGTTGTCAATCAAGACTGAAGCCTGAAGACACAGGAGCACCATCCTGAACTTATGGCAGTCTATCTAAGCTGGTGGAATAAGTGTCAGGATGAAGAGCATGATCCTGAGATCATTGCTAACTCAGCCTGAAGGGAACAAGACGTCACTGAGTTATTGGGAAAATACTTGGAGTAAGATCCAAGCAAGCAAAAGAAATGTCGGTGCTGGAAGACGTACGTAGATGAGGACAAACCTGAACTCAGAAAAGAAAAGACTAAATTGAAGAATGAGTTCTGACATTCTCACCTACTAGATGACGTGGACCAATCAGAGAATGACAAGTCATGTACGGACACTGACTTGAACCTGCCATCCCTGCAAGGGCGGCGGCTGTATGGGAGATATGTCCATTGAAAAATCCTACATGATGGGTGACTAGAAGGCTATCTCTCCAACGGATAGTTTTTCAAGTTTGCCTATAAATACAGAAGACGTTTGCCTAAAAAGATGATATTGCCTGAGTGTTGTAATAGTCAGACTAGTCTTGGTTAGGTTTATAACTTAGAATATTTTACATTCACAGGTACACAATGAGAGGAGTACTCATTGTTGTCAATCAAGACTGAAGCCTGAAGACACAGGAGCACCATCCTGAACTTATGGCAGTCTATCTAAGCTGGTGGAATAAGTGTCAGGATGAAGAGCATGATCCTGAGATCATTGCTAACTCAGCCTGAAGGGAACAAGACGTCACTGAGTTATTGGGAAAATACTTGGAGTAAGATCCAAGCAAGCAAAAGAAATGTCGGCGCTGGAAGACGTACGTAGATGAGGACAAACCTGAACTAAAAAAAGACAATACTAAATTGAAAAATGAGTTCTGACATTCTCACCTACCAGATGACGTGGACCAATCAGAGAGTGACAAGTCATGTACGGACACTGACTTGAACCTGCCATCCCTGCAAGGGCGGCGGCTGTATGGGAGATATGTCCATTGAAAAATCCTACATGATGGGTGACTAGAATGCTATCTCTCCAACGGATAGTTTTTCAAGTTTGCCTATAAATACAGAAGACGTTGGACCCAAGTAAGGTTATGGGAAATTTTGAAGCCAGAAATTACTTAAACTCTCAGCGTTCAAAGCATTCTAGCATTCAAAAGAAGCACTCGAAAAACCTTTAATTTCCCAAGTATTTCTTAAGTTAGGGAGTTATTCTGTATTCCACTGAGCTCAGTACACATATCTTAAGCGTAGAGTGATTATTCAATCCTTAGCATAGGTTTGCATTGTAAGGATAATCACAACTTAGTTGGAAACCAAACTGAAACCAAAACCCTCCTAGTCAGGTTTGTTGGTGGAAGTTAGTGAGTGAGTTAGAAGGAAGTAAGGGTCAGACAGTGAAGCTGATCTTGGTACACCTTGGCACGTTAAAAACAAGCCAATCCTTAGTGGATTCTCCTGTTCAATCAGGACCGTGGATGTAGGAGCTTGAGTCTCTGAACCACGTTAAACTGCCCCGTGTTATTTATTGCTTTGATATTTGTTTTTAATTGCTTAATTGCTTAAGTCATTCATTGCATATTTTATCAGGCTTGAATCAATCAGCCCGATCATTAATCTCAGAGCACTGCCCTTCTAACCATGGCTTCATAAAAAGATAATCAAGTTTTCAGAAAGCGAACATTAAACAAGTCTTTAATCTTTCAGGGCTCACACATTCTGCACTGAACCTAAGTAGATAGTTAGCCAACTGACTTGCACTCAGTGCTGTTAGTAGGTGTATTATCTACTCAGTGTTCAACACCACTCTGAGTAAAGGGGACTCAGTAAGGTTTTAAGAAAGAAAATTTATATACGTGTATTCCCACCCCCCATACACGTATCACTCAGACTTGTACCGGGACCAACAAGTGGTATCAGAGCAGCGGTTCAAAAGACCACTGGCTTTGTATACAAATAGTTTCAGAGGAGAAACTGTTGGTGGTCACTTAACAGATCTGTGTTAGTTTATTCATTGAAAACTTTGCATCATCGTGACTTCAAGGAGACTTGAAGCTTCTCTGCCTGAATTCTTTGTATCTAACTTTGCCTACTGGAGATTCAGATTAAATGCACATCTTGAGGCTATTCATGACCAGATGCCGCGAGTCCCCAGAGATGGCCCCATCAAGATCACAGTCCCAAATGCCAGAGGAATGGGCTATGACCATCTTCCCATTGGTGAACAGGTTCCAAAAGATAGGAGCACCCTCACCAACAATGAGATCAAGATGATAGGGCTGTACAACGTGGAAAGAACATCATCCTGCATACAGTGTCATTCGAGGAGTCAGCCAGACTGATGCACCTCAAGACTGCCAAGGAGGTATGGGATGAGCTGAACCAGATGTGCGAAGGATCTGAAAAGATAAAGAAGAACAAGAGGAAGCTTTCGAGATGCTGCCAGAGGAAACCATTGATCAAATGGAGTCAAGATTCATCAAGATGATGAATGAGTTGGTGATGCTTGGGAAGGAAGTCCCAAAGAGAGAAGTTGCCTCAAAGATCCTGAATGCACTACCTGAAAGATGGGACAATAGTGTCATCATGCTAAAGAACACTCAGGATATGAGCAGCATTACTTCAGCTCTACTATTTTCAGAGCTCAAGGCGTTGGAGTTCGATCTGAACAAGAGAAAGAAGAAAGTAATACCAGTCGAGGAAGAGAAAGTTCCGGAGAAGAGTGTGGCTTTCAAATCCAAGTCAGAACCTATTGAATCTTCATCAAAGTCACTGATGGAGATGAGCAAAGAAGAGCTAGCTGAGGAATACAGTATGATGGCCAGACGGTTTGAAAAGTTAAACTCAAGGTTTGGTCGATACAAGAAGTATTATCAGGACACAAGAGACAGGAAACCTGAAGGAAGTCACCAAAGTTCTAGGAGGTATGAAGAACGGCGGAACACTGACCAGAGACATGATCGTGGTGAAGAAATGAGGAATTCAGACCCGAAACCCGATCGTAGAGATGTGGACCAGAGACGTGGTCGTGATGATAGGCACTCAGGGAAGAATGAAGCTCATCAAGACCGAGGGAACCTGACTCAAGAAGGAACCCTGAACCAAGGAAGGAATGAGGAGATGAGCCAACAACATGTTACAACTGTAACAAGAGTGGGCACTATCAGTATGATTGCCCAGAGCTGAGTGCAAGGGAGAAAGAAGACAGGAGGGCCTAGAGAGACCAGAGATTTGCGGATAGGAGAGCCATGCTCGCTGAAGATGCAACTGACTCGGATGAAGAGCATCACGTCAAGCACAAACACACATTGGTCTTGTACATAGAGCATCGCCTCAAGTACGAGTATAAATTAGTCTCGTACAAAGAGCATTGCCTCAAGTACAAGGAAAGATTAGCTTATACGAAGAGTCACGCCTCAAGTACGAGCAGAGACTAGTCTCGTACAAAGAGCATCACCTCAAGTACGAGCACAGAAAAAGCCTCGTAGAAAGAGCATCAACTCCTGTACGAGCAAAAATTAGTCTCGTACGAAGAGCCTCACCTCAAGTACGAGCACAAATTAGTCTTGTACGATGAGCATCGCCTAAAGTACGAGCACAAAAAAAGCCTCAAATGAAAACTCTCGCCTCAAGTACGAGCACAGATTAGTCTCGTACGAAGAGCCCCGCCTCAAGTATGTGCATAGAGTAATCTTGTACGAAGAGCCTCACCTTAAGTACGAGCACAGAGTAGTCTCATGCAAAGAGCATCGCCTCAAGTACGACTAAAAAAAATCCTCGTACCAAGAGCCTCGCCTCAAGTATGAGCGCATACAAGTCTCGTATAAAGAGACTCACCTCAAGTACGAGCATAGAAAAAGCCTCGTACAAAGAGCATTGACTTAAGTACGAGCACATATTAGTCCCATACGAAGAGCATCACATCAAGTTCGAGCACAAATTAATCTCGTAAGAAGACCATTGCCTCAAGTACAAGCACACATTAGTCTCGTACAAAGAGCATCATCTCAAGTACGAGCACAGATTAGTCTCGTACGAAGAGCATCGCCTCAAGTACGAACACAAATTAGTCTCGTACGAGCACAGAAAAAGCCTCGTACAAAGAGCATCGCATCAAGTACGAGCACAAATTAGGCTCGTACGAAGAGCATCGCCTCAAGTATAAACACATATTAGTCTCTTAGGGAGAGCCTCACCTTAAGTACAAGCACAAATTAGTCTTATACGGAGAGCCTCGCCTTAAATACGAGCACATATTAGTCTCGTACGGAGAGCCTTGTCCCAAGTACGAGCACATATTAGTCTCATACAAAGAGCATTGCTTCAAGTAGATTAGTCTCGTACGAGGAGCATCGACTTAAGTACGAGCATAGAAAAAACCTCATACAAAGAGTATCGACTCAGGTATGAGGATAAATTAGTCTCGTATGAAGAGCATCACCTCAAGTACGAGCATAAATCAGTCTTATACAAAGAGTCCCGCCTCAAGTACAAACACAAATTAGCCTCGTACAAAGAGCCTCACCTCAAGTATGAGCACAAAAAAACTATCTACTCGGCCAGTCTCAAAATTCGCCGATCCAAATACGACATGAAATATACTCCTATTTGGGTCTCCACCATTAAAGACCACCCTGGGGCATCCGAGCTATCCTGTTAGTAGGCTTTAGGCAAAACTTATTTAAAGCACAGATCAAGACTGAACTCCGACCATGGTCAGATTTCAATCTTGGGGGCAATTATTGTATCAGGAATTATCCCTTAATATACCCATAACTCAACATATTAGCATGATCCACCTAAACCCAAATTGACCTCGCCCAACAGGAGATTAGATTCCCAGAGATACGTGGATCTAACAAGATCAAGAGTTGACATCAGAGTGAAAATCGGACTACCATCAATTTTACGGGACAAGACAGGAGCATTTAATGTAAAGTAGATCTATTATTAATCATTTAAATGAACAATTGAAAAAAAAACTGAAATAAAGGGTATAATTGAGTTTGTGGCCATTTTTGGCCTTTCAGGGTGGACCTCTATAAATAGATGGTCACCCCACCATTGTAGAAGGTTCTAATTTTTCTCTCATCCCCACATTCATACGAAATTCATGAGTTCTTCGTTCTTGTTTATTTATTTATGTTGTTTGATAGGTATTGATCCTAACAATCACCACAAATAGATTCATACGAAAATATCTATCAACGCATATCATATAGGAATGATAGAATCAAACTGCCTTGCCTTGACCCACGCTGTTTGGGGCACCCTTTGTATAGGGTGGGAAGGCTCACTGTATCACTCAAGCCTCATGTTGCGTTCTGTTTAAATTTTAGTGAGTATATTTATATACACCCACACACCCACACACTTATATTTTTCATATTTATTAATTTATATTATATAATGAAAAATAATTCAACTTTATATACATATTTAGGTTAATACATATTGATAAAATATAATTGAAACAATATGTTCAATTAAAATTTTCTATTCATATCAACATCTTTAATAGTAAAAATAAATTCATAAATATGCTCCAAATATCATCTATTTATTTTTATTAAGATCTTAATTTTATTTTATATATTAAAAAATATATTATGTATTATTTTTACAATTATAAATTTATATTCAAAGAGTGTCATGAGTTCAGGTATAAGTGTCAGGCCCACTATCATCCTTAGTATCAATGCGTTGACGGTAAATGACCAGACATTCTAAATTCTTAATTTTTTTAATTAGTTTTTTTATATATAAAAATTGTTCGGATTTTTGGATAAATTGAAAATACATTTTTTAATTTTTTTATAAAAGATCTTATTTTTTACTTCAAATAATTACTTGCCTGTAGTATGATACAAATCATCATACAAAATTAAAATAGAAAATGATATCATCCCTAAGGTTCGATAAAATTTTATATTTATTGGCATTATAAGTGACATGGAAATTTTATACTCCCTCCATCTTGGAGTAATTTTTTTTCCTTTATTTTAGGGCAACATGTTGACTTTTGGGGAATGAGTGACACAAAGCATAGATTATTTATAAAAATAGTTTATGATAAACTTATCATTAAACTGTCTTAAAGTATCAAATATTTGATTAAGAATATCAAAAATCTCATCAGGAATATTAAAAGTTGAGGTAAAAAATATCAATGACAATTACAATATAATACCATACCTCTTTGATAATCTTGCTCAAATATTTGAGACTTTATAACATTTACATAATAAACTTATCATGAACAATTTTCATATAAAACTTTGTCTTTTGGTAACATTGTGCGAATTTGAAGGTTAAAGATTACATGAAGTGGAATGTTATTTTTGTCATATTTAGAATGAGAAATTTATTGTGGGACAGACCGAAAAGGAAAGTGGGAAACTTATTGTTGGGACAATGTCAGTTTTGAGTTGATCCCAAATACCCTGAAAAGGTGAATTTGCCTAAGTGTTGTAATAGTCAGACTAGTCTTGTTAGGTTAGAATATTTTATATTCACAGGTACACAATGAGAGGAGTACTCATTGTTGTCATTCAAGACTGAAGCCTAAAGAACACGAGAGCACCATCACTGAGCTTGAGTTAGTTTTTCTAAGATGACTAACTAAGCGTCAGGAAGAGCACGATCCTAAGATCATTGCTCACTCAGCCTGAAACAGGACTACACTGAGTGATTTGGGAAAAGACTTGGAGTAGGATCCAAGCAAGCAAAAGGAATGTCAGCGCTGGAACACGTACGTAGATGAGAACAAACCTGAACTAAAAAAGGACAAAACTGAACTGAAGAATGAGTTCTGACATTCTCACTTACCTGATGACATGGACCAATCAGAGGAAGACAAGTCATGTACGTACACTGACTTGAACCTGGCATTCCTGCAGTTTTCAACGGACATGCATTCAATACATTTACCAAATCTATGTAAGGACGACTGCTGCATGAAGATTATGTCCATTGAAGTATCCTACACGAAAGGTGACTAGGAGGCTATCTCTCCAATGGATAGTTTTCCAAACTTGCCTATAAATACAGAAGGCCTTGAACCCAAACAAGGTTACGGGAAATTTCGAAGCCAGAAATTACTCAAGACTCAAAGTATTCAAAGCATCTAAAGAAGCACTAAAAAAACCTAGAATCTCCCAAGTGTTTCTTATAGTCTAGAGTCTATAATATTATTCCACTGAGCTTATCATATACATCCAAGCCTAGAGTGATAATCCAATCCTTAGCATAGGTTTACCTTGTAAGGATTATCACAACCTTAGTTGGAATCCAAACTGAAACCAAAACCCTAAAGCTAAGTCAGTGATAGGTTTGTTGGTTGAAGTTAGTTAGTTGGTTAGAAGAAGGAGAACTAGAGCTCTTACTCTAGGGATCAGTGAGCTGGTCATTGTGCACCTTGACACGTTAAAAACAAGCAGATCCTTCAGTGGGTTCTCCTGTTGAATCAGGACCGTGGACGTAGGAGCTTGAGTCTCTGAAGTACGTTATATCGCTTTGAGTTCATTTACTGCTTTGATATTGTGCTTACTGGTTTCATCATTAACTCATTGCATACTTTGTCAGAGTTGAATCAATCAGCCTGACCTGAACTCATTGCACTGCCCTTCTAACCACGACTTCATAAGAAAGGAACATTCAATTTTCAAAAAGCATTTAAACAAGTCTTTAAACTTTCAAGGCTCACACATTTCCGCACTAAGACATAAATAGATAATTAACCAACTGACTTGCCTCAATGCAGTTAGTAGGTGTATTATCTATTCCGTGTCTATCACTTCTCTGAGTTAATGGGACTCAGCTTTGAAAAGAAAGTTAAAATTTGTATACGTGTATTCCCCCCCCCCATACACATATCACTTAGACTTGTACGAGACCAACACTTACTCCGGGACGGAGGGAATAATTGATAATGATTAGGTTTTTTAATATAGTACTCTCCCAGTCCCAAAGTTGTTTGCTACATTGTGAAAAAGGGCCGTCCCATACTCAATTGCTACATCCATTTTTGGCAAAAAAATACTTTTTAATATTATATTCTCCATACACTCATAACCAAAAACATCAACTTTATAACTTTAATTACTAATAAACAATTCTTTTCTTAAAACTTGTGCAGACAGTAATGTAGAAAACAAGTATGGGATGTGGAGAATATTAATTTTTATATAATTTATTTTTTATAAATTAGAAATATTTAAAACTTATAAACATAAATAAAACATAACTATTGTTTTTATTTATTTAGTTAAATAAATAGTGAAGTATTACTCTATCCGTTCCCAAAAAATATGTTCATTTGATTTTGACAGGATATAAGAAAAAGTAAATAAATGAGATAAATGTTGGGACAATGTCAGTTTTGAGTTGATCCCAAATACCCTGAAAAATGAATTTACATAAGTGTTGTAATAGTCAGGCTAGTCTTGATAGGTTTTGTAAGTTAGAATATTTTATATTCACAGGTACACAGTGAGAGGAGTACTCATTGTTGACATTCAAGACTGGAGCCTGAAGAACACTAGAACACCATCACTGAGTTTAAGTTAGTCTTTCTAAGCTGGCTAACTGAGCGTCAGGATGAAGAGCATGATCCTGAGATCATTGCTCACTCAGCCCTGAAGGAGTCAGGACTATACTGGGTGATTTGGAAAAAGACTTGGAGTAGGATCCAAGCAAGCAAAAGGAATGTCAGCGCTAGACCACGTACGTAGATGAGGACAATCTGAACTCAGAAAGGACAAGACTGAACTGAAGAATGAGTTATGACATTCTGACCTACCTAATGATGTGGACTAATGAGGAGAAGACAAGTCATGTACGGACACTGACTTGAACCTGACATCCCTACAGTTTTCAACGGGTATGTATTTAATGTATTTACCAAATCTGTGCAAGGACGGCTGCTGCATAAAGATTATGTCCGTTTGAATATCCTACAAGAAATGTGCCTAGGAGGCTATCTCTCCAACGAATAATTTCCAAACCCACCTATAAATACAGAAAACCTTGACCCAAACAAGGTTACGGGAAATTTCCAAGGCAGAAATTACTCAAGACTCACAAGCATTCAAGCATCCAAAGAAGCACTCGAAACCCTACTAATTTCCCAAGTGTTTCTTATAGTCTAGAGTCTATTCTGTATTCCACTGAGCTCATCATACATATCTTAAGCTTAGAGTGATAGTCCAATCCTTAGCATAGGTTTGCTTTGTAAGGATTATCACAGTCTTAGTTGGAATCCAAACCTAAACCAAAACCCTCAGTGTTAGGTTTATTGGTTGAGGTTAGAAAGTTGGTTAGAAGAAGGAGGACTAGAACTCTAACTCTATGGATCAGTGAGCTGGTCATTGTACACCTTGGCACGTTAAAAATAAGCCAATCCATTAAGGGATTCTCCTGTTCAATCATGACCATGGACGTAGGAGCTTGAGTCTCTGAACCACGTTAAAAGCTCTGAGTTCTTTATTGCATTGATATACTGCTTTACATTGCCTATCATTGTTCATTCATTGCATGTTTTGTCAGTGTTGAATCAACCAGCCTGATACTTTAACTCATTGCACTGCCCTTCTAACCACGACTTCCTAAGTAAGAAACATTCAGTTTTCAGAAAGCAACATAACAAGTCTTTATACTTTCAGGGCTCACACATTTCCGCACTCAGGCATAAATAGATAGTTAGCCAACTGACGTGCTTCAAAGCTGTTAGTAGGTATTTTATCTATTCCGTGCCTATCACTACTCTGAGTTAAGGGGACTCGGTTTTGAAAAAGAAAGTAAAATTTGTATACGTGTATTCCCCACCCATACACGTATCACTCAGACTTGTCTAAGACCAACAAGTGGTATCAGAGCAGTGATTCAAAAGACCACTGACTTAGAATACTAATAGTTTTAGAGGAGAAACTGTTGGTGGTCGCTGAACAGATCTCAATTTGCATATTTTTCTGAAAACTAGCATCATGACTTCAAGGAGGCTCGAAACTTCTTTGCCTGAATTCTCTATCTCTAACTTTGTCTATTGGAGATTCAGGTTACTTGCACATTTGGACACAATTCATGACTAGATGCCCCGAGTCATCAGGGACGGCCCCATCAGGATCACCATTCCAAATGTCAGAGGACTAGGATATGATGATCAACCCATTGAAACTCCAGTGCAGAAGGACAGGAGCAAACTCAGTAATTCCGAAACCGGACCGGACCGGCTGGTTCAACCGGGAACCGCCATGAAACCGGTCCGGAACACCCCTAAAACCCGTTTTGCGATTGAACCGGATTGAACCGGTCAAAAACCGGTAAAACCGCACAACCGGTGAACCGCTAAACCGGCTGGTACCTTTTTTTTTAATTCTGATTATTATTTAAAATTAAATTCCTTATTTCATTTTCCTTATTTCCTTTCACGCCCTAATTTCCTTATATTATATTATGAGTCATATGTGTTTATTTCTGTTATTCAATGTGAAAAATATTTTATGAGTGTATGTATATATATATATATATTTATATATATTTTTTATAATATAACATAGGAAATATTAAATAAAATTAAGCAGGGATCATTTTTAGCGGTTGGACCGCCGGTCTAACCGGTTGGATCGTGAACCGGTGGCCAGACCGGTTTGGTCTCCGGTCCAGTTATGAAAACACTGAGCAAACTGACCAATGATGAGA
Organism: Ballota nigra; assembly: GCA_947034835.1. Classification (NCBI taxonomy): domain Eukaryota; kingdom Viridiplantae; phylum Streptophyta; class Magnoliopsida; order Lamiales; family Lamiaceae; genus Ballota; species Ballota nigra. The sequence continues at coordinate 22,419,684 of OX344722.1, read as the reverse complement.
TCAAGATGATAGGACTAGATAACATGGCCAAAAATATCATTCTTCATACGGTGCCATTCGAGGAGTCAGTGAGGCTGATGCACTTAAAGACTGCGAATGAGGTATGGGATGAGTTGAACCAAATGTGCGAGGGATCTGAGAAGATCAAGGAGAACAAGAGAAATATTGTCATTCAGAAGTTTGAAAGTTTCGAGATGCTTCCCGAGGAGACCATTGATCAAATGGAGTCAAGATTCATCAAGATGATGAATGAGTTGGTGCTATTAGGGAAGGAAGTCCCTAAGAGAGAAGTTGCTTCTAAAATCCTGAATGCTCTCCCTGAGAGATGGGATAACAGTGTTATCATGCTCAAGAACACTCAGGATATGAGCAATATTACTTCAGCTCTACTTTTCTCAAAGCTCAAAGCGTTAGAATTTGATCTAAACAAGAGAAAGAAGAAAGTAGTAGTTGAAGAGGAGGAGAAAACTCCAGAAAAGAGTGTGGCATTCAAAACCAAGTCAGAACTAATCTCCATCAAAGTCACTTATAGAAATGAGTAAAGAGGAACTCGCTGAGGAGTACAGTATGATGGCCAGACGGTTTGAGAAGCTGAATTTAAGGTTTGGTCGATATAAAAAGTACTATGAAGACACAAGAGATAGGAAAACTAAAGGAAGCCATAATGGTTCCAGAAGGTATGATGACCGGAGGAACACTGACCAGAGATGCGATCGAGGTGAAGAAAGAAGGTACTCTAACCCGAACATGATCGTGTGGAGTTAGACCAGAGACGTGCTCGTGACAACAAGTACTCTAACAAGAATGTAAGCTCATCAAGACGGAGGGAACTTGACTCAAGAAGGAACCCTGAGGCAAGAAGAGAAGAAGGAAATGAGCCAACAAAGTGTTACAACTGTAACAAGAGTGGACATAATCAGTATGATTTTTCGGAGCTGAGTGCGAGGGAAAGAGAAGACAGGAGGACTAAGAGAGACCAGAGGTATGCGGATAGAAGAGCCATGTTCGCTGAAGATGCATTAGATTGAGATGGTCCTGAGGAGAGGTTGTCTGAACTCATTTCCGACGATGAGTACGATGATCTGTGCCTTATAGCTGGGGAGGAGCCTGAGGTAAATTCTAACTCTGACTCTACTTCATACACTGATCAAAATCCTGAGCTTAGCTCAGAGTCAGTTAGAGAAATGAACCTTCAGGTCTGTCTAGATCAATTGATGGTTGATTTCTCCAGACTGCAGGAAACTAATGTCTTCTTGGCTAAGGAGAACGAGAAATTGAGTACTGAGGTTCAAACACTGACTGATCAGTTGACTCAATTAGATCTAAAGGAGCACTCTCAAATTGTAAGGCTAACTCAGGAGATTGACATGATCAATGCTGAGTGCATTCCAAGAGAGAAGATTCTTAAGGAACTGGCTGAAGACCAACTGGTCAAGCAAAATGAGCTAAAGGCACTCAAGCGTAAGTTTGATGACCTTTATGCCAGACATGAAATCCTGAAAAAGAGTGAGGACGCTCTCAAGAAGAAGGTAGCAGGAATGAATAAATCCTCAGTGTTGGAGTTATACGTGAAAGTATGCTTTTACTTTGTATAACTCGTGTATCAAACACTCATTTTATGAGAATAATTCTTTTATCGCATTTGCTTTAGTTATGATTGAATGTTGAATTTCTATTGCAAACCGTTCAATATATAGTACGTGTTACATTATAGTTAATGTGGTGATACCCGATCACGGAAGACAACATTAACAGTTTACTTGTAAGTAAACGTACATTTTCACGACCTAGGTGGAATTGAACAATCCGTCGTGAAAGGTCGATGTGTAAGGCTCAGATTGGTCTGTCTTGACTAAGAGATTACACTAGCACATTTAGTATGTGTTGAAGAGGTCCTACAACGAGGATAAATTCTTCTGTTCTGAAAGGTGAAGAATTAGACCTCAGTGGTTGTTGATTTCTTAATCTCCGTCACTTAAATAGGACCGTGTGTGCTTAATAGTTACTGCTTTGATTCATGTTGGGTGAGAATTATTGCGACTTCGAACTTTGTGTCTTGGGCAGTAATATTAATCATACGACGGTTGCTAAGATTTAATACGGAGAAACGCGTGCGAGTACGGCTCGTGTGATTAGTTCCCTTGGTGGGCTCAGAAGTTTTATTGTACCAAATCTTGCAAGTGAAGAATTAGTTTCTTCGGTACGAATAATAATGTTGAGCTGTCTTTACTCCAAGGTGAAATATGTTAATTAATTTAGAGCTATTCAGAAGCTTAATTAATTAATGGACTTGATAATCTTAAACGCGGGAAATAATAACCGGGAGCCCATATTATCGTAATATGGATTAAGATGGATAGTGCAATATTAATTTATTAGTGGTAATAATTAATATTAATGGATTGAATTATATTGGGGCTCAATATTGAAATTCAGAAGTCCATTAGGAGGTCCAATCTTAATTCTCCTTAAGGCCCCTCAAGTAGCCCAATTAAGTAGCCCAATAATGATAAGGTGATTAAAATAAAGAATATATCAATGCAGATTTTTTATTATAATTTTCGAAAATTAGGAATAAAAAAGAAATAAGATTTTCTTGATTTTCTTGATTTTCTTGGAAAGATATTATGAAAGATATGTATTTTAGGAATACAAGAATATCTCATATATTCAAGAAGATCCAAATCTTAGATTTTATCCTTGAAGTTTTCGAAAACTATAAGCTTGAAAATAAGAGTGAGATTTTTGTGGAATATTTTATTATGGAGAAAAGAATATATGAGATATATTCAAGATTTCTTAGAGACTAAGAAAAGATTTTTTCCAAGCCCATATCTCCTCTAATTTTCGGCCCCTACCCTCTATAAATAGGGGATGATTATTTCATCCCCAAGAACATAATTCCATGTGTTGGAAAAATCAAGAAGCATAGATATTTTTCTTTTTCCTTAGTTTATTAAATTGCTTGAAAGCGTCTCCCACCGGCGATCAAGTGAGGTGAAAAGGGAAATACTTGAGAAGGCTTTGGGTTGATACAACGAGATTACAAGTGTCCCGTATATCCAAAGGCCAATACTACGAGAGGTACGTTAATCGCATATTTACTTGTTTAATTCCGCCTAGTTAAATATGTGAAATTAATTTAACATGCATGATGATAATTAGTTGTTGGAATTATTATTTGAATTAATTAGGATTAATTCATGCTAGTAATAATTGTATTTAAATTCGTATTTAAAGTTCATCCCGAATAGATTCCGGGCACCCCTATAATTTCCCAACACTCAGTGGTTGTGGAGGAAATAAATAGCTGCAAGAAACTTGGGAATGAAAGATCTGGAATTGGCTTTGATTCCAGGAAATCCTCACAGGGTCAGTATCATATTGCTTCAGGGAGCAGCACTAAGAGGGTGTTTGTTCAGGCAGGCCAGAGCACAAAGAAGGATGTGTTTAAGGCCCGCCAAACTAATAAGGGCAAAGAAACTTGTTGAGACAATCAAGGTTGCCCCCAAGGTTGTGAAGCCAAAACCCACGAGAAAGGCTAAGCAACCTAAACAGGCCAGAAAACTTCTTAGCGCAAGCCGAGGAGAGCTCAGGCCAAGAGCACTCAGACAAGGCCCTTCTCAGGAACAAACCCCAAGGCCTGCTGTACCTAGGCCTAGGAAGAACATGAAGCCAGCCCCAAAGGCTAACACTCAGGCTCCTGTGACTCCGAAGATTGACACTCATACACTATCTTCCTCTTAGGCTAAGAAGAAGAAAATTGTGTATGTGGATATGAATGGGAGATAGATTTACTCCTCTGGGGCAATCAGGGTGGTCAAGCAAGTCTAGATTATAAAAGGTACAACTGACACCATAGGACCCAACACCCAGTGGGTACCTAAAGCCTGATTTCATTGCAGGTGGCTATGGGCCACATGAGGAGGAAGGATAACTCAATCAAAGTTGTTTGGTACCTAGATAGTGATTGCTCAAGGCACATGACTGGAATGAAGAGTCTCCTTCAAGATTTTCAAACTAAGGATGGCCCACAGGAAACCTTTGGTGATAACTCAAAAGGTTTAACTAAAGGTTTTGGTACTCTTGTGATAGGTACAGTCAGGGTGGAGAATGTGTCCTATGTTGAAGGACTGAAGCATAACCTCTTGCCAGTTAGTCAGTTCTGTGACAAAGGTTTAAGTGTTGAGTTTTCATCGAACATTTGTTTAGTCAAGAACAAATCAACACTTCAAGTGCTTCTTACAGGTATTAGGAAAAGAAACGTTTATTTAGCTGATTGGAGCAGCACTATTCCTGATACTTGTTTTGTTGCTAAAAGCTCTTCAGAGCTCATTTGCTTATGACATAAAAGATTAAACCATCTGAACTTCAAGATTCTTAACAAAATTTCTAGACTTTCACTTGTTGAAGGTTTACCTAATGAAGTTTTTAGCAAGGAGCATGTGTGCAAGGCTTGTCAGAAAGAGAAGCAGGTCAGAGCGACATTCAAAGAGAAAACTACCTTCTCCACTGACAGAGTTCATAAGCTCTTGCACATGGATTTGTTTGGCCTATAACACCTATGAGTATGAATGGTAGGAAATATACCCTTTTGGTCATTGATGATTATTCTAGGTATACTTGGGTTATTTTCTTGTTAAATAAGAAGGAAACACAGGTGAAGCTTCCAGAGTTGCTCAGGAGACTTAGCAATGAGCAAAATCAGTCCATTGTGAAAATTAGATCTGACAAAGGCACTGAATTTATAAATTCATATATTTTTTACTTTTGCAATGAACTTGGTATATCTCATGAGACTTCTGCAGCTGAACCCCACAACAAAACGGTGTCGCTGAGAGGAGGAATAAGACACTGAAGGAAGCTGCCAGGACCATGCTGGCTGAGTCAGGATTGCACAAGAAGTTCTGGGCTGAGGCAATCAACACTGCATGCTATACTCAGAATAGATCCATGCTGAACAAACAACATGCTCAGACCCCATATGAGACATGGAACAAAAGGAAGCCTCGTATTTCTTATTTCCATATATTTGGGTGCAAGTGCTTTATCCTCAACAATGGAAAGATCCAATTAAAGGAATTTAATAACAAATCTGATGAAGGGATATTCTTAGAATATTCTGAAGTCAGCAAATCTTTTAGAGTCTATAATTGTAGGACCCTTGTTGTGGAAGAATCACCACATGTTGTTTTTTATGAATCTGTCACCGAGTCTAGGGTAAAAGTGGTGGATCCTGACTCTGAGAAGGTCACAATGAGAGTGATAAGGTTGAGCTTAAAGAATCAACCTGATCCAAAGGTAAAAACTGTGCCAATTCCATATTGGGATGGTCCCGAAACGAGTTAAACAAGTGTAGGGGGGGAGGGAATACACCTGATGTTACAAATTCAAAACTTCTTCTTAAAAACTTATCAGACTAACTCAAGACAGTAGATCGTCAGTGGACTTTGAAGTCTGCTGAGATTTACTTATGAAAGCTTACTGAGATATCAGCTCCACTGAAAGCTTAAGACTTTCAGTTGAACTACTATCTAATTAGCTTTCAGGTGCGGATTAGTGAGCCCTTATGAAAACCTCGTTTTGCTTGATAAAACTTGTTTGAATAACACACACTTAGAGAAATAGCATAAAGTAAATGCACAAGATGTAAAGTGGTTCAGAGATGAATCTCCTACGTCCACTGTCCTGATTAAACAGGAGAATTCCTTTCACATGGAACTCCTTGTGTTATAGTGCCAAAGTGCACTGATCAAATTAATCCTCTCTAAGGATATTTGATCACTAGGATAATTCCAGGTCCTAGTTCCCAAAACATCCCACTTTAAGACTAATAACAATAATCAACTTACTAACACCTCTTAACTCTAACTCTCAACCTAACTCTGGGGTAGGGTTTTGAGTAGGGTTTGATTCCAACTGTTTGTGAGATAATCCTTACAATTTAGCTCAATGCTTTAAGGATGAATTATCTCTTTCTAAGGTTTGGATATAACTATAAGCTCGGTTACAGAGGGTTTGGTATGCTCTCTACAAATATGAAACACTTGGGAAACAAAGGTGATTTCGAGTGCTTCGTAGTAAATTATGAGTGTAGAGAATGCTTGTTCTTGTTAAGTTTCCCATGTGTATAAAATGGGCACGACCTTCTGTATTTATAGACCTTCTTGAAAATCTTCCCGTTGGAGTTGAATCTTCTCAAGTAAGTCTCTTGTATCTGATTGGTTCAAACAACTCTATTTAAGCTTTAAGTCTTGTCAAGAAATGGCTGAAAGATCATGCTTGCCTACCAGCTCTCTGGAGAAAGCTAAAGTAAGACTTTTGGTATTTGTCAGTCTGTGACAGGTCGGCTGTTAGTAGAGTACACCTACCTGTCATCTTCTTATTGGGTCGCTAAGTCTACTTGCTCAGAGTCTTGTCTGGTTTTAAGGTGGAACTCAACTGAGAGAACCTTCTTATTCCTTCATTTATTCCAAGCTTTACTGATATTCGATTTATCTTGTTCCAACTAGATTAACTAATAGCTTTTAATGTGTTTAACATTGAATGTGTGTTGTTAGCCCTCATCAGTGGACCTTGGTCCTCTACTGATGGTATAGTCTCAGTAAAAATGCACTTAGAAAACATTAATGACTTAGACTTCTTTACTTCACTTCTTCCTTCAGCAGACTTCTTCTTCAGTGGACTTCTTCAACTCTTAGATACACTCCTTGAATCAGTAAATGCACTTCAGTTCCTTAACATTTGAACTGGATAACTCTATTCTAACTCTACTGAATACTTTACTTACAAATGACTTAGGAGGAACCTTTTGGCATTTTAATCAAAACATAAGTCTATACAATTTCCCAACAATTTCCTTCTTTTTTATTATACCAAAACCTATCTTATTACATATTCTCTTTTAGATGAGCTCATTCAGTTGACATATAATTTCAAGGATTTTTGTAAATGATTATGAGATATTACCTTGGGTTGAAAAAATCAGTAGAGTTTCATTTCATAATGGATCAAGTGCAAGTACAATTACAAAGAAGTCTACTGAAATAATTTCAAAACAACAGAACAATTGGGACTTATAAACAAACGCCCAGAAATACTTCAACCAGATCAGATGGACTCAAATATAGGCTCCAGACCGTATTGCTTGAAGACTCTAATCTTCAGCTCATTCTTTCTCTCCATAATTTCCTTTGAATGACCCTTGAGGCCCAAATACTCACACAGAGAGATCCATTCTTCAGTGATCCTTTCTCTATCCACTTTACCAGTTGCATCAGTTGGGGGCCAGTAGATGATGGGTTCAGGGGCCTTCAGAGCATGGTCTGGAAATTTGTCATTCCAGGCTTCATTGATATCAGGGTAGAGTTTTGGATAAGACTAAAAAAGCCAGTCATTGAATAAGTCTTGAGCGTTCTCCTTTTCAAGCTCTCCACTGACATAATAAGAGTAGAGAAATTCCCTCTTGGCTGTCTCCCAAGAATCATTGAGCTTTTTGGGGACCCAAGTATCATGATGAGGATACTTAGCCTTTGAAGACGCCATCTTCTCTTTCTTCAGCCTAGCTGTCCACTTCTGATATCCGTTTCTAAACTTTTTAGAAGTGGTCTTGTCAAAAGTTGGCAACCTCTCATTCTTCTTCCTCCCAGTTCAGCAACAGTTTCAATTCTTCTTACAACTTTGTCCCTCCTCTCCTGCTGTTGAGCTGTCAGCCTCTGAGCTCTTTCGTTCATTCCACCTGCTTCTTTGATAAGCTCAGTAAGCTCAGTGACCCTGGTTGGAGCAGACTTTGCAGCTTCAGTGGAGATAGGCTCTGGATTCAGCACTAGGACGATCTCAACTGAATCTTCAGTTGACTTTGCAGCCAACCTTAGAGAAGACCTTGTCTTCTTTGCCACCTCAGCTGAGAGTGTATCAGCAACCTTCCTCTTGGTTGATTCTCCCTTCAGGGCGGCTCTTTCTCCTTTTCTCTTTCTCAGCAGCCTCTCTGAATTTTGACAAGTCACTTTCTTCTTGAACTTCTTTTCCTTTCACTCATTTGCTCCTCTCATCAGCAAACTTCTGAGCCTCCTTTTTCACATTTTTCATGGTATTCTTGATCTGCTGACTTTTTGCAAAGTCATCAGTCTTAAGAATTAAATCCATTTGATTTTTCGGATCCAGCTTCATCTGCTTCCCAGATACTAACTCTTCCCCCTTTTCGGCATTAATCATGCACTCTGCAACAGTGATGTTTAGCTTCATCAGGTCATGTTCAAGTGCCCTCAGTTGGGTTGAGCAGTGGTCCACCTCTTCTTCCAATCTTTCAAGAGTTGCTCCAGCGGTTTGGCCAAACTTGACAAATTGATCAAGTTTTGCACTGATGATAACGTCCGTCTTCTCTTGAGTGGGGAAGTATTCTGCCGCTTGCTTCAAGACCTCCTTCAAGCTGGCCTTCATTTCTTCATGCTTGGCTTCGAACTCAGTTACCTTTTTATTCCATAACCCTTCAACCTTCTCTATCAGGTCAGTTGAGAAAGCCTCTACAGAAGACTTTAGGTTGGTGGAAACATTATCCACTGAGTCCGCCAGGAATTTGGCTCTAGCTTCTTCCTCTTTCTTCTCAATCTTCTTGAGGGCTTCAATTACTAGTACACTTTGCCCTTTAACTACATCAATCACCATTTGTTGAGAATCTTCCACCTTGAGAGTTAGATTCTGGAGAGATGAGGTAGTTGACTCCATAAGCTCATCAATGTGATATGAGAGAATGACCATTTCGTTTGCATCTTCTTGTACTATCTCCTGCAGATCTCTCAGTTGAGCTTCCATGGATGGAAGTCTCACTTCTTCAACTTTGTTGATGGCATGCTTCAGGGGACTTAGGTTGAGATTAGTTTTGGGTACCTCCAGGGTTGGATTTCCTACATAAGACAAAAGATTAGCACGTTCCCCCTCAACCTCACTACCTAGCCCAGCTTGCGCATCTATCTCCATTTGAGCTCCCTCATCCACCCTCTTCTCACTCTCACACTCTCTCTCATTTTCAACTTCATTTTTCTCAGCCAATTCACCCTTTACAGGGACGATTGCTTTGATCTCTCCACTCACAACAACTGTGATCTCAACCTCATTTTCTTTTTCGCTATCTTTTTCAACTCCTTCAGATCCAGTCACCTCAACTGACTCTAAAGTCACCACTGAGGGCTGTTGTGGAGTAGTTTCAGTAGACACCTCTACTGAACTACCCTGTGGCAAATTTTGAGCCTCAGTATCCCTTGCCTCGGATACATCCTTGGCTACTTCACCACCACCTTGCACTGGTGAAGTACCTTTCTCCAACTCTAACTTCTCCTCCTCCTTCTCATTTTCTTTCTTTGCCTCCTCCACCTTCTCATCCTCCTCTTTGTTTGATGTAGACTTTGACTCATTGATCTTGTCCATTACCAGGCTCTGAAAAATCTTTTCATCACAGAGAAGCCTGATTTTGGTGAGGCCAGTAAAGTCTAGCACCTCCTGTTCCTCATTCTTCCATTCATCAGCATTCCCTCCTCCTACAGCCAACAAGATCTCTGCCAGCCTCCTATCCTTGAGTTGGACAAGTAGCCTGACCCTTAAGAACATGGCTTTCAGGGCAGGGTATTCATCCAACTCTGGATACTTCGTCTCCAGTGAGTAGGCTACTTCATCCTTAAGAGTATCCAAGAAGGAGTACTCTTCTTCATCATCAGATGGCAAAGAAGGGGTGAGGGATCTGGGATCAGAGGGTTCTTCTGGGATGGTTTCAAGAGTGGAAGTTTGAGTTTGGTGCTCAGTGAGGGTTTGGTCAGAGGGGGTTGGTTCAGATGGGGTTTGGTCAGGTGGGGTTGGTTCAGTGGATGTTTGTTCAGTGGGTTTTGAGGTTGTTTCAGTAGAGGCTTCAGATGGGGTGTCTTTTAAGGATCCATTTTTAGGCTGTTGAGAGCCTTCAGTGGTGGTTTGAGAGATTTTAGAGATGCGCTTGGTTTTGAGAGGCGTACGAGGTTTCTTTTTTATTTTGATGGGGGTAGGGGTAGGGGCATCAGAACCAGTATCAGTAGAGATAACGTTTGGAGAAGATTCAGGGTTACCTGATAACGAGTCATCAGTAGAGGTTGATATTCTTGCCTTCTTGGTGGTTTTGGCTGCTTTATTCTTTGTCTCAGCAGCCCTATTCTCCTTTCGTTTTGAGGCCTTCTCCGCCACCTCCTTCTTGTGCTTAGCCATCTTGTCACTCATTTTGACAAGCCTCCTCAGCTTAGTCTTCTTCTCTTCAGACGAGCTCATCTCCTCCATGTCTTCTTCCTCCTCTGGGCTTTCCACACTCTCACTAAGCTTCCTTCCTTCCAAGGCCTTTCCCGACTTAAATAGAGACTTTAAGTTGCTCCATTTTCTATCTTCCTTCCAATCAACTCAAACATCTATATTTTCAACCAGGTATGAGATTTTGGAGGCATAGTTGAGCTTGCTTGCCAGTTGTGGAGTCTTCTTCGGTTGGAATTTCGTTCTTTCTTTGTTCAAGGCACGAAGGAAGAACTGCTGCCAGTTGTATTCCTTCTTCTTGCTTTCTTCAATAGCCTTCATCAGTCTCAGCTTTGGCTTACTGACTTGCTCGGAGCTTTCTTGGTTGGCCAGTATGCACTTCCCAATAATGTCGCACAGTACATTATATACTGGGAGAAGTACATTTCTGTTCATCGTTGGGTTATACTTAACCTTCTTCTGCATTATAGTGTATACCCAATCCCCCTCCTTATCCGCGATACACGTATCCAGATTAGGGCCTTTTGACGGAAGACCAAACAACTCCTTCAAGTCTTCCCCTTCTAACTCAATCTCTTTCCCGACTTTTTGGAATTCTATAAGTTCTTCACCATCTTGAACAATCTTCTTCTTCCTTTTCAGGAACAAACATGATTTAATCTTGGAATTGGTGTTGTTGACACTGAAAAAGAATTCCAATACTTGCCTATCAAAACAGTTCTCAGGATGAATTGCTAAGAACTTTTTTAGCCCGGCCGCTTGAACCATCTCCAAGGCCTCCTTGATGTGCCTGAACTCAGGCCTGGATTGCATTTTTGGGTTATCAAATAGAACATTGGGTTCGTACCAGAAATTATCTTTGTTGGCGAGGTGTTTAAGATTGATTTTTGCCATTTGAAACTTGAAGAATTTTGATGGATTTCACAAAGGGTTTGATTTGAGAATGATAGTGTATTTTGGGCTTGAGAGATTTCGAAAAGGTTTTAGAGACTGATATGTGGACCTTTTATATCTAGAATGAACGGTGAGATTAAAAGATTGATCAACGGTTGTGGTTGATTCAGATGAGATCGTGGATAGTTGACAAGGTTGTGGGGAGTTTTTAAGATATCTAAATGGTTATAAAAGAACCGCCTAAAATGGAAGGTGAGGATTAAAAGGGTTGGTAGTCGGAAGGTCACATCATCCGGCTTTTAAGGCGCGTGAGATAGAAAACTGAAAAAGTTTTACTGACTTATACAACGCGCATTAAATGCTCCATTTATCAAAATCTTTTCAAAACAGTGTAAAAAGATTTAATTTCGCAGAAAGTACTCATTAAAATTTTTGGAAAAGAATTTATATTTTAAAACTAAGAAACATTCAGTTTTGAAATAACATGAGTTAGGATATGATCGACCTCGACTGAGGTTCTACCTCCTCTGAGATTTGTAGCTCTTCTGAGATCTTTGACTCTACTGAAGTCACTCCTCCATTGATTTGAAAACATTTCTTCTGAGATTTTGATAAGACCTTTTTCTTACTCTCCTGGTTCCAGAAGTCCAAGCTCTACTGACAGTTCTTGAAACCTTGCTTCTGAAGGTTTAGTAAATATATCTGCCTTTTGTTTGTCAGTATGGATCTTGAGCATTTTGATATCCTTCTTCTCCACATGATCTCTAATGAAATGATGCCTTATATCCACATGTTTGCATCTTGTGTGGAGAACTGGATTTTCTGAAATAGCAATGACACTATTGTTGTCACAGAAAATAAGAACTTCATTAGCAAAGATGTTGTAATCTCTCAGTTGTTGTCTTAGCCATATGATTTGAGCACAACAACTTCCAGCTGCCATATATTCAGCTTCAGTAGTGCTTGTGGCTACAGAGTTTTGTTTCTTGGAAAACCAAGAGATCAGCTTACTTCCCAAGAATTGGCAAGTGCCTGAGGTTGATTCCTTGTCAATTCTACAACCTCCATAGTCTGCATCTGAGTATCCTGTGAGTTCCAAATTGTCATCTGAGGGATACCATAATCCCATATTCACAGTACCCTTTAGATATTTGAGAATTCTTTTAGCAGCTTCCAGATGACTTTTCTTTGGATTTGCTTGATATCTTGCACATATTCCAACAACAAATGTGATATCAGGCCTGCTTGCTGTGAGATACAATAGATACCCAATGATAGCTCTGTAGTGAGTTTGGTCTACTGATTCACCATCTTCATCAGGTTCCATCTTTGTCATGGTGTTGAGTGGAACCCTTGCAACCTTACTGTTTTGACATCCAAATTTGTTGATCAGCTCCCTTGTATATTTGGCTTGATTGATAAAGATTCCTTCAGTGGACTTTTTGACTTGAAGTCCAAGGAAGAAATTCATTTCTCCCATCATTGACATCTCAAACTTTCCTTTCATCAGTTGAGAGAACTTTTCATAGAGGACTTGGTTTGGAGAACCAAAAATGATATCATCCACGTAGATTTGCACTAATAGAGTGTCCTCTCCTTTTGTGATCCTGAAGAGAGTTCTATCCACTCTTCCTTTGATAAAGCCATGATCAAGTAAGAACTGAGATAAAATATCATACCAAGCTCTTAGAGCCTGTTTCAGTCCATATAGAGCCTTTCTCAGTCTATATACTTTGTGGCTTTCTTCAAAACCTGGGGGTTGCTCCACATACACTTCCTCATTTAGTAATCCATTCAAGAAAGCACTCTTGACATCCATTTGATACACGTTGAATTTCTTTTGAGCAGCATATGCAAGAAATAACCTTATTACCTCCAATCTGGCCACTGGGGCAAATGTTTCATCATAGTCAAAACCTTCAACTTGAGAATAGCCCTTTGCCACTAGCCTAGCTTTGTTTCTAACTATGACATTATTTTCATCCTTCTTATTCTTGAACACCTATTTGGTTCCAATCACATTGCAATGATATGGTTTGTCCACCAACTCCTATACTTGATTCCTTGTGAATTGGTTGAGCTCTTCTTGCATAGCAATGATCCAATTTGAATCTTGAAGTGCTTCTTCAATGGAACCTGGTTCCTGGTTAGATAAGAAACAACAAAACAAAGCACTTTCTCCATGAAAACTTATAGTTTTGACTCCTGAGGTAGGATCACCTAGGATTTACTCAACAGGATGATCTGAGAGCCATATCCTCCTAGACGGATGTGCTTCAGTAGAGGTTAACTCTTCTGAAGTTAAATCACTAGATACAGGAATGCATTCAAATTTAGGAGATAAAACAGAGGGTTGTAGTCCTGAGTCATCATTCAAGGTATTTTCATTCTCAATGATAGTGTCATTGGTTCCCCCTTGAATGATGGGCTCATTAGATGTCTCAGCTGTGACCACATCTTCATCGACATCACTTACCTCTTGAACTGGGATGGTGTTCATCAGTTCAGTTGACTAGTCAGGAGACCTTTCAGTTGAGTTATCAGGAGTGATCTTGGTCTGAGTGTCCTGATTGAACTGTTGGTCATTGATGTTATCCCAGGTTGGGATGTATGCCTCAACACTGTCCTCAGGATAACCTTTTGACTTGATATTCAGTCTAGTTAGTCTTTTGCTTATCACTTCCCCAGTCTCCTTTCTCCTGGACTCAAAAGTAGATTCATCAAAGACCACATGAGGTACTTCTTCCACAACAAGAGTTCTACAATTGTAAACTCTGAAAGCTCTACTAATTTGGGAATATCCTAAGAAGATTCCTTCATCAGCTTTGCTATCAAAAGCCTTCAGTTGAGTTTACCCATTGTTGTGAATGAAACACTTGCAACCAAAGATGTGAAAGTAAGATACCTGTGGCTTTCTGCCATTCCATAACTCATATGGAGTTTTTCCTTGATGTTTGGTTACCATGGATCTATTCTGAGTGTGGTAGGCAGTATTAATAGCTTCAGCCCAAAATCTTTTAGGAACTTGAGCTTCTGCTAGCATTGTCCTTGCTGCCTCCTTGAGAGTCCTATTTCTTCTTTCAGCTACTCCATTTTGTTGAGGAGTCCTTGCAGCTGAGGTCTCATGGGCAATACCTAGCTCTTTGCAAAACTCAGATATTATAGAGTTAATGAATTCAGTACCCTTATCCGACCTTATCTTTACAATGTTCAGGCTCTTTTCATTGCTAACTTTCTTCAGTAGTTCTGGTAGCCTGACTTGAGTTTCCTTCTTGCTTGCAAGAAATACCACCCATGTGTACCTGGAGAAGTCATTAATGACAACAAGTGTATATTTTCTCCCATTGATACTTACAGGGGTTACTGGACCAAAAAGATCCATGTGCAACAGTTGAAGTACTCTGTGAGTAGAGGTAGCTACTTTGCTTTTGAAAGATGCTTTTACTTGCTTTTCCTCTTGACAAGCCTTGAAAATATGATCTTTGTTTTATACTTCATTAGGCATTCCTTCTACCAGTACATGTCTTGCTATCCTGTTCATCATCTTGAAGTTCAGACGACTTAGTCTCTTATGCCATAGTCAATTTGTGTCAGTTGAGCTCTTTGCAATAAGGCATGCATTTGGTGTGCAAGACTTCCAATCTGCAAGATAGACATTCCCCTTCCTTGACCCAGTTAGTAGTACCTGTTGTGAAGATATATTCTTGACAAAACACAGGTTACATGAAAATTCAACCCTGTATCCTTTATCACAAAACTGACTTATGGATAATAAGTTATCCTTAAGTCCACTGACATAGGATACATTGTTAACTCTTACTGAGCCAATAATTAGATTATCATAACCTTTGGTGGCTCCTTGTGAATTATCACCAAAATTGACCCGTGGACCTTCTTTCTCAACAAATTCTCTCAGGAGACTTTTATTGCCAGTCATATGCCTGGAACATCCACCGTCCAAGTACCAGACTGAAGATTTAAGAGCTTCTCCTTTGTTGAGATCCATTGAGCCCTCAGGTTCTTCTCTTGCCATGAGGCACATGTCATCATCACTGCTGTCAGAGAACAGTCCATCAGATGACTCTAGATCTTCATCAACATCCTCAGCCACCATGGCTTTTCTTTCTCCATATCTTCTGTCTCTCTTGGCTTGCCTTTCTTTCCTTTCCTTTGTGCTCAGTTGAGGACAATCATACTAAAAGTGCCCAACCTTCTTGCATTGATAACATCTGTTGGCATCATCATTCTTTTCCTCAGTAGACTTTCTAGTCTTCGATGATGATCCTTCAGCTTTGGAATAGTTCTTGTATTCTTTCTTCTTTTCCATCTCAGTGGAGCTTTTCTCTCCTTCTCTAGTGTCCTTTTGTGGATAGCTTCTTCTTTCCTTGTTATCCCTGTAAAACCTTTTATACTTGCCAAAATGACTATTAAGTTTTTCAAACCTTCTAGCCATTAGGCTGAGTTCCTCTTGCATCTCAGCTCTGCTTTGAGATTTACTTGCTTTTGTACTCTTATGTGGCTTTGGAGATTTGGGCTCAGTCTCCTTAGCTTTGAAGGCAACTCCCTTCTCAGCTGAGGTCTCATCAGGAGCCCTTTTCCTGTTAAGATCAAATTCATTAGCCTTTAATTCAAAGAATACCTGTTGCATAGACATGCTGGACAAATCTTTGGTATTCTGCATCATTACTGAGCACGCATCCCATCTTGAGGTCAATCCTCTCAGGATTTTTAAAGCAACTTCTCTCTTAGTGTACACTTTACCAAGATAGTTTATCTCATTCATTATATCTGTGAACCTCCCATCAAGTTGATCAATGGTCTCAGTAGGCTCCATGGGAAAGTAGCCAACCACTAACGATGCCAATGGAGATGATGATGTGCTCATTACCGGGGTCGGACGCGCAGAATTTACAAGTATTATCGAAGTTAAGAAAGAGAAGACTACTGAGAACCTAGCTGAACTTCAGGAGGAAGTAATGAGGCTACGCGCTGAGAAAAAGAAAGATGCCAAGGCCCTGTCAAAGCATATCAAGTGGACCAAATCAGCGTACAACACCCTTGCCAACAAGGAGTTGATACTGTTGAAGAGAACGATGACAGATACGGCAAAGTCGGTGAGAAGTGAGCGAAGGAGGACTAAGAAGATGCTGAGGAAGACACTACAACAGCTGGAGGAGAAGGATAAGCTCATGCAAGAAAAGTTAAATCAGGCAGTAGAGAGGCTTGCAGTTAAGGCTGGAGCGCTTTTTACTCAGGCCTTGAAGGACTCAGCGTCCAAGTTGGAGCTGGAGTCAGGGAAGTTAGCTCAGACTTCTCAAATGGTTGCTGATGTGTTGGCCAAGGCAACTGACGAGTCGGCTAAGATACTGGCTGAGGCTAGCAGAGTCAGCGGCGAGTCCTTGAAGGTGGAGGAGAGGATCACCAAGGCTGAACAAAGTCTTCAACTCAACATGGAGATCTTTGAGAACAAGTTAAAAACTGCTATCAGTTCAGTTTCTTACGCAGGGACCGGGATTGCAACGGGAGTTGAGATGCTGAAGGAGGGCGTTCTGGAAGTTCAATCACTAGCCTCCTTCGTAATCAACAGTGGAGCTGGAGCACTCCCATCCCAGGCCAGTGATGATGCCAAAAAGGAGAAAAATAAGAAGAAAAGATCCTACCCTGAGGCATCTGAGGCAATCAACCGAGGCGAAACAGTTGAAGCTGATCCAGGAGCAAACCCTGAGGGGAATGTGCTCAAACTTAGGAAGTCAGCCAGGCTAGCAGCAGTGGAGGCTGAAGATGAAGTAGTAGCTGCGAAGCTGAGGGCTGAGGCTGCTAAGAAGGCAAGGAAGGCTGATGAACCTTCTAAAGAACTCCAACTTTCCAAACCGGCTAAGGCAACTCAGAAGTCACCCCTAGTACACACAAGAACAAATCCCATCACTTATTCTACGGAAACGGTGGCGGAACTGTGCGCTGAGGCATGAGGAACTCCTTCTGAGAAGTCCAAAGCTGAGCGTAGGGCTGATATTGCTCAAAAGGAGAAGATGCACATTTTAGAGAGGAAAGTGGAGAAGCTAACTGATCTGACTGACTTACAACAGAGAGAACTTGACGATGCAATGATCAGTTTGCTTAGGAGAAAGAAGGCAAAGCCAGAGCCGCGCAAGTACAGGAGGAAGCCAACAACAAGGAAGTCAACAATACTGCAGGTCAGAAGGCGGGAATCAAGTCAGAGGGAAGCTTATGTCGATGAGTTCATCTCAGAGGCATTAAAGGAGTTCTGGGCTGATGCGAGGGATGAATTTGTTAAGTTATGGTACGTGGTGAAGAAGTGGGGCGACTCTGAAGACATTAATGCCCATTTCACTGACTACATGATGGACAATCATCCTGAGCTGATCCAAAAGATCTTGGAGGAGGCTGAAGCAGCTCAAGTCCAAGTGAAAGCTCCTGAGTTCGTTGCACGACCACCCCCTCTTGTACCTTGGACTAGAAAGCATGATACGAAAGCCATAATGACTGAAGTGTTGAAGATTGCAAAAGCTGAAGGTTATGTGAATCAGGTTAAGAGAGTTGACGAATTGAAGGTTAGCATCTACGCTGGTTATGGACTCGAGCCTAAGACGAGATTAGTCTAGTGATTCACATCCTTTCCTTGTAATAGATTAGATTCATTGTAACCATTTCCATATCATTCAATGGAATCTATTACTTTGCCCACAGACAAAAACTCATTGTCTTTTTTGCTGTTATTTAAATTCTGTACTTTATCAAGAACTGCTCTAACACTGACTTATATTATAGATAGGATTTTGTATTTCCTCTAAGTGTTTTGAGGATCTTTTCAGTGTTTTGACATCATCAAAAAGGGAGAAATTGTTGGGACATTATCAGTTTTATTTAAGATCCCAAAGCCCCTGAAAAGATGAGTTGCATTTGTTTGTCTTTGTCAGGCTAGTCTTGGTTAGGTTTTGTACTTAGTCATTTTACACTTTACAGGTACTCAGTGAGAGGAGAACTCACTGATGATAATCAAGACTAAGAGCCTGAAGACGAAGAGCACCATCCTGAACTTATGGCAGTCTTCTAAGCTGGCTGAGTAAGTGTCAGTAATGAAGAGTATGACCCTGAGGTCACTACTAACTCAGTCCTGAAGGGAACAGGATGATACTGAGTTTATAGGAAAGACTTGGAGTAGAGCCAAGCAATGCAAAAGGAATGTCAGCGTCAGGACAAGACCGTTGTGCTCGAGACAAAAAGAACTTAATAAGACAAGCCTGAAGCCTAGGAATAAGTTCTGACATTCTCACCAACCTGATGACGTGGACCAATCCGGGAAGGACACGCACGTACAGAACCTGACACGAAGACTAACTTCAGACTGCATACTCAACGGGCAAGCATTAAATGGCACATTAAATGCAAGCTACCAAGTTCATGCTAGGACGGCTGCTGCATGGGAAATATGTCTGCTTGAGTCACTCTACATAGATGACCAGAAGGCTATCTCTTCCAACGGATAGTTTTCAAATCACCTATAAATACAGAAGGCCTTGAACCCATTCAAGGTTACGAGAAATTTCCAAGCCAGAAATTACTCAAACTCTCAAGCATTCAAAGCATTCAGTCTTTAGAAGAAGCACTCGAAACCAGTTAAATTTCCCAAGTATTTCTTAGTCACTGAGAGTTATTCTGTATTCCAAGAGCGTACTAGCATTATCATAAGCTTAGAGTGATTATCCAATCCTTAGCATAGCTTTGTCTTGTCAGGATAATCACAACTTAGTTGGAATCCAAACTAAAACCAAAACCCTAAGTTAGGTTTGTTGGTAGTAAGTTGTTAAGTGAGTTAGTAAGGAGGAGTTTGTATAGGTCAGTGAGGAGTAGCTGATCTTGGTGCACCTTGGCACGTTAAAAACAAGAATCCCTTGAGTGGATTTTCTGTTAAATCAGGCCGTGGACGTAGGAGCTGGAGTCTCTGAACCACGTTAAACTCCCTGTGTTCTTACTGCTTTGATATTGTGCTTGCTTGTCATATTACTTGTTCATTCATAGCATTTGGTTTTTATCAAGCTGATGAATCAATCAGCCTGATCATCAAATAAAAGAGCACTGCCAAGGTGCACTTACAACTGGACTCACGCCACTCCCTGGGCTGCCTCTCCTCACCTCACTACAAGCCTAACATTCTTCTGAAAGGGTTTAGTTTGGTTTGGTTTTCTCCAACTAGGTGAGGTTTTCCCTTACAATGTGTTAGCCTCAAGCTAAGATTGGGAAAACCTCTCTAAGCTAAGAGTTACAAGCTTGACACTCAATGAATATAAGTGATAACTCTAAAGGTCAGTGTCGTGGGTGTGTAACACTTCCTTATGACTCCCTAACAACTAACACATCCTCACAACTTGTAGGTGTTTAATTTCTTACTTCACACACTTAAACCGAAGCTATGAGCTTGTATTTATAGTGTGGATTCAAATGTAACCGTTGGAGGAAATTACATTTGAATCCATACAATTAATGGTTTCAACCACTTTTCTTAGAATGCGGCCTTTGTCAGTGTCAGAGTTGCTGCCTCATGCTGATTGGTCCACGTGGCCTGGATTCACGGATCTTTGACTCAGTGGGTTGACCAAGACCCACTGACTTTAGGTAGCTTCCTCCTTCACTGACTGATGATCTTCAGTGGACTGAACGTCTTCAGTGTAGTTGTCCTTCAGAGACTGTTTGAAGATCACTCCAAGAAGTTTGTCATAAGGCTGAATGACAAACTTCCCTGACCACAGTAGCCTGACTCCTTCAGGGCCTACTTGGTGCAGCACTGATCCTCCCGATCATGCTCTTCACTGAGTGGTCCACCTGACTTTGCTTAGAACAACCAAGTTTACACTCAGTGGGACATCCTTCAGGCTTCTCTTCTGGTTCAGGTCACAAGCATGGCTTCAGTCAGTTCTTCTGGGTGTCATCTTGATATCTTCAGGCTGTGTTGCTAAGTTCCTCCTTGCTGAGTTCCCCCTCAACTGAACAGCCTATTCTACTGAAAGCTAACCTAGCCTGACCTGAAACAAAAGATACTATCCCGACTGCTTTCAAACCTATTACATGTTGTTTTGGAAAATCATCAAAACTAAATCATATCCCAACAATTTCCCCATTTTTGATGATTCCAAAACTTCTAACCAAAAGGTTTTCTATTGCAAGAATGATGTAAGAATGTAAGTAATAGTTTGAAATATGCAGGAATTCCCATAGTTTAAAACATTTAAGATCTGTTCGGTAGACCATTTTCTTAACAAAACTGGACCAGTGGTCATGTGAACAACCCGCTCTGATACCAATTGATGGTCCCGGTTTCGAAAACCAAAATGAGAATTCAGGAGCAAATTTTTTTTTAAAACCTTTTACTCAGGGAGTTCAGCAAGAGTGAAGAGTTCTCAAGTCACTGCATTGCTAAGAGGCTGAGCTACCCAGTCAGTGAGAAGACTGGAAGGCTCATGCTCTTAGCAACACAGTAACTCGAGAGGTTTCACTTCAAGTCACTGCTCTGCTCAGAGGTTGAGCTACCAAGTCAGTGAGAAGGCTTGGAGACTCATGCTCTGAGCAAGGCAGTGACTCGAGATACTGAACTCTCGAGTGCGTTGCCTGAACTGGTCGGTGAGAAGGATTCTCCCTGACCTGAATATTTAACCAAAGTTTCCTTTTTAACAATGCTCTCAGTGAGCAGATTTTCACAACACTTTAGTAAATACTTTAATGAAACGAACACTCAGTTTAACGTGGTTCAGAGACTCAAGCTCTTACATCCACGACCTGATTTAACAGGAAATCCACTAACTGGGATTCTTTTTTTTAACGTGCCAAGGTGCACTTACAACTGGACTCACGCCATTCCCTGGGCTACCTCTCCTCACCTCACTACAAGCCTAACATTCTTCTGAAAGGGTTTAGTTTGGTTTGGTTTTCTCCAACTAGGTGAGGGTTTCCCTTAAAATGTGTTAGCCTCAAGCTAAGATTGGGAAAACCTTTCTAAGCTAAGAGTTACAAGCTTGACACTCAATGAATATAAGTGATAACCCTAAAGGTCAGTGTCGTGGGTGTGTAACACTTCCTTATGACTCCCTAACAACTAACACACCCTCACAGCTTGTAGGTGTTTAATTTCTTACTTCACACACTTAAACCGAAGCTATGAGCTTCTATTTATAGTGTGGATTCAGATGTAACCGTTGGAGAAAATTACATTTGAATCCATACAATTAATGGTTTCAACCAATTTTCTTGGAATGCGGCCTTTGTCAGTGTCAGAGTTGCTGCCTCGTGCTGATTGGTCCACGTGGCCTGGATTCACGGATCTTTGACTCAGTGGGTTGACCAAGACCCATTGACTTTAGGTAGCTTCCTCCTTCACTGACTGATGATCTTCAGTGGACTGAACGTCTTCAGTGTAGTTTTTCTTCAGAGACTGTTTGAAGATCACTCCAAGAAGTTTGTCATAAGACTGAATGACAAACTTCCCTGACCACAGTAGCCTGACTCCTTCAGGGCCTACTTGGTGCAGCACTGATCCTCCTGATCATGCTCTTCACTGAGTGGTCCACCTGACTTAGCTTAGAACAACCAAGTTTACACTCAGTGGGACATCCTTCAGGCTTCTCTTCTGGTTCAGGTCACAAGCATGACTTCAGTCAATTCTTCTGGGTTTCATCTTGATATCTTCAGGCTGTGTTGCTAAGTTCCCCCTTGCTGAGTTCCCCCTCAACTGAACAGCCTATTCTACTGAAAGCTAACCTAGCCTGACCTGAAACAAAAGACACTATCCCGACTGCTTTCAAACCTATTACATGTTGTTTTGGAAAATCATCAAAACTAAATCATATCCCAACAATTTCCCCATTTTTGATGATTCCAAAACTTCTAACCAAAAGGTTTTCTATTGCAAGAATGATGTCAGAATGCAAGTAATAGTTTGAAATATGCAGGAATTCCCATAGTTTAAAACGTTTAAGATATGTTCGGTAGACCATTTTTCTTAACAAAACTGGATCAGTGGTCATGTGAACAACCCGCTCTGATACCAATTGATGGTCCCGGTACAAGACTGAGGAATACGTGTATGGGGGGGGAATACACGTATACCAATTTTCAAACTTAAAACCTTACTGAGTCCCCTTCACTCAGAGTGATAAAGAACTAGGACCTGATAATACACCTACTGACTTCACAGGGGTGAGGGTCAGTTGGCTAACTATCAGTTTAAGTTCAGTGCGGAAATGCTTGAGCCCTGATAGTTTAAAGTCTTGTTTAGTTTGCTTTCTGAAAAACTTGTTCTGAATAGTGTTTAGTAAGGGCAGTGCTCTTTTTAGAGGATCAGTCTGATTGATTCAGACCTGATAAACCAAATGCTTATGAATGAATAAGTAATATGGCAGATATGCACAATATCAAAGCAATAAGAACACATCAAGTTTAACGTGGTTCAGAGACTCAAGCTCCTACGTCCACGACCTGATTTAACAGGAAATCCACTCAAGGGATTCTTGTTTTTAACATGCCAAGCTGCACCAAGACCAGCTAACCTCACTGATCTATACAAACTTCCTTACTAACTCACTAACTGACTTACTCCCAACAAACCTAACTTAGGGTTTTGGTTTCAGTTTGGATTCCAACTAAGTTGAGATTATCCTTACAAGGCAAAGCTATGCTAAGGGTTGGATAATCTCTCTAAGCTTAAGATATTGCTTGTATGCTCTTTGGAATACAGATTAACTCTCAGTTGCTAAGAAACACTTGGGAAATTTAAAGGGTTTCGAGTGCTTCTTCTAAAGACTAAATGCTTTGAGTGCTTGAGAGTTTGAGTAATTTCTGGCTTGGAAATTTCCCGTAACCTTGAATGGGTTCAAGGCCTTCTGTATTTATAGGTGATTTGAAAAACTATCCGTTGGAGAGATAACCTTTCTTGTCATCTATGTAGAGTGGCTCGAACAGACATATCTTCATGCAGCAGCCGTCCTTTGCATGGAATTAGGTAGTTGCATTAAATGCTTGCCCGTTGAAAATGCAGTCTGAAGTCAGTCTTCTTGTCAGGTTCCGTACGTGCGTGTCCTTCTTGGATTGGTCCACGTCATCAGGTTGGTGAGAATGTCAGAACTTATTCCTGGGCTTCAGGCTTGTCTTATTAAGTTCTTTTTGTCTTGAGCTCACCGGTCTTGTCCTGACGCTGACATTCCTTTTGCATTGCTTGGCTCTACTCCAAGTCTTCCCATAAACTCAGTCTCCCCTTCAGGATTGAGTAGTACTGACCTCAGGGTCATACTCTTCATCACTGAGACTTACTCAGCCAGCTTAGGAGACTGCCATAAGTTCAGGATGGTATATTGTCTTCTGGGTCTGAGTCTTGATTGCATCAGTAAGTGCTCCTCTTACTGAGTACCTGTGAAATGTAAAATGACTAAGTACAAAACCTAACCAAGACTATCCTGACAAACAAATGCAAACATCTTTTCAGGGGCTTTGGGATCTAATCAAAACTGACATTGTCCCAACATGAATCAATCAGCTTGATCATCAAATAAAAGAGCACTGCCCTACTAATCACTACTTCAGAATTGATTAATCTAGTTTTCAGAAAGCAAACTAAACAAGACTTTAAACTATCAGGGCTCACACATTTCCGCACTGAACTCAAATTGATAGTCAGCCAACAGACCCGCACTAAGTGTAGTCAGTGGGGAGATTATCAGCTCTCAGTTCTTTATCACTCTGAGTAAAGGGGACTCAACAAGGTTTAAGTTGAAAAATTGGTATACATGTATTCCCCCCCATATACGTATTCATCAGTCTTGTACCGGGACCAACACTTCCTTTAAGGATGTCCATAGCACAACCACAACCAGAGTACTTCAACTACTTCACATGGACCTGTTTGGACCCGTTTCTCCTCTTAGTTTCAGTGGAAGGAAGTACACCTTGGTGATAGTGGATGACTTTTCAAGATACACTTAGGTAGTGTTCTTGTTTAAGAAAAATGAAACTATCACTAAGCTGCCAGAGTTCTTCAAGCAGATTCAGAATGCGCAGAACCAGAGCATAGTGAGGATCAGAAGTGACAAAGGGACAAAGTTTTTTAATTCACACATTGCAGAATATTGCAAGGATCATGGGATTTTTCATGAGACATCTGCTGCCAGAACACCCCAACAGAATGGAGTAGCAGAAAGGAGGAACAGAACCCTCAAGGAAGCTGCAAGGACTCTTATAGCAGAATACAACACACCATAGAGATTTTGGGCAGAAGCTATCAACACAGGTTGTTACACCCAGAATAGATGCCTTATTGCCCAGAGACATAGTAAGACTTCATATGAGGTATGGAAAGGTAAAACCCCATCTGTCTCATTCTTTCATGTTTTTGGATGTAAGTGTTTCATCTATGACAATGGGACATCCAAATTAAAAAAATTTGATGCTAAAGTTGCAGATGGAATATTCTTGGGATATTCCAACACTAGTAAAGCTTTCAGAGACTTTAATAGGAATTCACTTTGTGTGGAGGAAACACCTCATGTTGTTTTTTATGAATTTGCTTTTGAGTGCAAGGTGGACTTAAATCTCCAGAAGAAACACAAAATTAGACTACTCCCAGAGTAATCAAAGTCAATCCACCTATTCTTGATTCAGATTCAGATTCAGATGGTGACCCATCTTCTGGTTCTCTGGAGCAGAAGCCTCCACAAGGTGCAGAACTAGAAGAGGATGAAACTCCTATAGGGGGAAGCTCTCCTGCAGTTGGTGATAATCACCAAGGTACTACAGTAGATGGTCAATCAGGCAAGGCCAAGGGAAGGAAAACCCTGGTCGATCACCCCAATGAGTTAATTTTAGGAGATCCTGCCAAGGGTGTCCAGACTAGGAGAACTCTTAACTTAGCTGCCTTATTCAGTTGCTATGTATCCTTGATTGAGCCCAAGAACATCAAGGAAGCACTGAAGGATTCAAATTGGATTGTTTCTATGCAGGAGGAGTTGAATCAATTCACCAGATAGGATGTTTGGGAGTTGGTAGACAGACCAAGACATCAAAAGGTGATAGGCACTAAGTGGGTTTTCAAGAATAAGAAAGATGAGAATGATGTTATTACTAGGAACAAGGCAATGCTAGTGGCTCAGAGCTATTTTTAGTCTGAAGGAATAGACTATGATGAGACATTTGCTCATGTTGCCAGACTAGAAGCCATCAGGTTGTGTCTAGCATATGCTGCTCACATGAAGTTCAAAGTATACCAGATGGATGTGAAATCTTCCTTTCTTAATGGGATTCTCATTGAGGAAGTGTATGTGGAACAACCTCCTGGTTTTGAACAAGGTGGCAAGATGTATAAGCTTAAGAAGGCTCTTTATGGGATTAAGCAAGCACCCAGAGCATGGTATGACACTCTATCTCAGTTTCTTCTGGACAATGATTTTACTAAGAGAAAGATTGATAGGACCTTATTTAGGAAAGAAGAAGGAAAGGACATCCTTCTGGTCCAGATATATGTTGATGACATTATATTTGGATCTCCTAACAAGAAGTTGTGTGAGAAGTTTGGAGATCTCATGCAGAGCCAGTTTGAAATGTTTATGATGGGTGAAATGAATTATTTCTCAGGTTTGCAGGTAAGGCAGACAGAGAAGGGAATTTTCATCAATCAAGCTAAGTACATCAGCAACATGTTAGAGAAATTTGGAGTAGGATCTAGCAAGGCTGCCAAGATTCCTATGATGACAAATTTCAACATGTATCCAGATGAGTCTGGAGAGAGTATGGATCAGACTCAGTACAGGGCACTTATTGGTTCTCTTCTGATATTACCTTTGTTGTTGGTGTGTGTGCCAGTTTTCAAGCTAATCCTAAGAAAAGTCACTTGGAAGCAGCTAGGAAGATATTGAAATATCTTAAGGGAACAATAAATTTAGGGTTATGGTATCCTGCAGATGATAATCTGGAGTTAAGTGGTTATTCAGATTCAGATTATGGTGGGTGCAGAATAGATAGGAAGTCTACAAGTGGAACATGCCAATTTTTAGGGAATAAATTAGTATCTTGGTTTTCTAAGAAACAGACTTCAGTTGCTACATCAACTACAGAAGTAGAGTACATGGCTGCAGGTAGCTGTTGCTCACAACTACTCTGGATTAGTCAGCAGTTTAGGGACTACCAGATTAGGGCTAAGGATATTCCAATATTTTGTGATAGCAACAGTGCAATAGCAATCACCCAGAATCCAGTTCTTCATACCAGATGCAATCATGTTGATATAAGGCATCATTTTATCAGAGACCATGTTGAGAAGGGAGATATAAGGATGGAAAAGATTGCAACAGAGAAGCAGAGAGCAGATATTCTCACAAAGCCTTTGGCTGAGACCAGATTCAGAGAGTTAACTTTTGAGTTAGGATTGTTGGATCCAGAGACAAAATTGGTTTAAGGGGAACATCAGAGAAGTATCCTTTATTTCAATAATACTTTATTTTTATCTGTTATACTAACATGCCTTCAGGTTAGATATACCAGAGAAGTTACATCTCCAGATGAGGTATGTACCAGATGAGGTACAAAGTCAGATTCCAGAGAAATCCGGAGTACACTCTGACCAAAACCACATGGGTTCCATCAGATGGGATGTACTGTTGGTCCCAAAAAGGTTATCCAGCGGAAAGCGTTTTTAAGTTTATTTTTTAAGAAAACCCTTTAAAGAAATGCTAAAAGAAATTACAGAAATTTAAAGTGCAGAAAATAAAGAACACAAGGATTTATAGTGGTTCGGACCAACTTGTCCTACATCCACTCTCCCATTCTCCAAAGGGGTCTTTCTCACTCTCCAACCAACTTACTTACTACTGGAATTTCGGAAGTACCAGCTCCTTCTTACAACTTACAACAACCTTATCTAACAAGATGAACAGGTTGAGTAATAATCCAACTAAACTCCTTATAGAGTGTATATAAACTAGAAAGGACAAAGGTGAGTGATTGGAAGAGTTCGTGTGTTCTTGTTGTGTGCTCTCGCGCGACTCTTCTATCTTGAACTAATCCAAGCACTCCTATTTATAGTTGTGGAATAAACTAGCCGTTGGAAGCTAGAAATTCGAACAACCATAATTGGAGGAATATAATCAATCAAAGATTGATTATATTGATTGATTAGTTGACTTCAATCAAGCAATCAAATCCTCCATCAGTTGACTTCCAGATTGTCTTCTTATCCATCATTGATCTCCAAAATCTCCTTGTCTTCAGATTACTATGATGCTTCTGGTAAGGTGAACTAATCCGTCTCACTCATCTGAATAGGACTCGTCTGGTCTGGGGTCTTCTGGTCAGGTAACACTTCTTCTCTGGTCCTCATCTGGGAGAGGTCTTCTGGCAGACTACTCTGGTCAGACTTCTCTGGCCAGACTACTCTGGTCAGACTTCTCTGGCCAGACTCCTCTGGACATACTCCTCTGGCAGACTCCTCTGGTCAGACTCCTCTGGTCAGACTCCTCTGGACCTCATCTGCTCTGGTGACTTTTCTGCTCTGGTGACTCTTCTGCTCTGGACATCTCATCTGGTCACCTCATCTGGTACCTTCTCTGGTCACCTTCTCTGGTACCTTCTCTGGTCACCTTCTCTGGTACCTTCTCTGGTCACCTCATCTGGTACCTTCTCTGGTCTGCACAGATTTCTTCCCCCTTAACCAAAGACCTATTCTAGACCTAGACTAATCTGTAGCTGACTAACAGGTTCAGCTAGTCCTATTATAAGTTCTTGTTTTAACATCTTCAAAACATCTAATCTATATCCTAACAATTTCCCCCTTTTTGATGATGTTAAAACTGGAATAACTTAAATAAACAAGACAAGAAAATTTGAAATAACAAGATAAAGAATCTAGCAGGCTGGGTCAACTGATCTTCCCCCTCAAAGTATGCTCAGCTGATATTGGGGCAAAGTATCAGCTGGTCTTCTTGTGTATCTGCAGGCAATCATGTTTTTGGTACCCTACTGGGTCCAGGGGGGTTAACACAGTTTTTAGGAAGCCATAAGAATAAATCATCCCTTTTTGAATCAGGTGATCTTATCTTTCTTCCATACATATCCACAAAAACACACTCAACAAAAGAACCTTTGACATGGTTATTTCTTCTAGAGGCTCTTCTTCTCTTATGAGCTTGTCCAGTAGAAGAAGTAACTTGTCTTAAAGCAACAGACTTGAAATTCTTTTGATAAGGATAAGTTTTACTAGAACCATCAAAGGTTCCAGCTGGTCTGGCAGATGACTTGAATGTTTTCTGCAGGTGAGTAGGAGTCATCTGGTTCTGCCTCTTTTGAGAAGATCCAGAATGTCTTCTACTCTGCTGGCCTGGCTGAGGTTTTTTATTCTGGGTATAGCCCTTCTTAAAATTCCTCCTCTGCCTTTTGGGTTTTTGAGTTTTAGGACTCATCTGCCCATTAGGCTGAGTTGCCTGGTCAGCTGGCCTTTTACCCTTATCAATAAAATTACTAGTCTGTTCTTCTTTCTGAACGTGTGAGGATTCAGGTTTGGAATAACCAAGGCCCGTTTTATCATGTTCTCTTTGAGATGAGGCAGCTATGTGTGACACAGCATTGTTTGCTGTTGTCAGCTGCTCCAGTCTCATCTTGAGCTTGTCCTCACTTTCTTTTACAATTTTGTTTTGGTGGAAGAGTTCATCAAACTTAGCTTTAAGCAGATTATATTCATTGTCTTTCTCAATGTTTTCAACAACCAACCTTTCTATCAGCTTAACTTGTTCATTACACCTGGTTGTCAAGTCAGAAGACTCTTCAACTAGTGTATGATTTTGTTCAGCTGGTAGATTAGCTGAGTTGCCTAAACATTGTGAAAGCTTCTGATTTTCTGCTTTCAACTTTGTGTTCTCTTCTTCCAATTTTTGACAAAGTTGTATAGAAGTTTGGAGATCCAATAGCATCTTCTGCATATCAGACTCCTCTGATTGTCCAGAAAAAGAAGAATGAGAAGAAGAAGAGGGAGTTCGATTACATACCTCGTCTGTTACCAGACATATCTCTTCGTCTGGTCCATAATTGGATGATGAACCAGAAGTGGATACCTCATCTTCCTCATCTGCTAGGCTTCTTTTGGAGTATCTCCTGGTGTCTCTTTTACTGCATCTCTTTGAGCCCATTTCTGCAAAATTTGTTAGCACAACAAATACTTGGGTTTTCAAAAAAATGGATCTGCCCTGGTGACCACCGAGATGATTTCAAAACAGTGGTCTATAGGACACACTGCTCTGATACCACTTGTTGGTCCCAAAAAGGTTATCCAGCGGAAAGCGTTTTTAAGTTTATTTTTTAAGAAAACCCTTTAAAGAAATGCTAAAAGAAATTGCAGAAATTTAAAGTGCAGAAAATAAAGAACACAAGGATTTATAGTGGTTCGGACCAACTTGTCCTACGTCCACTCTCCCTTTCTCCAAAGGGGTCTTTCTCACTCTCCAACCAACTTACTTACTACTGGAATTTCGGAAGTACCAGCTCCTTCTTACAACTTACAACAACCTTATCTAACAAGATGAACAGGTTGAGTAATAATCCAACTAAACTCCTTATAGAGTGTATATAAACTAGAAAGGACAAAGGTGAGTGATTGGAAGAGTTCGTGTGTTCTTGTTGTGTGCTCTCGCACGACTCTTCTATCTTGAACTAATCCAAGCACTCCTATTTATAGTTGTGGAATAAACTAGCCGTTGGAAGCTAGAAATTCGAACAACCATAATTGGAGGAATATAATCAATCAAAGATTGATTATATTGATTGATTAGTTGACTTCAATCAAGCAATCAAATCCTCCATCAGTTGACTTCCAGATTGTCTTCTTATCCATCATTGATCTCCAAAATCTCCTTGTCTTCAGATTACTATGATGCTTCTGGTAAGGTGAACTAATCCGTCTCACTCATCTGAATAGGACTCGTCTGGTCTGGGGTCTTCTGGTCAGGTAACACTTCTTCTCTGGTCCTCATCTGGGAGAGGTCTTCTGGCAGACTACTCTGGTCAGACTTCTCTGGCCAGACTACTCTGGTCAGACTTCTCTGGCCAGACTCCTCTGGACATACTCCTCTGGCAGACTCCTCTGGTCAGACTCCTCTGGTCAGACTCCTCTGGACCTCATCTGCTCTGGTGACTTTTCTGCTCTGGTGACTCTTCTGCTCTGGACATCTCATCTGGTCACCTCATCTGGTACCTTCTCTGGTCACCTTCTCTGGTACCTTCTCTGGTCACCTTCTCTGGTACCTTCTCTGGTCACCTCATCTGGTACCTTCTCTGGTCTGCACAGATTTCTTCCCCCTTAACCAAAGACCTATTCTAGACCTAGACTAATCTGTAGCTGACTAACAGGTTCAGCTAGTCCTATTATAAGTTCTTGTTTTAACATCTTCAAAACATCTAATCTATATCCTAACATGTACCACCAGACTAATCGAGGTATCATCTGGTTACAATATTAGATGACAGGTATGTATTTACTTCTCTGCCTCTATTCATTGGGACAACCTTTTCAAATTACTAAATACACCCAAAACGTTTCATATTCAGAGTGTATTTAAGACTAGGGTAGAGGGGCTAGGCAATCATTTTGCTTTTTCTCTTGACTGCCACAAAACCCCCTCGAACCCAGTCCCAATGACCATGCCACGCACACAATTAAATCTGTAACTTGCCTAATTCGATCCTGGCCATCATATTTAATTAAAGTACAATATGTCAATCAATTGACAAATTGATTTTGTCCCCCAAATTTAATTTTGATTTTACACGTGTTCTCACTTCATTTAATTTCAAACCTAAGCGTGTATTCCTTTATAAACTCAAAATTTTCATCTGTCTTTTCACTTGTTCAAACTTTTCAAAACCCTAACCACTCTCTGCAAAAATAGTTCTTTCTCTCTCTTCTCTATCCTTTCAGATATGGCTCCAAAATGTAACTTCAACCATGATTATGTTTGTACAAAACTCAAGACTGAGATAGTGGTTGATTGTTATTCCATTAAAAATCCGGCGGCGTTGGCCATTCTGGAGTTGTTGTAGAAATTTGGTGTCGAGAAGTTGATTTCATCCATTCCCCAGCACTTTCGCACACTAGATGGGTATGCTGCCCAGTTTTTGGTACGGATAAAGATCCATGATGACCATGTCTCTTCCAAGATCGACCAGGAAGATGTGGTGTTCTCCAAGCATAATTTCTGCAGTTTGTTCGAGAATATTTCTGCAGAAGGTGTTGATCCATTGAGATACAAGGAAGGTGAAATTGTTGAATCTTTCAAGATCTTCACCAGATCTTCTTGCCAAAATTTGACGAAGGGATTTCTAGATAAACATCTCAGGAAAAAATTCAAGGTGTTGTTTGATATTGTGGTGAAGGTGCTGATGTGTGAGAATCACAACACAGATGCCATTTTCAATGGTCGTATGTGTGTTATGAGGGCCATATACGATGGTGTTCAGTGCAATTGGGCATAATTCTTCTGGGATGTCTTAAGGAAGAACAAAGCCAAGGTGCAGAAGGAGGAGTGTCCTACCAGACCAGAGGAGTTGCAGTTCTTTTTTAATGCAAATGTTTCCCTGGGAACAAAATATACTTTGATTCTGGATTCCATTTTCCCAGACAAGGCGTGGAAGGGCTCCTGGTGCAAGAGCTTCCACAGGTAGGATGGTCCCCTTCACGGCCATGCTGATTCTGATGGAGAAGATGCCATTCCTGTCCCCCCCTATACAAGCAGTGCCATCCCCTGCTAAAGGGCAGAAGAAGAGGAGTATGAGGAAGAAGGATGCAACCCCTGCTCCTTCCAACTTGGTGTTTTCTAGCTCATCAGAGGATGACCAAATTCCCCTCACTGCTGCTTTGAAGAAGCAGAGGGGTGATGGTGAAGAAGCTGCCAAGAAGGCTGGTGCAGCTAAGAAGAGGCCAAGGCAAGAGGAAGGAGGTGCAAGCAAGGCCTCAACCAAGAAGCCAAGGACTTCTAAGAGGGCTTCAAAGAAAACTCTTCTGGTAGATGAGCCATCAGAGGAGGAGGAGTCAGAGGAGGATGTCCCTCTGAAAAGAAAGCCTAGAGCCAAGAGGGCTATTTTGCAAGACCCAGATTCTGGTTCAGATTTGGGAGATGCCCTGGAGCAGGCAATAGAAGAGGTCTCTCAACTGATGGGAGATGCTACAACTCCAGTGCTCTCTATTCCAGCTGATGTTGACTCAGCTGAGGTAAACCCTTCCCCTTCTCCTGTCAATCTTGTTACCCCTTCCATCTCTCCCCCAGACACCCAAACACAATCTCTCCACCCTGCTTCTGGTTTGCAAGCCTCTTCACCAGAGCAGACCATCCCAAACACTCCTCTTTACACATCCTCATCCTTACCCACTCAAACACCTTCTCCCCCTCCATCTCAAACACCTCTACCCACAGACCCTTCACCCCCACAAGCAAACCCTGTACCAGAGGTGCCCTCAACCTCTTCTGGTGCAGAACCATCCTCTCATTCTAACCCCTCTACTTCACAAAGCCAAATACCTATCCCCCCTACTCAAACTAACCAGAACCCCTCTTCTTCTATGGCTTTGGGGTTCCCTGGTCCTCCTGCCTCCCCCGCAGTTTCAATCAGCGATGATAGTGAAGATGAGGATGCTTCACTGGAGCTGAAGATCTTAGCACCATCCTCCTCTGCCTCTGGGCCCAAACCCTTCATATTCAATAATGATGATATCGGTCACATTAGGCAGAGTATGAGTGTAAGTGCTCAGCTCTGGCTGAGAGAGCAGTTTCTAATCCTGTTGGAGCACTTACCATTGTTGGCAGATCTGACTGATGCCAAAGTCTGGAGTAAGGCCAGACTAGAAGATGTGAAGGACTTGGTCATGTTGTTGGAAGAAATGACCACTTCTGGATTCACAGCCTGGGAGATTGACCTTAAGAAGAAGCTCAATATTCATCATCCTGCAGATCTTGAATCTCTAGAGGCAGCAAAGTTGGTGATAAGGATTTTGCTGATCCAGAGGGGAGTAGTGATCTCTCCATAGGGCCCTTCCTACTCTTTTGGCCCTCACTTCTCCTTTCCTCAAGAGCTCTATTCAGATGAGGAGGACTTTGATGTCACCCCTGCTGTGCTCCAGAAGATGAAGATGTTCTTCAATGAACAGATCCATCAGATAGAGCGTTTTAGCAAGGCCATGCAGCATATAGCTCCTGCCATGATTGAGCATCAGATCAAGCAGGAGAGAAAGATATTCTTGAAGCAGATCAAGGATACCTTTGCCTCTGCTAAGGCCGCATTCAAAGCAAATGGTCTTTTCTTGAAGCTGGATGTCATGCACAGCCAGAAGCAGCTGCAGGAGCATATCTTGGACCAGCTGCGTCCAGTCTCTGTGCTGAAAGTAGAGATGGCTTCTCAAATGCTTGAGACTGCCAAGTTGAAGGACTCCCTCCAGGAGATGTTGGCCAAACAGGAGCGTCTGGTAGCTGAGACTCAAGCCTACCTTGATGAAGCTAAGAAGCTGCGTGATCTTCACTCTCCCTCCTCCACCGAGTTGCCTGATCTGATAAGGCAGGTGGTTCAATCCCTTATTGATGAAGTTAAAAAGGGGGAAGAGAAGGCCAGAACTGATCTGGCGAAGAGCACAAATGAGACATTGTTCAACCATGGAGCTCGTCTGGACCTGTTAGAGAATACTTTGGCTCAAGCTGAGCTGCAGAAGAAGAAGAAGAAGAAAGAGCTCAAATCTCTAACCATGGCCAAGCACCTTGCAGCAGAGGAGGAATCTCTTGTGTCAGAGCAAGATCCTGTCTCCATTCCTGGCCCAGCCAAAAGAAGATTCAGAAGGGTCAAGAAAAGCTTTCTAGAGCAGGTAGTTGAAGAAGCAGAGAAGAGATTCAAGGAGGAGACTGAAGAAGAGAGGCTGGCAAGAGTAAGGAAGAACATAGATGAAGAGCAGAGGCTCAGATATGTTAGGAGGAAAAACAAGAAGGCCAGAGAAGCTGGAATCACTCCTGGTGCCAGTGGATCAAGTCAAAGGAAGAAGGCGCATGTTGAGGTGATGAATATTCTGCCACTTAGGACAGAAGGGTCTTTTGACTCTACTGTGCATGTTCTTCTTATTAAAAGGTGGAAGGAAGCCAAGACTTTGTGGTTTATCCAGCACTACATCCAGAGGCCACCTTCAGAGGACGATGCGCTTATCAACAAGACTTTCCACTCTTGGATGAAGTCATATGATGCAGACCTGTACAAACAGCTGATGGATTCTACCATCCAGTTCAACCTGGAAGTCACTGCCCCAAAGTTCCATTATCTCAATACTCCTATAATTGGGGACCAGATTGATTGGGCAGAGTTGAAGAAGCTGTACAAGACCAAGGTATTGGTGAATTTCACCCCAACAAACTCTGCAGAGCTCAAGGTTGTTCAAGACGGATTCCTTGATTGGTTTTTGGTGCCCAAGGAGAACAGAAGATATGCATAGTATAGGACCTGATCTAAAATGTAATATGTAAACTCTTTGTCCTTATTATTAATGAAAACCCATATCTACTCTGTCTTAAAGATAACTTCTTGTTGTCTCCTTGTTTGCCTGATAAGATCTATTCTAAGGTCTTATCTCTTTATTTATTTTCTTGCTTATTTTGTTTATGATCAGTTCCGGTAGTGTTTTAACTCCATCAAAAAGGGGGAAATTGTTAGGCTAAAAGTTGTATAGTTTTGATGAGTTAAAACAAACCAGAAGATGTAATAGGACCATCTGGACCTGTTAACCAGATGAGGAAATAGTTTAGGACTTAGTCTAGGGGGAGCTGCCAGACCAAAAGAGTCACCAGAAGACCCCACCAGAGGACTTCACCAGAGAACTTCACCAGAGGACTCTACCAGAGGACTTCACCAGAGAACTTCACTAGAGGACTCCACCAGAAGACTTCACCAGATAAGATCTGATCAGAGGCAGAAGACATTCCCCAGACCAGACGAGTCCAGACCAGACGAGTCTGGTGAACCAAAAGATGCTCAGAATCATCTCTAGATTCTACTGAGTATTCTGGTTCTTAACCGACTCTGGACCAGAGGACATCGAGGTCACCTGGTATCTGGCCCCGCCTTCTCTGAAAGGATCAGAGTTGGGCAATGGAAGCATTTGACCGTTGGTAATTCAAATCAATTTAAATAAGATAGGATTGGAAAGTATTTGAAGTCAAACCATAATCATCTCTATAAATACAAAAGTGCATCATTGAAGAAAGGCTCTAGAGAGATACGCGCGCACGAAGTTCATATCCAAACCTCTTGATTACCACGCTTTAACACTCTTACTTTGCTCATATATATATTCACTCATTATGGAGTTGTTGGAATACTCAACCCGTTCATCTTGTTAGACAAGGTTGTAGTAAGTTTAGCTTTAGATCGAAGTTAGATCTAAGGCTGCTGTAAGAAGGATCTGGTACTTCTCAATTCCAGAACGTTAGTTGGTTGGTTAGTAAGGCCCCTTTGATAAAAAGGGAGAGTGGACGTAGGACTGTTATATCCAAACCACTATACATCTTGTCTTCTTTATTTCTTTCATTTATATTGTTTTATTGTGTGCTCTTGAAAAAGGATTTTGAAAAGAACTTTAATCTAAGTTTAAGCTTCCGCAATTAATCTATCTAGTGGGACCAACAAGTGGTATCAGAGCAATGTGTCCAAGACCACTGCTTTGAAAAGCTTTTGGTGATCACCGGGCAGATCCACTATAAATACAGAAAACCTTGACCCAAACAAGGTTACGGAATATTTCGAATCCAGAAATTACTCAAGACTCACAAGCATTCAAGCATCCAAAGAAGCACTTGAAACCCTACTAATTTCCCAAGTATTTTTTATAGTCTAGAGTCTATTTTGTATTCCACTGAGCTCATCATACATATCTTAAGCTTAGAGTGATAATCCAATCCTTAGCATAAGTTTGTCTTGTAAGGATTATCACAATCTTAGTTGGAATCTAAACTGAAACCAAAACCCTCAGTGTTAGGTTTGTTGGTTGTGTTGATGGGCGAGCAGAATCAGCAATTGGGCGACCAGGATTAGCACAAAACGCTTAAAGATTAAGGCAAAATAAACTCAAGATTAAGGCGAACAGAACCTGCACGCTACACCAAGGCAAATGGGCGAACAAAATCAGACTAAGAGCCACATGACGAACTCAGTTAACATCCTGCCGACCAGATCCGACCACAAAACCAAAACAACGACTAAGACAGACAAGAGACCAATAAAATCAGACTAAAGACTCCTCCAGGACAAGTCCGATATGACGAGCAGCTCTTGACTGGGAGCAAGTCCAACAAGATAAGGATAGAATTTAGTTTAGATAAGGTCAACTTAGTCAAAGGCCAGGTGTCGTGCATGCAGGCCTGGTAGGCCAAAAGTCACGACACCTCCTGCTAGGCAAATGTCTATAAATACTTAGATTTTTTCAGCTAATAAAACAAGCACAAATTATTATACACGTCCAAACTTCGATTAGGAATCTAAAGCAGCTCGATTAACTTACAATCGAACTTAAATACGTAAGCTTTCAAACAATTCTAACCCATCTAAACCCGAAAATTTGTATTCACTAATTACGTTAGTGATCAATCACACGTAATTGTTTGATGATCGATTAACCACCAAAAACAGCCATTAATCTTCAAAATTAGAACTGATCATCAACAAATTGGCGCTAGAAGGAGGGTTCGAACCTCCGAATCATTGAAAACACGAAGGTTAGCTCAAAATTGAAGAACAAGTTTGAGCTTTTGAAGGAAAAATTCAAGAACACTAAGAACAATACTTGATACCTTCTGTGAACATGCCTCAATCACGAGAGACACAACGTTCACAACATATAACGAGGGATTCACACTCCCGGATGTCCCAGGCTGGTGGGCGAGCAGGGGCGAGCAGAAATGACCAAGAGAATCAGACCAATGTTGCTCGTCAGTTAATACCACCGGAGTTGGACGCTATTGCTCGTAACCTCGATGAATTGGCGCGCACAATTGCCATGCTCCAGGATTTACAAAGACAACAAGCCCAACCTGGCCCTTCTTATGTGCGAGCAAGGCATAGCCCCACAAAGACTCGTGAACATGAGAAGGCTAGGGGGGATCATTTAAATGAAGCAGACAGTGCCCAAGCTCGAAGGGCCAAAGGCAAAGAAAAAAAGCACGTTGAGGCCGCCAGTCAGAGAGGTTCAACTCAGAATCTGGCCATGGCAGTAAGTCAGGGCACACGCCAAAGTGCTCTGGAAAGATTGGGACGTCGTGGCAGGGGAATCATGGAAGTTCACCCCACTGCAGGAGCAGCTCGTCCATCTGTAGTACCTGCTCGCCAGTCAGTCCATGACAGGATGACTAGGTCAGCTTTTGGTCGCCTTGGCCTAAACGCAGAGCCCAATCCTAGGAGGCCAATCCAGGGGGTTCCCGCTCCCAATGAGGGACTGGAGCGAACAGACGGTTGTGCGCCTCTGCTCGCCGGACAGCCTCAGAGTCAGGGGGATCCTTTGAAGAGCTCGCCTCCATGAGAAAGGCCATAGAGAGCATGCATGGCCAGCTTGATCAACAGAGAGGATACGGAAACACAACTCTTCCAGTCTCACCACTATCTGTGGTGATTCTGAAGGCCCCGATTCAGCAAAAGATTCAGTTTCCAGCAAGTATCCAATATGAGGGCACGACGGACCCCCGGATGCATCTGATGAAATATACCAATTACATGGTATCAATGGGGGCAAGTGACACAACACAATGTCGCAACTTTCCTTTAACTCTGGGGGATCGTGTCCATAAATGGTTTTCAGCTTTGCCACCAACTTCAATTCATACGTTTGCCCAGCTGGGCAAAGAGTTCTTGTCCTATTTCTCTACGGCCGAGTCTTATCTATCCCAAAGATATCGATTATCCGACTTGAAATAAACTAACGACGAGTCGGACCGATCGTACTTGGAAAGATTCGACAAGGTCCTGCTAGAAGGAGAGTCTGTTAGTGAAGACACCAAGATTGTGGCCGTCCTGGCTGGGCTCAAGAAGGGCACTGAACTCTGGAAAGATGTACACCTTAGATGCCCGAAGACTTATGCTGAATTTCGGGATCGGGCAGGCGTCTTTGTCTCCATGCATGAAGCCCTGCAAAAGGACATGGAAGACAAAGGAGAGCAGAAAGAGGGTGCAAAGAAGCCCGGAACTGGTTATCGAGCTCCCAAGAACATGAAAGCATTTACTGAAGGAACGGAACTGAAGGACAAATTGAACCACATTCTTACCGTATTAATCGATACAGTCTACAATAATGTCCGGGATAAAGAATTGCTCACACCACCCCGTAAGATACGTCAAGATACAAGCAAGTTGAACCAGAATAAGTATTGTGCCTACCACCAGAGCGTGGGACACTTTACAAGCGAATATCGTGACTTGCTGAAGCAGTGGTGGCGTTTTTACGAAGAGGGAAATTTATCCGAGTTCGTTAAAAGACAACCCGGTAAAAGAAATAGAGATGAAGATTCTGAGGAGGAAGACCAGGAACAGGCACCTCGTCGGAATCGAGCTGAGCGACCAGCTCAGGCGCCAGCCGGAGGACCAGTTCCAGACATCCAGATGATGGAACCTGCAGGGCACATAGGTGGTTATTCTGATGGACGACCACCAATTTCTAATCGAAAAAGAAAGGCAGAATTACGAGCGATCGGTCATGTACAAGAAATGAGGGTTATTCCACCTACCATGCAAACATCGGAATTAACTTTTACCGACAGAGACTTGGAAGGAGTATTGACCCCTCACAACGACTCGCTTGTGATATGTGCCAAGATCATGGAAACTAGGGTGCATAGACTGTTGGTGGATACTGGAGCCTACACTAATGTCCTTTTCAAAAAGACGCTTGACCAAATGGGAGATTATGCAGGCTACATCAGAGACACAAATCATCGTATTCTGGGGTTCGGAAATGCTGTGACGATCCCAATGGGAATAGTAACTTTCACTATGCAACTTGTGACGGTCAAAGAACCCGAGAAAAATATCGCAAGAATGGTGGATTTCTTAGTCGTTGATCAAGAGTCAACTTACAACGGGTTCCAGGGTCGACCTTTCTTAAATGAATTCAGGGCCGCGTGTTCAACTTACCATTATTGCATAAAATTCCCAACAGCAAGTGGAGTTGGCACAGTAAAAGGAGACTAGAGAAAAGCTTGAGAATGCCTCCTACAAATTCAATCAAGACAAGAACAAGTATCTATGATGGAAGCATCAACCAGTCAACTTGAGAATGAGCCCTCAATTTTGGAAGACATTCTCGGGGCTCAGAACGATAAGATGGACATTGACGACCTGCCCTCGCCCATGGGCGAGCAGATGCTGCAAGGCGGCGAGCAGACCTTTCCAGAAGCAACGTCACCCCTTGTAACTGACAGTATGCGCCCGAGTAATAACCAGGAGAGCCCGACTATGGTGACCAAACCCAACCCAGAGCCCGCAGAAGATTTTGACCCCCGGTTAGGTACTGAACCCATGAACATCGAGGATGAGCTAAGTCCAGAAGGACCAATAGTTGACCCTCGATGGAAGGGGAAAAAGTGACGGGCAACTCCGGTCGAAGAATTGGAGGCCATCAAAATTGATCCCAAATAAGATGACCTTGAGCTTTACATCGGGTCCGAACTTCCTGAGCCTTACAGAACCCGCATGACGGACTTCCTGAAGGCTAACTTAGACGTCTTCGCATGGTCCCATGCTGACATGGTGGGAATCGATCCGAAGAATGCCTGTCACAGGTTGAATATCAACCCAGTCCGAAAACCTGTCCATCAGAAACGACGAAAATATGGACCAGACAAGTATCAAGCTTTAAATGAGGAGGTTAAAAAGTTACTGGACAACGACTTAATTAAACAAGCATTATGTCCACAATGGGTTGCAAATCCTGTCTTGGTACGGAAGCCGAATGGAACCTGGAGGCTATGCATAGATTTTACAGATCTTAATGCAGCATGCCCGAAGGACAACTTTCCGCTCCCGCACATCGATCAACTGGTGGACAGTACTGCTGGGCACGAAATGTTCACATTCATGGATGCCTTTGCTGGTTACCACCAGATTCCAATGCACCCAGATGACCAAGAAAACACGGCCTTCTATACTAACAAAAATCTGCTATGCTGGAAGAGGATGCCGTTTGGTCTAATCAATGCTGGAGCAACTTACCAGAGGCTGGTCAACAAAATGTTCGATGAACATATTGGGGAAACAGTGGAAGTGTATGTCGACAACATAGTCGTTAAAAGTACACAGAAGGAAGATCACCTCCACCATCTTTCCCAGGTGTTTGACATACTCCGGAGGTACAATATGAGTTAAATAAAAAAAAAAGTAGTTTTGGAGTACATTCCGGAAAGTTCTTGGGCCATCTAGTCAGTAAGCGAGGAATCGAAGCCAATCCAGCAAAGGTGAAAGGGATCGTTGACATGGAACCACCACGCTCTGTTAAGGAAGTACAAAGGTTAACCGGTTGCTTAACCGCTTTAAACAGGTTCATATCACGGTCCGGAGACAAGTGTCGTCCATTTTTTGAGGCCATCAAAAAGGGCAACTTTGCCTGGACGGAAAGCTGCCAGAAAGCCTTTGATCAACTGAAAGAATATCTTGGGGATGTAAAAATTCTATCAAAACCAATTCCCGGCGAAAAGTTATATTTATATCTGGCAGCGTCTGACACGGCCATAAGTTCGGTATTAGTTCGGGCAGAAGGCAAGTTTCACCTGCCAATCTACTATGTCAGCCAAGCCCTGCATGATGCTGAGGTGAAATACTCACCAACCGAAAAGTTGGCATATGCTCTTGTCATGAGTGTCAGGAAGTTAAGACCATACTTTTTCAATCATCAAGTCGAAGTATTGACAACTTTCCCACTCAAATAAATACTACACCGACCCAACACCGCTAGCCGTCTTTTGAAATGGTCCATAGAGATAAGCCAGTTTGGCATGGCATATGCACCTCGAACCGCGATTAAGGGACAAGCGTTAGTCGACTTTATAGTCGAACTAACCTTCCCTCAAAATCCAACGAGAGGGCTGGATCACCCATGGCATCTTTATGTAGATGGTTCGTCAACAAATCTGGCATCGGGGGCAGGAATAGTGCTCATCAGTCCCGACCGGCAAGTATTCACTTCAGCGGTCAGATTCGAGTTCATGGCCACCAACAATGAAGCTGAATATGAAGCCTTCATTGCAGGTCTCCACTTATCATTAGCTGTCGGAGTAAGACGACTCCAGATTTTTGGAGATTCTCAACTCATTGTAAGCCAAGTACGAGGTGAATATGAGGTCAGAGACGAGCAAATGATCGAGTATCAACGAATAGTTGCTCACTTGGTATCTCTGCTAGACCAAGTATTTATCCAGCAGATACCTCAAATGAGTAACACACAAGATGATGCCCTAGCAAGACTAGCAACAAGCGACAGCCCAGCAGATCTGACAGACATCATCATTACCAGAAAAGTCCAACCATCAACAATGGATTACGAAGTGAACCAAGTAGTTGGGCAAAATAACGATGATGATTGGAGAACTCCTATAACCAAATACTTGAAAAATGGAGAACTGCCAAGCAACTCATTTGAAGCTGTAAGAATCATGAAACAAGCAGCCAGATATACTCTGGTAGACGAACAACTTTACAAAAGAGGCTTTTCGCTCCCACTACTCAAGTGTTTGTCTAGGGGGCAAGGAAAGACAGTTCTGGAGGATGTACATTCTGGGGTTTGTGGAAGTCACACTGGGGGGCAAGCTTTGGCTTACAAAACTGTAAGGCAAGGTTATTATTGGCCAACCTTACGAAAAGATGCAATCCAGTTAGCCAAGGCTTGCCACCAGTGTCAAGTTTTTGCTCCAAGTATTCATGCCCCGGCCCAGGAACTTGTATCGGTTTATAGTCCATGGCCATTTGCAAGATGGGGAATAGACATTATTGGTCCTTTCCCAGTAGGAGTGGGAAATGTTCGATTTGCCGTCATTGCAGTCGATTATTACACAAAGTGGGCAGAAGCAAAGGCCATGGTAAAAATTACACAGCAGAACATGATCAATTTCATATGGCAGAACATTGTCTGTCGCTTTGGAATTCCATGAACAATTGTAACAGATAATGGTCCGCAGTTTGACGGAAAAGAGTTAAGAGACTTCTATGCAAAGTGGGGGATCAGAAAGCACTATTCGAATCCCTATCATCCCCAGTCAAACGGGCAAGTTGAAGCTGTAAATAAGATCATCAAGCATACGTTGAAAATACACCTGGCAGAAAGCAAAAGTAGTTGGTCAGAGAAACTCCCGGAGGTCTTGTGGGCATATAGGGTTTCTCCCAGGTCAAGCACCGGAGAAACACCTTTTGCAATGGCTTTCGGAACAGAGGCGGTGATACCAATTGAATTAAAGACCAACACAGTCAGGACGACCAGCTTTGATGAACAAGCAAATCATTCCGCTTTGGCCACAGAAACATATTTGCTCGAAGAAAGAAGATTACATGCCGAGCTAAAGAACGCCACGTACAAACAAAGAGCAGAGCGTTATTATAATTCCCAAGTCAAGATAAGAAAGTTCGAAGTTGGTGACCTTGTTCTAAGAAAGAAGCTTGCCCCACCTCCAGGCATATTTGGCCCGACTTGGGAGGGCCCATACAGGGTAACAGACAGGTTACCCAATGGAGCATACGACATAGAAGACTTAGATGGCAACTCGGCCCAATATTCCTGGAATGCAGCTAACCTAAGAAAGTACTTTCAGTAGGCGACCAGTTTTGCCTCATGAGAGAGTAAAGTTGAGATGGGCGAGCTACTAAGTCCACTGGGCGAGCTGGAATGGCAGAGACAAGATGGATCCAAAAACTTGCCTAATTTTTTAAAATTTTCACCAAGTATAATTGGTCGAACTGGGTTGGATTAGGTCAAGTTTGGTCGCGGTCTAGAATACCAGTATCTTGTATGGTTTTATTTCCCCTTAAGAGTCTAAAGATGCCTTGACAAAATGTATAGTGGTCGAGCAGCTTTGACTCCTGGTGTAAATTATGTTTTTTAATGGTTGGAAGCTTAACATTGTTTTTGTCGAGCAGATCCAGCCTGGCTAGTACATGATTACATTTTTGGTCGCTTTCAACACTTGTAATTTTTTAAGATTGTTCCAATGTTAAGTTGTTCGTTCAAACAGAAATGCAAGCTCAAGGCGCAAGTTGATTATACAACCAAGCCCATTAAAGGTTGTTCATTTTTAAATGGACATAGCCTAAGGCCAAAAGTCCATCAAGTTCCAAGGCCAAAAAGTTTTTAAGGAACAAGGCCCAACTACATTAAGATTGTTGAAGCATAGATAAGAATGCAAAGGACAATTAATGTAAGATAAATAAGACGAGCAGATGTGCAAAATAGTTTCATTAATAATAAGGCTTAATCGCCCAAAATATTACAATAAAAGCGAACAACAAAAAAAAAGAAAAGAGTACAAGTCCCTAGCTAATCCTATCCGCTACGATCCTTGCCCGGCAGGTGGCGAGATGTTATCATCTTTAGGATCTTCCAGAGGAGAGCCATCGAGAGCAGGGTCAACTGGGACCACTTGAGTCAGTTTGGCAATAAGCCCCTCGGCATCAGCTCGCTCTTGGAGAGCTCTCTCACTTTGGTCGGCGGGCTGGATTTACTCGCCCTTGGCAACATCGCCCTCTTCTTCTTCCTCGTCCTCGGGAGGACTTGTGATAATAATTTCAGGGCCGATGAAGTCAAGCTTGACTCCATAGTCAGGCAGGTTGCCAATCTGGAGAGTTGTGCCCGGGGCTGGAGGGTTTGATTCGACGAAGTTACAGAGCTCCTTGCCGATCTCCTCAACAACAGCGGCAACCTTAAACTCGTGAGCAATTCGAATGCTCTCGGCATAGCCTGTCACGTAACCCAGGATTGAGCTCACCTCCATCTTAGGAATAAGTTCCTCTTGGGTAATGGAGTTGGCGAGCTGAGATTCGAGGTCAGCAATTTTGGCCGTCGCCTCGATCGCGAATTTCTCCGCGACCTCCTTCTGCTGTTGAGCGCGAGCAAGTTCTGCTCGCATTTGCTCGACCTCGGCCACCTTGACCTTCAATTCCTCGGAGACCTTGACGTGCAGGTCCAGAGCACGTTGCTCACTGATTTGATGAGCTTTGGCTTTGTTCTCGAGGTCAGCGACAATCTTCTTCGCCTCTGCCTTAGCATCATCTCGCTCCTTGGCAATACGGCTGACAGTGGCCGCA
Source organism: Ballota nigra (assembly GCA_947034835.1). NCBI lineage: Eukaryota > Viridiplantae > Streptophyta > Magnoliopsida > Lamiales > Lamiaceae > Ballota > Ballota nigra. Next base: position 22,375,200 of record OX344722.1, on the reverse strand, counting down.
TGCTGACGAGAATCCTTCTCGACATCCTCTACCTGGTCGACCAGACGATGCACGGCCGCCAGGGTGTTGCCCGCCTCGACGAGACACAGACGGCCATTGTCACGAGGCGCCTGTGTCTTGACGGTCTCATTCAGCTCCTTGGTCCAACTGGCCCCGCATTTTGCAATTATATATGTATCTAAGCACTGCATTCATCCATTTTGTGATTATTTCGCGCTTGTAAATGTCATGCTCGAAAGTAAATGAATCGAAGCTGGTAGAGAACAAATTACCAATGCTTGCAATTGCAGTTTGATATGTTCCCAGGAATATGACTGGAGAACTATCAGTTTTTAGATTTTCATTCATTATTCGACGAGTTATTGACATTCAAATAAATGAATTACTTGAATAAAACGTGAAGATGAAAGAAATGAAGTCTAGCCAAAGTTGTGGATATAAACACTTTGACTATGCATATATGGATAAATTCAAAAGAAGATGGTGTGTTGGAAATAATACTAACAAGTAAAGCACCAGCAGTAGAAATGGATTTCTTTCCTAATTATGATATATATGCTCCACTAATTATGTTTCATTATTTGACATACAATCAACATTACTTCTCAAGGTACATGAGACTTACACAAGAACATCTGTTAATGTAAAATGTTCCTTTTGTGTTTCCTTAGACTTCTTAACAATAATAAAGAAATCTATAACTATATAATACAAACATTTCTGCCTTTTTTAGATTTGGACGGGAAAACTTTTTGGCCCTTGATCGGTTTTGTATGTTTCGATCTTGGACGTCCGTTGTTGATTATTGCATTAATATGGTATGTTATATTTGTTTTAATTTCGTTTCTGATTTTTAGTGACCGTTTCGGTATCTTTATTCACTATATATATCCGTCTTTTATTCTTCGATTCGAACCACTCTGACTTTGTGTTTTTTCTTTCATTTGTTCTCCGGTGATTGTCTCTCTATCAACACTACCGTCGATCTAATAGTCGTCTCCATTTCCGTAAAGTCTTCAACAACTGCTCAATCATACAATATACCTTTTTTTTATCTAATGTATATTTTTTTTCCATGTATTTCTCATAGTATGTTGTAAATTCATAATTATTTGATTAGTGGAAATACAATCACCAATCATCGGTGATAGTTATCCTATTATCACATGGACATGGTAATTTGTATAAAATCAAACTCATCGTAAACTCTAAACCACTTCTCTCGAGATGGCGTCCCCTACTGATTTTATAGTTTACGATGAGTTTGATTTTATACAAATTACCATGTCCATGTGATAATAGGATAACTATCACCGATGATTGGTGATTGTATTTCCACTAATCAAATAATTATGAATTTACAACATACTATGAGAAATACATGGAAAAAAATATACATTAGATAAAAAAAAGGTATATTGTATGATTGAGCAGTTGTTGAAGACTTTACGGAAATGGAGACGACTATTAGATCGACGGTAGTGTTGATAGAGAGACAATCACCGGAGAACAAATGAAAGAAAAAACACAAAGTCAGAGTGGTTTGAATCGAAGAATAAAAGACGGATATATATAGTGAATAAAGATACCGAAACGGTCACTAAAAATCAGAAACGAAATTAAAACAAATATAACATACCATATTAATGCAATAATCAACAACGGACGTCCAAGATCGAAACATACAAAACCGATCAAGGGCCAAAAAGTTTTCCCGCCCAAATCTAAAAAAGGCAGAAATGTTTGTATTATATAGTTATAGATTTCTTTATTATTGTTGAGAAGTCTAAGGAAACACAAAAGGAACATTTTACATTAACAGATGTTCTTGTGTAAGTCTCATGTACCTTGAGAAGTAATGTTGATTGTATGTCAAATAATGAAACATAATTAGTGGAGCATATATATCATAATTAGGAAAGAAATCCATTTCTACTGCTGGTGCTTTACTTGTTAGTATTATTTCCAACACACCATCTTCTTTTGAATTTATCCATATATGCATAGTCAAAGTGTTTATATCCACAACTTTGGCTAGACTTCATTTCTTTCATCTTCACGTTTTATTCAAGTAATTCATTTATTTGAATGTCAATAACTCGTCGAATAATGAATGAAAATCTAAAAACTGATAGTTCTCCAGTCATATTCCTGGGAACATATCAAACTGCAATTGCAAGCATTGGTAATTTGTTCTCTACCAGCTTCGATTCATTTACTTTCGAGCATGACATTTACAAGCGCGAAATCATCACAAAATGGATGAATGCAGTGCTTAGATACATATATAATTGCAATGCGCGGCGGACAAAAGAATCCAGAATCTGGCGGAGGTTGGTCGGCACCTTTGAGCAGGCAAAAAGGTAAACCATGTTAGACCGCCCAGGGTACTGCTCGGGCAAGTAGCTGGAGGGGAATCCTCAGTTAGTTAAAAAAAAGAATGAAGAAGAAAATGCTAAGTGTCCTGGGCGAGGAGAGTAATACCTGTCAAGACGACCCTTGTCTCATCCGAGATAAGTGGGGTCGGTTGAAGGACCAGATCCTTCGCGAGCAGCGGCGACCAGAGTTTGCTCGGCGGGACGCTCCATAGAGGGAGTTTGCTCGCTATTGCCTTCAGATGGCCGGACAGCTACGGTCACCTTCTCTTGAGCAGTTTTTGCTCGCTTAGCCGTCTTCTCAGTGTCAGAGATGGGAGTGTCATCTCCGCGAAGAAGCCTCTTCGCCCTCGGAGCCAGAGTTTTAGGTGGGCTGGCTACCGGTACAGGCGGTTTCGCCAAACTCGACCCCCCAGCTTGTCTGGGATCGCCTTTTCCACCTTGTGCCGCAAGGGCAATAATCTTTAAGAGGAGGTCGGTCAGACTTCTTGCAACCTCGTTTCGTCGGCATTTCCCAGATGCAATTATCGAGCTCGAGGAAGGAGGGGTGAAGGGCAACTGTGACGAGCTGATCTGTAATGTCGAACAAATCTGTTCGCCCAGCAAGCAAAAGATACTTACCCTCCGGAATGGGTCCCAAAGCCTCAAGATGGTGAGGATAAGTTGTGAGGTGGGCAACACGTAGTGTGTCCTCGGAGAAGAGATGGCCAATACTGCGGTCTTCTCGGCGACGAAGGGCGATCAGGCACGCGACGAACAAAAATTGATCGCTGACGCAATTCTTGACAGTTCGCCACCCCAAGCTTTTGGGACCTGAAACAAAAGAAAAAGAGAATTAAAATTAGTCTAACCACTTCAAAGTTATAGAAGAGGTAAGACTCACGCTTTAATTCCCTAAACTCCGCCGGGGTCTCAATTCGCTCAGGAACCCCAGAGGGGCGAGCAGAAGCACGCCAGTCACCCCCGACCCAGAACCAGTCGTGCTTCCAATCTCGCACCTTTCCGGAGATATCCTCCACCAGTTTCTGGCCTGGTCGCGCCTTCAGATAGTACCAGCCCGCTTCTTCCCCAGTGCAACCAGTGATCGTCATCAGGTAGCAAACCTCCTCGGCGGACAGCTTATTAGGGTATCCCTCTAGGGCGAACATGACCATCAGAGCCATCAAATTTATCCACCCAACAGGAGTAAGTTGGGTGATAGCCAAGTTCACGTCTTTTAAGAATTGGCCGACCAGAGGATGCAGCGGTAGGGAAACTCCGGCATTCAAGGTAGCAAGGTTGATCGTCGTCAATCCACATGGTGGGCGATCAGCTCTGTCGTCCGCCAAGGGAGCATACATCGGGATATCAAAGGGAATCTTGTAATCCCTCTGAATCCCAGGTAAGTCCTCCTCGGTAACGGCAGACACGATACAGCTCGCAGCGAACTCGGTCGCCTTAAGCTTTCGTACCCCGCGAACAGAAGTGGCAAATCGGTTTGAATGCTCCCTTTCGTACTCATTCCAATATACACGGCGAGCAACCGCGACTGGAGCTTGATGCTCGATCAATCTGGGCGCAGGAAAGTCAATGTCCCTAAGAAATGCCCAGGTTAATTCGTCGAGATTCACCGGCTGAAGCACCTCGACCCCCTCATCCTCGTCCTCATGGAGGTCCGAGCTCGTTTCCTCCAAGAGCTGGCGAGCAGGATTTTCTCGCTCCTCTCTTTCCCCGGAGGGACGAGCTCTAGAGTTAACGGAGCGTGCGACCGAAGCCGCCTCGGGATCAGACTCCAGATTTACAATTGGAGGATTTTCTTCGACGGACCGTTTTTCGGGGTTTCGGGGAGGGAAAGATCCGATCTCGAAATGCGACGACATCCAGTAAAGGGAGGTAAAAAAGTTTGAATATTTGCAGATTCCGGCGAGGGAGAACTCGGAGGTTTAGGACTTTCCACGGCGGAGTAGGGATGTTTATGGAATAAGAACACACACTACGCAAGAAAAGAAGAAAGAAAAGAAGAAAGCAAAGAAGAAACTACCTCAAAGTCGTTTGAAGGTCGCCGGAAACTGGAAACGTTCGCCGGAAGTTTGAAATGGGAAGGAGGAGAGATTCGCGCTCAATAAACAGTGAAAATAACAAAAAATCGCGATTTTTTTCTTTATATACCCTCTGGAAAAACGGGGTACCGGGCGAACAAGGTGAAGAATTGAAAGACTAAAGTGCAATTTCTGGGCGCGTGTAGCACCTGCCCGATAAAACGGGAAGGCGCGTCGCCTCGAGATCATGTGCGCGTGGGCGGCAGCAATCATTCCGCCCACGTCACTGTTGGGAAAATAGGGGTGCCCGGAATCTATTCGGGATGAAATTTAAATACGAATTTAAATACAATTATTACTAGCATGAATTAATCCTAATTAATTCAAATAATAATTCCAACAACCAATTTAACATCATGCATGTTGAATCAATTCACATATAATCTATAGCGGAAATAATCAAGATGATATGTGATTAACGTACCTTTCGTAGAACTTGGCCTTTGAATAAACGGGACTAACACGTACACGTTTTATCAACCCAAAAGCCTTCTCAAGTATTCCCTTTCACCTTATTCGATCACCGGTGGGAGATGCTATCGAACAATTTAAATAACTAAGGAAAAAGAAAAATATATATGCTCTTGATTTTTCCAACACATGGAATTATGTACTTGGGGATGAAATAATCATCCCCTATTTATAGAGGGCAATGGCCGAAAATTATAGGAATATTGGGCCTTGGAGAAAATCTTTTCTTAGACTCTAAGAAATCTTGAATATATCCCATATTTTTTTTTCTCCATAGTAAAATATTCCACAAAAATCTCACCCTCCTAAATAAGGGGTAATTTTCGAAAACTTCATGGAGAAATCACAAGATTTGGATCTTCTTGAATATATGAGATATTCTTGTATTCCAAGAATACATATCTTCCATAATATCTTTCTAAGAAAATCAACAAAATCTTATTTCCTCTTGATTCCATATTTTCGAAAAAAACAAAGAAAAATCAGCAAGTTATTATCTTTTCATTTTAATCACCTTATCATTATTGGGCTACTTAATGGGCTACTTGAGGGGCCTTTAAGGAGAATTAAGATTGGACCTCCTAATGGACTTCTGAATTTCAATATTGAGCCCCAATATAATTCAATCCATTAATATTAATTATTACCACTAATAAATTAATATTGCACTATCCATCTTAATCCATATTACAATAATATGGGCTCCCGGTTATTATTTCCCGCGTTTAAGATTATCAAGTCCATTAATTAATTAAGCTTCTGAATAGCTCTAAATTAATTAATATATTTCACCTTGGAGTATAGACAGCTCAACATTATTATCCGTACCGAATAAACTGATTCTTCACCTGCAAGATTTGGTACGATAAAACTTCTGAGCCCACCAAGGGGACTAATCACACGAGCCGTACTCGCACGCATTTCTCCGTATTAAATCTTAGCAACCGTCGTATGATTAATATTACTGCCCAAGACACAAAGTTCGAAGTCACAATGATTCTCACCCAACATGAATCAAAGCAGTAACCATTAAGCACACACGGTCCTATTTAAGTGACGGAGATTAAGAAATCAACAACCACTGAGGTCTAATTCTTCACATTTCAGAACAGAAGAATTTATCCTCGTTGTAGGTCCTCTTCAACACATACTAAATGTGCTAGTGCAATCTCTTAGTCAAGACAGACCAATCTGAGCCTTACACATCGATCTTTCACGGTGGATTGTTCAATTCCACCTAGGTCGTGAAAATGTACGTTTAGTTACAAGAAAACAGTTAATGTTGTCTTCCGTGATCGGGTATCACCACATTAACTACAATGTAACTAGTACCATTTATTGAACGGTTTGCAATAGAAATTCAACATTCAATCATAACTAAAGCAAATGTGATAAAAGAATTATTCTCATAAAACGAGTGTTTGATACACGAGTTATACAAAGTAAAAGCACACTTTCACGTATAACTCCAACAATCACACCTCGAGCCACACCCAGGCCTTGGGATCCCAACCGTCACCAGCCCAAGTCTGCTCGACCAATGTTGTCCGCCTGTGAAAAGTTGCTCGCCCCCACGACATTCCTGCTCGCACCAATGACACTTAAAAGTTGCCGACCCAAAAAATGCTTGTTCATCATCTTCACAATTTATTGATCGGCAAGGGGGCAATTATTGATGGGCGAGCAGAATCAGCAATTGAGCGACCAGGATTAGCACAAAACGCTTAAAGATTAAGGCAAAATAAACTCAAGATGCACCTAAGATATCTGGCGAGCAGAACCTGCACGCTACACCAAGGCAAATGGGCGAACAAAATCAGACTAAGAGCCACATGACGAACTCAGTTAACATCCTGCCGACCAGATCCGACCACAAAACCAAAACAACGACTAAGACAGACAAGAGACCAATAAAATCAGACTAAAGACTCCTCCAGGATAAGTCCGATATGACGAGCAGCTCTTGACTGGGAGCAAGTCCAACAAGATAAGGATAGAATTTAGTTTAGATAAGGTCAACTTAGTCAAAGGCCAGGTGTCGTGCATGCAGGCCTGGTAGGCCAAAAGTCACGACACCTCATGCTAGGCAAATGTCTATAAATACTTAGATTTTTTCAGCTAATAAAACAAGCACAAATTATTATACACGTCCAAACTTCGATTACGAATCTAAAGCAGCTCGATTAACTTACAATCGAACTTAAACACGTAAGCTTTCAAACAATTCTAACCCATCTAAACCCGAAAATTCGTATTCACTAATTACGTTAGTGATCAATCACACGTAATTATTTGATGATCGATTAACCACCAAAAACAACCATTAATCTTCGAAATTAGAACTGATCATCAACAGGTTGAGGTTAGAAAGTTGGTTAGAAGAAGGACTAGAACTCTAACTCTAGGGATCAGTGAGTTGTTCATTGTGCACCTTGGCACATTAAAAATAAGTCAATTCATTAAGGGATTCTCCTGTTCAATCAGGACCATGGACGTAGGAGCTTGAGTCTCTGAACCATGTTAAAAGCTCTGAGTTATTTATTGCTTTGATATACTGCTTTACATTGCCTATCATTGTTCATTTATTGTCTGTTTTGTCAGTGTTGAATCAATCGGCCTGATACTTGAACTTATTGCACTGCCCTTCTAACCACGACTTCTTAGGTAAGAAACATTCAGTTTTCAAAAAGCAACATAACAAGTCTTTAAACTTTCAGGGCCAAACACAATTCAGCACTCAGTCATAAATAGACAGTTAGCCAACTGGTGTGCTTCAGTGCTGTTAGTAGGTGTATTATCTATTCTGTGCCTATCACTACTCTGAGTTAAAGGGATTCAGTTTTGAAAAAGAAAGTAAAATTTGTATACGTGTATTCCCCCCAATACACGTATCACTCAGACTTGTTCGAGACCAATAATAAATTAAATGATTGTTTATGAGTGTAAAATTAATGACATGTGAAGTAATTAAGTGATGATTGGATGATGAAGAAAATAAGATTGTTAACAAAAAAAGATATAATATACTTTTAGGGATGGAGAGAGTACTATTTAAATTACTCCATCCGTCCATTAAAATTGTGCTCTATTGTTTGGGCATAAATTTTACAAAAAGACATATAAAGTAAAAATAAAATATGAATAAAATAATTATTTATAAGTATAAAATTAAAATTATTGTTGATAAATAAGGAAATGACATATTTTTAATAGATAAATAAATAAATAAATAAATAAATAAAGTGGAAACACTTTTTAATGGATGAAGGATATTATTTTTACTTAATAGCATAGAATAAAATCAACGATAAAATGGCTAGAAAATCATACCAAGCAAAGCAATATGCATTATTACTCCTTATACATGTGTCAAAATACACTATTATTATAGAAATACATACATACAGTCATGCAAAAGGAGCAAACATACATATTACATACTCACATTCATAATATAAATGAAAAAGAAGCATACATACATGCATAATACATACATTATATATATGATACTCCCTCTAAATTATTTTAGATTATCCATTTCTTCACAAAAGGAATTTTTTTTTCCACTTTCCAAAATAGTAAAAAATGAATTCTATCTCTTTAAATTTACCATTTAAAAAATTGAAATAACTTTTTTACCTTTACTAAAAAAGAATCTTCTACGCTCGATAAGACTTTCACCCTTCCTAACGTCAGTAAACCCTCTTATTACCATTAGATTAAAGATCCAACGTATACTAATTTTTTTAATGGATTGCACTTTACATTAATGTGTTTGCACTCTGCATATTGCAATCTCACTGCTTCGCCTTATTAATAAATATAACATTACAAAAATACCCTGTTTACTTTAACATAATTTATAATATTAATTAATTAATATTTCAATAACACCCATTAAAATTCAAATAACAACATATTTAAATATAATACTATCATAAATGGGGTTCGACCACCGCCCTGTATGCCGCGATGCTGCCCTGCCTTCCGCCGCGAGGGTGCACCGCCATCCGCCGCGACGCCGCACCGCCCTCCGCCGCGACGCCGCACCCCATCCATCAACACTTCCGGCCATGGCTGTAGAGGTCTGCATCAAGGCTGCTATCAGCGCTCCCGATGTTCTCGGGAGACTGTAATTTCAACTTCTTTGGATGATTAGGTCCATTTAGCCAGAAGGTTTTCTGACTTTGGAAGAGAAGAATGTGTCTTACAAGACGCATTTAATCAACGTCGCTGCGAAGCCACAATGGTAAATGCCTAATTGCTACTGTTTTCAGCTCGATTTGGAGAGAGTTCATCCTTTTGTGGTTTTTAGGTTTTTACAAATGAATCCAGAAGGGAAGGTGCATGTGATAAAATTTGATGACAAGTGGACCAGTGAATCTGATGTGATTGTTGGGATTATTGAGGAGAAATACCCTACGCCTTCTCTGTCTCATCCTCCTAAAGTTTCATCTGTGTATGTTATTCCCCTTATTTGCACAATTTGATCATTTTGTATGAGATTCCTTGAACGGTTGATGTTGATTTGATGATTCTAGTCATTTTCTCATTCCATGTTTATCTTTGGAGTAGACTGAACTAAGGGATATTATATGATATTCCTTTTTGTGATTCTCACTTTGTTTGTCCTCCTTGAATGTTGTTCATCATAGGGGTTCCAAAATATTTCCCACTTTTGTTACTTTCTTGAAGAGTAAGGATCCCAGTGATGGATCAAAACGTGCCCTGCTTGATGATTTGAATGCATTGGAGGACCACCTAAAAAAAAGGTGTGAAGGAAATGATTACATCAATTTACTTGAGATAAGATAATGATGGAGTTTATAGTAATTTAAATTATCATCTGTGTTTGCTGAAGAAGTTATGTTTCCATGATTAGGGACCATATGTGAATGGACAAAATATTTGTGCTGTTGATATGAGTTTAGCACCAAAGCTTTACCATCTCGTTGTGGCCCTTGGCCATTTTAAGAGCTGGGCTATACCTGAAAGCTTGACTCATGTGAACAACTACAAGAAGGTATCATGATTATCTTTATTGTTATGATCCTCCTTTGGTGCTTATTTAATTACATTTTAAAGGTATATTTCAATTTTGAAAGCATAAGCTAATCCTGCAACTGAAATTGTTTCTCCAAATCTTGTTCTAAATCATTAATGAACTTCAAATAAGTTTCAGTACTGAGCATGCTTATTCTTGTGGATCATCCTGTAAATGCAATTGAATTATCCACCAAAGTAGGTTTCTCTGGAAAATGATTCTGTTAAATATGAGGCTCGGATATGTAATTGAGCTCAAGAATAATGCTAAGAGAGTGTTTGTTTTTTGAAAGGGCTAAGAGAGTGTTTTGAAATACTGAAAACTGCTTCTAGAAGTGCTTTTTTCAAAAGTTGTCTCTCACTAACTTTTGAAAAAAAAAGCACTTCTAGAAGCAGTTTTTAGTGTTCCAAAACACTCCCTAACATAGAATTAATTATTTTTGCCCTTCTTATGGTTAGTGCTAGTGAAATTTTTTTTTTTTTTTACGTTTCACAGTTGCTCTTTGCTCGGGAGTCTTTCCAGAAAACGAAGGCAGAGGAAAAATATGTCATTGCCGGCTGGGAGCCCAAAGTTAACGAGTGAACTTGCAGCAATGCAACGCACTAAAGATTTCTGTACGAATCTTGAATGATGCTTCGTCACTAAATAAATACATGTTTGATACGGTGTGCATGGTATATCATGTAGTGTACTTTTATGTCATCCTGGATATAAGAATGTGAGACTCTGGTTCATTTCATCTAGTCTCTTGTTTAAACCTGGCTTGCTGTTGTGTTTAACTGCCTTTTCATACATGGAATGAAAAATTCAATGATCATCAGTTATCATATCATGCATATTAAAAGATTAGAATATCAAATTAATATAACCAATTACAGTTTTTGGCTATTATTGTAAAACTTTGTTTTGCTAATTGGTATTTCATTAAACAGTTGAAAATTAGCAAAACAAAGTGATTTTGTTGTATAACCTAGCAAGTGATTTTGTTTTAAAACTTAAGTTTGAGTGTTAGTTTTTTAAGAAAATAATTGAGCGAATACTATAGCAATTTTTTTTTAAAAAAATGTGTATTATATCATAATGTACTTGTCAAATTCTTTTTAGAGAATGGTAACTTGTACTACTTCACATGGCATCTGCCGATCATTCGTGTACCACTTCACAATTCACATGGATATATCGATTAGTTAAGGTAAATTTTGAAAATTATAAATTTAGTAGTACTAAATTTTTAATGTATAAATTTAATAAAAGAGTTTGAACAAATTTTATATTTGCCATAAATTAAAAATATAATATGCAATGTTATTTTCATATTTATTTATCAATGAAAATATAAAAACATGTGTCGTAAGGTGAGGGAAGAAGCTGCAACACAAACACATTGGGGCACAGGCTACCCATGGCTACACGCAACTGAAGAGCACAGAGTCAGAATTATGAAGGGCAAGACTAATATATTTCTAGTCTCCGAAATTAGTAATTGAATAGGAGTAGGGTTAGTGCACGGTGCAAAAAGTGTATATGAGACCTCCTTAGAGAGACCAGGTAGTTGGAACCAATACCAAAATACGTGAGACTTCTTTTAAATTGATGAAGTCATATGTAATTAGTTAAGCTTTGAACATTTCTTACAAAATAATGCTTTTTATAAATTCATATAAAATGAACGCAACTTTCTAAATAAAAGTCAATACAAGTCTTAAGGTTATAGTTGGAGAAATTTAATTTGTTAATATATTTGAAATGAATGGATTAAGAATCCATATTATTCGATTATACTAAAGATTAGACATCTACTAATTAATAAAAATCAATATAAATTTTCATTTTCTAATCATCAATTAATAAATAATTAAATTGCATAATTTAATAATAAAAAAAACCAATATACCATATTTTCTAATTTCTCAATCTAGTTTCTATATCTCCACTCTCTCTGGTCTCCATTTTCGTTCCTCAACAAAAAAATGAATTTGCCAATAACTTCATACATCCATTGGTCCAAATCCTTCATCCAAATTAAAAAAAAAAATCCCTACATGAATCCCAAGCCAATCTGCAGAAATATCCAACCAAACTTCTTTTGATAGATCTTTTGTCAGAACAATTATATGTCAAATGCCTCCTAATGTCCAGGGATTAGCCAATGCACAAAGACAAAAAAAAGAGACAAGCCTGTAACTTGAAAGCAAGGTTGAAAATATTGTTACAATCAGAACAATCTAAAAGTTGGGAGAGGAATCAGATATGAGATATCATTACAATCAGGCGGACGATTCATATCTTAGTTGTTCGGCACACGCACAACTAACATCGGCTATACCAAGAAAAGCAACTAAGATGAGTCCATCATCAGTACCTGTTATCATTCATCATCTTCCTTTCTCCATCTACACATCCAACTTAATAAAATTTGCCACAAACTCGATAGCTAAACAAGTTATCATTTGACTTGATATTTATATAAATACTCAGTAAATACTAAATCAAGAGAATAAGAAAGCAAGAATAAAAAATGATTTGTAAGAATGCAAGCATGTCATCATCTTCCTTTCTCCATCTACAACACATCCAACTTAACAAAATTCGCCACAAACTCGACAGCTAAACAAGTTAACATTTGACTTGATATTTATATAAATACTCAGTAAATACTAAATCAAGAGAGTAAGGAAGCAAGAATAACAAATGATTTTTAAGAATGCAAGCAAAGCACTTACCAAACCACTTGAGAAAATTACATTCTTATTTTTAGCATTGATGAGAAAGAGACTAATTAGATCCAATATGCATTTTTGTTTTTCAATGCCCTTAAAAAAACCCTATTCCAATCTGCACATTCAAATTTAACAAAATCTCCTCAAACTAAAATGTTATTCTAAAACCATTATAGGCTCGGTATATTTGACACCAAATACATAAAAAAACCAAGAAAACAAGATTAACAAAATCACAAATTATGCAAAGAATTCATGATGAATGACGTATGTTTATCATCAGATGAGTAAGAAACCTACAGCTAAGAAGTTGGGCAGTTCAAATCATATCCAAGCCTCAAAATTAGACCACCAGCAGCAAAAAATCCGGGCAGTTCAAACGGGCAATAGGATTAACCACACTCTTTCCTCATGAAGTATTCATTATGCAAAGTCATGTATATTGGACTCGAAAGGAACTTTGATAACAAGAAATTAAGTGTACTACGTTCTTGAAGAAATATTGTTTTGCATCGTCGCTGCACAAAACCCTGTACGAATGAAGGTTTACCTTCTCGGGAAGCTTCAACACCATTTCTCTAAGTAAATCAATCCATACCTATAACCAAACAACACACCAGTTCATAAAAGAATGTTGCTTCCAGTAACTATCAATACAACCACCACCTGCCAGGATGCTCACCTCTGCTCTCAAACCAACCACCAATGAAAACAAAAAAATTGGAAAACCAAAGAGACGCGAGGAAGAACATGGATGTCACACGTGCAATTAACAAAAAACTGTTGTCAAGTTGAATAAAACGTACCATATATGGGTAATTTCATGATAAAAAAAAACAAAAAAAACTGTAGACCACTCATTTTAAACTCTGACAGGATTTTCACTAGTCCCGTTTCCTCAAGGTGAATTTTTGGTAGCAATTACACTAGGGCAAGAACATATCATAAAAGGAAACCTTTTGTTTTTCACCCTCAATCTTCAATAATGTTCTATATTTGCAACAAACACACTCAATTTTCTTGAATCTTAATAATTAATCTGGAGAAGATAAAAAATACTCAAAAGGAAACAGAGAAGAAAGTAAAGATGTGCAAGAGGTAAAACATCCTAAATGTCTAACTGGCTCCAACAGAGTTGAAAATGAATTTTTAATAAAGTATTAACTTCTTGGTTCTTCTATTAAATAACATCGCACGTAGTTTGGTGATTCTGCTGAAATAGGGGATTTACCTTTTTCTCAACCTCCTTTCGCTTGCCGGACTTTACACACTGATCGAAAACCGCCGAAGAGTTCGAAATTAGTAGGGTTGTATTAATCTCCGACATATTATTAAATTAGGGTTGTATTGCTCTTGCTTTTTCTCGACCTCCTTTTGCCTGCCCTATTCACGATGGGGGCTTATTTTCCTCCTTTGAAGGGATAGTCTCCGGCCGATGATACAGGTGCTTTGCCTACTTTTTAGTCTGTCGGCCGATTTGGGGAATGAATAGGATGAATGTGGCCGATGGTTAAGAAATGAAGATGAAGATGAGTTTTTTATTTAATTTAATTAATGAATTTTTACAACTCTAATTTATTTTTTTTAATTATTATAAAAAAGAAAAAAATTAAAAAAATTATTTTAAAAATAAAACACTGTAAGGATATTTTTGTAATTTTATAATTTTTTCTATTAAAAACATATATTTTTATTTCGGGCGAAGCTAGATCGCAAATGACAAACTTAAATAACGTGGCAAATTATTATTGGTTTGTTGATGTCAGGAAGGGCGAAAGCTGACCGTAGAAAAACCCTACTAAAAAACAATTTTATACTTGCCAATACTAATAAACAACATTTTTATTAAAATTTGTGCTCTTTTATTTTAGGCATTCTAAAATAAATAGAAGGGTATATAATATACATACATGACAGATTCTTCCACGGCAGGAAAAGGAAGGAGGGAAAATGTATTCCTCGTGACTACTGCACTTCCACCAACGCAACACAAACACTCGCCACCCCTTCCCCACCCCATATATATATATATAGAGGGGGGAGAGAGAGAGAGTAGTAGTAATTTAGAGAAGAGAGAGGGAATTAATTAAGAAAATGGTGGGGGAAGTTGGTGGATCAAGAGCGTCATCAGGAAAGAGGAAGCCATGTTGGAGGGAGAGAGAGGAGAAGGAGAGCTATTTCTGCCAATATCTTTGCAGGGCTCCCAAAGCACTGTGACAACAATCAAGTCCTCAAAGCTCTCTGTGCTGAGGCCGGTTGGATCGTTCAACCCGATGGCACCACTTATCGAAAGGTGTGTCAATGTAGTCCTCTTTTTTCCATTTAATTCTTCCTTTTTTGCTGCTTGATTAACCATTTCAATTTAGATATTTGAAAATTTGTTCCTATTTCTACCTTTTTATTTTTGACTTTGTAAATAAATTTCAATAATTATTTCCCTCATCAAATTGACATTGTTGGACTCAGGATCTACTGTTCAATTACATAAAATTTACCGACAAAGTATAGAGTAAAAATAGTTTATATATATGAATCATTAAAAAATATTAGTTGTTTTTATTAAAGAGTATAAGTTGTTTTTACTGAATGTTATTACTTTTTTTCACTGAAAAATATAAGTTGTTTACTGAAAACAAACTAACACTCTTCAGTAAAAAACAACTAATACTCTTCATTGAAAATAAGTATTCCCTCCGTCCCAATTTTATTTTCCCTTTTGACTTTATACGGAGTTTAATGCGATAAAATAGTTTTTTATGAGGTGAGGTTAAGTTTAAAAATGTGAATGTGATTTATTCTATTTTAAGAAATAGAAAAATAAAATTGGGACATACCTTTTTGACAAATAGAAAAATAAAATTGGGATGGAGGGAGTAATACCCTTCAACGAAAACAATTAATACCCTTCAATGATTAATGTATAAACCAATTTTACTATATACATTAATACATACACAATAACATATTAATTTGGTGTTGTAAGATATACTCCCTCCAATTTATTTTGGATTACTCATTTCTCTGTAAAAGATAGGTTTGTTTTTCCTCTTTTCCCAAAATAACAAAAGTAAACTTTATCCCTTTAAATTTATCTTTTAAAAAGTTTAAATGACCATTTTATCACTACTAAAAAATAATTTTATACTCACAGATACTAATAAATAATTATTTTATTAAATCTTGTGCCCTTTTGTTTTGCTCAATTTAAAATGAATCGAAGAGAGTATAATTTAAGATGAAATTTTTTATTATATGGCCCACCCAAAATCAAGCCTTTTTACCATAGCCCCCCTACAGCCGTTCCGTATTAATCTTAAGAACAATAATATTAATTTTTATAAATAATACTCCCTCCATCCCGCTATTATATTCCCATCTTGCCATTTTGGCCCGTTCTCATACCTTATTTGTAAATCAACTAATAATATTATATACGTCCACTTTATTCGCATCTACTCATTTAACACCATTACACTTTATTCTCTTCTCTCTCCATCACAGCACTTTGTACTATACCTATATTTAATTCTCTTTCTTAAATGATGTGTCCAAAAGTGATGAGAACATAATACCGGGATAGAGAGAGTAGTATAAGTGGGGTACAATGAACAATATTCAAAGACAAAGTATTATATGAAAATAGTTCATGATAAATTTATCTTGAAACTATACTAAAGTATCGAATATTTGATCAGGAATATCGATAATCTCATCAGGAATATCATTAATTTGGATCGTGATATTATATTGTAGTTGCAAATTTTCTTGAACTCAGATTAATAATATTCCTGGTGAAATTATCAATACTTCTGATTAAATATTTGATACATTAAAACAGTTTCATGATAAATTTATCATGAACCATTCTCATATAAAATTTACTCTAATATAAGTGGGGTACAGTGAAGAATATTGAAATGATATTTAGCCAAATCTTAATTATTGAATGGAAATGGGAGGGAGTTCAAGTAACATTACCCCAAGCCTCCCATCTTCCTACTATGGAACTCCGATTCCTTCATACCAACCAAGTTCATCATCATCACCATCTTCCTATTATGGAACTCCAATTCCTTCATACCAACAAAGTCCATCATCATCTTCATTTCCATTCTTCTTCGACTCGCCTCTGCGCATATCAAACAGCGCCCCTGTTACCCCGCCTCTCTCATCGAGACTTCCTTTTGAATCTATATCGGCGTTGAATGTCCCATTCTTTGCATCTTCGGCCCTTGCTACCCCCACTCGCCCTCCGCCGACTTTGAATGTTGAGGAGGCGAAGACATTGGATAAAGGGAAGGGCGCCGTGAAGGCGTGGGAAGGAGAGAGGATTCATGAAATGGATGATCTTGAGCTCACACTAGGGGCTGGATCGAGTGGGATATTCAAACATTAACTTGTCTCTTTCACACTAATATTTAACTCATGTTTTTACCTAGCTTCTGTGCCCCATTATTTTTTCACACATTTTGGGGGTGTTTATACAAGGATTTTGCGGTAGATGATCAAGGATTAGAGAGCACTTATGAATTTATTGATATTTTTGTCACAACATTATCCTCACAGATGTTGTAGGCATTGATTGTCTACTGATTTTGGCAATTATGAGTAACATTAAGTATGTTGTTCCCTCTGCAGTTACTTAGATTTTGCTTTTTTTTTTTTCCTTTTTGTTTTAAAATGGTTATTTTTTTACCAGTTAAAATGGTTATTTAACATTAATTGAACTAGTAAGAGCACCTATACAAGCCCGCCGTTTCTCCCCTCCTCTCCGTTAGGGATGTTAAACGGGCTGGCCCGTGGGCCTAAACGGTCTCGGACTTTATCGGTTCATTTTAATCGGTCCGCTAACACTCGAAACTTAACCCCAACCTTAGCAGTTCGCGGTTAAACGGACCACTAATGGGCTCCGGAAGAAAAATTAAAAAAAATTAATTTTTTATATAAAATATAGACATGTAATTATAATATTATGTCATTTAAAATTAAAATACTAACATCGTTAAAAAATTCGTTAAAATTACATTTAAATATTGTTCAACATTTTACTTTTTTATAAAATAAATTTATAACGTCAATGACGATTTAAGAGTGTGCGGAAACAGACAATGACGATTTGAGAGTCCTGGCGACGACCGATGAACCCTAATTTGAAAGATAATAATGAAGAAGGGATGTTGAAGTCATACATTGTTCATAAATTTATAAAAATTACATTCACACATTGTTCATAAAGTTCAACTATTAATTAAATGACTAAATTCAATTTCAAGTAATTTAATAAATTAATTAAATGAAAACATAAATTAATTAAAAGAAAACTTGAATATATATATCAAACAGTTGAACTTGGATTGAAAATTTGAAATTGAAGTAAAATAGATAGGTTGCACACACGGTTGTAGTTATACAAATAAAATATATAAAAAGTAAAAAAAAAATCGGGCTAAACGGGTTAGCCCTGTAGACCAGCGGGCTAGCCCGTGTCCGGGCCAAAAAGGTCCGATTTTAAATGGTCACCAAATGTTTGGACCTAACTCTTGTTCGGTTCAGGGCTAAACGGGTCAGCCCGCCAGCTCGCGGCCCATTTAACATCCCAACTCTCCGTATGGATAAAACCGTGTTTGGCTAGGGACGATGGACTTATTAGTGATGTATAGATATTTGGAAAGGTTGGCCCAACTCACTAGTATTAGCCCTATAATGCAGCGGACAAGACGGACGTTGAACTAGTTGGTTCGTTTTAAATGTTTCGTTAAAGCCTATCTATAATCTTAACGGGTGTTTAGCTAAAGGGGTTAAAAATAAAAAAATATAACAAAATAAATTTAAAATTAAAATTAAAATTAAAATTCAAAGTAACTTATACTTTTACATAAACATGATAAAAATTAAATTCATCGTATAAATTTAAGGATGTGTAATAGTATAACGTATGTTTGGTGGATTGAATCCAATCACATCAACCACA
Organism: Ballota nigra; assembly: GCA_947034835.1. Lineage (NCBI taxonomy): Eukaryota > Viridiplantae > Streptophyta > Magnoliopsida > Lamiales > Lamiaceae > Ballota > Ballota nigra. The sequence continues at coordinate 22,356,541 of OX344722.1, read as the reverse complement.
CACACACACACACATATATATATATATATATATATATATATATATATATATATATATATATATATATATATAACATTCATGAAAAATAACAACTATTTATAATCATCACTATTATTCTACATAATTATCCATATTTGAGAAAAAATATTATCTTCTAACCAATTTCTTCTAAAAAAATGTACAACACTCAAAATAAATTAATACTAGTAAAATTATCATACTTTAAAAAATTAGAAAGGTTGATGGACTAGTCTTTACCCATTAGAGCTCAAGCATAGGCTAAATGGTCTTGGCTAAACAACTAAATTTAAATGTACTAGGAAAAAAGTTAGTCTTAACCCCGTGTTTTCGATTTAAACGGTCTTAACGTTGTTAACATCTCTATTATTATGTGTTAGGTGTATCTCGTGCAATTTTGGTTCGATTTTTAACTTAATTTAACCCATATTCTAATAAAGGCAAAATATTATTTGAAAAGAGTATGTATAGAGTGAAATTGGTTTATATATGAATCACTGAAGGGTATTAGTTGTTTTCACTGAAGAGTATTAGTTATTTTTACTGAAGAGTATTACTGGTTTACACTGAAGAATTTTAGTTCATTTTCACAGAACAACTAAGACTCTTTAGTATAAATCAGTAATACACTTCAGTAAATACAACTAATACTCTTCAATGAAAACAACTAATACCCTTCCGTGATTCATGTATAAACCCGTTTTACCCTATACTTTGTCATTTGAAAATAGTTCATGATATGTTTTCCATTAAACAGTTTTAAAGTATCAAATATATAATCAAGAGTATCATTAATCTGTGTCAGTGGTATTATATTGTAACTGTTGTAAAAAAAAATTTTTTAACCCAAATTAATGATACTCCTAACCAAATATTTAATATTTTAAAACAATTTCACGATAAGATTATTATTAACCATTTTTATATAGAACTATAATTAACAATTTAGACATTGAGCTACATTATGGTGTGGTTCGGGTTCAATTCAATGTAATCATAGTTGTTAATTCTGCTTATTTTTTTTGGGTCATCTTATTCTTATTTACTTTTTTAATCCCACTAATCCAAAACAAGAAAAAATTATATGAAAATGGTTCATGATAAACTTATTATGAAATTGTTTTAAAGTATTGAATATTTGACCAGAAGTATCAAAAAGTTCATAAAAAATAATATTAATTTGGGTTCAATTTTTTTACAGCAATTACAATAGGGTTAATTTCATATAAATTCACGACCTTTATGCTTAGTATCAATTTAATCATGAACTTTTAGATTTTTGTAAAAAGACCCAACCTTTGATATTGTTGCAATTTAATACACATTTTTTTTCTTCCGGCCGGCAACCGATGACGCGGCTCGCCAGAGCGCATGTCATCTTACCATGTAGGATTACACATGTTTATTTTATTTATATTTTAAATCCACATCATAAGTAACACTTATCATTTAAATAACATCTTTCTACTTAAAATTAAAATAACAACCAAATAAATCTAAAAAACTAACAACGTAAAAAGATTTATTACATATAATTTATGTTGGTTGTTGTTTAATTTATTTGGTTGCTATTTTAATTTTAAGTAGAAATGTGTTATTTAAATTATAAGTGTTATTTGTGATGTGGATTTAAAAAATAAATAAAGTAAACATGTGTAATCTTACGTAGCAAGATGACACACGCTCCGGCAAGCCCCATCATCGGTTACCGGCCGGAAGAAAAAAACGTGTATTAAATTGCAATAGTATCAAAGGTTGGGTTTTTATACAAAAATCTAAAAGTTCGTGATTAAATTGATACTAAGCATAAAGGTGGTGAATTTATATGAAATTGACCCATTATAATATAATACCACTAACCAAATTAATGATACACCTGATGAATATATTGATACTCCTACTTTAAAACTGTTTTATGATAAATTTATTAATAAACTATTTTCATATAAGACTTTGCAAAAAAGATGGTTTACAACTGTACACATATATTACGAAATAGACTACCTTCCTAATATACCATTAATTAAATAAGCTCATTTCATTAATTACTATTGTCCATGGATAAACCTTCCTAATATGCCCTTAATTAAATAAGCTCATTTTCATTAAATATTATTGTCCATGGAACATTTTATGCAATTCTCAGTTAATTAATCATCATTGTTTCACATAGTAATTTATGAATATTTAATATCTATTTCAACCATCATTGACCATGGAAATATGGTGACCATTTCAACTCCCATTTCTTTAACCAACATTTTCACATACAACTCATACATCATAGTGGACGGGAATGATAAGAGTGCATCATTTATGTGGCAATGCCACATTTTTTTTTAAATATTTCTTTTTTATATATACATTCTTATATTTTGTGCCTATTTCATTATTCACTTATTTTATGGAGGATATTTTCATATAAAATAGGAAACCTTTTTGTCCAATTTTGTTTTGATTTTTTTAGATTTTTTGGCATGGGGTTTAAATTTAAATTATTTTTGATAAATTTTGGATGTCCATCAATGGAGATATCTTTATTTGTCTATGCAATGGCTTGTATTACAAATCATAATACTATTTCTACAAATTTTGGGCTGTCTAGGTGGCAAACACCATATTTCTCTATTTCTCTATTCATTTCCTCTCAATATTTCACTTTCTCATTTTTCATCTCATCAGTTCATTTCTTTGTAATGATCTATGTCGTCTGTTTTTATACAATTCTTCTATAAATTCATAACCTCTATTAAGCTTTTCAATCATCCAGTTCCTCCAATTTCATTCATCCCCTTTATAACTGTATTTTGCTTTCAATTTTTTTTCCCATTATTGTTATTGTTTGAATGCAAATAGAAAGAAGATTGTGTATCTTCATATCTCTGTTTCTATTTTTGTAGATTGTCTGCGTCTTAATCCAGGCTTTCGATCTAATTTTATTTAAGGTCTATTTTATCGTTATTTTTGTTTTCGAATATATAGATGTGAGTTGTTCTTTGTCTGTCCGTTTTACTTTTTGCAGATTGTGAGCACATTTGTATCGGAACCTTCTTCCGATTAGTCTATTCTCCTTCTTGGTTATTGTGGATACTGTGTATCGACTTGTTGGTGTTTATTAATTTAAAAATCTTTTAAGTCGATAAAAAAACATCGTGTGTATTTATATTTTCGTAGTACTATTTTTATCGAGATGTTATTTCTTTTCTTCAGAAAAATCAATGTAAATTATATAAATCAATTAAATGCATTGACCCTTTTTTATTTCTACTGATTTTCATTTTTCGATTCAATTAAATTGATTACATGTATTTATGTATTATGATTTACAAATTGCATTAAAAAAAATTGCGTAGCTGGGAAAAAAGTCAATGCATTATAAGGGCATTCATGCCCTTTTATTTTCCAAATGAGATTAAATAAACTCCTCTTGTCACTTCGAATGATCCATTAAACACTCCCATCCAAAAAAGACACATATTGTTTAATACAACTATGACCCTTTTCCCATTTAATCAATAAAAGTTCTAAAATTTTAAGGGACCCAATTCAGCCCACAGTCCTCCGTCCCGTCCAAGCATCCATCATTGATTCTTCAGCCGTCAGCATATCGCACACTAGGTATACCGTACACATAAAGAGATCATTTAAAAATACAAAATAAAACCAAACAGAGAGATGATAATTAAGAAATAAAAGATGATTATATTGTATAAAGCCTCCCCAATTCATTGTAGATGAGAGGAATAACTCAAGGGCTGCCAAATTTGCGATATATATATCACAAATTTTTATATCATATATTCTACTGATATAGCATTCGTTGAATAATTCATATTAAAAATATTCGCAGATTTTGGCAGGTTTGAATCGGATCGGGTGAATTTCCCAAAATCTCGCGTAAGCCTAATTCCAGGATTTGTGCTCTCAGTATTACTATATGGGCTCATATATATTATTGAAGGACAAAATATGTGTTACTATCTATTCAAATATTGATTTTCACAAATATTTGTTTATTTTTACTAATATAATTACTTTTTCATACAAACAAGGTAGTTAAAAGTGTATTACTGTAATAACATAAATGTCTAGTCAATGGATAAAGATGTATTTACACAAATATATAAAAGCACCCCCAAGTTGTGTTATCATAAGGATAATCATATGTTACTATAGAAGCAAAGGTGTGTCACTGTTGAAGCAAATGTATGTTAACGTTAGAGTAAATATGTATTACTACAAATGTATGTCAATGTTAGAGAAAATGTGTGTTTATGTTGGAGCAAATGTGTGTTAATGTTTTTCTTTTTATAAGTAAGTTGCGACTCGAACCTATGACTTTTTGACCATAGGTAGTGGAACTCTAACCACTTGAGTTATACCACTTCATCAAATGTGTGCTAATGTTAGAGCAAATAGATTTTATTATTGGAGCACATGTGTGTTAATATATGAAAGAATAAATCAAAATTTAAAGAGATGAGTAATAAATTTAAAAAAAAAAAAACACATATTTGTCCTCATAATTACTTAAAGAACAAAAACTGATTTTTAAGGACTAGTAACACACATTTTGTCTTATAATAATACACATTTGCTCATATAGTAACACAATTTGGGAGCAAAAATCCTAAAATAAATCTTGCGAGTTTTTTTTTTTAAATCAACTTGACTCATTTAGACTCTGCGAATTTTGACCACGAGCAACCCATGACCTCTGAATTTTTTAATATTTGTCTATTTTAAATATATTCTATATGTGAAATATTTTACAAGAGAGTGTTTTTATTTGATAAATTGGGTCATAGCATAGTTGTTAACTGTTGTAAATCCAATAGATTTAATATACCAAATCCAGAAGATTTGATGTGGACATTACTTATGGGCCTAATTAATAACCTAAATAGGCTTTACGGTTTAGATTATGATTTCTCTATTATAAATACATTCATGTACTCAGTACTGTAAACACACAAAAATATTAGTGAAAACTCCTAGCTTGGTACACCCCCAGACGTAGTCGTTATCGGCGAATTGAGTAAACAAACCGATGTCTCTATTTTGCGTTTATATTTTACAACACGTCATTAGCACGAGAGTTTTACCTAATTAAGGTTTGGAAATTTGCAGCCTCCATCCGGTATTAATTCGACTGGTAATTAAATCAAGAATTCGATTGGTAAGATCGAGTTTTAACTTTTCTAAATAATTCTACTTACTGTAGCAAAACGTAAGATGCGACAGTTAATCAAAATTTGATGAAAAAAGTGGGTGAGATTATATTGCTTTTACCTGCCTTCATCTTTTTCTTGTATTTTATAATCAACCTTTCATGCATCATAAATATTACTTTTTGTTCTCAAAGATTTGTGAGATGCTTCATGACTTAGATGACAATGTTTTATATATTTTTGAGTTCCTGGTCGTAAACATTGCCATGAATTGGAGAACAAAAAGCATTATTGCACCGCTATTACATTTCAATTAAAAAAACAAATTTGTTTAATTAATTTTTGCATTAAGGAACCAACTCCTAGCCACTCTACGTTCTAAGAGGTGTGTTTTAATGTTATCTTTGATATTTCTTCTTCTAATATTTATGTCGCAGTTGGTACCCGCCGCAAGCCATCTCCGACCGCGTGCCACCAAGCGCCGCCGCACCCTCACCGTGCATAAGCGCCGCCATGCCTTGCCGTGCGAGCGCTGCGCATGAGCTATTGGAAATTGGTTTTAATTTGGGTATTTTGACCTAAATTTGACCAATTTTAATTTAATGTTCCATTTACGAACAATGAAAATAAATGGCAAATTCATAATCTACATTCGGAAGTAGATGAATTTGGTGTATTAATTTGCTCAAAATCAATTTCGGGTGAATGAGATATTAATACATGAAGATGGAAATTTATCATGAAAATTCCTATGATTGAAGAGGAAAATGGGAAGAAGGAATTCCTTGTCCCACATTGGAAATTTGGAAGAAATTGACCTTCCATATAAGTAGACCTGAGTGATAGATTTATAATCTTAACTAAGTCTAAAAGTGGTGGTGCCTAGCTTAGCCCTCGGGCTAACCCAAAGACTTGGACTCACACCCGCACCCGCACGGGCTCGGGCTCGGGCACGCGCACGCGCACGTCGCACTTAGTCGCATTGGGCGCTTTAGAGGCGCACTTTGCACTTCGTGAAGGGTCACGCCGGTGGAATTCGAACCTGGGTCGAATGGGCGCGCGTGCAGAAACAGGTCGGGCCGAACGGACGCGTCCGTTGGATTCAAATTCGAATCCAAGGGCTTAGATGGAAAGGCCCAAAGGTTACACCCCTTAATGAGAAGGACACCACACCTCTCCAATAACTATAAATACACCCCCCATAATGCATTTTCAACCCATCCAGAAAACAAACAAGCATTCTGCATTAAAAAAAAACCCTCCAAAGCATTCTAGCGTTCTAAGTTTTGCATTAGAGTCGAGTCAAAGAAAGTTCCGGATACCCGAGCCCGTTCTCCGATAACTTTCATTTTGTAGTGCAGCGATCGAGAGTTCCAAAGTCGTTGTATTTTGGGGACGATTGTCTATTGACACCGTATTGCACCGAAGTACGGGGCAATATCGTCTTACGGAGAAAGAGTTCAACTCTTGCCTCGACTTACCGTATTAAAGTCTGTGTCCACCTGTTCATCTTCGTCTACACAAACCCTTATTCCCAACAGCGTAAGACGATACTTTAAGTGTATTCGAAGATGTCTTCTTCAACTCCTTCAACAACCCCTCATCTTCCCGCTACCCACTCTGAAAAAATGGCAAAATTTGTCGGTACGAATTTCAAGAGATGGTAGTCGAAGATGTTGTTTTACCTAACTACCCTCAACCTCGCTCGGTTCCTGAGGGAAGATCCTCCTACAGTTGAGGAGGGGAGCAACGACCAAGAGAGGTTGAATGCTCTTGACGCATGGAATCATAGTGATTTCCTATGTCAAAACTACATATTGAATGGGCTAGACGACTCGATGTATAGTGTCTATGCCACCTACAAGACCGCCAAAGAATTGTGGGGGTCTCTAGACAAGAAGTACAAAACGGAGGATGTCGGAATGAAGTAATTCATTATCGGACGGTTCCTCGACTTCAAGATGACTGACTCGAAGACAGTCATGGAGCAAGTTCGAGAGTTACAGCTGATTCTTCACGAGATTCACGCCGAAGATATGCAACTTTCGAAATCCTTTCAAGTAGCTGCCTTAATAGAGAAGCTACCGCCTCTTTGGAAGGATTTCAAGAACTACCTCAAGCACAAACGCAAGGAGATGGGGCTTGAGTACTTGATCGTGAGACTAAGGACCGAGGAAGATAATCAGAAATCCGAAGTCAAGAGCGACAAAAAGAATGGAGAGGCGCGTGTGAACTTGGCCGAGTTCGGGAAAAGCAAAAAAAGAAAACGTGCTGGCAAGGAACAAAAACCTCAAACTCGGACACAAGTCAAAAGAATGTCGACAGCCAAAGAAGGCCGATCAGAGTCAAAATCAGAATCAGGCCAACCTTGCCGAAGACAGTTCCTTAAGCCAAGAGATGTCTGAACTTGATCTGCCTACCATCGTGTTCGAGGCCAATCTGGTGGATAACCCGAGGGAGTGGTGGGTTGACACTGGGGCTACCCGTCATATTTGCTCAGATAAGGAACTGTTCTCCACCTACCAACCGATCAATGGGAGAAAACTCTTCATGGGTAACTCTGCGACGTCAAACGTAATCGGACTTGAAAAAGTGGTGTTGAAGATGACCTCGGGGAAAGAACTAACTCTCGTGGATGTGCTGCATGTCCCAGACATTCGTAAGAATTTAGTCTCCGGCTCATTGTTGAATAAAGCCGGATTTAAGTTAGTATTTGAGGCCGATAAATTTATACTGACCAAATGTGGTCAATTTATTGGAAAATGGTACCTTGATAAGGGCCTCTTTAAAATGAATGTACTAACTGTAAAGCGCAAAATTAAGCGCAATGTTATTAATGGAAGTAACGTTAATTACTTGCTTGAGTGTTCTAATTTATGGTATGGTAGATTAGGACATGCAAATTTAAATGCAATTAGACAATTGGTGAATTTAAATTTGCCCCCTGAAATGGAATTCGATTCACAAAGGTGTGAGATCTGTGTGGAGGTAAAAGTGGCCAAAGCAGCATTCCATTTCATGGATAGAAGTAGTGCTTCTCTAGAACTCATCCATACCAACGTATGTGATTTGAAGTTTGTGCAAACTAGAGGTGGAAAAAACTACTTCATAACGTTTATCGATGATTGCACTAGATACTGTTATGTGTATCTTTTGAAGAGCAAAGATGAAGCCATTGAGGCCTTCAAAACTTATAAGAATGAGGTTGAAAATCAACTTAGAACAAGAATCAAGATGATTCGAAGCGATAGAGGTGGGGAATATGTTGCTCCGTTTGAAGAATTTTGTTCTCAAAATGACATCATTCATCAAACTACTGCTCCATACTCACCTCAATCGAATGGCGTTGTGGAACGCAAGAATAGAACTCTGAAAGAGATGATGAATGCTATGTTGATTAGTTCAGGCTTACCCCAGAATATGTGGGGGGAAACTGTGCTGTCTGCAAACCACATTCTCAATAAGTTGCCACACAAAAGGAGGGACAAGACTCCGTATGAGTTGTGGAATGGTAGAAAGCCTTCCTACAATTACCTCAAAGTGTGGGGGTGCCTAGCTAAGGTTAAAATACCTGAGCCTAAACAAGTGAGAATAGGACCCAAAATAATTGATTGCGTCTTCATTGGATATGCACATAATAGTAGTGCGTATCGATTTCTAGTGCACAAATCGGACATTCTTGAGATGAACGTGGGAATGACTATTGAGTCAAGAAATGCAGTGTTCGTTGAGAACATATTCACTAAGAAAGAAGGGGAAGAAAACAGTTCGCGTAAGAGAACTTACGAAACTGCCAATGGTTCACCTGAAGTTGACAAAGATCCTAAGGTTGATAAGGAGCCAAGACGCAGTAAAAGGGCCAGAAAGGAAAAGTCCTTTACACCTAATTTTTTGTCATACATGATGGAGAATGAACCTCGGATAATTCAAGAGGCATTGTCCAGTCCAGACGCTCCCCTCTGGAAAGAGGATATAAACAGCGAAATTGAGTCCATCATGTATAACCACACATGGGAATTAGTAGATCTTCCACCGGGTTGTAAGCCTTTGGGATGCAAATGGATCCTAAAGAGGAAGTATAAAGCTGATGGACCAGTTGAGAAATACAAGGCTCGTTTAGTAGCGAGGGGGTTCAGACAGAGAGAAGGATACGATTTCTTCGACACCTACTCTCCTATCACAAGAATTACGTTCATTAGAGTGTTGATTGCTATTGCTGCATTGCATGACCTTGAGATACACCAGATGGACGTAAAGATAGTGTTTCTAAATGGGGAGTTAGATGATGAGATCTACATGGAACAACCTGAAGGGTTTTTCGTGCCTGGCCAAGAGAAGAAGGTGTGCAAACTTGTCAAGTCCTTGCATGGACTCAAACAAGCACCTCTTAAGTGGCACGAAAAATTTGATGTTGTAATGTTATCAAATGGTTTCAAAACGAATGAGTGTGACAAATGTGTGTACATTAAGGGTACACCGGAAGAATTCGTGATAGTTTGTCTATACGTGGATGACATGCTCATTATGGGGAGTAATCATGACTTGATCGTGAATACTAAGAACATGTTGAAAAGAACTTTCGACATGAAAGATATGGGCCTAGCCGACGTCATACTAGGGATGAAGATCTCTAGGACATCCAATGGAATTGTCTTAACACAAGCTCATTATATTGAGAATGTGCTTAAGAAATTCGATGCGTTTGACGTTTCCCCGGCTAACACTCCGGTAGATTTAAGTCTACACTTAGCCAAAAATAGAGGGGACCCGGTATCTCAACTGAAGTATGCGAGAATTATCGGAAGCTTGATGTACTTAACGAATTGTACATGCCCTGATATAGCATACTCGGTCAGTAAGCTTAGTAGATTCACAAGCAATCCTAACGAGGATCATTGGAAAGCTCTTATGAGAGTTCTGAGGTATTTAAAACATACCGCAAGTCATGGAATCTTGTATACAAGATATCCAGCTGTGTTGGAAGGGTACACAGATGCAAATTGGATATCTGATACAAAGGACTCCAAATCCACCAGTGGTTATGTGTTTACTATCGGTGGAGGAGCAGTGTCTCGGAAATTCTCTAAGCAAACATGCATAGCTCGTTCAACAATGGAATCGGAGTTTATTGCATTGGATAAGGCTGGTGAAGAAGCAGAATGACTTCGAAATTTCTTAGAGGATATTTCCTGTTGGACAAAACCTGTGCCTCCTGTGATGATACACTGCGATAGCATGTCGGCTATTGGGAGGGCACAAAGTCACATGTACAACGGTAAGTCTCGTCACATACGAATGAGACATAATACCGTTAGACATTTGATCTCAAGTGGAGTAATCTCCATTGACTATGTGAAGTCAAAAGAAAACATTGCGGATCCGCTAACAAAAGGCATTAACAGAGATCAAATGTACAATGTGGTAAGGGGAATGGGGCTAAAACCCACACATTAAAGGGTGTTCATAGCGGAAACTCATCCATGCTGACTGGAGGATCCCAAGAACTTGGTTCAACGAGACAACTAAGTTATGAAGCACTCATGTATGCACTTGAAAGATATTTTACAAAGCCCATTCTCGAATCCGATCAAGTGCAAATCTGCACCTTTGGAAGCCTTTAGGTGCAGAAAAACCTGCTGACGTATGATAAGGTTAAGCTTAACGGCTTTTAATGATTCCTATATCCCAAGGGTGGATCATCTATATAAGCATTGAAGTGTGGCTGCTTCTGACTGAAGGTTTTCAGTACACGCTTATGAATCCAAGATAAGGTCTAGGGTCGAAATGGACAACAACGTGAGAACCAAAAAGGTATTAGAATCATTGTTGTGTGAATGTCATTGTCTTGGTTTACACAAAAAACCGACCAGTTCAAGACATCGCGTTCACTGAGTGGCGAGTAAATCCGATGGCATCTCACTAGGGAAGGTTCAAAGCCTGAAGCTACCTATCCTGATGCAGCAGCGGTTCATCGGAACTTTCTTAGGTGGTCACATGCATTAATATCATTCATGTGGGGGATTGTTGGAAATTGGTTTTAATTTGGGTATTTTTACCAAAGTTTGACCAATTTTAATTTGATGTTCCATTTACGAACAATGGAAATAAATGGCAAATTCATAATCTACATTCGGAGTAGATGAATTTGGTGTATTAATTTGCTCAAAACCAATTTCGGGTGAATGAGATATTAATACATGAAGATGAGAATTTATCATGAAAATTCCTATGATTGAAGAGGAAAATGGGAAGAAGGAAAAATGAATTCCTTGTCCCACATTGAAAATTTGGAAGAAATTGACCTTCCATATAAGTAGACTTGAGTGATAGATTTATAATCTTAACTAAATCTAAAAGTGGTGGTGCCTAGGTTAGCCCGAAGGGCTAACCCAAAGACTTGGACTCACACCCGCACCCGCACCCGCACGGGTTCGGGCTCGGGCACGCGCACATCGCACTTAGTCGCATTGGGCGCTTTAGAGGCGTACTTTGCACTTCGCGAGGAGATGAGGAGCCTTGAATTTTTCGAGGCAACCCGGATCGGACATGGCTCACGGGTTCGAAGGCGGTTCGGGCCAAGACTAACGTGAGCGGGTGTGATTCGCGGGTTTCGAACCCGCGATGCGGCAGTTCGAGTCGGCGGCAGTTCGGTTTCGTGGGCAACCCGAATCAGTGCGTGAAGGGTCACATCTGTTGGATTCAAATTTGAATCCAAGAGCTTAGATGGAAAGGTCCAAAGGTTACACCCCTTAATGAGAAGGACACCACACCTCTTCAATAACTATAAATACACCCCCCAGAATGCATTTCCAACCCATCCAGAAAACAAACAAGCCTTCTGCATTAAAAAAAAATCCTCCAAAGCATTCTAGCGTTCTAAGTTTTGTATTAGAGTCGAGTCAAAGAATGTTCCGGATACCCGAGTCCGTTCGCTGATAACTTTCATTTCGTAGTGTAGCGATCGAGAGTTCCAAAGTTGTTGTATTTTGGGGACGATTTCCTATTGACACCGTATTGCACCGAAGTACGGGGCAATATCGTCTTACGGAGAAAGAGTCCAACTCTTGCCTCGACTTACTGTATTAAAGTCTGTGTCCACCTGTTCATCTTCGTCTACACAAACCCTTATTCCCAACATGAGCGCCGCCACGTCTCGCCATGTGAGCGCCGCCGCGTCTCCACCATTCGAGCGCCGCGCTCCAAGCGCCGCCACGCTTCCGCCATGTGAACGCTGCACAACGCACGCCGCCCGTACCCTCGTTGTGCGAATTCCGCGCTCCAGTGCCGCCATGCCTTCGCCATGTGAGCTCCACGCACTGCATGCTATCAGCGCCCTCGCTGTGCACCGCCCCACGCCTCCCGTTGCTCCGTCGCCTCGCATTGTAGAGCGACGGTCGCGAGCTGCACACCGCCGGGTGAATGCGGCCAATGCCGCGCTGCCACGCAGCGGCCGAGCATGGGCCCGACTGCGCCGACGCCCGAGCACAAGCCAGATGCGGCCACCTGCCACGGCCGCTCTGGCCTTTCCCCTTCACGCTCGTGCCCTACTCCCTCAATTGGGCCTGCAGCCCGAATCTGTTGGGACAATTAATTAATTTTTGTTGGACTTTTGATTTAATTCAACATGGGCCCCTTTTAATTGGTTCTCAAAATATTAAATAAAATGTCTCTTGAAATTTACTAATTCATTTCGTGTTGAGCTTTCTTTTGAACTCGATACCTGTATGATTGCTCCACCCACTTGAGACGTGTCCAAGGCTGCCCGATGTTAGCCGAATCCATCAACAGATGTTTAAGGAACCCTTATAGTTGGGTTCCGTCTTGGTAAAAGACTTAATTCTTTCTTTTATATATCCAGCAATTAGCACTGTTTGCGCTCTTTATTTTGCCGCAACATATGCTTGTAAATTACTTGCTATAGAAATTAGGATTTATATGAAAATCCTTGTGTGTCTATCTTTGTTGCTAATTTAATTCACTCAAACAATGCTCAAAATTTTCGTATACAAGTTTGCTTAAAGCAAACATGAGCATTGACTAAAATTTGAACTTGAACAATTGCTCCTACTTGTATAGCTGTTTATGTGAATTAAATTTACTTTATTGGTTATAGTCCGCATATATTATCTGGGTAGGCGGCACCCAGTATTTGTCAGGTCGTAAAATCATGTTTGGATAGACGGCACCCAATGTTTGCTCATTTGTGATTGAGCATGTACATTAAATCCTATTTCTCCTTTGTTAATAAAATAAATTCAAATCGTATGTCTCGCCATGTCCATTTAAAATGTAGTGAAAATGCTTGGTATTACTAAGAGAGAATTTTATGAGCTTACCCTCAATGGTAATAACTACGTGACATGGGCCATAGATGTTGAGATTCATCTAGCCTCATCCTAATTAAGCGGAATCATTGTCCATGGTCCAAATTCCACTGATGCCCAGAAGGCAAAAGCGTTGATTTATCTCAGATACCAATTAAATCAAGGCTTGAAATATGAATACCTTACCGAGATGGACCCTAACATTCTATGGAAATCCCGAAAGAATTGTTTCTATCAACAAAATGGTATAATCCCTCGGGCACAATACAATTGACTGAATCTCCATTTTCAAGATTCTACCTTGCATCATATTGTATCTCAGTTAAAATTATGCCAACAGCAAATTACTGAGACCGAGTTGATACAGAAAATCTTGTCAACATTCCATGCTAATAACCTTGTACTACAACAGCAGTACAACTCTCACTTAGAGCTAATTTATGCAATTTTAGTGGCAGAAAAACACAACCAACTCCTGATGATAAATTACAATACTATACTGGTTGACCCACAAGCACTGCCTGAAGCACATGTTGTAGCTCAAGGGAGCCTGAGTGGGCGTAAGCGTGGAAGGGAAGAATTCCGCAAATCCAAGCACTTGATTGAGGCTTATCGAAAGATACAAAATGACAATAAGGGCATGGCCCCTCAGGGTGAATATTACCATGTCAGTCTGCCTGAAGCAGATTTTGACATAGACAATGATGATCTTTTGAGCTTAGGAGCTCGAAGATTTTGGTGACAAAGAGTGAATTACATAAATGGACATTATTAGTATCCTGCTTAGGCTTTGAGATTCGTCTTGCTTCATTTGGGACAAATGTAATGAAATTTTGACCCCATCTTTGCCTAGAAGGCAGATGCACTGATTAAATTCTCCGATAACATCTCAATAAAATATTAATTATTTATGGAAAATCCCTGAAGGATTATATTCATCGTAGTTTGTAAAAATCCCTGAAGGATTATATTCATTGTCGTTTATAAAAATCCCTGAAGGATTATATTCATTGTCGTTTATAAAAATTCTTGAAGGTTTATATTCATCGACAAAATTTGAATAAAATCGATAGCAGAAAATATCGATAGATAAAAATCATGGCCGATACCAAATAATTATTGAGATGGTCGAGATCGAGTATTCCCCAAGCGAATCTCAGCATACCAGTTTGCCTGAAGCAAACATGGACATTGTTAGTGACATGACATTAAAGACTATAGTGTCATTATTTTTTTATTTTTATGCATATTATGACTATATGCTTTGTCATGATTAATACTTGCAAAAAATTACAACTCAATTATCGGATGCCTTTAAAAACTCCAGCAGAGTTACTGAAATCTTATATTTATATAGAATATTTTCGGTTAAAATTTATGTCCCTGAAGGACAAGATAACACATGTCAATGAATCTAAATCATGCCTGAAGCGTGAAAGACCTTATTAACAGAATCCAACCTCCTGAAGAGTTATCGATCCGGTCTTAAAATTCAATTTAGATTTATACATATTATAACATGAGCGGTTAGTCCGTCTAAAATAATAATATGATATGTCGGATTTTTTCTAAGTTCATTGGCTATGACATGTCAACCCCTTTCGTAAATAAATTTATGGCATGTACAAAGGGTGAACTTAGAGTACGACTGGATCGTACTAAAGTTGGAACTAAATCTCTCATTTTTAGAATGGTTTCTTTGAGATATTTGTGGACTGATTATCCTAGTATGGGGACCATTTTGATAGTTAATGGTCATAATTAATGCTTTCACACGGTGGACTTATGTATGCTTGTTATCCACCTACAATCACGCTTTTGTCAAGCCTATTGCAACACTATTGAGCTTAGTTCTCATTTTCCAAATTATCAAATTAAATCCATTCGAATGGATAATGCCAGTGAGCTCACATTGACTGCATTCAATGTTTAGTATGTGGCATTGAAAAATTAAAGTGCAGCGTTAAGCCCCTTACGTCTACACCATAATGGTCTAGCTGAGTCTCTAATTTGATTCATCAAAATAATCGCTAGACCGTTATTGCAAAAGTTTCAACTTACCTACATAATAGGGGCATGAATTTTACATGTAGCTACTCAAATTCAAATTCGACCTACTGCATATCATTAGTACTCCCCTCTACAACTAGTGCACAGAAAATGATACATCATTTCCCACTTGCGAACATTCTATCGTGCACAGGGGTGGAGCCAGGATTTACTAATGGGGAGGGGGGGGGGGGGGGCAACAGTGATATTTAATACTCCCTCCATCCCAATTTATTTCCTGATTGACTTTATACGGAGTTTAATGCGAAAGTTGAAATTTAGTATTTAAATGAATAAAATAGTTGAATTGTAGATGTAACCTTTTACTAAAGTGAATCACTTTATTTCTATTTTGGGAATGAGAAAATAAAATTGGAACGAACCTTTTTGACAAATGGAAAAAAAACTGGGACAAAGCGAGTATTGTTTAGTTTTACGATTTCCGTAGCTTCTTAATAACATTTTCTTTTAAACATTTCATCAAACAATTGTAATGATCATGATTTTATGTACAAAAAGTCCAAGCTCTCTCCACTTTGAGTAACAATTGTATCGGAATATTTGAAATATGTTTGTTGGACGAAATTCCTTAATTGATAGAGAGAAGGTATCATGTGAATGACATTCAAGGTGAAACTTGTTTAGATGGTATTAGTAAATTACACTAAAGATATCAACACCAAAAGGTATTAGTTGTTTTCACTAAAGGTATTAATTATATATATTAATGACATTAGTTGTTTCAACATAATGTATTAGTAAATTGTTGTTCACGGTAATAGTTACAGTAAATATTATTCACATAATACATTGCCTATAATATATCATATATTTATACATATATTTTTATATTAATATTTATATATGGAGGATATCAATCCAATTTGAGGTTATCTCACGCTCCACTCTTAACCTCACGTCTACATCCCCTAAGTTCAGTTGAGCAACTACATATGCATGGATATATGCATAATTGGAACAAAAAAATTTTGGGGGGGGGGGGGGCATGGCCACCCCCACCGTGAACGTAGTTTCGCCCCTGATCGTGCAGTACGCGTACCACCACAACACGTCAACAACCATGTTGGATGACTGCATAATTGATGAAAAGTCCATTCTCGTCATTAGAGGGGAGTTTAGAATACAAAAATTAAATGAATGCTGAGAAGTTTCCCCGAAGGAAACAGATCGAGATATTTTCCTTGAAGGAAAAAGACCAAGAAATTTTCCTGAAAGAAAAAGATCCTCGATATTTAGACTCATGAACTAGTTAAACTGAACTTGAAGTTCAAAATGATAAGTAAGTTGCAATGTTTAGCAAGTAATCTGCCAGATAAGTTTACTGACCACAAGGGTATAGAGGTCTAAATGAAAAACGAGTATATATGCCCCACACGCCAGAAGCGTAAATGACCTATAAAAGAAACCTACACACCTCAAACGAAAGCTAGCAAAACTGGTGTCAGCCAAACTTGAAATCCCAGAAGAGATACGTCTAGAAGACTCGAAATCTCTAGAAGAGATCCGTCCTGAAGATGAAGAATCCTAGTAACAAAGCACGTGCACAAAATAATCTAATACTAGGATTGCGGAACGATCAGATCAAATACATAAGGGAAAAGATGAGATCTGGTTAATATGAGATCAATAAATAAATACCGGAGAAACAATATAAATTCGCTGTCGACAACAGATCTGTGTCCATAATTGCTCTTTCTAAAATTTGGATCCAGTACCTAAAGTTGAGTACCCGAAGCATTTTGATTTGGGTGCAATAAGGAAGAAGCAAAAGTGTGGTACAACTAAACTCGCTAATAAGTCTTGGTTCTATCGTACGTACACTCGAAAAGTTATCCCTGTAGGATAATGAGTGTTTACACGAAAACCAAAAGAAGGGTGGTGAGCGAGGTTAATAGCTTTAGGGTTTTCGCAGAAACCCATGGTTTTCACAGAGACTCATGATTGTTTGTGATCAAACATATTCTCCTGGTATGAACAAACAAAGTTTCGCTAATCACTGGTAGCTAAAATAGAATGCAATTAATGGACCTTGTAAACTGCATATTTTATATGGTTATTGCATATCGATATTTATATCCCTGATGAATTTAAGATTCCCCAGAAGAGGAATGATAAAAACCACAGTATGTATAGTACAAAACTGCGAAGGTCATTACATGATCTAGAAACAGTCGGATCAAATATGGTACGATGGACTTAGTGAATTCCTCCCGAAGAAGGAATATACAAATAATATAGCTTTTTCTTGCGTAGAGATCGTAAAGTGGTTTTTGCATTATATCCATATATGTTGACGATCTAAATATAATCGGAACATGCAAAGAGATTGGAGAAGGCATTTCAATCTTGAAAGCTGAATTCGAAATGAAAATCTTGGATAAAACCAAGTATAGTCTCGACCAGCTGATTCGAGAATTTCCCTGAAGGAAAAATAAAAGCATTTCCCTGAAGGAAAATTAAAGTATTTTCCGGAAGGAAAATTAATTTGAGCATTTCCATGAAGGAAAAATGAATATGATATCTCCCTAAAGGACGAATGAATTTTATACACCAGTCAACCTACTTGAAAAGGTTATTTGAGAGATCCTACAAGGATAAATCGCATCCACTTAGTACACCCATGGTAGTTCGATCCCTGAAGTGGATAAGAACCTATTTAGGCCCAAAGAAGATACAGTGGATATCCTAGGACCGAAAGTTCCTTATCTAAGCGCAACTTGGTGTGTACCCTATCTCACAAACTGCACAAGTCCGGACATCGCATTTGCGATAAATTAGCTTGTGAGATATAACGCTTCTCCCAGGAGGAGACATTAGAATGATGTTAAACACATTCTATGATAACTCAGTCTGGTTATATTTTTCTTTGTGATGATATTGTGATCTCATGGAGATCCATTAAATAATACATTCCCCACTGTAATCGATGAAGACAACGCAATTTGTGTTGCACAAAATGAACAACGGGTACGTTAAAAGGAACTTAACGAAACATATTTCCCCTAAATTCTTCTTCCCATACGAGCTCCGGAAGAGTGATGTAATTACCATACAACATGTGCGACCTAGTGACAGTCACGATCTAGCAAATCTATTCACTAAGTCCCTACCTACCTCTACTTTGAAAAGTATGTTTATGGTATTTAGATGTGAAGACTTAGAAAGTTGTTGTCTTCAGGGGAAGTAACAACATCGAAACAATCTTGAAGATTGGATCCGGAAGATCAATAATTGCACTCCTCCCTAGCTAAATATTTTTATCGCTACCTAGCATGTGGAATTTTTCTGATGAGACATATACGTTGTGTCGTAATGTCCAAGGGGGAGTGTTGTAAATCCAGTAGATTTAATATACCAAATCCAAAAGATTTTATGTGGACATTACTTATGGGCCTAATAACCTAACTAGGCTTTACGGTTTAGATTAGAGTTTCTCTATTATAAATAGATCCATGTACTCATTATTGTAAATACACAGAAATATTAGTGAAAACTCCTAGCTTGGTACGCCCCCAGACGTAGTCGTTATCGACAAACTGGGTAAACAAACCGATGTCTTTATTTTGCGTTTATATTTTACAATATTAACAACGTTGGTCTTATTTTTTTACAGAAGGTTGCAATTGATTCATTTTATTGAATAAAGGGGCGTATTTGATTTCATTGGAATAGTGGAAGGGTTTGATTGTATAAAAGGAATAGTTAATCCTATTTGATTCTCGAAGAAAGATCGAGGGGCTAAAATTGACTATATTTCTCAAAATAATTAAAATATAAATTTATTATAAACTATTTGCATATAAAATTTTGTCAAATCGAAATATATCCAAATACTATATGAGATATTTTATTACCCCTATGAAAAAGTGCTATGCCTTTATGATCAACAAAAGGAAGGATACCAACTACTGCTCATTTATCTATATCTATCTATACTATCTATCTATTACTATATATAAAGAGGGCTAAGTTTAAAATGGGCCAGTTACCTGGGGGTTTCCGGTGGCCCAAAGCAGCTGCTGGACGAAGTTTAGTTTGGGATGATAATTGATTCATCTATTTCTCTTGACAGCTGCCCTTCTCTCTCTCTCTCTCTCTCTTCTTTTTTCCTTTATTTTGCTTATTCATCTACAAAATACCTTTACGCTGGATCACCGCCCGCCTCACCAGCCTCAACTTCGATGCTTCCTCCGCCCTTTAACGTGTTGTTGTCGCACACACCACCAATCTTACCCAAATTGACTTCAACTCTCTCATCCCCACTTACACCGCTTTCCGCTATCCCTTCTTTCCACCAAATCGATTTTGAGTTTTTGCCGCCATCTGCTTTGTCTCTATTTCTGTTGCGTCTCTACGGCATGTACGCAGTGCTTCTTTTCTCTCCTTGTTCACTCTTTATGCTCGTCTTTATCCATTTCTCTCATCGTCTTGCACCTTAATTTTAATTTTCCAGCAACTTGTTTCGTTAGATTGAACGTATTCTGGCAATCTTTCACTTTAGAATTTTAATTCCAGCACTCTTATTTAATAGATTTCATCAAATTGAACTTATCATCCGCGTAGACCGCCGGACTTGTCCGAAATAATATGCAATTGGAACCTGCAATCTTAACATAAGGTATCTAGGGCATAAAATGTGTTTTGAGAGGTTAGGTTTTCTTATTTATTATATTTGAATTATTTTTTCAGCGAGGTACTATGTTTTCATTGATAATTTCATTAGCTTACACTTAACTGTTAACTCCATTGTTTATGTTCCCAAAATTAAATTTCCCTTGTTTTATGTTGGTGTTGTAGCTGGTACTTTTCGTAGCTTCACAATACTGTAGTGTATTTACTTCGAGGATCTCTCTTTTAGTTTTGATTATCTACTTCTGAATGAGTTCATATCATACATATAATAGACCACTTATGAAGCACTGTGTTTGGTATGAGTAGAAATATGGGGAAACCTAAATTTATTTTCTTGTTTTGAAAAAATAAATATCGTCTGTTATTAGAAAGTATAATTGCCAATTGGATTCCAGTGTGTTGTGTAAGGTCAAATTCAACCAAAATTTAATGTTTCTTCATCGTGCATTATTCTATCTACTTTATGATGTCCATATTCTTATACGAATTTTATTGGTGATAATGTCTTTTGGTAGCTAATAACCACAACAATACCCCATTTTACAAGACCACATGGATGAAATAAATATGATCGGGAAAACCCTGTGGCTGAAGAGGCTTGTATATTTGAGTTCATTATTATATTTGAGTGCATTCATGTTTTGTGTGCTTGTGATTATTTCATACTGAAAAGTTTCTTTGGTGTAGGAACTCTAGAAATAGTTGTCAGTGTGCTTTAATGTGTGTGTGCATTTATGCTTACAGTTAGTTATTCAATTTTCTTTATGTTTGAGAAGCAGAATAAAAAATATAAAATATAAAAACAAGAATGTAAGAAGCATAACACAAGCACACCATCTCAAGGGAATGTGTTCACGACTTGTTGTGTTGACTTAGGTCATTAGATCATGGGGTTTTCAGGTTTGTCAATGCCGCTATTAGTTTACATATATACATACTGGAATTTCGGTATTTCTTCACTCAATTTATTACTCTCTGTATTGGTAAGCCTTTTTTTAGTTCTAAGCAATACTTAAAAAAATTTCTCGAGGCTATTGTTAGTAGAACCTTTTCTCTCTGGGATGAGTTTTACTATCCCATGTTGTGATTTTTGACACTAGATGATATCTTTCTTATTTTTAGAGTGGTATCAAGATGGACATATTTTGCTTTGATGCAATTTTTTGATTTCTAATTGTGTCAAAATTTTCAGATATAATTTCTAAGTAGCAACAATTATTTGGATATATGGTGAATAAAATACTGTAATTTATACTCTTAAATTGAAATTGAATCTCTCTGTGACCCATAATTCCAGAATTTCTACTTGAATTAAGATCAACATGGGCACCAAGGTTTCGTGAACAAATTTGTAGTACTAACATAACTTTGGTTTTAACTGCTAAAGATGAGGAAGAGCTAAAGGGTCCTGCCCCCAACAAACGGGTACTATTGTCTGTAAATACTGTTTATGCAGCTGATATATTTTAGCAGAGTATTACTTTGTTTATTGTTAAAATTACTCTATTTTTCCTATAGAATAAAATAGTCTTTTGTGATGGTTCTTACTATATGAAAAGTTCGAGAGAACAAATGAATTAATATCATTGAATATGAAAGTCAGAGTTGTAGTTCTTACTACATGCTACAAAGAATGATTATGAGTTTTTCTATTAGATAGAATTTTGCTAAAATATATTGCATGAACTGCAGGTTAGCAGTAGTTTTGGTTGTTCTGAGGTAACTACTCTATGATTTTCTATTAAATTATGTTATCGTGATTTCTCTTTCTTTTATGATTGTAGGTTGTCACTGTTGGTTTGCTAGTGAACTAATTTTTTTATATCATTTTGAAGCTGACATTTGATGAACACTGTGTCTTTACCAAAACAGTGCAATAGATCATATTTTGTGTTGGTAAAAATAGCCCTGTATATGTATATATTTTTGTTGGTTATTAGTATGATAAAGGATACATTTCCGTATTATTGTTGTAGGAGAATAGAGCGATTGTGAGGAACTTCTTGCTTCACCCAAACAACTATTTTTTCTCAATCCATGTTTAATGTGGATGCAAGCTTTCAGCCATGGAGCTTTGGAACATAATATTTAGATTCAAAAGCCAAGATTTTATTTAGACTGAAAAAGCCAAGTCTCTGCCTTTGCTGGATATATAAATTTCACTTGTTAGTTAGTAAGATTTTAATTACAATTTTGTTCTTGACAATTTGTGTAGACAATTTAAGCAAATATTTGTTGTAGATTATATTCCATGTTTATAGATCTTGGCTTTGACCAAGCGCAATATTTTATTTTGGTGCTTCAAGAGCTGAGGAACACAAATAAAAATATTCAGAGGGCAATTAAAGACATTTTTTTAGAAGCAGTGCAAATTAATTCAAATCTGCATATTGTTAGTAGTTCAGTGAGGCAAGTCTGTTGGAATTTAAATTGTTTCAATTTTTGTAATTTTTTCATTCCAGATACATAAGATTTCATGCAAGATTCTGGGTCATCACCTCAATTCATTGAGGTGCACTTTAACTAGTACTATATTAAAGAGGCAATGAGGTTTGGGCGGCCAGTTTGCAGCCGGTGGCCGGTGATGCCTGTAACTACGTGGTGCTTTAATTTTCAGCCGCAATAGGATGGAGTACTACCTATATTGAATGATTTATTTTATTAGTATTATCTAACTAGCCTAAATCATTCTATCCTATGAAAAAAGTCGGAAATAGTCCTAATGGTCGCTATAAAAATTATATCACAGCTATCAATAGATCAAAGATGATTGGTGAAATAGTATTTGTCCCCCCTCTGTGATTTAAGTTTATTTAAAATGTAAGTTCTAACATTTTATAAATAATATTTTATAAGTTGTTTTAAGAGTTTATAAGATGCAATTTTTAAGTACTTTATAAGTTATTAAAGTGTATACAACTTATAAAATCTTTGAGAAATTTTAAAAAGTAATTTTTAAATTTTAATATAAAATAAAAATTTATTTTATTTTATATGTTGAAATAGAGGTGGGTGAGAGGAGGGGTGGGGACTGAAGAGGTTCCAGGTGTTAGTGTTAGTGTCCTAGAGACAATCCATCGAAAGGACATAATACTAAGATAATATTCAGATTTGGTTTAATATTATTATTGGTTTAATATTAAATGTATGGCGTTACACTTATATGAATATGATGTTTGATTGTTTGCATATATTCTTATTTGTGTTCCCATGAATCACTACTGTCATTGAGTGAGTGAGAACTCAGATGACTTAAGTATGATTCTCAAATAGCCCCGATCAAGGATCATCAAGAATGAGATATTGATGATGCAATTGAGATTGGTGTGCGATCTGCATCATACTCTTAGAGAGTGTAGTAAGATCTCACTTACTACGAGATACCAGGTATCTCATGATGGATGTACAGATACCTCAGAGGGTATTGGTATACCCATCCGAGAAACCGTTTGATGTAATTCCACATAATGTGTCTACGAGTGTCTCGGTTAGTGGGAGCGATGTGATACTCCTCTGACTTGAGGTCAATACGCACGACATGTGTGGAGTGGTGAACTTTGACCATGACCGACGCTTGCACCCTTCCACGGGTAGATATGGCATGGATTGGGTTCATCATGAAATGCATGTGCGTGGTAGTTGAGCCAATAATAGGATTCATTCCTCGATGTGGATTTAGAGAGAATACTCGTCTTCTCATCATAATTGGATCTAAGTCGTCGGCCGACGCACATCAACTTAGACTTTGTGGCTAAGTGTGATATACTAGATCAATTAGTGATTGGAGATAATATGATTAAGTTATTTGAATAGACACTTCATCATGTTCAAGACTTAATCGAGTATTCGTGAATGAAAGGAAGATATCACAATAGCCCACAATATTACAGGTAGTTGCAGATTTCCTCGCAACGTACCTCGTATATTGAGAATGTCTGATTTATTGTCTAGGGTTCAATTAAGACCGTTAGTTTGACTAATCGCTCGATATACGAGGGCCTATGGGTCACACAACAAGTAATGGCAATTTAGCAATTATAGTTGGTTGATTAAATATTGTATTGGATATAATATTTAATTTATGGAGAATATAATAATAATTATATTTGGAATTAATTATTATTATTATTATTTAATTAAATTGGATTTAATTAAATATAAAATCCCAATAATAATATTTGGAATATTATTATACAAGAATAATAGATATGGTAAAGATATTATTCGTAGGAACATATCTAGGGAGATATAATCTGTAGAGATTATATTACGGGCTAGGCCCGATATCTTGCTTAGGAATTAAGCCAAGTTAATCCCTATAAATATGTGTCTCATGGGAATTTCAAATACATGAGATACAAGAAATATAATTTCTCCATAAAATCTCTAGTCGGAATTTTTCTAGCAAATTCGTCTCGAGATTCAACGCTGGCATATCGGTGCGGGTTGGTAGAAAGTCGTTACGTGGATACCATAGTTGAGGATTCCGCGTACAAATTGCTGTAAGGATTTATATACTCGCTATTTATCCTTTATGTTTTATGTTATACAACCATGTTTGTGATTCGTTGTTGGTGAATCGTAATCTTCCGCTGCGCCGAACATGGTGTTCGTGCCTTCAAAACCCAACACCAGGATGGGATGGATGGTTGGGGGTGAAAGTGGTTAGGAAAATAAGTTAGAAAATCCCAACTTATTTGTTTAACAGCTTATAAGCTGTTATGAACTTATTTTATTTCGTCAAATATATCAATAGTATCTAAACTCTCAATCAACTTATAAACTATTTTAAAGAGCTTATAAGCTCAGTCAAACATCCTCGTAATTGGATAGTGGCCTCCAATTATTCTTTTTGATAGCAAACACTTCAAATCTTCAGACCTAATGTTGACTAAGTGCTTTACTTTGTTACCATATTTCCTTCAATATATCTTGTGTTTTTCTGCTAAAATATATTCATCCACATCAATTAGTCCATCTTCTACCAGCATAATAATGTAATGAGATCATAATTTTTATATATATTACATTAAAAACATAACCTTTATGTCCAAAATACATGCACAAACACATATAATAGTGTACATCAATTTTCATGCCAAAATTTTGTTTAAAGGGATTTTGTTTTAGGCATCAGAATACTCCAATATTATTTATCTAAAAAGAAAAAAAAAGAAAAATTCATAGTGTTGTTAAATGAAATTAATGGCCTAAATTAGCTAGGTCAACGATGATCTTCTAACTCCTATAAAAAACGATGATCTTCAAACTTTTTAGTGAAAACAACTAATACTCTTCAGTAAAAACAACTGATACTCTTCAATGATTCATGTATGATCCAATTTCACTCTATACTTTATTCAATTCTTTTAATCTCATTATTCTTATTAAATTAATTTAAATTAAATGTATGACAAATCAATGCTATAGAGTGGTGGACAAGAAACTTATATGTTTCAAAGGGAAGCTAAAGAGCTAATGAGCAACTTAATTACAAAATGTTCTTAATATGAATTGGAATCACTCTCTTTTCTGTTTGATATTAATTCAACCATTTCTTTAGGATTACATGGAGAAATCTTTTCAATGTCATATTTTTTTACAACTTTTGCTTTAGTTGGTGAGTAAAAGTAATTTAGATTCATAGAAAAAAAACCCATGTTTACATGTACATTTCCTAATATTTTTCTTTGCATACATTATGATCATTAGTGTCTCCTCTCTTCTCAGTGATACAGGAATGACATATTGATATCATGAGGTTGAATTAAACAATGAATTTCATGATTGTATTTTTTAATGAGTTAAAGAACGTTTAATTCTTTGTTAGATTAGGTCGAAAAAAATTAACGAAAGTCATGGGTAGTGTTATTTCTTTCGTCAAAGTATTAATGGGGTTATATTGTGTATTCTTAATTTCTTTGTAAACAAGGTCGAAGTAAGGGGATTGTTATGAATCTCATATGACTAAATACGAACTATATTTTAAATCCATAGTAATGATTGATCAGGAGTTCAATATATTAGAAATTTTGAACTGTATTTCATTATGGTATCACTTTCTTTTCGTGTATTTTGATCTTTCATTTGTTATGTAGATGCAAGTATACAAGAAAACTATTTATAAATTTTTGGGTGGTAAATATCAAATGTTAGAAGTAAAATTTTATATTTGTCAAGTTAAAAAAAGTTAAAAAGAACAACAATTTGAACAAGATGAAGCTTGATGTCAACATCATTTTTTTTGACGGGTTTATGTCAACATCATTAAAAATAAAATTTAGTGTTAAAATTCTGGATAGACAGCTCAAGAATTGAGCTACCCCAAACCTAGTACTACCTAAAAGAGGCAATAAGGTTTGGGAGGCCAGTTTGTAGCCGGTGGCCAGTAACTCCGACTTTTGAGCCGCAACAGTTAGTTGATGGAGTCATGCAATTGATTTATTTTATTAGTATTAACTTAATATGTTTGTTTGTTTGTGCAATACTGTTTTAGTTTTTATTGTGATTATTGTGTACGTTGTGATTTAAGTTTATTTAAAATACTTTGTAAGCTCTAAAATTTTATAAATACTTTTTTATAAGTTGTTTTAAGAGCTTATAAGATGCAATTTTTAAGTAATTTATAAGTTTTTAAAGTGAATACAACTTATAAAATCTTTGAGAATTTTTAATATGCATTTTTAAAATTTTAATTTTAATATAAAATAAATTTTAATTTTTTTTTTTTAATGTTGAGATAGAAGTTAGTAAGAGGAGGGATGGGAGGCTCCAGGATGAGATGGATGGTTGGGGGTGAAAGTGGTTAGAAAAATAAGTTGAAAAATGTTAAAGTGTATACAACTATAAAATCTTTGAGAATTTTTAATATGTATTTTTTAATTTTTAATTTTTAATTTTAATATAAAATTAATTTTTATATTATTTTTTATGTTGTGATAGAAGTGAGTGAGAGGAGGGGTGGAGAGGTTCCAGGATGGGGTGGATGGTTGGGGGTGAAAGTAGGCATGCTAAAAAATAACCGGAACCACCGGTTCCAGTTCCGGAACCGAATCGAAACCGTAAATTACAGGGTTCGGTTCCGGTTCCACTAAAAGTCGGAACCAGAACCGGCGGCTCGAACCAGAACCAGCGGTTTCGAGGCGGTTTCACTCTTAGAATTTTGAATTTATTTCTTAATTTTGAGTTTTAAAGTTAGAATTTTTAAATTTATATTTTTAAATTAAACTCAAGTCCAATTTCTTTAATCCCTCCCCCCTCCCCCAAATTTATTTTGTAAAATTTAAGATTTAAAGTTGTAAACTTGTAATTAGTAATTTAGAATAATTCAATATTCAATTTGTAATATATCAATTAGTTTGTAATAATATATATTAGATACTTATTTTAAATTAAAATTACTAATTTGTAATTGTTCAATTACTAATGATTTTTTTTCATTTAATATGTCATCTACATTTAGATTAAAAAAACAAAAAAATACAAGTAGAAACCATAAAAAACTAAAAAAAAAAAGTGACTTACCATGTTGAGTTTCAAACTTAGAATTTCTAAGTTCATTTTTTAAAATTAAGCTCAAGTCCAATTTCTTTAACTCCTCCCCCCAAATTTATTTTGTAAAAATTAAGATTTTAAGTTGTAAATTTGTTATTTGTAATATTTCAATTAGTTTCTAATAATAGATATTAAATACTTATTTTAAATTAAAATTACTAATTTGTAATAGTTCAATCACTAATGAAATTTTTTTCCATTTAATTTGTCATTTACATTTAGATTAAAAAACCAAAAAACACAAGTAAAACCCTTAAAAAACTAAAAAAAAAAATTAATACTAAAACTGCCGGAACCGGCGGTTCTGGAGCCGAACCAAAACCGATTTTACCACGGTTCGGTTCCGGTTCCGGATTTTGCACCTTTGAAACCACCAGTTCGGAACCGGGACCGGCGGTTCCGGAACCGTGAGCACCCCTAGGTGAAAGTGGTTAGGAAAATAAATTGGAAAATTCCAACTTTTTTTTACAGCTTATTAGTTGTTATGATCTTATTTTATGATCTTATAAGTTAGACATTTAATTTTGTCAAATATATTAATATTGTTTAAGCTCTCAATCAACTTATAAACTATTTTAAAGAGCTTATAAGCTCAGTCAAACATCCTTGTAATTGGATAATGTCCTCCCATTATTCTTTTTTATAGCAAGCACTTTAAATCTTCAGACCTAATGTTGACTAAGTTGCTTTATTTTGTTACCATATTTTCTTTAATATGTCTTGTGTTGTTTTGCTAAAATATATCCATCCACATCAATTAGTCCATCTCCTACCAGCATAATAATGTAGTGAGATCATAATTTTTATGTATATTACATTAAAAACATAACCTTTATGTCCAAAATATCTGCACAAACACATATATAAGTGTATATCAATTTTCATGCCAAAATTTTGTTAAAAGGGATTTTGTTTTAGGCATCAGAATACTCCAATATTATTTATCTAAAAAGAAAAAAAATTAAAATCCATATTGTTGTTAAATGAAATTAATGGCCTAAATTAGCTAGGTCAACGATGATCTTCAAACTCCTGTAAGAAAACGATGATCTTCAATTTTTTTTAGTGAAAATAACTAATATTCTTCAGTAGAAATAACTGATACTCTTCAATGATTCATGTATGAATCAATTTCACTCTATAATTTGTCCAATTCTTTTAATCTCATTATTCTTATTAAATTAATTTAATTAAATGTATGGCAGATCAACACTATAGAATGGTGGACAAGAAACTTATATGTTTCAAATGGAAGCTAAAGAGCTAATGAGCAGCTTACGAAATGTTCTTAATATGAATTGCAATCACTCTCTTTTCTTTTTGGTATTAATTCAATAATTTCTTTAAGATTACATGGATAAATCTTTTCAATGTCATATTTTCTACAACTTTTGCTTTAGTTGGTGAGTAAAAGTAAGTAGATTCGTAGATAAAAACAACAATGTTTACATGTGAATTTCCTAATATTTTTTACTGCATACATTCTGATAATTAGTGTGTCCTTTCTTCTCAGTAATACAGGAATGTCATATTGATACCATGGGGTTGAATTGAACAATGAATTCCATGATTATATTTTTTTAATGAGTTAAAGAACACTTAATTCTTTGTTAGCTTAGGTCGAAAAAAATTGACAAAGGTCATGGGTGGTGTTATTTCTTTCGTCAGAGTATTAATGGGGTTATATTGTTTATTCTTAATTTCTTTGTAAACAAGGTCGAAGTAAGGGGATCATTATGATTATTGAACACATATTGTAATTGATATTAAGAATCTCATATGACTAAATATGGTGGATTTCAAATCCATAATAATGATTGATCAGGGGTTCAATATATTAGAAAGTATGATCTGTATTTTATTATGGTATCACTTTCTTTTCTTGTTTGATCTTTCATTTATTATGTAGATGCAAGTATACAAGAATACTATATATGAATTTTTAGAGGGTAAATATTAGGGGGGTAAGTGAGTTGAGCCGACTCGCGAGCTACTCGTGCTCGACTCGTAAAAAGATCGAAATCGACTCGAATCTAATCGAGTCGAGTTCGAGCTACTCGAGTAGCTCACGAGTTCGAGTTCGAGCTTATAAATACTCAGCTCGCGAGGCTCGCGAGCCTAATCGAGCTTGCACAATATTTACTATTTTGCCATTAATTTTATTTATTAATTATATTATATATAGTAATATTTTTAAATATAAAATAAAATATATACAAATGGTACGCTTACGTTCTTATAACTTAGAATGAAAATCACGTCTCATGACCCACAAATATTTTTTTTTAATTTTTTTTGGGAATTTTTGTCCATTTGACAATGTTTTTGAATTTTTTGAATTTTAATGAATATTATTGTATATGTGAACTTTGAGTTTAAATTTTAAAGTGTAGTCGATATGCAAGATATAGACAAAAAATGGACTAAAATACGTTTTATATTTTATTTTTGTAAAATAGTAAAATTATCGAGTCGAGTCAGGTCGAGCTCAAGTTTATCGAGTTTTTGGACGAGTCGAGCTCGAGCTAAAAAATTTGGGCTCGACCGAGTTCGAGTCGAGTTTCGAGCTTCGATTATTGCATTCGAGTCGAGTTCGAGCTCAGCACTACTCGACTCGACTCATTTACACCCCTAGTAAATATCAAATGTTAAAGTAAATTTTTTATATTTGTCAAGTTAAAAGAAAAAGGTTAAAAGAAAAAGGTTATATTTGTCAAATTCAGAGAAATTTTTTTGGGTGGGGGGGGAGTGAGGAGAAGTAAAAAATTCCTTGGATCAGTTGGAAAGAAATTTGTAAGGATAAAGCTGCGGGGGGCTTGGGTATTCGGGATTTGGGTAGTTTCAATAGGGCTCTCTTAAGCAAATGGGTTTGGCGATATTTGAATGAATGTTCGAGTCTTTGGGTGAGGGTGATTAGGTCTAGAACGGGGGGTTTGGAGTTTTTTAGAGAAAGGGGAGCGGAGGAGAGTGTTGTAAATGAGAGAAGGGCAAGGGTCTCTCGTTTAGGGTCGGGTTGGTGGAGGAAAATTTGTGATATTTTTGTAGGTAGTTGGGAGAGGGGGATGAAAGGGGAATTGTTGAGAGTGGTGGGGGATGGGGCAAATACTTTCTTTTGGTCGGATTGGTGGATAGGAGATGATTTGTTAGGGACTAGGTTTGGCAGATTGTTTAGGCTAAGTTGTCAAAGAGAGGCAAAGGTGAGGGATGTGGGTATTTGGGTGGAAGGGAGCTGGGTTTGGGATTTAAAGTGGAAGAGGGAGTTGAGTCAGTTTAACGAGTTGATTTCACTTCTTAACAGGTGTAGGATTTATCAAAATGGTGAAGATTCTTGGAAATGGATTCATTCTCCAAATGGGTTGTTCACGACGAAGTCGGCGTACGGGATAATCAGGACACCAGAAGAAAGGAATGGAGGTAATAGTTGGGATCAGAAAGCGTACAAGAAAGTGGGGAGTAATTTTGCTCCACGAAGATATCAGATTATCGCATGGAGAGTTCTCAAACAAAGGCTGGCGGCGAAAGACAATATGCAAAAGAGGAACCTGATACAAGACGGGGACAATGTAATGTGTAATCTTTGTGGGGAAGTTGAGGAAAACACATCTCATCTCTTCGTGGAATGCAAATTCGCTCAACAGGTCTGGTCATCATGTTACGAGTGGCTCGGGGTTTCGATGGTTACTCATAGGAATCCGGTGATTCATTTCCTTCAACATGCATCTATTTTTGGCTCAAAGAAAGGATCGAAGGTGGCGTGTTGCGTTTGGATATGTGTTGTGTGGACCATTTGGAAGGGAAGAAATGAATTGATTTTTAATAATATTGCTCCTAATGCTTCAAGAATGGTAGATGAATTTAGGGCGAGGTTGTGGTCTTGGTTAGGGGTTAAGATAAAGTTCGAACAAAATTCTTCTATTGGAATGTGGTTTTCAAATCCTAGATTGTGTATTGGTGAGATTTATATAAAGGAGAACATAGTAGGGTGAGTTTTGTCATAGTTGTAAACCTTGTAATCTGATTTTTTGGAGGATTTCTTATCCTCCTAGTTATTAATGTTATGTTTCTTTTTCCTTTCAAAAAAAAAAAAGAAAAAGGTTAAAAAGAACAACCATTTGAACAAGATGAACCTTGATGTCAACATCATTAACAATAAAATTTAGTGTTAAAATCCTGGGTAGACATTCATAGGGTAAATTGTTGGAAAAATTAGGTAAATATGGTGTGTGTGTAGACGAAGATGACTCAATGCAAGACACAGACTAATACGAAAGTCGAGGCACGAGTTTGACTCGCTCTCTAATGCAAGACTACTAATGCATGTATGCAGTTGACAATTCACTTAATTTTCAATGTGAATGAAAACAATTTTCCGAACTGAATGCAAACGACAAATGTGGGGAGTCTATTTATAGATTTCCAAGGGCCGTAGGTAATAGTTGTGACTCTTCATTATAAACATTACTTTTCCAAAAGTCATAACTCTTGAAAATAAGCAACTATTCACCAAAAGTATATCTCTTAAAGATACAACCTTTGGAATAGTTTTATCAAAAGACACGACACTCAATGTCTATAAGTCACAGTTCTTCACTATTACCTTTATAAATATATTCATCAATGTATTTATCTCATATTAAATGACATTAATTTCTCATTCACCCTAAATTTGGTTTTGAGAAATCGAACCATTCAAATCCATTTACGCAAAATGAAAAATTAAATTGTCATTTAATATTTAATAAATATGGTCAAAACCAATATTTTTCAACATAAATATCAAATGTTAAAGTAAATTTTTTATATTTATCAAGTTAAAAGAAAAAGGTTAAAAAGAAAAACCCCATTTGAACAAGATGAACCTTGATATCAACATCATTAACAATAAAATTTAGTATTAAAATTCTGGGTAGACAGCTTAAGAATTGAGCTGCCCCAAACCTAGTTATACAAAAACATGACAATTTGATGATACAAATGAAATTTAATAATAATTCAGTAAAAAGAAGATTCAAATCAAATTTTAAGACACATTTAATTCCTATCTATTTCACAGTCAACCTAACGATACACCGATTCACAAGAGAATTTTTAATTATTAGAAAGATAATACTATATTAATACATCTGCAAATTATAGGTGACAATTTCGCCTAGTTCACACACAAGTCCCGTAAATGCACGCTTATATTTGAAACTGAGTCTAATCGTGTTAAAACAAATTTTTAAACAAGGAAATCTTACACATGATACTCTTGCTTAATTGAAATTCAAGCATCACAAAATAATGCAAAAACAATTTTTTATATTAAAGAGGTAAAAGAAAGATGAAACTCCAGAGTTAGATTAGATGAGTAAGAAAGTTGATCAAGTGTGGGTTTTGTGTTCCAAGAGGGTGACCGGACATTGCTTGTATCTGTAGCATGTAACAAGATGATCGTTTACCAAACCAGCAACTTGCATAAACGAATACACGACTGTGGGCCCCACGCAGCGGAACCCTCTCTGCATCAGATCTTTGCTTATGAGCTCTGATTTCGGAGTTTTGGCTGCGACTTGGCGTGCATAACGGAACCCACTCTTCATCGGCTTATGGTTTACGAAACGCCAGCAGTAGTTGCTGAACGACCCAAACTCTCCTTGAACCTACAACACCAAAAGTAAGGAAAAAATTATATATATGCAAAACAACTTCTTTTTTACCAAGTTGAAATTACCTTGAGCAGTTGCTTGGCGTTCTCTACGATTGCGCGCAGTTTCGGTTCAGAGAGCAATGGGCCTCCATGCACTCGCATCGACACCAGTCTATCCTCATCAAGATTTGCAACTGACTTTGGATCGAAGTCGTCCAAAAGCTTTCTGAAAAGCGCACCAAAATGGCGTAAAAAAAAAAACATGCAATAAAGGAGTTGAATCCAAAGCTAAATTGTGAGGATTAAAACCTAAATATTGGTCTCTTGGTGAGAATGAGGGGCCAGGAGAGTTCTGCCAATGCTTGCGAAAAAACCAATAGCTCAAATAACTTAGCATCATCAACAACTGGGACTCCCCATTCCTCATCATGGAAACAAGTATAAAGTGACTCTGCAAAGTAAATGAATTAATTTCATTAAAGAATACTCTTCTTTCTATGCAAACTCCTAATCACCTTTTTTTTCTATGTGAAATGGAAAATCAATTAATTGAATTAAAGAATACTCTTCTTTTTAAAGCAAAAGAATTGTGATATTTTGAACCCGACTTTTCACCAAACAGCCACAAGAATTTTAGGTTTAATTTTGAACAGAGTTCCCGCAAATTATCAGCATAGCATTAAAGTGACCATATTAGGTGCCGCAAATACACTATTTATACACGCATAATAAGGTATGTATATACACGCTAGTTAATGCATCCAACTAAATCTACAAAATTGTCTAAGTCAAATTTTACTGGTTCTGTTTTTTTTGTCAATTATATTTAGTCATATATAATATAAGAGAGTATTATTAGGAATTATGAGTTCTATTTATGAATAAAATGATTGTTTATGAAAAAATATGATACTTATATTATCCATAAACAATTACTCCCTCCATCCCAAATTAGTTTTCACAGTGAACTATTTATCTCACTAATAATTACGCACAAAAATACTTTTGTTTTGTTTCATTCATTTAAATTGAACAATATTTCATCATAAAAAAACTATTCTATCTATTTAAATACTACAAAGCAACTATCGTAGTCATACCAAAGTCTAAAAAAGTCAACTAAGAAAACTAATCTAGCACGGAGATAATAATGAACCTCACAATACCATTCTACCTATGATAAAAAATAACTGGAAAAAACATAGGACTATTAAAATTGAAGGGGAGTACATTCCATTTCTATATATCTACTATAGCCTCTACTCATCAACTGAAATTCAGTCAATCCACAGGAAAACACAAAGCCATAACATAAGTAAAATAATTTTGTATATATCCAAGTGTATACTATGCACCCACATAATTTCAAATCAATTTTGACTTTTTAAAGTTCATTAGGTAAATTAGACTTCTAAGTATCAACATTAATTTCAAATTAGACTCAAAATCCAAATGCATGTTATACACTTGAATACATATAAGAATTACTAAAAAAACATAAATTCTTATATACTCCAAACTGCACATTAAGCTTTTAAAATTGATTTAAAATTATACTCAAAATTCAAGTGCATGTTGTGAACCCGAGAGCACACAAAAATGACTCTTAGTAAATAATTCCATAAACAATCCCTAAAATTAAAAAGTGAGAGATTAGGAAATTACCAGAATTCGGCGTGATCCAATCGCAGCGTTTAATCGGAAGCGGGGACAACGATAGAGCTTCAATTCCATGACGGGCAGCCCTAACGACGCCGTTTGTATTTTTGAACCGCCTGGAGCGTACGGTTTTAGCAGATTTTACATTTGAAGCACCGGACGAAGAAACAGAGGAAGAAGATGAGTCGAGGGAGCTATCAGCCGAAGCACTGCACCGCACCACCGCGGCGGCTGATTTCTTCGTCATCTCTCTGTTTCGCCTCTCTTCTTCGAAAACCCGAACCCGGTTTCCTGTAGGACCGAGTATGGATCGGGTTTCGGCACCGGATTTTTCAATAGCCGTGGACATTTTTCTGGTTTGAGAGGGACAAAATGTTGGAGAGAATGAATTGGAGGAGAATCAAACGGCTTTTATATTTGGAAACTGTTTGGATATGCTGACCGTTGGTAGCCGGTGACACATCACCTTTCTTCATTTTCATTTTCTTTTTTTAATTTACGAACTCCGTCTTAAGTCTTAACCAATCCATTTCAGGAGATAACTACATTTATACGTACAAAATTTTTAAGCACTATTTATTATTTTATACGCTTGCATGTATTGAGTATATACACTCGAATTTTAATCCACTTCGGATTTTTTTGCTACATAACTATGGCTTTATTTACAAGGGTGTAGTCAAACGGGTTTTGAACGCCTATCATCTAAACCGTTTAGACGAGACTAATCAATATGATTTTTTTTTTTTTTAATTTTAAGTGGCTCTATATTTTACTAAAATGGTCAAAAAGTCATTCAATAACCATTTAAATACAACTTAATAAATTAGTATTTATAATTGCATAAATCAATTATTCAATAAAAAACAATCAATATATATTACAAATTAATAAAAATTAAATGACAAGTAAAAATACACAATTTGTTCACAACATAATTCAAAATTTCAAATGTGAATAACTCAATTAGACAACTAAATACATGTTTTACATTAAATTAAGTAGAATTCGAGCTTGTTTCCCCATCTCCTCCGTGTTCAAGACCGCCTGATCGCACTCGGCGCTTGTTACAATCACAATCTTTTCGAGAGCTAATTTGAAGTCCCAACGCAGATCCTTGTCCCGAGGAAAGTTATTGCCTGCAAAGAAAAAAATAAATTAGATCAATCCAAGAAGCATAAGAGAACATAGTTTAGCTTACTTTTTTTTTTCTTAAGTCAGAAGGAGGTAGGAATGTTGAACTCATTTCACCCCCCAGGCCCAGTCTTCCAGTTGTCGTCCACAAAGAACCACTTAAGTTGAAAGCCACAAAGTTTAGACGGGATTCATTAATGATTTTATCATAGTGGAATTTAATTTATAGATTGCCTCGGCTATAGGAATTAATGGCAAGGTGGAGCAAGTATGCCATCTCGTTGGGAGTCAGTATCCTATAGAGCCTATAAGGGCTGAGTAATGTCATCAACAAGAGGATGTGCACCTAAGAATTAGGATGCAGCTTGCTCCTCAGTCAAAATTGCCTCCGCTTTGGCAAGATGTTCCTCGGCCTCATCATCCGGGCATTGTTGATAGGCGAGCTACATCACACTTAAGACGAACAAGATTAGGATGATTAATCCAAAGAAAAGAGAAATTAAATGGACAAATTCCAGTATGGTTAAACAGTTGCACCCAGACGAGCTACTATTGCTTGGGCGAACTACTTTATCAGTCGAGCAGCAACAAAAGGGGGTAACACCCGAAGAAAAACAAGACCATGACGAGCTACTTTACTAGAGAGCCAAGACTGAAAGTTAACCGACCAACAAATCAAGATAAGAACTCCTCAAGGGCAAGTCCAAAAGAGACTAGCAGCTCAATAATACGAGTTAATCCAACTTAGAGGATAGAAATTAGTTTATATAAGGTCAAATAGTCAACTCTCCATGTGTCAAACATGCACACATGGGAGAACAAGAGTCAATTCACCTCCTACTTGGAGAATTGTATAAAAACCCTAAAATTTTCATGAATAAAACTAAGTAACAATTCATAAATACACATAAACTCTTTCTACATATACTAAAACACCTCAATCCTCACACACATACAAAATAAATATGTAGTTCATACACGTATTTACCTTTTAATCCCGAAAATCCGTATTTACTATTTACGGTAGTAAGCAATCACACGTAATTAATTGGTGATCACTTAAATTAGCTAAAAACAACTACTAATCCTTTCGATTAGATTCGATCATCAACAACCGACATCTAGCACGGGCATGAAACCATTATAAGGAAGTGCATTATTTCCTCCCTCTAATTGTTGTTTTGAAACATCAATCGAGGGGTCGTGTACCCTAATCGAATCTGACGTTAATGGTCACAAACCATACCTTGACCTCAGCATGACCCTCGACCTCGGCAAAGCAGGACCTCAACAAACGATTCGTAGAAGTTGCTCGCTAGGCTACCAGTTTGACCGCCAAAGTATCTCAAAGGCTGAATTGTGGGACAATTATTGTGGCACTATCCCTAAGTGCCAGTTGTTGCTAATATAGGCGAGGTCCACATATAAGAACTCATGTTGGAGCGAGCAATTAGCCTTGTAAAGGGAATGTAGACGAGCAACAGGTTTGTCAAGAAGAATGCTACTCGATGAGCGAGTGACTACCCCCTTGAAGGGAATTCAAAGGCGGGCAACGAGCCCATCGAGTAGGGAAGAATTGCTTGGCGAATGAACAACTATCCTTTGAGAATCGAAGTCTCTCGACCTCGTCTGCTGAAGTCTCTGATCTCCGAAGATATGTGAACATGTCGAGACCATTCCTATATAGGAAAGATATCAATGTAACGGTGGTAATTGGTATTCACCATACCTAGTTTAAGTAGTAAATCAAACAAGCCAGTAAATAGCTAGCAGAACGTTAGTGGCTCGAATATTTCCATTAGGGACGGATTTGATGCAGTCTTCCTAAAGACAAAATCAATGCATTTAATGCATAAATTGCCCAAAGATACTGGGGCAACACAATGTGTCTTTCTTGCAATGTAAATACAGTCTTTGAGTTGTTGGAAATTGGTTTTGTAAAGGGTTCATACCCTTACTTTGATCAATTTTTTGAGGAGTAAAAACGTTAGTTTTTGGGAAAATAAAATTAACGATGTTGTTCTACTCGCGGAGTAGATGAGCGTGGTATATTTAATATCTCAAAACCGATTTCCGGTGAGTGAGAAATTAATTTGGGAAGTTGAAGTATTAATCATGTGTGTTGAATAATTCCATGGGAATGGAAAATAAAGTTCCATCCCACATTGGAAAATTACAAGAAGTTTGTCTTGTATATAAGTAGGAAATTATTCATGCTCTCTAAATTGGGACATGGGGACCCTAACCATGGACCACACACGCGCGCGCGCGCGCGCGCCCCGTCCGAGCCCGGGCCCGGGCCCGGGACCTGGTTCTTGGTTCTTGGCAATTGGGCTTTGGTGCCATACCTATATTTTTAGAGTACCAAAAATATGAAATAGCCCATTATCTTTTTGGATCCAATCGGATTGGGTGACCCGTATGGAATTGGGTCGGCCCATTTCGGTTGGCTCACTTAGAATTGGGTCGGCCCACAAACTTGATTAATACACTACGAATTTGATTAATACACTCCAGAGCATCTGGAATATTCCTTCTTGCTTCCCAATCCTGAGAAACGCAGTTTCTCTCCACGACAGAACGTGGGTGATCCATGATCACCACGTACTCCACTCCAGCAGCCCTCTGAAGGGTCGGAATTCCGCCTATATATACCCCCTTTCGTCCAGTTTTCCAGAAAAACTTACGAACCCAGAAATTTCCGAATTCCTTTCTCTGCAGAAAATCCCGTTTAGCTCATAAATTCCGATTTAGTTCGCCGGAGATTCATACTCGGTAGTGCTACCGGTCTGAATAGACAAACCGTTTTACCTTTGGGGATCCGTACGCATAATCCGTAAGCACTGTACGGGCGTATTCGATCTTGCGGGCATAGGTTTCACCTAGACTCGGTTTTACACGAATTCGTTTCGTGCTCACTCTTCTCCCACTTTCAGTTTTTCGAAATATTCATACCCAGTTTCTAACATGAGTCACAATAAATGGATCAGTAACCTTAAGATTGAGTCTAAAACCTCCAATTATCTTTGCATTTAATTATTTTTTTGCATTCAATAGCATTTAAACTTTATCATTGGATTGAGTAGTTATAGCATTTATTGTTCTAACTAATCAACCTATTATAGTATTTGTTGGGGTTATTCTTTTCGGGCAATCAAATTTTTCCAACAGTTTTATCCGAGTGTAAGCCACATCAATCATCGTTAATTCATCCAAATATCGGGTAACAAGAGTATGAAACATTATCCCCCCTAAATATTGAAGTATTTCATAAGCAATGGAACAATTAATTTTACATTCTACATCATAAATTATTAGTTGGGGAAAAAATTAAGTAATACCGTTTAGAGTAAAAAGTAATGTTCTTTCATAAAAGAGGTAATGTCGTATCACATTTTATTAATAACTAATATTCAAATAATAATTTTTGAATGTAACACCAAATAGATAAACAAATAATGTTGTTAGTGTAAAGTCATAATACTCTTTCATAGAAGACATAAAATGTTAACTACTTGGAATGTAATACTATCTTTTCCGGTAGGCCACATATATAGTCAGTAGTTAATAAAATTGACATTGTACGTTTTTATTTTTTCGCTAGTATGGAACGCTTATAAATTCTCATGATTTATATTTTTTTGTGAATGATTGCAAATTTTACAAGAGATGTATTCTTTTTATTTAATTAGTTTGTCCATCTCACGTGATTCAATTAATTAAAGAAAAGAAAAGAAAATATTATATTTATTTATCTATCATAATAATATAATAAATGTTGTATAGTATAATGTAACAAATTATTTGACTTCTCTTCTTACGATATGCCGTCAACAATCTGTTTTTGTTAAAACCTGAAATACCAGTATATATAATAGTATAATATTCATACGGTAATAATATAGAAATGCAACTATTTGATACTAGAAATTTGCATTTAAATTATTTTTAGAACATTAATTTGAAATAAATATAGCATCGCAAAGTAATTAGTTGAGTAATGGCCAGAATTTGAGGTTGAACATGTCAACTACTATAATTTGATTCAAATTTTTAATACACAATGATATACTTCCTCCTTCACACTATGTGTGACACGCTTTTTTTAAAATATTAATTTTTAGTGTATTATTTAAATATTAAATTGTGTTGCGAGGTGGCATAATTGAATGTTATTTTAAAGTTTGGGATGTAAAGAGTATTGTAGAACAGATGGAAAAAAAAAAGTAAAATT
This sequence comes from Ballota nigra, assembly GCA_947034835.1. Lineage (NCBI taxonomy): Eukaryota > Viridiplantae > Streptophyta > Magnoliopsida > Lamiales > Lamiaceae > Ballota > Ballota nigra. Next base: position 22,316,116 of record OX344722.1, on the reverse strand, counting down.
ATTTTGAAATAGAGGAGGTAATATATTTCATTACAATACTGAACGACATATATAACTAATCAATTAATTTAATTTAATTAACTAAAATACAATTAAGTATGTGTCATATATATATATATATAGTAATGTTATGTTAGCGTAACAAGAAACCCCATCTACCATTGTTTAAGCTTGGGGTTTTCTAACTAAATTAGGAAATGAAAATATTAGATTAGATAGGATAAAGATGTTGAATTGGGCAAGAGTCATAATCAAATTGGGTAGAGAAATGTTGTTTGGTAGCGAGTATTTCACCGTTGCGAAAAGTATTAGGATGTCCCCCCACCACCTCTTCAACAGCTCGAAAGAGCCCCACCAACGGCTAATAAGACTCGATCTTCTTTTTACGTCACCCGCTTACGTGTCACGTGACATGGCAGAAACTAGAATTTCAACACTACTCCTCCGTCTTAGTTTTATTTTTTGGTTTGTAAAAAAAAATCGTTCCAATTTTATTTTCTCATTTTCTAAAATAGAGATAAAATGCACCCATCTTTTTAAACTTCACATCACAAAAAACTATTTTATTAATTAGATGATACAATTCAACTATCGCATTAAATTTCGTGTAAAGTCAAATGAAAAAATAAAATTGGAATGGAGGAAGTACAATACTAATTATAGCCCTGCGGTGTTTTACGGGTTTAAATACCTTTTTTTTATTAAACACTTTTATACTTATTAATGTAATAAGTATCTAACACTATCAGCAATATTTTGTGATAGCAAATGATAATTTGCATCGATCTGGTGCATGATTTCCTCCATGATTCTAGGGAATTTAATTATATTCATATGTTGTATATTATTTCCTAGATTAGTCATTGACAAAGTGTATATATAATATATATCCAATACCTTTGTACTCAAAATCATTCACATTAAATATTACTCCCTCCGTCTCAATTTTGTTTTACCGTTTGACTGTGCGCGGAGTTTAATGCGAGAGTTGAATTTTAGTATTTTAATGAATAAAGTAGTATTGAGAATGATGAATGGTGAATAAAGTAATATTTAAATGAATAAAATAGTATTGAGAATGGTGAATGGTGAATAAAGTATTATTTAAATGAATAAAGTAGTTTCCATTTTAGGGATGCGAAAACAAAATTGGAACGGACCTTTTTGGCAAATGGGAAAACAAAATTGGGACGGAGGGAGTATTATTTACTTACATGGTATCAGCAATTTGAATACCGAAACTCTTTCTTTCCTTTCCACGTTCACACGTTCTGCCCTCCTCTTTTTTTTTCTTCCCTTCCCATGGCATCTTCAACCACCTCATCGGATACTCTCTTATCAAACATTGATCCATATGATAACTATCAAATTGTTGTCGACCAATTATCTCCTTTGGCGACAACAATTCACTTCTCTCCTCTCTCATCAAGGTCTCATGGGATTTGTTGATGGGACTAATCCCACACCCGTACCCAAAGTCCGTGGCGCTGATGGATCAAGCTCTCCAAATCCTGCGTTTCTGAAATGGAAGAATGAAGATCAGAAATGGCAAAGTCTACTCTTTTCTTCTTTTACTGAAGAAGCCATGGCTACCGTACTCGGTTGTACTACTGCTCGATCTATATGGCTTGCGCTTGAATCTACGTATAGCCATAGCTCCAAGACGATAGAGTTACGCCTCAAATTTGAACTTCAATTTTTGAAAAAAGGTTCCAGAACTGTGCCCGAATACGGCCGCAATTTTAAGGCTGTATGTGATCGTCTTGCAGCAATTGGAAAACTAGTTGAGGAAAAAGATAAGGTACACTGGTTCTTGCGTGGCCTCGGTCCCTCTTTCACTCCATTCACCGCAACTCAGATGGCATCATGGCAATGAGAGACCTTCGCTCATTTGTTGATCTTGTGTCGAATGTGGAAAGTTATGACCTATTCCAGGCCTCATATGATGATGTTGCACCGCCTGTGATTAGGCGTGAAATTGTTATGATTTATGGCTCGATTTGCCCATATTTTGAGTGAATTCGATGAGTATATAGAGTCAGTTGAGTATAATTTTCATAAACTAATGAATTTTCCTCTTTAATGTTCATAGATGGATAGAGGGCGAAAAATTGAGTTCGTAGGACTTTGAATCAACTCAAACGGACGTCCGGATGAGAAGATATGGAAGAAATACGAAAAATATTAGTTCGAGCAAGCAAAAGTATCAATTGGAGGTGCTCAAGCAATAGGACTTGAGCTCGAAGTGCTCAAGCACTCGAGTAGGGTGCTCGAGTTGATTCAAGTCGAGCACTAAGTGCTCAAGCATATTAGGTCGAGCACCTATGATTCTGTAAGAGGAGACCACTCGAGCAAGCATCACTCGAGCACTCGAGCGGTGTGCTCGAGTAGTTGCGAGTCGAGCACTGAGTGCTCGAGTAAAGGGAGCTCGAGCGGTTTTTGGTTCTGTAAGATTTGAGTGCTCGAGTGCAATCACTCGAGCACTAAGCGCTCGAGTACGTGCTCAAGTCAAGCATTTTAATTTGTGGGAAATTTCGGTCCAGGACACTTTTAATCGGCCCATGCCTATATATATACCATCCCAAGCACGTTTTTTACACCACTTCATACTTAGAGATAGATTTTGATAGAGAGGAGCTTGGGAGAGTTTAGCAAGAGGTTTTGCACGTGTAATTGAGGTTTTTGAACTATGAATTCATAGTTTAAAGTTTTATTTTGTTATTTATTTCTTCAACGCTCAATACTTTCAGACCTAGTTTTTATTATTAATTGAGATTCGTTTTTGAGACCTTGATTTATTGTTTTAACCCTAGTTTATGTTCTTGAGTTCTTCAACTAAATTCATCATGTTTATGTTTATTGTTCGTCCAATTGCTTTCATTTTCGTATCCACCATGTTCAGGGGCGGAGCCAGGTTTTGAGGTGAGGGGGGCCACAAAATATGTCAATATTATATGTTCGATAAAACTTAAATAATTTATATTAATTTACACCAACATACCATTAATAATATATAAATATTTTCTTAATGTATTTAAACTTATACATATATTATAGGATAACCAATTAAATATGCTATTTGTTTCTCAAGATAGATAGACTCTAAGAAAATCATTTTCCATTTTATTTCGAAGTGTAGTCCTGATCAAATACATTTAAGTGAGATTGAATAAAACTTAAATTATGAAACACAATTTGATACCCCCTTCGTCTCAGTTTTTTTTTCTCATTTGAATTTTTTTGACTTTTTAATGTAAAACTTGATTTGTAATATTTAAATTGATAAACTAGTTTTTTTTTAATGATGTAGTATTATTCAATTTTAAGTGCATATGACAATATAAAATGTTTTTCTACTTAATTATTAGTGGAATACGATGTAAATTAAAGATGTTTAAAAGAGCGTCAATAGTGGAATGAGAAAATAAAATTACACAAATTTTGCAAAGCTTATGCTTAAAAGTGTAATTGATCACAAATCCTAATTCTCAATTCTTGTCACGAAATTTGCTATTAATTTAAGGAGTTAATATGGCTTAAATATAGTAGATCAAATCATAGAGTATAAAATAAACTATTCCAAGTTTAAGTCAAACAACTGCACAGTACTTAGCATATATACACATCACCTATGTATAATATATAACATATATATACCATCTATACCTGGGAATATATACTAAATGAAAAAAGTTTAGGGGGGGGCCATGGCCACCCTTGGCTTAGGCGTGGCTCCGCCCCTGACCATGTTAGGCTAGAACCCTTGCATGCTTGGGGTAGGATGAACTTGTAGAAGTAGGATGTTGGTACATAATTAGGATAATTCGCGATGTTTAGTATTAGTTCTCTTAAGTAATTGAATTCTTAAAATAAACCCTAGAATTATCTTGGACTTGAGTACGAAAATTGTTAGAGAGAAGACGACCGCATCACTCTTTAATAACTAATAGGCTTAAGGAAAGGGTTTTAGAAGGAGTTTATCATCTACCGGTTTATCTAGGGAGGACGATCGCATCACCTTAGTTAAATTATGATCTCATTAATTAAGCACAGTCCATATAACTTGATTAGTGGATTAGTGAAGTAGGTTGATCTGACGAAGTATTAGGGTCAATTCTTGAGCTTTTAGTCTTTCAATCTTGTGCTAGATTAGGGAAGTTGATTGCCTAGTTTTAGTACGCTTAGGATTATTACTTGCACATCACGATTATTTTAGTTATTGTACCAACTCCTTTAGTATATGTAGGAATTCCTATCCCGAGCATCACCATCTAATATCTTATTAAAACCTTAGTTATTCGTTTAATTTCATTATTTGCATTAAGAGTAGTATAGTATAAGTAGTTTAACAGAATTCTTAAACCCAAACATACACTCATATTAATTACGATGCGTAGATCTCCAGGGCTCTATTCGCATACATACCTTCCCTTGGGTTCGGTACTACTTGGTCCCTATACTTGCCAGTACTGCAGGGATCCCATTCTCTTGTGGGGTAACTACTAGTTGAAGCTAGTATTTTGCGTTCAAGTCAATGACGTCGTTGCCGGGGATGGCGATGTATGTCCATTGAGTAGGACTTGGAGATAGTTTAGTAGTTAGTAGTGAGTGCTTTCATTTTTCTGTTTATTCGTATTCATTAGGCAGTTGCATTTTAATATTTCTTTTGGTGTTTCAGGTATATGAAAACACGCTCGCAGGGAGAATCGAGTGAAGACAGGACACAGTTAGGCCCTGAGACAATCGCCAGAAGAAACAGAGCCTTCTATCGAAGGATGAACACTATCGGAGGATAAAATTCAAACATGGATTTAGGTAATGAGTTGGATTGAGATGCAACTAATTACAATCATGGAGTGGAACGGGTTGAGGAAGTTGAAGTAAACAGCAATCAGAAGCAAGTCCCTTCAGGGGAAAGCCAGAACCAAAACCCGGTCCCACAACATCGAGACAACCCAGCTCAAAACCAAAACCTAAACCCTGTCTACACAAAGAATAACCAATCTTACCAATACCCATATCCTCCATACCCTTATCCACCATACTACCCTCCACCTCTTACTTATAACCAACCTCATATTCCACAAATACCTCTACCACCGGTATATCCTCAGCACGTTCCTCAGAACGCTGATCCTGGTATGGCAATCAGAGGTCAACGGTACTATGATGGTGTAGTTATGAAACCAGTAGAAGCAAACAACTTTTCTATCTCCCCAGGGATCCTGAAGATGCTTGTTAAGAACCAATTCAAAGGGGAGGTCGGAAATGATAATCCGCACACCCACTTGAGGAATTTTCTGATGATAGCCTCAACTTTCAACCATAATGGCATGTTTGAAGATGCCAAGAGGCTCAGATTGTTCCAGTTCTCACTAACTGGAATCGCAAAGGAGTGGTATGATAACACGCTTCCAAGGGGAGGTGTAACCACATGGGCCGAGCTCGAGCGTCTGTTTCTCGAGTGATTCTATCCTCCATCTAAAACTATTAAAGCAAGGAAATAGATCTCATCTTTCAAGCAGAAGCCAAGAGAGAAATTAAGTCAGGGTTGGGAGAGGTTCTCTAATATGCTCATTGAGTGTCTGCAGCACGGGTACAACGAGGGTGATACTTCTACTGTGGAGCCAGCAAGGCAGCTCAAGACCACCTCAATGCATGTGCTAGTGGAGCGTTTCTGAATAGTAGTGCAGCTCGGTGCAGAGAGATAGTTGAAAATATTGTCAAGAATGCGGGGCAATGGAATGAGGTTCAAGAGTTTCAACGGGCTTATCAGATGGAAGAGAGTGAGGGAACTAGAAAGCTGCTGATGGTGATGATGGAGAAGATCAGTAATCTAGAGGTTGGGTAGAATCTGAGTGGAGAGAATACTGCAATGAGTGAGAAAGTGGATCAGCCAGGATGCCAGCACGAGGTGGCCAACTATATGGGAGGGCCTAATTATAATCAGAATGACTATCAAGATGGAAATTATCAGGGGCGACCAACTTATGGTCAACCGTTTGTACCACCGGGTCCACAACCTCCTCATAATCAATAGAGGAATACTCAGGGGTATCAAGGAGGCCAGCAGCCTCCTCAGAATCAATGGTGGAAAAATGAAAATTTCTCTTATAGCAATCCTAAGGCAAGAATAACTGTACCTCCAAATGTCGACCCTGACTCAAAACTCCCCGGAGGAGAAGGAGGTACTACCACTGATGAGATATTACGTGCCATTCTGTACAAGGTGGAAGAAGGTAGTAAGAGGCTATCCTCTCTGGAGTATGATGTGAAGGAGATGAGTAAGAAGAATGAACAGCGTGATCAAGATCTCCAGAAGAGGGATATGAAGCTGAATAGAATTCAGTAAGAGAGCAATGGGCAGTTAACTTCCATGGAGTATCAGATTAACCAAATCGCAAAATCATTGGGTAGAGAGCCCGGGAAATATCCTTCTATGCCGGAGGGGAACTCGAAAGAGCGATGCAAGACGATCCAACTAAAAGGTGGAACCAAGTATGAAGGTCCTCCAATGCCTACTGATTTGGAGGAGATGCATAAAGAAATTGAGATAGAGGATGAGGAAGAGAAAGAAGATGAGAAGGTTGAGGTAGAAGATGCTCAGAAAAGCAAGAAACATAAGGATGAAGGGATTGAGAGAGTTCCAAAGTGAAAGAAGGCTAGAGAAGCTAGGAAGAATGTGAAGGAGACTGAGCGAGACGAATGGGGGGCACCCAAATCTGTGATACCGGTCCCGTATCCGCAGCGGTTCATGAAGAAGAAATTAGATGAAAACTTCGCTAAGTTTCTTGATGCCTTTAAGAAGTTGCATATTGACATTCCTTTTTATAATGCTTTGAAGGACTTGATAGCTAAGAGGAGGAGAGTTGATGAGCCCAAGCTTGTGCAGCTGAACCATGAGGTGAGTGCATTAGTGCACAAAGCGCTTCCCCAGAAATTGAAGGATCCCGGTAGCTTCACGATCTTATGTGATATCGGGAATGGAGTCAAGAAGGGAGCGTTGTGCGATCTTGGAGCGAGCATTAATCTAATGCTATTATCGCTATTTAAGAAGTTGGAGAGTGGAGAACTTCAGCCGACAATGATGACGCTTCAACTCGCCGACCGGTCTATTACTCGACCTCAAGGTGTGGTTGAAGACGTCCTTGTTATGGTGGGAGATCATATATTTCCAGCTGATTTCTTAGTCCTTGACATGGAGGAGGATGAGCGCGTGCCTTTGATTTTGGGAAGACCTTTCTTAGCCACGGCGGGATGGTGTTAGATATGGCGAATGGGAAGATAACGGTAAAGGTGAGAGCTGTCATTCCATTGATGTCATTGATCCTTGTGTTGAAGACACACCTCCTATCCCTAACCTTTCTTATATACGTGATTTTGTTAATCCTTCACTAAATGATTTAACCTTTGAGCATTATGATCTTGATTGTATTGATAGGGATAAAGGAAAGGAGTTGAAGGATGAAGAATTTAAAAGGGTGGAGGTGGCCAAATTAGAGAAAAAAGGAGGAGTTGATGTTAAGAAGACAAAATCCAAGAGGTGGGTACCTCCGTGGAGAGCGAAAAAGAAGAAGGCGACACCACCGCTCGAGGTGAAGAAGGAGGATGTGAATCGAGCGAAAAATTTAGACATATTCTCTTATGAGAATAAGGGAGGTAAATTTGAGTATCATGTCCCATAAGCTCCTTTGAGCTCGGTCCGACATTAGGACCTTAAAAATAGCGCTGAGTGGGAGGCAACCAACTTTTTACTTGCTTTTGTGTATTTTGTTTTTCGTGTTTGCTTTTGTGTGAATAGTAAGTTCTAACCTCGTACTTGAGAGTTTTATTTTGTAGGCTTGCCTTGAGGGTGAAGGAATGCCCAAGAAGTGGAGATTGAAGGGACCAACTTGAGACAAGGGAGTGTGCCAAGTTGTTGAGAGAAACTGAATTATTTGGATGAGGTAACCACCAACCCAAACTTAGACCACTTCACAAGGTCGAAGTTTAGGGGGGTGACCTTTTTTAAATGTTTTATGGTTACATTGCACAGGCGCACACTCTCTCTTTGAGTTGAGTTAGGTTATATATTGTGCCTTGAGATACTCTTTGAGCTGTTTTTATATTGTGAACTGATTGGTGCTACTACATATTGTATGCCTATCAATTATCTTATGCTTGTTGATTGCTATCTTTGAGTGTGAGTGTGAGTTGGTGAGTTGTGAAGTTGACTTAGAGTCTGAATTGTGTGAGTGTAGGAGTTAGAGTTGATTTGAGAGGGAACTCGTATACTGTTGGGAAAATGTATAAGACTTGTTTTGATTAGATGCCAACATGTCCCTCCCTAAGTTGTTTGTAAGTAAATTATTCAGTAGAGTTAGAGTTTAAATTAAACAGTTCTAAGTGTTAAGAACTGAAGTGCAGTTAGTAAAAACTAGAGTGTATTTTAGTATGAAGTCTGCTGAAGTGAAGTCCGCTAAAGTGAAGTCCGCTGAAGACTAAGTGATCTGAGAAAGAAGTCTAAGTCTTGAATGTTTTCTAAGTACATTCTCACTAAGACTAAATCTATCAGTAGAGGACGAAGGTCCACTGATGGGAACTAACAAAGTACATTTAATGCTAAACATATTTAAAGCTGTTAGTTAATCTGGTTGGAACAAGGCAAAATGAATTTCAGTGAAGCTTACAATAAATGAAGGAATAAGAAGGTTCTCATCAGAGGAGTTCCACCTAAAGCAAGACAAGAATCTGGGCATGCAGACTTAAGGTCCAATGAGAAGATGACACGTCAGTGTACCTTACTGACAGCCGACCTGTCCCAGCCTGACAAGTACCAAAAGTCTTTCACCTAGCAATCTACAGAAAGCTGGTGAACAAGCATGGTTTTGCAGCCGTTTCTTGACAAGACTTAAAGCTTCAAATAGAGCCGTTTGAACCAATCAGATACAAGAAGACTTACTTGAGAAGATTCAAATCCAACGGGAAGATTTTCAAGGAAGCCTATAAATACAGAAGGACGTGCACATTTACAAGCACGGGAAACTCACAAGATCAAAGCCATCTCTACATTCATAACTATCTAGAAACACTCGAAATTATCATTATTTCCCAAGTGTTTCACAATTGTAGAGAAACTAACAAACCTTCTGTAACCAAGCTTAAAGCTATATCCAAATCTTAGAAAGAGATAATCCAATCCTAAGCCTTGTGCCAAACTTGTAAGGATTATCTCAAAATAGTTGGAACCAAAACCCTACTCAAAACCTACTCAGTGTTTAGGTTGAGAGCTAGTGTTAAGTGGTGTTAGTAAGCTGATTGTTGTATCAGTCTGAAAGCTGGTTTGTTTTGGGAACTAGGACCTGGAATTTCCTAGTGATCAATCATCCTAAGAGAGGAAAAGTTGATCAGTGCACCTTGGCACTATAACACAAGGAATTCCAAGTGAAAGGAATTCTCCTGTTTGATCAGGCCAGTGGACGTAGGAGATTTATCTCTGAACCACTTTACATCTTGTGTACTTACATTCTGCTATTTCATAAGTGTGTGTTAATCTCAAGTTAATCAAAGTAAAACGAGTTTTATAAAAGGGCTCACTAATCCGCATCTGAAAGCTAATTAGATAGTAGTTCAACTGAAAGTCTTGTGCTTTCAGTGGAGGTATTATCTCAGTAAGCTTTCACAGAGTAACTCTCAGCAGACCTCAAGTCCACTGACGAGCTACTGTCTTAAGTAACCTGATAAGTTTTAAAGAAGTTTTAATTTGTAACCACAGGTGTATTCCCCCCCCCCCATACACCTGTTTACTCGTTTCGGGACCAACAATTGGTATCAGAGCAGTGGTTCAAAAGACCATTGTTCTAAGTATACCTTGTGCTCAAAGGTATTTTTCTTAAGGTCACCTGAATTGATCTCTTGATAAACTTGTTTTTATTCTATGGCTGACAACACAGCTAGGGTTGCACCACCAGCAGAGAACAACATGGGAGTTAATCCCTTGAACCATATGTCTCATCACAAGCTTCCACAATTCTCAGTGGAAAACTATGATTTCTGGAAAATCAGAATGAGAGCTCATCTTGCCTGTGTGCATGATGAAATGTTAAGGGTTATTACTAAAGGTCCATTTGTGTTTATGACACCTAACCCTAGAACTACAGCTGAAACTATTGCAGATCCTAGAGAAGAATGGCCCAAAGATGAAGATAATTTCACTGCAGATGAGAGGAGGAGAAACAACCTCAACTTCATTGCCATGAACATTCTCTACACCACTATTCCAGACTCTGTAATGGGAAGAGTGATCCACTGCAAGACAGCAAAGGAACTATGAGACACTCTTGCTCTCATGTGTGAAGGAACTGACAAAATAAAAGAGAACAAGCTTTCAGTAGCTGTTCAAAAGTATGAGCAGTTCACCATGGAGTCCACTGAGACCATAGACCAGCTTGATGGGAGGTTCACTGACATCATGAATGAGATTAATTCTCTGGGAAAGGTCTACACCAAAAGAGAAGTTGCCTTAAAGATCCTGAGAGGTCTAACCTCAAGATGGGATGTGTACTCTGTGATGATGCAGAATACCAAGGATCTATCCAGCATGTCTATGCAACAGGTATTCTCTGAACTTAAGGCTTATGAGTTTGATCTGAACAGGAAAAGGGCTCCTGATGAGACCTCAGCTGAGAAGGGAGTTGCCTTCAAAGCTAAGGAGTCTGAGCCACAATCCCCAAAGCCTCAGAAGAGTACAAAGGCAAGCAAGTCTCAAAGCAAGGCTGAGATGCAGGAGGAACTCAGCCTCATGGCTAGAAGGTTTGAACAACTTAACAGCCGCTTTGGCAAATATAAGAGATTTTATAGGGATAACAGGGAAGGTAGAAGTTATCCACAAAAGACTACCAGAGAAGGAGAGAAAAGCTCATCTGAGCTAGAAAAGAAGAAGGAATACAAGAATTACACCAAGGCTGAAGGATCATCATCAAAGACCAGAGAGTCCACTGAGGAAAAGAATGATGATGCCAACAGGTGTTTTCAGTGCAAGAAGATTGGGCACTTTCAATATGATTGTCCTCAACTGAGCACAAAAGAAAGAAGAGAAAGACAAGCCAAAAGAGACAGAAGATATGGAGAAAGGAAAGCCATGATGGCTGGGGATGTTGATGAAAACCTGGAGTCACCTGATGAACTGTTCTATGACAGCAGTGAAGATGACATGTGCCTCATGGCAAGAGAAGAACCAGAGGTACAATCTAAACCATCCATTTCTCTAGAACACACACCTGAGCTAAGCTCAGAGTCAACTGAGGAACTCAATCTTCAGTCCGCCTTGGAACAATTGATGATTGATTTCTCAAGGTTGCAAGAAGCAAGTTTTTGTCTTCAAGATGAGAACAAACAACTCTTGAGTGAAAACTCCAAGTTAATCGAGTCTGGGAATCAAGAAGATCTGAACTCAGCCAAATCTACCATTGAACTGACAAAAGAGGTGGAAACCCTCAGGAGTCAAGGAAATGGTAGAGATCAACTGATAAAAGATCTCAATGAATCTAAGACAAAGTTAACTGAAGAAAATTTAAAATTGGTAAGCCAAATAAAGGATTCTCTCCTGAAAATTGATGTCTTACAAAAATCTGAAGAGACCTTGTTAAAAAGGATTGATGCTCTAAACAAACCCTCTCTTGCCATAGAGGAGATCCAAAGTTTTCAAACCAATCCAAAGAACAAGTGTGGGATAGGCTTTATTCCAAAACCTTCAGAAGGTCCTCTGAGTGTTGCTTCTTCAAGTGGTACAAAGAGAGTTTTTGTTAAGTCTGTGACATTTCAACCACAGACTGTAGATAAAGGAAAAAGACCAGCTGAGATCACACAAAAGAAAAGTCAATCTAAGCCAAAACCAAATGGAAAGGCTCAGGTGACTTATCAAAATAGGTCTCAGCAGAGGTACTATCAGCCGAGGTCTTCACAAATGAAGCAACCTCAGCTGAGAACACCCAGGCATGAGCAGTCCTCAAGGAATGACTCATATGGAAGACCTAGTCCTTTTGTGCCTAAAGGAAAAGGTCCTTCATACCTTTATCAACAAAAACCAAGACCAGGTGCACCCAAGCCAAAGAGAAAGAATGTGAAAAAGGTTTTTGTTCCTTCAAAGGCTGACACCCATAGAAAGTTTACTCCCAAGGCACCCAGGGAGATAACAATCTATGTAGATGTTTATGGAAGACAAATTAGCCAATCTAAAATAATTAGAACTGTGAGGCAAATTTGGATTCCGAAAGGTACAGCTAACCTTGTAGGACCCAACACCAAATGGGTACCTAAAGCTTGATCTGTGATTGCAGGGCTCAGTGGACCTCAACAAAGGAGAAGCTCTTAAATCATCAGTCTGGTACTTGGACAGTGGATGTTCTAGGCACATGACTGGTAACAAAGATCTCCTGACAGAATTTGTTGAGAAGGAAGGTCCACAAGTCACCTTTGGTGACAATTCTCAAGGAGCCACCAGAGGTTATGGTACTTTAATAATTGGCTCAGTAAGAGTAAGCAATGTATCCTTTGTCAGTGGACTTAAGCATAATCTTCTGTCCATAAGTCAATTCTGTGATAAGGGATACAGTGTTGAATTTTCATGTAACCTGTGTTTTGTTAAGAATATATCTTCACAACAGGTATTACTAACTGGGTCAAGAAAGGGAAATATCTATCTTGCAGATTGGAAGTCTTGCACACCAAATGCATGTCTTATTGCCAAAAGCTCAACTGACACTAATTGGTTGTGGCACAAAAGGCTAAGTCATCTGAACTTCAAGATGATGAACAGGATAGCAAGACATGGACTAGTAGAAGGAATGCCAAATGAAGTATACAATAAAGAACATATCTGTAAAGCCTGTCAGGAGGGGAAGCAAGTAAAGGCATCTTTCAAAAGCAAAGTAGCAACCTCTACTGACAGAGTACTTCAACTATTATATATGGATCTTTTTGGTCCAGTAACCCCTGTAAGTATCAATGGGAGAAAATATACACTTGTTGTTGTAGATGACTTCTCCAGGTACACATGGGTGATATTCCTTGCAAGCAAGAAGGAGACTCAACTGAGACTGCCAGAGCTCCTGAAGAAAGTTAGCAATGAAAAGAGCCTGAACATTGTAAAGATAAGATCAGATAAGGGCACTGAATTCATAAATTCTATCATATCTGATTATTGTAAAGAATTAGGTATTTTTCATGAGACATCAGCTGCAAGAACTCCACAACAAAATGGAGTAGCTGAAAGAAGAAATAGGACTCTCAAGGAGGCAGCAAGGACAATGTTAGCTGAAGCTCAGGTTCCTAAAAGATTCTGAGCTGAAGCTATTAATACTGCCTGCCACACTCAAAACAGATCCATGGTAACCAAACATCAAGGAAAAACTCCATATGAGTTATGGCATGGCAGAAAGCCACAGGTATCTTACTTTCATATTTTTGGTTGCAAGTGTTTCATTCACAACAATGGGAAAACTCAACTGAAAGCTTTTGATAGCAAAGCTGATGAAGGAATTTTCTTAGGATATTCCCAAATCAGTAGAGCTTTCAGAGTTTACAACTGTAGAACTCTTGTTGTGGAAGAAACACCTCATGTGGTATTTGATGAATCTACTTTTGAGTCCAGAAGTAAGGAGAATGAGGATGTGATAAGCAAAAGGCTAACTAGACTGAGTATCAAATCAAAAGGATATCCTGAGAATTCTGTTGATACATTCATCCCAACCTGGGACAACCTCAATGATCAACAATTCAAAGAGGATACTCATAATCAGACCACTCCTCAAAGCTCACCTGAGAGCTCTCCTGAAGATGTAACTGAACTGATGAACACCATCCCAGTTCAAGAGGTAACCAATGTCAATGAAGATGTGGTCACAGCTGAGACATTCACTGAACCCATCATTCAAGGGGGAACCAATGAAGTTACCATTGAGAATGAAAATACCTTGAATGATGACTCAGGACTTCAACCCTCTGTCTTATTTCCTGAATTCGATTTCATTCCAATATCTAGTGACTCAACTTTAGAAGAGTTAAACTCAACTGAAGGGCATCAGCCTAGGAGGACTTGGCTCTCAGATCACCCTGTTGAGCAAATCCTAGGTGATCCTTCCTCAGGAGTCAAAACTAGAAGTTTTCATGGTGAAAGTGCTTTGTTTTGTTGTTTCTTATCAAACCAGGAACCAAGTTCCATAGCAGAAGCACTTCAAGATTCCAACTGGATTATTGCCATGCAAGAAGAGCTCAACCAGTTCACAAGGAATCAAGTATGGGAGTTGGTGGACAGACCATATCACTGCAATGTGATAGGAATCAAATGGGTATTCAAAAACAAGAAGGATGAGAATGATATCATAGTCAGAAACAAGGCCAGGCTAGTTGCAAAGGGCTACTCTCAAGTTGAAGGATTTGACTATGATGAAACATTTGCTCCAGTAGCCAGATTGGAGGCAATAAGGTTATTTCTTGCATATGCTGCTCACAAGAAATTCAAAGTGTACCAGATGGATGTTAAAAGTGCCTTCTTGAATGGAGTACTCAATGAAGAAGTCTATGTGGAGCAACCCCCAGGTTTTGAAGAAAGTCACAAAGTATATTTACTGAGGAAAGCTCTATATGGACTGAAACAGGCTCCAAGAGCTTGGTATGATACTTTGTCTCAATTCCTTTTGGATCATGGTTTTATCAAAGGGAGAGTTGATAGAACACTTTTCAGAATCACAAAAGGAGAGGACACATTGCTGGTTCAAATTTATGTGGATGATATCATCTTTGGTTGCCCTAACCAAGTCCTCTGTGAGAAGTTTTCTCAACTGGTGAAGGGAAAGTTTGAGATGTCTATGATGGGAGAAATGAATTTCTTCCTAGGACTTCAAGTCAAGCAGTCCACTGAAGGAATCTTCATCAACCAAGCCAAATACACAAGGGAGCTGATCAACAAGTTTGGATGCCAGACCAGCAAGGTTGCAAGAGTTCCACTCAACACCAACACCAAAATGGAACCAGATGAGGATGGAGAATCAGTAGACCAGACTTCCTACCGAGCCATTATTGGATCTCTACTGTATCTCACAGCAAGCAGGCCTGATATCACTTTTGCAGTTGGGATTTGTGCAAGATATCAAGCCAACCCCAAGAAAAGTCATCTGGAAGCTGCCAAGAGAATTCTCAAATATCTTAAGGGTACTGTGAATATGGGATTGTGGTATCCCTCAGATGACAATCTAGAACTCACAGGATACTCAGATGCTGACTATGGTGGATGCAGAATTGATAGAAAATCAACCTCAGGCACTTGTCAATTCTTGGGAAGTAAACTGATTTCTTGGTTTTCCAAGAAACAAAATTCAGTAGCCACAAGCACTACTGAAGCTGAGTATATGGCAGCTGGAAGTTGTTGTGCTCAAATTCTTTGGCTAAGACAACAACTGAGAGATTACAACATCTTTGCCAATGAAGTCCCTATTTTCTGTGACAACAATAGTGCAATTGCTATTTCAGAAAATCCAGTTCTCCACACAAGATGCAAACATGTGGATATAAGGCATCACTTCATCAGAGATCATGTGGAGAAGAAGGACATCAAGATGCTCAAAATCCACACTGACAAGCAGAAGACAGATATCTTCACTAAACCTTTGGCTGAAGCAAGGTTTCAAGAGTTGTCAGTGGAGCTTGGACTCCTAGATCCAGGAGAGTAAAGAAAGGATTGAATCTCAGTTGAGTTATCTTCAACTCAGTGGAGGTTCATACTCAGAAGAGGATCTTCTCTCAGAAGAAGCTCCCCATCTCAGAAGAGGTCTAAATATCGGACGAGGTCGAACCTCAGTAGAGGTCAAGTCTATACTTATGTTATTTTCAAAGATAAAGCCTCTTAGTGTTATATATTTTAATTGGTTTCAAAATATTTACTAATGAGTGCTTTCTGGAAAATTAAATCTCTTTCCACTGTTCCGAAGAGATTTTGGTATGGCAAGCATTTAATGCGCGTGGTACAAGTCAGACATGCTTTTTCAATTACCTATCTCACGCGCCCTAAAAGCCAGATGATGTGACCTTCCGGTTACCAACCTTTTCAATCCATACCATTCAATTAGGCGGTTCTTTTCTAACCGTCAAGATTTCTTAAAACCCCCAATCTCAGACGTTGATTGTGAAATTAGATCTAACCGTTTATTTCTGATATAAAATCCCCAACCTTAAGCTTGTAAACCTTTTCGAATACACTTCCAAGCAAACACTTACTATCCTACTCTGTAATTTGGTCTCTCAAACCCTCTTGTTCAAATGGCGAAACTAAATCTCAGTTTCCTTACCCAAAAAGATAACTTCTGGTATGAACCCATTGTGGTTTTTGATAACCCAGAAATTGAGTCCAGACCAGAGTATGCTCACATCAAAGAAGCCCTAGATATGCTCAAAAGTGCTGGGTTAGAAATTTTTTTATCTGTTCGTCCAGAGAACTGTTTTGACAGACAGGTTCTTGATTTCTACAACAATGTCTCCAACTCAGATACAAAGATCAGGTCTCATCTGATCTTGCAAAGGAAGAAGAAGGTGATGAGGGATGACATGGAGGTCATTGAACACCAGAAAATTAAGAAGGATATACGCATTAGTGGAGATGTCTTGAAGGAATTATTTGATCTTCCCTCTGAAGGTCCGAATCCAGATACCTGCATCATGGATGAAGAAGAAGAATGGGTGAAAACCATTATGCAGAGGAAGGTACCATACACTCCAACAATGAACAGAAGTGAACTCCTGCCAGTTTATAATGTTCTTTGTGAAGTTGTGAGTAAGTGTATTTTGGGAAACCAAGGGAGTACTGAGCAAGTGAGCAAGCCAAAGCTCAGGCTGATGAAGGCGATTGTTGAGAGCAAGGAAAGGCCATACAACTGGCAGCAGTTCTTTCTGAGGGCCTTGAATAAGGAGCATTCAAAGTTTCAACCCGACAAAACTCCCCAACTATCAAGTAAGCTAAACTATGCAACAAAAATCTCTTACTTGATAGAGAATGTAGATTTGGGCGTAGATTGGATCCCTGACAGGAAATGGAGCACTCTAAAGATTTTATTCAAGTTTGGAAAGACTCTGGAGGCTAGGATGATTAAGCCTGCTGTGGAAAGCCCAGAGGCAGTAGAGGAGGAGGAAGATACCCCAGCTGAGGGGAAGAAAACAAAACTGAAAAGGAGACTGGTAAAGTTGAGTGACAAAATGGCTCAACATAAGGAGGCTGTGGCAGAGAAGGCCTCAAGGAAGGAGAAGAAGAGGTCTTCTGAAGCAGAGAAGGAGGCTGCTTCGAAGAAAGTCAGAGTCACAGACTCTACTGATGAGTCTTCATCAGGTAACCCTACCTCTTCCCCCAACACTATCTCAACTGAGTCTGACTCAGATATTCCTGCTCCTACTCCTATTAAACCCAAGACCAAACCTCGCACCCCTGCAGCCAAAACCAAACGCATCTCCAAAATAACTCACACTCAAACCCCCACTAAACCCATCTCCACCCCAACTGAAACCACCCCATCAAACCCTACTGAACCCGTTCCCTCAACCCCCACTAACCAAAACCCAACCTCACCTGACACTCAAACCTCTTCTGAAACTAACCCTCCTGAAACCCAAACCTCAACTCACCTGGAATCTATTCCAGAAGAACCCACTGATATCAGATCCCCTACCCCTTCCCTTCCTTCAGACGATGAAGAAGAGTACTCATTCTTAGACACCCTTAAGGATGAGGTTGCTTACTCTTTGGAGTCTAAGTACCCTGAACTTGACAACTTCCCCACTCTCAAGGCTTTATTCTTGAGGCTGAGACTCCTTGTCCAGCTCAAAGATAGGAGGCTAGGAGAAATTCTATTGGCAGTCAGAGGCAGCAATGCCGATGATTGGAAGAAGGAAGAGATGGAGGAAAATGTACAAGGAGGAGGGACCTCACCAAGGCAAGGTGATGGTGAGGTAGCCAAGGATGTATCCAAGGCAAGGGATACTGAGGCTCAAAATTTGCCACAGGAGAGTCCAGTAGAGGTGTCTACTGAGATTCTCCCACAACAGCCCTCAGTGGTGACTTTAGAGTCAACTGAGGTGACTGGAATAGAAGGAGTTGAAAAGGAGAAAGAAAAAGATGAGGGTGCTGAAAGAGATGTTGAAATCACAGGAGTTGTGAGTGGCCAAATAAAAGCAATCATTCCTGTAAAGGATGCATTGGCTGAAAAAATCTTAGTTGAAAATAAGAGTGATGAAAGAAGTAAGCTGAGTGAGGAGGAGGGAGTTCCAATGGAGTTAGAGACTTCAGGAGATCTAGGTTGTGAGATTGAGGGAGGAAACACTAACACTGTCTTAAATGCAGGTACCCAAACTGATGAGATCCCCTCAGTCCAGGTCAACCTAACTCCCCTGAAGGATGAAGTGCTTAAACTTCAAGAAGTAAGAATCCCTGCTCTTGAAACTCAGCTGAAAGATGTCCAAGAAGTTGTCCAAGAGGAGGTAGACGAAATGATCATCCTCTAAGATCACATTGACGAACTCATGGAGTCCACAACTACATCACTTCAAAATCTCACACTGAAAATTGAAGATTCACAGCAGATGGTTATTGATGTAGTTGAGGGACAAAGTGTGCTAGTCATTGAGGCTCTGAAAGATCTGGAGAAGAAGGAGGAAGAAGCCAGAACTCAATTCCTGAAGGACTCAGTGGAGAACGTGTCCATCAACCTAAAGTCTTCTATTGAAGCTTTCTCAGCTGACCTTGTTGGGAAGGTTGAAGGTTGTGGAACCAGAAGATGCAGGAGTTCGAGGCAAAGCACGAAGAACTCGGAGCCAAGCTTGGTGAAGTTCTCAAGAAGGCTGCTGAGGACTTCCCAACTCAAGAAAAGACCAATGTGCTAATCGATGAGAAACTGGCCCAATTTGTGCAATTTGGTCAAACTGCTGGAGCTGCACTGGAAAGGATGGAAGATGAAGTTGACCACTGCTCGACTGAACTGAAGGCCATCGCTCACGATCAGATGAAGTTAAACATCACTGTGGCTGAGTGCATGATTAATGTCGGAAAGGGGAAAGATTGAGATATTCTAAAGAGCTGAAGGCTGATCCAAGGAACAAAATGCAAATCATCTTTGAAACCCCGGAGTTCGAGAAAGGTCAACAAATCAAAAGCACCATAAAGAAAGTTGATGCTGAGGCCCAGAAGCTGGCTGAGGAAAAGAAGGGAAAGGAGACCGCATCAGTGGACCTCTCAAAGTTCAAGGAAGCTCATCTGAAGGAGAAGGAAGAGAGAGCTGCAAAGAAGGGGGAACCTGCCAAGAGAAAGGCAACTGATGTACTCTCAGCAGAGGTTGCTAAAAAGACAAGAACCTCAGGGAGGTTGGCAGCGAAGTCCACAACCTCTACTGATGAAGTTGAGGTACTTCCCATTCTTAACCCTGATCCTTTGTCTTCTGAAATTCCCAAATCTGCACCCACCCGAGTCACGGAGCTCACTGAGCTAATCAAAGAGGCTGGTGGAATGAACGAGAGAGCAAGGAAGCTAACAGCCCAACAGCAGGAGAGGAGAGATAAGGTGGTTGGGAAGATGGAAACCATTGCAGAACTGGCTGAGAGGAAGAAGCAGGAGAGGTTAGCCACTTTTGACAAAACTACTTCTAAAAAGTTCAGAAGTGGTTATCTTAAGTGGGCTGCCAAACTAAAGAAAGACAAGATCACACCTTCTCAGAACAGATTCCCTCACCACGATGCCTGGGTTCCTAAGAAGCTCAATGATGCTTGGGAGACTGCAAAAAGGGACTTTGTATATTCCTTCTATGTCAGTGGAGAGTTAGGAAGGGACAATGCACAAGAAGTCTTCAACTCATGGTTGTTTGATGCCTATCCCAAACTCTATCCCGAGATCTGTGATGCTTGGAATGATGCCTTCCCAGATCATGCTCTGAAGGCCCCTGAGCCAATCACATTCTGGCCTCCTCAAGATGCAACAGGAGCTGTTGATAGAGAAAGGATCACTGAAGAGTGGACATCCTTATGTGAACACCTTGGTCTCAGAGGACATTCCAAGGAGATGATGGAAAGGAAGAATGATCTAAAGATCAGAGTCTTCAAGCAATATGGACTTGAACCTCTCTTTGAGTCCATCTGAGAAAGTTGTATCTTTTGCTGGGCATTTGTTTATAAGTCCCAGGTGTGTTTAATTTCAAACTTTTTGAGAGTTGACTTCATGTAATTTGTACTTCATATTTTTCAATGAAAGGAACTCTGCTGATGTTTTGCCCAAGATAATATCTCATTATCATTTAGGCTTATGTACTTGAATGTTTTACTTACAAAAACTGTGAACTTTGAATGTCATCTGAAGAACCTCATCTGGAAGAAGATATGTAATAAGATAGGTTCCGGCATAATCAAAAAGGGGGAAATTGTTGGGAAAATGTATAAGACTTGTTTTGATTAGATGCCAACATGTCCCTCCCTAAGTTGTTTGTAAGTAAATTATTCAGTAGAGTTAGAGTTTAAATTAAACAGTTCTAAGTGTTAAGAACTGAAGTGCAGTTAGTAAAAACTAGAGTGTATTTTAGTATGAAGTCTGCTGAAGTGAAGTCCGCTAAAGTGAAGTCCGCTGAAGACTAAGTGATCTGAGAAAGAAGTCTAAGTCTTGAATGTTTTCTAAGTACATTCTCACTAAGACTAAATCTATCAGTAGAGGACGAAGGTCCACTGATGGGAACTAACAAAGTACATTTAATGCTAAACATATTTAAAGCTGTTAGTTAATCTGGTTGGAACAAGGCAAAATGAATTTCAGTGAAGCTTACAATAAATGAAGGAATAAGAAGGTTCTCATCAGAGGAGTTCCACCTAAAGCAAGACAAGAATCTGGGCATGCAGACTTAAGGTCCAATGAGAAGATGACACGTCAGTGTACCTTACTGACAGCCGACTTGTCCCAGCCTGACAAGTACCAAAAGTCTTTCACCTAGCAATCTACAGAAAGTTGGTGAACAAGCATGGTTTTGCAGCCGTTTCTTGACAAGACTTAAAGCTTCAAATAGAGCCGTTTGAACCAATCAGATACAAGAAGACTTACTTGAGAAGATTCAAATCCAACGGGAAGATTTTCAAGGAAGCCTATAAATACAGAAGGACGTGCACATTTACAAGCACGGGAAACTCACAAGATCAAAGCCATCTCTACATTCATAACTATCTAGAAACACTCGAAATTATCATTGTTTCCCAAGTGTTTCACAATTGTAGAGAAACTAACAAACCTTCTGTAACCAAGCTTAAAGCTATATCCAAATCTTAGAAAGAGATAATCCAATCCTAAGCCTTGTGCCAAACTTGTAAGGATTATCTCAAAATAGTTGGAACCAAAACCCTACTCAAAACCCTACTCAGTGTTTAGGTTGAGAGCTAGTGTTAAGTGGTGTTAGTAAGCTGATTGTTGTATCAGTCTGAAAGCTGGTTTGTTTTGGGAACTAGGACCTGGAATTTCCTAGTGATCAATCATCCTAAGAGAGGAAAAGTTGATCAGTGCACCTTGGCACTATAACACAAGGAATTCCAAGTGAAAGGAATTCTCCTGTTTGATCAGGCCAGTGGACGTAGGAGATTTATCTCTGAACCACTTTACATCTTGTGTACTTACATTCTGCTATTTCATAAGTGTGTGTTAATCTCAAGTTAATCAAAGTAAAACGAGTTTTATAAAAGGGCTCACTAATCCGCATCTGAAAGCTAATTAGATAGTAGTTCAACTGAAAGTCTTGTGCTTTCAGTGGAGGTATTATCTCAGTAAGCTTTCACAGAGTAACTCTCAGCAGACCTCAAGTCCACTGACGAGCTACTGTCTTAAGTAACCTGATAAGTTTTAAAGAAGTTTTAATTTGTAACCACAGGTGTATTCCCCCCCCCCCCATACACCTGTTTACTCGTTTCGGGACCAACATATACTTACGAATTTTCCTTTTGAATACTTGTGTGATAAAAGTGAGAATTCACTAGAACTAGCGTGGATGTGAAAGCCGTGAGATTTGAGCCATTTAGAGATTAAAATTCATTATATTGATCTCTTCGTTTGTGAGTGTATCATCACCTTAGAGGATGCTAGAACTTGTGTGTGCTCTCACGTCTTGATTGTGTCTAGGTTGAAGTGTCGAAAGTGATATTAGGTCATCTTTGATTTGTTGAGTCACTTAGCCAAATTTTCCCTACCAATGACATTTATCCCTTGTTAGCCCGTTTGACCCTTAGCCTATTTTATTTGCTAGCACATTTGAACTTAACTAAATTCTTAAACTCTTTTTGTCCCAATTTGAGTGGAGAATAGGAAAAGTTGTGAATGAGAAAAGGGATCGAGTGGAGTTGAGGAAGGATAATTATTAATGCTTGAGTGAAGTTGAGAAAAAAATTGTAATGATATCTTGATTTGTGGGGAAGAACAATAATTTGAGAATGAGCAAAAGAAAATATGAGCTCATACATTGTGTTAAAAGAAAGGAAAAGTGAAGTGATTGAAAAGTGAGAGAGTTTGAATAAAATTGAAGTGTTGAGAGTAGTGTAATTGAAAGTTTATTGCATGAAGATGATTGAAGTATTCTGTTCCTCGTCTCGAAGTACTGAAATTTAATTTTCTATTCTCCATTCACTTAAGTCACTTATCCCATATAGTTACCCCACCTGTCCAAAGAGCATTACAACCTTGAGAAAGTCCTTTTTGATTCGGCATGGAGTCTAGAGTATAGTCGAAGTTGAGAGTGCTTACAAGCCTATGACTGCTAATATATGTGATTGATTGATTGATTGAGTCTGTTATTATTGATATACACTTGTGAGGGATTGAAACACATCGTCGAGAGCACATTCATGTTTGATTTTGGTGGTTCTTATTGTTTATACATGAGTATGATGAAGGGGGTGAATTTGTGTGTGGGTGATCGATCTTTGAAGCTTGAGCTCTATTACTTGCATTATTTGGTTCTGTGATTCATTCTTAACAATTTCACTTGACTTATTATTTCATCGCTTGAGGACAAAAAATATGGTAAGTTTGGGGGGGCTGATTAGGCGTGAAATTGTTATGATTTATAGCTCGATTTGCCCGTGTTTTGAGTGAATTTGATGAGTATTTAGAGTCAATAGAGTCCAATTTTCATAAACTAATGAATTTTCCTCTTTGATGCTCATAGATGGATAGAGGGCGAAAAATGGAGTTCGTAGGACTTTGAATCGACTCAAACGGACTCCCGGATGAGAAGATATGGAAGAAATACGAAAAGTATTAGTTTGAGCAAACAAAAGTATCAATTGGAGGTGCTCAAACAAGAGGACTTGAGCAAGAACTCGAGTAGGGTGCTCGAGTTGATTCAAGTCGAGCACTAAGTACTCGAGCATATGAGGTCGATCACCTATGATTCTGTAAGAGGAGACCACTCGAGCAAGTATCACTCGAGCACTAACTGCTCGAGTACTCGAGCGGCGTGCTCAAGTAGTCGCGAGTCGAGCACTGAGTGCTCGAGTAAAGGGCGCTCGAGTGGTATTTGGTTCTGTAAGATTTTAGTGCTCGAGTGCAATCACTCGAGTACTAAGCGCTCTAGTACGTGCTCAAGTCGAGCATTTTTCGGGAAATTTTGGCCCATGATATTTTTAATCAGCCCATGCCTATATATATACCATCCCAAGCATGTTTTTTACACCACTTCATACTTAGATATAGATTTTGATAGAGAGGAGCTTGGGAGAGTTTAGCAAGAGGTTTTGCACGTGTAATCGAGGTTTTTTAACTACGAATTCATAGATTAGAGTTTTATTTCGTTATTTCTTTCTTCAACGCTCAATACTTTCAGACCTCGTTTTTATTATTAATTGAGATTCATTTTCGAGACCTTGATTTATTGTTTTAACCCTAGTTTATGTTCTTCAGTTCTTCAACTAAATTCATCATGTTTATGTATATTGTTCGTCCAATTGCTTTCATTTTCGTATCCACCATGTTAGGCTCTAACCCTTGCATGCTTGGGGTAGGATGAACTCGTAGAAGTAGGATATTGATACATAATTAGGATAATTCACGATGTTTAGTGTTAGTTCTCTTAATTAATTAAATTCTTAAAATAAACCCTAGAATTATCTTGGACTTGAGTACGAAAATTATTAGAGAGAAGACGACCGCATCACTCTTTAATAATTAATAGGCTTAAGGAAAGAGTTTTAGAAGGGGTTTATCATCTACCGGTTTATCTAGGGAGGACGACTGCATCACCTTAGTTAAATTAGGGTCTCATTAATTAAGCACAATCCATATAACTTGATTAGTGGATTAGTGAAGTAGGTTGATATGACTAAGTATTAGGACCAATTCTTGAGCTTTTAGTCTTTCAATCTTGTGCTAGATTAGGGAAGTTGATTGCCTAGTTTTAGTACGCTTAGGATTATTACTTGCACATCACGATTATTTTAGTTACTGTACCAACTCCGTTAGTATACGTAGGAATTCCTATCCCGACCATCACCATCTAATATCTTATTAAAACCTTAGTTATTCATTTAATTTCATTATTTGCATTAAGTGTAGTATAGTATAAGTAGTTTAACAGAATTTTTAAACCCGGACATACACCCATATTAATTACGACTCATAGATCTCCAGGGCTCTATTCGCATACATACCTTCCCTTGGGTTCGATACTACTTGGTCCCTATACTTGCCAGTACTACAGGGATCTCATACTCTTGTTGGGTAACTACTAGTTGAAGCTAGTATTTTGCGTTCAAGTCAGCCTGCTCCGGCATATGCAGCTCTTCCTGCACCTCTGTTCCCTGCAATGCTGTCTTCAGGCCTCAAGTGCCGAGTGCAGCTAATTCCCGCCCATCTCAGCCGCCTAGTTCTGGGCATCCGCAATCACTACCTCCTTCACATGCTGTTGGTCATGGAAAAAGGTAACCCGACCCCCTCACTACCAAATTTATCGGTTTGAAGGTCATTATGCTAGTACATACCCTGATCGCTACACTAATGTGAATGCGGATGGTTCCCTTAGTCGTCAAACGACATCGACTAACTTGGCAGAGGCCTTTTCAGTGGGATCTCATATGTCTTCTCCTGTTGCTTTAGATTGGTTCTTGGATACGGGTGCATCCGCCCATATGACATCGGGGACTGCTACTCTGGACTCGTCTATTCCTTATTCAGGTTCAGATTGTGTCCTTGTTGGTAATGGTTCACGTTTACACATTACCCATGTTGGTACTTATTCTATTACTAAGTCTCTTATTTTACGTGACGTGTTAGTTGTGCCTCAAATTACAAAGAACTTATTATCTGTGAGCAAGTTAACTGCTGATTATAAGGTTGATGTGGTATTCACTGAGAATTATTTTGAAATTCAGAGTCGAGTGAACCGGGCAGTACTGGCTCGAGGAAGACGTAGACATGGTCTCTATATGCTTGATGGTACTCATTTGGCTTTCACTGCATCTCGTTCACCATCTCGGTTGACTGGATCTTTTGAGTTATGGCACAGTAGATTAGGCCATGTTGCTTTTGATATTATTTCATCTTTGAATAAAAAGGGACATATTTTTTGTCACTTCTGTTTTGCCTAAGCCACATATATGTTCGTCTTGTGAATGGGCTAAAAGTAAGAGACTGTCTTTTGTGTTAAATGACAAACGATCTTCTCATATTTTAGACATTGTGCACTGTGATTTGTGGGGGCCAGCCCCAGTTTTATCAGATTCTAGATTTCAATATTATGTGTTCTTTGTTGATGACTTCTCACGTTTTACATGGCTTTATCCTCTGAAGCACAAATCTGATTTTTATGATGTGTTGATTCAGTATAACACCTTTGTTAAAAATCAGTTTGGTTGTCGGATTAAAATATTTCAGAGCGATGGGGGTACCGAATTCATTAATAAGAGAGTTCAAACCTTTTTTCGGGATTCCTGTATTCATCACTCTGCTTTATGTCCTTATACCCCAGCTCAAAATGGTCGGGCAGAGCGCAGGCATAGACATCTTACTGAAACAGCTTTGCTATGTTTTTCAGTCACATGTTCCAACTAAATATTGGGTTGAAGTTTTTAGTAGTGTTGTGTATACTATTAATCGTCTTCCTTCTTTTTCTCTTCAAGGCCGAACTCCATTTGAGATGTTATTCTCAATTGTTCCCAATTATGAGATGTTTCATCCTTTTGGCTGTCAGGTTTTTCCGTGCCTTCGAGATTATGTGGCAAATAAATTTGGGCCTCGAAGCTCTCCATGTGTGTTTCTGGGTTACAACAGTTCTCACAAAGGGTTTCGGTGTTTCGATCCTAAAACCTTCCGCATATATATCACTCGCCATGCTAATTTTAATGAATATTGTTTTCCCTTTTCTCTAGATGCTAATAAGTCTTCATCCTCGACTTCTCCACTTGTCGAGTTTCTTGAGCCTGTATCTCAGTCTCCTACACCTTTGGAGATACCAACTACAGTTGTGACACCTTTGCAACCTTGTACTTTGTGTCATGATGATGATGTTGTGCGTATGCTGCCCATCGCGCCTTCCTTGGAATCTCAACATTCTTCACCACCAAGCACTATAAATGAGGCACCTCCTCCTCTGGCACCTTCTCAACCTATGGCCACTAGGTAAAAATCTGGTATCTTCAAGCCTAAACAACTCACATATTATGCTCAAATTAATCTTTCTCCGCTCTTATAAATGCTCGTGAGCCTAAAGGTTTCAAATCAGCCGCCAAACATCCAGAGTGGCGTGCTACTATGGATGAAGAACTCTCTGCTCTTCACTCTAACAATACTTGGGATCTTGTGCCTCGACCTTCCGGGACTAATATTGTTGGATCAAAGTGGGTTTTCCATACTAAATTCTTAGCAGATGGCTCCATCGACCGTCACAAGGCTCGGCTTGTGGCACAGGGTTTTACTCAATTACCTGGGTTTGATTATTCTCATACTTTTAACCCAGTAGTTCAAGCTTCAACGGTTCGCATTGTACTCTCTATTGCTGTGATGAATAAATGGCCTCTACATCAATTAGATGTTAAAAATGCTTTCCTGAATGGTATTCTTCCTAAGCCAGTTTTCATGGAGCAGTCTCCTAGGTATGCAGATCCACGTTATCCGAATCACGTTTGTCGTCTTAAGAAGGTGCTTTACAGTTTGAAACAAGCTCCAAGAGCTTGGTTTCAACGGCTAAGTGATTTTCTTCTCAGTATTGGCTTTTCTTGTAGTCGTTCTGATTCATCTTTGTTTATCTTCATTCAAGGAACCTCCATTATATACCTCCTTGTATATGTGGATGACTTTATCTTAACAGGAAACTCTAAAGAGGTGCTTTCATCCTTTATCTCTCATTTACAACGAGAGTTAGCTATCAAAGATCTTGGACGACTTGGATATGGTTTGGGCCTTGAAGTTACCTACACTTCTACAGGTTTATTCCTAAATCAGGTGAAATATGCTCGTGACATACTTCAACGGGCTAATATTGAGGATGTCAAACCTGTCTCTACTGCTTTAGCAGCTGGTCTTCAACTATCCTCAGTTTGTGTCCTCTGAATTACAAATAGCGAATATCTTCACTAAAGCTCTTCCACGTCCGTTGTTTGAATTCTTTTGAAGCAAGCTACGAGTTGGACCACATCCCACATCTAGCTTGAGGGGGGATGATAGCAAAGGATAATTTTCATCAATCCCGTGCATGATTTCCTCCATGATTCTAGGGAATTTAATTATATTCACATGTTGTATATTATTTCCTAGATTAGTCATTGACCAAGTGTATATATATATCTAATACCTTTGTACTCAAAATCATTCACAGTAAATATTATTATTTACTTACACTATTATTATAGAAAAATGTCTGACTATATCTCACTTTATCAGCCTTTTATTAATAAAAAATCAATCATAATATAGAAATCAATTACTACGTGTAAAATAAGACAGTAAATCTTATACTTACGAATTAATGCCTTGACCGTGAACATCATAATTAATCTAATAAATTTATATACAAAGTAAATAAATAATCACGTCATCCTATATGTATATATACAATCCTTCACAATTCATAAATTTTGATCAGTAAACATATCTACATACATATGAATATATATACTTGAGAGTGTGCGTGGTGTTTTTCAGAGTCGTGTTAACTGAAATGTTGACAACATGCGCGACAACACAAGACAGTTACGAACATTTATGAACAGGTCTATGTAGTTCTAAGTAGCGGAAGACTTAAACACCTTGCAAACGGAATTCAAAATTTTTCATAGACTTAAATAAATTCTATGATGCCTCATGGCGAAAAGCTTCATTATAACCATGTAGTGATACAAACAAAGACCTAACATAAGATCTTAAAGTGAGGGTAAGGTGTAAACACACCGCCTAATCAGATCTACGATGACTAGAAAACTGATCACACTCAGATCCTAATCTAGTCTATTTTATCCCAATACTGATAGGAGCGTTGCAACGCTCGACCAGCACAAAAGATAATAGTAACGACCCTTCTACACTAGATGTACTTGAACACTTGATAGCGTAACTCTTGGTTACTACTTCCTGGCTTGTTTCCCCTGGTTTTCTTCTGCGGATCTCTTCTTGTATTTATAGATGCAGAATCAACCGGAAGTTACAATCACTAGATCAGTTTAGAATGACCTAGAAACAATTTTCTCCACTAACTCCATGATTAAGAATAACCGCTCATGATGTATTTGATCTCCTCACTTGATAACCGCAACCGCATGACCTGGAATATTCTAGGTCTTCATCCTGCGAACACAACATCAAACACAACATAGAACAAAAGTGTTAGTGTTAGGAGAAATGGCAAATTCAGTAATGTTATCCAGAATGTTGCCTAAACATTTTTGACAACATTGGCATAACATTAACAATACTCATTACCCTAATACATGCACAATGATAGAAGTGAAGACCCAAATTAAATTCTTTCAAATACATGCATAATATAATATTGATTAAAACCAGAAGTACTATTTTAAAATACAAAACATAATAACAAAATACCCCTCTTAGTTAGTACATACCAAACATCTTAGATATGTTTTTAAAACACACACAAAAAGACTAACTATCCATGATTAGACTTGACACAGTAATTGTAAAATACTTCTTATCATAACTAAACCATATAATATCACTAGATTTGATCTCAAGCTTCGTCACAATATCCTTCCAAAATTTTGTCAACCGAATCATTCTTGAGCTATACCCCTCAGAAATAAGTCTGCACTCATACTTAACTACAAATATCTGCCCATCAAGTGTGCTCCTCAAATCAATGAACTTCGTTTCACATTCGAAAAGTTTAGTAGCTGATAATGGTAATTTCTACATCTAAGAAACAAAAGAATGAATCAGTAGGGAAAGATATTAAGAAGCTGAGAGTAACATTTGTTACCAATAATACATTACAATAGTAGAAAAATTACATACCAATCGATTTTGCCACTCAATTGAATCATAATTGGTGCAAAACTTTAATTCTTCAGGTACATTACAAAGCTAAAAAAAAATTAAATAATCAGAAAAGACAATGATAATTCAAGAATATAATCTCAATTAATATATAATTATGTATATATCTAATACTATAAGTTTACCTCAAGATATGTAACCGAAGGAGGCGGGGGCAAACAATCTATAGTGAGATTGTAGTGCTTCTCATATGGTACTCCCTATTTATCTACAAAATTTAAAATTGTTAACAAAAATATAATAAAAATGAAACACGTAACGAACAATATTCCCGATAGTAATCTATCTACATACCCTCTTCCATATCTTCAGTAGCCGTAAAAACCGAACAATGTTCTTTGTAATATGGTGTGATACAGAATGTTTCCTTGTAATCATACATAATGACTATGTAACTAATTTTTGAAAGGCGGATTCCTTAAAAAAATCCAATCACATGTGAATTCACAATTTTCATTCAATTCATAGCATCTGGGATTTATGGTTCAACCAGTTGAGCTCTTCATCAAGCAAACTGTTGGAAATCTATCTCCAAAAAGCTATGCAAACTCTCTAGACATGATATGGAAATCAAGTATATTCCATTGCAAAGTATAAAATTCTGAAACATAAATTATTATTATATTATCAAATACACTACAGTATTTTCCAATGGATCTTCACACTTGGCAACAAAATCTGGAATGTAGTGAATATCAACTATTCTATTTGTAAAACACAGCACAATAAAAATAAAAATAAGCACATATGTCAAATAACCTTCAACAAAGGGAAACTCTGCAAAAAAAAAAAAAAAAAAAAATTGAAAGATTCAAACTAATTAATTTTGACATTAACAACAAAACTTAAACTAACCATAATTATGCGTAAAAGCAGAATGCTCTCGTATCGTCCTAGCTTGATGCAAGATACTATCACTATTAAACTTTTTAACATAAAGAGTTTTACACGTAGGCAATGCGGAAAAGAATAGGAGGTCACCAATTTTGACATTGAAATATTGCAAGATATCATCCCATTTCTTCCCGTAGAAACATGGAGTTCCACCATATTTCTAGCCAACACTGACATATCATTCCTTACCAGAGTTGTCCATAATATTCATGAAACGTCATTCTTCAGAAATCCAACCAAAAAGTTCTATAAACTTGTCCGGAATGGACTATACAATAACAACATCGTTATTATTCATTGTAAATTCATATAACACGATTATATAAAAAAACACGTTCATAAATAAACAAAAAAAAGTTGTAAATGTGATTTATTATTTTTAATTTTTTTTTATTTAAACATTAAATATTATTTTTTTCTCTGCCAAGAAATCTTATATAAAATTAAATATATAACAAAAAAAATTACCATCATATTCAAAAACTCTGAATCCAAAAATGCTCTATACTCTAAGTAAAAAGCATCATCATCCATGTAGAAGAACATATTTTTCAACCTAACAATTGCATTTAAACCCTGTGAGGCATTAACTTGAAAATCCATACATACAATCTTGAACCGGGCTTACTAAATATGCTGCAAAACAGAAAAGTAAGGAGAAAACACAAAATCAAATCCATAGTGACGATCTATTAATGCAGAGCATCAATACTATAGAGAATACTTAGACAAAACAAAATATCACAATAATATAACGTTCAATAAAAAAATTGATGAAAATCATTACTCTGTCAACAACACTGAACAAAATGAACATATAGCAATAAATATTTAATAGAAATATGCCCAATATTTGATTAATTTGAGATATTAACATGCACACTATTTTTGCGGAGTAGAAATATTACTCTAAAACTCCTGGAAAAGAGCTTCGTTAGAAAGGGAAAGAAGAGATAGAAGAGAAGAAGACAGATAAGTATGAGGTGCTATGATTACGAAGACTGAAATTAATTTTATACGACCCTAAGCCGGATAGATTTTTGTCGATTATAATAACTTCCCTTTTTACATCATTTTCCTCTCCACACGGAATGTAAAGTAAATCAATATAGGTCAATATTTTGTAAAAAGAAGATCAAAGATTAGCTATAATCATGAAAATCGAAATTAATCCTGATATGACAATAAATCGTATAAAATCACAATCACTGCTATAATTTTTTTTCTTCAGTTTTTCCCTTATTTGACACGAAACTCGGTTAATCAATTTTGGTCAATATTATAGTATAGATTCATTAGCTAGTTATTTGGTAACTAACATTGGTTTAAGAGTATTCTATTTTTAATTTTTAATTTTTAGTTCAAATTTATAATATATTCTACATTAATCTAAACAGAAAATATTACTATATACAGAGATAGTGACATTGCATTCACCTGAACAATATCAACAAATTAGTGAACATAAATGTATTTTTTAACAATAGAGAAGATATTACTAGTATACATTTTTTATGTTCAATTATCTTGATAGTAAATTACACAAATTGTAGCCAGAGAAAATATTTTTAAATAATTTTGTTAGATAAAATAGTGTATATAACAGAAAAATCAAAACACAGAAAATATAAATAAAGGAACAAAGTTCCCTTATTGGTAAAAAAGTAAATGTCAGAAAAGTTTTTCACAAATTTCTAAAAAACCTCTCTATAAACAACATTAGTTGTACACTTGGATGGTTTTCCTTCCGAATCAAGACATAAAATCTTCAGTCCATCTCGTTTCTTAACCCTTGATACCACAACGTATAATTAATCGTGCATAAACACTGGTTTAGGAAGATATAATCCGGCATTGGAGAGAGACTAACCCTGACTTTTATTGATGGTCATCACAAACCACAGCGATATGGGAAACTTGTTGGGGAAATTGGGGTGCCCAGATCTATTCGGGATGATATTTAAATACGAATTTAAAATTAATTATTACTAGCATAAATTAATCCTAGTTAATTCAAATAATAATTCCAACAACACGTTTATCATCATGCATATGAATTAATTCACATAAAATCCTATAGCGGAAAATCTAGGAGTTTATGCGATTACGTACCTCTTGAAGTTATGGCCTTTGAGAATAACGGGACAAGCTTTGATGATGTTATAAACCGAAAGACCTTCTCAAGTATTCCCTTAAACCTTGTTCGTCCACTGGTGGGAAGTGCTTAACGAACAATTAATAATATGAAGGAAGAAGAAAAATATATGTTGCCCTTAATTTTTCCAACTCATGGAACTCGTAAATTGGGGATGAAAAATTCATCTCCTATTTATATTATTGGGGTGGCTGAAATTTACTATGGAATAGGGAGGAAAAAAAAAATTCTTTATCTCCAAGAAATCTTGAATATATCTCATATATTCTTTTCTCCATAATAAAATATTCCACAAAAATTCCACCCTCTTATTATAATATAATTTTAAAAATATTAAGGATGAGAATACAAGATTTGGATCTTCTTGAATTTATGAGATAATATTGTATTCCAAATATACATATTTTCCATAATATCTTATCAAGAAAATCAACAAAATCTTTTCTCTCTCTTAAATCACAATCTTCAAAATTAATAAGAAAAATCAGCAATAATATTTTTCTTTTATTTTAATCACCTTATTATTATTGGGCTAATTATTAGGCTACTTGAGGGTGTTGGAGTTATACGTGAAAGTATGCTTTTACTTTGTATAACTCATGTATTAAACACTTGTTTATGAGAATAATTATTTTATCACAATTGCTTTAAATATGAATGAATGTTAAATATTTATTTCAACCCGTTCTATTTATAGTATGTGTTACATTGTAGTTAATATGACGATACCAGATCACGGAAGATCACATTAACGAGTTTCTTGTAACTAAACGTACAAATTCATGACCTAGGATTAATTGAACAATACGCCGTGAAAGATCGATGTGTAGTTCTCAGATTGGCCTGTCTTGACCAAGAGATTACACTAGCAAATTTAGTATATGTTGAAGAGGACCTACAGCGAGGATAAATTCTTCTATTATGAAATGTGAATAATTAGACCTTAGTGGTTATTGATTTCTTAATATCGGTCACTTAAATAGGACCATGTGTGATTAATAATTATTGTTTTGATTCATGTTGGGTGAGAATCATCGTGACTTCGAATCTTGTATTTTGGGAAGTAATATTAATCTTAAGACGGTTGCTAAGATTTAATACGGAGAAACGTGTGCGAGTATGGCTCGTGTGATTTGTCCCCTTGGTGGGCTCAGAAGTTTTATCGTACTTGCAAAATCTTGCATGTAGAGAACCAGGTGGCTTAGCCCACCTGGCCACCGGGTTCCTCACTCTAGTGAGTGACCCGGGTTCGATTCCCTCTGGGAACGAATTATGGGAGTTATAAGGTGGGCTTGGAGATTTCTTGGAGTATATGGAGACTTGGTGAACTAATCTAACTACTAACAACTAACATTTACCGATAAAAAAAATCTTACAAGTAGAGAATTAGTTTTCCCGGTACGGATAATAATGTTGAGTTGTCTTTACTCCAAGACGAAAGATTTTAATTGATTTAGAGCTATTCAGAAGCTCAATTAATTAATGGACTAAATAATCTTAAACACGGGAAATAATAACCGGGAGCCCATATTATCGTAATATGGATTAAGATGGATAGTGCAATATTAATTTGATAATGGTATTAATTAATATTAGGGTTGTGCTATATACCCCTCCATTATTAATAGATACACCCTTAAATAAAAAAAATACTTACGTAAATCCCATACTGCCCTTACCATTTTGAATTTTAAAAGATTAACCACTAAACAAAGATCCATCTGCCGCCCGCTGCAGTGCTGCTGCCGACCGCCGATGCAGTGCCGCCTTCCGCCTTTTTCTCTCTCTTAACTTTTTTTTAACCTATTTCTCAATAGTAATCCGTTCAATCGAAGTAGAACAAAAATCATCCATATTTCGATAAATATAAATCGAAAATTAACATATTTCTTGGTAAAAATTCATCGAACTCCACTTGTTCGGTCATTATATATCGAAATCATCATTTTTTTGGAAAAAATTACCCGAGATATAAATGTATTTTCTTTTTTTCTTATAAAGTTAGCCAAGAAATAAAATTAGCCGAGAACTCCACTTGTTGCTGCATAATTTTTTGAGCAACAATATTGACATTCTTATGATTAGAATGGAGATCTATAAATTAAAAGAAATTAAATTATTTTCTTAGCACCTGATTGTGAGTTTTTTTCTTCTTCTATGGCTTCTCAAGATCCACACATTAAAGGGAGTGTCACGATATGGAGGGGAGGTGGACGACGTCGGAGTGGCGGTGGGTAGCGCGCACATTGTAGGAAAGAATTGGTGTGGTGCAAAATGAAAAGAAACCAGCGCTGCAGAAAATTAAAGAAGAAATGAAGATAGAAGTTAGGGTTTTGAAATAAGGGTATAATTGGTATTTCACAATCAATGTGGGTGTATTTAACAATAATGGAGGGGTATTTAGCTGGACTCTCAATATTAATGGGCTGGACAATATTGGGGCTCAATATTGTAATTCAGTAGCCCATTGAAGGTCAAATCTTAATTCTCCTATAGACCTCTCAAGTAGCCCAATAAGTAGCCCGATAATAATAAGGTGATTAAAATAAAAGAAATTTATTATTGCTGATTTTTATCTATTATTTTTTAAAATTATGATAGGAGAGAAAAAAAAATTGTTTATTTTCTTGAAAAGATATTATGGAAGATATGTATTCTTGGAATACAAGATTATCTCATAAATTTAAGAAGATCAAAATCTAGTATTTTTTTAATCTCCATATTTTCGAAAATTATAATATTTAGGAGGGTGAGATTTTTGTGGAATATTTTATTATGGAGAAAATAATATATGGGATATATTCATGATTTCTTGGAGATAATTTTTTTTTTCTCTCCTACTTCCACTAGGAAAATCGGCCATCACCACCTATATATAGGGGATGATTATTTCATCTCCAGTTTACATTTTTCGTGTTTCATGAGTTGGAAAAATCGAAAGCAATAAATATTTTCTTCCTCTCTTATTTTATTAAATTGTTCATGAGTGCTTCCCACTGGCTAACGAATAAGGCGAAAATGGAATACTTGAGAAGACTTTTACGGTTGATAGGATCATTACGCTTGTCCCTTTTATCTCGGTTGGACGTTGCTTCAAGAAGTATGTATTCACGTAAAATTCTTAGTTTTCCCGCCGTAGAACTTTATGTGATAATATTCATATGCATGATCTTTTGTTGTTGAATTAATTATTATTTGAATTAATTTAGGAGTAATTCATGCTAATAATAATTGAATTTAAATTTAATCCCGAATAGATCCGGGCACCCCGATTTTCCCAATAAATGGTATCAGAGCCACGATTTTGGGCACTGATCTTTAAATTGGAATTTAAATCGTTAAACATTAAGTTGGAATTGGATAATAGAATTGCTAGATTTTTTTTGCAAGTATACAATTGTCATGATTTTTAATATTTTTTTTTTCATGCGTATGAATTTATGGGTTTTTAATTCGATTCGTTCGAATTCGTTTTTCTCGTGAAAAATCCACGAGTAGATTAGTTATTTTTTTATTTGATTCGATCAATGTAATAGACTAGTCTAGAACTAGATTTATTTATTTTTGTAAATAAATTGGAAGCGGATCGGAACAAAGATGGAGATGATGAATTAAGAACGACGTACTCAGACGATGCATGCATGCGTGGCACGACACCCGATATATGGGATAGAAATGAGCACAAATGGCAAAACCCGACACATGGCGTGCGCGTGGCGCACGGGGCCGTGCGCGATGGGCATCGAGTAGCACCGGGGCATGCGCATCTTGCGTGGGCTGCCCACGGCGCTGCTTGCCTGCATGGGGTGCCGAAAGGCGCACGACCCACCTCCGTGGGCTGACGCACGTTGGATCTCGGCCCGTGCAGTCATGTTTTCGTGCTTATTTTTTTGTACGATGCCGAACGTCGTCCTGACCCCAAACAAAGGATGTTTTTGATGAATTGTTGTTGTTCGGGTGGGAGCTTATCGAGATGAACGGTGAAAACAACAAGGACGGTTTCTCTCATCAAAACGTGAAGAAAATTAAACCGTAAATATTGGATTTGAGTGCTCCAATGTGTTTTATTTTTGTTTTGATGGATGTTTTATTTTCGTGCATTTATTATTTGACAATATGTCTTTGCATGATTATTTAATTGTCCAAGAAAAACCTTACTTAAAAAATTTCTAAGTATGAATTTTATGATTAATCACAATTTTATTCCGGATAATAAAATTGGGTTAATTTTTAACCTCCATAATTTATTTATTTATGAAGTCTTTGTTGAATCCATTTTTCCCTCGGATCGGCCAAAAAGACGGATTTCACATGAATAAATTCTGAAAGGATGACTTGGATTATTACTAGTGGCGGTATTGACCCTCACCATG
The DNA here is from genome assembly GCA_947034835.1 of Ballota nigra. NCBI lineage: Eukaryota > Viridiplantae > Streptophyta > Magnoliopsida > Lamiales > Lamiaceae > Ballota > Ballota nigra. Next base: position 22,279,164 of record OX344722.1, on the reverse strand, counting down.
AGTGGCTTGCTCAAAGCGAAATAATAATCCTGTATTAAAATATGGGTATTACTTAGGCATAAGAAATTGATATTAATTTACTCCCCAACGGAGTCCCTGTCAATTTTTATGTGGTCAAAGTGGGTGTTGGTCCCGAAACGAGCAAACAGGTGTATGGGGGGGGGGGAATACACCTGTGATTACAAATTAAAACTTCTTGTAAAACTTATCAGGTTACTTAAGACAGTAACTCGTCAGTGGACTTGAAGGTCTGCTGAGAGTTACTTAGAGAAAGCCTACTGAGATAATACCTCCACTGAAAGCTCAAGACTTTCAGTTGAACTACTATTTAATTAGCTTTCAGATGCGGATTAGTGAGCCCTTAGAAAACTCGTTTTACTTTGATAAACTTTGAGATTAACACACACTTAGGAAAGCAGATAATAAGAACACAAGGTATAAAGTGGTTCAGAGATGAATCTCCTACGTCCACTGTCCTGATCAAACAGGAGAATTCCTTCCACTTGGAATTCCTTGTGTTATAGTGCCAAGGTGCACTGATCAACTAATCCTCTCTTAGGATGATTGATCACTAGGAAATTCCAGGTCCTAGTTCCCAAAACAAACCAGCTTTCAGACTGATACAACAATCAGCTTACTAACACCACTTAACACTAGCTCTCAACCTAAACACTGAGTAGGGTTTTGAGTAAGGTTTTGAGTAGGGTTTTAGTTCCAACTATTTTGAGATAATCCTTACAAGTTTAGCTCAAGGCTTAGGATTGGATTATCTCTTTCTAAGATTTGGATATTGCTTTTAAGCTTGGTTACAGAAGGTTTGTTAGGCTCTCTACAAATGTGAAACACTTGGGAAACAAGGGTAATTTCGAGTGCTTCTTAGTTGTTATGAATGTAGAGATAGCTTTGATCTTGTGAGTTTCCCGTGCTTGGAAATGTGCACGTCCTTCTGTATTTATAGGCTTCCTTGAAAATCTTCCCGTTGGATTTGAATCTTCTCAAGTAAGTCTTCTTGTATCTGATTAGCTCAAACAGCTCTATTTGAAGCTTTAAGTCTTGTCAAGAAATGGCTGAAAGACCATGCCTGTTCACCAACTTTCTGTAGATTGCTAGAGAAGGACTTTTGGTACTTGTCAGGCTGGGGCAGGTCGGCTGTCAGTAAGTACACTGACGTGTCATCTTCTCATTGGACCGTTAGTCTGCATGTCCAGATTCTTGTCTTGCTTTAAGGTGGAACTCCTCTGAGAGAACCTTCTTATTCCTTCATTTATTGTAAGCTTCACTGAAATTTATTTTGCCTTGTTCCAACCAGATTAACTAACAGCTTTTAATATGTTTTAGCATTGTTAGTTCTTTATCAGTGGACCTTCGTCCTCTCCTGATAGATTTAGTCTTAGTGAGAATGCACTTAGAAAACATTCAAGACTTAGACTCCCTTCTCAGATCACTTAGTCTTCAGCGGACTTCACTCCAGCGGACTTCATCTTCAGCAGACTTCAATCTTAAATACACTCATGTAATTACTAACTGTACTCAGTTCTTAACACTTTGAACTGTTTGACTAAGTACTAACTCTACTGAATAATTTACTTACAAAACAACTTAGGAGGAACATTTTGGCATCTAATCAAAACATAAGTCTTATACATTTTCCCAATAATTTCCCCCTTTTTGATTATGCCGGAACCTATCTTAACACATATCTTCTTTCAGATGAGGTTCTCCAGATGACATTCAAAGTTCACAGATTTTGTAAGTAAAACATTCAAGTGCATAAGCCTAAATGATAATGAGATATTATCTTGGGCAAAACATCAGTAGAGTTCATTTCATTGAAAAATGATGAAGTACAAATAACATGAAGTCAACTCTAAAAAGTCTCAAACTTAAACACACCTGGGACTTATGAACAAATGCCCAGCAAAAGATACAACCTTCTCAGATGGACTCGAAAATAGGTTCAAGTCCATATTGCTTGAAAACTCTAATCTTCAGCTCGTTCTTCCTCTCCATTATCTCCTTCGAATGTCCTCTGAGTCCAAGATGCTCGCACAAGGATGTCCACTCTTCAGTGATCCTTTCTCTATCAACAGCACCTGTTGCATCTTGAGGAGGCCAGTAGGTGATTGGCTCAGGGGCCTTCAGAGCTTGATCAGGGAAGGCATCATTCCAAGCATCACTGATCTCGGGATAGAGTTTGGGATAGGCATCAAACAACCATGAGTTGAAGACTTCTTGTGCATTGTCCCTTCCTAACTCTCCACTGACATAGAAGGAATACACAAATTCCCTTTTTGCAGTCTCCCAAGCATCATTGAGCTTCTTAAGAACCCAGGCATCATGATGAGGAAATCTATTCAGAGATGGTGTGATCTTGTCTTTCTTCAGCTTAGCAGCCCACTTTAGATAACCACTCCTGAATTTCTTAGAAGTAGTTTTGTCAAAAGTGGCTAGCCTCTCCTTTCTTTTTCTCTCAGCAAGCTCTGCAATGGTTTCCATCTTACCAACCACCTTATCTCTTCTTTCTTGTTGTTGAGCTGTCAGCTTTCTTGCTCTTTCATTCATACCTCCAGCCTCTTTAATTAGCTCAGAAGATAAGGGTTCAGGATTGAGAATAGGAAGTACCTGAACTTCATCAGTAGAGGTTGTGGACTTAGCTGCCAACCTCCCTGAGGTTCTTGTCTTTTTGGCAACCTCTGCTGAGAGAGCATCAGATGCCTTTCTCTTTGCAGTTTCCCCCTTCTTCGCAGCTCTCTCCTCCTTCTCCTTTAGATGCTCCTCTTTGAACTTTGAAAGATCAGCTGAGGAGGTCTCCTTGCCTTTCTTGGATTCTGCTATCTTCTGAGCTTCAGCTTCAACTCTCTTCAAGGTGCTCTTCACTTGTTGGCCTTTCTCGAAGTCAGGGGTTTCAAGGATAATGTTCATTTTGTTCTTAGGATCAGCCTTCATGTCCTTAGCACTTATCCTCTTTTCCCCCTTTCCGGCATTAATCATACATTCAGCTACAGTGATGTTGAGCTTCAGTTGATCATGGGCCAATGCCTTCAGCTCAGTTGAGCAATGGTCTACCTCATCTTCAAGCCTTTCTAAAGTAGCTCCAGCAGTCTGCCCAAATTGAACAAACTGCGCAAGCTTTTCATTGATCAGCACATCAGTTTTCTCTTGTGTTGGGAAGTCTTCAGCTGCCTTCTTCAGTACCTCTCCCAGTTTGGCTCCTAGCTCAGCATGCTTGGCCTCGAATTCAGACATCTTAGAGTTTCATAACCCTTCAACCTTTCCAAGTAGGTCAGTTGAGAAGGCCTCTACTGACGACTTCAGGTTGATGGAGACGTTCTCTACTGAGTCTTTGAGAAATTTGGTTCTGGCCTCTTCTTCAGTCTCTTCCAGCTTCTTCAGGGCTTCAATGATTAACACACTTTGTCCCTCAACTACATCAATCACCATCTGCTGAGAGTCTTCAACTTTAAGTGTGAGATTCTGAAGTAATGTAGTTGTGGACTCCATGAGTTCATCAATGTGGTCTGAGAGAATAACCATCTCATCCACCTCCTCTTGTACAATCTCCTGGACCTCCCTTAGCTGAGTTTGAAGAGTTGGAAGGCTTTCTTCTTTGATAGAGTGAACAACATCACTCAGTGGAGTTAGGTTGACCTCAGCTGAGGGAACTTCAATGGTTTGAGTACATGCATTGCAAGAAGTGTTAGTTCTAACTCCCTCAACCTCGCCACCTAGATCTCATGATGCCTCTATCTCCATAGGGACTCCCTCCTCCTCACTCTTCTTACTCTTCTCTTCCTTACTTTCTTTTTCAACTGCTAAATTTTCAGCCAATTCACCCTTTACAGGGATGATTGCTCTTATCTCTCCACTCTTCACAGCAGTGATTTCCACCTCCTTTTCTTTTTCACTCTCTTTTTCAACTTCTCCAGTTCCAGACACCTCAGTTGACTCTAAAGCCACCACTGAGGGCTGTTGTGGGAGAGCTTCAGTAGACACCTCTACTGAGCCCTCCTTTGGCAAGTTTTGAGCCTCAATATCCCTTGCCATGGATACATCCTTGGCTGCTTTACCACCACCTTGCTTAGGTGAAGCACCTCCTTCTAATTCAGACTCCACTGCCTTCTCTTATGCACTCTTCTCCTTTTCCACCTCCTTCTCAGCTGTGGGTTCAGTTGGCTTTTCTACATCAACATTCTTTTCTCCATCAGCAGCCTTTTCTCCCTCCTTCTTTGCCTCTGCAATTTTCTCCAAGACCAGGCTTTCAAAAATCTTCTCATCACAGAGAAGTCTGGTCTTGTGCATCCCAGCGAATTGCAGCACTTCAGCTTCCTCCTTCTTCCACTCCTCTGCATTGCTGCCTCTTACAGCAAGAAGAATTTCACCAAGTCTTCTATCCTTGAGCTGGACAATGAGTCTAAGTCTCAAGAACAAGGCTTTGAGTGTGGGGAATTGATCAAGTTCAGGGTATTTAGACTCTAAAGAGTAAGCTACCTCATCCTTGAGAGTATCTAGGAATGAGTACTCTTCTTCATCGTCTGAAGGAAGGGAATGGCTAGGGGATCTTCTTTCTGTTGGCTCTTCTGGGATAGACTCCAGTTGAGTTGAATGAATTTCAGGAGGGTTTGGTTCAGAAGAGGTTTGAGGTTGGGTTTTGGTCAGTAGGGGTTGATGATATGGGTTTAGATGGGGTTGAAGGGATGGGTTCAGTAGGGTTTGATGGGGTGGTTTCAGTAGGGGTGGAGATGGGTTCAGTGGGGGTTGTTTGGGATCCACTTTTTGGCTGTTGAGAGCCATCAGTGGGGGTTTTGGGTAATGTGGAGATGCGTTTGGTTTTGGCAGGAGTGCGAGGTTTAGTGGTCTTAGGTTTGATGGGGGTAGGTGCAGGGACATCTGAGTCAGACTCAGTTGAGATGATGTTTGGAGATGAGTCAGGGTTACCTGATGAAGACTCATCAGTAGAGTCTGTGACTCTGACTTTCTTTGAGGCACTCTCCTTCTCTGCCTCAGAGGACCTCCTGTTTTCCTTCCTAGAGGCTTTCACCGCCTCGGCCTCTTTGTTCTTGGCCATCTTGTCACTTAGTTTAACCAGCCTCCTCTTGAGCTTGGTTTTCTTCCCTTCAGTAGGGTTGGCCTCATCTTCCTCAACTGCCTCTGGGCTCTCCTCAGCAGGCTTGAGCATCCTTGTTTCCAGAGTTTTTCCAGACTTGAATAGCGTCTTCAGGTTACTCCACATCCTATCCTTTAACCAGTCTACTCCCACATCCACATTCTCAATTAAGTAAGAAATTTTAGTAAGTGTTTGCTTGGAAGTGTATTCGAAAAGGTTTACAAGCGAACGTTTGAGGTTTTTATATGAGTGAAGAATGGTGAGATTGAACAAAAAAATTAACGTCTGAGATTGATCGGGTTTGAGATCGTGGATATTTGCAAGGTTTAGTGGGGAGTTTTTAAGAAATCTTGACGGTTAGAAAAGAACCACCTAAAAATGGATGGCATGGATTGGAAAAGTTGGTAGCCGGAAGGTCACATCATCCGGCTTTTAGGGCGCGTGAGATAGGTAATTGAAAAAGCATGTCTGACTTGTACCACGCGCATTAAATGCTTGCCATACCAAAATCTCTTCGGAACAGTAGAAAAAGATTTAATTTCCCAGAAAGCACTCATTAGTAATTTTGAAACCAAGTAAATATATATAAAACTAAGAGTCTTTAGATTTGAAAATAACATAAGTATAAACTTTGCATTAAGTGTAGTATAGTATAAGTAGTTTAACAGAATTTTTAAACCCGGACATACACCCATATTAATTACGACTCATAGATCTCCAGGGCTCTATTCGCATACATACCTTCCCTTGGGTTCGATACTACTTGGTCCCTATACTTGCCAGTACTACAGGGATCTCATATTCTTGTTGGGTAACTACTAGTTGAAGCTAGTATTTTGCGTTCAAGTCAGCCTGCTCCGGCATATGCAGCTCTTCCTGCACCTCTGTTCCCTGCAATGCTGTCTTCAGGCCTCAAGTGCCGAGTGCAGCTAATTCCCGCCCATCTCAGCCGCCTAGTTCTGGGCATCCGCAATCACTACCTCCTTCACATGCTGTTGGTCATGGAAAAAGGTAACCCGACCCCCTCACTACCAAATTTGTCGGTTTGAAGGTCATTATGCTAGTACATACCCTGATCGCTACACTAATGTGAATGCGGATGGTTCCCTTAGTCGTCAAACGACATCGACTAACTTGGCAGAGGCCTTTTCAGTGGGATCTCATATGTCTTCTCCTGTTGCTTTAGATTGGTTCTTGGATACGGGTGCATCTGCCCATATGACATCGGGGACTGCTACTCTAGACTCGTCTATTCCTTATTCAGGTTCAGATTGTGTCCTTGTTGGTAATGGTTCACATTTACACATTACCCATGTTGGTACTTATTCTATTACTAAGTCTCTTATTTTACGTGACGTGTTAGTTGTGCCTCAAATTACAAAGAACTTATTATCTGTGAGCAAGTTAACTGCTGATTATAAGGTTGATGTGGTATTCACTGAGAATTATTTTGAAATTCAGAGTCAAGTGAACCGGGCAGTACTGGCTCGAGGAAGACGTAGACATGGTCTCTATATGCTTGATGGTACTCATTTGGCTTTCACTGCATCTCGTTCACCATCTCGGTTGACTGGATCTTTTGAGTTATGGCACAGTAGATTAGGCCATGTTGCTTTTGATATTATTTCATCTTTGAATAAAAAGGGACATATTTTTTATCACTTCTGTTTTGCCTAAGCCACATATATGTTCGTCTTGTGAATGGGCTAAAAGTAAGAGACTGTCTTTTGTGTTAAATGACAAACGATCTTCTCATATTTTATACATTGTGCACTGTGATTTGTGGGGGCCAGCCCCAGTTTTATCTGATTCTAGATTTCGATATTATGTGTTCTTTGTTGATGACTTCTCACGTTTTACATGGCTTTATCCTCTGAAGCACAAATCTGATTTTTATGATGTGTTGATTCAGTATAACACCTTTGTTACAAATCAGTTTGGTTGTCGGATTAAAATATTTCAGAGCGATGGGGGTACCGAATTCATTAATAAGAGAGTTCAAACCTTTTTTTGGGATTCTTGTATTTATCACTCTGCTTTATGTCCTTATACCCCAGCTCAAAATGGTCGGGCAGAGCGCAGGCATAGACATCTTACTGAAACAGCTTTGCTATGTTTTTCAGTCACATGTTCCAACTAAATATTGGGTTGAAGTTTTTAGTAGTGTTGTGTATACTATTAATCGTCTTCCTTCTTTTTCTCTTCAAGGCCGAACTCCATTTCAGATGTTATTCTCAATTGTTCCCAATTATGAGATGTTTCATCCTTTTGGCTGTCAGGTTTTTCTGTGCCTTCGAGATTATGTGGCAAATAAATTTGGGCCTCGAAGCTCTCCATGTGTGTTTCTGGGTTACAGCAGTTCTCACAAAGGGTTTCGGTGTTTCGATCCTAAAACCTTCCGCATATATATCACTCGCATGCTAATTTTAATGAATATTGTTTTCCCTTTTCTCTAGATGCTAATAAGTCTTCATCCTCGACTTCTCCACTTGTCGAGTTTCTTGAGCCTGTATCTCAGTCTCCTACACCTTTGGAGACACCAACTACAGTTGTGACACCTTTGCAACCTTGTACTTTGTGTCATGATGATGATGTTGTGCGTATGCTGCCCATCGCGCCTTCCTTGGAATCTCAACATTCTTCACCACCAAGCACTATAAATGAGGCACCTCCTCCTCTAGCACCTTCTCATCCTATTGCCACTAGGTAAAAATCTGGTATCTTCAAGCCTAAACATCTCACATATTATGCTCAAATTACTCTTTCTCCGCTCTTATAAATGCTCGTGAGCCTAAAGGTTTCAAATCAGCCGCCAAACATCCAGAGTGGCGTGCTACTATGGATGAAGAACTCTCTGCTCTTCACTCTAACAATACTTGGGATCTTGTGCCTCGACCTTCCGGGACTAATATTGTTGGATCAAAGTGGGTTTTCCATACTAAATTCTTAGCAGATGGCTCCATCGACCGTCACAAGGCTCGGCTTGTGGCACAGGGTTTTACTCAATTACCTGGGTTTGATTATTCTCATACTTTTAACCCGGTAGTTCGAGCTTCAACGGTTCGCATTGTACTCTCTATTGTTGTGATGAATAAATGGCCTCTACATCAATTAGATGTTAAAAATGCTTTCCTGAATGGTATTCTTCCTAAGCCAGTTTTCATGGAGCAGTCTCCTAGGTATGCAGATCCACGTTATCCGAATCACGTTTGTCGTCTTAAGAAGGTGCTTTACAGTTTGAAACAAGCTCCAAGAGCTTGGTTTCAACGGCTAAGTGATTTTCTTCTCAGTATTGGCTTTTCTTGTAGTCGTTCTGATTCATCTTTGTTTATCTTCATTCAAGGAACCTCCATTATATACCTCCTTGTATATGTGGATGACTTTATCTTAACAGGAAACTCTAAAGAGGTGCTTTCATCCTTTATCTCTCATTTACAACGAGAGTTTGCTATCAAAGATCTTAGACGACTTGGATATGGTTTGGGCCTTGAAGTTACCTACACTTCTACAGGTTTATTCCTAAATCAGGTGAAATATGCTCGTGACATACTTCAACGGGCTAATATTGAGGATGTCAAACCTGTCTCTACGCCTTTAGCAGCTGGTCTTCAACTATCCTCAGTTTGTGTCCTCTGAATTACAAATAGCGAATATCTTCACTAAAGCTCTTCCACGTCCGTTGTTTGAATTCTTTTGAAGCAAGCTACGAGTTGGACCACATCCCACATCTAGCTTGAGGGGGGATGATAGCAAAGGATAATTTTCATCAATCTCGTGCATGATTTCCTCCATGATTCTAGGGAATTTAATCATATTCACATGTTGTATATTATTTCCTAGATTAGTCATTGACCAAGTGTATATATATATCTAATACCTTTGTACTCAAAATCATTCACAGTAAATATTATTATTTACTTACACAATTATTATAGAAAAATGTCTGAGTATATCTCACTTTATCAGCCTTTTATTAATAAAAAATCAATCATAATATAGAAATCAATTACTACGTGTAAAATAAGACAGTAAATCTTATACTTACGAATTAATGCCTTGACCGTGAACATCATAATTAATCTAATAAATTTATATACAAAGTAAATAAATAACCACGTCATCCTATATGTATATATACAATCCTTCACAATTCATAAATTTTGATCAGTAAACATATCTACATACATATGAATATATATACTTGAGAGTGTGCGTGGTGTTTTTCAGAGTCGTGTTAACTGAAATGTTGACAACATGCGCGACAACACAAGACAGTTACGAACATTTATGAACAGGTCTATGTAGTTCTAAGTAGCGGAAGACTTAAACACCTTGCAAACGGAATTCAAAATTTTTCATAGACTTAAATAAATTCTATGATGCCTCATGGCGAAAAGCTTCATTATAACCATGTAGTGATACAAACAAAGACCTAACATAAGATCTTAAAGTGAGGGTAAGGTGTAAACACACCGCCTAATCAGATCTACGATGACTAGAAAACTGATCACACTCAGATCCTAATCTAGTCTATTTTATCCCAATACTGATAGGAGCGTTGCAACGCTCGACCAGCACAAAAGATAATAGTAACGACCCTTCTACACTAGATGTACTTGAACACTTGATAGCGTAACTCTTGGTTACTACTTCCTGGCTTGTTTCCCCTGGTTTTCTTCTGCGGATCTCTTCTTGTATTTATAGATGCAGAATCAACCGGAAGTTACAATCACTAGATCAGTTTAGAATGACCTAGAAACAATTTCCTCCACTGACTCCATGATTAAGAATAACCGCTCATGATGTATTTGATCTCCTCACTTGATAACCGCAACCGCATGACCTGGAATATTCTAGGTCTTCATCCTGCGAACACAACATCAAACACAACATAGAACAAAAGTGTTAGTGTTAGGAGAAATGGCAAATTCAGTAATGTTATCCAGAATGTTGCCTAAACATTTTTGACAACATTGGCATAACATTAACAATACTCATTACCCTAATACATGCACAATGATAGAAGTGAAGACCCAAATTAAATTCTTTCAAATACATGCATAATATAATATTGATTAAAACCAGAAGTACTATTTTAAAATACAAAACATAATAACAAAATACCCCTCTTAGTTAGTACATACCAAACATCTTAGATATGTTTTTAAAACACACACAAAAAGACTAACTATCCATGATTAGACTTGACACAGTAATTGTAAAATACTTCTTATCATAACTAAACCATATAATATCACTAGATTTGATCTCAAGCTTCGTCACAATATCCTTCCAAAATTTTGTCAACCGAATCATTCTTGAGCTATACCCCTCAGAAATAAGTCTGCACTCATACTTAACTACAAATATATGCCCATCAAGTGTGCTCCTCAAATCAACGAACTTCATTTCACATTCGAAAAGTTTAGTAGCTGATAATGGTAATTTCTACATCTAAGAAACAAAAGAATGAATCAGTAGGGAAAGATATTAAGAAGCTGAGAGTAACATTTGTTACCAATAATACATTACAATAGTAGAAAAATTACATACCAATCGATTTTGCCACTCAATTGAATCACAATTGGTGCAAAACTTGAATTCTTCAGGTACATTACAAAGCTAAAAAAAAAAAATTAAATAATCAGAAAAGACAATGATAATTCAAGAATATAATCTCAATTAATATATAATTATGTATATATCTAATACTATAAGTTTACCTCAAGATATGTAACCGAAGGAGGCGGGGGCAAACAATCTATAGTGAGATTGCAGTGCTTCTCATATGGTACTCCCTATTTATCTACAAAATTTAAAATTGTTAACAAAAATATAATAAAAATGAAACACGTAACGAACAATATTCCCGATAGTAATCTATCTACATACCCTCTTCCATATCTTCAGTAGCCGTAAAAACCGAACAATGTTCTTTGTAATATGGTGTGATACAGAATGTTTCCTTGTAATCATACATAATGACTATGTAACTAATTTTTGAAAGGCGGATTCCTTAAAAAAATCCAATCACATGTGAATTCACAATTTTCATTCAATTCATAGCATCTGGGATTTATGGTTCTACCAGTTGAGCTCTTCATCAAGCAAACTGTTGGAAATCTATCTCCAAAAAGCTATGCAAACTCTCTAGACATGATATGGAAATCAAGTATATTCCATTGCAAAGTATAAAATTCTGAAACATAAATTATTATTATATTATCAAATACACTACAGTATTTTCCAATGGATCTTCACACTTGGCAACAAAATCTGGAATGTAGTGAATATCAACTATTCTATTTGTAAAACACAGCACAATAAAAATAAAAATAAGCACATATGTCAAATAACCTTCAACAAAGGGAAACTCTGCAAAAAAAAAAAAAAAAAAAATTGAAAGATTCAAACTAATTAATTTTGACATTAACAACAAAACTTAAACTAACCATAATTATGCGTAAAAGCAGAATGCTCTCGTATCGTCCTAGCTTGATGCAAGATACTATCACTATTAAACTTTTTAACATAAAGAGTTTTACACGTAGGCAATGCGGAAAAGAATAGGAGGTCACCAATTTTGACATTGAAATATTGCAAGATATCATCCCATTTCTTCCCGTAGAAACATGGAGTTCCACCATATTTCTAGCCAACACTGACATATCATTCCTTACCAGAGTTGTCCATAATATTCATGAAACGTCATTCTTCAGAAATCCAACCAAAAAGTTCTATAAGCTTGTCCAGAATGGACTATACAATAACAACATCGTTATTATTCATTGTAAATTCATATAACACGATTATATAAAAAAACACGTTCATAAATAAACAAAAAAAGTTGTAAATGTGATTTATTATTTTTAATTTTTTTTTATTTAAACATTAAATATTATTTTTTTCTCTGCCAAGAAATCTTATATAAAATTAAATATATAACAAAAAAAATTACCATCATATTCAAAAACTCTGAATCCAAAAATGCTCTATACTCTAAGTAAAAAGCATCATCATCCATGTAGAAGAACATATTTTTCAACCTATCAATTGCATTTAAACCCTGTGAGGCATTAACTTGAAAATCCATACATACAATCTTGAACCGGGCTTACTAAATATGCTGCAAAACAGAAAAGTAAGGAGAAAACACAAAATCAAATCCATAGTGACGATCTATTAATGCAGAGCATCAATACTATAGAGAATACTTAGACAAAACAAAATATCACAATAATATAACGTTCAATAAAAAAATTGATGAAAATCATTACTCTGTCAACAACACTGAACAAAATGAACATATAGCAATAAATATTTAATAGAAATATGCCCAATATTTGATTAATTTGAGATATTAACATGCACACTATTTTTGCGGAGTAGAAATATTACTCTAAAACTCCTGGAAAAGAGCTTCGTTAGAAAGGGAAAGAAGAGATAGAAGAGAAGAAGACAGATAAGTATGAGGTGCTATGATTACGAAGACTGAAATTAATTTTATACGACCCTAAGCCGGATAGATTTTTGTCGATTATAATAACTTCCCTTTTTACATCATTTTCCTCTCCACACGGAATGTAAAGTAAATCAATATAGGTCAATATTTTGTAAAAAGAAGATCAAAGATTAGCTATAATCATGAAAATCGAAATTAATCCTGATATGACAATAAATCGTATAAAATCACAATCACTGCTATAATTTTTTTTCTTCAGTTTTTCCCTTATTTGACACGAAACTCGGTTAATCAATTTTGGTCAATATTATAGTATAGATTCATTAGCTAGTTATTTGGTAACTAACATTGGTTTAAGAGTATTCTATTTTTAATTTTTAGTTCAAATTTATAATATATTCTACATTAATCTAAACAGAAAATATTACTATATACAGAGATAGTGACATTGCATTCACCTGAACAGTATCAACAAATTAGTGAACATAAATGTATTTTTTAACAATAGAGAAGATATTATTAGTATACATTTTTTATGTTCAATTATCTTGATAGTAAATTACACAAATTGTAGCCAGAGAAAATATTTTTAAATAATTTTGTTAGAAAAAATAGTGTATATAACAGAAAAATCAAAACACAGAAAATATAAATAAAGGAACAAAGTTCCCTTATTGATAAAAAAGTAAATGTCAGAAAAGTTTTTCACAAATTTCTAAAAAACCTCTCTATAAACAACATTAGTTGTTTACTTGGATGGTTTTCCTTCCGAATCAAGACATAAAATCTTCAGTCCATCTCGTTTCTTAACCCTTGATACCACAACGTATAATTAATCGTGCATAAACACTGGTTTAGGAAGATATAATCCGGCATTGGAGAGAGACTAACCCTGACTTTTATTGATGGTCATCACAAACCACAGCGATATGGGAAACTTGTTGGGGAAATTGGGGTGCCCAGATCTATTCGGGATGATATTTAAATACGAATTTAAAATTAATTATTACTAGCATAAATTAATCCTAGTTAATTCAAATAATAATTCCAACAACACGTTTATCATCATGCATATGAATTAATTCACATAAAATCCTATAGCGGAAAATCTAGGAGTTTATGCGATTACGTACCTCTTGAAGTTATGGCCTTTGAGAATAACGGGACAAGCTTTGATGATGTTATAAACCGAAAGACCTTCTCAAGTATTCCCTTTAACCTTGTTCGTCCACTGGTGGGAAGTGCTTAACGAACAATTAATAATATGAAGGAAGAAGAAAAATATATGTTGCCCTTAATTTTTCCAACTCATGGAACTCGTAAATTGGGGATGAAAAATTCATCTCCTATTTATATTATTGGGGTGGCTGAAATTTACTATGGAATAGGGAGGAAAAAAAAAATTTCTTGATCTCCAAGAAATCTTGAATATATCTCATATATTCTTTTCTCCATAATAAAATATTCCACAAAAATTCCACCCTCTTATTATAATATAATTTTAAAAATATTAAGGATGAGAATACAAGATTTGGATCTTCTTGAATTTATGAGATAATATTGTATTCCAAATATACATATTTTCCATAATATCTTATCAAGAAAATCAACAAAATCTTTTCTCTCTCTTAAATCACAATCTTCAAAATTAATAAGAAAAATCAGCAATAATATTTTTCTTTTATTTTAATCACCTTATTATTATTGGGCTAATTATTAGGCTACTTGAGGGTGTTGGAGTTATACGTGAAAGTATGCTTTTACTTTGTATAACTCATGTATTAAACACTTGTTTATGAGAATAATTATTTTATCACAATTGCTTTAAATATGAATGAATGTTAAATATTTATTTCAACCCGTTCTATTTATAGTATGTGTTACATTGTAGTTAATATGACGATACCAGATCACGGAAGATCACATTAACGAGTTTCTTGTAACTAAACGTACAAATTCATGACCTAGGATTAATTGAACAATACGCCGTGAAAGATCGATGTGTAGTTCTCAGATTGGCCTGTCTTGACCAAGAGATTACACTAGCAAATTTAGTATATGTTGAAGAGGACCTACAGCGAGGATAAATTCTTCTATTATGAAATGTGAATAATTAGACCTTAGTGGTTATTGATTTCTTAATATCGGTCACTTAAATAGGACCATGTGTGATTAATAATTATTGTTTTGATTCATGTTGGGTGAGAATCATCGTGACTTCGAATCTTGTATTTTGGGAAGTAATATTAATCTTAAGACGGTTGCTAAGATTTAATACGGAGAAACGTGTGCGAGTATGGCTCGTGTGATTTGTCCCCTTGGTGGGCTCAGAAGTTTTATCGTACTTGCAAAATCTTGCATGTAGAGAACCAGGTGGCTTAGCCCACCTGGCCACCGGGTTCCTCACTCTAGTGAGTGACCCGGGTTCGATTCCCTCTGGGAACGAATTATGGGAGTTATAAGGTGGGCTTGGAGATTTCTTGGAGTATATGGAGACTTGGTGAACTAATCTAACTACTAACAACTAACATTTACCGATAAAAAAAATCTTACAAGTAGAGAATTAGTTTTCCCGGTACGGATAATAATGTTGAGTTGTCTTTACTCCAAGACGAAAGATTTTAATTGATTTAGAGCTATTCAGAAGCTCAATTAATTAATGGACTAAATAATCTTAAACACGGGAAATAATAACCGGGAGCCCATATTATCGTAATATGGATTAAGATGGATAGTGCAATATTAATTTGATAATGGTATTAATTAATATTAGGGTTGTGCTATATACCCCTCCATTATTAATATATACACCCTTAAATAAAAAAAAATACTTACGTAAATCCCATACTGCCCTTACCATTTTGAATTTTAAAAGATTAACCACTAAACAAAGATCCATCTGCCGCCCGCTGCAGTGCTGCTGCCGACCGCCGATGCAGTGCCGCCTTCCGCCTTTTTCTCTCTCTTAACTTTTTTTTAACCTATTTCTCAATAGTAATCCGTTCAATCGAAGTAGAACAAAAATCATCCATATTTCGATAAATATAAATCGAAAATTAACATATTTCTTGGTAAAAATTCATCGAACTCCACTTGTTCGGTCATTATATATCGAAATCATCATTTTTTTGGAAAAAATTACCCGAGATATAAATGTATTTTCTTTTTTTCTTATAAAGTTAGCCAAGAAATAAAATTAGCCGAGAACTCCACTTGTTGCTGCATAATTTTTTGAGCAACAATATTGACATTCTTATGATTAGAATGGAGATCTATAAATTAAAAGAAATTAAATTATTTTCTTAGCACCTGATTGTGAGTTTTTTTCTTCTTCTATGGCTTCTCAAGATCCACACATTAAAGGGAGTGTCACGATATGGAGGGGAGGTGGACGACGTCGGAGTGGCGGTGGGTAGCGCGCACATTGTAGGAAAGAATTGGTGTGGTGAAAAATGAAAAGAAACCAGCGCTGCAGAAAATTAAAGAAGAAATGTAGATAGAAGTTAGGGTTTTGAAATAAGGGTATAATTGGTATTTCACAATCAATGTGGGTGTATTTAACAATAATGGAGGGGTATTTAGCTGGACTCTCAATATTAATGGGCTGGACAATATTGGGGCTCAATATTGTAATTCAGTAGCCCATTGAAGGTCAAATCTTAATTCTCCTATAGACCTCTCAAGTAGCCCAATAAGTAGCCCGATAATAATAAGGTGATTAAAATAAAAGAAATTTATTATTGCTGATTTTTATCTATTATTTTTTAAAATTATGATAGGAGAGAAAAAAAAATTGTTTATTTTCTTGAAAAGATATTATGGAAGATATGTATTCTTGGAATACAAGATTATCTCATAAATTTAAGAAGATCAAAATCTAGTATTTTTTTAATCTCCATATTTTCGAAAATTATAATATTTAGGAGGGTGAGATTTTTGTGGAATATTTTATTATGGAGAAAATAATATATGGGATATATTCATGATTTCTTGGAGATAATTTTTTTTTTCTCTCCTACTTCCACTAGGAAAATCGGCCATCACCACCTATATATAGGGGATGATTATTTCATCTCCAGTTTACATTTTTCGTGTTTCATGAGTTGGAAAAATCGAAAGCAATAAATATTTTCTTCCTCTCTTATTTTATTAAATTGTTCATGAGTGCTTCCCACTGGCTAACGAATAAGGCGAAAAGGGAATACTTGAGAAGACTTTTACGGTTGATAGGATCATTACGCTTGTCCCTTTTATCTCGGTTGGACGTTGCTTCAAGAAGTATGTATTCACGTAAAATTCTTAGTTTTCCCGCCGTAGAACTTTATGTGATAATATTCATATGCATGATCTTTTGTTGTTGAATTAATTATTATTTGAATTAATTTAGGAGTAATTCATGCTAATAATAATTGAATTTAAATTTAATCCCGAATAGATCCGGGCACCCCGATTTTCCCAATAAATGGTATCAGAGCCACGATTTTGGGCTCTGATCTTTAAATTGGAATTTTAAATCGTTAAACATTAAGTTGGAATTGGATAATAGAATTGCTAGATTTTTTTTGCAAGTATCCAATTGTCATGATTTTTAATGTTTTTTTTTCATGCGTATGAATTTATGGGTTTTTAATTCGATTCGTTCGAATTCGTTTTTCTCGTGAAAAAATCCACGAGTAGATTAGTTATTTTTTTATTTGATTCGATCAATGTAATAGACTAGTCTAGAACTAGATTTATTTATTTTTTTAAATAAATTGGAACCGGATCGGAACAAAGATGGAGATGATGAATTAAGAACGACGTACTCAGACGATGCATGCATGCGTGGCACGACACCCGATATATGGGATAGAAATGAGCACAAATGGCAAAACCCGACACATGGCGTGCGCGTGGCGCACGGGGCCGTGCGCGATGGGCATCGAGTAGCACCGGGGCATGCGCATCTTGCGTGGGCTGCCCACGGCGCTGCTTGCCTGCATGGGGTGCCGAAAGGCGCACGACCCACCTCCGTGGGCTGACGCACGTTGGATCTCGGCCCGTGCAGTCATGTTTTCGTGCTTATTTTTTTGTACGATGCCGAACGTCGTCCTGACCCCAAACAAAGGATGTTTTTGATGAATTGTTGTTGTTCGGGTGGGAGCTTATCGAGATGAACGGTGAAAACAACAAGGACGGTTTCTCTCATCAAAACGTGAAGAAAATTAAACCGTAAATATTGGATTTGAGTGCTCCAATGTGTTTTATTTTTGTTTTGATGGATGTTTTATTTTCGTGCATTTATTATTTGACAATATGTCTTTGCATGATTATTTAATTGTCCAAGAAAAACCTTACTTAAAAAATTTCTAAGTATGAATTTTATGATTAATCACAATTTTATTCCGGATAATAAAATTGGGTTAATTTTTAACCTCCATAATTTATTTATTTATGAAGTCTTTGTTGAATCCATTTTTCCCTCGGATCGGCCAAAAAGACGGATTTCACATGAATAAATTCTGAAAGGATGACTTGGATTATTACTAGTGGCGGTATTGACCCTCACCATGAGTGGCTTGCTCAAAGCGAAATAATAATCCTGTATTAAAATATGGGTATTACTTAGGCATAAGAAATTGATATTAATTTACTCCCCAACGGAGTCCCTGTCAATTTTTATGTGGTCAAAGTGGGTGTTGGTCCCGAAACGAGCAAACAGGTGTATGGGGGGGGGGGAATACACCTGTGATTACAAATTAAAACTTCTTGTAAAACTTATCAGGTTACTTAAGACAGTAACTCGTCAGTGGACTTGAAGGTCTGCTGAGAGTTACTTAGAGAAAGCCTACTGAGATAATACCTCCACTGAAAGCTCAAGACTTTCAGTTGAACTACTATTTAATTAGCTTTCAGATGCGGATTAGTGAGCCCTTAGAAAACTCGTTTTACTTTGATAAACTTTGAGATTAACACACACTTAGGAAAGCAGATAATAAGAACACAAGGTATAAAGTGGTTCAGAGATGAATCTCCTACGTCCACTGTCCTGATCAAACAGGAGAATTCCTTCCACTTGGAATTCCTTGTGTTATAGTGCCAAGGTGCACTGATCAACTAATCCTCTCTTAGGATGATTGATCACTAGGAAATTCCAGGTCCTAGTTCCCAAAACAAACCAGCTTTCAGACTGATACAACAATCAGCTTACTAACACCACTTAACACTAGCTCTCAACCTAAACACTGAGTAGGGTTTTGAGTAAGGTTTTGAGTAGGGTTTTAGTTCCAACTATTTTGAGATAATCCTTACAAGTTTAGCTCAAGGCTTAGGATTGGATTATCTCTTTCTAAGATTTGGATATTGCTTTTAAGCTTGGTTACAGAAGGTTTGTTAGGCTCTCTACAAATGTGAAACACTTGGGAAACAAGGGTAATTTCGAGTGCTTCTTAGTTGTTATGAATGTAGAGATAGCTTTGATCTTGTGAGTTTCCCGTGCTTGGAAATGTGCACGTCCTTCTGTATTTATAGGCTTCCTTGAAAATCTTCCCGTTGGATTTGAATCTTCTCAAGTAAGTCTTCTTGTATCTGATTAGCTCAAACAGCTCTATTTGAAGCTTTAAGTCTTGTCAAGAAATGGCTGAAAGACCATGCCTGTTCACCAACTTTCTGTAGATTGCTAGAGAAGGACTTTTGGTACTTGTCAGGCTGGGGCAGGTCGGCTGTCAGTAAGTACACTGACGTGTCATCTTCTCATTGGACCGTTAGTCTGCATGTCCAGATTCTTGTCTTGCTTTAAGGTGGAACTCCTCTGAGAGAACCTTCTTATTCCTTCATTTATTGTAAGCTTCACTGAAATTTATTTTGCCTTGTTCCAACCAGATTAACTAACAGCTTTTAATATGTTTTAGCATTGTTAGTTCTTTATCAGTGGACCTTCGTCCTCTCCTGATAGATTTAGTCTTAGTGAGAATGCACTTAGAAAACATTCAAGACTTAGACTCCCTTCTCAGATCACTTAGTCTTCAGCGGACTTCACTCCAGCGGACTTCATCTTCAGCAGACTTCAATCTTAAATACACTCATGTAATTACTAACTGTACTCAGTTCTTAACACTTTGAACTGTTTGACTAAGTACTAACTCTACTGAATAATTTACTTACAAAACAACTTAGGAGGAACATTTTGGCATCTAATCAAAACATAAGTCTTATACATTTTCCCAATAATTTCCCCCTTTTTGATTATGCCGGAACCTATCTTAACACATATCTTCTTTCAGATGAGGTTCTCCAGATGACATTCAAAGTTCACAGATTTTGTAAGTAAAACATTCAAGTGCATAAGCCTAAATGATAATGAGATATTATCTTGGGCAAAACATCAGTAGAGTTCATTTCATTGAAAAATGATGAAGTACAAATAACATGAAGTCAACTCTAAAAAGTCTCAAACTTAAACACACCTGGGACTTATGAACAAATGCCCAGCAAAAGATACAACCTTCTCAGATGGACTCGAAAATAGGTTCAAGTCCATATTGCTTGAAAACTCTAATCTTCAGCTCGTTCTTCCTCTCCATTATCTCCTTCGAATGTCCTCTGAGTCCAAGATGCTCGCACAAGGATGTCCACTCTTCAGTGATCCTTTCTCTATCAACAGCACCTGTTGCATCTTGAGGAGGCCAGTAGGTGATTGGCTCAGGGGCCTTCAGAGCTTGATCAGGGAAGGCATCATTCCAAGCATCACTGATCTCGGGATAGAGTTTGGGATAGGCATCAAACAACCATGAGTTGAAGACTTCTTGTGCATTGTCCCTTCCTAACTCTCCACTGACATAGAAGGAATACACAAATTCCCTTTTTGCAGTCTCCCAAGCATCATTGAGCTTCTTAAGAACCCAGGCATCATGATGAGGAAATCTATTCAGAGATGGTGTGATCTTGTCTTTCTTCAGCTTAGCAGCCCACTTTAGATAACCACTCCTGAATTTCTTAGAAGTAGTTTTGTCAAAAGTGGCTAGCCTCTCCTTTCTTTTTCTCTCAGCAAGCTCTGCAATGGTTTCCATCTTACCAACCACCTTATCTCTTCTTTCTTGTTGTTGAGCTGTCAGCTTTCTTGCTCTTTCATTCATACCTCCAGCCTCTTTAATTAGCTCAGAAGATAAGGGTTCAGGATTGAGAATAGGAAGTACCTGAACTTCATCAGTAGAGGTTGTGGACTTAGCTGCCAACCTCCCTGAGGTTCTTGTCTTTTTGGCAACCTCTGCTGAGAGAGCATCAGATGCCTTTCTCTTTGCAGTTTCCCCCTTCTTCGCAGCTCTCTCCTCCTTCTCCTTTAGATGCTCCTCTTTGAACTTTGAAAGATCAGCTGAGGAGGTCTCCTTGCCTTTCTTGGATTCTGCTATCTTCTGAGCTTCAGCTTCAACTCTCTTCAAGGTGCTCTTCACTTGTTGGCCTTTCTCGAAGTCAGGGGTTTCAAGGATAATGTTCATTTTGTTCTTAGGATCAGCCTTCATGTCCTTAGCACTTATCCTCTTTTCCCCCTTTCCGGCATTAATCATACATTCAGCTACAGTGATGTTGAGCTTCAGTTGATCATGGGCCAATGCCTTCAGCTCAGTTGAGCAATGGTCTACCTCATCTTCAAGCCTTTCTAAAGTAGCTCCAGCAGTCTGCCCAAATTGAACAAACTGCGCAAGCTTTTCATTGATCAGCACATCAGTTTTCTCTTGTGTTGGGAAGTCTTCAGCTGCCTTCTTCAGTACCTCTCCCAGTTTGGCTCCTAGCTCAGCATGCTTGGCCTCGAATTCAGACATCTTAGAGTTTCATAACCCTTCAACCTTTCCAAGTAGGTCAGTTGAGAAGGCCTCTACTGACGACTTCAGGTTGATGGAGACGTTCTCTACTGAGTCTTTGAGAAATTTGGTTCTGGCCTCTTCTTCAGTCTCTTCCAGCTTCTTCAGGGCTTCAATGATTAACACACTTTGTCCCTCAACTACATCAATCACCATCTGCTGAGAGTCTTCAACTTTAAGTGTGAGATTCTGAAGTAATGTAGTTGTGGACTCCATGAGTTCATCAATGTGGTCTGAGAGAATAACCATCTCATCCACCTCCTCTTGTACAATCTCCTGGACCTCCCTTAGCTGAGTTTGAAGAGTTGGAAGGCTTTCTTCTTTGATAGAGTGAACAACATCACTCAGTGGAGTTAGGTTGACCTCAGCTGAGGGAACTTCAATGGTTTGAGTACATGCATTGCAAGAAGTGTTAGTTCTAACTCCCTCAACCTCGCCACCTAGATCTCATGATGCCTCTATCTCCATAGGGACTCCCTCCTCCTCACTCTTCTTACTCTTCTCTTCCTTACTTTCTTTTTCAACTGCTAAATTTTCAGCCAATTCACCCTTTACAGGGATGATTGCTCTTATCTCTCCACTCTTCACAGCAGTGATTTCCACCTCCTTTTCTTTTTCACTCTCTTTTTCAACTTCTCCAGTTCCAGACACCTCAGTTGACTCTAAAGCCACCACTGAGGGCTGTTGTGGGAGAGCTTCAGTAGACACCTCTACTGAGCCCTCCTTTGGCAAGTTTTGAGCCTCAATATCCCTTGCCATGGATACATCCTTGGCTGCTTTACCACCACCTTGCTTAGGTGAAGCACCTCCTTCTAATTCAGACTCCACTGCCTTCTCTTATGCACTCTTCTCCTTTTCCACCTCCTTCTCAGCTGTGGGTTCAGTTGGCTTTTCTACATCAACATTCTTTTCTCCATCAGCAGCCTTTTCTCCCTCCTTCTTTGCCTCTGCAATTTTCTCCAAGACCAGGCTTTCAAAAATCTTCTCATCACAGAGAAGTCTGGTCTTGTGCATCCCAGCGAATTGCAGCACTTCAGCTTCCTCCTTCTTCCACTCCTCTGCATTGCTGCCTCTTACAGCAAGAAGAATTTCACCAAGTCTTCTATCCTTGAGCTGGACAATGAGTCTAAGTCTCAAGAACAAGGCTTTGAGTGTGGGGAATTGATCAAGTTCAGGGTATTTAGACTCTAAAGAGTAAGCTACCTCATCCTTGAGAGTATCTAGGAATGAGTACTCTTCTTCATCGTCTGAAGGAAGGGAATGGCTAGGGGATCTTCTTTCTGTTGGCTCTTCTGGGATAGACTCCAGTTGAGTTGAATGAATTTCAGGAGGGTTTGGTTCAGAAGAGGTTTGAGGTTGGGTTTCAGGTGAGGTTGGGTTTTGGTCAGTAGGGGTTGATGATGTGGGTTCAGATGGGGTTGAGGGGATGGGTTCAGTAGGGTTTGATGGGGTGGTTTCAGTAGGGGTGGAGATGGGTTCAGTGGGGGTTGTTTGGGATCCACTTTTTGGCTGTTGAGAGCCATCAGTGGGGGTTTTGGGTAATGTGGAGATGCGTTTGGTTTTGGCAGGAGTGCGAGGTTTAGTGGTCTTAGGTTTGATGGGGGTAGGTGCAGGGACATCTGAGTCAGACTCAGTTGAGATGATGTTTGGAGATGAGTCAGGGTTACCTGATGAAGACTCATCAGTAGAGTCTGTGACTCTGACTTTCTTTGAGGCACTCTCCTTCTCTGCCTCAGAGGACCTCCTGTTTTCCTTCCTAGAGGCTTTCACCGCCTCGGCCTCTTTTTTCTTGGCCATCTTGTCACTTAGTTTAACCAGCCTCCTCTTGAGCTTGGTTTTCTTCCCTTCAGTAGGGTTGGCCTCATCTTCCTCAACTGCCTCTGGGCTCTCCTCAGCAGGCTTGAGCATCCTTGTTTCCAGAGTTTTTCCAGACTTGAATAGCGTCTTCAGGTTACTCCACATCCTATCCTTTAACCAGTCTACTCCCACATCCACATTCTCAATTAAGTAAGAAATTTTAGTGGCAAAATTTAGCTTACTTGCCAACTGGGGAGTTTTGTCAGCCTAGAATTTTGAGTGTTCCATGTTCAAGGCTCTAAAAAAGAACTGCTGCCAGTTGTATGGCTTCTCCTTGCTCTCAATAATTGCCTTCATTAACCCGAGCTTCGGCTTGCTCACTTGCTCAGTGCTTCCTTGGTTTCCCAAGATACATTTACCAACAATCTCGCAGAGGACATTGTATGCTGGTAATAGTAGGCTTATGTTCATCGTGGGACTATACTTCACCTTCTTCTCCATGATGGTGTAGACCCATTCCTCCTCCTTATCCAAGATACAAGTATCTAGATTTGGGCCTTCAGATGGGAGTTCAAATAACTCCTTCAAATCATCTCCGCTTATCCGAATCTCCTTTCGAATTTTCTAGTGCTCAACGACCTCCATATCGTCTCTCATCACCTTCTTCTTTCTTTGCACAAATAGACACGATTTGATTCTTGAGTCTGAGTTGGAGATGTTGTAGAAAAATTCAAGAATTTGCCTATCATAACAGTACTCTGGATGTACTGATAGAAATTTCTCTAAACCAGCAGCTTTGACCATCTCCAAAGCCTCCTTAATGTGAGAGAACTCAGGTCTTGATTCAATTTATGGGTTGTTGAAAAGGATTATAGGTTCATACCAGAAATTTTCTTTGTTGTTCTGAAACCCTAGGTTAATTTTGGTCATGATTGTAAGTGGGTTTTGAGAACAAATGAATTCACAGAAAAAAAAAGGTTGGAGAGATAGTAAGTTTTTGCTTGGAAGTGTATTCGAAAAGGTTTACAATCGAACGTTTGAGGTTTTTATATGAGTGAAGAACGGTGAGATTGAACAAAGAAATCAACGTCTGAGATTGATCGGGTTTGAGATCGTGGATAGTTGCAAGGTTTAGTGGGGAGTTTTTAAGAAATCTTGATGGTTAGAAAAGAACCGCCTAAAAATGGATGGCATGGATTGGAAAAGTTGGTAGCCGGAAGGTCATATCATCCGGCTTTTAGGGCGCGTGAGATAGGTAATTGAAAAAGCATGTCTGACTTGTACCACGCGCATTAAATGCTTGCCATACCAAAATCTCTTCGGAACAGTAGAAAAAGATTTAATTTCCCAGAAAGCACTCATTAGTAATTTTGAAACCAAGTAAATATATATAAAACTAAGAGGCTTTAGATTTGAAAATAACATAAGTATAAACTTTGACCTCTACTGAGGTTCGACCTCGTCTGATATTCAGACCTCTTCTGAGATGAGGAGCTTCTTCTGAGAAAGATCCTCTTCTGAATATGAACCTCCACTGAGTTGAAGGTAACTCTTCTGAGATTAAATCCTTTCTTTACTCTCCTGGATCTAGGAGTCCAAGCTCCACTGACAACTCTTGGAACCTTGCTTCAGCCAAAGGTTTTGTGAAGATATCTGCCTTCTGTTTGTCAGTGTGGATTTTGAGCATTTTGATGTCCTTCTTCTCCACATGATCTCTGATGAAATGATGCCTTATGTCCACATGTTTGCATCTTGTGTGGAGAACTGGATTTTCTGAAATAGCAATTGCACTATTGTTGTCACAGAAAATAGGGACTTCATTGGCAAAGATGTTGTAATCTCTCAGTTGTTGTCTTAGCCAAAGAATTTGAGCACAACAACTTCCAGCTGCCATATACCCAGCTTCAGTAGTGCTTGTGGCTACTGAATTTTGTTTCTTGGAGAACCAAAAAATCAGCTTACTTCCCAAGAATTGACAAGTGCCTGAGGTTGATTTCCTGTCAATTCTACATCCTCCATAATCAGCATCTGAGTATCCTGTGAGTTCCAGATTGTCATCTGAGGGATACCACAATCCCATATTCACAGTACCTTTAAGATATTTGAGAATCCTCTTAGCAGCTTCCAGATGACTTTTCTTGGGGTTGGCTTGATATCTTGCACAAATCCCAACTGCAAAAGTGATATCGGGCCTGCTTACTGTGAGATACAGTAGAGATCCAATGATGGCTCTGTAATGAGTCTGGTCTACTGATTCACCATCTTCATCTGGTTCCATCTTGGTGTTGGTGTTGAGTGGAACTCTTGCAATTTTGCTGGTCTGGCATCCAAACTTGTTGATCAGCTCCCTTGTGTATTTGGCTTGATTGATGAAGATTCCTTCAGGGGACTGCTTGACTTGAAGTCCTAGGAAGAAATTCTTTTCTCCTATCATAGACATCTCAAATTTTCCCTTCATCAGTTGAGAAAACTTCTCACAGAGGACCTGGTTAGGACAACCAAAGATGATATCATCCACATAAATTTAAACCAGCAATGTGTCCTCTCCTTTTGTGATTCTGAAAAGAGTCCTATCAACTCTCCCTTTGATGAAACCATGATCCAAAAGGAATTGTGACAAAGTATCATACCAAGCTCTTGGAGCCTGTTTCAGTCCATATAGAGCTTTCCTCAGTCTATATACTTTGTGACTTTCTTCAAAACCTGGGGATTGCTCCACATAGACTTCTTCATTGAGTACTCCATTCAAGAAGGCACTTTTAACATCCATCTGGTACACCTTGAATTTCTTGTGAGCAGCATATGCAAGAAATAACCTTATTGCCTCCAATCTGGCTACTGGAGCAAATGTTTCATCATAGTCAAATCCTTCAACTTGAGAATAGCCTTTTGCAACTAGCTTGGCTTTGTTTCTGACTATGATATCATTCTCATCCTTCTTGTTCTTGAATACCCACTTGGTTCCTATCACATTGCAGTGATATGGTCTGTCCACCAACTCCCAAACTTGATTCCTTGTAAACTGGTTGAGCTCTTCTTGCATGGCTATAATCCAGTTGGAATCTTGAAGTGCTTCTGCTATGGAACTTGGTTACTGGTTTGATAAGAAACAACAAAACAAAGCACTTTCTCCATGAAAACTTCTAGTTTTGACTCCTGAGGAAGGATCACCTAGGATTTGCTCAACAGGGTGATCTGAGAGCCAAGTCCTCCTAGGATGATGCCCTTCAGTAGAGTTTAACTCTTCTGAAGTTGAGTCACTAGATATTGGAATGAAATCGAATTCAGGAAATAAGACAGAGGGTTGAAAACCTGAGTCATCATTCAAGGTATTTTCATTCTCAATGGTAATTTCATTGGTTCCCCTTGAATGATGGGTTCAGTGAATGTCTCAGCTGTGACCACATCTTCATTGACATTTGTTACCTCTTGAACTGGGATAGTGTTCATCAGTTCAGTTACATCTTCAGGAGAGCTCTCAGGTGAGCTTTGAGGAGTGGTCTGATTTTGAGTGTCCTCTTTGAATTGTTGATCATTGAGGTTGTCCCAGGTGAATGAATCAACACAATTCTCAGGATAGCCTTTAGACTTGATGCTCAGTCTGGTTAGTCTTTTGCTAATCACATCCTCATTCTCCTTACTTCTGGACTCAAAAGTAAATTCATCAAACACCACATGAGGTGTTTCTTCCACAACAAGGGTTCTACAGTTGTAAACTCTGAAAGCTCTACTGATTTGGGAATATCCTAAGAAAATTCCTTCATCAGCTTTGCTATCAAAAGCTTTCAGTTGTGTTTTCCCATTGTTGTGAATGAAACACTTGCAACCAAAAATATGAAAGTAAGATACCTGTGGCTTTCTG
This sequence comes from Ballota nigra, assembly GCA_947034835.1. Lineage (NCBI taxonomy): Eukaryota > Viridiplantae > Streptophyta > Magnoliopsida > Lamiales > Lamiaceae > Ballota > Ballota nigra. The sequence goes on along the minus strand of OX344722.1, from coordinate 22,252,102 downwards.
TTATTCCATAACTCATATGGAGTTTTTCCTTGATGTTTGGTTACCATGGATCTGTTTTGAGTGTGGCAGGCAGTATTAATAGCTTCAGCCCAGAATCTTTTAGGAACTTGAGCTTCAGCTAACATTGTCCTTGCTGCCTCCTTGAGAGTCCTATTTCTTCTTTCAGCTACTCCATTTTGTTGTGGAGTTCTTGCAGCTGATGTCTCATGTGAAATACCTAATTCTTTGCAGTAATCAGATATAATAGAATTTATGAATTCAGTGCCCTTATCTGATCTTTATCTTTACAATGTTCAGGCTCTTTTCATTGCTAACTTTCTTCAGGAGCTCTGGCCGTCTCAGTTGAGTCTCATTTTTGCTTGCAAGGAATATCACCCATGTGTACCTGGAGAAGTCATCAACAACAACAAGTGTATACTTTCTCCCATTGATACTTACAGGGGTTACTGGACCAAAAAGATCCATATGTAACAGTTGAAGTACTCTGTCAGTAGAGGTTGCTACTTTGCTTTTGAAAGATGCCTTTACTTGCTTTCCCTCCTGACAGGCTTTACAGATATGTTCTTTGTTGTATACTTCATTTGGCATTCCTTCTACCAGTCCATGTCTTGCTATCCTGTTCATCATCTTGAAGTTCAGATGACTTAGCCTTTTGTGCCATAACCAATTAGTGTCAGTTGAGCTCTTAGTAATAAGACATGCATTTGGTGTGCAAGACTTCCAATCTGCAAGATAGACATTTCCCTTTCTTGACCCAGTTAGTAGTACCTGTTGTGAAGATATATTCTTAACAAAATACAGGTTACATGAAAATTCAACACTGTATCCCTTATCACAGAATTGACTTATGGACAGAAGATTATGCTTAAGTCCACTGACAAAGGATACATTGCTTACCCTTACTGAGCCAATGATTAAAGTACCATAACCTTTAGTGGCTCCTTGTGAGTTGTCACCAAAGGTGACTTGTGGACCTTCTTTCTCAACAAATTCTGTCAGGAGATCTTTGTTGCCAGTCATGTGCCTAGAACATCCACTGTCCAAGTACCAGACTGATGATTTAAGAGCTTCTCCTTTGTTGAGGTCCACTAAGCCCTGCAATCACAGATCAAGCTTTAGGTACCCATTTGGTGTTGGGTCCTACCAGGTTAGCTGTACCTTTCGGAATCCAAATTTGCCTCACTGTTCTAATCACTTTAGATTGGCTAATTTTTCTTCCATAAACATCTACATAGATTGTTATCTCCCTAGGTGTCTTGGGAGAAAACTTTCTATGGGTGTCAGCCTTTGAAGGAACAGGAACCTTCTTCACATTCTTTCTCTTTGGCTTGGGTGCACCTGGTCTTGGTTTCTGTTGATAAAGGTATGAAGGGCCTTTTCCTTTAGGCATAAAAGGAATAGGTCTTCCATATGAGTCATTCCTTGAGGACTGCTCATACCTGGGTGTTCTCAGCTGAGGTTGCTTCATCTGTGAAGACCTCGGCTGATAGTACCTCTGCTGAGATCTAGTTTGATAAGTCACCTGAGCCTTTCCATTTGGTTTTGGCTTAGATTGACTTTTCTTTTGAGTGATCTCAGCTGGTCTTTTTCCTTTATCCATAGTCTGTGATTGAAATGTCACAGACTTGACAAAAACTCTCTTTGTGCCACTTGAAGAAGCAACACTCAGAGGACCTTCTGAAGGTTTTGGAATAAAGCCTATCCCACACTTGTTATTAGGATTGATTTGAAAATTTTGAATCTCCTCTATGGCAAAAGAGGGTTTGTTTAGAGCATCAATCCTTTTTAACAAGGTCTCTTCAGTTTTTTGTAAGACATCAATTTTCAGGAGAGAATCCTTTATTTGGCTTACCAATTTTAAGTTCTCTTCAGTTAACTTTGTCTTAGATTCATTGAGATCTTTTATCAGTTGATCTCTACCATTTCCTTGACTCCTGAGGGTTTCCACCTCTTTTGTCAGTTCAATGGTAGATTTGGCTGAGTTTAGATCTGCTTGATTCCCAGGCTCAATTAACTTGGAGTTTTCACTCAAGAGTTGTTTGTTCTCATCTTGAAGACAGAAACTTGCTTCTTGCAACCTTGAGAAATCAATCATCAATTGTTCCAAAGCGGACTGAAGATTGAGTTCCTCAGTTGACTCTGAGCTTGGCTCAGGTGTGTGTTCTAGAGAAATGGATGGTTGAGATTGTACCTCTGGTTCTTCTCTTGCCATGAGGCACATGTCATCTTCACTGCTATCTGAGAATAGTTCATCAGGTGAATCCAGATTTTCATCAATATCCCCAGCCATCATGGCTTTCCTTTCTCCATATCTTCTGTCTCTTTTGGCTTACCTTTCCTTTCTTTCTTTAGTGCTCAGTTGAGGACAGTCATATTGAAAGTGCCCAATCTTCTTGCACTGAAAACACCTGTTGGCATCATCATTCTTTTCCTCAGTGGACTCTCTGGTCTTTGATGATGATCCTTCAGCCTTGGTGTAATTCTTGTAATCCTTCTTCTTTTCCAGCTCAGATGAGCTTTTCTCTCCTTCTCTGGTAGTCTTTTGTGGATAACTTCTACCTTCTCTGTTATCCCTATAGAATCTCTTATATTTGCCAAAGCGGCTGTTAAGTTGTTCAAACCTCCTAGCCATCAGGCTGAGTTCCTCCTGCATCTCAGCCTTGCTTTGTGACTTGCTTGCCTTTGTACTCTTCTGAGGCTTTGGGGATTTTGGCTCAGACTCCTTAGCTTTGAAGGCTACTCCCTTCTCAGCTGAGGTCTCATCAGGAGCCCTTTTCATGTTCAGATCAAACTCATAAGCCTTGAGTTCAGAGAATACCTGTTGCATAGACATGCTGGATAGATCCTTGGTATTCTGCATCATCACAGAGTACACATCCCATCTTGAGGTTAGACCTCTCAGGATCTTTAAGGCAACCTCTCTCTTGGTATAGACTTTTCCCAGAGAATTTATCTCATTCATGATGTCTGTGAACCTCCCATCAAGCTGGTCAATGGTCTCAGTAGACTCCATGGTGAACTGCTCATACTTTTGAACAGCTACTGAAAGTTTGTTCTCCTTTATCTTGTCAGTTCCTTCACACATGAGAGCAAGAGTGTCCCATAGTTCCTTTGCAGTCTTGCAGTGGATCACTCTTCCCATTACAGAATCTGGAATAGTGGTGTAGAGAATGTTCATGGCTATGAAGTTGAGGTTGTTTCTCCTCCTCTCATCTGCAGTGAAGTTATCTTCATCTTTGGGCCATTCTTCTCTAGGATCTGCAATAGTTTCAGCTGTAGTTCTAGGGTTAGGTGTCATAAAAACAAATAGACCTTTAGTAATAACCCTCAACATTTCATCATGCACATAGGCAAGATGAGCTCTCATTCTGATCTTCCAGAAGTCATAGTTTTCCACTGAGAATTGTGGAAGCTTGTGATGAGACATATGGTTCAAGGGATTAACTCCCATGTTGTTCTCTGCTGGTGGTGCTACCCTAGCTGCATTGTCAGCCATAGTATAAAAACAAGTTTATCAAAAGATCAATTCAGGTGACCTTGAAAAATACCTTTAAGCACAAGGTATACTTAGAACAATGGTCTTTTGAACCACTGCTCTGATACCAATTGTTGGTCCCGAAACGAGCAAACAGGTGTATGGGGGGGGAATACACCTGTGATTACAAATTAAAACTTCTTGTAAAACTTATCAGGTTACTTAAGACAGTAACTCATCAGTGGACTTGAAGGTCTGCTGAGAGTTACTTAGAGAAAGCCTACTGAGATAATACCTCCATTGAAAGCTCAAGACTTTCAGTTGAACTACTATCTAATTAGCTTTCAGATGCGGATTAGTGATCCCTTAGAAAACTCGTTTTACTTTAATAAACTTTGAGATTAACACACACTTAGGAAAGCAGATAATAAGAACACAAGGTATAAAGTGGTTCAGAGATGAATCTCCTACGTCCACTGTCCTGATCAAATAGGAGAATTCCTTCCACTTGGAATTCCTTGTGTTATAGTGCCAAGGTGCACTGATCAACTAATCCTCTCTTAGGATGATTGATCACTAGGAAATTCCAGGTCCTAGTTCCCAAAACAAACCAGCTTTCAGACTGATACAACAATCAGCTTACTAACACCACTTAACACTAGCTCTCAACCTAAACACTGAGTAGGGTTTTGAGTAGGGTTTTGGTTCCAACTATTTTGAGATAATCCTTACAAGTTTAGCTCAAGGCTTAGGATTGGATTATCTCTTTCTAAGATTTGAATATTGCTTTTAAGCTTGGTTACAGAAGGTTTGTTAGGCTCTCTACAAATGTGAAATACTTGGGAAACAAGGGTAATTTCGAGTGCTTCTTAGTTGTTATGAATGTAGAGATAGCTTTGATCTTGTGAGTTTCCCGTGCTTGGAAATGTGCACGTCCTTCTGTATTTATAGGCTTCCTTGAAAATCTTCCCGTTGGATTTGAATCTTCTCAAGTAAGTCTTCTTGTATCTGATTGGCTCAAACGGCTCTATTTGAAGCTTTAAGTCTTGTCAAGAAATAGCTGAAAGACCATGCCTGTTCACCAACTTTCTGTAGATTGCTAGAGAAGGACTTTTGGTACTTTCTCATTGGACCTTTAGTCTGCATGTCCAGATTCTTGTCTTGCTTTAAGGTGGAACTCCTCTGAGAGAACCTTCTTATTCCTTCATTTATTGTAAGCTTCACTAAAATTTATTTTTCCTTGTTCCAACCAGATTAACTAACAGCTTTTAATATGTTTTAGCATTGTTAGTTCTTTATCAGTGGACCTTCGTCCTCTCCTGATAGATTTAGTCTTAGTGAGAATGCACTTAGAAAACATTCAAGACTTAGACTTTCTTCTCAGATCACTTAGTCTTCAGCGGACTTCACTCCAGCGGACTTCATCTTCAGCAGACTTCAATCTTAAATACACTCATGTAATTACTAACTGTACTCAGTTCTTAACACTTTGAACTGTTTGACTAAGTACTAACTCTACTGAATAATTTACTTACAAAACAACTTAGGAGGAACATTTTGGCATCTAATCAAAACATAAGTCTTGTACATTTTCCCAACAGTGGGAGCCGACTATTAATTTTTTAATTTAAGGTTTGTAACTATTCTTGTTTGTAACATGCTTGAATGTGTTTAAATGCACGGACCACACTCACGTGGCACATTTAAACTGTTTCGAGATGTCGGCTGATGCATGATTATATTGTTTTAAGGTTTCAATATGATTGATGTGATCAAATTATGTGATAATTTTATATTTTTTAGATATTAATATGAATGTATACTCTATTCTCAGTTCATCATATCGCAACCTTTTAATCCACTGTTTAGTATACTTTAAATTAACAAACCTTCTAAAGAGAATTATGTCGATTGGAAATGTAATTTAAACTTTGTCCCTACTGTATAAAAACACAATTGGGTTTTTAATGTAAATAAACCCGGCAAGCCTAATGATAAGTCAAGCAATGGGGAAAAGACAGTTTTATGATGATTGGAAGTGTAACGATGAACACATGAAGCGCTTCATCTTGACATCTCTATCTGAGGATTTGAGGCGCGTTCATGAAGACATTGTCTCCGCTGTTGAAATCATGGAAAACCTTGAAGAGATGTTTTCACATCAGAACCCCATGACTAATCAGTTCACCAAACATGGCTCGGTCAAGTTGGAAATGGTGGAGGGAACGCCCGTGAGGGAGCACGTTATAGAGATAATGACATACCTTAACAATTTGGAAGTACTTGGTACCGATTTTGATGTCCCTTCTCAGGTCGATTTCATACTACATTCTCTACCGAAAAACTTTGAGTAGTTTCAACTGAACTGTCAGATGAATGAACGGACAAGTCGTTTTCCCGAGCTCTTGCAAGATTTAGTTTCATTGGAGGCGATAATGGGGCACCAGTCCACTGCTATGGTGGAAAATGGTCTGGCTACCTCTTCTAGTCCCAAGAGAGAGAAGAAGAGGAAGATAACCAAAGGCCGGACCCAAGCAAATCCAATTGTTGTGAAAGGAAAAGCCAAGGCTAGCATCGAAGGGGAAGTATTTTAACTACGGTAAGAGAGGACATTGGAGAACTGTCTTTTCAACCTAAGAGGCTAGAAAAGTTAGGTAATTCACACGCCCTAGTCGTCGAAACTTGTGAAGTGGTGTATGCCGTCCATTTGTGGATAGTGGATACGAGAGCCACTGATCACATTTGTTTAATTTTGCATGGGTTCAAGCTAATCTAGCGACTTAGCGGAAGTGAGATCCCCATCATGTTGGGAAAATAGGGGTGCCCGGAATCTATTCGGGATGAAATTTAAATACGAATTTAATTCAATTATTACTAGCATGAATTAATCCTAATTAATTCAAATAATAATTCCAACAACAAATTTAATATTATGCATGTTGAATTAATTCACATAAAATCTAGGCAGAATAAACAAGAATTTATGTGACTTACGTACCTCTTGTAGAATTGGCCTTTGAATAAACGGGACAATCACGATCACGCTTTATCAACCCAAAAGCCTTCTCAAGTATTTCCCTTTCAAGTAATTTAAATAACTAAGGAAAAAGAAAAATATATATGCTCTTGATTTTTCTAACACATGGAATTATGTTCTTGGGGATGAAATAATCATCCCTTATTTATAATATGAGGGGGCCGAAATTTTGAGTGAAATATGGGCTTGAAAAAATCTTTTCTTAGACTCTAAGAAATCTTGAATATATCTCATATATTCTTTTCTCCATAATAAAATATTCCACAAAAATCGCACCCTACATATTAACTCACTATTTTCAAAAATATCTAGAGATCCAAGATTTGGATCTTCTTGAATATATGAGATAATCTTGTATTCCAAGAATACATATCTTCCATAATATCTTTCCAAGAAAATCAACAAACTCTTCTCTCTTCTTGACCTCTTATTTTCGAAAAAATAAGGAAAAATCAGCATTAATATTTCTTTTTATTTTAGTCACCTTATCATTATTGGACTACTTAATGGGCTACTTGAGGGGCCTTTAAGGAGAATTAAGATTGGACCTCCTAATGGACTTCTGAATTTCAATATTGAGCCCCAATATAATTCAATCCATTAATATTAATTATTACCACTAATAAATTAATATTGCATTATCCATCTTAATCCATATTACGATAATATGGGATCCCGGTTATTATTTCCCGCGTTTAAGATTATGAAGTCCATTAATTAATTAAGCTTCTGAATAACTCTAAATTAATTAATATATTTCACCTTGGAGTAAAGACAACTCAACATTATTATCCGTACCGAAGAAACTAATTCTTCACTTGTAAGATTTGGTACAATAAAACTTCTGAGCCCACCAAGGGGACTAATCACACGAGCCGTACTCGCACGCGTTTCTCCGTACTAAATCTTAGCAACCGTCGTATGATTAATATTACTGCCCAAAACACAAAGTTCGAAGTCACGATGATTCTCACCCAACATGAATCAAAGCAGTAACCATTAAGCACACACGGTCCTATTTAAGTGACGGAGATTAAGAAATCAATAACCACTGAGGTCTAATTCTTCACATTTCATAACAGAAGAATTTATCCTTGCTGTAGGTCCTCTTCAACACATACTAAATGTGCTAGTGCAATCTCTTGGTCAAGACAGGCCAATCTGAGATATACACATCGACCTTTCACGGTGGATTGTTCAATTCTACCTAGGTCGTGAATTTGTACGTTTAGTTACAAGGAAACCGTTGATGTGATCTTCCGTGATCGGGTATTACCACATTAACTACAATGTAACATGTACTATTTATAATGAACTGCTTGCAATAAATATTCAACATTCAATCATATCTGAAGCAAATTTGATAAAAGAATTATTCTCATAAACAAGTGTTTAATACATGAGTTATACAAAGTAAAAGCATACTTTCTCGTATAACTCCAACACATCACACCGGGCAATGCTACGAGAGTGGCAGCTGAAGCAGTGGGAGAAGTGCACCTATCTTTTGAAGATAGAGTTATGGTCTTGAGAGACATTCATGTTCCTAGTTTTAGAAAGAATTCACCCTTCAGTTTCTAAATTGTTTTGAACAGATACTCAGTTTCTTAAACGATGAGTTTATCTGTTCCGGAACATTATTGAATGATCTGTATACCATTAATTGGGCACACCACTCACAAATTGAATCTAATAACACATCGACTATTTCGAGTAATAAAGGAAAGCGTTCTTCTGACATGAACGAAACACTTCTATGACATCTTAGATTAGGTCATATTAATCTAATGCGAATACAAAGTTTGGTGAAAAATGAACCCGTCACTTCAAGTTGAGCCATTTCCAACTTGTGTATCTTATTTAGAGGGTAAGATGACCTAGAGGGCATTTGGAGCCAAGGGGAATAGAGCCACGGAAGTGTTAGAACTTGTTCATACCGATAAGTGTGGTCCAATGACATTTATAGCAAGAGAGGTATGAGTATATTGTCACTTTCATTAACGATTACTCGAGATATGGATACATCTACCTTATGATGCATATGGAAATGAGTATCAAGTTTCTACTATCTGATCGTGAAGGCGAATACCTCAGCGATGAATTTGAACTATCTATCGGACGAAGGGATTGTATCCCAGTTGACCGCACCGGGAACCCCTCAATAGAACAGTGTAGCAAAACAAAGAAACCAGACTCTTTTAGAAATGATCAGATCCATGATGAGTTATTCAGATATACCCAAGTCATTTTGGGGTAATGCCTTGGAAACGATGGCTTATATTCTAAACTTGGTGCCATCCAAATCGGTTCCTAAAACCCCGACATAAGTTTGAGACACATGAGAATTTGGGGGAGTCCGGCATACGTGCTAGATAAGGAAACCAGTAAATTAGATCCACATTCGGAAAAAAGACTGTTTATAGGATATCCTATGGGAACGAAGGGGTGTATGTTCTATAGTCTCATGGATCAAAAGACCGTGATTAGCTCAAACTTTAAATTCTTGGAGGAAGACTATATGAACAAAAGAAAACCTAGAAGTGAGATTACCTTAGCCGAATTAAGAGGGCAAACTTTTATACCAAGTGTATAAGATGATATATTAATCGTGACACCTACACAACCGGAACCTCATCGTAGTGGGAGGATTGTCAGACAACCCGAGAGATTAGTGGAAATAGGAGAATCTTCGGATTTAATTTCCAGAGATGAATCGGACCCATGGACATACAACGAATTAATCCAAGATAAAGATGCGATATCTTGGCAAATGACAATGGAATCCGAGATGGGTTCAATGAATCATAATAAAGTGTGGGAGCTGGTCGAACCATCCAGTGGGGTAGAACCCATTGGATGCAAGTGGGTATACAAGAGGAAAAGAGGAGAAAGGAGAGTTGATCAATTGTGGGTGATATTTCTTTTTTAGTTTCAGGTTTATGAAAACGTGCTCTAAGGGAGAAACGAGCGTTGATCGAACGACTTGATCCTAAAACTATAGCAAAAAGGAATCGAGCATTTCAGAGAAGGATGACTGCAATAGCCAATGAGGAGTTGAATGTAGTTGGGGATGGAGAGAATCCAGGGTGATGAGCATATAGAGGGTTTAAATGGTTTAAATGGGCAGAATCATATACTTCAAGGGGTGAACAATAACCAGAACCAACCCATCCACAACCAGAACCAACAAAACCAAGTTAACCCCGTACTAAACCAAAACCAAGACTTAAACCAAAATCACAATAATCCTTTCGACAATTCAATCTACCAGAACCACAATCAAAACCCATATCATCAATTTCCCTATCCACACTATTATCCGTCATACTACCCTCCACCACAAAACCTGAACCAACCTAATTACCCACAAGCTCAGAATCCACCCATCCAAAATCAAGCCCGTCCACCACAAGTTCCACAACAAGGAGGTCCTCCAGGGATGGCTATTAGAGGAATGTTTGAGGCTCAACCTCAAAGATACTATGATGGAGTAGCGTTGCCACCGGTGGAAGCGAATAATTTATCGATCTCTGTGGGAATTCTCAAGATGCTTTTGGAAACCCAATTTAGGGGAGAGGTAGGGAAAGATAATCCCCATACTCATCTTTGAAATTTCTTGATGATACCGTCCTTATTCAACTATAATGGCATGTCGGCGGATGCAAAGAAGCTTAGGTTATTTTCTTTCTCTCTAACGGGGATAGCTAGGGATTGGTATGACAACACACTTCCACGGGGGGTGTGAACATATGGGCTAAATTGGAGAGACTATTTCAGGAGCGTTTCTACCCTCCATCAAGGACTGTAAAGGTAAGGAATGAGATTTCTACGTTCTGGCAGAAACCGAACGAAGGACTGAGTCAAGCATGGGAGTGATTCTCTAACATGTTGATTGAGTGCCCACAGCATGGGTACAATGATGGAGATATCGTGGCTTATTTCTACTGCAGAGCTTGTGTGAATGATCAACAACATCTCGATGCTTGTGCGGGTGGAGCATTTCTGAACAAAAATGCAGTGGACTGTAAATAAATAGTGGAGGACATTATAAAAAATGCGGGGCAATGGAATGTGGGCCAACAACGACAGCAGAGTGTGTACCAGGTGGATGAAAGTGAGGGAACTAGGAAGCTGTGATAGAACGCGCTGGTGAAGGCGATCCGTCCCCAAGATCATTGTTGGGATACCAAACGTGTATAAACAATTAAAGACCTAAACATGCATCTAAAGACAAGTTTAGATTCGTTACCCTTGAAGACCGAGGCGTTGATTCCACTAGAGATCTTCTAGTCTGTCTCCCAACCTCGTTCGTACACCGGGTGGACGGTGAACTAGCGAACGTGGAAAAAAGTGTCTCCCAATTTCGTCTCCTCAAAACCCTACTCACGAATTTTGGCTGCTGCACGTTTTATCTTAGAGTGCTAGGGTTTAAAAGATGAAATTTAAGCCTTTATATAGACTCTTTAGGTTTCATGGGCCAGACTAGGGATCTGTTAGAAGGTATAGGGTTTGGGCTCCTCACGGACCCAAATACTCTTATGTTCAGCCCGGAACATTTATTTGGCCCGTGAACATTAATTCATTCCACTAGAGAATTAATGTTGCACTCACATCCTATCCCGAACCGAATCAGGGCTTCTATTAGACTCTATAATTCCCCGTGTTAAAGATATCGCACGTCCATTAATTATTAAAGCTTCTGATCGCTTTAATTAATTAACATCTATTATTCCTTGAGTAGTACCACTCAACTTTGTTGTCGTACGGATATAATCCACCTGCAGGGTTTAATACGACAATCCTTTATGAGTTTCCTCATGGGGACATCATCAACCTGGATCACCAGGGCATGGTCACTACCCAAAATACATAGTACGTTGAATCTAACAAGATTCTCACCCATAGTAAATCAAAGTAGTGAACAAGCGCTCCACATATCTAGATATCACAATTAGGGTTAAGAATTACAAGAGTCACCAAGACCTTTAGTTCTTCATAACAGTCAGAATATAAGAACATGTCTTAACTGTGATCCATTCAATACGACATAGCGTACTAGTATGAACTAATGGCCAAGACAAGCCACTAACAAGTTCATACTACAACTTATACCAATAGTTATGTCCAGAACTATCTCAGTTGTGAATATTGTTTATATCTTATAAGGAACTGACAATGTGATCTTCAGTGTGACTACAAACCCACCACATTATCTATAATATAAGATAAACAGACATACAAGTAATACAAACAATTAATAAGATTGCAATAATGTGAAAAACCATTTATTTCAGATAATAAGGAAATCGAATATATCCATAAAAGTCCAACAAAAGTTTGCTTTACAATATATACACCAACAATCTCCCAATTATACTAAAGCTAAACTTTTAGTATACACATAAAGACATATCAATTCTCCCACTTATACTTAAAGTCTAGCTGGTATACATCGTAAACCAAGACCTTCAACATGCTGCTAAAAAACTTTCATCCCCAGAGTCTTTGTGAAAGGAGCAGCCAGGTTGTTCAACGATGCAATTTTAGCTACAACCACGTCTTATCGATTTACGATGTCTCGTATAATTTGGTACTTCCGCTCTATGTGTTTACTCGCTTTATAGGCTCTAGGTTCCTTTGAGTTTGCCACTGCACCCGCGTTATCACAATAAATAGTGATACACCTTGGTATACTCTTGGACACCTCCAAGCCCAAAAGGAAATTACGTAGCCAAATAATCTCTTTGGCAGCCTCTGAGGCAGCTACGTACTCGGCCTCCATAGTGGAGTCTGTGATGCATTTCTGCTTCACACTTCTCCAAGATATGGCTCTGCCTCCCAACACAAACACATAACCCCGAGGTAGACTTCCGTTCATCTAGATCAGCTTGGAAATCCAAATCAGTATAACCTAAAGGAACAATACTATCTGACTGGTATACCAGTATATAATCTCGAGTCCTTTTCAAGTACTTGAGAATATGCTTGACAACAGTCCAATGTCCTTGACCAGGGTTAGACTGATATCTTGCTACCATGCTGACTGCATAGCAAATATCAGGCCTCGTACACAACATCGCATACATAAGGCTTCCTACAGCCGAAGTATAAGGAACCTTAGCCATCTCCTCTATCTTCTTCTGTGTCTTAGGACACATATCCTTAGATAAGGGAACTCCATGTCTAAAAGGTAGTAAACCCTTCTTTGAGTTTTGCATGCTGAAACGAGCAATCACAGTATCAATGTAAGATGCTTGAGATAAACACAACATTCTCTTTTTCCGATCACGAATGACCTTTATACCAAGAATGTACGATGCGTCTCCCAAACCCTTCATTTGAAACTGCTCTGAAAGCCACACCTTTACGTCTGATAATACTTTCACATTGTTGCCAATGAGAAGAATATCATCTACGTACAGTACTAAGAATACCACGACATCTCTGTTACTCTTCTTATACACACAACTTTTATTTTGACACTGTTCAAATCCAAAAGATTTGATCGCCTCATCAAAATGAATGTTCCAAGACCTGGAAGCTTGCTTTAGCCCATAAAGGGACTTTTTCAGCTTCCAGACCAGATGCTCTTAGCCTTTCTTCACTTAACCCTCAGGTTGCCGTATGTAGATATCCTTATTCAGATTTCCATTAAGGAAAGCTGTCTTGACATCCATTTGCCAAACCTCATAGTTCATGTGATTGGCTATGGATAAGAGAATCCGAATCGATTTTAGCATGGCTACTGGTGAGAAGGTCTCGTCATAGTCGATTCCTTCTTTCTAGAAACCCTTTGCCACCAACCTTGCTTTAAAGGCAATAACCTTCCCATCAGATCCTCTCTTACGTCTATAGACCCACTTACACCCGATGACTTCCTTGCCATGGGGAAGTTCGCTTAGGCCGTACACTTCCATAGCATCCATAGATTTAATTTCTGAATCTATAGACTTGTGCCAAGACTCTGCATCTTTGTCTTGAATTGCCACTTTGAAAGTCCAGGGATCGTTATCATCATGTTCATCGCTTGGAATCAAGTCCACAGACTCTCCCACAAACATGAAACGATCAGGTTGACGTACAAACCTCCCACTACGTGAGGCAATGCATGCAAAGGTTCATCAGAGTAATCACGTTGTGCAGTCTCTTGTGGTATTTCCTCTTGCACACTCGGTGTGCCATTGTCTCTCCTTAACTCATTGAGAATGACCTCACTATTGGACTTATGCTCATTCATATAGTCTTCCTCTAATAATCGGGCATTAGTACTGACTATCACCCTCTGATCTTTAGGACTATAAAAATAACCACCTTTTGTTCCCTTAGGATATCATACAAACAACCGTACTTCAGTTCTAGGTGCCAACTTATCAGCTTCCTTATCCAGCACATGTGTTGGACAACCACAAATCTGAATGTGGTTGAGACTAGGCTTTCGCCCAGACCACAGTTCAATCGGAGTTTTTAGAACCGCTTTAGAAGGTACGTAATTTAGAAGGTACGCCGTTATTTCCAAGGCATATCCCCAAAATGAGGTAGGTAATGAAGCATAACTCATCATTGATCTCACCATTTCTAATAGAGTCCTATTCCTTCTTTCAGCCACGCTATTCTGTTGGGGAGTACCAGGTGCAGTGAGCTGGGATGTAATCCCATTCTCTAATAAGTATTGCCTAAATTCATTACTAAGGTATTCGCTACCACGATCAGATTGTAGTGACTTGATACTCTTACCATGACGGTTCTCCACTTCTACCTTAAATTCTTTGAACTTGCCAAAGCATTCAGACTTGTGGCGCATCAGATAGATGTACCCATATCTTGAGTAATCATCAATGAAAGTGACGAAATACTCAAAACCACCTCTAGCTTGAACAGACATAGGCCCACACAAATCAGAGTAAATCAATTCTAACACATCATTGGCCCTATTCCCCTTGGCCTTAAAAGGCCTTGAAGTCATCTTGCCTTCCAAGCAGGATTCGCAGACTGAGAATGGTTCCACTTGGAGAGACTCCAAAAAACCACTACTTACAAGTCTTTGAATTCTCCTCAGATTGACATGACCTAGTCTTAGGTGCCAAAGATATGTTTGATTCATCTTTGAAGGTTCTTTTCTCTTATTTGATGATGATGAATGAGTTTCAGTCATAGTACGATATGCACAAGTAATAGTGTAAAGACTGTTTTCTAACGTGCCAGAACAGATTAAAAAGTTATTTCTCATAATAACAACTTTGTCATTAAAAACAACTGAGCATCCATCCAAAAACAACTTCGAAATAGAAATTAAATTCTTCCGAAAACTCGGCACGTACAAAATGTTCTTTAATACTAAAATAGAATTAGAAAAATATAAGTGCACATCTCCCACTGCGACCACTGCTACAGTCGTAGCATTGCCCAAACTGATAGTAATCTCGCCCTCACTTAGTTGCCTTATTTGCAGAAACCCCTGCAAGGTATAACAAACATGATCAGTGGCTCATGTATCTACTACCCAAGAAAGGGCAGAACAAGCCGCAAAGCATGTTTCAACAACTAGAGCAAGCGACGTACCAGAGTTATCCTTTTTCAGGATAGGACAATCAGGCTTCCAATGTCCTGTCTTGTTGCACTTGAAGCATTTGCCTTTCGTCTTTTTCACGCCACCAGAAGGCACCAAAACCTTGCTCCCACTGCTTCCACCACTACTTTCACCAGCCTTTTTCTGAGAAGGCTTTTTCTTCTTCCAGCCCTTGGACGAAGAAGATCCAGCCTGAACAAAAACATGGGCTTGTGGACCCTTACCCATGAGACCTTCCGCCGCAACCAACTCTGCAAGAAGCTCAGCTACAATATAGCTCTTCTTACTCATGATTATGTTCAAATGGAAGTTTTCAAAGGATTTTGGAAGCGAGTTGAGGATCATATCGACCTTGGCATCACCGTCGATTTCTCCCCCGAGTACCTCTATCTCATTCAGATATTCCATCATATTGAGACTGTGGTCCCTCACCGATGCTCCCTCTGGTATAGAGGTAGTCATAATTTTCCTCATAGCCTCAAAACGGGCAGACCTATCTTTCTCACCAAAAAGCTCTTTTAGGCTCAACATCATATGTGCGGCAGTAGGCATATTTTGATGCTGCTGTTGTAAAACATTTGACATAGAGGTCAAAATGTAACAACGAGCCATCTCATCAGCCTTGTGCCACTTCTTATGAGCCTCCTTTTGCTCTTCAGTGGAATCGGGTGCCAGATCGGCAGGAGCAGGAGTATTGAGCACAAACTTGTACTCATCTGCAACTAGGACAATGTCCAGATTTCTCTTCCAATCCAAATAATTCGGACCAGTAAGCTTATTTTTTTTTAAATAACCATAAGCAGGTTGAGCGTCATCTTATTAAATTTGAAATAAATTAAATGCAAGCAAGCATTAAAATCACATAAATTGAAGCATAAAATATTGGAAACCTTCAAAACCAACATTTGACATAACCTCCAATAGCCCAACAAACACACACGCAAGCCACATTAGGATGGTCGTTTACGCATGTGTTCATCAACCAGACACCAAGTCTTTAATATCAATATCACATCAACTTATCCTTATGACGAATGAAATTAATAGTCGGGCCTTAACTGGCCATGTGAATTAGAACAGGGACCCCATTGGGGGTTTATATCAAAATTCACATCTAAGTGATGACCACAATTTAACTGTAAGAAAAATTATTCACTATTGACGGGCTCATACCAAGAACACATCGCCAGTAAATAATTCACTACAGTTATCTTGCACTAAACTTAACTGATGAACTCATGAATAATACATCCGTTGGGGATGATCACACATTTCATCTAAAGATTAAAACATTTTGATTAGAAGTCTTAACTAGTAAGCTTGTGAATGTTGCATCCGTTAGGGGGGGACTCCCAAGGTCCCACGAGCAACAAACACCTTACTTAAAGACCAATTGTGGAGGCCAATGAATTAATTAAATTAATTCTACTCACTTAGTCATTTAAAAATGAAGATTATTCGCAGGCATAGCAGATTATAATAAAAAAAAAATTATAAAATACAAACATGCCATAAAACGATAAATAAAAGCATAAATAAATGCATATCTATCGCATCCCCTTCTAAAACTTATCAAAAATAGCCTATCAAAGCTATTACAATGATAAATTAAGGGCGCGGACGGATGCCTCACATCGGCCTCTCACGCAAAGCAAGAAATGGTCTCGAACGGCTCAAATTCACGTCACCCGAACTAAACTGGCAGAAAACTTCATCAATACGATTGAATTAGCTCTCGCCACAGGGGTCACAGGGGTTTCCGAAATGGGCTTACTTGCATAAAATGGACTCCCAAGTCAAAAGTTATGGCCAAAACAGTGAACGTCACCGTCTAGGGCCAAAAAACCTTTAACACGAGAAACCTGAAATCCGTTTCCACATCCTCCATCCAACATCGCCCGCTCTTGTGATCTTATAATACAACTAATACAAGCGAACAAAACCCTAATACAGTGATCTATTGCAAAAGAAACCTATACTACCCACACTTATTATCTGGTGGGAAAAACGATTACAAAATCACACAAATGTTGCGATAGAGAAACGATCTAAAACCACAATAACAGAAAACCAGAAAATAAATACACATTTCAGGCAGAGCCAACAATCCACGAATCCTTGGCTCTGATACCATTTGATAGAACGCGGCGGTGAAGGCGGTCCATCTCCAAGATCGTTGTTGGGATACCAAATGCGTATAAAAAATTAAAGACCTAAACATGCATTAAAGACCTAAACATGCATCTAAAGAAAATTTTAGATCCGTTACCCTTGAAGACCGAGGCATTGATTCCACTAGAGATCTTCTAGTCTGTCTCCTAACCTCGTTCGTACACCGGGTGGATGGCGAACTAGCGAACGTGGAGAAAAGTGTCTCCCAATTTCGTCTCCTCAAAACCCTACTCACGAATTTTGGTTGTTGCACGTTTTATCTTAGAGTGCTAGGGTTTCAAAGATGAAATTGAAGCCTTTATATAGACTCCTTAGGTTTCATGGGCCAGACTAGGGATCTGTTAGAAGGTATAGGGTTTGGGCTCACGGACCCAAATACTCTTATGTTCAGCCTGGAACATTTATTTGGCCCGTGAACATTAATTCATTCCACTAGAGAATTAATGTTGCACTCCCATCCTATCCCGAACCGAATCAGGGCTTCTATTAGACTCTATAATTCCCCGTGTTAAAAGAAACCTATACTACCCACACTTATTATCTGGTGGGAAAAACAATTACAAAATCACACAAAGGTTGCGATAGAGAAACGATCTAAAACCACAATAACAGAAAACCAGAAAATAAATACACATTTCAGGCAGAGCCAACAATCCACGAATCCTTGGCTCTGATACCATTTGATAGAACACGGCGGTGAAGGCGGTCCATCTCCAAGATCGTTGTTGGGATACCAAATGCGTATAAAAAATTAAAGACCTAAACATGCATCTAAAGAAAATTTTAGATTCGTTACCCTTGAAGACCGAGGCATTGATTCCACTAGAGATCTTCTAGTCTGTCTCCCAACCTCGTTCGTACACCGGGTGGATGGCGAACTAGCGAACGTGGAGAAAAGTGTATCCCAATTTCGTCTCCTCA
The DNA here is from genome assembly GCA_947034835.1 of Ballota nigra. Taxonomy (NCBI): domain Eukaryota; kingdom Viridiplantae; phylum Streptophyta; class Magnoliopsida; order Lamiales; family Lamiaceae; genus Ballota; species Ballota nigra. The sequence continues at coordinate 22,233,931 of OX344722.1, read as the reverse complement.
AAACCCTACTCACGAATTTTGGTTGTTGCACGTTTTATCTTAGAGTGCTAGGGTTTCAAAGATGAAATTGAAGCCTTTATATAGACTCCTTAGGTTTCATGGGCCAGACTAGGGATCTGTTAGAAGGTATAGGGTTTGGGCTCACGGACCCAAATACTCTTATGTTAAGCCTGGAACATTTATTTGGCCCGTGAACATTAATTCATTCCACTAGAGAATTAATGTTGCACTCCCATCCTATCCCGAACCGAATCAGGGTTTCTATTAGACTCTATAATTCCCCGTGTTAAAAGAAACCTATACTACCCACACTTATTATCTGGTGGGAAAAACAATTACAAAATCACACAAAGGTTGCGATAGAGAAACGATCTAAAACCACAATAACAGAAAACCAGAAAATAAATACACGTTTCAGGTAGAGCCAACAATGCACGAATCCTTGGCTCTGATACCATTTGATAGAACGCGCCGGTGAAGGCGGTCCATCCCCAAGATCGTTGTTGGGATACCAAACGTGTATAAATAATTAAAGACCTAAACATGCATCTAAAGACAAGTTTAGATTTGTTACCCTTGAAGACCGAGGCGTTGATTCCACTAGAGATCTTCTAGTCTATCTCCCAACCTCGTTCGTACACCGGGTGGACGGCGAACTAGCGAACATGGAGAAAAGTGCCTCCCAATTTCATCTCCTCAAAACCCTACTCACGAATTTTGGCTGTTGCACATTTTATCTTAGAGTGCTAGGGTTTCAAAGACAAAATTGAAGCCTTTATATAGACTCCTTAGGTTTCATGGGCCAGACTAGGGATCTGTTAGAAGGTATAGGGTTTGGGCTCCTCACGGACCCAAATACTCTTATGTTCAGCCCGGAACATTTATTTGGCCAGTGAACATTAATTCATTCCACTAGAGAATTAATGTTGCACTCCCATCCTATCCCGAACCGAATCAGGGCTTCTATTAGACTCTATAATTCCCCGTGTTAAAGATATCGCACGTCCATTAATTATTAAAGCTTCTGACCACTTTAATTAATTAACATCTATTATTCCTTGAGTTGTACCACTCAACTTTCTTGTCGTACGGATATAATCCACCTACAGGGTTTAATACGACAATCCTTTATGAGTTTCCTCAAGGGGACGTTATCAACCTGGATCACCAGGACACGGTGCCCTAATGTCAATAAATAGACATCGTGCAAACGATGTCACTACCCAAAATACATAGTACGTTGAATCTAACAAGATTCTTACCCAGAGTAAATCAAAGTAGTGAATAAGCGCTCCACATATCTAGATATCACAATTAGGGTTAAGAATTACAAGAGTCACCAAGACCTTTAGTTCTTCATAACAGTCAGAATAGAAGAACATGTCTTAACTGTGATCCATTCCATACGACATAGCGTACTAGTATGAACTAATGGCCAATATAAGCCACTAACAAGTTCATACTACAACTTATACCAATAGTTGTGTCCAGAACTATCTCAGTTGTGAATATTGTTTATATCTTATAAGAAACTGACAATGTGATCTTCTGTGTGACTACAAACCCACCACATTATCTACAATATAAGATAAACAGACATACAAGTAATACAAGAAATTAATAATATTGCAATAATGTGAAAACCCATTTATTTCAGATAATAAGAAAATTGAATATATCTATAAAAGCCCAACAAAAGTTTGCTTTACAGTATACACCAACAAGCTGCTCATGGCAATGATGGAAAAAATTAGTAACTTAGAGGTTTACCAAAATTTGAGTGGAGGGAGCAATGTTATGGATGAGAAGGTGGATCAACAGGGATGCTAACAAGAGAAGGCTAACTACATGGGAAGACCGAATTACAACCAAGTGGACTACCATCAAGGAGGAAATCAGCAAGGGCGACCTTCTTATGGTTAACCATTTGTACCACTGGGTCCACAACCCCCTCAAAACCAGTGGAGGAATAATCAAGGCTATCAAGGGGGCTCTTCATCTAATCAGAACCAATGGAGAAAGAATGTGAACTTTTCTTATAGTAATCCAAAAGATGGAATCACTATACCACCAGGTGTAGATCCAGGTTTGAAGCTTCCTGGTGGAGAAGGTGGTTCTTCGACTGACGAGATATTACGAGCTATTTTGCAAAAGGTGGACGAGGGGAGTAAAAGATTATCCTATCTTGAATTTGATGTGAAAGAGATGAATAAGAAGAATGATCACAAGGACCAAGAAGCTCAGAGGAGGGACCAAGACCTCAATCAAATCCAGCAACCGAATAATAAACCATTCAATTCACTTGAATATCAGATGAGCCAGATCACGAAATTGCAGAATAGAGAGGCGGGTAAATTTCCTTCGATGCCGGAAGTGAATCCGAAAAATCATTGCAAAGCTATTGAGCTGAGAAGTGGAACAAAGTATGATTGTCCTCCACTACCTGCTGAGGTGGAGGAGATTCATAGAGAGATTGAGGAAGAGAGCAAGAGAAATAAGAAGGATAGAGAAGCCATGGTGGAAGGAAATGAAAAGGAATATGATGTCAAAGTGGAAGAGATTGTGGGCAAAGAAACTCAGAAAGGGAAAGAAAAGGTGGAAAAAGGGATTATGGAGGTAGAGCGAGTTCCTAAGTAGAAAAAGGCAAAAGAGGCCAACCGGAATATCAAAGAGACTGAACGAGATGATTGGGGTGTACCCAAGTCCGTGATTCCAGTTATGTATCCTCGGAGATTCATGAAGAAGAAATTGGATGAAAAGTTTGTAAAATTTCTCGAAGTCTTCAAGAAGTTGCACATCAACATTTCGTTCTATGACGCATTAGAGCATATGCCTAATTATGCGAAGTTCTTGAAAGATTTAATTGCCAAAAGGAGAAGAGTTGACGGGCATGAGCTCGTTCATTTGAACCATGAGGTGAGTGCAATGGTGACAAAGCTCTTCCTCCAAAGTTGAAGGATCCCGGAAGCTTTACGATCTTATGTGATATTGGGAATAGAATAAAGAAGGGAGCATTATGTGACTTAGGGGCGAGTATAAATCTGATGCTTTTATCATTATTTATGAATCTAGACGGTGGAGATCTTCAACCGACAATGATGACTCTCCAATTCGCCGATAGGGCTATCACGAGACCTCAAGGTGTGGTAGAGGATATTCTTGTAACGGTGGCTGATCACATTTTTTCAGCTGATTTTGTGGTCCTTGACATGGAGGAGGACGAGCATGTACCCCTAATTTTGGGAAGACCTTTCTTGGCTACAACTTAGATGGCATTAGATGTGGCCAATGGGAAAATAATGAGAGGTACACGGTAATTGTATCTTCCTTGTTATCCAGTGATCAATTAGACAGTCTCCTCAAAGTGCTACGTAAGCACAAATCGGCCATCGGTTGGTCGATTGAGGACATTAAGGGGATAAGTCCATCTATATGCATGCATAGGATTAGACTTGAGGAAGGTATAAATGTTGTAGTGCAAAATCAAAGGAGAGTGAATCTGGTAATTTAGGAGGTTATTCATAAGGAAGTGTTGACATTGTTAGATTCTGACATTAAGGGGATAAGTCCATCTATATGCATGCATAGGATTAGACTTGAGGAAGGTACAAAAGTTGTAGTGCAAAATCAAAGGAGAGTGAATCCATCTTGTTGGTCCTAGTTCAAGACTGAGGAATACGTGTATGGGGGGGGGGGGGGGGGAATACATGTATACCAATTTTTCAAACTTAAAAATTGACTGAGTCCCCTTTACTCAGAGTGGTAAAGAACTAGGAGCTGATAACACACCTACTGACTACACTTGGTGCGGGTCAGTTGGCTAACTATCAGTTCAAGTTCAGTGCGGAATTGTTTGAGCCCTGATAGTTTAAAGTCTTGTTTTAGTTTGCTTTCTGAAAACTTGTTTTACTCAATTCTGAAAGGTGTTTAGTAAGGTAAGTGCTCTTTTTGAGGATCAGGCTGATTGATTCAGGCCTGATAAACCGAATGCAATGAATGAGCAAATAATATGGCAAGTATGCACAATATCAAAGCAATAAGAACACAAGGAATTTAACGTGGTTCAGAGACTCAAGCTCCTACGTCCACGGCCTGACTTAACAGGAAATCCACTCAGGGGATTCTTGTTTTTAACGTGCCAAGGTGCACCAAGACCAGCTAACCTCACTGATCTATACAACCTTCCTTACTAACACACTGACTGACTTACTCCCAACAAACCTAACTTAGGGTTTTGGTTTCAGTTTGGATTCCAACTAGGTTGAGATTATCCTTACAAGACAAAGCTATACTAAGGATTGGATAATCTCTCTAAGCTTAAGATAATGCTATTTAGCTCTTGGAATACAGAATAACTCTCAGTTGCTAAGAAACACTTGGGAAATTTAGATGGTTTCGAGTGCTTCTCTTAAAGGCTGAATGCTTTGAATGTTTGAGAGTTTGAGTAATTTCTGGCTTGGAAATTTCCCGTAACCTTGAATGGGTTCAAGGCCTTCTGTATTTATAGGTGATTTGGAAAACTATCCGTTGGAGAGATAGCCTTCTAGTCATCTATGTAGAGTGGCTTCAAACGGACATATTTCCCATGCAGCAGCCGTTCTTGCATGGATTAGGTAGATGCATTAAATGCACATTAAATGCTTGCCCGTTGAATATACAGTCTGAATTCAGTCTTCTTGTCAGGTTCTGTACGTGCGTGTCCTTCCCGGATTGGTCCACGTCATCAGGTTGGTGAGAATGTCAGAACTTATTCCTGAGCTTCAGGCTTGTCTTATTAAGTTCATTTTGTCTTGAGCTCACCGGTCTTGTCCTGACGCTGAAATTCCTTTTGCATTGCTTGGCTCTACTCCAAGTCTTCCCATAAACTCAGTGGCATCCTGTTCCCTTCAGGACTGAGTTAGTAATGACCTCAGGGTCATACTCTTCATCACTGACACTTACTCAGCCAGCTTAGAGGACTGCCATAAGTTCAGGATGGTGCTCTTCGTCTTCAGACTCTTAGTCTTGATTGTCACCAGTGAGTTCTCCTCTCACTGAGTACCTGTGAAGTGTAAAATGACTAAGTACTAATCCTAACCAAGACTAGCCTGATAGAACAAATGCAAACATCTTTACAGGGGCTTTGGGATCTTAATCAAAACTGACAATGTCCCAACACATCTATATGCATGCATAGAATTAGACTTGAGGAAGGTACAAAAGTTGTAGTGCAAAATTAAAGGAGAGTGAATCCGGTAATTCAGGAGGTTATTCATAAGGAAGTGTTGAAATTGTTAGATTCTGACATGATCTTTGCTATATTTGATAGTCCTTGGGTGAGTCCATTACATGTTGTTGCTAAAAAAAGGGGTACCATTGTGATTAAAACTGAAACTAATGAATTAGTGGCTACTAGATTAGTAACGGGTTGGCGTGCATGTGTTGATTATAAGGGAACTGAACAAGGTAACGTGCAAGGATCATTTACCTTTGTCGTTTCTTGATCAGATGATTGATAGACTAGGGGGTTTGAGTACTACTGTTTCCTAGATGGGTATTCTGGGTACAATCAGATTATGATTGCCCCAGAAGATCAGGAAAAAACCACCTTTACTTGCTCTTATGGTACGTATGCATTCAGAAGAATGTCATTCGGGTTGTGCAACGCACCCGCCACCTTTCAAAGGTGCATGATGACAATCTTCCATGGGTTGATTGAGAAAATAAATAAAGTGTTTATGGATGACTTCTCCATCTTTGGGGAGTCGTTTGATTTATGTCTAATCAATCTTGAAGTGGTGTTGAGCAGGTGTGAAGAAATGGATTTTGTGCTCAATTGGGAGAAGTGTCATTTTATGGTACAAGAAGGAATTGTTCTTGGACATCATGTGTCCTCGAAAGAAATACAGGTTGATAAGACGAAGTTGATTGCTATCGAAAAGCTTCCACCACCCTAGACTGAGAAGGGTATTCACTCATTTTTTGGCCATGCGGGATTTTACAGGCGCTTCATTAAGGACTTTCTGAAAATTGCTAAACCTTTTTCTCGACTTCTTGAAAAAGAAGTCTCTTTTGAGTTTACTGATGAATGTTTAGTTGCTTTTAACAGGTTGAAAGAAGTGTTGGTGAATGCGCCTATTCTCGTGAATCCGGATTGGAGTAATCCTTTTGTGCTCATGTGTGATGTTAGCGATTATGCATGGGTGTGGCCTTGGGGCAGATAAGAGAGAAGCGGTTTCTGTTGGGAAATTAGGGGTGCCCGGAATCTATTCGGGATGAAATTTAAATACGAATTTAAATACAATTATTACTAGAATGAATTAATCCTAATTAATTCAAATAATAATTCCAACAACTAATTATCATCATGCATGTTAAATTAATTTCACATATTTAACTAGGCGGAATAAACAAGTAAATATGCGATTAACGTACCTCTTGTAGAATTGGCCTTTGGATATACGGGACAATTGTAATCTCGCTCTATCAACCCAAAGCCTTCTCAAGTATTTCCCTTTTCACCTCACTTGATCGCCGGTGGGAGACGCTTTCAAGCAATTTAATAAACTAAGGAAAAAGAAAAAAATATCTATGCTTCTTGATTTTTCCAACACACGGAATTATGTACTTGGGGATGAAATAATCATCCCCTATTTATAATATGTAGGGGCCGAAAAAATCATGTGTATATGGGCTTGGAGAAATCTTTTCTTAGACTCTAAGAAATCTTGAATATATCTCATATATTCTTTTCTCCAAAATAAAATATTCCACAAAAATCTCACCCTACATATTTAGGGGTAATTTTCGAAATTTTCATGAAGAGAAATCAAGATTTGGATCTTCTTGAATATATGAGATATTCTTGTATTCCTAGAATACATATCTTCCATAATATCTTTCCAAGAAAATCAACAAAATCTTTTTCTCCTCCTTATCATTAATTTTCGAAAATATGAAGAAAAATAAGCAATATATTTTCTTTTTATTTTAATCACCTTATCATTATTGGGCTACTTAATGGGCTACTTGAGGGGCCTTAAGTAGAATTAAGATTGGACCTCCTAATGGACTTCTGAATTTCAATATTGAGCCCCAATATAATTCAGCCCATTAATATTAATTATTACCACTAATAAATTAATATTGCACTATCCATCTTAATCCATATTACGATAATATGGCTCCCGGTTATTATTTTCCGCGTTTAAGATTATCAAGTCCATTAATTAATTAAGCTTCTGAATAGCTCTAAATTAATTAATATATTTCACCTTGGAGTAAAGACAACTCAACATTATTATTCGTACCGAAGAAACTAATTCTTCACTTGCAAGATTTGGTACAATAAAACTTCTGAGCCCACCAAGGGGACTAATCACACGAGCCGTACTCGCACGTGTTTCTCCGTATTAAATCTTAGCAACCGTCGTATGATTAATATTACTGCCCAAGACACAAAGTTCGAAGTCGCAATGATTCTCACCCAACATGAATCAAAGCAGTAACCATTAAGCACACACGGTCCTATTTAAGTGACGGAGATTAAGAAATCAACAACTACTGAGGTCTAATTCTTCACCTTTCAGAACAGAAGAATTTCTCCTCGCTGTAGGACCTCTTCAACACATACTAAATGTGCTAGTGCAATCTCTTAGTCAAGACAGACCAATCTGAGCCTTACACATCGACCTTTCACGGCGGATTGTTCAATTCCACCTAGGTCGTGAAAATGTACATTTAGTTACAAGTAAACAGTTAATGCTGTCTTCCGTGATCGGGTATCACCACATTAACTACAATGTAACATGTACTATATATTGAACGGTTTGCAATAGAAATTCAACATTCAATCATAACTAAAGCAAATGTGATAAAATAATTATTCTCATAAAACGAGTGTTTGATACACGAGTTATACAAAGTAAAAGCATACTTTCACGTATAACTCCAGCAATCTCCCACTTATACTTAAAGTCTGCTTTTAGTATACATCACGCATGTCTTAGTGTAGTAGCTCTACGTGACATCTTATGTCAACCTACACTAACCTAATAATTCCTCCCACTTATACTTAAAGTAGATTGGCAATAGTCTTGACTCCCATTCCATCCACATGTCTCTCGAATGTACTCAGAGGCAGACCCTTTGTGAATGGATATACTAGGTTGTCCTCCGACATTTACCTTTGCCACCTCTTTATCTCCTTTCTTAACGATTTCTCGTATATGATGGTGTTTTCTTTCAATGTGTTTGCTGGCCTTGTGGGCTCTCGGTTCCCTTGAATTTGCAACTGCTCCGGCATTGTCACAAAAGACAGTTATCTTGTCGGGCAAATTCGGAACAACGTCCAAGTCCACTAAGAAGTACTTGAGCCAAACCGCTTCTTTCGCTACTTCACAAGCAACTACTTATTCGGCTTCCATGGTCGAATCTGCGATGCATTTCTGCAAATCACTTCTCCATGTCATGGCTCCTTCTCCCATGCAAAACACACTACCCGAGGTAGGTATTTTGGAGTCTATGTCTGATTGGAAATTTGAGTCCGTGTATCCCATGAGAATTAGATTGTCTGATGGTTAAATCAGCATTCCATACCAAGTTCTTTTCAGAAACTAAAGAACGCATTTAATTGCAATCTAATGTGCTTTCCCGGGGTTACTTTGATATCTTGCCATCATGCCCACGGCAGAGCAGATATCCGGTCTCGTACACAACATTGCATACATAAGACTTCCTACGTCCGAAACGTACGGAACGTCTTTCATGTCATCTATCTCCACTTGCGTCTTAGGGCATATTTCTTTAGATAGATGGATTCCGTGCCTAAAAGGTACAAAACCTTTCTTGGAATCTTGCAAGCTGAAATGCTTCAAAACAGTGGCTTTGTATGAAACTTGCGATAAACCCAACATCCTCCTCTTGCGATCTCGAGTGAACTTGATCCCAAGGATGTGACCGGCTTTCCCTAAGTCCTTCATATCAAACTGATTTGACAGCCATACCCTTACGTCTGACAATACCTTTACATTGTTTCCAATGAGCCGAATATTGTCTACGTATAATACTAAGAATACCACCGCAGCTCCGTCACACTTTTTATACACACAACTTTCGAACTTGTTTTGATCACAAACCCATAAGACTTAATAACTTGATCAAAACACTGGTTCCAAGTACGCGATGCTTGCTTAAGTCCATAAATGGATCTCTTAAGCTTGCATACGAGGTGCTCTTGGCCTTTTTCAACGAAACCTTTGGGCTGTTGCATATAGATCCCATCAAGACTTCCGTTGAGGAAAACTGTCTTGACATCCATTTGCCAGATCTCGTAATCTAAGTGCGCAGCGATCGTCAAGAGAATACGGATGGACTTAAGCATAGCTACAGGCCACAGGCCACAAGCCTTGCTTTGAAGGTCTCTACCCTTCCGTCCGGTCCTTTTTTCCTCTTGTACACCCACTTGTATCTAATGGGCTCTACCCCACTAGGTGGATCAACCAACTCCCACACTTAATTATAATCCATCGAACCCACCTCGGTTTCCATTGCGGTTTGCCACGCCTCCGCGTCTTTGTCTTGGATTGCCTCATCGTACGTTCATGGGTCTGATTCATCGCTGGGAATCAAATTCGAAGATTCTCCAATTCCCATGAATCTCTCGGGTTGCCTTGCAATCCTCCCACTACGACGGGGTTCCGGTTGTGAAGGTGTGACGTGTGGTATATCATCTTGTATACTTGGTATAGGAGTTTGCCCTCTTAACTCGTCTAAGGTAATCTCACTTCTGGGCTTTTTTTTGTTCATATAGTCTTCCTCCAAGAATTTAAAGTGCGAACTAATCACGGTCTTTTAATCCTTGAGACTATAGAACATACACCCTTTCGTTCCCATGGGATATCCTATAAACAACCTTAATTCCGAACGTGGATCCAATCTACCGGCTTCCTCGTCTAGCATGTATGCCGGACAACCCCAAATCCGCAAGTGTCTTAGACTGGGCTTGCGCCCGGTCCACAATTCCATTGGGGTTTTAGGAACCGATTTGGATGGCACCAAGTTTAGAATGTAAGTCGTTGTTTCCAAGGCGTTACCCCAAAACGACTTGGGTAAATCCGAATAACTCATCATGGATCTGACTATTTCTAAAAGAGTCTGGCTCCTTCATTCCGCCACACCGTTCTATTGAGGGGTTCCCGGTGCGGTCAACAGGGATACAATCCCTTCGTCTGATAGCTAGTTCAAGAATTCATCGCTAAGGTATTCGCCTCTACGATCAAATCGTAGAAACTTGATACTTCTTTCCCTATGCATCATAAGGTAGATGTATCCATATCTCGAGTAATCATTTAAAAAGACAATTTACTCATACCCCTTCTTGCTATGATCGTCATTGAACCACACATACCGGTATGAACGAGTTCTAACACTTCCGTGGTTCTATTCCCCTTGGCTCCAAATGCCCTCTTGGTCATTTTACCCTCTAAACAGGATTCACAAGTTGGAAACAGTTCGACTTGGAATGATTCCAAGGATCCGTCTTTCACCAATCTTTTTATCCGCTTTAGATTAATATGACCTAGTCTAAGATGCCATAGAAGTATTTCGTTCATCTCCGAAGAATGCTTTCTTTTAATGCTCGAAATAATCGATGTGTTATTAGATTCAATTTTGTGAGTGGTGTGCCCAAAAAATGGTATAAAGACCATCCATTGAAATTTTGGAACAGATAAACTCATCGTTTCAATAAATAATAACATCCTTATTAAAAGAAACTGAGTATCTATTCAAACAGTTTAGAAACTGAAGGTTGAGTTCTTTCTAAACTAGGAACATGAGGAACGTCTCTCAAGACCATAACTCTATCTACACAAGATAGGCGCACTTCTCCCACTGCTTCAGCTGCCACCCTCGTAGCATTGCCCGATGTGATGGGGATCTCACTTTCGTTAAGTCGTCGGGTTAGCTTAAACCCATGAAACAAATGTGATCAGTAGCTCTCGTATCCACTATCCACGAATAGACAGCATACGCCACTTCACAAGTTTCGACGACTAAGGTGTGTGAATTACCTAACTTTCCTAGCCTCTTAGGCTTGGAACAGGCAGACCTCCATTGTCCTCTCTCACCGCAACTAAAACACTTCCCATTCGATGCTAGCCTTTGCATTTGCCTTTCGCAAAAATTAGATTTGCTTGGATCCGTCCTTTGGTTCTCTTCCTCTTTTTCCCTCCCTTGGGACCAAAAGAGGTAGACGGACCATTAGCCACCATAGCACTAGACTGGTGCTCCATTTTCACCTCCACCGAATCTAAAGCTTGCAAGAGCTCGGGCAAACTATTTGTCCGTTCATTCATCTAACAGTTCAGACGAAACTGCTCAAAGCTTCTCGGTAGAGAATGGTATATGAAATCAATTAAAATCCGCACCAAGTACTTCCAACTTGTTAAGGTATGCCATTATCTTGAGAACGTGCTCCCTCACGGGCGTTCCCTCCACCATTTCCAACTTGACCGAGTCATGTCTGGTGAACTGGTTAGTCATGGGTTTGATGTGAGGACATCTCTTCAAGGTGTTCCATGATTTCAACAGCGGATACAATGTCTCCATGAACGCGCCTCAAATCCTCAGACAGAGATGTCAAGATGATGCACTTCATGTGTTCATTGTCACGCTTCCAATCATAAATTGCCTCTACCCGTTGCTTGACTTATCATTAGGCTTGCTGGGTATATTAACATAAATAACCCAATTGTGTTTTCGTGCAGTAAGGACAAATTTTTTAAAAAAAATTTCAATCGATATAAATCACTCCAAAAAGTTTATTAACTTTAAGTATATTAAACAGTGGATTAAAAGGTTGCGACATGTTGAAATGAGAATAAAACATACATTCATATCAATATCTAGAAAAATATGAAATTATCACATAATTCGATCACATCAATTATATTGAAACCTTAAAATAATATAATCGTGCATCAGCCAACATCTCAAAACAATTTAAATGCGCCACGAGGGGTGGTCTATACATTTAAACACATTCAAGCGGATTACAAACTTAAAAGTTACAAATCCTTAATTCAGAATTAATAGTTGGCTCCCACTTTGACCACATAGAAATTGACAGGGACTCCGAGGGTAGTAAGTTAATATCAATTTCCTATGCCTAAGTAATAACCATAATTAAATACAGGATTATTATTTCGCTTTGAGCAAGCCACTCGTGGTGAGGGTCAATACCGCCACTAGTAATAATCCACAATCATCCTTTCGGAATTTATTCATGTGAAATCCGTTCTTTTGGCAGATCCGAGGGGGAAATGTATTCCAAAAGAACTTCACAAATAAATAAATTATGGAGGTCAAATTAATCCAATTTTAATATCCGGAATAAAATTGCGATTATAAAAAACATACTTAGTAATTTTCGAAAGTAAGGTTTTTCTTGGACAATTAAATTCATCCAAACACATATTAACAAATAATAATAATTGCACGAAATAAAACATCCATCAAAACAAAATTAAACACATTGGAGCACTCAAATCCAATTGTCACGGTTTAATTTCTTCACGTCTTGATGCGAAAAATCGTCCTTGTTGCTTTCCGACGTTCGTCTCGACGTGCTCCCACTCGAACAGCAACACTTCATCAAAAATAGCATCGTTTGGGGTTCGGGACGACGTTTAAAATCACACGAAAAAAAACACGAAACGAAAAAATTCCACGGCCCGAGATACGGCGCGCGTCGGCCCACGAAGTGGGCCCGCGCGCCTCTCGGCCCAAAAAGCGCCGAAGCACTGCCCGAAGCGCGCCGAGGCGCAGCCCCGAGGCGTACCCGAGGCGCTGCACGGAGGCGCGCCGAGGCGCCGCCCGGAGCGCCCCGAGGCGCTGCAGCCCGCGCACGCGTGCGCGCGGCGCCGTGCTCCCGTTGCGCACGGCGTGCGCCGTGCACCCCCGTGAGCCGTTCGTCCTCGTTTTCTTCACCCCTTGCATGATTTTACGTCCATACACGCGCCACGCTTGTATGCGTCGTCCGGGTACGCCGTTTTTAATTCTTCGTTCTTCGTCACGATCCGATTACAATCTATTTTTACAAAAAAATAAATACTAGATCTAGACTAGTCTATTACAATGATCGAATCAAAATAAAAACAACTAATCTACTCGTGGATTTTCTCACGAGAAAATCGAATTCGAACGAATCGAATTAAAAAACAATTAATTCACACGCATGAAATTAACAACATTAAAACCATGACAATTGGATACCTGCAAAAAAGATCTAACAATTCTACTATCCAATTTCAATTTAATGTTTAACAATTTAAATTCCAATTTAAAATTCAGAGCCCGAAACCGTGGCTCTGATACCAGTTGTTGGGAAATTAGGGGTGCCCGAAATCTATTCGGGATGAAATTTAAATACGAATTTAAATACAATTATTACTAGCATGAATTAATCCTAATTAATTCAAATAATAATTCCAACAACTAATTATCATCATGCATATTAAATTAATTTCACATATTTAACTAGGCGGAATAAACAAGTAAATATGCGATTAACGTACCTCTTGTAGAATTGGTCTTTGGATATACGGGACAATTGTAATCTCGCTCTATCAACCCAAAGCCTTCTCAAGTATTTCCCTTTTCACCTCACTTGATCGCCGGTGGGAGACGCTTTCAAGCAATTTAATAAACTAAGGAAAAAGAAAAAAATATCTATGCTTCTTGATTTTTCCAACACACGGAATTATGTACTTGGGGATGAAATAATCATCCCCTATTTATAATATGTAGGGGCCGAAAAAATCATGTGTATATGGGCTTGGAGAAATCTTTTCTTAGACTCTAAGAAATCTTGAATATATCTCATATATTCTTTTCTCCAAAATAAAATATTCCACAAAAATCTCACCCTACATATTTAGGGGTAATTTTCGAAATTTTCATGAAGAGAAATCAAGATTTGGATCTTCTTGAATATATGAGATATTCTTGTATTCCTAGAATACATATCTTCCATAATATCTTTCCAAGAAAATAACCAAAATCTTTTTCTCCTCCTTATCATTAATTTTCGAAAATATGAAGAAAAATCAGCAATATATTTTCTTTTTATTTTAATCACCTTATCATTATTGGGCTACTTAATGGGCTACTTGATGGGCCTTAAGGAGAATTAAGATTGGACCTCCTAATGGACTTCTAAATTTCAATATTGAGCCCCAATATAATTCAACCCATTAATATTAATTATTACCACTAATAAATTAATATTGCACTATCCATCTTAATCCATATTACGATAATATGGGCTCCCAGTTATTATTTCCCGCGTTTAAGATTATCAAGTCCATTAATTAATTAAGCTTCTGAATAGCTCTAAATTGATTAATATATTTCACCTTGGAGTAAAGACAACTCAACATTATTATTCGTACCGAAGAAACTAATTCTTCACTTGCAAGATTTGGTACAATAAAACTTCTGAGCCCACCAAGGGGACTAATCACACGAGCCGTACTCGCACACGTTTCTCCGTATTAAATCTTAGCAACCGTCGTATGATTAATATTACTGCCCAAGACACAAAGTTCGAAGTCGCAATGATTCTCACCCAACATGAATCAAAGCAGTAACCATTAAGCACACACGGTCCTATTTAAATGACGGAGATTAAGAAATCAACAACCACTGAGGTCTAATTCTTCACCTTTCAGAACAGAAGAATTTCTCCTCGATGTAGGACCTCTTCAACACATACTAAATGTGCTAGTGCAATCTCTTAGTCAAGACAGACCAATCCGAGCCTTACACATCGACCTTTCACGACGGATTGTTCAATTCCACCTAGGTCGTGAAAATGTACGTTTAGTTACAAGTAAACTGTTAATGTTGTCTTCCGTGATCGGGTATCACCACATTAACTACAATGTAACATGTACTATATATTGAACGGTTTGCAATAGAAATTCAACATTCAATCATAACTAAAGCAAATGTGATAAAATAATTATTCTCATAAAATGAGTGTTTGATACACGAGTTATACATAGTAAAAGCATACTTTCACGTTTAACTCCAACAGTTTCCTGCTATTTACTATGCCTCGAAAATGATGAATTTGGCTCAGATGAATTATACCACGACCGAAAAAGAATTGCTAGCGGTCGTATATGCTTTTGACAAATTTTGCCCCCCCCCCCCCCCCCTATTTAAACCCCCACACACACTAAAACACCATTTTTCACACACTTATCAGCCAAAATCACCCCCTACCCCTTTTCTCCCCAAAACCTAAATTTTCTTCATCAAATTGCATCCACACTCAAGTTTCATTCCACCAAAGGTAAGTTCTTCCTATTCCTAACCTCTTTTCTATGTTTTTACTTAGATTATGGGTGATTTTCAGTGGATTTGAGAAACAGGGGTTCATGCTAGTTGAACGAATTTGAGGATTTTGATGATTTTGTGAGGGTTTTTGCTTTCTAGTTGGTTAGTTACTACTTATTTGTTATGAGTTCTTGAAATTCTATGCTAATTTGTTATATGAATGTGAGAATTTGTGAAATTCTAGAGAGAGAAAGTAGGAATATGGGGATTTTTAGCATTGCTTGTTGGAATTTGTGAGAAATTTATATTATGCTTAAATTCTCAACTAAGTTGTTCATGTGTGGAATTAACTAGGTCTTGAGCATGTAATTTACACTTTTGTAAATATTACTTCATGATGGACTTAGAATACTTGTTTTAGTATTTGTGTAAGTGTTGATTAATGGTGCCCTCAAGTTAAGCCATATATTTTTGTGAATAATTGAAAAAGGGTTGGTCCTACAATATGCATTTTATTGTGAAGAAAATGAGAAACCATGGACACCGTGGAAAGACCTTGTTGGGAGCTGAGCTCACTGCTGTGGAAGATGATCTGAGGGAAAAACATGCTTTGCCCTTGAGATGGGGGTTGGACTATGGTGATGACTAGTCATTTGTTGCGTTCCGCTGGAACAACGTAGCGGGTAAAGTAGATAATACTCGTTGTCCCGATTTAGAGGTGATGAAGGAGATGGGTTTGAAGAAGAAATTCAGGAGATCTTTTAAAAGAATAATATGGATGGTTTCTCTGATCTCCTGCTCGATATAGAGACGTACGCTGATCTAACGGAGCAATTCATTGTTATGTTGGAGATTTGGGACGGTACGAGGTTCTGGTTCTGGTTGCAAGGAGAGTGGAGAGAAGAACCAATCACGGTGATAAACGAGGCTCCCAAGCTCCCTTCTATCTAGAGAAAGAGAAGTAAGGATCAGAGGTACGATGCAGAAGAATCATGGGGACATATAACAGGGGGACTTGGTGGAAAGTATAGATCACAAACAGCTAGAGTCTTATGTGTCCAGAACCCCATTATTCGATATCTTGAGAGGATCTTGGGGAACACTATCTTCGCCCGAACTGAGGGAGGTACAGTGACGATGGAGGAACTTTATAGCCTATGATGCATGTTGAACAAGAAGACCTATGCTTTTGGGAGGGCATTCATAGAGCATCAATTGGACATGTCATACACTTTCGCCAACAAGAAGACGGGAGTCAGATGTGGAGGTCTCATCTCTGCTATCACTCGACATATGGGTTATGATCCTCAATCTAGAGCCCTCATAAAAAAGGATGTCGATTTTGAGCACATGGCAAAGTCTCTAAAGCTTGAAAAGATTGGGAAACTGTGCTTGAAGTTCAATGATGGGAAGTTCTTTCCTCTGCCCGACCCGAAGCACGTTACAGTTAAGGGGCGGAAAAATCCTAATTGGGGGATGACCATACCAGAGCACACTAAGATTACTGAGAAGTTCAGGAAAAAGCTTGAGTCAGTGGGTCAATGGAAGGAACCACCAGTGAAAAGGCAAAGAGGGGAAGGATTAAGCCGAGCCCAAGAGGAACCGGAGGAAGAAGAAGAAGAGGAGCAGGATGAGGAGGAAAATAAAGAAGGAGACGAGATGGAGGAGAAAGTATCTGAGGCGCCTATGCATTATTGAGGGTGGATGTCATCCCAGTTAGAGTGGACTGGACTAGTTCACCAAGTGACCACGATGGAGGCGAATGTTCAGGGGATGCACACTGATATGACTCAAATGTAGGATGACATCCGAGTGATTCAAGATGGGAACGAGGACATGAGAAGGTGGATGGAGAGCCTGTTCATGTCTCAGATGGGAGTGGACCACCTAATGTATCGACCTCCACCGCCTCTAGAGCAATGATCGTTTATGGGGGCTGCCCCAATTTCTTACTTTTTTCTTATTTCCTTTTTCCTTTTCCCGTTTCATATTCATCATATGTGGCTGTGTACTTATTGTGGCAAACTTGAGTGTTTATTATTGAATTATGTGGTTATTGGATGATTTCATGTTTATTAACTTCTCTGATTGCTTATTTATTGCTTATCTTTGAGTGTGAATTCGTAAGTAGGTGATTGTAGGATTGAGTCATCGGTTTAAAAGGAGATTCAGTTTCCAGTCATCAGCTTGTATGAAGGAACGTCAGACCCTAAAGTCCATTTGACCAAATATTCAGACTTTATGATTTCAATGGGGGCCACAGACGCTACTCGATGTCGAAACTTCCCACTTACTCTGGGTGACGGACCGCACAGATGATTTTCGGCATTAGCTCCTGAGTCCATAAGTTCGTTTGCTCAACTAAGCAAGGAGTTTATGTCCCACTTCTCGACTGCTGGGTCTTATCTAACGCAAAGACACCAACTAGCAGAAGTTAAGCAAGGAGATGATAAGTATGATAGAAATTTCCTAGAAGGTTCGATAAAGTCCTGCTGGAAGGTAAGATGGTTAGTGAAGATATGAAGATGGTGGCGGTAATGGCCGGCTTAAGGAAAGGAATGGACTTATGGAAAGATATGCACTTATCTTACCCCACAACGTATGCTAAATTTAGACATAGAGCCGGAATCCATATCTCTATACAAGAAGCTCTCCAAAAGGAATTGGGTAACAAGGCTGACCCAAAGAAGTCTGGGAAGAAGTCAGGTGGGACTGATTACAAAGCTCCGAAAAATATGAAAGCTTTTAATGGGGGATCTGAGTTGAAGGAGAAATTGAATCAGGTACTTGCAATATCAGTGGACGCGGTATACAACAATGTCAAAGATAAAGAAATATTATCTGAGCCCAGAAAAATCAGACAAAAGAGAGGAAAGTTGAACCCAAATAAATAATGTGCATACCATCAGAACATCGGCCATTTCACAAGCGAATGTCGGGATCTATTAAAGCAGTTGTGGAGATCTATGAGGAAGGAAAGTTGTCCAAGTTTATGAAAAAAAAGTCGGGGAAAAGGCCAAGGACAGTCGCACCGTCTAGCTCAGATGATGACGAGAGCGACGAACAGCCGAGCAAGACGAACAAGAAAGGAAGAAAAATTCCAACAGCTCCTGCAGAGCCGGTACGAGAAATTCTAATGTTTGGGCCAGCTAGACCGATTAGTAGTTGTTCCGATGGAAGGTCACTCGTGTAAAAAAGAAAATGAAAAGCAGAACTGCGAGTTGTCGCATAAGTGAAAGAGGTCGGAATCAATCCATCAACTTAATAGATCGTGGACTTAACCTTCTCCCAAAAAGATTTGGATGGAGTCCTAACTCCTCACAATGACTCTTTAGTCATCTGCACAAACATTATGGGGACATGGGTACACCGCCTACTCGTTGACACAGGCACCTACACAAACATTTTGTTCAAAAGTACATTAAATCAGCCAGGGGACAACACAGGTTATATGGAATACTGTAATCATATAATCCTAGGGTTTGGAGATGCTGTAACCATTCCCTTAGGAATAATTAAATTATCAGTCGAACTTGTATTGGCCGAGAACCCAAAGAGGAGACTAACTAGGATGGTAGAATTTCTAGTGGTAGATCAATGATCTAACTACAACGAGTTTCTCGATCGTCCCTTTTTAAATAAATTTAAGGTAGTTGGTTCGATGTACTGCTATTGTGTTAAATTTCCAACATCAAAAGGTATAGGCACGATTAAAGGTGATCAAAAGAAAGCTCGTGAATGCCTCCTGGTAATTGCAACCAAAAGAAAACAGGGTTTCCATGATGGCCGAGAAGCCGAGCAGTTGTGCTGAAGATGAACCTTCCATCCTTGATGAGATCATGGAGTCTGTTGATACGAAGATAATGGAAGTGGACGAACAGCCCGGTGGAGATGAGCAGGAGGGCAATGACGAGCAGCGGAACGGAGAAAAAAATATGAGATCGCACTTGCTCGAAATGAAGTTGATGATATTGAACCACAGTTAGGTGTTGAACCAATGGTGATCGAGGATGAGTTAAACATGGACGAGTTTATCATCGATCCTCACTGGAAAGGGCAAAAATGAAGAGCGACACTGGTTGAAGAGTTGGAGACAATCAAAGTCGACCCAAACCGATAGGACTTAGAAATTTTCATCGGATCTGAGCTCCTGGATCCATACAGATCAAAGATGGAAGAGCTTCTTAAAGCTAATCTCGATGTGTTTGCATGGTCTCATACTGACATGGTAGGTATTAACCCTGAGTATGCCTGCCATAAGTAAATATTGATCCAACGAAAAAACCGGTCCAGTAAAAGAGGAGGAAATATGGGCCCGACAAGTATGAAGCACTTGATGTTGAGGTCAAGAAGCTATTGGACAACTATCTCATACGACAAGCTCTATGTCTGAAATGAGTGGCAAATCCAGTGTTAGTGCAAAAACCAAATGGAACATGGAGATTATGTATTGATTTCACATATTTGAATGTTGCTTGCCCTAAAGATAATTTCCCGTTGCCTCATATCGACCAGCTGGTCGAAAACACGGCTGGACACGAGCTCCTCACTTTCATGGACGTGTTTGCTGGATATCACCAAATCGCAATGCACCCAAATGACCAGGAACACACATCATTCTACATGAACAAAAACCTGCTGTGTTGGAAAAGGATGCCGTTCGGGTTAATCAACGCAGGAGCCACGTACCAAAGACTCGTCAACAAAATGTTCGATAAACATATCGATAAAACAATGGAGGTGTATGTGGATGATATCGTCGTCAAGAGTCCAAGGAAGGAAGATCATTTACAACCCTTAGCCCAGGCGTTCGAAATACTCTGAGCTTACAATATAAAGTTAAATCCAAAGAAAAGTAGCTTCGGAGTTCATTCTGGAAAGTTCCTTGGGCACTTAGTCAGTCAACGGGGCATTGAAGCAAATCCAACCAAAATAAAAGTAATCATGGATATGCAGCCACCAAGATCAGTTAAGGAAGTACAAAGGCTCACCGAGTGCCTAGGAGCCTTGAACAGATTCATTTCAAGATCCGGTGACAAATGCCGACCTTTCTTTGATGCCATCAAGAAAGGAAAGTTCCAGTGGATGGACAACTGCCAACGAGCATTTGAGTAGTTGAAGTAGTATCTCAGTGATACCAAAATTCTAGCAAAACCAAATCCAGGAGAAAAGTTGTACCTATATCTGGCCTCGCTGACATTTCCTGCCCATTAAATTTGAATCACAATTGCTCGGCTTTCCCCATAGAAAATATCGAACAACTGTAGCTTGACATCAGTTAGTTGATTCTCATCCTAATGTGAGACCAAGCTAGGGGGCAATTATTGATAAGCGAAAAGCCGAGCAAATGATTAAGCACTAAAAAATAATAAACAAGGGTGATTAAGGTAAAATGAGAAGAAAAGGCGACCAGCTGTGCATAAAAGGCACAATTTATGAAAAGACAAGCAGCTGGTCAAAAGTCTCAAGATACTCAGGCGAGCAGCTGGTTAGAGGATTGACTTGAACCGAAAATACTAACTTTTTACTAGTAGTTTCCCCGCAAGCGTACGGGTTCACTGTAGTATAAGCAAGTATAGCAACCAAGTATATCGTACCAACGGGACGGAATGTATGTGAATAGATCCCTGAAAATCTACGCGTCGAAGTTAATATGAGTGTATGTTTTTTAATTATAAAAATGATTAAATCTAAACTATTTTACTCTACTAATGCAAAAGAAAGAATGAATTAATTATCTAAGGGTTTTGTCTCAAATATAAAAGGGTGATGCTCAGGATAGGAATCCCTACATATACTAACGGAGCTGATACATAATCAAAATAACCGTGATGTGCAAGAATTAACCTAAGTATAAGATTGTAAGATGAAAAGCTCAAGAATTAAACCCTAATACTTTATCCTATCAATCGACTTCACTAATCCACTAAACAAGTTAATAGATTTTGCTTAATTAAAGAGACCCTAATTTAACTAAGGTGATGCGGTCGTCCTCATTAGATAAACCGGTAGATGAATAAACCCCTTCTAAACCCTCTCATTAAGCCTAATAGTTATTACAGAGTGATAAGGTCGTCCTCTCTCTAACAATTTTTGTATGAAATTCAAAGGTAAATTCGAAATTTATTTTACGCGTTCATTAATTAAGAGAATTAAAACTAAACATCACATGTTACCCTAATTATGTACCAACGTCCTACTTCTACGAGTTCATCCTACCCCAAGCATACAAGGGTGTTACCCTAGCATGGTTTTAGCGATAACGAAAGTAAATAAGCAAGCAACGAACACAAATATAATTAATCTAAGTAAATAACTAAAGAACATAAACAAAGGTTTAAGAAATAATTAAAGTCTAAGAACAATATTGAATTAAAGAGAAAATACGAAGTCTCAAGTGTCAAGTATTGAAGAACAAAAGATGAAAATAACAAAATCTAAATCTAACTACGAATTCATAATGTAAAAACCTCAATTAAAAGTAAAATACGCTTGCTCGAACTCTCGGTGCTCTTCTCTCTCCATAAACTATCTCTCTACGTGAAGTGGTCCTGAAAAACAAACTCGGAATGGGTATAAATAGGAAACGGGTCGAATTGGACTTGCATGGGCCAAAATCCATGAATGGCTCGAGTAGAGCTCGAGTAAAGACTACTCGAGCAAGTCCCCACTCGAGTGTTGAAATCATCCAGAAGGCAAAAACTACTCGAGCTCCTTAGCTCGAGTAGACACTACTCGACCACTACCAACTCGAGTGCACTACTCGAGTGCTCGAGTAGTAGCTACTCAACCGGGCATGGCTCGAGTGCTCTACTCGAGTGCTTGAGTAGTGTTTACTCGAGCACCTTCAGCTTGCGTACTCCAGTGATACTTTTGCTCGCTTGAACTAATACTTTTCGTATTTCTTCCATATCTTCTCATCCGAGCATCCGTTTGAGTCGATTCAAAGTCCTATGAACTCCATTTTTCGCCCTCTATCCATCTATTTATATCAAAGAGACAAATTCATTAGTTCATGAAAATAGTACTCAATTAACTCTAAATACTAATTAAAATCACTCAAAACAGGGGCAAATCGAGCTATAAAACCTAACAATTTCACGCCTAATCAACCCCCCCAAACTTACCATGTTGCTTGTCCTCAAGCAACGAAATAATAAGTCAAGTGAAATTGTTTAGGTTGAATCAAAGACTCAAATCATGTAAGTAATAGAGTTTCAAGCTTCAAGGATCGTTCACACGTACACGAGCTCACCCCCTTCATCATACTTATGCAATAACAACAAGAAACACCAAGATCAAACATGGATGTGCACTCAACGATGTGTTTCACTCCCTCACAACTGTATATCAATGACAAGTGACTCACTCAATCAATCAATCACACATATCAGCAGCCATAAGCTTGTAAGCACTCTCAACTTCGACCATACTCTAGAAATCAATGCCGAATAAAAAAGGACTTTTCTCAAGGTTATAATGTAGGCTCTTTGGACAGGTGGGGTAACTATATAGGATAAGTGACTCAAGTAATGGAGAATAGAAAATCTAACTTTGGTACTTCGATACAAGGAACACTTCTATAACATCTTTTCAAACAATGCACATCAATTCCTTTACTCTCAACACCTCAATTTTTTTTTCTCACTCTTTTTCACTTTTCAATCACTTCACTATATTTTTTTCACACAACTCACATGAGCTCATTTTTCTTTTTTGCTCATTCTCAAATTTTTGTTCTTTCCCACAACTCAAAACTTCATCACACCCTTCTTTTATCACAACTCAACCATAATAATCCACCTTCTCCTCTCAACTCAATCCCTTCAACATTCACAACTTTTCCTATTCTCCACTCAAATTGGGACAAAAAGAGTTTAAGAATTTGGATTAGTTTAAATGTGCTATCAAATAAAAGGCTCAGGTTCAAAAGGGCTCACAAGGGATAAATGTCATTGATAGGGAAAATTTGGCTAAGTGACTCAATCAAATCAAAGATGGCCTAAGATCACATTCGGCATATCAAACTAGACACAATCAAGAAGCGAGAGCACACACAAGTTCTGGCATCCTCTAAGGTGATGACTCACTCACAAACGAAGAGATCAATTCATGCATCTTAATCTCAAAAGGCTCAAACCTCACGGCTTTCACATCCATGCTAGTCTTAGTGAATTCTCACTCTCATCAAACAAGCACTCAAAAGGAAAATCGTAAGTATACGAGTTCCCTCTCAAATCAACTCTAACTCCTACACTCATACAATAAAATTCCTAACTCAACTTCACAACTCACCCATACTAATCAAATCATACTCAAGAATCACAATCAGCAAGTAGCAAGGGTTAATAAGCATGAAATAAATCAATCATCTCAATGAGTTCAACACAAATCAAAATCTGATAGTTTGAATCAAAATTCCGTACAGCCCCATATTCAACCACATCACTCAATCAAATCAGTTGACACTCAAAAGCAGAAAATAAGAAAGGAAAAGAAAAGATAAGAAAAAGGAAACAGAAACTGGGGGAATCCCATGATCCTCATACATCCGGAGGCGGTGGTGGGCGGTAGCTCGGGTGATCCAATCCTAAGTGGGAGACAAAGAGTGCCTTCATCCATCTTCTCAAATCCGAAACCTTTGATCGGACCTCTTGAAACTTCCCTCGCATACTCGTAGCATCCATGTACCACTAATTCTGCGTTGTGCGGAGATGCGTAACTTCAGTTTGCAGATCCTGAATATCAGTCCTCATTCCATCCCACTGAATCTGGGTTGGGTACCACGGCTCAGGAGTGGACGTCTCGGGTGTCCCAATCTCCATCTCTTGAGGTCCTTGACCTCCTCCACCAACATCAGCCTCATCTTCATCAGCAGTATTCCCTCCTTCCTCGTACTCTTCTTCTTCTTCCTCGATAAGATCTTAGAGTCCACTCGATCCTACTCCCCTCGTCCCCGCTGTATTCTTGCTCTTCTTCCTTGGCCTTTGTTCCCATATTCCATTGCTCTCCAATCTCTTCTTGAATCTCTCCATAACCGACACATGATGCGGTCCATCCATCCTTATGTTCTCACTCTTCAACCCTTTCAAGGTTACCAACTTCTCATTTGACAACGGAAATATCTCATGATCTCGGAGCCTCATGCAATATCGATCAAGCCAATGCTCACACATCCAAGTTTGATACATATGCTCAAAATCAATATCTCTCCCTTTAGCAGGGCTCGCTACTGGCTCAATCCCCACACTCTTCAGGAACACACAAATTAGGCCCCCACCTCTAATCCTAGAAGTCTTCTTCCCACATTTGAAAGGAGCCTTGATCATTAACTCGAGGTAATCTCTCCCAAAGTCATACTTCCTATGATGTAACAAACACCACAATCCCTACAACTCTTTCGTTGTGACCGTTCCCATTTCAGACCGGGCATATAATGTGTTCCCCAAGATCCTCTCGATGTACCGGATAATCGGGTTCGGGATGGCAGAAGCTCGGACATCCTTTGAGGAGTACTTTCCAGCGACTCCTCCAGTGATAAGCTGCCAAAATTCATCGGCTTTGAATAAGCTTGATCTCCGACTTGAATCTCCTGGTTTCGGTAATTGCATGGCCTCATTAATCGCTCCCACTTCGTATGCGTGCCATTCGTTCCTGATCATGAACTTGAATGTACTGTCATTCTGCATTGCCACAGAGGCTAAGAACTGCTCCACTAAGTCAGCATGGGTATCCATGGACAGCAGTATCTCATAGAACTCTTTCATGTCGCTCTTTTAAAAAATCCTCCTGACTTCTTGCTTGATCCCCAAATTGTTCATAAACTGGATGCTGGGTCATCGAGTCTTCTCAACCCTTCCAACAACTAAGCTCCACCGATAAGTATGAGCAAACCATATTTCCCCGTATGACTAATTCTCCCAACGAGAGGGCATTAATCCCTTTCTCGTCAATTCTTCAGTCAGAGCAAGTAGCGCATCACCCTCAATCCATCTATCGTTGGTTTTCTTTGTACGAACCATTATCATATTCATCAAAACAAAGCACCAACACAACTCATGAATATCAAAGACAAAATAAATCACATCAAGTAGCTATCTAATCTCCAAAATCATTCAATTGTGTACAAGAATTCACACATGGTTATTATCAATATCTCAAATCAATTTCACAATTCTCTCAATCCTCCAAAACTCAATAAGATACTCAAAACACAAGTCTATCATGAAGTAACATCACATATTCATGCAATTTACATGCTCAAGACTCAATTCATCATTCACCCTTCTCAATTTCAATTCAAAACCTCCAAATATTCCAAATTTCACAATACCCATGTCAATTCCTACTTTCTCTATCTAGAAATTCACCAAATTCACTCATGCAATTTCAAAATTGAAGATTGAATTCGTAAACCCATAGCATTGAGACATCAATTATCATCATAGAAGCAAAAACCAACAAGTATCATGAAAAACCCCAATTCCTATCAAGAACATATGAACCCCAACTCTGACATAATCAATTCTTGCTAAATCAAAGCCAAAACTAAGAATAGAATGAAGAGAATGATAGAATACATACCTTTTGTTGAAGAACCGGAGGAATTTATGGAAAACCGAACGAAAATTGAAGAACTGAGGGCAAAGAAGGAGGAATTCGAAAGTTGCAACTTATTTTTGCCCCTTGTGCGTGTTTTTGTGTGTGAAATGGTGTGTGAAGAGGTATTTAAAGGTGGGAAAAAGCGGTTCAAGGGTCCCAGAGAACCTGAACTACTCGATCGGTACTCGAGCAAGTGAGCTCGAGTAGTGCCAATCTTCCAGAACCCGAAAACTACTCGATCAAGGCAGCTCAAGTAGTGACTACTCGACCGCGGCTGGCTCGAGTAGACTACTCGAGTGCTTGAGTAGATGCTACTCGACCACAACCTGCTCGAGTGCACTACTCGAGTGCCCGAGTAGTGACTACTCGAGCAAGGCCAGCTCGAGTAGTCTCACTTCAAAAGCTCAAATTTTGACTTTTCCGCTCCGATTTTCAAAAATTACCAACTAACACGAGTACTAACCTGGAAAACTCTTCGTTTTAAGCCTGATCGCTCATACGAACGAGGAGTTTGGGTCTCTTCCAACGTGTTTTTCAACGAACCAAATCACCACTCGATTACATCACATTCTCTTCACTTTGCACTCAATTCATGCATCAATATTTTCGGAAAAAAATTTTACCAAATTTTTTATAAGAATTTCGTGCACAACACGTGAAGGATGAATACACACACACACCCCCTCCCCAAACTTTGTTTTTGCTAAGCAATAATAAAGTTTGAACAGAATGAGTACGAACTAGTACGTGCACTAAATTCTCATGAACTCCAATCACTATCAATGCATCTATAAATCCCCTCCCCCCAAACTTCGACTTCGTAAAGAGGTCTATGTTTGGGGTTCGGGTTACCTCATACACCAACAATTGAATGCTCCACTACTCGACATCTCTACATCTTCATGAATTGCTTCTCCTTAAGCTCACTTACTCGAATCAAGCACCACGAGTCAAGCCTACACCAAAAATCTAAAAAACGAGGTTAACACATATGATCCACACAATGACAAAAATGACACAACAAACACAAAAGCAAATAAAAGTGGGTTGCCTCCCACTCAGCGCTATTTTTAAGGTCCTAATGCCGGACCGAGCTCGAAGGAGCTCACAGGACTTGAGAATCTAAAATACCTCCCTTCTCATAAGAGAAGTTGTAAAATTTCTTCACTCGATGCCGTTCACCATGAACACATGTCCATCTTCCTTCTCAACTTCTAGGAATCCACTCGAGAACACTTTTCTCACCACATAAGGACAATTCCATTTAGACTTGAGCTTTCCCCCAAACACCTTCATTCTCGAATTGAATACGAGGACCTGATCGCCAACTTGAAACTCTTTTTTCCTCAATCGAGCATCGTGCCATTTTTTTTGTTTTCTCTTTGAAAATTCGGGCACTCTCATAGGCACTATCTCGAAACTCCTCCAACTCATGCAATTGAAGTAGTCTCTTCTCACCCACCAAGGCACTATCAAAATTCAGCTTCTTGATTGCCCAATACGCCTAATGCTCCAACTCCACGGGCAGGTGACATGCTTTTCCAAAAACTAATTGGTAAGGAGACATACCAAGAGGTGTTTTGAAGACTGTCATATACGCCCACAGCGCATCATCAAGCTTCAATGCCCAATCCTTCCTACTAATGCTCACTGTCTTCTCCAGGATCTCTTTGATTTGACGATTCGACACCTCTACAAGACCATTAGATTGAGGGTGATAAGCAGTAGAGACTCGATGACTTACCTCGTACTTTGACATCAACTTCTCCATCCATTTGTTCACAAAGTAACTACCCCCATCACTAATCAAAGCTCTTGGGACTCCATATCTAGCAAAAATATTATTTCTCAAGAACTCAATCACCACTCGGGAATCATTCACTCTTGTAGGGACAGCTTCAATCCACTTCGAGACGTAATCGACAAACACGAGAATATACAAGAATCCATTGCTAGGAGGAAATGGACCCATGAAATCAATCCCCCATACGTCAAATACCTCGACTTCCATGAATACATGCAGCGGTATCTCGTCCCTCTTAGTAATAGAGCCAAATCGTTGGCACTTATCATACCTTTTAACCCATTCCATGCAATCTTTCAAGGGAGTCGGCCAATAAAAACCATATTGAAGCACCTTCCTTCCGGTCTTCTCTCCACCCAAATGTCCTCCACATTGCAAGGCGTGACAATGCCTGATGTTATCACTCCACTCCTTCTTTGGCACACACCTTCTCAACACATGATCAATCCCTCTTTTGAACAAGTATGGATCATCCCAAAAAATCCTTCCGGTGCAACGAGTCCATCTCCGCCGGTAACTCTCCACTTGCTAAATAATTAGCATAATCAGCAAACTACGACACTTTCCCTTCAACTCGATATACCAAAATATTACCTAAACCAAACAGCTTCTCATCCGGAAATTCATTGTTCACCTCACGATTCTCCACTGTGTTTTCCTTGGTAAGCTCCAACCTCGAAAGGTGATCGGCTATCACGTTCTCACATCCCTTCTTGTCTCGAATCTCAACATTGAATTCCTGGAGTAATAGGATCCAACGAATGAGACGGGGCTTTGCATCCTTCTTGCTCATAAGGTACCAAATCGCTGCGTGGTCCGTATATACTATTGTTTTCGTCCCTACTAGGTAGGGCCGAAATTTATCAAAGGCATATACGACCGCTAACAGCTCCTTTTCGGTCATAGTGTAATTCACTTGAGCAGAATTCAGCATCTTCGAGGCATAGTATATAGCGTGAAAACGCTTCTCACGAATCTGTCCCAAAGCAACCCCGAACGCAAAGTCACTCGCATCACACATAAGCACAAATGGGCTTGACCAATCCGGGGTCACAAGTATCGGGGCATTTACTAACGCTTCTTTTAACCTGTTAAAAGCCACTAAACACTCATTAGTAAACTCAAAGGCGACTTCTTTTTCAAGAAGTCACGAAAGGGGTTTAGCAATTTGTGAAAAGTCTTTTATGAAACGTCTATAGAATCCTCCATGTCCTAGAAATGACCGAATCCCCTTCTCGGTCGAGGGTGGAGGCAGCTTCTCAATAGCAATCACTTTCTCCTTGTCAACCTGGATACTTTTCGAGGACACATGATGTCCAAGAACAATACCCTCTCTCACCATGAAGTGACACTTCTCCTAATTGAGCACCAGATCCGTCTCCTCACACCTGCTCAAAACCACTTCAAGATTTGTTAGACAATTATCAAACGACTCCCCGTAGACGGAGAAGTCATCCATAAAAACCTTCATAATCTTTTCGATCAATCCATGAAATATGGCCATCATACACCTTTGAAAGGTGGCGGGTGCATTACACAACCCAAACGACATCCTCCTAAAAGCAAAAGTCCAATAGTAGCAGGTGAAGGTGGTTTTCTCTTGTTCCTCGGGGGCTATCATGATCTGGTTATACCCCGAGTATCCATCTAAGAAACAATAATACTCAAAACCACCTAATCTATCTATCATCTGATCAAGGAACGGTAGAGAAAAGTGATCCGTACACGTTGCCTTGTTCAACTACCTATAATCTACACATACACGCCATCCCGTCACTAATCTAGTGGCTACCAATTCATTAGACTCAGTCTTAATCACCGTGGTACCCCCCTTCTTAGCAACTACATGTAACGGACTCACCCATGGACTATCAAAAATTGCAAAGATCATGTTGTTATCTAACAACTTTAAAACCTCCTTATGTATCACCTCTTGAATCACCGGATTAACTCTACGTTGGTTTTGCACTACAGCTTTTCTACCCTCTTCTAATCTAATCCTATGCATGCAAATGGAAGGACTAATTCCATTAATATCCGCGATCGACCATCCTATAGCAGATTTGTGCTTACGAAGCATTACTAAAAGTCTCTCAAGCTGATCATCAGATAAAAGGGCAGATACAATAACCGGGTACTTCTCGGTCTCATCCAAGTAGGCGTACTTGAGGTGATCCGGGAGTGGTTTCAGCTCTTTTTTTTCCTCCAATTGTGGCGCCTTATCAAACATCTTCTCGAAAGTCGACTCCTCGGCTTCCAAATCTTCCTCATCCTCTACTTTCTTCATATCCAAGAACTTGACATCTTCATTCTCTTTCAAGCTGTCAAAATAATCAAGATCATAAGAATCATAAGATAGATCATCAAGGATAGGATAATCAAATTGATGAACATAAAAAGAGCAAGGGTCTAGAAGTGTGTCTTCAACACAAGTGTCCATGATGTCAATGAAGTGACCGCTCTCATCTCCCATGGGGTATTTCATAGCTTCATAAATAGCTATCTTCACTTCTTGATCATCAACTTTGACTGTTATCTTCCCATTCGCCACATCAAGTACCATCCCAGTTGTGGCCAGAAATGGGCTCCCTAAAATCAACGGCACATGCTCATCCTCCTCCATATCTAGTACCACAAAGTCGGTGGGAAACAAGTGATTCTCCACCGTCACTAGAACGTCCTCCACCACTCCTTGAGGTCTAGTGATGGACCTATCAGCAAGCTGGAGAGTCATCATCGTGGGTTGAAGCTCACCCCCATCCAATTTCTTGAATAATGATAGAGGCATCAAATTAATGCTCGCCCCTAGATTACACAAAGCTCCTTTCTTGATCCCGTTCCCGATATCACATAAGATGGTAAAGCTTCCGGGATCCTTCAACTTGGGAGAAAGCGCCTTGTGCACCATAGCACTTATCTCGTGGTTCAAGTGCACTAGCTTGGGTCCATCCACTCTCCGTCTCTTTGCTATCAAGTCCTTTAGGAACTTGGCGTAGTTAGGCATCTGTTCCAAAGCATCATAAAAAGGAATGTTAATATGTAGCTTTTTAAAAACATCAAGGAATTTTGCAAACTTTTCATCTAGTTTCTTTTTCATAAACCGCTGTGGTTATGGGACAGGTATCACAGATTTGGGTACCCCCCCCCCATTCATCCCTCTCAGTTTCTTTCACATTCTTCCTTGCTTCCTTTGTCTTCTTCCACTTTGGGACTCTCTCAATCTCCTCAATGCCTTCCTCAAGGTCTTTTCCTTTCTGGGACTCATCCATATCTTTACTTTTCTGAGTGCCTTTACCCTCAACCCCTTTCTCAACTTCTACCTCCTCAATCTCATCTCTAACTTCCTCAGGCTCTTTCCCTTCTATCTCAACCTCTCCTTGGGGCGTCTTTGAGTCAGCAGGCATCTGAGGACCATCATATTTGGTCCCACTTCTCAACTCAATAGCTTTGCATTGCTCCTTTGGGTTTGCCTCGGGCATTGAGGGATATTTGTCGGGCTCTCTCATCTGAGACTTTGTAATTTGACTGATTTGATACTCGATCGAAGTGAACCTGCAGTTGTTCTCTTGTTGAGATCTATTTAGATCAATATCCCTTCTTTGGAGTTCTTGATCATGCTGATCACCTTTCTTATGTAATTCTTTCACATCATACTCCAGTGAGGACAATCTCTTGCTTCCTTCTTCCACCTTCTGCAATATTGCTCTCAACATCTCCTCAGTTGAGGAACCGCCTTCACCACCCGGAGGCTTTGAACCTGGATCAACACCTGGAGGAACTGTGATTCCGGCCTTCGGATTGGCATAAGAAAAATTATTGTTCTTCTTCCATTGGTTTTGATTCGCTTGTTGACCTCCTTGGTACCCTTGGTTGTTTCTCCATTGGTTCTGATGAGGCTGTGGACCGGGTGGTGTAAATGGTTGACCGTAGAGAGGTCTCCCAAATTGATTACCACCTTGTTGATACCCTCCTGGATTATAGTTAGGCTTTCCCATGTAGTTGGCCCCTTCTTACTGCACTATGGGCTGGTCCATTTTCTCACTCACTATAATACTCCCTCCAACCAGATTTTATCCCATCTCGAGGTTGCTTATCTTCTCCATCATCGCCATCAACAGCTTCCTCGTTCCCTCATTCTCCTCCAACTGATATGCTCTCTGAAATTCTGGGTCCTCGTTCCATTGCCCGGCATTCTTGACTATGTTATCAACAATTTCTCTGTACCTAGCTGTACCACTGTTCAAGAATGCTCCACTGGCACATGCATCAAGATGATTTTGACCCACCTTGTTGGCTCCACAGTAGAAGAAAGCCATGGCATCCCCCTCGTTGTACTCGTGCTGCGGGCACTCAATGAGCATGTTAGAGTATCTCTCCCAAGCTTGACGTAGGTCCTCTCCTGGCTTCTGCTTGAAAGATGAGATCTCGAGCCTTGCTTTGATCGTTCTAGATGGAGGGTAAAATCGCTCGAGGAATAGACGCTCGAGCTCGGCCCATGTGGTTACACCTCCCTGTGGGAGCGTGTTATCATACCACTCCTTTGCTATTCTCGTTAAAAAGAATGGGAACAGCCTGAGCCTCTTGGCATCTTCAGACATGTCGTTATAATTGAAAGTCGAGGCAATCATCAGAAAACTTCTCAAATGGGTATGAGGATTCTCCTTCCCGACCTCCCCCTTGAATTGATTTTTAGTAAGTAGCTTCAGGATTCCTGGGGAGATGGAGAAGTTGTTTGCCTCTACAGGAGGCAATGCCACTCCATCATAATACCATTGCGGCTGTGCCGCAAACCTTCCTCGAATTGCTACATCACGGTCAGTGTTCTAAGAAACGTGCTGAGGATATACGGGTGGTAGAGGTACTTGCGGACCTGGAGGTGGGTTGTAAGTAGGTTGTGGTGGGTAGTAAGGTGGGTACGGGTAGGGTGGATATGGGTATGGTGGGTAGAGTGGGTTATGCTGTTGGTAGACAGGGTTGTTGAACGGGTTGTTAGGGTGAATGTTCTGGCTTTGGTTTTGGGTTTGAGTTGGTGCAGAGTTGTTCTGGTTTTGTGGGTTCGGGTGTTGGTTCTGAGTTTCCCCTACAGGCACTTGCTTGTTACTGCTCTCAACTCCATCCGCCTGTTCCACTATAGCATTGTACTCTGCAGCAGCTTTGTCTAAATCCCCAATTCCATCCAGATTTATGTTGTCATTTTCTCCACTGGCAGTGTTCATCCTTCTTAAGAAGGCTCGGTTTCTTCTTGATATTGTCTCAGGGTCAAGCTGTATTCTCTCCTCGCTCGTATCTCCTTGCGAGCGTGTTTTCATAAACCTAAAACACTAAAAGAAGAATCAAAATGCAACTGTCGATCACGTAAGAATTAAACAAAAAAATAAATCACTCACTACTAACTACTAAGTTATCTCCAAGTCCTACTCAATAGACATACATCGCCATCCCCAGCAACGGAGCCATTGACTTGAATCGAAAATACTAACTTTTTACTAGTAGTTTCCCCGCAAGTGTGCGGGTTCACTGTAGTATAAGCAGGTATAGCGACCAAGTATATCGTACCACGGGACGGAATGTATGCGAATAGATCCTTGAAAATCTATGCATCGAAGTTAATATGAATGTATCTTTTTTAATTATAAGAATGATTAAATCTAAACTATTTTACTCTACTAATGCAAAAGAAAGAATGAATTAATTATCTAAGGGTTTTGTCTCAAATATAAAAGGGTGATGCTCAGGATATGAATCCCTACGTATACTAACGGAGCTGATACATAATCAAAATAACCGTGATGTGCAAGAATTAACCTAAGTATAAGATTGTAAGATGAAAAGCTCAAGAATTAAACCCTAATACTTTATCCTATCAATCGACTTCACTAATCCACTAAACAAGTTAATAGATTGTGCTTAATTAAAGAGACCATAATTTAACTAAGGTGATGCGGTCGTCCTCCTTAGATAAACCGGTAGATGAATAAACCCCTTCTAAACCCTCTCATTAAGCCTAATAGTTATTACAGAGTGATAAGGTCATCCTCTCTCTAACAATTTTCGTATGAAATTCAAAGGTAAATCCGGAATTTATTTTACGCGTTCATTAATTAAGAGAATTAAAACTAAACATCACATGTTACCCTAATTATGTACCAACGTCCTACTTCTACGAGTTCATCCTACCCCAAGCATACAAGGGTTTTAGCCTAGCATGGTTTTAGCGATAACGAAAGTAAATAAGCAAGCAACGAACACAAACATAATTAACCTAGGTAAATAACTAAAGAACATAAACAAAGGTTTAAGAAACAATTAAAGTCTAAGAACAATATTGAATTAAAGAGAAAATACGAAGTCTCAAGTGTCAAGTATTGAAGAACAAAAGATGAAAATAACAAAATCTAAATCTAACTATGAATTCGTAATGTAAAAACCTCAATTAAAAGTAAAATACGCTTGCTCGAACTCTCGGTGCTCTTCTCTCTCCAAAAACAATCTCTCTACGTGAAGTGGTCCTGAAACACGAACTCGAAATGGGTATAAATAGGCAACGGGTTGAATTGGACTTATATGGGCTGAAATCCACGAATGGCTCGAGTAGAGCTCGAGTAAAGACTACTCGAGCAAGTCCCCACTCGAGTGTTGAAATCATCCAGAAGGCAAAAACTACTCGAGCTCCTTAGCTCGAGTAGACACTACTCGACCACTACCAACTCGAGTGCACTACTCGAGTGCTCGAGTAGTAGCTACTCGACCAGGCATGGCTCGAGTGCTCTACTCGAGTGCTTGAGTAGTGTTTACTCGAGCACCTTCAGCCTGCATACTCCAGTGACACTTTTGCTCGCTCGAACTAATACTTATCGTATTTCTTCCATATCTTCTCATCCGGGCATCCGTTTGTGTCGATTCAAAGTCCTACGAACTCCATTTTTCACTCTCTATCCATCTATGAGCATCAAATAGACAAATTCATTAGTTCATGAAAATAGTAAAAATCACTCAAAACATGGGCAAATCAAGCTATAAAACTTAACAATTTCACGCCTAATCAAGGATAGAAGAAGCTGGGCGAGCAGCTAAGAAGAAAGGTCTAAGTACCCAACTTGAAGACATACAGTCGAGCAGTTGAGCACCTCGGAGAATAGCCAAGAACCCCACTAATTAGGCATTGAGTTAGGAACAAACAAGTGTCATAACACTTGTCATTTGTATAATATACAATAACTTAGAGTTAAACAAGTGTAAAAACACTTGTCAAGCATGTAAACAAGGGTAGCTAAGAGGTTGACATCTCCTACTTGCTTGTATGTCTATAAATACACTCTCATGGGAGGAAAAAGATAAGTTCCAATTATTAAAAAATTGACCAAATTCTTGTCAATTCATTTCTTGATCAACACTTGCTTAAATCTTCCACTTTTGATCTTGTTTGGTGACCTTCTTAAGCATAAAACAACCACTAATCATTCATTAGAATCAAGGTCATCAAAAAATAGAATTATATATCCAATTTTTATCCTTTGTGCATAAAATAAAAGAAATTGCACACGCTAAAAATTCAAAATTAATTGAATTATATTTCTTGAAATTTAAAATTTACATCTGAAAATCTAATATTTAGTAATTTACAGATTTTTCACAGCCCTATAATTCAAAAAAATAATAAAACTTCTGAAAATTCATGTTTATACTCAAGGTGCAAACAAAATAAAAAAATACACACGAATCTTCTTCTTCTTCATATCTTCACCCCTTCTACAGATCTTCATCTCCAAATCTTTTATCCACTTCTCCCAATTAGCACATGTTCAGTTTGAAAAACAAAATCAAATATTAATAAAATTAATATTGCCATTATTACAAAAATAAATGTTAATAAAATTAGCATAACCATTACTATACATCTCCATCCCAGATTCTACCTTTCTCCCTCGAACACACCAATAAACACTCACAACATACTGCACGCACCCCCACAAAACACACACTATGCACATAACCATAAATTAATAAAAAAATACACAGAAAAAAAAACAGAAATTAATCAAGATTTTTTGCTCTGGGTGAAATTTCAATCATTCTTCATGCACCACCAAAAATTCACTTATTTTGGAGCAAAAGAAATTACAACGAATCATTGCAAGAAATTACTTAGCGATGGCAGCAGATCTGGGGTATGGCACGGTGGCGGCAGATCTGAACTGATGCGCAGCGGCGGTGGTCGGAAATTGCAATTATGGGCTGCTGATCTGGAGTGTGCGACGGTGGAGGCAGAGCCTCGCCGTCTGAGGGGAGACATAGTGGTCGCCAGATTTGTGGATCTAGGGTTATTAAAAGATCGATCTAAAATCGATCTCAAATAGATTGATCATTAGCTTCATGGATCTGGGTCGAGGCAACGCTCATGGAGAAAGCCGGCGGTGGCTGATGGAGAGGCGTCGCTCATGCTCGTGGATCGGGCAGCGGCGCTGGACCAAGATCTTGGGATCTCCAATCAACTTGGTTGGGTTACCACTGCTTCAGTTCTCTTTTGTGGATTTCAGACCCATTCCTTCTGACAGTTTAGACAATTGATCTCGATTTATGCTCTTAGTTAATGGATACACTAGATTGTCCTTTGACCTCACATAGTTTATGGACATCACACCACTTGAGATCAATTATCTCATGGAATTATGTCTACGATGAATGTGTCTAGACTTTCCGTTATACATGTCACTTAACGCCCTACCAATTGCGGCTTAACAGTCGCAATGTACCATTATCGTTGGTACGGGTTTATCCCAACATGGAATATCCTCGAGAAAATTTTGAAGTCATTCTACTTCTTCACCAGCTATGTCCAAAGTTATGAATTCTGATTACATGGTGGATCGGGCTATGCATGTCTGCTTAGTCAATCTCCAGGACACAGTCGCTCCTCCTATAGTGAATACATATCCACTAGTAGAGAATAACTCTTTAGTGTCTGATATCCAATTAGCATCGCGGTACCCTTCAAGTACAGCAGGATACCTAGTGTATTGTAGCCCAAAGTCGAGAGTATACTTTAAGTACCTCTAGACTCTCCTGAGGGCATTCCAATGCTCATTGCTTGGACTGCTTGTGAATCTACTAAGTTTATTCACCGCACATGCTATATCGGGACGCGTACAATTCGAAATGTACATTATGCTACCGATAACTCTAGCATATTCTTGTTGAGCTACAGGACTACCTCTGTTTTTGCTCAAATGCACATTCATGTCCAATGGGGACTTTACAGATGGATCATCAAAGGCATTGAACTTCTTTACACTTTCTCTACATAGTGAGATTGTGTTAAAGATATGCCATTTGATGTCCTGCTGATCTTGATTCCTAGAATCACGTCAGCAACACCCAAATCTTTCATGTCGAAATTTTAACTCAACATGCGTTTCGTACTAATGAGTAAATCATTATCATTACTCATAATGAGCATATCATCAACGTATAGACACAAAATGACAAATCCTTTCGGGGTACTCTTCACGTACACACATTTTTCACACTCATTAATACGAAAGCCATTTGATAACATGGTGCTATCAAATTTCAAATGACATTATTTTGGAGCTTGCTTAAGCCCATACAATGACCTCACTAGTTTGCACACCTTCTTCTCATTTCCAGGTGCTACAAACCCCGCTGGTTGATCCATATAGATATATGTATCTATTTCACCATTTAGAAACGCAGTTTTAACATCCATTTGGAGAATTTCGAGATTGTGCAAAGCAGCAATCGCGATTAGCACCCTGATGGAGGTAATCCTCGTTATTGGTGAATAGGTATCAAAGAAATCGTACCCTTCGATTTTTTTGAACCCTTTAGCAACTAAGCGGGCTTTGTACTTGTCAACTGACCCATCTGCTCTGTACTTTCTTTTAAGGATCCATTTGCATCCTAAGGGCTTGCATCCTTGTGGGAGATCAACCAACTCCCACGTGTGGTTTTGCATGATAGAGTCGATTTCACTGTTAATCGCCTCTTTCCAGCGCGAAGCATCTGGCCTAGATAGAGCATCTTTGATAGTCCTAGGTTCCTCTTCCAACACGTAAGTGATGAAATCGGGACCAAAGGTTTTAACTATCTTAACTCTTTTGCTACGTCGTAACTCGCCACTATCTTGAGTAGACGGACCAGCATCCTCATCAACCTCCTCATTTCGAGGTCTTTTGATTGATATCTCATCTTCCTTAGTCATGCAACGAAAGATTTTTTTTCGAAAAATACAGTATTTCTCGATTCTATATAAGTGCCTTTTGTCATATCGGGAACTTCTAATTTGTGAATCAGAAACCGATAGGCACTATTGTTCAGTGCATACCCTATAAATATGCAATCAATCATTTTAGGGCCGATTTTAACTTGTTTAGGTAGAGGCACTTCAAAATTTGCTAAACACCCCCACACTTTGAGGTATTTATACGACGGTTTCCGCCCCTTCTACAATTCATAAGGAGTTGCATTCTTACTCTTATGTGGAATTTTGTTCAAATTGTGATTAGCCGACAGAATGGCTTCCCCCCACAAGTTTTGCGGTAAATCAGAGCTAATAAGCATATCATTCATCATCTCTTTGAGTGTTCGCTTCTTTCGTTCCGCAACACCATTAGATTGAGGTGACTAAGGAGCAATAGTTTGATGTAT
Source organism: Ballota nigra (assembly GCA_947034835.1). Classification (NCBI taxonomy): domain Eukaryota; kingdom Viridiplantae; phylum Streptophyta; class Magnoliopsida; order Lamiales; family Lamiaceae; genus Ballota; species Ballota nigra. The sequence goes on along the minus strand of OX344722.1, from coordinate 22,195,533 downwards.
GGTTCTGGATTCGGAACATATCTTCTCAAACAGTGCTACATACTCTCCACCTCTATCACTACGAACTATTTTGATTCGTCTATTCAACTGGTTTTCCTCTTCACTTTTGTACAGTTTAAAAGCGTCTAAAGCTTCATCCTTACTGTGCAAAAGGTAATCATGGCAAAACCTAGTACTATCATCTATGAAAGTGATGAAGTACTTATTCCCACCTCTAGTTTGTACGAATTTTAAGTCACACACATTAGTGTGAATTAATTCTAGAGGTTCTTAGTTCCTTTCGACCGAACGGAAAGGCAACTTTTTCATTTTAGCTTCTACACAAATTTCACATTTGTTGTTTAAATCGACATTCTTTATATCTAGTAAATTTAAACCTACTAGCCGTTTTATCAATTTAACATTTACATATCCTAATCTGCAGTGCCATAAATCTGAAAACTCAACAATATTAGAAGAAGTAGAAGCTTCTTTATTCATAACAGATTTCCCCTTGAGGTGTACAACAATTACACTCATCTTAAATAGACCATCGTGGACATATCCACGACCTAGATATACTGAGAAATTACTAAGAACAACCCTATTAGACTCGAATACAAGTTTGAAATTATTCTTCACTAGTACAGAGCCGGAGATGAGGTTCTTGCGAATGTCCGGGACATGCAGGATATCTCTTAGTGTGATGTTATTCTCACTGGTCAGCTTCAGAATAACGTTTCCAACCCCAGCCACCTCAGACGTGGCTTGATTCCCCATGTGCAGCTTTCTCCCATTGACTGGCTCATAGGTCGAGAAAGCATTCCTGTCAGAACAGACATGACAGGTAGCCCCCGTATCGATGAACCACTCCTTTGGGTTGCCCACGAGGTTCACTTCAGTGGTCACTGCAGCCAGATCCTCTTTAGTGAACTCCCCTTCAACCACGTGCGCATTGGACTGCTTGCCCTTGCCCTTGCCTTTGTCATTGACATCTTTCTTCGGGGCCTTGTAAAATCTTGCAATGTGGTTTGACTTTCCGTAGTTGTAATAGTCACCAGTAAATTTGGGTCAAGTTACAACTGGTTGTTTGTCTTTGTCAGAATTTGGCCTCTTGCGCTTCTTTGACTCCATCAAATTAGCTTTGGCCTCTTCCTGACCCTTGTTCCTCTCCAGCCCACCCTCATGAATCTGAAGTTTGCCTATGACCTCTTGCAAGGTCATGCCCTTTTTCTTCAGCTTCAAGTGGCTCTAAAACTCCTTCCAGCTTGGAGGTAGTTTCTCAATTACTGCAGCGGCTTAGAAAACATATGGCAGTATCATCCCTTCTGCAGCAATGTCGTGCAGAATCAACTGAAACTCTTGAACTTGTTAGACGACAGACTTCGAGTCCACTATCTTGAAATTCAAGAACTTTCCAACCAAGTACTTCTTAGTACCGACATCCTTGGCCACATATTTGGCCTCCAAGGAATTCCACATTTCCTTGACACTTTTGCACTTCTGGTAGACACTATACAGAGCATCTTCCAGACCACTCAGAATGTAATTCTGAGCATAGAAGTCGTGTTCCCACCAGCAGGCACAAACTTCCTCATTCTGCGCATCGTTCTCAACGACCGCAAGGCAGTCCTCAGTAAGGAACCTTGTCAACCTCAAGGTGGTCAGAAAGAATAGCATACGTTGTTGCCACATTTTGAAGTTCTTACCCGAAAACTTTTCGGGCCTCTCACTTTGGACCATAAAAGGTCTCGAGTTATCAAACTGGAAAGGGCTCACCACAGAGGGATTAGAGGTCTACCCTATATGGACAGTTACAGGGGGAACGGGGGTAGTGGTGTCTTGGGGAGTGGGAGTACTAGAAGGAACAACAGTGTTTCCCTGGTTAGCAGACTCCGAATTGTTATTTCCGTTAGTTATTTTTTGAAAAAAGAATTTTTATCTTGCGATTGTTGTAGAAAAATAATGTACTGCAGAAATAATAATTCAACAGAAAAAAGAAAAAGAAAATTACAACTCGATTGAACTTATTACACAAAAAATTGAGAAAAGACAGCAGCTTGTGACGAGTCGAGGAAGGCCTCTTCCCGCAAGATAAAATTTCCCCGGTAGTGCTCTTCGGTCTTGGATATTTGTCCCCAAAGGTAAAACGTCACTATCGTCTCCAAGAGCGCATCACCACAGGTCTTGGAGCTCCGGCGAAAAAAACGAGCGCTTCAAACTGGACTGGATCTTAAGACTCTATATGCAAAGAGACATAGGGAGAAAAGAAAGTTTCTGAGTGTGGCCAGACGGAATGCATGAGGATGCTATTTATAGGTGCACCTCCACTCAATGCAGAAGGAAAAAAATGTGTGAGCATTTAATGCGGACGTGTTTTTGTTGGTGGTCATGACTGAAACTGAAGTTGACCAGACGCGTTTCTACTGAATGTGTTGGTAACGTCCCAAAAATTTAGCACATGTGTCTAATGTGCTCAATGAAGTATCTGACCGAACCAGTTTGACTCTTTTAACCAGACGGTTCTTTAAACCGAATCGAACCGAACTTTGTGGACCTGTGTTGGTCCCTGTACAAGACTGACGAATACGTGTATGGGGGGGGAATACACGTATACCAATTTTTCAACTTAAACCTTACTGAGTCCCCTTTACTCAGAGTGATAAAGAACTAAGAGCTGATAATATACCCACTGACTACACTTAGTGCAGGTCAGTTGGCTAACTATCAATTCAAGTTCAGTGCGGAAATGCGTGAGCCCTGATAGTTTAAAGTCTTGTTTAGTTTGCTTTCTGAAAAACTTGATTACTCAGCTCTGAAATAGTGAATAGTAGGGAGTGCTTTGTTTGATGATCAGACTGATTGATTCAGCCTGATAAAAGTCAAATGTTGTGAATGAATAAATAATATGACAGGTAAGCACAATATCAAAGCAGTAAGAACACAGGGAGTTTAACGTGATTCGGAGACTCAAGCTCCTAAGTCCACGGCCTGATTTAACAGGAAATCCACTCAAGGGATTCTTATTTTTAACGTGCCAAGGTGCACCAAGATCAGCTAACCTCACTGACCTATACAACTCCTTACTAACTTACTGTAGGATCAAGCGCTTGCCACTAGAATAAAAGCCCGGACTTGTAGTAAGGTGCTTCTTTATTTCCTTTAACCCATATCTAGCTGCAGCGCCACGGGCGGCACCCAACTATACCTTTAATCGAGCAAGCGGGCAGGACTTGAGCGCTCAAGCCTGAAAGGCAGGAGACTGCTAGGATATTTCCCAACAATCCCCCCCTAGCAGTATCCTGACTTTTCGCCAAAAATACCATTATTTGCGCCATGGGGGACTCGAACCCGTGACCTGTGCTTTGATACCACTTGTAGGATCAAGCGCTTGCCACTAGACTAAAAGCACGGACTTGTAGTAAGGTGCTACTTTATTTCCTTTAACCCATATCTAGCTGCAGCGCCACGGGCGGCACCCAACTATGCCTTTAATCGAGCGAGCGGGCAGGACTTGAGCGCTCAAGCCTGGAAGGCAGGAGACTGCTAGGATATTTCCCAACACTTACTAACTGAACTTACTACCAACAAACCTAACTTAGGGTTTTGGTTTCAGTTTGGATTCCAACTAGGTTGTGATTTTCCTTACAAGACAAAGCTTTTCTAAGGATTGGATAATCACTCTAAGCTTAAGATAACACTAGTACGCTCTTGGAATACAGAATAACTCTCAGTAACTAAGAAACAGAAAATTAGTTGGTTTCGAGTGCTTCTTCTAAAGGCTGAATGCTTTGTATGCTTGAGAGTTTGAGTAATTTTTGGCTTGGAAATTTTCCGTAACCTTGAATGGGTTCAAGGTCTTCTGTATTTATAGGTGATTTGAAAACTATCCGTTGGAGGAGATAGCTTTCTTGTCCTCTATGTAGAGTGCTTCAAACGGACATATTTCCCATGTAGCAGTCATCCTTGCATGGATTTGGTATTTGCATTTAATGCTTGCCCGTTGAAAATGAAGTCTAAAGTCAGTCTTCATGTCAGGGTCCGTATGTGCGTGTCCTTCCCGGATTGGTCCACGTCATCAGGTTGGTGAGAATGTCACAACTTATTCCTAAGCTTCAGGCCTGTCTCATTAAGTTCTTTTTATCTCGAGCACAACAGTCTTGTCCTGACGCTGACATTCCTTTGCATTGCTTGGCTCTACTCCAAGTCTTTCCCATAAACTCAGTGTCATCCTGTTCCCTTTAGGACTGAGTTAGTAATGACCTCAGGGTCATACTCTTCATCACTGACACTTACTCAGCCAGCTTAGAAGACCGCCATAAGCTCAGGATGGTGCTCTTCGTCTTCAGGCTCTTAGTCTTGATTGTCATCAGTGAGTTCTCCTCTCACTGAGTACCTGTGAAGTGTAAAATAACTAAGTACAAGAACCTAACCAAGACTAGTCTGACTAAGACAAACTAAGGCAGATCATCTTTTCAGAGGTTTTGGGATCTTAATCAAAACTGACAATGTCCCAACAATTTCCCCCTTTTTGATGATGTCAAAACACTGAAAAGATCCTCAAAACACTTAGAGGAAATATAAAATCCTATATATAAGATAAGTCAGTGTTAGAGCAATTCTTGATAAAGTACAAAATTTAAATGACAGCCAAAAAGACAATGAGTTTTTGTTTGTGGGCAAAGTAATAGATTTCATTGAATGATATGGAAATGGTTACAATGAATCTAATCTATTACAAGAAAGGATATGAATCACTAGACTAATCTCATTTTAGGTTCGAGTCCATAACCAGCATAAACTCTTGCATTATAGGATCAAGCGCTTGCCACTAGACTAAAAGCCCAGACTTGTAGTGAGGTGCTACTTTATTTCCTTTAACTCTATCTAGCTGCAGCACCACAGATCGAATAGCCTCCGCCGGACTTGGCGCACCGGGCCTTTATCGCACCCAACGTGGCTGGGAGATGCTGGACTCCGCGCCCAAAAATCCCCCCCCCAGCATCTACCAGCCCTCTTGGCCAACAAATGCCTTCCACTGGGATTCGAACCCGTGACCTGTGCTCTGATACCAATTGTAGGATCAAGCGCTTGCCACTAGACTAAAAGCCCGGACTTATAGTGAGGTGCTACTTTATTTCCTTTAACCCTATCTAGCTGCAGCGCCACAGATCGAATAGCCTCCGCCGGACTTGGCGCACCGGGCCTTTATCGCACCCGACGTGGCTGGGAGATACTGGACTCCGCGCCTAACACCTTCAATTCATCAACTCTCTTAACCTGATTCACATAACCTTCAGCCTTATCAATCTTCAAAACTTCAGTCATGATGGCCTTTGTATCGTGCTTTCCAGTTCCAGGAACAAGAGAGGGTGGTCGAGCAACGAACTCAGAAGTTTTCACTTGGACTTGGGCTGCATCAGCTTCTTCCAAGATCTTCTGAATCAACTCAGGGTGGTTGTCCATCATATAGTCAGTGAAGTGGGCATTGATGTCTTCAGAGTCGCCCCACTTCTTCACTACGTACCATAACTTGACAAACTCATCCCTTGCATCAATCCAGAACTCCTTCAATGTTTCAGAGATGAACTCATCAACATAGGCTTCCCTCTGAACTGTTTCCGGCCTCCTAACTTGTAATAATGTAGACTTCCTAGCTGTTGGCTTCTTCCTGTACTTCCGCGGCTCAGGCTCCGCCTTCCTCCTCCTCGGCAGACTGACCACAGCATCATCCAATTCACGTTGTTGCATATCAGTGAGATCAGTCAGCTTCTCCACCTTCTTCTCCAGTATGCGCATCTTCTCTTTCTGAGCTATGTCAGCCCTGCGCTCAGCCTCCGACTTCTCAGAAGGTGTTCCCCATGCCTTAGTGCAAAGTTTCGCCACTGTCTCCGCAGAGTATGTGATGGGATTTTTCCTTGTATTAACTGGGGGTGACTTCTGAATGGCCTCAACTGGTTTGGAAGGGAGTTCATTGGAAGGGCCATTAGCCTTATTTGTTGCAGCCTCTGCCTCTGCCGCTGCTTCATCCAGCCTTGCTGACTTCCGCACAAAAAGGACATTCCCCTCAGGGTTTGCCTCAGGGTCTGCCAATTTCAACCTCTCCTTGGTTGACTGCCTCAGGGAGAGATCTTTTCCTCTTCTTTTCCCCCTTTTTGGCATCATCATTGGCCTGGGATGGGAACACTTCAGCTCCACTATTGATGACGAAGGCAGCTAATGATTGAACTTCTTACACGCCCTCCTTCAGCATATCAACTCCCATGGCTATCCCAGTTCCTGCATATGATACTGAACTGATGGCAGCTTTCAACTTCATTTCAAAGACCTCCATGTTGTTTTGGAGACTTTGTTCAGCCTTGGTGATCCTTTCCTCCACCTTCAAGGATGCACCGCTGACCCTGCTCGCCTCAGCCAGTATCTTTACTGACTCATCAGTGGCCTTAACTAAAACCTCAGCATTAGTTTGAGAAGTCTGAGCCCGTCAGTGAGTGGTTGTTTTCCCTTGTCAGCCCCTACATCCTCAGTCCCCTCTTCAGGGTACACTGAAGGCAGTTGAGTTGTGGTCATAGCCGCTTGCTCAGGCTCAGCTAAGCCAGCTTGAACTTTGGGAACAAGTCCCTCAGAACTAGGAGTCTCCTTAGATGCCTCAACATCATCCTCTTTTGTCTCAGGGTAGGGAATTCCGTCATTGACTTATGTGTCATCGGCAGCTGAGATGTTCTCAACAACCTCAGCCGTTGGTCCATCCGTGGCACCAACATCTTTTGCACCTTCCTCCTGAGTTTGAGACTCAGGGATCATCCTGTCAACCTCTTCCGCCGTTTCTTCCACCATCTTCTCAACTGCTCCACCTTGAACATTATCATCATCTTCATCCTCCTTCTCTGACTCCGTGAGAAGGTCAGCCTTCATCCTTGCCATCATCTCAGTAATCAGCTGCTTCAGATTTTCAAAGTTTAGGAGTTGCAGCCAACTAGTGAGACCAAAATAAGTACAGAGCCTCGCTTCCTCCTGCTCCCAGTGCTCCCAGCCCCTGGCATCAACGAGCATGTGTTGCTCCTACATGTTTGACTGTTTGAAGTTCAGCTAAACCTTGAGCTCCACCACATTGGCACACAGCTCTTTGTACTTACTCAAATTAGGCCAACACTTGGCTGCCCATTCTGTGGCGTTCCCCCTCAAATTATTCTCCAAGATCCTTCCAACCATATTAGCATCCAGCTCCTCCTCTTCCTGCATCTCCAAGAAATCATCTTCCTGATCTCCGGCTTGAGAAGATTTGGGGCAGTCTTTAGGATTGGGATATGTGGGGAAATCTTCAGGGTTTGGAAGGTTGGGTTCAGAAGACTGGTCAGGGTTTTGACAGTCTATGGTGGGTTCAGAGATCTGGTCAGGCTCAGTGGTTTGTGGGTTTGATGGCACTGACTCAGATGGGGTAGGATTGGTGTCAGGGATGGGTATATCTGGCTATTGGGTAGAGGGTTCAGAGTTGGATGGTGGGGTGGGTTCAATGGGTTTTGGTGAAGGGGTTGGGTTAAACACAATCTCAGGCTGCAGAAGCTCAACCGTCTCGATTGTTCCTCTCACTACCTCCAAGTCAGAGGCTCGTGGTGAGCTTGACTTCTCCCTCTTACTCACCTCAATCAGTCCCTTAGCTGGGGATTTCTTGGGTCCACTCCTTAGCCTTTTCAAAGGCCTATCACCTTCCTCTCCCCCAGATCTGACTTCATCGTCAGTCTCCTCAGCCTCAGAGATGGCTTTCTTGGAGACTTTCTCAGTCCCTTTGCCAACACCCTTGGCTGTGGTCTTTTCCTTCAGCACCACTTTTAGCTTAGTCCTCTTCTCCTCTAGGACTTTCCTCTCAGCCTCCTCCACTTCAGCCCTCTCTGCAGCCACACCGGCCTCAGCCTCCTTACTCTTCTCAAAGAGTTCATCTACTCGCTCCATCAGGCTCGTGACCACCTTCTTAGCCTTGCCCGCAGGCTTCTTCCTCTGACCCTTGGGAGGAGCATTGGGGTCAGTGAGACCAAGTACAGCATAGGAGTCACTCGCTGAAGTAAACATGATCTTCTTTGAGGTTAGATTATCCTCCAAGTCAAAAGTACACCCCTGACAAGCGTGGGTGATGAGGATAGATAACCTAGTCCCAAAGGGAAGCAAGGCCCCAACTAAAATATGCTTCTTCTCAGCATCTTTCTTCAGTTTGTCTCCAGCAGCCTGATTGATCTGGTCCAAGAAGAATTGCTCCCAGTTGCCTTCCACACCATCAGCTAGAGCACCCATGATTCTCAATTTGGGCAGACTGAGTTGCTCATGCGAGCCAGTAGAGCCCATGATGATCTTTGACACCAGGTCAACCAAGGCCCTATACTCAGACTTCAGGGTTTCCTTGTGTTGACGTGCCTTGAACTCTGAAGACCCAGTCTTGGACCACTTCCCAAGGAGTTCTCCTTGTAAGTTCTGGGGTTGATTCCAGAGCATGGAAGCGCATACACCTCTTTTATGGCCTTCCGCAGATTGACGTCCCGTATCTCGACATTGTAGAATGGCTCTCCATCAACATCCTTCTCACCAGTGGGTATCAACACGCTCACCCTGGTGAATAATTCACCCTTGCGCAGAAATAGGTTGTAATAAACTTCCACCACAGTCTTCGGAAGTACAGACGTGGGTCGTAGGGTAAAATACTTCACCAACCCAGCTTTGGAAATCCACTAAAAAACTGGGAAGATCTCCTTCACAGAAAGGCACGCACCCTCCATGGTGATGACGTGCTCCATATTGACCAACTTGTTCTTGACAACTTCCTCAGGCTTATCAGTTGTCCAGTTGGAATCCAAGAATACCATTTATTTTTTATTTGATTGAGATAAGATTTACAAAGAATTGTGTTTGAGCAAGAGAATACTCAGTGTGCAATGTGCATTTGTGTTTGTGTAAAATCCTCAAATGGCAGACTAGATTGATATGAATTAGTCAGTTACTCTAACGTGGTGTTGAGTTTAATCCTGAATTTGAAAAGTTTTGAATTAAGGGCCAGGATTAAACTCTGCATCAATCATATCCTCATGTCAGTCATATTCCGTATAAAACGGACACGTATATAAAAAAAGTAACTGAAGCATTAAATGCTCCGATGCGCGTGGGTTTAAATATGAAAAGGCGCGCTTGTAATGAAAATAGAATGTATTTAATAAGGATTTTCAGGACGAAGGACTCAGGGAGACGCTTTAAATTCACAAGAGTCAGGATAGAACTCATACCTGTTAGGGAGACATTGTAGCACCCTGATACCTCGCTGAGTCGAGTCTTGTCTGAGTTCCCCCTGAACCCTATACTGACTGTTCTCCCGGATCTAGGAGTCCTAGTTCCACTAACAGTTCCATAAATCTTGCTTCAGCCAAAGGCTTAGTCAAGATGTCAGCTCTCTGCCTGTCAGTGTGAATTTTCTCCATCCTAATATCCTTCTTCTCCACATGATCTCGAATGAAGTGATGCCTAATATCCACATGCTTGCACCTTGTGTGAAGCACTGTGTTCTGAGTAATTGCTATAGCACTATTGTTGTCACAATAGATTGGAACCTCATTAGCAAACACTTGGTAGTCTCTTAATTGTTGCCTCAACCACAAAATTTGAGCACAACAACTACCTGCAACCATATACTCAGCCTCAGTAGTGGATGTTGCCACTGAATTCTGCTTCTTACTAAACCACGAGATCAACTTACTTTCCAAAAACTGACATGTCCCTGAGGTTGATTTCCTATCAATCCTACAACCTCCATAATCAGCATCTGAATAACCTGTCAGTTCTAAGTTGTCATCTGAAGGATAATATAGTCCCATATTGACTGTCCTTTTCAAATACTTAAGTATCCTCTTAGCAGCCTCCAAATGACTCCTCTTGGGATCAGACTGATACCTAGCACACACACCTACTGCAAAAGTAATGTTAGACCTGCTTGCAGTCAGGTACAACAACAAACCAATCAGCCCTCGATACTCAGTCTGATTCACGGAAGTCCCTTCAGTGTTAGGATCCATCTTCCAATTTGTGTTCATTGGGATCCTTGCCGAATTGTTGTTCTAAACACCAAACTTTTGAATCAAGTCTCTTGTATACTTGGCCTGATTAATGAAGATCCCTTGATCAGTCTGCTTGACCTGCAATCCTAAGAAGAAGTTTATCTCTCCCATCATTGACATCTCAAATTTACCAGTCATCAGTTTAGAGAATTTCTCATAGAGCTGATGATTTAGTGATCCAAATATTATGTCATCCACATAAATCTGGACCAAGAGAATGTCATCACCTTCAGTGATCCTGAACAATGTCCTATCCACGGTTCCCTTCTTGAACCCATGGTCAGTCAGAAATTGAGAGAGGGTATCATACCAAGCTCTTGATGCTTGCTTAAGTCCATAGAGTGTGTTCTTCAAATGGTATACTCTATCTCCAACCTCAAACCCGGGAGGCATCTCTTCATTGAGTACACCATTCAGGAAGGCACTCTTGACGTCCATTTGATACACCTTAAACTTCTTATATGTTGCATAAGCAAGGAACAATCTGATAGCTTCCAACCTAGCCACTGGAGCAAAAGTCTCATCATAGTCTATTCCTTCAGACTGACAATACCCCTTTGCAACCAGCCTTGCTTTGTTCCTTACTACAACACCATTATCATCCTTCTTGTTCTTGAAGACCCACTTGGTACCAATCACACCTTGATGCCTAGGTCTATCTACCAGTTCCCAAACCTGATTCCTTATGAACTGATTCAACTCCTCTTGCATGGCTATGATCCAGTTCGAGTCAGTGAGAGCTTCTTCAATGTTCTGAGGCTCTTGCTCAGAGAGGAAGCAACAGAACAGTGCACTCTCACCATGAAACCGTTTGGTCCTGACTCCCTCAGTTGGATCATCAATGACTTGGTCAATGGGATAACTCTCTAGCCATGTTCTCTTACCTGGAGTTGTTCCTGAAGTGCCTGCAATGTTAGTGTCTACAAGCTCATAAAATTCAGGAAATTGAACAGAAGGGGATGAGCCTGAGTCTATACCAAAGGGATTTACAAGTTCAATATCAGGGACATTGATTCTCCCTTGATGAGGTGACTCAGGAACCGTCTCAGCTGCGACTGCATCTTCATAGACGGTACTTACCTCAAGTTGAGCTTGTTCCTCAATCTGAGGCTCAAGAATCCCTGATGTGCTGGGCTTAGGAGTGGCTCTTGAGTCATCTTCCTGATCATCGTCATCATCCCATCTTGGAATAGGCACGGTTTTGACCTTTAGATCAGGTTGATTCTTTAAGCTCAGCCTTGTCACTCTCCTTGTGACCTCCTCAGTGTCAGGATTCAACACCTTTACCCTAGACTCATTAGCAGATTCATCAAACACAACATGTGGTGATTCTTCCACAACAAGGGTCCTACAATTGTAAACCCTGAATGCTTTGCTAATTTCAGAATATCCTAAGAATATCCCTTCATCAGATTTGCTATCAAAGGCTTTCAATTGGGTCTTCCCATTGTTGAGGATGAAGCACTTACAACCAAATACATGAAAGTAAGAGATACGAGGCTTCCTCTTATTCCAAGTCCCATATGGGGTCTGTGCATGTGTTTGTTCAGCATGGATCTGTTCTGAGTGTAGCATGCAGTATTGATTGCCTCAGCCCAGAATTTCTTGGGCAATCCTGACTCAGCCAGCATGGTCCTGGCAGCTTCTTTCAGTGTCTTGTTCCTCCTTTCAGCAACACCATTCTGTTGTGGGGTTCTAGCTGCAGAAGTCTCATGAGCTATACCTATTTTATTTTCCCAATAACTGGTATCAGAGCCACGGTTTCGAGCTCTGATCTTTAAATTGGAATTTAAATTGTTCAATATTAAATTGAAATTGGATAGTGGAATTACTAGATCTTTTTTGCAGGTATCCAATTGTCATTGTTTTAATGTTAATTATTTTTTTCATGCGTGTGAATTAATTGTTTTTAATTCGATTCGTTCGAATTCGTTTTTCTCGTGAGAAAATCCACGAGTAGATTAGTTATTTTTATTTTTATTTGATCATTGTAATAGACTAGTCTAGATCTAGTATTTATTTTTTTTGAAAATAAATTAAAACCGGATCGAGACGAAGAACGAAGAATTAAAGACAGCATACCCAGACGACGAATGCATGCGTGGCGCATGCATGGGCGTAAAATCATGCATGGGGTGAAAAACGAGAATGAGCCGGCGAAACCCGGTGCACGGGGAGCGCGAGGCGCACGACCCGCGCACGATGGGTGGCGCGGCGTGCGCGTGCTCGGGGCTGCTGCCCGGCCCTCGGCCGCCGTGGGCCGAGTGACGTGCGGGCCCACTCCATGGGCCGACGCGCGTCGTATCTCGGGCCGTGGAATTTTTTAAAATTAATTTCAGTTCTCGATTTTTTTGTGTGATTTTAAACGTCGTCCCGAACCCCAAACGAAGTTATTTTTGATGAAGTGTTATTGTTCGAGTGGGAGCGTGTCGAGACGAACGATGGAAAGCAACAAGGACGATATTTCGTGTCAAGGCGTGAAGAAATTAAACCGTGAAAATTGGATTTGAGTGCTCCAATGTGTTTAATTTTGTTTTGATGGATGTTTAATTTCGTGCACTTATTATTATTTGTTAATATGTGTTTGCATGAATTTTATTGTCCAAGAAAAACCTTACTTTAAAAAATTACTAAGTATATTTATTTAATCGCAATTTTATTCCGGATATTAAAATTGGATTAATTTGGCCTCCATAATTTATTTATTTGTGAAGTTCTTTTGGAATACATTTCCCCCTTGATTCGGCCAAAAGGACGGATTTCACATGAATAAATTCCGAAAGGATGATTGTGGATTATTACTAATGGCGGTATTGACCCTCACCACGAGTGGCTTGCTCAAAGCGAAATAATAATCATGTATTTAATTATGGTTATTACTTAGGCATAAGAAATTGATAAAAACTTACTCCCCTCGGAGTCCCTGTTAATTTTTATGTGGTCAAAGTGGGAGCCAACTATTAATTTTGAATTAAGGATTTGTAACTTTTAAGTTTGTGATCCGCTTGAATGTGTTTAAATGTATAGACCACCCATCGTGGTGCATTTAAATTGTTTCGAGATGTTGGCTGATGCATGATTATATTGTTTTAAGGTTTCAATATAATTGATGTGATCGAATTATGTGATAATTTCGTATTTTTCTAGATATTGATATAAATGTATGTTTTATTCTCAGTTCATCATGTCGCAATCTTTTAATCCACTGTTTAGTATACTTAAAGATAACAAACTTGTCGGTGATAATTATGTTGATTGGAAACGTAATCTTAATATTATCCTAGCCGCTCAACACCACAAATGGGTACTTACTACTCCTAAGCCCCAAGAGCCTGCCGAAGATGCGAGCAAGGCGGTCAAGAAAGAGCATAAGAGTTGGTTCGACTCTGATGAGATGGCTAGGTGTACTATTCTGGCTTCAATGTCAGATGTGTTGCAACACCAACACCAACACATGGAGACCGCCTCTGAGATAATGCTCAATCTTGAAGCGATGTTTAAACATCAGAACCGTACAGCTAGGCAAATCACCATGCGAAAGATGCTTTCGTTGAAGATGGTGGAAGGTACGCCCGTAATGGATCACGTTATCGAGATGATGGGTTATCTCAACAAGTTGGAAGTACTTGGTGCGGAATTTGATCTCCCTACTAAGGTCGATTTCGTTCTCCATTCTCTACCGAAGAGCTTTGAGCAGTTTCAGTTGAACTATCAAATGAATGATTGGGCAAATAGTTTGCCCGAGCTCTTACAAGATTTGGTGTAGGCGGAGACTTTAATGGATCATCAAATTGTTGCTATGGTGGCAAACAGTCCGTCTGCCTCTTCGGGTCCCAAGGGAGGGAAGAAGAGAAAGAGGACGAAAGGTCAGACCCAAGCAAATCCAACCGTTGCGAAACCTAAAGCAAAGGGAGAAGGAGGTGGAAAGAAAGCTGCTAAGGGTAAGTGCTTCAACTGTGGTGAGAAGGGACATTGGAGGGCGACCTGTTCTAAGCCTAAGAAGGCGGTAAAGAAAGGTAAGTCTCATGCTTTAGTCGTTGAAACTTATGTTGCGGCGTATGCTGCCCATATTTGGGTAGTGGATACCGGGGCAACAGATCATATTTGTTTCACTCTTCAGGGGTTCCAGCTAACCCGCTGACTTAGCAAGAATGAGATCCTCATCACTTTGGGCGATGCTACGAGAGTGGAAGCCAAAGCAGTGGGAGTCGTGCACCTATCTTTTGAAGATAGAGTTTTAATTTTAAGAGATGTTTTATACGTTCCGAACTTTAGGAAGAATTTAATTTCGGTTTCTAAGTTATTTTTTTATGGATATTCAGTTACTTTTAATAAAGTTGTTACTGTTTCTTTTAAGAATGTTACTATCTGTCATGGAATGTTGGTAAACAATCTCTATACGATTAAGTGTGCACACCACTCAAATAATGAATCTAATAACACGTCGATCATTTCGAGTAATAAAAGAAAGCGTTCTTTGGAGATGAACGAAACACTTCTATGGCATCTTAGACTAGGTCATATTAATCTAAAGTGGATAGAGAGATTGGTGAAAGACGGATCATTGGAATCATTCCAAGTCGAGTCGTTTCCAACTTGTGGATCCTGTTTAGAGGGTAAAATGACCAAGAGGGCATTTGGAGCCAAGGGGAATAGAGCCACGGAAGTGTTAGAACTCGTTCATACCGATGTGTATGGTCCAATGACGATCAAAGCGAGAATGGGGTATGAGTATTTCACCACCTTCATTGACGATTACTCGAGATATGGGTACATTTACCTTATGAGGCATAAGCCTGAAACTTTTGATAAGTTCAAGGAGTTTAAGGCCGAAGCCGAGAAACATAGGGAAAAGAGTATCAAGTTTCTACGATCAGATCGTGGAGGTGAATACCTCAGCGATGAATTCTTGAACTACTTATCGGATGAAGGGATCGTATCCCAGTTAACCGCACCGGGAACCCCTCAACAGAACGGTGTGGCAGAACGAAGAAATCGGACTCTTTTAGAGATGCTCAGATCCATGATGAGTTATTCGGATTTACCCAAGTCGTTTTGGGGTAATGCCTTGGAAACGGTGGCTTACATTCTAAACTTGGTGCCATCCAAATCGGTTCTTAAAACCCCAATAGAATTGTGGACCGAGCGCAAGCCCAATCTAAGACATTTGCGGATTTGGGGTTGTCCAGCATACGTGCTAGACAAGGAAGCCGGTAAGTTGGATCCACGTTCGGAATTAAGGCTATTTATAGGATATCCTGCGGGAACGAAAGGGTATATGTTCTATAGTCCCAAGGATCAAAAGACCGTGATTAGTACACACTTTAAATTCTTGGAGGAAGACTATATGAACAATCGGAAGCCTAAAAGTGAAATTACCTTAGAAGAATTGAGAGGTCAAACCTCGATACCAAGTATACAAGATGATGTACCACACGTCACATCTTCACTACCAGAACCCCGTCACAGTGGGAGGATTGCTAGGCAACCCGAGAGATTCATGGGAATAGGAGAATCTTCGGATTTGATTCCCGGTAATGAATCAGATCCATGGACATACGACGAGGCAATCCAAGACAAAGACGCGGAGTCGTGGTAAACGGCAATGGAAACCGAGATGGGTTCGATGGATCATAATCAAGTGTGGGAGTTGGTCGAACCACCCAATGGGGTAGAACCCATTGGATGTAAGTGGGTGTACAGGAGGAAAAGAGGACCAGACAGAAGGGTGGAGACCTTCAAAGCAAGGCTTGTGGCCAAAGGGTATACTCAGAAAGAAGGGATCGATTATGAGGAAACATTTTCGCCTGTAGCTATGCTTAAGTCCATCCGTATTCTCTTGTCGATCGCTGTGCACCTAGATTAAGAGATCTGGCAAATGGATGTCAAGACAGCTTTCCTTAACGGAAGTCTTGACGGGATAGATATCTATATGCAACAGCCCAAAGTTTTCATTGAAAAAGGCTAAGAGCAACTCGTATACAAGCTTAAGAGATCCATTTATGGACTTAAGCAAGCATCGCGTACTTGGAACCAGTGTTTTGATCAAGTGATTAAGTCTTATGGGTTTGATCAAAATGAGTTCGAAAGTTGTGTGTATAAGAAGCGTGACGGAACTGCGGTGGTATTCTTAGTATTATACGTAGATGATATTCTGCTCATTGGAAACAATGTAAAGGTATTGTCAGACGTAAAGGTATGGCTGTCAAAACAATTTGATATAAAGGACTTAGGGGAAGCCGGTCACATCCTTGGGATCAAGATCACTCGCGATCACAAGAAGAGGATATTGGGCTTATCGCAAGCTTCATACATTGACACTGTTTTGAAGCATTTCAGTATGCAAGATTCCAAGAAAGTTTTTGTACCTTTTAGGCATGGAATCCATCTATCGAATGAAATGAGCCCTAAGACGCAAGCGGAGATAGATGACGTGAAAGGTATTCTGTACGCTTCGACCGTAGGAAGCCTTATGTATGCAATGTTGTGTACGAGATCGGATATCTGCTTTGCCATGGGCATGGTGGCAAGATATCAAAGTAATCCCAGAAAAGGTCATTGGACTGCCGTAAATTGCATCTTGAGGTATCTGAAAAGAACTCGTGAGCGGATGCTGATTTACCAGTCAGATAGTCTTGTGCCCGTGGGATACACGGACTCGGATTTCCAATCAGACATAGACTCAAGAAAGTCAACCTTGGGTAGTGTGTTTTGCATGGGAGGATGAGTCATTTCATGGAGAAGCGTTAAGCAGAAATACATCGCCGATTCGACCATTGAAGCCGAGTATGTAGCTGCTTGTGAAGCAGCGAAAGAGGCAGTTTGGCTCAAGAACTTCTTAGTGGACTTGGACGTTGTTCTGAATTTGCCCGACATGATAACTGTCTTTTGTGACAATGCTGGAGCAGTTACAAATTCAAAAGAACCAAGAGCCCACAAGGCCAGCAAACACATAGAAAGAAAATACCATCTTATACGAGAAATCGTTAAGAGATGAGATATAGAGGTGGCGAAGATAGCATCGGGAGACAACCTAGCTGATACATTCACAAAGGGTCTGCCTCAGAGTACATTTGAGAGACATGTGGATGGAATGGGTGTCAAGACTATTGCCAATCTGCTTTAAGTATAAGTGGGAGGAATTATTAGGTTAGTGTAGGTTGACATGAGATGTCACGTAGAGCTACTACACTAAGACATGCATGATGTATACTAAAAAGCAGACTTTAAGTATAAGTGGGAGATTGTTGGAGTTATACGTGAAAGTATGCTTTTACTTTGTATAACTCGTGTATCAAACACTTGTTTATGAGAATAATTATTTTATCACATTTGCTTTAGATATGATTGAATGTTGAATATTTATTGCAAACAGTTCATAATAGTACTAGTTACATTGTGGTTAATATGGTGATACCCGATCATGGAAGATAACATTAACAGTTTCCTTGTAACTAAACGTAAATTTTCACAACCTAGGTGGAATTGAACAATCCGCCATGAAAGGTCGATGTGTAAGTCTCAGATTGGTCTGTCTTGACTAAGAGATTGCACTAGCACATTTAGTATGTGTTGAAGAGGACCTACAGCGAGGATAAATTCTTCTGTTCTGAAATGTGAAGAATTAGACCTCAGTGGTTATTGATTTCTTAATCTCCGTCACTTAAATAGGACCGTGTGTGCTTAATGGTTACTGCTTTGATTCATGTTGGGTGAGAATCATCGTGACTTCAAACCTTATGCTTTGGGCAGCAATATTAATCATACGATGGTTGCTAAGATTTAATACGGAGAAACGCGTGCGAGTACGGCTCGTGTTATTAGTCCCCTTGGTGGGCTCAGAAGTTTTATCGTATCAAATCTTACAAGTGAAGAATTATTTTCTTCGGTACGGATAATAATGTTGAGCTGTCTTTACTCCAAGGTGAAATATATTAATTAATTTAGAGCTATTCAGAAGCTTAATTAATTAATGGACTTGATAATCTTAAAAGCGGAAAATAATAACCGGGAGCCCATATTATCGTAATATGGATTAAGATAGATAGTGCAATATTAATTTATTAGTGGTAATAATTAATATTAATGGATTGAATTATATTGTGGCTCAATATTGAAATTCAGAAGTCCATTAGGAGGTTCAATCTTCATTCTCCTTAAAGGCCCCTCAAGTAGCCCATTAAGTAGCCCAATAATAATAAGGTGATTAAAATAAAAAGAAAATAATATGCTGATTTTTTCTTATGTTTTTCGAAAATTAGGAAATAAGAAGAGAAAAGATTTTGTTGATTTTCTTGAAAAGATATTATGGAAGATAAGTATTCTTGGAATACAAGATTATCTCATATATTCAAGAAGATCCAAATCTTGGATTCTTTTCTTATTATTTTCGAAAATTGCAAGTCAAAAAGGAGTGTGAGATTTTTGTGGAATATTTTATTATGGAGAAAAGAATATATGAGATATATTCAAGATTTCTTAGAGACTAAGAAAAGATTTTCTCCAGGCCCATAAAATACATGAAATTTTCGGCCACTTCATTATAAATAGGGGGTGATTATTTCATCCACAAGTACATAATTCCATGTGTTGGAAAAATCAAGAGCATATATATTTTTCTTTTTCCTTAGTTATTTAAATTACTTGAAAGCATCTCCCACCGGTGATCAAGTAAGGCGAAAGGGAAATACTTGAGAAGGTTTTTGGGTTGATAAAGCGTGATCGTGATTGTCCCGTTTATTCAAAGGTCAATTCTACAAGAGGTATGTAAGTCACATAAATTCTTGTTTATTGCGCCTAGATTTTATGTGAATTAATTCAACATGCATGATGTTAAATTTGTTGTTGGAATTATTATTTGAATTAATTAGGATTAATTCATGCTAGTAATAATTTAATTTAAATTCGTATTTAAATTTCATCCCGAATAGATTCCGGGCACACCTATTTTTTTTCCCCATTAATTCCCCCTAAGCAAGTGAGGGAATGGAAAATAGTTAAAGGCCTCAGGATGCCTAAACCATGGGGGTGTCATCATGTTTGGTCTTCCCTATTGGTATTGCCAAGCATGATAGTACCCTCGCTGACCAGTCTGAGGGCTCTTGGCCTGAGTCTTCCTCTGCTTTCGCTGAGGCTTTCCCTGGCCTGAGCTCTCAGGGACCTCCTTTGGTTGCTTGGCCTTTCCTTTGGGTTTTGGCTTAGCAACCTTGGGGGCAACCCTGACTGAGTCAACAGTTTCCTTGCCCTTATCAGTTTAACGGGCCTGAAGTACAACCTTAGATGCACTTTGGCCTGCCTGAACAAATACCCTCTCAGTGTTGCTCCCTGAAGCAACATGAGACTGACCTTGTGAGAATTTCTTAGGAACATATCCAAGTCCCTTTTTCTCGTTCCCACCATCTAGCTGCTATTTATTTCCTCTCTAGCCACTGAGGATTTATTCATTGCTGCAACCTTTTGCTTGAGTGAGTCCTCACTCTTTTTCAGGATTTCATGTCTGGCAAAGAGGTCATCAAACTTACTTTTGAGTACTTTCAGCTCCTCCTTCCTGACCAGCTCTTCCTCAGCCAAATCCTTCAGAATCTTCTCTCTTGGGAGACGCTCAGCATTGATCATATCAATTTCCTGAGTTAATCTCACAATTTGAGCTGACTCCTTCAGATCAGATTGAGTGAGTTGATCATTCAGGCTTTGAACCTCAGTACTCAATTTCTTGTTCTCCTCTACCAAGAAGACATTAGTTTCCTGCAACCTGGAGAAATCAACCATCAATTGATCCAGGCAGATCTGAAGGTTCATTTCTCTGGCTGACTCTGAGCTAAGCTCAGGTTTTTAACCAGTGTAGGAACCACACACAGAGTTAGATGTTACCTCAGGTTCCTCCATTGCCATAAGGCAAACATCATCGTACTCATTGTCGGAAAAGAGTTCAGGTGACCTCTCCCCAGGACCATCTGAGTCAGTTGCATTCTCAGCGAGCATGGCTCTCCGGTCAGCAAATCTCTGGTCTCTCTTGATCCTCCTTTCCTCTCTTTCCCTTGCACTCAGCTTCGGAAAGTCATACTGATAGTGTCCACTCTTGTTACAGTTGTAACATGTTGCTTGCTCATCTCCTCTTTCTTTCCTAGGTTCAGGGTTCCTCCTTTCCTCATACCTCCTCGAGCTTTGGTGGGTTCCTTCAGGTTTCCTATCACGTGAGTCCTGATAAAATTTCTTATAACGACCAAACCTGGAATTAAGCTTCTCAAAGCGTCTGGCCATCAGGCTGTACTCCTCAGCAAGCTCTTCCTTGCTCATCTCCATCAGTGACTTTGATGAAGACTCAACAGGTTCAGACCTGGCCTTGAACGGCACACTTTTCTCAGGAGTTTTCTCCTTCTCTTTCTCTTCCTGCTTTACTTTCTTCTTTCTCTTGTTAAGATCATATTCCAGTGCTTTGAGCTCTGAAAAAAGTAAAGCAGAAGTTATGTTACTCATATCCTGAGTGTTCTTAAGCATAATTACACTGTTGTCCCATCTCTCAAGAAGGGCATTCAGGATTTTTGAATCAACATCTCTCTTAGGAACATCCTTGTCCAGCATCACCAACTCATTCATCAACTTGATGAACCTTGACTCCATTTGATCTATACTTTCATCAGGCAGCATCTCGAACGCCTTGAATTTCTGAATGGCAATGTTTCTCTTGTTCTCCTTTATCTTTTCTGACCCCTCGCATATCCTGGTCAGCTCATCCCAAACCTCTTTTGCCGTCTTTAAGTTCATCAGCATCACTGACTCCTCGAAAGACACCGTATGCAAGATGATATTTCTGGCCACATTGTCCAGTCCCACCATCTTGATCTCGTCAGTGGTCATATCCTTCCTTTCCTTAGGAATAGGTACGCCAATGTCAAGATCATCATATCCCCTTCCTCCGACGTTAGGAATAGTGATCTTGATAGGTCCTTCCTTGATGACACGAGGCATCTGGTCATGGATGGCATCAAGATGTGCCTCTAGTCTGAACTTCCAATAGACAAAGTTAGATACAGAGAATTCAGGCAACGAAGCTTCAAGTCTCCTCGAAGTCATAATGATGCAAGTTTTATGAAAGCAAACTCAGATCTGTTCAGTAACCATCAACAGTTTCTCCTCTGAAACTATTAGTATTCAAAGTCAGTGGTCTTTTGAACCACTGCTCTGATACTACTTGTTGGTCCCGGTACAAGACTGATGAATACGTGTATGGGGGGGAAGACACGTATACCAATTTTTCAACTTAAACCTTACTGAGTCCCCTTTACTCAGAGTGATAAAGAACTAAGAGCTGATAATATACCCACTGACTACACTTAGTGCGGGTCAGTTGGCTAACTATCAATTCAAGTTCAGTGCGGAAATGCGAGAGCCCTGATAGTTTAAAGTCTTGTTTAGTTTGTTTTCTGAAAAACTTGATTATTCAGCTCTGAAATAGTGATTAGTAGGGCAGTGCTCTGTTTGATGATCAGACTGATTGATTCAGTCTGATAAAAGCCAAATGTTGTGAATGAACAAATAATATGACTGGTAAGCACAATATCAAAGCAGTAAGAACACAGGGAGTTTAACGTGGTTCGGAGACTCAAGCTCCTACATCCACGGCCTGATTTAACAGAAAATCCACTCAAGGGATTCTTGTTTTTAACGTGCCAAGGTGCACCAAGATCAGCTAACCTCACTGGCCTATACAACTCCTTACTAACTCACTAACTGAACTTACTACCAATAAACCTAACTTAGGGTTTTGGTTTCAGTTTGGATTCCAACTAGGTTGTGATTTTCCTTACAAGACAATGCTTTGCTAAGGATTGGATAATCACTATAAGCTTAAGATAACACTAGTACGCTCTTGGAATACAGAATAACTCTCAGTAACTAAGAAACACTTGGGAAATTTAGTTGGTTTCGAGTGCTTCTTCTAAAGGCTGAATGCTTTGTATCCTTGAGAGTTTGAGTAATTTCTGGCTTGGAAATTTCTCGTAACCTTGAATGGGTTCAAGGTCTTCTGTATTTATAGGTGATTTGAAAACTATCCGTTAGAGGAGATAATCTTCTAGTCCTCTATGTAGAGTGCTTCAAATGGACATATTTTCCATGCAGCAGTCGTCCTTATATGGATTTGGTATTTGCATTTAATGCGTCATTTAATGCTTGCCCGTTGAAAATGCAGTCTGAAATCAGTCTTCATGTCAGGGTCCGTACGTGCATGTCCTTCCCGGATTGGTCCACGTCATCAGGTTGGTGAGAATGTTATAACTTATTCCTAAGCTTCAGGCCCGTCTCATTATGTTCTTTTTGTCTCGAGCACAACGGTCTTGTCCTAACGCCGACATTCATATGCATTGCTTGGCTCTACTCCAAGTCTTTCCCATAAACTCAGTGTCATCCTGTTCCCTTCAGGACTGAGTTAGTAATGACCTCAGGGTCATACTCTTTAACACTGACACTTACTCAGCCAGCTTAGAAGACTGCCATAAGCTCAGGATGGTGCTCTTCGTCTTCAGGCTCTTAGTCTTGATTGTCATCAGTGAGTTCTCCTCTCACTGAGTACCTGTGAAGTGTAAAATAACTAAGTACAAGAACCTAACCAAGACTAGCCTGACTAAGACAAACTAATGCAGATCATCTTTTCAGGGGTTTTGGGATCTTAATCAAAACTGACAATGTCCCAACAACCTGATATCCTGATTTTCGTTCTCCAAAAAATTAGATACCCGCTGGGCCCAAGGCCCAAAGTCCCCAAGACCGCGGCCGCGGCTCGGAGCGCGCGCATCCGTGTGGCAACTTTGATTGACTAGCAATCAACCATAATTTATTATACTCCATTGTTCCCATACTAATATCATATATATTAGTATTCTAAAAATTCAATGTGGGATGAAGAATTAAATGACTCATTTAATTCCTTCATTAATCCCATAATTAGGTGTTGAACCATTCGATTTCCGATTCAATTTCTCACTCACCAAAAATCGGTTTTGCGAGTATGAATACACCATTCTCATCTACTCCGTGAGTAGAACGCACTTGTAATAATTAATTTCTGAGAAATTAATTTCAACACCCAAAATTAATTGGTCAACTATTAAAGTCTCAAATAAACTTTAATACCAATTAATTATAAATTAATACCACCAACCATTTTCTCTAACACAGTAGACGGCGGTGGTTGTCTCTGTTATATTAGACGGCGGTGGACGGTGGGTGGCGCTAGAGAGTTCCAGAGAGAGAAATGGGCGGTGAGGGTTTGGGGGTGAGAGGGAGAGAGAATTTAGAGAGATAGAGAGTGAGAAGGTGTTAGAGTGATAGGGTACGGTGGGAAAAAAATATATGGAGGGGGGGTTGGCTGAAATTGTTTGGGGGTGGGTAGGTTAAATTGCTATTTTATTTTAGTGGGCCCCCATATTGAACCAAAGTGTAATATTTATAAAGGTATTGAACTAAACCTTAATTTAGGTGCTTAAGTAGAACCTATTTGTAATTATTTCTTAAGTTAACATAACGACATATTAACTTCGATTTGAGATTAAAATATTCAAGTAATTAAAACTTTGATGCCCTATGTTTTCTTGTCAATAAAATTTTTTCAATTATAAGTTAAATTTTAAAAAAATTATTTTTGAAAAGAAATTCAATTAATCATTTTATCGATAAAAAATCAAAATTAGTTAATATGCTTAATTCCATTTTTAATTTACTTTAACAAAATAGAATTTTGTAAATTGAAAATCCAAAAAAATAGTGACAATATAAATAAGTTAATTAAACATTAAAGTTTCATATAATTAGAATTTTAAATTTAATTGATCAATTCAATTTAATATATTTTTATAGACTCAAGTTATATACAATAGACATTTCAACTTTGTATATATTCATAGATTAACTTAATTAATTAACATCATAAATTGTACCCATGTGGTCTTAGGTTCAAATCCATATATATGCATTTTTTTTAATTAGACTCTTTATTATATAAGGACACATAGATATCACATAAGCATAATGAATTGACATATAGGATTTTCACAAGCATGTCACATGGGCAAGATCAACCATAAGACGATATATATGCAAAATCAATCATATAATGACACATAAGTAAGACCAACTCCCTATTAGTATAATAGAGGATATTTTGGTCAACATAGAAAAAATAATCCAAATAAGTGATGTTATTATTAGGTGTTTACTTGTTTTGTAAAATAAATTTTCGAATGAACTAAAATGGTGTATCTTGCAAAGATGAAATTCAATTCATAATGGTGCTTATTTCTATTATTTCCCACCTTCGTATTAAATAAGACAATGTATAAAAGACTCATATACGAATAGGGGCATGAATTATCATAACTTAAATTGTTATTTTGTAATCAAAACTTTTGTTCTCCTTTTGACAAAATAGAGTTTTAGAAAAAATGTGTAATGTGAGCACTTTTTAAGACAGACTCCGCTTGCTTTAATTGTATTGATACTTTTTTTTTGTTTGGCAACATTTTTTTATTGAAATGTCTTAATTATTATAGATAGTTGTATACAAATCTTATTCTTTAAGATTTTTTAATAATTTATTTTTTATTAGCGTCTTACTAATGCAGTGCATCTAGTATAATGAAGTTAGGTGGAGGAGAGTTATGACAAAGAACTCTTTTTAAAGATATACTAATTCCTATGAGTGTCTGGTGGTCTACAAATCAAATGACATGTGAAATTTAATTTACGATTTTCAACCTATATTTATTAACATGGAATTAATAGATAAAAAAAACTCTAGCATATATAATATTCTTATTCAAGAATTGTGTTTGACGTTGTTTACACCAAAATATACAAGGTAATATTTCTAAGTCTTCTCCATATATAAGAAAGAGAAATCTATGTATTTAGATATTTTTCATACAAATGAAATTCAAAATATAATGATGTGTATTCATTCTAATATAATCTATCTTCACGTTGAGTAAGACCCACTCATGTAAGAATGATTTGTCATAATTTAAGATGTTACTTTGTAATTAAAATTCATTTTCTCTTTTTTTTTAACGGTAAAATGAAATTTTATTGAAAACTCTCAGTCAAGCAAAGTGCGGAATATTTTCGTCTTCTCTCAAACAAAGTGCACACCTAAGATCACCTGCAGCTGAAACGATGCCCCTACGAAGAAGATTATCTTTTGTCGGAAGTCGCCCCTTTAAGATTTTCCACACAATCGCTTGAGCCCATCTCGGAGCATAATTTTCCACACCCTTGAGAAAGCTCTGACTTCACTCGAGCAGTCTGCCACTTCAGTATCTTCTTGTACAAGATGGTCGTAAGCCAAGCTTGTAGAATATAAGCCATTTGCCACACCTGTCCTCCGCATCTTTATGAAGATGTTTCTTATCTAAAAGAGTCAACAATTAATTAAGAGATGTTATTTCTCTTTGCGTAACGATTCCAATTTAGACTCCAAACCCATCCATCATCTCCCCAGTAACCCATGTTCCTAACAACCTTTAACTTTTGAGAACTTAATCTATATATTTTATTAAAAAAATTCTCTCAAGATGACATAGTCAACTCATCTATCCTCCCAGAATGACACACTCCTTCCGTCCCCCATGACTCGACTAAATTTACTACCCATACCCTCCCCCTCCCTCTCAAGATTACCATACAACTCACATACCTCCTTCCACCACCCTGAAATATACACCTTACTCGCCCTCCCACTCATAGTATTGGCACGATTCCCTTCCCCATTTCCTCCCTCCTTTAGTACAACCAGCCCACTATATTTCGATTTTACAAATTTTGCCCATAGCCTATTAGGTTCACTAACACATCTCCAAATCCACTTCCCCAACAGAGCTTTATTAAACAAATCTATTAACCCCCAAGAGATTTATATCTTTGCAAACATCATCCCATTTGACCCATGGGATCTTGTTTTCATTCTCACTCTCCCCCCTCCATACAAAAAATTCCTTTGCAAGCACACAATATCCTTAAGGGTTTTTCTCGAAATACGATAGAAAGATAGTCAGTAAATCGGTATAGCCGAAAGAAAAGCTTGAACGAGTGTGGTTCTTCCACCGAAGGAGATCAGTTTGTCTTCCCGCTTCTTGAGTTGATTTCTAATCTTATCCACTAACGGGGCCCAAACGTCAGTCCTCGTGTGGTTAATTCCAACATGAAGTCCCAAATACTAGTGTTGTTAAATTAAACAAGTCGCTCATGAGCTCAACTCGACTCGGCTCATTAAGGCTCGACTTAGCTCGACTCGTAGGGTTAAACGGGCCGAGCTCAAACTCGAAAAATACTCGATTGCTTAACGAGCCGAGTCGAGCTCGGCTTGCGAGCTACTCGTTAGGCTCAAATAAGAGGAGTACATATATAAATATCTTAATTAGGTCACAATGTATTTCATTTCTATCGTTTGCCCTCATTCATTGTTATGGTCAACCACTCAACTTTCTCAAAACCCAAATCCCAATATCCCGACCTCCACCCCTGATGGCTCGACGACTGTCGTCGTCCGACAACCATCGCATGTTGTCGTCCAACTCCCTATGGTGCCCCATGCTCTACGCCGCCCTACGCCCTGCGCTCGAGGCTCGATGCCCACCACTCTCCGGCCGTCCACTCATGTTGCCTATATCATCCGATGCTCTGCCCTGCTCTACTCGACGCCCACGCCTCTTTTCCACTCTAATACATTTAAGTTAGGGATATTATAATCTCTAGATTTTAGATCTGGTACGAATTTAGTTTGCTCTTCAATGATATTTCAGTATTTTGCTTCTCAATGATGTTTCTGGTCTACTGATTAAAGACCAATTTTGTATGTGTTATTCGTATATATGTGTGTTTCTGGTATTTTGCTTCTTAGATTTTAAAGAACATTTTTTTCTCTTTCTGGTATCTGGTTAGGAAGGTTAATTCCCCTTCGATTTTTCTTCTTTTCGTTGTATCCACAATCAATCTGAGAAGAGAAGAAAAAAAAATGGTGATAAAAATAATTGTGCCACGATTGATTTTTCTTTTTTTTTTTGCTGTATTCCCGAAATGGCAAGAAGAGAACAAAAAAATTTAAGCTCGAGCTCGATAGAGCCGAGCTCATTTAGTTAAACGAGTCGAGCTCGAGCTCGAGCCTGACAGTATAATTTTTTAGCCGAGCCGAGCTAAATTTCGAGCTCGGTAGCATTAACGAGCGAGCTCGAGCCTAGCTCGATACATGCTCAAGCCGAGCTCGAGTTTCCACTACTCGGGCTCGCTCGGCTCGTGTAACAGCTCTACCAAATACCCAATTTTTCCTGACCCAATTTCACACCCCAATGCACTGGCCATCATTGTCATGATGTCTGCATCTATGTTGTATCACCATAAACTACATTTATTGAAGTTGAAACCTTGCCCCGACAGTAGCCCGACAGTATCATCAACGTATTGTAGATGTGAGATGCTCACCTTATCATGTCCAATGTCGACATTCTCCAATAGGTTACGTTGAACTGCCCTGTTGACCATCAAGCTCAATCCCTACCTCCATAATGAGATATAGAAATGGGGAAAGAGGGTCTCCCTGTCTTAGGCCTCTTCCCAACTTAAACTACCCGGATGGGCTACCATTAATGAGGACTATAGTTATCACCATTGAAACACACTCAAGGATCCAAGATCGCCATTTAGGGCAGAAATTTAAGCCCACCGTCATCTCATTTAGAAAAAACTAGCTTACAGAATCATATGCTTTCACAAAATCAACTTTGAAGATCGCCCATTTCTTTATTTTCTTCTTTGCTTCATGTAAGATTTCATTCAAGACAGCAATTCCATCAGTAATCTGTCTCCTTCCTATAAAAGCCGACTGAGTCTCCGAGATAATTGGATCTAAGACTTTGCTAAGTCTTGTAGCAAGAACTTTTGAAATGATTTTGTAAAGGGAGCTAATAAGTGAAATTGGTCTAAACTCATCCAAGGACAAACTCCGCTCTTTCTTTGCAATGAGAACAATAAAGGATGGATTTAGACCCTTTACTGTTCCTCCGAACTTGTGAAATTCCTCCATCATGCGTACAATGTCCTCTTTTAAGAGAAACCAGAATTCTTTGAAGAATCCGAAGGAGAACCCGTCTAGTCCCGGGCTCTTACTGGGTTCACACTCCTAAATTGCCTGTTTAATTTCTATCTCGGTAAATTCAGATGTGAGAAAACAGTTCCCACTATCTCCCAACCTCTTGGAAAAGAAATCACTTGGTAAGGTAAGACAAGGGCTTGCTTTCTCTTTGTAGTGCTCTTGAAAATACTGGAATACCCCCGTTTTGACCCCTTCAACCGAATCCACCCAAACTTTGTTGAGTTACAGACATGTAATCTCATTTGCGTTGTTCCTGTGGTTTATCCATCTGTGAAAATAACTCGAGTTAACATTCCTGCTTTGAGCCAATTTTCCTTATCCAACATTTCGATTTTTGTCTTTTTCTTCATTATGTTAGTCTCCACCGACCCAAAGACTTCCTTGCTCCAAAATTTAATATCAGCCTTCAATAACTTGAGCTTCTCTTTCAATATATATCCTCCCCAGCCCGACACAGAATATCTATTCCACTTTTCCATAATAAATTCTTTAATGTTGGGGTGAGAGAACCAACTATTAAAGAATTTAAACGGCTTTGATCCCCAGTCATTGCACAGAAACTTAGAATAAATGGGGTACTGATCCGAAGTAGTTCTCCCCAATCCTTTCAGAGTCACATTTGGCCATTTTGCAAGCCACGAATCATTCACAAGTACATGATCAAGCCGACTTTTGCAGGTTCCGTCCGACCTATAACACGTGAAGGATCGGCTAGAGAGCGGTAAGTCGATCAGATTGCTTCCATTTATGAAGTTTTAAAATGCCTGTATGTCTCTATTATCCAGGATATCACATCTCCTTACCCTTTTATTCGGGAACTTAATCGCATTGAAGTCCCCTAAGACGCAAACACAAATATCATTATGTTGTTCAACCTGTTGGAGTTATGCGTGAAAGTATGATTTTACTTTGTATAACTCATGTATTAAACACTTGTGTATGAGAATAATTCTTTTATCACATTTGCTTTAGATATGAATGAATATTAAATATTTATTGCAACCTGTTCAATATATAGTATGTGTTACATTGTAGTTAATGTGGTGATATCATATCATGGAAGATCACATTGACAGTTACTTGTAAAAATATGATGATCGATATTTTTAAATTCTTGAAATATAATAATTAAAAATACAATTTATTATATGGTTGCTGTATGAATAATTGTATATCACAAAGATGTCAAAAATTAAACTAACATGTGTAACTTAATTGAACATAAAATTGATAAATTTAAATTAGTTTATTTCGAATTAAGAGAATAAATAGATGAGATTGAATTAGTATAATTGATTTAGTCTTCCATTCCTAAAATTTCCACAAATTCGAAAAAATATGACTTAAATTATATTATAAAAATAAGTCAATTTTTCTTAATATAATTAGTCTATATTTAAATGATTCATAAAAATATGATGTATTTAGACAAAATATAAGTAGTTGTTATATAAAAATTATATTCGTTGTTCCTAGGAAAAAGAATATATCAAAACATTACTCCATATAATTAAATAAACATATTCCTAGTTAATTTTTTAAAATTGAATCCTGCTCATTTATCTTATGTAAGTAACATTTCTTTTTAGCTAAAATGATATTTCAGCTTCAAATTTTTATTCCACGACAATTTACAAAAAATCAAATACCTAATTTAACCTTTTCTTTTAGCACCTAATTTAACTTTTAAGAGATTATTTAATCGCCATAAATTTGGTTGACGTAAGTCATGTAACCTTCCACTCTTTTGTTGTTTCGCCTCTGTCCTTCTTTCTTGACTTTTCTTTTTCAAATTAAGTCCTATTATAAAAAGAGTCAATTTTTCCTAATATAATTAGTCTATATTTAATGATTAATTAAAATACATGTTTTTTTTGTACTCGGTATCCAACTCATTAGCCGACTAAAACACATATTTTATAAAGTGTCAAATAACATAATATAAGTAATCTATATTCGATGATTAAAATAATACTCCCTCCGTCCATGAAATATAGTCCTGATTGCCTTATTTGGCTGTCCACGAAAAATAGTTATGTTGCCTAAAATGGAAATAATAAACTTTATCTACTTTTTTAACATACACACATAACATTTTTTAAATAATTTATTTTGTACTTGATTTGACACAATATTCTTATTTTTTACATATTATATCAACTTTCTTAATAACCGTGCAAAAAGTAACAGGACTGTATTTCGTGGACGGAGGGAGTAGGATACAATCATATTTAAAATTGATATAAATAAGTAAAGTATATAATTAAGATAAATTTATATATTGATTGGTGTATGAATTTACAATCAAATCACTTGTTTTAAAAAGAGCTAGATTTTTCTAAGATAAAAAAAAAAACCAAGAGTAACAATATTCAAGAATTTAAAATATATTCGAAAAAAAATAGAGTTGTTAATTAGTTGAAAATATTAAAAATATAATTTGATTTTATTTATAACATTCAAATTAAATTAGTATATTATTGTTATTAATTTCATCATATTAAAAAAAATGAAGAGTCAAATTTACCTAATATAAGTAATATATATTCAATGAGAGAGAGGACAGTTTTTTTAAGAGATTATTCAGATTGATCTTTTAGTGTGTGAGTAAGAGGATATATATATATATTGTGATAGAATCAATGGTCAAGATTAGATTAGAGATTAACTTTCAATGACTGTGAATAGTTTTTAAAGTCAATAATTTATGTGAATGACAGGAGATAATTTTCAAAATAGAGAGGTGTGGGTTTGCCACATAAGCTTAAAAAACTTTGTCTATATATAATACTAAGATAAGATTATATATATATATATATATATACACACCTATCATTGACGAATCGCACCTTAAACTTTTTGAAAATTTGTATCCCCGAAATCGCATCGTATTGCCCCCCCCCCCCCCCCCCAATGTCGCATCGTATTGATGAATCGCACCTATCATTTTATATTTATTACTCCCTCCGTCCATGAGTAAACTTCCCACTTTCCTTTTCGGGCCGTCCACGAGTAAGTTTCCCATTCCATAAATGGAAATAACAACACTCTATTATATATAAACTTTAACCTTCAAACTCACACAATATTACAAAAATGCCACTCATTCACTTTACTTTTCAACACTATTCATTACTTTATCCCAAAAGTCAACATGTGGCCCACCATATATTAATAAACAAATACACTTTCTTAAACCATTCAACAAAAAGAAGTGGGAAACTTACTCGTGGACGGAGGGAGTATATAATAAAACTTGAAAAATATATATAAGTTTTAAAAATTTCTAAATCAAATGAATGTAATTCATATTTTTTCAAACTCAAAACTTAAGCACATTCAATAATATAATATAAGTATGTAACATAACATTAAATCAAGTTTTATTAGTCTAATAAATTCAATAAAAAATGAGTATCACATTTTCAATTTATATTATGTAATAAAATTAAATTGAAATAATATATTTAATGCTAAATAAGTAGAATACGTGAAGCGGATTCGAGAATCCGTTTGCTATGTGGAGAATTGGTTCGAATCCAATAATGCATTATGATATTAAATTTTGTTGGCACACTAATCGAGAAGATCATCCGGCCGGCCGTTTTGATTTAATTCGACTTTTTGACCCCTCACTGATGAATATTCTAATTTCATTTTCATTTTTCTTTTTCTGTATCCATGGACTCCAAGTCTGATGATCCCAAGCCCATAAACCCCAATTCCTCCGCATCAGATTTCTTAACGCACCTCGAAATCTACCTAGCCAAGCGAGACGGCGTCGACAAATTGTTGAAAATATCGCGCTACGCCACCAAGATAATCCTCACCTCCTCTCTCCTCGCCCACGATCCCCTCGTCTCTCGCCTCAAATCCTTCGAATCGAGCGTCGGAATCAGCCGCAAGGCCTTCCGTTTGGGCAAATTCGTCCAGGACGTCAACGCCTTACGCGCCACCGATTTCTCTCCCCACTTCCGCTTGAATTTCGCCCTTTCTCTCATCGCCTACGGCGGCGAGGGCCTCTACTATTTCATCGAACAGTTTGTGTGGCTCGGGAAAGCTGGATTGATCGACAAAAGGCACTTGCACGCGCTGCAGAGATGGAGCGCGTGGTGCGAATTCGTGGGGTACTTTGGGAGCGTCAGCTTGAAGGCGATTGAATTGCGGAAGATCGTTGAAGAGGAGAGGTGTTTGTTGTCGAGTATTGATGTTTCGGTGCTGAGGGAGATTAAGTGTGGGGAAGAGCAGGAAAGGCTGAGGAAATTGAGAGAGAAGAAATTGATGAAGAGGCTTTCGGTTGTTCAGGATTTAGCTGATGCATTGATGGCGTTGGCTGATATTAGAGACGGCGGAGGACGGCTGTCGGCGCCGCTGTTGGTGTCGTCGGCCGGATTGCTTTCGGCGCTTATTAGTACTCATAAGAATTGGATTTCTTGTTGAAGCTTTTGAGGTATGATTCTTCTGTTGCTTATTTACATCTCAATTGGGGAATATATGGAAATATGCTATACTTTTATCTTCACCCAAACGGTAATGGTTCTTTATTTGATGCCTGTATTTCTCAGAACCAGTGAATAAAGATTATCTGTTTTACTATTCTAAGGTTGCGTCTCAAGTATTACCTATAACTTTGATCTTAACAACTACACTTCATTTTAATGTTAATGTTAAAGAGAATATAGAATGAGAATAATGGTTACATTTTTAGCGCTTTACTCTATTTTTATAATATAGGGGTAAGAAATGGTTGTTGGTTGATGAACAATAGAACGATCGATTTTTTTTTAATATTATAGGAGAGGAGTAAGGCTCTATGCTATCTGTTGGGTAGGGTGTTGTACCATGTGCGTTGATATATTATAGCCTTGTTGTTGTTGGGCACTACTCAGCATAGACCATGTACCATGAAGACCTGTTGGGCGCTACTCAGCAGGGTAGTAAAGATAAAGTCAGACAAAGTGTTATGTGAACAGTACTCACGGTAAATATTACGGTGAACAACAATTTTCATATTGAAACAACTTATATATTTAGTAAAAATAACTAATACCACTCCAATTAATTTCTTTGAGTTGCATTTGGATGGAGTCATTTGAAATACAAGATATTTGAAAATGGATGGATTTGAGAATCCATGAATTTCAAATGCAATGGTTTTGCTAGATATTTCAAATTCCTTCAATTCGATTTAGGATTAAAACTAGGAATTTAAAATTCATCCATCTAGATATTTTAGCCAAACAAGTGGAGTGGATTTAGGTTGTGGATTTAAAATCCATAGCCAAAATCCCTCCATTCAAACACAACCTTAGTGAAAACAACTAATATTTTTTTTAGGCTGATACTTGCAATTCAGTTATATATATGATGTAATTTACTAATACCCTTCAAACAAATTTTGCTGTAATATTATTCACATGAAACATTCTCGAGGAGTAATGATTAATTTATCTAGTTGTTATCTTGTGTATGAGGTAAGATGAAGGTGAACTATGGTCATTCTCATTACTATTCCACTAAGAATTTTGGACAAAACGGCCCCCGAGAGGTTTTTTTTTTTCTTTGGCTCGTGTGACCTCTGCAATTTGTTATTTCGATGTTGGGTTCTGATAAATCCAAATATTATGCTATCATTCTGTGTTTTGCAAAGTCTCATGGAATTGTGGTACGAAACTCTAATTTAATTTTATCATATCTTGATCTAGGCACAATATTATATGAAAATAGTTAATGATAAATTTACTATGAAACTATATTAAAGTATCGAAAATTTGACTAGAAGTATCGATAATTTCATTAGGATTATCATTACTTTGGGTCAGTGGCATTATATTGTAATTGTTGTAAATTTTCTTGAACCTAAATTATTGATACTCCTGATCAAATATTTGATACTTTAAAATAGTTTCATGATAAATTTATCATAAACCATTTTCATACGAAACCTACTCCTTGATTTGTGCTAATGAGTTTGATGTCTCGTATGAGATCTGTGTATTAACAAAACGGAGTGTTTTTTTCTCCTCCACATGCTCCAACGGTGGACTTCACTAATGGCCGTGGAACTTGTGAGTATTGAGGTGTGTTTGCAAACTCTATGAATAGTTGTTGGAATTATTTTATCTCAAAAGTAGTAACCTTTGGGAAAAAATAAAAATTTCTCGTTTTGTTGAGTTTGTAAACACCATGAGAAATGAACATCACAGATCACATATACTTTTTTTAGGCGGGGAGATTGGTCGCTCATTGTCTGGTTGCTGCACCAATTCCTTTTCCCAGTTCCGATCCTAATAGTCGAGGCAAAATTGGAGTTATATATTTATTTAAACCGATCTAAAAGCTGTATTCGAAGTTAGACGTGTTGTAATGATTTTTATACTTAAAGGGGGTGGTTGATTCACTTTTTCTACGGTAATGATGATGTAAATTTATTTTTCATCTATTTTCCTATTATAAAAATGATATGTTAGCAGAATAATTATTTTATGTTCCTATTATAAAAATGATATGTTAGGAGAATAATTATTTTAATGACGGTTGCATTGCTAGCAGTGGCGAACTTGGAGTGGCGAACTTGGATTTGACTATTTGTGAAACATGAGATTCATTGTAATTCTAGTTTTAAAGGATGAGTAAGCTTCCCCTAGTAGGGTGATTGGACGTTAAGCTTCTGTTATATATTTAGCTTTTTAAACTTGTATGCATATCTTATGCCATGATTATTGAGATATAAAATTATTTTTTCTGTATAATGAAAATGATTATTATGATTTGGGGTTGGGGTTGGGCAAAAAATAATCTACTCTGCAATCAAAGCACATACAAACATGTGTTTGTATTCTCAAACGACAATCAACAAATATATTAACACGATAAATTATAAAGTAAGAATGGTTCATACATGAATCATTTGAAGGATATTAATTATTTTCATTAAAAAGTATTAGTTGTTTTCACTAAAGGGTATTAGTTTTGGAGGATATTAATTATTTTCCTTAAAGGGTATAAAGAGTATTAATTGTTTAAGTGAATGATATTAGTTGACTATACTAAAGAATATTAGTTGGTTACAAGAAAAAAATATTGCAAAGTGGTTTATATATGAACCAGTTTTCACTCTATACATACTTAAGAAACACAAATCATTTTTTATAAACATTGTTCTTTTTTTAAATTAAGACAAAGTAGTGTGTGTACAAGTTCCGGGCGTAAAATTTATTTTGAGAGAACTAGTTGTTTCGTTAAAGGATATCAATTGTTTTACTATAATTGTTGATGATCTTAACTTGAATCAAAGGATTAGTGGTTGTTTTACTCTTAGAAGATCATCAAACAAGAAATATATCAAGGATTAAAACTAAGTTTCTTCAAGGAGAGATTAGGGAGAATTTTTGCAAGAGTTTGGCTTGTTTTTTGAATTAACTAACTTATTCTTATTATCCCATGAAGGGGTATTTATAATGTTACAAGCAAGTAGGAGGTGTCACCTTCTTAATCACCCTTATTTACATCATGACAAGTGTTAAGACACTTGTTATCTCCTTAAGCTATTACATCTTTGTACAATGACAAGTGTTAAAACACTTGTTTGTTCCTAATGTAATGCCTAATTATTGGGATTTCTGATGATCTTCCGAGGTGCCCTCTTGCTCGCCTGCTCGCCTCCTTTTACTTCTTCTTGATCCTTCTTGGTCAAGTTGGTCGCCTCCCTTTTTATGCCCAAATGACCAGCTGATCGCCTCCTCTAAACTGGCCGTCCTACCCAGCTGCTCGTCTCCTAGTGTTTTCTTCCCTGCTGCTCGTCCTCTTTGACTTTTCTCTAAACAACCTCTTAATTTTATTATTTTAATATTTTTTCCTCTTAATCACGTTGCTCGGCTGTTCGCTATCAATAATGCCCCCTAGTTTGATATATAAGGATGAATTTTTTACCCTTTTATGTCAAACTATAAATGAGGCTATCTTTCTACATGAGGAAGCGAACAACAGGGACCTTGCCCTTTATGTTTTAATCGAAAGCGAGCAACAGGGATTTGAATTTTTGAGCGGGAACTTAGGAGGCGACCAGTGGGGAACGTCTTTCGAATTTGCGACGTTTTGCTTCCCGAGACGCGGAACACGAGGCGACGTGGGTGGTTGGTGACGTCACCGCCGCCCACGCGTGCACCCTTTTTTTGCAAATAAGGGCCTCTTTTCTTTGAAATCTTCAATTTTGACCCCGTTTTTCTTCTTTTAAATAGCTTCCTTTCATCATTTTTTCCTTTTCTTCGATTCTTCACACACAAGATCTCCATTGTTATATCTTCAAAGCTATTTCTCTCTCAATTCTTCGAATTCCAGTTAGCCTCGTCCGATTTGAAGGTGATTTCTTAGTTTCTTTTACTTTTTTCGTTATAATTCCTTGCATTGTGTTTTTTTATTTCCTCTTTTTTGGTAATTTCCGCCAATTTCACACACTTCCGCTGCCTTCGCCGCCGTGTCGTCGCCGTCACGCCGCCGCCATCCTTCATTTCCTGTCTTTGCGACACTATTGGCGCTGCCATACCCGTATTTTTCTCCCATTGTTCATTTTTAAATTTTGTAAATGGCGTCCCCCTCTTCGAGTAGCACGCCCTCCGTTGAACTCATTGGCCGAAATCCTGGGAAACAGCCTATGCTAGATGAACAGCCGCTCCCCGCTCCTCGTAGCTCGCTCCGCCGAGCAATTGCTCAAAATCCCAGAACCCTACTTGTTGACGAAGAAACGGGGTCAGAGGCGAGCTCCGTTGTTCGCTCCCTTAACGAATTTTATGTTGTGGAAAGTTCGGGCGAGCAAGACGTCCAGGGCCCTATTGCTGGCTCCTCGCCGAGAGATGGAACATCATCAGATTTGGGTGAGGACTCCGCTGAAGTCGCCGCTGAGATCGAGGAGATGAGTATCCCTGGAGACACGGGAGCGAGCAGCGGGCAAGTAAGCAGGCGAGGAGGCGACCAACAAGGTCAACCTCCTACCCAACTGACCTGGGACTTCCTTAGGGAGATTAACTTCTCTATATCAAAACCTACCGCGAGTCTCAAATCCCTGAGGCCGTTGTTCGAAGATAGGAGTGGATTGATAACGCCAATCGACATCATAACTCTTTTCCTACTCTGCCACGACCCATCATGGAAGCTCGGGATTCTTCCTATATGGCGAGCAAAGTGGCGAGCGTAGTCACCGAAGATGACCTGACCCGGATTCGCTCTTCTTATCGCATCCCTTATGACATTCATCTGTACGCACCGCAGAAAGGGGAGACTGCTGACAATCCGCCCCCTGGATGTACTGCCATCAATCTGGATGTCCTCAATACGGGGTTCTTGTTGCCTCTACACCCAATAATCGGGCGGTTTCTTGAGGACACCAATCTGGCCATAACCTAGATCACCCCGAATGGATGGAGTAACCTCTTGGCCTTCATAACCCTCTTTGGGCTAGAGGGTTACAAAAACAAGATCAGTACTGTGGAAATCCACTATGCGATGACTATTGCATCGGCCGTCAATGAAGAGGGGCTAGGGTGGTATTATAACAAAGCTCGTAGCGGTGTGAAACTGATCGAAGGGGTGCCAAACAAAGTGAAGAGCTGGCACAAACAGTTCTTATTTATTGGTGGCAACTGGGGGGTATCTTCTGACTTTGAGGGAGGACCCGGGCATATAAACTCTCCCACATATTTCGGAGAGATTCGGCGTAGGTTTCACCTTTTGGTTTATCATATCCAAGGTGAACTAATTTTAATCTTTTTTCTTTTGTTTTACAGGTCCGCGCATTCTAAAGTGGGGGCACTCTGAGCTGAGTGAGGAGTTCTTGTACGTCCTTGCTTTGATTTCTCTCCGGGACGTGAAGGATCGCAACATCAAGCATCTCTCCAAGGCGCACTGTCGGAAGCTTGCTCTCGTCACCACAAGTGCCCATCATTTGGAAGCCCAGGCCGAGGTTCCTGAAGGTAGTTAATGTATTTTACTTTCATGGCTTTTTGGTCGACTGATCGCCTATGACCTATTGGTCGCCTCTTACCTGTTGCTCATCTAACTTGATTCTATGTTTTATTTTCAGCTCAAAGGGTAACGGTAGTCGTTCCTCAAATCCCAGAAATTTACCATCTCCTTGCTGGCCGAGTGAAGCAAATGGCGGCCAACCAACCATCCAAGAAGAAGAAGTTTGACCCTTGCACTTCTCTGATCAAGTTGAGGGCAGAAGTGCATGATGAGGAAGAAGCTCCCCAAGTTCCTGCCCCTACTCCTCGCCTTCCTCCCCGCTCCTTGCCTCCTAAAGATAACCGGGGGAAGAAGAGGCTTACAAAAGAGACGGCCCCCCGGAAGGATGGTGACCGCTCGAAGCGAGCAAGGGGCCAAGGCCAGGGTCAAGGCCAGGCGAGCAGGGCTGTTGCTCGCTCCTCCTCCGTGGAGGAGGTGAGCGAACAGCAGGTGGTGGGTGCCATGGTTGGTGCCAAAGGAAGGAGCTCCTCGCCGGACAGCTCCTACTTGGGTTACGACTCAATCAAATTGAGGGAGTAAGTGTCTTCTCAATTGCCCGGCTGCTCGCCCCCTCTCATCTGTTAGCTAACTGTTTCTTTTTGTGTAGGTACAGAAAAGAGGAGTACCACGGGCGAGCTAAGGTACTTCACCAACTTAGTTGCGTCAAGTCCGCCCCCGCTTATCACGAGATCAAGGACTCTCACGTCCGGCAGGCTACAGAGTGTGTTCCCCGCTCCTGGACGAAGACAGGCGAGGAAATTCTCCAGAGCCAGAGCTTGAGTGACAACGCTCGCCTCCTGAGCTACAATGCCAGTCACCAAGCTATCTCCGTCCAGAGGGTCCTTGACCAAGTCATCGAGCTCGAGCGGATGAACCGGGGCCTGGGGCGAAGAATAGAGCAGCTTGAGGCAGACAGGGACGCTCAGCTGAAGAGGATGGAGGAGGAGCTGGCCAAGCTGAAGGCCGGATTTGACAAGGTCAAACTCTCCTGGGAGCGGGATCTGAAGGCATCTGAAGACCGAGAGAGAGTTGCTTCTAACGCTTCAGAGAAGCTGAAGTTGGACTTCGGTGTTGTTACTGACCGCCTGCGAGTTCTGGAGACTGAGCGAGTCGGCTTGGTGGAACGGGTTGAGTCCCTAAAGGTCCATGTCGACCGGTTGGAGAGGGAGAAGAAACATACCATATCTTACACTACGTATGTGCAGGATGTAACCGATAACACCAACCTTGGTTACATTTGTGCGTACGCGGATTGTGTGAGGTCCGTGAAGTATGCCTTGGACAACGGTCTTGATGTAATGACCAGTACCGTCAAGGATTTCGCGGACTACTTCATTGAGAACCCTCCGACCGCCGGTTTTGACATCCCAGTTGCCGATTTGGGAGAGATGGGGGTCAACTTGGACATTTTTAAGGATGATGTCTGAGTCGTGGCCCCAAAGGAGAGGACTGAGGAGGTGAACCGAGATGCCACTGTATTTGATGCTTTAAGTCCTCTTTTTCCGAATCCTCTTGGTGAAAGGAGCACCTCCACCGCAGTAGGTCCCAGTGGCGACCAACCAAGATGCCCCTCCACCTCCTGTTGTAGATCCTTCGGCTCCACCAGCTCCTCCGGCTCCCAAATCTTAGTCTCTGCTTAACTTTTGCTTTTTTTAGTTGATGTGTTAGGAACGATGTACTCCTTCTTTCGTCAATGTACCCCTTTTGGAACTTTCTTATGAATGAATTTATACTTTTTGTTTAATTTGTTCGCCTTCCATTTGCCTCTTATTTGTTTTTGCTTAAGTATTTCTTTTTTTTATTGAAAGTCAAATACTTCTCTTTGCATGTTGATCGTGTATAGGTCTTATTGGTTCTTTAAGAACTTGACCTCCATATTTCCTTTTACACCCTGTTGCTCGTCACTTGCTATATTCGTGCTTAAGTGCATTTGGCTTTTGGACAAGCAACTATGTGTTACGGGGGCGATCAGTTGGACTTTCTGAAGCTCAGGAATCCTGCTGCTCGCCTCTCTTCGAACTTGTGTTTTCAACACTTAATTGTTTCCGGCGAGCAGCTTTTCTATTAGGCGAACAGCTGGGTTTTGACACCTTTCTGTTTCTTTAGCCATATAATACAATGAATAATCATTTTTCTTTCCATATTTTGCCCAAAAAGTTTGAAAATTTTATCAATCTAAATGATAATCTACATAGAAAAGCTTTTACACTGGTTTCCTAACTACTGATAATATTTCTTCAATAAAGCTGCGTTCCAGGTGTATTGGGCCGAATTGCCTTCCATGTCCTCGAGATCATACGTGTTGTTGTACCACTTGTGGGTTACCCTGAATGGGCCTTCCCAAGTCGGTCCAAATACTCCTGGTGGTGGTGCTAGAACCTTTCGCAGTATTAGATCTCCGACTTCAAATTCTCTATTTTTCACTTGCGAATTGTAATATTTTGCGATTCTTCTCTTGTATATTTCATTTTTTATTTCTGCTGAGATTCTTTTTTCGTCAATCAGATCCATTTCTGCAGTCAACGCTTTATTGTTTAACTGCTCATTGAACTCAGCTACTCTTTCAGTTGGTACCTTGAGCTCTACAGGTATTACTGCTTCGGTACCGAATGCCATAGCAAACGGTATTTCCCCGGTGCTTGTCCTATGTGATACTCTGTATGCCCAAAGTACTTCGGGCAGTTCTTCTGACCATTTGCCTTTCTTATCCACCAGACGGATTTTCAGGATATGCTTGATTATCTTGTTAACCGCCTCGACTTGGCCATTAGACTTATGGTGGTAGGGTGTTGAAAAATGTTACTTGATACCCCATTTTTTGTAGAAATCTCTTATCTTCTTTCCTTCAAACTGCTTTCCATTATCCGTCAGTATTGCTTGCGGAACTCCGAATCGGCACACTATGTTTTTCCAGATAAAGCTGATCATTTTTTCTTGTGTTATTGTCACCAGTGCTTCGGCTTCGGCCCATTTTGTGTAATAGTCCATGGCCACTACTGCAAATCTGACATTCCTCTTTCCCGTTGGGAAAGGTCCTATGATGTCTATCCCCCACTTTGCAAATGGCCATGGACTATTCACTGAGATCAGTTCTGTTGGTGGCTTATGGATGTTGGGGGCGAACAACTGGCACTTGTGTCACGTTTTTTGCAACTTTGATCGCATCTTGTAACAGAGTTGGCCAGTAGTACCCTTGTCTTACCTTCTTGTATGCCAATGCTCGCCCTCCTGCGTGATTTCCACATACGCCCTCGTGTATTTCCTTCAACACTTCCTGACCTTGCCCCCTTGCCAAACATTTCAGTAGGGGCAGTGAAAATCCTCTTTTGTAAAGTTGGTTATCCATGATAGTAAATCTTGCTGCTCGTTTGGCTATCATAGCTGCTTCTTATGGGTCTTCGGGTATTTTGCTGTCTTTGAGATATCTATATATCGGTGTTCTCCAATCTTCCTCTGTTAGCTCTTCTTCAATTTGACTGATCTTGTAGTCACTGGTGGATGGGTGAGAAATCTTTATTATCGTGACCTGTGAAAGTTCTGTTGGTCCTGTGCTAGTAGCCAAACGAGCAAGTGCATCTGCTTGTGCGTTGTTGTCCCTTGGCACTTGTTCAATATAAATTTGCTCGAAGAGTGAAGCCAGGTGAGCAACAATTTTTTGATACAAGGCCATGTTTTCATCTTTAGCTTCGTACTCCCCACGGACTTGGTTGACTATTAGCTGGGAATCTCCATAAATTTGGACTCTTCGAACCCCCACAGCTAGAGCCAGTCGTAGTCCGGCTATCAGCGCTTCGTATTCAACTTCGTTGTTTGTTGCCATGAATTCAAATCTGACTGCTGAAGTGAACACTTGCCCATCTGGACTGATCAGTACTATCCCGGCTCCCGCTGATGTGTTATTTGATGATCCGTCCACATACATGTGCCAAGGATGGTTATGACCTCTCGTCGGATCTTGAAGGAAGGTCAATTTGACTATGAAGTCGGCTAACACTTGTCCCTTGATTGCTGTTCGAGGTGCATAAGATATTCCGAACTGACTTATCTCTAGTGACCATTTGAGGAGGCGACCAGCAGTGTTAAGCCTTTGCAGAATTTTCCTTAGTGGGAATGTTGTTAAAACCTCCACTTGGTGATCAAAGAAGTAAGGTCTCAACTTTCTCACGCTCATTACCAGTGCGTAGGCCAACTTTTCCATGGGCGAATATTTGAGTTCTGTTCCATGTAATGCTTGACTTACGTAGTAGATCGGCAAATGGAACTTTCCTTCTGCCCGAACTAAGACTGAGCTGATAGACAGGCTTTGATAGAGTCTTGGTGTCGCTAAGATACTCTTTTAATTGCTCAAATGCTTGTTGACAACTGCTTGTCCATTGGAACTGCCCTTTCTTGATAGCGTCGAAAAAAGGTCGGCGCTTATCTCCGGATCTTGAGATGAATCTATTCAACGCTGCCAAGCATCCGGTTAGTCGTTGAACCTCCCTGACGGACCTTGGTGGTTGCATGTCCATGATTGCTTTAACTTTCGATGGATTCGCTTCAATGCCTCGTTGACTGACCAGATGTCCTAAGAACTTTCCTGAGTGAACTCCGAAGCTGCTTTTCTTTGGGTTTAGTTTCATGTTGTATGCTCGAAGTATCTCGATGTTGGAGTTATACGTGAAAGTATGCTTTTACTTTGTATAACTCGTGTATCAAACACTTAGTTATGAGAATAATTCTTTTATCGCATATGCTTTAGATATGATTGAATGTTGAATATTTATTGCAAACCGTTCAATATATAGTGCATGTTACATTGTAGTTAATGTGGTGATACCCGATCACGGAAGACAACATTAACAGTTTACTTGTAACTAAACGTACAATTTCACGACCCAGGTGGAATTGAACAATCCACCGTGAAATGTCGATGTGTAAGGCTCAGATTGGTCTGTCTTGACTAAGAGATTGCACTAGCACATTTAGTATGTGTTGAAGAGGACCTACAGCGAGGATAAATTCTTCTGTTCTGAAAGGTGAAGAATTAGACCTCAGTGGTTGTTGATTTCTTAATCTCCGTCACTTAAATAGGACCGTGTGTGCTTAATAGTTACTGCTTTGATTCATGTTGGGTGAGAATCATTGCGACTTCGAACTTTGTGTCTTGGGCGGTAATATTAATCATACGACGGTTGCTAAGATTTAATACGGAGAAACGCGTGTGAGTACGGCTCATGTGATTAGTCCCCTTGGTGGGCTCAGAAGTTTTATTGTACCAAATCTTGCAAGTGAAGAATTAGTTTCTTCGGTACAAATAATAATGTTGAGCTGTCTTTACTCCAAGGTGAAATATATTAATTAATTTAGAGCTATTCAGAAGCTTGATTAATTAATGGACTTGATAATCTTAAACGCGGTAAATAATAACCGGGAGCCCATATTATCGTAATATGGATTAAGATGGATAGTGCAATATTAATTTATTAGTGGTAATAATTAATATTAATGGGTTGAATTATATTGAGGCTCAATATTGAAATTCAGAAGTCCATTAGGAGGTCCAATCTTAATTCTCCTTAAAGGCCCCTCAAGTAGCCCATTAAATAGCCCAATAATGATAAGGAGATTAAAATAAAAAGAAAATATGAATGCTGATTTTTCTAGTATTTTTCGAAAATAAGAGAATCAAGAAGAAATAAGATTTTGTTGATTTTCTTGGAAAGATATTATGGAAGATATGTATTATAGGAATACAAGAATATCTCATATATTCAAGAAGATCCAAATCTTTGGATTTCTTATTGTGTTTTTTGAAAATTACCCTTTATTTAGGAGGGTGAGATTTTTGTGGAATATTTTATTTTGGAGAAAAGAATATATGAGATATATTCAAGATTTCTTAGAGGCTAAGAAAAGATTTTCTCCAAGCCCATATACACACAAAATTTCGGCCATACCCCCTTTATAAATAGGGGATGATTATTTCATCCCCAAGTACATAATTCCATGGGTTGGAAAAATCAAGAGCATAGATATTTTTCTTTTTCCTTAGTTTATTAAATTACTTGAAAGCATCTCCCACCGGTGATCAAGTAAGGCGAAAGGGAAATACTTGAGAAGGCTTTTGGGTTGATAGAGCGAGATCGTAATTGTACCGTATATCCAAAGGCCAATTCTACAAGAGGTACGTTAATCGCATATTTACTTGTTTATTCCGTCATAGTTAATATGTGAAATTAATTCAACATGCATGATGAAAATTAGTTGTTGGAATTATTATTTGAATTAATTAGGATTAATTCATGCTAGTAATAACTGTATTTAAATTCGTATTTAAATTTCATCCCGAATAGATTCCGGGCACCCCTATTTTCCCAACAACTGGTATCAGAACCACGGTTTCGGGCTCTGATCTTTAAATTGGAATTTAAATTGTTAAACATTAAATTGAAATTGGATAGTAGAATTGCTAGATCTTTTTTGCAGGTATCCAATTGTCATGGTTTTAATGTTGTTAATTCCATGCGTGTGAATTAATTGTTTTTAATTCGATTCTTTCGAATTCTTTTTTCTCGTGAGAAAATCCACGAGTAGATTAGTTGTTTTTATTTTGATTCGATCATTGTA
Organism: Ballota nigra; assembly: GCA_947034835.1. NCBI lineage: Eukaryota > Viridiplantae > Streptophyta > Magnoliopsida > Lamiales > Lamiaceae > Ballota > Ballota nigra. The sequence continues at coordinate 22,150,716 of OX344722.1, read as the reverse complement.
ATAGACTAGTCTAGATCTAGTATTTATTTTTTTTGTAAAATAAATTGTAACTGGATCGTGACGAAGAACGAAGAATTAAAAACGGCGTACCCGGACGACGCATACAAGCGTGGCGCGTGTATGGTCGTAAAATCATGCAAGGGGTGAAGAAAACGGAGACAAACGGCGAAAAATGGTGCACGGGGTGCACGGCGCACGACCCGGGCGCGACGGGAGGCCGGCGCCGCGCGCGCTCGCCTCGGGGCGCTCCGGGCGGCGCCTCGGTGCGCCTCCGTGCAGCGCCTCGGGTGCGCCTCTGTGCTGCACCTCGGCGCGCCTCCTGCAGCGCTTCGACTCTTCTGGCCGAGAGGCGCGCGGGCCCACTTCGTGGGCCGACGCACGCCGTATCTCGGGCAGTGGAATTTTTCGGTTCGTGTTTTTTTCCGTGTGACTTTAAACGTCGCCCCGAACCCCAAACGATGCTGTTTTTGATGAAGTGTTGTTGTTCGAGTGGGAGCGTGTCGAGACGAATGTCGGAAAGCAACAAGGACGATTTTTCGCATCAAGACGTGAAGAAATTAAACCGTGACAATTGGATTTGAGTGCTCCAATGTGTTTAATTTTGTTTTGATGGATGTTTTATTTCGTGCACTTATTATTATTTGTTAATATGTGTTTGCATGAATCTAATTGTCCAAGAAAACCTTACTTTCGAAAATTACTAAGTATGTTTTATAATCGCAATTTTATTCCGGATATTAAAATTGGATTATTTTGGCCTCCATAATTTATTTATTTGTGAAGTTCTTTTGGAATACATTTCCCCCTCGGATCGGCCAAAAGAACGGATTTCACATGAATAAATTCTGAAAGGATGATTGTGGATTATTATTAGTGGCGGTATTGACCCTCACCACGAGTGGCTTGCTCAAAGCGAAATAATAATCCTGTATTTAATTATGGTTATTACTTAGGCATAGGAAATTGATATTAACTTACTCCCTTCGGAGTCCCTGCCAATTTCTATGTGGTCAAAGTGGGAGCCAACTATTAATTTTGAATTAAGGATTTGTAACTTTTAAGTTTGTAACCCACTTGAATGTGTTTAAATGTATAGACCACCCCTCGTGGCGCATTTAAATTGTTTTGAGATGTTGGCTGATGCATGATTATATTGTTTTAAGGTTTCAATATAATTGATGTGATCGAATTATGTGATAATTTCATATTTTTCTAGATATTGATATGAATGTATGTTTTATTCTCATTTCATCATGTCGCAACCTTTTAATCCACTGTTTAATATACTTAAAGTTAATAAACTTTTTGGAGTGATTTATATTGATTGGAAATTTTTTTATATTTGTCCTTACTGCACGAAAACACAATTGGGTTATTTATGTTAATATACCCGGCAAGCCTAATGATAAGTCAAGCAATGGGAAGAGGCAGTTTATGATTGGAAGCGTGACAATGAACACATGAAGTGCATCATCTTGACATCTCTGTCTGAGGATTTGAGGCGCGTTCATGGAGACATTGTATCCGCTGTTGAAATCATGGAACACCTTGAAGAGATGTCTTCACATCAAACCCACGACTAATCAGTTCACCAGACATGACTCGGTCAAGTTGGAAATGATGGAGGGAACGCCCGTGAGGGAGCACGTTCTCAAGATAATGGCATACCTTAACAAGTTGGAAGTACTTGGTGCGGATTTTGATTGATTTCATATACCATTCTCTACCGAGAAGCTTTGAGCAGTTTCGTCTGAACTGTCAGATGAATGAACGGACAAATTGTTTGCCCGAGCTCTTGCAAGCTTTAGTTTCGATGGAGGTGAAAATGGAGCACCAGTCTAGTGCTATGGTGGCTAATGGTCCGTCTACCTCTTTTGGTCCCAAGGGAGGGAAAAAGAGGAAGAGAACCAAAGGCCGGATCCAAGCAAATCCAATTGTTGCGAAAGGCAAATGCAAAGGCTAGCATCGAAGGGGAAGTGTTTTAGTTGCGGTGAGAGAGGACAATGGAGGTCTGCCTGTTCCAAGCCTAAGAGGCTAGGAAAGTTAGGTAAGTCACACACCTTAGTCGTCGAAACTTGTGAAGTGGCGTATGCTGTCTATTCGTGGATAGTGGATACGAGAGCTACTGATCACATTTTTTTTTTCATGGGTTCAAGCTAACCCGACGACTTAACGGAAGTGAGATCCCCATCACATCGGGCAATGCTACGAGAGTGCCAGCTGAAGCAGTGGGAGAAGTGCGCCTATCTTTTGAAGATAGAGTTATGGTCTTGAGAGACGTTCTTCATGTTCCTAGTTTAGAAAGAACTCAACCTTCAGTTTCTAAACTGTTTGAATAGATACTCAGTTTCTTTTAATAAGGATGTTATTATTTCTTGAAACGATGAGTTTATCTGCTCCGGAACTTCAATGGATGATCTTTATACCATTTTTTGGGCACACCACTCACAAAATTGAATCTAATAACACATCGATTATTTCGAGCAATAAAAGAAAGCGTTCTTCGAAGATGAACGAAACACTTCTATGGCATCTTAGACTAGGTCATATTAATCTAAAGCGGATAAAGAGATTGGTGAAAGACGGATTGGAATCATTCCAAGTCGAACTGTTTCCAACTTGTGAATCCTGTTTAGAGGGTAAAATGACCAAGAGGGCATTTGGAGCCAAGGGGAATAGAACCACGGAAGTGTTAGAACTCGTTCATACCGATATGTGTAGTTCAATGACGATCATAGCAAGAAGGGGTATGAGTAAATTGTCTTTTTCAATGATTACTCGAGATATGGATACATCTACCTTATGATGCATAGGGAAAGAAGTATCAAGTTTCTACGATTTGATCGTAGAGGCGAATACCTTAGCGATGAATTCTTGAACTAGCTATCAGACGAAGGGATTGTATCCCTATTGACCGCACCGGGAACCCCTCAATAGAACGGTGTGGCAGAACGAAGGAGTCAGACTCTTTTAGAAATAGTCAGATCCATGATGAGTTATTCGGATTTACCCAAGTCGTTTTGGGGTAACGCCTTGGAAACAACGACTTACATTCTAAACTTGGTGCCATCCAAATCGGTTCCTAAAACCCCAATGGAATTGTGGACCGGGCGCAAGCCCAGTCTAAGACACTTGCGGATTTGGGGTTGTCCGGCATATGTGCTAGACGAGGAAGCTGGTAAATTGGATCCACGTTCGGAATTAAGGTTGTTTATAGGATATCCCATGGGAACGAAAGGGTGTATGTTCTATAGTCTCAAGGATTAAAAGACCGTGATTAGTTCGCACTTTAAATTCTTGGAGGAAGACTATATGAACAAAAGAAAGCCCAGAAGTGAGATTACCTTAGACGAGTTAAGAGGGAAAACTCATATACCAAGTATACAAGATGATATACCACACGTCACACCTTCACAACCGGAACCCCGTTGTAGTGGGAGGATTGCAAGGCAACCCGAGAGATTCATGAGAATTGGAGAATCTTCGGATTTGATTCCCGGCGATGAATCAGACCCATGAACGTACGACGAGGCAATCCAAGACAAAGACGCGGAGGCGTGGCAAACCGCAATGGAAACCGAGGTGGGTTCGATGGATTATAATCAAGTGTGGGAGTTGGTTGATCCACCTAGTGGGGTAGAGCCCATTGGATGCAAGTGTGTGTACAAGAGGAAAAGAGGACCGGACGGAAGGGTGGAGACCTTCAAAGCAAGGTTTGTGGCCTGTGGCCTGTAGCTATGCTTAAGTCCATCCGTATTCTCTTGTCGATCGCTGCGCACTTAGATTACGAGATCTGACAAATGGATGTCAAGACAGCTTTCCTTAACGGAAGTCTTGATGGGATCTATATGCAACAGCCCAAAGGTTTCGTTGAAAAAGGCCAAGAGCACCTCGTATGCAAGCTTAAGAGATCCATTTATGGACTTAAGCAAGCATCGCGTACTTGGAACCAGTGTTTTGATCAAGTTATTAAGTCTTATGGGTTTGTGATCAAAACAAATTCGAAAGTTGTGTGTATAAAAGATGTGACGGAACTGCGGTGGTATTCTTAGTATTATACGTAGACGATATTCTGCTCATTGGAAACAATGTAAAAGTATTGTCAAACGTAAGGGTATGGCTGTCAAATCAGTTTGATATGAAGGACTTAGGGAAAGCCGGTCACATCCTTGGGATCAAGTTCACTCGAGATCGCAAGAGGAGGATGTTGGGTTTATCACAAGTTTCATACAAAGCCACTGTTTTGAAGCATTTCAGCATGCAAGATTCCAAGAAAGGTTTTGTACCTTTTAGGCACGGAATCCATCTATCTAAAGAAATATGCCCTAAGACGCAAGTAGAGATAGATGACATGAAAGACGTTCCGTACGTTTCGGACGTAGGAAGTCTTATGTATGCAATGTTGTGTACGAGACCGGATATCTGCTTTGCCGTGGGCATGATGGCAAGATATCAAAGTAACCCCGGGAAAGCACATTAGATTGCAATTAAATGCATTCTTTAGTTTCTGAAAAGAACTTGGTATGGAATGCTGATTAAACGATCAGACAATCTAATTCCCATGGGATACACGGACTCAAATTTCCAATCGGACATAGACTCCAAAATACCTACCTCGGGTAGTGTGTTTTGCATGGGAGAAGGAGCCATGACATGGAGAAGCGATTTGCAGAAATGCATCGCAGATTCGACCATGGAAGCCGAATAAGTAGTTGCTTGTGAAGTAGCGAAAGAAGCGGTTTGGCTCAAGTACTTCTTAGTGGACTTGGACGTTGTTCCGAATTTGCCCGACAAGATAACTGTCTTTTGTGACAATGCCGGAGCAGTTGCAAATTCAAGGGAACCGAGAGCCCACAAGGCCAGAAAACACATTGAAAGAAAACACCATCTTATACGAGAAATCGTTAAGAGAGGAGAGAAAGAGGTGGCAAAGGTAAATGTCGGAGGACAACCTAGTATATCCATTCACAAAGGGTCTGCCTCTGAGTACATTCGAGAGACATGTGGATGGAATGGGAGTCAAGACTATTGCCAATCTGCTTTAAGTATAAGTGGGAGGAATTATTAGGTTAGTGTAGGTTGACATGAGATGTCACGTAGAGCTACTACACTAAGACATGCGTGATGTATACTAAAAGCAGACTTTAAGTATAAGTGGGAGATTGTTGGAGTTATATACGTGAAAGTATGCTTTTACTTTGTATAACTCGTGTATCAAACACTTAGTTATGAGAATAATTCTTTTATCGCATATGTTTTAGATATGATTGAATGTTGAATATTTATTGCAAACCGTTCAATATATAGTGCATGTTACATTGTAGTTAATGTGGTGATACCCGATCACGGAAGACAACATTAACAGTTTACTTGTAACTAAACGTACAATTTCACGACCCAGGTGGAATTGAACAATCCGCCGTGAAAGGTCGATGTGTAAGGCTCAGATTGGTCTGTCTTGACTAAGAGATTGCACTAGCACATTTAGTATGTGTTGAAGAGGACCTACAGCGAGGATAAATTCTTATGTTCTGAAAGGTGAAGAATTAGACCTCAGTGGTTGTTGATTTCTTAATCTCCGTCACTTAAATAGGACTGTGTGTGCTTAATGGTTACTGCTTTGATTCATGTTGGGTGAGAATCATTGCGACTTCGAACTTTGTGTCTTGGGCGGTAATATTAATCATACGACGGTTGCTAAGATTTAATACGGAGAAACGCGTGTGAGTACGGCTCATGTGATTAGTCCCCTTGGTGGGCTCAGAAGTTTTATTGTACCAAATCTTGCAAGTGAAGAATTAGTTTCTTCGGTACAAATAATAATGTTGAGCTGTCTTTACTCCAAGGTGAAATATATTAATTAATTTAGAGCTATTCAGAAGCTTGATTAATTAATGGACTTGATAATCTTAAACGCGGGAAATAATAACCGGGAGCCCATATTATCGTAATATGGATTAAGATGGATAGTGCAATATTAATTTATTAGTGGTAATAATTAATATTAATGGGCTGAATTATATTAGGGCTCAATATTGAAATTCAGAAGTCCATTAGGAGGTCTAATCTTAATTCTCCTTAAAGGCCCCTCAAGTAGCCCATTAAGTAGCCCAATAATGATAAGGTGATTAAAATAAAAAGAAAATATGAATGCTGATTTTTCTAGTATTTTTCGAAAATAAGAGAATCAAGAAGAAATAAGATTTTGTTGATTTTCTTGGAAAGATATTATGGAAGATATGTATTCTAGGAATACAAGAATATCTCATATATTCAAGAAGATCCAAATCTTTGGATTTCTTATTGTGTTTTTCGAAAATTACCCTTTATTTAGGAGGGTGAGATTTTTGTGGAATATTTTATTTTGGAGAAAAGAATATATGAGATATATTCAAGATTTCTTAGAGGCTAAGAAAAGATTTTCTCCAAGCCCATATGCACACAAAATTTCGGTCATACCCCCTTTATAAATAGGGGATGATTATTTCATCCCCAAGTACATAATTCCATGGGTTGGAAAAATCAAGAGCATAGATATTTTTCTTTTTCCTTAGTTTATTAAATTACTTGAAAGCATCTCCCACCGGTGATCAAGTAAGGCGAAAGGGAAATACTTGAGAAGGCTTTTGGATTGATAGAGCGAGATCGTAATTGTCCCGTATATCCAAAGGCCAATTCTACAAGAGATACGTTAATCGCATATTTACTTGTTTATTCCGTCATAGTTAATAATTCAACATGCATGATGAAAATTAGTTGTTGGAATTATTATTTGAATTAATTAGGATTAATTCATGCTAGTAATAATTGTATTTAAATTCGTATTTAAATTTCATCCCGAATAGATTCCGGGCACCTCTATTTTCCCAACACTCGAATGCTTGTGTTAGGTGTTCTAGATGATCTTCCTTTTTTGGATTTTTTATGACTATGTCGTCCACGTACACTTCCATTGTTCTGCCAATGTGCTCATTGAACATTTTGTTTACGAGTCTCTGGTACGTGGCTCCTGCGTTGATTAACCCGAACGACATCCTCTTCCAACACAATACGTTTTTATTGGTGTAGAATGCAGTGTTTTCCTGATCGTCTGGGTACATTGGTATTTGATGTTCCCGGAAAATGCGTCTATGAAGGTAAGAAGCTCGTGTCTTGCTGTGTTATCCACCAACTGGTCAATGCGTGGTAGTGGGAAGTTGTCTTTGGGGCATGCGACATTCAAGTCCGTGAAGTCAATGCATAACCTCCACGTGCCATTTGGTTTTTTCACTAATACTGGATTTGCTATCCATCGCGGACATAAGGCTTCCTTGATAAGATCATTATCAAGTAGTTTTTTTACTTTCACGTCTAGTGCTTCGTATTTGTCAGGCCCGAATGTTCTTCTTTTTTGCTTCACCGGTTTTTTGGTTGGATCAATATTTAGCTTATGGCAGGCATGCTCAGGGCTGATGATGCCTACCATATCAGCATGCGACCATGCGAATACGTAGAGATTGGACTTGAGGAATTCTTCCATTCTGGATCTGTATGGCTCAGGGAGCTCAGATCCAATGAATAATTCCAAGTCTTCTCGATTCGGGTCGACTTTTATTGCTTCTAGCTCCTCAATCGGGGTTGCTCTTCTTTTCTGATTTTTCCAACGAGGATCGATAATGGGTCCTTCTAGATTAATCTCATTCTCGATTATTGGTTCCGCCTCTAGCCTTGGCTCTATGTCGTCAACTTTATTTAGTCTAGGTACAGCTTCTCTACCCTGCTGCTCGCCGAAGCCCTCCTGCTCGTCCTCGTCCTGCTGGTCGTCCACCTCCATCATTTCGGTGTCAGTGGACTCCATGATTTCATCCAAGATGGAGGGTTCATCTTCAGCCCTGCTGCTCGGCTGTTCGTCCATGACGGATACTCTGTTGTTGTTAGGTTGAAGTTGCATGAGGCATTCCCGAGCTTTCTTTTGATCACCTTTAATCGTACCTGAACCTTTTGGAGTTGGAAATTTAAGACAATAGTAGTATGTTGAAACGGCCACTTTGAATTCATTCATAAAAGGTCGACCGAGAAAACCGTTGTAGGCAGACTATTGATTAACAACTAAGAACTCTATCATTCTAGTCAGTCTCCTTTCGGGATTCTCGGTCGATACAAGCTCGACAAGCAACGTAACTAAACCTAAGGGAACGGTTACAGCATCTCCGAACCCTACTATCTTATGGTAACATTCCTTTACGTATTATTCACAATCACCCAACTGATCTAGTGTGCTTTTAAATATGATATTTGTGTAGGAGTCGGTGTCCACAAGCAGGCGGTGGACCCGGATTCCCATGATGTTGGCACATATGATCAGTGAGTCGTTATGTGGAGTGAGTATTCCATCTAGATCTTTTTCAGAAAATACCAAGTCACCCGTTTTCTTGGTAGCTTGGTTCACTCCAACTTCCCTAACCTGAGCCACTGCTCTCAGATCTGCCTTCCTCTTTCTTTTGGACAACGGAGATCTTCCATCTGAACAACCTCCTACCGGTCCGGCCGGCTCAAGCATTAAGATTTCTCGGACGGGTTCCGCTGGAGCCGCGAATGCCTTTTTACCCTTCTTGTCCATCCTGCTCGGCTGCTCGTCTTCTTCGTCATCCTCCGAGCTAGATGGGACTGTCATCCTGGGCCTCTTGCCTGGTTGCCTCTTAACAAACTCTGGCAGTTTCCCCTCTTCGTAAAATCTCCATAATTGTTTCAAGAGGTCCCGGCATTCACTCGTGAAATGGCCTATATTTTGATGATACGCACAGTATTTGTTGGGATTCAACTTTCCTCGTTCCTGCCGTATCTTCTGGGGTTCTGATAGCATATCCTTATCCTTCACGTTGTTGTATACAACCTCTATTGATGTGGATAGAACATGGTTCAACTTCTCCTTCAACTCGGTCCCCTCACTAAAGGCTTTCATGTTTTTGGGAGCCTTGTACTCTCCTCCTGACTTCTTCCCCGATTTTTTAGTGTCGGTTTTATCTCTCAATTCCTTTTGTAAAGTTTCCTGCATTGAAATGTATATGCCAGCTTTATGTCTAAACTCGGAATATGTCTTGGGGAAAGCTAGGTGCATCTCTTTCCATAAGTCCGTTCCTTTCTTGAGTCCTGCCATCACTGTCACGATTTTGGTGTCTTCACTCACCATTTCTCCTTCCAGCTGGACTTTATCAAACCTTTCAAGAAAAGCCTGATCGGATTCTTCATCTCCTTATTTTAGATCCGCAAGTCTATGTCTTTACGTGAGGTAAGATCCGATTGTCGAAAAGTGTGATAGGAATTCCTTGCTAAGTTGCATGAACGAATTTATGGAACCTGGGGCGAGTGCAGAAAACCATCTGTGGGGGCCATCACCAAGAGTTAAAGGGAAATTACGACATTGTGTCGCGTCAGATGCCTTCACTGATATCATGTAATCAGTGTACTTAGATAAGTGTACTTTTGGGTCCGAATTTCCTTCGTATAGGCTAACATCTGGGAACTGCCCTTTCTTTTGAACCGGTGCGTTCAATATCGCAGGGGACAATAGTGATGATGGAAGTACTGTACCCCCCCCCCCCCCCCCGCCATTTTGGGCATCTAACTGTTTTTTCATTTCCTCAATTTTCTTTTGAGGTCAAGCCACACGTTTGGAGGCGCTCCTCCGTTAGAAGGCTGTTCATCGTGGTTTGGCTCAGGGCCTTCCTCACGATGCAGTCCCTTACTAACGGGACGTTTCTCCTGTGTGACCCGCCGAACCACATTGCTTGCCCCATTCGGACCCAATCGGCTAAAAGATGACCTTCTGAGCCTATCGTGGATCGAGGGGCGAGCAGCAGGGTGTGCCCGTTCCTCACTTCTTTGAGAGCTTTCTTTCCTATACTCTTCGTGACTTCGATTCCTTGTTTCCCTGCTGCTCGACTCCTTGTCACCCCCTAGAGTAGATTCTCCTCGGCTTCCTAGTCGTTCGCTAATTGGAGCTTTGTCCTTGGCCCTCCTTGCTTGTTCGCTGTCAACTTCCTCTATTCTTATATTCTCTCGTTGCTTAGCTCTTCGCTCTGTTACCCAGTTGCTCGCCTCCGGGGTCATACATGACCTATGCCCTGTTGCCCGGTTGCTCACCTCCCGGGCTCTTGATGGTCCAGCGGCTTCCTGTCGTCGTTGCAAGAATTGTAAAACATCGATTGTTTTTGCCAATTCTTCCGGGTTCTGGGCCAAAGTCTCCACTTCAGGGGGAAGAGTATCGATAGTGACTTGGACATTTCGTCGAGACATCGTCCGCACCGTTCGTGCATGATCACCCGTTGATGATACCCTAGTTCGGGACTTGTTAGCCGGATGCGTGCTCGATCCTTGTGGTTCTTGTGATCTTGTCATTTTTTTATATCAAAATGTCCTTTGGTGAAAGTCTTTGTGTTTATGAATGTGGATTTAAGAACAACTAGCCTTGCATGTATGAATTTGGCTTGTTACAACCCTTGTTCATACATGCATCCATTCAAGCCTTTAAATCTTCAAACACAACACCTCACAAACACCATCCAACACCTACAAACCCAGTTTCCGGCGACCTGCTGCCGGATTTTTGCAGATTCCGGCAACTTTTCACAAGGATTGTTCAAATCTTCAACCAACGGAGGTTCGAACACCCTTCTTCTAGCTCAGATTGTTGATGATCTTAACTTGAATTAAAGGATTAGTGGTTGTTTTACTCTTAGAAGATCATCAAACAAGAAATATATCAAGGATTAAAACTAAGTTTCTTCAAGGAGAGATTGGGGAGAATTTTTGCAAGAGTTTGACTTGTTTTTTTAATTAACTAACTTATTCTTATTATCCCATGAAGGGGTATTTATAATGTTACAAGCAAGTAGGAGGTGTCACCTTCTTAATCAACCTTATTTACATCATGACAAGTGTTAAGACACTTGTTATCTCCTTAAGCTATTACATCTTTGTACCATGACAAGTGTTAAAACACTTGTTTGTTCCTAATGTAATGCCTAATTATTGGGATTTCTGATTATCTTCCAAGGTGCCCTCTTGCTCGCTTGCTCGCCTCTTTTTACTTCTTCTTGATACTTCTTGGTCAAGTTGGTCGCCTCCCTTTTTATGCCCAAATGACCAGCTGCTCGCCTCCTCTGACCTGGCCGTCCTACCCAGCTGCTCGCCTCCTAGTGTTTTCTTCCCTGCTGCTCTTCCTCTTTGACTTTTCTCTAATTAACCTCTTAATTTTATTATTTTAATATTTTTTCCTCTTAATCACGTTGCTCGGCTGTTCGCCCATCAACAATAATATAGTATTATTTTTTAATGATATTGATTGTTTCGTTAAGAGGTATTAATTATTTTACATATATTAGATGTTTTAATATAAGATATTACTGACAAATTTAAAAGGTAACAAATAAGAAAACATATATCCCTAAATTATTTGATATGAGTGTTTGTGATTTAAAATATATTAACTATGTAAATTTTATCCATATGTCCAATTGCAATGTTAGGGATAATAGTGATGGAATAAAATACTCCAATTTGGGTAATATTTCCTCCAATTCAATTTTGATTATCCCAAAATAAAATGACACGAAAACTAATAAAAAGCTGTTTATTAGATATTGCGGGTATAAAGATACTTTTTAGTAAGAGTAAATGAGTCTTTTATACTTTATGGAGTAGGAATTGTTTTATTATTTAAGGGTGAATAAGTCTTTTTCATTTTATGTAGTGACATATATTGTAAATAAATGATGTTTTTAAGGAATACGTTTGGAAGAATAGTTTTACTTTTCTGCTATTTATGGTAGGGGATTAAAAAATTTTATCTCCAAAGAGAAAGGGATAATCAAAAGAGTACCACTATTCAAACCCCAAAATCCTCTAAATCTACCCCACCTACTAAACATACCCCATTAAAATTTAAAAATCAACATATATTACTAAACATACCACATTTCATTCCTATAATATCCTTCCTCCATTAATATTACCACAATTCCATTAAATCTACATAACTTACTAAAAATTCTCACCATTCCATATTCTCATTAAAATCTTTATTTTATTTTTTCATATTCTTTGGTTTTAATCAAAATTAAAAAAAAATATATTTTAATTTTTTTATAAATAATTAACTAACTCTTCTAAATAAGTATTTATAAAAAAAATATCAAAAAAATAAAATAAAAAAAAATAAATATAAAGATAATTTTAATAATCAATTAAATTGTATAGTATATTTAAATAAAATATTAAAAGTAAATTTGACAATTATTTTAAATAATTCAGAAAATAAAATAATTTTTAAAAAAATCTAGTTAATTTTTTAAATCATTTAAACCTAAATAAAATTTTACAAAAATTAAATAATAAAAAAATCTAAAAAAATAATTAAATAAATAATCAATTAATTTGAAAATTGGAAAAGAAAAATATCTAAATCTAAACAAATTAAATTTAAAAAAGAATAAAAAAAATATTCAAAAGGGAAAAGGCTAAAGATGAATATAATCAGAAAAATATTTTATAAATGTTAATTAAATTGCCGTAAATAATTAATTAAAATTTTATTTTTATTTAGCTTCAATTGAATTTTTAAGATTTTTTAAATAATTTTCTTAATTTAGTTAATTTTTTAAGATTTAATTGATTTTTTAACTGTTTTTAGTTTTTTTTTTTTAAATTGGATTTGTTTTAAGTAAATTATTTTGAAGATTTAGTTGATTTATTTTCTTTTGTTTTTCAATTTTTTAAGGATTTTTTAATTTCATTTAATTTGATTATTTAAATATTTAATACATTTTTAAACATTATTTTTAGGGTTTAAAATTTTTTAAGAAAAAAAAATTGATCAATTAAAAGTTAAAATAGTAATTTTGAAATTAAATGACTAAAGTCAAAATCAACATAAATTTAGAGTATAATTCATTCTATATATATATAAGAATAACTTAGTCATTTTATTTATGTCTATTTTGGTCTTTAAAATTTTGGGGTTTGTTTAGAGGATTTTGGGGTTTGAGTAGTGGGACTCTAATCAAAATTGAATGGAAGGGAGTAATATGGATTAAATTAAATTATCTATCGTAGACTAGGGTGTAATTAATAAGGTGGAGCTGGATTAACACCTAAAATCTGAGACCCACCAAACACGAAACAAAAACTAGAATATATTAATAAACTGATATCTTGACGCGCGATTGTGGCACGTTAACCTCACTGCTTAACCAGATCTTTCTCGACCCAATTACGACCATTCCAGTTCCACCTTCTTCCTCCATCCTCCACTACTGCTACTGCTACTGCTACTGAGCAGCAATGGCTTCCCACTAAAAACATATATGCGTAATCTAAATTATTACTCCCTGAGGTCAGTAGAAAATGCAAATGGAGTCGGAGCTTAGAGTTCCTAGTCGCCGCTCCTCAGAGCAGCAACGCGAGCCCGATGATCGGCCGCTCCTCAAGCCCGAGCCCGAGCCCGTCGAACCTCAAGCTAAAACTGTGGAATCGGGCCAAAGCATCGAGGAGATGGAGAAGCAATACGCCGCGTATGTACGGCACGATGTGTACGGAAGAATGGGGCGGGGGAAATTGTCGCTGGGCCAGAAATTCCTGCTCGTCCCGGGGTTGGTGGTGTTGGTGCCGATAAGAGTGGTGGCCGGTGTGACTATTTTGGTGAGCTATTACGTGATTTGTAGGGTTTGCACGGCGTTTCTGCCGCCCAACAGGGAAGGGGAGCAGGAGGATTACGCCCACATGGGCGGCTGGCGGAGGGCCGTGATTGTACGGACCGGTAGATTTCTGTCCAGAGCTTTGCTCTTCGTGTTCGGGTTCTTCCGAATAGCTGAGACTCATGACGAGGTAATTTCTACTTGTGCTGTATGAATGAACAATCAGTTTAAGATGTACTGGAATATTGAATACCCGATGCCCTTAGTTAAAGAGTGTAAAAAGTCTTATAAATGATGTATGGAAAGCATGCCAGCTTCTTTGATATGGGCATCAATCAACTTATGATTTGAGCAATTATATCCAACCCACTGGCTGAAGAAGAGAGATTCATGCCCTTTGTATCATTAAATTTCTTGGAAATCATGGATACAATTGTTTTCACAGGCAGCTTATGCAATGTATAATTATCTATTTATCTTGCAACATATTCAGAGAAAGACAAGGCTGTTCTTTCAGATTTCATACTTTAAGCTGATTTTAGCCTTTTTTAAATAATGAAATTATGTTTTGTGAATGCTTGTGCTCTTATTGTTCGCTTTCATCATAATTTCGTGATATAGTCTTGTCCATCTTGGTTGATGATTCACCAATACTTAAGTTACAGTAAGTTTAGAGAATAGTTGCCTGCTATCAACTCTTTGATATATATTGTAGTATTGATTATTATTTTATCACAAACTTTTCAGAATGTATCCAGCGATCAATCGGAAGAGTTGGAAAATCCTGGGGCTATCATATCAAATCATGTATCATATATAGATATTCTATACCATATGTCATTATCATTCCCAAGTTTCGTAGCTAAGGTTGGTATGTTTCAAAATAGTATTGTTTGTATATGCTGTAATCATTCCAGTTTTAAAATACTAAATCTTACACTTATTTTTTGCTGATTTCACTTTTCAATTTGGCGCTAAAGAGATCTGTGGCTAAGCTTCCTCTTGTTGGTCTTATAAGGTTGGTTCACTGCCCTTTTTTGTTGTGTTTGTGTAGAGAAATTGTATTTTTCAAAGCATCATCTTCTTTCCATCAGCTATTTGCTCTAATGTGCATTTTATTGCTACAGTAAACTGGAAATGGAAATGTACCACTTTATCATATTGTAACATGTAAATGACCTTTTCTTTTTTCTTTTAATACAATTTTATATGACCTACATGACTGCTGTACTCCAACAATGAAGTATCTATATAGGCATATTGGCTGGCTATAAGCTGCTACGAGCCTGTGATTATTCACATTTTTTTAAATTTGTGATTGTAATATTTGTTCCATGCATATGGCATTACTAAATTTATTTTTTCCTTTTCTAAACTAACTCAAAACTGCTATTTACTTTTCACATCACAGCAAGTGTCTTGGCTGTGTCTATGTACAGCGGGAATTAAAATCATCGGAGTTCAAAGGTGTCTCAGGTATTTTAGTTAATATTTTATTTCACTAACAACATCTATGAAAATTAGATACATAGAACACGAAATCAATGAAAATCAGACACAACACTAACAAATACACTTATATATTATACTTAATAAAAGTTGTTTAAACTTGACAAGACCTCCCATTATCTTTCATGATGTTTGTTTTGAGTTTTAAGTGGTTTACAAAACCAGGTTTTTGGAAACCTGATAATAGTAAGTGTTGTGTTTGTTTTGTGATTTTTAGTAGTTTGACATATTATATTTATGTCAAATCAATGTGTAAGAGTGAATATTTTTTTATTATTATATTATTGTAGGGTGTGATCGTAATGATTGGATGATGTGAATTATGATTTGGACATATTAAAGTGTAAGAAGAGAGAACTGATTGTCGTGGAAAGTGTTATAGTAGGTTTAAAGGTGTTGTAGTGGTGGTTTTTTAAAACTGGATTTACAAACATCACCTTTATTAGCATAAATGATTACGTATTCCTTTTGGACGCTTTATTTTTGGTGGTTCAGCAACCACATTGTATTTTTGTGTTTTGTTCTCTCTTAAATTCTTAATTCAAATTTGACAAGTTATATTATCAGGTATATTGAGCCTACTATATTGTGTATCTTGTGAGTTTGAGTTGCAGCACAATACTTATACCAGTCATTTTCCAAAATATGAGTTGGATCAGGATTTTCAAAGTGAGTTATTTTCAGGATTTTTCTTTTTGTTACTACTATATTGAGCAATGCAACTCCAAAATTCATTAATGGAGTTGAATATGCCAAAATATTTCTCTGTGTTCAACTTGTGAGGTGTGTTGAGAATCAAAATCAAATCAATGATATACCGTTCTTGGACACCCTGAAATCAAAATTAATGGCACTGGTCTTATTCTTTGAATGCCCCAAAACAAAACACTAATCTTAGGATACGATAAATTTGATTTATCTTGATAGGTATGATATATTATGTTTCTCACATGTCTATTACACCTATGTGCAGTCACTACTGCGATTGTAATGATTGGAGGCAAATGAAAGCACATTATTTAAATGATTGAACCATGGCAGACATTGTTTTCTTCTCAAATAGTTATAATTTAAAATTGATGAACATACCGGTTAGCACTGGGAAGTTCTCAAAGTTGAATCTTGGATATACATTTTATGTGCAATGTTCGGAATCTAGGCTATACTTATTATCGGGTCAATTCACTTTCTACTGAAATAATCTCTACTTATTCGATAATTTTGATGTTCTATTGGAGAATAAAAAACAAAAAACTGCAATTGAATAACTAACTGAAATATTTTTTGGGTATTTAGTAAAAAACAAATTCACATAATAATCTTGATGTTCTATTTATATCTCTAATTATCCAACATTTGTTTGCAGGTGTTGTGAACGAAAGGATTCGAGAAGCCCATCAAAATAAGTTTGCGCCAAAAATGATGCTTTTCCCAGGTTTGGGTTTGTGATGTATGCTTCTGTTTATTTATGTTTTTTCCTTTTATAATTATTTCCCAAAATATAACGTACTTTTCTAAACCTAGTTTCTTATCTGTTGGGCTTGTTAATTGTATTGAGTAATTTCTGCTAGATAGCCTTGTCTTTAACAAAAACAAACCTACATTTTTACAGTAAGTTATGTATATGATGATCCTTCTTTGTACTGTACACATAAAGTGTCTGTGAGCAATGATACAAATGTTAGACACCTATCATCCCTGTGAAGCTTCTACCTCAGTATTTGTTTATCTCAGACAATCCCCTTAACAGTTTCTTTACCGAGTGTTATTTTTTTTTTTTTGCACATGTCGTAGTCTTGTTCTTTCTTTCTACATAAATATCTGATTGGAATTCAGTTGGTAATGGTATTATATACACATTCTCTTAAACGCATCTACTAAAGAAAGAAAATTATTTCCTTGTGGGGTTTCGGTGTGTTGATCCAAAGTGCTACAACAAAAATTATATTTTCAAGTTCTTAATTTGCTGTCATGAGTGGAATTGCATGAATTTATCTCTGTGGTCAGTGAAATGCTTTTCAAAAGGTTTGGTAATTAAATTTATTTTTGACATGGCAGTATATATTTATTTGCTCCATTTCTGTGTAACTTCACTTGGTCTTCTGTCGATGATGAACAGTGAAATGTTATTTCTGTATCCTGAGCATTTTCTAAATGCTTTATTTCATTATATGCCTACTTTTGAATACTTCTTTTGGTCCTTTAACAGAAGGCACAACCACAAATGGAGATTACCTCCTTCCGTTTAAGACTGGTGCATTTCTGGCGAAGACTCCAGTACACCCTGTTATTTTAAGATATCCCTATCAGAGATTTAGTCCTGCATGGGATTCTATTTCTGGGGTGAGTAATTTTTTATTTTTTTTCCCTTCTGCGTGGCATGTGTTTACTTTTTATCCTCAGTTTTTGCCTCATTGGCAAAAAAGTGATTCCTTCTGTCTTTTAATAGCTGAACTCTGAACTCCCATGAAAGGATTATTCATCCATACTCATTGAGTGATTGATGTATAAAACTTGTCATGGCTGAGCTCAGTATTTAATTGCATCTCATATTTCTATTCAATAGAGTTTTGACTCTGCTTGACAATAACTTACAATTTGTGCAGATGCGCCATGTTATTCTTCTTCTTTGTCAGTTTGTAAATTACATTGAAGTGAAGAGATTACCAGTGTATCACCCCTCAGAACAAGAAAAGGAAGATCCAAAGCTTTATGCTGCCAATGTTAGAAAACTGATGGCCCATAAGGTATTAATTTGTGAAGCTTATTTTAGGTGTAGAATTTTTGGCCTTATGAATTAACTGAGGCTTCAAAAACCCAGTATTGCTTGTAGGTTTTTAGTCCGTCACCCTACCTGAAAATTTAGGCTTCCGCTTTTAATTTAATCGTGTGAAAAGTATGGATATATTAAAAAAGCAACAGCTTTTAAGTTGCTAAGTTTGATTTGTGATGACCTTTATATTTAGTAGAAGATAACATGACCTTCCCAGATATAAGAATATAGTACATCAAGAGGCTACGCATAATTCAAGTCACAAATTATTATCATCCTATAACAAAATATTGCCATTGTAGAACTAAAATTGCAGCATCATAAAAATTTGGAACTTAATTGAGAAAATGCATTCGTATAGAACAGAAATCGCCAATACTCAATAGATATGAGACCAATTTTGATAATTTACTCTGATAAATGATGTAGGGTTCCTTTGTCTTTACCAATGGAAACTTAAATATCTCATAACTATTGGTGTTGTGTGCAGGGCAATTTGATTCTTTCAGATATTGGATTGCCGGAGAAGCGAGTCTATCACGCTGCTCTCAATGGTAATATTAGCATTTTGCATCAGAAAGACGATTGATAATTTGTTCGCCTCGCTCCCAAGTCTTGGATGTTTAACAGTTTAAATTGGAAGCGTTATGGATGGATTTACACCCCACCGAAAAACACATTTAAGCTCATATATAACTTGTGTAACTACATTGTGATTAACATTCGGGTGTCATTTAATAAAATGTTGTGATGAATATCTTGTTATCCATAGATGGCTGACGATCTGAATGAACTCTTTGGTGTTGGTGCAGGTTTGTTTTGTCAAAGATAGCCCATGTTCGGTGTGTATATATCTGTATTTTGAACCCTAAATAGTAAAAAGGAAATGCAGATAAATTATTCTGGATCTTTGTTGTTGGTAGATTTCTAAATGCTATGCTATATTATTATACCAGCCAGCTTTGGTGGGACTTGGAAAGCGCCATATTTTTTTGACAATATACAAGAGAATGGAGGAAGTCGATCATATTGTTTGATTTTTGCAAATTAAAGGGAATACCATCTGTGTTTTTGTTACATATATAACGCAAAATTGTGCTTTTAGTTGGATTTTTGCACCAAACTTGTTTAACTTGAGAATTCACTTGTATTTTGCGAGAACAAGTGACAAATTCTTGTGTGAAATGAATTCAAAATTAAGTGTATTTTTTACATATATGTCTATTAATCTTTGCCCATTTTCCTATTTAACTAACTAATAAATTTTGATTTCTTTGAGAATTGATTTATTCCATCTGTATACAATTTTGGGAGATGCATAGCTGATTTCATGTACATTAGAATACTGACTATGACAATGATGCTTTTGTTTAAACTAGAATTGTTGCTTACAGTAGAGTCACCTAGAGACATTATGTATGGCCTTTTCAAGCTGTGCAATACAATACAATACAATCGGTGATACTTCACACGGAGTTGGTCGACTTCCATCGTCTCACACTAATACAAGAATACACATCTGTAATGACCAAACCTCAGAACTCTCTATCAAGTTGGACGCATTATTGCCTCCAAAATGACTATTTAACAAACTAAACACACTGCTTGGGGTGGGATATTCATATTATAGACATTTCAAGGCAAGAAGACAAGTTCGCTCTCACCTTTCTTTGAGTGAACGGTTAGCGGGCTTTTTGAGTTCCCAGGGTCGTAGGCACCCTTTCAACGGGGATTGGAGCAACAACGAAGAAGTGGAGAGTTGCTTTTGCCTTGAAGAGATGGAGGAGAGACAGCTGAAACTACTTCTTAGCCTCCTTTTTTCGCTATCTTTGTAGGGTTGGTATTGCGGGTCGTGTTGTACAGCAGTGATTTTAAGGGCTTCCGGTAACACACAGTTGAACACCGAACCTACATTGATAAAACAAGAGCACATAAAAATAAACATACTAGGATTAACTGATTCAGGGATAAGGTGCTTGTTTTAAAGGTTAAAAGTGCTTAGACTCATGGGAACAAAAAATTGTGTCTATATAGGATCAACTTCTGTTCCAATATGTCCTTTTATAACATTTGGCATGAATGTTGAAAGAGGACCCTGTGAGATGAAATATTGAGGTACAACAAAAGGATTCACTTATAAAAATCAAACTGAAAACAACAAATAACGAGATACTATTATTTTTGGTCCCTAAAGTTTACCTTTTTTTCCGTTTTAGGTTCTCCTCTTTCATTCATTATCAAATTTAATCTTGGAAGTGCACATACACTTAGAACCCCCAAATAGTTAATTCCATCGGTCAATGGACTGTCAACTATCAGTGGGACCAAATGGGGGAGTAGAAGTGCACTTCTAGGACCAAATATGAGTGAGTGAAATAGGGTGCCCAAAACAGGAAAAAATGTAAACTTTGGGACCAAAAATGATATTAATCCACAAATAAACAACGAACTTCTTCGAGTGATGATGCAAGAAAACATACCTAATTTGGCCAGTCGATTCACCCACTTTGGAATTGCTTTTCCTGTCAATTGGTAACATATATCCTTGCAAAAATGGTTGCAGTTCTTTACAATCAAGTGATATGTATCGCCATTGTAGTTTGCAGCTCGACGTTCCATGAACTCCCTAACCTCACTTGCATCCAATGATGTCGTACCAACGAATATGGACTTTCTGAACTTAAATCCCGGGCATTGGCGAGGTTCAACTTCAAACACCCCACTAGACGAATAATCGTGAGCTCCAAATGCGTATTCTACTCCATGAACTGTTCAAGTACCAACAAACCCAATGAGAAAATATACAATGATGGCAAATACTTTTGTGCACCAATGCATCAAATGGTGTTAGTTGTTTTTACTGAACAATATTGGTTGTGCACCCAATATTTGTGAATTGGGAAGAGAAATACGAGGATACAATACTTTGAATACATACCTTCCACACCCGAGTGAAATATTCCCAGGCCTGCCCAATAGACGTAACCATTCATGGGTGTTAAGTCATACACGTTGAGATACACCGGAGTACTTTTGGCGCCATCATTATCTGACTTCACTTTTGAAAATAAACAAAAACGGCGTGCTGATTTTTTGGACAAATGGAGAGGCACTATGGATTTCCACCCTTTCTTAGGTTCCAATTTCATGCTGTTTTTATGAGGCAACTCACTTCAATCTAGACTTCTGCTACATCTGGAGAAAACAAAGCGACGGCATTCTAACAAAGCAAAAGAAGCAGCAATTTAGTAACAAATGTGGATAATAAATCAATGACACAATTGATTTCGTTTCAGTACTGTTAGTATGCGTATGGACTGCTATATCAGAAACGGATAGGGTTATTCATGCTAAATTGTTTAAACGAAACGTAGAAAAGTGTATGTGCTAGTCTGTTGTTGCTTATTATAAAGCAGGCTGTTCCCTTAACAACATATTTTCAAAATGCATGTACCACACATTTTACCAACATTATTGCCTATAATCTTTTTTTTTTTTTTCCTATCATATAAATATTAGAAAACAAGCAATTGAAATGAGTTGGAACAGGAAGAAAGAGTAGGTTTCTCTGAATCCTAACAAGCATGAATTAAAAATTATTGAAGGACGGTTCAATGAGAATTAAAATAAGGAAAAACAATTATGTATACAATAGTTCAAATTCTGAAGGACTATGAGTGGAAGGCCACTAATCATTTCAATGTTGATTATAGAAATGATGCTTGCTTCTTGACCTCTCTTTACTCATTATTAAAGACATACGTTCAAGATCAAATCCTTGTTGGAAAGCACCAGACATAATTCAGCAAATGAAATGCTCTTATGACTTGAGAATAATGTCTTCTTTTATTTTGCAAGTCAAAATCATTACTATCTAATGCCATTCTGCCACCAAATTGGCTTAACAGCTATTTCAAAACTAAAATTGATTATTCATACAGTTCTTCTTCTTCTTCTTCCACTTAATTGACCAATAAGATAATGATAATATAATTTGTCAAAATTTCACCTAATCAATGATGTAATGGACATTTGTCAGCAAGTCAAAGAAATATTGGGCTAATCACAAATGACAAATTGTGGATGTGCACAGCAAATAATGATCCAACCATTTTTCCATTTATAATTTTATTAAAACACTCAAGTGGCTAATCACCAAGTTGGTTAAAGAATCACGGAAATAAACACCTAACCACATCTTTTTTGTTTTTATTTTTTAAAGCAAACTTTTGTTATCTTTAGGTTGGAGTTTTGGACAGCGAGGTTCCATCACTAATTCCAAACCACCAGTAAAATCAACATTAAAAAATTCAACTATAAACATTCAAACCACCATACAATATGCCAAAAAAAATCAAGAAACAGAAAAGCACCATACATAAACAAAATTACGACAGGATTTCCACAAATTACAGCCATAATTATGCCAGATCTTGCTGAAAAACGGAACCCTTTCACCAAAAACACAAGAAACCAAGAAAAACAGAACAAAATTTGAATAAAATTCACCCCCAAGAAAGCCCCAGAAAGAGAATTTGCTCACAGATTTAGATGGGACTAGAGAGAATGGCTAAAATCCCAGCTTCTTTACAACATTGCTACTAAATCCCAGCTTTCAGAATTGTGGGTTTTTAGCAGAATGGATGAGGTTAATTAGCAGTAAGTCTCTGCCGCATTCTGAGAGCAAATTACCAAAACCCAGTGTTTTGTTTTGAGGAGAGCAAATAATTGTACTAGCGCCTATATAGTCTAGAAGTAGTACTAGAGAGAAAAGAAGAAAAGGGAAAGAAAGAGGGGTGTGTAAATGAAGACGCCTCGAGTTTTGGAAGATAAAGGGGAGTAATACTGCTGACACAAATATTTATCTTTAACTACAAATAGTAGCAACGGAATGGAACAGAATAAACAATAAAGTTGGAGCCTCTATTTCTTTCCCACAGTTTTCAACTGTGCACAAGTGTGAAATCATTATTTAATTACTGTGTCAATATGTTTTGATTTTACTTTTACCGGGATTTTGTATTTTTTAAGCACTTTTTATCATCACATACGTTTATAAAATTGGATTTATCTATAACCACTAATTTTTAATCCAATTGTAAATCAAGCAAAAATTAAATTTTAATATATTTTGAAAATAAAAATACATATTATGCATTTAGTGCATAGGTCAAGCATATAACTATAAATCAGGAGTATTGAGCAAATGTATGGGTATTTATAGCTTCGCCATTTTTTAAAGAGTAGTTCTAGTGTGCACGCACTTGAATTTTAAAAAAAATATCCAAAGCAGAAATCAGTAATACCCCAATAAGTAATCAGTGATACCTAAAGAAGTAGTCAATAATACCCCAACAGAAAAACATACACAGTTCGGTGTGTTTGTGTATTTTGAAAAAATCAAAATTAAAGAAATTTTTTAATTATTCAAGTGTATGCACTTGAGTGCCTGCTAGAATTTGTGTTTTTTCAATTTATTGTTTCTTGTCACCAACACAAATATTAGACTTTTTTTACCCCTCATGAAAACATAAGTTAGAAGGTAGAATTTTTACCCCCATGAAAACATAAGTTAGAAGGTAGAATTATATATAGAAATTGTCATATTTCTTTCTTTGTATTCTAAATTGGGCTTGGAAATAAAGCAATGACAATATAGTGAAGCAAAAGAGTATATGACAGAGCAGGACTGAGACTGAAAACACCAGCAAGAATAAAGTTGTAGTTTCAGAACTTTATGGGGTTCTTGTATTTATGTATTTAGTATATTTGGATTTTATTATCAATAAGATTTTTTATTTTATTCTTCGTGAAAACGAATCATCAACATGATTGAATGATATTCAATTCAACTTTTGCAGCCACAAAAACATTGATTTATTCAAACGTAGACTTAGAAAATTTGCTTGCTAAAGGGGTGGCAATTATTGGGTTGGATACTAGGGTTTCAGTATACACTGATCCTATTATACATGTTTAAACAAATATTGAATTTTGGTCCGATCTTCCTAATTCGACCCTTTACGAGTTGGCTAACTTTAACAAGAGTCTATAATTATTTCAAGTGTGTTATCACATTCTATCGCACTGATTGGTGGTCTGTTGCATTAATACATTATTTAAAAATTAGTTTTACTGTATTTTGTTATCTACTATTTTATTCTTTTTAAAACAAATCACACAATTAATTAGCCCGTGAATATCAATTTTCTCCATTATTGATGTTTCTATTGTCATATATTCTCTTCATTTTTCTTGAATTCAAATTAATTATACATCTTGGAATTTCTTCAAATTACTTCACCATCAACAAACTACATTTCTAGGTTAAAAAAAACAAGCTACATTTCTTCTACTCCCTCCTGGGATTTCGATTTATGATCAACATATTTAGATTAGAGATTATTGTCCCCCGATTGACATCGACGATTTCTACTTCGGTTTTCACAATTGATGTGGTTTCTCACCCAGTCAACAATTCCTTTAAAATTGGTAAAGTTTTTTCCAAAAATTGTCTTAAATTGAACTCGATTCATATACTGGGAGATTCTACTTTTATGGATCTTCAGGCGAAGATCACCGCGGTTAGCCAACAAGTCTTTCCTTGATTCGATTCAACAATGCAATCGAGAAAATTTCACATTCACTTTGTTGTGGCATTATTTTTCCACGTCAGACCAAATTAAGTCCATCTCGGTCAAACCACCAAGACCTCAGTAGGTAACGATTGATCTCGTTAGGTGTATGGACGACCTTGGCAAGCAGGATCAACCTCGGCAAAGAACATCGGCCTCGGCATAGAGCTTCGACATTGGCAAGGTCCATTAACGAGGTGATGTCACGCACACCCGACCTCGAGATCTTATCCGAAGAGGTACTAGCTATAGAGTCTCGATTAGGAAATCGAGACCTTTTAGGTAGAGTAGCAGTAAATTGGCGCTAAGAGCATTGACATGTAACTAAATCCCTTAATATAAGAAGATCTTATAGTAGCTTAACAACTATCCAGATTGTATAGGGCTGAACCCATTTGACAAAGGGGATTCGTCCCAGCTTTGATAACAAAGTAAATTCAAACATTAAATGCAAAGATAGCCCAAGATATTAGGGCAACAGAAGGACATTCATGTTGGGACAATGTCAGTTTTGAATTAATCTCAAATACCCTGAAAAGATTAATTTTGCCTAAGTGTTGTAATAGTCAGGCTAGTCTTGATAGGCTTTGTTAAGTTAGAATATTTTATATTCACAGGTACACAATGAGAGGAGGACTCATTGTTAACA
The DNA here is from genome assembly GCA_947034835.1 of Ballota nigra. Taxonomy (NCBI): domain Eukaryota; kingdom Viridiplantae; phylum Streptophyta; class Magnoliopsida; order Lamiales; family Lamiaceae; genus Ballota; species Ballota nigra. The sequence goes on along the minus strand of OX344722.1, from coordinate 22,125,477 downwards.
TTCAAGACTGGAGCCTGAAGAACACAAGAGCACTATCCTGAGCTTATGGCAGTCTATCTAAGCTGGCTGAGTAAGTGTCAGGATGAAGAGCATGATCCTGAGATCATTGCTAACTCAGCCTGAAGGGAACATGACTGCACTGAGTTATTGGGAGAAGACTTGGAGTAGGATCCAAGCAATGCAAAAGGAATGTCAGCACTGGAAAACATACGTAGATAAGGACAAACCTGAACTCAGATAAGACAAGACTGGACTGAAGAATGAGTTCTGACATTCTCACCTACCTGATGACGTGGACCAATCAGAGCGAAACAAGTCATGTACGGACACTGACTTGAACCTGACATCCCTGCAAGTTTTCAACGGGCATATGATTAGGCGTGAAATTGTCATGATTCGTAGCTAGAAACGCCCTAGTTTTGGTCGAATTTATTGAGTTTTTAGAGCCAAATGAGTACTATTTCTATACATTGATGAATTTGTCTCTTTGATACTCATAGGTGAATCGAGGACGAAAAATGGAGTTCGTAGGACTTTGAATCGACTCAAACGGATGCCCGGATGAGAAGATATCGAAGAAATACGATTGGTATTAGTACGTGTGAAGAAAAGTGTTAGTTGCAAAGGAAGGAAGACCCATTCGAGTATCATCACTCGAGCGCCCCGCTCGAGTGAAGTAGATCGAGCGCCTAAAAACATACAGAATGTTTGGACCGCTCGAGGGAGGTAGCTCGAGCGCCCCGCTCGAGCACCAGAACCGCTCGACCAAAAGAGCTCGAGCGCCCCGCTCGAGCACCCGATCCGTTCGACCACCATAGCTCGAGCGACCCGCTCGAGCGGGTCTGCTCGAGCGCTTCCAAGGCATTTTCTCCAACTTACGTTTTTCGGCCCACGAGTTCACGAATCGGCCCGTTGACTATATATATATCTTCCAAACACGTTTTGAAGGATCCCCGAACGCACTACATCACTTTTACAGAGAATTTTTAGAGAGAGAAGGAAGAGAAGAGACGAGCAAATGTAATTTTACATTTTTGAGGTTTTTGCTTACGAATTCACATTACGATTTCACGTTTTAGTTTCGTTTCTTAATATCTTTTGTTCTTTAATACGTTGAGGCCTCGTTTTGCTAATTAATTTCAGTATTCTTTTATATCTTAAAACCCCAGTTTATGTTCGATCTTTTCTTCGTTTTAATTACCATGTTCATGTTCGTCACTTGTCTAATTGTTATTGTTTACGTTAAATCTATGTCTAGCTAAAACTCTTGCATGCTTAGGGTAGGATGAACTCGTAGAAGTAGGTTGTGGGTACGTAATTAGAGTAACTTGTGACGTTAGGTTTTAATTCTCTTGGTTAATGAATTCTTAAAATTAATCTAGACTTCGCTCTTGAATTTCGTTCGAAAGGTGTTAGAGAGAGGACGACCGTATCACTCTTTAACAACGAGTAGACTTAACGAGAGGGTTAAGGAAAGGTTAATTCATCTACCGGTTTAGCGAAGGAGGACGACCGCATCACCTTAGTTAAATTAGGGTCTCATTAATTAAGCACAATCTATTAACTTGTTAGTAGGTTCGTGAAGTCGCGTGTTAGGGTAAAGTATTAGGGTTTAGAATCTCGAGCTTTCACCTTGCATTCTTAGACTTAGGTTAATTCTTGTGTCACAGTTATTTTGATTATGTACCTGCTCCGTTAGTATACGTAGGGATTCCTATCTTAAGCATCACCATCTCATATTTGAAAACACACCTTTTGTTATTTTGTTTAATTTCCCTTTTGCATTCGTAGGATAATTTTAGTTTAGTTTAATTACTCTTTCCAAAAAATCCAAAAACAATACACTCATATTAACTACGACGCGTAGATCTTCAGGGATCTATTCGCATATACACTGTTCCTTGGGTTCGATAATACTTGGTCCCTATACTTGCCCATACTACTGTGAACCCGTTCTCTTGCGGGGTAACTACTAGTAGAAAGCTAGTGTAGTTCGCTTCAAGTCAATGGATTAGGCGTGAAATTGTCATGATTCGTAGCTAGAAACGCCCTAGTTTTGGTCGAATTTATTGAGTTTTTAGAGCCAAATGAGTACTATTTCTATACATTGATGAATTTGTCTCTTTGATACTCATAGGTGAATCGAGGACGAAAAACGGAGTTCGTAGGACTTTGAATCGACTCAAACGGATGTCCGGATGAAAAGATATCGAAGAAATACGATTGGTATTAGTACGTGTGAAGAAAAGTGTTAGTTGCAAAGGAAGGAAGACCCATTCGAGTATCGTCACTCGAGCGCCCCGCTCGAGTGAAGTAGATCGAGCGCCTAAAAACATACAGAACGTTTGGGCCACTCAAGGGAGGTAGCTCGAGCGCCCCGCTCGAGTGCCCCGCTCGAGCACCCGATCCGTTCGACCACCATAGCTCGAGCGACCCGCTCGAGTGCTTCCAAGACATTTTCTCCAACTTACGTTTTTCGGCCCACGAGTTCACGAATCGGACCGTTGCCTATATATATCTCTTCCAAACACGTTTTGAAGGATCCCCGAACGCACTACATCACTTTTACAGAGAATTTTTAGAGAGAGAAGGAAGAGAAGAGACGAGCAAGTTTAATTTTACGTTTTTGAGGTTTTTGCTTACGAATTCACATTACGATTTCACGTTTTAGTTTTGTTTCTAAATATCTTTTGTTCTTTAATACGTTGAGACCTCGTTTTGCTAATTAATTTAAGTATTCTTTTATATCTTAAAACCCCAGTTTATGTTCGATCTTTTCTTTGTTTTAATTACCATGTTCATGTTCGTCACTTGTCTAATTGTTATTGTTTACGTTAAATCTATGTCTAGCTAAAACCCTTGCATGCTTAGGGTAGGATGAACTCGTAGAAGTAGGTTGTGGGTACGTAATTAGAGTAACTTGTGACGTTAGGTTTTAATTCTCTTGGTTAATGAATTCTTAAAATTAATCTAGTCTTCGCTCTTGAATTTCGTTCGAAAGGTGTTAGAGAGAGGACGACCGTATCACTCTTTAACAACGAGTAGACTTAACGAGAGGGTTTAGGAAAGGTTAATTCATCTACCGGTTTAGCAAAGGAGGACGACCGCATCACCTTAGTTAAATTAGGGTCTCATTAATTAAGCACAATCTATTAACTTGTTAGTAGGTTCGTGAAGTCGCGTGTTAGGGTAAAGTATTAGGGTTTAGAATCTCGAGCTTTCACCTTGCATTCTTAGACTTAAGTTAATTCTTGTGTCACAGTTATTTTGATTATGTACCTGCTCCGTTAGTATACGTAGGGATTCCTATCTTAAGCATCACCATCTCATATTTGAAAACACACCTTTTGTTATTTTGTTTAATTTCCCTTTTGCATTCGTAGGATAATTTTAGTTTAGTTTAATTACTCTTTCCAAAAAATCCAAAAACAATACACTCATATTAACTACGACGCGTAGATCTTCAGGGATCTATTCGCATATACACTGTTCCTTGGGTTCGATAATACTTGGTCCCTATACTTGCCCATACTACTGTGAACCCGTTCTCTTGCGGGGTAACTACTAGTAGAAAGCTAGTGTAGTTCACTTCAAGTCAATGGCGCCGTTGCCGGGGATGGCGTAATATGCTTTTTGAATAGGACTTGTCGATAGCCTAGTAGTTAGTAGTGAGTGCTTTCTTTTCTGTTTTATTTTTATTTTTATTTATTCGGCAGTTGCGTTTTGATCCTTCTGCTAGTGTTTCAGGTTTATGAAAACACGCTCACAAGGCAATACGAGCGAAGAGAGGTTACCTGCAGATCCTGAGACAATAGCTAGAAGGAACCGAGCCTTCTTGAGAAGAATGACTACTGCCGCGGGAAACAAAGATAGGATTTATGATGAACTTGGGGAGTTAGATAAAATAGCTGCAGAGTATACTTCTCTTGTGGAACGGGCAGAGGGTGCCAATGGAAACAACAGTAATCAGCAGATACCCATAGGGGGAACTGAGAGCCCACACCCGAACCCACAAGACACAATCAACTCTGCACAAACACAACCCCAAAACCAGAACCAAAACCCTGCTTACCCACAAAACCCAAATAATCCTTTCAACAACCCAGTATACCAACATTACCCATACCCACCTTATCCTTACCCACCATACCCGTATCCTCCACCCCAGTCTATAATCAACCACCTGTTTACCCACCACCACCCCAACAAGTACCAGTACCTGCTGCTAATCCTCAACACGTTCCTCAGAACGTAGATCACAATATGGCCATTCGAGGGAGGTTTGCAGCGCAGCCACAACGGTACTATGATGGAGTGGCTTTGCCTCCTGTTGAGGCGAACAACTTCCCGATATCCCCGGGGATTTTAAAGCTGCTTACCGAGAATCAGTTCAAAGGGGTGATCGGGAAGGAGAATCCTCACACTCACCTGTGGAGTTTCCTCATGATAGCATCTACTTTCAATTACAATGGCATGTCTGAAGATGCCAAGAGGCTTAGGCTGTTCCCATTCTCATTGACGGGAATAGCCAAGGAGTGGTACGATAATACGCTTCCGCGGGGAGGTATTACCACTTGGGCCGAGCTCGAGCGTCTGTTCCTCGAACGATTCTACCCTCCATCAAGGACAATAAAAACAAGAATTGAGACATCTTCTTTCCGCCAGAAGTCAGGAGAAGATTTACGCCAAGCGTGGGAGAGATACTCAAACATGCTGATTGAGTGCCCGCAGCACGGGTACAACGAGGGAGATATTATGGCATTCTTCTATAGTGGTGCCAACAAGGCGGGGCAAGACCATTTAGACGCCTGTGCGGGTGGAGCATTCCTGAATCAAGGCATAGAGAGGTGTAGGGAGATCGTGGACAACATTGTCACGAATGCCGGTGCTTGGAATGGAGATGCAGATTTTCAGAGAGTTGATCAGGTTGAAGAAGGTGAAGGAACGAGAAGGCTATTGATGGCCATGATGGAGAAGATTAACAACCTCGAGTTGGGGAAGAGTATGGTTGGAGAGCATGCAGCAGAGAATGAGAGAGTAGACCAGCCAAGTGGACAGCAAGAGGTAGCCAATTACATGGGAGGACCGTATTACAATCAGAATGGCTACCAAGGTGGAAATCAGTTTGGAAGACCTTCTTATGGTCAGCCATTTGTACCTCCAGGCCCTCAGCCGCCTCAAAATCAATGGAGGAACACACAAGGAGTTCAAGGAGGCCAGCAGCCTCCTCAAAACACATGGAGGAAGAATGAGAACTTTTCTTATGCTAACCCAAAAGCTGGTATTACTGTCCCTGCAGGTGTTGATCCGGGGTCTAAACCTCCTGGTGGAGAAAGCGGTGCATCAACCGAGGAGATGTTGAGAGCTATCCTTCAGAAGGTGGAGGAAGGTAGTAAGAGGTTGTCATCTTTGGAGTACGGTGTGAAGGAGTTGCATAAGAAGGGCGATCATCGAGATCAAGAGCTCCAAAAGATGAACGTTGAGTGGACTAGAACTCAACAAGAGAACAATCGAAGGTTCACTTCTATAGAGTTCCAGATGAGCCAGATTGCAAAGATGGTGAATAGAGAGCTGGGAAAATATCCTTCCGTGCCGGAGGGGAACCCGAAAGAGCATTGCAAGGCGATTCAGCTTAGAAGTGGAACCAACTATGAAGGTCCTCAGATGCCTGCTGATTCTGAGACGCCCCAAGTTGAGAAGGGGATTGAAAGTGAAGGAATTGAGAAGAATGTTGAGGATGAGAGCACTCAAGCAAGCAAGGAGCTTGAAGAAGAAGGCATTGAGAAGGGTGAGAGAGTTCCTAAGTGGAAGAAGGCAAAGGAAGCAAGGGATAAAGTGAAAGAAATAGAAAGAGATGAATGGGGGGTACCCAAATCTGTGATACCCGTCCCATATCCACAGCGCTTCATGAAAAAGAAGCTTGATGAAAAATTTGCAAAGTTTCTTGATGTTTTTAAACAACTTCACATTAACATTCCTTTTTATGATGCTTTGGAACAGATGCCCAATTATGCAAAGTTTCTAAAGGACTTGATCGCGAAAAGACGAGCAAGTTTAATTTTACGTTTTTGAGGTTTTTGCTTACGAATTCACATTACGATTTCACATTTTAGTTTCGTTTCTTAATATCTTTTGTTCTTTAATACGTTGAGACCTCGTTTTATCAATTAATTTCAGTATTCTTTTATATCTTAAAACCCCTGTTTATGTTCGATCTTTTCTTTGTTTTAATTACCATGTTCATGTTCGTAACTTGTCTAATTGTTATTATTTACGTTAAATCTATGTCTAGCTAAAACCCTTGCATGCTTAGGATAGGATGAACTCGTAGAAGTAGGTTGTGGGTATGTAATTAGAGTAACTTGTGACGTTAGGTTTTAATTCTCTTGGTTAATGAATTCTTAAAATTAATCTAGACTTCGCTCTTGAATTTCGTTCGAAAGGTGTTAGAGAGAGGACGACCGTATCACTCTTTAACAACGAGTAGACTTAACGAGAGGGTTTAGGAAAGGTTAATTCATCTACCGGTTTAGCGAAGGAGGACAACCGCATCACCTTAGTTAAATTAGGGTCTCATTAATTAAGCACAATCTATTAACTTGTTAGTAGGTTCGTGAAGTCGCGTGTTAGGGTAAAGTATTAGGGTTTAGAATCTCGAGCTTTCACCTTGCATTCTTAGACTTAGGTTATTTCTTGTGTGTCACAGTTATTCTGATTATGTACCTGCTCCGTTAGTATACGTAGGGATTCTTATCTTAAGCATCACCATCTCATATTTGAAAACACACCTTTTGTTATTTCGTTTAATCTTCCTTTTGCATTCGTAGGATAATTTCAGTTTAGTTTAATTACTCTTTCAAAAACCCAAAAACATTACACTCATATTAACTACGACGCGTAGATCTTCAGGGATCTATTCGCATATACACTGTCCCTTGGGTTCGATAATACTTGGTCCCTATACTTGCCCATACTACAGTGAACCCGTACTCTTGCGGGAAAGCTACTAGTAAAAGCTAGTATTTTCGCTTCAAGTCAGCATACATTTAATGCAAGTTACTAAATCTATGCAAGGACGGCTGCTGCATGGGAAATATGGCCATTGAATATCCTACATGATGAGTGACTAGAAGCTATCTCTCCAACATATAGATTTCAAAGTTGCCTATAAATACAGAAGACCTTGGACCCAAACAAGATTACGGGAAATTTCGAAGCCAGAAATTACTCAAAGCTCTCAGCGTTCAAACCGTTCATAGCATTCAAGAAGCACTCGAAAACCTAGAATTTCTCAAGTGTTTCTTAAGTAGAGAGTTTATTCTGTATTCCACTGAGCACATTATACACATCTTAAACTTAGAGTGATTATCCAATCCTTAGCATAGGTTTGCCTTGTAAGGATAATCACAAATAGTTGGAATCCAAACTGAAACCAAAACCCTCTTAGTTAGGTTTGTTGGTTGAGGTTAGTAAGTGAGTTAGAAGGAGGAAGGGTCAGTGAGACTAATCTTTGTGCACCTTGGCACGTTAAAAACAAGTCAATCCTTAGTGGATTCTCCTGTTGAATCAGGACCGTGGACGTAGGAACTTGAGTCTCTGAACCACGTTAAAATCGCTCTGAGTCTTTACTGCTTTGATATTGCTCTTAACTATTTTCATCGCTTAAGTTATTCATTGCATACTTTGTCAGTGCTAAACCAATTAACCTGACTTATTGAACTTAGTGCACTGCCCTTCTAACCACAACTTCGTAAAGGAAAAATAAGTTTTCAGAAAGCAAACTTAAATAAGTCTTAAAATCTTTCAGGGCTCACACATTTCTGCACCTGAACATAAATAGATAGTTGGTCAACTGACTCACCTCAGTGCAGTTAGTAGGTTTATTATCTATTCAGTGTTCAACACTTAGACTCTGAGTAAGGGGACTCATTGTAGAAAAAGAAAGAAAATTTGTATACTTGTATTCCCCCCCCCCCCCCATACACGTATCACTTAGACTTGAACAGAACCAACAAGTGGTATCAGAGCAGTGGTTCAAAAGACCACTGACTTTGAATACTAATAGTTTCAGAGGAGAAACTGTTGGTGGTCACTGAACAGATCTTTGTTTGCATTTTATAAAATTTTGCATCATGACTTCGAGGAGACTTGAAGCTTCATTGCCTGAATTCTCTGTCTCTAACTTTGTCTACTGGAGATTCAGATTAGAAGCACATCTAGAAGCCATCCATGACCAGATGCTACGTGTCATCATGGAAGGACCCATCAAGATCACTATTCCAAATGTCAGAGGACTGGGATATGATCATCCTCCCATTGGCGAACAGGTTCCGAAGGAGAGGGGGCAGCTGACCAATGACGAGATCAAGATGATAGGACTTGACAAAGTGGCCAAGAATATCATCCTGCATATGGTGCCTTTTGAGGAGTCAGCGAGACTGATGCACTTCACTACGGAAAATGAGGTGTGGGATGAGCTGAACCAGATGTGCGAAGGATCAGAGAAGATTAAGGAGAACAAAAAAAAACATTGCCATTTAGAAATTTGAAGCATTCGAGATACTGCCCGAGGAAACAATCGATCAGATGGAGTCAAGATTCATCAAGATGATGAATGAGTTAGTGATGCTGGGAAAGGATGCTCCCAAGAGAGAAATTGTTTCGAAAATCCTGAATGCTCTCCCTGAACGATGGGATAACAATGTTATCATGCTCAAGAACACTCAGGATATGAGCAATGATTAGGCGTGAAATTGTTAGATTTTATAGCTCGAAATGCCGGTGTTTTGATTGATTTAGATGAGTATTTAGAGTCAGTTGAGTACTATTTTCATAAAATAATAAATTTGCCTCTTTGATGCTTATAGATGGATAGAGGGTAAAAAATGGAATTCGTAGGACTTTAAATCGACTCAAATGGATGCCCGGATGAGAAGATATGGAAGAATACGAAAAGTATTAGTTCGAGGGAGCAAAAATATTATTGGAGTGCTCAAGCAAGAAGAACTCGTGCACTAGGTGCTCGAGTACTATGCTCGAGTGGAGCTTGGTCATGCACTAGGTGCTCGAGTGCTCGTGCACTGTGCTCGAGCTGACTCAGGTCGTGCACCAAGTGCACGAGCTCGAGTGGTCAGTCACTTTTTGGGTTCTGGAAGTTTGGGCGCTCGAGTTGCGCTTGCTCGTGCACTAAGTGCTCGAGCTCTACTCGAGCTGACGCGATTTTGGCCCATTAATTCCTGATTCGACCCGTTGCCTATTTATACCCCTTCCAAATACATTTTTGGATACCACTTCACACATAGAGTTAGATTTTCAAGAGAGAAGAGTACCAAAAGTTCGAGCGAGCACAGTTTACTTTTGATCGAGGTTTTTACACTACGAATTCGTAGTTTAGTTTTGGATTTGATTATTTTGATCTTTTGTTCTTTCATACTTGATACTTGAGACTTATTATTTTCCTTTTAATCAGATTTTATTCGTAGACTTCGATTATTTCTTAAACCCTTGTTTATGTTCTTGAGTTATTTAATTAAATTAATTATGTTTTCGTTCGTTGCTTGCTTAATTACTTTCGTTATCGTTAAAACCATATTAGGCTAAAACCCTTGTATGCTTGGGGTAGGATGAACTCATAGAAGTAGGACGTTGGTACATAATTAGGGTAACATGTGATGTTTAGTTTTAATTATCTTAATTAATGAACGCTTAAAATAAATTCCGGATTTACCTTTGAATTTCGTACGAAAATTGTTAGAGAGAGCACGACCTTATCACTCTTTAACAACTAGTAGGCTTAACGAGAGGGTTTAGAAGGGGTTAATTCATCTACCGGTTTATCTAGGGAGGACGACCGCATCACCTTAGTTAAATTAGGGTCTCTTTAATTAAGCACAATCTATTAACTTGTTTAGTGGATTAGTGAGATTTATTGATAGGATAAAGTATTAGAGTTTAATTCTTGAGCTTTTCATCTTACAATCTTATACTTAGGTTATTTCTTACACATCACGGTTATTTTGATTATGTACCGGCTCCGTTAGTATACGTAGGGATTCCTATCCTGAGCATCACCCTTTTATATTTGAGATAAAACCCTTAGATAATTAATTCATTTCGTTCTTTTGCATTAGTAGAGTAGAATAGTTTAGATTTAATAATTCTTATAACCCAAAAACATACACTCATATTAACTATGACACGTAGATCTTCAGGGATCTATTCGCATACATTCCTTCCCTTGGGTACAATATACTTGGTCCCTATACTTGCTGATACTACAATGAACCCGTACACTTGCGGAGTAACTTCTAGTAAAAGCTAGTAAAGTTTGGTTCAAGTCAAGCAACATTACTTCAGCTCTACTATTTTTAGAGCTGAAAGCATTGGAATTCGATCTGAACAAGAGAAAGAAGAAAGTAGTCCCTGAAGAGGAGGAGAAAGCTCCAGAGAAAAATGTGGCATTCAAAGCTAAGTCAGAACCTGTTGAATCTTCATCAAAGTCGCTGCTGGAGATGAGCAAAGAAGAGCTCGCTGAGGAGTACAATATGATGGCCAGACGTTTTGAAAAGCTAATTCAAGCTTTAGTCGATACAAGAAGTACTATCAGGACACAAGAGACAGGAAACCTGAAGGAAGCCACCAAAGTTCCAGGAGGTATGAAGACCGAAGAAACACTGACTAGAGATGCGATCAAGGTGAAGAAAGGAGGTATTCAGACCCGAAACCTGATTGTAGAGATGTGGACCCGAGATGTGATCGTAATGATAGACACTCAGGGAAGAATAAAAGCTTATCAAGACCAAGAGAACCTGACTTAAGAAGGAACCCTGAACCAAGGAAAGAAAGAAGAGATGAGCCAACAACATGTTACAACTGTAACAAGAGTGGGCACTATCAGTGTGATAGCCTGGAGTTGAGTGCAAGGGAAATAGGAGAAATGAGAACTAAGAGAGACCAGAGATATGCGGATAGGAGAGCTATGCTTGCTGAAGATGCCACTGACTCGGATGGTCCTAAGGAGAGGTCGCCTAAACTCTTTTCTGATGATGAGTACGATGATTTGTGCCTGATGGCTAGGGAGGAGCCTGTGGTAACTTCTAACTCTGCATGTGGTTCACACACTGGTCAAAATCCTGAGCTTAGCTCAGAGTCAGTTAGAGAAATGAACCTTCAGATCTGTTTGGATCAATTGATGGTTGATTTCTCCAGATTGCAGGAAACTAATGTCTTATTGGCAAAGGAGAACGAGAAATTGAGTACTGAGGTTCAAAGCCTGACTGATCAGCTAACTCAGTCAGATCTAAAGGAGTCAGCTCAAATTGTAAGGCTAACTCAGGAAATTGACATGATCAATGTTGAGCGCCTTCCAAGAGAGAAGATTTTGAAGGAACTGACTGATGAGGAGCTGGTCAGGAAGGAAGAGCTAAAGACACTCAAGAGTAAGTTTGATGACCTTTATGCCAGACATGAAATCCTGAAAAAGAGTGAGGACTCCCTCAAGCAAAAAGTTGTAGCAATGAATAAATCCTTAGTGGCTGTAGAGGAAATAAATAGCAACCAAAAGCTTGGGAAGGAGAAAGCAGGGATTGGATATGCTCCCAAGAATCCTCACGGGGTTAGTCTCATGTTGCTTCAGGGAGAAACACTGAGACGGTGTTTGTTCAGGCAGGCCAGAGTACAAGGAAGGTTGTATTCGAGGCCCGCCAGACTGATAAGGGCAAGGAAACTGTTGAGACAGTCAGGGTTGCCCCCAAGGTTGTGAAGCCAAAACCCAAGAGAAAGGCTAAGCAACAAAAAAAGGCCCCTGAGAGCTCAGGCAGGAAAACTTCTCAGCGTAAGCCGAGGAGAGCTCAGGCCCAGAGCACTCAGACTACTCAACGAGGGTATCATCATGCTTGGCAATACCAACAGGGAAGGTCAAATATGGTGACTCCCCCATGGTTTTGGCATCCTGAGGCCTTTAACTATTTCCAATTCCCTCGCTTGCCTAGGGGGAGCAAGAAACATGGCCCTTATCAAGAACAAGCCCCTAGACCCGCTGCATTAAGGCCTAGGAAGGACAGGAAGCCAGCCCTAAAGGCTACCACTCAGGCTCCTGTGACTCCGAAGTCTGACACTCACACACCATCTTCCTCTAAGGTTAAGAAGAAGAGAGTTGTGTATGTGGGTGTTACTGGGAGACAAATTTATGACTCTGAGGCAATCAAGATAGTTAAGCAAGTCTGGATCGCGAAAGGTACAACTGACACCATAGGACCCAACACCTGTTGGAGTTATACGTGAAAGTATGCTTTACTTTGTATAACTCGTGTATCAAACACTCGTTTTATGAGAATAATTCTTTTATCACATTTTCATTAGTTATGATTGAATGTTGAATTTCTATTGCAAACCGTTCAATATATAGTACATGTTACATTGTAGTTAATGTGGTGATACCCGATCACGGAAGACAACATTAACAGTTTACTTGTAACTAAACGTACATTTTCACGACCTAGGTGGAATTGAACAATCCGCCGTGAAAGGTCGATGTGTAAGGCTCAGATTGGTCTGTCTTGACTAAGAGATTGCACTAGCATATTTAGTATGTGTTGAAGAGGACCTACAGCGAGGATAAATTCTTCTGTTCTGAAAGGTGAAGAATTAGACCTCAGTGGTTGTTGATTTCTTAATCTCCGTCACTTAAATAGGACCGTGTGTGCTTAATGGTTACTGCTTTGATTCATGTTGGGTGAGAATCATTGTGACTTCGAACTTTGTGTCTTGGGCAGTAATATTAATCATACGACGGTTGCTAAGATTTAATACAGAGAAACGTGTGCGAGTACGGCTCGTGTGATTAGTCCCCTTGGTGGGCTCAGAAGTTTTATCATACCAAATCTTGCAAGTGAAGAATCAGTTTCTTCGGTACGGATAATAATGTTGAGCTGTCTTTACTCCAAGGTGAAATATATTAATTAATTTAGAGATGTTCAGAAGCTTGATTAATTAATGGACTTGATAATCTTAAACGCGGGAAATAATAACCGGGAGCCCATATTATCGTAATATGGATTAAGATGGATAGTGCAATATTAATTTATTAGTGGTAATAATTAATATTAATGGGTTGAATTATATTGGGGCTCAATATTGAAATTCAGAAGTCCATTAGGAGGTCCAATCTTAATTCTCCTTAAAGGTCCCTCAAGTAGCCCATTAAGTAGCCCAATAATGATAAGGTGATTAAAATAAAAAGATAATATCATGCTGATTTTTCATTGTAATTTTCGAAATTTGGCCTAATTAGGAGAGAAATGATTTTGTTGATTTTCTTGAAAAGATATTATGGAAGATAAGTATTCTTGGAATGCAAGATTATCTCATATATTCAAGAAGATCCAAGTCTTGGGATCTACTCCTAAGATTTTCGAAAATTACTAGAAAATAAAAAGAGTGAGATTTTTGTGGAATATTTTATTATGGAGAAAAGAATATATGGGATATATTCAAGATTTCTTAGAGTCTAAGAAAAGATTTTCTCAAGGCCCAAATACCCCACAAAAATTCGGTCACCCCCTCTATAAATAGGGGATGATTATTTCATCCCCAAGTACATAATTCCATGTGTTGAAAAAATCAAGAGCATAAATATTTTTCTTTTTCCTTAGTTTATTAAATTACTTGAAAGCATCTCCCACCGGTGATCAAGTGAGATGAAAGGGAAATACTTGAGAAGGTTTTTGGGTCGATAGAGCGAGATCGTGATTGTCCCGTTTATCCAAAGGCCAATTCTACAAGAGGTACGTTAATCACATATTTACTTGTTTATTCCGCTATAGTTAATATGTTAATTAATTCAACATGCATGATGAAAATTTGTTGTTGGAATTATTATTTGAATTAATTAGGATTAATTCATGCTAGTAATAATTGTATTTAAATTTCATCCCGAATAGATTCCGGGCACCCCTATTTTCCCAACAACTAGTATCAGAGCCACGGTTTCGGGCTCTGAACTTTAAATTGGAATTTAAATTGTTAGACATTAAATTGAAATTGGATAGTAGAATTGCTAGATCTTTTTTGCAGGTATCTAATTGTCATGGTTTTAATGTTGTTATTTTTCATGCGTGTGAATTAATTGTTTTTAATTCGATTCGTTCGAATTCGTTTTTCTCGTGAGAAAATCCACGAGTAGATTAGTTGTTTTTATTTTGATTCGATCATTGTAATAGACTTGTCTAGATCTAGTATTAATTTTTATGAAAAATAAATTGTAACCGGATCGTGACGAAGAACGAAGAATTAAAAACTGCGTACCCGGACGACGCATACAAGCGTGGCGCGTGTATGGACGAAAAATCATGCAAGGGGTGAAGAAAACAAGGACGAACGGCGAAAACTGGTGCACGGGGTGCACGGCGCACGACCCGCGCGCGATGGGAGGCCAGCGCGCGCGCGCGCCTCAGGCTCGGCTGTAGCACCTCGGGGCGCTCCGTGTAGCGCTTCGGCACCTCGGCGCCTCTGGCCGGCGCTTCAGTGCCTCGGCCCTTCTGGTCGAGAGGCGCGCGGGCCCACTCCGTGGGCCGACGCGCACCGTATCTCGGGCCGTGGAATTTTTCGGTTCGTGTTTTTTTTCCGTGTGATTTTAAACATCGTCCCGAACCCCAAACGATGTTGTTTTTGATGAAGTGTTGCTGTTCGAGTGGGAGCACGTCGAGACGAACGTCGGAAAGCAACAAGGACGATTTTTCGCATCAAGACGCGAAGAAATTAAACCGTGACAATTGGATTTGAGTGCTCCAATGTGTTTAATTTTGTTTTGATGGATGTTTTATTTCGTGCAATTATTATTATTTGTTAATATGTGTTTGCATGAATTTAATTGTCCAAGAAAAACCTTACTTTCGAAAATTACTAAGTATGTTTAATTTAATCGCAATTTTATTCCGGATATTAAAATTGGATTAATTTGGCCTCCATAATTTATTTATTTGTGAAGTTCTTTTGGAATACATTTCCCCCTCGGATCGGCCAAAAGAACGGATTTCACATGAATAAATTCCGAAAGGATGATTGTGGATTGTTACTAGTGGCGGTATTGACCCTCACCACGAGTGGCTTGCTCAAAGCGAAATAATAATCCTGTATTTAATTATGGTTATTACTTAGGCATAGGAAATTGATATTAACTTACTCCCCTCGGAGTCCCTGTCAGTTTCTATGTGGTCAAAGTGGGAGCCAACTATTAATTTTGAATTAAGGATTTGTAACTTTCAAGTTTGTGATCCGCTTGAATGTATTTAAATGTATAGACCACCCCTCGTGGCGCATTTAAATTGTTTCGAGATGTTGGCTGATGCATGATTATATTGTTTTAAGGTTTCAATATAATTGATGTGATCGAATTATGTGATAATTTCGTATTTTTCTAGATATTGATATGAATGTATGTTTTATTCTCAGTTCATCATGTCGCAACCTTTTAATCCACTGTTTAGTATACTTAAAGATAACAAACTTGTTGGTGAGAACTATGTTTATTGGAAACGTAACCTTGATATTGTCCTAACCGCTCAACACCATAAATGGGTACTTACCACTCCTAAGCCCCAAGAGCCTGCTGAAGATGCCACGAAAGCGGTCAAGAAAGAGCATAAGAGTTGGTTTGAGTCCGATGAGATGGCTAGGTGTACTATTCTGGCTTCAATGTCAGATGTGTTGCAACACCAACACCAACACATGGAGACCGCCTCTGAGATAATGCAAAATCTTGAAGCGATGTTTCAACATCAGAACCGTACGGCTAGGCAAATCACCATGCGAAAGATGCTTTCGTTGAAAATGGTGGAAGGTACGCCCGTAAGGGATCACGTTATCGAGATGATGGGTTATCTCAACAAGTTGGAAGTACTTGGTGCGGAATTTGACCTCCCTACTAAAGTCAATTTCGTTCTCCATTCTCTGCCGAAGAGCTTTGAGCAGTTTCAATTGAACTATCAAATGAATGACCGGGCAAATAGTTTGTCCGAGCTCTTGCAAGCTTTGGTATCGGCGGAGACTCTAATGGATCACCAAACCGTTGCTATGGTGGCAAACGGTCCGTCTACCTCTTCGGGTCCCAAGGGAGGGAAGAAGAGAAAGAGGACAAAAGGCCAGACCCAAGCAAATCCAACTGTTGCGAAACCCAAGGCAAAGGGAGAAGGAGGTGGAAAGAAAGCTGCTAAGGGTAAGTGCTTCAATTGTGGTGAGAAGGGACATTGGAGGGCGACCTGTTCTAAGCCTAAGAAGGCGGGAAAGAAAGGTAAGTCTCATGCTTTAGTCGTTGAAACATATGTTGCGGCGTATGCTGCCCACGTTTGGGTAGTGGATACCGGGGCAACTGATCATATTTGTTTCACTCTTCAGGGGTTCCAGCTAAGCCGGCGACTTAGCAAGAATGAGATCACAATCACTTTGGGCGATGCTACGAGAGTGGCGGCCGAAGCAGTGGGAGTCGTGCACCTATCTTTTGAAGATAGAGTTTTAATTTTAAGAGATGTTTTATACGTTCCGAACTTTAGGAAGAATTTAATTTCGGTTTCTAAGTTGTTTTTTTATGGATATTCAGTTACTTTTAATAAAGTTGTTACTGTTTCATTTAAGAATGATGTTATCTGTCATGGAACGTTGGTAAACAATCTCTATACGATTAAGTGTGCACACCACTCAAATAATGAATCTAATAACACGTCGATCATTTCGAGTAATAAAAGAAAGCGTTCTTCAGAGATGAACGAAACACTTCTATGGCATCTTAGACTAGGTCATATTAATCTAAAGCGGATAGAGAGATTGGTGAAAGACGGATCCTTGGAATCGCTCCAAGTCGAGCCGTTTCCAACTTGTGAATCCTGTTTAGAGGGTAAGATGACCAAGAGGGCATTTGGAGCCAAGGGGAATAGAGCCACGGAAGTATTAGAACTCGTTTATACCGATGTGTGTGGTCCAATAATGATCAAAGCGAGAATGGGGTATGAGTATTTCGTCACCTTCATTGACGATTACTCAAGATATGGGTACATTTACCTTATGCGGCATAAGTCTGAAACTTTTGATAAGGTCAAAGAGTTTAAGGCCGAAGCCGAGAAACATAGGGAAAAGAGTATCAAGTTTCTACGATCAGATCGTGGAGGCGAATACCTCAGCGATGAATTCTTGAACTACCTATCGGACGAAGGGATCGTATCCCAGTTGACCGCACCGGGAACCCCTCAATAGAACGGTGTGGCGGAACGAAGGAACCGGACTCTTTTAGAGATGGTCAGAACCATGATGAGTTATTCGAATTTACCCAAGTCGTTTTGGGGTAACGCCTTGGAAACTGCGGCTTATATTCTAAACTTGGTGCCATCCAAATCGGTTCCTAAAACCCCAACGGAATTGTGGACCGGGCGCAAGCCCAGTCTAAGACATTTTTAGATTTGGGGTTGTCCGGCATACGTGCTAGACAAAGAAGCCGGTAAGTTGAATCCACGTTCGGAATTAAGGCTGTTTATAGGATACCCTGCGGGAACGAAATGGTGTATGTTCTATAGTCCCAAGGATCAAAATACCGTGATTAGTACACACTTTAAATTCTTGGAGGAAGACTATATGAACAATCGGAAACCTAAAAGTGAAATTACCTTAGAAGAATTGAGAGGTCAAACCTCGATACCAAGTATACAAGATGATGTACCACATGTCACATCTTCACAACCGGAACCCCGTCGTAGTGGGAGGGTTCCTAGGCAACCCGAGAGATTCATGGGGATAGGAGAATCTTCGGATTTGGTTCCCGGTGTTGAATCAGACCCATGGAAGTACGACGAGGTAATCCAAGATAAAGACGCGGAGTCGTGGCAAAAGGCAATGGAAGCCGAGATGGGTTCGATGGATCATAATCAAGTGTGGGAGTTGGTCGAGCCACCCAGTAGGGTAGAACCCATTGGATGCAAGTGGGTGTACAAGAGGAAAGAGGACCGGACGGAAGGGTAGAGACCTTCAAAGCAAGGCTTGTGGCCAAAGGGTATACTCAGAAAGAAGGGATCGATTATGAGGAAACCTTTTCGCCTGTAGCTATGCTTAAGTTCATTCGTATTCTCTTGTCGATCGCTGCACACCTAGATTACGAGATCTGGCAAATGGATGTCAAGACGGCTTTCCTTAACGGAAGTCTTGACGGGATAGATATCTATATGCAACAGCCCAAAGGTTTCATTGAAAAAGGCCAAGAGAATCTCGTATGCAAGCTCAAGAGATCCATTTACGGACTTAAGCAAGCATCGCTACTTGGAACCAGTGTTTTGATCAAGTGATTAAGTCTTATGGGTTTGATCAAAACGAGTTCGAAAGTTGTGTGTATAAGAAGCGTGACGGAACTGTAGTGGTATTCTTAGTATTATACGTAGACGATATTCTGCTCATTGGAAACAATGTAAAGGTATTGTCAGACGTAAAGGTATGGCTGTCAAAACAATTTGATATGAAGGACTTAGGGGAAGCCGGGCACATCCTTGGGATCAAGATCACTCGCGATCGCAATAAGAGGATGTTGGGCTTATCGCAAGCTTCATACATTGACACTGTTTTGAAGTGTTTCAGCATGCAAGATTCCAAGAAAGGTTTTGTACCTTTTAGACACGGAATCCATCTATCGAAAGAAATGAGCCCTAAGACGCAAGCGGAGATAAATGACATGAAAGGTGTTCCGTATGCTTCAGCCGTAGAAAGCCTTATGTATGCAATGCTGTGTACGAGACCAGATATCTGCTTTGCCGTGGGCATGGTGGCAAGATATCAAAGTAGTCCCGGGAAAGACCATTGGACTGCCGTAAAGTGCAAGTGCATCTTGAGGTATCTGAAAAGAACTCGTGAGCGGATGCTGATTTACCAGTCAGATAGTCTAGTTCTCGTAGGATACACGGACTCGAATTTCCAATCAGACATAGACTCGAGAAAGTCAACCTCGGGTAGTGTGTTTTTCATGGGAGGAGGAGCTATTTCATGGAGAAGCGTTAAGCAGAAATGCATCACCGATTCGACCATGGAAGCCGAGTATGTAGCTACTTGTGAAGCAGCGAAAGAGGCAGTTTGGCTCAAGAACTTCTTAGTGGACTTGGACGTTGTTCCGAATTTGCCCGACAAGATAACTGTTTTTTGTGACAATGCCGGAGCAGTTGCAAATTCAAAGGAACCGAGAGCCCACAAGGCCAGCAAACACATAGAAAGAAAATACCATCTTATACGAGAAATCGTTAAGAGAGGAGATATAGAGGTGGCAAAGATAGCGTCGGGTGACAACCTAGCGGATCCATTCACAAAGGGTCTGCCTCAGAGTACATTCGAGAGACATGTGGATGGAATGAGAGTCAAGACTATTGCCAATCTGATTTAAGTATAAGTGGGAGGAATTATTAGGTTAGTGTAGGTTGACATAAGATGTCACGTAGAGCTACTACACTAAGACATGCGTGATGTATACTAAAAGCAGACTTTAAGTATAAGTGGGAGAATGTTGGATTTATACGTGAAAGTATGCTTTACTTTGTATAACTCGTGTATCAAACACTCGTTTTATGAGAATAATTCTTTTATCACATTTGCTTTAGTTATGATTGAATGTTGAATTTTTATTGCAAACCGTTCAATATATAGTACATGTTACATTGTAGTTAATGTGGTGATACCCGATCACGAAAGACAACATTAACAGTTTACTTGTAATTAAACGTACATTTTCACGACCTAGGTGGAATTGAACAATCCGCCGTGAAATGTCGATGTGTAAGGCTCAGATTGGTCTGTCTTGACTAAGAGATTGCACTAGCACATTTAGTATGTGTTGAAGAGGACCTACAGCGAGGATAAATTCTTTTGTTCTGAAAGGTGAAGAATTAGACCTCAGTGGTTGTTGATTTCTTAATCTCCGTCACTTAAATAGGACCGTGTGTGCTTAATGGTTACTGCTTTGATTCATGTTGGGTGAGAATCATTGTGACTTCGAACTTTGTGTCTTAGGCAGTAATATTAATCATACGACGGTTGCTAAGATTTAATACGGAGAAACGCGTGCGAGTACGGCTCGTGTGATTAGTCCCCTTGGTGGGCTCAGAAGTTTTATCGTACCAAATCTTGCAAGTGAAGAATCAATTTCTTCGGTACGGATAATAATGTTGAGCTGTCTTTACTCCAAGGTGAAATATATTAATTAATTTAGAGTTGTTCAGAAGCTTGATTAATTAATGGACTTGATAATCTTAAACGCGGGAAATAATAACCGGGAGCCCATATTATCGTAATATGGATTAAGATGGATAGTGCAATATTAATTTATTAGTGGTAATAATTAATATTAATGGGTTGAATTATATTGGGGGTCAATATTGAAATTCAGAAGTCCATTAGGAGGTTCAATCTTAATTCTCCTTAAAGGCCCCTCAAGTAGCCCATTAAGTAGTGTTGGGATATAGATTAGATGTTTTGAAGATGTTAAAATAAGAACTGGTAACTAGTCTAGGACTAGAATAAGTCTTAGGCTAAGGGGAAAGGGAATTAGACAAGACAAGAGGAGTCCCGGAAAAGAGGAGTTCCAGACAAGAGGAGTCCCAGACAAGAGGAGTCTTGGACAAGATGAGTCTTGGACAAGATGAGACTTGGACAAGAGGAGTCTTGGACTTGGACAAGAGGAGTCTTGCACAAGAGGAGTCTTGGACAAGAGGAGACTTGGACAAGATGAGCTCTGACAAGATGAGGTCGGGACAAGTTGAGACCGGGATAAGATGAGGTTGGGACAAGATGAGGTAGAGGACTAGAAGACCAGATGAGGTAGAGGACCAGATGAGGTACCAGATGAGGTAGAGGACCAGATGAGGTAGAGAACCAGAGGAGGTAGAGGACCAGAGGACCAGATAAGGTAGACAAGAAGAGCTCTACCAGACTACTCTACCAGATGAGCTCTACCAGATGAGCTCTACCAGATGAGTTCTACCAGATGAGCTCTACCAGACTTCTCTACCAGAAGAGGCGTACCAAGAAGATCTTGTGATCCAAAGATAAGAAGAATCAAGAATCAAGAAAGGGAAGTCAACTGATATCAAGGAAGATTGGTTGTAGATCAAAGAAGAATCAATCAAAGAAAGAGTCAACCAATCAATCATATAATCAATCAAGATGATTGATTATATTCCTTTATTTGTAGATGTTTGAATTTCTAGCTTCCAACGGCTAGTTATTTGACACCTATAAATAGGAGTGCATGGTGATAAGTTCAATACAAGAAAGACGGGCAAGAGAGCACAAAAAATAGAGAAACACACGAACACACCATACACTCACTTTGTTCATACACGTATTATATCTACTCTTGTAGGAGTTCTAGTTGGAATATTACTCAACCTATTCACCACATTGAAAAGTTGTTGTAAGTTGTACGAAGGAGCTGGTACTTCCCAATTCCAGTAGTAAGTAAGTTGGTTAGTGAGTGAGACCCCTTTGGTGAAAGGGAGAGTGGACGTAGGATCGTTATATCCGAACCACTATAAAATTCTCGTGTCTCTTTTATTTACTATTTTTATTTATAATTTCTGCATAATTAATTTTAGCACTTTAAAAAGGATTTTTCTTATAATTAAGAATAAAACGATTTCCGCAAATAATATTTTTGGGACCAACAAGTGGTATCAGAGCAGTGTGTCCTAGACTACTGCTTTGAAAATCTTTTGGTGGTCACCAGGACATATCCAATTTTTTGAAAAACCCAAAATTTTTTTTGTGCTAATAATTTCTTGCAGAAATGGGTTCGAAGAAAAGAAATAAAAGATACACTAGGAGTCACTCCAAAAGAAGCTTCACAGCCGAGGAAGAAGAGGTATCCACTTCTGGTTCATCATCAAATTTTGGACCAAGCGAAGAGATATGTCTTATGACAGATGAGGTATGTAATCGAACTCCCTCTTCTTCTTCTTATTCTTCTTTTTCTGAACAATCAGAGGAGTCTTATATGCAAAATTTGCTATTAGATCTCCAAAAATCTGTACAACTTTGTCAAAAGTTGGAAGATGAGAACACAAAGTTGAAAGCAGAAAATCAGAAGCTTTCACAATGTTTAGGCAACCCAACTGATCTACCAGCTGAACAGGTTCAAACACTGGTAGAAGAGTCCACTGACTTGAAAACTTGATGTGATGAACAAACTAAGCTGATAGAAAAGTTGCTTGTTGAAATCATTGAGAAAGATAATGAATATACTCTGCTGAAAGCTAAGTTCGATGAACTCTTCCATCAAAACAAAATTGTAAAAGATAGTGAGGACAAGCTCAAGCTGAGACTGGAGCAGCTGACTACAGCAAACAATGCTGTGTCACACATAGCTGCCTCATCTCAAAGAGAGCATGATAAGACAGGTCTTGGTTATTCCAAACCTGAATCCTGACATGTTCAGAAAGAAGAAAAGTCTAGTAATTTTATTGATAAGGGTAAGAGGTCAGCTGACCAGGCAACTCAACCTAACGGGCATATGAGTTCTAAATCTCAAAAACCCAAAAGGAAGAGGAGGAATTTTAAAAGACCTCAGCAAGGTCAGCAGAGTAGAAAACAGCCTGGACCTTCTCAAAAGAAGCAGTCCCAGCCGACTCCTACTCAGCTGCAGAAGACTTTTAAGTCATCTGCCAGACCAGCTGGAACTTTTGATGGTTCTAGCAAGACTTATCCTTATCAACAAAATTTCAAGATTGTTGCATTAAGACAAGTTATTCCTTCTACTGGACAAGCTCATAAGAGAAGAAGAGCCTCTAGAAGAAATAACCATGTCGAAGCTTCTTATGTTCAGTGTGTTTTTGTGGATATGTATGGAAGAAATATAAGATCACCTGATTCAAAAAGGGATGATCTATTCTTGTGGCTTCCTAAATGTTGTGCTAACCCCCCTGGACCCAAAAGGGTACCAAAAACTTGATTGCCTGCAGATACACAAGAAGACCAGCTGATATTATGCCCTAAATATCAGCTGAGCATATTTTGAGGGGGAAGATCAGTTGACCCTGCTTGATTAGACTTCTTATCTTAAGATTTCAATTTTCTCTTGTCTTGTTTAAATTCAGTTCTTTCATTTTAACATCATCAAAAAGGGGGAAATTGTTGGGATATAGATTAGATGTTTTGAAGATGTTAAAATAAGAACTGGTAACTAGTCTAGGACTAGAATAGGTCTTAGGCTAAGGGGGAAGGGAATTAGACAAGACAAGAGGAGTTCCAGACAAGAGAAGTCCCAGACAAGAGGAGTCCCGGACAAGAGGAGTTCCAGACAAGAGGATTCCAGATAAGAGGAGTCTTGGACAAGATGAGTCTTGGACAAGAGAAGTCTTGGACAAGAGGAGTCTTGGATAAGATGAGTCTTGGACAAGATGAGACTTGGACAAGAGGAGTCTTGGACTTGGACAAGAGGAGTCTTGGACAAGATGAGCCTTGGACAAGAGGAGTCTTGGACAAGATGAGCCTTGGACAAGATGAGTCTTGGACAAGAGGAGACTTGGACAAGATGAGCTCTGGACAAGATGAGGTCGGGACAAGATGAGACCGGGACAAGATGAGGTTGGGACAAGATGAGGTAGAGGACTAGAAGACCAGATGAGGTAGAGGACCAGATGAGGTACCAGATGAGGTAGAGGACCAGAGGAGGTAGAGGACCAGAGGACCAGATGAGGTAGAGGACCAGAGGACCAGATGAGGTAGACAAGAAGAGCTCTACCAGACTACTCTACCAGATGAGCTCTACCAGACTTCTCTACCAGAAGAGGCGTACCAAGAAGATCTTGTGATCCAAAGATAAGAAGAATCAAGAATCAAGAAAGGGAAGTCAACTTATATCAAGGAAGATTGGTTGTACATCAAAGAAGAATCAATCAAAGAAAGAGTCAACCAATCAATCATATAATCAATCAAGATGATTGATTATATTCCTTTATTTGTAGATGTTTGAATTTCTAGCTTCCAACGGCTAGTTATTTGACACCTATAAATAGGAGTGCATGGTGATAAGTTCAATACAAGAAAGACGGGCAAGAGAGCACAAAAAATAGAGAAACACACGAACACACCATACACTCACCTTGTTCATTTACGTATTATATCTACTCTTGTAGGAGTTCTAGTTGGAATATTACTCAACCTATTCACCAGATTGAAAGGTTGTTGTAAGTTGTACGAAGGAGCTAGTACTTCCCAATTCCAGTAGTAATTAAGTTGGTTAGTGAGTGAGACCCCTTTGGTGAAAGGGAGAGTGGACGCAGGATCGTTATATCCGAACTACTATAAAATTCTCGTGTCTCTTTTATTTACTATTTTTATTTATAATTTCTGCATAATTAATTTTAGCACTTTAAAAAGGATTTTTCTTATAATTAAGAATAAAACGCTTTCCGCAAATAATATTTTTGGGACCAACAAGTAGCCCAACAATGATAAGGTGATTAAAATAAAAAGATAACATCATGCTGATTTTTCATTGTAATTTTCGAAATTTGGCCTAATTAGGAGAGGAAAGATTTTGTTGATTTTCTTGAAAAGATATTATGGAAGAGAAGTATTCTTGGAATGCAAGATTATCTCATATATTCAAGAAGATCCAAATCTTGGGATCTACTCCTAAGATTTTCGAAAATTACTAGAAAATAAAGAGAGTGAGATTTTTGTGGAATATTTTATTATGGAGAAAAGAATATATGGGATATATTCAAGATTTCTTAGAGTCTAAGAAAAGATTTTCTCAAGGCCCAAATACCCCACAAAAATTCAGTCACCCCCTCTATAAATAGGGGATGATTATTTCATCCCCAAGTACATAATTCCATGTGTTGGAAAAATCAAGAGCATAAATATTTTTCTTTTTCCTTAGTTTATTAAATTACTTGAAAGCATCTCCCACCGGTGATCAAGTGAGGTGAAAGGGAAATACTTGAGAAGGTTTTTGGGTCGATAGAGCGAGATCGTGATTGTCCCGTTTATCCAAAGGCTAATTCTACAAGAGGTACGCTAATCACATATTTACTTGTTTATTCCGTCATAGTTAATATGTGAATTAATTCAACATGCATGATGAAAATTTGTTGTTGGAATTATTATTTGAATTAATTAGGATTAATTCATGCTAGTAATAATTGTATTTAAATTCATATTTAAATTTCATCCCGAATAGATTCCGGGCACCCCTATTTTCCCAACAACACCTAATGGATACCTAAAGCCTGATTATGTTGCAGACGGTTGTGGGCCTAAGGAGGAGGAAGGATGACTCAATCAAAGTTGTTTGGTACCTAGACAGTTGTTGCTCAAGGCACGTGACTGGAATGAAGAGTCTCCTTCAAGATTTTCAAGCTAAAGATGGTCCACAGGTAACCTTTGGTGATAACTCAAAAGGTTTAACTAAAGGTTTTGGTATTTTGGTAATAGGTACAATCAGAGTGGAGAATGTGTCCTTTGTTGAAGGACTGAAGCATAACCTCTTGTCAGTAAGTCAGTTTTGTGACAAGGGTTTCAATGTTGAGTTTTCATCTAATATATGTTTGGTAAAGGATAAATCAACACAAGTGCTTCTCTAAGGTATTAGGAAAGGTAATATCTATTTAGCTGATTGGAGCAACACTATTCCTAATACTTGTTTTGTTGCTAAAAGATCTTCAGAACTCAGTTGGTTATGACATAAATGATTAAACCATCTGAACTTCAAGATTCTTAACAAGATTTCTAGACTTTCACTTGTTGAAGGTTTACCTAATGAAGTTTTTAGCAAGGATCATGTGTGCAAGGCCTGTCAGGAAGGGAAGCAAGTCAGAGCTACATTCAAGGAGAAAGCCACCTTCTCAACTGACAGGGTTCTTCAACTCTTGTACATGGATTTGTTTGGCCCTGTAACACCTATGAGTATGAATGGTAGGATATATACCCTAGTGGTCATTGATGATTATTCTAGGTATACTTGGGTTATTTTCTTGTTGAATAAAAAAGAAACACAGGTGAAGCTTCCAGAGTTGCTCAGGAGACTCAGCAATAAGCAGAATCAGTCCATTGTGAAAATTAGATCTGACAAGGGCACTGAATTTATAAATTCATATATTTCTGATTTCTGTAATGAACTTGGTATTGCTCATGAGACTTCTGCAGCTAGAACTCCACAACAAAATGGTGTCGCTGAGAGAAGGAACATAACACTGAAGGAAGTTGCCAGGACCATGCTGGCTGAGTCAGCATTTCCCAAGAAGTTCTGGGCTGAGGCAATCAACACTGCATGATATACTCAGAATAGATTCATGCTGAACAAACAACATGCACAGACCCCATATGAGACATGGAACAAGAGGAAGCCTCGTATCTCTTATTTCCATATATTTGGGTGCAAGTGTTTCATCCTCAACAATGGAAAGACCCAATTAAAGGCTTTTGATAGCAAGTCTGATGAAGGAATATTCTTGGGATATTCTGAAGTCAGTAAGGCTTTCAGAGTTTATAATTGTAGGACCCTTGTTGTGGAGAAATCACCACATATTGTGTTTAATGAATCTGTCACTGAGTATAGGGTAAAAGTATTGGATCCTGACTCTAAGGAGGTCACAAGTAGAGTGACAAGGCTGATCTTGAAGAATAAACCTGATCCTAAGGTTAAGGCAGTACCTATTCCATGCTGGGATGATGATGAAGATCAGGATGACAATCCAAGTGCCACTCCTAAACCAGCTCATCAGGGACAGTTGAGCCTCAGACTGAGTAACAGGCTCAACCTGAGGTAAGTACCATCAATGAAGATGCGGTCGCAGCTGAGACGGCTACTGAGTCACCTTATCAAGGGGGAATCAATGTCCCTGACATTGAGTTGATTAATCCCTTTGGTATAGACTTAGGTTCATCCCCTTCTGTTTATTTCCCTGAATTTATAGAGCCTGTATGTTGTGGGGGTAAAAACTGTTTGACCCCGACCTCGATAATTGAGACGACCTCGCCCATCGGCGACCTTGCCTCATTGGCGACCTCATCGGATCAAGTGACCTCGCACCATCCCGGCTACGTCGGGATGGACCTCGCCTGGAGGGCAAGGTCATGCCCTGATTTAGCCCGCTCTAGATAAGACAGCTGGAGATTCGGCACTAAGAAAAGGACATAACCGAAAACCTGGCAATCGCGCCCACACCTGAGAATGCAATAAGGCAGTACCAACAAGCTAGTTGTAATGCTCCTATTGGAGGAGGATGGCCCGTAGATACAACAAATGGAGGCCATCTCACCCCAGTGACTAGGCACTAGCAAAAAGATAGTAAATTATTAGCAATAATTGTGTATTCAGCCAAAATTAGCTAGGGCAACTCATTGTAACCTAAGTTTTACTATAAATAGGGCCTAAGGGCTCATAAATAAAGAGAGCAACTTAAGACCGAGCCTAAACCCCTCGGCAAACCTTTGAGTCTTTACATTTCAATACTTTATCTTGTTTTATTTGATCATAGCCACATAAAGTTCTTCAAACTCTCAATCGAGTAACAACAATTAGCGCTAGAAGGAGGGCTCCAAACCATGAGGAAAGTATGAGGATATCAAGTGTATCAATCATCTTATTCAAGACCAATGTTTATACACACATATGCTCTAGATATGTTAAAAATATAATGAACTATAACTACAATGGCTAATCTTGTGATCAAGATTAGTGGTGTGTACTAATTACAAAAATGATATTATATATACTAATGGACATTTACTTAATTATCATAACAAATAGCAAATGTCTCATTAGTATTAATTATTGAGGGAGACTGTAGTTAATTTATCTGCAACGATAATTTTCTGGGCAATCAAATGCATAAAATACACTGTTCAAATAAAAAATGAGGTTGCAAAGTCTAACATTCAATTTAGAGAGAAAGCTTGTTACTTGTAAAAGGATTTTCAAGAAGGAATATATGTCTCATGTTGAGGGCATCAAGTATAAGACTAGAGTCGTTGCTAGAGGTTTCACTCAGAGAGAAGGAGTAAACCACGATGAGATATTTTCACCTATAGTCAGACATATTTTCACCAGGGTGTTATTGTAAATGGTTTCCCATAAGGATCTTAAACTTGAATAGCTTGATGTAAAGTCAATTTTTCTATACATGGAGTGTCGGATAAGAAGATATACATGATTCAACCAAATGGTTTCCAAGCTCCAGGGAAAGAATATTACATTTGCAAGTTGAAAAAAAATTCTTATTTGGGTTAAAATAGTCTCTGAAGCAGCGGTATAAGAGTTGATAGTCAGATGACATATCTTATCTACAACATGAGTCTCTATGATAGTTGTGTGTATCACAACAAGCTTGAAGATGGTTCATACATCTACTTAGTTATGTATGTAGATGATATGTTGATTACTGCTAAGATCAAGTCCGACATTCGGAAGTTGAAGGGTCTTCTCATTGCTGAGTTTGAGATGAAAGATTGGGTGCTGCTCAGAAGATATTGGGTATGAAGATTCATAAGGATAGAAGTCGGAAAAAGTTTTTCCTTTCTCAA
The DNA here is from genome assembly GCA_947034835.1 of Ballota nigra. NCBI lineage: Eukaryota > Viridiplantae > Streptophyta > Magnoliopsida > Lamiales > Lamiaceae > Ballota > Ballota nigra. Next base: position 22,096,935 of record OX344722.1, on the reverse strand, counting down.
AAGGATTATATTCAGAAGATATTATCAAGGTTTGATATGCCTACAACTAAACCTATTAATACTCCAAGTGTTGTGAATATTCCTTTATCTATTGCTTTTCCCCCCAAATCTACTGAAGAGAAGGAGTACGTGTCTCGAGTTCCTTATGCTAGTGCAATAAGGAGTTCGATATATGCTATGGTTCACACTAGACTTGATCTTGCATATATTTTTTGTGTTGTTAGCAGGTTCATGACTCAACCTGGTAAGGAACATAACATTGGTAGGCCGTGAAGTGGATTTTTTGTACCTTCGAGGTACGTCTGATGTTGTCTCATTTATGGAAGTGATACTAACTATTTAGTTTCTAGATATTGTAATTTTGATTATGCATGAGATATGGACAGTAGGAAGTCTATGACCGGTTTTGTTTTCACTCTTGGAGATTTTATTGTTAGTTGAAAGACTACTTTGCAGCCTATAGTTACTTTGTCTACTACTGAAGCATAGTAAATGACTTTGACGGAAGCAACCAAAGAGGGAATCTGATTGAGAAGTTTGGTCAGTGATCTTGGTTTACATCATGATTGTGCAACTATATTTTGTGACAATTTGAGTGTGACATGTTTAGCAAAAGATCAAATTCATCATGATAGAACGAAGCATATTGATGTTAGGTATCATTTTCTAATAAGTGGGAAGAGGATTAAGGCCCTGTTGATATGTTCACCAAGCCAGTTCCGAGTAACAAGTTACAACACTGTTTGAACTTGTTAAATATCACAAGTTGTTAGTTGCCTTATTTTGGGGGCAATCTGAGTACGATGGAGTAGCTCATACGTCTGAGCAATTTTAATAGTACATCTGATATGTGAGAGGATTTAAGTTAAGGTAGAGATTTGTTGAGATGCCTTGAACCCTCTACACAGAGCTAGTAGGGGTCTATTTTCACGGTGTATGTTGTATTTGGGCTCATTTTGGGTTTTGAGCCTATTTTCGAGGCCCACTTTGTTAGGGGTTTATAAATGCCCTTATTATTTGACCTAAATCATTATGTACTCTGTAAACGCTGAGATCTCATAATAATTACAATCCTCTCTTCAGGCCGTGGATGTAGCTAGCACAACATTATTGAACCACGTAAATTTGTGTCGTTTGTTTTTTTATATATGTTTTCTTTCTCGCATCTCGTTACAACAGGCGCATCCAAAATTTATTGGAGAGGTGGGTTGAAAAATAAACACATAGACACATTAAAATTTATGTATAACAAAATATTTCGATGTACATTTAAGTTGTGTCTGGCGATCTAAACATAAAGTTCATCAATAATTGAGACTAGATCTATACTTTTAACAATATCTATTTCAATATAATGTATCAGACAATCTCCAAGTAAATAATTAGGATCTCCCTCTTATTATGAAGCGCCTTCGTTGTTGAAATTTCTCGTTCAATTATAACAATAGAAATAAAATATATTACTATTCTATTGAAAACAAATAGTGAGTTACACCTAAATTCCCACGAATAAGTCGGAATAAATTCAAACTCTTCAGCCATGCAATTAACAGTGAACTTAAAAAATTGAGAAATCGTCTGAGATATAGGAGAATCACTAATAGGCATAATTAATTTTTCCATCTTAGGCTAGAAAATCATATTTTGAAGATGATATTTGATGAGAAAGAAGAAAGGTGGGAGGAGGGAGAACTAAAGGCTACATATGTGGGTATTTGAGAGGACTTTAGGTGTATTTTAGGGTATGTCAGTTGGGCTAGGGTTAGGAAAGAAATAAACAGTTAATGGCCGTGTTTAATGGGTTAGTGAGTTGGATTATGGTCGGATAGTTTAATTAAAGTTGGTAATCTAGTGGCATGAAGTGTAAATATGTGATATTTTCAAGGGTTGAATTTAAAAGAATGGTATTGTTTTTTTGCCATTTTAGGAAATAGGTAAACAAAAAAAAAACCTTCATTTTTGAAACTTTTGGATAAACAAAATTGAGATGGAGTGAGTATTGTTGTAAATCTGGAAGATTTGATATTCCAAATATAGGAGATTTGGTGTGGACATTACTTGAGGACCAAGAATCATATTGGGTCTTACCCATTAGACTAGGGTTTTTACTATTATATATATCCCATTGTATTCATGAATTATGTACTCTGATACACAACTATACTAGTGGAACTCCTGGCTTGGATCGCCCCCAGACGTAGTCCTTCCGGACGAACTGGGTAAACAAACGCTGTCTATTTAATTTACGCACTCAATTACAACACGTTATCAATACGAGTCTCTACCCGAGATTAAACGGTACGCCTCAGAATTATTCCCCTTTAAATCGCATGAATTAATTCTCGTACTTGAATTATTCAATCCATGTTTTTGCATGTCTTATATGCACATATATTATTTGTTCGTTTGATTCTTATGTTTGCAATTAATTGTATAATATGAGTTAGTGTGTTAAATTCATTAATTTAATTCTTGGATTGAGATCGAAAAACGAACACCGAGTGACGCACGACGTAGCGCCGCCCGGAGCAGCACCACGCCGCCACCCGGAGTGGCCGTCCAAAGCCGCCGGCGCCGCGGGCATCGCGGACGCCGTCGCCCTTCGTTCACGGGCGGGGCTTGCCCGCTTCCACCGCCTCACGCCCGCGAGCATCGCCGCCGCCGCCTCGTCCGTGCCAACGCGTCGCCGCCGTTCCCTGCACCCACAGTAGTCGCCACCGTGGCTGGAAGCCACAGCGCGCGACGTGGCCGAGAGCCGCCGCGACGCGGGCGGCTTCCCCCGGCAGAGCGAACGATGGATACCCCCACTCCGCCGCCTCCGGGCGTCGCGTTGAGACGGCGCAGCCTTCCTCCCGCGGCCGAAATTGCGCCGAGGAGGTGCCAGGAAAATCAGCGGGAAGTCGCGCATGGGGAGCGCGATCCCCTGGGCTGGTCGCGTCCCATAAGCGCGATCAGCCCCGATTTTTTCAATTTTTATTTATTTTTTGTTTGTCCTTTGTTTTCGATTCTCTCCTCTCGCCGTGTGTTCCTTGCATGATTTACGTGCACTTTTAGTCACATGTTGCGATTACCCCTTGTGAATTTTGTGATAACCCCGACTTTGCTTCGGTCTTTGTATCACAAAATTTATATTATATAATCCTGAAAATATTTCGTTAAATTGCGTTAATGTACATGAAATAATTATTCTAATGATTATTTCCTCTGTCCATTAAACCGTATATTTTCTGCAAATCATTTTCATGTGATTATCGTTATTTGTTGTTATTGCATGCTTGAGTGATTTGATTATCCTTCGTGCATTAACACTGTGCACATAGTTTATAGTCCGCTCTTCATGCCCGGGTAGGCGGCGCCCGGTATTTGTCGGACCGTAATTTTTTGCCTTGGGTAGACGGCGCCCAGTACGTGCATCTATGTGCCTTAGAATAACTAGATAAATCCTTGTCTCCCCGTTGTCTATGTTTTTGGTCAATCCTCTTACCCATGTCACTTTAATTGTAGTGAATTATGTCTGATATTACCAAAAGAGAATTTGCTGAGCTTACTCTTGATGGTAGTAACTACCTGACATGGGCGCTAGATGTCGAAATACATCTAGCCTCGAACAATCTTAGCGGCACGATTGTCGATGATCCAAAATCAACTGACGCCCAGAAGGCGAAAGCTTTGATTTTTCTTAGGCATCATCTCAATCAGGACCTGAAAAATGAGTATCTCACTGAAAGAGATCCTGGAACGTTGTGGAAGTCCCTGAAGGACCGTTTCCAACAACAATATGAAATACTCCTCCCTCAAGCTCAATACGATTGGTTGAACCTCCGTTTCCAAGACTTTAAATCTGTAACGGAGTATAACTCAGCCCTACATCGTATTGTGTCTCAGTTAAAGTTATGTCAGAAGACAATACTTGAGGACGACTTAATCCAGAAGACTTTGTCGACTTTCCACGCAAGCAACCTCGTACTCCTGCAGTAGTATAGGGCTAAGAACTACACTGTACACTCTGAGCTAATTTCTGCACTCCTAGTAGCGGAAAGCACAACCAGCTCCTTATGCAGAATCATAATGCGAGGCCGGTTGGCTCGAAAGCGGTGCCCGAAGCACATGTTGTAGCTCAAAGTAGTACAAGAGGTCGCAAGCGTGGAAGGGGGAGTGGAAGTAAACGAACTCGTAGCCAAGACCGAGGTCGTAATATATCCGGTTGTTCAGGTGCCTTGAATGACAATCAAGCTCAGATTCGTGGGAAGGTTGTACCTAACACGAACTCCGCTACCCGAAAATCTGATAATCAAGATAAGGGTGAACAGTCCTGCTACAGACACGGATGCATGGGACATTGGTCTCGCACGTGTCGCACTCCCAAACATTTGGTTGAGGCTTATCAAAAGCAGCAGAAGAACGATAAGGGGAAGGCTCCGAGAGTTGAATCTCACCATGCCAGTCTGCCCGAAGCAGACTCTGACCTAGACAACGAAGATCATAAGGGCATTAAGCTTAGGGATTTCGGAGATGACGAGTAGATTTGCGTATTTAGTTATTCCTAGTAGTTTGTTTTCTGAATAAAACAATTACTTATTGTTTGCCAAATTTGTTAAAGCACAAATTCAACTACTCGCAAGTGTACGAGATCGTTGTTATAGTAAGGCAATTGACCAAGTTAAATATCGAACCAAGGGACTAGTGGCTAGTGTAGCCCTAATACTATATGTTGTCGCGTAATTGTAGTGCGGATCAAGATTTAGGATCGGGTTTTCTCAAAATTAAAACAACTATTAAAGCAACTAAACAAATCAAAGAAAATAACTAAACGAAAGCAATAAGCAATTTTTAGGGATTTTCTAACAAGAAAACGAGACGTGTTCGGGTGTTCATCATCACATGAGAATCAAGTACACGATTCGATAAGTAATAACTATTCAAGTTTCCGATCAACTATAGAAGCAATCACTAAACATCACATATTCACCGTACTGGATAAGCCTAGGCAATCGCGTCAAATGAAAACATCGGATCGTTAATCTTCTCACTTATCACCAATTTCTCAATTAAGCAACAAGTGTAGGAAATATGGGATTCTAATGAAAATACCCAACTCTCGTTGCGATACTCCAATATCCACTCAAATCGCATAAATCACTCACACCCATACAAGATCATGCATCGACCCAACTCTCGTTGCGATTAACACACAATCTAAATACGAATTACAAGAGCAATCATGAAATCGAACAATCAAAGTCCATAACCCTAATAGATTGACCTTCAACTAGAATAGATATCACATATCAAATTAAATACTCAATTACCCATGTAAATCCAAACACCCAAAACACAAGGCAATTAGCTAAGCATAATATCAAATAAACTAATATGAAATAAAGAACAATAATCCATAAACAAGAAATTAAACCTTGAATGTTCACACCTGATTTTTTTGAACCTTGAATGTTTTTGTGGGAGATTATAAGAAAATTACATCCAAAATTTTAAGAAAATTATTCTTTATTATCGGTGAAGATTCTTGTCTTTTTAATTTCAGTCCTTTAATGTTTGGTAAAGAAAAGATAAAAAAAAAGACATCGAGATAGGATAAAAATGGGAAACGTGATACTCCCTCCGTCCCAGAGGAATTTGCACCCCTGAGATGGCACACATATTAAGGAAAGTGATAAAGTAGTGGCATATGGGTAAATATGTGTATATTTATGTGAGTGTGCACGCAAATCAATGTTTCCTTTTTAGGTAGTGTGCAAATTCGTTTGGGACATCCAAAAAAGGAAAGTGTGCAAATTCGTCTGGGACGGAGGGAGTATAATTTTGTTATGCCATTTTCAATTTAATTAGTTGATGCTAGAATTGAGAGTGGTGTTTTTGTAAATTTAAAAACAATATATGACGACGAATTTAAACCTTTGAGTTGATGGTTGAGAAATTAAATATAAACATGTACTCCCCTGTTTTTATTAATTGTCTCATTTTATTTAAATAATATTTTTTTTATTTATCATTACATTAATAACGATGCAATTTATTTCAATTTTTTTGTAAATACTCATAATAATTAGTATTTATTATAATTTATATGAATTTAATAGGATTATAATAGTTTTTTTTAATATCCTAATTAATAAAAAAAATTGATTTGTACGCAGGAATAAAATAAGACATATAAAATGAAATGGAGAAAGTATGTATAATAGTCTGGTTGGGACTTGCAATGGACTTTAGCCTAGTAATGACCACTCGTGCATGCGCCCTGATAGTCACTCCATTAAAATTGTCAAAGAATGAGAGTAGGGGTAGGAATAAGTCAGGCTACTCGATAGGGGCTTACGGCTCGCTTTACCTAAAGTCTAGCTCGACTCGATTCATTTAATAAACGAGTCAATCTCAATTTTTTTTAAAGCCTATTTATTTAAATAGGCAAGACTTGAACTTTTCTGTAAGCCTTTTAAACCCAACAGACCGGCCTATTTAACTAGAGTGTGTATAGAGTGAAATTAGTTTATGTATAAAATTGGACCCATATTATAAATGGATTGCAAATTACCACATCCATGATCCAACTACCTCTAATCCATCAATTATCCCCATCTGAAGCAGATTCCACATCCATGAAATTCATAGCGGGTTTCCTCCTCCTAATAGGAGGTCTCCCCTTTCCCACACTTTCCGGCGGTGGCGATCTCCCACACTTTCCGGTGGCGGCAATCTCCCCCATACTGATTTTGCAAAATAACCCACAATTTTCACAATTAAAAACATAAATTGCAAATTATTACGAAAATTTCAGTAATTAAAAAGGAGAAGACTAACCACGAGAATTCAGATTCATAACCTCGCATTCATATAGATTCATAACCTTGCATTCAGAGTCTTCATCACATATTTTATGTTCAATATTTTTCATTTTTTAATTCCTTAATTAATTAATTCTCTTTTATGTCTGTTTTTTTTTAAAAGAGATTACAATAGAGTATTAATTGTTATAACAGAAGTGTATGACCTACATAACTAAAGGGTATTATTCATTTATATTTCAAAAGAGTATTAATCGTGATAAGTGAAGAATATAACTTACATTATAAAAATGTATTAGTCGTGATAACTAGGGGTTATGACCTACATTATAAAAAAATTATTAGTAGTGATAAGTGAAGAATATGACTTATATTGCTAAAAGGTATTAGTCGTAATAACTGAAGAATATGACTTACATTGCAAAATGGTAGTAGTTGTGATAACTAGAGGGTATGCCCTATATTACAAATGGGTATTATTTGTAATAATGGATGGGTATACCGTATACATATTAGTTATTATAATTGAAGGATATGATTTATATGTTATAATTAGTATATTAATCATAGGGTACTAGATTTATCATATTTAAGTAAATTAAAAAAAAATTGGGTCCAGAAATAAAATATGAATCTTTGAAGGGTATTAGTTGTTTTTACTAAAGAGTATTAGTTGTTTTTTCACTGAATGATATTAGTTGTTTTCGCAGAAAGGTATAAGTTGAAGTGTACTAGAAGTATTAGTTGTTTAACTAAAGGGTATTAGTTGGTTACACTAAAGGGTATTAGTTATTATACTAAAAAGTGTTATAAAGTTGTTCATGTATAGACCAATTTACTCTATATATATACTAAAATGGATAAATATTGTAAAAGAAAAAGGAAATAAGAAAAATGAAGGAATGTAATGTAGAATAAAATAAAAAAGAAATAAATAAAAAAAGACTAGATAGAAGCAACAAGAATGATGATTGAATACGGGCTCCACAATACTTATTCGAACAACCACCCAAATTAATTAGTGACCCGCAAACTTTTATCTGGATAATTGAATCATGTTTCATACAGAAACAAGGTTTACTCTATACTTTGCCATTTAACTATATGTATGTATATATATATATATATATATATATATATATAATATAATAATACAATACATGTATAATATAATAAATATTTAATATATATATATACATATATATATATATATCTGTAAGAATATTGCTAAATATAAATTAAAATATTATTTGAATTTTTTTATTATGCTATTATTTGATAATCCTTTGGTAAATTGCTTTTATTCTTCATTTTAAGATTTAAAGAGTTAATTGTTATTATTTTTTATAATAATATAATTATTAAATATAATTTTGTAAACATAATTAAAAAGACCCCTAAAAGGCTTTCAGGCCAGACCTATTTATTAAAAGAGTATGTATAGAGTAAAATTGGTTTATATATGAATCACTAAAGGGTATTAGTAGTTTGCACTGAAGAGTATTAGTTGTTTTTATTGAAGAGTATTACTGATTTGCACTGAAGAGTCTTAGTTCATTGTCATTGAACAACTAAACCTCTTTAGTGTAAATCAATAATACTCTTCAATAAATACAACTAATACTCTTCAATGAAAATAACTAATACCCTTCAGTGATTCATGTATAAATCAGGCCAAGACTTTGAAAAAAGTCTATGACAGTTAACAGGCCAGGCTTAGGCCCAAATATTAAATAGCAGGCCCAGGCCGTGCAACGAGAAACCTAGCTCGACTCGACCTATTTTCACCCCTAAATGAGAGTTCTTCGCCTTTAATATATGAAATTAAAAACTAAGGAATAATAGTGTTAATTCTTATATAACAAACATTAATTTTTCATTGCATACATGTTCATCACTCTTAAAGTTTTCAACCAAACATCTCCTAAAATATAGAGTGAAACTGTGTACGATTGATGAATGAGTGATGTTATATTTTTTTATTTTTTTAAATTAACCCTCTGTCTCGAATTAGCTTCACGTTTTCCTTGTTCGCTGGTTCCACTATAATTACATCTTAAAAATGAGAATCCTTCGTAAACTCCACTCTCACAATTTCTATAAATTTTTCACAAAATGTCATTACGGGTTCACACATATACACAATTCAACTCATTTTTTTAATTTATTTTTAAAAGTACCTATTAAATATCTATTCATTCCTTCGCTTTCTTAATAAGTATGTCCATTTTAGGAACAAAACACTGCAACTAGGGGAAAAAAAACTATATACAGTTGATGGTTGAAGCACAAATCTTCGAGCCTCTTGCATGAACCATATTTATATTATTTTCGAAATTTAGGTGCGCGTGTGAAGTCATAACTATGCATCCACGTGATGTAAAATCCTTGATGAATAGTAAAAGTATGAGATTTTGGTAGGGTGAGATTTTACTTTATATCAAATTATGTATAATAGTAAAGTAGGATGTGTAAGAGAAAAATAGGAAATAAAATCTCAATGAAATAAAAGTGATATGTGAATAATGATTGAATGAGAGTAGAAAAAATAATATTTTTTTTAGTATTTATTTGATTACAAATAGAAGACAAGATTGTAATAAACGACTCTTTAAAAATATAAATTCAACATTATATAAATATGTTGTGTAATAAAAGAAATTCGGGTTGGCATAAAAAAGAAAAGAAAATAAAATTATTGTTGAGGGACAATAATATTTTTAAATTGTATAAAGTGAATTGTATTGGGATGAATAATAATAGGTTTTATAGATATTGATGAAGAATGAGATGTGGAAACTGAATGTTACATCTCTAATTCAAATGAAACGAGGTCGAAAAGTTATAGTCTTGTTCGGGTGAATCCCGAAACAAACACACATGCAGATGAGGAATAGTTTTTTACCTCATCCTAATCACTTTCCAAATTTACATATCTCATCCTCCATCCAAATATCAATCCGCTCTAATCATACACCTAAAACTATCACACTACTTTTTACGAACTCACTCATTATTTTTTTTCTACTTTTCTTACACAAAATCATTCTCTGCTATTTTTTTTAACACCTAATCATCCCACTAAATAACAATAATAAAATAAACTACATTATTATCACTATAAAAATATTGATTTGACATAAAAATTTATCCACTCTTACTACCATCAACACAAACTAAACACACATTTACTATTAACAGATTTTGTCCTATCCATTTTTTCCCATTCGAATGTGTTCCATCCACCCCATCGAAATCAAACAATGCATTAACAGATTTGACTGCTAAAGTCTGATGTTGCACACCACAACAATGAATCTCTTAGAAAGCTATTGAAATCCTACACTCCACAGCAAAGCTCCGTGATTTGCCTAGAAGATTGCTAAAACACGGGAAAATTGACAAAAATGCCCTGTATGTTGGCAGTAATGGTAAAAATGCCCTTTATGTTTTTCATTTTGTGAAAATGCCCCTTATGTTTTCAAAATTAGGTGAAAATGTCCTGTTACCGGCTAAATCCAGTTTCTAACCGGTAAACACTGACGTGGCAGTGCATTTTTGATGAAAATGTCATTTATCTTACATTTTTTACATATTATTTTTACATATTAAATTACATATTTTTTAACATATTAAATTACATATTTTTTTAAATAAAACAACCGAATTCAGTATTTCATTATAAAAAATATGTATCCTCATTTCCTATTGAAATACCTTTATATAATTAAAAGTTAGTAATTTAAATATAATTTGTTTAATAAATATTAAATATAAATATTCTATAATATACAAAATTATTTTAAAATATTTAACAAAAATACAGCAAATATAAGAATTAATAGAAATTTAATAAAAACTATAATTACAAAATTAGCAAAAATATAAACCAATTTACATATATAAATGACAAAATATTATTTTTAAAAACTAAAATTAATTTAAAAATTGAAATTATCACTTAAATACAAAGATGATTTAAAATTTTACATATATAAATTATCACTTAAATCCAATATTTAAAAAAAATCTCAATAATCACTTATATTATATATTTACTTGAATTATTTATGAATTACTAAAATTATAAATTATTCATGTAATACTAATGAATCCCTGTCAATACTAATTATAAATTTTAGTAATAATAAAATTACTAAAATTTTAGTAATGAATCCCAGTCAATACTAATTAAATCTCTGTCAATTTATAATTTTAGTAATTCATATTTACATGAATTATTTTTTAATTACAAAAATTATAAATTGAATCCCTGTCAATACTAATTTTATTTTACTAATTACATGCCTACAAATTATAAAATTATTTGTAATCATATTTTATTCTAATGAATCCCTGTCAATACTAATTATATTCTATCTCTAAAATATCTTTTAGTTTAAAAACCATGTCCATTTATAAAATTTAATTCATAAATAATTTATGTAAATATATAATATAAGTGATTATTGAGATTTTTATAATATTGGATTTAAGTGATAATTTATATATGTAAAATTTTAAATCATCTTTGTATTTAAGTGATAATTTTAATTTTCAAATTATTTTTAGTTTTTAAAAATAATAAATTTGCCATTTATATATGTAAATTGATTTATATTTTTTCTAATTTTGTAATTATAATTTTTATTGAATTTCTATTTAATTCTTATATTTGGTGTATTTTTGTCATATATTTTAAAATAATTTGGTATATTATAAAATATTTATATTTAATAATTATTAAAAAATATATCTATTTAAATGACTAAATTTTAATTATTTAAAGGTATTTCAATAGGAAATGAGGATACATATTTTTTTTATAATGAAGTACTGAATTCAGTTGTTTTATTTAAAAAAAATATGTAATTTCATAAGTTAAAAAATATGTAATTTAATATGTAAAAAATGTAATATAAAGGGCATTTTCATAAAAAATGCACTGCCACATCAGCGTTTACCGGTTAGAAACTGATTTTAGCCGGTAACGGGGCATTTTCACTTACTTTTGAAAATATAAGGGGTATTTTCACAAATTGAAAAACATAAAGGGCATTTTTACCATTACTGCCAACATACAGAACATTTTTGTCAATTTTCCCCTAAAACACACTGAATTCTGTATAAAAGATATCCAACTTTTTAAATAGACGTACCAATACAATAAGATAAATGTTTTTTTGGATAAGAATACATATATTTTGATTTTAGTTCTTTTATTCTAATTACAACAATCTGTCCTATCTATAATAGTATTCTTCACGAAAACAAGCATCATATAAATGCTCTTTGTAAAAATCAAATTCAATCTATACCTTTCTCAAAATGTTATTTACATCGTTAACATGTCTTTCAATTGCTATGTTTGACCACCACTAATTATGCAAAAAGTCATGAGATTCTAAAGTTGGGACGAGATTATTCAAAATGGTGAATTTATGAAATTTGCCTTTAAAATGTGTCGTGCCTCCCGCATAAAGAATATCACAACTACTCTTTATTAATTAGGCTTCGCCTCTCCAAATGTTGTGTTGGGACTTGATTTCAACGAACATGAGATTCTGGTGAATTTATGAAAACTTACTTTTAATTTAGCTTTCTTTTCTTCACATACTCAAAGAGGAAGTATTGAAATGGTCCCACGCCTCCTGCATAAAAAATAATATAAAATTACAACTATTTTTTATAGAGTAATTCTAGTATGCACTTAGATTTTGAAAAAAAATATCCCATACAGAAATCAATAATACACTAAAAAGTAATTAGTGGTACCTCAATAAGTAGTCAATAATACCCCAACTAAAAAAAAAAAAAAAAACAGTTCAGTGTGTTTGTGTGTATTTTGAAAAAGAATCAAAATTGAATTTAAAATTCAAGTGTATGCTATAATCTGTGTTCCTTATATGCATGAAATCTCTAATTAACATTCACCATTTAAAAAACTATGCACAAACTTTGTACGCAAAAGTAACAGATATACATATTATTTAAAGAGTATGCATAGAGTGAAAATAGTTCATACATAAATCATTAAAGGGTTTTAGTTGTTTTTTTTACTATAGAGTATTAGTTATTTTCACTGAAGGGTGTTACTTGCTCTAACTGAAGGGTTTTATTTTGTTTTCACTGAACAACTAAGACTCTTCAATGTAAATAAATAATACTCTTTAGTAAAAACAACTAATACTATTTAGTGAAAATAACTAATATACTTCAATAATTTATATATGAGTCATTTTTATTCTATACCTTGTCTTACTTAAATTATCCACTAGATGATTCTCCTTCCGGTGAAATAGAGAATTCAAAGTTCACTCATTTTAAATTATCCATTTAATGGGTCTTCTCCAAAAAAATGTGAAGTGGAGATTTCAGCCCATGAATGAAGAAAAGTATTAAAGAAATTAGAAATAATTACATAGAGCCATACTCCCTTCGTCCACAAAATATAGTTCTGGTTCCGTCCACGAAAAATAGTCATGTTGCCTAAAATGGTAATAATAAACTTTATCTACTTTTTCAACACACACATATAACATTTTTAAAATAATTTATTTTGTACTTGATTTGACACAATATTCTTACTTTTTACATATTATATCAACTTTCTTAATAACCGTGATAAAAGTAACAAGCCAATTTTTCATGAACGGAAGGAGTACTATTTAAGAGGTAATTTCAAATAACCACCTCAATTTCCCTTTCTTACGAATCACCACATTTCATTACAAAAAACCTCATTTTAGGGACCCACTTGCCCACCCCCTACTGCCACATCCATTAACCCACCCCATCCCTTTTTCTCTCTCTTATTCACACTACAATAGTCGGCTCCTCACCCATCCCCTCCCCTCCCCATTATTCCTTCTTCTCTCTCTCTTCTCTACGTCTCCCCACCCCCAAAAATCACCCACCACCACCAAGCCTATCCACCGGAAAAATCACCCACCGCACCATAATACCTGGTGCCACCCCTCCATAGTCGCCACCACTACCAACTCCCCACCGCAAAAATCACCCATCACCACCACCCCCTAAACCGGCTGCCATATTCACCACCACCGCCCCACGCTGCCTTCGATCTGCACCACCACGACGTCGCCGCCACGGTGGAAGCCGTCCCGATCTGCACCACCGCCCCGATCCGCCCTCCACGCGGCCCCTCCACAGCGCTCGATCCGCTCCCACCACGCCGCCCGATTCGATTTGCCCCCCACCACGCCCGATCTGCCTCCACCGCGCCCCTTTGTATGTTTTTTTATGGTGTTTTGCAGGTAAAAAACAATATTTAAACAGACCATGAACTGAATTTAACTTTTCTCTAATGTTGTTAAGATTGTTTGCATGTTGGGCATACTAGAGGAATGGTTTGATAATGGTGCTGGATAATGTTTGGACTTTTCTGGATTAATTATAGATTTTTGCAATTTATTTTCTTGATTTTTGATAATGTTCGAATTTTTGCAATTTATTTGCTGGATTAATTATTTTCTTGATAATGTTGGCCATACTTGAGGAATGATTTGCAATTATAGACTTTTCTAGACTTTCTTGAATGATTTCTGGAGCTCGAATTCTTTCCTGCTGTGCTAAACTAGGGATATTCAAATTTTTGTATATATTGGGGTTTACTTATATTTGTTTTTGTTTTGATGTTTTCCGAAGACAAACGTGTTGGTGATAGTAGAAGATTGGAATAGCCCTGTGATACCAAAATTCTAAACGTGCATGCAAACAAATAGTGAATTATGCAACCAATTTTTTGCATTATGCAACATTTTTTTTTTTTTTTTTTTTTTTCAGATATTCAAATATTTCTCTCAGCAGAGTGCATATTCAAGAATTGGAGCATGGATATTCAAATTCTTGTCAATTCTGCAACAAGGAAAAGAAATAAATGTAATTATGCAACAAGAGAAAAATGTGTTATTTTGTTTCAATGTAATTTTTAGAATTTTATTTTAGGAAAAATATTTATTGTTAATGATGTGCATTTATTTTTTATTTTTATGTGTGTAAATTCAAAAAGAAAAAAGAAATAAAAGGTGGCTTCAGGATCACAAACCTAAAATTCAAAAATACAAAAAGAAAAGAAAAAGAATGAGAAAAAAATTAACAAAAAATAGAAAAAGGCTGCAAAGGAGAGAGGGGGATGGGGAGGGTGCTCGGGACGCGTGCTGGGGTGGTGGGTTTGTTGACAGTTTTGTGGTGGTGGCCCACAAAAATTGTGGTTTATGAAAAAGTAAAAAAAGTAAGTGTGGTTATTTGTAGCATAAAGGCGAAGCCCTCGCCCCCAGGGCCCCCACCCCCTGGCCCGACAGGATTGGGTGGAGGAAGTAAATCATGGTGACTCAGCGGCCCATTAGGTGGGAGGACCAGTGCCTGGTGCCCACAAGGAGCTATCCCCCACATTGGAGGGATAAAACTCCCACACTGCGGCTGCCAGGGCTCGATCCTGCGTCCTTGTAGCAATCTGCCACCCAGGAACCAGCTGAGCTATGCCCATGCGGTTATTTGAAGTCCTTGTAGCAATCCTACGCCCATGTGGTTATTTGAAAGGAAGGAAAAATGGTGTGATTTTATACAATTATAGCTTAGAAAGTGTGCTTATATAAAATTTCTCACCTCTCCGTAAGTTCTAACTTTTACGTTAGAAAATTCTTTTAGAATCCATCACTCGTCCATATTTTCGTTGAGGTTATAAATGTTTGACTAGTTTTTTTCTTTTGAAAGATGAGTATGTGTGGTGGTTTTTTTTTTTAAAAATATTTTGCATTTTTATGAAGTGTTGTGGTATACTAGTAATTATGAAATACATAAAGATAAACTCTCATATGCACCAGGTGCACGGTGCACTCACTCAATAGTTGGTCTCAATTACACTGAAAGTAGGTCTCAATTACACTGAAAAGTTGGTTCCAATTACACTGAAAAGTTTACACTGAAATTAAATTTTAGTGTAAACTTTTCAGTGCAATTGGAACCAACTTTTCAGTGTAAATAGTGTCAACTATTGAGTGAGTGCACCATGCACCAAGTGTACAAGAGACTTACTCATACAGAAAAGATTATCATAAATTTTGTACCTGAAGAATATCAAAAACCTTTTCAGCAGTATATTTGTGATGAAAAGAAGCACCCTTCTGCTGCAGCTTGTCCGGATGTAAACGGAGTAAAGCTTTCTGATATGCCCTCTTTACTGAATTTGCTTCTATTAGATCAACTAGAGGAACTGCTTTCCATCCACTTTCCGCCCAAAGAACCTACCATCCCCAATCCAGTAAGTCTCTTGTGCACCATTTTAACATTATTTGTTATTCTTAATGAAAGATGAGTGCAATTGTTTTCGCTCCACTTTTCAATAAAAATAACTGCATTTTTTCAATAAAAACACTATCTTTTACCCAGAAAGAAAGCTTACATATTGGAGAGTTGATAAGAGTGAGCGGATGTTCCCTTTCTTTCCAACTGACCATTGCCGGATTTTGGCATCTATAGCCTACATCACATTATTATTGAATATAATTAATTTTTGATCCAAGTATATATATATATATATAATTAATTCAAGAATTAATCAAGCCTTACTTTCGTATCATCTGAACTTTCACTCTCTGCAACATTTTCTTGAGCATCAAATATTTCCTCAACCTGGAAATCCATGTTCTTAATTGAGGTCAAACTGAATGCAACTTATAAGCCTTCATTTAAAGGCTTAATTCGATGTTATATTTTCATACATAAGCCACTTTGTAAAAAAATTAAGTAGAATTGCTTATATCTTTTTAGTGAAAAAAATTTGTACTATCTAAAACTAACACCCTTAAGAAAACAACTCACACACATTAGTAAAACAATACATACTCTTCAAAGTGGTTCATTTATGTACCAGTTTCACTCCATTGTCAAGTTTTTTTCGTCCGTCTTACAATCTATCTTATGTTACATTGTCCACATATATATAAAAGACAAAAACTTGTATGAGACCGTCTCATGGCATGAGAACACACAAATTAACACCTACCCCTACCAAAGTGTTAATGAACCAATGCCCTAGTTACACTCATTCTCATTGTCTCATGCTACGAGACAGTCTCATACAAGACCTATTCTATATAAAATTATCAATATCTTGATGCGGAGTAATTAAGAAATGATATACCATGAAATTGTCATCCAAAGGATCATCTGCATTTTCCTTTGAATCCGTGTGAAGCGTCTCTGCTGAAATACCAATAACAGAAATAAACGAAATGCAAACTTATTAAACTCACCCTCCATCTATATATATATATATATGCCCAAAATACCCAAAACTTTATATATGTTAATTTTTTAAAAATACAGCCTTGAAAGCTGCATGTTTTCTCTGTCACTATTTCAATTTACCTGCACAAAATTTTCAAAATATAATTTTTTTTTATTGAGATTTATTTTTAGCAAAAAGTATATCTTATTTAATATTTAGTTTGACACTACTGCAGATCTACAATGAAAACTTCAAAAACATAGATAGAGAAGAAATTAAATTTTAAAAAATATTACAAGTATAACAATATTTTAAAAATAATAAAGTGGTTATAGAATGAGAAGAGCGTTGATTAAATAATTAACTGCACTATATTAGTCAAACTATCAACGATTTCGCATCTAAATCATTTTTTTCACTATTAATTATTGACATATAAACTACTAAACTTAATTTTTGACTAATTTTTCCGGACTTTAATATATGAAGAATATTTTTGTTTAAAAAAAATAAAAATAATTGACAGCGAATAGAGTAGGGAGGTGGATGCACGAGAAAGAAATTGACGTCAAGGGTCGAACGCGCAAGACGGTGTACGGCAGGGAAAGACGGGATGTGATAGACAACAAAGATTATGAAGAATTTTGTGTATTTTTCGTTCCAATTTGAACAAAATCATGAGAGTTTTGAGAGAAATGACATTTTCTAAGACACTTGCCTAACAATATATTTCTTTTCGGGAAAAACTAACCAAAAATTAAATTTAGTGTTTTATGTGCCAAAATTTCATAGTTTGTATATATTGTTGCAACACAACATTGGTGGTTTAGGTGCAATTAAACCTTAATTAAAATGTAATTTTGAGATTGATTAAGTATGAGTAAGTAGTAAGTAACCTGATGATCTGTTGGGAGTAGTAGAAGGCTGTGAGGGCTGATGCTTCTTCAGATCTTCAACCACCTGAAATTAATACATGCAAACATCAACATAATGTACCTTAAATTATTTAACAAAAAACATCATTTGTCTGAAATCCCACCTTGAATGAAACATGTCCTGATTTGTTATCTTTTGCTGCTGATTCACCTTCCTGCTTCACAAACTCTTTCACATTTTTCTTCTCATTCATTTCTCCCAATTTCAAGCTAGATGAATTTTCCACCTTTCTGTTTTTCATCTCATCATCAACTCTTGGAGTTTCAGGTTTCTTATCTTTCATTTCTGTAAAAGATTTCATGGAAAGTTGAGTAGAATTACATATTATGATAAAACAAAAAAAAGGGAGGGGACTTAACTTTATCATGTAGATGAACATGAAGCAATTACAGTGGTTAATAAGTATAAGAAATGATTAGTTCAACTGATTATATAAGCATTTTCAAAATTTGGAACAAAACGATTTTTGTGGAAGAATTCAAACCAAAGGTCCCATAAAATTAACAAGTGATGGTAGTAATGTATGATAGAAATAGAAATAACCTTGACGATGATCCTGGTTGAGGAATGCATGAATAGTGTTGTTGAGTTGAGAGTTGAGAAATTCAGTTTCCTTCTTTTTCGTGGCATAAACAAGCGTATCTTGTTTATCGACGTGGCGTGGCGGGTTTGCGATATCCAGGTTGAGCATTGGCACCCCTTTACCGGCCCATTTGTAGATTGAGAAATGAAACTGATGGAAGGCGTTGTTGTCGGTTACGATGAAACAAGATTCGGGAGGTACTTGGTCGTCATTGCTTCGACTCGAAAATCTGGATAAAGGAGGACTTGAAGAACCAAATGTAGGCAACTCCATGCCTTTGGTCACTTTGGCTGGGAGACTACAATTATGAATAACACACAAGGCAGTTATCAATTGGATTGGATTGTTCTGTTGTGTGCAACATTTGAAAATTCAAATTCATGATACCGATCTCAACAACATTTAAAACACAAACACAACAATTTGAAGGCAGTTTACCTGAAGTGAGAATTAGAGGGAAAATGATGATTAGGCTTAGGAGTTGGGAGTTGGGGGCTCATAATCCTGGAACCCGGGTTGGAGGTGTCACGAGAGGGATAAGAAGATGATTCAACACCTTTAAAAATGTCATTAAAGAATTCATCACCCTGCACATTCTGCTCTCGTCTTCTTGCTCTCACTTCTTCTCCGAAAACCGGCTTCTCTCGCCACGACGTTTTTTCCTCCTCCGACTCCCAACTCAATCTTGCCCCAATTTCTTGCAACGAATACCGCTTCGGAGGACCCCCGAAAACATCATTGAAATCCATCTCCTCCTCCCTTTTCAAACTAAATACATCCTGCATCAATTTCTCCATTGCATAATAATGATTCTATTCCCAATTCTAAATTCTTGAGCATTTGTGCAAGTGCAACATCAACATATATATGGCCCTACTAATTTCTTCCATAAAAAAACACTTGACAGATACACCGGGGAATAAAATTATATTGAGCAACTGAAGCCACAAAAATTGGATTAATTTGGAGAAAATTGTTTGATTTAAATGAGGATAAGGGTGGACGAAAAAGAATGCCAAACGACAAAATTATTGCTTTGCTAAATCCTAAATTCTTTTCTTTAGGTGGGATTTTATTTTCTCATAATTTCTTCTGGCAGCGATTAATTTTGGAATTTCTGTGACATGTATATTATTGATGGTGATGCATGGAGGTTTTGATTGGTCACAGAAACAAGACAACTAGGATCAATATGTGAAGGGTATTCACACCTCTTCTTCGTTTACTCATCTCAATTGTCCCTTTCCTTCTTTAAATTTTGGCTTACTTTAAAACACAAATTAATTAAGGTCTCAGTGTATGTATTTTCCTTTCCCAGATTTGACTTTGATAAGATTGGGTGATGAATCAATTTTGGCTAATTAATAAGTGGAATTAAATTATGATTATTTCTCTATATTATGCATATATTAACTTCACAAAAATACTCTAATGAACAACTATTGAAATTTTGATATGAATACTTGAAATTTTGATATGAATACTTGATATAGGCTTGTGCTTATTAAAAAAATAATATTTAAAGAAATAACATTCTCTCAACTCTAATTCAAAATTAGACCACAACTGAACAAAACGACTGTTGGGACAGTGTCGGTTTTGATTAGATCCCAAAAACCCTGAAAAGATGAGTTGTCTTAGTAGTCAGGCTAGTCTTGGTTAGATTTGTAAGTTAGTTTATTTTACAATTTACAGGTACTCAATGACAGGAGTATTCATTGATGACAATCAAGACTGAAGCCTGAAGACACAAGAGCAACATCCTAAGCTTATGACAGTTCTTCTAAGCTGATTGAGTAAGTGTCAGGATGAAGAGCATGATCCTGAGATCATTGCTAAACTCAGCCTGAAGGGAACAGGACGACACTGAGTATATTTGGGAGAAGACTTGGAGTAGGATCCAAGCAAGTCAAAAGGAATGTCAACGCTGGGAAACATACGTAGATGAGGACAAACCTGAACTCAGTAAAGACAAGACTGAACTGAAGAATGAGTTCTGACAGTCTTACCTACCTGATGACGTGGACCAATCAGAGAGCGCCAAGTCATGTACGGACACTGACTTGAACTTGACATGCCTGCATAGTTCAACGGGCATGCATTTAATGCATTTACCAAATACATGCAAGGATGACTGCTGCATGGGGATTATATCCGTTGAAGAATCCTACACGAAGACGACCTAGAAGGCTATCTCCTCCAACGGATAGTTTTTCAAAGTTGCCTATAAATATAGAAGACCCTGGACCCAATCAAGGTTACGGGAAATTTTGAAGTCATAAATTACTCAAACTCTCAGCGTTCAAAGCATTCATAGCATTCAAAGAAGCACTCGAAAAACCTAGAATTTCCTAAGTGTTTCTTGAGTAGAGAGTTATTCCGTATTCCACTGAGCTTACTAGAATCATATTAAGCTTAGAGTGATTATCCAATCCTTAGCATAACTTGCCTTGTAAGGATAATCACAAATAGTTGGAATCCAAACTGAAACCAAAACCCTCTCAGTTAGGTTTGTTGGTTGAGGTTAGTTAGTTGGTTAGAAGGGAGAAGGGTCAGTGAGACTGATCTTGGTGCACCTTGGCACGTTAAAAACAAGTCAATCCATTAGTGGATTCTCCTGTTGAATCAGGACCGTGGACGTAGGAGCTTGAGTCTCTGAACCACGTTATCTCTCTGAGTTTTTACTGCTTTGATTATTGCTTTATATTGTTATATTGCTAAGTCATTCATTGCATATTTGGTCCGTGCTAAATCAATTAGCCTGACTCATTAACTCAGTGCACAACCCTTCTAACCACGACTTCTTAAGAGGAAAACAAGTTTTCAGTAAGCAAACATTAAAACAAGAATTTTAAACTTTCAGGGCTCACACATTCCGCACTGAACATAAGTAGATAGTTTGCCAACTGACTTGCCTCAGTGCAGTTAGTAGGTTTGTTATCTACCTTATGTTCTTTATCACTCTGAGTAAGGGGACTCAGTGAGGTTTAAGCCAAGAAAAAATTGTATACGTGTATTCCCCCCCCCCCCCCCTCATACACGTATCACTCAGTCTTGTACCGGGACCAACAAGTGGTATCAGAGCAGTGGTTCAAAAGACCACTGACTTTGAATACTAATAGTTTCAGAGGAGAAACTGTTGGTGGTCACTGAACAGATCTGTGTTGCTTTTTCATTTGAAAACTTGCATCATCATGACTTTGAGGAGACTTGAAGCTTCATTACCTGAATTCTCTGTATCTAACTTTGTCTATTGGAAGTTCAGACTTGAGACACATCTAGATGCCATCCATGACCAAATGCCGCGAGTCATCAAGGACAGACCGATTAAGATCACCATCCCAAATGTCAGAGGACTGGGATATGAGCACCTCGACATTGGCGTACAGGTTCCTAAGGAGAGGAAGGATATGACCAATGACGAGATCAAGATGGTGGGACTGGACAAGGTGGCTAGGAACATTATTCTTCACACGGTGTCGTTCGAGGAGTCAGCGAGGCTGATGAACTTAAAGATGGCAAATGAGGTTTGGGATGAGCTGACCAGTATGTGTGAAGGCTCAGAAAATATAAAGGTTAATAAGAGAAATATTGCCATTCAGAAGTTTGAAGCGTTCGACATGCTGCCTGACGAAACTATTGATCAGTTGGATTCAAGATTCATCAAGATGATGAATGAGTTGGTGATGTTGGAAAATAAAGTTCCCAAAAGAGAAGTTACTTCGAAAATCCTAAATGCTCTTCCTGAGAGATGGGATAACAGTGTTATTATGTTGAAAAACACTCAGGATATGAGTAATATAACTTCAGCTTTACTTTTTTCAGAGCTCAAAGCTTTGGAATACGATCTGAACAAGAGAAAAAAGAAAGCACAATCTGAAGAGGAAGAGAAAGCACCTGAGAAAAATGTGGTGTTTAAAGCCAAGTCAGAACCTGTCGAGTCTTCATCAAAGTCACTGATGGAGATGAGCAAAGAAGAGCTCGCTGAGGAGTATAGCATGATGGCCAGGCGTTTTGAAAAGCTAAATTCTAGGTTTGGTCATTATAAAAAATATTATCAAGATACTCGTGACAGGAAACCTGAAGGAAGCCACCAAAGTTCCCGGAGATATGAAGAACAGAGGAACACTGACCAGAGACGCGATCATGGCGATGAAAGGAGACACTTAGACCCAAAGCCCGATCGTAGAGATGTTGAATAGAGACGTACTCGTGATGAAAAACACCCAGCTAAGAATGACTCATCAAGAACCAGGGAACCTGACTCAAGAAGGAACCCTGACCAAAGAAGAGATCGAGGAGATGAGCAAGCAACATGTTACAACTGTAACAAGAGTGGGCACTATCAATATGACAGCCCTGAGCTGAGTGCACGGGAGAGAGAAGACATGAGGGCCAAGAGAGACCAGAGGTATACTGACCGGAGAGCCATGTACACTGAGGATGCTACTGACTCGGATGGTCCTGAGGAGAGGTCACCTGAACTCTTTTTCGACGATGAGTACGATGATCTGTGCCTTATGGCGAGGGAGGAGCCTGAGGTAACATCTAATTCTATGTGTGGTTCACATAGTGGTCGAAATCCTGAGCTAAGCTCAGAGTCAGTTAGAGAAATGAACCTTCAGATCTGCTTGGATCAATTGATGGTTGATTTCTCCAGATTGCAGGAAACTAATGTCTTTTTGGCTGAGGAGAACCAGAAACTGAGTACTGAAGTTCAAAACCTGAATGATCAG
Source organism: Ballota nigra (assembly GCA_947034835.1). NCBI lineage: Eukaryota > Viridiplantae > Streptophyta > Magnoliopsida > Lamiales > Lamiaceae > Ballota > Ballota nigra. The sequence continues at coordinate 22,073,625 of OX344722.1, read as the reverse complement.
TTAACTCAGTCAGATCTTAAGGAGCCAGCTCAAATCGTGAAACTAACTCAGGAAATTGACATGATCAATGTTGAGCGTCTCCCAAGAGAGAAGATTCTGAAAGAACTGGCTGATGAGGAGCTGGTCAGGAAGGAAGAACTGAAAGTACTCAAGAGTAAGTTTGATGACCTCTTTGCCAGACGTGAAATTCTGAAAAAGAGTGAGGACTCTCTCAAGCAGAAGGTTGCAGCAATAAATAAATCCTCAGTGGCTAGAGAGGAAATAAATAGCAGCCAGATGCTTCGGAATGAGAAAACGGGGCTTGGATATGTCCCTAAGAAATCCTCACAAGGTCAATCTCATGTTGCTTCAGGGAGCAACACTGAGAGGGTGTTTGTTCAGGCAGGCCAGAATACCAAGAAAGTTGTATTCAAGGCCCGTCAAACTGATAAGGGCAAAGAAACTGTTGGTGCAGTCAGGGTTGCCCCCAAGGTTGTGAAGCCAAAACCTAAGGAAAGGCTGAGCAACCAAGGGAGGTCCCTGAGAGCTCAGGCCAGAAGAAACCTCAGCGTAAGCAGAGGAAGACTTGTGCCAAGAGACCTCAGACTGACCAACGAGGGTATCATCATACATGGCAATACCAACAGGGAAGGCCAAACATGATGACTCTCCCATGGTTTTGGCATCCTGAGGCCTTTAACTATTTTCCATTCCCTCACTTGCCTAGGGGGAATAGAAAACAGGGCTCTTATCAAGAACAAACCCCAAGACCAGCTGCACCAAGGCCTAGGAAGAACAGGAAGCCAGCCAAGAAGGCACCCACTCAGGCCCCTGTGACTCCTAAGCCTGACACTCACACACCATCTTCTTCTCAGGCTAAGAAGAAGAAAGTTGTGTATGTGGATGTTTCAGGAAGACAAATCTACCACTCTGAGGCAATCAGGGTAGTGAAGCAGGCCTGGATCCCGAAAGGTACAACTGACACCATAGGACCCAACACCCAATGGGTACCTAAAGCCTGATCTGGTTGCAGGCGGCTGTGGATTACAACAAGAGGAGAGGAGACTCAATCAAAGCTGTTTGGTACCTAGACAGTGGTTACTCAAGGCACATGACTGGAATGAAGAGTCTTCTCCAAGAATTTCAAGCTAAGGATGTCCACAGATAACCTTTGGTGATAACTCAAAAGGTTTTACTAAAGGGTTTGGTGTTTTGAAAATAGGTACAGTCAGAGTGGAGAATGTGTCCTTTGTTGATGGACTGTAGCATAACTTGTTGTCAGTAAGTCAGTTCTGTGACAAAGGTTTCAGTGTTGAGTTCTCATCGAATATATTTTCAGTCAAGGACAAATCAACACAAGTGCTTCTATCAGGTATTAGGAAAGGTAATGTTTATTTAGCTGATTGGAGCAGCACTGTTCCTAATACTTATTTTGTTACTAAAAGATCTTCAGAGCTCAGTTGGTTATGGCATAAAAGATTAAACCATCTGAACTTCAAGATTTTTAACAAAATTTCTAGACTTTCCCCTGTAAAAGGTTTACCTAATGAAGTTTTTAGCAAGGATCATGTATGCAAGGTTTGTCTGGAAGGAAAACAGGTCAGAGCTACATTTAAAGAGAAAGCTACCTTCTCAACTGACAGGGTTCTTCAGCTCTTGCACATGGATTTATTTGGCCCTGTAACACCTGTGAGTATGAATGGTAGGAAATATGCCCTTGTGGTTATTGATGATTACTCTAGATATACTTGGGTTATTTTCTTGATACTCCTGAGAAGAAGAAGGATAATGGTGACGATGATGATGATGATGAAGGGAGAAGTGGAGGACAAGGAGGTTAGACGGGTGAGAGGTTGGTCGATGACACAGCTAAGGAGGTTGATGAGATGTCCACTGAGCCTAAGGCTCGGGGGAAAAAGGTGAGAAGGGAACTGGCTCCAAGGGTGGAGCAGTTGATGAGTCCAACTTGGTTGGATCATCTGCCAATGACGCAACTGGCAATGAAGGGATTCCCTGCCCTGAGCCATAGGAGGAAGTTGCTGAGGCACCCAAGGTGACTCCTAGTTCTGAAGGGTTTATCTCTGAAGTTCGAGAAGGCTTAGTTGAGCCTGAGCAGGCGACTACGACCTCTCCAAAATTGCCCTTAGTGCATCTTGAAGAGGATACTGAGCAGGCAGGGGCTGAGAAGGGAAAGCAGCCACTCCCTGAGCCTGAAGAAGATGAGGGAGATGGTGTGGAGATCACTGATGTCCGGAAAGGCAAGTTCCCTGATATCATTACAGTGAAGCAAGAAAAAGTGACGAAGAACCTTGTTGAGTTGGAGAACAAGCTGCAAATGCTTGAGTTTGAGCAATCCAACAAGGACAAGGCAATCCAAAAGTAAATCCGGTGGATGAAATCTGCACTGAAGACTGTTGTCAATACCAAGCTCAAGCATTTGGAGAAGGCAATGAAGGTCATCATCACTTAAGTGAAGACAGAGAGGAAGAAGACGAAGAAGCTGCTCGCAGGAGCTCTGACTCAGATGAAAGTGCAAAATGAGGAGATGATGTTGAAGGCAGTGGAGCAGTTGGCAACTCAGTCCAACAAACTGCTCACCAAGGCCCTGAACGATTCAGCGGACAGGATGGCCTTGGAATCAGCAAAGTTCAACCATGAGTCAGAGAAGGCAGCGGCAAGGCTGGCAAATACTGAGCATAACTTGCATACTTCAATGGAGGTCTTTAATAAGAAGCTTCAGCCAAGCCTAGCTCAGGTATCTTATGCGGGGTCTGGAATTGCAACAGGAGTTGATTTGATGAAGGAGCATCTGAAGAAGGTTCAGTCTCTGACATCTTTTGTAATCAACACTGGGGATGAAGCCTTCAGAGAAGTTGTGCCAAAGGCCCTCCCTCCTGCCAAGGATGATGCCAAAAAGGGGGAACATGTTAAGTCAAAGAAAAGATCCATCCATGAGGCATCAGAGGAGGAAAATGTGCTCATCATGAGAACACCCCACAAGTCAGCGCGTTTGGCGGCTCAGGATAATGACCCTTCAAAGCAAGTTCCTCAACTTTCATAAATTCCAGAAGCTTCAGTGCACTTGCCCGTTGAAACAAGGAAGAATCGCATCACCTATGATGTGGATCAGGTTACAGATCTATGCTCAGAGGCCTGGGGAGTTGCACTTGAGAAGAATGAAGCATTGCGCAAGGCTGAAGTTGCTCAGAAGGAGAAGCAACACATTCTGGAAAAGAAGGTAGAGAAGCTCACTGAAATCAACGCACTGCAACAATGAGAACTTGATGATGCGATGATCAGTTTGCTAAGGAGGAAGAAGGAGAAGCCTGAACCAAGGAAGTACAAGAAGAAGGCTGCACCCAGGGCTAAGAAGATCCCAATCTCAACTGAGTTAAACACTGAGCCAGTCCTCATTGACATTTTCATATCTGAGGAGATAAAGGTATTTTGGGAGGATGTTTGCAACGAGTTTATCAGGCTATGGTACATTTTCAAGAAGTGGGGCGACACTGATGAAATTGATGCCCACTTCACTGACTTCATGGTCGACAACTACCCTGAGTTGTTCAAGCTCATAATGGACGAGCCTAACAAAGCTCAAGTTCAAGTGAAGACCCCTGAACTTATAACTCGTACTCCCCCACTCATTCCTGGCTCAACTATGTACGACTCAAGGGAAATCATGAAGGAGGTGCTGAAGATAGCACATTAGAGAGAGAGAAGATGAATGTGGTTGGGGGAGAGACTGTATATGTTGTTTTCCTTAGGCCTAGCTATTTAGGATCATAAGAGGATTGAAGAGTTGAAGGAGAGAGTCTACAATGGTTATGGACTCAAACCTGAAATGCGTAGAATCTAGCTGGACCCTGAATTTTTTATGTAATAGATAGGCTCATTGTACTCTTGCAAAATTCATCAATGAAATATATTACATTTACCCACAGACAAAAACTCATTCTCTTTTTGGCTGTTATTTAAATTATGTACTTTATCAAGAACTGCTCTAACACTGACTTTGTCTTATAGATAAGACTTATTTTTCCACTAAGTGTTTTGTGGATCTTTTCAGTGTTTTGACATCATCAAAAAAGGGAAATTTTTTGGGACAATGTCAGTTTTGAGTTGATCCCAAATACATTGAAAAGATGAATTTGCCTAAGTGTTGTAATTGTCAGGCTAGTCTTGTTAGGTTAGAATATTTTATATTCACAGGTACACAATGAGAGGAGTACTCATTGTTGACAATCAAGACTGAAGCCTGAAGACACAAGAGCACCATCACTGAACTTATGACAGTCTTTCTAAGCTGGCTAAATAAGTGTCAGGATAAAGAGCATGATCCTGAGATCATTGATAACTCAGCCTGAAGGGAACAGGACCGCACTGAGTATATTGGGAAAAGACTTGGAGTAAGATTCAAGCAAGCAAAATGAATGTCAGCGCTGGAAAACATACGTAGCTGAGGACAAACCTGAACTCAGAAAGAAAAAGACTAAACTGAAGAATGAGTTCTGACATTCTCACCAACTTGATGACGTTGACCAATCAGAAGGCAACAAGTCGTGTACGGATACTGACTTGAACCTAACATCCCTGCAGTTTTCAACGGGCAAGCATTTAATGCATTTACCAAATCTATGCAAGGACGACTGCTGCATGAAGATATGTCCGCTTGAATTATCCTACAAGAAAGGTGACTAGGAGGCTATCTCTCCAACGGATAGTTTTTTCAAGTTTTCCTATAAATATAGAAGACTTTGGACCCAAACAAGGTTACGGGAAATTTCAAAGCCAGAAATTACTCAAGACTCTCAGCATTCAAAGCATTCATAACATTCAAAGAAGCACTCGAAAAACCTAGAATTTCCCAAGTGTTTCTTAAGTTTAGAGTCTATTCTGTATTCCACTGAGCTATACTTTTCATATCCTAAGCTTAGAGTGATAATCTAATCCTTAGCATAGGTTTGCCTTGTAAGGATTATCTCAACTAGTTGGAATCCAAACTGAAACAAAAACCCTTAGTGTTAGGTTTGTTGGTGGAGGTTAGTTAGTGAGTTAGAAGGAAGAGGACCAGTTAGCTGGTCTTGTGCACCTTGGCACGTTAAAAACAAGTCAATCCTTTAGTGGATTCTCATGTTGAATCAGGACCGTGGACGTAGGAGCTTGAGTCTCTGAACCACGTTAAACTGCCCTGAGTTCTTTACTGCTTTGATATATTGCTTTATTAATTATTCATTGCCATTGTCATTCATTGCATACTTTGTCAGTGTTGAACCAATCAGCCTGACCATTGAACTTATTGCACTGCCCTTCTAACTACGACTTCTTAAAAAGGAACATTCAATTTTTAGAAAACACTTAAACAAGTCTATAAACTTTCAGGGCTCACACATTTCCGTACAAAGCATAAATAGATAGTTGGCCAACTGACTTGCCTCAATGTTGTTAGTAGGTTTATTATCTATTCAGTGCTCAACACTACTCTGAGTAAAAGGGGACTCAAGTTTGAAAAAGAAAGTGAATTTTTTTATACGTGTATTCCCCCTATACACGTATTACTCAGACTTGTACGGGGCCAATAAAAATAATTAATAATCTTTAGTGAAAACAACCAATACCCTTCAATGATTTATGTATGAACCAGTTTCCCTCTATACTTTGTCATAAAATTATATTATACTTATGTAAATACACAACACTCTAATAGCGAAAGCATATTCACTAGTGGAAAAAGAGTCTTTAGTGTCTGATATTTAGTTGGCATCACTATACCCTTCGAGTACAACTGGATACCTCGGGTAATTAAACCCAAAATTGAGTGTATACTTTAAGTATCTTAACACTTTCCTGAGAGCTTTCCAATGCTCTGCACTTGGATTACTCGTGAACCTACTTAACTTGTTCAATGAGCATGCAATGTCAGGACGTATGCAGTTTGTAATATACATCACACTTTCTATAACTCTTGCATATTCCAACTGAGCCACTGGAGGACCTCTATATTTACTTAAATGCAGATTGAGTTCAATGGGCATTTGAGTAGGTGGATCGTCAAAAGTATTAAATCTTTTTAACACTCTCTCTACATAATGTGCTTGATTCAAAGAAATTCCATTCAGTGTCCTTTTGAGTTTGATGCCCAAAATTACATCAGCTACTCCCATATCTTTCATGTAAAAATTACAACTCAACATGACCTTCGTATTTTTTAGAAAATCTTGATTGTTACTCACAATCAGCATGTCATCAACATATAGACATATTATGACAAATCCTTTAGAGTATCATTCACATACACACATTTGTCACACACATTAATACGAAATTCATTTGATAACATCGTGTCATCAAAATTTGAATTCCACTGTTTCGACACTTGTTTAAGCCCATACGGTGATCACACAAGTTTGCACACCTTCTTTTTGTTACCAGGTGCAACAAACTCTTCTAGTTGATCCATATAAATTTCCGCATCTATCTCACCATTAAAAAATGCAGTATTTACATCCAGTTGATGTATTTCGAGATTATGCAGAACAACAATCGTGATAAGTACTCGTATGGAAGTAATCCTCGTTACAGATAGGTAGGTGTTAAAGAAATCATATCCCTTTTGTTTAAAACTTTTTGTTACCTACTGGGCTTTATATTTGTCAATTGACCCATCTGCTTTATACTTTCTTTTAAGGATCCACTTGCATCATAAGGTCTTGTAATCTTTAGGGAGATCAACTAGCTCCCACGTTGTATTTTGCAGAATCGAGTTAATTTTACTATTTATAACTTCTTTCCAAAGTGGAGCATCTAGACGTGACAGAGCTTCACTGATAGGCTTAAGTTCATCTTCCAAAACATATGTAATGAAGTCTGGCCCAAATGTCTTAGCCACTTTTGCTCTCTTATTGTGTCTAGGTTCTTCTCTCTTGAGTTGAAGAACATGTTATTTGATCTCTTTATTCCTGAGATATTTTCCTAGGAATATCATCTTCCTTATCTCTAAAAGGGAAGATATCTCAAAGAATACTGCATTTCTTGCTTCAATCATAGTGTCTTCTGTTATATTCGGATATTTCTAATTTGTGAATCAAGAACTGATAAGCACTATTATTAAATGTGTATCCTACATAGCTACAATCGACTATTTTAGGGCCGATTCTACCTTGGCCAAACACCCCCAAACTTTGAGGTATTTGTACGAAGATTTATGCTCTTTCCATATTTCATAAGGAGTCTTGTCCTAGTTTTTATGTGGAATCTTGTTCAAAATGTGGTTAGCTGAAAGAATAACTTCTCCCCAAAATTATAAGGAGTTGATTAACATAACGTTCATCATCTCTTTTAGTGTTCATTTTTTTCTTTCCGCAACCCCATTTGATTGAGGTGAAAACAGAGTTGTGGTTTGATTTATGATGCCACTTTTGACACATAACTCTTCAAACGGAGCTACATATTCTCCACCTCTATCACTTCGAATAGTCTTAATTCGAGAGTTCATCTGATTCTCCACTTCATTTTTATAAAGTTAAAAAACATCCAAAGCTTCACTTTTACTTCATAAAAGATAAACATAGCAGAATCGTGTACAATCATCAATAAAAATAATAAAATACTTTTTTCCACCTCTAGATTACACCAGTTTAAAATTACATACATCAGTGTGAATCAAATCTAGAGGGTTCATGTTCCTTTTGTTAGATTTTATAGGCACGTAAACACGTAACACATGCAGAGCGGAATAAATAGTTCACCAACAACGAATATTAATTGCACAATTAATTACGAGAATTCGTACGCGAAATCCTCTACTATGGTATCTACGTAACAACTTTCTACCAACCCACACCAATTTGCCAGCGTTGAATCTCGAGACGAACTTGCTAGGAAAATTCGAGCTAGAGATTTTATGGAGAAATTATATTTCTTATGTGTATTCTAGACCATAGGACTCATATTTATAAGGATAATCTTGGCTTTATTTCTAAACAAGATAATAGGCCTTGCCCATCAAATAAAATCTCTACGGATTTTATTTCCTTATAGATATATTCCTATGAATTATTATCCTGATGAATAATATTCTATATAATAATATTTCAAATATTATTCTTGAAAATTCATATTTAATTAAATCTAATTTAATTAAATATTAATAATAATTAATTCCAAATATAATTATTATTATATTCTCCATAAATTAAATATTATATCCAATACAATATTTAATCAACCAACTATAATTGATAAATTGTCATTACTTGTTGTGTGACCCATATGCCCTCATATATCGAGCGTTTAGTCAAACTAATGGTCTTAATTGAACCCTAGACAATAAATCAGACATTCTCAATATACGAGGTACGTTGTGAGAAAATCTACAACTACCTGTAATACTGTAAACTATTGTGATATCTTCCTTTCATTCACGAATACCCGATTAAGTCTTGAACATGATGAAGTGTCTATTCAAATAACTTCATATTATCTATAATCACTAATTGATCAAGTATATCACACTTAGCCACAAAGTCTAAGTTGATGCGCGTCGGCCGACGACTTAGATCCAATTATGACGAGAAAACGAGTATTCTCTCTAAATCCACATTCGAGGAATGAATCCTATTCTTGACTCAACTACCACGCACATGTACTTCATAGTTGTTGTGGGGGAAATAATTCTCTACCCTGACCTCGCCAATGAGGCGAGCTAGAGACATGGCCCGGGTGAGGTCGCCAAAGATCTCGCGTCCACTGTACTGGCCGAAGGTGAGCTAGATGCGAGCTCACCTGAGGAGATGCCCAGCGATCACTAACAGAAATTTCAGAAATCGCGACAATAAAATTTGTCATAAAAACACCATTTTTTTATCACAAAAAATATTTGGTGATGTTTTTTTCGTCGCAAAGAACGTCTTTGAAAGTGTGTCGTATTATGTATATGCGACGTTATTTTAATTCGTTGTTTAAAGTCATATTTTGATGACGATAAAGGTGTTCGTCACTATATCATCTCACATACAGTGACAAATAAATTGTTGCATTTGAGATCAAATTTTGTCACTAAAATTGGTATTTCGTCACTAAAAGTTTAACTTTACATGACAAATTCGATTTACTGTCACAAAAATATTAATTTTTGGTGACAACTGTCCACTTAATGCCAACTTTATCAAACTTTAGTGGCACAATTTTCATCGCAAATAGGTTAACTATTTCGTCATGTTTTGTATAATTCGTCACAAAAGTAGTGCTCTTTCATGACGAAATGTTAATCGTTGTTATATGTGTATATAAATAATAACAAATCAATATGTCACCGGAGTGTAAGATTTAGTGATAAAATGTTTATTGTCACTAAATAATTAGGAATGATGACAAACTATTTTTTGTCACATTAATGTTTATCTAATCACAAAGATGATAATTGTCACTAAAAATTTAGATATATTGACAATATACATTTCGTCACACTTCAAATTTTTTGTCACGAACAAAATAGACTATAAACACAAATTATAACCATAATTATATATATACAATAAGAAAACAATTTGTCACCAAAACATAAAGCTTTAGTGACAAAATTGTTGTCGCTAAATAAAGTAGAAACGGTGATGAAATATTTTTCACAACAATAAATTTACTACTACGGAATACTAATAGAAAAAACATATTGATGTGTTGTCTATTATTATAAAAACCATAAATAAATAATTGTCACAATATGTTTTAATATTTCCAAAACAGATCCAAACACATTTATCAATTAATTTGAATACATACAATTGAAAAAAATTACAAATACACGCATCTAAATACTAATGTCAATCAACAACCATTCCATCTTCTATCATCCATCTCTCAAGCAAAATACACCCTGGAAAAAGATAACAATAGTAGCCCAAGGGAAATTTGTGGTATACCGTGCCAGAAAGTGCATGGGACACCACTAATTGAGATGAAGCAAGATAGTTCGTGATGTTCAAAAAGCACAATACCAGCAATGAGGCCTGAAAATAAACCAGTAGAAGTTTAGAAAAATATAACAATGAAGCAATGACGAAGATAAAATTATATAAGAAAAATCATAAATATATTCTCCTAAATGTTTATCATGATGAAATTATATAAGAAAATATCATAATTATATTCTCCCAAATGTTTGCCGTCCCCTGCAGGCGTGATTGAAGGTTTCTCAAATTATAAATCAGATAATGCCCTATTTATGAAGTCAAGGACACAAGTAAGAATACAAGGATAATTTGCCAAATCTATTTTTGAGAAAGCATGTCAAGTATATCTTGTCATATACAAGAAAGCATGCTACACGTACTAGAAACATGCATTATAAAGCAAGCAAATGAATCAGATTCGATTTGAAGAGAATATTTAACTTGAAGAATAAATTTGGTCCAATAAATATCAAATGACTCCAATATTGAATTAATTCTAAAATTCATCAAGTGTCTGATTTAGATGTATGAAGATGGGACAATGTGAATAGAATGAAAAATATTGTATGGTGACAAGGAATGAGAATGGAAATAGCGTTTGTATTCCTCACGTTAAAGGAATCTACATAACTCTCAAATTTATGGAAATGCATTACCACTACTATAAAAGTGATTCATTTAGTCATTCCACTCTTTAAACTAAGCAACATTTGGCCATTGTAAGTGAATGTAAACCAGACAAGAAGGAAAAGATATAAAAATGAAATATCCACATACCTCATACCTCCTTCACTAGTTCCAGACTTATTGGAATTGCATGCGTCTTTCCCAATTAGTCTTCCCACACCTGAATGATCAATATAAAAATTAAGTAGAAAGACAATACCAAGTAAAAATGCTTGAAAAACTGAACATTAAGATAATAAACATCATTCGTACAACAAAAAATATAGGAGAAACAAAGAAGTGAAGGAAGTTACTGAATTTAATGAACTATAATTTCATAACCAAGAACCAATGGTAATTATGAATATTATAAACAAGTTCAAGTATATCATTTCTTATGCTAAATTCTGTTGTGTCACACTCACATGTATGAAAGAACAATCCATAAAAAAGTAAATAATAAAAACAAAAAGAACATAGGTATAGAATGAATTTTACTTTCTTATAATAAACACCTACCCCTCCCCCAAACAAATAGGAAGAGGTTTTAAATGAATAATTAAAGGTTTAATACTACATTTCACTCGCAAAATTAGCAAATTTTCATCCATAGAAAGATAATAGAAGAAGCCACCATAGCACATCAAATTAATAGTGTATAGATACAACCAATATAACAATGTGTGTGGAACACAACAAAAACAGCGGAAAGGGTTAATGCTAATAAATAGTTTAACACAAAATATGAAATCAAGGCAAAAACTGGCATGAAACAACACAAATTAACACTCGCCCCTATCAAAATATTAATGTGTCATGCTCAATTTATACCACACAAGACATACTCATGAATTAATGATCCATAACTGCTACAAATCAAGAACATAAATTCATCCTGGACATGCAAAATTTGGTATCTGCCATAGGAAATAATTCTCTTAAATGGTTAAAATGAGTTTTGTCATATCAAATTATGTTCGACTACCATGAAGCTAGCATAGGATAGCAAAATCCTTCAGTTCAGCCTATTTATTTGAATGTTCATATATTATGCAAGATTTTATTTTTTAAGAACACTCATGAAATGAATCCCACAACCAGTTCTTAAAGCATTGATGGTAATCAACAAAGCCCACAATTCGATTATCTGGTTTACCTCTCTTTGGAATTTATTAGGGCTCAAAAAGAGAGTTCAACTTCCGTAGCGGATAATACTGCGTACGGTGGTCAAAGACCCAGGTATTGATCGTTTCACTTCTCCAATCAAAGAAGGATAAGATATTTTAAACCCCGTCACGAAAGGGAATTCTTTCTAAAACTCCGCCTCCTGTGAACGAGCTTTGAGATCGATTTTCGCTTACTTATTCCTTTTAGTAGCTTGAGTTGGTGAATGCAATTTCTTCCTATTTTGCTGCCTCCCTAATGCAGAGCATCAGTGCATCAAGATAATCGTGAAGCCATTGAAGCAGTGCGAGACAGGTTACTCAGAAGGAATTTAGGCATTTAGGGTTTCAACTTCTATTGGTGAATGTGGACGGACAATTTCTAATCAAAACTTTCTCCTTAAGTAAATTCCGCGCTTCATGGATTTTCAAATGAAAATTTGAAAATTCTCACAAAATTGAAATACCGCCACAAGTATTTGGTTGGCTCTAAAAGTATAAGATATTTTAAAAATTATGTGTTGTTTTATTAAATTATATTAGTTGTTTTCACTAAAATATATTTGTTTTATAGAGTACAAGTTATTTTCACTAAATAGTATGAGTTGAAGGATATGCGTTTTTTCACACTAAAAAGTAGGAGTATGAGTTGTTTACAAAAAAACAAAAAATACGTTGTTTACACTATAGAGTATGAGTTGTTCTACTAAAAAGTAGTACAAAGTGGTTTATTTATAAACAAGTTTCACACCATACATACTCAAATATTTATAAAGCAAAAGAATGAGACATTTTCATTTAACACAAAAAACAAACTTGAAGAAGGGGATTGCAAATTTATAATTAGGGGTGAGAATAGGTCAGACTATCCGACAGAGGCCTGCGACTCGACCTACTAAATTCCAGATCAATTCGACTCTTTAATAAATGAATTAGGCTTAAACTTTTCTAAAAGGTAAATTTACTTAAATACGCCAAATTTGAGCTTTTCAGTAAGCATTTTAAAAGGCCAACATGACGAACTATTAACTATATCAATAAATATTTAATATAATACTCCCTCCGTCCCCTCATAAACTTCATAGGTTGGGTGGGACAAATTTTAAGAAAAACTGTTTTATTGACTTTTTCAACCAATGAGTGAAGAATATTTTGAATTAAAGTAGGTATTGTGAGTGTGTTTTATTTTCTTATTTGGGGTGTGAAATTTATTGTGGGACGTCCCAAATAGGAAAGTGTGAAGTTTAATAGGGGACGGAGGGAGTATAATATAATAAATAAAGACAAAGTATAGAGTGAAAATAGTTCATATATGAATCATTGAAGGATATTAATTGTTTTTACTAAAGAGTATTAGTTGTTTTCACCTAAGAGTATTAGATGTTTTCACTTAAAAGTATTACTTGTTTAGTGAAAACAAACTAATATTCTTCAGTATAAACAACACATACCCTTTAGTGAAAACAATTAATACCCTTTAATAATTCATGTATGAACCAATTTCACTCTATGCATATTCATAAATAATTATATAATATATATTTATATCTATATTAGAATATTATTAAATATAAATTGAAATAATATTTGATGGAGTTATTATTGTGTTATTGTTTGATAATTCTTTTGTAAATTGTTCTTGTTCTTCATTTTAAGATTTAAAGAGTTAATTGTTACGTATAATGATAATATTATTGTTGAAATTAATTAAGTATACATGACTTAAAATACCCTTAAAGTGCTTTAGGGCTACACCAATTTATTAGGAAGGACAAGTCTAACCTCTAAAAATAGGCTATGATAGGTAAAAGGTTAGTTTGGTCCCAAAAATTAAATAGCAGGCATAAACGATCCAATGAGAAGTCTAGTTAGGCTCGGACAATGTCCATCACCCCTATTACAATTTAGCCACAAATTTTTACTATACTTTAATTTTTTTAATACATGCGTAAAATATAATCCGATCGAATTGGGTCAAACAAATCTATAATAATATACTTAAAAGTGGCTTAGCAATATAAATCATTTTTAGACCATACTACCCTTGCATTTATTTTATTTTTCATTCTTCCCCAGGATATTTTTCTCCCTATTCCTAAACTTTCTCGAGTCTCCTTATTTTTTCGTCGTCTTCTCCTCTTCCTCCCCCAGTGATCGATGCCTTCTCTCTTCCTCCCCTAGCCGATCGGTGCTTTCTCTAGATAGAAATTTGATTCCGTTCCATCCTCTCCCGATAACACCGTGAATCCTTCTCCTCTTCTCCCTCCCCTTTCCCGATCTGCGTTACTTTTCATTGTTGGTGTCGTCCTCTCCTATTACGTCACTGCGGAGAAATCTCCGACCTAATCTTCGATCGTATGACGGTAAATATTTACTTCGAGCGTATGACTGTAAATCTCCCCCTAATCTTCGAAGGTATGACGGTAAATATTTACTTCGATCGTATGACTGTAAATCTCGCCCTCTAAATTGTCGGTAAATCTCTACTTCTTCCCAGACTCAAACTTGAAGAATCGTTTTTATTTTTGGAAGTTTTCATCTTTCCCCTTGTATACTTGCAATTATGTTTGACTACGTGTATTGGCAAGCTAACTTTTATTCTAAATTTTGACTTTGCATATGGAATGGGCACTGTTCTTTTCCTCAGAAATCGAGTCTCCCCTTTGAATCGTTGCTTATAGAATGACCCTGTGCTAATCTAAGAACTGCTTATCACAATTGCTTCAACAAGTAAATATCCGACTCTTTTTCACAGTTTTCTTTCTGTGATTTTTGCTATATCTATGGTAATTTTTTGTGGTAATAAAATTATTATATTACTTTTTACTTTCGTGGTAAAGTTCCCTGGATGTGGATATTTTGTTAAACCCTAACGTTTAAAAGCCTTAAGTTGATTCTTAAAAGGTCAGATGAATAAAGAAAAGTGCAATTCTGAATGGTAGAAATAAATAGAGTGTTTATCTGTAAGCTCTTGTTTATTGGATTGAATCAAATATCACATATATTTTTGAATTTATGAAGAAAAAATAGTACTCCTTCCTTCACACATCAATCTGCACATTTTTTTAAGAAAGATGTTTTTTTTTCCGAATAAAGTAGTGACGTATGTGTATATATTTGTAAGTGTACACGTAAATCAAACCAAAATAGCAAGGGTGCAAAATTGATGCAAATCAAAGTGTTGCACGAAAACTTGTATCAGACATCTCTTGTACATGATATTTGTATTTTTTTGTAATACTTTCAAAACTTCAGTATTACAGAAACTTGCAAGCGTATCACGTCTCATGCCTCGTACATGACTTGTTGTCTCGTCTCATACAAAAGTTGCACAAAATGTTATGAAATTGTGTGATTAAGTCAAAAGGGTTTTATTTATTTTGCTTTTACTGTTTTTTCAGCAACATTTGGATGATAAGCATCTTAGTCGATTCTTGGATGCTGATGTGGTAATGCCAAAGCTGAGTTTAAAGACCAAACTGGTGTTTCATAGCGCTTCATTTTTGCAAAAGGTGAATGGTGGAAATTGATGAAGTTTTCGTTTGATTAAGATTGTTATGTTTCAATTGCTGCTATGATATTTGAAAATGTTATTTCAGCTCGTATTTGCTCTGCATCAATAGAGATCGATGAACTATACTTGATGTTCAAATTAAGTTTATAAAGTTATTTGATGGAATGTTTAGTACAACAATGTTCTTCAAAAACAGAGAATCACAGGTCCATTTTTGGAATTCAAATTCTTATGTAACTTGGATAGTTACTTTGGGTTAGTTATTGTAAGATGATTCCGAAGCTAATGTAGAACGAATCATTTTACCAATTTATTCGATCAAGATTTATTAAGTCGCTCTAGGTAGTAACAAATTGACATGGACAAGAACAGTCCCAAAATGTTGGAAGTCGTCTTTAGCGCTGCTGAATAAAGCATTAGGCCTTTAACGAATAAGAAAGTGCCGAGGTACTAAAAATTATATCGTCTACTTATTTCTTCTTGAAAAGGAAATGTGAAACCATCCATTCTTCTCCATTATTGTAGTTAAATAGTTCTGCAACTGCAATAAAGAAAGTTCTCCAATAAACTGTCGCTTGATTGTTGAATCTTTGCATATGGAATGACACTGTTCTTTTCCTCAGAAATCGAGTCTCCCCTTTGAAACTCCTATATTCTAAACATGTTGTTTACATTTGGAGAATGTGAGTCGTTATTTAGTTATTTTTATGAAGTTTCACATAATTTTATTCCAGAGTAGGCTTCATTCAAGGTGTGTGGATGGTTGGAATAATTGATGAAATTCGGATGCCTGAGGCCACTAGATTCCCAATATTAGTGGACACAAAAACTCGTGTTCGAGCAACCCTTCCAGGTGAACCACAAAAGAGAAACGGAAGGTATAAGATTACTCATGGCAATTGATTAGGCATATTTTCTTTTTGCATCTTGGTCATTTTGTCAAAATCTGTTTGGCAGGCTTCAGTTAATGTGCTACAAGTGTTTGTGGGACAGTTTAGTTGCGGAAAGATTTCCATCCCAAAAGTTCTATGATTTCTATCCGTTGAATCCCAGTCATACTTTATCCACACAAATTAGAGAGAATACATCAAAGTTGGGTTTTTCTTTAGAGGTAAATGGTTCTATATGTTATGCCTTTTCCGTATAATTATTTTGCATCAAGACAACATTATAGATGGTGATAACAAATCTAATTTTGTAGCATAATCTTATAATTAAATATAAGAGACCTGCACAATCCCCTTTATTATACGCATATTCGACATTTGACTTATTTATTTGCTGCCTGTTGAATAATAATTGGGTTAATTGTTTGATTTATTTGAGAAACTATCTCTCTGATTTTCTTTTTAGTGTTATTTATTGTTCTTTAGTTTGATAAAGGACCATGTGTGAAATAAGCATTATTCCTTAGTACCAAAAGAAAATATTTTTTTTGTCTCGGCTGAAAAATAGAATGTTATTAGAGTCGACTGTTTGTTTGAACTTTGAAACTCTCATATTAAAAGGGAAATTATAATGGGAAGGTTTGTCAGCTGTTGATGCAACCACTTTCTTGTATAATTTATGAATAACGTGCTACACACGTATTTCATAACTAGTACCTATAAAAGTGACTTGAATTGTAAATCATTTTTGGACAATTTTACCCCTTTCATATTTTATTTTGTACATTTACCTCCCCAAGTATCTTTTGTCGTTTCAGTTTTCTCCTTTCCCTTTCGTCTTCCTTTTCTCATACCTCCCCTTACTGAAAAATTTGAATTCACAGTTTGTGATGTGCGTGTCTACGAGAGCTCCTATTGTTGACCTATTATTCACCATTGAATAATTTTGATTTTGTAGCCTTTGATGTGTCGCCGTCAATTCATCGCCTCGCGGCACCCCAACCCAAATGAAGGTCTTACTTGGTATCCCTCTTCCGTCTATCGCCGCCGTTTTCCGTCTCGCATAATCAGGTTTGTTTGTTTAATTTTGGTTTAAGCCCTGATTTTTTAATATTAAACCTAAACTGACAAATCGAACCAATCGATGTCCTGCTTGCGATCTTGATACGCTAACATATGATTGCTGAAAAACTATTCTTCATCAAGATGACTAAGTTTCTGGGTTTCATCCCCATTACACCTAAGTTTCTTTAAAAGCCAACAAAGTAATATGATAATAAACAAAACTAAGAGAATTTTCATTTCTTTGTGAAGGTGGCCTATTTTGTTTTTTAGTACAGTGTACTCAAGAGAGGTAGTAGTGCCAATAACCCGTGCCTTTAATTAGCATGCATCTTAAGCTTCACATCCCAAGATCCAATACTTCACGACTAACTTTGATTTGCAATTAAATTAATGAACTAGGAAATGAGAATTGCAAAGCAGCACATCACACCACTTTTAACTAAGAGCCGTCTAATTTGATGGAAGTTAAGGAACTAAGACACAGTTTTTCCCATCATCAAGCTCGATTAGATAGGATACAAAAAAGCATGATAGTTCTTGTATCAATTTCTATGAACCTTATTAAGAGAAGCCTCTGTGGTACACATATATAAAGGGTAAACTTTAGTTGTTTTATGGAGCATTTTGTAAGAATAATGTTTAATATTTTAATGACTTAATTTTATGCTATTAACAGTCCTTGATTATATTTATTCATATGTTGTTTCTTGATGCTTGCGTTGAGTCTCCAATGTGGGGTGATATGCGGCCTTATGCTAACAAACCATGCAATTTATATATATGCTATCTGGATGCATTTCAATTTAATATAATTTTATGAAATAACAATTAACGTCTAAAATCACTGTGCCTTTTAATGGGCCATGCAATTTACACTGGTTTGAGAACTTTGTTCGGCTTATCTTCTCTCACGTCGCTCACACAACCTACTTTTCCAATTCAACCAATGCAATCAGGTATGCTTCTGAAAGTTATATCATGTATATTGGTCTGAGTGTTAAACTCATCAGAAGGAGAAAGAGGAGTAGAGAGGGAGAATGAAGAAATATGACAAATGATATGGTGGTGTTGCACCACACGGAAGTGGGAAATGGATCTTGTAAGAAGGGGCCACCGCTCCCTCTTCATATTTTCAGCTAATTTCTTCCATTTAAATACTTTTTTTTCTTAATTAGTTCCTGTGGACTAATCCTGGTTCTTTTTAATGTAGTTTGCTTCACAGAGTACTACCTTGCTGAGACTGTTTCCCGCTTCTTCCACTGCCTTTCTGATACAGGTTATGATTTTATCGTTGGTTGGGGTAATTGTGACCCTGAATGATATTTATAGATGTAATTTGCCTATGGTCATTCATAAAATGGAATCATGGGTTCCTGCTGAGTGTTATAACATAGATCGTATGAAACAATTTTGTCTCTACTTTGTTAATGTTATAGAATTCCTAAGAGACTTAATTTTTTTTTAATACTACTTTGATTATGGAGATTGGTTTTTATTTCAGATTTCATTTTCATTTGTTAATATATTCTATGAAGATAATCATACTTGTTGATATATATGTGAATTATAACGTTTCCTTGAGATTTTAGAACAAGAAAAAATATGGGAAGAAAGTTAAATTAATGTGATTTCACATGAAGTTTTTTATACTTAAATTAGCACAAGAGACTGGTCTGAGTTAATTAGAGGAATTGGATATATAACAAATTTGAGTAAGTATCTACATATATGGTTCATCATGCTGATACGCATGACTTTTGATATGTATGTCTTTTATTCTTTGGGAGATAACAGGACTAGGTGAACTGAAATGTACATACAAACTTATGAAAATACAATCATTTATTGATTTGCTCTTATTTAGCGTTATGTTATTGGCTATCAACACAAAGCTTGTGGGCATCAACAAAGAGTGTTATCCGATGGATGACACTGATAGCACTGCCTTCAAAGAGGAAGTAACATTGCAGCTTGAAAGGCGAGATATTTGAGATGATAGGGTCAAATGGGAAAAGTGTTGGGAATGAGTGTGACATGCTTGGGTGGTTAAAAAAACTGGTATATTTCTGCACAACTTCATGAAACAGTGTAGGTAAGTCTATCATTTATTTTATGCTCTTTTTATATGTACAATATGCATATTAGGATGTATAAATAGTGGACTCGAAATGTAGGCCATGTGTTTGATGATTTGGTCACAACACTGGATACTGTAAAATTCGGTGATGCTATTACCATATGAACTGGGCATGAACTTTATTTTCTGCCAACGTAGTTTATGGTGACCACGTTTCATAATCTACCTATCTTTGATGCTCTACATGATATTCTTTAAGATGAATGATAGACAAATAGGAATTGCACGATGAGCCCCAAAATCTAGAGAAAACACGTTTACATTATAGGTGATTTACTTTGCATCAATATTAATTTATATGCAAAGAAGAATGTAAATTTTTATAAATTAAATTGGTATTCAAATTTCCAAGTAGATTATTTTTCCAAGAGTTGCATATTTATTGCCCTGAAGCAGCCAATTCAAATTGAAACTTATTCATATGCTCTTGATCTAATCGATAGCCAATTAGTCATGATTCCACCTATGATGGTGATTAACATTTGGTCAGTGGTATATCTACAAAAGCATCTGTAGTGAAGCACGTTAGTTATTGTACATCTTTCTTCATTTGGTCAATTAATTAATATATGTGAGATATGACCCTCATTCATATCACATGAGAATTTTTATGGTTTCAAATAATCAATTTGACTAAGTTGCTCCTACTGCAACACCATTAGTGGCCTTCTTTGGTAAAATATGGTGAATTCGATCGATACAAAGATTAAAGTTAAAAACAGTGGAGATGTTTCTGAGGCACCTGTGATCATTGAACTAGGACTGAAATATTAATAAAATAATTATTAGAAGAAAACAGTTAATCTTTGAGAGTTACACACATGATTAGTGATCAATCCTATAAAGTAATGATCTATTGTGATGTTTTGTAAAAATTATTTCAGGAGAGAATATGTGCAATCATTTGAAAAATTACCCAAGTTGGAAAGAATTATATAAACAATTTCAAGATTATTCAGAAAAATTATTCAACTGTTTCAAATTAATTCGAGCTAATTCACACTTAAATTGACAAATTTGAACACCGTCAAGAAGTCAAAAAAATTTGTTAGAGTTCTTTGGTCTTTGATTCTCTGTGTATAGTAAAGCATAGCTTTTAGATAGATACAAGTACCCTCTTTTCAAGTTACTATTTTGTTTTGGCCAAACATATGAAAAAAAAGGCGAGAGAAAGAAAAAAAAAGTTGGTGAATATTTGTTTAAACATTCTTTTTTTTAACAAGATATTTAGACATTCATTTTAGTTTCTCCATATTGTGGGGATAAAGTTTTTCCTTTCAGTATATTAGAACTTGAGAATGTTGTCTAATTTGAGATTTAATCAAGCCAAGTTGAAGGCCACTTTGAAATTAACCATACATTCTGCTACATTTATATATTGTTGAGCATTTGTTTTAGATGCAGTTTTGCAAATAAATACAACCGAGTTATTGAAATTGGAACTATTTGATGTGTAATCATTGAATAATTTTAATGGGACTTGTTCCAACTTAGCTTAGTGCTTAAAGGAAGGTCCAACTGTCTTCCGAGACCAGGTAGGGATACATTTGATGTTGGAAAAGGAATTTAATATATATGGAAAGCCACACTATGAAACGAATATCTGATGTTTCAAGGCCACGAACTTCTCAGTTTCCTCAGGTGTGGAAAAGCAATTTGGTTGAGTTTTGTCATTCTTAATATGTTCATATGTATAAACATATGATATTTATGAGGTCTCGACATTTGGATAGTTTAAATTTGTTTCATTTTACGTTTATATTATTATCTGGATTTTCTAGGATGTTGGGTCCATGACTCATCCTGTGAGCCCTCAGTTTTATATTAAGGTTAAATGTAGACTCTCTACAAATCTCCTATTCAATAAAATAGTCAAATTATGCTGATGTACATTTTTTTATGTTTCTTTTTTGACAAATGGATAATTTTTTTCCTTTTTTGATGAACATGTTAATTTTTGGCTTATTATATGCAATTTTCTAATCATAAATTATTATGGGTTCTGACCTTTGAAGCCTGATTTGTCATCACTTTGGCTAGCCGATCCACTTATGTCCTGGATGTATGATGGGTATGTGCTAAAGTGTGAACGATTGCCGGAGAGTAGTGGCTTCGCAAGAAAGAATAGATATTGTTATTGTACCTTCTTAATCTGAATAGTGTTTTTTGCTATGATGGAACTGAACTGGAGTTAAAGGCATGTAAGTCAAGGTTCTAAATGCAATTAAAGTAGTATCCTTGAATATTTGCATCTACCAATGTAATTATATCATTTTATACCTGAAGAAGTTCCTGTTTTACTACTTAGAGTACGGTCAGTCAAATAGGTATTTTAGGATAACCCACGAGTTTAAGTTTCACAATTATTAGTTTAAAAGCTAAGGAGCATATATGATTGATCCGCAACTTCCTGGTTCCTTTGTGAACGATTGGTCTTTGTATATACTGAACTAATGTTGTTTTAATATAACTCTTTCAAACATACAAGATTATATGGAGACAGCAATTTAATAAAAAAAATTCTACACATGATTGATATTTAATTTTAATGACAGAAACAAACATTTAACAAAGCATGGTCCACGTTGAAAATCTCTGCAAAACTTCTATATAAAACGTGCAACGCACGTGTTAAAAACTAGACTTTCTAAAAAGAATCGTGCAAAGACAAAATTTAAAAATTCGCTCCCAAGTTATGATACTCTAATGATAATTATGTATTATCGTAAAAATAAATAATACATTTGTCCATATAAAAATAAATATGTGTCATTATATAACACATTTAATATAAAATAATGAAAATGTGTTACTATATAAATATATATATGTATTATTATATAGAGAAAGATATGTTTCTACCATTTTGTTCAACAAGTTGACTCTTGTCAGAAAAAATGTTTCAAAGTGAGCATATGTATCTTTTACTCTCTCTTATTTAAAATATATATCATTTTATATCAATATACACATATTAAAAAATATTTATATTTTTTTATTATGTCCTTAATATATGTTTATTTTCCTAATTATTATAACACATTTATCTAATTATTTAACAACATTAAGTTCATCTTAAGAAGTATTACAGTTAATTTCCACTGAAAAGTACAAAACATCATCAATTTAAATTTATAGATAGTCAAAGCGTTTATAATAATTAATAAGAGTAATTAAGCAGTGGATCAATTCAAAATTCTTAAAATAGAAGATATATAAAGTCATGATATTAGTATTTTGTTATTTTTAAAATGTTCTAGCATTATGTTTTTTTTTAGCATTTTATAATTCTCACACAACTTTCATTAATCTTATACGTGTGCAAAACTCTTTCAATCAATTTGAAAACACTTTAAGAAATTAACAGTATAGATACAAAATCATACAGTATAGAATTATTAACAATTTCTTTCACAAAACAAACATAACAACTCACACACATTAACTATGCATACTCTGTTTAATATAAAATACAAGTATTTGATTCTAAGAATAATAATAAGCTATGTACTCAAACATGATAGATATATCACCAATTGTACTAGAATCAGTGATAACAAACCACAACAATCAGACATTGAGATGCTTGATTTAAGAACAATTTGCTACCAAATCTTCTCCTGTATTTCATCTTAATAACCTGTGGCAATACCTCATTCAGTTCGGTGCTTGAACATTTTAATACATGACAGAAAGGGCAGTAACCACAATTGACATTTATATAGAAGTCAACACAAACTGGAAAAAGATACAGTATCAAGACTCGGGATGAGAAAAAATTGAACACTTGTTATTTATGTAACTGAGCTCATATCTAATGTAAAAGAACAACATAAGAAATTGTAATAGTTCCCTGTTGTATCAATGAAATATGTGATTTTCCATTACAATTGCTCAAACTGCTAAGGGATCTATTTAGTTGTCTACAAGTGTATGGATGTTGGTGTATGGATACAATTATTGTAGATGAACTGCAAGTTAAATTGATTAAGTCATAAGTTGAACAACGAAAATAAGAATTAGAAAAAGTACTTCTGAGCAAGATTGTGATGCAGTAAGAAGTACCAAATAATTATTTATACCACAATCATGAAGACCCTTCATTAGCTCTTCAACTCACTACTACATTTTCGCTCATAGGTAATAGGCCCTAGATAATGGATATTAATGAATCTGTTATCTGTGTTTCGTATATCCATTATCTAGGTAAAAGGGTGTTCGCTCATAGATAAATGATATTTTTATGGTTATCTAGGACTGGTTATATATGTAACTTTTAATTTTAACCAATAAAATTTAAATTAAGATTTTTTCCTTAGTTAACAAATTATATATCAGTTATCTATTATTTGGTTATCTATTATATAAAACTAACTTTCATTCTAAAATAATTCTACACTTAGAAAATTTTCACTTCTAAAAAAATAAACACACTTACGTATAGCACCCCAATTCTAAAATATTACTTCTAAGAAAAATATTACACACAGTAAAAAAAAGCCCCAATTTAACTTTGCCCTAGTTAATTTCAGACCTCTCGACGTCTTCCCTTCTCCACCTCGCTGCCTCTCTCGCTCCCTCCTCCTCGGCCGCGCCACCCTCAGTCGTGTTGTCCTCCACCGAGAAGCCATGCAGCGTCGTCCTGTCACTTATAGGACCAGCCGCACCACCCTCGCGCCCTCCTCCTCGGCCACACCTGCCCTCAGCCACACCGTTCTCTACCGAGAAGCCACGCACCGTCGTCCTGTCACTTGTGGAAATAGCCGCGCAACGATCGAAGCCACAATATCGCTTCCCCTACTGCTACATAGCCTCCACCACCGCGATGTTGTGAAGCCACAATACCGCCTCCCCTGCTGCTACGCAGCCTCTACCACCGCGACGCCACGAAGCCACGCATCCTAGGGCACCGAGCATGTGATTAGGTGTGAAATTGTCATGATTCGTAGCAAGAAACCCCCTAGTTTTGGTCGAATTTATTGAGTTTTTAGAGCCAAATGAGTACTATTTCTATACATTGATGAATTTGTCTCTTTGATACTCATAGGTGAATCGAGGATGAAAAACGGAGTTCGTAGGACTTTGAATCGACTCAAACGGATGCCCGGATGAGAAGATATCGAAGAAATACGATTGGTATTAGTACGTGAGAAGAAAAGTGTTAGTTGCAAAGGAAGGAAGGCTCATTCGAGCATCATCACTCGAGCGCCCCGCTCGAGTGACGTAGATCGAGCGCCTAAAACATACATAACGTTTGGGTCGCTCGAGGGAGATAGCTCGAGCGCCCCGCTCGAGCACCAGAACCGCTCGACCAAGAGAGCTCGAGCGCCCCGCTCGAGCTCCTGATCCGTTCGACCACCATAGCTCGAGCGACCCGCTCGAGCGCTTCCAAGGCATTTTCTCCAACTTACGTTTTTTGGCCCACGAGTTCACGAATCGGCCCGTTGCATATATATCTCTTCCAAACACGTTTTGGAGGATCCCCGAACGCACCACATCACTTTTACACAGAATTTTTAGAGAGAGAAGGAAGAGAAGAGACGAGCAAGTTTAATTTTACGTTTTTGAGATTTTTGCTTACGAATTCACATTACGATTTCACGTTTTAGTTTCGTTTCTTAATATCTTTTGTTCTTGAATACGTTGAGACCTCGTTTTGCTAATTAATTTCAGTTTATTCTTTTATATTTTAAAACCCTAGTTTATGTACGATCTTTTCTTTGATTTAATTACCATGTTCATGTTCGTCACTTGTCTAATTGTTATTGTTTACGTTAAATCTATGTCTAGCTAAAACCCTTGCATGCTTAGGGTAGGATGAACTCGTAGAAGTAGGTTATGGGTACGTAATTAGGGTAACTTGTGACGTTAGGTTTTAATTCTCTTGGTTAATGAATTCTTAAAATTAATCTAGACTTAGCTCTTGAATTTCGTTCGAAATGTGTTAGAGAGAGGACGACCGTATCACTCTTTAACAACGAGTAGACTTAATGAGAGGGTTTAGGAAAGGCTAATTCATCTACCGGTTTAGCGAAGGAGGACGACCGCATCACCTTAGTTAAATTAGGGTCTCATTAATTAAGCACAATCTATTAACTTGTTAGTAGGTTCGTGAAGTCGAGTGTTAGGGTAAAGTATTAGGGTTTAGAATCTCGAGCTTTCACCTTGTATTCTTAGACTTAGGTTATTTCTTGTGTGTCACAGTTATTCTGATTATGTACCTGCTCCGTTAGTATACGTAGGGATTCCAATCCTAAACATCACCATCTCTCATTAGAACACAACCCTTAGTTAGTTTGATTTATTTAGTATTTTAGTTTACTTTGTTTAATTCAGTCTTTTAATTAATCTTTCAAAAACCCAAAAACATTACACTCATATTAACTACGACGCGTAGATCTTCAGGGATCTGTTCGCATACACACTTTCCCTTGGGTTCGATAATACTTGGTCCCTATACTTGCCCATACTACTGTGAACCCGTTCTCTTGCGGGGTAACTACTAGTAGAAAGCTAGTGTAGTTCGCTTCAAGTCAATGGCGCCGTTGCCGGGGATGGCGTTATATGCTTTTTGAATAAGACTTGTCGATAGCTTAGTAGTTAGTAGTGAGTGCTTTCTTTTCTGTTTTATTTTTATTTATTCGGCAGTTGCATTTTGATCCTTCTGTTAGTGTGTCAGGTTTATGAAAACACGCTCACAAGGTAATACAAGCGAAGAGAGGTTACCTGCAGATCCTGAGACGATAGCAAGGAGAAACCGAGCCTTCTTGAGAAGGATGAACGCGGCCGACTTAGGGAAAGAACCAATGGACATCACTAATGAGTTGGAAGATGCCGAGAATGAGTTCAACCAGGGGTTGAACCGGGTTGACGGCACTGAGGGCAACACCAGTAAGAACCAAGATCCGTTAGGGGATAGTCAGAGCCAAAACCCGGGTGCACAAAACGTTATTAATCCAGCGCAGAATTTTGTCCATAATCCTCTGAACAACCCTGCTTACCCACAAAACCCAAATAACCCTTTCAACAACCCAGTATACCAACATTACCCATACCCACCATACCCTTATCCACCATACCCATATCATCCACCTCGTGCCTATAACCAACCACATGTTTACCAACCACCACCGCCCCAACAAGTACCAGCACCTGCTGCTAATCCTCAACACGTTCCTCAGAACGTAGATCAACATATGGCAATTCGAGGGAGGTTTTCAGCGCAGCCACAACGGTACTATGATGGAGTGGCATTGCCTCCTGTGGAGGCGAACAACTTCTCGATTTCCCCGGGAATTCTAAAGTTGCTTACCGAGAATCAGTTCAAGGGGGTGATCGGGAAGAAGAATCCTCATACACTTTTTGAGGAGCTTTCTCATGATAGCCTCCACATTCAATTACAATGGCATGTCTGAAGATGCCAAGAGGCTTAGGCTGTTCCCATTCTCATTGATGGGAATAGCCAAGGAGTGGTACGATAATACGCTCCCGCGGGGAGGTATTACCACTTGGGCTGAGCTCGAACGTCTGTTCCACGAGCGCTTCTACCCTCCATCAAGAACTATAAAAGCGAGGATTGAGATCTCTTCTTTCCGCCAGAAGCAAGGAGAGGACCTACGTCAAGCGTGGGAGAGATACTCAAACATGTTGATAGAGTGCCCGCAGCACGGGTACAATGAGGGAGACATTATGGCATTCTTCTATAGTGGTGCCAACAAGGCGGGGCAAGACCATTTAGACGCCTGTGCGGGCGGAGCATTCCTGAATCAAGGCATAGAGAGGTGTAGGGAGATCGTGGACAACATTGTCACGAATGCCGGGGCTTGGAATGGAGATCCAGATTTTCAGAGAGTTCATCAGGTTGAAGAAGGTGAAGGAACGAGAAGGCTATTGATGGCCATGATGGAGAAGATCAACAACCTCGAGTTGGGGAAGAATTTGGTTGGAGAGCATGCAGTAGAGAATGAGAGAGTAGACCAACCTAGCGGACAGCAAGAGGTAGCCAATTACATGGGAGGTCCATATTATAATCAGAATGGCTACCAAGGTGGAAATCAGTATGGAAGGCCTTCTTATGGCCAACCATTTGTACCTCCAGGCCCACAGCCACCTCAAAATCAATGGAGGAACACACAAGGAGTTCAAGGAGGCCAGCAGCCTCCTCAGAACACATGGAGGAAAAATGAGAACTTTTCTTATGCTAACCCAAAAGCTGGTATTGCTGTTCCTGCAGGTGTTGATCCGGGGTCTAAACCTCCTGGTGGAGAAGACGGTGCATCAACCGAGGAGATGTTGAGAGCTATCCTTCAGAAAGTGGAAGAAGGAAGCAAGCGGTTGTCATCCTTGGAGTACGATGTGAAGGAGTTGCATAAGAAGGGTGATCAACGTGATCAAAAGCTCCAGAAGATGAATGTTGAGTGGACTAGAACTCAACAAGAGAACAATCGAAGGTTCACTTCTTTAGAGTTCCAGATGAGCCAGATTGCAAAGTCAGTGAATAGAATGCCGGAGGGGAACCCGAAAGAGCATTGCAAGGCGATCCAGCTTAGAAGTGGAACCAACTATGAAGGTCCTCAGATGCCTGCTGATTCTGAGACGCCCCAAGGGGAAGTTGAGACTGAGGAGAAGAAAGTTGAGAAAGGGGTTGAGGATGAAG
Source organism: Ballota nigra (assembly GCA_947034835.1). Taxonomy (NCBI): domain Eukaryota; kingdom Viridiplantae; phylum Streptophyta; class Magnoliopsida; order Lamiales; family Lamiaceae; genus Ballota; species Ballota nigra. The sequence goes on along the minus strand of OX344722.1, from coordinate 22,045,608 downwards.
GCATTAAGAAGAGTAAAGATATGGATGAGTCCCAGAAGGGCAAGGAAAGTGAGGAGATTGAGAGAGTTCCTAAGTGGAAAAAGACAAAGGAAGCAAGGGATAAAGTGAAAGAAACAGAAAGAGATGAATGTGGGGTACCCAAATCTGTGATACCAGTCCCGTATCCACAGCGCTTCATGAAAAAGAAGCTTGATGAAAAATTTGCAAAATTTCTTGATGTTTTTAAACAACTTCACATTAACATACCTTTTTATGATGCTTTGGAACAGATACCCAATTATGCAAAGTTTTTAAAGGACTTGATCGCGAAAAGACGGCGAGTGGATGAGCCGAAGTTGGTGCAGCTGAACCATGAGGTGAGTGCATTAGTGCACAAGGCGCTTCCACCGAAGCTGAAGGATCCCGGGAGCTTCACGATTCTTTGTGATATCGGGAACGGGATCAAGAAGGGAGCATTGTGCGACCTCGGAGCGAGCATTAATTTGATGTCGTTATCGCTTTTCAAGAAGTTGGAAGGTAGTGAACTTCAACCCACAATGATGATGCTTCAACTTGCCAACCGGTCTATCACGAGACCTCAAGGTATGGTTGAAGACGTCCTAGTGAGAGTTGGAGATCACATTTTTCCAGCCGACTTTGTAGTGCTAGAGATGGAGGAAGATGAGCACGTGCCCCTGATCTTGGGAAGACCTTTCTTAGCTACGGCGGGGATGGTGCTAGACGTGGCAAATGGAAAGATAACGTTGAAAGTTGATGATCAAGAAGTGAAGATCTTCCTATATGAAGCCATGAAGCACCCGAGGGAGGATGAAAGCTTGTATTGCATGGATGCAATTGATCCTCGTGTTGAAGACACACCTTCTATCCCTAATCCTTCTCATATTCATAAATTTTATAATCCTTCACTTAATTATTTAACCCATGAGCATTATGATCTTGATTATTTTGATAGGGATAAAGTGAAGAAGTTGAAGGATGAAGAGGTGAAGAAAGTGGACGTGGTCCAGTTGGAGGGAAAATGAGGAGTTAAGAAGAAGAAGTCAAAATTCAAGAAACTGTTTGGTAAGACTCCTCCAGATAAAGGTGAGAAGGAGTTGAGACCCATAACACTTGGGGATGAGAAGAAAGCAAAAGAGCTCATGATGGAGGGGCATCAAGGAAAAGAATGCAACCACCACTCTTATGAGAGTAAGTGAGGTAAATTTGAGTATGATGTCCCATAAGCTCCTTCGAGCTTGGTCCGGCATGAGGACCTTAAAAATAGCGCTGAATGGGAGACAACCCATTTTTATTTGCTTTTGAGTGTTTTTAGTTTTTTTCCTTTTATGTTATTAGAATGTTGTTGAGTCGTATGTTTAACCTCGTATTTGAGTAAGTTGCTTGTAGGCTTGTCTCTAAAGGAGTAAAGGTATCATGGAGTTATTCAGATTGAAGGAACCAACTCAAGCAAGGGAGTGTGCAAAGCTATTGAGAGAAACGAAATTATTTGGTTGAGGTAATCCACAACCCCAAACTTAGACCTCTAGTAAGGTCGAAGTTTGGGGGGGGTGGAGTTTTTTTTATTTGTTTTATGATTACATTGCACATGCATGCACCTCTTATCTGTTGAGTTGAGTTTGATTGATTATTGGTTTGTTGAAATACTCCTTGGGGTGATTTTGATTTGACTCGCTATTGCATATTTCATGCCTATCAATCATCTTATGCTTGTTGATTGCTATCTTTGAGTATGATTTGATGAGTAGAGTGAGTTGTAAGGGTGAGTTAGAAATTATTTTGTGTGAGTGTTTGAGTTTGAGCTGATTTGAGAAAGAACTTGTATGCTTGTAAATTTTTCTTTTGAGTACTTGTGTGATGAGAGTGAGAATGCACTAGGACTAGCATGGATGTGAAAGCCGTGAGCTTTTGAGCCTTATGAGATTTTGATGCATGAATTAATCTCTTCGTTTGTGAGTGGATCGTCACCTTAGAGGATGCTAGAACTTGTGTGTGCTCTTGCTTCTTGATTGTGTCTAGTTTGATATGCCGAATGTGATCTTAGGCCATCTTTGTTTTTATTGAGTCACTTAGCCAAAATTTTCCTTACCAATGACATGTATCCCTTGCTAGCCCCTTTGAGCCTAAAGCTTATTTTATTTGCTAGCACATTTAAACACTATTCCAAGTTCCTAAGCCTTTTTGTCCCAATTTGAGTGGAGAATAGGAAAAGTGTGAAGGTTGAAGGGATTGAGTTGAGTTGAGAAAAGGAATTATGATGGTTGAGTGGTGATAAAATAAGGGTGTGAATGAGATTTTAGTTGTGGGAAAGAAAAAAATTGAAAATGAGCAAAAGAAAAAAAAATTGAGCTCATGTGTTTGTGCGAAAAAGAAAAAAAAAGAGGTGAAGTGATTGAAAAAAAAAAGTGAAAAGAGTTAGAAAAAAATTGAAGTGTTGAGAAAAGTGGAATTGAAAGAGTGTTGATTGAATATGTTTGAAGTAGTCTGTTCCTAATCTCGAAGTGCCAAAGTTTGACTTTCTATTCTCCATTCACTTAAGTCACTTACCCATATTGTTGTCCCACCTGTCCAAAGAGCCTACATTACAACCTTAAGAAAAGTCCTTTTTGATTCGGCATTGATTTCTAAAGTATGGTCGGAGTTAAGAGCGCTTCCAAGCCTATGGCTGCCAAATTGAGTGATTGATTATTTGAGTGAGTCCCTTTATTATTGATATACACTTGTGAGGGAGCGAAAAACATCGTTGAGTGCACATCCATGCTTGATCTTGGTGTTTCTTGTAATTGTTGCATGAGTACGATAAAAGAAAGTGAGTGAGTATACGGGTGATTGACTTTTGAAGCTTGAGTTCATTAGCTTGCATGATTGATTTTTGGACTCATCCCTAACAATTTCACTTGACTTATTATTTCGTTGCTTGAGGACAAGCAACATGGTAAGTTTGGGGGGGTTGATTAGGGGTGAAATTGTCATGATTCGTAGCAAGAAACGCCCTAGTTTTGGTCGAATTTATTGAGTTTTTAGAGCCAAATGAGTACTATTTCTATACATTGATGAATTTGTCTCTTTGATACTCATAGGTGAATCGAGGATGAAAAACGGAGTTCGTAGGACTTTGAATCGACTCAAACGGATGCCCGGATGAGAAGATATCGAAGAAATACGATTGGTATTAGTACATGAGAAGAAAAGTGTTAGTTGCAAAGGAAGGAAGGCTCATTCGAGCATCATCACTCGAGCGCCCTGCTCGAGTGACGTAGATCGAGCGCCTAAAACATACAGAACGTTTGGGTCGCTCGAGGGAGATAGCTCGAGCGCCCCGCTCGAGCACCAGAACCGCTCGACCAAGAGAGCTCGAGCGCCCCGCTCGAGCTCCTGATCCGTTCGACCACCATAGCTCGAGCGACCCGCTCGAGCGGGTCTGCTCGAGCGCTTCCAAGGCATTTTCTCCAACTTACGTTTTTTGGCCCATGAGTTCACGAATCGGCCCGTTGCATATATATATATCTCTTCCAAACACGTTTTGGAGGATCCCCGAACGCACCACATCACTTTTACACAGAATTTTTAGAGAGAGAAGGAAGAGAAGAGACGAGCAAGTTTAATTTTACGTTTTTGAGGTTTTTGCTTATGAATTCACATTACGATTTCACGTTTTAGTTTCGTTTCTTAATATCTTTTGTTCTTGAATACGTTGAGACCTCGTTTTGCTAATTAATTTCAGTTTATTCTTTTATATTTTAAAACCCCAGTTTATGTACGATCTTTTCTTTGATTTAATTACCATGTTCATGTTCGTCACTTGTCTAATTGTTATTGTTTACGTTAAATCTATGTCTAGCTAAAACCCTTGCATGCTTAGGGTAGGATGAACTCGTAGAAGTAGGTTGTGGGTACGTAATTAGGGTAACTTGTGACGTTAGGTTTTAATTCTCTTGGTTAATGAATTCTTAAAATTAATCTAGACTTAGCTCTTGAATTTCGTTCGAAAGGTGTTAGAGAGAGGACGACCGTATCACTCTTTAACAACGAGTAGACTTAATGAGAGGGTTTAGGAAAGGCTAATTCATCTACCGGTTTAGCGAAGGAGGACGACTGCATCACCTTAGTTAAATTAGGGTCTCATTAATTAAGCACAATATATTAACTTGTTAGTAGGTTCGTGAAGTCGAGTGTTAGGGTAAAGTATTAGGGTTTAGAATCTCGAGCTTTCACCTTGCATTCTTAAACTTAGGTTATTTCTTGTGTGTCACAGTTATTCTGATTATGTACCTGCTCCGTTAGTATACGTAGGGATTCCAATCCTAAGCATCACCATCTCTCATTAGAACAAAACCCTTAGTTAATTTAATTTCTTTAGTATTTTAGTTTACTTAGTTTAATTCGGTCTTTTAATTAATCTTTCAAAAACCCAAAAACATTACACTCATATTAACTACGACGCGTAGATCTTCAGGGATCTGTTCGCATACACACTTTCCCTTGGGTTCGATAATACTTGGTCCCTATACTTGCCCATACTACTGTGAACCCGTTCTCTTGCGGGGTAACTACTAGTAGAAAGCTAGTGTAGTTCGCTTCAAGTCAGCATGCAACCGCAATACCTAAGGTATATTTGAATCTTTATATAGTTTTTTCTTTTCGATGAGTTAATATATTGTGATCTGTTGTTTGGTTAATTCTTGGTGAAAATTGTTTGAGTTCATAATTTTGTTTGCTTTTGTGATTTATATGGATTAGTCAACAAGGAAGTCATGATTGTAAATTTGTTTTACATTTTCTATAACCGCAAAATGTCTTACCTATGATTAGATTGCAGTATTATTTGTATGGGGACATTATCGAATTAGTGTGATCCAGAGATTAGATTGCTAATTAATGTGATCCAGAAATTAGATTTAAAGAGAAATTATAGGACTTTTAGAGCTTTTTTAATTAATTTATTTTTCTTTCACCGATTAGTTCTCGTGTTTGAAACGAAATTATGGACAAAGAGTTGATATTTAAAGACCGGTTTTCGCCTGAGTATGCGCTAGGAGTAGAATATTTCTTGCGTTTTGCAAAGGAAAATGCTGAGGATATAAATTCTATTTCTTGCCCTTGTGCATCATGTGGAAATATGGCACATGACACCGTCGATCGAGTATGGGCACATTTGTTTCGATATGGTATGGACAAAAAAAATCTAAACTGGCATTGGTATGGAGAGATAGATAATGACAATTTTCCAATGCATGATAGTCATGAAATAACGGAAGTAGAAGACTTCCCCGATGATCCATTAGATGACATGGTAAACGCTACGTATGATCACACTGGGAACCCGGATAAGCTCATAGCGCTACTTGAGGATTCTGAGAAACCTCTGTACCTTGGATGTTCTAAATTCATTAAGTTATCAGTCTTTGTGAAACTGTATAACTTGAAATCAAAGCATTCATGGAGTAATACAAGTATGGAAGACTTACTTGAATTGCTTAGTGAAATGCTCCCAGAAAATAATACTCTCCCCATGTCAAATAATGGAGTAAGGAAGTTCTTAGCTACAAGGAATACCTCGTCAACCCGCAAATTTTGGTCAAGCCACAGCAGGGTGAAAAGCTTTACCTCTACCTTGCGGCCTCGAATGTTGCTCTAAGCGCGGTTTTGGTGCGAGCTGAGGGGCAGAACCATCTCCCCATCTATTACGTTAGCCAAGTTCTTCATGACACGAAAGCAAGATACACACCACTAGAAAAGTTGGCATACACGTTGGTTATAAGCGTCCACAAATTGAGACCATATTTTTTCGACCACCAGGTAGAGCTGTTGACCACTCGACCCCTCCAGCAAGTTCTGCACAGGCCCGAAACGAGTGACCGCATGCTGAAATGGTCGATCGAGATAGCCCAATACGATATCTTTTTTGCGCCATGCACCGCCATCAAGGGTCATGCTCTGGCAGATTTTTTGGTCGAGCTCACTTTTCCAACTAGCCCATCCCAAGTGAACTATCCGCCGTGGAAATTGTACGTTGACAGATCTTCAACATCCACGTGCGTGGGGGCAGGCATCGTTTTAATTGGTCCAGAAGGTCAGTGTTTCACAAATGCAATTTGTTTCAATTTTCTTGCCACAAATAATGAAGCTGAGTACGAAGCTTTGGTAAGCGGGCTGGAGCTCACCTTGGCAGTGGGGGCACGTCGCCTCCATATTTTCATGGATTCCTTGTTAGCAGTAACCAAATCATCAAGGGAGAATATGAAGCTAGAGGCGAGCAAATGGAAAAATATCAAGAGCATGTGGCAGGCCTTTACGAACGTTTCCATCAAGCCTTCATCGAACAGATCCCACGAGAACATAACTCCCAGGCGGACGCTCTTTCAAAGCTTGCCACCTCAGAGGGGGCAGTGGATCTCTCTAACATCAGGTTGATGAAGCTCGCCACACCCTCCATAAATAAGAATTTAATCGCAACAGTCGCCACCACAACTGAGAAATGGATGACCCGAATCGCCCATTTCCTACGTGACGGTAGTTTATCAGTAGACAAGGTCAGAGCTCGCCTGCAACAGCTCAGAGCGGCGAGGTATGTACTTATTGATGACCAACTCTACAAAAGTAGCTTCTGTCTACCTCTCCTAAAATGCATCACCCCGGAAGATGGCATGAAATTCATGAGGGTGACACATGAGGGCATTTGTGGTAACCATGTGGGTGGCCAAAGCTTAGCTCACAAAAACCTGAGGCAGGGATACATCTGGCCATCACTAAAGAAAGATGCGATTAATTACGCTCGGGCCTGCCGCAAGTGCCAGATCTGGGGGCCAAACAACAAGACATCCCCAGAACTACTCTCATCTATGTACAACCCATGGTCGTTCACCCAGTGGGGCATAGATCTGATCGGACCCCTCCCGACTGCCCCGGGGGGACTAAAGTTTGTGGTCGTCGCTGTCGACTACTTTACCAAGTGGGCTGAAGCAGACCGCTGAACAAGATTGACCAAATGTAGATCATTCATTTTATCTGGAAAAATATCATATGTCATTTCGGGCTTCCTCAAGTGATCGTCTCTGACAACGGGAAATAGTTCGACAGGCTTGATATGATCAATTTCTGTGAAAGATGGAAGATTAAGAAGGTTTTCTCCACCCCTACCACCCGTAAACAAACATACAGGTTGAAGCTGTCAACAAGATCCTCAAGAACACCATTAAAGCCAAGCTCGAGGACAAAAAAGGAAAATGGACCAACGAGTTGATAGACGTATTATGGGCATACAGGACGACAATAAAAAATTCCACCGGTGAGACACCTTTCGCTCTAGCCTTCGGGATGGAAGTCGTCATCCCAAGTCATTGGACCTTGCAAGAGATTACAGAATTTAATGATAAAGCAAGGCGAGCCGACCTAGACATGCTCGAAGAAAGAAGATCAACATCGGACCTCAGGAACGCAGCTTACAAATAGTGTTCTGAGAAGTTTAACAACTCAAAGGTTCGGGTTAGGCAGTTCAAGGAAGGGGATCTAGTCCTGAAGAAAGTGCAAGGCCCGAGAGGTGTCTTAGACCCAAAGTGGGAAGGACCTTTCCGCATATCGAAGATCCTTCCCAAGGAGGCATATCAGCTCAAACACCTCAACGGCACCCCGAACCAATACCCATGGAACAATTGCCACCTCAAGAAGTTTTATCAGTAGAAACAACTTTATAAACATCAAAAGCTTTCTATCAAATGAAATCTCAATTTGTCTAGTCCTTTTTTACTTCATTAGTGCCAAGGATTCTGAACAAGCAAAAAACGGGGGCCTCCGGAGGTCCAAACCTTTTTTTCTCGAAGAAGAAAAAGGGGGAGGACCAAAAAGGGCAGAAGTTCTTAACTTGGTCAAAGGCTCCTCCATTTCCGACCAAGGTGCTACCTACTGTAAGTGAAACGGCAAAAGTCTCATGGCGAGCTAGCTCTCGTTCGAGAAAAACCTCTCGATTTCCGCCTAGGTAGTTGCCAAGTTACAATGGAACCGGCGACAATGAGACCCGGGTGAAGCGTTCACTTCTCCCAAAACCTGAAAATTGTGCAAATAATATGACGCAAACAGGGTTAAGGGAAAGAAATGAAAAGACATACACAGCAATGTGCAAGGGCAAAGGCCCAAGAGTCAAGTCACCCATATACAAAAACAAAAGAGACATAAATGCCAAACAAGAAATTGTTCCAAAGCCCCATGGGCAAAAATTAGCAATAAAAATAAATAAGTTCAAGGCCAAAACCCAGCCACAAATTTTTCACGCCCCAAGGGCACATATAAAAAAAAAATTAAACAAAGGCCACACACGGCCAGCAAAAGTTAAAATGCCCACTGGGCACATAAATCACTTTTCTCAGGCAGTCGAAAGGTCGATCTTCAGTTGGGCCAAGAGCAGGAGCGACACTGGTCCCTACATCAGCCTCTGTCGGACCTGCATCGGCATCCTCCAGATACAGCAGAGTCTCGGGACGGGGCCACTAGGATAGATCCACCCCAAAGTCTCTCTCAAGATCTCGGAAAAAGTATGAGATTAAGGGGTAGAGGCGATGATTAAGGACGTACCCCAGAAATAAGTCTCCAGCGCCACAATTGGAAGAACAGTCTTTTTCGCTTCTCGAATCGCATCAGCAAAGGCCTTGTAGTAAGCAAACTCTCCAATTTGATCGGGGTCCAGGAAAGGGTCATCCCGCTCGGCCTCCTGCATGGCCCGCACGCGTTCCGAGGTAGCAAGGTCCTTGATGGTTTCAACATCCTTAGCAGCCTGACGCTGGAGCTTCTCCGCCTCGGCCTAGGCCTCCTTCACGGTATTTTCAGCCTTCTCCATGGCATCTTTAGCTTCCAGGGCCTCCACACGGTACCTCTTAACCTCCCCGCTGTGGCCTCACGGCCCTCGACCCATCCTGCATCCACTCCACGCTTGTTGACCTCGTACACCTCATTCTCCAGCACCGCCAATACCTGCACCTGGACTTTCTCAACACCTTGCCTCTCTGCCTCCGCCAGCTCCGCCACGCGAGCCACCTCCATCCCTGCGATTTTATTCTCCAAATCCTTCACTTGCACGCCCAACCGAGACTGATAGGAGTTCCTCTCTTTCTCCAAATCTTCGAGATAAATTCGGAGTGCCAGAATCTCATCAACCTCTTGATCACGATGGAACACCGCCTGTTGGGCCATGGCGGCGGCCTGGTTGATAAGGAGAAGGGTGGCAAATAAGCAGTTGTCGGAGACTGGATAGTTGGCAATAGCCTCCAACTCATGAGTCCAAGCCGACGGGATATCTCGCATGGCGCGAGCAACATAAGAGGAAGACCGGCAGTGGACCAAGTGTGGTGGAAAGATAGGAAATCCACCACGAGGGGAGGCCGGGAAGGATCGTTAGCCAGCAGCCTGGATAACGAATACAATGTTTAACCAAGACAATAAAAAATTTCAAGCCTTAATGCAAACTCGAGTCCAGAACCATACCTCCACAATCGTTCGGGATCCTAGCCTAGAAGGGGCCCAGTTGGCCCAGGTGGCGGAGGGACTGAGCTTGAAGGTCCAGTTGGTTCAGGCGTCGCGACGGCAGCTTCGGCGAGCTCGGGAGCAGCTCCCCCTCCTCCTGCATTCTCCGCCATGGCAGGTTTATTTTCAGCGGCAGTTTCGTCCTCGGCGGCAGTTGGCCCAGGTGGCGGAGGGACTGAGCTTGAACGCCCAGTTGGTTCAGGCGTCGCGGCGGCAACTTCGGCGAGCTCGGGAGCAGCTCCCCCTCCTCCTGCATTCTCCGCCGGGGCAGGTTCGTTTTCAGCGAGAAATTCGTCCCCGGCGGCAGGTTCATTCTCAATAGCGGGCTCATCAGCTCTAGTGCTAGATTCTCCATCTCATCGAATTCGGTGACATCATCATTGTCATCATCCACTAGCAATATTCGTCGGGTCCTTTTCTGCTTTGATTTCCTCCACAGGCCTTCTCCCTGGCCCTGGGATCCTTCCTCCTCACCATCACCCGTGCGCCTCCGCTTTGGAGGAGAAGGCGGCAGAGACGGCGGGGCTGGGCGAGCCACTTCTGGGCTCATCTGCCTGAGGGGGATCCCCTCTGGAATGGGTGGGGGCACGACCGGTGGAACTAGGGCACCTGCTCGTACCCTACGGCCTCGGCGCATAGCCTCGAAAACTCCGGGAGCGCTTGACATGACTTGTGATGAGCAACGGGAGTATATTAGAAAATCTGGCCCTATCACAACAATGAGCATCACGTATAAGATTCGATTATGCACTAAGTTCATACAATACTCACAAAGAGATAAAAACGTACTCAACATCAGAGTTCGACACATACCTGCTTCTTGATTCAAGTGGCGAGGGGACAAGAAAAATTGAGCTTGGCGCTGAGACTCAGCCGTGTTCAAGGTGATAGTTTGGCACTGGATGGATGAGAATTTCTCAATACGGCAAAGCACGAGGTCGAAATCCTAGTTCAGATCCTCGCGACGGGGCACGAGATAGCCTATAGAGAAAACAGAGAAAAATTAGATCAGTACAAGATGTTCAAAAGACAAATCATGCTGGACTCACTCTTTTTTTTCCAACGGAAGACGGTGGGCACAACCATCTCACGGTCGGAGGTGTCTGTCGGCATCCAGGACCCAGAGACCCAAAAATATCGATCCTGGAAGTTGCGGAGCTTTTGCGGGATCTCCAATATCAGCTTGTCCAAAGTCGTCCTGTTAGGGCGACCTTGGACATAAACGTCCCCTCTATAATAGGATTCAGCATTCAGGCCTAGAAGGTAATTAACCTCGCCCGTATTCAGCATTCGGTAGAGTCGTTGCCAACCAAATAGGGTGAACAAGGAGAGAATTAAGAGCCACGAGTTGGGATGAAGCTATGCCGGAGCAACTTCCCAATAATCCAAAAGGTGCACCAAGTTATGGCGCAAGGAAAAATAGCCCTGCCTCTATGGCGAAGTAATTAATTGTGACCATACTAGGCGGAGGTTGATTAGCTCACTCCGTCAGGCCCGGAGGGTACAGATGCACATCAATGGGGATTTCCCATCGGATTCGCTAGGCCGCAAGATCTGCAGCAGTCAAAGTACTCACTCTATCATCCTTTGAAGAATGCCACTCCAAAGCTCCAGCCTCTACGATCGACTGGGGATTACGCCTCACGAGCACGTAGTGGTGTCTCCTCAAATAATCGGCGTAGTAAAAAACCGGCGGTGGACCAGCCATTTGGTCAGCAAAGTCCTCCCAGGCTTGATAAGCCACAGAGAACTGCTTATTGTAGGCATTATCATCTTGGGCATATTCCATGCCGGATCCCTCTTCGTCATCCTGATCGGCCGCCGGGCCACCAGACGCCCTAACCCCAGCCGAATTTCCACCGGCCTCCCCATTGCCACCAACCGGTTGCGGTGGGGGACTCCTAAAAATCGATTCAAGGCCATCCTCATCAGATGGCCCCAAACTCCCCGGAGTAGACCGGAGGGGATACGGACGATTCCTCCAGCCAGAAGCACTGGATTCCCTGCCAACCATCTTACAGAAGATAGAAGAAATAAAAGTAAAGATTACCTTGGAGGATTCTGAAGGAAGATCGTCGGGTTCTTCAAGTGAACTAAGTTAATTGATTGAAGCGGGAGGAGAAAGATTTGAAAGCAACAAGGAAGGCCCCCTTTTAAAGGAGAAGATTGGGTCAAATCTGCAATTAAAAATTCAAATTTAGGGGAGGAAATTGAAAATTTCCTAAAAGAAGCGACGGTTCACCTCCCATCGCGCCAACCGGATGCAACCATAGGAAAAACTCGTACCTTCCAAATAATGGTGCGTCCAATCGAAAAGATGGATTGTTTTCAAGGTCATCATTATGCACATTCATAAAAGCAAAGTTGAACATGTACTTTTCTGAAAGGTCTCACACGCCAAGTCAGCCACCGTTCGAAATGCACAAATCAACTCGTGACACGTGGACTATTATTGAATGCATAAATCTCAGAGGATCTTAACCTAAAGATTTTCTTGGAGAAAGGATAAAGACAAATCTCGTGACCATTTCAAGATGACATCACCTTGGCTGCCTCCCGACCTCGACAACCAAGCTGAGGGGCAATTGTTGTAGGGGAAAATATACTTTTCCCCGACCTCGCCATAAGTGCGAGTAAGAGCCTAGTCAAAGGTGAGCTCCCTAATGACTTCGTACCAGTCGTGCTGGCCAAAGCCAAACGATCGCATAACTCGCCAAGGCTGCCAAGAAAGCATCCCAGGACGTCACCACGGACCTCACCCGAGGGGCGAGATAATGCCCCACCTGGACCCATTTGTGATAAGATTGTTGGAGATTTTGTACGGAAGTAAGGACAAAACTGCACAACAGACTGCAATACCCGCCTCTGGCCACAAAAGAAAGGACAGGCGCAGCTGCATGTGACGGGCACCAAAAAGGACTGAAGGGCACCTAAGGAAACAATACCTATTACATAGCTGTTACTCTCCCATTGGCGGAAGGACATCCAGCTGCTGCAGCCGTTAAAGGGCCTCCTTCCTCCTTTTCCTAGGTTGTAGCTAGAAATAAGACAAGTCTTTATGAATGATTGGGGATACTATCCAAAAAACTAGGGCAACACAATGTAACCTAGGAATTACTATAAATAGAACATTAGAGCTCATAAATAAAGAGAGTCATTAAGACCGAGCCTAAACCCATCAGCAAACCATTGTACATTTACTTTTCTTGCATTTTTTCCTAGTTTAAGCCCATAAGGAGGAAGCATTCTTGGCTATCTCCTCTTGGCAATATATCTTGTTTTTATTCGATCATAGCCACATAAAAGCTCACATAAATTATCAATCGGGTAACAACAGGTGTCTAGTAATGCATAAAAGTTTCAACCTTTTTCTTGATTTTAATGTGTAATTTGGCTTTGTTTGTAACGCCCCGGATCCAGAATGCAGGCCCTTGTGGCTTTAGCACTCTGAACTCACACCGTCACTTAGATTGTAAAATTTGAGCATAAAATTTTTGTTTTTGAAAATACAATAACCAACTTGAAGGTACTTTACATCGGAAGAATTAAACATTTATTAAGACTATGATCATACATAAAAAATTATTAACTAAAAGTCTCGGCATAGTGAATAACATTAGTCTTAACAGTAGAACTTTAAACATAAATTATCGAGTAACAAATCGAGTTTACTACTTGTTAAATATTTGATACCCAAAAGTAAGAACATTAAAGTTAAGGTTCATTAATAATACATAAGACAGATTTGGGAGGACCTGTATCTACTGCAACTCCCGAGCCTCAGCATCGTAACCTGAAAATGTTAAAAAAAGGGGCATGATAATTGAATTCTCAGTGTGGGTACCCGTATGCTATTACGTAACTAGTTTTATATCCTAAACATCATTATATTAATCACAGAAATTAAACAACCGAGACGGACCACCTCCGCTCATAAAAACAACTGAGACGGACCACCTCCGCTCGTAAAAATAATTGAGACGGACCACCTCCGCTCATAATACACCGAGACTATACCAACATCGCCAGTAAAATAATCGAGATGGACCACCTCCGCTCGCCAACAATATAAATTAGTAACTGATACTTCAACTAAAAACGTAAATAATAGCAATACGGTTCAATGCTACTCACCTATTAACTTTTAAGAAAAGTTATAAACTTCTTCTAAAGTTCGGAAACCTAAGGACTAATAGGGACATTCGAGCTCTGACTAGTACCGTACTTCATGATAACTCTTTAAAGTTGCACACCCAAGTATAGATTTGTCTCAAGTAATAAAATTTCCTGGGAGTCCGAGTGTAGAACCATAAGGAAGTTTGGAAGAAAATATCAGCTAGTTGTAAGGTTTTAAGGGTTTATATAATGTATTCATTACTAGAGCTTTGAGAATTCACTTTAAGTAAAACACTAGAATTATCCTTAGCTCTTTTGGATAACATAATTGAAATCTAACAAGCAAGTGATTTCAATCAGAAGGTTAAACATTAAGCACTTAGAGAATCTTGAAAGCTTCCTTTTATTTGACTTCAAGAGTATATGAAATCAATTGTTGATATGTGAGACTAAGCATTCCTTGTGCCAATATTGTTGGTCCCGAGCAAGTCTAAGTGATACGTGTATGGGGGCGAGTACACATATACAAATCTTTTTCACTTTTTCAAACTGAGTCCCTCAACTAAGAGTCTTAGTGATAGGCACTGAATATATAATATACCTACTAACAGCTCTGAAGCACGTCAGTTGGCTAACTATCTATTTATGTCTGAGTGCGGAAATGTGTGAGCCTTGAAAGATTTTAGACTTGTTATGTTATTTATGAAAACTGAACTTTCTTTCTTATGAAGTCATGGTTAAGAGGGTAGTGCAATGAGTTCAAAGGTCAGACTGATTGATTCAACACTGACAAATATATGCTATGAATGAAATGATAAACAGTTAAGCACAATATCAAAGTGATAAATAACTCAGAGCGATTTAAAGTGGTTTTGGAGACTCAAGCTCCTACGTCCACGACCCTGATTGAACAGGAGAATCCCTTAACGGATTAACTTATTTTTAACGTGCCAAGGTACACAATGACCAGTCTCACTGATCCCTAGAAACAGAGTTCTAGTCCTCCTTCTCCTAATCCCTTTCTAACTTCAACCAACAAACCTAACACTGACTAGCTTAGGGTTTTGGTTTCAGTTTGGATTTCAACCAAGGTGTGATAATCCTTACAAGGCAAAACTATGCTAAGGATTGAATTATCACTCTAAGATTAAGATATGAAAGTTTAACTCAATGGAATACAGATGACTCAGACTTATATGAAACACTTGGGAAATTTAGAGGGTTTCGAGTGCTTCTTTGAATGCTTGAATGCTTTGTGAGTCTTGACTAATTTCTTGGCTTCGAAATTTCCCATAACCTTGTTTGGGTCAAGGTCTTCTATATTTATAGATGAATTTGAAAAAAACTATCCGTTGGAGAGATAGCCTTCTAATCACCTTTCTTGTAGGATACTTCAAACAGTCATAGTCCTCAAGCAGCCGCCTACTTGCATGGATTTGGTAAATGCATTAAATGCATGCCCGTTGAAAACTGCAGGAATAGTCAATCTTGATGTCAGGTCCGTACGTGCGTTGTTCTCCCCTGATTTGGTCCACGTCATCAGGTAGGTGAGAATGTCGGAACTCATTCTTCAGTTCAGTCTTATCTTTTCTGAGTTCAGGTTTGTCCTCATCTTCGTACATGGCCCATCACTGACATTCATTTTGCTTGCTTGGATCCTACTCCAAGTCTTCCCAAATACTCAATGCAGCCTGACTCCTTCATGACTGACGAGTTAGCAATGATCTCAGGATCATGTTCTTCATCTTGACACTCAGTTAGCCAGCTTAGAAAGACTAACTTAAGTTCAGTGATGGTGCTCTTGTGTTCTTCAGGCTTCAGTCTTGAATGTCATCAGTGAGTTCTCCTCTCACTGAGTTCCTGTGAATGTAAAACATTCTAACCTATTCTAATCCTATCAGGACTAGCCTGACTATTACACACTTAGGAAAATCATCTTTTCATGATCTTTGGGATCAATTCAAAACTGACATTGTCCCAACAATATGTCTACAATAAATCAAAGTCTCAACAAATCAAAATCTTTTTCATAATTCATAAGACAACCAAGAAGGTTTATCTATGAAAATCTTTATTGAAAAGCTAAGAACAATACTTACATTTTACCAAAGTTTCATCCCTAGCTCTAGCAAAATATTTAGTTACTCATACTAATACAAACACAGCTCATTTTTCTATGAGAGATACTAGACTAATAAAAGAGATATTGCAGAAAGTTTGATGCTCAAAATGGTTGCTAAAGAGCCCTTTATATAGGCCACAAGCTAATGCATTGCAGGAACTTGTAATCAATTTCAGTGGCATACAAAGACTGGTAGTTTAAGCCTACCATCCATTCAAATATCAATTTGTTCCCTGAATAAAACTTTTAGGCCTTTGAATTAGTTTTCCATGGAGACCAAGATCTCAAAAATTGGCTTTATGAACTGAGAATTATGACCAAAATAGTATAGTTGCTCAACACTGAAATTATAACTCTTGGCAGATTTTGGTGTCAAGTTGAAAACCTCACATCGCCACTTGTATGTATTCAATGGCTTGGTCTTTTTACAGTGTTTTGATAAACTTCTTAGCTGATCATTCCAAGATGAATTAGGAGAAGAACTAGACTTGATCCATATAGTTGCTACGATTAGGTTCGAACGTGAAAGATTCTCATTAATTCAGCCTTGATCTGGTTTTGCTTCCATAAAATTAAGGATAGGTTGTGACTTATCATTTTTTTTCGCAGAGGTTGCATCTTTCCGGCTACAATCTTTCGGGGTCTATAAATAACTCTATATTCTCAAAGTTTGAGTTATATATCGAAAAATAAAAAGGTTTTCTCTCCTCTGTGGTTAATTCTTTTTTCTTCCTATTAATTTTGAGTCCTATTTTTATATTCATGCGATTTGTGTTTTTGAAATTCATTAGAGTGTAACAATCGAATCTCAGTGAAATAGGTTTTGTATCTTGGAAGGTCAATTCCTTGTGAGAATCATTTACAACTAAGTGGGAGGAATTAATACCTTTAAAGATATCATCATTTTTCGATGTGCTTAATCTATATGTAAATTCATTACCCACATATTATACAACATGGAGGAGCTGTTGTGTCTAGGAGATCCACTAAACAGATGTGTATAGCCCATTCCACTATGGAATCAGAATTCGTAGCTTTAGATCAAGCTAGTGAAGAAGCAGAGTGGCTTTGTAACTTCCTTGAAGATATTCCTTGCTGGAACAAACCAGTGTCATCTATTATGGTATATTGTGATTGTCAAACTGCTATTAGTAGAGCCTTGAGCAATATGTATAATGGAAAGTCGAGATATATACATTGTTGACATAATACCATTAGGCATTTGATCACAACTGGTGTTATGTCTATTGTTTATATAAGATCAAAAGATAATTTAGTGGATCCGTTCATGAAAGAAGTCAATCGGGATCAAATGAATAAGTTGCTAGAAGGAATGAGTCTAAAATCTACAAATTGAACAGAAGCAGTGGTAACCCAACCTTGTTAATTGGAGATCCCAAGATCTTGGTTCAATGGGAAAACTAAGTTGTGGACGTTCATGTCGAGAACACTTGGTAACCCGACCTTTCCTTAGAAAAACACAACTCCAAGTGTTGTAGCTTTGACTGTGCAGTGTAGGTTAAGTCTTTGACTTTTAATGAATCCTCAAACCTCGAGGAAGTGGAGTATGACGGGATACTCTAAGTAGGAGTTCGCCTATATAAATAAGAAGTGAGGGCAACTTCGATAGATACTTATGAATTTAAAAAGGTTGTACATGGCTGAAATGGAATAAAACGTGTGAACGAAAGGTGTTGCCTTATTGTGTTGACACTGTTGACTTAGTGTACACTAAGGGGTAAGGAGGAATAGTTCAAGGCATCGCGTCTACTAGGCCACCGGTATACTAGATGGTGTTTGACTACGGAAGGTTCAAAGCTCAAACTACATGTCCAGAAGCAATAATGTCTCTCATGAATTGGACTATAGTTTTGCATAACTACAGGCGTAATTTCCACTCATGTGGGGGATTGTTGGGAAATTTGATTTTTCAAATATTTAATTGTCATTTAATGAGATTGTGTACGCTCATATTTGTCAAATTAGATGTTGGATCAAAGTTTAATTTTTTGGGAAATTAAACAGCATATGGTCGATCTACTCTCAGAGTAGATTATCGTAGTAATTTTAAAGTCTCAAAAATAGAATTTTAGTGAGTGAAAAATTGATATACAAAGATGGAACGTTATAAACACTTTATGGATTAAAGTGTTGAGAGTTGAAAAATTTACTAAGTATTTTGTCCCACATTAAATATATAGGGAAGTGAATTTCACATTATAAATAGGAGTTAGATAATTTCAAATTATAATGTGTTGGGATATATTAGTTTTGATAATTTTCCAAAACCACATGTAATAGGTTTGAAGCAGTCAGGATTGTATCTTTAGTTTCAGGTTAGGCTAGGTTATTGTTCAATTAAACATGTTGTCAGTTGAGAAGAACTCAGTTGAGGAAGCACTCAGTTGAGGGGGAACTCAGCGAGGGGGAACTCACTGACACAGCCTGAGGAAGTCAAGATGACATCTCAAGAAGAACTGACTGAAGCCATGGCAGAAGACCTGAACCTGAAGAGAAGCTTGAAGGATGTCCCACTGAGTATAAACCTGACTGATCTAAGCTAAGTCAGTGGACTACTCAGTGAAGAGCATGATCAGGAGGATCATTGCTGTGCCAAGTAGGCCCTGAAGGAGTCAGGCTACTGTGGCCAGGGAAGTTTGTCATTCAGCCTTATGACAAACTTCTTGGAAAGATCTTCAAGAGTCTTTGAAGGACAACTACACTGAAGACAGCTGTGTCTACTGAAGATCATCAAGTCAGTGAAGGATAAGCCATCTGAAGTCAGTGTACCCTGATCAAGCCCACTGAACCAAAGAGCCGTTGGATTCAGTCCACGTGGACCAATCAAGTCAAGACAGCGTATCCGACACTAACAAGGCCGCATTCCAAGAAAAGTAGGTGAAACCTATTAATGGTCTGGAGTCAAATGTGATTCTCTCCAACGGTAATATTTAAATCCACACTATAAATACAAGCTCATAGCTGCATGTTCAAGTGTGTGAGAGGAGGAAATCTACACCTACAAGTTGTGAGGGTGTTAGAGTATTAGTGCAGTTCAAGGGAGATATAAGGGAGAACTTCTACACCCACGACACTGACCATTAGGGTTCTCACATATATTCATTGAGTGTTAAGCTTGTAACTCTAGCTTGAGGCTAACACATTGTAAGGGAAAACCTCACCTAGTTGGAGAAATTCAAACTAAAACCAAAACCCTATCTGTTAGGTTTGTTGGTTGAAGTTAGTGAAGTTAGGAAGTAAGAGAGCAAGGTCATGTGTATTGATCTGGGTGCACCTTGGCACGTTCAAAACAAGAATCCCAAGTAGTGGATTTCCTGTTAAATTGGGATAGTGGACGTAGGAGCTTGAGTCTCTGGACCACTTTAAACATAGTGTGATTTATTGTTTAAGTACTTGCTAAAGGTTTTACATTATCTGCTCACTGAGATTAGTTCGAAAGAAAGAAATTAGCTAAGTATTTTAGTCAGGGGGAACCAATCTCACTGACAGACTTAAACACGCACTCGAGAATTCAGTCTCTCGAGTCACTGCCTTGTTGAGAGCCTGAGCTCACAAGTCTATTGTCACTGACTTGAGAGCTCTGACTCTCAGCAATGCAATGACTTGAGTGTCTTTATATTGTCTAAAGCAATAATATTATAGAGCACACACGTGCCGCCTGTCAGGTCGTGCCGCGCTCGAGCCCATGTCCGAGTTTGCAGTTCTTGGCCTTGGACTTGGACATGGATCTTGGCAATTAGACTTTGGACCTACCTATCTTTTTGGACCTTTGAAAATGTGGTCTGGCCCACAAATGTTAATGGGTGTGTGGTCTAGCCTAATGGATGAAATATCGAACAGTTACGAAGGCTGACTGAATTCAATCCAACGGTTACAAGGGTTGACTGAATTCAGACATGTGCTAATTTCAAATTATCATGCTTGGACGCAACGTATGTCCAGGTTTGTGGACGTTTCATCAGAAGAAAGAAGTAACAGCTGGGTTGTTTCGGATTCAATAATTTCCTCACGTGAAATGGCAATCAATGCCGTGATTGCCTGATTTAATTTGGGAAAGCCCGCTTGGAGTGGATCGAAGCCTATAAATAGGGACTTCATCCATGCATTCCATACCAAGCATTCCTCTGCATTTTCACCTGAAAAATCATAAGTCTCCTACGTTCTGCATATCATTTTTTCGGTCCAATTTATGGTATTTTTTTTCGTTCGATGGTGCTCTAATACGTAGCAGTGATGCTCGTATTTGAGACGAATTCATTTTACTTTTTAAAATATCACATTAATCTGCGAGCACTAGCCGTGGTGTGTTCATTTTGTGGGCAAATGATTTGTCCTTGACTCGACTTAATACTTTCCTCTTCGTGTGTTTCTTCACAGTTGCTGATTTTTGTACCTAATTGATCGAGATACCTACCGGTTTGAGGGACTTGCCAGTTTTCGAAAGCTTTTGCAGACGAAAAGAAATTTTGTAATATTTATTTTAATTTTGTTTCTTTATTTTGCTTATCATTTCATCACTTTTGTAAGCTATCATTGGTGCACTTATAATCGAACAATTATTAGTTGTTTGACTTAAAAAATATATTAGTTATACTAAAATTATATAGTTGTACAGAAGAGCAACTCTTGTTGTTTTTAGAGTGTTTATAAGACAAATGCTTATCTAAAATAATGTTGCTTGAGATGAATTCATATCAGTTATGTTTTATTCATATTCATTACTTACTAATCTAATAAATTTAGTACGTATAACCATTTCACATAGCACAAACTTATTGTAGGCGAGCAAAATTTAATTGCAAATCAAAAGACGACACGTGGAATTTACATGTTATATATCAATTAATTATTTTTTTAATTTAAATGAATTTGATTCCTAAATTAAATAAATAAATACTTGATATATTCAATTGGACCTCTAAAGTCCAATATACTCAATTAGACCTCTAAAGCCTGATTAATTCAATTGGACCACTAAAGTCCAATATATGGAATTGGGTCTCTAAAGCCTAATTAATTCAATTGGACCTCTAAAGTTCAATATATGGAATTAGGTCTTTAAAGCCTAATTAATTCAATTGGACCTCTAAAGTCCAATATATGGAATTGGGCCTCTAAAACTTAATTAATTCAATTGGGTCTCTAAAGTTCAATATATGTAATTAGGATCTAAAGCCTAGTTAATTCAATTGGACCTCTAAAGTTCAATATATGGAATTGGGCCTCTAAAGCCTAATTAATTCAATCAGATCTCTAAAGTCTGATAAATTCAGTTGGGCCTCTAAAGTCCAATAAATTTGATCAAGCAGACCTCCTAAAGCCCAACTAGTTAGATCATATCTTTTTCAAATATTTGAAGTTTATAAAAAATAAAAGTCTAGAAATTCAAAGATATGTAAGCCTGGTAAATCTTTCCAGATAAGCTCAAATATCGCTCCGGCCCATTAAATCTAGCCTATAAATCTAGAGTTCTACACCTATAAATAGGGTCTCATTCTAGTCATTCAACACATTCAAGAAGACATCAGCAATCAGAAAATTCAAGAGCTCAAAATTCTTGAAGATTCAATGGCGTTCTTAGCGGCTTCAATGGTGCTCTTCGCAGCTTCAATGATGGCCTTTGTCAATAACAACATCTGATCCGAGATCACGGTGCTAAGCCCCTCCGATCGATATTCTTCAACCCCAAGCCCTTTGTGGACTCAACGACCCAGTGTCTACCTCCACAAAACTCTCAACATCAACAATTAATTCAAAACACGGCTCGATGCCCTCAATTTAGTATCATCATCAGATAAGATTCGGCTACGGACAAGTATCCAAAAAATCGAAATCAAGTCAAATTCAACTATCAAGAGAAGAATCAGAAGATTCATTAAAGATAGAGATTATACTCATATAATCGCTTGATGCATAATTACTCTTTGTAATTCTTTTTCGCATTTAATAATAATTTAAATACGAAAATTTGTTGGTTACAAATTTTGGCACGCCCGGTGGGACCATCTCTACCTCTCTTCTCTTATCTCCAAAAGGTTCAAGATATCTAAATGGAACCCCTCAAGATCAAGCTCTTAAGGGATACCGCTAGATCCTCAATCATGGATCATGAAGACGTGAATGTTATCACTAGGAACAAGTCAAAGGACTCTAAGTCATTCATTTCTTCCCTCAATCCGCCGGAATGGAGGTGCTACTTGACAATGCAAAGGAGGAAAATATCTCGATGAATTCTACTCCCTATTCCACATCAAGCTCATCATCAACTTCTAGCGTCACAAAAGTTATGGCAATGGACGGTGCAACTATCGAAGAACAACTAACAACTTTAACCGCGGTCATACATGAGCTTACAAACCGCATAAAGGAGCTTGTGGACAACAAAGATAATGCGGAGTCAAGTCGTGTCAAAGGAAAAAGAGTTGAAAAGTGCGATGAATTTGAAGTATTCTTTGGACAACAACAAATGGAGCATAGTCCGGCTGCGAAAGAGCTAAATGTTTCCTCTAATGGTATGGTTTTGATTGATCAAATAAAGGAGATCATACTTGGGACGATCAAAGATAAGTTCGAGGAGAGCTCCAAGTCTTCTTTCACCTATACCAAGCCATACACTAAGAGAATTGACGCTTTGAAGATGCCAACGGGTTACCAACCTCCTAAGTTTCAATAGTTCGACGACAAGGGTAATCCAAAGCAACATATTGCTCACTTTTTAGAGACTTGTAACAATACGGGCACTTATGGAGACCACTTGGTAAAGCAGTTTGTGCGCTCATTAAAGGGAAATGCATTCGATTGGTATATCGATTTGGAGGTCAACTCAATTGATAGTTGGGAGCACTTGGACCAAGAATTTTTAACTGATTCCATAGCACTTGAAGAATTGTTAGCATGATTGAATTAACAAATGCTCTTCAATGGAAGGAAGAATCGGTGATAGATTATATCAATCGGTGGAGAAATTTAAGTCTAAACTGCAAAGATAGGCTATCGGAAGCTTCGGCCTTCGAAATGTGCAATCAAGGAATACAATGGGATCTTCGCTACATGCTCCAAGCTATAAAATGAAGTCTTTCAAAGACTTAAAAACCAAAGCTCATGATATGGAGATAAGTATGCAAACAAGCGGGGCCGGAGGGCCACCAGTTCAAGACTTCTGTAGATTCAAGGATAAACAAAAAGATAAGAAAGGGGGCAAGTCCTTCACTAAAGCTCTGAATAAAAAATCTATGATGGTAACTGTTAGGATATAGATTAGATTTTTTGAAGATGTTAAAACAAGAACTTGTAATAGGACTAGCTGAACTTGTTAGTCAGCTACAAATTAGTCTAGGTCTAGAATAGGTCTTTGGTTAAGGGGAAAGAAATCTGTGCATACCAGATGAGAGGTGACCAGATGAGAGGTGACCAGATGAGGTCCAGAGGAGTCACCAGAGGAGTCTGCCAGAGGAGCCTGACTAGAGGAGTCTGCCAGAGGAGCCTGACTAGAGGAGTCTGCCAGAGGAGCCTGACCAGAGGAGTCTGCCAAAGGAGCCTGACCAGAGGAGTCTGACCAGAGGAGTCTGACCAGATGAGGTCCAGAGCAGAAATGTTACCTGACCAGATGAGACCAGACCAGATGAGTTCAGACCAGATGAGGGAGACAAATTAGTTCACCCACTTAGAGGCTGCGTGTAATCTGGAGACAAGGAGATTTTGGAGATCATGATGGAGAAGAAGGTAATCTGGAGAGTCAACTGATGGAGGATCTGATTGATTGATTGCTTGATTGAAAGTCAACTAATCAATCATATAATCAATCTTTGATTGATTATATTCCTCCAATTTTGGTTGTTTGAATTGCTAGCTTCCAACGACTAGTTAATTCACAACTATAAATAAGAGTGCTTGGATGAGTTCATCATAGACAAGAGTCACGCGAGAGCACACAAAGATACACGAACTCTTCCACGCACTCACCTTGTTCATTCAAGTACTATATATACTCTTTAGGAGTTCTAGTTAGAGCTTTACTCAACCTGTTCATCATTTAGAAAGGTTGTTGTAAGTTGTACGAAGGAGCTGGTACTTCGCAATTCCAGTGGTTCGTGAGTAAGTTGGTTGGAGAGAAAGTCCCCTATGGAGAAAGTGAGAGTGGACGTAGGACCTGTTGTCTGAACCACTATAAATCTGGTGTTCTCTACTTTATGCTTTTAAGTTTTCTGCATTTATATTTTAGCAATATCTTTTAAAAAGGGTTTTCATTAAAAATAAACTCAAAATGTTTCCGCTGGATAACCATTTTTTTGGGACCAACAAGTGGTATCAGAGCAGTGTGTCCTACAGACCACTGTTTTGAAAAGCTTTTGGTGGTCACCAGGGCAGATCCAAGTTTTTTTGAAAACCCAAATATTTGTTGTGCTAACAATTTTTGCAGAAATGGGCTCAAAGAGAAGCAGTAAAAGAGACACTAGGAGTTACTCCAAAAGAAGCTTAGCAGATGAGGAAGAAGAGGTGTCCACTTCTGGTTCATCATCCAATTTTGGACCAGACGAAGAGATATATCTTGTAACAGACGAGGTATGTAATCGAACTTCCTCTTCTTTTTCATCTTCTTCTTTTTCTGGACAATCAGAGGAGTCTGATATGCAGAAGATGCTATTAGATCTCCAAAAATCTATACAACTTTGTCAAAAATTGGAAGATGAGAACTCAAAGCTAAAAGCAGAAAATCAGAAACTTTCACAATATCTAGGCAACTCAGCTAATCTACCAGCTAAACAAAATCATACACTGGTTGAAGAGTCCTCTGATTTGATAACCAGGTGTATTGAACAAGTTAAGCTGATAGAAAGGTTGGTTGTTGAAAATGTTGAGAAAGACAATGAATATAACCTGGTAAAAGCTAAGTTTGATGAACTCTTCCATCAAAACAAAATTGTAAGAGAAAGTGAGGACAAGCTCAAAATGAGATTGGAGCAGCTGACTACAGCAAACAATATTGTGTCACACATAGCTGCCTCATCTCAAAGAGAGCATGATAAGACAGGCCTTGGTTATTCCAAACCTGAATCCTCACATGTTCAGAAAGAAGAACAGCCTAGAAATTTTATTGATAAGGGCAAGAGGTCAGCTGACCAGGCAACTCAGCCTAATGGGCAGATGAGTACTGAAACTCAAAAACCCAAAAGGCAGAGGAGGAATTTTAAGAAGGGTTATACCCAGAATAAAATACCTCAGCCAGGCCAGCAGAGTAGAAGACAGCCTGGATCTTCTCAAAAGAGGCAGAACCAGATGACTCCTACTCACCTGCAGAAGACTTTCAAGTCATCTTCCAGACCAGCTGGAACCTTTGATGGTTCTTGTAAGAATTATCCTTATCAAAAGAATTTCAAGTCTGTTGCTTTAAGACAAGTTATTCCTTCTACTGGACAAGCTCATAAGAGAAGAAGAGCCTCTAGAAGAAATAACCATGTCGAAGCTTCTTGTGTTCAGTGTGTTTTTGTGGATATATATGGAAGAAAGATAAGATCACCTGATTCAAAAAGGGATGATCTATTCTTGTTGCTTTCTAAAAATTGTGCTAACCCCCCTGGACCCAGAAGGGTACCAAAAAGTTGATTGCCTGCAGATACACAAGAAGACCAGCTGATGTTTTGCCCCAATATCAGCTGAGCATACTTTGAGGGGGAAGATCAGTTGACCCAGCCTGCTAGAATCTCTATTTGTTATATCAATATTTTCTTGTCTTATTTTATTTAAAGTTCTTCCCGTTTTAACATCATAAAAAAGGAGGAAATTGTTATGATATAGATTAGATGTTTTGAAGATGTTAAAACAAGAACTTGTAATAGGACTAGCTGAACTTGTTAGTCAGTTACAGATTAGTCTAGGTCTAGAATAGGTCTTTGGTTAATGGGGAAGAAATCTGTGCAGACCAGATGAGAGGTGACCAGATGAGGTGACCAGATGAGAGGTGACCAGATGAGGTCCAGAGGAGTCACCAGAGGAGTCTGCCAGAGGAGCCTGACCAGAGGAGTCTGCCAGAGGAGCCTGACCAGAGGAGTCTGCCAGAGGAGCCTGACTAGAGGAGCCTGACCAGAGGAGTCTGCCAAAGGAGCCTGACCAGAGGAGTCTGACCAGATGAGGTCCAGAGCAGAAATGTTAACTGACCAGATGAGACCAGACCAGATGAGTTCAGACCAGATGAGGGAGACAGATTAGTTCACCCACTTAGAGGCTGCGTGTAATCTGGAGACAAGGAGATTTTGGATATCATGATAGAGAAGAAGGTAATCTGGAGAGTCAACTGATGGAGGATCTGATTGATTGATTGCTTGATTGAAAGTCAACTAATCAATCATATAATCAATCTTTGATTGATTATATTCCTCCAATTTTGGTTGTTTGAATTGCTAGCTTCCAACGGTTAGTTAATTCACAACTATAAATAAGAGTGCTTGGATGAGTTCATCATAGACAAGAGTCACACGAGAGCACACAAAGATACACGAACTCTTCCACTCACTCACCTTGTTCATTCAAGTACTATATATACTCTTTAGGAGTTCTAGTTGGAGCTTTACTCAACCTGTTCATCATTTAGAAAGGTTGTTGTAAGTTGTACGAAGGAGCTGGTACTTCGCAATTCCAGTGGTTATTAGGTAAGTTGGTTGGAGAGAAAGTCCCCTTTGGAGAAAGGGAGAGTGGACGTAGGACCTGTTGTCAGAACCACTATAAATCTGGTGTTCTCTACTTTATGCTTTTAAGTTTTCTGCATTTATATTTTAGCAATATCTTTTAAAAAGGGTTTTCATTAAAAATAAACTCAAAATGTTTCCGCTGGATAACCATTTTTTTGGGACCAACAGTAACTCCCATGACCATTAAGTTCCATAGAAATGAAAGCGACACAAGTGACAAAGGAAAAAGCGTAATGCAAGATAATGCGCCAAGGCGAGCAACTTTAAGAGAGAGGCAACAAAAGCAATATCCTTTCCTAGACTCCAATGCCCTAGACATATTTGATGACTTGCTCAAAGCAAAGCTAATCAAACTCCTAGAAAGAAGGCGACCAGATGAAGCGGGGCGAACCGATGACCCCGAATAGTGCAAATATCATCGATTTCTTAGACAACCAATTCAAGATTGCTTTGTGTTCAAGGAGAAGCTCATGCACATAACCGAGCAAGAAAAGATTCTACTAGAAGAAAGTGGCACAACCACAGATATTATCGCCGCAAAAGATAATGACGCTTCATGCCAAGCGATTAATGAGGAAAACAACAATGCATCTCAACTTGAAGATAAAATTGATGTTTACTCTACAGCCGTAATTTTTACGGATGAAGACTTGTTGCTTGGTTCGCAATCCCAAAATCGACCATTGTTTGTAACCGGTTTTACTCTACAACAAAAGGTGAATCTGCATCTTAATTGATGGAGATTCGGGCGTAAACATCTTGCGTTTGAAGACATTAAAGAAGTCGGGAATACCAACGGATGAGCTCACAAATAGATATTTAATGATCCACGGGTTCAATCTAGAAGGACAAAGATGCCCTCAGTTGTACTCCTTCACATCATAGCTGCAAGGACATCATACAACATACTCTTAGGACTCCCATGGTTGCACCAATATGGTGTAATACCCTCAACATTATACCAATGCTTCAAGTATCGCGAGGGAAACATCACAAAAATGGTGTTTGGCAATGATAAACCCTTCACCGAAACTGAAATATACTTTGCCGATGCTAAGTACTTAATCAAAAGTATGAAACCAACTAAGGATGAAGAGTCTCCAACAAAAGAAATGGCGGATGATGAGCAATATGATGATAGTAAGGGAAGCTTGCCTCCATCTCGCACCGATAAGGGCAAGCAACCATGCGAAGACGCCAAAGCATTGGAAGAATTGACCATTTCTTTAACCAAGCTCGATGTGGTAAGGCCTCCTTCACGACCACTTGAAGGATTCACTTATCCCATCCAAGGAGCTAAAATTGAGCAGGGAGATATATCGAAAGCCATAAGTATGGGGGCATATGGCCCTCAAGCCTTTAACTTTCTTGTTGAGGCCGAATATAGTCTGCAAGAAAACTCAAAATCAAAGGGACCACCCCATGGAGTTCCTAAGCAAGTGAGTAATGGATTCAATGCTACTCAAAGGATGTCAAAGAAGAGCACTTATGTTGTCAATAGCACTAGGAATGACCTAGGGTATGTTCCACAAGATCCACTTCACATCGCAATCAAGAGAGACAATACCAACTATATCAACGAAGGAGAAGCATTACCAATACACGATGTATTTGACGAAGAGATAGAAAAAGAGGAATGTTCTTCTACCTTTGAAAGATTAGGACTGCTTGCAGAAGATGGTCATAAGAAGTTCATAAACATCTTCGAAAGATTAGGCCCGTATGAAGAAGATGATCATAAGATGTTCGGAAATGTCTTCAAAAGATTGGGACCACTTAGAAGAAGTGATTGTCGATATCTTGAGACCATCTTTGAAAGATTGAGGCTACTCAAAATAGATCGCCACCAACTCCCAAAAACTTCGAAGCTTAGTTCCATCTCGGATGAAGCGACAAACCACCTTGATTCCATCATATGGAGTGGCTTTGACCACAAAGTTACAAATAATTGTCTACACTAAAGATGAAGATGATGATAAAGAGAGCATGGTTTCTACTAACTTCATCGATACCCGCATCATCCAACAGCCAACACCTAGAGGCATGGAAGAGATAACTCTACAAAGGAGAGTTGTCTTGATGGTGAGAAATGGGAGCATCAATAATGTCAATAACTTGCAAATAATTTTGATTAGAGAAAGAGATGGCCGAGTTAGAGCATTTGTCAATTTCACAAGCACAATAGCATCAAATGAAGAGATCGTAACTACGAACCATATCACCATATGTGAAGATACTCAAATGGAAGAAGGCGTCGAGGATGCACCTCCAGATCTCTAGGAGAGTGTTAAAGCAACTATTGATGAATTGAAAGAGATCAACTTGGGCTATGAAAATGACCCGTGACCAACCAACTTGAGTGCTTTATTGTCCAAGGATGAAGAAGAAACATACATCAACCTGCTGTAAGAGTTCAAGGATGTGTTTGCATGGTCATACAAAGAAATGCTAGATTTAGACCCAAAAGTCGCGGTTCATCACCTCTCGATAAAGGAAGAGGTTCGACCAGTCAAATAAGCTCAATATCGATTTCGACCAGACTTGGTTCCATTGTTTGAAGCTGAGGTGAACAAA
This sequence comes from Ballota nigra, assembly GCA_947034835.1. Taxonomy (NCBI): domain Eukaryota; kingdom Viridiplantae; phylum Streptophyta; class Magnoliopsida; order Lamiales; family Lamiaceae; genus Ballota; species Ballota nigra. The sequence continues at coordinate 22,016,580 of OX344722.1, read as the reverse complement.
CTCATTAAGGTCAATTTTATCCAAGAAGTGAAGTATCCTATGTGGATATGAAGCATCGTTCTGGTGAGGAAGAAGAACGGCTAAATTCGTGTTTGTGTTGACTTTCTAGATCGAAACATTACATGCCCCAAGGATGATTTCCTGCTACCCATTTCTGAACTTATGATTAATGCAACAATGGGTCATGAAGCTCTAACCTTCATGGATGGATCGTCAAGCTACAACCAAATTTGGATATCACCAAAAGATGAAGAGTTCACCACGTTTCGTACTCCTACAGGAATCTACTGCTACAAAGTTATGTCATTCGATTTGAAGAATGCCAGTGCTACCTATCAAAGAGCTATACAAAAGATCTTTGACGACATGCTCCATAAGAACGTAGAATGCTACGTGGATGACTTTGTGGTGAAATCGAAGAAAGGAGATCATTTTGACAATTTGAGGAAAGTCTTTTAACGCCTAAGGCAATTCCAACTCAAGATGAACAATTGAAGTGCGCATTCGGGGTCAAGTTTGGGAAATTTCTTAGATTTGTGGTTCACCATCGAGGGATTGAAATCGAGCAAGAAAAAATTGATGCGATCTTAAAGATCTCGGAACCTCAGAATATAAATGTGCTTAAGAGCGTACAAGGAAAGTTGGCCTCTCTTAGAAGGTTTATATCAAATTTGGTCAGCCGATGCCAACCATTCAGCCGTCTCATGAAGAAAGGTACACCATTTGTGTGGGATGAATCATGTAGCAATGCCTTCAAAAGCATCAAGCCCTACTTAATGAAGCCACATGTGTTAGTTGCCCCGGTGCATGGATGTCCATTGACTCTCTACATTGCCACTCAAGAGTGTTCCGTATGAGCTCTACTCGCACAAGTAAATAAAGTCAGAAAAGAAAATGCATTGTACTACTTGAGTAGGATGATGACTCCAAACGAGTTGAAGTATTCCCCCATCGAGAAGTTATTTTTAGCCTTGATATTCGTGATTCAAAAGTTAAAGTATTACTTCCAAGCTCACATTATTCATCTTGCGTTGAAAGTCAATCCACTAAAGTACGTTATGAAAAGGCCAGTTCTCTCTGACCGACTCGCAAGATTGTATCTCCAATTGCAATAGTTCGAGATTATATACGTCCCCTAAAAGGCTGTGAAAGGACAAATCTTGGCTAACTTCTTAGATGATCATCCAATACCCGCCGAATGGGAGTTGTTTGATGACCTTCCAACTGAGGATATTTTGACTATTGAGGTATCCCCTCCATAGAAAATGTAATTTGATGGATCCGCTCATAGAGAAGGAGCCGGTGCCGAAGTCATGTTCATGATATCAGATGGAGAAGTTATACCCTACTCCTTCACTTTGACGCAAAACTGCTCGAACAACATAACTGAGTACCAAGCATTAATTCTTGGACTTGAAATGGCGGTTGACATAAAGCAGCTACACCTTAGGGTGTATGGAGATTCAAAGCTGATAGTGAATCAATTACTTGGGCTATACGAGGTCAAGAAACCCGAGTTTCTCCCTTATCACAAGTATGCTCAATGACTTATGCACTATCTTGGAGATGTGGAGATTGAACACGTTCCAAGGAAAGACACAAACAAGTCGAAGCTTTAGCAAAACTTGCTTCAGCAATTGCTTTGCCCGACAAGGAAGTCCGAATTCCAATATGGTAAGAGTTGGATTATACCCCCCATCTTCGGAGATGACACTAATGAAAGAGAAGAAAGTCACGCTGTTGAGTTTTACAAAATTGAGAAGGAAGATTGGCATCAACCATTTTTTGATTACATGATGTATGGGAAGTTTCCGAGCAATCCAAAATAAAGGGTGGACATCAGACGATGTGCACATCGATTCATATATTACAAAGGTGTGTTTTATAGGCGGTCATTTGATGGGATCTTCTTGAGATGCCTATGTGATGAAGAAACTACGCAAGCGATGAAATAAGCTCACTCTGGAATTTGTGGTGCTCATCAGCCGGGACCCAATTTGCATTTCCGAATAAAGAGAATGGGCTACTATTGGCCAACCATGGTGAAAGATTGCATAGAGTATGCGCAAAGATATCAAGTGTGCCTATTTCACGCAAACCTCATTCACCAACCTCCAGAACCTTTGCATCCAACTGTTGCCTCTTGGCCATTCGATGCTTGTGGTTTAGATGTGGTAGGGCCATTAACAAAGTCTTCTGGTGGTCATCAATACATTCTAGCCGCAATGGATTACTTTTCCAAGTGGGTCGAAGCCATACCTTTAAGTCTGCATCAACATCATCTAATAGTTATGGAGTTCCTCGCTACATCATCACTGATAATGGGATGACATTCAGCAACCGTCACATCGATAAGCTTTGAGAGAAGTTCGACTTCAAATAAAGAAAGTCTTCTATGTACAACGCAACTGCAAACGGGCTCGCCGAAGCCTTCAACAAAACCTTGTGCAACTTGTTGAAGAAAGTGGTTTCCAAGTCAAAATGTGATTGACATGAGAAGATGAATGAAGCTCTATGGGCATATCGAACATGTTAGGGATATATTGAAAAGTATATTTTTAGTGCTACTTTGTATATTTAACTTGTTCATGCACTTTCATTATATGAGAATAAATTTTTATCACTGTTTGCTTTAAATATTATGAATGTTATATATATATATATTGCATAATCGTTCAATTACTTTACATTGTAGACAAGTGTGATGGGTAGTAGATCACAGAAGATCACGTTGTCAGTTCCTTGTAAAGTATAAATTTTATTCACAACTTAGATGCATTTGCACAATCCATTGGTAAAAGTTGATGTGTAAATCTTGGATTGATTTGTCTTGACCAAGAGATTACACTAGTGCATTTGATGTACTGAATATAACCTATAACAAGATAATTTTTCTTGACTGACTTGGAAAGAAAAATAAGATCTTACTGGTTTATTATTTCTTAATTTCTGTCACTTAATAAGGATTGTATATAATTAATTAGTATTTTTTTAACTTACTATAAATATAGAGTCAATGGGAGTTAATACTTTGTATCTTGGACAATATTATTAACTAGTGCAGTACCCGCGGTCTCCGCGGGTTATTAGAAATATGCACAACAATTTTACATTCATTAATGGTTCATTGAGCAACCAACCAAAATACAACCATATAAATAATATCTTGTTCCGAGTACCAGATCGATAAATTTATTTAAAAAAAAAAACACAAAGGAGCTCGATAGACACTCCATTTTTTATTTATCCCAAATGCTATTAAAAAGTGACCACCAAATTAAACGCCCCCAGTCTTGATGACAAAACACTTCTTTGGAACTGAAACTTGACTATCGTCATTTCCATCAACGTCTACAACGGGATCTCCACGGATTTTTCTTTTATTATCGGATGCAGTCTCCACATCTTTAAACAACTCACCGTCACAAATCGAAGAAGAAGTTTTTTCTGAATATTTCAACACAAAACACAACAAATTAGAAATTACAATTCAAATGTAACAAAAAACTACAATGATAAAACATGTAAAAAAATAATAGCATATTACCTTTCCCTTATCAGAAGAGAGATTGTTTTCACAAAACCCACCATCACTCGAATCATCTAAAGAGGCTTCCTTCAATAGAAAACATCAACTAAGTACAAAACAACCATATAAAAAAATATAAAAGCATAGAAAAGATTAAAATAAAAAAGATGTATACATAATAAAATAACACCTTCAACGAAGAGTTGCTCGCTTAATTTTCCCAATCAAATCTCTATCAGATGAAAATTTAAACACAGTGTACACAGGGTAGCCATTGACCAAGTTAAAATCAGAAATCAGAAATCTGAAAATAAATTTCTGCCCAATCAGACCCGCAAGCTCGAAAGGTATAGAATGACCTAAACCCTTCTGAAAAATAATAAAGACTGTATATATCATCACTTTAAAAAAGGAAAAAAAGATAAAAAACCATATATTTTTTTATTAAAAAGACAAAAACACAAAACCTCCTCCAAATCTTCAAGAATTTCAACGGGGGTCCTTCCAATCAACATCAAAGAATCCTTATGGAACAATATCAACGATGCTGATCCAGATTCATCACCAACATGAACAGTAACCTTGAATCTATTCCGAAACAAACAACAATTATTTGAGACCAATCAAGACAAAAATAGGCACTACCGAAAAAAAATAGAAAAACATTAGATCAACGCATTACTTAGTGTCAACATTGTTGGGATGTGTGTTTCACTTCGAATAATTCCACTTAGAACCATAAAAAAAGACCTTCTTGTTGCACTTTGGGCAAGCATGGTAATACCGGCCTAAAGTATCATGTATACTTTGGATAGTACCAATAACCACAAAGTAACACTCCTAATATATATATATATATATATATATATAAGTATATTTAATAATACGCTAAAACAACAACCACAACCACAATGTCGATAGAAAAACTACTAAATAAATGAGAAAAAAAGGTTACCTCCTTCACATCACAAATATCAGACAAACACCTAACACGATCAGTCTCCGAAAAATCCTCAAAAACAGATGATTTAGAAGATCGACTCCTCATAGAGAAAATAGGTGCCGAAATCTTCTTTATCTTTGACTGAAGCCTATTATTCGACAAAGAAAGCAATCAAATTAGACTCAAGTCACACACGCCATATAACACCAAAATAAAAATAAAAAGGCATAATATACCTATCATGAAAAGAGTGAACTTCATCCAGTTCTGCATTCACCAGAAGACGTCTCGCATACATTGAGTTAGAAATATACTTAACTGCAATAATTGGAATATCTCAGTGCCCAGAATATAGTACATCATTACACATAACAAAAAATCTATACACACATATTACAATAATAAAAATTAAAATAACCTACATGCCAACACATACATCCTCCAGTTTAGGGAACAAATACCTTTGAACTTGGGTTGTATCTTTGCATATTCCAATACAATAACAATTGACTCATCTGGATTGTTCTCAGCATAAGAGACTAAGGACTCATAATATCCCTCCCACAATGTACACGTCATCCTTATACAACTGTCAAATATTTTCAATGATAAAATAAATGAATAGAAAAAATTACATGATCATGCAATCTACTCAATGTATCAAAACAACTTCTCATCCTCGACCTCCACATCAACCTTCCTAGACACGCGATCATTGACACTAATCTCTTCAACACTCCATATCCAAACAACATACGCAATCACATCTACAATCAAACATAATGTAAAAAATATTATTAGAAAAATAAAAGTATTAAATAAATAAAATAATTAAATTAGTCTAAAAACAGAAAAAATAATATAAAATACCAATAAGAGTCTTAGCCTCTTCATCATCCCTCTCCTTAATCTCACTGAATGGAATAAACTCATATATAGATACACTCAACTCAAAGTCAGAGCATCTATCAACATTAGTCTTGAAATGGAAATTCAACTTATAAGGGTGAATGGTACACTTAACCTTGCCGTTGTTCATACCAACATCAAAGCTTGAAATAACATATGTTGAACCCTCACACAATATCTTTTCAAACTTATGCACCAAATACTTCCTAATAGTGCACTGGATTTTCGTTCCCTTTGTCACCAAAAGAGACAAATTAAAAAATTGTATCATATATAGTAACAAACAAACAATACAAATAAATGAGCAAAAAAAAAAATATATATATTCTAATGCAATTGGTGGAAAGTAAAAAAACAAAATAGTACACACCTCGCCATCAATAAGAACTATTTCATAAAACAACCTATCTCTATTTGGTTCCTTCCCATACACCACTCATGCTCTCAAAACCCTTATCTTAATAGTCAAATTCTCCCTATCAGGAGTAATCTCATAAACAGGTGATATTACAGACGTCATATCCTACAAAAATTGAAACGATTTTCTATTGCAATTAACACAAAAACAAAATTCAACTTTACATTGCAATGCTTGCAACCTATTTTTAATATAAAAAAAAAACCAAAAATATGAATACAAAATTTAATCACACTCAAAAGTGAAAGTACTCGGAAGAAGTAAAATATTAGAGAGAAGAAATTTTATACACTAATACAAAACTCAAAATTCCAATTCATAGTGGTGAGATCATATGGAGTAAGCAAAATTTGAGGAACGACATCTCCATAGTTAGATAAACAATCGATGGAAATCAATTTGCAACGCGACCAAACGGAAAAAATGCAAATATATTATGCACAAGCCTAGGCATTGACATCTCAATACATGCAACCTATTATAAAAAAAATCGAAAAATATAAATTCAAAAGTTATACATACTATAAAAGTTCAGGTACTGAGCAAGAGTAAAATATAAGGAAGAGGGATTATTGTGCACTCATAAAAAAAATCCAATTTATAGTGTTGACAACAAATAGAGTAAGAAAAAATTGAGGCATGAGTTATGACTAAATTCCAATCAAACTATTGCAAAATCAATTCTAATGTTAGTAATGCAAGCAATATCCTAATATACATACACTTACTAACATTATACTAACAAAAATAACAAAAAAAAAAATTAAATAAATTCATTAAAATACTATCAAATAATTAAACATGTAATTAATGTAGCATGATAAAATTATATTAGAATTGCACAACCGCCACCTATTAAAAAAAAACAGGACGAAAATGGAAGTCGCAAAGTTAAAGGACGAAATTCATCCGACGCAAAAAAATAATGCCAACACATGGAGAAAGCAAAATCCAAGGCATGAGTTCGGCCCAAATTCATCCCAAATTGATGTAACTAAAATTGACATGTTCATAATGCAAGGAATATCCTAAATTACACATACTTACTAAAAATAGACCAATAAAAAAAATACTACATAATTTCATTAGAATACTATCAACCAACTAAACATGTAGTTAATTAAACATGGCAAAATTATATTAGCAATGCACAACCGCCACCTATAAAAAAAATAACAAGACGAAAATGGAAACCGGAAAGTTAAAATATGAAATGTGTCCGGTGAATCATTCAGGACTGTTGGGAAATTGTATAGACATAAGTTTTGATTAAAATGCCAAAAAGTTCCTCCTAAGTTATTTGTAAGTAAAATTGTTCAGTAGAGTTAAAGTTTAGAAAGTCAGTTCAAATGTTAAGGAACTGAAGTGCAGTTAGTAAATTCTGGAGTGTATTGAAGAATGAAGTCAGCTGAAGAATGAAGTCAGTTGAAGACAAACTGATCTGAGAAATAGTCTAAGTCTTGAATGTTTTCTATGTGCATTCACACTAAGACTAAAGCCATTAGGAGAGGACCAACGTCCACTGATGTGAACTAACAAAACACATTAAATGTTAAACACATTAAAAGTTGTTAGTTAATCTGGTTGGAACAAGGTAAAATGAATTTCAGTGAAGCTTACAATAAATGAAGGAAAAAGAAGGTTCTCTCAGAGGAGTTCCACCTTAAAGCAAGACAGGATTCTGAGCAAGCAGACTGAACGGCCCAATGAGAAGATGACACGTAGGTGTACTCTACTAACAGCCGACCTGTCACAGACTGACAAGTACCAAAAGTCTTTCCCTAGCATTCTACAGAAAGTTGGTAAACAGGCATGGTCTTTCAGTCGTTTCTTGACAAGAAATAAAGCTTCAAATAGAGCCGTTTGAACCAATCAGATACAAGAAGGCTTACTTGAGAAGATTCAACTCCAACGGGAAGATTTTCAAGGAAGCTTATAAATACAGAAGGACGTGCCCATTTCTATGCACGGGAAACTCACAAGATCAAAGCTATCTCTACATTCATAACTATCTAAGAAGCACTCGAAATTACCTTTGTTTCCCAAGTGTTTCACATTTGTAGAGAGCATACCAAGCCTTCTGTAATCGAGCTTAAAGCTATATCCAAACCTTAGAAAGAGATAATCCATCCTAAGCTTTGAGCTAAACTGTAAGGATTATCTCACAACAGTTGGAACCAAACCCTACTCAAAACCCTACTCAGTTGTTAGGTTGAGAGTTAGTGTTAAGTGGTGTTAGTAAGCTGATTGTTTGTATCAGTCTGAAAGCTGGTTTGTTTTGGGAACTAGGACCTGGAATTATCCTAGTGATCAATCATCCTAAGAGAGGATTAATTGATCAGTGCACCTTGGCACTATAACACAAGGAATTCCAAGTGAAAGGAATTCTCCTGTTTAATCAAGACAATGGACGTAGGAGATTCATCTCTGAACCACTTTATATCTTGTGTACTTACATTCTGCGATCTCTTAAGTATAAGTTATTCATTCAAAGTTTATCAAAGTAAAACGAGTTTTCTTAAGGGCTCACTAATCCGCACCTGAAAGCTAATTAGATAGTAGTTCAACTGAAAGTCTTGAGCTTTCAGTGGAGTTATTATCTCAGTAAGTTTTCACAAGTAATTCTCAGCAGACTTCAAGTCCACTGACGAGTTACTGTCTTAAGTAACCTGATAAGTTTTAAGAAGTTTAAATTTGTAACCTCAGGTGTATTCCCCCCATACACCTGTTTACTCGTTTCGGGACCAACAATTGGTATCAGAGCAGTGGTTCGAAAGACCATTGTTCTAAGTTACCTTGTGCTAAAAAGGTATTTTCTATTTGGTCAACATGGGAGTCAATCCCCTGAACCATATGTCCCATCACAAGCTTCCACAGTTCTCAGTGGAAAATTATGATGTTTGGAAGATCAGAATGAGAGCTCATCTTGCCTGTGTGCATGATGAAATGTTGAGGGTGATTACTAAAGATCCATTTATTTTTATGACCCCTAACCCTAGAACCACTGCTGACACTATTGCAGATCCTAGAGAAGAATGGCCCAAGGATGAGGATAACTTCACTGCAGATGAAAGGAGGAGACACAACCTCAACTTCATAGCCATGAATATTCTCTACACCACCATTCCAAACTCAGTTATGGGAAGAGTGATCCATTGCCAGACTGCAAAGGAACTTTGGGACACTCTAGCTCTCATGTGCGAAGGAACTGACTAGATTAAAGAGAACAAGCTCTCAGTAGCTGTTAAAAAATATGAGCAGTTCACCATGGTGCCTACTGAGACCATTGATCAACTTGATAGGAGGTTCACTGACATCATGAATGAAATAAACTCTCTGGCAAAAGTCTACACCAAAAGAGAAGTTGCCTTAAAGATCCTGAGAGGTTTAACTTCAAGATGGGATGTGTACTCTGTGATGATGCAGAATACCAAGGATCTATCTAGCATGTCTATGCAACAGGTATTCTCTGAACTCAAAGCTTATGAGTTTGATCTTAACAGGAAAAGGGCTCCTGATGAGACCTCAGCTGAGAAGAGAGTTTCCTTCAAAGCTAAGAAGACTGAGCCCAAATCCCCAAGGCCACAGAAGAGTACAAAGGCAAGCAAATCTCAAAGCAAGGCTGAGATGCAAGAGGAACTCAGCCTAATGGCTAGAAGGTTTGAACAACTTAACAGCCGTTTTGGCAAGTATAAGAGATTTTACAGGGATAACAGGGAAAGGAGAAGTTATCCACAAAAAGACACCAGAGAAGGAGAGAAAAGCTCCACTGAGCTGGAGAAGAAGAAAGAATACAAGAACTATACAAGAGCTGAAGGATCATCATCAAAGGCTATAGAGTCTACTAAGGAAAAGAATGATGATGCCAACAGATGTTTCCAATGCAAGAAGGTTGGGCACTTTCAATATGATTGTCCTCAACTGAGCACCAAGGAAAGAAAGGAAAGACAAGACAAAAGAGACAGGAGATATGGAGAAAGAAAAGCCATGGTGGCTGAGGATGTTGATGAAGATCTGGAGTCATCTGATGGACTGTTCTCGGACAGCAGTGATGATGACATGTGCCTCATGGCAAGAGAAGAACCAGAGGTACAATCTAAACCATCCATTTCTCTAGGACACTCACCTGAGCTCAGCTCAGAGTCAACAGAGGAACTCAATCTTCAGTCCGCTTTGGAACAGTTGATGATTGATTTCTCAAGGTTGCAAGAAGCAAGTTTTTGTCTCCAAGATGAAAACAAAAATCTCCTGAGTGAAAACTCCAAGTTAATTGAATCTGGGAATCAGGCAGATCTTAACTCAGCTCAATCTACCATTGAATTGACAAAAGAGGTGGAAACCTTCAAGAGTTAAGGAAATGACAAAGATCAACTGATAAAGGATCTTACTGAATCTAAGATAAATTTAACTGAAGAGAACTTAAAATTGGTAAGCCAAGTAAAGGGTTCTCTCCTGAAAATTGATGTCTTACAAAAATCTGAAGAGACCTTGTTAAAAAGGATTGATGCTCTTAACAAACCCTCTCTTGCCATATAGGAGATTCAAAACTTTCAAATCAATCCTAATAACAAGTGTGGGATAGGCTTTATTCCAAAACCTTTAGAAGGTCCTCTGAGTGTTGCTTCTTTAAGTGGCACAAAAAGAGTTTTTGTTAAATCTATGACCTTTCAACCACAGATGTTAGATAAAGGAAAAAGACCAGCTGAGGTCCAACAAAAGAGAAGTCAAACTCATCCAAAACCAAATGGAAAGGCTCAGTTGACTAATCAGACTAGATCTCAGCAGAGGTACTATCAGCCAAGGTCTTCACAGATGAAGCAATCTCAGCTGAGAGCACCCAGGCATGAGCATTCCTCAAGGAAAGACTCATATAGAAAACCTATTCCTTTTTTGCCTAAAGGAAAAGGTTCTTCATATCTTTATCAACAAAAACTAAGAGCAGGTGCACCCAAGCCTAAAGGGAAGAATGTTAAAAAAAGGTTCTTGTTCCTTCAAAGGCTGACACCCATAGACAGTTTACTCCTAAGGCACCCAAGGAGGTAACTATCTATGTAGATGTTTATGGAAGACAAATTAATCATTCTAAAGTGATTAGAACAGTGAGACAAATTTGGATTCCGAAAGGTACAGCTAACCTGGTAGGACCCAACACAAAATGGGTACCTAAAGCTTGATTTTGACTGCAGGGCTCAGTGGACCTCTACAAAGGAGAAGCTCTCAAATCTTCAGTCTGGTACTTGGACAGCGGATGTTCCAGGCACATGACTAGTAACAAAGATCTCCTGATAGAATTTGTTGAGAAAGAAGGTCCACAAGTCACCTTTGGTGACAATTCACAAGGAGCTACTAAAGGTTATGGTACTTTAATTATTGGCTCAGTAAGAGTAAGAAATGTATCCTATGTCAGTGGACTTAAGCACAATCTTTTGTCCATAAGTCAGTTTTGTGATGAAGGATACAGTGTTGAATTTTCATGTAACCTGTGTTTTGTCAAGAATATATCTTCACAACAGGTACTACTGACTGGGTCAAGGAAGGGAAATGTCTATCTTGCAGATTGGAAGTCTTGCACACCAAATGCATGTCTTATTGCAAAGAGCTCAACTGATACTATTTGGCTATGGCACAAAAAACTAAGTCATCTGAACTTCAAGATGATGAACAGGATAGCAAGACATGGACTGGTGGAAGGAATGCCAAATGAAGTATACAACAAAGAATATATTTGCAAACCCTGTCAGGAGGGAAAGCAAGTGAAAGCAACTTTCAAAAGAAAAATAGCAACCTCTACTGACAGAGTAATTCAATTGCTACACATGGATCTCTTTGGTCCAGTAACCCCTGTAAGTATCAATGGGAGAAAATATACTCTTGTTGTTGTTGATGATTTCTCCAGGTACACTTGGGTGGTATTTCTTGCAAGCAAAAATGAGACTCAACTCAGGCTACCAGAACTTCTGAAGAAAGTTAGCAATGAAAAGAGCCTGAACATTATAAAGATAAGATCAGATAAGGGCACTGAATTCATTAATTCAATAATATCTGATTTCTGCAAAGAGTTAGGTATTGCTCATGAGACCTCAGCTGCAAGAACTCCACAACAAAATGTAGTAGCTGAAAGAAGAAATAGGACTCTCGAGGAGGCAGCAAGGACAATGCTGGCAGAAGCTCAAGTTCCTAAAAGATTTTGGGCTGAAGCTATTAATACTGCCTGCCACACTCAGAGTAGATCCATGGTAACCAAACATCAAGGAAAAACTCCATATGAGTTATGGAATGGATGAAAGCCACATGTATCCTATTTTCATATCTTTGGTTGCAAGTGTTTCATTCACAACAATGGGAAAACTCAACTGAAAGCTTTTGATAGCAAAGCTGATGAAGGAATTTTCTTAGGATATTCCCAAATCAGTAGAGCCTTCAGAGTGTACAATTGTAGAATGCTTGTTGTGGAAGAAACACCTCATGTGGTCTTTGATGAATCTACTTTTGAGTCCAGGAGCAAGGAGAATGAGGATGTGATAAGCAAAAGACTAAGTAGACTGAGTATCAAGTCGAAAGGCTATCCTGAGAATTGTGTTGATGCATACATCCCAACCTGGGATAACCCAAATGATCAACAATTCAAAGAGGACACTCAAAGTCAAACCACTCCTCACAGCTCACCTGAGAGCTCTTCTGAACATGCAACTGAACTGATGAACACTATCCCAGTTCAAGAGGTAAGTAATGTCGATGAAGATGTGGTCAGAGCTGAGACATCTAATGAGCCCATCATTCAAGGGGGAACCAATAACACTACCATTGAGAATGAAAATACCTTAAATGATGACTCAGGACTTCAACCCTCTGTTTTATTTCCTAAATTTGATTTTATTCCTGTATCTAGTGACTCAACTTCAGAAGAGTTAAACTCTACTGAAGGGCATCAGCCTAGGAGGACATGGCTCTCTGATCACCCTGTTGAGCAAATCCTAGGTGATCCTACCTCGGGAGTCAAAACTAGAATTTTTCATGGAGAAAGTGCTTTGTTTTGTTGTTTCTTATCTAACCAGGAATCAGGTTCTATTGAAGAAGCACTTCAAGATTCAAATTGGATCATTGCTATGCAAGAAGAGCTCAACCAATTCACAAGAAATCAAGTATGGGAACTGGTTGACAGACCATATCATTGCAATGTGATTGGAACCAAGTGGGTATTCAAGAACAAGAAGGATGAGTATGATGTCATAGTCAGAAACAAGGCCAGGCTAGTAGCAAATGGCTATTCTCAAGTTGAAGGTTTTGACTATGATGAAACCTTTGCCCCGGTGGCCAGATTGGAAGCAATAAGGTTATTCCTTGCATATGATGCTCACAAGAAATTCAAGGTGTATCAAATGGATGTCAAGAGTGCTTTCTTGAATGGAATACTTAATGAGGAAGTCTATGTGGAGCAACCCCCAGGTTTTGAAGAAAGCCACAAAGTATATAGACTGAGGAAAGCTCTATATGGACTGAAACAGGCTCCAAGAGCTTGGTATGATACTTTGTCACAGTTCCTTTTGGATCATGGTTTCATCAAAGGAAGAGTTGATAGAACACTCTTCAGGATCACAAAAGGAGAGGACACTCTGCTAGTTCAAATCTATGTGGATGATATCATATTTGGTTCTCCAAACCAAGTCCTCTGTGAAAAGTTCTCTCAACTAAAGGAAAGTTTGAGATGTCAATGATGGGAGAAATGAACTTCTTCCTAGAACTTCAAGTCAATCAGTTCACTGAAGGAATCTTCTTCAACCAAGCCAAATATACAAGGGAGCTGATCAACAAGTTTGGATGCCAGACCAGCAAAGTTGCAAGAGTTCCACTCAACACCAACACCAAGATGGAACTTGATGAAGATGGTGAATCAGTAGATTAGACTCACTACAGAGCAATTATTGGGTCTCTACTGTATTTCACAGTAAGCAGGCCTGATATCACATTTGCAGTAGGTATTTGTGCTAGATATCAAGCCAACCCAAAGAAAAGTCATCTGGAAGCTGCTAAAAGAATTCTCAAATATCTTAAGGGTACTGTGAATATGGGATTATGGTATCCCTCAGATGACAACTTGGAACTCACAGGATACTCAGATGCAGACTATGGAGGATGCAGAATAGATAGAAAATCAACTTCAGGCACTTGTCAATTCTTGGGAAGTAAGATGATCTCTTGGTTTTCCAAGAAACAAAATTCAGTAGCCACAAGCACTACTGAAGCTGAATATATGGCAGCTGGAAGTTGTTGTGCTAAAATTCTTTGGCTAAGACAACAACTGAGAGATTACAACATCTTTGCTAATGAAGTTCATATTTTCTGTGACAACAATAGTGCAATTGCTATTTCAGAAAATCCAGTTCTCCACACAAGATGCAAACATGTGGATATAAGGCATCATTTCATCAGAGATCATGTGGAAAAGAAGGATATCAAAATGCTCAAGATTCACACTGACAAACAAAAGGCAGATATTTTCACTAAACCTTTGGTTGAAGCAAGGTTTCAAGAACTATCAGTGGAGCTTGGACTTCTAGATCTAGGAGAGTAAAGATGAGGCCATCTCAAAACTCAGAAGAGTTGAATTCGAATCAGTGGAGGTTCAACCTCAGAAGAAGATCAACCTCAGAGGAGTCACTGATCCCAGAAGAGCTTCTTTTCTCAGAAGAGGTTCAACCTCAGAGGAGGTCAATGTTTTATACTTATGTTATCTTTCAAATCTAAAATCCTCTTAGTTCTTAAATATAAATTTGATTTCAAAATTTTATTAATGAGTGCTTTCTGAAAATTAAATCTTTTTACACTATTTCAAAGAGATTTTGATAAGGCGGGCATTTAATGTACGTTGTACAAGTCAGACATACTTTTTCAGTTTCCTATCTCACGCGCCCTAAAGGCCGGATGATGTGACCTTCCGGCTACCAACTTTTCAAATCCACACCTCTCATTTTAGGCGGTTCTTTCCTAACCGTTAAAATCTCTAAAAAACTCCCCACTAACCCTTTCGACTATCCACGATCTATTTCCAAATTAATCTCAGACGTTGATTGCGCTTTTCAAATCTCACCATTCATTGCTCATATAAAAGACCCCAAAACCAGTCTTAGAACCTTTTCGAACACTCTTCAAGCAAATACTTACTTATCTCCCCTAAAATACTCTCTGTAAAATTTCTCAATTCCCTTCTAAATCAGAATGGCAAGAGTAAATCTAGGTTTTCTTACCAACAAAGACAACTTTTGGTATGAACCCATTATTGTCTTCGATAACCCAGAGATTCAAACCAGACCAGAGTTCAGGCACATCAAGGAGGCCCTGGACATGGTGAAGGCAGCCGGCTTGGAAAAATTCTTGTCTATTCATCATCAGAACTGCTACGATAGACAAGTCTTGGAATTCTTCTTCAGTGTTTGTTTTTTAAGAGAAAGAAGAAAGTGATGAGGGATGATACCAAGATTAAGTCCTTTTTGTTTTTTAAGAGAAAGAAGAAAGTGATGAGGGATGACACTGAAATCATCGAGCACCAGAAAGTAAGGAAGGAGATCCGTCTGGAAGGTGATGACCTCAAGGATCTTTTTGGACTTCCTTCTGAAGGCCCAAATCCGGATACTTGTATCGCGAATAAGAAGGAGGATTGAGTCTACACCATTATGCAGAAGAAGACGAAGTACAGGCCCATAATGAACAGAAATGTACTCCTTCCCGTATACAATGTTCTTTGTGAGATTGTTGGAAAATGCATTATGGGTAATCAAGGAAGCACGGAGCAAGTGAGCAAGTGACTTGAAGCGAATATACCAACTTTTACTAGTAGATTCCCCGCAAGCGTACGGGTTCACTGTAATATGAGTAAGTATAGCGACCAAATAGTATCGAACCCAAGGGATGAAGTGTATGCGAACAGATCCCTGCAGATCTATGCGTCATAGCTAATATGAATGTATGTTTTTGGATTTTTTGAAGAATTAATTATAACTAAAGTAAACTAACTAAACTAAGAATGAATTAAATGAATTAACAAAGGTTTGTATTCAAATAAGGGATGGTGATGCTCAGGATAGGAATCCCTACGTATACTAATGGAGTAGGTACATAATCAAAATAATTGTGACGCGCAAGAAATAACCTAAGTAAAAGATTGTAAGATGAAAGCTTAAGAATTAATACCCTAATACTTTATCCTAGCAATCGACTTCACTAATCCACTAACGAGTTAATAGATCGTGCTTAATTAACGAGACCCTAATTTAAACTAAGGTGATGCGGTCGTCCTCCTTAGATAAACTGGTAGATTAATTAACCCTTTCTAAACCCTCTCATTAAGTCTACTCGTTGTTAAAGAGTGATAAGATCGTCCTCTCTCTAACACTTTTCGAACGAAATTCAAGAATAAAGTTAAGATTGATTTTAAGAATTCATTAATTAAGAGAATTAAAACCCTAACGTCACGAGTTACCCTAATTACGTACCCACAACCTACTTCTACGAGTTCATCCTGTTGATGGGCGACCAGGATTAGCAAAAAACACTTGAAGATTAAGGCGAAATTGACCCAAGATTCACCTAAAATATCTGGCGAGCAGAACCTGCATGCTACACCAAGACAGATAGGCGAACAAAATCAGATCAAAAGCTACACGATGAGCTCAATTAGCATCTCACCGACCAGATCCGACTACAATGCCAAGACAGCAACCAAGTGAGACAAGAGACCAACAGAATCAAACTAAAGACTCCTCCAGGACAAGTCCAATATGACGAGCAGCTCTTGACTGCGAGCAAGTCCATCAAGATAAGGATAGAATTTAGTTTAGATAAGGTCAACTTAGTCAAGGTACAGGTGTCGTGCATGCAGGCCTGGTAGGCCAAAAGTCACGACACCTCCTGCTAGGCAAATATCTATAAATACTTAGATTTTTTCAGCTAATAAAATAAGCACAAATTATTATACACGTCCAAACATCATTTACGAATCTAAAGCAGCTCGATTAACTTATAATCGAACTTGAACACGTAAGCATTTAAACATTTTTAACCCGTCTAAACCCAAAAATTTGTATTCACTAATTACGTTAGTGATCAATCACACGTAATTATTTGATGATTAATTAACCAACGAAAACAGCCACTAATCATTGAGATTAGAAACGATCATCAACAAATTGGCGCTAGAAGGAGGGTTCGAACCTTCAATTCATTGAATACGAGGAAATTATCCTAGGATTGTAGAACAAGTTTGAATTTTTGAAGGAAAAAGACCAAGAACACTAAGAACAATACTTGATATCTTCTGTGAACATGCCTCAATCACGAGAGACACAATGTTCACAATATATAACAAGGGATTCACACTCCCGGATGTCCCAAGTTGGCAGGCGAGCAGGGGCGAGCACGAATGACCAGGAGAATTAGACCAATGTTGCTCGTCATTTGATGCCACCTGAGTTCGACGCCTTTGCTCGCAACCCAGACGAATTGGCACACACAATTTCCATGCTCTAGGCTTTACAAAGACAACAAGCCCAACCTGGCCCTTCTTATGTACGAGCAAGGCATGGCCCCACAAAGACTCGTGAACATGAGAAGGTTAGGGGGGATCAATTAAATGAGGCAGATAGTGCCCAAGCTCGTAAGGCCAAGGGCAAAGAAGAGCAGCATGTTGAGGCCGCTAGCCAGGGAGGTTCAACTCAGAATCCGGCTGAAGGGGTGAGTCGGGGCACGCGTCAAAGTGCTCTAGAGAGACTAGGTCGCCATGGCCGATGAGTCATGGAAGTTCATCCAACAGCAGGAGTAGCTCGCCCAGCTGTTGCACCCGCTCGACGGTCAGTCCATGATAGGCTGACTAGGTCAGCTTTTAGTCGTCTTGGCCCAGACGCCGAGCCCAATCCTAGGAGGCCAACACAGGGGTTTCCCACGCTGAATGAGAGACTGCAGCGAACAGATGGTCGCGCACCTCTGCTCGCCGAGCAGCCTCAGAGCCAAGGGGGATCCTTTGAAGAGCTCGCCTCTATGAGAAAGGCCATTGAAAGCATGCAAGGCCAGCTCGACCAACAGAGAGGATATGAGAACACAACTCTTCCAGTCTCTCCTCTATCTTCGGTGATTCTGAAAGCCCCGATTCAGAAAAAGATCCAGTTTCCAGCAAGCATTCAGTATGAGGGCACAGCGGACCCCCGGGTGCATTTGATGAAGTACACCAATTATATGGTATCAATGGGGGCGAGTGATGCAACTCAATGTCGCAATTTTCCTTTAACTCTGGGAGATCGTGTCCACAAATGGTTCTCAGCTTTGTTACCAGCTTCAATTCATTCATTTGTCCAACTGAGCAAAGAATTCTTGTCCTACTTCTCAACAGCCAGGTCTTATCTATCCCAAAGACATCGGTTATCCGACTTGAAACAAACTGATGACGAGTCGGACCGATCATATTTGGAAAGATTCGACAAGGTCCTACTAGAAGGGGAATCTGTCAGTGAAGACACCAAGATTGTAGCCGTACTAGCTGGACTCAAGAAAGGCACCGAACTCTGGAAAGACGTACACCTTAGATGCCCGAAGACTTATGTTGAGTTCCGAGATCGGGCAGGAGTCTTTGTCTCCATGCACGAAGCACTGCAAAAGGACATGGGAGATAAAGGAGAGCAGAAAGAGGGTGCCAAGAAGCCTGGTGCTGGTTATCGAGCTCCCAAGAACATGAAAGCATTCACTGAAGGAACGGAGCTGAAGGATAAATTGAACCATGTTCTTACTGTATCAATTGATACAGTCTACAATAATGTCCGGGATAAAGAATTGCTCACACCTCCCCGTAGGATACGACAAGATACGAGCAAGTTAAACCAGAACAAGTATTGTGCCTACCACCAGAGTGTGGGGCACTTTACGAGCGAATGTCGTGACTTGCTGAAGCAAGTTATGGGGTTTTTATGAGAAGGGAAAGCTATCTGAGTTCGTGAAAAGGCAACCCGGTAAGAGAGACAGAGATGAAGATTCTGATGAGGAGGGTCTAGAACAGGCACCCCGCCGGAATCGGCTTGGGCGACCAACTCAGGTGCCTGCAGGAGGTCCAGTTCCGGACATCCAGATGATGGAGCCTGCAGGACCTGTTGGCGGTTTTTCTGATGGACGATCACCGATTTCTAATCGTAAAAGAAAAGCAGAATTACGAGCGATCGGTCATGTACAAGAAATGGGGATTATTCCACCCACCATGCAAACATCAGAATTAACTTTTTCAGATAGAGACTTGGAAGGGGTACTGACCCCTCACAACGATTCGCTTGTGATATGCACTAAGATCATGGAAACCAGGGTGCACAGACTATTGGTGGATACTGGAGCCTACACTAATGTCCTTTTCAAAAAGACGCTTGATCAAATGGGAGATTGTGCAGGCTACATCAGAGACACAAATCACCGTATTCTGGGATTCGGAAATGCTGTGACGGTCCCACTGGGAATAGTAACTTTGGCCATGTAACTTGTGACGGTCAAAGAACCCGAGAAAAATATCGCGAGAATGGTAGATTTCTTGGTCGTTGATCAGGAGTCAACTTACAACGGGTTCCTTGGTCGACCCTTCTTAAATGAGTTCAGGGCTGCATGTTCAACTTATCATTATTGCATAAAGTTCCCAACAGCAAGTGGAGTTGGCACAGTAAGGGAAGACCAAAGAAAAGCTCGTGAGTGTCTCCTACAAATTCAGTCGAAGCAGGGATAAGTATCTATGATGGAAGCACCAATCAGTCAACTTGAGAATGAGCCCTCAATCTTGGAAGACATCCTTGAGGCCCAGAATGATAAGTTGGACGTAGACGACCAGCCCTCTCCCATGGGCGAGCAGATGCTGCAAGGCGGCGAGCAAACCTTGCCAGAAGCAATGTTACCCCCCGTAACTGGCAGTATACGTCCGAAGGATAACCAGGAAAGCCCAATTATGGCAACCAAACCCAACCCGGAACCCGCATAAGATTTTGACCCCCGGTTAGGTGCTGAACCCATGGACATCGAGGATGAGTTAAGTCCGGAGGGACCAATAGTTGACCCTCGATGGAAGGGGCAAAAACGACGGGCAACTCCAGTCGAAGAATTGGAAGCCATCAAGATTGATCCCGTACGAGATGACCTTGAACTTTACATCGGGTCCGAACTCCCCAAGCCTTACAGAACCCGCATGACGGATTTCCTGAAGGCTAACTTAGATGTCTTTGCATGGTCCCATGCTGACATGGTGGGAATTAACCCGAAAGACGCCTGTCACAGGTTGAATATCAACCCAGTCCGAAAACCTGTCCATCAGAAACGATGAAAGTATGGACCTGACAAGTATCAAGCTTTAAACGAAGAGGTCAAAAAGTTACTGGACAACGACTTAATTAAACAGGCGTTGTGTCCACAATGGGTTGAAAATCCTGTCTTGGTACGGAAGCCGAATGGAGCCTGGAGGCTATGCATAGATTTTACAGATCTTAATGCAGCATGCCCGAAGGACAACTTTCCGCTCCCACACATCGATCAACTGGTGGACAGTACGGCCGGGTATGAGATGTTCACATTCATGGATGTCTTTGCAGGTTACCGCCAAATCCCGATGCACCCAGATGACCAAGAAAACACGGCCTTTTATACTAACAAAAATCTACTATGCTGGAAGAGGATGCCGTTTGGTCTAATCAATGCTGGAGCAACCTACCAGAGGCTGGTTAACAAAATGTTCGATGAACATATTGGAGAGATGGTGGAAGTTTATGTTGATGACATAGTCGTGAAAAGTACACAGAAGGAAGATCACCTCCATCATCTTTCCCAGGTATTCGACATACTCCGGAAGTACAATATGAAGTTAAATCCAAAGAAAAGTAGTTTTGGAGTACATTCCGGGAAGTTCTTGGGCCATCTGGTCAGCAAACGCAGAATCGAAGCTAATCCAGCTAAGGTGAAAGCGATCATCGATATGGAACCACCACGCTCTGTTAAAGAAGTACAAAGGTTAACCGGTTGCCTAGCTGCTTTAAACAGGTTCATATCACGATCGGGAGACAAGTGCCATCCATTTTTTAGGCCATTAAAAAAGGCAACTTTGCCTGGACGGGAAGCTGCCAGAAAGCATTCGATCAATTAAAAGAGTATCTGGGAGATGTAAAAATTCTGTCAAAACCAATTCCCGACGAAAAGTTATATTTATACCTGGCAGCATCAGATACGGCCATAAGTTCGGTGTTAGTTCGAGCAGAAGGCAAGTTTCACCTGCCAATTTACTATGTCAGTCAGGCCTTGCATGATGCTGAGGTGAAATACTCACCAACCGAAAAGTTGGCATATGCCCTCGTCATGAGTGTCAGGAAGTTAAGACCATACTTCTTTGATCATCAAGTCGAAGTATTGACAACTTTCCCACTCAAGCAAATACTACACCGACCCAACACCGTTGGCCGTCTTTTAAAATGGTCCATAGAGATAAGCCAGTTTGGCGTGACATATGCACCTCGAACCGCGATTAAGGGACAAGCGTTAGCCGACTTTATAGTCGAGTTAACCTTCCCTCAAAATCCAACGAGAGGGCTGGATCACCCATGGTATCTTTATGTGGATGGTTCGTCAACAAATCTGGCCTTGGGGGTAGGGATAGTGCTCATCAGTCCCGACCGGCAAGTATTCACTTCAGCAGTCAGATTCGAGTTCATGGCCACCAACAATGTAGCTGAGTATGAGGCCCTCATTGCAGGTCTCCACCTATCATTAGCTATCGGAGTAAGACGACTACAGATTTTCGGAGACTCTTAGCTCATTGTAAGCCAGGTACGAGGTGAATATGAGGCCAGAGACGAACATATGATCGAGTATCAACGCATAGTTGCTCACTTGGTATCTTTGCTAGACCAAGTATTTATCCAGCAGATACCCCGAACAAGCAACACCCAAGCCGACGCCCTAGCAAGACTAGCAACAAGCGATGGGCCAGCAGATCTGACAGACATTGTCATTACTAGAAAAATCCAACCATCGACAATGGACTACGAAGTAAACCAAGTAGTTGAACAAAACAGCGATGATGATTGGAGAACTCCTATAGCCAAATACTTGAAAGACGGGAAGCTGCCAAGCAACTCATTTGAAGCTGTAAGAATCACGAAACAAGCAACCAGATATACTCTGGTAGATGGACAGCTTTACAAAAGAGGCTTTTCACTCCTGCTACTCAAGTGTTTGTCTAGGGGGCAAGGAAGGACAGTCCTGGAGGATGTACACTCTGGAGTTTGTGGAAATCACGCTGGGGGGCAAGCTTTGGCTTACAAAACTGTAAGGCAAGGTTATTATTGGCCAACCTTACGAAAAGACGCAATCCAGTTAGCCAAAGCTTGCCACCAGTGTCAAATTTTCGCCCCAAGTATTTATACCCCGGCCCAGGAGCTCGTATCGGTTTATAGTCCATGGCCATTTGCAAGATGGGGAATAGACATTATTGGCCCTTTCCCGACAGGAGTTGGAAATGTTCGATTTGTCGTCATGGCCGTCGATTATTATACAAAGTGGGCGGAAGCAAAGGCCATGGTAAAGATCACACAGCAAAACATGATCAACTTCATATGGCAGAATATTGTCTGTCATTTTGGGGTCCCAAGAACCATTGTGACAGATAATGGCCCGCAGTTCGACGGAAAGGAGTTGAGAGACTTCTGTGTAAAGTGGGGGATCAGGAAACACTATTCGACTCCCTATCATCCCCAGTCAAACGGGCAAATTGAAGCGGTAAACAAGATCATCAAGCAGACATTGAAAATACGCCTGGCAGAAAGCAAAAGTAGTTGGTCAGAAGAACTCCCGGAGGTCTTGTGGGCGTATAGAGTTTCTCCCAGGTCAAGCACCGGAGAAACACCTTTTGCAATGGCTTTCGGAACAGAGGCTGTGATACCAATTGAGTTAAAGACCAACACAGTCAGGACGACCAGCTTCGACGAACAAGCAAACCACTCTGCTCTAGCCACAGAAACTGATCTGCTCGAAGAAAAAAGATTACACGCCGAGCTAAAAAATGCTACGTACAAACAAAGAGCAGAACGTTACTACATTTCCCAAGTTAAGATAAGAAAGTTCGAAGTTGGTGACCTCGTTTTAAGGAAAAAGCTTGCCCCACCTCCAGGCATATTTGGCCCGACTTGGGAGGGCACATACAGGGTAACAGACAGGTTACCCAATGGAGCATATGACATAGAAGACTTAGATGGCAACTTGGCCCAATATTCCTGGAATGCAGCTAACTTAAAGAAATACTTTCAGTAGGCGAGCAGTTTTACCTATGAAAGTATGAGTTCAAAGTGGGTGAACTACTAAGTCCGGTGGGCGAGCTGAAGTAACAAAGGTACAAGATGGATCCAAAAACTTGCCTAATTTTTTTAAATTTTCACCAAGTATAAGTGGTTGAACAAAAGTTGATTTAGGTCAAGTTTGGTCGCGGTCTAGTATGCCAGCTTCTTGTATACTTTTATTTCATCTTGAGAGTTTAAAGATGCCTTGACAAAATGTATAGTGGTCGAGCAGCTTTGACTCCTTGTGTAAATTATGTTTTTTAATGGTTGGAAGTTTGACATCGTTTTTATCAAGCAGGTCCAACCTAGTTGGTACAGGTTTACATTCTTGGTCGCGTTTAATACTTGTAATTTTTTAAGGTCAGTTCAATGTTAAGTTGTTCGTTCAAACAGAAATGCAAGCTCAAGGTGCAGGTTGATTATACAACCAAGCCCATTAAAGGCTGTTCGTTTTAAATGAGCATAGCTTAAGGCCAAAAGCTCATCAAATTCTAAGGTCAGAAAAGTTCTTAAGGAACAAGGCCCAATTACATTAAGATTGTTGAAGCATAGATAAAAATGCAAAGAACAATTAATGTAAAGAAAATAAGACGAGCAGATGAGCAAAATAATTTCATTAAAGATAAGGCTTGATCGCCCAAAAATTACAATGAAGACGAACAACAACAACAATAAAAAAAAAGGTACAAGGCCTTAGCTAATCCTGTGCGCTAAGATCCTTGCCCGGTAGGAGGGGGAATGTTATCATCTTTAGGATCTTCCAGAGGAGATCCAGCGAGAGCAGGATCAACTGGGACCACTTGAGTCAGCTCGGCGATAAGCCCCTCGGCATCAGCCCGCTCTTGGAGAGCTCTTTCATTTCGATCGGCGGGCTGGATCTGCTCGCCCTTGGCAACATCACCCTCCTCTTCTTCCTCATCTTCGGGAGGACTTGTGATCATGATATCGGGGCCAATGAAGTCAAGCTTGACCCCGTAATCAGGCAGGTCACCGATCTGGAGGGTTGTGCCCGGGACTGGATGGTTCGATTCGACAAAGTTGCAGAGCTCCTTGCCGATCTCTTCAACAACAGAGGCAGCTTTAAACTCGTGAGCAATTCGAATGCTCTCGGCGTAGCCTATCACGTAACCCAGGATTGAGCTCACCTCCATCTTTGGAATAAGTTCCTCTTGAGTAATGGAGTTGGCGAGCTGGGCTTCGAGGTCGGCAATTTTAGCCGTTGCCTCGGTTGCGAATTTCTCCGCGACCTCCTTCTGTTGTTGAGTGCGAGCAAGTTCTGCTTGCATCTGCTCGACCTCGGCCATCTTGACCTTAAGCTCCTCCGAGACCTTAAAGTGCAAGTCCAGAGCTCTTTGCTCACTGGTTTGGTGCGCCCTGACTTTGTCTTCCAGGTCGGCCACCATTTTCTTCGCCATTGCCTTAGCGTCATCTCGCTCTTTGGCAATACGGCTGACGGTGGCCGCATGCTGACGAGAATTCTTCTCAAGATCTTCAACTTGATCGACCAGACGCTGCACGGCCGCCAAGGTATAGCCCGCCTCGACGAGATACAGACGACTATTATCATGAGGCGCCTGTGTCTTGACGGTCTCGTTCAGCTCCTTAGTCCAGCTGCGGGCAACGACTTTAGAACCACGACGGACGAAGGAGTCCGGGATCTCACGGAGGTTGGTCGGCACCTTTGAGCAGGCGAACCGGTGCACCATGTTAGATCGCCCAGGATATTGCTCGGGCAAGTAGCTGGAAAGAAATTTTTAGTTAGTTAAAAAAAATGCTAAGTGTCCTGGGCGAGGAGAGACATACCTGTCAAGACGACCCTTATCCCAACCGAGATAGGTGGGGTCGGATGAAGAACCAGATCCTTCGCGAGCAGTGGCGACCAAAGCTTGCTCGGCGGGGCGTTCCACGGAAGGAGTTTGCTCACTGTCGCCCTCGGATGGCCGAGTAGCAACGGTCACCTTCTCCTGAGCAGTTTTTGATCGTTTGGCCGCTTTTTTAGAGTCGGAGACGGGGGTACCATCCCCGCGGAGGAGCCCATTTGTCCTCGGAGTAGCAGCTTTGGGTGGGCTCGCCACTGGTGCAGGCGGCTGCGCCGAGCTCGACCCCCCGGCCTGTCTAGGGTCGCCTTTTCCACCCTTAGCCGCGAGGGAAATAATCTTCGAAAGGGGATCCGACTTCTTGCGACCTCTTTTTTTCGGCATCTCCCACACGCGGTTATCGAGCTTGAGGTAGGAGGGGTGAAGAGCAACGGTGACAAGCTGGTCTGCAAAGAAAGGAACTAGGTCAATAAATTGTACAAGAACAAACAGATCTGTTCGCCCAATAAATTATAATACTTACCCTCCGGAATGGGAGCTAGAGCCTCAAGATGGTGAGGATAAGTAGTGAGGTGGGCAACTCGTAGTGTGGACTCAGAAAAGAGATGGCCAATACTGCGATCTTCTCAGTGACGAAGGGCGATCAGACACACCACAAACAGGAACTGGTCGCTGATACTGTCCTTAACAGTACGCCACTTCAAGTTTTTGGGACCTGAAACAAAACAAAAGAGAATTAAAATTAGTCCAACCACTTCAAAGCTATAGAAGAGGTGAGACTCACGCTTCAGTTCCCTAAACTCCGCCGGGGTTTCAACCCGCTCAGGACAACCAAAGGGGCGAGCAGAAGCACGCCAGTCTCCTCCAATCCAAAACCAGTCATGCTTCCAATCTCGCACCTTTCCTAGGATGTCCTCTACTAATTTCTGGCCGGGTCGCGCCTTTAAGTAATACCAGCCAGCTTCTTCCCCGGTGTAACCCGTGATCGTCATCAAGTAGCAAACTTCCTCGGTGGACAGTTTATTAGGGTAACCCTCAAGAGCGAACAGAACCATCAGAGCCATTAAATTCATCCACCCAACGGGAGCTAGTTGGGTGATGGCCAAGTTCACACTCTCCAGAAACTTGCCGACCAAAGGGTGCAGTGGTAGGGTGACTCCGACGTCGAGGGTAGCAAGATTTATCGCTGTCAATCCGTGCGGTGGGCGATCAGCTCTGTCATCCACCAAGGGAGCATACGTCGGGATATCGAAGGGAATCTTATAATCCCTCCGAATCCTGGACAGGTCCTCCTCAGTAATGGCAGACACAATACAGCTCGCAGCGAACTCGGTCGCCTTAAGCCTTCGTACCCCGCGAGCAGGAATAGCAAACCGGTTTGAGTGCTCCCTTTCGTACTCGCCCCAGTCTATCCGGCGAGCAACAGCGACCGGAACCTGATGCTCAATTAGCTTGGGCATGGGAAAGTGAATATCTCTAAGAAACGCCCAGGTCAGCTCGTCGGGGTTTATAGGCTGGAGCACCTCAGCCTCCTCGTCCTCGCCCTCGCGGAGGTCAGAGCTCGTTTCCTCCACAAGTTGGCGAGCAGGATTTGCTCGCTCTTCTCTTTCCCCAGAGGGGCGAGCTCCCGAATTGATAGAACGGGCAACTGAAGCCACCTCGGGATCAGACTCCAAATATACTATAGGGGGATTTTCCTTGACGGGCCTTTTCTCCGGGTTCCGTGGGGGGAAAGATCTAGTCTCGGAATGTGACGACATCCAATGTATAAGGATTCCGGCGAGAGAGAACTTGACGTCTTAAAGTTTCCCACATCGGAGTAGAGATTTTTGTGGAACTAGAACGCACACAACACAAGAAAGGAAGTAAGAGAAGAAGAAAGCAAAGGAGAAACTACCTCGAAGTCATTTAGAAGTCGCCGGGAACTGGAAACGTACGCCGGAAATTTGAAGGGGAGAAGAAAGAGAAATTCGCGCTTGAAAAACAGTAAAAGTGAATAAAATCACGAATTTTTTCCTTAAATACTCTGGAAAAACGGGGTTCCGGGGAGCAAGTCCAAAAGTTGAAGGACTGAAATGCAATTTTTTGGCGCGTGCAAAACCTGTCCGACAAAACGGGAAGGCGCGTCACCTCGGGATCACGTGCGCGTGGGCGGCAGCAATCATTCCGCCCACGTCACACCTCGAGCCATACCCAGGCCTTGGGATCCCAACCGTCACCAGCCCAAGTCTGCTCGACCAATGTTGTCCGCCCATGAGAACTTGCTCGCCCCCTCGACATTCCTGCTCGCACCAATGACACTTAAAAGTTGCCAACCCAAAAAGTGCTCGTTTATCATCTTCACAATTTATTGATCGGCAAGGGGGCAATTGTTGATGGGCAACCAGGATTAGCACAAAACACTTGAAGATTAAGGCGAAATTGACCCAAGATTCACCTAAAATATCTGGCGAGCAGAACCTGCATGCTACACCAAGACGGATAGGCGAACAAAATCAGATCAAAAGCTACATGATGAGCTCAATTAGCATCTCGCCGACCAGATCCGACTACAATGCCAAGACAACAACCAAGTGAGACAAGAGACCAACAGAATCAAACTAAAGACTCCTCCAGGACAAGTCCAATATGACGAGCAGCTCTTGACTGCGAGCAAGTCCATCAAGATAAGGATAGAATTTAGTTTAGATAAGTTTAACTTAGTCAAGGTACAGGTGTCGTGCATGCAGGCCTGGTAGGCCAAAAGTCACGACACCTCCTGCTAGGCAAATGTCTATAAATACTTAGATTTTTTCAGCTAATAAAATAAGCACAAATTATTATACACGTCTAAACTTCGTTTACGAATCTAAAGCAGCTCGATTAACTTACAATCGAACTTGAACACGTAAGCATTTAAACATTTTAACCCGTCTAAACCCAAAAATTCGTATTCACTAATTACGTTAGTGATCAATCACACGTAATTATTTGATGATTAATTAACCAACGAAAACAGCCACTAATCATTGAGATTAGAAACGATCATCAACACATCCTACCCTAAGCATGCAAAGGTTTTAGCTAGACATGGTTTTTACGAAAGCAAGAACAATTGAATAAGTAACGAACATGAACATAATGATTATAATTAATAAATTATCAAACATAAACTAGGGTTGAAAGAGAATCAATGCTAAGAACTGAATTTAGATTAAGAAAATAAAGTCTCAAAGTATTAACGAACAAAGCTCTGAATAAACGAAATTAAAAAGAAAAATCGTACTATGAATTCGTAAAGAAAACCTCGAAAACGTAAATCTAAAGCTTGCTCGTCTCTTCCTCTAAAAAAACTAACTCTAAAAGTAATATGGTATCAAGTGGTCAGTGGTCATCCCCAAAAAAGAAGTTGGAATGAATATATATAAGCGTCGGGCCGAATCGGGAACTCGTGGGCCGAAAAAATGCATCCGGAAGCAAAATCCAAGAAGTGCTCGAGCACACATGCTCAAGCTGTGTAGCTCAAATGATGCAGATGCTCGAGCGGTGGCGCTTGAGCTGGTCGAGCGCTCGAATTTCTCTGCATGCTTTGGGGCGCTCGAGCAACATGCTCGAGCGGTGGCGCTCGAGCTGCTATAGCGCAAGAAATCTTCTGTAAGTTTTGGGCGCTCGAGCAACACGCTTGAGCGCTAGTGCTCGAGCTAATCCACTCGAGTGACTCCAGAATTTCCCCAACTAATACTTTTCTTCTTCCGCACTAATACCAATCGTATTTTTTCGATATCTTCTCATCCGGGCATCCGTTTGAGTCGATTCAAAGTCCTACGAACTCCGTTTTTCGCCCTCGATTCACCTATGAGCATCAAAGAGACAAATTCATCAATGTATAGAAATAATGCTCAATTGACTCTAAATACTCGACCAAACCGACCAAAACTAGGGTATTTCTAACGACGAATCATGACAATTTCACGCCTAATCAACCCCCTCCCCCAAACTTACCATATTGCTTTTCCTCAAGCAATGAAATAATAAGTCAAGTGAAATTGTTAGGAATGAGTCAACGAATCAAATCATGCAAGCAGATGAACTCGAGCTTCAAAGATCAATAACAAGTATACTCACTCACCTTCCTTCCTCTTACTCATGCAACAATAACAAGAAACACCAAGATCAAACATGGATGTGCACTCAACGATGTGTTTCACTCCCTCACAAGTGTATATCAATGATCAAGGGACTCACTCAAATAATTAATCACTCATATCGGCAGCCATAGGCTTGTAAGCACTCTCAACTCCGACCCTACTCTAAAAATCAATGTCGAATCAAAAAGGACTTTTCTCAAGGTTGTAATGTAGGCTCTTTGGACAGGTGGGATAACAATATGGGTAAGTGACTTAAGTGAATGGAGAATAGAAAATCAAACTTCGGTACTTCGAGATTAGGAACAGAATACTTCAAACATTTTCAATCAACACACTTTCAATTCCAACACTCTCAGCACTTCAATTTTTTTTTCTCTTTTCTCAATCACTTCACTTTTTTTTTCACAAACACATGAGCTCATTTTTTTCTTTTGCTCATTCTCAATTTTTTTTCTTTTTCCCACAACTCAAAACTTCATCACACCTTCTTCTCATACTCACTCAAGCAATCACATTTTCCTTTTTCAACTCAATTCAATCCCTTCACATTCACACTTTTCCTATTCTCCACTCAAATTGGGACAACAAGGCTTAGAAACTTGGAATAGTGTTTAAATGTGCTAGCAAATGAAATAGGCTTAAGGCTCAAAGGGGCTAACAAGGGACAAATGTCAATGGTAAGGAAATTTTTTTGTTAAGTGACTCAATAAAAACAAAGATGGCCTAAGATCACATTCGACATATCAAACTAGACACAATCAAGAAGCAAGAGCACACACACAAGTTCTAGCATCCTCTAAGGTGACGACTCACTCACAAACGAAGAGATCAATTCATGCATCAAAATCTCAAAAGGCTCAAATCTCACGGCTTTCACATCAATGCTAGTCCTAGTGAATTCTCACTCTCATCACACAAGCCCTCAAAAGAAAAACTCGCAAGCATACTAGTTCTCTCTCAAATCCACTCTAACTCAAATACTCACACAAAATAATTCCTAACTCACCCTCACAACTCAACTCTTCTCACTAAGTCATACTCGAGAATCAACAACACACAAGTGATACGAGTAAATAAGCGTGAAATCAATCAATCATCAATCAATCAATTCAAATCAAATAACACCCCAATAATCTGAAATATTTCCAATACAATCCCATAGTGAAATCACACCACTAACCAATATAGTTCACACTAAAAAACAAAAATAAGAAAAGAAAGAAAAACAAAAGATAAGAAAAAGGGAGCAGAAGCTGGGGGTATCCCATAATCCTCAAGCATCCGGAGGCGGCGGTGGGCGGTAGTTTGGGTGATCAGCTCCCAAGTGAGACACGAACAGCGACTCCATCCAGCGGTGCATGTCTGAGAACTGATCCTCCATACGCGTTGTTCTCGTGTCCAACCTATCTTGCGTCTCACACAAGTAGGTCACGTCAGTCTGAAGCATCTGAATTTAGTTGCCCATTTGAGTCCAATCCTCATACGAGGGATACCACTGCCCGAGCGACTGCATCCAGGGTGACTCCACCTCCATCTCTTGCGGGTCCTCGCCCGCTGCTTCTCCTTCCCCATCGTGCCCCTCTTCGTATTCTTTCTCTTCTTTTTCTTGTAAATCTTGGAGTCCACTAGATCCTGCTCCGCTTGTCCCGGCACCGCTTGTGCCCTCTCCACGATTTCTCTTTACGGGCCTAACATCCCGGAGTCCTCTACTATCAACATCAGACGTATACTTAGCACTTATAGCTAAGTGCTGCTCCCCGTTCATGCCCAAGTTTTGCTTCTTCTTTCCATTCAAAGTCACCAACTTATTGTTTGGCAATGGGAAAAGGCTATCATCCTTGTATCTAATACAATAACTTCCCATCCAATGCTCGAACATCAGAGTGTTGTTCATCTGCTCGTACCCTAAATCCATACCCTGGAAAGGACCCGAACACGGCTCGAATCCGAGACTCTTCACGAATACAGAGATCAATCCACCTCCTCGAACTTTGGAAGTCTTCGTACCAAGCTTGAATGGAGCCTCGTAGTGGTGCTCCAAGAAATCCCTTCTGAAGTCGTGATCCTTTGTGTACAGAAGACACCAAATACCATAGAGTTGCTTACTCGTGACAGTTCCCGTCTCAGAACGGGCATGTATGGTGTTTCCAAGAATCCGCTCTAAGTACCGAATCACCGAGTTTCTGATCGCCGATGCTCGTGCATTCTGACCTTTGTAATCTCCTGCCATTCCGCTCGTGATGTCTTTCCAGAACGCATTCGCCTTGTATGACTTCGACACACGGTTGGGTCTAGGCAAAGCTGGAAGCCCAAGTGCAAGGTTGATAGCTTCAACCTCACAATACTGCCAATCGTTCTGGTACTTGAACTTGAATGAGTTCTCGTCCGTCTTCTCGACCGTGGCGAGGAACTGTTCCACCAAGTCTGCATGCGTCTCCATGTATAGCAGCATCTCGAAAAACTCAGTCATATTATTCCTCATGAAAATCCTTCTAATCTTCTCCTCGATCCCTAAGTCTCTCATGAAACTGACGATGGGTCTCCGGGTTTTCTCTACCTTCCCGGTTATCAAGCTCCATCGATACGCAATGTACCTCCAACTTCCCTCGTAGTTCAGATTATTCCATCTCGAGGGCAGCAGACTCCTCCTCGTAAGATCGTTCGTTACTTCTTCCAATTCAGCAATGCTCAACACTCGGTCCTCATTCTTTTTAGGAGCCATTGTACCTAAGGAAAACACAAAGTATTTCAATTCCATTCTTGGCACTCTACATAATTCAAAGCAATTCCAAAAAAATCTCAAGTAGCATCAATTTCAATTCATTCACATTCAATCTCAACTTGAGTTCACTCAATTACAAGTCTCATGCTTTCATTCCCAAGTTCTCAAATAGTTAACAATCAATTCATCTATCTCAACTCACTAATGCCCACATTTAAGTCTATCATGAAGTAACATTACTCAAATTACGTAATTTACATGCTCAAGACTCAATTCAAACCTATTCATGCTCCATTCAATCTCAATTCACAAGAATTTCTTCTCAACATGCAAAACCCATTTCCTTTTCTCAGATTCCTACTTTCTCACTCTAGAAATTTACCCATTCTACTCATGCAATTCCAAAATTGAAAAAAAACAAGTAAACCCATAGCATATTATCAACATTCATCAACAAGGAATCAAGAATCAACAAGTTTTTTGCAAAATCCCCCAAAAATTTCGAACAGGTTAAGAACCCTAGTTCATATCCTCAATTCATGCCTAAATCAACCTTTAAACTACGAATTGAAAGACAAAAGATAGAGATTACGTACCTTGCTTGAAGATTTAAGGAGAATGTGTGAAAAAAATTCGAGCAAAATCATGAGAAAATGTGAAAATCGTTCTACTCTCTGCAAATCCGCCCCAAGTCGCCCCTTGAACTGTGTATGTGTGTGTGTGTGAAAAAGTGTGGAGAGGGGTATTTATAGTGTGGGCTAAAATTCAGGCAAAACCCGCGATCCACTCGAGCAGACCAGCTCGAGCGGTCGCGCTCAAGCATGGAGCTCGAATGACACAGGTGCTCGAGCGGCGAAAATCCTCTGTATAATTTTGGGCGCTCGAGCAACACGCTCGAGCGGTGGCGCTCGAGCAGCTCCAAATTTCAACTTCACTTTTCGACGTTCAAAACTTGAAATTTCCCAACGAACCAAACTCGAACAATCATAACACTCATCCAAAACATGAACTAACCTGAGAACTCCTCGATTTAAGCCAGGTCGCTCATTCGATCGAGGAGTTGGGGTCTCTTCCAAACGTGCAAATCACCAATCCAATTCAAGTCGAACTTAAGCACTCTCACTTAATTATATCCAACGACCCTCATGCATCGATATTTTCGAAAAAAATTGACCAATTTTTCATTAGAATTTCGTGTACGAATTCGAAGTACGAATACACACCCCCCAAACTTTGTTCTTGCTACGTAATAATAAAGTTTGAAAAAATGAGTACGTACGAGTAAGTACACTAAATACTCATGAACTTGAATAACTATCAATGCAAATTAATGAACGATAAGAAACATCACCCCCCAAACTTCGACTTCGCAAAGAGGTCTACGTTTGGGGTTCGGTTTACCTCAAACTCCATCAATCGAATGCTTTACTACTCGAAATGTCTCCAACTTCTTGAATTGCCTTCCTTAAGCTCACTTGCTCAAATTAAGCCATATGAAACAAGCCTACACCAACAAAAATTCTCTACAAACGAGGTTAACACTTACGATTCACAAAATGATTAAATAACAAAACACATAAAAATGAGTAAAAATGGGTTGCCTCCCATTAAGCGCTAGTTTTAAGGTCCTAATACTGGGCCGAGCTCGAGGGACCTCACGGGACTTGAGAATCTAAAATACCTCCCTTATTCTCATAAGAGAAGTTGAAGAATTTCTTTACTCGATGCCCGTTCACCATGAATCTATGTCCATCCTCCTTCTCGACTTCAAGGAATCCACTCTTGTGCACTTCCTTCACGATATATGGTCCGTTCCACTTGGACTTGAGCTTTCCACCAAACAGCTTCATCCTCGAATTGAATACGAGGACTTGATCTCCCACTTTGAACTCCTTTTTCTTCAATCGTGCATCATGCCACTTCTTGGTCTTCTCTTTGAAAATTCGGGCATTCTCGTAGGCATTGTCTCGAAACTTCTCCAACTCGTGCAATTGGAGTAATCTCTTCTCACCAACCAAGGCACTATCAAAATTCAGCTTCTTGATCGCCCAATATGCCTTGTGCTCCAACTCCACGGGCAAGTGACATGCCTTTCCAAAAACCAATTGGTACGGAGACATACCAAGAGGCGTTTTGAAGGCTGTCCTATACGCCCAAAGTGCATCATCAAGCTTCATTGTCCAATCCTTCCTACTAATGCTCACCGTCTTCTCAAGGATCCCCTTGATTTGACGATTCAATACCTCTACAAGACCGTTAGATTGAGGATGATAAGCAGTAGAGACTCGATGACTTACCTCATATTTTGACAGCAGCTTTTCCATCCACTTGTTCACGAAGTGGCTCCCCCCATCACTAATCAAAGCTCTTGGGACTCCATATCTTGCAAAAATGTTCTTCCTCAAGAACTCGATCACCACTCGGGAATCATTCACTCGAGTCAGGACAGCTTCAATCCACTTCGAGACATAATCAATGCACCTGAGAATGTACAAGAATCCATTGCTAGGAGGAAATGGACCCATGAAATCAATCCCCCATACGTTAAAAACCTCGACTTCCATGAACACGTGCAGCGGCATCTCGTCTCTCTTAGTGATGGAGCCAAATCGTTGGCACTTTTCACACCTCTTGACCCATTCCATGCAATCTCTTAAAAGAGACGGCCAATAAAAACCAGATTGAAGGACCTTCCTTCTGGTCTTTTCTCCACCCAAATGTCCTCCACATGGCAAGGCGTGTCAATGCCTGATGATATTACTCCACTCCTCCTCTAGCACACACCTTCTCAACACATGATCAATTCCTCTTTTGAACAAGTAGGGATCGTCCCAAATGAACTCCCGAACTTTCTTCAAAAATGCCTTCCGATGCACCGAGTCTATCTCAGCATGTAACTCCCCACTTGCTAAATAATTTGCATAGTCCACAAACCATGGTGCCTTCCCTTCAACTCGATATACCGGAATGTCTCCTAAGCCAAAGAGCTTCTCGTCCGAAAATTCATCGTTCACCTCTCGATCTTCTATGGTATTTTCTTTTGTGAGCTCCAATCTCGAAAGGTGATCGGCTATCACATTCTCACATCTCTTCTTGTCTCGAATCTCGACATCAAACTCCTGGAGTAACAAGATCCATCAAATGAGACGGGGCTTTGCATCCTTCTTACTCATAAGATACCAAATCGCTGCGTGGTCTATATATACGATTGTTTTCGTCCCTACTAGGTAGGGTCGAAATTTATCAAAGGCATACACGACCGCTAACAGCTCCTTTTCGGTTGTAGTGTAATTCACTTGAGCAGAATTCAGCATCTTCGAGGCATAGTAAATAGCGTGAAAATGCTTCTCACGAATATGCCCCAAAGAAACCCCCATCGCAAAATCGCTAGCATCACACATCAGCACGAATGAGCTAGACCAATCCGAGGTCACAAGTATCGGGGCATTCACCAACGCTTCTTTCAACCTATTAAAAGCCACTAAACACTCATTAGTAAACTCAAAGGCGACTTCTTTTTCAAGAAGCCGCGAAAGGGGTTTAGCTATTTGTGAAAAGTCTATGATGAAACATCTATAAAACCCCGCATGTCCTAAAAATGACCGAATCCCCTTCTCGGTCAAAGGTGTGGAAGCTTCTCTAAAGCAATCACTTTCACCTTGTCAACTTGGATACCTTTCGAGGTCACATGATCTCCAAGAACAATACCCTCTCTCACCATGAAGTGACACTTCTCCCAATTAAGCACCAAATCCGTCTCTTCACACCTGCTCAACACAACTTCAAGATTGATTAGACATTTATCAAACGACTCCCCGTAGACGGAGAAGTCGTCCATAAAAACCTCCATAATCTTCTCAATCAAACCATGAAAAATAGCCATCATACACCTTTGAAAGGTGGCGGGTGCATTACACAACCCAAACGATATCCTTCTAAAAGCAAAAGTTCCATAATAGCAGGTGAAGGTGGTTTTCTCTTGATCCTCGGGGGCTATCATGATCTGATTATACCCCGAATACCCATCTAAGAAACAATAATACTCAAAACCACCTAATCTATCAATCATCTGATCAAGAAACGGTAAAGGAAAGTGATCCTTACACGTTGCCTTGTTCAACTCCCTATAGTCAAC
Organism: Ballota nigra; assembly: GCA_947034835.1. Lineage (NCBI taxonomy): Eukaryota > Viridiplantae > Streptophyta > Magnoliopsida > Lamiales > Lamiaceae > Ballota > Ballota nigra. Next base: position 21,980,650 of record OX344722.1, on the reverse strand, counting down.
ACACACATGCCATCCCGTCACTAATCTAATGGCTACCAATTCATTAGACTCAGTCTTAATCACCGTAGTACCCCCCTTCTTAGCAACTACGTGTAACGAACTCACCCATGGACTATCAGAGATCGCAAAAATCATGTTGCTATCTAACAACTTCAAAACCTCCTTATGTATCACCTCTTGAATTACTGGATTAACTCTACGCTGATTTTGCACTACCGGTTTCCTACCCTTTTCTAATCTAATCCTATGCATGCAAATCGAAGGGCTAATTCCCTTAATATCTGCGATCGACCATCCTATAGCAGATTTGTGCTAACGAAGCACTACTAAAAGTCTCTCAAGCTGATCATCAGATAAAAGGGCATATACAATTACCGAATATTTGTCTGTCTCATCCAAGTAAGCGTACTTGAGGTGATCGGGAAGTGGTTTCAGCTCCTTTTTTGCCTCCAATGGTGGCGCCTTATCGAACATCTTCTCAAAAGTTGACTCCTCGGCTTCCAAGTCGTCCTCATCCTCAACTTTCTTCATCTCCAAGAACTGGACATCTTCGTTGTCTTTCAAGCTGTCAAAATAATCAAGATCATAAGAATCATAAGATAGATCGTCAAGAACAGGATAATCAAACTGATGAACATAGAAAGAACAAGGGTCTAGAAGTGTGTCTTCAACACAAGTGTCCGTGATGTCAATGAAGTGGCAACTATCATCTCCCAAGGGGTATTTCATAGCTTCATAAAAAGTTATCTTCACTTCTTGATCATCAACTTTGACCGTAGTCTTCCCATTTGCTACGTCAAGTACCATCCCAGCTGTAGCTAGAAACGGCCTCCCTAAAATCAATGGGACATGCTCATCCTCCTCCATATCAAGTACGACGAAGTCGGCGGGAAACACGTGATTCTCCACCTTCACTAAAACATCCACCACTACTCCTTGAGCTCTCGTGATAGACCTATCAGCAAGCTGGAGCGTCATCATCGTGGGTTGAAGCTCACCCCCCTCTAAAATCTTGAACAACGACAGAGACATCAAATTAATGCTCGCCCCGAGATCACACAAAGCTCATTTCTTGATCCTATTCCCGATATCACAAAGGATGGTGAAGCTCCCGGGATCCTTCAACTTTGGCGAAAGCGCCATGTGCACCATAGCACTCACCTCGTGGTTCAAGTTCACTAGCTCGGGTCCATCTACTCTCCGTCTCTTCGCTATCAAGTCTTTCAGGAACTTAGCATAGTTAGGCATCTGTTCCAAAGCATCATAAAAAGGAATGTTAATATGTAACTTTTTAAAAACATCAAGGAATTTAGCAAACTTCTCATCAAGCTTCTTTTTCATGAAGCACTGTAGATATGGGACTTGTATCACAGATTTGGGTATACCCCCCATTCATCTTTCTCAGTCTCTTTTACATTCTTCCTTGCTTCCTTTGCCTTCTTCCACTTTGGAACTCTCTCAATCTCCTCAATGCCTTCCTCTTCAGGCTCTTTGCTCTCATGTGACTCATCCACATCTTTACTCTTCTGAATGCCTTTACCCTCAACCCCTTTCTCAACTTCCATCTCCTCAATCTCATCTCTATCTGCCTCAGGCTCTTTTTCTTCTATCTCAACCTCTCCTTGGGGCGTCTCAGAATCAGCAGGCATCTCAGGACCATCGTATTTGGTCCCACTTCTCAACTCAATAGCTTTGCAATTTTCCTTTGGGTTACCCTCGGGCATTAAAGGATACTTGCCCGGCTCTCTCGTCTGAGACTTTGCAATTTGACCAATTTGATACTCAATAGAAGTGAACCTGCGTTTGTTCTCTTGTTGAGCTCTATTCCACTCAATGTCTCTCTTTTGGAGTTCTTGATCACCCTGATCGTCCTTCTTATGAAAACTCCTTCACATCGTAATCCAAAGAGGACAATCTCTTGCTACCTTCCTCCACCTTCTGAAGGATAGCTCTCAACATCTCCTCAGTTGAGGCACTGCCTTCTCCACCCGGTGATTTCGAACCTGGATCAACACATGGAGGAACTGTAATTCCGGCCTTAGGATTAGCATATGAGAAATTCTCACTCTTTCTCCATGTATTTTAAGGAGGCTGCTGGCCTCCTTGATATCCTTGTGTGTTCCTTCATTGATTTTGAGGCGGCTGTGGACCTGGAGGTACAAATGGTTGGCCATAAGAAGGCCTTCCAAACTGATTGCCACCTTGTGGATACCCCCCTTGTGGATAGTTAGGCCTTCCCATATAGTTGGCTTCTTCTTGCTGACTCGTGGGTGGGTCCACCTTCTCACTCACTGCTATATTCCCTCCAACCAGATTCTGCCCCATCTCAAGGTTACTGATCTTTTCCATCATCGCCATCAACAGCTTCCTCGTACCCTCATTCTCTTCCAACTTACAAGCTCTCTGAAATTCCGGATCCTCATTCCATACCCCGGCATTCGTGATAATGTTATCGACGATTTCTCTACATTTCGCTATCCCTTGGTTCAGAAAAGCTCCACTGGCACATGCATCAAGATGGGCTTGACCAGTCTTGTTGGCTCCGCTATAGAAGAATGCCATGATATCTTCCTCATTATACCCGTGCTGCAGACACTCAATCAACATGTTCGAGTATCTCTCCCATGTCTGACGTAAATCCTCTCCTGGCTTCTGGCGGAAGGAAGAAATCTCTATTCTTGCTTTAATCGTTCTAGATGGAGGGTAGAATCGCTCGAGGAACAGACGCTCAAGCTCGGCCCATGTGGTTACACCTCCCCGTGGGAGCGTGTTATCGTACCACTCCTTGGCTATTCCCGTCAAAGAGAATGGGAACAGCCTGAGCCTCTTGGCATCTTCAGACATGCCGTTATAATTGAATGTGGATGCGATCATCAGAAAAATCCTCAGATGAGTATGAGGATTCTCCTTCCCAACCTCCCCCTTGAATTGATTCTCGGTAAGCAACTTAAGAATTCCTAGGGAAATCGAGAAGTTATTTGCCTCTACAGGGGGCAATGCCACTCCATCATAGTACCTCTGCGGTTGTGCCGTGAACCTTCCTCTAATAGCCATGTTCTGATCTGCGTTCTGAGGAACGTGCTGAGGATTAGCAGGTGGTACGGGTACTTGTTGGGGTGGTGGTGGTTGATAAGCTGGTGGTTGGTTATAAACGGGAGGTGGAGGATACGGGTATGGTGGATACGGATAAGGTGGGTATGGGTAGGGATAAGGTAAGTTGTTTTGCGGAAAGTTGTTCTATGGGTAAGAAGGGTTGTTTTGAGGATGTTGGACAAGGTTATGAGCTGGATTGTTTACGTTTTGTGTACCCGGGTTTTGGCTCTGGCTGTCCCCTAATGGAACATGATTCTGGCTACCACTCACTCCAGTGCCGTCAACTCGGTCCACTATCTGATTAAACTCATTTGCAGCATCATCCAACTCATTACTAATGTCCATGTTCACGTTCTCATTCTCTCCTCCGGCAGCGTTCATCCTTCTTAAGAATGCTCGGTTTCTTCTTGCTATTGTCTCAGGATCCAACTGCAATCTCTCTTCGCTCGTATCACCTTGTGAGCGTGTTTTCATAAACCTGAAACACTAACAAAAGAATAAAAATGCAACTGCCGAAAATACTACGAAATAAAATAGAAAAGTAAATCACTCACTACTAACTACTAAGCTATCTACAAGTCCTATTCAAAAGACATACAACGCCATCCACGACAAGGACGCCATTGACTTGAAGCGAATATACCAACTTTTACTAGTAGATTACCCACAAGCGTACGGGTTCACTGTAGTATGAGTAAGTATAGCGACCAAGTAGTATCGAACCCAAGGGATGAAGTGTATGCAAACAGATCCCTGAAGATCTACGCGTCGTAGCTAATATGAATGTATGTTTTTGGATTTTTTGAAGAATTAATTATAACTAAAGCAAACTAACTAAACTAAGAATGAATTAAACGAATTAACGAAGGTTTGTATTCAAATAAGGGATGGTGATGCTCAGGATAGGAATCCCTACGTATACTAACGGAGCAGGTACATAATCAAAATAATTGTGACGCGCAAGAAATAACCTAAGTAAAAGATTGTAAGATGAAAGCTTAAGAATTAATACCCTAATACTTTATCCTAGAAATCGACTTCACTAATCCACTAACGAGTTAATAGATCGTGCTTAATTAACGAGACCCTAATTTAAACTAAGGTGATGCGGTCGTCCTCCTTAGATAAACCGGTAGATTAATTAACTCTTTCTAAACCCTCTCATTAAGTCTACTCGTTGTTAAAGAGTGATAAGATCGTCCTCTCTCTAACACTTTTCGAACAAAATTCAAGAATAAAGTTAAGATTGATTTTAAGAATTCATTAATTAAGTTAAAACCCTAATGTCACAAATTACCCTAATTACGTACCCACAACCTACTTCTACGAGTTCATCCTACCCTAAGCATGCAAAGGTTTTAGCTAGACATGGTTTTTACGAAAACAAGAACAATTGAATAAGTAACGAACATGAACATAATGATTATAATTAATAAATTATCAAACATAAACTAGGGTTGAAAGAGAATCAATGCTAAGAACTGAATTTAGATTAAGAAAACAAAATCTCAAAGTATTTTCGAACAAAGGTCCGAAGAAACGAAATTAAAAAGTAAAATCGTACTATGACTTCGTAAAGAAAACCTCGAAAACGTAAATCTAAAGCTTGCTTGTCTCTTCCTCTCCATAAACTAACTCTAAAAGTAATATGGTATCAAGTGGTTAGTGGTCATCCCCAAAAATGAAGTTGGAATGAATATTCATAAGCGTCGGGCCAAATTGGAAACTCGTGGGCCGAAAAAACGCATCCGGAAGCAAAATCCAAGAAGTGCTCGAGCACACACGCTCGAGCAGTGGTGCTCGAGCTGTGTAGCTCAAATGATGCAGGTGCTTGAGCGGTGGCGCTCGAGCTGGTCGAGCGCTCGAATTTCTCAGCATGTTTTGAGGCGCTCGAGCAACATGCTCGAGCGCAAGAAATTTCTGTAAGTTTTGGGCGCTCGAGCGTGTAGTGCTTGAGCTAATCCACTCGAGTGACTCCAGAATTTCCCCAACTAATACTTTTCTTCTTCCGCACTAATACCAATCGTATTTCTTCGATATCTTCTCATCCGGGCATCCGTTTGAGTCGATTCAAAGTCCTACGAACTCGGTTTTTCACCCTCGATTTAACTATGAGCATCAAAGAGACAAATTCATCAATGTATAGAAATAATGCTCAATTGACTCTAAATACTCGACCAAATCGACCAAAACTAGGGTATTTCTAACGACGAATTATGACAATTTCACGCCTAATTAGCAAGCCTAAACTGAGACTGATGAAGGCCATAGTGGACAGCAAGGAGAAGAGCTTTAATTGGCAATAATTTTTCTTGAGAGCGTTGAATAAGGAGAAATTGAAATTCCAGCCGAAAAAGACTCCCCAGTTGGCAAGTAAGCTGAACTTTGCCACCAAGATCTCCTACCTAATTGAAAATGTTGATGTGGGAGTGGACTGGAAAGAGGATAGAAAATGGAGTAATTTGAAGACTCTCTTCAAATCTGGTAAAGCATTGGAGACAAGGAAGCTGAGTATGGCGGAGGAAAGCCCAGAAGCAGCAGAGGAGGCTGAAGAAGCAAACCCTGCTGAAGAGAAAAAGACCAAGCTGAGGAGGAGGTTGGTAAAGCTGAGTGACAAAATGACTTTACACAAGGAGGAGGAGGCAGAGAAGGCCTCAAAGAAGGAGAAGAAGAGGTCATATGAGGCCATGAAGGAAGGTGCCTCAAAGAATGTCAGAACTACAAACTCCACTGATGAGTCATCTTCAGGTAACCCTAAATCATCTCCTAACATCATATCTACTGAGTCTGACTCAGATGCCCCTGCCCCTACCCCCATCAAGATAAAAACCAAGCCCAGAACCCCAGTAAAAACCAAACGTATATCCAAAATCTCCAAAACCCCCCACTGAAGGCTCTCAACAGCCTGAAAGTGGTTCCCCAAATGATACCCCATCTGAGGCATCTGCTGAGGTATCCTCAAACCCTTCGTAACCCATCCCCTCAACCCCCACTGATCAATACATAACCTCATCTGATCCCAACCCTTCTGAAACCCATGCTACTCACTTAGAAACTATCCTAGAGGAGACAACAGATATCAGATCCCCTACCCCTTCCATTCCATCTGATGATGAAGAAGAGTACTCCTTTCTGGATACTCTTAAGGATGAAGTGGCTTACTCACTGGAGACCAAATATCCAGAGCTTGATGGGCACCCCACCCTGAAGGCAATGTTTTTTAGAGTAAGGCTGCTTGTCCAGCTGAAGGACAGGAGATTAGGAGAAATCCTCATGGCTGTTAGAGGAAGCAATGCCGAGGATTGGAAGAAGGAGGAGAGGGAGGTCTTGGAGTTTGCAGGAATGACCAAAACCAGACTTCTCTGTGATGAGAAGATTTTTCAAAGTCTGGTGATGGACAAACTTGCTGAAACAAGGAAGGGAGCTGAAGGTGAGAAAGCATCTGAGGAAGAAAAATGTGAATGAGAGAAGGAAAAGCCAGAAGAGGCCAAGACAGCAGAGGAGGTAGTTGGAGAAGAGAAAGAGAAAACAGAGGAGGTAGAGAAAGTGGAAGAAGGAGAGAAGAAAAAAGAGAAGGAGGGAGAGGAGTCCCGATTGGAGAAAGGTACTTCACCACAGCCAGGTGGTGGTGAAGTAGCCAATGATGTATCATCGGCAAGGGATACTGAGGCACAAAATTTACTAAAGAGAAGCTCAGTAGAGGAGTCTACTGAAGCTCCTCCACAACAGCCCTCAGCGGTGACTGCGGAGTCAGCTGAGGTGTCTGGAAAAGAAGGAGTAGAAAAGAAGAGGGAAAAGAAAAAGAGGTAGAAATTACCAAGGTGGTCAGTGGAGAAATAAGAGCAATCATTCCTGTAAAGGATGAATTGGCTGGAAAAATGATAGTAGAAAACGAAACTGAGAAAGAGAGTGAGAGTGAGAAGAGAGAGGAGTAGGGAGTACAAATGGAGGTAGATGAGACTGGAGTTTTAGGTGGTGAGAAAGAGGGGGAAGGAACTAACACTCTATGTAATGCAGGTATCCAAACTGAAGAAGTACCCCAAGTCCAAATCAACCTAACTCCACTGAGGGATGTGGTTCACAATCTTCAAAGATGAAAAGCTTCCATCCCTAAAAGCTCAGCTGAGAGATGTCCAGGAGATAGTCCAGGAGGAAGTTGATGAAATGGTCATCCTCTCAGACCATATTGATGAGCTTATGGAGTCTACCACCACCTCACTCCAAAATTTGACTCTGAAGGTAGAAGATTCACAACAGATGGTGATAGACGTAGTTGAAGGCCAGAGTGTGCTGGTGATAGAAGCCCTGAAGAGGTTGGAGCAAAAGGAGGCCAGAACTAAATTTCTGAAGGATTCAGTGGAGAATGTCTCCATAAACCTAATGTCTTCAGTAGAGGCTTTCTCAACTGACCTGTTAGGGAAGGTTGAAGGGTTATTGAACCAGAAACTGATGGAGTTTGAGGCCAAGCATGAAGAACTCGGAGCCAAGCTGGGAGAAGTACTGAAGAAAGCTGCTGAGGACTTCCCTACTCAGGAGAAGACGAATGTTCTCATAGATGAGAAACTTGCCCAATTTGTGCAATTTGGACAAACAGCTGGGGCTACTCTTGAGAGACTTGAAGATGAGGTTGATCACTGCTCAACCCAAGTGAAGGCTATTAGTCATGATCAGATGAAGTTAAACATCTCGATTGCTGAGTATATGATTAATACCGAAAAGGGGGAAAAGAGAGTTAGTGCCAAAGATATGAAGAAGGATCCCAAGAACAAGATGCAGCTGATTCTTGAGACTCCTGAGTTTGAAAGAAGCCAACAAATAAAGAATACCATGGAGAAAGTCAATCTTGAAGCCCAGAAAACTGTTGATGCTAGGAAAGGCAAGGAAATTCCCGCAGAAGACTTATCCAAGTTCAAGGAAGCAACTGAGAAGGAGAAGAAGGAGAGAGCTACTCAGAAGGGGGAAACAACAAAGAGGAAGGCTGCTGACGTTCTCTCAGCGGAGGTATCAAAGAGAACTAGGTCCTCAGGAAGGTTGGCTGCAAAGTCGACTGAGTCAGTTGAGGTACTTCCTATCTTAAACCCTGAACCTATCTCTTCTGAAATTCCCAAAACTGCCCCCACAAGAGTTACTGAGCTCACTGAGCTAATCAAGGAAGCTGGAGGTATGAATGAGAGAGCTCGAAAATTATCTGCTCAACAGCAACAAAGGAGGGATACGGAAGTTGGAAAGATTGAGACTATTGCTGAGTTGGCTGAGAGAAAGAAGAAGGAAATGCTAACTACCTTTGACAAGACCACTTCCAAGAAATTCAGGAATGACTATCAAAGGTGGGCTACTAAGATGAAGAAAGATAAGTTGGCATTCTCAAAGGCCAAATTCCCCCATATTGATACTTGGGTTCCCAAGAAGCTGAATGATGCTTGGGAAACTGTCAAGAGGGAATTTGTGTACTCTTATTATGTCAGTGGAGAATTGGGTAAAGAAAATACTCTGGACTTATTCAATGATTGGCTCTTTGAGTCATACCCAAAGCTCTATCCTGAGATAAGTGAAGCCTGGAATGACAAATTTCCAGATCATGCCTTGAAGGCTCCTGAGCCAATTATCTACTGGCCTCCACAAGATGCAACAGGTGCAGTTGACAGAGAAAGGATTACAGATGAATGGGTGTCCTTGTGTGAGCATTTAGGTCTCAGGGGACATTAAAAAGAAGTGATGGAAAGGTAAAATGAATTGAAGATCCGAGTCTTCAAGCAATATGGACTTGAACCTTTGTTTGAATCCATCTGAGGAAGTTAAGTGTTTGTACTGGGAATTTGTTTATAAGTCCCAGTTATTTTTGCATTTTGAACTTTTGACAGTAGACTTCATGTAATTGTACTCATCTTATTCTTCATGAAATGAAACTCTACTGTTTTTAATACCCAAGATAATATCTCATTATTATTTAGGCTTATGTACTTGAATGCTTTTACTTACAAAAAAATCCTTGTAAAATTTATGTCAACTGAACAACCTCATCTGAAAGAAGATTTGTAATAAGATAGGTTTCGGCATAATAAAAAAGGGGAAAATTGTTGGGAAATTGTATAGACTTAAGTTTTGATTAAGATGCCAAAAAGTTCCTCCTAAGTTATTTGTAAGTAAAATTGTTCAGTAGAGTTAAAGTTTAGAAAGTCAGTTCAAATGTTAAGGAACTAAAGTGCGGTTAGTAAATTCTGGAGTGTATTGAAGAATGAAGTCAGCTGAAGAATGAAGTCCGCTGAAGACAAACTGATCTGAGAAATAGTCTAAGTCTTGAATGTTTTCTAAGTGCAATCACAGTAAGACTAAAGCCATCAGGAGAGGACCAAGGTCCACTGATGTGAACTAACAAAGAACATTAAATGCTAAACACATTAAAAGTTGTTAGTTAATCTGGTTGGAACAAGGCAAAACGAATTTCAGTGAAGCTTACAATAAATGAAGGAAAAAGAAGGTTCTCTCAGAGGAGTTACACCTTAAAGCAAGACGGGATTCTGAGCAAGCAGACTGAACGGCCCAATGAGAAGATGACACGTAGGTGTACTCTACTGACAGCCGACCTGTCACAGACTAACAAAGACCAAAAGTCTTTCCCTAGCATTCTACAGAAAGTTGGTGAACAGGCATGGTCTTTCAGCCGTTTCTTGACAAGACATAAAGCTTCAAATAGAGCCATTTGAACCAATCAGATACAAGAAGACTTACTTGAGAAGATTCAACTCCAACGGGGAGATTTTCAAGGAAGCCTATAAATACAGAAGGACGTGCCCATTTCTATGCACGGGAAACTCACAAGATCAAAGTTATCTCTACATTCATAAATATCTAATAAGCACTCGAAATTACCTTTGTTTCCCAAGTGTTTCACATTTGTAGAGAGCATATCAAGCCTTCTGTAATCGAGCTTAAAGTTATATCCAAACCTTAGAAAGAGATAATTCATCCTAAGCTTTGAGCTAAACTGAAAGGATTATCTCACAACAGTTGGAACCAAACAGTTAGTGTTAAGTGGTGTTAGTAAGCTGATTGTTTGTATCAGTCTGAAAGCTGGTTTGTTTTGGGAACTAGGACCTGGAATTATCCTAGTGATCAATCATCCTAAGAGAGGATTAATTGATCAGTGCACCTTGGCACTATAACACAAGGAATTCCAAGTGAAAGGAATTCTCCTGTTTAATCAGGACATTGGACGTAGGAGATTCATCTCTGAACCACTTTATATCTTGTGTACTTACATTCTGCTATCTCTTAAGTGTGAGTTATTCATTCAAATTTTATCAAAGTAAAACGAGTTTTCTTAAGGGCTCACTAATCCGCATCTGAAAGCTAATTAGATAGTAGTTCAACTGAAAGTCTTGAGCTTTCAGTGGAGTTATTATCTCAGTAAGCTTTCACAAGTAATTCTCAGCAGACTTCAAGTCCACTGACGAGTTACTTTCTTAGTAACCTGATAAGTTTTAAGAAGTTTAAATTTGTAACCTCAGGTGTATTCCCCCCCCATACACCTGTTTACTCGTTTCGGGACCAACAAGGACGTTTTACCAACGAAGCACATAATAAATTGACAACACATGGAGAAAGCAAAATTCGATTCATGAGTTCGACCAAAATCCGGCCTAAATCGATGCAACTCCATTTGACAAGTTCATAATGCAAGTAAGATCTTAATATACACACACTTACTAAAAATACACCAAAATATTATTTTATTACATAATTTCATTAAAATACTATCAACTGACTAAATATGCAATTACTTAAGAACGGTAGAATTAAATCACACGTCCACAATCGCCAATTATAAAAAATTAGTATACATGATGAAAATAAAAGTCGGAAAGATAAAGGACGAAATTCGTCCGGCGAATCATTCAGCAAATCTTACCACCAAACCAAAAAAAATTGTCAACACATGGAGAAAGAAAAATCCGAGGCATGAGTTCGGCCCAAATTCGTCCCAAATTGATGTAACTAAAAATGACATGTTCATAATGCAAGGAATATCTTAATTTACACATACTTACTAAAAATACACCAATAAAAAAAATACTACATAATTTCATTAGAATACTATCAACCAACTAAACATGCAATTAATTAAACATGGCAAAATTATATTAGCACTGCACACTAAAACAGGACGAAAATGGAAACCGAAAAGTTAAAAGACGAAATGTGTCCGACGAATCATTCAGGATGTTTTACCAATGAAGCAAATAATAAATTGACAACACATGGAGAAAGCAAAATCCGAGTCATGAGTTCGGCCAAAATTCGGCCTAAATCGATGCAACTCCATTTGGCAAGTTCATAATGCAAGTAAGATCTTAATATACACACACTTACTAAAAATACATCAAAATATTATTTTATTACATAATTTCATTAAATTACTATCAACTAACTAGATATGCAATTACTTAAGAACGACAGAATTAAATCACACGTGCACAATCGCAAATCATTAAAAATTAAAATACAGGACGAAAATAGAAATCGGAAAGATAAAGGACGAAATTCGTCTGACAAATCATTCAGTAAATCTTACCACTGAAGAAATTTTTTTTATCCACATGGAGAAAGCAAAATCCGAGGCATGAGTTCGGCCCAAATTCGTCCTAAATTGATGTAACTAAAAATGACATGTTCATAATGCAAGGAATATCCTAATTTACACATACTTACTAAAAATACACCAATAAAAAAATACTACATAATTTCATTAGAATACTATCAACCAACTAAACATGCAATTAATTAAACATGGCAAAATTATATTAGCACTGCACAACCGCCACCTATAAAAAAAATAACAGGACGAAAATGGAAACCGGAAAGTTAAAAGACGAAATGTGTCCGGCGAATCATTCAGGACGTTTTACTAACGAAGCCAATAATAAATTGACAACACATGGAGAAAGCAAAATCCGAGTCATGAGTTCGGCCAAAATCCAGCCTAAATCGATGCAACTCTATTTGGCAAGTTCAAAATGCAAGTAAGATCTTAATTAGGGCTATAAACGAATCGAATCGAAGCGAATATCTCTGTATTCGATTTGATTTGTGAAAGTATTCGAATATTCGTATTCGTATTCGATTGTTATTAGAATATTAAAATTGATTCGTATTCGATTCGAAAAGGATATTCGAATTATTCGAATATTAGATTCGAAAAAATTTAATTACTATTTTTCAAGGCAAAATTTGTTTTATTCTTCTATTATCAGACTACAAATTATCTGTTGAAGCAAAGGTAAAGATCCGAACAATAATAGTGAAAAAATGAATGGAAAGAGAAGGAAATTTCTTTATTCAAAATTAATACATATATATGTTATACAAATATAACTAAACCTCAATTAAAATACCACAATACAAATCTAATTGAACATCTATTAATGCATAGTCTGTACTTCAAAGATTTACAAAAGCTTGCTGGATATCGGAAAAAAAACACCATCACGATCCGTCTTACTCAACATGGTGTAACTTTATAGTGGAGACGTGTCGTTCCGTTGCTGGGACAGAGGAATGCTTCTCCATTCTCTTTCTAAGAAAATCGCCAATTGCCGCTCTCTAGATAGGGGTTGTGAATTTTACCCTTTTAAGTGCGTGTTTAGGTTTATATACCTAGGGTTTCAATATTCTACATCTTTTACTATGATGGGCCGATTATTTGGGCCTTTGCAAGATAAATTAGTTATAGGTTAAATATTTATGGTGTAGGCTTCTACCGTGTAATATATAATTTCTTAAAAGATGAATTTAGTAATTAGATTTAGGAGGCTTAACTATATATATATTGTTGGTCCCGAAACGAGTAAACAGGTGTATGGAGGGGGAATACACCTGTGATTACAAATTAAAACTTCTTTAAAACTTATCAAGTTACTTCAGACAGTAACTCGTCAGTGGACTTTAAGTCTGCTGAGAATTACTAGAGAAAGCTTGCTGAGATAATACCTCCACTGAAAGCTCAAGACTTTCAGTTGAACTACTATCTAATTAGCTTTCAAATGCGGATTAGTGAGCCCTTTAGAAAACTCGTTTTACTTGATAAACTTTGAGTAGATAACACACACTTAGGAAATAGCAGGAAGTAAATACACAAGATATAAAGTGGTTCAGAGAAGAATCTCCTACATCCACTGTCCTAATCAAACATGAGAATTCCTTTCACTTGGAGTTCCTTGTGTTATAGTGCCAAGGTGCACTGGTCAATTTATCCTCTCTTAGGATGATTGATCACTAGGATAATTCCAGGTCCTAGTTCCCAAAACAAACCAGCTTTCAGACTGATACAAATAATCAGCTTACTAACACCACTTAACTCTAACTCTCAACCTAACAACTGAGTAGGGTTTTGAGTAGGGTTTGGTTCCAACTGTTGTGAGATAATCCTTTACAGTGTAGCTCAGGGCTCAGGATGGATTATCTCTTTCTAAGGTTAGAATAAAGTTTTATGCTTGGTTACAGAAGGTTTGTTATGCTCTCTACTGATTTGAAACACTTGGGAAACAAAGGTAATTTCGAGTGCTTCTTGAAGGTTATGAATGTAGAGATAGCTTTGATCTTGTGAGTTTCTCGTACATAGAAATGAGCACGTCCTTCTGTATTTATAGGCTTCCTTGAAAATCTTCCCGTTGGATTTGAATGTTCTCAAGTAAGTCTTCTTGTATCTGATTGGTTCAAACGGCTCTATTTGAAGCTTTAACTCTTGTCAAGAAACGGCTGAAAGACCATGCTTGTTCACCTATAGATTGCTAGAGAAAGACTTTTGGTACTTGTCAGTCTGGGGCAGGTTGGCTGTCAGTAAAGTACACTGACGTGTCATCTTCTCATTGGACCTTCAGTCTGCTTGCCCTGATTCTTGTCTTGCTTTAAGGTGGAACTTCTCTGAGAGAACCTTCTTATTCCTTCATTTATTGTAAGCTTCACTGAAATTCGTTTTGCCTTGTTCCAACCAGATTAACTAACAACTTTTAATGTGTTTAGCATTTAATGAGCTTTGTTAGTTCTCATCAGTGGACCTTGGTCCCCTCCTGATATTTTTAGTCTTAGTGAGAATGCACTTAGAAAACATTCAAGACTTAGACTACTTTCTCAGATCACTTGTCTTCAGCGGACTTCGTCTTCAACAGACCTTGGCTTCAGCGGACTTCATTCTTCAATACACTCTAGAAATTTCTAACTGCACTCCAGTTCTTAACACTTAGAACTGTTTAACTAAATTCTAACTCTACTGAATATTTAACTTACAAATAACTTAGGAGGAACATTTTGGCATCTTAATCAAAACTTAAATCTATACAATTTCCCAACAATTTCCCCCTTTTTGATTATGTCGGAACCTATCTTATTACATATCTTCATTCAGATAAGGTTCTTCAGATGACATAAAAGTTCAAGGATTTTGTAAGTAAAAAACATTCAAGTACATAAGCCTAAATGATAATGAGATATTATCTTGGGCAAAACAGTAGAGTTTTCATTAAGAAGGAACAAAGTACAATATTACAAAACATCTACTGAAAAGATTCAAAATAAGATCAGCTGGGACTTATAAACAGATGCCCAGCAAGAACACTTAACTCCTTAGATGGACTCAAACAGAGGTTCAAGTCCATATTGTTTGAAGACTCGGATCTTCAGCTCATTCTTCCTCTCCATGACTTCTTTTGAGTGACCCTTGAGACCTAGTTGCTCGCACAAAGACACCCATTCTTCTGTGATCCGATCTCTGTCAACTGCTCCAGTTGCATCTTGAGGAGGCCAGTAGGTGATTGGCTCAGGAGCCTTCAAAGCAAGATCAGGGAATCTATCATTCCAGGCTTCAATGATGGCTGGGAAGAGCTTTGGATATACTTCAAATATCCATGAGCTGAACACTTCTTGCACATTATCCCTTCCCAACTCTCCACTGACATAGTAGGAATACACAAACTCCCTTTTTGCAGTTTCCCATGCATCATTGAGTTTCTTGGGTACCCACTCATCGTGGTGAGGGAACTTGGCCTTTGAAGGAGTAATTTTATCTTTCTTTAGCTTAGCAGCCCACCTTTGATAACTGTTTCTGAACTTCTTGGATGTAGTCTTATCAAAAGTGGTCAGCCTCTCCTTCCATTTCCTCTCAGCCATCTCAGCAATGGTTTCCATCTTCCCAACCACCTTGTCTCTCCTCTCTTGTTGTTGAGCAGCTAACTTATGTGCTCTCTCATTCATCCCACCAGCCTCTTTGATAAGCTCAGTGAGCTCTGTAACTCTTGTGGGGGCAGATTTAGGAGCTTCAGATGATATAGGTTCAGGGTTAAGAATAGGGAGTACCTCAACTGACTCCGTGGAGCCAGTGGACTTAGCAGCTAACCTCCCTGAGGTTCTGGTCTTCTTGGCCACCTATGCTGAGAGGACATCAGTTGACTTCCTCTTGGTAGATTCCCCTTCTGAGTAGCTCTTTCTTCTTTCTCTTTCAGGTGAGCTTCCTTGAACTGTGAAAAGTCTTCAGATGGGGTCTTCTCCTTCCCTTTCTTGGCTTCAGCAATCTTCTGAGCCTCAGCATCTGCCTTCTTCAGTGCGTTCTTGATTTGCTGGCCTCTCTCAAATTCTGGGGTTTTGAGGATAATTTGCATCTTGTTTTTAGGGTCCGCCTTCATGTCCTTAGCACTTACCCTCTTTTCCCTCTTTCCGGTATTAATCACAAGCTCAACCACAGATATGTTGAGCTTCATTTGATCATGAGCTAAGGCCTTCAACTCAGTGGAGCAATGGTCAACTTTATCCTCCAGCCTTTCCAGGGTTGCTCCAGCTGTTTGTCCAAAGTTCACAAATTGAGCTAACTTCTCATCAATTAGCACATTTGTTTTCTCTTGTGTTGGGAAGTCCTCTGCCGCCTTCTTCAGGACCTCTCCCAGCTTGGCTCCCAGCTCTTCATGCTTTGCTTCAAATTCCAGCATCTTCTGATTCCATAACCCCTCAACTTTCCCAATAAGGTCAGCTGAGAATGTCTCAACAGAGGACTTTAGGTTAATGGACACATTGTCAAATGAATCCTTTAGGAATTGAGCTCTTGCTTCTTCATCTTTCTGTTCCAGCTTCTTCAGACCTTCAATTACCAGCACACTTTGACCTTCCACTACATCCCATCTGCTGAGAGTCTTCAATCTTTAAGGTCAGGTTCTGAAGTGATTTGGTTGTGGACTCCATCATTTCATCCACATGGTCTGAGAGGATGACCATCTCATCCACTTCTTCTTGCACAATCTCTTGTACATCCTTCAGTTGAGCTTGAAGAGAAGGAAGACTTTCCTCTTGGAGTGAGTGAACAGCATCTCTCAGAGGAGTTAGGTTGACTTGCACTGGGGGAACTTCATCAGTGTGTACACCTGCATGACAAACAATGTTAGTCCCTTCCCCCTCTTTCTCACAACCTAAGTCTCCTGACACATCTACCTCAATAGCAACTCCCTCATTCTCTCTCTCCTCACTTTTCTCATTCTCCTCTTTCTTTTCAACTAGATTTTTTCAGCTAAATCATCCTTCACGGGAATGATTGCTCTAATTTCACCACTTACTACACCAGTAATTTCCACATCTTTTTCACCTCCCTCGGATTTTTCAAATTCTTTTTCAACTCCATCAGTTCCAGACACCTCAGCTGACTCCTTAGTCACCACTGAGGGCTGTTGTGGGAGAACTTCAGTAGACACCTCTATTGAGCTCTCATTTGGCAAATTTTGTGCCTCAGTATCTCTTGCCAAAGATACATCCTCGGCTACTTCACCTCCACCTTGCTTAGGTGAAGTACCTTCTCCTTCTCCTATCTCTTTTTCTTTCTCCCCTTCTTTCTCTCCCTCAGCTACAACCTCCTCTGGCTTCTTTTTCTCACCTCCATCAGCCTTCTCTATTTTATCTCCCTTTCTTGCCTCAGTTAATTTGTCCATAACCAGACTCTCAAATATCTTCTCATAACAGAGAAGTCTGGTTTTGGTCATTCCAGCAAATTTCATCACCTCCATCTCCTCCTTCTTCCATTCATCAGTATTGCTGCCTCTGACAGCCATCAAAATCCCACCCAATCTTCTGTCTTTGAGCTGGACAAGGAGTCTCAGCCTCATAAACATTGCTTTTAGGGTGGGGTACCCATCAAGCTCAGGGTACTTAGACTCCAAAGAGTAGGCCACCTCATCCTTAAGAGTGTCCAAGAATGAGTACTCTTCTTCATTGTCTGATGGGAGGGAAGGTGTAGGTGATTTGAGATCAAAGGGTTCCTCTGGGATGGACTCCAAGTGAGTTGGATGAGTTTCAGGAGGGTTTGGTTCAGATGAGGGTTGGGCTTGAGCTTCAGGAGGGGTTGGATTTTGTTCAGTGGGGGTTGAGGGGATGGGTTCAGAGGGGGTTGTTAGGATAAAAATTTGTTAGTTTTGATGAGTTAAAACAAACCAGAAGTTGTAATAGGACCATCTGGACCTGTTAGCCAGATGAGGATTAGTTAGGACTTAGTCTAGGGGGAACTGCCAGATCAGAAGACCTCACCAAAAGAGTCACCAGAAGACCCCACCGGAGGTCTTCACCAGAGGACTTCACCAGAGGACTCCACCAGAGGACTTCAGCAGAAGAGATCAAGACCAGAGGCAGAGGACCTTCCCCAGACCAGACGAGTCCGGTCCAGACGAGTCTGGTGGAACAAAAGATGCTCAGTTTGATCCCCTTATTCTACTGAGTATTCTGGTTGTTCACCAGATGAGGACCAGAAGACACCGAGGTTGCCTGGTGTCTGGTCCTGCCTTCTCTGGAGAGAATCAGAGTTAGGCAGAGGAAGCTATTGACCGTTGGTGATTCAAATCAAGTCAACAAGATCAGGATTGGAAAGTATTTGAAGATAATCAATCCAAGGATCCCACCAACCCAATCAATCAATTAGGGAATTGATTGATTGAAGCTTCCATATATAGAGGATCTGATTGGATTAGCCCTCCAACGGCTAGCCCTAATCCCCTCTATATATACAAGAGTGCAGTTCAAGAAAAAGCTCTAGAGAGACTATACACGCGCACATACCATTCTAAGCTTTTAATCACTACGCATTTGCACTCACCTTGTTCTTAATTACTCATCCAACTCGTAAGGAGTTTATATACCCAACCTGTTCATCTTGTTAGATAAGGTTGGAGTAAGTTTGTCTTTAGATCGAAGTTAGATCTAAAGAGATTGTAAGAAGGTGCTGGTACTTCGGAAATTCCAGTGGTTAGTGAGTTTGTTGGTTGATAGTGAGACCCCTTTGATCAAGGGAGAGTGGACGTAGGATATTCAGATCCGAACCACTATATATACGGTCTTATTTATTGCTTTCCTTAATACTTGCTTGTTTATAATTTGTGCTCTTAGAAAAGGATTTCTTCTAAAGACATATCGGTTAAAAAGGCTTCCACAATTAATCTATCTAGTGGGACCAACAAGTGGTATCAGAGCAGTTTCCAATTTTGTTGGAGCACTCACCCCTCCTGGCAGATCTGACTGATGCCAAGGTTTGGAGTATGGCAAGACTCCGGGATGTTGAAGATCTCATGCTTCTGCTAGAGGAGATGTCTCCTTCTGCCTTCACTGCTTGGGAGATTGAGCTGAAGAAGAAGCTAAATATTCAAAACCCAGCAGAGTTGGAGACACCAGCGACGGCCAAGATCCTCATCAAGACTCTCCTTATCCAGAGAGGAGTTATGCTCACTCCAGAGGGCTTCTCCTACAATTTTGGTCCGCATTTCTCATTCCCTCCAGAGTTGTACTCTGATGAGGAGGACTTTGAGATGTCTCCTGCTGTGCTCCAGAAGATGAAGGCCTTCTTCAACGAGCAGATCATGCAGATAGGGCGCTTTTCCAAAGCAATTCAACATATGGCCCCTGCTATGATTGAGCATCAAATTAAGCATGAGAGGAGAATCTTCCTGAAGCAGCTCAAGTCCTCTCTGGCAGAGGTAAAAGCTTCCTTCAAGGCTAATGGCTTGTTTGTCAAGTTAGATGTCATGCACAGCCAGAAGCAGCTCCAGGAGCACGCGCTGGAGCAGTTGAGGCCAGTCTCTGTTCTCAAGGTGGAGATGGCCAACCAGATGATTCAGACTGCTAAGCTGAAGGACTCCCTCCAGGAGATGTTGGAGAAGCAAGAGAGACTTGTTGCGGAGTCTAAAGCTTATCTGGAGGAAGCCAAGCAGCTTCGTGATCTTCACTCTTCCTCCAACACTGCCTTGCCTGATCTTATAAGGCAGGTAGTGGAGCCCCTCCTTGATGAAGTTAAAAAGGGGGAAGAGAAGGCCAGAACTGATCTGGCGAAGACCACCAATGAGACTCTGTTTAGCCATGGAGCTCGTCTGGACCTGTTGGAGAACACTCTGGCCCAGGCTGAGTTGCAGAAGAAGAAGAAAGAAGAGTTGAAGTCTCTTACTATGGCTAAACAACTTGCTGCAGAAGAAGAGTATTCTGAAGCTGAGCAGGACCCTTCTACCATTCCTGGTCCTTCTAAGAGGAAGATTAGAAAAGTAAAGAAGAGTTTCCTTGAATCTGTTGTTGAAGAAGCAGAGAAGAGATACAAGGAAGAGACTCCAGGAGAGAGGCAAGCCAGAATCAGGAAGAACATAGATGAAGAGCAGAGGCTCAGATATGTTAAGAGGCAGAACAAGAAAGCCAGAGAAGCTGGTATTCCTTCTGGTGCAGGTGGCTCAGGTCAGAAGAGGAAAGCTCCTGTGGAAGTTATGAACATTTTGCCACTCAGGACAGAACGGTCCTTTGACTCTACTGTGCCGTATCCTCTGATTGAGAGATGGAGAGAAGCCAAGACCCTCTGGTTCATTCAGCATTATATCCAGAGGCCAGCACCAGAAGATGATGAGCTGATCAACAGAACCTTCCATTCTTGGATGCAAGCCTATGATGCAGACTTGTACAAGCAGCTGATGGATTCAACCATTGAGTTCAACCTGGAGGTGACTGCTCCTGAATTTACTTATCTTAACACTCCCATGAATGGGAACCAGGTGGATTGGGCAGAACTGAAGAAGCTTTACAAGACCAAGGTGTTTGTGAATTTCACCCCAACATCTTCTGCAGAGTTGAAGGCCGTCCAGGATAGGTTCCTTGACTGGTTTCTTGTCCCTAAAGAGAACAGAAGATATGCCTAGAGTAGGACTATGAACTTCAATGTAATCTGTAATTATTTGTCCTCTGATTATTAATGGAAAAATACATATCTTCTTTGTTCTAAAGACAACTTCTTGTTGTCTTATTATTTGCCTGATGAGATCTATTCTAAGGTCTCATCCCTTTATTGTTTTCTTGCTTAAGTTTACTTTTGATCAGTTCTGGTAGTGTTTTAACTCCATCAAAAAGGGGGAAATTGTTAGGATAAAAATTTGTTAGTTTTGATGAGTTAAAACAAACCAGAAGTTGTAATAGGACCATCTGGACCTGTTAGCCAGATGAGGATTAGTTAGGACTTAGTCTAGGGGGAACTGCCAGATCAGAAGACCTCACCAGAAGAGTCACCAGAAGACCCCACCAGAGGTCTTCACCAGAGGACTTCACCAGAGGACTCCACCAGAGGACTTCAGCAGAAGAGATCAAGACCAGAGGCAGAGGACCTTCCCCAGACCAGACGAGTCCGGTCCAGACGAGTCTGGTGGAACAAAAGATGCTCAGTTTGATCCCCTTATTCTACTGAGTATTCTGGTTGTTCACCAGATGAGGACCAGAAGACACCGAGGTTGCCTGGTGTCTGGTCCTGCCTTCTCTGGAGAGAATCAGAGTTAGGCAGAGGAAGCTATTGACCGTTGGTGATTCAAATCAAGTCAACAAGATCAGGATTGAAAAGTATTTGAAGATAATCAATCCAAGGATCCCACCAACCCAATCAATCAATTAGGGAATTGATTGATTGAAGCTTCCATATATAGAGGATCTGATTGGATTAGCCCTCCAACGGCTAGCCCTAATCCCCTCTATATATACAAGAGTGCAGTTCAAGAAAAAGCTCTAGAGAGACTATACACGCGCACATACCATTCTAAGCTTTTAATCACTACGCATTTGCACTCACCTTGTTCTTAATTACTCATCCAACTCGTAAGGAGTTTATATACCCAACCTGTTCATCTTGTTAGATAAGGTTGGAGTAAGTTTGTCTTTAGATCGAAGTTAGATCTAAAGAGATTGTAAGAAGGTGCTGGTACTTCGGAAATTCCAGTGGTTAGTGAGTTTGTTGGTTGATAGTGAGACCCCTTTGATCAAGGGAGAGTGGACGTAGGATATTCAGATCCGAACCACTATATATACGGTCTTATTTATTGCTTTCCTTAATACTTGCTTGTTTATAATTTGTGCTCTTAGAAAAGGATTTCTTCTAAAGACATATCGGTTAAAAAGGCTTCCGCAATTAATCTATCTAGTGGGACCAACAGGGGTTGAGGATGCCTCAGATGGGGTGGTATTTTGGGATCCACTTTCAAGCTGTTGAGAGCCTTCAGTGGGGGTTTTAGACATTTCGGAGATTTTCTTTGTCTTTACAGGGGTTCTGGGTTTTGTTTTGGGTTTGATGGGTGTAGGGGCAGGTACATCTGAGCCAGACTCAGTTGAGATCACATTAGGAGAAGAGTCAGGGTTACCTGATGAAGACTCATCAGTAGAGTTTGTGACTCTGACTTTCTTAGGTGCACTCTCCTTCACGGCCTCAGAAGACCTTTTCTTCTCCTTCTTTGAGGCCTTCTGTGCCTCCTCCTCCTTGTGAAGTGCCATTTTATCACTTAGCTTCACCAGCCTTCTTTTTAGTTTGGTCTTCTTTCCCTCAGTTGGGCCAGCTTCTTCCTCCTCTTGAACTGCCTCAGGGCACTCTACCGTTGCCTTCATCATCCTCGTTTCTAAGGCCTTTCCAGATTTGAACAAGGCCTTCAGGTTGCTCCACTTCCTATCTTGTATCCAGTCCACTCCCACATCCACATTCTCTATTAAGTAGGAGATTTTAGTTGCATAGTTCAACTTACTTGATAGTTGGGGAGTCTTTTCCGGCTGGAATTTAGAATGTTCTTTGTTCAGAGCCCTTAGGAAAAACTGTTGCCAGTTGAAGGACTTTTCCTTGCTCTCCACAATTGCTTTCATTAGCCTAAGCTTTGGCTTGCTTAATTGCTCCGTGCTCCCCTGGTTTCCCAGAATGCATTTCCCAACAATCTCACAAAGAACATTGTAAACTGGAAGAAGTAAACTTCTGTTCATTGTGGGACTGTATTTTACCCTTTTCTCCATGATGGTGTAGACCCAGTCCTCCTCCTTATCCAAGATACAGGTATCTGGATTTGGGCATTCAGAGAGGAGATCAAATAATTTCTTTAAATTATCACCGCTGATCCAAATCTCCTTCCTGATCTTCCGGTGTTCAACAACTTCCATATCATCTCTCCTCACCTTTTTCTTCCTTTGAAGGAATAGACATGACCTGATTCTTGAATCCGAGTTGGATATATTGTAGAAGAACTCAAGAACCTGTCTATCGTAGCAGTTCTCAGGATGAACTGATAAGAATTTCTCTAATCCAGCAGCCTTGACCATCTCCAAGGCCTCTTTAATGTGAGCAAACTTCGGTCTTGATTCAATCTCTGGATTGTTGAAAAGAACTATCGGCTCATACCAGAAATTATCCTTGTTGGTAAGGAACCCTAGATTAATTTTGGTCATTTTTTAGTGTTTGGGAGAAGGGGATGCAGAGAAAATAGGGAATGATAGTAAGTGCTTGCTAGTGAGAGTGTTCGAAAAGGTTCTTAGACTGAAATTGGGGTCTTTTATAAGAGTAATGAATGGTGAGATTTAATCCCGCAATCAACATCTGAGATTAATTTGAGTGAAAGGTCGTGGATAGTTGAAGGGGTTAGTGGGGAGTTTTTGAGAGATCTTGACGGTTAGAAAAGAACCGCCTAAAATGAGGGGTATGGATAAAAAGAGTTGGTAGCCGGAAGGTCACATCATCCGGCTTTTAGGGCGCGTGAGATATGTAACTGTAAAAGTAATTCTGACATGTACAACGCGCATTAAATGCTTGCCATACCAAAATCTCTTTGAAATAGTGTAAGAAAGATTTAATTTTCAGAAAGCACTCATTAGTTATTTTTGATAAGAGTTTATAATATAAAACTAAGAGATTTCAGATTTGAAAAATAGCAGAGTTAAACCTTTTGACCTCTACTGAGATGGAACCTCTCCTGAGAAACATAAGCCCTTCTGTGATCAGTGACTCTACTGAGATGATCCTCTTCTGAGGTTGAACCTCTACTGATTCGAAATCAACTCTTCTGAGATTGGCTCCTTCCTTTACTCTCCTGGATCTAGAAGTCCAAGCTCTACTGATAATTCTTGAAACCTTGCTTCAGCCAAAGGTTTTGTGAATATATCAGCCTTTTGTTTGTCAGTGTGTATCTTGAGCATTTTGATATCCTTCTTCTCCACATGATCTCTGATGAAATGATGCCTTATATCCACATGTTTGCATCTTGTGTGGAGAACTGGATTTTCTGAAATAGCAATTGCACTATTGTTATCACAGAAAATAGGAACTTCATTAGCAAAGACATTGTAGTCTCTCAGTTGTCTTAGCCAAAGAATTTGAGCACAACAGCTTCCAGCTGCCATATATTCAGCTTCAGTAGTGCTTGTGGCTACAGAGTTTTGTTTCTTGGAGAACCAAGAGATCAGCTTACTTCCCAAGAATTGACACGTGCCTGAGGTTGATTTCCTGTCAATTCTACATCCTCCATAGTCAGCATCTGAGTATCCTATGAGTTCCAGATTGTCATCTGAGGGATACCATAATCCCATATTCACAGTACCCTTGAGATATTTAAGAATTCTCTTAGCAGCTTCCAGATGACTTTTATTAGGATTTGCTTGATATCTAGCACATATCCCAACTGCAAAAGTGATATCAGGCCTGCTTGCTGTGAGATACAGTAGAGATCCAATGATAGCTCTGTAGTGAGTCTGGTTTACTGATTCACCATCTTCATCAGGTTCCATCTTGGTGTTGGTGTTGAGTGGAAATCTTGCAACTTTGCTGGTCTGGCATCCAAATTTGTTGATCAGCTCCCTTGTGTATTTGGCTTGGTTGATGAAAATTCCTTCAGGAGACTGCTTAACTTGAAGTCCTAGGAAGAAGTTCATTTCTCCCATCATTGACATCTCAAACTTTCCTTTCATCAGTTGAGACAATTTCTCACAGAGGACTTGGTTGGGACAACCAAAAATGATATCATCCACATAGATTTGAACTAGCAAGATGTCCTCTCCTTTTGTGATCCTGAAGAGAGTTCTATCTACTCTTCCTTTGATAAAGGCATGATCCAAAAGGAATTATGACAAAGTATCATACCAAGCTCTTGGAGCCTGTTTCAGTCCATATAAAGCTTTTCTCAGTCTATATACTTTGTGGCTTTCTTCAAAACCTGGGGGTTGCTCCACATAGACTTCTTCATTGAGTACTCCATTCAAGAAGGCACTCTTAACATCCATCTGATACACCTTGAATTTCTTGTGAGCAGCATATGCAAGAAATAACCTTATTGCCTCCAATCTGGCCACTGGGGCAAAAGTTTCATCATAATCAAAGCCTTCAACTTGAGAATAGCCCTTTGCAACTAGCCTGACTTTGTTTCTGATTATGACATCATTTTCATCCTTCTTGTTCTTGAATACCCACTTGGTTCCTATCACATTGCAATGATATGGTCTGTCAACCAACTCCCATACTTGATTTCTTGTAAATTGGTTGAGCTCTTCCTGCATGGCAATGATCCAATTTGAATCTTTAAGTGCATCTCCAATGGAACCTGGTTCCTGGTTAGATAAGAAACAACAAAACAAAGCACTTTCTCCATGAAAACTTCTAGTTTTGACTCCTAAGGTAGGATCACCTAGGATTTGCTCAACAGGGTGATCTGAGAGCCAAGTCCTCCTAGGCTGTTGTCCTTCAGTAGAGTTTAACTCTTCTGAAGTTGAGTCACTAGATATAGGAATGAAATCAAATTCAGGAGATAAAACAGAGGGTTGAAGTTCTGAGTCATCATTCAAGGTATTTTCATTCTCAATGGTAATATCATTGGTTCCCCCTTGAATGATGGGTTCAGTGGATGTCTCAGCTGTGACCACATCTTCATTGACATCTCTTACCTCTTGAACTGGGATTGTGTTCATCAGTCCAGTTACTTGTTCAGGAGTTCTCTCAGGTGAGCTTTGAGGAGTGATTTGACTTTGGGTGACCTCTTTGAATTGTTGATCATTGAAGTTATCCCAGGTTGGGATGTATGTATCAACACAATTCTCAGGATAGCCTTTAGACTTGATACTTAGTCTAGTTAGTCTTTGGCTTATCACTTCCTCATTCTCCTTACTCCTGGACTCAAAAGTAGACTCATCAAAGACCACATGAGGTGTTTCTTCCACAACAAGAGTTCTACAATTGTAAACTCTGAAGGCTCTACTGATTTGGGAATATCCTAAGAAGATTCCTTCATCAGCTTTGCTATCAAAAGCTTTCAGTTGCGTTTTCCCATTGTTGTGAATGAAACACTTGCAACAAAAAATATGAAAGTAAGATACCTGTGGTTTTCTGCCATTCCATAACTCATATGGAGTTTTTCCTTGATGTTTGGTTACCATGGATCTATTTTGAGTGTGGCAGACAGTATTAATAGCTTCAGCCCAAAATCTTTTAGGAACTTGAGCTTCTGCAAGCATTATCCTTGTTGCCTCCTTGAGAGTCCTATTTCTTCTTTCAGCTACTCCATTTTGTTGTGGAGTTCTTGCAGCTGAGGTCTCATGTGTAATGCCTAATTCTTTGCAGAAGTCAGATATAATAGAGTTAATGAATTCAGTGCCCTTATCTGATCTTATCTTTACAATGTTCAGGCTCTTTTCATTGCTAACTTTCTTCAGGAGCTATGGCAACCTCAGTTGAGTCTCCTTCTTGCTTGCCACCCAAGTGTACCTGGAGAAATCATCAACAACAAGTGTATATTTTCTTCCATTGATACTTACAGGGGTTACTGGACCAAAGAGATCCATATGTAACAGTTGAAGTACTCTGTCAGTAGAGGTTGCAACTTTGCTTTTGAAAGATGCTTTCACTTGCTTACCCTCCTAACAGGCTTTACAGATATGCTCTTTATTGTATACTTCATTTGGCATTCCTTCTACCAGTCCATGTCTTGCTATTATGTTCATCATTTTGAAGTTCAGATGACTTAGACTTTTGTGCCACAGCCAATTAGTATCAGTTGAGCTTTTTGCAATAAGATATGCATTTGGTGTGCAAGACTTCCAATCTGCAAGATAGATATTTCCTTTCCTTGACCCAGTTAGTAGTACCTGTTGTGAAGATATATTTTTTACAAAACACAGGTTACAAGAAAATTCAATATTGTATCCTTTATCACAAAACTGACTTATGCACAGAAGATTGTGCTTAAGTCCATTGACATAGGATACATTGCTTACTCTTACTGAGCCAATAATTAAAGTACCATAACCTTTAGTGACTCCTTGTGAATTATCACCAAAAGTGACTTGTGGACCTTTTTTCTCAACAAATTATGTCAGGAAATCTTTGTTACCAGTCATGTGCCTAGAACATCCACTGTCCAAGTACCAGACTGAAGATTTTAGAGCATCTCCTTTGTTGAGGTCCACTGAGCCCTGCAATCACAATCAAGTTTTAGGTACCCATTTGGTGTTGGGTACTACCAGGTTAGCTGCACCTTTCGGAATCTAAATTTTCCTCACAGTTCTAATCACTTTAGAATGGCTAATTTGTCTTCCATAAACATCTACATAGATTGTTATCTCCCTAGGTGCCTTGGGAGTAATCTTTCTATGGGTGTCAGCCTTTGAAGGAACAGGAACCTTCTTTATATTCTTTCTTTTAGGCTTGGGTGCACCTGGCCTGAGTTTTTGTTGATAAGGGTATGAAGGGCCTTTTCCTTTAGGCACAAAAGGAATAGGTCTTTTGTATGAGTCATTCTTTGAGGAGTGCTCATGCCTGGGTGCTTTCAGCTGAGGTTGCTTCATCTGTGAAGACCTCGGCTGATAGTACCTCTGCTGAGGTCTATTTTGATTAGTCA
Source organism: Ballota nigra (assembly GCA_947034835.1). Classification (NCBI taxonomy): domain Eukaryota; kingdom Viridiplantae; phylum Streptophyta; class Magnoliopsida; order Lamiales; family Lamiaceae; genus Ballota; species Ballota nigra. The sequence continues at coordinate 21,953,399 of OX344722.1, read as the reverse complement.
ACTGAGCCTTTCCATTTAGTTTTGGCTGAGTTTGACTTCTCTTTTGTTGGACCTCAGCTGGTCTTTTACCTTTATCCAAAATCTGTGGTTGAAAGGTCACAGACTTAACAAAAACTCTCTTTGTGCCACTTGAAGAAGCAACACTCAGAGGACCTTCTAAAGGTTTTGGAATAAAGCCTATTCCACACTTGTTATTAGGATTGATCTGAAAATTTTGAATCTCATCTATGGCAAGAGAGGGTTTGTTAAGAGCATCAATCCTTTTTAACAAGGTCTCTTCAGATTTATATAAGACATCAATTTTCAGGAGAGAATCCTTTATTTGGCTTACCAGTTTTAATTTTTCTTCAGTTAACTTTATCTTAGATTCAGTAAGATCTTTTATCAGTTGATCTTTGCCATTTCCTTGACTCTTGAGGGTTTCCACCTCTTTTGTCAACTCAATGGTAGACTGAGCTGAGTTAAGATCTTCCTGATTCCCAGATTCAATTAACTTAGAGTTTTCTATCAGGAGATTTTTGTTTTCATCTTGAAGACAAAAACTTGCTTCTTGCAACCTTGAGAAATCAATCATCAATTATTCCAGAGCGGACTGAAGATTGAGTTCCTCAGTTGACTCTGAGCTTAGCTCAGGTGAGTGATCTAGAGAAATGGATGGTTTAGATTGTACCTCTGGTTCTTCTCTTGCCATGAGACACATGTCATCTTCACTGCTGTCTGAGAACAGTCCATCAGATGACTCCAGATCTTCATCAACATCCTCAGCCACCATTGCTTTCCTTTTTCCATATCTCCTGTTTATCTTGGCTTGCCTTTCCTTCCTTTCCTTTGTGCTCAGTTGAGGACAATCATATTGAAAATGCCCAATCTTCTTGCACTAGAAGTATCTATTGGCATCATCATTCTTTTCCTCAGTAGACTCTTTGGTCTTTGATGATGATCCTTCACCTCTGTTATAGTTCTTGTAATATTTTCTATTCTCCAGCTCAGTTGAGCTTTTCTCTCCTTCTCTGGTGTCTTTCTGTGGATAACTTATTCCTTCTCTGTTATCCCTGTAAAATCTTTTATACTTGCCAAAACGGTTGTTAAGTTTCTCAAACCTTCTAGCCATCAGGCTGAGTTCTTCTTGCATCTCAGCTTTGCTTTGAGATTTGCTTGCCTTTGTACTCTTCTGAGGCTTTGGGGATTTAGGCTCAGTCTCCTTAGCTTTGAAGGCAACTCCCTTCTCAGCTGAGGTCTCATCAGGAGCCATTTTCCTGTTAAGATCAAACTCATAAGCCTTAAGTTCAGAGAATACCTGTTGCATAGACATGCTGGATAAATCCTTGGTATTCTGCATCATTACAGAGTACACATCCCATCTTGAGGTTAGACCTCTCAGGATTTTTAAGGCAACTTCTCTTTTGGTATAGACTTTTCCCGTAGAGTTTATTTCATTCATGATGTCAGTGAACCTCCCATCAAGCTGGTCAATGGTCTCAATGGGCTCCATGGTGAACTGCTCATATTTTTTAACTGCTACTGAAAGCTTGTTCTTCTTTATCTTGTCAGTTCCTTCACACATGAGAGCAAGAGTGTCCCAAAGTTCCTTTGCAGTCTTGCAGTGGAACACACTCCCCATTACAGAGTCTGGAATGGTGGTGTAGAGAATATTCATGGCTATGAAGTTGAGGTTGTTTCTCCTCCTCTCATCTGCAGTGAAGTTATCTTCATCCTTGGGCCATTCTTCTCTTGGATCTGCAATAGTCTCAGCTGTGGTTCTAGGGTTAGGTGTCATAAAAATAAATGGACCTTTAGTAATAACCCTTAGCATTTCATCATGTACACAGGCAAGATGAGCTCTCATTCTGATCTTCCAAAAGTCATAATTTTCCACTGAGAATTGTGGAAGTTTGTGGTTCAAAGGATTAACTCCCATATTGTTCTCTGCTGGTGGTGCTACCCTAGCTGCATTGTCATCCATAATATCTAAACAAGTTTATCAATAAGATCAATTCAGATGACCTGATAGAAAATACCTTTAAGACAAGGTATACTTAGAACAATGGTCTTTTGAACCACTGCTCTGATACCAATTGTTGGTCCCGAAATGAGTAAACAGGTGTGTGGGGGGGGAGGGGGAATACACCTGTGATTACAAATTAAAACTTATTTAAAACTTATCAGGTTACTTCAGATAGTAACTCGTCAGTGGACTTTAAGTCTGCTGAGAATTACTAGAGAAAGCTTGCTGAGATAATACCTCCACTGAAAGCTCAAGACTTTCCGTTGAACTACTATCTAATTAGCTTTAAAATGCGGATTAGTGAGCCCTTTAGAAAACTCGTTTTACTTGATAAACTTTGAGTAGATAACACACACTTAGGAAATAGCAGGAAGTAAATACACAAGATATAAAGTGGTTCAGAGAAGAATCTCCTACGTCCAATGTCCTGATCAAACAAGAGAATTCCTTTCACTTGGAATTCCTTGTGTTATAGTGCCAAGGTGCACTGATCAATTTATCCTCTCTTAGGATGATTGATCACTAGGATAATTCCACGTCCTAGTTCCCAAAACAAACCAGCTTTCAGACTGATACAAATAATCAGCTTACTAACACCACTTAACTCTAACTCTCAACCTAACAACTGAGTAGGGTTTTGAGTAGGGTTTGGTTCCAACTGTTGTGAGATAATCCTTTACAGTGTAGCTCAGGGCTCAGGATGGATTATCTCTTTCTAAGGTTAGAATAAAGCTTTAAGCTTGGTTACAGAAGGTTTGTTATGCTCTATACTGATTTGAAACACCTGGGAAACAAAGGTAATTTCGAGTGCTTCTTGAAGGTTATGAATGTAGAGATAGCTTTGATCTTGTGAGTTTCCCGTACATAGAAATGAGCACGTCCTTCTGTATTTATCGGCTTCCTTGAAAATCTTCCCGTTGGATTTGAATCTTCTCAAGTAAGTCTTCTTTTATCTGATTGGTTCGAACGACTCTATTTGAAGCTTTAAGTCTTGTCAAAAAACGGCTGAAAGACCATGCTTGTTCACCTAACTTTCTGTAGATTGCTAAAGAAAGACTTTTGGTATTTGTCAGTTTGGGGCAGGTTGCCTATCAGTAAAGTACACTGACGTGTCATCTTCTCATTGGACCTTCAGTCTGCTTGCCCAGATTCTTGTCTTGCTTTAAGGTGGAACTCCTCTGAGAGAACCTTTTTATTCCTTCATTTATTGTAAGCTTCACTGAAATTCGTTTTGCCTTGTTCCAACCAGATTAACTAACAACTTTTAATGTGTTTAGCATTTAATGAGCTTTGTTAGTTCTAATCAGTGGACCTTGGTCCTCTCCTGATGTTTTTAGTCTTAGTGAGAATGCACTTAGAAAACATTCAAGACTTAGACTACTTTCTCAGATCACTTGTCTTCAGCGGACTTCGTCTTCAGTAGACCTTGGCTTCAGCCGACTTCATTCTTCAATACACTCTAGAAATTTCTAACTGCACTCCAGTTTTTAACACTTAGAACTGTTTAACTAAATTCTAACTCTATTGAATATTTAACTTACAAATAACTTAGGAGGAACATTTTGGCATCTTAATCAAAACTTAAGTCTATACAATTTCTCAACATATATATATATATATATATATATATATCTATATTCGAATACTTACAAATATCGAATCGAATACTGTTATATTTGTATTTATATTTAATAACTATTCAAATCGAATCGAATATTTTAAATGAATTCGAATCTCAAAATTACGAATACGAATATCAAAATTCGAATACGAATACCGAATCGAATAAAAAATATATGTTTCATTTACAAACCTAATCTTAATATACACACACTTACTAAAAACACACCAAAATATTCTTTTATTACATGATTTCATTAAAATACTATCAACTAACTAAATATGAAATTACTTAAGAACGACATAATTAAATCACACGTGCATAATCGCCAATCATTAAAAATTAAAATACAGGACGAAAATAGAAGTCAGAAAGATAAAGGACGGAATTCGTCCGGTGAATCATTCAGTAAATCTTACCACCGAAGCAAAAATAAAAAAATGTCAACACATGGAGAAAGCAAAATCCGAGGCATGAGTTCTGCCTAAATTCATCATAAATTTATGCAACTAAAAATGACATGTTCATAATGCAAGGAATATCCTAATTTACACACACCTACTAAAAATATACCAATTAAAAAAAGTACTACATAATTTCATTAGAATACTATCAACTAGCTAAACATGCAATTAATTAAACATGACAATATTATATTAGCACTGCACAACCGCCACCTATAAAAAAATACAGGACGAAAATGGAAGTCGAAAAGTTAAAGGATAAAAGTGACAACACATGGAGAAAGCAAAATCCATTAGCATGAGTTTGGCAAAAAATATGGCCTAAATTGATGCAACTCCATTTGGCATGCTCATAATGCAAGTAATATCTTATTATACACTCACTTACTAAAAATATACCAATTTTTTTTACATAATTTCATTAAAATACTATCAACTAACTAAATATGCAATTACTTAAGCACGACAAAATTAAATCGCACGTGCACAACGACTAATCATTAAAAATTCAAATACAGGATGAAAATAGAAATCGAAAAGTTAAAGGAAGAAATTCATTCGGCGAATTATTCAGCAAATCTTAACACCAAAGCACAAAAAATTGAGAACATATGGAGAAAGCAAAATCCGAGGCATGAGTTAGGCCTAAATTCGTCCTAAGTTGATGCAAATAAAAATCGCATGTTCATAATGCAAATAATATTATAATTAACACACACTTACTAAAAATATACCAATTAAAAAATATTACATAATTTCATTAGAATACTATCAACTAACTAAATATGCAATTAACTAAGCATGGCAAAATTATATAGACGTGCACAACCAAAAAATAATTAAAAAATTAAATACAGGATGAAAATGAAAGTCGGAAAGTTAAAGGACAAATTTTGTCCAGTGAATCACTCAGCATAACTTAATTTATGATCTTTACCTAACTATTCAAATTTTAACCTTAAAAAAAGAGGGAGTAATATATAATTTTAGCAATAAATAATTTTTCTAGACTAATTCACACCATGATCCATAATATACTTAATTATAAAAAGGCTCAACTATTCCCAAAATATATAAGATCAAGCAAAATATCAATACCAAATAGCAAAGAATACATCAAAACTTTAAATATCCAAAATGCACGCATGACCTATTCTTTAAACGCTTCGAAAATATTGTCCATAGCAAACTAACGACGGAGGCGCTGGACAGTAAACGTGAAATATTTATCATCATGACTAAACCAAATAACATCGTGTGATCGTATTTTCAAATCCCTAACAATATCCTTCCAGCATCTTAACATACGCACCATTGTTGAATTTTTATCGTCAGTCATAAGTCTGCATTCATACTTAACTGTAAATATCCGTCCATCGAATGTGCTCCGCAATGCGATCAATTTTGTTTCACTCCCAAAGAGTGTAGCAGTAGATAATGGCAATTCCTACACTAAATAAAAAAATCAAAATAAGGCTTCATTACATGTATGTGACATACATCGAGTATCCTTTGATTTAAATAAATACATCACATAAAAATAAATTTTCCGTACCAGTCGATACCGCCACTCAACTGAATCACACTTGGTACGCACTTTGAAATTCTTAACTCACAAATATAGTATTAGAAAGAATAATGATTGTGGCAATATACGTAGAAGAAACATGACATATTTACCTCAAGGTTAGTAGCTGATGGAGGTGAATCAACACAATCAATGGTGAAATTGCAGTGTATTTCATAAGGTACTCCATATATATATCTAAATTGTTTAAAAAATGGCAGATAGTTTAATAATTAAACAAACAGAATTATGTATTCAAAATAAAAATAATTAAATACCATCATTCATATCCTTGTCTGTCATGAATACTGAACAACGATCTCTATAATATGGTGTTACAGAAAGGGTTTGCATGTGATCATACATGACAATAATATAAGAAATTTTGGGTATACAGACTCATTTCAAAAAACCTTTCCAATCACATGTTATTTCACAATTTTCATCCAACTCATAGCATCTGGAATTTACTGTTCTTCCAGTTGAACTTTTCATCAAGCACACTGATGGAAACACTCCCCCAAAAAACCACACATTTTTTAAGGGTGTAATCTATACAAACATAAAAATTAAAACATTAAAAATCTAGTATAAATTATTGAAAAAGTAATAGTTATAATACAAAATTATTTACAAAATAAATATAATGATAATGTACCAATGTATCTTCAAACTTGCAAACAATTTCTGGGATGAACGTAATATCAATTATTCGATCTGTAAAAAATATAAAACATCATGATAAAAATCACAATAATTATTTAACATCTATACATACAAAGAAATGGATTTTTAAATCTCAAATAATACAAAAATAAATCAATATATAATTCACAATAGACATCATACTAACCATAATCGTGAGTAAACATAGTGTGCTCTTGTATTTCCCCAACTTGATGCAACACGCCATCACCATTGAATTTTTTTATGTACATTGTTTTTCACATCGGCAAAATATAAAAGAATAAGAGGTCACCGTATTTAACATCAAAATACTCCTAGATATTTTTACAACTTTCACCAAAAAAACCGAATGGCCCATCATACTTCCAACCAAGTTTTACATACCATTCTCTACCAGAGTTGTCCATGATATTAATTTTACACCAATAAAAAGAATTTGTGGTCGAAGCTTCTATAAACTTGTGTGGAATAGACTAAAAAAACAAAACAAATAAAGTCTAAAAAATAATCAAACAATACTTCTATTCAATTGGTAATGGGATACGCAATTCAAATTAACTCAAACAAATATATGAATTTTTACTTTTAGAGATATGACAATAATATATAAATTACTATCAAATAATACAATTATATCTATAAATTTGTTTGAATAAAAAGAATATATAATTTTTAAGTAATTACCATCATAGCCAAATAATCTGAGTTTGTAACTTCGCTGTACTCCAAGTAAAAAACATTCACATCTAAATTGAAGAACCTATTCTTCAATCTATCTATCACAGTAATATTCTCTGAATCATCATCTCTTGACCCCATGGAAATGAAGGACATAAATATTCTGCAAAACATGGTATTAAGCATATATGTTATTGAAAATTTAAAACCATACACACACACACACACATATATATATATATATTTAAGTAAAACTATATGCAATCTATATACAACATTATTAAACTCATGAGATAATAAAGTATTAGAGTTGATTTATTGACATATTATACATCTAGCACTTTAACAGATTTGAACAATTATGATTTATGTTAAACATCAGGATGTTAGAAACAAACACACGTACGATTTACTAATTAATAAATATTACTCACAGATACAGACTATATGAGTACTTGTAGATTTGTGCTGCGTCTTCCCAACGTTCTCGACACTCTCACAACAAATATGATTTATAAGAAGAGATTGTTCATGGAATTGCAGACTATGACTATAATTCTTACAATTAAAAAGATATGATGTTTAGAGATTTATGCAATTGATACTAATTTTCTTTTCAAATAACTTCCTTCCATGAGCGATTCTGATGAGAGATTAGTCAACTATGTTGGAGTTATACGTGAAAGTATGCTTTTACTTTGTATAACTCGTGTATCAAACACTTGTTTATGAGAATAATTCTTTTATCGCATATGCTTTAGATATGATTGAATGTTGAATATTTATTGCAAACAATTCATAATAGTACTAGATACATTGTAGTTAATATGGTGATACCCGATCACGGAAGACAACATTGACAGTTTCCTTGTAACTAAACGTACATTTTCACGACCTAGGTAGAATTGAACAATCCGCCGTGAAAGGTCGATGTGTAAAGCTCAGATTGGTTTGTCTTGACTAAGAGATTGCACTAGCACATTTAGTATGTGTTGAAGAGGACCTACAACGAGGATAAATTCTTCTGTTCTGAAATGTGAAGAATTAGACCTCAGTGGTTGTTGATTTCTTAATCTCCGTCACTTAAATAGGATCGTGTGTGCTTAATGGTTACTGCTTTGATTCATGTTGGGTGAGAATCATTGTGACTTCGAACCTTGTGCTTTGGGCAGTAATATTAATCATACGACGGTTGCTAAGATTTAATACGGAGAAACGCGTGCGAGTACAGCTCGTGTGATTAGTCCCCTTGGTGGGCTCAGAAGTTTTATCGTACCAAATCTTCCAAGCGAAGAATCAGTTTCTTCGGTACGGATAATAATGTTGAGCTGTCTTTACTCCAAGGTGAAATATATTAATTAATTTAGAGCTATTCAGAAGCTTAATTAATTAATGGACTTGATAATCTTAAGCGCGGGAAATAATAACCGGGAGCCAATATTATCGTAATATGGATTAAGATGGATAGTGCAATAATAATTTATTAGTGGTAATAATTAATATTAATGGATTGAATTATATTGGGGCTCAATATTGAAATTCAGAAGTCCATTAGGAGGTCCAATCTTAATTCTCCTTAAAGGCCCCTCAAGTAGCCCATTAAGTAGCCCAATAATGATAATGTGATTAAAATAAAAAGAAAATAATATGCTAATTTTCGAAAATTAGGATTCAAGAAAAGAGAAGATTTTGTTGATTTTCTTGGAAAGATATTATGGAAGATATGTATTCTTGGAATACAAGAATATCTCATATATTCAAGAAGATCCAAATCTTAGGATCTTATTATTGAAATTTTCGAAAATATCAAGCTTATGAGGTGAGTGAGATTTTTGTGGAATATTTTATTATAGAGAAAAGAATATATGAGATATATTCAAGATTTCTTAGAGGCTAAGAAAAAATTTTCTCCAAGCCCAAATAAACCTAAAAATTTCGGCCATCTCATCTTATAAATAGGGGGTGATTATTTCATCCCCAAGTACATAATTCCATGTGTTGGAAAAATCAAGAGCATATATATTTTTCTTTTTCCTTAGTTATTTAAATTATTAAAAAACATCTCCCACCGGTGATCGAATAAGGCGAAAGGGAAATACTTGAGAAGACTTTTGGGTTGATAAAGCGCGTACGTGTTTGTCCCGTTTTATTCAAAGACCAAGTTCTACAAGAGGTACGTAAGTCACATATTTTCTTGTTTATTCCGCCATAGATTATATGTGAATTAATTCAACATGCATGATGTTAAATTGGTTGTTGGAATTATTATTTGAATTAATTAGGATTAATTCATGCTAGTAATAATTGTATTTAAATTCGTATTTAAATTTCATCCCGAATAGTTCCCGGGCACCCTTATTTTCCCAACAAACTAACCATCAAATATTTTAGGAGCTTAATTTTTGTATTATACTAATATAATTTTGGTGTATATTTTACTTTAGATATTAGGGATATATAAACAACAAAATAAATTTTATTAATAATTGAATATATATAACTTTAAAAGTATTAACATAGTTTTTTATATACCAAATTCTTTTATTTCTGTAATATTTAAATTTCAATATATATTCATTTAAGACAAAGTATAAAGTGAAAATAGTTCATAAATGAACCATTGTAGAGTTTTAGTTGTTTTCACAAATTACTATTAGGTATTCCTAATGAAGTGTAGTAGTCGTATTCAATAAAATATATTAGTTGTTTACTAAAAATAAACTAAGATTATTTAGTGAAAACTACTGATATTTTTAAGTGTAAACAGCTAATACTCTTTAGTGATAACAAATAATAACCTTTAATTAATAAAACAATATCCTAAAAGAACAAAATTGATCTATTAATTAAATGATTAAAAATATATTTAAAATTGGATTCAAATATTAACATTCTATATTTAATATTAGGTATAATTTGTATAGATTTATAAAATCCTTTTAATTAGATTTTTTTCTCTTCAGCTCCTATTTATTGAACAAAGGACCATAAATAAACTTTAGAGATATTATAACTCCTTCTTAATTTACCACAGCAACACATATTTATTAGTAATTAAAGTCGCCTTCAATACTAATAAATATGAATTCAATTGTAAACAATCACAAAATATTTAACTTTTAAAAATAGCAAAGTCTTCCAAAAATAGGAACATGATTACTACACACCCTTTTTGTACACACACAAATTAAAAAAAAATCACCGAAAAAAAAAATTAAAGTGGACCAAAATCGAAAAAAAGGAAAAAATAAAAAAACTAATTGACACAAAATATCATTTAATTATATTTAAACAATGATTAATTATAGCACACAAAATGCATGGCATTTATTATAAAGCAAAATCAAGGCACTTATTTTTAACTTTAATGGAATAATCAATCTTGTTTCAATATATGATACAATAATTACCTTTCATGGAATAATACACTTTCATGGAATGATTAAATTTGTCCAAAATACACTTAGATATTGTGAATAATTATGTATAATCTTGTTTTACAAACTAATAAGTCAACTGAATGATCAATTTAGCATAGATTATGGACACATTTTAATAACATTAAATACAAAATAAATATGGTACAATAATCACCTTTCATGGAATAATACACTTCCACGGAATGATTAAATTAATAAGTTAAAACAATGATTAATTTTAGATAAATCAGAGCATAGATTGTGGGCACACTTTAATAATACTTAATAAATATGGCATAATAATTACCTTTCATGGAATAATACACTTTCATGGAATCTTGTTTCAAAAAACACTTAGATATTGTGCATAATTATGTATAATCTTGTTTCGAAAAACTAATAAGTCAACAGAATGATCAATTTTTGCAAAGTAATGCACAAATTACCAAATTTATAACCTGGTTAATTCAATCAGGAAAACAAATTCGGTGACTTCCCCAATTCACGGCTAGTCAAAGGAAATTAAAAAGATAGGAGATACATGGACATAAATTAAAAAGATAGGACATAATTTCTATTATTTGTGGTGACTTAGCATACAATTTCTTTTTAATTATAGATGGACATAAATTTTTATAATTTAGGTGAATTATGTATAATAATGTATAAGTTTGCTTCTAAATTAAAAAGTCAACACAATGATTAATTTTAGATAAATCAGAGCATAGATTTTGGATACACTTTAATAACATTAAATACCTAATAAATATGGTACAATAATTACCTTTCACGGAATAATACACGTTCATGGAATGATTAAATTTGTCCAAATACACTTAGACATTGTGCATAATTATGTATAATCTTGTTTCACAAACTAATAAGTCAACAAAATGATCAATCTTTGCAAAGTAATGCACAAATTGCCAAATTTATAACTTGTTAAATTCAATCACGAAAAAAAAATTCGTGACTTCCTCAATTCATGGCTAGTCAAAGGAAATTAAAAAGACAGGACATACATGGACATAAATTAAAAAGATAGGACATAATTCGGTGACTTAGCATACAATTTCTTTTTAATTATAGATGGAAATAAATATTTATAATTTAGGTGAATTATGTATAAGTTTTTTTCCTAAACTAATAAGTCAACACAATGATTAATTTTAGATGAATCAGAGCATAGATTGTGGACACATTTTAATAACATTAAATACCTAATAAATATGGTACAATAATTACCTTTCATGGAATGAGTAAATTTGTCCAAATACACTTAGATATAATAAATTCGTCCAAATATCTTTTATTAGTCAACCAAGGAATTTTTTTTAAATTAGAAACTCATTATCAAATTAATCACATAATTTGTTTTGGCAAATGGTTAATTTTACAATAGAAATTAATTCAACAATTGTAATTAGCCAACTAAATTCACGGCACTATAGAAGAATTAGTTACCCAAATGTATAGAATTTACTACTGTGAAGAAAACGTAAGAAGCAAGAATGAGAAGTAGCGGGAAAATTTGATCAAATTGAGAGAAAATTTAGCACTATCTAAATTTGCTGCAATTATGCAGAACAACCAAATTAATAAATTGCCTTCATCATTGATATGAACACACAAAAACATTGGATCCGTTTTAGAAAAAATAAGGGACGGATGAAATTCGGCAGCGGTGATGGGTGGTGCTGGTGTGAGGACGGCGGCGCCGTGGCTGGAGGCTAGAGGCGGTGGTGTCGTGAAGAAAATGCCGGCGTCTGGAACAAGAGGCGGCGTCGTCTGACGGAATGGGCTATCGTCGATCGGTGCTGGGAGGCGGAGCAGGCGGTGTTGTGACGGAGGGCGAAGGCGGCGCGGTCGGCTGGAGGCGGCGGCCCTTCGTGAATTCGGCCGGTGAGAAAGAGGGTGGCGGTTGTTGGTGGCTGGAAGCAGCGATTTTTGGGAGAGAAGGGAGAGAAATTTGCTGGGTATAGAGAGAGAAATAGAGAAAATCGTATGAGCTATATTTGCTGAAAGTGGATAGAGACATGGCCATTTTATAAGGGAAAAACTTTAATTAATGAATTAATTTAAAAGATGGAAAATAACGTGTGGTTAGAAATAATTCTAATTATTTTCAGATATTTTCGTTCTGTTTGATACGGTGTAGGGATTGTTCGATTCACGAGTTTAATCCCGAATTGAAAATTAATACAGTTTTAAAACTCAATTAATATTTTATTATATTTGAATTATTCTCAATAATTTATACGGATCGAAATCCTAATTTTAAACTTAAACATTTAATTTCTCTTTGCCCTTCATTCATTTGAAAGATTCGATTCCTTTCTTCGAATTTAGAAATTTATAATAGGATATAAATTTAAATCACATAATAGCACACGAAAATAATAAAATTAAGAGAAACAAGATAATAATATAAAATAAGGTTTTCTAGGAAAATAAAAGGTATAAAACGGGACGGGGTGCTACATCCTCACCCCCTTAACAGAATTTCATTCCCGAAATTCAGCTTCTAGGTACTGTTTAGGTATTGCTCGGCTAAATCTATGCTTATCTTCAAGTGGTCCTTTTCTCTACATGCAACTTAATGAACTGACACAAAAGTATTTCTCGAATTTTTGGAAACAAGGGAGTGAGATGCTCCAGTATTAATCAATACATAAGCAGATGGTGCAGGTACTTTGATCTAAAAAATTCTAAGTCTTAAGTTAAGGCATTGACACTATATTGACACTATGTGTGGTGAAACTTGAAATCGTATTTGGATATGTAGAGTATGGTAGAGTTTTCTAACTATTTCAACTTTCGGAATTAGGTCTCATAATTTTTTTTTTCCCAAGTGTTTCCTCATGAGGTTTTAGGGTTCTATAATACCTAGTACGTGGTGTTTGTCTTGTTGTCATTCTATTGGAGGTTCTCAAGAGAAAAGAATAATATTGTTACGTCATATATGTATGAAAAATTATAAAAACAAAATCGAATTACGTAATCAACACAGCGCTAGTACTGAGATACACGTGAGTATGTAGTTCACCACAACGCACTGCGGCCGTAAAATGGTACAGTGATCACATACGCACTGTATAATAGAAACAAGTGACATGTCATTTATCAATAATCAGATAAAATATAACAGTTAATATAGAGCAAGTAACACATATTGCCAAGTAGCAATTTCATAACACATATATATCATATAAAAGTCTCGACTTCTATGGAGGTCAGTCTACTTACGTCATATCTAAAAATGAAAAATAAGTCTTCTAGGCACCGAGCTATTACTATCTTAGGTGGATTCTAACATCGAAAGGAAATTTCTAGTCAAAATTTTAGTTATGCAGAAACATAATTTAAACATTTAAAGCATATAGTTCAAATAGTCACATAATAGCATTTACGAAATTTATAAATTTAAACAAATATACTCATTTATGCAATTCACAATTATCCACATTTCAATAGGAATATAAACGATATTCCGTGGTTCTTTATACACCACGTATGTACTGTTTTGAGTTCTCGATCTTTTGATTGGAGTTTTGATATGAAAGTCAACTAGTCGCAATGTCATTAACTTTTAGGCACTTTTAAAAATTAAATAAGAACATACCTTCGAGGAGCTTTTGACGGTAATATGAGACATATTTCCCCTCAAGTGATTTAATTAGTGATCTGTATACTTACATGATAAAAAAAATTTAATTTAAGAAAAAGGAATTTTGTTTTGATGAAAACAATGATTTGGTTTTAAGTCCGAAAGTTTTGAACCTAGGCTCGGATACCACCTGTAACGCCCCGAATCTAAAACACATAAATATCTCAGATTCAAGGTGCCACTTGTGACTAAAATCCGAACTATAAAATTTTTGATATAAAAATGGATAATAAAATGAGAGATTAGTTTTATGCAGCAGAAGAAATGAGTAGAATAATTTTAAGGGTTAATTGCAAGAAAAATCATGAACTTTGTTGTCTTTATCAATTACAACATGAACTTTTAAAGTTTTCAATTCAATGCACAAACTAATTTATTATTGCAATTCGATACATAGTGTAAATTTTTGGCGATATGTACGCTTACCCTGGCAGCTGAAGTCGACACCATATACGCGTCACATGCCATGTTAGATGTCAAATCTGTAAAATTTAATTTATTTTAATATTTCAAAAAGTTCTTTTTTTAAAATATATTGCTAAAACACGTATAATAATTGATTATAAATTTTTGTGTTGTCTAATTTATGTAGAAAAAATATCTCACATCATACAAACTTATACACATACTATAAAATATTTTTTTTACTATCTTTCACTATTATTAAACTGTGTTTGAACAATTTTTTATAAAAAAATGTTTTGAAATTAAAAGAAAAAAATAAAAATTCTTCTAGATTTTGTTAGAGAAAATGGTTGGTGGTATTAATTTATAATTAATTGGTATTAAAGTTTATTTGAGACTTTAATAGTTGACCAATTAATTTTGGGTGTTGATAATTTCTCGGAAATTAATTGTTACATGAGCGTTCTACTCTCGGAGTAGATGAAAATGGTGTATTCATACTCGCAAAACCGATTTTCGTTGAGTGAGAAATTGAATCGGAAGTCGAAAGGTTCAACACCTAATTTTGGAAATTAAATGAGTCATTTAATTAATCCCACATTGGAATTTTAGAATACTAATATACATGATATTAGTATGGAAATAATGAAGTATAAAAAATTATAGTTGATTGCTAGTCAATCAAAGTTACCACACGCGCGCGCACCAAGCCGAGCCGCTCCGCACCCGCGCCCATGGCCGTGGACTTGGACTTGGTCTTGGTTCTTGGCAATTGGACTTTGGGTGGACTATTGGCCCAGTGGGTATCTAATTTTTTGGAGAAAAAAAATTAGGATATCAGGTCCACAAAGTTTGGGTCGATTCGGTTCAGGTCCACAGAGTTTGGGTCGATTCGGTTCAGAGACCCACCCGGTTAGAGAGGTCAAACCGGATCGTCAGATACTTCATAAGAGCACATAAAACACATGTGCTAAATTCGTGGGACGTTACCAGCGTGATTTGTGGAAACGCGTTCTGGGTCAACTTCGGTTTCAGTCTTGCCACCAATGAAAACGCGTCCGCATTTAATGCCCACGCGGTTTTTCCTTCTGCATTGAGTGGAGGTTCGCCTATAAATAGCGTCCTCATGCATTTGCCTGGAAACACACACTCGAATATCTTCTATTCTCCCTCAGTTTCTGTGCATATAGAGTCTTAGTGTCAGTCCAGTTCGAAATGCTCGTTGTGTTCGCCAGAGCTCCAAGACCTGTGGTGCTACACTCTTGGAGACGAAGTGACGTTTTACCTTTGGGGACAAATTTCCAAGACCGAAGAGCACTATCGGGGAAATATTATCTTGTGGGAAGAGGGCTTCCTCGACTCTTCACCTTTGCTGCTGTTTCTTTTTCTTTCTCGTGTAAAAGTTAAATTAAGTTGTAAATTTTTCTTTTCCTTTACTTTGAATTATTATTTCCGCAGTCATATTTTCTACAACAATCGCAAGACAATATCTTTTTTTCAAAAATACTGACGGAAATAATAATTCGGAGTCTGCTAACCAGGGAAATACTGTTGTTCCCTCTGGTACTCCCACTCCCCAGGGCACCACTACCCCCGTTCCCCCTGTAACTGTCCATATTGCGCAGACATCTAATCCCTCTGTGGTGAGCCCTTTCTCGTTTGATAACTCGAGACCTCTTATGGGCCAAAGTGAGAGACCCGAAAAGTTTTCGGGTAAGAACTTCAAGAGGTGGCAATAGCGTATGCTGTTCTTTCTGACCACCTTGAGGTTGGCGAGGTTCCTTACTGAGGACCCACCTGCGGTCGTTGAGAACGATACGTAGAATGAGGAAGTTCGTGGCCGCTTGTGGGAACACGACTTCTATGCTCAGAATTACATTCTGAGTGGTCTGGCAGATGCTTTGTATAGTGTCTACCAAAAGTGCAAAATGGCCAAGAAAATGTGGAATTCCTTGGAGGCCAAATATATGGCCAAGGATGTCGGTACTAAGAAGTACTTGGTTGGGAAGTTCTTGAACTTCAAGATGGTGGACTCGAAGTCTGTCGTCGAACAAGTTTAAGAGTTTCAGTTGATTCTGCACGACATTACTGCGGAAGGGATGATATTGTCAGATGCTTTCCAAGCCGTTGCAGTAATTGAGAAACTGCCTCCAAGCTGGAAGGAGTTTCAGAGCCACTTGAAGCTGAAGAAGAAGAGTATGACCTTGCAAGAGGTCATAGGCAAACTTCAGATTCGCGAGGGTGAGCTGGAGAGGAACAAGGGTCAGGAAGAGGCCAAAGCTAATTTGATGGAGTCAAAGAAGCGCAAGAGGCCAAATTCTGACAAAGGCAAACAGTCAGTTGTAACTCGATCCAAATTTACCGGTGACTGTTACAACTGTGGAAAGTCAAACCACATTGCAAGCTTCTGCAAAGCCCCAAAGAAAGATGTCAATGACAAAGGCAAGGGCAAGCAGTCCAATGCGAATGTGGTTGAAGGGGATTTCACTGAAGAGGACCTGGCTGCAGTGACCACTGAAGTGAATCTCGTGGGCAACCCAAAGGAGTGGTTCATTGATACGGGGGCTACCTGTCATGTTTGTTCTGACAGGAACGCTTTCTCGACCTATGAGCCAGCCAATGGGAGAAAGCTGCACATGGGGAATCAAGTCACGTATGAGGTGGCTGGGGTTGGCAACGTTGTTATGAAGCTGACCAGTGAGAAGAACATCACACTGAGAGATGTCCTGCATGTCCCAGACATTCGGAAGAACCTAATCTCTGGCTATGTACTAGTGAAGAATAATTTCAAACTTGTATTCGAATTTAATAGGGTTGTTCTTAGCAAGTACTCAATGTACCTAGGTCGTGGATATGTCCACGATGGTCTGTTTAAGATGAGTGCCATTGTTGTACACCCCAAGGGGAAATCTGTTATGAATAAAGAAGCTTCTACTTCTTCTTATATTGCTGAGTTTTAAGATTTATGGCACTGCAGATTGAGACATGTAAATGTTAAATCGATAAAACGATTAGTAAGTTTAAATTTACTAGATATAAAGAATGTCGATTTAAATAACAAATGCAAAAATTGTGTAGAAGCTAAAATGAAAAAGTTGCCTTTCCCATCGGTCGAAAGGAACTCAGAACCTCTAGAATTAATTCACACTAATGTGCGTGACTTAAAATTCGTACAAACTAGAGGTGGGAAGAAGTACTTCATCACTTTCATAGATGATAGTACGAGATTTTGCCACGTTTACCTTTTGCACAGTAAGGATGAAGCGTTAGACGCTTTTAAACTGTACAAAAGTGAAGTGGAAAACCAGTTGAATAGACGAATCAAAATGGTTCGTAGTGATAGAGGTGGAGAGTATGTAGCACCGTTTGAGAAGATATGTTCTGAATCCGGAATCATACATCAAACTACTGCTCCTTACTCGCCTCAATCTAATGGTGTTGCGGAACGGAAGAACCGAACACTCAAAGAGATGATGAATGATATGCTTATTAGCTCCAGTTTACCGCAAAACTTGTGGGGGGAAGCCATTCTGTCGGCTAACCACATTTTGAACAAAATTCCACATAAGAGTAAAGATGCAACTCCTTATGAATTGTGGGCGGAAACCGTCGTATAAATACCTCAAAGTGTGGGGGTGTTTAGCAAAGGTTGAAGTGCCTCTACCTAAAGAAGTTAAAATTGGCCCTAAAACGGTTGATTGTATATTTGTTGGGTATGCACTGAACAGTAGTGCCTATCGGTTTCTGATTCACAAATCAGAAGTTCCCGATATGACAGAAGGCACTTATATAGAATCGAGAAACGCTGTGTTTTTTGAAAATATCTTTTCTTGCAAGACCAAGGAAGATAAGATATCAACCAAAAGACCTTGAAATGAGGAGGTTGATGAGGATGCTGGTCCGTCCACTCAAGATAGTGGCGAGTTACGACGCAGCAAGAGAGCTAAGATAGTTAAAACTTTTTGTCCTGATTTCATCACTTACGTGTTGGAAGAGGAACCTAGGACTATCAAAGATGCTCTATCTAGGCCAGACGCTCCGCTCTGGCAAGAGACGATTAACAGTGAAATCGACTCTATCATGCAGAACCACACGTGGGAGTTGGCTAATCTCCCACAAGGTTGCAAGCCCTTAGGATGCAAATGGATCCTTAAAAGAAAGTATAAAGCGGATGGGTCAGTTGAAAAATACAAAGCCCGCTTAGTGGCCAAAGGGTTCAAACAAATCGAAGGTTACGATTTCTTTGATACCTATTCACCTGTAATGAGGATTACTTCCATTAGGGTGCTAATCGCGATTGCTGCTTTGCACAATCTCGAAATTCACCAAATGGATATTAAAACTGCGTTTCTAAATGGTGAAATGGATACAAATATCTATATGGATCAACCAGAGGGGTTTGTAGCACCTGGAAATGAGAAGAAGGTGTGTAAACTAGTGAGGTTGTTGTTTGGGCTTAAGCAAGCTCCAAAACAATGGCATTTGAAATTTGATAGCACCATGTTATCAAATGGCTTTCGTATTAATGAGTGTAACAAATGTGTGTACGTGAAAAATACACCGAGAGGATTTGTCATATTGTGTCTACACGTTGATGACATGCTCATTATGAGTAATTATCATGATTTACTCATTAGTACGAAACGCATCTTGAGTCAAAACTTCGACATGAAATATTTGGGTATTGCTGACGTGTGATATGGGCTACTTGGTACTGGGCCCATGGCGTCCGACCCATATCAACGAAATAAATCCAGAGATGGAAACTTCTCTCAACTCTAGGTCAGAGTTGGCCCAGAACTGAACCAAACAACTCTGAGAGCTAGTTTGGGGAATTGATTTGCACGTGGATACATGTGCATGATTAATATGAACTTGAATCGGAGCAATTAATCATGTTATTAAGAGAACTATGGGTTAATTTCACTTAATCCATCTCTAATCTGTGATAAGCTTATAAGCTCAGAAACGTCTCTTTCCCACCATTAAATGCAGAATTTGCCCACTACCACATACACCAGAAAATGACAACTGAGAGAGAGCCTTCAGTTGTACTACCAAATCAGAATATTCGCCACTTGGCCTAATTTCACGCGTCCTCTGGCACTTGTGGTCCCAAAAGTGCTAGGGCAACACTGAATAAAAGACTTTTCTACCCTTCAGAGATGTAAAAGGTATAAATATCTTCATTTGGCTCTCTCCAAGGTATTATCACTCCGAACACTTTCTCTTAATACTGTATTTTTTCATAGCTTTTCTTGCCTATCCAGTTTAGCTGGCTTGAGCGTCGGAGGACCGACGCCGGAGCCCCCTCCGGCGTGGTTTTGTGCAGGATTTCGTCGGATCACCGTCAGAGCTTGCTGAGCAGTGTTCGAGAGCTGAATTCTGACTTCCAGCGCAGAATCTACATTTTCTCTGGGTTTATTTTGGAGCTCTCTCAGGTTAGTTACCTTGCTCCATGTATTCCTTCAAATATTTGTTGATGGGTTTCATTTTACCCTCATCAACTGGCGCCGTCTGTGGGAAACTTGAGTTTTGACGTGAGATTTTCTTGAGTTTCTCTTCAAAATACGTTCATAGTGATGGAACTTCTATGAATCTGTGATAATTTGTCAAGATTTGTTAAAATCCTGCTGTTTATTGTCTTTCGCATGAAGATTATGATAGAAATATATGTAAGTTTGCATGAATAGGCTGTTTCTTAGCTGTTTCGATGAATACGTGCATAGATCTGTGCTGGGAATATTCTCTGGATGATATTTCTTTCTAATGGTTTCTGGAAAAATGATGAACATAACGGGTTTTTTGCCCAGATTTGTAAGGATATGTTGTTTATATGTTGTTTTACCGAGTATGAGTTGAGACCTATACTCGTCTTGCATGGAAAGTGTTTTCTAAGAAATATCTATGTAAATCTATCGTTGGACTTGTGGAAAAATATTTTTCTCTTGGATGAATTTCTGGAAAAATGGTTGAATGTTTGAAGATGAACTAGAATATTGCCCCTTATGGTAAAAACGTGGCCAAGAGTTCTTTGGCCAGATATGATGAAATGTGATTTTCATTATTTGGATGCATTTTTCCTTCTCGAAATTTGTGTTTATGCTTGTTTGATTTTGTTGGAAACTGAAATCCTCATGAAAAGTGTTTTTCCTCGAATTTGGTACGGAAGTATGGACACGAATAAGCTTCACAAATGAGAGATGAGAAAAGAATCATCTCTCAGTCTTTGCGTCTTTTCCAGAAACTTGATATGATTTGAGGTATTGAATCATGCATTATTGATTATTTTTCGAGAGATTAACTTGATATGATCATTCTCTCTCAGAAATGGCAGATCCCATCTCTCGTGATTTGGGAAAAGAATTCGATGGGGTTGTTGACACCACGGTGAGTACGAACGCTCCCGTGGTCACAGTCCTAGATGATGATACCATGGGTACAAACCCAACTCAGAGCCGTGAGTCTCTGATTACTCTGACAGCCGAACAGTTGCGAGTCTTCATTCAGACTGCTGTGAAAAGTACTCTGGCTTCCAGGATCCCAGAAACGGGAGCTAATCCTGAACAGCCAACTCCTAGCGCCGAGGCCATCGCCCGCGTTAGTGAGGAACAACTGGCCGCTGGCGGGTCGAAAGCTAAGACCCCAGGTGTGCCAGAAAATCAGGCTTTAAATGTGCCCAAAAACATTGCGCTGCCCACTCTCTCAGGAGACGTCTTGGGAGAGAGCAGCGCATAAATAAAAAATGGCAGGACAGCTGCCGGCGGGACCGCCGCCAGGGGCAGGACAGCTGCCGGTGGGACAGCCACCAGAGATGGTCAGATAGCTGCCAGAGCCGGAAAAGTGACTGCTCAGACTTCTGGTTTGGTTGAGTATGATGATTGTGATTCAGATGAGGCCGAGGCAGAGTCCACAGCTATTGTTAATGCTAACCGCGAGATTGCGTCCTTGAGAAGAGAGATGGAAATGGTTAAGAAGCACTGTGAGAAAACAGGAAAACAGAAATGCAGATCAGGAGGATCCCCTTTTTCGGAGGATATTCTCTCTGATCCACTGCCTAAGAGCTTTAAGGCTCTGAATTTCGAATATGACGGAACGACTGATCCGCAAGATCATTTGTTGAGATTTGAGAATGGAGCTCTGCTGCATCAGTATTCCGAGGGTGTGAAATGTAGGGTGTTTCTCACTACATTAACGAAGTCTGCCCAGAAGTGGTTTAGCCAGCTACCAGCCAACTCTATTTGCTCGTTCGATGAATTTAGCACACTTTTTTTGCATCAGTTCCTAGTTCTCGAAAGATAACAAAAACATCTCTGTATCTGATGAGTTTCAGACAAAAGCCACAAGAAAGTTTGAGAGAGTATATTACTCGGTTCAATGAAGCCGCCCTGGAAGTCCCTGCGGCCACAGATGAAGTAAGAACGAATGCCTTGGCGCGAGGCCTTCATGATGGAGATTTCTTTAAATCTCTGGCCAAGAAACCTCCCTTGACTTTTGATGAGTTACAGGAAAGGGCCGACAAGTATATAAATTTGGAAGAGGCGGGGTATAAAGAAAAAGGAGAGTCGCACTGAAAGAAATGCAGAGAAGAAGAAAGAGCCCGAGAAGAAAAAGGGCAATGATGAGAAAGGAAAGACAACCAGGGATAAGCCTAGGATGGACAGATTCGAAACATACACACCTCTGACCTTGCAGCCAGCAGAAATGCTAGAAGTTATGGCAGAACATCCCAACTTCAAGTTCCCCCACTCTGCTGGGAAAGGTCCTCGAAATCCCAGGTCTGATCGGTATTGCCGATACCACAATGAATATGGTCATGAAATGAATGATTGTCGACATCTGAAAAATGCCATCGAGAGAATGATTCAAGATGGTCATCTAGTGGAATTTGTGAAGAAAGAAAGAGATAGAAACAACAATAAAAGAAAGGATAATGAAGAAAGAGGAAAGGAGATAGTAGAACCGCCTCGGAAGGATGGCCCTGGTCATAGGAGGGGGTATATCCAAATGATAGTTGGGGGTCTGGCAGATGGAGACTCACACCGGGTTAGGAGAGCTTCTGTCAGATCTGCCCAGAATTGGTATGAGGGAGATGTTCACGAGGTGGACGCAAGTGATTCGCCTAACATACAGTTTGGGCCGAGAGATGAGAGGGCAGTTCAGAGGCCCCATAATGATGCTTTAGTAGTGGCCACAGAAATTGGTGGTTATGATGTTGCCAGGGTATTCATTGACACCGGCAGCTCTGCGGATATCTTGTTTCAAGATTGTTTTTCGA
The DNA here is from genome assembly GCA_947034835.1 of Ballota nigra. Classification (NCBI taxonomy): domain Eukaryota; kingdom Viridiplantae; phylum Streptophyta; class Magnoliopsida; order Lamiales; family Lamiaceae; genus Ballota; species Ballota nigra. The sequence goes on along the minus strand of OX344722.1, from coordinate 21,930,608 downwards.
AGATGGATCTTAATGTGGAGCTTAAACCAGTGGATACGGCGCTCTACGGGTTCACAGGGGGAGCCATCCAACCTAAGGGACAAGTCTCTCTTCAGGTTAGGATGGGGAATCCACCTCTGGTTAAAGTTAAAATGGTGAACTTCCTAGTTGTTGATGCTCCATCGGCATACAACGTGATCTTGGGGAGACCATCTCTGAATCTTTTTCAGGCTGTGGTTTCCACATACCACATGAAGTTGAAATTTACTGTTGGAGATAAAGTAGAAGAGCTTGTGGGAGACCAGTTCTGTTCTCGCAAGTGCTATGTTGAAACGGTAAAGAAAGCCGCACACTCTTCCCCTAGGAGTGATGGTCGAGGAGATGACCTGGATGGGAAGAGAATGAAAGGTGCAGAGATGATGGAGGAAGAGCCAGACCTGCAGATCCAGCCAGAGGAAGAGCTTATGCCAGTAGAGCTCTTCCCAAACAAATCCGGGTTTACTACCCGAATTGGAACTCAGATGACGCATGACGTGGCCAGAGCTGTCATCAACTGTCTAAGAAGTAATGCAGATCTTTTTGCATTTCAACCCGAGGACTTGTTGGGAATTGACCCCAAGGTGGCCCTGCATCGTTTAAATGTTGATCCAGAGGTCAGACCTGTAAAGCAGAAACTAAGGCAATTTGGCCCTGAGAAAGATAAGATAATTAAAGAAGAAGTGGAGAGGCTTTTGAAGGCCAAGCATATTGAAGAAGTGAAGTACCCAGAGTGGTTGTCCAATGCAGTAATGGTGGCTAAGGGAAATGGTTCCTGGCGGATGTGTATTGATTTTCGTGATCTGAACAAGGCTTGCCCAAAGGACCATTACCCTTTGCCCAGAATTGACCAGCTGGTGGACTCAACATCCGGATGTGAACTCTTGTCCATGATGGACGCATATCAGGGATACCACCAGATCTGGATGGATCGGGCAGACGTGCCCAGAGCTAGCTTCGTAGTATCGTGTGGTACGTATGGCTATGTGAAAATGCCCTTTGGGCTGAAAAATGCTGGGGCCACATACTAGAGAATGGTAGATCTGGTCTTTCGAGAACAGATAGGCCGAAATATGGAAGTCTATGTGGATTACATGCTGGTGAAAAGTTTTAAGTCTGAAGACCACGCTTCAGACCTGGAAGAAGTATTTGGTGTGATTAGGGCCTATCAAATCAGGCTTAATCCCTCTAAATGTGCATTTGGAGTAAGAAGCGGTAAGTTCTTGGGGTATATGGTCACTCCCAAGGGGATTGAAGTAAATCAGGCCAAGGTGAAAGCAATTCTTGATATGCAACCACCTCGGAACCTGAAAGAAACACAAAAATTAAACGGGCGGATCACAGCTCTGAGCCGTTTCATCTCTAGATCAGCAGAGATAAGTTTACCATTTTTCAAAATCCTTAGAAAAGGATCCAGATTTGAGTGGGACAATGAGTGCCAGAAAGCTTTCGAAGATTTGAAAAAGCACTTGACCAGTTTGCCCCTTCTCACGAAGCCAGTACCGGGAGAAATTTTGTATATGTACTTCTCTGTAGGAGAACATTCTCTGAGCTCTGTTCTCCTCAGAAAGGAGGGGGTGAAGCAGTTACCCATATACTATGTGAGCAAAGCCATCCAGGGACCAGAAGTGAGATATTCGGAAGTGGAGAAGTCAGCTCTGGCTGTGATGGTGACAGTACGAAGGCTCAGGCCTTATTTTTTATCTCATAAAGTGGTGGTGAGAACTAATTTGCCTTTGAAGCAGATAATGGGTAGACCAGATCTGTCCGGAAGAATGGTGAAGTGGGAAGTAGAGTTGGGTGAGTATGACATCGAGTTTGAGCCCAGAGCTGCCATAAAAGCCCAAGCTTTGGCTGATTTTATTCAGGAAACAACCAAAGTTCAAGAGTCAGAACTCTGGAAAGCTTATGTTGATGGATCATCATCTCTCAATGGATGTGGAGCTGGGATTGTGATTATATCCCCTATTGGAGAAGAGTTGCAGTTTGCAGTAAAGTTTGAGTTTAAAACTTCAAACAATGAAGCAGAATATGAGGCCTTTATAAGGGGCATGCAGATGTTATGGGAGCTGGGAGCACAAAGAGAAATTGTGCACTCTGACTCTCAATTGGTCACCCAACAGCTGTTGGGAGCTTACGAAAAGAAAAATGAGAAAATGGCAAAGTATGCAGAATTGGCAACACAGTTGAAAGCCAAATTTGATGAGCTGAGAATTGAGCAGATTCACAGAGCTGAAAATGCTAAAGCGGACTACCTGTCCAAGTTGGCCAGCTCTGCGGAAGAAGGTATGAAAGGAAAGATCACACTGCTGACAGCTGAGAGTCAGATGTCAACTCTGGATGTTGGAGTAATCAATGAAGATAGTGATTGGAGGACTCCCATCATTCATTATCTGAAAACAGGGCAGAGGCTTGATAAGCCAGATGCCCCTAAGAAAGCAGTATATGCCAAGTATTGCATGATTGGTGAATACTTGTATAAGAGAACATTCTCTCAACCATTTTTGAGATGCTTGTCCACTGTGGAAGGGAATTATGTGTTAAGAGAGATACACGAAGGCTGCGGAAGAAGCCACGCGGGCTTTAGAGATGTGGTGAGACGAGTGTTGAGAGCTGGATATTATTAGCCAACTCTCACGAAAGATGCAAAAGAATTGGTAAGAAAGTGCGATAAATGCCAGAGGCATGGACCTCTGATTCACGTCCCAGCAGAAGAATTGGGAGTGATGTATTCTCTGTGTCCATTTGATAAGTGGGGAATTGACATTGTGGGAAAGTTCCCAACGGCCTCTGGGGGCAGAGTTTTTCTAATCGTCGCAGTGGATTATTTCAGTAAGTGGGCTGAGGCTGAAGCTGTAAAGAAAATTGATGAAGCAGCTGTTATCAGGTTCTTATGGAAGAACATATGTTGCAGATTTGGGATTCCCAGAATCCTGGTATCGGATAATGGGACACAGTTCACGGGCTCTATAGTCCAGAATTGGTGTTCAGAGTTAAAAATTCAGCAGAGATTTGTCTCAGTAGCTCACCCTCAAGCTAATGGGCAAGTCGAAGTTACTAATAGAACGATTGTGGATGGTATAAAAACCAGACTTCAGAAATCTGGTGGAAATTGGGTCGAAGAGCTGGACTCAGTACTCTGGGCTTACAGAACAAGTCCGAAAACTGCTACGGGGGAATCTCCTTTCAATCTCGTGTATGGATCTACAGCTGTAATCCCTGCAGAGGTTGGAATGGAAACCCATCGGATTCTGAACTATGATGAGAATCGCAATTCAGAGCTGGTTAGAGAGAATTTAGATATGCTTGATGAGGAACGTGAAATGGCCCGTCTGAGGTCAGAGCGCTACAAAAGTCAAGTGAAAGCCGCTTATAACAAGCGGGTGAAAGTTAGAAAGTTCGAGAAGGGAGATCTTGTCCTGCGCAGAGTTGATGCGCTGAAACCTGTGGGGAAATTAGAGCCGAATTGGGAGGGTCCCTTTGTGGTCACTCAAGTCTTAGCCGGAGGCGCGTATGAGCTGACAGACCAGAGCGGTAAGAGAATGTCTCGTCCCTGGAATGTCAGTAACTTGAAGAAGTACTATATTTGAGGTCATTCAGAGTTATGTTAGTTTTCAACAAAAGTATGTAAGCAGCTGCCGTTTGCATCGCTATATTTCAGAATTCAATGAAAAGCCGACAGAACTACACTCTTCAGTTCTGGCGGATTCCTATCTAAATCAGTTCTCAGAATTACGCATCCCTCAGATCCACATCCTATGAGTCTCAAATATGAGCATGGATAACATCTGAGAGATGGACCTTAATTCAAAGTTCACATCCTCTCAGTCTTGATACGAATCAAGCATGGATCACGCATAGGAATTGAATTATCTTTCAAGAATTTGCATTCTCACGAATCTCAGATAAAGTTAAACATGAATAACTTAAAACTAAAAGCGAAGAGTTTTAGAAAGATATTCTCAAAATAAACTAAATTACTTCTTCACAGAAGTAAATTCTGGAAGGGGGAGATAAAAGTATGCACACTTTCCCTTGAAGAGTTAACTCATTTACAGAGTAAAATGAGTCGAAGGAAGGAAGGCAAGGTACTACCGTGCATCCCATTCCCAGAGTTGAATAAAGTAATTTATTTCTTTACAGAAGTAAAACTTTGAAAAATGGGGGAGTATGTATACATATATACATATCATCACCCACAGTCAAAACCCTTTTTACAGGATAAAAAAAGGCAAAAAATATAAAACATAATGAACAATCATGAAAAGAAAAGCACAACAAGCAGATGACAAAAGCATAATTTGAACATAGCACGCCCAACAAAAGAAACTGAATATTCTTAGAATAAAGAGCACGCAGGCTCGGAAGTAGCAAGAGCACGCAGGCTCTGAAAATTGTTCATAGTTGCAGAAATAAAAGGAGAACGATAGAGATGACCTCAAAGGGTCCTGTCCTCTATTCGTTCAAATCAGTACTCAGGCCAGGTCCAGGGTTTCCAGGAGCAGAAAGGGTCTGAGGCTCGACAGTAGCTTCAGAGGCAGAGCTTTCAGGAGCTGAGAGGTCACAAAACATAAGATCTGCTGGAGGAAGTTCGGGCGATAGATAATCCTCCCGAGCTAACTTCAGGGCTGCTCTCCTGATAACGGGCAGAAACCAAGGAGCATCCTTGGGAGCATTCACGTCACCCTTGAAATAAGGAGATGGAGTCACACCCTCCTTAGCACGGGAGATATTAAGTTGCTCAGTAAAGCCTTTCTCTTGGGCCCGGGCAACAGCAGATCTGAAACCATGCTTGATGAAATGACCAGCATGTGGGGCCATGTCCACCAAAAACTGAGGGCCATTCTGATAAGCAACAATGAGGCCTTCATACAGTGCCTTGAGAAATGCTTGACCAAGAGCTGTACTGAAAAGTCTTTTACGGCAGAGATCAATGCCTTCAAGGAGACCGGTAGTGTGGCCTTCAGAACGACTTTCCTCTTGCGCCTGTTTCCCCTTAACCGACTGAAGAGTGAGTAGGTCGTCGGCATCCTGTAGTTTCTTCTCGAGAGATTGGAGTGCAGATCTCTGCTCAGCATTATGAATGTGAGCCGCATTCAACTCCTTCATAGCTTGAATTAGCTCTTGATCTTTTTGATCAAGTGCAGCCTTGATTGCATCTATCTCCTCAGAGTTGTCCATTTCCAGAAATTGGTCCTGATAATCCAAAAACTAACAAAAAAAGAAAGATAAGTAATTGAGGAGAGTATTGCTTAAAACAGGGAAGAGGTGAAATGAGAAACATACCTCAACCAACCGACTAGACATCAGAGTTTTCAATTGACCAGCTGAAAAATTTGAACTAGCGGAATCAGTCTTAGAAGACCTGAGAGTCTTCAGGAACTGAATACACTCCCCCTCTCCCAAGTTCATAGACGAATGCAGATTGGGAGGCAGAGGTGGATCGTCAGTCATAACACCGGAACTCGAACCAGTTCGTTTTGAAAAACGAGTTTTCTTTTGAACGGGCTTGGTAAGGGCAGCAGCTGAGACACACTTTTTTCCTTTGCCACGAGTATTAAGGCTAACACCTTCACCTTCGTCACTCTCCTTAGGGGGAGATGGAGGAATAGCAGACTTCTCTTCAGAGGGGGGTATGGTTGGATTCTCTTGAGAAGTGACAGGCTTTAACACAATATCAGCTTTCGAGTCCACCACTTCAGCAGGAGGAACCAAGTTGGTAGGCTCCTCATCATCTGACAGGAGAAGAGCACTCTCCCAAGACATATCTGAAAACAAAGTAGAAAACAAAATCAAAATGAGAACTACATATGTTTCTAAGAGTAGAGTTAGAACATAGAAAAGAGCAGTACCCGCTCCAATGGGAGGAGGAGCTGCCGATCCGAGAAACCCGAAGTGAGAAAGAACAATAGGCTCCTTTAACAGGTGAAACATCCTAGGGGGGCCATGAGACTTAGCAACACGATTTAAACGTAGCATGATTTCTCTATCTGAGGAGGGAATGAAATCCTCCACAGAAGAAGAAGACTTGGTAGTATTGGGGGCTTTATATTGCCATCCACGATGGATAAATGGCCATTTCCCAGAGCGGGGAGTAACTACGAAGTAGCTATCTCGCCAGAACCCGTCTACACTAGGGGGTTTACCTATGAAATGGGATAACCCCTGGTTCCTAGAACTAAAGTAATAGAACTCATCCCGTTTTTTCAAATCATAACAATAGTAGAAAGCTTCAGGAGTGGGGGTACCCCCATTTGCCTTGAAAATCATATAGAAAGCAAGCAGTAAACGGATCGAAGAGGGATTTACCTGATTCAGGGGAATGCGGAAAAGATTGCATACCTCATAGAAGAAAGGGGTTGTGACGATTGAGACGACGGGGGTTTAACGGAAATGTTTTTCGGCGAAGTCTCGTCAGAAAAGGAGGGCAATTTAGCCATAATCGAGGAGCGAAGAGGAAAATATATTCGAAAATGAAAGGAGGAAAATAGAGGGAATACCTTGCACGAAGAACAGAGATGGTCACCGGAGGTTTCGGGTCCTATGAAGGAGCCGCCGGAATTTTCTGGGAATGTGAAATGTCGAAGTAGCTGCCGGAAATGTCCCCTCAAACGGAATTCTTGAAGGAGAGTAGAAGATGAAAGATTAAAGAAAAGAGAGAGAAAGAAGGTAAAAAATGGAAACACTTTATGGGGAAGAGGCAACTGGCAAACCGCCCTTGTCCTCCCCTCCACGTGTACGCCTAAGATCTGGGAAGATGAAGGGGCACGATTTTTTCAACGACCGAGATTGCCCTATTTTGAATTGAGAAACTGAGTTAGTACCGCGTGGGTGAACAGTGTACAGTGCAAAATGCAGTGTACGGATCTGAACGACTTTACTGAAATGTATTCCAAATGATATTTGAAAGCAAAATAATTTGGAATAGGGAGGGAGTAGTTGATATGGGCTACTTGGTACTGGGCCCGTGGCGTCCGGCCCATATCAACGAAATAAATCCAGAGATGGAAACTTCTCTCAACTCTAGGTCAGAGTTGGCCCAGAACTGAACCAAACAACTCTGAGAGCTAGTTTGGGGAATTGATTTGCACGTGGATACATGTGCATGATTAATATGAACTTGAATCGGAGCAATTAATCATGTTATTAAGAGAACTATGGGTTAATTTCACTTAATCCATCTCTAATCTGTGATAAGCTTATAAGCTCAGAAACGTCTCTTTTCCACCATTAAATGCAGAATTTGCCCACTACCACATACACCAGAAAAGGACAACTGAGAGAGAGCCTTCAGTTGTACTACCAAATCAGAATATTCGCCACTTGGCCTAATTTCACGCGTCCTCTGGCACTTGTGGTCCCAAAAGTGCTAGGGCAACACTGAATAAAAGACTTTTCTACCCTTCAGAGAAGTAAAAGGTATAAATATCTTCATTTGGCTCTCTCCAAGGTATTATCACTCTGAACACTTTCTCTTACTACTATATTTTTTCATAGCTTTTCTTGCCTATCAAGTTTAGCTAACTTGAGCGTCGGAGGACCGACGCCGGAGCCTCCTCCGGCGTGGTTTTGTGCAGGATTTCGTCGGATCATCGTCAGAGCTTGCTGAGCAGTGTTCGAGAGCTGAATTCTGACTTCCAGCGCATAATCTACATTTTCTCTGGGTTTATTTTGGAGCTCTCTCAGGTTAGTTACCTTGCTCCATGTATTCCTTCAAATATTTGTTGATGGGTTTCATTTTACCCTCATCAACGTGATTCTAGGAATCAAGATCAGCATGACATCAAATGACATATCTTTAACACAATCTCACTATGTAGAGAAAGTGCTAAAGAAGTTCAATACCTTTGATGATCCACCTGCAAAGTCCCCATTGGACATAAGTGTGCATTTGAGCAAAAACAGAGGTAGTCATGTAGCTTAACAAGAATATGCTAGAGTTATCGGTAGCATAATGTACACATTTCGAATTGTACGCGTCCCGATATAGCATGTGCGGTGAATAAACTTAGTAGATTCACAATCAATCCAAGCAATGAGCATTGGAATGCACTCAGGAGAGTCTTGAGGTACTTAAAGTATACTCTCGACCTTGGGCTACAGTACACTAGGTACCCAGCTGTACTTGAAGGGTACTGTGATGCTAATTGGATCTCAGATACTAAAGAGTCATTCTCCACTAGTGGATATGTATTCACTATAGGAGGAGCGGCTGTGTCCTGGAGATCGACTAAGCAGACATGCATAGCCTGATCCACCATGGAATCAGAATTCATAGCTTTGGACATAGCTGGTGAAGAAGCATAGTGGCTTCAAAATTTCCTCGAGGATATTCCATGTTAGGATAAACCCGTACCTACTATAATGGTACATTGCGACTGTCAAGCCGCAATTGGTAGGGCTCTAAGGGACATGTATAACGGAAAGTCTAGACACATTCGTCTTAGACATAACTCTGTGAGACAATTGATCTCAAGTGGACTATGTGAGGTCTAAGGACAATCTAGCGGATCCGTTAACTAAGAGCATAAATCGAGATCCGTTGTCTAAACTGTCAGAAGGAATGGGTCTGAAATCCACAAAAGTGAACTGAAGTAGTGGTAACCCAACCAAGTTGACTGGAGATCCCAAGATCTTGGTTCAACGGGAAAACTAAGTTGTGGAAGTTAGAGGATGCACTTGGTAACCCGACCATTCCTTAGAGGACAGTGCACCAAGTGAGAACCCGTATGTTTTACAGGCTAAGTCTATACGACTTTTAATGAATCCTAAGTCCATGTGGGGGACGGAGTATTACGGGATACTCAAGAGGAGTTCACCTATGTAAGTGTGAGGTGAGAGGCCGCCTCAAATATCAGTGGATATTAAACACTTATGAATCCAAAGGGTGTTCATGGCCGAAATGGACAAAAACGTGAGAACAAGAAATGAGCGTAGGAATGTTATTGTGTCAGTATTACTGTCTAAGTGCACACCAAGGCGGAATGGTTCAAGGCAATGTGTCCACCAGGCTGCCGGTGTACTCAGTAATGCTTGACTATGGAAGGTTCAAAGCTCCAACTACCTATCCAGATGCAATAACGTTTTGTGTTTGAACTGGACTGTGAGTCTGCATGTCTATAGGTTCAATTTCCACTCATGTGGGGGATTGTTAGAGAAAATGGTTGGTGGTACTAATTTATAATTAATTGGTATTAAAGTTTATTTGAGACTTTAATAGTTTACCAATTAATTTTGGGTGTTGAAATTAATTTCTCAGAAATTAATTGTTACATGAGCATTCTACTCTCGGAGTAGATGAGAATGGTGTATTCATACTCGTAAAACTGATTTTCGGTGAGTGAGAAATTGAATCGGAAGTCGAAAGGTTCAACACCTAATTTTGGGAATTAAATGAGTCATTTAATTCATCCCACATTGGAATTTTAGAATACTAATATACATGATATTAGTATGGGAAAAATGAAGTATAATAAATTATAGTTGATTGCTAGTCAATCAAAGTTGCCACACGCGCGCGCGCGCGCGCGCGCCGAGCCGAGCCGCTCTGCGCCCGAGTCCGTGGCCGTGGACTTGGACTTGGTCTTGGTTCTTGATTCTTGGCAATTGGGCTTTGGGTGGACTTTGGGCCTTGGGCCCAGTGGGTATCTAATTTTTTTAAGAACAAAAATTAGGATATCAGGTCCACAAAGTTTGGGTCGATTCGGTTCAGAGATCCACCCGGTTAGAGAGGTCAAACCGGATTGTTAGATACTTCATAAGAGCACATAAAACACATGTGCTAAATTCGTGGGACGTTACCAGCGTGATTTGTGGAAACGCGTTCTGGGTCAACTTCGGTTTCAGTCTTGCCACCAACAAAAATGCGTCCGCATTTAATGCCCACGCGGTTTTTCCTTCTGCATTGAGTGGAGGTTTACCTATAAATAGCATCCTCATGCATTTGCCTGGAAACACACACTCGAAAATCTTCTCTTCTCCCTCAGTTTCTCTGCATATAGAGTCTTAGTGCCAGTCCAGTTCGAAACACTCGTTGTGTTTGCCGGAGCTCCAAGACCTGTGGTGCTACACTCTTGGAGACGAAGTGACGTTTTACCTTTGGGGACAAATTTCCAAGACCGAAGAGCACTACCGGGTAAATATTGTCTTGCGGGAAGAGGGTTTCCTCGACTCGTCACCTTTGCTGTTGTTTCTTTTCCTTTCTCGTGTAAAAGTTAAATTGAGTTGTAAATTTTTTTTTCCTTTACTTTGAATTATTATTTCCGCAGTCCTATTTTCTACAACATATTTGACATTTGATGTAGCGTGTGACGTGTTTATTGTGGCAGCTTCGGCTGCCACAGAGCGTTAGTATTGCCGAAAAATTTACGTGTATAGAGTATCTCCATAAATTTACACCATGTATTGAATTGCAATAATAAATTAGTTCGTGTATCGAATTGCAAATTTAAAAGTTCATGTTGTAATTGATAAAGACTATAAAGTTCGTGATTTTTTTTGCAGTTAACCCTAATTTAAAAAAGTATCTCACACATGTATATAAGGCTTAGTATTAACAGTAACACTTTATTTAAGCGGGGAACTCCGTGTCGTCTCTATTACTGACCTTGCTCCACAAAATCATAAATCCGAAGTATATTAAATTGTACTCATTAATAAAGCATATCAATTTCGTTAATCAAATGACAAGTAAACACAAATATCAAATATCACATAAGTAACAAGTTCACAATAATAATTAGTTGGGCATAATAGGTTTCAAATCATAAAATTGATATATCACAAGTTGATTCACAATAAGGGGCAAAGCCCAAAATCATTTTCACTTATCGGCCCAATCTGCCAAAATCACTTTCCACATGTTGTAAATCTTGTCTAAGCCATTTCTCACAAACAATTCATGTGACCATGAATCTGAGTTATTATCACTCATGGTCACCACAAAATAATATCAGTGACCATGAATCTGACCTATTGTCACTCATGGCCATACGTGTCAATCCACAAACAAAACTACTACACATTAGATAAATGATTACTCTCTTTTCTCTTTCTCGTAAAAATTGTCATTTCAAATTATGGGAAAAATTCACATAATTCATACTTAAATTGGTTCATGCTCATATAATGCTCTTAATCTTGCAATGGTAATTAATTGGAATAAAACAATAGATATTTGTATCATATATAAATATATCACGTAATTCAAACAGTTATATAGTAGGGTTACATTTATGTTGGATAAGTTGTTTTAGATTGATTTAGTCGAGTTCAGAGTATACCAGCACAACGTATTATTAGTAGATCAATCAACAGATCAAGCACCCACCTTTTAACTTTATAGCTAAGTTACAACTGTCTTTGAAATTCCTTTGGAAGATGACTCGCGTTGTAGAGACGTCCCGAGAGTGATACGTTAACAGACCCCTCGTGCGAATCCTGTCTAGCACAGAGTCCTAGTACGAAATCATTTGATTAACAATTGACTCTTGGATTATCGAAAAGGCCTAGGAGTTCGTGTTACGAAAATGAGGAAGTTGTTGTCTTATAAACCTAATGAATAGACCTATTTAAAGGTCACAACCTATTTTGATAAATACACCGCTTCTTAAAGGGTTGGTGTATTAGGGTGGTGTACTTACTAAGTTCCTTGTGGTATGACTATTCCGATTTCTATAAAATAATCTTTTGATAATTTTAGACTTTTAACTAAAAGCTTTTAATAATTTAAAAGTATAACTATATAATATTTTTCTTAAAAATAATTAAAGAATAAGAAATTTATTTAAATAACATTAATATAATAAAAATCTCAATTTAATATTTTACTTTCTAAAATTCATTTCTTATTTTAAAAGAACTTTTAATATAAATTATATTTTATAAATAAAACTCCCTTTATTATTAATTATTTTGCTTAAAGAATTTTATATAATAAATACTAAAAATAATATAAAATATGATTTTCCTTATTATTAGTATTACTAATCAAATTGACTTGTGTCATTTTCAAAAATAGAAGAATAGTATTATTTTCTAAAAAAGCTCTTTTCCATTTGTTACTAATTTGGATATAAATAGACTTATCTTTTTGTTCCTTTTTCTAAACTTGACTAATATGATAATTTTGATAACCCAATGTATTACTATTAAAAGCCAACCGTATTAGTCTTTGTTCCCAAATGAACTAGAACTAAATTTTAAATAAAATAAAGTTTTCCTTTTAGACTCTAACTAGATATATCCCTGCGAATTTCGCGGGTTTAAATTAAAATTTTAAACCATTTTAAGTAATACTGATTAAATAAAATAAATTATTTTTTTCTTTATATAAACTAAGAGGGGTGTATTGGTTATAGAGTCTGTAGGATTTTTTTAGACTTTTAAAGTCTGGAGGTTTTTAATCTGGATTTTCAAAAGTCTTTAAAAATCTTAAGGTATTCAATACGGATTTTAAAAAGTCTTAAAAAATCTTTAGGTATTCAAAAGTCTATATATTTTAATACTCCATGGATTTTCTTTGATTCTCTTCCAAAATATAAATAGATTTGAGTATGTATAGAGTGAAATTGGTTTATATATGAATCACCGAAGGGTATTAGTTGTTTTCACTGAAGAGTATTAATTATTTTTACTGAAGTGTATTACTGGTTTACACTGAAGAGTCTTAGTTCATTTTCACCGAACAACTAAGACTCTTTAGTGTAAATCAGTAATACTCTTTAGTAAATATAATTAATACTCTTCAATGAAAACAAATAATACCCTTCGATAATTTATGTATAAACCAGTTTCACTCTATACTTTGTCAATAGATTTCACTCTCTAAAATCTCTTCTAATAACCAGAGATTTCTACGGATTTTAAAAAGTCTTAAAAAAATCTTTAGGTATTCAATAGTTTATGGACTTTCTTTAATTCTCTTCCATTGGGATGTCAACGGGACAGTGTGGGGACGGGGGGTCATTTCCCATCCCCGTCCCTGCGAAATAAATGGGAAATCTTTTCCCCCATCCCCGCCTCGCCAGGGATCCCCGTCTCGCGGGGATTCCCTGTTCCCCACCTAATTATTTTTTGTATCTTATTTTTATAATATAAAATAATATTTAAATTAAAAAAAATTAATCATACACAGCAATTACTTTAAGTTGGTGTTAAAAAACTAATTTAAACAATTTGAAGAACCTCTAATTCTAATATTTTTAATTAACATATATACTAAGGTGAAAATTATATAATTTGGAACTAATAACATAATATTAAATAAAATATAGATGCAATTTTGAATAAATAGTTAATTGAGTAGGAAATTATGGAATATTTATTTGTAATTTACTTTTAAATTTAAATTATATATATATATATATTAATTAATTATATAAAAAATAATGCGGCTTCCCGCGGAGAACGAGACTGGGATCCCCGGGGCTGGGAATACTATCTCGATCCCCGCCTACAGAGCAAAAAAATTTCTCGTCCCCGTTTGCTTTGGGTATTCCCCGCCCCAATGCTAAGTCTACTCTTCAAAAAATATAAATAAATTTTACTCTCCAAAATCTCTTCTAACAACTAGAGACTTTTAATGAGGGCGAGGTATAACGGTGATGGAAATGAAGATGAGAATAAATAATGTATTTTTTTAACTAATGTATTTTTGTTTTTTTTTCTAAACAATTTGGATAACCTTTTTTTTATATACAAGTGTGTTCCATATACATTTGCATCAATGGTTCCAGCGCCGGAGTCTGTGGAATCCATGTAAATCAATAAAAAAAAGTGTATTCCACAATCCTATAAAGTCTATGAAAATCCAAGTAAATCAATAAAAAAAGTCAGTCAAACTCTGCATGGAGTCTATAGATTTTCTAAATCCACTGACTTTTTAAAGTCCAAAAAAATCTAATAGAATCTCAATTGAATACACCCCTCTAAGTATGTAATAATTTTTTTTACTGTTAAAATATGGGTTAATATCATTTTTAGTCACCAAAATTTACCTCAATTTCATTTTTGGTCATTGAGTTTCAGTCTTCATCAAAAGTAGTCAATAAACTATATTTTTTTAATCAATTTTGGTCACTTTGTTAGTTGCACTAATGAAATAAACTATTTACGATTTAAAAAATTTAATTATATAAAATAATGTGTCACTAAATATAAATTCCTTAAAAGCAAATAATTGAAGTCTGGTTGACTTGTTTTGCAAGTCACAACTAAATCATCATTTAAATAAAAGGAAATTATCTTGTATGGATTTAACACGTGATAAAAATTATTATTATATTTTAAATAGCTGGTCAGACGTGTTATATATACATGTCAATTTATTTTATATTTGGAGGCATTAATAACAAAATAAGATGATTGAAAATTTTATTTATGAAATTGTTATACATTAAGTATAAATTGGTATCAATTTGCCAAACTCTAAGAACATCTAAATTAATGAAAATTCCTTAATCATTATAGCATAATGCACGATTTTTGCCTTTAATTCCATATGTATGATAGTATAACATTTATTAAAACATATTTTTGATAGAACCCTAAACAATTATTAATTAATTTCAATTAAAAGGTCAAAAATACTATTTATAAATTTCAATCATTCATTAATTTATACAATAAATAACCTTAAAACTTACATCAAAATAGTTACATATTTCTTGTAAATTGCCAATTATGGAAAAAATGTATTTAACATGTGATACAAATAATATTAATTATAAATTTATACCAAATTAGGAAAAAAAAGTCATATAACATTAATTGTCACATTTAAACGTTCAATGAAAACAAATGTTCATATTCAAAGTATTGATGAATAAGTTTGGATTTCAATATATATAGATTGACTTTAATATAATAATTATCATCATTATTATACAGATTGTGAAGAAATTACATACTAAAAAAATTACAATCACAAATTATTACTGAAAAATAATTTATGTTAAACTTACATCATATAAATCAAAAATATAAAATTAGATGAATTTTTTTTTTTGCATTAAATATATACATTCAAATTATAAGAGCAAATTAAATACATGTGAATTTATTTTAATTATAGTTATTTTCATCACAATTATTGACTATAATTGAATATCCTCTTTTAGTTGTGGAATTGAAAATCACGAAGTTGTGAACTAATTGCATTACAAAATTGGTGGAATTAAAAAAAAAAAGTAAACTTAATGCATAATGCATTCAACAATTCAAATGAATTTGATCATAAGATATACATACTCAACAATTCAATTGGATCTAATTATAAGAGGAATCCATCACAATGGAAAACTCCCCAAAAAAAATGAAAGAAAAAAAACATAACAAAAAAAGAAAAGAAAAAATATCATATTTTTTTCCCAATCTGTCGTCGAGATGATCTTCAAGTTTCTTGATCTCGTTCAAAGGCAATACGAACTCTTCCAAGTATATAAACCCTACAAACATTGAAACACAGAAATAAATACTTGATCTTAAAAGAAATAAAAAATAAACACGTTTAGTATGAATAATAAACATATTCCTGCAACATAGAAATAGTATGATTATTACAAATTCATTTTCATTGATAAGTTCTTATACAAGATATTCATCTCTTTTGAAGCCTACAACCAAATGGAAATTTAAAGGGTGAAGAAGAAATGTAAATATTTTGAGACACTTAATAATTTTACATCCCTACAAAGAAGAGACACATTTGAGAGGCGGCAATAGCCTTCGATTTTCAAAAAATTAGGATGGAAGAAGAAGAATGACAGAAAGGTCCATGATTCTGGAGAGAGAAATGACAACTGCTATGTTGTTGGGAAATTATATAGACTTAAGTTTTGATTAAGATGTCAAAAGGTTCCTCTAAGTTATTTGTAAGTAAAAGGTTCAGTAGAGTTAGAGTTTAGAAAGTCAGTTCAAATGTTAAGGAACTGAAGTGCAGTTAGTAAACTCTGGAGTGTATTTGAATAATGAAGTCCGCTGAAGAATGAAGTCCGCTGAAGACAATCTGATCTATGAAATAGTCTAAGTCTTGAATATTTTCTAAGTGCATTTACACTAAGACTAAAACCATCAGGAGAGGACCAAGGTCCACTGATGTAAATTAACAAAGCACATTCAATGCTAAACAAATTTAAAACTGTAAGTTAATCTGGTTGGAAACAAGGCAAAACGAATTTTCAGTGAAGCTTACAATAAATGAAGGAATAAGAAGGTTCTCTCAGAGGAGTTCCACCTTAAAACAAGACAGGATTCTGTGCAAGCAGACCGAACGGCCCAATAAGAAGATGACACGCAGTTGTACTCTACTGACAGCCAACCTGCCACAGACTGACAAGTACCAAAAGTCTTTCCCTAGCATTCTACAGAAAGTTTGTGAACAGGCATGGTCTTTCAACCGTTTTTTGACAAGACTTAAAGCTTCAAATAGAGCCATTTGAACCAATCAGATACAAGAAGACTTACTTGAGAAGATTCAAACTCCAACGGGAAGATTTTCAAGGAAGCATATAAATACAGAAGGACGTGCCCATTTCTATGCATGGGAAACTCACAAGTTCTAAGTTATCTCTACATTCATAACTTACTACGAAGCACTCGAAATTACCTTTGTTTCCCAAGTGTTTCATATCTGTAGAGAGCATACCAAGCCTTCTGTAATCGAGCTTAAAGCTATATCCAAACTTTAGAAAGAGATAATCCATCCTAAGCCTTGAGCTAAACTGTAAGGATTATCTCACAACAATTGGAACCAAACCTACTCAAAACCCTACTCAGTTGTTAGGTTGAGAGTTAGTGTTAAGTGGTGTTAGTAAGTTGATTGTTTGTATCAGTCTGAAAGCTGGTTTGTTTTGGGAACTAGGACCTGGAATTATCCTAGTGATCAATCATCCTAAGAGAGGATTAATTGATCAGTACACCTTGGCACTATAACACAAGGAATTCCAAGTGAAAGGAATTCTCCTGTTTAATCAGGACAGTGGACGTAGGAGATTCATCTCTGAACCACTTTATATCTCTGTGTACTTATATTCTGCTATCTCTTAAGTGTGAGTTACTCATTCAAAGTTTATCAAAGTAAAACGAGATTTCTTAAGGGCTCACTAATCCGCATCTGAAAGCTAATTAGATAGTAGTTCAACTGAAAGTCTTGAGCTTTCAGTGGAGGTATTATCTCAGTAAGCTTTCACAAGTAATTCTCAGCAGACTTCAAGTCCACTGACGAATTACTGTCTTAAGTAACCTGATAAGTTTTAGAAGTTTTATTTTATAACCTCAGGTGTATCCCCCCCATACACCTGTGTACTCGTTTCGGGACCAACAATTGGTATCAGAGCAGTGGTTCAAAAGACCATTGTTCTAATTATACCTTGTGCTAAAAGGTATTTTATATTTGGTCAACTGAATTGATCTTTTGATAAACTTGTTTAGATATCATGGCTGCCAATGCAGCTAGGGTAGCACCACCAGCAGAGAACAACATGGGAGTCAATCCCTTGAATAATATGTCTCATCACAAGCTTCCATAATTCTCAGTGGAAAATTATGACTTCTGGAAGATCAGAATGAGAGCTCATCTTGCCTGTGTGCATGATGAAATGTTAAGGGTGATTACTAAAGGTCCATTTATTTTTATGGCCCCTAACCCCAGAACCACAGCTGAAACTATTGCAGAACCAAAAGAAGAATGGCCCAAGGATGAAGATAACTTCACTGCAGATGAAAGGAGGAGACACAACCTCAACTTCATAGCCATGAATATTCTCTACACCACCATTCCAGATTCTGTAATGGGAAGAGTGATCCATTGCAAGACTGCAAAGGAACTTTGGGACACTCTTGCTCTCATGTGTGAAGGAACTGACAAGATAAAGGAGAACAAGCTTTCTGTAGCTGTTCAAAAATATGAGCAGTTCACCATGGAGCCTACTGAGACCATTGACCAGCTTGATGGGAGGTTCACTGACATCATGAATGAAATAAATTCTCTGGCAAAAGTCTACACCAAAAGAGAAGTTGCCTTAAAGATCCTGAGATGTTTAACCTCATGATGGGATGTATACTCTATGATGATGTAGAATACCAAGGATTTATCCAGCATGTCTATGCAACAGGTATTCTCTGAACTCAAAGCTTATGATTTTGATCTTAACAGGAAAAGGGCTCCTGATGAGACCTCAGCTGAGAAGGGGGTTGCCTTCAAAGCCACGGAAGAGTACAAAGGCAAGCAAATCTCAAACCAAAGCTGAGATGCAAGAGGAACTCAGCCTGATGGCCAGAAGGTTTGAAAAACTTAACAGCCGCTTTGGCAAATATAAGAGGTTTTACAGGGATAACAGGGAAAGAAGAAGTTATCCACAAAAAGACAACAGAGAAGGAGAGAAAAGCTCAACTGAGCTGGAAAAGAAGAAAGATTACAAGAGCTATCCCAGAGCTGAAGGTTCATCATCAAAGACTAGAGAGTCTACTGAGGAAAATAATGATGATGCCAACAGATGTTTTCAATGCAAGGAAGTTGGGCACTTTCAATATGACTGTCCTCAACTGAGCACCAAGGAAAGAAATGAAAGGCAAGCTAAAAGAGACAGGAGATATGGAGAAAGGAAAGCCATGGTGGCTGAGGATGTTGATGAAGATCTGGAGTCATCTGATGGACTGTTATCTGACAGCAGTGATGATGGCATGTGCCTCATGGTAAGAGAAGAACCAGAGGTACAATCTAAACCATCCAGTTCTCTATAACACTCACCTGAGCTAAGCTCAGAGTCAACTGAGGAACTCAATCTCCAGTCCGCTTTGGAACATTTGATGATTGATTTCTCAAGGTTGCAAGAAGCAAGTTTTTGTCTCCAAGATGAAAACAAAAATCTCCTGAGTGAAAACTCCAAGTTAATTGAATCTGGGAAACAGACAGATCTTAAATCAGCTCAATCTACCATTGAATTGACAAAAGAGGTGGAAACCCTCAAGAGTCAAGGAAATGGCAAAGATCAACTGATAAAGGATCTTACTGAATCTAAGATAAAGTTAACAGAAGAGAACTTAAAATTGGTAAGCCAAATAAAGGATTCTCTCCTGAAAATTGATGACTTACAAAAATCTGAAGTGCCCTTGTTAAAAAGGATTGATGCTCTTAACAAACCCTCTCTTGACATAGAGGAGATTCAAAACTTTCAAATCAATCCTAATAACAAGTGTGGGATAGGCTTTATTCCAAAACCTTCAAAAGGTCCTCTGAGTGTTGCTTCTTCAAGTGGCACAAAGAGAGTTTTTGTTAAGTCTGTGACCCTTCAACCACAGATTTTAGATAAAGGAAAAAGAACAGCTGAGGTCCAACAAAAGAGAAGTCAAACTCAGCCAAAACCAAATGGAAAGACTCAGTTGACTAACCAGACCAGATCTCAGCAGAGGTACTATCAGCCGAGGTCTTCACAAATGAAGCAACCTCAGCTGAGAGCACCCAGGCATGAGCACTCCTCAAGAAATGACTCATATACAAGACCTATTCCTTTTGTACCTAAAGGAAAAGGCCCTTCATACCTTTATCAACAAAAACTAAGGCCAGGTGCACCCAAGCCTAAAAGGAAGAATGTTAAGAAGGTTCCTGTTCCTTCAAAGGCTGACACCCATAGACAGTTTACTCCTAAGGCACCCAAGGAGATAACTATCTATGTAGATGTTTATGGAAGACAAATTAGTCATTCTAAAGTGATTAGAACGGTGAGACAAATTTGGATTCCGAAAGGTACAGCTAACCTGATAGGACCCAACACAAAATGGGTACCTAAAGCTTGATTTTGACTGCAGGGCTCAGTGGACCTCAACAAAGGAGAAGCTCTAAAATCTTCAGTCTAGTACTTGGATAGTGGTTGTTCCAGGCACATGACTGGTAACAAAGATCTTCTGACAGAATTTGTTGAGAAAGAAGGTCCACAAGTCACTTTTGGTGACAATTCACAAGGAGCCACTAAAGGTTATGGTACTTTAATAATTGGCTCAGTAAGAGTAAGCAATGTATCCTATGTCAGTGGATTTAAGCATAACCTGTTGTCCATAAGTCAGTTTTGTGATAAAGGATACAATGTTGAATTTTCATGTAATATATGTTTTGTCAAGAATATATCTTCACAACAGGTACTACTGACTGGGTCAAGGAAGGGAAATGTCTATCTTGCAGATTGGAAGTCTTGCACACCAAATGCATGCCTTATTGCAAAGAGCTCAACTGATACTAATTGGCTATGGCACAAAAGACTAAGTCATCTGAACTTCAAGATGACGAACAGGATAGCAAGACATGGACTGGTGGAAGGAATGCCCAATGAAGTATACAACAAAGAACATATTTGAAAAGCCTGTCAGGAGGGAAAGCAACCTTCAAAAGCAAAGTTGCAACCTCTACTGACAGAGTACTTCAATTGTTGCACATGGATCTCTTTGGTCCAGTAACCCCTGTCAGTATCAATGGGAGAATATATTCTCTTGTTGTTGTTGATGATTTCTCCAGGTACACTTGGGTGGTATTTCTAGCAAGCAAGAAGGAGACTCAACTCAGGCTACCAGAACTTCTGAAGAAAGTCAGCAACGAAAAGAGCCTGAGCATTGTAAAGATAAGGTCAGACAAGGGTACTGAATTCATTAATTCAATAATCTCCGATTTTTTCAAAGAGTTAGGTATTGCTCATGAGACGTCAGCTGCAAGAACTCCTCAATAAAATGAAGTAGCTGAAAGAAGAAATGGGACTCTCAAGGAGGCAGCAAGGACAATGCTTGCAGAAGCTCAAGTTCCTAAAAGATTTTGGGCTGAAGCTATTAATACTGCCTGCCATACTCAGAATAGATCCATGGTAACCAAACATCAAGGAAGAACTCCATATGAGTTATGGAATGGCAGAAAACCTCAGGTATCTTACTTTCATATCTTTGGTTACAAGTGTTTCATTCACAACAATGGGAAAACTCAACTGAAAGCTTTTGATAGCAAAGCTAATGAAGGAATATTCTCAGAATATTCCCAAATCAATAGAGCTTTCAGAGTTTACAACTGTAGAACTCTTGTTGTGGAAGAAACACCTCGTGTAGTCTTTGATGAATCTACCTTTGAGTCCAGGAGTAAGGAGAATGAGGAAGTGATAAGCAAAAGACTAACAAGACTGAGTATCAAGTCAAAAGGTTATCCTGAGAATTGTGTTGATGCATACATCCCAACCTGGGATAACCTAAATGATCAACAATTCAAAGAGGACACTCAAAGTCAAACCACTCCTCACAGCTCAACTGAGAGCTCTCCTGAACATGCAACTGAACTGATAAACACTATCCCAGTTCAAGAGGTAAGTAATGTCGATGAAGATGTGGTCACAACTGAGACATCTACTGAGCCCATCATTCAAGGGGGAACCAATGATACTACCATTGAGAATGAAAATACCTTGAATGATGAATCAGGACTTCAACCCTCTGTTTTATTTCCTGAATTTGATTTTATTCCTGTATCTAGTGACTCAACTTCAGAAGAGTTAAACTCTACTGAAGGGCATCAGCCTAGGAGGACATGGCTCTCAGATCACCCTGTTGAGCTAATCCTAGGTGATCCTACCTCGGGAGTCAAAACTAGAAGTTTTCATGGAGAAAGTGCTTTGTTTTGTTGTTTCTTATCTAACCAGGTTCCATTGAAGAAGCACTTCAAGATTCAAACTGGATTATTGCTATGCAAGAAGAGCTCAACCAATTCACAAGAAATCAAGTATGGGAGCTGGTGGACAGACCATATCATTGCAATATGATTGGAACCAAGTGGGTATTCAAGAACAAGAAGGATGAGAATGATGTCATAGTCAGAAACAAGGCCAGGCTAGTAGCAAAGGGTTATTCTCAAGTGGAAGGCTTTGACTATGATGAAACATTTGCCCCGGTGGCCAGATTGGAAGTAATAAGGCTATTCCTTGCATATGCTGCTCACAAGAAATTCAAGGTGTATCAAATGGATGTAAAGAGTGCTTTCTTAAATGGAATACTCAATGAGGAAGTCTATGTGGAGCAACCCCCAGGTTTTGAAGAAAGCCACAAAGTATACAGACTGGGGAAAGCTCTATATGGACTGAAACAGGCTCCAAGAGCTTGGTATGATACTTTGTCACAGTTCCTTTTTTATCATGGTTTCATCAAAGGAAGAGTTGATAGAACACTCTTCAGGATCACAAAAGGAGAGGACACTCTGCTAGTTCAAATCTATGTGGATGATATCATCTTTGGTTCTCCAAACCAAGTCTTCTGTGAAAAGTTCTCTCAACTGATGAAAGGTAAGTTTGAGATGTCAATGATGGGAGAATTGAATTTCTTCCTAGGACTTCAAGTTAAGCAGTCCTCTGAAGGAATCTTCATCAATCAAGCCAAATATACAAGGGAGCCGATCAACAAATTTGGATGCCAGACCAGCAAAGTTGCAAGAGTTCCACTCAACACCAACACCAAAATGGAACCTGATGAAGATGGTGAATCAGTAGACAAGACTCACTACAGAGTAATCATTGGGTCTCTATTGTATCTCACAGCTAGCAGGTCTGATATCACATTTGCTGTTGGTATATGTGCTAGATATCAAGAAAATCCCAAGAAAAGTAATCTGGAAGCTGCTAAGAGGATTCTCAAATATTTAAAGGGTACTGTGAATATGGGATTATGGTATCCTATGGAGGATGCAGAATTGATAGAAAATCAACCTCAGGCACTTGTCAATTCTTGGGAAGTAAGCTGATCTCTTGGTTTTCCAAAAAACAAAATTCAGTAGCCACAAGCACTACTGAAGCTGAATATATGGCAGCTGGAAGTTGTTGTGCTCAAATTCTATGGCTAAGACAATAACTGAGAGATTACAACATCTTTGCCAATGAAGTTCCTATTTTATGTGACAACAATATTGCAATTGCTATTTCAGAAAATCCAGTTCTCCACACAAGATGCAAGCATGTGGATATAAGGCATCATTTCATCAGAGATCATGTGGAAAAGAAGGATATCAAAATGCTCAAGATTCACACTGACAAACAAAAGCCAGATATATTTACTAAACCTTTGGCTGAAGCAAGGTTTCAAGAACTGTCAGTGGAGCTTGGACTTCTAGATCCAGGAGAGTAAAAGATGAAGCCTTTACAAAACTCAGAAGAGTTGAATTCGATTCAGTGGAGGTTCCACCTCAGAAGAGGATCAACC
The DNA here is from genome assembly GCA_947034835.1 of Ballota nigra. Classification (NCBI taxonomy): domain Eukaryota; kingdom Viridiplantae; phylum Streptophyta; class Magnoliopsida; order Lamiales; family Lamiaceae; genus Ballota; species Ballota nigra. The sequence continues at coordinate 21,907,382 of OX344722.1, read as the reverse complement.
TCAGAGGAGTCACTAATCTCAGAAGAGTTTTATTTCACAGAAGAGGTTCAACCTCATTGGAGGTCAATGTTTTTGTACTTATGCTATTCTTAAAATCTGAAAGCCTCTTGGTTTCTAAATATTATTTTTAAAATTCTTGTGCTTTCTAAAAATTAAATCTTTTTACACTATTTCAAGGAGATTTTGATAAGGCGGGCATTTAATGCGCGTTGTACAAGTCAGACTTGCTTTTTCAGTTACCTATCTCACGCACCCTAAAAGCCGGATGATGTGACCTTCCGGCTACCAACTCTTTCAATCCCCACCTTTCATTTTAGGCGGTTCCTCCCTAACCGTCTAGATCTATCAAAAACTCCCCACTAATCTTTTCGACTACCCACGAACTGTTTCCAAATTAATCTCATACGTTGATTGTGCATTTCAATCTCGCCATTTACTCCTCATATAAAAGACCCCAAAATCAGTCTAAGAACCTTTTCGAACTCTCTTCAAGCAAATACTTACTTTCTCTTTCACAATTCTCTCTGCAAATTTCTTATAATCCCTTTCTAAATCAAATGGCAAGAGTAAATCTAGGCTTCCTTACCAACAAAGACAACTTTTGGTATGAGCTTATAGTCATTTTTTATAACCCTAAGATTCAAACTCGACCTGAGTTCAGGCATATCAAGGAGGCCCTGGACATGGTAAAGGCAGCAGGTTTAGAAAAATTCTTATCTATTCATCCCCAAAACTGCTTCGATAGATAAGTTTTGGAGTTCTTTTTCAGTGTTGCTAACACTGATTCAAAAATCAAGTCCTGTTTGTTCTTAAAGAGGAAGAAGAAGGTGATGAGAAATGATCATCGAGCATTAGAAAGTTAGGAAGGAGATTCGTCTGGAAGGTGATGATCTCAAGGATCTCTTTGGACTTCCATCTGAAGGCCCAAATCCGGATACTTGTATCGCGGATAAGGAAGAGGAATGGGTCTACACCATAATGCAGAAGAAGACGAAGTACAGTCCCACGATGAACAGAAGTGTACTTCTTCCCGTATACAATGTCCTTTGTGAGATTGTTGGGAAATGCATTTTGGGAAACCAAGAAAGCACGGAACAAGTAAGCAAGCCCAAACTGAGGCTGATGAAAGCTATAGTGGAAAGCAAGGAAAAGAGTTTTAATTGGCAGTAATTTTTCTTGAGGGCGTTGAATAAGGAACAATCGAAATTCCAGCCTGTCAAGACTCCACAGTTGGCAAGTAAGCTGAACATTGCCACAAAGATTTCCTACTTAATTGAGAATGTAGATGTGGGAGTAGACTGGAAAGAGGATAGGAAGTGGAGCAATCTGAAGGCTCTTTTCAAATCTGGAAAAGCCTTGGAGACAAGGAAGCTGAGCACGGAGGTGGACAGCCCTGAAGCAGCAGAGGAGGAGGAAGTGAACCCTGCTGAAGGGAAGAAGACCAAGCTGAAGAGGAGGCTGGTGAAACTGAGTGACAAGATGGCCTTACATAAGGAGGAGGATACAGAGAAGGCCTCAAAGAAAAAGAAGAAGAGGTCTTCTGAGGCTGTGAAGGAGAGTGCCTAGAAGAAGGTTAGAACTACAAACTCCACTGATGAATCATCTTCAGGTAACCCTGACTCATCCCCTAACATTATATCCACTGAGTCTGACTCAGATGTCCCTACCCCCACCCCCATCAAACCCAAAACTAAATCCCGTACTCCTGTCAAAACCAAGAAAATATCCAAAATGTCAAAAACCCCCACTGAAGGCTCTCAACAGCCTGAAAGTGGATCCTAAAATACCTCCCCCTCTGAGGCATCTGCTGAGGCAACCTCAACCCCTCTTGAGAACACATCCTCAACCCCCCACTGACAAAATCCAAACCCCTCCTGAAATACAAACCTTACCCTCATCTGAACCTAACCCACCTTCAACTCACCTGGAGTTAATCCCAGAAGAGCCAACTGAGATTAGATCCCCTACCCCTTCTATACCATCTGATGATGAAGAAGGGTACTCCTTCTTGGATACCCTTAAGGATGAGGTAGCTTACTCGTTGGAATCTAAGTATCATGCGCTTGATGGGCACCCCACCCTGAAAGCTATGTTCATGAGAGTAAGGCTACTTGTCCAGCTGAAGGACAGAAGGTTGGGAGAGATCCTCATGGTTGTTGGAGGCAGCAATGCTGAGGAGTAGAAGAAGGAAGAAAGTGAGGTGTTGGAATTTGCAGGAATGACCAAACTCAGACTTCTCTGTGATGAGAAGATCTTTCAAAGTTTGGTGATGGACAAACTTGCTGAAGCAAAAAGGCAAGCTGAGGAAGAAAAGGGTGTTGAAGAAGAGAATGATAGGTCAGGAGAAGATGAGATAGTGGAAGAGGGAGAGAAAGAGAAAGAGAAGGAGGAGGAGGAGTCCCAAAAAGAGGCAGGTACTTCACCACAGCAAGGTGGTGGTGAAGTAACCAAGGATGTATCTTTGGCAAGAGATACTGAGGCACAAAATTTGCCAAAGGAGAGCTCAGTAGAGGAGTCTACTGAAGCTCTCCCACAACAGCCCTCAGTGGTGACTACAGAGTCAGCTGAGGTGTCTGGTAAAGAAGGAGTTGAAAATATTGAGGGAAAAGAAAAAGAAGTTGAAATCACTGGAGTTGTGAGCGGAGAGATTAAAGCAATCATTCCTGTAAAGGATGAATTGGCTGAAAAGAACTTAGTTGAAAATGAAAAAGAGAGTGAGTTGAGGGAAGAAGAGGGAGTTGCAATGGAGGTAGTTATGTCAGGTGACTTAGGCTGTGAGAAAGAGGGGGAAAGGACTAACATTGTTTGCCATGCAGGTATACAAACTGATGAAGTTCCCCCCAGTCCAGGTCAATCTAACTCCACTGAGAGAAGCTGTCCAACTCATTCAAAATGAAAAGCTTCCTTCTCTACAAGCTCAGCTGAGAGATGTCCAAGAAATTGTTCAAGAAGAAGTAGATGAAATAGTCATTCTCTCAGACCATGTTGATGAGCTGATGAAGTCTATCACCAATTCACTCCAAAATTTGACTCTGAAGGTAGAAGATTCACAACAGATAGTGATTGATGTCATTGAAGGCCAGAGTGGGCTGGTAATAGAGGCTCTGAAGAAGCTGGAGCAAAAGGAAGAAGAGGCCAGAACTCAGTTCTTGAAGGATTCTGTGGAGAATGTTTCCATTAACCTAAAGTCCTCTGTAGAGGCTTTCTCAGCTGATCTGTTAGGAAAGGTTGAAGGGTTATGAAACCAGAAGATGATGGAGTTTGAGGCTAAGCACGAGGAGCTGGGAGCTAAGCTGGGAGAAGTCCTGAAGAAGGCTGCAGAGGACTTCCCTACCCAAGAAAAGACAAACGTCCTGATAGATGAAAAGCTGGCTCAGTTTGTACAGTTTGGACAAACAGCTGGGGCAACTCTGGAAAGGTTTGAAGACGAAGTTGATCACTGCTCTACCCAGGTGAAGGCCCTTAGTCATGATCAGATGAAACTAAACATTTATATTGTTGAATATATGATTAAATCCGAAAAGGGGGAAAAGAGAGTGAGTGCAAAGGATATGAAGTTGGACCCAAAGAACAAGATGCAGATAATTCTTGAGACCCCAGAGTTTGAAAGAGGCCAACATCTCAAAAAGACCATTGAGAAGGTAAATGTTGAAGCCCAGAAAATTGTTGATGCCAAGAAGGGAAAGGAGGTTCCCTCAGAAGACTTGTCAAAATTCAAGGAAGCCCATGAGAAGGAGAAAAAGGAGAGAGCTTCTCAAAAGGGTGAAACAACTAAGAGGAAGGCTACTGATGTTCTCTCAGCGGAGGTAGCAAAGAGAACAAGATCCTCAGGAAGGTTGGCTGCAAAGTCAACTGATTCAGTAGAGGTACTTCCTGTTTTAAATCCTGAACCTATCTCATCTGAAACTCCTAAATCTGCCCCCACCAGAGTTACTGAGCTCACTGAGCTAATCAAAGAAGCTGGTGGAATGAATGAAAGAGCTAATCTGCCCAACAGCAGGAAATAAGGGATAAGGAGGTTGGGAAGATTGAGTCAGTGGCTGAGTTAGCTGAGAGGAAAAGGAAGGAAATGCTAACTACCTTTGATAAGACTACTTCAAAGAAATTCAGGAATAGTTATCAAAGGTGGGCTCCAAAGCTGAAGAAAGATAAGGTGGCTCCTTCAAAGGCCCAGTTCCCTCGTCATGATACTTGGGTTCCAAAGAAGCTGAATGACGCTTGGGAAACTGCCAAGAGAGAGTTTGTGTGCTCTTTCTATGTCAGTGGAGAATTGGGGAAGGAGAATGCGCAGGATTTGTTCAACGATTGGTTGTTTGAATCATACCCAAAGCTCTACCCTGAGATAAGTGAAGCCTGGAATGACAAGTTTCCAGATCATGCTTTGAAGGCTCCTGAACCAATCACCTACTAGCCTCCTCAAGATGCGACTGGAGCAGTGGACAGAGATAGAATCACAGAGGAGTGGGTGTCCCTTTGTGAGAATCTAGGTCTCAGAGGACATTCAAAAGAAGTCATGGAGAGGAAGAATGAGCTAAAGATCCGAGTTTTCAAGCAATATGGACTTGAACCTTTGTTTGAGTCCATCTAAGGAGTTAAGTGTTATTTCTGGGCATTTGTTTATAAGTCCCAGCTGATCTTATTTTGAACTTTTACTTATCAGTGGATGTTATGTACTTGTACTCTTCAGTTCTTCAATATAAAACTCTATTGTCTTTTGCCCAAGATAATATCTCATTATCATTTAGGCTTATGTACTTGAATGCTTTTACTTACAAAAATCCTTTGAATTTTATCTCATCTAAAGAACCTCATCTGAAAGAAAATATGTAATAAGATAGGTTTCGGCATAATCAAAAAGGGGAAAATTGTTGGGAAATTATAAAGACTTAAGTTTTGATTAAGATGCCAAAAGGTTCCCCTAAGTTATTTGTAAGTAAAATGTTCAATAGAGTTAGAGCTTAGAAAGTTAGTTCAAATGTTCAGGAACTGAAGTGAAGTTAGTAAATTCTGGAGTGTATTTGAAGAATGAAGTCCGCTGAAGACAATCTGATATATGAAATAGTCTAAGTCTTGAATGTTTTCTAAGTGCATTTACACTAAGACTAAAGCCATCAGGAGAGGACCAAGGTCCACTGATGTAAACTAACAAAGCACATTCAATGCTAAACACATTTAAAGCTGTTAGTTAATCTGGTTGGAAATAAGGCAAAACGAATTTTCAGTGAAGCTTACAATAAATGAAGGAATAAGAAGGTTCTCTCAGAGGAGTTCCATCTTAAAACAAGACAGGATTCTGTGCAAGCAGACTGAACGGCCCAATGAGAAGATGACACGCAGTTGTACTCTACTGACAGCCAACCTGCCACAGACTGACAAGTACCAAAAGTCTTTCCCTAGCATTCTACAGAAAGTTGGTGGACAGGCATGGTCTTTCAGCCGTTTCTTGACAAGACTTAAAGCTTCAAATAGAGTCGTTTGAACCAATCAGATACAAAAAGACTTACTTGAGAAGATTCAAACTCCAACGGGAAGATTTTCAAGGAAGCCTATAAATACAGAAGGACGTGCCCATTTCTATGCACGGGAAACTCACAAGTTCTAAGCTATCTCTACATTCATAACTTACTAAGAAACACTCAAAATTACCTTTGTTTCCCAAGTGTTTCATATCTGTAGAGAGCATACCAAGCCTTCTGTAATCGAGTTTAAAGCTATATCCAAACCTTAGAAAGTAATAATCCATCCTAAGCCTTGAGCTAAACTGTAAGGATTATCTCACAACAGTTGGAACCAAACCCTACTCAAAACCCTACTCAGTTGTTAGGTTGAGAGTTAGTGTTAAGTGGTGTTAGTAAGCTGATTGTTTGTATCAGTCTGAAAGCTGGTTTATTTTGGGAACTAGGACCTGGAATTATCCTAGTGATCAATCATCCTAAGAGAGGATTAATTGATCAGTACACCTTGGCACTATAACACAAGGAATTCCAAGTGAAAGGAATTCTCCTGTTTAATTAGGACAGTGGACGTAGGAGATTCATCTCTGAACCACTTTATATCTCTGTGTACTTACATTCTGCTATCTCTTAAATGTGAGTTACTCATTCAAAGTTTATCAAAGTAAAACGAGATTTCTTAAGGGCTCACTAATCCGCATCTGAAAGCTAATTAGATAGTAGTTCAACTGGAAGTCTTGAGCTTTCAGTGGAGGTATTATCTCAGTAAGCTTTCACAAGTAATTCTCAGCAGACTTCAAGTCCACTGACGAATTACTGTGTTAAGTAACCTGGTAAGTTTTAGAAGTTTTATTTTGTAACCTCAGGTGTATTCCCCCCCCCATACACCTGTGTACTGGTTTTGGGACCAACATATGTTGATGAATCTACCCTATCTTCTTTTTTAATCGTATAAGAATAATGAGATCAATTGAGATCAAACAAATTTATACGAAACTTGTAATAAAATGAACGACTAAGATTAAGAGTTGAGAGTGAATGGCTAGGATGAAAAGCATACCTTTGACTCAATGAAAGGCCAAGAATGTTGAAATTGAAGATATAGACCATTGTCACATAGGTAGAATGAGCTTTGTCTATATTAAAATATAGATTCGAACAGTAGGCAATAAACTAAACTAATTCATCTCACCAATATTTCCATCAAGGTATTCTCATCAAGACAACATTAATTAGGCAGTAAAAATAAGCTAATTTCATTCTCATCATCAGTTAATTCAACACAATCATTAGGAACTTTACATCATCAAAGTCCATCTACAATCTCACAGCTCCAATCCAAAAACAATTATCTTAAACTTACAACGTCTCAAACGAGAATTAAATCAACTCAATTCCTATTCCAACTATTATGAAAAATAGAAGAGGGCTAGTAATTCTTACGAGTCCTAAAATGGGCAGCCTAACGGCGCTCGATTAAGGATTCGGTTATTCATCGGATTATTTGGACAGCCTAATGGCGTTGTTCCGATTTTTGTAAAAATAAACAGGCAGATTTTCGTTACGACATCTCAATTAAAGGTGAAAGGAAACAATTTGTGAGATTCAATGAGGGATTTATTGAAGAATTGAAATTGAAATTGAGAATCGAAATAACGAACAAAGCATACCCACTTTTTAAAAAAATAGGGGACGGATGAAATTCGGCGGCAGCGACGGATGGTGCTGGTGTGAGGACGGCGACGCCATGGCTGGAGGCTAGAGGCGGTGGTGTCGTGAAGAAAATGCTGGCGTCTGGAACGAGGGGCGGCAGCGTCTGGCGGAATGGGCTATCATCGATCGGTGCTGGGAGGCGGAGCGAGCGGCATTGTGACGGAGGGCGAAGGCGGCGCGGTCGTCTGGAGGCGGCGGCCCTACGTGAATTCGATCGGCGAGAAAGAGGGACGGCAGTTGTTGGTGGCTGGAAGCAGCGATTTTTGGGAGAGAAGGGAGAGAATTTTGCTCGGTATATAGAGAGAAATTGAGAAAACCGTATGAGCTATATTTACTGAAAGTGGATAGAGACATGGCTATTTTATAAGGGAAAAACTTTAATTAATGAATTAATTTAAAAGATGGAAAATAACGTGTGGTTAGAAATAATTCTATTTATTTTCAAATATTTTTGTTCTGTTTGATACGGTGTAGGGATTGTTCGATTCACGAGTTTAATCCTGAATTAAAAATTAATACAATTTTAAAACTCAATTAATATTTTATTGTATTTGAATTATTCTCAATAATTTATACGGATCGAAATCCTAATTTTAAACTTAAACATTTAATTTCTCGTAGTCCTTCATTCGTTTGAAAAATTCGATTCCTTTCTTCGAATTTAGGAATTTATAATATGGTATAAATTTAAATCACATAATAGCATACAAAAATAATAAAATTAAGAGACACAAGATAATAATATAAAATAAGGTTTTCTAGGAAAATAAAAGGTATAAAACGGGACGGGGTGTTACAGAGCTTGCCACATAGGATTTTACATCCTCTTTTTTTATTAATGATTAAGATTATATGGAAATTGCTAAATTTATATAGAAAACCGTATTTTGGAATGACAAGTTGAGTATGTCCCCTAGGTGGGCTCATAACGTTTATAATATCAAATTTGGCCAGTGGATTAATTTCAGGTATGATAATAATGTTGAGTTGTCCTTTCCCAAAATTACAACGGAAAAAAGTTGTTTCTAATTAAGAAATCTGTTAGTAAATATGTTTACCAACTCGACATTTGATTCCGTTGAGAAATTACAAACTGAATACCAATGAAAGGACGATGTTATTGTTAAATTATCAACCAACTTATCATTGCTAAATTCATTGGTAATCCTACGGTCGTTGGTAAAGTTCTTTTGGTGATGGACGAAAAATAAACAAAAGGATGGTGTCGTTGGTAAATCACCAACCAATTCATCGTTGGTAAATCTTTTTTCGTTAGTATTTCTTATTCCTTGAGGACGAAATGCCAATGAAAGGACATTGTAGTTCTTAAATTACCAACCAAGTCACAGTTGGAAAAGTCGTCAGTATTTTCGTTAGTATTTTTTATTTTTTATTGACGGAATATCAATGGAAGGACATTATTATTGCTAACTTTCCAACCAAGTGACAGTTGACAATGTTGTTAGTAAATCAATAGTCGTTCGTAATTTTTTTTTAGTTATGGCTAAAATTTTATTGGTAATCCGTGCATAATTTACTAATGACTAAAACGTCATAGGTAATTTTTGTTGGTACTGATATATATTTTACTAACGAATTGAACTCCATTACTATTTTTTTTTTTATATAAATTGATTTCTAATATGTTAGTAAAATACTAATAGAATAATACATTGGTTGATAATATTTATGTGGATCAACTAATATGAATTTTAAAGAAAATAGTATTATAATTTTTCAATAAACTATAAGATATAAACATATTGTTTATAACTGAGAATCTAATATCATTTCGAAAGTGTCCAATGAAACAACATATGTAAAACCAATAAAAGGATAACTCATGTAATATAAAATGCCTAAACAGGTACAAAAAAAGGAATGCAAGTCCAGTCACGAAAAAAGAGTACCAAATCTAAGTAAAAACTATGAAAAACTACATATAATATACCTAGAGAGGTTAGAATATGATATATAATCATCAGTTGATTATGGTCAACCAATTATCTTATACTTTCTCAAACTTGCTTCTCTAGTAGCCCAATGTTTCTGTCAACTCTCCCAAATCTCTTGTGGAACATATGCAGGTGGCTCACTTGATCTCCTCAATTCAGAAAGCATACCAAAACAACGCTTTGCAACCTGACGCTCCCAAATAACTCTAACCACCGATAAATCCCGATCAAATAAAAATTGTTTCTGCAATACATAAATTAAAATATATAGTTCATAATTACTCATCTACATGAACGAAATATTTGTTAAATTAAATATTTCAAAATCTTAAAAGGAAACAAAAAATAGTAGCTAATAAAAAAAAAAAAAAAACCAATTATGATGTATCTATGATGACACATCTAGTGATACTAATAGATTGAAATTCAAAATGGCAAACTCAAAGCTCAAGCTTCATTGCAGCTATTATAATTAAATGCATGTTGTTCAATTAAACATTGATTATTACCTACAAGTAAATTACTATAATATACGTCTATTAGATGAGCCATTGTTATTCTTAAATCTTAAGCATTCACAAGATCGAATACCCAAAAATTATATAAAAAAAATGAAATTAAAATATATCCTGGAATAATACTGAGTGGAATTGTTCAAACAGAGCACATTGGACATGATACTTGTTGAATGGTGTACTGAGTTTTATAAATGTCGAAATATCTTAACCTATCCATATATACATTCAATAAAACTATTTTTTTTAGAAAATTATTTTTTCATTATAAGAAGTGGGAATTCAAACTTTCATAATATGTGGTGATTGAAAGAGAGGATGTAGCGTACATACAATTCTAATGCATAACTTAAAAACATGTATGAAGCATATTTATTAATTAGGATAAAAGATTTATTCTATTTGTAACAAGAAAATATACCTTAAAAATATCCCATTAAAACTATTTTATGTCTTCGGGGACTTTTGACCAAGTATACCGTTCTTTGTAAAGGCGGTACTTCAGGCATTTCCTGATTGTTGTCGAAGCAACATATGAGAGAGTGAAGCTACTTACAAAAAATAACATAAAATATATAAATCAAGGTTAATAAGAATTGTAAAAAAATAAGCAATTAATGATGTTCTAATTGACAATTAGAAATGCCGGCACACTTACACATTGTAAGCTATCCGGAGTAGTGGTTTTGGATTACTAGTGCGAGTTGGAGCTGCCGCTTGATCTTGAAGAATTGGTCTAGCCATAGTACTATGATAAAACTATACACAATTTTTTTTAATAATTTATGCAATAAATAAAAAGAATAACTTGATTCAATATACAATAGAAAATATTAATATTTATAATATCATACACATTCATTAATAAACATTTTGTGATAACAAACAAATTTTGTACACATGAACAGACATCCACTCAACAAAGACTAAAATTCATATGGTCTAACCATTATTAATTATCAAATCATCTTACAATTCAATTTATAATCAAATTATAATTTAGTCCGTGTCCCGTTTCTAAACCAATCAACCCCTGTATATGAAAATAGTATGCGAACAATGGAACAGTAAAGGGAAAACAAAGAACAACCAAGCAATTGATACAAAATAAATGATAAGCAGTCAACATTAATAAGTTGTTTATTTGTATAACGCATATAAACCCTTCAAATTACCATAAAGGTATATATTATGAGAAAGTACCAAATCAACCTAAAATTTTGATTCTAGAACCCGAACCATAAATTAAAGAATATAGTAAGAAGAGGGTTGAGGAATAAAACGAATCAACAAATAAAAATTTAATCAAGAAAACTAACTCTTGCCAGATAATTTTTGGAGTCGATATTTGTTCAGTCTCTTCCCAATATACATCATATATGCTTTTATCTCACTGCTAAAAGTTACAGTTACTGAAATAAATTTTCTACCAGTTTTGTGATGGAGAAAGACGTGCCGAGTGGGGAGGATAAGTTTCTGTAAAATTTATTTTGAGTGAGTGGTGAAGCACATAACTCTATGGGAAGTTTTTGCCTATTCTTTTTTCTTAATGAGATAAAAAGGCATTTTTTTTTTATTGAAAGTCATAATTTTCAATAGATTATAACTATCTAGAAGATTTATAAGAAAAAGTCTTGTTAACAAACCCCTCATAAAACTCAAGCATCTTGAATGTGTGTGTATATATATATATATACACAATTTTAAATATATGTATTTGATCTTGAATAATATTGATTTCGAATTTATTTTGAATAGTATATATTTTCAATAATATTTTGAGTGTATTCATAAACACACATACATACACACACTGTAAAGTTAATAATTTTTTTTAAACTCTGAATATTACGCGGGTGTAAAAAAATTGAGTAGGTCTTGTGTGAGACCATCTCATGTCATGAGACGGTAGGATGAACTATAAATTGAACATGTTGCACTAACACTTTTAATTGTATTGTCTCCTGTCATGGGACGGTCTAACATAAGTTTTTTGTGAAAAATAATATTATTAATTTTGTATTACATATTTTGATATTTATTTTATTCGAATGATTAAATTTAATTATAATTATATTCACTTTCTCATAAAATAGTTTAATTATTTTTTTAAAGTATAATTTTGTATCCTAATAAACTTTCAAATCTATAGTTTTTAATTGATTGTTGTGTTAATTAAATTTATGATTAGAAACATGCAAATATACAGATAGATGTATTGGTTAACACTATTGTTTGTATATACCTGTATAGATGATATTGTCAATTTTTTTGTTTCTATATTTTTAAATAATAACGTGATATCTTATTTCTGTAATAATACGGAGAAAGTATTATCTACATCTTGTATATCGTACACCACTAACAATAATATTAATTCTTACAATTAATAATATTAGTCTTACTAGCAATAATATTAGATTTTACTAGTAATAAATTATCATACGAACAATAATATTAATTTTAAAAATAATAGTATAAGTAATACTCAAGATACACACAATACTTTATCAATAATATTTGGTAATTTAGTTGAGAACTCATATGTTTTTTATTGAACTTCATTTCAATTATTTTTAATATGAACTGGGTGCTAATATTAATGGGGAGAATTTGATTATTTATTGATAATTACCAATTTTTGTATCATTTTTTTTTTGTTTCTCTATTTTTAAATAATAACGCGATATCGTATTTCTGTAATAATATTGAGAGAGTATTGTGTACACCATGTATATCATACACCACTAACAATAATATTAGTTCTTACAATTAATAATATTAGTGTTACGATCAATAACATTAGATTTTACTAGTAATATTAATCATACGCGCAATAATATTATTTTTTAGAAATAATAGTATAAGTAATATACAATGCACAAGATACACACATTAGTTTATCAATAATATTTTGTAATTTAGTTGAGAACTCATATGATTTTTATTGAACTTCATTTCAATTATTTTTAATATGAACTGGGTGCTAATATTAGTGTGGAGAATTTAATTATTTATTAATAGTTACCAATTAAAAATAATATATTATTGAACTTTCTAACTTTCAAAAAGATGCATTGCTTAACTCATCAATGTTTTTAATTAGATTTAGTTTGCGAAATGGTAACCAAACAGGAAAAAATAAGTATGATCAGGCTAACTTAAAAGATTTGAATACGTAAAGAAATATAATAGAACTAAATAAAATCTACCTAAAGAGTTTTGGAATAATAAGTACTTACTGATTTCTACCGGGCTAACTAAAAAAGTTTGAATACGTAAGGAGATTTAAAGTAATCTATAAAATCTACATAAAGAGTTGAGGAAATAGTAAGTAATTACTAATCAAGATCGTCATACATAAGATCATCCTCATCTGGGTACTGATCGGTAGGAGAAGTTTAAGATTCACCACGTGTCATAAATCTTTTCATGAGATCCTACATCTCCTGCTGCTTCTACCTCAATTCTCGATCCATATGTTCTTGCTTCTGTCTCATATGTTGTTCTAGTTCTTCTTGTTGTTGTTTCAACTTTTCTTAAACCTCCTCATAAGTCTCCAATCGTACTTGGTCACGGCATGATGGTGCAGGCATGGATGAGCTGCATGTTGTTATTACAACCGATGGTTTGCAACCCAGTCCATATACTCTTTATTTCTTAGATGGTCCAACAACTTCGTAATAAATAGAGGGCAAGTCAATGGCATCATCTAAATTCTCCCCATCTTGATTTTGAGTGACAGTATTATAGCTTGCCATAACCTCATCCTGCAAATAATTACACATTTCGTATCAGCGTCCTTGATTAACAAATACAATAAAAGGAATGAAAAATCCCCAACCACATAATAAATACAGAATCGATTCTCATTAGCAAATAAATGCACCAAATTGGTGCACTGGTAAGATTTTCAGCTTGTAGGAACACATTCCTAAGTAAGAAGTGTTTAACAAGATGGTGATTTTCTTCATCCTTTTTACTATTCCACAATATTCTAGAATGCAAAAAAAAAAGTTTATTTATATGCTAACAATAATATTTTGATGGGAGGAGTGAAACATAGAAAATGACTTGGAAAAAAAAAAGATTGTACCGCATCATAACACTTTGAGAAACTAAATTAAGTAAATCTACATTGTATTGTTATTGAGATGCTATTGAATTGTTTCGGTTGTTATAGGCTCTCCAAACTATAAAGCCTTCATATCCCATAGCAATTCTAGGGAAATTGATTTTTGATTTATCTATCTATATTGTATTTATCCTATTGGTTTTAGCATGATATGTTTCTCCTGTTTAATCTCCAGACTCTCAATGTTAGTGATTGTTGATGATCGATTCTAATCACAAGGATTAGTGACTGTTTTTAATCGTTAATTAGATCACCAAACAATTACGTGCGATTGATCACTAACGTAATTAATGAATACGAAAATTTGGATTGGAGTAAAATTAACATGTGTATTGATTACGTATTTAATTCGTATATAAGAGAATCAAGATGCTTTGGGTGTATAATCGAAGTTTGGACGTGTATATGAATTTTGTCCTCCTTCTATTAGCTGAAAAATCTAAGTATTTATAAGCATTTGCCTAGCAGGAGGTTTCACGACCTTTGGTCTACATGTGTGACACTTGGGCTTTGACTAGTTGGTCTTATCTAAACTAAATTCTATCCTTCTATGCTGAACTTGCTCGCAGTCAAGAGCTGCTCGTCCTGTTGGACTTGTCCTCGAGGAGTCTTTAGTCTGATTCTGATGGTCTTTAATCTTTGTTAGATTATAGTCTTGACATTGTAGCTAGATCTATTCGACGAGGTGCTGATTGTGTTCGTCAGGACCTTACCCGGGTCCACATGGTCTTCATGCTAAATTTGCTCGCCTGGTTAGTCTTGCTCGGCGTGCAGGTTCTGCTCGCCAGGTACCTTGTTTAATCTTGGCTTAATTTTGCCTTAACCGCGGGTATTTTGAGTTAATCCTGATCGCCCAAATGGCGTTCCTGCTCGCCTATCAACAGATCGTTTCTGTTCGCCTAATGGCTAGACCTGCCCGCTTATCAACATGCTGGTCATTTTTATTGACTTGGTATCTTGAACATTGGGTCGTTTTTGTTCGCCTAATGACTAGACCTGTCCGTCTATCAACATGCTGGTCATCTTTATTGACTTGATATCTTGAACATTTGGTCATTTTTGTTCGCCTAATGGCTAGACCTGCCCGCCCGGATGTCATGTGGATCCACATGGCCTTCAGGTTAAAGTTGCTCGCCTAGTCATTGTAGCTCGCCAACTTTGGGTAATCATGTTCGCCCAAGAGTTATCTCTGCTCGCCTATCAACAGTGATCCCCTTCTACCTAGCATATCTCAAAGTTGTATCATCATTATAACTTTAAGGCCAATTCTTAAGTTGAGATTATCATGTTTGGACAGGATTCCTTATAAATTTGCTTATATGATGTGCTAACTTTGCAGAGGGAATTTTATCCAGTTTTACTATTATTCCCAGCAAAAAGGAAGAATAACAATGTGTTTATGAAGGAGATATTGCACAATCAACATAGTATTAATTAACTTACAACAATATATTTTGAGCAGCTTATCCACAAATTCTCCATCTCCCTTTTTGTGGATCTTTTAAAAAATATCATAGTCTATAACGGCCCGCCTAAGCTCCTTAGCCTGAAATTATGATTACACCACTTAGATTACAACATAATAATACAATATTACAACCATTTAAATTAGAATTTCCAAACTCATAAAGGAAGAGGTTTAGGCATTTAAATTGCTTACGAGTTGTATGCTATGATTTACAGCAGATCTAGATCCCCTTGTATGGCGAGATGGGTCGTGACCAGGCCCAGCAACCTCACTCAGGTGATTTTTCGATGCTTTCTCACACTTGCTCTTAAACTCACAAGTAGCCCAATTTTTCTGCCAATTATCCCAGGTATCTTCTGAAACATTTATGGGTCGTTGTCCAACTTTCCTCCATTCACAAAGGGTGCCAAAATAACGCTTTGCAGTCTGGCGCTCCCAAACACTTTGAACTAGGGATAAATCCCGATCAAACGTAAAATATTTCTGCAACAAGTAAATTAAATGAATTGGGTCTAATCACTCCAGTACATGAACCACACGTATAAAAAATTGCCAACTTAAAAATTTTAAAATTTTAAAAGGCTACAAACATAATGAGAAATAAATAAGAGATAAATTGGTATGGATCCATACATATATACTGAAAACCAAAAGCAAATATATGCTTTACATGTTGAAAAGGTGTGTGTAATGTTTTTCTTTTATATAGAACTAGGCAAATGGATCTAGGTAACACTAGTCACATTCCTACTTGTCTTAGCTACAGTAGGGATCTAGTATTGCATTATCATCATTACTTTTTTTTTTTTAATTATGTATTGGAATGGGAGTTGTGTAAATTGCAGTTGGATAGATGGGATGATATGGAGCTCAAAATAGGTCAAACCTAATACTATGATAGACACATGCATAGACACATAAACCTTTTAAGAAAACCAATGAATTTTTTTTCCTTGTCATCATCTGCACCTAGTCGTACCTATACACAATACCACCACACAATTACATTCTCATCCATAATAAATTAAGCAACCTAGTTTTTGTCTCTGGATCCAAACAAGAAAATTGAAAAGCAAAAATACCTTAAATTTATTCCAATAGTACTATTTCATTTGCGAGGGGACTTTAGACCAAGTGAACCCTTCTTTATCAAGTCGTTGCTTTATGCACTTCGTAATTTTTGCCGTAGCAACATGTGATGGAGTGAAGCTACTTGCAAAAAATAACATTAAGGCATAAACCAAGGTTATTGTGAATGTAAAAGAATCATGATAAATTGATAAATAGAAATGGTTGCAAATTTACACATTATAAACTATCCTCGGAAGTGGCTTAGAATTGCTAGCATGAGCATTTTTAGTTGAAGCTACAACTTGATCTCCAACACTTGATCTTGCGGCAGGAGTTCCGGGTGATCCTACATCAAGAGTGTTGGGTGATCCTGCAATAGGAGTATTTTGTGTTCCTACAGCAATAGTGTTGGGTGATATCGCAGCAATAGTGTTGGGTGTTCTTGTAGAAGGATTGTTGGTAGTTCCTGGAACAGTAGTGTTGGATGTTCCCAAAGTAGGAGCGTTAGGTGACCCAGTAGCATGAGTGTTGGGTGTTCCTAAAGCAAGAGTGCTAGGTGATACTGCAGGTATATCATCTACACGAACATGTCCTCTCGACGTGCATGAGGAAAATTAGGACAAACCAGACGTCCACCACGGCCTTGTTGATAAGGTGCAATTCCCCTATCATGCCCATCTACGCGATGCTCATCTACCATACCACCATCCCTAAGGCCAAATGAATGTCCTTCACACCTATCTTCAGATGCACAACCAAATTAATATTTTTTTCTGTCCATCTCCTCTACTAGAAGACCTCCCAGCCATAGTACTATCATAGAATTAAACATAAACAAACTTATTAAGTTATGAAATAATGAAGAAATAGTTAGATTCAATAAAATGGTAAGATACTGACCTCTGTAATATGATACCCATTAACAAGCATTTAGTGATAAGAGAGACATAAATTTTACACATGGATAAGAAATCCACTCAAAACAGAGAAAAGAGAGACAAGCTCATGAGGGTGGTGGCCATAAATCTCTAACTAGATTGAAAAGAAAATAAGTCCTCTGGTTTTAGATTACTTCAATTCTACCACTTTGCAGGAAATTTAAAATACGGTCAAACAGAGGCAGTGCCCCAATGAACATAATAATTTAGGATTTCATTCCAAATCTCCACCATAGTCGCCCCTCCCTAAACTCAAATTACCCTAAAAATATAGAACTGCAATCACTTGAGAAAGATACCAATTCACCCTAAAGAATTAATTATGTAACCCTAAATAAATCAAAGAACATTTTAGGAAGATTGAGGAAGAAAACAAAGGCAGTAACCAAAACTTTAAACAAGAAAACAGAATATTATCTGGTGATAATTGTTTGGATCGATCCTTTTTCTGCTCTGTTCTTCCATATATAAAGCGCATATATTTTCAATCTCCCGCATCCAATTTCACGCTAAAATTTCAGGCGTCTAATTTCGCGATAGAATTCCAGTTACTGGAGTTGGTTCTTCAATCTGAGGGAGGGACGTGCTGAGTGGAGAGGAAACGACAAACTCTGATGAACTGCTGGGTGATGAATTCGTTTTTGTGAATTGTGATATGGTTAGATATACATGTATGTGTATTGGGTTTTTTTGTTTTAACTTTTATCAATATGAATTTATGAGATATATACCTATGTTTATCAATCTGACGTGCTTCTTTACAAAAAAAAAAAAAAAAACAGGTACTTATATCAAACTGCTAACTATCCCACCGAAATTAAAGATATTAACTTTTTTCCCTTGAAAACCAATTAGTCCTTTCTAGAACTCCATATATAAATTCCATTTTTTGTTGACACATATATAAATTCCATTTTAATATATAAATAAGAATTCATTTTTTTAATTAATTATTGTATTTAATTAATTCTTCGTAAGATTTGAATTTGTCATGTTTTTTCAATTGAATATGCTTATACCCTCTAAATGCAAGTCTTCCGTTAATTAGATAATGGAGTTAGTTATTTGTCATAAAAAAAGCACTATTTATATTATTATATTGGGTAGAGTCATGATAATTATTAAAAATAAGGTATTATGTGAATGATATAAATGGTAAAAATTATTTGAAGGGTATTAGTAAATTACACTAAAGGTATCAGTAAATTGCACTAAATGTATTAATTCACATGGGTATTAGTGATTTTAATAAATATATTAGTTGGAGTTGTATTAGTTACTTTCACTAAAGACATTAGTACAATTTATATTATTATATTGGATAGAGTCATGATAATTATTAAAGATAAGATATTATGTGAATGATATAAATGATACTCCCTCCGTCCCCAAGTAAACTTTCCACTTCTTTTTGTTGAATGGTTTAAGAAAGTGCATTTATTTATTAATATACGGTGGGTCACATGTTGACTTTTGGGATAAAGTAATGAATAGAGTTGAAAAGTGAATTGAATGGGTGACATTTTGATAATATTGTATGAATTTGAAGGTTAAAGTTTAAATGTAGTAGAGTGTTATTTTTGTCATTTATGAAATATGAAACTTAGTGGGGGAAGACCCGAAAAGGAAAGTGAGAAGTTTATTCAGGGACGGAGGGAGTAAAATTTATTTGAAGGGTATTAGTAAATTACACTAAATGTATTGGTTGTTTTTACAAAATATATTAATTGAAGTTGTATTAGTTACTTTCACTAAATGCATTAGTACTATTTATATTATTATATTGGATAGAGTCGTGATAATTATCAAAGATAAGGTATTATGTGAATGATATAAATGATTAAATCTATTTGAAAGGTATTAGTAAATTACACTAAAGGTATTAATGAATTGCACTAAATATATTAGTTCGCATGTGTATTAGTTGTTTTGTACTAAATATATTAGTTGAAGTTGTATTAGTTACTTTCACTAAAAGAATTTATACTATTTATATTATTATATTGGATAAAGTCGTGATAATTATTAAAGATAAGATATTATGTGAATGATATAAATGATAAAATTTATTTGAAGGGTATTAGTAAATTACACTAAAAGTATCAGTGGATTGCACTAAATCTATGAATTCACATGGGTATTAATTGTTTTTCTAAATATATTAGTTGAAGTTCTATTACTTACTTTCACAAAAGACATTAGTACTATTTATAGTATTATATTGATAGGGTCGTTAGGGGTGGGAATAGGCCAGGCTACCCGACAGGGGCCTACGGCTCGGCCTACCTAAAGCCTAGCTCGGCTCGGCTCATTTAACAAATGAGTCAGGCTCAGGCTTTTTTAAAAGCCTATTTATTTAAATAGACCAGGCTTGAGCTTTTCTGTAAGCCTTTTAAGTCCAACAGGCCGGCCTATTTAACTATACTAAATATATATATATATATATATATATATATATATAATAAAATATAATGTAATATATAATAATAAAATATAATATAATAAATATTTAATATATATATATATATATATATATATATATATATGTAAAAATATTGCTAAATATTATTTGAATTTTTTATTTTGCTATTATTTGATAATTCTTTGGTAAATTATTTTTAATCTTCATTTTAAGATTTAAAGAGTTAATTGTTATGATTTAATAATAAAATAATTATTGAATATAATTCTGTAAACATGATTAAAAAGGCCCCTAAAAGGCTTTCAGGCCAGACCTATTTATTAAAAAGGCCAGACCAAGGCTCTGAAAAAAGCCTATGACAGATAACAGACCAGACTTAGGCCCAAAGATTAAATAGCAGGCCCAGGCCGTCCAACGAGAAGCCTAGCTCGGCTCGGCCTATTTCCACCCCTAAGGGTCGTGATAATTATTAAAGATAAGGTATTTTGTGAATGATATAAATGGTAAAATTTATTCAAAGGGTATTAATAAATTACACTAAAGGTATCAGTGAATTGCACTAAATGTATTAGTTCACATGTATATTAGTTGTTTATACTAAATATATTAGCTGAAATTGTATTAGTACTATTTATATTATTATATTGGATAGAGTCATGATAATTATTAAAGATAATGTATTATGTGAATGATATAAATAGTAAAATGTATTTGATGATATTGGTAAATTATACCAAAGGTATCAGTAAATTGCACTATTTATTTATTTTGAGCTATGCTCGTTTGAAACTCACAATTTAATGCTTCTTGTAAGTTAAACTTGAACTATTCACGAGCTCAATATTTTAAAGTCGAGTTCAATTTTTAACACTAAGTCTAATCATCATCGTCAAAGAAACTGCAGTAAGCAAGAATCATGAATTAACAAAAGCAGTATCACCTATTATTCTCATATTTATATATATCATAGTCCGTAATTAGGGAAGGTGAAATTTGAAATGAGGTATGTGTTGATTTTTGTATGTGGCACCCATTTAATGCGTGATAATATCTTTGTGGATATAAAAATAAATATGTCTGACAAATAATAAAATTGAAGACAACAAACTTCACTTTCATTATAAGATATCAAATAAAATCAAATGAATAAATAGTACTAAAAAATTAAAGTAATAAGCTTGTTCAGGACCTAGAATAAACAAGTAATAGAATATTAAAAAAAAAACCTAATTATCAATGCTTAAAAAGAACAAAGTAAAAGGAAAAGGAAAAACTAGATCTTGTTTGTGCACTCATTGTATTCTGAATCATTGAAATTAGTAAATGTTGGGACAATGTCAGTTTTGATTAGATCCCAAAGCCCCTGAAAAGATGTTTTGCCTTAGTAGTCAAGCTAGTCTTGGTTAGATTAGTACTTTGTTATTTTACAATTCACAGGAACTCAATGAGAGGAGTACTCATTGATGACAATCAAGACTGAAGCCTGAAGACTCAGAGCACCATCCTGAACTTACGACAATCTCTCTAAGTTGGCTGAGTAAGTGTCAGTGATGAAGAGTATGACCCTGAGGTCATTACTAACTCAGTCCTGAAAGGAACATGATGATACTGAGTAATGGGAAAAGCCTTGGAGTAGGGCCAAACAATGCAAAAGGAATGTCAGCGTCAGGACAAGACCGTTGGGCTTGAGACAAAAAAAACTTAATAAGACAAGCCTGAAGCCCAGGAATGAGTTCTGACATTCTCACCAACCTGATGACGTGGACCAATCCAGGAAGGACACGCACGTACGGACCTGACATGGAGACTGAGTCCAGACTGCACTTTTCAACGGGCAAGCATTAAATGGAGCATTAAATGCATTACCAAATTCATGCAAGGACGGCTGCTGCATGGGAGATGTATCCGTTGAACAACCCTACGTAGATGACTAGAAGGCTATCTCTTCCAACGGATAGTTTTCAAATCCATCTATAAATACAGAAGGCCTTGAACCCATTCAAGGTTACGGGAAATTTTCAAGCCAGAAATTACTCAAACTCTCAAGCATTCAAGCACTCAGCGTTAGAAAGAAGCACTCGAAAAACCTTAAATTTCCCAAGTGTTTCTTAGCAAAGAGAGTTATTCTGTATTCCACTTAGCGAACCTAGTTATATTATAAGCTTAGAGTGATTATCCATCCTTAGCATAGCCTTGTCGTGTAAGGATAATCACAATCTTAGTTGGAAACAAAACTGAAACCAAAACCCTTTAGTTAGGTTTGTTGGTTGAAGTTAGTTAATGAGTTAGGAAGGAGTTTGTAAGGGTCAGTGTGTTAGTTGATCTGGGTGCACCTTGGCACGTTAAAAACAAGCTAATCCTTAGTGGATTATCCTGTTCAATCAGGACCGTGGACGTAGGAGCTTGAGTCTCTGAACCACATTAAACTCCTTGTGTTCTTTACTGCTTTGATATTACTCTTATTATTTATTCATTAAGTCATTCATTGCATCAGTTTTATCAGGCTTGAATCAATCAGCCTGATCAGTAACTTGAACACCGCCCTACTAATCACTACTTCAGAATTGAGTAATCAGGTTTTCAGAAAGCAAACATTAACAAGACTATAAACTTTCAGGGCTCACGCATTTCCACACTGAACTCAAGTTGATAGTTTACCAACTGACCAGCACTCAGTGCAATTAGTAGGTGTGTTATCAACCCTGAGTTCTTCACCACTCTGAGCACAGGGGACTCGGTCAGTTTGAAAGTCAGAAAAATTTGGATATGTACATTCCCCCCCATACACCTATCTTTCAGTCTTGTACCGGGACCAACAAGTGGTATCAGAGCAGTGGTTCAAAAGACCACTGACTTTGAATACTAATAGTTTCAGAGGTGAAACTGTTGGTGGTCACTTAACAAATCTGAGTTTGTTTTTCCATAAAACTTGCATCATCATGACTTCGAGGAGACTTGAAGCTTCATTGCCTGAATTCTCTGTTTCTAACTTTGTCTACTGGAAGTTCAGACTTGAAGCACATCTCAATATCATCCATGACCAGATGCCGCGTGTTATCAAGGAAGGACCCATCAAGATCACCATTCCTAATGTCAGAGGACTGGGATATGAGCATCTTGACATTGGCGTACAGGTTCCTAAGGAGAGGAAGGATGTGACCAATGATGAGATCAAAATGGTGGGACTGGACAATGTGGCCAGAAACATCATCTTGCATACAGTGCCTTTTGAGGAGTCAGCGAGGCTGATGAACTTAAAGACGGCTAAGGAGGTCTGAGATGAGCTGACCAGGATGTGCGAATGGTTAGTAAAGATAAAGGAGAATAAGAGAAATATTGTCATTCAGAAGTTCGAAGCATTCGAGATGCTGCCTGATGAGACGATAGATCAGATGGAGTCAAGATTTATCAAGTTGATGAATGAGTTGGTAATGTTGGATAAGGATGTTCCAAAGAGAGATGTTGCTTCTAAGATCCTGAATGCCCTTCCTGAGAGAGGGGATAACAGTGTAATTATGCTAAAGAACACTCAGGATATGAGTAGCATAACTCTTGCTTTACTTTTTTCAGAGCTTAAAGCACTGGAATATGATCTCAACAAGAGAAAGAAGAAAGTTCAGCAAGAAGAAGAGGAGAAAGAGAAAGCTCCTGAGAAAAGCGTGGCGTTCAAAGCCAAGTCAGAACCTGTCGAGTCTTCATCAAAGTCACTGATGGAGATAAGCAAGGAAGAGCTTGCTGAGGAGTACAGCCTGATGGCCAGACGCTTTGAAAAGCTAAATTCCAGGTTTGGTCGTTATAAGAAATATTATCAGGATACTCGTGACAGGAAACCAGAAAGAACCCACCAAATCTCACGGAGATATGAGGAAAGAAGGAACACTGACCAGAGAAGAGATCATGGCGATAAAAGAAGATATTCAGAAGCAAAGCCCGATCGAAGAGATGAACAGAGACGTACTCGTGATGACAGGCACTCACGCAAGACCGAAAGCTCATCTAGACCAAGGGAACCTGACTCAAGAAGGAACCCTGAGCCAAGAAAGGAAAGAGGTGATGAGCAAGCTGCATGTTACAACTGTAACAAGAATGGGCACTACCAATATAACTGCCCAGAGCTGAGTGCAAGGGAAAGAGAGGACAGGAGGGCCAAGAGAGACCAGAGGTAAGCTGACCAGAGAGCCATGCTCGCTGAGGAAGCTACAGACTCGGATGGTCCTGAGGAGAGGTCGCCTGAACTCTTTTCTGATGATGAGTACGACGACGTGTGTCTTATGGCTATGGAAGAGCTTGAGGTAACATCTAACTCTGTTTTTGGTTCATACACTGGTCAAAATCCTGAGCCCAACTCAGAGTCAGCTAGAAAAATGAACCTTCAGATCTGTCTGGATCCATTGATGGTTGATTTCTCCAGGTTGCTGGAAACTAATGTCTTTTTGGTAGAGGAGAACCAGAAATTGAGTACTGAGGTTCAAAACATAAATGATCAACTCACGCAGTCAAATCTGAAAGAGTCAGCTCAAATTTTGAGACTAACTCAGGAAATTGACATGATCAATGCTGAGCGTCTCCCAAGAGAGAAGATTCTGAAAGAACTGGCTGATGAAGAGCTGGTCAGGAAGGAAGAGTTGAAGGTACTCAAGACCAAGTTTGATGACCTCTTTGCCAGACATGAAAACCTGAAAAAGAGTGAGGACTCTCTTAAGCAGAAGGTTACAGCAATGAATAAATCCTCAGTGGCTAGAGAGGAAATAAATAGAAGCCAGATGCTTGGGAATGAGAAAAAAGGACTTGGATATGTTCCTAAGAAATCCTCACAGGGTCAATCTCATGTTGCTTCAGGGAGCAACGCTGAAAGGGTTTTTGTTCAGGCAGGCCAGAATACAAAGAAGGTTGTATTCCAGGCTCGCCAGACTGATAAGGGCAAAGAAACTGTTGACACAGTCAGGGTTGCCCCCAAGGTTGCTAAGCCAAAACCCAAGGGAAAGGCCAAACAACCAAGGGTACAACTGACACGATAGGACCCAACAAGCCTGATATGTTTGCAGACGGCTGTGGATCACAACAAGAGGAGAGGAGTATCAACCAAGGTTGTTTGGTACCTAGACAGTGGTTGCTCAAGACATATGACTGGAATGAAGAGTCTTCTCAAAGAATTTCAAGCTAAAGATGGTCCACAGGTAACCTTTGGTGATAACTCAAAAGGTTTTACTAAAGATTTTGGTGTCTTGGTAATAGGTACGGTCAGAGTGGAGAATGTTTCCTTTGTGGAAGAACTGAAGCATAACCTGTTGTCAGTAAGCCAGTTTCGTGATAAAGGTTTCGGTGTTGAGATCTCATCGAATATATGTTCAGTCAAGGACAAATCAACATAAGTGCTTCTATTAGGTATTAGGAAAGGTAACGTTTATCTCGCTGATTGGAGCAGCACTATTCCCAATACCTGTTTTGTTACTAAAAGCTCCTTAGAGCTCAGTTGGTTATGGCACAAAAGATTAAGCCATCTGAACTTCAAGATTCTTAACAAAATTTCAAGGCAGTCACTTGTTGAAGGTCTACCTAATGAAGTTTTTAGCAAGGATCATGTGTGCAAAGCTTGTCAGGTAGGGAAGCAGGTCAGAGCATCATTCAAAGAGAAAGCTTTCTTCTCCACTGACAGGGTTCTTCAACTTTTGCACATGGATTTATTTTGCCCTGTAACACCTGTGAGTATGAATGGTAGGAAATACACCCTTGTGGTTATTGATGATTATTCTAGATATACTTGGGTTATTTTCTTGTTGAATAAAAAAGAAACACAGGTGAAGCTTCCAGAGTTGCTCAGGAGACTCAGCAATGAGAAGAATCAGTCTATTACTAAGATCAGATCTGATAAAGGCACTGAATTTATAAATTTATATATTTTTTATTTTTGTAATGAACTTGGTATTGCTCATGAGACTTCTGCAGCAAGAACCCCATAACAAAACGGTGTCGCTGAGAGGAGGAACAGGACACTGAAGGAAGCTGCCAGGACCATGCTGGCTGAGTCAGGATTGTCCAAGAAGTCTTGGGCTGAGGCAATCAACACTGCATGTTATACTCAGAACAGATCCATGCTGAACAAACAACATGCACAGACCCCATATGAAACATGGAACAAGAGGAAGCCTCATATTTCTTATTTCCATATTTTTTTGTTGCAAGTGCTTCATTCTCAACAATGGGAAGACCCAGTTGAAAGCTTTTGATAGCAAATCTGATGAAGGGATATTCTTAGGATATTCTGAAGTCAGTAAAGCCTTCAGGGTTTATAACTGTAAGACCCTTGTTGTGGAAGAATCACCACATGTTGTGTTTGGTGAATATGTCACTGAGTCTAGGATAAGAGTGTTGAATCCTAACACTGAGGAGGTCACAAGGAGAGTGACAAGGCTGAGCTTAAAGAATCAACTTGATCCAAAGATCAAAACTGTGCCAATTCCAAGATGGGATGATGATGACAATCAGGAAGATGACTCAAGAGTCACTCCTAAGCCCAGCGCATCAGGGACAGTTGAGCCTCAGACTGAGGAACAGGCTCAACCTGAGGTAAGTAACATTTATGAAGATGCGGTAGTGACTTGAAGCGACTACACTAGCTTCTACTAGTAGCTACCCCGCAAGAGAACGGGTTCACTGTAGTATGGGCAAGTATAGGGACCAAGTATTATCGAACCCAAGGGATGATGTATATGCGAATAGATCCCTGAAGATCTACGCGTCGTAGTTAGTATGAGTGTGATGTTTTTGGGTTTTTGAAAAATTAATTAAAAGACTAAAATAGACTAATTAACTAAAGAATGAAAAAGAACGAATTAACTACGGGTTGTTTTCTAATGAGAGATGGTGATGCTCAGGATAGGAATCCCTACGTATACTAACGGAGCAGGTACATAATCAAAGTAATCGTGACAAACAAGAATTAACCTAAGTAAAAGAATGCAAGGTGAAAGCTCAAGATTCTAAACCCTAATACTTTACCCTAACACTCGACTTCACTAATCCACTAACAAGTTAATGGATTGTGCTCAATTAATGAGACCCTAATTTAACTAAGGTGATGCGGTCGTCCTCCTTCGCTAAACCGGTAGATGAATTAACCTTTCCTAAACCTTCTCGTTAAGACTACTAATTGTTATTGAGTGATGCGGTCGTCCTCTCTCTAACACTTTCGTACTAAATTCAAAGGTAGAGTTAAGATTAATTATATGAATTCATTAATTAAGAGAATTAAAACTAACGTCACCAATTACCTTAATTACGTACCCACATCCTACTTCTACGAGTTCATCCTAACCCAAGCATGCAAGGGTTTTAGCCGGACATGGTTATAACAAAAACAAAAGCAATAGAAGAAACAACGAACAAAAACATAATGAATTGCACGAAGAAAATACGAAACATGAACTAGGGTTTTAGAAGAAAATAAATACGAAAAACTGAAATTAAATTAATTAAACGGAGTCTAAAGTATTTAACGTAATAGAACTGAAGAAAAGAAACGAAGAAACAAAATTAAACGAAGAATTCGTAAGAAAAACCTCAACAATACGTAAATAAAGCTTGCTCGTCTCCTTCCTCTCCAAAACTAAGTCTAAAATTATTTCTAAAAGTTGGGGTTTTTCAAAACGTGTTTGGAAGAGGTATATATAGGCACCGGGTCGAAACGGGAGTTAATGGGCCGAAAATACGCATCCGGAGGCAAAAGTATATGGGCGCTCGAGCAAAACGCTCGAGCGGTCCCGCTCGAGCTGTGTAGCTCGAATGATGCATTCGCTCGAGCGGTCGCGCTCGAGCTGCTCGAGCGCTGAATCTTCTCTGTATGTTTTTGGGCGCTCGAGTAATTCGCTCGAGCGGTGGCGCTCGAGCTGCTCGAGCGCAAGAATTGTTCTGTTCATTTGTGCGCTCGAGTAAGGCGCTCGAGCGGTGGCGCTCGAGCAATGCGCTCGAGTGATCTATAATCCTTCCAAATGATACTTTTCCTCGTCCGCACTAATACCAATCGTATTTCTTCAATATCTTCTCATCCGGGCATCCGTTTGAGTCGATTCAAAGTCCTACGAACTCCTCTTTTCGTCCTCTATTCACCTATGAGCACCAAAGAGACAAATTTATCAATGTATAGAAATAATGCTCATTTGACTCCAAGCACTCATCGAAAACCTTCAAAACATGAGTAATTTGGGCACCAAAACATAACAATTTCACGCCTAATCAACCCCCCCAAACTTACCATGTTGCTTGTCCTCAAGCAACGAAATAATAAGTCAAGTGAAATTGTTAGGAATGAGTCAAAAATCAAATCATGCGAGTAATTGAACTCGAGCTTTAAAGGTCAATCACCCGTATACTCACTCACTTTCTTTCATCATACTCATGCAACAACAACAAGAAACACCAAGATCAAGCATGGATGTGCACTCAACGGTGTGTTTCACTCCCTCACAAGTGTATAACAGTGTTTAAGGGACTCACTCAATCAATCAATCACACATATTGGCAGCCATAGGCTTGTAAATGCTCTCAACTTCGACCATACTCTAGAAATCAATGCCGAATCAAAAAGGACTTTTCTCAAGGTTGTAATGTAGGCTCTTTGGACAGGTGGGATAACAATATGGGGTAAGTGACTCAAGTGAATGGAGAATAGAAAAATCAACTTTGGCACTTTGAGATTAGGAGCAGAATCACTTCAACATTTGCAATCAATACACTTTAATTCCACTACTCTCAACACTTCAATTTTTTTCTTTCTCACTCTTTCACTTTTTTTTCTTTTTTTTTTTCGCACAAACACATGAGCTCAATTTTTCTTTTGCTCATTCTCAATTTTTTTGTTCTTTCCCACAACTCAAATCTCATCACTCCTTCTTCTCATATTCACTCAACAAACAACCTTTTCCTTTTTCAACTCAATTCACTCCCTTCATATTCACACTTTCCTATTCTCCACTCAAATTGGGACAAAAAGGCTTAGGAATTGGAATAGTGTTCATACGTGCTAGCAAATAAAATAGGCTCTAGGCTCAAAGGGGCTAACAAGGGATCAATGTCATTGGTAAGGAAAATTTTGGCTAAGTGACTTATTCAATTCAAAAAAATGGCCTAAGATCATATTCGACATATCAAACTAGACACAATCAAGAAGCAAGAGCACATGCAAGTTCTAGCATCCTCTAAGGTGACGATCCACTCACAAACGAAGAGATTAAATCATGCATTTAAATCTCGTAAGGCTCAAAAGCTCACGGCTTTCACATCCATGCTAGTCCTAGTGAATTCTCTCTCTCATCACACAAGCATTCAAAAGAAAAATTTACAAGCATACAAGTTCTTTCTCAAATCAACTCTAACTCAAACACTCACACAAGAAAACTCCTAACTCAGCCTCACAATTCACCCTACTCATCAAATCATACTCAAAGATAGCAATCAACAAGCATAAGGTGATTGATAGGCATAAAATATTGAGTAACAAAACAAATTAATAATAGCCCAAGGAGCATCTCAAGGCACCAATAATCAATCAAACTCAACTCAAAGATAAGGGCGTGCATGCATGTGCAATGTAATCATAAAAAGAAACTCCACCCCCCCAAACTTCGACCTTGCTAGAGGTCTAAGTTTGGGGTTGTGGGTTACCTCAACCGAACAATTCAGTTTCTCTCAATAGCTTTGCACACTCCCTTGTCTCAAGTTGGTTCCTTCAATCTAAATAACTCTATGATACCTTTACTCCTTTAGAGACAAGCCTACAAAATAAAACTCTCGAGTACGAGGTTAAACATACGACTCTAAACACCCTAATAATATAAAAAGACACTAAAAATAAATGAAAGCAAATAAAAATGGGTTGCCTCCCATTCAGCGCTATTTTTAAGGTCCTCATGCCGGACCAAGCTCAAAGGAGCTTATGGGACATCATACTCAAATTTACCTCCCTTACTCTCATAAGAGTGGTGTTTGAACTCCTTTCCTTGATGCCCCACCATCATGAGTACCTTTGCTTTCTTACCATTCCCAAGTGTTATGGGTCTCAACTCCTTCTTGCCTCTATCTGGAGGAGTCTTACTAAACAATTTCTTGAGTTTGGACTTTTTCTTCTTAACTCCTCCTTTTCCCTCTAGCTGGACCACGTCCACACTTTTCACCTCTTCATCCTTCAACTTCTTCACTTCATCCCTATCAAAATAATCAAGATCATAACGCTCATGGGTTAAATAATCAAGTGAAGGACTAACAAAATTATGAATATCAGAAGGATTAGGGATAGAGGGTGTGTCTTCAACACTAAGATCAATTGCATCCATGCAATACAAGCTCTCATCCTCCTTCGGGTGCTTCATGGCTTCATATAGGGAGATCTTCACTTCTTGATCATCAACCTTCAATGTAATCTTCCCATTAGCCACGTCTAGCACCATCCCCGCCGTAGCTAAGAACGGTCTTCCCAAGATCAGGGGCACGTGCTCATCTTCCTCCATCTCTAGCACTACAAAGTCTGCTGGAAAGATGTGATCTCCAACTCTCACTAGAACGTCTTCAACAACACCTTGAGGTCGAGTAATAGACCAATCGGCAAGTTGAAGCGTCATCATTTTGGGTTGAAGTTCACCACCTTCCAACTTCTTGAAAAGCGATAGTGGCATCAAATTAATGCTCGCCCCGAGGTCGCACAACGCTCCCTTCTTGATCCCGTTCCCAATATCACATAGGATCGTGAAGCTCCCGGGATCCTTCAGCTTAGGTGGAAGCGCCTTGTGCACTAATGCACTCACCTCGTGGTTCAGCTGCACCAACTTCGGCTCATCCACTCACCGTCTTTTCGCGATCAAGTCCTTCAGAAACTTCGCATAATGCGGCATCTGTTCCAAAGCATCATAAAAAGGAATGTTAATGTGAAGTTGTTTAAAAACATCAAGAAATTTTGCAAATTTTTCATCAAGCTTCTTTTTCATGAAGCGTTGTGGATATGGGATAGGTATCACAGATTTGGGTACCCCCCACTCATCTCTTTCTGTTTCTTTCACTTTATCCCTTGCTTCCTTTGCCTTTTTCCACTTAGGAACTCTCTCCATCTCCTCACTTTCCTTGCCCTTCTGGGACTCATCCATATCTTTATGCTTCTCAATCCCTTTACTTTCAATCCCCTTCTCAACTTCATCTCCTTTAGTCTCAATCTCTTCTTGGGGCTTCTCAGAATCAGCAGGCATCTGAGGACCTTCGTAGTTGGTTCCACTTCTTAGCTGGATCGCCTTGCACTGCTCTTTCGGGTTCCCCTCCGGCATTCTATTCACTGATTTTGCAATCTGGCTCATCTGGAGCTCTAAAGAGGTGAACCTTCGATTGTTCTCTTGTTGAGTTCTAGTCCACTCAACGTTCATCTTCTGGAGCTCTTGATCACGTTGATCACCCTTCTTGTGCAACTCCTTCACATCGTATTCCAAGGATGACAACCGCTTGCTCCCTTCCTCCACCTTCTGAAGGATCGCTCTCAACATCTCCTCGGTTGATGCACCGCCTTCTCCACCAGGAGGTTTAGACCCCGGATCAACACCTGCAGGAACAGTAACACCAGCTTTTGGGTTAGCATAAGAAAAATTATCATTCCTCCTCCATGTGCTTTGAGGAGGCTGCTGGCCTCCTTGAACTCCTTGTGTGTTCCTCCATTGATTTTGAAGTGGCTGAGGGCCTGGAGGCACAAATGGTTGGCCATAAGAAGGCCTTCCATACTGATTTCCACCTTGGTAGCCATTCTGATTGTAATACGGACCTCCCATGTAATTGGCTACCTCTTGCTGTCCACTGGGCTGGTCTACTCTCTCATTCTCTACTGCATGCTCTCCAACCAAAGTCTTCCCCAACTCGAGGTTGTTGATCTTTTCCATCATGGCCATCAGCAGCCTTCTCGTTCCTTCTCCCTCTTCCACCTGATGCACTCTTTGCAAATCTGCATCCACACCCCAAGCACCGGCATTCGTGACAATGTTGTCAACGATCTCTCTACACCTCTCTATGCCTTGGTTGAGGAATGCTCCGCCCGCACAAGGGTCTAAATGGTCTTGCCCCGTCTTGTTGGCACCACTGTAGAAGAACGCCATAATATCCCCCTCATTGTACCCGTGCTGCGGGCACTCTATAAGCATGTTTGAGTATCTCTCCCACGCTTGGCGTAGATCCTCTCCAGACTTCTGGCGAAAGGACGAGATCTCAATTCTAGCCTTGATCGTCCTAGATGGAGGGTAGAATCGCTCGAGGAACAGACGCTCGAGCTCGGCCCAAGTGGTAATACCTCCCCGCGGGAGCGTATTATCGTACCACTCTTTGGCTATTCCCGTCAATGAGAATGGGAACAGCCTAAGCCTCTTTGCATCTTCAGACATGCCATTATAATTAAATGTTGAGGCTATCATGAGAAAGCTCCTCAAGTGTGTATGAGGATTCTCCTTCCCGATCACCCCCTTGAACTGATTCTCGGTCAGCAGCTTTAAAATCCCCGGTGATATCGAGAAGTTGTTCGCCTCAACAGGAGGCAAAGCCACTCCATCATAGTACCGCTGTGGCTGCGCTGTAAACCTCCCTCGAATAGCAATATTGTGATCTACGTTCATAGGAACGTGTTGAGGATTAGCAGCAGGTACTGGTACTTGTTGGGGTGGTGGTGGGTAAACAGGTGGTTGATTATAGACTGGGGGTGGAGGATACGGGTATGGTGGGTAAGGATAAGGTGGGTATGGGTAATGTTGGTATACTGGGTTGTTGAAAGGGTTATTCGGGTTTTGTGGGTAAGCAGGGTTGTTAGGAGGATTATGGACAAGGTTCTGAGCTGGATTCCCTACGTTTCGTGTATCCGGGTTTAGGCTCTGGCTATCCCCTAATGGAATTTGATTCTGGCTACCACTAACCCCAGTGCCTTCAACTCGGTCTACTGCCTGATTGAAATCGTTGGCAGCATCGTCCAACTCATTATTGATGTCCATTGGTTCCTTCCCTAAGTCGGCAGCGTTCATCCTTCTCAAGAAGGCTCGGTTCCTTCTGGCTATTGTCTCAGGGTCCAACGGTATTCTCTCTTCGCTCGTATTGACTTGAAGCGACTACACTAGCTTCTACTAGTAGCTACCCCGCAAGAGAACGGGTTCACTGTAGTATGGGCAAGTATAGGGACCAAGTATTATCGAACCCAAGGGATGATGTATATGCGAATAGATCCCTGAAGATCTACGCGTCGTAGTTAGTATGAGTGTGATGTTTTTGGGTTTTTGAAAAATTAATTAAAAGACTAAAATAGACTAATTAACTAAAGAATGAAAAAGAACGAATTAACTACGGGTTGTTTTCTAATGAGAGATGGTGATGCTCAGGATAGGAATCCCTACGTATACTAACGGAGCAGGTACATAATCAAAGTAATCGTGACAAACAAGAATTAACCTAAGTAAAAGAATGCAAGGTGAAAGCTCAAGATTCTAAACCCTAATACTTTACCCTAACACTCGACTTCACTAATCCACTAACAAGTTAATGGATTGTGCTCAATTAATGAGACCCTAATTTAACTAAGGTGATGCGGTCGTCCTCCTTCGCTAAACCGGTAGATGAATTAACCTTTCCTAAACCTTCTCGTTAAGACTACTAATTGTTATTGAGTGATGCGGTCGTCCTCTCTCTAACACTTTCGTACTAAATTCAAAGGTAGAGTTAAGATTAATTATATGAATTCATTAATTAAGAGAATTAAAACTAACGTCACCAATTACCTTAATTACGTACCCACATCCTACTTCTACGAGTTCATCCTAACCCAAGCATGCAAGGGTTTTAGCCGGACATGGTTATAACAAAAACAAAAGCAATAGAAGAAACAACGAACAAAAACATAATGAATTGCACGAAGAAAATACGAAACATGAACTAGGGTTTTAGAAGAAAATAAATACGAAAAACTGAAATTAAATTAATTAAACGGAGTCTAAAGTATTTAACGTAATAGAACTGAAGAAAAGAAACGAAGAAACAAAATTAAACGAAGAAT
The DNA here is from genome assembly GCA_947034835.1 of Ballota nigra. Classification (NCBI taxonomy): domain Eukaryota; kingdom Viridiplantae; phylum Streptophyta; class Magnoliopsida; order Lamiales; family Lamiaceae; genus Ballota; species Ballota nigra. The sequence goes on along the minus strand of OX344722.1, from coordinate 21,873,662 downwards.
TCGTAAGAAAAACCTCAACAATACGTAAATAAAGCTTGCTCGTCTCCTTCCTCTCCAAAACTAAGTCTAAAATTATTTCTAAAAGTTGGGGTTTTTCAAAACGTGTTTGGAAGAGGTATATATAGGCACCGGGTCGAAACGGGAGTTAATGGGCCGAAAATACGCATCCGGAGGCAAAAGTATATGGGCGCTCGAGCAAAACGCTCGAGCGGTCCCGCTCGAGCTGTGTAGCTCGAATGATGCATTCGCTCGAGCGGTCGCGCTCGAGCTGCTCGAGCGCTGAATCTTCTCTGTATGTTTTTGGGCGCTCGAGCGGTGGCGCTCGAGCGCAAGAATTGTTCTGTTCATTTGCGCGCTCGAGTAAGGCGCTCGAGCGGTGGCGCTCGAGCAATGCGCTCGAGTGATCTCTAATCCTTCCAAATGATACTTTTCCTCGTCCGCACTAATACCAATCGTATTTCTTCAATATCTTCTCATCCGGGCATCCGTTTGAGTCGATTCAAAGTCCTACGAACTCCTCTTTTCGTCCTCTATTCACCTATGAGCACCAAAGAGACAAATTTATCAATGTATAGAAATAATGCTCATTTGACTCCAAGCACTCATCGAAAACCTTCAAAACATGAGTAATTTGGGCACCAAAACATAACAATTTCATGCCTAATCAGGTAGCAGCTGAGACGGTTCCTATGTCACCTCATCAAGGGGGAATCGATGTCCCTGACATTGAGTTGGTAAATCCCTTTGGTATAGACTCAGGATCATCCCCTTCTATTCAATATCCTGAATTCTATGAACTTGTATACACTAATAATGCAGGTACTTCAGGAACAACTCCAGGCAAGAGAACATGGCAAGAAAGTCATCCCATCGACCAGGTCATTGGTGATCCAACTAAGAGAGTCAGGACTAGGAGGTTTCATGGTGAGAGCGCACTGTTCTGTTGCTTTCTCTCTGAGCAAGAGCCTCAGAACATTGAATAAGCTCTCACTGACTCGAACTGGATCATAGTCATGCAAGAGGAGTTGAATCAGTTCACAAGGAATCAGGTTGGGAACTGGTAGATAGACCTAGACATCAAGGTGTTATTGGTACCAAGTGGGTCTTCAAGAACAAGAAGGATGAGAATGGTGTTGTAGTAAGGAACAAGGCAAGATTGGTTGCAAAGGGGTATTGTCGGTCTGAAGGGATAGACTATGATGAGGCATTTGCTCCAGTGGCTAGGTTGGAAGCTATCAGGTTGTTCCTTGCATATGCAACATACAAGAAGTTTAAGGTGTATCAAATGGACGTCAAGAGTGCCTTCCTGAATAGTGTACTCAATGAAGAGGTATATGTTGAACAACCTCCCGGGTTTGAGGTTGGAGATAGAGTATACCATTTGAAGAAAGCACTCTATGGACTTAAGCAAGCTCCTAGAGCTTGGTATGATACCCTCTCTCAATTTCTGACTAACCACGGGTTCAGGAAGGGAACCGTGGATAGGACCTTGTTCAGGATCACTGAAGGTGATGACATTCTCTTGGTCCAGATTTATGTGGATGCCATAATATTTGGATCACCAAATCATCAGCTCTGTGAGAAATTCTCTAAGTTGATGACTGGTAAATTTGAGATGTCAATGATGGGAGAGATGAACTTCTTTTTAGGATTGCAGGTCAAGCAGACTGATCAAGGGGTTTTCATTAACCAGGCCAAGTATACAAGAGACTTGATTCAGAAGTTTGGAGTTCAGAATAGCAATCCAGCCAGGATCCCAATGAACACCAATTGGAAGATGGATCCTGATACTGAAGGAGCTTCAGTGAATCAGACTGAGTACTGAGGGTTGATAGGATCATTGTTGTACCTGATTGCAAGTAGGCCTGACATTACTTTTGCAGATGGTGTGCGTGCTAGGTATCAGTCTAACCCCAAGAGAAGTCATTTGGAGGCTGCTAAGAGAATACTCAAGTATTTGAAAATAACAGTTAATATGGGACTATGGTATCCTTCAGATGACAACTTAGAATTGACTGGTTATTCAGATGCAGATTATAGAGGTTGCAGGATTGATAGGAAATCCACCTCAGGGACATGTCAGTTTTTTGGGAGTAAGTTGATCTCGTGGTTTAGTAAGAAACATAATTCAGTGGTGACATCCACAACTGAGGCTGAATATATGGCTGTAGGTAGTTGTTGTGCTCAGATTTTATGGTTGAGGCAACAATTGAGGGAGTAACAAGTATTTACTAATATGGTTCCAATCTATTGTGACAACAATAGTGCTATAGCAATCACTCAGAACCCAGTGCTTCACACAAGGTGCAAGCATGTGGATTTTAGGCATCACTTCATTCAAGATCGTGTAGAGAAGAAGGACATTAGGATGGAGAAAATTCACACTGACAGGCAGAGAGCTGACATCTTGACTAAGCCTTTGGCTGAAGCAAGATTTATGGAACTTTCAGTGGAGTTAGGACTCTTAGATCCGGGAGAGCAGTCAGTATAGGATCTAGGGGGAACACAGGCCAGACTCGACTCAGCGAGGTATCAGGGTGTTATAATGTCTCCCGGACAGGTATGGATTCAATCCTGACTCTTGTGAATTTAAAGCGTCTCACTGAGTCCTTCGTCCTGAAAATCTTCATTAAATGCTGACCGTTTTTATTAAAACGCGCCTTTTCATATTTAAACCCATGCGTGTCGGAGCATTTAATGCACGTAGTTACTTTTTCATATACGTGTCCATTTTATACGGAATATGACTAACTGTGGAAATGATTGATGATGAGATTGATCCTGGCCCTTCATTTTAAAAAATTTCAAATTCAAGATTAATCTCAACCCCACGTCTGAGTAACTGTTCATTTCATATCAATCAAGAATGTCATTTGAGAAATATACGCAAACACAAACGCACTAAGCACACTGAACTTTCTCTCGTTCAAATTCTCATCTTGCAAATTTCTCAAAACCCTAATTCTTTAAATGACATTCATTGACACCACTTGGTCTACGGACAAACTTGAGGATGTTGTCAAGAGCAAGTTGGTAAACATGGAGCACATTTTGTCCATGGATGGATCCAGCCAATCGATTGCTGAAATTCTTCCAGTCTTCAAATGGTTTACTGACACCAAGCTGGAGAAATTTGTCACAAAGAAATCCACCTATGTTCTTCTGAAGGCAGTGGTGGAGGCGTACCTGAATTTATTCACTCGCAAGGGTGAATTATTCATGAAGGTAACTGTTTTGGTGCCTACTGGGGAGAAGAAACAAGATGCTGAGGAGCTCTACAATATGGAGACCCGGACGATCGACCTGAGGAAGGCCGTGAAGGAGGTGTATGGACTTCCATGCTCTGGAATTAATCCCAGGACCTACAAAGAGAATAAGGAGGGTGAGCTCCTTAAAGATTGGACAAAATCTGGGTAGCCGAAGTTCAGAGCGAGGCAACACAAAGAGACACTCAAGCCTGAGTACCGTGCCATGGTGGATATCGTCTCTAAGATGATTATGGGCATAACTGGGTCTCACGAGCAGTTGAGCCTGCCAAAGCTGAGAATTATGGGGGCTTTGGTGGATGGCATTGAGGCCAATTGGGAGCAGTTCTTTCTTGATCAATTAAGTCAGGCTGCTCGGGACAAGCTGAAGAAGGATAAGGAAAGGAAACACATCTCAGTGGGAGCCATCCTTCCGTTCGGCACAAGAATGTCGATCCTGATAGCTCATGCATGTCAGGGTTGCACTTTTGACTGGGAGGACGGTCTTTCCTCCAAGAAGGTGATGTTCTCCACCACAACTGACACCTATGCCATCCTTGGCATCCCTGACCCTAATAGTCCTCTTAAGGGTCAGAAGAGGAAACCAGCTTCCAAGGGCAAGAAGGTGGTGCCTGCCCTGCTGGAGAAGGTGGAGAGTCTCCTGGAGAAGGGGAAGGAGACTGAAGATGAGATAGCTGCTGAGAAGGAGGCGGAGAAGGAGAGAAAGGAGAAGGCTTTGGAGGAGAAGAAAGCCAAACTAAAGGTGGTGCTGAAGAGCCAGGCCACATCTAAGGGTGTAAGGAAAGGGACTGAGAAGGTCTCCAAGAAGGTCGTTTATGAGGCTGAGGAGACTGACGATGATGTCAGATCAGGCGGAGAGGAATTGGTGGATAGGCCTTTGAAGAGGCTGCGGAAAGGGCCTAAGAGATCTCCGGCTAAGAAGCTAAGGGAGATTAGTTCAATTCGGGAGGAGTCCAGCTCTCCAAGAACCTCTGACTTGGAGCAGGTTAGGGAAATGATTGATACTACAGAGATGCTGCAACCTGAGTCCAACCCCACTGAACCCCAACCCTCAACCTCACCCATCACTGAGCCTACCCCAACCCACCCTGATCAAACCTCACCCATCACTGAGCCTACTCCAATCTACCCTGATCAAACCTCTCACCCCACTGAACCTACCCTACCCTCATCAAATCCTGACCTCACCCCTCCATAAAACGAGTTAGAGCCCATTACTTCATCCATCACTAAGCCTGACCATAACCCAGAGTCAAACACTTCCACGCCCAACCCTGACGACTTTCCGTCTTACCCCAACCCCAAAGACTGCCCCAAAACCACTACCACAGGAGACTCAGCTGATGAGTTTCTTGACTTGGCGGAGGAGGAGCTGGATGTCGGGTTGATGGGTGGCATGTACGAGAATACGCTCAATGGGAATGCCTGTGAGTGGGCATCAAAGTGCTGGCCCAGCTTGCACAGATACATGGAGCTATGCTCTAATGTAATTGAACTCAAAGTCTGGCTCGACATCAAGCAATCCAATATACAAGAGCAACATATGCTTGTCGATGCCAGAGGCTGGGAGCACTGGGAGAAGGAGGAAGCCAGACTATGCTCTTATTTCCAAATCACCAGTTGGTTGCAGTTGCTAAACTTTGAGAATCTAAAGCAACTGGTTGATAGACTGAAGGCTGGCTTACAGGAGGACTTCGATGATGAGCCTAAGGATGATGAAGAGGATGATGATACTCAGGGCGGAGTAGATGAGAAGGAAGTGGAGAAAACTGCAAAGGAGATAGATGCAGTGGTCTCTGAGCCTCGTGCTCAGGGGGAAGATGATTCAGGGACTGCGTCCAAGGGTGGAGCAGTTGATGAGACCAACAAGGTTGGTTCATATACCAATGACATATCAGCCTGTGAAAGGATTCCCTGCCCTGAGGCAAAGGAGGATGATGTGGAGGCACCAAAGGAGACTCCTAGTTCTGAGGGTATCTTACCCAAAGTTTGAGATGGCTCAGCTGTGCCTAAGCAGGCGGCTGTGACCACTCAACAACTGCCTTCAGTGCACCCTAGAGAGGGGACTGATGCTGCAGGGGCTAACGATGACAGAGGAGGAAGAGGCTGATGATGAAGTGGTCATCACTGACATCCGGAGAGGCAACTTTACCAGTATCATTGAGGTAAAGCAAGAAAAGACTACAGAGAACTTGGCTGAGCTCAGGGAAGAAATCCAGAGGATCAGGGAAGAAAAAGAAGAAGCAGCCAAGGCTCTCCACAAGCATATCCGGTGGACCAAGTCAGCCTACAACACTCTCGCCAACAAAGATCTTATCGCGCTGAAGAAGACTATGGTTAGCTCTGCTAAGTCAGTGAGGCAGGAGAGGAGGAAGATGAAGAAGCAGTTCAAGCAGACGCTGACCCTACTCGAAGAGAAACATGAGCAACGAATGACTAAGGCAGTGGAGCTTCTGGCAAGTCAGGCTGGAGATCTGTTCACTCAGGCCCTAAATGACTCAGTGGCCAAGCTGGCACTGGAGTCAGGGAAGATTGCTCAAATCTCTGAGAGTGTCACTCAGGGTTTGGCCAAAGCTGCTCAGGAGTCTGCTCGAATCGTTTCAGAAGCCAACCGGATCAGCGAGGAAACTGGGAAGGTGGAGGCCAGGATCACTCGGGCTGAGGAGAAACTCCACACCAACATGGAGATTTTTGGAAGAAGGTGGAGGCCACCATAGCCAGTGTTTCGTTCGCAGGATCTGGAATTGCGAATGGGGTGGACATGTTGAAGAAAGGTGTGTTGGAGGTTCAGTCCTTAGCATCTTTCATCGTCAACAACGGGCAGGAGGTCCTCAGGGAGGCTCTGCCTCAGGCCAAGGATGATGCCAAAAAGGGGGAAGAAAAGAAGAAAAGATCCCGCCCTGAGGCATCAGAGGCTCAGTCTACTCCAAGGAAGTCAGCGAGGTTGGCTGCAGTGGCAAAGGCTAATGATCCTTCAGAAGAACAACTTCAAGCTCAACTTCCTTCCATCCCTGAAGGAAGCTCAGAGCGCTCACCTCTTAGCACAAGGAAGAATATACCAATGAAGTGGCATCCTTGTGCGAAAAAGCTTGGGGTCCATGAGAAGAGTGAGGCTCAGCGCAAGACAGAAATTGCTGAAAAGGAGAAGATGTGCATCCTTGAGAAGAAAGTTGAAAAGCTTTCAGAGCTTACTGAACTTCAACAAAGGGAGTTGGATGATGGGATTCTGAGCATGCTGAGGAGGAAGAAGGCGAAGCCTGAGCCGAGGAAGTACAGAAAGAGGCCAACAACCAGGAAATCAACAATCCTTCAAGTCAGGAAGCCAGGGGTGACACTGAGGGAAACTCTTGTCGATGAGTTCATCTCGGAGACTTTAAAAGAGTTTTAGGTTGATGCTAGGGATGAGTTCGTCGGACTCTGGTACGTAGGGAAGAAATGGGGCGACACTGAAGACATCAATGCCCACTTCACTGACTACATGATGGACAATCACCCTGAACTCATTCAGAAGATCTTGGAGGAAGCTGATGCAGCCAATGTCCAAGTCAAGGCTCCTGAGTTCATTGCTCGACCACCACCTCTAATCCCTGGAACAAACAAGCATGATACGAAGGTGATTATGACTGAAGTGTTGAAGATAGTCAAGGCTGAGGGATATGTGAACCAACCTAAGAGGGTAGATGAGCTGAAGGTCAGAGTCTATGTTGGTTATGGACTCGAGCCTAAAATGAGATTAGTTTAGGTGTTCACAAACTCTTGTAATAGATTAAGTCATTGTACTCAGTTCCCATATTATCAATGAAATCTATTACTTTGCCCACAGACAAAAACTCATTGTCTTTTTGGCTGTCATTTAAATTATGTACTTTATCAAGAATTGCTGTAACACTAACTTATCTTATAAATAGGACTTTGATTTTCCTCTAAGTGTTTTGAGGATCTTTTCAATATTATGGCATCATCAAAGAGGGGGAAATTGTTGGGACAATGTCAGTTTTGATTAGATCCCAAAACCCCTGAAAGATGTTTTGCCTTAGTAGTCAGGCTAGTCTTGGTTAGATTAGTACTTTGTTATTTTACAATTCACAGGATCTCAATAAGAGGAGAGCTCATTGATGACAATCAAGACTGAAGCCTGAAGACTCAGAGCACCATCTTGAACTTATAACAGTCTCTCTAAACTGGCTGAGTAAGTGTCAGTGATGAAGAGTATGACCCTGAGGTCATTACTAACTCAGCCCTAAAGGGAACAAGATGATACCGAGTAATGGGAAAAGACTTGGAGTAGGGCCAAACAATGCAAAAGGAATGTCAGCGTCAGGACAAGACCGTTGTGCTTGAGATAAAAAGAACTTAATAAGACAAGCCTGAAGCCCAGGAATGAGTTCTGACATTCTCACCAACCTGATGACGTGGACCAATCCAGGAAGGATACGCACGTACGGACCTGACATGGAGACTGAGTTCAGAATGCACTTTTCAAAGGGCAAGCATTAAATGGAGCATTAAATGCATTACCAAATCCATGCAAAGGACGGCTGCTGCATGGGAGATGCATCAGTTGAACAACCCTACGTAGATGACTAGAAGACTATCTCTTCAAACAGATAGTTTTCAAATCCATCTATAAATACAGAAGGCCTTGAACCCATTCAAGGTTACGGGAAATTTCCAAGCCAGAAATTACTCAAACTCTCAAGCATTCAAGCACTCAGCGTTAGAAAGAAGCACTCGAAAAACCTTGAATTTCCCAAGTGTTTCTTAGCAAAGAGAGTTATTATGTATTCCACTGAGCGAACCTAGTTATATTATAAACTTAGAGTGATTATCCATCCTTAGCATAGCCTTGTCGTGTAAGGATAATCACAATCTTAGTTGGAAACAAAACTGAAATCAAAACCCTCTAGTTAGGTTTGTTGGTTGAAGTTAGTTAGTGAGTTATGAAGGAGTTTGTATGGGTCAGTGTGTTAGCTGATTTGGGTGCACCTTGGCACGTTAAAATTAAGCTAATCCTTAGTGGATTATCCTGTTTAATCTGGATCGTGGACGTAGGAGCTTGAGTCTCTAAACCACGTTAAACTCCTTGTGTTCTTTACTGCTTTGATATTGCTCTTATTGTTTATTCATTAAGTCATTCATTGCATCAGTTTTATCAGGCTTGAATCAATCAGCCTGATCAGTAACTTGAACACTGTCCTACTAATCACTACTTCAGAATTGAATAATCAAGTTTTCAGAAAGCAAACATTATCAAGACTATAAGCTTCCAGGGCTCACGCATTTCCGCCACTGAACTCAAGTTGATAGTTTACCAACCGACCATCACTCAGTGTAGTTAGTAGGTGTGTTATCAACCCTGAGTTCTTCACCACTCTGAGCACAGGGGACTCAGTCAGTTTGAAAGTCAGAAAAGTTTGTATACGTGTATCCCCCCCCCCCCCCTTCACGTATCTCTCAGTCTTGTTCCGGGACTAATAGTAAAATAGTATCTTTTCATGGCTACAATATATATGAGGATGACCATTTTCTTCGGCTCCAGAAAGACAGCAAAAGTCTCCTCCTTGCGTGCCCTCAACAATTCCTTATCTTTCTCAATATCTTCCTTAGAGAACAGCCTTTTATGTTTAGATTTGGATCAGGATGCAAAAGACAATTAATCAAATCTAACATAAATAAATTAGGATAGAAATAAATCCATAATCTAAACCTCAAGAGAAGTGATGCCCATAAGCAGGAGCTGTATAAAATGGTCATTACTAGTATAAGTGAACATGCATATTAATAAACATTGCTCATATAAAAAAAATCAATTATGTTAACAGCCTTACGTGTATGCTATGAAAATGTGCATTGTTTTTGAAATTATGACATAAGTAATATGTTGAGATGAGAAACAACCTCAATCGCTATCAGTGTTCTCTTCATATAACTCTTCATCTTCTTCGGATGAATCCAAGTTTTTGTCATCTGATTCAAGTAATAGTTCATCTTCTAATTCAATATCATCATCCTCTAACTCTATAAATAGGCCATTTGGATCATCTAAGGAAATTGTTCCTTCATCCAATTGTGCCTGATCTTGATTATGAATATCAACCTCATCCTCCTGAAATGGTGATTGATCATTTGATTCATTTCCTTTTGTAGTTTCTGAAACATCCACAACAGGCCTTGCTTTTATTTTTAACACAGCCCGTCAATCGCTATTTTCACGTCTTATGCTAGGATATTTACAATAGTACACCTGACTTTCCTGTACATCCAACACAAATGGTTCATATCCATTAAATCTTCGTTCATAGTTCACCTCTACCAACTTATATTCTTTATGGACCTTTGTACCCAAGTTTGGAGTAGGGTCGAGCCAATCACACTTGAATAATATAGTCTTCTTGATTGGCAAGGCAAGGTATTCTAACTCAATTACTTCTATCAAGTAACACATAAGTTAGAGCCTCTAATGCACACCCCACTGTTCTTGGTAGCTCTCATAGAACCATGCTGCAAAGTATGAAATATGTAACCATTAACGTAGTAGCCATGATATGACAACCCACTTCGTAGTGGTCCTTTTGCAAGATTCTTTACAAAATTGTTAACAACATTGTTTGAAGGATCATGAGCCTATATATTAAAAATAATGAGTCAGTCATTAGAAGAAGAAAAATTAGCAATGAACAAAAGTAGTTTTACTTTTAATAATACTCACATATGTATTGAACCAATCTGGAAATTCATTTTCTAGCTTGTAATCAAATTCCTTCTCAGTTATACTTCCTTGGGATTGTACCAAAAATTCCTTATAAACTCTTCATAAAAGTCAAAAAATGAAAAAAAAAGATGAGGACAAATTGAAAATGTTAGAAGTATACGAGTACTATGTCAACAACAAATATATATTGAGCACAAACCTGATAAATGACTCTATTTCTGATCAATTTAATAATATATATCTTCGAGCAGCTATATATTCGTCATCGGTCAAATATCTTGTTTTAGATTTTCTGAATGGTCGACCAGGATATTTGAATATTGATAAGTTTTTTTCATGTTCTTCACCACCCTCTTCACTAATACATGTGTCATCATTGTGTGGCACTTTTCTATGTCTCGTGATCACGTGGTCTTCAAAATAATATGAACAAAATGGTGTAGCCTCTTCAACCAAATATGCATTGCATATTGATCTTTCCACTTTAGCTTTGTTATTCACATTATTTTCAACTTTTGTAGGTACCTATAACATACACACAAAAGATAACCAACATCAGAATTATGTATATATTTATAAAATGGAGAACTATGTTATTTTACTACCTTTCAAAAGGGTACATACACCGATATTGAACAGGACCCGCTATCTTCGCTTCATAAGCCAGATGTACAGGAAAATGCTCCATGGAGTTAAAGAAACTCAGAGGGAATATTGCTCTAGATTGCACAAAATGACTGGAATTTGATTTTCCAAAAGAGCCATATCTTCATTTTTTATGGTAGTAGCTGTTAGCTCTTTAAAGAATAGGCTCAACTCCGTAAGTGTCTTCCAAACATTGGATGGGAGTAGTTTACAAAATATGACAGGTATTAATCTCTGCATAAATACATGGCAGTCATAACTTTTCATGCCATACAATTTATGTTTCTTCATGTCTAAACATCTCGCCAAATTTGAAGCATACCCATTTGGGAACTGGAGGCTTCTTACCCATTCACACACAACTTGTTTCCCTTGCTTGTCCAAAGTGTAACATGTTTTTGGGTACTTTCTTAGTGATTCATTCCTTGCCAATTCAGGACGACGATAATATTCATTCAACTCCTCCCTGGATTTGGAAGTGTCTTTTATTTTTCCTTCTACATCCATGACTGTGTTAAACATGTTGTCAAACACATTTTTTTCAATGTGCATAACAATTAAGTTATGTCTAATCAAGTTTGAACTCCAATAAGGTAAATCCCAAAATATACTCCTTTTTTTCCAACCACAGCTCTTACATCTCACTGTATTAATCTCATTAACATTCAATTCTGTGACTTTCACTATTCCCAAATCTTCAATTTCTTTTAATATTTCAGTTCCAGATTTGATTGGTGGTACATCCTTGTCCACGGTCTTATTTTTCAAGGATGAGGTCTTGTTCCTCCAAAATATATGATATGTTGGTAAAAACTTGCGATGATTATCAAACCATGATTGCTTCCTACTTCTTGAGAGACTAAAGGCATCTGAGTCCTCCATACAGTACGGGCAAGCTAATCGATCTGCAGTACTCCAACCAAATAACATATTGAATGTCGGAAAATCGCTTATTGTACACATAAGAGCAACTCTCATTTGAAAGTTTTGCTTCTTGAAAATGCCATATGTCTCTGCACCGACCTCCATTAATTGGTTAAGTTCCTTAATGAGAGGTTGTAAGAATACATCCAATTTATCTTTTGGATTCTCTGGTCCAGGAACTAGTACAGTTAAGAAGATATGTTGTTCCTTCATACACAACCCTGGTGGTAAATTATATGGTGTTACGATTACTGGTCATGAAGAATATTGAGCTCTTGATTGCCCAAATGGTTGAAAACCATAAGTACAAAGTCCCAGTCGCACATTACGAATTTCACGTGCAAATTCTGGATATGTCTGATCGAAATTCTTCTAGGCTGGTGAGTCTGATGGATGAATCATAACGCCATCTTTAATCTCATGTTCTGTATGCCACCTCATTTCCTTAGCTGTGACATTGGATGCATACAATCTTTTGAGCCTATCAGTGAGAGGAAAGTAGTACATTTGCTTATATGGAATATTAGTTTTTCTCCTTTTATCACTTCCTTGGTATGCTCTCTTGTAACGAGGATGTGCACAGAACTTGCAGCTACTCAGTACATTATCTTCACACCAATATATCATGCATCAATTATTACAACAATCGATCTTTATCATTTGTAAGCCCATACCTCGTAACAACCTCTTAGTGCTATAGAAGTTCTCAGGCACCACATTACTAGGTGGAATAATCTCCTTCATATATTCAAGCATCTGATCAAAATTCTTCTGTCATATGGTTCTCTGATTTCATGGCCATAACTCGAGCAATGAATGATTGCAGTGTGTCTTTTTTACAACCAGGCCACAACTCTTTATTTGCCGCATCAAGCATATCGTAAAAATGTTTAGCCTTTGTTGGGAGGTTCCTCCAAGTCTTCAAGATTAAAATCAGGACCAGCAGCATCAAACACTATATAGTGATATGTGGTGAAAGCATCTACGTTTTCAGTTTCCTGGCTAGAAGTTGTGTCTTCAAAGTTGTTAGCATACACATTAGTTTCCCCATGATAATCCCAAACACAGTATTCTGGAACAAATCCAAATTTAGCCACATGGAATTTAACCGTGTCTACATCATGATATACTCGATTCTGCCATTTATGGCCATTACAAGGGCACATGATTTTATCCCCATCCTTATCCTTAGATTAACTACTGGCAAACTCAATAAATTTCTGAAGACTGTCCTTAAATTCTTGATTTAGACATCCCTTTGTCATCCTTTGGTACATCCACTGACGATTTGGCCTCATTGTCAACCTAATGATGAAAAATAATAGGTGATATTGGATATGAAAGATGAAAAAATATAATAAAAGAAAAAATCAATCCACTTTACAATAGAAATATAGCAAATTCATTTATTTCTTTTGAATTAAAAACAAACTCACGTGTTATAAAAATGTAACTAGACATAGTTAGAATCGACACTATCTACATAACTCAGTAAATATTTTAGCACTCATGTGACTATGCACATGCACCCAAGACAACAAATAACTCTTTATGTTGGGATTTAGAGGCACATAAATACGTAAACATGCCCAGCGGAATAATCGTTCACCAACAACGAACAATTAAATTACATAATTAAATACGAGATATCTTAAACAAGAAATCTTACAGCGCATCGTATACAGAATCCTCCACTATGATATCCACGCAACAGCTATTCACCAACCCGCACGAGGTGGCAGCGTTGAATTTCGAGATGAACTTGCTAGGAAAACTCGAGCTAGAGATTTTATGGATAAATTATATTTCTTGTGTATATTCCCATAAGACTCATATTTATAGGGATTAACTTGGCTTAATACCTAAGCAAGATATTGGGTCTAGCCCGTATATATAATCTCTACGGATTATATTTCCCCAGATATGTTCCTACGAATAATATATTTACCATATCTATTATTCTTGTATAATAATATTCCAAATATTATTATTGGGATTTCATATTTAATTAAATCTAATTTGCTTAAATAATAAGAATAATAATTCGTTCCAAATATAATTGTTGGGATATGGTTTAATTTTGATGATTTTCCAAAACCACATGAAATAGGTTTGAAAGCAGTCAGGATTGTATCTTTAGTTTCAGGTTAGGCTGGGGTATTTCTCAGTAGAATAGGCTGTCAGTTGAGAAGAACTCAGTTGAGGAAACACTCAGTTGAGGGGGAACTCAGTGAGGGGGAACTCAGCAACACAGCCTGAGGATATCAAGATGACACCAAGAAGAACTAACTGAAGACAAGCTGTAACCTGAACCAGAAGAGAAGCCTGAAAGATGTCCCACTGAGTGTAAACAGGCTGATCTAAGCTAAGTCAGGTGGACCACTCAGTGAAGAGCATGATCAGGAGGATCAGTGCTGCACCAAGTAGGCCCTGAAGGAGTCAGGCTACTGTGATCAGGAAAGTTTGTCATTCAGCCTTATGACAAACTTCTTGGAGAGATCTTCAAACAAAATCTGAAGGACAACTACATTGAAGACGTTCAGTCCACTAAAGATCATCAAGTCAGTGAAGGATGAAGCTACCTAAAGTAAGTGGGTCTTGGTCAACCCACTGAGTCAAAGATCCGTTAGATCCGGCCCACGTGGACCAATCAGCACAAGGTAGCAAATCTGACACTGACAAGGCCGCATTCCAAGAAAAGTGGTTGAAACTATTAAATGTTGGATTCAAATGTAGTTTCCTCCAACGGTTACATTTGAATCCACATTATAAATACAAGCTCATAGCTGCGCATTCAAGTGTGTAAAGGAAGAAAAATCAACAACTACAAGCTATGAGGGTGTGTGAGTTTAATGGAGTCATAAGGAAGCGTTTCTAACACCCACGACACTGACCATTAGGGTTTTCACTTATATTCATTGAGTGTCAAGCCTGTAACTCTTAGCTTAGAGAGGTTTTCTCAATCTTAGCTTGAGGTTAATACATTGTAAGGGAAAACCTCACATAGTTGGAGAAATCAAACTGAAACCAAAACTGATGGTCCCGTTTTCGAAAACAAAATGGGAATTCAGGAGCAAATTTTTTTTTTAAACCTTTCCTCAGGGAGTTCAGCAAGAGTGGAAAGTTCTCAAGTCACTGCATTGCTAAGAGGCTGAGCAACCAAGTCAGTGAGAAGACTTGAAGACTCATGCTCTTAGCAACACATTGACTCGAGAGGTTACACTTCAAGTCACTGCTCTACTTAGAGGCTGAGCTACCAAGTCAGTGTGAAGGCTTGGAGGCTCATGCTCTAAGCAAGGCAGTGACTCGAGATACTGAACTCTCGAGTGCGTTGCCTGAAATGGTCAATGAGAAGATCCCCCCTGACCTGAATACTTAACCAAAGTTTTCTTTTAACAATGCTCCAGTGAGCATATTTTCACAATACTTTAGTAAATACTTTAAAAGATAAGTACGCTCAGTTTAACGTGGTTCAGAGACTCAAGCTCTTACATCCACGGCCTGATTTAACAAGAAATCCACTAACTGGGATTCTTGTTTTTAACGTGCCAAGGTGCACAAATACACTGGACTCACGCCACTCCCTGGGCTGCCTCTCCTCACTAACTAACTTCAACCAACAAACCTAACTAGAGGGTTTTGGTTTCAGTTTGGTTTCTCCAACTATGTGAGGTTTTCCCTTACAAAGTATTAGCCTCAAGCTAAGATTGAGAAAACCTGTCTAAGCTAAGAGTTACAAGCTTGACACTCAATGAGTATTAGTGAAAACCCTAATGGCCAGTGTCATGGGTGTGAAACACTTCCTTATGACTCCCTAACAACTCACACACCCTCACAACTTGTAGGTGTTGATTTCTCTTTCTTCACACACACTTAAACCGAAGCTATGAGCTTGTATTTATAGTGTGGATTCAAATGTAACCGTTGGAGGAAATTACATTTGAATCCATACAATTAATGGTTTCAACCACTTTTCTTGAAATGCGGCCTTGTCAGTGTCAGATTTGCTGCCTTGTGCTGATTGATCCACGTTGGCTGGATCCAACGGATCTTTGACTCAGTGGGTTGACCAAGACCCACTGACTTTAGGTAGCTTCATCCTTCACTGACTTGATGATCTTCAGTGGACTGAACGTCTTCAGTGTAGTTGTCCTTCAGAGACTGTTTGAAGATCTCTCCAAGAAGTTTGTCATAAGGCTGAATGATAAACTTTCCTGACAACAGTAGCCTGACTCCTTCAGGGCCTACTTGGTGCAGCACTGATCCTCCTGATCATGCTCTTCACTGAGTGATCCACCTGACTTAGCTTAGATCAGTCTGGTTTACACTCGGTGGGACATCCTTCAGGCTTCTCTTCTGGTTTAGGTTACAACATTGCTTCAGTTAGTTCTTCTTGATGTCAACTTGATTTCCCCAGGCTGTGTTGCTGAGTTCCCCCTCAACTTAGTGTTCCCTCAACTGATTTCTTCTCAACTAACAGCCTATTCTACAGAGAAATAACCTAGCCTGACCTGAAGTTAAAGATACTATCCTGACTGCTTTCAAACCTATTACATGTTGTTTTGGAAAATCATCAAAACTAAACAATATCCCAACAAATCCCCCCTTTTTGATGATTCCAAAACTTCTAACCAGATGATTTTCTATTACAAGAATAATGTCAGAAAATAAGTAATAGTTTGAAATATGCAGAAATTCCCATAGTTTAATACATTTGAGATCTGTTCGGTTGACCATTTTTCTTAACAAAACTGGATCAGTGGTCATGTGAACAACCCGCTCTGATACCAATTGATGGTCCCGTTTTCGAAAACAAAATGGGAATTCAGAAACAAATTTTTTTTTAAAACCTTTCCTCAGGGAGTTCAGCAAGAGTGGAAAGTTCTCAAGTCACTGCATTGCTAAGAGGCTGAGCTACCAAGTCAGTGAGAAGACTTGAAGACTCTTGCTCTTAGCAACACAGTGACTCGAGAGGTTACACTTCAAGTCACTGCTCTGCTTAGAGGCTGAGCTACCAAGTTAGTGTGAAGGCTTGGAGGCTCATGCTCTAAGCAAGCCAGTGACTCGAGATACTGAACTCTCGAGTGTGTTGCCTGAACTAGTCAGTGAGAAGATCCTCCCTGACCTAAATACTTAACCAAAGTTTTCTTTTAACAATGCTCTCAGTGAGCAGATTTTCACAATACTTTAGTAAATACTTTAAAAGATAAGTACGCTCAGTTTAACGTGGTTCAGAGACTCAAGCTTTTACATCTACGACCTGATTTAACAGGAAATCCACTAACTGGGATTCTTGTTTTTAACGTGTCAAGGTGCACATATACACTGGACTCACGCCACTCCCTGGGCTGCCTCTCCTCACTAACTAACTTCAACCAACATACCTAACTAGAGGGTTTTGGTTTCAGTTTGGTTTCTCAAACTATGTTAGGTTTTCCCTTACAAAGTATTTACCTCAAGCTAAGATTGGGAAAACCTCTCTAAGCTAAGAGTTACAAGCTTGACACTCAATGAGTATTAGTGAAAACCCTAATGGTCAGTATCATGGGTGTGAAACACTTCCTTATGACTCTCTAACAACTCACACACCCTCACAACTTGTAGGTGTTGATTTCTCTTTCTTTACACACACTTAAACCGAAGCTATGATCTTGTATTTATAGTGTGGATTCAAATGTAACCGTTGGAGGAAATTACATTTGAATTCATACAATTAATGGTTTCAACTACTTTTCTTGGAATGCGGCCTTGTCAGTGTCAGAGTTGTTGCCTCGTGTTGATTGGTCCACGTGGACTGCATCCAACGGATCTTTGACTCAGTGGGTTGACCAAGATCCACTGACTTTAGGTAGCTTCCTCCTTCACTGACTAATGATCTTCAGTTGACTGAATCGTCTTCAGTGTAGTTGTCCTTCAGAGACTCTTTGAAGATCATTCCAAGAAGTTTGTCATAAGGCTGAATGACAAACTTCCCTGACCACAGTAGCCTGACTCCTTCAGGGCCCTACTTGGTGCAGCACTGGTCCTCCTGATCATTCTCTTCACTGAGTGGTCCACCTGACTTAGCTTAGATCAGCCTGGTTTACACTCAGTGGGACATCCTTCTGGCTTCTCTTCTGGTTCAGGTCTCTGACTTGGTTTCAGTCTGTTCTTCTTGATGTCAACTTGATTTCCTCAGGCTGTGTTGCTGAGTTCCCCATCGCTGAGTTCCCGCTCAACTGAGTGTTCCTTCAACTGAGTTCTTCTCAACTGACAGCCTATTCTACTGAGAAATAACCTAGCCTGACCTGAAGTTAAAGATACTATCCTGACTGCTTTCAAACCTATTACATGTTGTTTTGGAAAATCATCAAAACTAAACCATATCCCAACAAAAACCCTCTTGTCAGGTTGGTTGGTTGAAGTTAGTTGGTAAGGAGAGGCAGCCCAGGGAGTGGCATGAGTCTAGTGTATCTGTGCACCTTTGCACGTTAAAAACAAGAATCCCAGTTAATGGATTATCTGTTAAATCAGGTCGTGGATGTAAGAGCTTGAGTCTCTGAACCACGTTAAACTGAGCGTACTTGTCTATTAAAGTATTTACTAAAGTGTTGTGAAAATCTGCTCACTGAGAGCATTGTTAAAAGAAAACTTTGGTTAAGTATTCAGGTCAGGGAGAATCCTTCTCACTGACCAGTTCAGGCAACGCACTCAAGAGTTCAGCATCTCGAGTCACTGTGTTACTTAGAGTTTGAGTCTCCAAGTCTTCACATTGACTTGGTAGCTCAGTCTCTGAGTAATGCAGTGACTTGAAGAGAAACCTCTCGAGTCACTGCCTTGTTACGAGACTGAGCTCGCAAGTCAATTGCACTGACTTGAGTGCTTTGACTCGTAGCAATGCAGTGACTTGAGTATTATTCACTCTTGCTGAACTCCCTGAGGAAAAGTTTTAAAAAAAAACTCTCCTGAATTCCCATTTTTGCTATTCGAAAACGGGACCATCAATTGGTATCAGAGCAGGTTGTTCACATGACCACTGATCCAATTTTGTTAAGAAAAATGGTCAACCGAACAGATCTTAAATGTTATAAACTATGGGAATTTCTGCATATTTCAAACTATTACCTGTGTTTTGACATTTAACTTGTAATAGAAAATCATTTGGTTAGAAGTTTTGGAATAATCAAAAAGGGGGAAATTGTTGGGATATGGTTTAGTTTTGATGATTTTCCAAAACTAAATGTAATAGGTTTGAAAACAGTGAGGATTGTATCTTTAGTTTCAAGTCAGGCTAGGGTATTTCTCAGTAGAATAGGCTGTCAGTTGAGAAGAACTCAGTTGAGGAAACACTCAGTTGAGGGGGAACTCAGCAACACAGCCAGAGGATATCAAGATGACACCAAGAAGAACTAACTGAAGCCATGTTATAACCTAAACCAGAAGAGAAGCCTGAAGGATGTCCCACCGAGTGTAAACCAGGCTGATCTAAGCTAAGTCAGGTGGATCACTCAGTGAAGAGCATGATCAGGAGGATCAGTGCTGCACCAAGTAGGCCCTGAAGGAGTCAGGCTACTTTGGTCATGAAAGTTTATCATTCAGCCTTATGACAAACTTCTTGGAGAGATCTTCAAACAGTCTCTGAAGGACAACTACACTGAAGACGTTCAGTCCACTGAAGATCATCAAGTCAGTGAAGGATGAAGCTACCTAAAGTCAGTGGGTCTTGGTCAACCCACTGAGTCAAAGATCCGTTGGATCCAGCCAACGTGGATCAATCAGCACAAGGCAGCAAATCTGACACTGACAAGGCCGCATTCCAAGAAAAGTGGTTGAAACCATTAAATGTTGGATTCAAATATAGTTTCCTCCAAAAAATAAATTTGAATCCACATTATAAATACAAGCTCATAGCTGCGTATTCAAGTGTGTGAAGAAAGAAAAATCAACACCTACAAGCTATGAGGGTGTGTGAGTTTTATGGAGTCATAAGGAAGCGTTTCTAACACCCACGACACTGACCATTAGGGTTTTCACTTATATTCATTGAGTGGCAAGTTTGTAACTCTTAGCTTAGAGAGGTTTTCCCAATCTTAGCTTGAGGCTAATACATTGTAAGGGAAAACCTCACATAGTTGGAGAAATAAAACTGAAACCAAAACCCTCTTATTAGGTTTGTTGGTTGAAGTTAGTTGGTAAGGAGAGGCAGCCCAGGGAGTGGCGTGAGTCCAGTGTATCTGTGCACCTTGGCACGTTAAAAACAAGAATCCCAGTTAGTGGATTTCCTGTTAAATCAGGTCGTAGATGTAAGAGCTTGAGTCTCTGAACCACGTTAAACTGAGCGTACTTGTCTTTTAAAGTATTTACTAAAGTGTTGTGAAAATCTGCTCACTGAGAGCATTGTTAAAAGAAAACTTTGGTTAAGTATTCAGGTCAGGGACAATCCTTCTCACTGACCAGTTCAAGCAACACACTCGAGAGTTCAGCATCTCGAGTCACTGTGTTACTTAGAGTTTGAGTCTCCAAATCTTCACACTGACTTGGTAGCTCAGTCTCTGAGTAATGCAGTGACTTGAAGTGAAACCTCTCGAGTCACTGCCTTGTTACGAGATTGAGCTCGCAAGTCAATTGCACTGACTTGAGTGCTTTGACTCGTAGCAATGCAGTGACTTGAGTATTATTCACTCTTGCTGAACTCCTTGAGGAAAAGTTTAAAAAAAATTCTCTCCTGAATTCCCATTTTTGCTATTCAAAAACGGGACCATCAATAATTATTATTATATTCTCCATAAATTAAATATTATATCTAATATAATACTTAATCAACCAACTATAATTGGTAAACTGTCATTGCTTGTTGTGTGACCCATAAGCCCTCGTATATAGAGTGATTAGTCAAACTAACGGTCTTAATTGAACCCTAGACAATAAATCAGACATTCTCAATACACGAGGTACGTTGCGAGGAAATCAGCATCTATCTGTAATATTGTAGGCTATTGTGATATCTTTCTTTCAATCGCTAATACCCTGATTAAAACTTGAACATGATGAAGTGTCTATCCAATTAACTTAATCATATTATCTCGAATCACTAATTTATCATTCGTGCTGCACTTGACCACAAAGTCCAAGTCGATGTGCACCGGCCGATGTCTTATATCTAATTATGATAAGAAGACGGGTATTCTCTCTTAAATCCACATTGAGGAATGAATTCTATTGTTGGCTCAACTACCACGCACATGTACTTCGTGATGAACCCAATCCATGTCATATCTACCCTTGGAGGGTGCAAACGTCGGTCATGGTCAAAGTCCATCACTCTGCACATGTCGTGCGTATTGACCTCAAGTCAGAGGAGTATCACATCGCTCCCACTAACCGAAGACACCCGTAGACATATTATGTGGAATTACATCAAACAGTTTCTTGGATGGGTATACCAATACCCTCTAAGTTATTTGTGCATCCATTATGAGATACCTAGTATCTCATATTAAGTGAGATCTTACTACAGTCTCCCATAGAGTATAATGCAGATCCCACACCAATCTCCATTGCATCATCAATTATCCCATTTTTGATGATCCTTGATCAGGGCTATTTGAGAATCGTACTTAAGTCATCTGAGTTCTAACTCACTCAATGACAATATCGATTCAAGGGAACACAAATATGAATAATACAAATAATCAAACATAATATTCAGATAAGTGTAAAGCCATACATTTAATATTAAAAATCAAATTTAATATCAAACCATAAACTGAATATCATTTAGTATTATATCCTTACAAAGGATTGTCTTTAAGACACTAACACTACCACTTTATACTACTATTTTACTTTGATGCATCACAACACTTTCTATTTCGAACTCTTAGCCTCATAAACTCTTCCGTGAGTTAATCCTGCTTATAAGCTTCTAAATTAGTATTTTGTAGAAATTAAATTAGTACTCAAGTGCATGAACCAAACGACGTGAAAGAATCTACAAATTTCTACCCCATACCACGTCATGTGTCTAAAAAAATACCTGCCCAGTATCGACTTAAGCATTATAATTTTTAGTTAATTACTCCAATTTACCTTATATTGTGCTTGTTTTCATATTCTTTTTTTTTTTTTTACCTTATTTAAATGGTTTAGAGGTAAAGACCAATAACAGTAGAAGTTTCAGAAGGAAACACTAATATATGTGTGTAAATCAAAATCTATTCAACGCTGCTAAAAAAGGTGTAATATGAAATATATTTAAATACCATTCTTTGCAATTCAAAGAAGTCATATAGAGAAAGTTAAAATTCATATGCAACCTACCAAACAATTTTCCTATAAAAGATATGATGCAGAATGAAAAGACCCAATAAAAGAAAATGAGATTTTCACATAACAGTTCCGCAGTTGGATCAAGTTTGAGCAAAAACAGTTTTTTCACAGTCATTATTGAGCTGATTGGAGCATATGGATTTAAAGCCATATGAATATAGTTTCTAACGGTCCAAACAGTGAAGCAATTGAAATTTTCTAGACTAAATTATTGTTGTTTTACTAAAGTGTGGCAGATGGTGGCGGGAATCTGTCAAGTTCATGTATCTTGTGAGTCTCTTGACTTGTTTAGAAAGAGTTTTTCTATATTAACTCTTAGCCCTTTGGTGGATTCCTCAAGGCGACATGTTGCTTCAAACTTTTGGTGGATTATATTTAGTGAGGACTTTTATTTGAATAATTGCTTGTCTTACCTACTAAATCTTCTTTTTCCGGTATCAACGTACGCTAAAGGTGATGCACCATCCAAGGAGTTCAAATTATTGTGAATTAGAACATTAGAAGTCTCACATGAGTCTTATAAATAAAGTACTAATTTTTAATAATTGAAGCATTGTTTCCAAGTGTATCTCAGGAACAACTTCAGAACTTCACAATGCATACTCGTTCTTACCGTAAAACTCTTTATTCTAACCTAGATGTCTTACTTAAGATAACAAAAATTCCTATGACTTCATTATAAAACTTAATCTAAAAAATAGTGTTCCTCCCGTTATTCACTAGACAGGACAATACGCCAAGCATAAATAATTTCTTAAGAGGCATAAACACAAACACCTAATTCCAATTCTTCAACATGATTATATCAAGAACACCTCAATTTCACCCAAGCACTCATCTTTCTGGATGCATAATACTAAAGGAAATATTATCAAAGCTTCAAGTGATCCAATTAAAATAACAATGAACTTACTCCAATTAATACAACTTGGTGTCTCTCTTTTTTAACCTCAAATCCACTCTCTTCCCTGCAATATCCACCAATCTTAACTGACATACACTATTTAAATTGATTTAGTTGATGACACTAATTTGGAGTGATTGATAGCCAAGAACTAAGTAATTGATATATTTAAATTCAGTGAAAGTTGAATATTTAAATTCATAGCAACGCTGACAACTTGTTGGAGTTAAATATCACTGGCTACTCAAGAATTCTCAACATATATAGGTACACGAAGAAGGAAACAAAGAAATATCGAACACTTGGTGAGTTATATAAATTGCAATCCATTAAATAAAAAGAAGGCAACATTCACTTGAAAATGACAATAAATTTCAAGAAAATCTACATACATGCCCTAAATAACATACGGCCGACTTTCGGCGGCATGGAGCAATTTCCGGCGATTTGGCATCAGGGAACAATTTCCGGCGACTTAGCAGCAACGAGTTTTGGGTGAAATGTGAAAGATGAGGAAAGATAATTATTGGGTGTTTTTTTCACCTGGGTAATTTACTAGTTCTTTGGTGTAAATATATGACCAATTCAAAGAAATATAAAATAAGTGAAATTATTCTTTTTTTTATTTAAAAAAAAAATATTTTTACAGGCCGAACGTTCATGATGTTTTTTAATCAAGCCATAATATTTTATCTAAAAAATAATATAAAAATATATGTAGATTCCTTTTAAAGCTTTTCAATATTTATTATATATTTTTACCATTTTTTAGATTTAATAATATGGATATGTGATAAGTTTTAAGAATTCTCATATAATTTAATTAGATTTCTTTTAATTATTACATTTTGAGTAGTTCTAGTGTGCACTTGAGTACGTTGTTGGGATATTTAGTTTTGATGATTTTCCAAAACGACTTGTAATAGGGAATGAGCAGTCAGGATTGTGTCTTATAAAGATTCAGGTTAGGCTAGTCTATTTTCAGTTTACAGGTAGTCAGTTGAGGGGGAACTCAACTGTCACGGAACGTGAGAAGTCAGAGCTATCATAGAGCAAACAGACTGGAGCATCAAGTCAGAACCCTGAAGACCTGAAGACCGTACTGAAGGAAGTCCCACTGAGTATAAACCTGACTTTCTAAGCTGGTCAGTGTACTACTCAGTGAAGAGCATGATCATGAGGATCAGTGTTGTGCCTAGTAGATCCTCAAGGAGTCAGGCTACTGAGGAATGAGAGGCTGACAATTTGCCTTATGTCAACTCTCCTGAGTGGACTTTAGTCCACTGAAAAGACATAAAGTCCAATGAATAAAGTCCACTGAGAAGACTTAAAGTCTACTGAAGAAAGTCCACTGAGAAGACTTAAGGTCCAATGAAGGAAGTCCACTGAGAAGACTTAAAGTCTACTGAAGAAAGTCTACTGAGAAGACTTAAAGTCCAATGAAGAAAGTCCACTGAGAAGACTTAAAGTCCAATGAAGAAAGTCCACTGAGAAGACTTAAAGTCCAATGAAGGAAGTTCAGTGAGTAGACTTCAAGTCCAATGAAAGTTCCTAAGAAGACCTCAAGCCTACTGAAGAAAAGTATCCTGAGAGGATTTTCAAGTCAGCTAAAGACAAGTCGCCTGAAGTCAGGACTACCCTGATCAAGTACCCTGAACAAAAGAGCCGTTGGACTCAGTCCACGTGGAACAATCAAGACAAGGCAGTGAATCTGACAAAAGATGACAAGGCCGTACTTCACTGAAAAGGAGAATTTCACTCCAGAGATAGTCTGGATTTGAATGTTACTCTCTCCAACGGTAACATTCAAATCCACACTATAAATACAAACTCAAGCTGCATTTAGAAGAGTGGAGCAGATGTGAGAGAGAGTGCAAGTTCAAGGGAGGCATAAGGAGGCACCATCTCCATCAAGAACACTGACCCTGAGTTCTACATAGTCATATTTGAGTATTCTAGTTTGTATACTCGAACCTATCATATACATCCTAAGCTTAGAGAGATTTTCACAATCCTAGCTTTTAGGCTAAAACCATGTAAGGAAAAATCTCACCTAGTTGGAGAAAGCAACACCAAACCCAAAACCTTTCCCGAGTGTTAGAGTTAGTGGTTGAAGTTAGGTGTGGAGAGGCAGTCCCTGAGAGAAGAGGGATGTGAGGCCAGTTCGAGAGGCAGCTCCGCGGAGGGGTGTGAGTCCAGTTGAGAGTGCACCTTGGCACGTTAAAAACAAGTTAATCCTTAGTGGACTACCCTGTTCAATCAGGTTAGTGGATGTAGGAGCTTAAGCCTCTGAACCACTTTACATTGTTGTGTTCTTTATTGCTTTACTGATTTGCTTAAGCACTGCACTGACCACTCATTTACAAAGCATTTCAGTGCACTCCAGTGTTTAAAAAAAATCCTAAATTCCCAAATGCAAATGTTTTCACTGGACCATCAATTGGTATCAGATCGGGTTGTTCAAATGACCTATGATCTTGTTTTGAAAATCCTTATGGTCAACCGAACAGATCTTTAATGTTTACAAATTTGGGTCTTTTCTGCACAATTACTTATTGTACTAACATGTTTCTTCTTATAGAAAATCATAAGTGTTAGAAGTTTTGGAATCATCAAAAAGGGGGAAATTGTTGGGATATTTAGTTTTGATGATTTTCCAAAAGGACTTGTAATACGGAATGAGCAGTCAGGATTGTGTCTTATAAAGATTCAGGTTAGGCTAGTCTATTTTCAGTTTACAGGTAGTCAGTTGAGGGGGAATTCAACTGTCTCAGACCCTGAGAAGTCAGTGCTATCATAGAGCAAACAGACTGGAGCATCAAGTCAGAACCCTGAAGACCGTTCTGAAGGAAGTCCCACTGAGTATAAACCTGACTTTCTAAGCTGGTCAGTGGACTACTCAGTGAAGAGCAAGATCATGAGGATCAGTGTTGTGCCCAGTAGATCCTCAAGGAGTCAGGCTACTGAGGAATGAGAGGCTGACAATTTGCCTTATTTCAACTCTCCTGAGTGGACTTTAGTCCACTGAGAAGACTTAAAGTCCAATGAAGGAAGTCCACTGAGAAGACTTAAAGTCTACTGAAGAAAGTCCACTGAGAAGACTTAAGGTCCAATGAAGGAAGTCCATTGAGAAGACTTAAAGTCTACTGAAGAAAGTCTACTGAGAAGACTTAAAGTCCAATGAAGAAAGTCCACTGAGAAGACTTAAAGTCCAATGAAGAAAGTCCACTGATAAGACTTAAAGTCCAATGAAGGAAGTCCAGTGAGTAGACTTCAAGTCCAATGAAAGTTCCTAAGAAGACCTCAAGCCTACTGAAGAAAAGTATCCTGAGAGGATTTCAAGTCAGCTAAAGACAAGTCGCCTGAAGTCAGGACTACCCTGATCAAGTACCCTGAACAAAAGAGCCGTTGGACTCAGTCCAGGTGGACCAATCAACACAAGGCAGCGAATCTGACAAAAGATGACAAGGCCGTACTTCACTGAAAAGGAGAATTTCACTCCAGAGATAGTCTGGATTTGAATGTTACTCTCTCCAACGGTAACATTCAAATCCACACTATATATACAAACTCAAGCTGCATTTAGAAGAGTGGAGCAGATGCGAGAGAGAGTGCAAGTTCAAGGGAGGCATAAGGAGGCACCATCTCCATCAAGAACACTGACCCTGAGTTGTACATAGTCATATTTGAGTGTTCTAGTTTGTATACTCAAGCCTATCATATACATCCTAAGCTTAGAGAGATTTTCCCAATCCTAGCTTTTAGGCTAAAACCATGTAAGGGAAAATCTCACCTAGTTGGAGAAAGCAACACCAAACCCAAAACCTTTCCCGAGTGTTAGAGTTAGTGGTTGAAGTTAGGTGTGGAGAGGCAGTCCCTGAGAGAAGAGGGATGTGAGGCCAGTTCGAGAGGCAGCTCCGCGGAGGGGTGTGAGTCCAGTTGAGAGTGCACCTTGGCACGTTAAAAACAAGTTAATCCTTAGTGGACTATCCTGTTCAATCAGGTTAGTAGATGTAGGAGCTTAAGCCTCAGAACCACTTTACATTGTTGTGTTCTTTATTGCTTTACTGATTTGCTTAAGCACTGCACTGACCACTCATTTACAAAGCATTTCAGTGCACTCCAGTGTTTAAAAAAAATCCTAAATTCCCAAATGCAAATGTTTTCACGGGACCATCAATTGGTATCAGAGCGGGTTGTTCAAATGACCTCTGATCTTGTTTTGAAAATCCTTATGGTCAACCGAACAGATCTTTAATATTTACAAATTTGGGTCTTTTCTGCTCAATTACTTGTTGTACTAACATGTTTCTTCTTATAGAAAATTATAAGTGTTAGAAGTTTTGGAATCATCAAAAAGGGGGAAATTGTTGGGATATTTAGTATTGATGATTTTCCAAAACGACTTAAAATAGGGAATGAGCAGTCAAGATTGTGTCTTATAAAGATTCAGGTTAGGCTAGTCTATTTTCAGTTTACAGGTAGTCAGTTGAGGGGGAACTCAACTGTCTCGGAACCTGAGAAGTCAGAGCTATCATAGAGCAAACAGACTGGAGCATCAAGTCAGAACCCTGAAGACCTGAAGACCGTCCTGAAGGAAGTCCCACTGAGTATAAACCTGACTTTCTAAGCTGGCCAGTGTACTACTCAGTGAAGAGCATGATCATGAGGATCAGTGTTGTGCCTAGTAGATCCTCAAGGAGTCAGGCTACTGAGGAATGAGAGGCTGACAATTTGCCTTATGTCAACTCTCCTGAGTGGACTTTAGTCCACTGAGAAGACTTAAATTCCAATGAAGGAAGTCCACTGAGAAGACTTAAAGTCTACTGAAGAAAGTCCACTGAGAAGACTTATGGTCCAATGAAGGAAGTCCACTGAGAAGACTTAAAGTCTACTGAAGAAAGTCTACTGAGAAGACTTAAAGTCCAATGAAGAAAGTCCACTGAGAAGACTTAAAGTCCAATGAAGAAAGTCCACTGAGAAGACTTAAAGTCCAATGAAGGAAGTTCAGTGAGTAGACTTCAAGTCCAATGAAAGTTCCTAAGAAGACCTCAAGCCTACTGAAGAAAAGTATCCTGAGAGGATTTTCAAGTCAGCTAAAGACAAGTCGCCTGAAGTCAGGACTACCCTGATCAAGTACCCTGAACAAAAGAGTCGTTGGACTCAGTCCACGTGGACCAATCAAGACAAGGCAGTGAATCTGACAAAAGATGACAAGGTCGTACTTCACTGAAAAAGAGAATTTCACTCCAGAGATAGTCTGGATTTGAATGTTACTCTCTCCAACGGTAACATTCAAATCCACACTATAAATACAAACTCAAGCTGCATTTAGAAGAGTGGAGCAGATGTGAGAGAGAGTGCAAGTTCAAGGGAGGCATAAGGAGGCACCATCTCCATCAAGAACACTGACCCTGAGTTCTACATAGTCATATTTGAGTGTTCTAGTTTGTATATTCGAGCCTATCATATACATCCTAAGCTTAGAGAGATTTTCACAATCCTAACTTTTAGGCTAAAACCATGTAAGGGAAAATCTCACCTAGTTGGAGAAAGCAACACCAAACCCAAAACCTTTCCCGAGTGTTAGAGTTAGTGGTTGAAGTTAGGTGTGGAGAGGCAGTCCCTGAGAGAAGAGGGATGTGAGGCCAGTTTGAGAGGCAGCTCCGCGGAGGGGTGTGAGTCCAGTTGAGAGTGCACCTTGGCACGTTAAAAATAAGTTAATCCTTAGTGGACTACCCTGTTCAATCAGGTTAGTGGATGTAGGAGCTTAAGCCTCTGAACCACTTTACATTGTTGTGTTCTTTATTGCTTTACTGATTTGCTTAAGCACTGCACTGACCACTCATTTACAAAGCATTTCAGTGCACTCCAGTGTTTAAAAAAAATCCTAAATTCCCAAATGCAAATGTTTTCACTGGACCATCAATTGGTATCAGAGCGGGTTGTTCAAATGACCTCTGATCTTGTTTTGAAAATCCTTATGGTCAACCGAACAGATCTTTAATGTTTACAAATTTGGGTCTTTTCTGCACAATTACTTGTTGTACTAACATGTTTCTTCTTATAGAAAATCATAAGTGTTAGAAGTTTTGGAATCATCAAAAATGGGGAAATTGTTGGGATATTTAGTTTTGATGATTTTCCAAAAGGACTTGTAATACGGAATGAGCAGTCAGGATTGTGTCTTATAAAGATTCAGGTTTGGCTAGTCTATTTTCAGTTTACAGGTAGTCAGTTGAGGGGGAATTCAACTGTCTCAGAACCTGAGAAGTCAGAGCTATCATAGAGCAAACAGACTGGAGCATCAAGTCAGAACCCTGAAGACCTGAAGACCGTTCTGAAGGAAGTCCCACTGAGTATAAACCTGACTTTCTAAGCTGGTCAGTGGACTACTCAGTGAAGAGCATGATCATGAGGATCAGTGTTGTGCCTAGTTGATCCTCAAGGAGTCAGGCTACTGAGGAATGAGAGGCTGACAATTTGCCTTATGTCAACTCTCCTGAGTGGACTTTAGTCCACTGAGAAGACTTAAAGTCCAATGAAGGAAGTCCACTGAGAAGACTTAAAGTCTACTGAAGAAAGTCCACTGAGAAGACTTAAAGTCCAATGAAGGAAGTCCACTGAGAAGACTTAAAGTCTACTGAGAAGACTTAAAGTCCAATGAAGAAAGTCCACTGAGAAGACTTAAAGTCCAATGAAGAATGTCCACTTAGAAGACTTAAAGTCCAATGAAGGAAGTCCAGTGAGTAGACTTCAAGTCCAATGAAAGTTCCTAAGAAGACCAAAAGAGCCATTGGACTCAGTCCACGTGGACCAATCAAGACAAGGCAGCGAATCTGAAAAAAGATGACAAGGCCGTACTTCACTGAAAAGGAGAATTTCACTCCAGAGATAGTCTGGATTTGAATGTTACTCTCTCCAACGGTAACATTCAAATCCACACTATAAATACAAACTCAAGCTGCATTTAGAAGAGTGGAGCAGATGTGACAGAGAGTGCAAGTTCAAGGGAGGCATAAGGAGGCACCATATCCATCAAGAACACTGACCCTGAGTTCTACGTAGTCATATTTGAGTGTTCCAGTTTGTATACTCGAGCCTATCATATACATCCTAAGCTTAGAGAGATTTTCCCAATCCTAGCTTTTAGGCTAAAACCATGTAAGGGAAAATCTCACCTAGTTGGAGAAAGCAACACCAAACCCAAAACCCTTCCCGAGTGTTAGAGTTAGTGGTTGAAGTTAGGTGTTGAGAGGCAGTCCCTGAGAGAAGAGGGATGTGAGGCCAGTTCGAGAGGCAGCTCTGCGGAGGGGTGTGAGTCCAGTTGAGAGTGCACCTTGGCACGTTAAAAACAAGTTAATCCTTAGTGGATTATCCTGTTCAATCAGGTTAGTGGATGTAGGAGCTTAAGCCTCTGAACCACTTTACATTGTTGTGTTCTTTATTGCTTTACTGATTTGCTTAAGCACTGCACTGACCACTCATTTACAAAGCATTTCAGTGCACTCTAGTGTTTAAAAGAAATCCCAAATTCAAAATGCAAATGTTTTCACGGGACCATCAATTGGTATTAGAGCGGGTTGTTCAAAAGACCTCTGATCTTGTTTTGAAAATCCTTATGGTCAACCGAACAAATCTTTAATGTTTACAAATTTGGGTCTTTTCTGCACTATTACTTGTTGTACTAACATGTTTCTTCTTATAGAAAATCATAAGTGTTAGATGTTTTGGAATCATCAAAAAGGGGGAAATTATTGGGATATTTAGTTTTGATTATTTTCCAAAACGACTTGTAATAGGGAATGAGCAGTCAGGATTGTGTCTTATAAAGATTCAGGTTAGGCTAGTCTATTTTTAGTTTACAGGTAGTCAGTTGAGGGGGAACTCAACTGTCTCGGAACCTGAGAAGTCAGAGCTATCATAGAGCAAACAGACTGGAGCATCAAGTCAGAATCCTGAAGACCTGAAGACCGTCCTGAAGGATGTCCCACTGAGTATAAACCTGATTTTCTAAGCTGGTCAGTGGACTACTCAGTGAAGAGCATGATCATGAGGATTAGTGTTGTGCCTAGTAGATCCTCAAGGAGTCAGGCTACTGTGGAATGAGAGGCTGACAATTTGCTTTATGTCAACTCTCCTGAGTGGACTTTAGTCCACTGAGAAGACTTAAAGTCCAATGAAGGAAGTCCACTGAGAAGACTTAAAGTCTACTGAAGAAAGTCCACTGAGAAGACTTAAGGTCCAATGAAGGAAGTCCACTGAGAAGACTTAAAGTCTACTGAAGAAAGTCTACTGAGAAGACTTAAAGTCCAATGAAGAAAGTCCACTGAGAAGATTTAACGTCCAATGAAGAAAGTCCACTGAGAAGACTAAAAGTCCAATGAAGGAAGTCCAGTGAGTAGACTTTAAGTCCAATGAAAGTTCCTAAGAAGACCTCAAGCCTACTGAAGAAAAGTATCCTGAGAGGATTTCAAGTCAGCTAAAGACAAGTCGCCTGAAGTCAGGACTACCCTGATCAAGTACCCTGAACAAAAGAACTTTTGGACTCAGTCCACGTTGATCAATCAAGACAAGGCAGCGAATCTGACAAAAGCTGACAAGGCCGTACTTCACTGAAAAAGAGAATTTCACTCTAGAGATAGTCTAGATTTGAATGTTACTCTCTCCAACGGTAACATTCAAATCCACACTATAAATACAAATTCAAGCTGCATTTAGAAAAGGAGAGCAGATGTGGAGCAGATATGAGAGAGAGTGCAAGTTCTAGGGAGGCATAGGGAGGCATAAGGAGGCACCATCTCCATCAAGAACACTGACCCTGAGTTTTACATAGTCATATTTGAGTATTCTACTTTGTAAACTCGAGCCTATCATATACATCCTAAACTTAGAGAGATTTTTCCAATCCTAGCTTTCAGGCTAAAACCATGTAAGAGAAAATCTCACCTAGTTGGAGAAAGCAACACCAAACTCAAACCCTTTCCCGAGTGTTAAAGTTAGTGGTTGAAGTCAGGTGTGGAGAGGCAGTCCCTGAGAGAAGAGGGATGTGAGGCCAGTTCGAGAGGCAGCTCCGCGGAGGGGTGTGAGTCCAGTTTAGAGTGCACCTTGACACGTTAAAAATAAGCTAATCCTTAGTGGATTATCATGTTCAATCAGGTTAGTGGATGTAGGAGCTTGAGCCTCTGAACCACTTTACATTGTTGTGTTCTTTATTGCTTTACTGATTTGCTTAAGCACTGCACTGACCACTCATTTACAAAGCATTTCAGTGCACTCCAATGTTTAAAAAAAAAATCCTAAATTCCCAAATGCAAATGTTTTCACGGGACCATCATACGTGGTATGCACTTGGATTTTAAAAAAATTCTTCACGCGGAAATTAGCAATACCACAAAAGTTAATCAGTGATACCCCAAGAAGCAGTCAGTAATACCCCAAGAAGGAATCAATAATACCCCAACTACAAAAAAATACAGTTCAGTGTGTTTGTGTGTGTTTCGAAAAAATCAAAATTGAAGTTAAAATTGAGCTTAAAATCCAAGTGCATGCTATGCACCTGAGTGCATGCTAGAATTTGTCTTACATATTTTATTTTGTTTATGATCAATTTTTTTTAGTAGTTCTAGTGTGCACTTGAGTGCATGGTATGCACTTGGATTTTGAAAAAAATACCACAAGTAGAAATCAGTAATACCATAAGAAATAATTAGTGATACCCCAAGAAGTAATCAGTAATACCCCAAGAAATTAATCAATAATACCCCAGCTGAAAAAAACACACATTTCAGTGTGTTTTGAGAAAAGCAAAATTGAGCTTAAAATTCAAGTGCATGCTAGAATTTGTGAATTATTTTAATGACTTCTGTAATATATTTATCGATTAAAGAAAACAAATGAGAATAAATACAATTACATGTATATAATATAACATATCATAAAAGTGTGAGTAAGTCTCTTGTACCTCAGATGCACTGTGTAATGCAAATGCATTTTTTAAAAGTTGTTTTTACTATTACTGAAAAGTTACATCTATTATTACTGAAAAGTTGTCTCTTATTAAATGAACTTTTCAATAACATCATGGGTAATTTTTCAATAATAGTAGGAGCTAGCAACTTTATAAAAATATACTTGAATTGCATGGTGCTCCAATAATTACTTTTATAATTTACTTCCTTTATTCCACAAACATAGTCTTATATTCTTTCTTTTTTTCCAAATCATAGTTCACTTCTATTAAAAAATGTGTAGATTTATTCAAATTTTCTTATTTAATAAATTTTGGGATTAAATTTTTTTAATTTTATAAATAAGAGTATATCAAGAACTTTTTAGTAAAATCCATAATTTTAAGCACAATAAATGATGTCTTATTGGTCTGTGTGAAAAACAAAAGTGAACTATTTTTGTGGGACGAAGGGAGTACTTATCAATTAGTAATTGTTTATGTAGTTACTACAATGTAAATATTTTGATGAGTAGCACCAATATGAAATTCATTAGTAACTAATAATAAATCACAATTTAGTTTGATATCTACCAACACATTATGTTCATTAGTAATTACAAAGTGAAATATCTATTAGTAAATATCAACTAATTGATAATATATTGGTAATTAGTAATGGGTGGTAAATATATTAACACATACCAACACACGATAAACTCATTTTAAAATACTAATAGATTTTTTTTTTGTTGGGGATGCAATGCTTTTTTTTTTCCCAATAAATATTACCAACGACAAACATTAGTTAGTAAATTTTGTTAATAATTTTTTGTTAAATAGTTGCTAAACTGTATTGCACGGATTCTAAAAAAAACAAGTATGCAGAATCGGATTCGTCTGGGGTGCGGGTGCGGGTAAGATTCGCGTATGATTCGCACGGGATACGCCACGTGGCGAATCCCTAAAAATTTTTAAAAAAAAGAAGGGGGATTCGCGAATCGGATACGTGTTGACCAAGAATCGGATACGTTTGACCAAAATTAGGATACGGCGGGGTCAATATTTTAAATTTTAAAATTTTGGGGTTCCTTTTGCAATTTCTTAAACTAAATTTCAATTAATATATTTAAAACTAAAATAAATTATTAAATATATCTTACTATTACTAGTTACTACCTTTACCTTACCTTACCAGAACGTGAAAAAGGAAAACAGGGGCAAACTTTCTGCTTTCGAAACAAATTAAATCCGGAAGAGCATTCACCCGCTGACCGCCGACCGCCACCCGCCACCTGCCGCCGACGCTACCTTTGACTCCGGCACCGACGCAATCGCAGGTATGGGTTTCTTTCTTTTCTCTTCATTCTTCAATCAATTTGGGGATATTTTCTAGGATTTAAATTAATACATTGTTTTGATGATTAATTGATCATTTTACTTGATTTTTCACTCTTATGATGAATTCGTGCTATTGTAGATACATTTTTACTATTGTGAAATTGGGTGGCTTATATTGCTTTTCTTTTTTTTTGTGTTTTTCACTTTCTTACCAAGAGATATAATGAGTATAAGTATACATTAATTATGATGTGGAACTTGTAATTTATTTAACACAAGTTAAGTTGATAAATTTTATAATAATAATATTTTAAGATTTTCTAATTCTTTTTAGGGAAGTTCTCTAAATAGCATCTTCAAATTCTATTCATGTTGATGATGATACAAGTGACCAAGAGAATGATTATTTTTTACATATTTTATAGGTATTATATATAATAAAATATTAATAAATAAACGTATCATTGCCGAATCGCACCCTAAAATTTTCAAAAAATAGAATCCCCGCACCCGTATCTTACCCCCCCCCCCCCCCCCCCCCCGCACCTATGCAACACAGTTGCTAAAGTATGTGCAAAAAAAGTGTGCCATAATTACCAATAAATTAAGTATGTTTGTAAATTTTTGTTGCTAATAAGTTGATAAATATGTTATACAAATTAAAATATGAGTTACATTTCTAATGTGTTGTTATTCTATTTGTATTTACCAACAGATGACAACAGTTGGTATTTTACCAACATGTTTATATGTATTAGTATTTACAAACCGATAAATCTATTAGTAATTACCAACTAATTGATAATTTATTGTTAATTAACAATGGATGGAACATCTGTTAATATATACCAACACACGACAAACTCGTTGGAATTTACTAATAGATATTTTGGTTGGGAATGCAATATTTTTTCTCCCAACAAATATTACCAACGACGAACATCGGTTTCCATTAACAATTTATTGTTAGGCAGTTGCTAAAGTTGACGCAAAAAAAGTGTGTCTTAATTACCAATAAATTTAGTTCGTTTGTAATTTTTTGTTAACTTGTGTGTAAATCTGTTGTAGAACTTATAATATGAATTCCATTTCCAATCTGTTGTTATTTTGTTTGTATTTACCAACGAATGACATCAGTTGGTAAAATATGTTTGTAATTGGTGTTTTTTTGTAGTGGGAATAAAAGATATTAATTAATTAAAGCATTCAGTAGCTTAAATTAATTAATGGACATTGAATCTTAAACACGGGAAATAATTACCGGGAGCCATATTTCGTAATATGAGTTGGGGTGGATAGTGCAATATTAATTCTATAGTGAAGTGAATTAATATTATTGGGCTAGAATAATATTGTGGCTCAATATTAGTTTCTAGGCCCATTGGGAGGTCAAATCCTAATTCTCCTAAAGGCCTCTTGAGTAGCCTATGATAATTAAGGTGATTTAAATAAGGGTGATGCTAAACATCCATATTATGGATATCCATAATCCGGTTTTTTTTTCTAATCTAAATCAAATGTCTAATCTACCCTTAATAAAAATTTGAAAGTTTTGGACGAAATTTTGCATGCATTTCGAATTTGAATTTCAAATTAAAGTTGTTCTCTCTCTCCTAAACACAACTTTCAATGTTTCACATTAACTCAATGTCCAAATTAGGGTTCAGGGCACGATTTTTTGAGATTCATCCCCCCCATCTCTCCATCTTCCCCATCTTCACCATTTTCACAATTTTTTCAGATTAATCTTCCCCATCTCTCCATTTTCGTATTGAATGTATTCATCCCATAGCTTCTCGTTCGTCCTCAACCTTGTCGTTCATCTTCATTCCAATTAGGGTCTTTTATGTTGCATAAACTCAATTCGAAAATTACCATAAAGGTGAAGCATCCTCAGAAATATTATGTTGTATTAAAAGGTTTACGTGTTGAGATCTACGGTACTTGGTCTGAATGTGCCACAAATGTTAATGGTTTCAAAGGATCTGTGTATAAGTCTTTTTCGTTGTTGGAGGAAGCTATTGATGCCTATAATCGTTATATTCGATGTAGTTTGGATGAAGAAATGGTAAACAAGAATGATGCATATGAAACAAAGGCGACGCCAAGTGTTGAAAATGGTGATCTGGACCTGTCGATGATTTTTAAACTTGTTTTCGTAGGAATTAATTCTGGACTTTTTTCTGCCATTGTTACTCTGATGTTCAAGTAAAATTTTGAGAATTATGTATTTTGTATGTTTCATTTTCGTTAATTTGAAGTATTAGTATTTTCTGATGAGCACTTGTTATTTTGATTATTGTAAGTATATTTTTCATTGAATCATATATTCTAGTATTAGAAGTTACCACGATGAAAGAAAAACCAAAGTCTAATTACCACTATTAATCGGACTAAATGTTTACTTTAACACAAGTTTTAGTCGGGCTAAATGTTTTCTTCCATAAATATTGATCTAAATGTTAATTTATTTAATAAAAAAACTTAGGGTTTAAATATATTAATAATAAAATATTAAGTTAAGGTCCATACGAAATTTATGGAAGAAATCTATTCAAAAATAAAGTCAGTTATTTTTCACACGTAATATATGGAAGAAATTTTCTATTCAAAATTAAAGTCGGTTAATTTTCATAGATCATGGAATTTAGTTTATTCCCATACGAAAATTAGGGAAGAAAGCACATCCGATTTCTTAAAAGAGTTATAAAAATCGTAGTTAAAAAAAGAACAAGTTATAATAATATAAATTCATTATATATATATTAGTCGATTGAAAATTTGGGAGTTAAATCCCTATTACAAACTTGGGAATTACATCCCAATTATATACATAAAAAAAAACATATATAGATAGATAGATAAATCACCACTCTCCCCAGCACTAATTCTCCCCACCTTCATTTGCAGCATCATCAACCATGCCATCGCCACCAAGACCATCACCATCGCCGCTACGACCACCACCAACACTAGATGAATGGGCTTCATCACGCACGGTTGAATCAGAGAGGACAATCAAAGGAATCCTCTTGTTCTTGAGGGCTTCGAGGTACAACTCATATATTTTGTGAACGGGTCATTCTTCAAGAATGATGTCGT
Organism: Ballota nigra; assembly: GCA_947034835.1. Taxonomy (NCBI): domain Eukaryota; kingdom Viridiplantae; phylum Streptophyta; class Magnoliopsida; order Lamiales; family Lamiaceae; genus Ballota; species Ballota nigra. The sequence continues at coordinate 21,836,511 of OX344722.1, read as the reverse complement.
TCAAAGTGCTTGAATCGAAATGCGCCAGGAGCCTTTTCATGAAGACTTTGACATCTTTTTCCAAGCATTCGTGTTGTTTCTTCAAGTAGTCGCACATTGACATCATGTTTTTTGGTGAAGGTGGAGGAACTGGTGTGGTTGCATTCTTAGAAGGTGTACGAGCCATTCTTTTTTTATGTGATTTATTAGCTATTCCGAGTATAGAAGTGGTGTGATCAAAATTGATTAAATTAGGATTCAATTTATAGAGGAAGTTCCGTCGCTTCAGCCTCCTATTAATAAGGTTTTATTTATGATTAGTTGTCTAGGTTAAATGTCTGTACATTTTATCTATGCTAAATGACCGTCCATTTTCCCACTTTTATTATGCAGTTTAATACACTCTCAATATTTTAATTGAATTATTTTTCTAAATTTTAAAGTTAATAAAATTATATATGACTATCAATCATACTCGACAAGGTAATAAAATTAAAAAATCGCCAAGTTAATAAAATTTAAATACTCTCATCTATTTAAAACTCGATAAAATTTAAAAAAAAAAATTAATCGAGTTCTATGAATTATTATATAATTTTATCGAGCACTATTATATTGAGTTGAAAACATACATTAATGAGATAATTTGGTACATGTATGGAAGTGGAATGGTTAAGGTATAAAAATGGTCATAAATTGATTTTTTCTAATCCATTAAGAAGGTATGATTCAATTTTTCTAATCAATTATATGAATTACTGTAATTAAAAAAGTTCGATTAAAAAAATTATTCAGTTTAGTTTTCTTAGTAAAACACAAAAAATACATAATTACTTTGACATGTAACACTAAAAATGAGGAGACTAACGAGGAGAGTCAAAAGGTCATATATAATAAAAAAATTAATGAGGTTATAATTTGGTTTGAAAGGTTAGTAAATTAAATCCGAAAATTATGGCCTAAGAAACTTAAATGCGTAAATTATGGACTATAGAAATTTAAATTCGTATATATTTTTTCTATCCAACATTCAAGTATATTAAAAAAAAATCTAAATAATATAATAGCACTATCCTTTCCAAATATAGTTTTGGCGGGAGTGTTTTTGGACCATTGATCATTTTTTCAAGATTTAATCATAACCGTCTGTTTTTTTTATTTATATAATTATGGTAAAATTGACTATCAATTAAGATTTAATTTCAATTAGAATTTAATTATTGCTATATTTTTGGATCAGTTATATTTTATATCTATTTATATGGATCTTCACTTCATTCTTTACGGTGACTCAAAGTGGCGATTCTTTCTGCACAAGAAATTTATTCACTTTCCAAATTGCGATTTAGGATCACAAATTCTTGAATCAGAAATTCGTTTTATTCTTCATATGATGTCGTCCATATCATGGTTGTCATATTGTAGGGATTCGTTTTATTCTTTATATGAACAACAGCGTTTGAAAGAGGAAAAATATGTGATCACAGATTTAATGGAGCACAGTAAAAATTATGATGTCATGTCTGTGAATGTAGAATTGCTACGAAAGTAATTTGTAATCCATGTGATTTCAATGTCCAATTGGGTGAGATCAAGCGCACGCTTGCTTCTTGATAATGATGATGGTTGTGTCACACATCATAGGCAACGGTTGAAAAATTTGGGCGTCGATCCGTTGTCTTCAAAACCTAGGATATGAATATCAAATAATATTTGGATATGTATTTCAAATTTTATATTATTTGTATGTATTGATTTAAATCTCTATGATTTATAGATGTTATTATGTCAGATATTTGAAGATTTGAATGTTTAATAAAATATTTATTAGAGGTTATAAGGATTTTCAAGACATTTATTAGAGATTTGAAGATTTATTTAAGATTCATTAACTTTTCAAAGGTTTTTAGATTTGATATTTTGTATAAGTTTTTGAAGATTATGATGTTTGTTATTATATATATTCATTAGATATCTTATTGAAGTTCTCAACTTTTTTATTGTATCGATTTTTTTACTGCTATCATGATTTGTATGCTAATTTATTTTTGTTGATATTCATCGTATTCCAAATTTAATCATCAATAATCAATGAATTAGATCTTTAAAAAGTACTGATACACGTTCTTTACAGATATAACATGAAAATAAATTAAAAAAAGAAAAGAAAAATGTGTAATCATTAAAGCATGCTATAATTGGCTTGATTGATAAAAAAAATTCATTTAAACAAATGAAAAATATTAGAATCCATCCAAACCAATATATTACTCATTTTTTTCATTAAAAAATCATTACATAGTTGGTAAAGTCAAATTTATTTTCTTAAACCATATAACATATGATCCATTTCCTAAAATAATTATTACTTATTTTTTTAGTATAATTTATACCCATTTACTAACAATTAAATACTGATAATTTTTTTATTCAGATGTTAATATATTTAGATGTTAATTTATTTTAAGATAAAAGTTTGGGTGAGCACAAATTAACATCTACTTTTGTTAAAGTGTTAATGCGTCATATCCATGTTCCCAACAATCTATAGTCTTACCCATCATCGCATATATTATATTCTAATTTATATTTTAACATATAAATCCAATATATTATATTATTTAACGCTTGCAGCAGAACATATTATGTTATAAAGTTTTAGGGACTAACACAACTAAAGGACGAAAATCAACTTCAATTTCGTCCAAATAACATTCGGAAAAGTTTCTGTGTTTATTAATACTAGTTTTTTTACCCGTGCGATGCACGGTCAGTAAAATTTTATATTTAATAATTAAAATTAAATATATGTACATATATCATGTATGGAAAACCATTTGTTATTGACAAAAGGTGAATTTGAATTTATGTAAACTCGATTTCTTCAAATATCATTGTTGTTTATATCAACTATAGTTATTATGCATACATATTCTTATTATTTAAAAAATTAAATATTTTTAAATAGTGATAGTTAATATGCATAATAGTCTAAGTATGTACACATAACCATGATATTTAGAAAAAGAATTTGATGTAGACTCAAGTTCTTGGGAGACGTGGTCTTTGTTATTTATACAAACATAAGAATTACTGAATATTAAATTGCCACAACATTATTTTTGCGACAGATATATCTGTATGTATTAAATAAGCAATTCTAACACATTGGATTGTTAATATTTTAAGTCAAAATATTATATAAAAATATTTCATGATAAACTTATCATTATACAATTTTAAAATATCAAATATTTAATCAGGAGTATCATTAATCTGGTCAGAGATATTATATTGTAATTATTATAAATTTTCTTGAACCCTGTTGATATAAATACAGGGATGAGCTGAATGAGTTAATGTGGCAGGATTTAGGCTAAACATCAAATGAAACCTCAATTCAAGCAATAATTTCAGGAATAAGTGGTGAATGACAATGATTAGTAATGAATGAAGATGAATGCAGAAAGTCATTATGTGCAAGAGTATTTGCCAAGTTTTTTGGGCTTTGGATTTGAAGAGCTATTTTTTTGTATATATATCTCGTCCATTTTATGTACAATGTTGGCTCTATATAAAAATTACAAAAGGGGTATGATGGTCAATACATGCTATAGTAGGGGACCATTACATTAAATGCTCTGATTCCCTGTTGTGGCGTGTTTGTCATTTGGTGCAAAGTCCGAACCAATGGTGCCTTGGCAACGGGGACGACACTGGAGAGTGTCCTGGTTTTCATTTCTCTTATGTGGGAATAATTGAGACGTCCTTGTGTGTGTTGGGGTGCTCTTTTCCCAATTTAGATTAGTTCTGTCTGCTTTATTCTTGCAAGGAATCCTCGTCAGTCGGAAGGCCTGAGGATTTATTGATTACCTTGTCATTTATTTGGAATGATTTCCAGACATCTAGTGACCAACTTGCTCGGCTTGGGTGAGTTGGTAATGGTTGGTTGTACTGAGGAAAACTTGTTTATCGACCGTCGGGCGGTGAGTTGTGATCGGTGATCAGCCATGTGTCCTGATCGGCCATTATTTGCAAGGCAGAGATTGGTAGTCGACCTTTTGCGCCATGCCAACCAATATTAACTAAGTAGTTATCGTGGTGGGTTCTTGATGGCTAGGTGTTAGTCCCGAAACGAGTAAACAGGTGTATGGGGGGGAATACACCTGTGGTTACAAATTAAAACTTCTTCTAAAACTTATCAGGTTACTTAAGACAGTAGCTCGTCAGTGGACTTGAGGTCTGCTGAGAGTTACTTTGTGAAAGCTTACTGAGATAATACCTCCACTGAAAGCTCAAGACTTTCAGTTGAACTACTATCTAATTAGCTTTCAGATGCGGAATAGTGAGCCTGTTAGGATAAAAGTTGTATAGTTTTGATGAGTTAAAACAAACCAGAAGATGTAATAGGACCATCTGAACCTGTTAGCCAGATGATGATCTAGATTAGGACTTAGTCTAGGGGGAACTGCCAGACCAGAAGACTTCACCAGAAGAGTCACCAGAAGACCCCACCAGAGGACTTCACCAAAGGACTCCACCAGAAGACTTCACCAGATGAGATCTGACCAGAGGCAGAGGACCTTCCCCAGACCAGAAGAGTCCAGACCAGACGAGTCTGGTAGAACAAAAGATGCTCTTGATCCCCTGTTTCTACTGAGTATTCTGGTTGTTAACCAGATTAGGACCAGAAGACACCGAGGTTGCCTGGTGTCTGGTCTTGCCTTCTCTGGAGAGAATCAGAGTTAGGCAGAGGAAGCATTTGACCGTTGGTGATTCAAATCAAGTCAACAAGATCAGGATTGGAAAGTCTTGAAGTCAATCAATCCAAGGATCCCACCAACCCAATCAATCAATTAGGGAATTGATTGATTGATGCTTCCCTAAATAGAGGATCTGATTGGATTAGCTCTCCAACGGCTATTCCCTAATCCCCTCTATAAATACAAGAGTGCAATCACAAGAAAAAGCTCTAGAGAGACCCTACGCGCATAAGTCACAATCCAAGCTTTTGATAATCACTCTTAGCACTCTTATTGTTCATATTATATAGCTACTCTTAAGGAGTTGTTGGACCTCAACCTGTTCATCTACAAGATAAGATTGAAGGCTGTTGATCTTTAGATCTTGTTAGATCTAAAGGGTTTGTAAGAAGGGAGTAAGTTGGCTGTTGGTTGGTTAGTGAGACCCCTTTGATCAAGGGAGAGTGGACGTAGGATATTCAGATCCGAACCACTATATATTCGGTGTTATTTATTGTTTTCATTTACTTATTCTCTTATTGGTTTTGTGCTCTTGTAAAAAGAATTTGTCTAAGACATTCAACTTAAGCTTCCGCAATTTATCAACCTAGTGGGACCAACAACTTAAGAGATTTGCTCATGTTGCCAGACTAGAAGCCATCAGATTGTTCTTAGCATATGCTGCTCACATGAAGTTCAAAGTATACCAGATGGATGTGAAGTCTGTCTTTCTTAATTGGATTCTCATTGAGGAAGTGTATGTGAAACAACCTCCTGGTTTTGAACAAGGTGACAAGGTGTTTAAGCTTAAGAAAGCTCTTTATGGGCTGAAGCAGGCACCCAGAGCATGGTATGACACTCTATCTCAATTTCTTCTGGACAATGGTTTTTCTAAAGGGAAGATTGATAGGACCTTGTTTAGGAAAGAAGAAGGAAATGACATCCTTCTGGTCCAAATATATGTTGATGACATTATATTTGGATCCCTTAACAAGAAGCTGTGTGAGAAGTTTGGTGAGCTCATGCAGAGTCAGTTTGAGATGTCCATGATGGGTGAAATGAATTACTTTTTAGGTTTGCAGGTAAAGCAATCAGAGAAGGGAATTTTCATAAATCAGGCAAAGTACATCAGAAACATGTTAGAGAAATTTGGAGTAGGATCTAGCAAAGCAGCCAAGATTCTTATGATGACAAATTTCAACATGGACCCAGATGAGTCTGGAGAGAATGTGGACCAGATTACAGAGCACTTATTGGTTCTCTTCTGTACCTGACTGCAAGCAGACCATACATTACCTTTGATGTAGGAGTGTGTGCCAAATTTCAAGCTAATCCCAAGAAAAATCATTTGGAAACAGCTAGGAAGATATTGAAATATCTTAAGGGAACAGTGAACTTAGGATTATGGTATCCTGCAGATGACAATTTGGAATTGAGTGGTTATTCAGATTCAGACTATGGTGGATGCAGAATAGATAGAAAGTCTACAAGTGGAACATGCCAATTTTTAGGGAATAAATTGGTATCTTGGTTTTCTAAGAAGCAGACTTCAGTTGCTACATCTACAACAGAAGCAGAGTACATGGCTGCAGGGAGCTGTTGTTCTCAACTACTCTGGATTACTCAACAGCTTAGGGACTACCAGATTAGAGCCAAGGATATTCCTATATTCTGTGATAGTAATAGTGCCATAGCAATCACCCAGAATCCAGTTCTTCATACCAGGTGTAAACATGTTGATATAAGGTATCATTTTATCAGAGATCATGTTGAGAAGGGAAATATAAGGATGGAAAAGATTGCTACAGAGAAGCAGAGAGCAGATATATTAACTAAGCCTTTGGCTGAGACCAGATTCAGAGAGTTAGCTTTTGAGTTGGGATTATTGGATCCAGAGACAGATTTGTTTTATAGGGAACATCAGAGAAGTATCTTTTATTTATACCTTACTGTATATTCTTTGTTATTTAAAACTAACATGCCTGCAGATTAGAAAAATCAGAGAAGTTACATCTCCAGATGAAGTGTGCACCAGGTGACCCTTGTCCCAGATGAGGTGCTGAGTCAGATTCCAGAAAAGGCCAAAGTCTTCTCTGACCAGAACCAGATGGGTTCCATCAGAGGAGATGTAACACCAGACTAGCTGTGGTATCATCTGGTTACAATATCAGGTGACAGGTATGCTTTTACTTCTCTGGCCTCTGATCATTGGGATACACTTTTCAAATTAGTAAGTACACTCAAAACGTTTCAACTTCGGAGTGTATTTAAGACTAGGGTATAGGGCCTAGGCAATCATTTCACTTTATCTCTTGACTGCCACAAAAACCCCTTTATGCCCAGTCCCAATGACCACGCCTACGCACCAGATTAAATCTGTATCTCGCCTTTCATCGTGGCCATCAGATTTAATCGATGTGCAATATGTCAATCAATTCAAAAATTGATTTTGTTCCCTATATTAAATTTGCTATTACACGCGTTCACACATCATTTATTAATCAAGCCACGCGTCTTACCCTATTTAAATCAAAATTCCATTCAATCTGTCTTTTCACGTTTCCATATTTTCAAAGCCCTAACTTCTCTCTGCGAAGTATCTCTCTCTCTCTCTCTCTCTCTCTCTCTCTCTCACAGAAATGGCCCCTTCGTGCAACTTCGATCATGAACTGATGATGAAGAAATTGAAAACGGAGATGGTGGTTGACTTCTACACCACCAAGAACCCTTCTGCGCTGGCTATTTTGGAGTTACTTAGAAGGTCCGGCGTAGAGAAGTTGATTTCCACAGTCCCCAGAGATCTTCGCACTCTAGATGGTTATGCGGCCCAGTTTCTGGTCCGTATGAAGATTCATGAAGATCACATTTCTTCAAAGATTGACAAAGAAGATCTGGTGTTTTCCAAGCAGGATTTATGTGCGCTATTTGAGAACATTTCGGCAGAAGGCGTAGATCCTTTAACTTACAAGGAGGATGATATTATTGGTTCTTTCAAGATTTTTGCTCGATCCTCTTGTCAGAACATCACGAAAGGATTTTTAGATAAGCATTTGAGGCAGAAATTCAAGGTTCTTTTTTATATTGTGGTGAAGGTGTTGATGTGTGAAAATCACATCACGGATGCAATTTTCAACGGCAGGATGTGTGTGATGCGTGCCCTGTATGATGGAGTTCAGTGCAATTGGGCTGAATTCTTTTGGGATGTTTTGAGAAAGAACAGATTGAAGGTGAAGAAGGAGGCTTGCCCTTCACAGCCAGGGGAGTTGCAATACTACTTCACTGCTAATGTTTCGTTGGGAACGAAACTGACTCTGATTTTGGACTCATTGCTTCCAGAGAAGAAATGGAAGGAGTCTTAGTGCAGAGGGTTTCACAAGTCTAAGGTTTTGTTCTCAAAGGATGGTCCTCTTCATGGTCATCCTGATTCTGATGGAGAAGAAGCTATTCCTGCCCCTCCCCTTCAAGTTATTCCCTCTCCTGCTAAGGGGCAAAAGCAGCAGCAGAAGCAGAAGTCCCAAAAGCAAGCTGATGGAGCAACTGGTTCCTCAACAGTTGTCTTATCTGGTTCCTCGGAGGAGGACCAGATTCCCCTTCTAAATATCTTGAAGAAGAAGGGTGAAGTGGCTGAGGCTACTAAGAAGGCTGGAGCAGCCAAGAGGAAGAGGCCGGAGGAGGCCAAGAGAGGCTCTGCTAAGAAGCAAGAACTAGCAGGAAGGCCAAGAAAACTCTTCTGGTGGATGAGCCATCAGAGGAAGAAGAGGTTGAACCTCTTAAGAAGAAATCCAAGGCCAAGAGAGACATTCTTCAAGAGTCAGACTCTGGCTCTGATCTTGGAGAGGCCTTGGAAAAGGCAATTGATGAAGCTTCTCAGATGATGGAGGATGTTTCTACTCCAGAGCATGCTGTGCCTGCTGATGTTGACTCAGCAGAGGTAAACCCTTCCAACCCATCCTCTATTCCCCCCCCCCCCTGCTCATGTTAACCTAGTTACCCCCACTACTTCACCACCAGACACCCAAACACACCCCATATCCTCTGCTCCTGGTGCCCCTATATCTTCACCAGAGCAGACCTTACCAGACACACCAATATATACTCCCCCCACCTTACCTGTTCAAACACCTTCTCCCCCACATTCACAAACACCCCTTACTACAAATCCCTCTCCCCCAGCTTCTGTACCAGAGGTGCCATCAACCTCTTCTGGTGCAGATATTCCCCTTCCAAACACCTCCACTTCACAAATTCCAATCCCACCCTCTGTACCAGAGATCCCAACTTCTTCTGGTGCAGAACAACCCATTCCTTCCACCTCCACCTCTCAAAATCCTACCCCTCCCCAAACCCATACAGACCAGGACCCAACCATTTCTATGGCTCTGGGATTCCCTGCCCCTCCTCCTTCTCCCACCTGTTTAACAAGCGATGATAGTGAAGATGAGGAAGCTTCACTTGAGCCTGCTAACTTAGCACCTTCCTCCTCTGCCTCTGAGCCCAAACCCTTCACTTTCTCATCTGCAGAAATGGGTCCCATTAGGCAGAGTATGAGTGTAAGTGCTCAGCTCTGGCTAAGAGAGCATTTCCCAGTTCTTCTGGAGCACTTACCACTTCTGGCAGAGTTGACTGATGCCAAGGTCTGGAGCAAGGCCAGACTTGAAGATGTGGAAGACCTTATGCTGTTGCTTGAGGAAATGGGTCCCTCCAACTTCACTGCTTGGGAGATTGAGCTGAAGCAGAAGATGAACATTCAGAACCCAGGTGAGCTGGAGACCCCTGGTGCAGCCAAGATCTTGATTCGCACCCTGCTCATCCAGAGAGGGGTAATGCTCACTCCTGAGGGCCCTTCTTACAAGTTTGGGCCTCACTTTGTCTTCCCTCCAGAGTTATATTCAGACGAGGAAGAATTTGAGATGTCTCCTGCCGTACTCCAGAAGATGAAGACGTTCTTTAATGCACAGATCATGCAAATAGGGCGCTTCTCTAAAGCAATTCAACACATGGCCCCTGCTATGATAGAGCATCAGATCCGGCAGGAGAGGAGGATCTTCCTTAAGCAGATCAAGTCTACTCTGGCTGAAGTTAAAGCTTCCTTCAAGGCCAATGGTCTTTTTGTAAAGCTGGATGTTATGCACAGCCAGAAGCAGCTCTAGGAGCACGTGCTGGAGCAGATGAGGCCAGTCTCTGTGCTGAAAGTTGAGATGACCAGCCAGATGATCCAGACTGCTAAGCTGAAGGACTCCCTCCAGGAGATGTTAGAGAAGCAGGAAAGGCTTGTTGCTGAATCAAAAGCCTACCTGGAGGAGGCAAAGCAGCTGCGTGATCTTCACTCTTCCTCCAACACTGCCTTGCCTGATCTTATAAGGCAGGTAGTGGAGCCCCTCCTTGATGAAGTTAAAAAGGGGGAAGAGAAGGACAGAACTGATCTTGCGAAGACCATAAATGAAACTCTTTTTAGCCATGGAGCTCGTCTGGACCTACTGGAGAACACCTTGGCCCAGGCAGAGCTGTAGAAGAAGAAGAAAGAGGAGTTCAAATCACTTTCCATGGCTAAGCAGCTTGCTGCAGAAGAGGAGTCAGAAGCAGAGCAGGATCCCATTTCTATCTCTGGACCTGCAAAGAGGAAGATCAGGAGAGTCAAGAAAAGCTTCCTTGAGACTGTTGTTGAAGAAGCTCAGATTAGATACAAGGAAGAGACTCCAGAGGAGAAGCAAGCAAGGATCAGAAAGAACATAGATGAAGAGCAGAGGCTCAGATATGTTAGGAGGCAAAATAAGAAGAGCAGAGAAGCTGGTGCTCCTTCTGGTGCAGGTGGTTCCAGTCAGAGGAGGAAAGCTCCTATTGAGGTGATGAACATTCTGCCTCTCAGGACAGAATGGTCTTTTGACTCTACTGTGCCTGTTCCCTTGATTGAGAAATGGAAGGAGGAAAAGACTCTCTGGTTCATTCAACATTATATCCAGAGGCCAGCACCAGAGGATGATGAGCTGATCAACAGAACCTTTCACACCTGGATGCAAGCTTATGATGCAGATATGTACAAGCAATTGATGGACTCTACCATTGAGTTCAACCTGGAGGTGACTGCTCCTGAGTTTACTTATCTCAACACACCCATGGTAGGTGACCAGGTTGACTGGGCTGAGCTGAAGAGATTGTACAAGACAAAGGTGTTGGTGAACTTCACTCCAACATCTTCTGTAGAGTTAAAGGCCGTCCAGGATAGGTTCCTTGACTGGTTTCTTGTACCCAAGGAAAACAGGAGATATGCATAGAATAGGACTCTGAACTTCAATGTATCTTGTAATCATCTTGTCCTTATTATCAATGAAAATATCATATCTTCTATGTTCAAAAGACAACCTCTTGTTGTATTATTGTTTGCCTGATAAGATCTATTCTAAGTTCTTATCCTTTATTGTTTTCTTGCTTATTTTTTTGTTTTGATCAGTTCTGGTAGTGTTTTAACTTCATCAAAAAGGGGGAAATTGTTAGGATAAAAGTTGTATAGTTTTGATGAGTTAAAACAAACCAGAAGATGTAATAGGACCATCTGGACCAGTTAGCCAGATGATGATCTAGATTAGGACTTAGTCTAGGGGGAACTGCCAGACCAGAAGACTTCACAGGAAGAGTCACCAGAAGACCCCACCAGAGGACTTCACCAGAGGACTCCACCAGAAGACTTCACCAGATGAGATCTGACCAGAGGCAGAGGACCTTCCCCAGACCAGAAGAGTCCGAACTAGACGAGTCTGGTAGAACAAAAGATGCTCAGTTTGATCCCCTGTTTCTACTGAGTATTCTGGTTGTTAACCAGATTAGGACCAGAAGACACCGAGGTTTCCTGGTGTCTGGTCTTGCCTTCTCTGGAGAGAATCAGAGTTAGGCAGAGGAAGCATTTGACCGTTGGTGATTCAAATCAAGTCAATAAGATCAGGATTGGAAAGTCTTGAAGTTAATCAATCCAAGGATCCCACCAACCCAATCAATCAATTTGGGAATTGATTGATTGAAGCTTCCCTAAATAGAGGATCTGATTGGATTAGCTCTCCAACGGCTATTCCCTAAACCCCTCTATAAATACAAGAGTGCAATCACAAGAAAAAACTCTAGAGAGACCCTACGGGCATAAGTCACAATCCAAGCTTTTGATAATCACTCTTCGCACTCTTATTGTTCATATTATATAGCTACTCTTAAGGAGTTGTTGGACCTCAACCTGTTCATCTACAAGATAAGGTTGAAGGCTGTTGATCTTTAGATCTTGTTAGATCTAAAGAGTTTGTAAGAAGGAACTGGTACTTCACAATTCCAGTGAGTAAGTTGGTTGTTGGTTGGTTAGTGAGACCCCTTTGATCAAGGGAGAGTGGACGTAGGATATTCAGATCTGAACCACTATATATCCGGTGTTATTTATTGCTTTCATTTACTTATTCTCTTATTGGTTTTGTGCTCTTGTAAAAAGAATTTGTCTAAGACATTCAACTTAAGCTTCCGCAATTTATCAACCTAGTGGGACCAACAGAGCCCTTTTGAAAACTCGTTTTACTTTGATAAACTTTGAGATTAACACACACTTAGGAAAGCAGATAATAAGAACACAAGGTATAAAGTGGTTCAGAGATGAATCTCCTACGTCCACTGTCCTGATCAAACAGGAGAATTCCTTTCACTTGGAATTCCTTGTGTTATAGTGCCAAGGTGCACTGATCAACTAATCCTCTCTTAGGATGATTGATCACTAGGAAATTCCAGGTCCTAGTTCCCAAAACAAACCAGCTTTCAGACTGATACAATAATCAGCTTACTAACACCACTTAACACTAGCTCTCAACCTAAACACTGAGTAGGGTTTTGAGTAGGGTTTTGGTTCCAACTATTTTGAGATAATCCTTACAAGTTTAGCTCAAGGCTTAGGTTGGATTATCTCTTTCTAAGATTTGGATATAACTTTTAAGCTTGGTTACAGAAGGTTTGTTAGGCTCTCTACAAATGTGAAACACTTGGGAAACAAAGGTAATTTCGAGTGCTTCTTAGTTGTTATGAATGTAGAGATAGCTTGATCTTGTGAGTTTCCCGTGCATAGAAATGAGCACGTCCTTCTGTATTTATAGGCTTCCTTGAAAATCTTCCCGTTAGATTTGAATCTTCTCAAGTAAGTCTTCTTGTATCTGATTGGCTCAAACGGCACTATTTGAAGCTTTAAGTCTTGTCAAGAAATGGCTGAAAGACCATGCCTGTTCACCAACTTTATGTAGATTGCTAGGGAAAGACTTTTGGTACTTGTCAGGCTGGGGCAGGTCGGCTGTCAGTAAAGTACACTGACGTGTCATCTTCTCATTGGACCTTTAGTCTGTATGCCCAGATTCTTGTCTTGCTTTAAGGTGGAACTCCTCTGAGAGAACCTTCTTATTCCTTCATTTATTGTAAGCTTCAATGTAATTCGTTTTGCCTTGTTCCAACCAGATTAACTAACAGCTTTTAATATGTTTAGCATTGAATGTGCATTGTTAGTTCCCAGCAGTGGACCTTGGTCCTCTCCTGATAGTTTTAGTCTTAGTGAGAATGTACTTAGAAAACATTCAAGACTTAGACTTATTCTCAGACCACTTGTCTTCAGCGGGCTTCACTTCAGTGGACTTCATCTTCAGCAGACTTCATTCTTAAATATACTCTTAAGATTACTAACTGTACTCCAGTTCTTAACACTTTGAACTGTTTAACTAAGTACTAACTCTACTGAATAATTTACTTACAAAACAACTTAGGAGGAACATTTTGGCATCTAATCAAAACATAAGTCTTATACATTTTCCCAACAATTTCCCCCTTTTTGATTATGCCGGAACCTATCTTATTACATATCTTCTTTCAGATGAGGTTCTTCAGATGACATACAAAGTTCACAGATTTTGTAAGTAAAACATTCAAGTACATAAGCCTAAATGATAATGAGATATTATCTTGGGCAAAACATCAGTAGAGTTCATTTCATTGATAAAATGATGAAGTACATATTACATGAAGTCTACTCTCAAAAAGTTTCAAACTTAAACACACCTGGGACTTATAAACAAATGCCCAGCAAAAGATACAAACTTCTCAGATGGATTCAAAAATGGGTTCAAGTCCATACTGCTTGAATACTCTAATCTTCAGCTCGTTTTTCCTCTCCATTATCTCCTTTGAGTGTCCTCTGAGTCCAAGATGCTCACATAAGGATGTCCACTCTTTAGTGATCCTTTCTCTATCAACAGCACCAGTTGCATCTTGAGGAGGCCAGTAAGTGATTTGCTCAGGGGCCTTCAGGGCTTGATCAGGGAAGGCATCATTCCAAGCATCACTGATCTCAGGATAGAGTTTAGGATAGGCATCAAACAACCATGAGTTGAAGACTTCTTGAGCATTGTCTCTTCCTAACTCTCCACTGATATAAAAGGAATACACAAATTCCCTTTTAGCAGTCTCCCAAGCATCATTGAGCTTCTTAGGAACCCAGGCATCATGGTGAGGAAATCTTTTCTGAGATGGAGTGATCTTGTCTCTCTTCAGCTTAGCAGCCCACCTTTGATAACCACTCCTGAATTTCTTTGAAGTAGTTTTATCAAATGTGGTCAGCCTCTCTTTCATTTTCCTTTCAGCTATCTCTGCAATGGTCTCCATCTTACCAACCACCTTATCTCTCCTTTCTTGCTGTTGAGCTGTTAGCTTCCTTGCTCTTTCATTCATTCCTCCAGCCTCTTTGATTAGCTCAGTGAGCTCTTTAACTCTTGTGGGTGCAGACTTGGGAGGTTCAGAAGATAAAAGTTCAGGATTGAGAATAGGGAGTACCTGAACTTCATCAGTAGAGGTTGTGGACTTAGCTGCCAACCTCCCTGAGGTTCTTGTCTTTTTGGCAACCTCTGCTGAGAGGGCATCAGATGTCTTTCTCTTTGTGGTTTCCCCCTTCTTCGCAGCTCTCTCTTCCTTATCCTTCAGATGCTCCTCTTTGAACTTTGAAAGGTCAGCTGAGGTGGTCTTTTTGCCCTTCTTGGCTTCTGCAATCTTCTGTGCTTCAGCATCAACCTTCTTCAAGGTGCTCTTCACCTGTTGGCCTTTCTCGAAGTCAGGGGTTTCAAGGATAATATTCATCTTATTTTTTGGATCAAGCTTCATGTCCTTAGCACTTATCCTCTTTTCCCCCTTTTCGGCATTAATTATGCATTCAGCTACAGTGATGTTGAGCTTCAGTTGATCATGGGCTAATGCCTTCAGCTCAGTTGAGCAATGATCCACCTCATCTTCAAGCCTCTCCAAGGTTGCTCCAGCTGTCTGCCCAAATTGAACAAATTGTGCTAGCTTCTCATTGATCAGCACATCTGTTTTCTCTTGAGTTGGGAAGTCTTCAGACGCCTTCTTCAGTACCTCTCCCAGTTTAGCTCCTAGCTCAGCATGCTTGGCCTCGAATTCAGACATCTTAGAGTTCCATAATCCTTCAACCTTTCCAAGCAGGTCCTCTGAGAAAGCCTCTACTGAGGACTTCAGGTTGATGGATACGTTCTCCACTGAGTCTTTTAGAAACTTGGTCCTGGCCTCTTCTTCAGTTTTCTCCAGCTTCTTCAGGGCATCAATGACTAGCACACTTTGTCCTTCAACTACATCAATCACCATCTGCTGAGAGTCTTCAACTTTTAGTGTGAGATTCTGAAGTGATGTAGTTGTGGACTCCATGAGTTCATCAATGTAGTCTGAGAGAATAACCATCTCATCCACTTCCTCCTGTACAACCTCCTGGAGATCCCTTAGCTGAGTTTGAAGAGATGGAAGGCTATCTTCTTTAAGTGAGTGAACAACATCACTCAGAGGAGTTAGGTTGACCACAGCTGGGGGAATTTCAAGGGTTTGAGTACCTGCATGGCAAAAAGTGTTAGTTCTAACTCCCTCAGCCTCACCACCTAGGTCTCTTGATGCCTCTATCTCCATAGGGACTCCCTCCTCCTCACTCATCTTTCTTTTCTCTCCTTCACTCTCTTTTTCAACTGCATTTTTTTCAGCCAATTCACCCTTTACAGGGATGATTGCTCTTATCTCTCCACTCTTTATAGCAGTGATTTCTACCTCAGTTTCTTTCTCACTTGTTTTTTCAACTACTTCTGTACCAGACCCCTCAGTTGACTCTTTAGCCACCACTGAGGGCTGTTGTGGGAGAGCTTCAGTAGACACCTCTACTGAGCTCTCCTGTGGCAAATTTTGTGCCTCAGTATCCCTTGCCATGGATACATCCTTGGCTGCTTCACCATCACCTTGCTTTGGTGAAGCACCTCCTCCTTGTACGGTATCATCTACCTTTTCCACCTCACTCTTCTCCTTCTCCTCCTCCTTCTCAGCTATGGGTTCAGCTGGCTTTTCTCCATCAGCAGCCTTTTCCACTTCTTCTTCCTTCCTTGCTTCAGCAATATTCTCCAAGACCAAACTTTCAAAGATCTTCTCATCACAGAGAAGTCTGGTCTTGTGCATCCCAACAAATTGCAGCACTTCAACTTCCTCCTTCTTCCATTCCTCTGCACTGCTGCCTCTTACGGCCAGAAGGATTTCACCAAGTCTTCTATCTTTGAGCTGGACAATGAGTCTCAGTCTCAAGAACATGGCTTTGAGAGATGGAAAGTTGTCAAGTTCAAGGTATTTAGACTCTAAAGAGTAAGCTACCTCATCCTTGAGAGTATCTAGGAATGAGTACTCTTCTTCATCGTCTGAAGGAAGGAAAGTGGTAGGGGATCTGCTTTCAGTTGGCTCTTCTGGGATAGACTCCAGTTGAGTTGAGTGTGAGTCAGGAATGTTTGGTTCAGTGGAGGTTTCGTTTAGAGTATCAGTGGAGGTAGGGTTTTGATCAGTGGGGGTTGATGTAGGTTCAGAAGGGATTGAGGGGATGAGTTCAGTAGGGTTTGATGGAGTGGTTTCAGTAGGGGTGGAGATGGGTTCAGTGGGGGTTGTTTGGGATCCACTTTCTGGCTGTTGAGAGCCATCAGTGGGGGTTTTGGTTATTGTGGAGATGCGTTTGGTTTTGGCAGGAGTGCGAGGTTTAGTTGTTTTGGATTTGATGGGGGTGGGTGCAGGGACATCTGAGTCAGACTCAGTTGAGATAATGTTAGGAGAAGAGTCTGGGTTACCTGATGAAGATTCATCAGAAGAGTTGGTGACTCTGACCTTCTTGGAGGCACTGTCCTTCTCTGCCTCAGGAGATTTCTTCTTCTTCTTCTTAGAGGCTTTCTCTGCCTCTGCTTCTTTGTGCTGGGCCATCTTGTCACTTAATTTAACCAGCCTCCTCTTCAGCTTGGTTTTCTTCCCTTCACTAGGGTTAGCTTCCTCTTCCTCAACTATCTCTGGGCTCTCCTCAGCAGGCTTGATCATTCTAGTCTCCAGAGCCTTTCCAGATTTGAACAAGGCCTTGAGATTGCTCCATTTCCTATCTGGAATCCAGTCCACTCCCAGATCTACGTTCTCTATCAGATAAGATATTTTAGTTGCAAAATTGAGCTTACTAGATAGTTGGGGAGTTTTGTCAGGTTGGAGTTTTGAGTGCTCCTTGTTCAATGCTCTCAAAAAGAATTGCTGCCAGTTGTATGGCTTCTCCTTGCTTTCCACAATTGCCTTCATCAACCTGAGCTTGGGCTTGCTCACTTGTTCTGTGCTTCCTTGGTTTCCCAAGATACATTTTCCAACAACTTCACAGAGAACATTATATACTGGTAAGAGTATATTTCTGTTCATTGTTGGGCTGTATTTGACCTTCCTCTACATAATGGTATTAACCCATTCTTCCTCTTCATCCATGATGCAGGTATCTGGATTCGGACCTTCAGAGGGGAGATCAAACAACTCCTTCAGATCATCACCACTGACACGAATCTCCTTCTTTATTTTCTGGTGTTCAACTATTTCTACATCATCCCTCATCACCCTCTTCTTTCTCTGGAGTATTAGATGAGACCTGATCCTCGAATCAGAGTTGGATACATTATTGAAGAACTCAAGAACCTGCCTGTCAAAGCAGTTCGTAGGATGAACAGATAGAAATTTCTCTAACCCAGCAGATTTAAGTAACTCTAGGGCTTCTTTGATATGGGCAAATTCTGGTTTGGTTTCTATCTCCGGATTATCAAAAACCACAATGGGTTCATACCAGAAGTTTTCTTTATTGGTAAGGAAACTAAGATTCAGTTTTGCCATTTTGAACAAAGCGGGGTTTGAGAGAAAATTTGCAGAGTGTATAGGAAGTGTTTGCTTGAAGATTTGTTCGAAAAGGTTCTTAGGCTAAAATTTGGGGCTTTTATATGAGAAATGAGCGGTTAGATTGATCTGAAAAATCAACGTCTGAGATTGATTGGGTTTGAGATTGTGGATAGTCCAAGAGTTTAGTGGGGAGTTTTTAAGAAATCTTTACGGTTAGAAAAGAACCGCCTAAAATGAATGGTATGGATTGGAAGGGTTGGTAGCCGGAAGGTCACATCGTCCGGGTTTTAAGGTGCGTGAGATAGGTAACTGTAAAAGTAAACCTGACTTGTACAATGCGCATTAAATGCTTGCCATACCAAAATCTCTTCGAAAAAGTATAAGAAAGATTTAATTTTCAGAAAGCACTCATTAGAAATTCTATTGAATCAAAATATATATTTTAAAAACTAAGAGGCTTTAGATTTGAAAAACACTAAGTATAAACTTTGACCTCCACTGAGGTTTGACCTCTTCTGATATTCAGACCTCTTCTGAGATGAGGAGCTTCTTCTGAGAAAGATCCTCTTCTGAATATGAACCTCTACTGAGTTGAAGGTAACTCTTCTGAGATTTAATTCTTTCTTTTACTCTCCTGGATCTAGGAGTCCAAGCTCTACCGACAGCTCTTGACACCTTGCTTCAGCCAAGGGTTTAGTGAAGATATCTGCCTTCTGCTTGTCAGTATGGATTTTGAGCATTTTGATGTCCTTCTTCTCCACATGATCTCTGATGAAATGATGCCTTATATCCACATGTTTGCATCTTGTGTGGAGAACTGGATTTTCTGAAATAGCAATTGCACTATTGTTGTCACAGAAAATAGGGACTTCATTGGCAAAAATGTTGTATTCTCTCAGTTGTTGTCTTAGCCAAAGAATTTGAGCACAACAACTTCCAGCTGCCATATACTCAGCTTCAGTAGTGCTTGTGGCTACTGAATTTTATTTCTTGGAGAACCAAGAAATCAGCTTACTTTCCAAGAATTGACAAGTGCCTGAGGTTGATTTCCTGTCAATTCTACATCCTCCATAGTCAGCATCTGAGTATCCTGTGAGTTCCAGATTGTCATCTGAGGGATACCACAATCCCATATTCACAGTACCCTTAAGATATTTTAGAATCCTCTTAGCAGCTTCCAGATGACTTTTCTTGGGGTTGGCTTGATATCTTGCACAAATCCCAACTGCAAATGTGATATCAGGCCTGCTTGCTGTGAGATACAGTAGAGATCCAATGATGGCTCTGTAATGAGTCTGGTCTACTGATTCACCATTTTCATCTGGTTCCATTTTGGTGTTGGTGTTGAGTGGAACTCTTGCTACTTTGCTGGTCTGGCATCCAAACTTGTTGATCAGCTCCCTTGTATATTTGGCTTGATTGATGAAGATTCCTTCAGGGGACTGCTTAACTTGAAGTCCTAGGAAGAAATTCATTTCTCCCATCATAGACATCTCAAATTTTCCCTTCATCAGTTGAGAAAACTTTTCACAGAGGACTTGGTTGGGACAACCAAAAATGATATCATACACATAGATTTGTACAAGCAAAGTGTCCTCTCCTTTTGTGATCCTGAATAGAGTTCTATCAACTCTCTCTTTGATGAAACCATGATCCAAAAGGAATTGTGACAAAGTATCATACCAAGCTCTTGGAGCCTGTTTTAGTCCATATAGAGCTTTTCTCAGTCTATATACTTTGTGACTTTCTTCAAAACCTGGGGGTTGCTCCACATAGACTTCTTCATTGAGTACTCCATTCAAGAAGGCACTTTTAACATCCATCTGGTACACCTTGAATTTCTTGTGAGCAGCATATGCAAGAAATAACCTTATTGCCTCCAATCCGGCTACTGGGGCAATGTTTCATCATAGTCAAATCCTTCAACTTGAGAGTAGCCCTTTGCAACTAGCCTGGCTTTGTTCCTGACTATGATATCATTCTCATCCTTCTTGTTCTTGAATACCCACTTGGTTCCTATCACATTGCAGTGATAAGGTCTGTCCACCAACTCCCAAACTTGATTCCTTGTGAACTGGTTGAGCTCTTCTTGCATGGCAATGATCCAGTTGGAATCTTGAAGTGCTTCTGCTATGGAACTTGGTTCCTGGTTTGATAAGAAACAACAAAACAAAGCACTTTCTCCATGAAAACTTCTAGTTTTGACTCCTGAGGAAGGATCACCTAGGATTTGCTCAACAGGGTGATCTGAGAGCCAAGTTCTCCTAGGCTGATGCCCTTCAGTAGAGTTTAACTCTTCTGAAGTTGAGTCACTAGATATAGGAATGAAATCGAATTCAGGAAATAAAACAGAGGGTTGAAGTCCTGAGTCATCATTCAAGGTATTCTCATTCTCAATGGTAATTTCATTGGTTCCCCCTTGAATGATGGGATCAGTGAATGTCTCAGCTGTGACCACATCTTCATTGACATTACTTACCTCTTGAACTGGGATAGTGTTCATCAGTTCAGTTGCTTGTTCAGGAGAGCTCTCAGGTGAGCTTTGAGGGGTGGTTTGACTTTGGATGATCTCCTTGAATTGTTGATCTTCTAAATTGTCCCATGTTTGGATGTATGTATCAACACAATTCTCAGGATAGCCTTTAAACTTGATACTCAGTCTGGTTAGTCTTTTGCTAATTACCTTCTCATTCTCCTTACTCCTGGACTCAAAAGTAGATTCATCAAAGACCACATGAGGTGTTTCTTCCACAACAAGAGTTCTACAGTTGTAAACTGTGAAGGCTCTACTGATTTGGGAATATCCTAAGAAAATTCCTTCATCAGCTTTGCTATCAAAAGCTTTCAGTTGAGTTTTCCCATTGTTGTGAATGAAACACTTGCAACCAAAGATATGAAAGTAAGATACATGTGGCTTTCTGCCATTCCATAATTCATATGGAGTTTTTCCTTGATGTTTGGTTACCATGGATCTACTTTGAGTGTGGCAGGCAGTGTTGATAGCTTCAGCCCAAAATCTTTTAGGAACTTGAGCTTCTACAAGCATTGTCCTTGCTGCCTCCTTGAGAGTTCTATTTCTTCTTTCAGCTACTCCATTTTGTTGTGGAGTTCTTGCAGCTGATGTCTCATATGAAATGCCTAATTCTTTGCAGTAATCAGATATAATAGAATTAATGAATTCAGTGCCCTTATCTGATCTTATCTTTACAATGTTTAGGCTCTTCTCATTGCTAACTTTCTTCAGGAGCTCTGGCAGCCTCAGTTGAGTCTCCTTTTTGCTTGCTAGGAATATCACCCATGTGTACCTGGAGAAATCATCAACAACAACAAGTGTATACTTTCTCCCATTGATACTTACAGGGGTTACTGGACCAAAGAGATCCATATGTAACAGTTGAAGTACTCTGTCAGTAGAGGTTGCTATTTTGCTTTTGAAAGATACCTTTACTTGCTTTCCCTCCTGACAGGTTTTGCAGATATGTTCTTTGTTGTATACTTCATTTGGCATTCCTTCTACCAGTCCATGTCTTGCTATCCTGTTCATCATCTTGAAGTTCAGATGACTTAGCCTTTTGTGCCATAACCAATTAGTGTCAGTTGAGCTCTTAGCAATAAGACATACATTTGGTGTGCAAGACTCCCAATCTGCAAGATAGACATTACCCTTTCTTGACCCAGTTAGTAGTACCTGTTGTGAAGATATATTCTTAACAAAACACAGGTTACATGAAAATTCAACACTGTATCCTTTATCACAGAATTGACTTATGGACAGAAGATTATGCTTAAGTCCACTGACAAAGGATACATTGCTTACCCTTACTGAGCCAATGATTAAAGTACCATAACCTTTAGTGGCTCCTTGTGAGTTGTCACCAAAGGTGACTTGTGGACCTTCTTTCTCAACAAATTCTGTCAGGAGATCTTTGTTGCCAGTCATGTGCCTAGAACATCCACTGTCCAAGTACCAGACTAAAGATTTAAGAGCTACTCCTTTGTTGAGGTCCACTGAGCCCTGTAATCACAAATCAAGCTTTAGGTACCCATTTGGTGTTGGGTCCTACCAGGTTAGTTGTACCTTTCGGAATCCAAATTTGCCTCACAGTTCTAATTACTTTAGATTGGCTAATTTGTCTTCCATAAACATCTACATAGATTGTTATCTCCCTAGGTGCCTTGGGAGTAAACTTTCTATGGGTGTCAGCCTTTGAAGGAACAGGAACCTTTTTTGCATTCTTTCTCTTCGGCTTGGGTGCACCAGGTCTTGGTTTTTGTTGATAAAGATATGAAGGGCCTTTTCCTTTAGGCACAAAAGGAATAGGTCTTCCATATGAGTCATTCCTTGAGGACTGCTCATGCCTGGGTGCTTTCAGCTGAGGTTGCTTCATCTGTGAAGACCTCGGCTGATAGTACCTCTGCTGAGATCTAGTTTGATAAGTCACCTGAGCCTTTCCATTTGGTTTTGGCTTAGATTGACTTTTCTTTTGAGTGATCTCAGCTGGTATTTTTCCTTTATCCACAGTCTGTGTTTGAAATGTCACAGACTTGACAAAAACTCTCTTTGTGCCACTTGAAGAAGCAACACTCAGAGGACCTTCTGAAGGTTTTGGAATAAAGCCTATCCCACACTTGTTATTAGGATTGATTTGAAAATTTTGAATCTCCTCTATGGCAAGAGAGGGTTTGTTTAGAGCATCAATCCTTTTTAACAAGGTCTCTTCAGATTTTTGTAAGACATCAATTCTCAGGAGAGAATCCTTTATTTGGCTTACCAATTTTAAATTCTCTTCAGTTAACTTTGTCTTAGATTCATTGAGATCTTTTATCAGTTGATCTCTACCATTTCCTTGACTCCTGAGGGTTTCCACCTCTTTTGTCAGTTCAATGGTAGATTTGGCTGAGTTCAGATCTGCTTGATTCCCAGACTCAATTAACTTGGAGTTTTCACTCAAGAGTTGTTTGTTCTCATCTTGAAGACAAAAACTTGCTTCTTGAAACCTTGAGAAATCAATCATCAACTGTTCCAAAGCGGACTGAAGATTGAGTTCCTCAGTTGACTCTGAGCTTAGCTCAGGTGTGTGTTCTAGAGAAATGGATGGTTTAGATTGTACCTCAGGTTCTTCTCTTGCCATGAGGCACATGTCATCATCACTGCTGTCAGAGAACAGTCCATCTGATGACTCCAGATTTTCATCCACATCCTCAGCCACCATGGCTTTCCTTTCTCCATATCTTCTGTCTCTTTTGGCTTGCCTTTCCTTTCTTTCTTTTGTGCTCAGTTGAGGACAATCATATTGAAAGTGCCCAATCTTCTTGCACTGAAAACACCTGTTGGCATCATCATTCTTTTCCTCAGTGGACTCTCTGGTCTTTGATGATGATCCTTCAGCCTTGGTGTAATTCTTGTATTCCTTCTTCTTTTCTCGCTCAGATGAGCTTTTCTCTCCTTCTCTGGTGGTCTTTTGTGGATAACTTCTACCTTCCTTGTTATCCCTGTAAAATCTTTTATACTTGCCAAAGCGGCTGTTTAGTTGTTCAAACCTTCTAGCCATCAGGCTGAGTTCCTCCTGCATCTCAGCCTTGCTTTGTGACTTGCTTGCCTTTGTACTCTTCTGAGGCTTTGGGGATTTTGGCTCAGAATCCTTGGCTTTGAAGGCTACTCCCTTCTCAGCTGAGGTCTCATCAGGAGCCATTTTCCTGTTCAGATCAAACTCATAAGCCTTGAGTTCAGAGAATACCTGTTGCATAGACATGCTGGATAGATTCTTGGTATTCTGCATCATCACAGAGTACACATCCCATCTTGAGGTTAGACCTCTCAGGATCTTTAAGGCAACCTCCCTTTTGGTATAGACTTTTCCCAGAGAATTTATCTCATTCATGATGTCTGTGAACCTCCCATCAAGCTGGTCAATGGTCTCAGTGGGCTCCATGGTGAACTGCTCATACTTTTTAACAGCTACTGAAAGA
Organism: Ballota nigra; assembly: GCA_947034835.1. Lineage (NCBI taxonomy): Eukaryota > Viridiplantae > Streptophyta > Magnoliopsida > Lamiales > Lamiaceae > Ballota > Ballota nigra. Next base: position 21,812,611 of record OX344722.1, on the reverse strand, counting down.
TTGTTCTCCTTTATCTTGTCAGTTCCTTCACACATGAGAGCAAGAGTGTCCCATAGTTCCTTTGCAGTTTTACAGTGGATCACTCTTCCCATTACAAAATCTGGAATAGTGGTGTAGAGAATGTTCATGGCTATGAAGTTGAGGTTGTTTCTCCTCTTCTCATCTGCAGTGAAGTTATCTTCATCCTTGGGTCATTCTTCTTTAGGATCTGCAATTGTTTCAGCTGTAGTTCTGGGGTTAAGTGTCATAAAAACAAATGGACCTTTAGTAATAACCCTCAACATTTCATCATGCACACAGGCAAGATGAGTTCTCATTCTGATCTTCCAGAAGTCATAGTTTTCCACTGAGAATTGTGGAAGCTTGTGATGAGACATATGGTTCAAGGGATTAACTCCCATGTTGTTCTCTGCTGGTGGTGCTACCCTAGCTGCATTGTCAGCATAGTATATAAACAAGTTTATCAAAGGATCAATTCAGGTGACCTTGAAAAAATACCTTTAAGCACAAGGTATATTTAGAACAATGGTCTTTTGAACCACTGCTCTGATACCAATTGTTGGTCCCGAAACGAGTAAACAGGTGTATGGGGGGGGAATACACCTGTGGTTACAAATTAAAACTTCTTCTAAAACTTATCAGGTTACTTAAGACAGTAGCTCGTCAGTGGACTTGAGGTCTGCTGAGAGTTACTTTGTGAAAGCTTACTGAGATAATACCTCCACTGAAAGCTCAAGACTTTCAGTTGAACTACTATCTAATTAGCTTTTAGATGCGGAATAGTGAGCCCTTTAGAAAACTCATTTTACTTTGATAAACTTTGAGATTAACACACACTTAGGAAAGCAGATAATAAGAACACAAGGTATAAAGTGGTTCAGAGATGAATCTCCTACGTCCACTGTCCTGATCAAACAGGAGAATTCCTTTCACTTGGAATTCCTTGTGTTATAGTGCCAAGGTGCACTGATCAACTAATCCTCTATTAGGATGATTGATCACTAGGAAATTCCAGGTCCTAGTTCCCAAAACAAACCAGCTTTCAGACTGATACAACAATCAGCTTACTAACACCACTTAACACTAGCTCTCAACCCAACTTCAAGTAAATCCAATCTAGTAAGGATGAGATACAAAACTTAAATCATAACTACAATCGCACACTAAAAAATTAACCAAAAGCGCCAGCAGTAACAGTACATTCTCTTGCTTTCAATTATCATTATGTATATCTTTTTGTTCCTATATTATTCAACGATTCAACTCAATTTCTTACAAAATAATAATCCTGATTTACCCATCTTAATATGTGCACAAATATGGTGAGATAAAACTATATATATAATGATGTTGTTTCAGGTTTTTAAGTCATGATTTTATCTTACCGCCCCAATGGTGATTTCTTCCAACGAAGGGAGGGGGGCATCGTCTGAGTGCGTATATTATTAGACTTTAAAGTGCAACATTCTACATTAATCTTTTTTTTTCCAGATCAATTAACACTCTGTATGTTTTCTTTTTGTTACAATATCTTTGCCAAAGAAGATCATTCATTTAAAAGTAAATTGCACTTTTAGACAATTTCAAAGTAGTTCTTTTTTTTTTTCAAAAACTTAAGTCTTATAGTTTTTTCAACACTTCTGGTCTCAAGAGATTGTAATTTTGGTTCCAAATAGAATGTGGTAAACTTGCTCTTGTAGTTCAAAAATTAACAGATGAGACTAAAACTACAAAAAAAAAAAGACAAATTAAATAGGGTGAGTTGTGTTTTCTATCCCTTGAAAATATGTGGTCTGTAAAAATGGTTATTTTTTAGATATTTTTATCATTTTTTGTTCCAAAATATATATTAAATGCAATTTTGGTCCTAAAAAATTCAACTTTGGTCCCAAAAATTAACGAAAAGGACCAAATTTAAAAAAAGAAAAGAAACAATGAGTGTTGAACCAAAATTGTTATTAGCATGGACCAAATTTACTACTTTCCCAAATTAAATATTATAAAACTCAATTAACCCCACAATACTTTAATTTGACAAAAAAAAAAACAATTATATTCTTCCAAATTAAATATTAGAATAACGCTTATCCAAAATAAAATTTTATTCCTTCCGGAAAAAAAAACCAAATCGTTTTTTTTAACAAAAAAATCAAATATTAAAAAGTAAAGTTCATTTTCAAAATCAACCTAATTTATTGCGCTAATCTCCCAAATAAAAAAACCTTTCACCTTCCAAATAATCTCACGCAGATTTCTCTCTTCCGCAAAAAGAAAATCACATAGCCTGCCATTTCTTTTCGACATAAAAATTCCTACCATCACGATTCTCTCGGCAAAAGAGAAAAATCCCAAGACTACCGATCTCTTTGTTCTCATTTTTGTGTTATTTTCATTCTTCGTCGGTCGTGATCCAGCCGTTTCTTCAATTCATTCACATCACCTAATCTCGACTTTCTATTTCTTCGAAGGCGACACTCATATTTCTCGCGACACTGCTGCCTCCGTATTTGAATGTCGACTCTACATGTAAATATCTAATTTCCACATCTTTTCTTGATTTAGTTGAATCGTGAAACTAAATAAAAAAATTAATTGCGTACAAAGATATATTACATCTGAAACGGTGATAACAAATTTCACTATTTTATTTACATGTTCACATGGCTTATAATAAGCAAGATCACTGCACATTGTATTTTGAAGATTGAAATCATGTTAAATATTCGCAATAAAAAAAAATAACTTGAGATGTAAATAAGCAAAAATTGATAGTTGTATTATTCTATTTTTTTATGTATGTGTAACTAAAATATGTAGATAAATAACAATACATATATTTATATATACAAATACAAATCAATCATCAATCAATAGAGAAAAAATCGAGTATAGAAAAATTGAAGATGATGGGTGGCTGATGGAATGAAATGATGGGATGGTTAGGAGTTTTCTCACTTTATAAGTGCCGAGAGGATGGTGAAAGGTCTCAAAATTTATATCAAATTTGAGTGAGGAGGAAGTTAATCGGTGGATAGATTTATTGCATAGTTAAATAATAAGATTGTAAGAGTTTTTTTTACAAATTTAGTAATCAGAATTTAATTGTAGAAAAAGTTTCTATAATTGGCATAAGATTTTGTTATTATATAAGTATAGATAATTGAAAATTTTATTATTTATTAAAAATTCAACTAAGTCACGACTATTTTGAATGATAGGGTAGGTATGTATTTTACACATATATTTATTTAATATATTTAATAAAATTAATTTTACACTCCAAAAAAATTTAACTATTTTTTACAAAAGTCAATAAAATAGAAAGTTAACATTATTTTATTTAATCTCAAACTCACATGATCATTTTTTTTTCTTAAAAAATCATGTCACTTCTAAGTTTGAAAGAAAAGTTAGGACGGAGGGGTTAAAGAAAAGTTATTACATATTACTCCCTTCGTCCCCATCTCGATCGTCTCTTTGCTTAATATTTATAGTGATAAATTTGCTTTTTAATGATATTGTGATAAATAAAAAGAAATAAAGTTATTTTTCAGTGACATTGTGGTAAATAAAATAGGAGTATGTATAGAGTGAAATTGGTTATACATGAACCATTGAAGTGTATTAGTTATTTTTACTAAAGAGTATTAGGTATTTTCACTTAAAGATATTAGTTGTTTTTACTGAAAAGTTTTAGTTTATTTTTACTGAACAACTAAGACTCTTCAGTGTAAATAAGTAATACTCTTCGTGAAAATAACTAATACTCTTTAGTGAAAACAACTAATACCCTTTAATGATTCATATATAAACCAGTTTCACACTATATTTTGTCATAAAAGGGAATAAAATTATTTTTGGTGGCATTTTGATGAATAAAAGTTGTCTATTTTATAGAATGGGGTAATCGAGATTGGGATGGACCTTTAAGGCCAAGGGGACAATTGAGTTTGAGACGGAGGGGTGTCTTTTTTATATTTTCGATAAATTTTGTTAATTTCAAATAATATATGCAATCCATATAAATGAGCAATTTATAATCAATTACTCCCTTCGTTCCAATTTTGTTTACCCATTTCATTATGAACCCCCTTCAAACACTTCTAAATTACACTTCATTCCACTAATAATTACGTAGAAAAACATCTTTATTTTATTTCATGCACTTCAATTGAATAATACGCAATCATAAAAAAATTATTTTATCCATTTAAATACTACAAATTAAGTCTCACAAAAAAGTCAACAAAAGTCAAATGGGTAAACAAAATTGGGACGGAGGTAGTAGTTATTAAGGATAATTTTTTGAAATCGACAATTAATTATTGTGTGCAATCATATGCACTATTCAATGGGACAAATTGATTCCAATTTATAGATATTTCTTCTTAAGATAAAAAAATACTTTAAAATTAATTTTAATAATTTAATTTATTGATTACTTATTTTTATAAAATCTATATTAATGATAAACTATTTGAATGGATTGATACATTCAGTAGTGAACGGTTGCAAATTTAGTGGTCAGTCATATTGAATAATTGGTCAAACAATTTCCTACTAAACTCGGTAATGGTATTAATTTTTGCTTCGAACAGAGGGAATGTTTATTTGATGGAGTTTATCGTGGGAGAGAATTTTTATCATTTGAGCTACGGAAAGTAATTTAAACTTCATGGTAAGTTTAGTTAGATACCATATGGTAATATAATTTCTACAAAATTATGTATTGCTAAATTTATTTTCATTAATTTTATAATTATTAACGTTAATTATTGTATTAAACTATTAATTACATTTTATTCATAAATTATCTAAATATATTACAAATTATCTGATATCAATACCTTACAATTTAATATTAATGCTACCAGGATTGTAAATGAATCGATTCGAATACCGTTGTTTTGAATTCGTATTTGTTGAAGGATATAGAGTGAAAATGGTTCATACATGAATTATTGAAAGATATTAGTTGTTTTCACTGAAGAGTATTAGTTATTTTCACTGGATGATATTATTTGTTTTCACTTGAGAGTATTAGTTGTTTATTGAAGATAAACAAAGACTCTTTAGTGAAGACAACTAATACTCTTCAGTGAAAATAACTAATATTCTTTAGTGATTCATATATAAACCAATTTCACTCTATACATACAATTCAAACAATTACTATTCAAATATTCATTTCAAAACGATTTTATTATTTGAATTCACAAACAAGCCATAACCTTAAAGTTTTTGCATAACATAATCAAGTACGTAAAATAAATTTTTTTTTTATCAACATCGTCCATTCTCATGCGGTCTAGGAGCCCCGTAGCGATAGGACGGAATACCTCAGCAACTCCGCCGGTATACCTCGTCGCAGCAGCGAAATCCGACTCAACGTGGGGTTCGGGGGCAACCCTTGCCCTCTCACGCAGTCCTAGGAATCGGGCAGTATACTCATCGATAGTCTCTAACTCTAGCTGCGTAACTCCTATGTACTCATCCACATCCATCTTATGGTCTCCTATAGGAAAGGAAAGTTCTAGTTAAAATTTTAATTCAAGAAAGAAAAGCTGTAAAGTAAACACTTTAAAGCACGTAACTCAAGTAATCACATAATATTATTTATGAAATTCACAAAATTACTCAAGCATTCTTTATCAATTATTCGAGGTTCAGAAACAATTTAGACTAGATCTTATAGCTTTCCCTTATAGCGCGAACATCGTTTTGGGTTATCGTAACCTTTTTTATTGTGTAATATTATGAAGTCAAACTGTTGTGAGTTCGTAGGTCTTTAGACGACTTTTATGAAAATTTTATTAACGTACCTTTGAGGAGCTTGTGGACAGCAATCAGAGACACGTTTCCCCCGAGATATTCAATGTTGTTTACTATTTAAGTGATGAGAAATAATTTTAGTTTTGATGGAAAATCATGAATTTGGGTTTTGGTCCGAAAGTTTTGAATCTAGGCTCTAATACCACCTGTAAAGCCCAGAATCCATATATATTAATTATATAGAATTCGAGATGTTAATTGAGATCAAAATCCCGAACTATAAAATTTTTGAAGAAAAGATATCATAAATTGATTATGAGTTTCATGCAGTAGGAAGGTGGGGAGAAATATTATAAAAATGTATCACACTCCTATATATATATATGTATAAAAGTATAGAGAGTTTAGTATTTCGAAATATTACATACTGAGTCTTAGGTACTGAATCACACGGAAATTTGTATCGTCTTACAATGTATTGGCGATGACATTTATTTAGAAAATAGAATGTGATATAGACATCATAGAGTTCTAATTAGTATTTTAATTGAACGGGGAAACGCCGTGTCTTCCTCATCACTGTCCTTGCTCCCCGTACTCGAAATCTGGAAGGGGTTAGAAAAGTGGGGCGTGAGATTTGAATTCTCACGTATGGGTGATTTGTAACGTCATGAGATTGGTAAATCTTAAGTTGTACTTATTAATAAAGCGTTTAATGTATTTAAGTAGTTGATATAAAAACATGGATAACGTATATCACAGAACAAGCAGATTCACGTAATAATTAATTGGACATAACAAGTCTTACGTCATACAATTGGCAAATCACAAGTTGATTCACAGTAAGGGGACGAAGCCCAAAATTATTTTCCACGCATCGTAAAAGACTTTCTTTGGATCACTTTCATACGACCATACTTGACTTGTTCCACTTTCCAAAACCTTACTTCTCCCAACTACTGACAAAATAGAATAACGCAAACCATCAATGGCCTTATTCCCAGTGCACAACGTAGGCGTCTGACCCGAGGACCAGATCTGTTTGAATCAACAACCTTGATTCTGGGGGCGTCCCCTACAGCTCCCCGGGGGTTGGATTTAATACCCGTACCACAATTCCGTACTTACTGACATTCCGTCCTTTTATAAAACTGACATTTTTGAAACATGGAGGGAAAATTCCTCGATTTGCAATCAAATAAATTCATGCTCACATACGCCCTTAGTCATGCAACAGTGATTGATTTGGATTTAACAACGGGTATTTCGTATCATGTATGATTATATCATGTAATTCAAACAGTTATATAATACGGATACATTTATGTTGGATCAGTTGTTTTAGGTTTAATTAGTCGAATTCAGAAAATACCAGCACAACGTATTATAAGCAGATCGATCAACCGATCATCACCCACCTGATTGTTGGGAGTCCTGGGAGTGGTGCACAGACGGGTGGTCGAGTCTTTGGCGCGGAATCCCACTAGCACTGATATAAAGTTATTCGATTAAAAGTTGATATTTGATGAGTTTAGGAAGAATTCGAGAGTTTGCGTTACGTGAGACGAGTGGTTGATGTCTTATATACTTTAAAAAGACTTGCTTAAGGGTCACACCCTATTTTGGTGAATACACCACCTCTAAAAAGAGTGGGTGTATTTTTGGAGTGTACTTACTAATTTTCTTGATTGTATGATTATTTATATTTCTACAAAACAAACCTTTAATTTCCTTTATCCTTTTGTAAAAACTTTTACTATTTTAAAAAGTATAACTTTAAATATTTTTCTTGAAAAGGATAAAAAGAAAAGAAATTTATAAAAATATACTAACATAATATAAGTCCCAAAAAAAAATATATCTACCATTCTACCTTCTAAAATTCTAATTTTCTTATTTTTAAAAGGACATTGAATAAATTATATTTTATAATTGAAACTTCCTTTATCATTAAATAAACTTTAAAGAGTTTTATATAATAATTACTTGGAATAATATAAAATGTATATTTTTCTTTTTCTCATTTAAAAGAAGTACTTGTTTTAAAAAGGGTTTTTCCATAACAAAAAAAATTGATTAAAAATATTTTCCTATAATATTAATATTATTAAATGAGTTAACTTGTATTATTTTCAAAACAAAAGATTTTCATTAATTGAGTTAACTTCTATTATTTTCAAAATAAAAGAGTATCATTAATTGAGTTAACTTGTACTCCCTCCGTCTCACTCTAAGTGTCCCACTTTCCTTTTTTGGTTGTCCCACACTAAGTGTCACATTCCATAAATGGAAAAAGCAACAATCTACTACATATGAACTTTAACCTTCAAATTCACACAATATTACCAAAAATGTCACTCATTCAATCCACTTTTCAACACTATTCATTACTTTATTAAACATTATTCATTACTTTTCAACACTATTCATTACTTTTCCACCATATATTAATAAACAAATACACTTTCTTAAACCATTCAACCAAAAGAAATGGGACGCTTAGACCGGGACGGAGGGAGTATTATTTTCAAAACAAAAGAGTATCATTAATTTCTACTAAAATGTTTTTCATTTGTTACAACCATTTAACCGAGACAAGGGAGAAGGCGAGTTTCCCTTTGTCTATGGATTTAAAACGAAAGTGTTTTATCAATTGAAATCATCATCAAATCAATAATACCAACACATAAAATTACTAATGGACAAAACCAATAACATTATATCACTAAAACAGTGACACGAAACCTTTACAAAAGAAATACCAGTCCATTTGTGTTCAAAAGTCCCAATAATTCGAAGCATCTCAACACAAGAAAACTTATCTATTGCTAATCATCAACTCAAAACTCAAGAGGGTACAACCCAACAAAACACAATATGATTTTAACAGAAGAAGCAAAATAGAAAATCACAGTTTAAATCATCATCTCCATTTCTTGTCATACGGCTCCAAAAAGGGTCTCGATAATTTCCAGAATATGAAAAGAAGGAAACGAAGGTAGAGACCTTACGTTTCTCCTGGTTCGAGGTGGAAAACGGGCAGCCTAACGGCGTGTCTTGATTTTTCCAGAAACTCCGGCAACAAAGGTTTGGTTCGGCATCATTCGATCCGAAAAACGAAAGGAAAGAGGGGTCTTGGTTATAATTGGATTTAATTGAATATGGAATTAAAAGGGGGCTTTTTTAAAAAACTGCTTACAGGAAAAAAAAAAGAACGGAGCGGCGGCGGCTTCAGCTGAGTGACGTCGTGGCAGCGGCTTCGTCGGAGAAGGAGAGAGGGAGCGTCGCGACGGCGGCTTTGTCGGAGAAGAGGAGCGGCGGTCGAAGATGAGAAAGGAGAGAGGGAGCGTCGCTGCAGCGGTGGCTTCGTCGATCGGAGGAAAAAAGCGGCGGTTGATCGGAGGAGATGAAGAAAACGCGTTGGTGAGGAGAGAAAAGAACGCGTTTTCTGGTTTTCGGGGAAAGAGATATTCTAGGAACTAGTTTCCTTTTTTTTTTTTGGTGATAGGAAATAGACGTGGTCTCTTTTTATGGAGGGGATTAGTCTTTTAATTAAAGAATAATTTTAATACACTAAATAAATTTGTGGTCAAGAAATAAGGAAGCAAGATTTTTCATAGGATTTCTTGTACTTACTAAGGCATGTTTGGCCTAAAACGTAAGAATAGTATTTTTTTGAAATTTGATTAATTAATTAGTTCTTTTAAGACATTGCAATTATTTTTAATAAATTATACGGATCGAAAACTCCGATTTTAGTTTAATTCTCGAAGTTTCTTATTCGTTCGAAAGATTCGATTTCTTTCTACGAATTTTGAAATTTTGTAAGCACGTATAAATTTAAATTACACGAAACACGCAAAATTAAATAAAATTTAAAATAAACAAGAGAAGGAAACAAAAAAGGTTTCTAAACAAGGAAAAAGAGTACAGAACGGGACGGGGTGTTACATCATTACCCCCTTAACAGAATTTCGCCCTCGAAATTCATCTCTTATGCACTTCTTAAACATTGAGGGTATTTAGCTAGGACTTCATCTTCTCTTTCCCATGTCGCTTCTTCCTTCCCGTGACGGCTCCATTGGACTAGAACCAAAGGTATTTCTCGATTCCTCAACAAGTGCAACTTCCTCCCCAAGATAGTCACTGGGACTTCCTCATAAGTCAGGTCACTGCTTAGACCCAATTCTATGTGACTAATAACATGGTTTGGATCGCTCATGTACTTCCTGAGTGTAGATACGTGGAATACGTCATGCACTCGTGACAACTCTGGTGGTAGCGCGCTTACGTATTCCCTTCAAGAATTTATCGTTCTGTTGTACTCCTAGGATCCGTTCTCGTAAGGTCGGTTGTAGGGTGAACGCGTAAACCATGAAATCTGCATAACACTGTGTGGAAAATTCCAAGTTTAGCCGAGAGAGTTCTCCCATTAGTGGTAACTGTGTGGTCGGAACGACGCCTAGTTTCGTATCTTCCTTTCTACTCAAAGTGTCTGCCACTACGTTTGCCTTTCCAGGGTGATAGTGGATAGTGCAATCGTAATCTTTTACCAATTCGAGCCATCTTCTCTGACGCATGTTCAATTTCTTCTGCGTGAAGAAGTATTTCAGGCTCTTATGATCAGTGTAGATCTCACATTTCCCGCCATACAGGTAGTGTCTCTAAATCTTCAACGCATGAACCACTGCGGCCAGTTCTAGGTTGTGCGTCGGGTAGTTCTGCTCGTGGTCCTTTAGTTGTCGGGATGCGTAGGCTACAACTTTCATATTTTGCATTAGAACACAACCCAAGCCTGACAATGAAGCGTCTGTATAAATGACAAATCCTTCTGATCCGTCCGGGATGGTTAACACATGCGACGTGGTTAGTCTCTTCTTTAGTTCTTGGAAACTTTCCTCACAAGTCGAGTCCCAAACAAACTTCTCGCTTTTCTTGGTCAGCTTTGTCAGTACTTTCGCAATGCTGGAAAATTTTTGTATGAACCTCCGGTAGTATCCCGCTAACCCAAGAAAGCTTCGAATTTCATTGACGTTAGTAGGAGCCTTCCAGTTCATGATGGCTTCCACCTTTGCCGGGTCCACTTCAATCCCTTTTGCGGAGATTATATATCCTAAGAACATAACACGGTCGATCCAAAATTCACACTTGTTGAATTTGGTATAAAACTTCTCTCGTCTCATTGTTTTTAAGATTGTCTTGAGATGTTCTTCGTGTTGTTCTTTGTTCTTAGAGTACACAAGTATGTCGTCAATAAAGACGATGACAAAATTATCCAGGTACGGATGAAACACTCTATTCATCAGATCCATGAAGATCGCCGGAGCATTCGTTACTCCGAAAGGCATTACGGTGAATTCATAATGTCCATACCGAGTCCGGAAAGCTGTCTTCGGGATATCCTCGCTCTTGACCTTTAGCTGGTGGTAACCAGACCTCAAATCAATCTTTGAGAATACAGTAGCATTCTTCAACTGGTCGAACAAGTCTTCTATCCTCGGAAGAGGATATTTGTTCTTGATGGTTAGTTGATTTAGACCTCGGTAGTCTATGCACATACGGAAAGTCCCATCTTTCTTCTTCACGAACAACACGGGTGCTCCCCATGGTGATGCACTTAGCCTGATGAATTTCTTTTCAAGTAAGTCTTGCAGTTGTTCCTTCAGTTCTTCTAATTCATTTGGCTTCATTCGATAGGGTGCTTTAGATACTGGTGCTGACCCAGGTATCAAGTCGATGGAGAACTCTATTTGACGATCCGGAGGTAACCCAGTCAATTCCTCGGGAAATACATCAAGGTATTCATCCACGATCGGCACCTTAACACGCAACTTGTCATCTTCCTCTCCTGTTGAGATATGGACAAGGTAAGCTTGGCATTCTTCCTTCCGTAATATTTCCGCAGCTTGGATTGCTGATATTACTCGGGTCTCCTTCTTGGTCTTGATTTAACGAAATGTGATGCGTTAACCACTACTGGGTTCAAGGTCAATCACGCGTTCTGCACATTTTATCATCGTTTTGTTCTTCGTCAACCAATCGATGCCCAAGATTATATCAAAAAATTTCATCTTAAGGATATGAAGATCGGACTCTATCAAGTGGTCATCTAGCATTAGGGGTAACCCTCTAACTTGACCCTCAATTTCCATAGCGGTTCCAGATGGAATACTCACATTCAACACTTCTTTTTTCCCCAATTAATCCTAACTTTCTTCTAATGTTATCAGATATAAAGGAATGAGATGCCCCAGTATCAAACAATACATACGCAGGTTTTTCAAGTACAAAGACAGTACCTGCTAGCGTCTCATGCTGCTCAGGTTGTGCTGGGCCCTTCAGGCGAAGTTGTTCTCCGCTACCTTCCCCTTCTTCCATAATGGCATTCACATGTCCAGACCTCCTCTGACCTTGGTTAGGCGGACCTCTGTTGGGTGATCCCGCCTGACGGTTGTTAGGTGCAGGTAGTTGGCGAGTCTGGTAGTTGATTGCCTGCTGCGGGCGGTACTGGTTATTATTGACCGGTTGGCGGTTGCTGCTCGGTGGCTGGGCGCATTCACTAGACTTGTGCCCAGGTTGATTACAACGGTAATAGATTACTCCTCACTGACTACATGGTCCCCAATGTCTCCTTCCACACCTCTGACAGTTTTGGTTGGCTCGAGAACTAACAAAGTTATTCCCCCTGGATGGCGGGACTGGATTCCTCTTAAAGTTTGGCTGCCACGATTGACAGGGATAGTAGTCGGAGCCTGTTTGTACTCCAGATTCTGGCTGATCGAGACTAGCAATGCTCGATGAAAGACTTCCCCATAGCTTAACATCTGAAGACCAATTACAATTCCCGCTATCTCAGGCCTCAAGCCTTGTTCAAACCTGCGGGCTTTCCTCTCATCATCACCCACCAGATGTGGGGCATAACGAGACAGCTGGTTGAACTTCCTCTCATATTCTATTACCGAGAGAGTTCCCTGTCGAAGGTTGACAAATTCCTGTTCCTTCCGATCTCTTAGTACTCGTGGAAAGTACCTATCCAGCACTGCTTTCTTGAAATCTACCCAAGTAAAGACATGTCTAGCTTCCTCACTCATAGTCCACTCATAGGACTCCCACCATTGGGCTACATCCTCCATCAGTTGGAACTGGGCACAGGAGACTTTCTGTGCATCAACCAGTGCCATATGTCGAAAAATACGTTCAATTCCGAATATCCACTCCTCGATCTCAAAGGGGTTCTCCCTTCCATTCAGCCTAGGTGGTTGTAGTCGTCGAAAGCGTTCGACAAAGTCGTTCATCCTGGGCGCTATTTGAGGAATAGGCCCATAAAGGGGTGGAGGAGATGGTGGAGCTTGCTGCTGGATGTAGTTTTGCAGAGAGATCAGAATTTCTCTCGCAATATCATTCCCTGGCGCGGCCTGCTGAGGCGGCTCAGGTTCAGCCTGAGGAGGTGGCACCTGTTCCATAGGACCCACTGGTACAGGAATAGGATTAATGCGGGGTCGTCCACGCCTTCGGCCTGGTGCCATTCTAAAGGTACTTCTGAAGAGAAAAGAATAATATTGTTACAATATGTATAGGTGCGAGAAAATTATAAAAACATAACCGGATTAACCAAATTAACATAACACTAGTGCTGGAACACATGTGGTACGTAAATCACCGCAACGCATTGGGGCCCTCAACGGTACAGTGCTCGCATTCGCACAGTACAATAGGAACCAGTGGTATGTCATTGAGTAACAATCAGATAAAATATACGATAATTAATATGTAAAGCAAGTAAAGCACATTGACAAGCAGTGAGCACAAAATAAGTATTATATATATCTAAAAAGTTTTGGGGTTCTATGGAGTCAGTCTCCTTACATTACGTCATAGAATACAAAAGACTTCTAGGTAATGCTAACGCATCGTATCCTCACATCACTGTGGATCACGAGCGACAAAAGGAGTGGGTTAAGGCTACGCTGCTATGGTCTATAAGGAAAACGACCACGCAATGACTACTACTATATGTCAAGCGGCTACCACCTATGCAATACATATGCATCTACTACTATATACCAAGTCCAATCTCAAACTAATCATCCACCCCTGACTCTGCAGAGGAATCTCCATCCACAGGTGGCCCACCCTCGACCAGCTCATCGACTGCTGGCTCCACTCCCGGGAGTGCGACCTCATTGGGGCCGAGGGGTCCATCACCAGCTAATCCCCCTGCCACCCAGAGAGCAACAGCATTATCCCGCTGTGAGATGGCCGCCCTCTGGTATAGGCCAGCCCTCTGAGTAGAGAAGAGGGAATACTCCTCCTGGGTGACTACGGTCGCCCTGACTGCGTCAGCTGATAACTGTGCCAAGACGGCTTTCTCTCGAAGGATGTCTGATATATCCATGTCGCCCCGGGCGAATGCGGCGACCTGGTAAGCCAACCCGCGAGTAGTGTCCGTGTTCCATATAACCCTTTGAACCTCCACCCAAAAAGCCTCTATGGATAACGTATATCACAGAACAAGCAGATTCACGTAATAATTAATTGGGCATAACAAGTCTTACGTCATACAATTGGCATATCACAAGTTGATTCACAGTAAGGGGACGAAGCCTAAAATCATTTTCCACGTATCGTAAAAGACTTTCTTTGGACCACTTTCATACGACCATACTTGACTTGTTCCACTTTCCAAAACCTTACTTCTCCCAACTACTGACAAAATAGAATAACGCAAACCATCAATGGCCTTGTTGGTCCCAAAAAGGTTATCCAGCGGAAAGCGTTTTGAGTTTATTTTTAAGAAAACCCTTTTTAAACGATAGTGCTAGAATGAAATGCAGATTTCTAAAGTGCAGAAAAGTAAATGATACCAGGATTTATAGTGGTTCGGACAACAGGTCCTACGTCCACTCTCCCTTTCTCCAAAGGGGACTTTCTCACCAACCAACTTACTGACTCACTGGAATTGCAAAGTACCAGCTCCTTCTTACAACTTGCTTCAATCTTACGATCTAAGCCTTACACCAATCTATCTAGGAAGATAAAGATTGTGTAATCGTCCAACTAATAACTCCTAAAGAGTATATATAAACTTGAAAGGACAAAGTGAGTGAGTGGAAGAGTTCGTGTGTTCTTGGTGTGCTCTCGCGCGACTCTTGTATAATGAACTAATCCAAGCACTCCTATTTATAGTTGTGAGAATTAACTAGTCGTTGGAAGCTAGAATTTCAAACAACCATAATTGGAGGAATATAATCAATCAAAGATTGATTATATTGATTGATTAGTTGACTTCAATCATCCAATCAATCAGATCCTCCATCAGTTGACTCTTCAACTTGCCTTCTTCTCCATCAATGATCTCCAAAATCTTTTTGTCTCCAGATTACATGCAGCCTCCATGTGGGTGAACTAATATGTCTCCCTCATCTGGTCTGAACTCATCTGGTCAGGTAACATCTCTGCTCTGGACCTCATCTGGTCAAACTCCTCTAGTCAGACTCCTCTGGCAGACTCCACTGGTCAGACTCCTCTGGTCAGACTCCTCTGGCAGACTCCTCTGGTCAGACTCCTCTGGTCAGACTCCTCTGGCAGACTCCTCTGGTCAGACTCCTCTGGTCAGACTCCTCTGGCAGACTCCTCTGGTCAGACTCCTCTGGCAGACTCCTCTGGTCAGACTCCTCTGACAGACTCCTCTGGTCAGACTCCTCTGACAGACTCCTCTTGTCACCTCATTTGGTCTGCACAGATTTCTTCCCCCTTAACTAAAGACTTATTCTAGACCAAGACTAATCTGTAGCTGACTAACAGGTTAAGCTAGTCCTATTTCAAGTTCTTGTTTTAACATCTTCAAAACATCTAATCTATATCCTAAAAATTTCCCCCTTTTTGATGATGTTAAAACTGGAAGAACTTTAAATAAAACAAGACAAGAAAATATTGAAATAACAAGTGGAAATTCTAGCAGGCTGGGTCAACTGATCTTCCCCCTCAAAGTATGCTCAGCTGATATTGGGGCAAAACATCAGCTGGTCTTCTTGTTGCAGGCAATCAACTTTTTTGTACCCTTCTGAGTCCAGGGGGGTTAGCACAATTTTTAGGAAGCCACAAGAATAGATCATCCCTTTTTTAATCAGGTGATCTTATCTTTCTTCCATATATATCCACAAAAACACACTGAACATAAGAAGCTTCGACATGGTTATTTCTTCTAGAGGCTCTTCTTCTCTTATGAGCTTGTCCAGTAGAAGGAATAACTTGTCTTAATGCAACAGTCTTGAAATTTTGTTGATAAGGATAAGTCTTGCTTGAACCATCAAAAGTTCCAGCTGGTCTGGCAGATGACTTAAAGGTCTTCTGCAGGTGAGTAGAAGTCATCTGGTTCTGCCTCTTTTGAGAAGATCCAGACTGTCTTCTATTCTGCTGGCCTGGCTGGGGTCTTTTATTCTGGGTATAACCCTTCTTAAAATTCCTCCTCTGCCTTTTGGGTTTTTGAGTTTTAGAACTCATCTGCCCATTAGGCTGAGTTTCCTGGTCAGCTGATCTCTTGCCCTTATCAATAAAATTTCTAGGTTGTTCTTCTTTTTGAACATGTGAGGATTCAGGTTTGGAATAATCAAGGCCTGTTTTATCATGCTCTCTTTGAGATGAGGCAGCTATGTGTGACACATCATTGCTTGCTGTAGTCAGCTTCTCCAGTCTCATTTTGAGCTTGTCCTCACTTTCTCTTACAATTTTGTTTTGATGGAAGAGTTCATCAAACTTAGCTTTTAGCAGGTTATATTCATTGTCTTTCTCAATGTTTTCAACAACCAACCTTTCTATCAGCTTAACTTGTTCAATACACCTGGTTGTCAAGTCAGAAGACTCTTCAGCTAGTGTATGATTTTGTTCAGCTGGTAGATTAGCTGAGTTGCCTAAACATTGTGAAAGCTTCTGATTTTCTACTTTTAGCTTTGAGTTCTCATCTTCCAATTTTTGACAAAGTTGTATAGATTTTTGGAGATCTAATAGCAGAGTTTACGTATAAGACTCCTCTGATTGTTCAGAAAAAGAAGAATAAGAAGAAGAAGCGGGAGTTCAATTGCATACCTCATCTGTCACAAGACATATCTCTTCGTCTGGTCCATAATTGGATGATGAACCAGAAGTGGATACCTCTTCTTCCTCATCTGCGAAGCTCCTTTTGGAGTAACTCCTAGTGTTTCTTTTACTGCTTCTCTTCGAGCCCATTTCTGCAAAAAATGTTAGTACAACAAATGTTTGGGTTTTCAAAAAAATGGATCTGCCCTGGTGACCACCAAAATAATTTCAAAACAGCGGTCTGTAGGACACACTATTTTGATACCACTTGTTGGTCCCAAAAAGGTTATCCAGCGGAAAGCGTTTTGAGTTTATTTTTAAGAAAACCCTTTTTAAACGATAGTGCTAGAATGAAATGCAGATTTCTAAACTGCAGAAAAGTAAATGACACCAGGATTTATAGTGGTTCGGACAACAGGTCCTACGTCCACTCTCCCTTTCTTCAAATGGGACTTTCTCACCAACCAACTTACTGACTCACTGGATTTGCAAAGTACCAGCTCCTTCTTACAACTTGCTTCAACCTTACGATCTAAGCCATACACCAATCTATCTAGGAAGATAAAGATTGTGTAATCGTCCAACTAATAACTCCTAAAGAGTATATATAAACTTGAAAGGACAAAGTGAGTGAGTGGAAGAGTTCGTGTGTTCTTGGTGTGCTCTCGCGCGACTCTTGTATAATGAACTAATCCAAGCACTCCTATTTATAGTTGTGGGAATTAACTAGACGTTGGAAGCTAGAAATTCAAACAACCATAATTGGAGGAATATAATCAATCAAAGATTGATTATATTGATTGATTAGTTGACTTCAATCATCCAATCAATCAGATCCTCCATCAGTTGACTCTTCAACTTGCCTTCTTCTCCATCAATGATCTCCAAAATCTTCTTGTCTCCAGATTACATGCAGCCTCCATGTGGGTGAACTAATATGTCTCCCTCATCTGGTCTAAACTCATCTGGTCAGGTAACATCTCTGCTCTGGACCTCATCTGGTCAGACTCCTCTGGTCAGACTCATCTGGCAGACTCCTCTGGTCAGACTCCTCTGGTCAGACTCCTCTGGCAAACTCCTCTGGTCAGACTCCTCTGACAGACTCCTCTGGTCAGAATCCTCTGGTCAGACTCCTCTGGCAGACTCCTCTGGTCAGACTCCTCTGGTCAGACTCCTCTGGCAGACTCCTCTGGTCAGACTCCTCTGGTCACCTCATCTGGTCACCTCATCTGGTCTGCACAGATTTCTTCCCCCTTAACCAAAGACTTATTCTAGACCAAGACTAATCTGTAGCTGACTAACAGGTTCAGCTAGTCCTATTTCAAGTTCTTGTTTTAACATCTTCAAAACATCTAATCTACATCCTAACAGGCCTTATTCCCAGTGCGCAACGTAGGCGTCTGACCCGGGGACCAGATCTGTTTGAATCAACAACCTTGATTCTGGGGGTGTCCCCGACAGCTCCCCGGAGGTTGGATTTAATACCCGTACCACAATTCCATACTTACTGACATTCCGTCCTTTTATAAAACTGACATTTTTGAAACATGGAGGGAAAATTCCTCGATTTGCAATCAAATAAATTCATGCTCACATACGCCCTTAGTCATGCAATAGTGATTGATTTGGATTTAACAACAGGTATTTCGTATCATGTATGATTATATCACGTAATTCAAACAGTTATATAATAGGGATACATTTATGTTGGATCAGTTGTTTTAGGTTTAATTAGTCGAGTTCAGAAAATACCAGTATTATAAGCAGATCGATCAACCGATCATCACCCGCCTAATTTTTGGGAGTCCAGGGAGTGGTGCACAGACGGGTGGTCGAGTCTTTGGCGCGGAATCCCACTAGCACTGATTCCTAATATAAAGTTATTCGATTAAAAGTTGATATTTGATGAGTTTAGGAAGAATTCGAGAGTTTGCATTACGTGAGATGAGTGGTTGATGTCTTATATACTTTAAAAGGACTTGCTTAAGGGTCACGCCCTATTTTGGTGAATACACCACCTCTAAAAAGGGTGGGTGGAGTGTACTTACTAATTTTCTTGATTGTATGATTATTTATATTTCTACAAAACAAACCTTTAATTTCCTTTATCCTTTTGTAAAAACTTTTACTATTTTAAAAAGTATAACTTTAAATATTTTTCTTGAAAAGGATAAAAAGATAAGAAATTTATAAAAAATATACTAACATAATATAAGTCCCAAAAAAATATATATCTACCTTCTAAAATTCTAATTTTCTTATTTTCAAAAGGACATTGAATAAATTATATTTTATAATTGAAACTTCCTTTATCATTAAATAAACTTTAAAGAGTTTTATATAATAATTACTTGGAATAATATAAAATGTATATTTTTCTTTTTCTCATTTAAAAGAAGTACTTGTTTTAAAAAGGGTTTTTCCATAACAAAAAAAATTGATTAAAAATATTTTCCTATAATATTAATATTATTAAATGAGATAACTTGTATTATTTTCAAAACAAAAGATTTTCATTAATTGAGTTAACTTCTATTATTTTCAAAATAAAAGAGTATCATTAATTGAGTTAACTTGTACTCCCTCCATCTCACTCTAAGTGTCCCACTTTCCTTTTTTGGTTGTCCCACACTAAGTGTCCCATTCCATAAATGGAAAAAGCAACAATCTACTACATATAAACTTTAACCTTCAAATTCACACAATATTACCAAAAATGTCACTCATTCAATCCACTTTTCAACACTATTCATTACTTTATTAAACATTATTCATTACTTTTCAACACTATTCATTACTTTTCCACCATATATTAATAAACAAATACACTTTCTTAAACCATTCAACCAAAAGAAATGGGACGCTTAGACCGGGACGGAGGGAGTATTATTTTCAAAACAAAAGAGTATCATTAATTTCTACTAAAATGTTTTTCATTTGTTACAACCATTTAACCGAGACAAGGGAGAAGGCGAGTTTCCCTTTGTCTATGGATTTAAAACGAAAGTGTTTTATCAATTGAAATCATCATCAAATCAATAATACCAACACATAAAATTACTAATGGACAAAACCAATAACATTATATCACTAAAACAGTGACACGAAACCTTTACAAAAGAAATACCAGTCCATTTGTGTTCAAAAGTCCCAATAATTCGAAGCATCTCAACACAAGAAAACTTATCTATTGCTAATCATCAACTCAAAACTCAAGAGGGTACAACCCAACAAAACACAATATGATTTTAACAGAAGAAGCAAAATAGAAAATCACAGTTTAAATCATCATCTCCATTTCTTGTCATACGGCTCCAAAAAGGGTCTCGATAATTTCCAGAATACGAAAAGAAGGAAACGAAGGTAGAGACCTTACGTTTCTCCTGGTTCGAGGTGCAAAACGGGCAGCCTAACGGCGTGTCTTGATTTTTCCAGAAACTCCGGCAACAAAGGTTTGGTTCAGCATCATTCGATCGGGAAAACGAAAGGAAATAGGGGTCTTGGTTAGAATTGAATTTAATTGAATACGGAATTAAAAGGGGGCTTTTTTAAAAAACTGCTTACTGGAAAAAAAAAAGAACGGAGCGGCGGCGGCTTCAGCTGAGTGACGTCGTGGCAGCGGCTTCGTCGGAGAAGGAGAGAGGGAGCGTCGCGGCGGCGGCTTTGTCGGAGAAGAGGAGTGGCGGTCGAAGATGAGAAAGGAGAGAGGGAGCGTCGCTGCAGCGGTGGCTTCGTCGATCAGAGGAAAAAAGCGGCGGTTGATCGGAGGAGATGAAGAAAACGCGTTGGTGAGGAGAGAAAAGAACGCGTTTTCTGGTTTTCGGGGAAAGAGATATTCTTGGAACTGGTTTCCTTTTTTTTTTGGTGATAGGAAATAGACGTGGTCTCTTTTTATGGAGGGGATTAGTCTTTTAATTAAAGAATAATTTTAATACACTAAATAAATTTGTGGTCAAGAATAAGGAAGCAAGATTTTTCATAGGATTTCTTGTACTTACTAAGGCATGTTTGGCCTAAAACGTAAGAATAGTATTTTTTTTTTGAAATTTGATTAATTAATTAGTTCTTTTAAGACATTGCAATTATTTTTAATAAATTATACAGATCGAAAACTCTGATTTTAATTTAATTCTCGAAGTTTCTTATTCGTTCGAAAGATTCGATTTCTTTCTACGAATTTTGAAATTTTGTAAGCAGGTATAAATTTATATTACACGAAACACGCAAAATTAAATAAAATTTATAATAAACAAGAGAAGGAAACAAAAAAAGTTTCTAAAAAGAGAAAAAAGGTACAGAACGGGACGGGGTGTTATACTTTGGATCAACCGATGAGTATGAATAAATATTTATGTAAATTACTTGGAAAAAAAAAAATAATAATACGGGACCTGTAAATGAAATCTTTATTTTTACCCAAATCACTTGGCTTCAAGAGTATGTGAAAATTGTTTATGCTACTCAAGTTCGTAATGGGCTAAAAATATTTGACCAATCTATTGACATTAACAAAAATAATTTAAAAAGTAAAGAAGAAATTGTTACTGTTTTTTTTTTTTTTTTGTGAAGATGAACAAATCCGCAGTAGCTTTTTTCCCGAGATGAAAACTCATTTAGGATGAAATATATATTATACGTTGCTAAAACATTGATGGGGTACTTATAAAGATAAATAATATTGAGAAGTTGCATTCTGAATCATTATTGACATTTTATAAAATAAGATTGAGTGAGAAGATTTCATATTTGTGGAGAGTATTTTGAGAAGATCGAACATTTCAAATGGTTATCAAAACTCTCATATTTAATGTGAGTTTTTAACATTTAAACCAAAGACTAAGTAAAACAGAATTTGAGATAATTGAGAAATATTTAACACATAAAATAAATAATTTATATCACTAAAAATATTTATATATATATATATATATATATATATTAAAGTGAATATATCATTTTTAATGAATAATTTACTATTTTCATGAATATATGAAATCTCTTGATGTTAAGAATGATTTTTTTTAAAGCAAAACTAAAACAATTAAATAGAAAGTTTAGAGGTGTTACATCAAATAAAAAATCACTCCTTGAACAAATATGTCGTGAACGAGATGAATGACAAAGTCTAACCATCTGAACTCATATTTGTGGAGAGTATTTTGAGAAGATCGAACATTTCAAATGGTTATCAAAACTCTCATATTTAATGTGAGTTTTTAACATTTAAACCAAAGACTAAGTAAAACAGAATTTGAGATAATTGAGAAATATTTAACACATAAAATAAATAATTTATATCACTAAAAATATTTATATATATATATATATTAAAGTGAATATATCATTTTTAATGAATAATTTACTATTTTCATGAATATATGAAATCTCTTGATGTTAAGAATGATTTTTTTTAAAGCAAAACTAAAACAATTAAATAGAAAGTTTAGAGGTGTTGCATCAAATAAAAAATCACTCCTTGAACAAATATGTCGTGAACGAGATGAATGACAAAGTCTAATCTCCTACTCTTCGCGGTTACGGTCACTTATCGCTGGTAATTAAATCTACTTACAAGGTAATGGAGAAAAATCCTCAAGAGCATAATTAATCCTAATTAAAATTCTTAAAACTAGTTTTAATACGTACTTAATCCACTAACCATTGAAATGTACCTTTCATATTTAACGGAAGTAAATGCCTTAATCATTATCATTATTATGATAAATGCTAATGTAACTGAAATCCTTAATTGACACCCGGACTAAAACCATAAGTATGCATTCCTATTATGTCAAACTTGTGCCAAAAAATAAAGTCTCCAATATAATGTATCAAATATTAACCATACTTTTTCCTATCGGCCTATCACCAAAACTCCTTATAATTTTCATCCAACAATTCAGGTATTACACTTAGTTATATATATAATGCTTGGGATTTTGGTAATAAAGAGTTTTATAAAAACTTTCAAGATAGTCCCAGTAATTGTACTGGAAAACCTGATTAGTAACAGGATTAATGACCTGTTTTTCAACGAAAGGAGAAATACCCCATTCCTGAATGGATATAATCCTCTTAATAATAAACTTTGAGTAGTTATAAGTTTTACTTGGAGGAAAATGCTGAATATCAACACTTCCAAGAGAGATGAGAATACTCTCATAATATCCTCTCGTCTTATAAGACGAAGTAGTGGAAAATTGATTTGGGACATATTTTCCCATGAGAGTCCATGGAGACTCTTTAAATCTTTCCTCATCATCCTCAAGTATGAGAATAAGGTCCCTCTTGGGGGAATCGAAATAAGTGTACTCCCTTTGAGCAGTTGAAGCATATGATGCTTCCTGGTTAGTGGTTGAGGCCATAGCTTCAACGGGGACATTTTTTCCCCTAAGTCTCAGGAATTCTTGGAACTCCTTATCATGGGCTCCCGAAGATGAAGAGCCGATTCCAGAAATATTCTGGTTGTAAAGGGATCTTTTCCCTTGCTGAAATAACTGAGGGCCATGAGCCCCTCTTCCTCTATTAGAGGATTTGGAACCTCGTCCATGTTGACTCATTCCTGTCATTCAGAAATAAATTCACGAGTAAGAAAATCTGGAAGATGATTATCTTTCCCTTGCTTATAGATGATTTTAAAATCAAAATAAGCAAGATGTGATTGCCATCGGGCAAACATTTGTTTTGAAACATTATGTTCAAAATCTTTAAGGAGCATAAAAGAAGCAGCTCTACAATCAGTTTTTATAATAAACTTTTGATTGTATAAATCATCCTGAAATTTTAGGACGCTTTTGACAATAGAAAGAATTTCTTTAGCAACAGTAGAATAATTCTTTTGAGAATCATTCCATTTGCCAGAATAGAACCTAACAATATATTCTAATTTATTATCAGGATTAATTTGTAAAAGAATACCTCCGTAACCTAAATCTGAGGCATCAGTTTCAACAATTTTTTCCCATAAGGGATTAACAAGACTAAGAACAGGAATATTTTTAACCTTTTCTTTTATCTTTATAACTGCCTTAGTATGATTATCATTCCAAGGTAAAGGATTCTTTTTAAGCCGATCATATAAGATAGCAGTATCTTCAGCAAGATTTTTAATATAGGAAGAAACATAATTAAGACTTCCTAAAAATCTTTGTAACTGAGTTTTATCAGTAATGATATCTGGAAACTTTCTTCCAAATTCAATGCTTCTTTGAATAGGAATAATATTTCCTTTATCAATTATATGGCCAAGAAATTTGATCTTAGTTTGAAATAAAATCATCTTTGGTTTTGAAATGACCAAACCATTTTTTATGACAATATTTTTAAATATATCAAGATGTTTGAAATGAGTTTCTATGTCTTTTGAAAACACAAGGATATCATCAATATAGACGATTATAAAATCACTATAAGGATAAAAAATGTCATTCATAATTTGTTGAAATTCAGAAGGAGCATTTTTAAGCCCAAAAGGCATGACAGTCCATTCATAGTGCCCAAAAGGAACATTAAAAGCTGTCTTATATCTATCAGATTGGTTAATCTGTATTTGCCAAAAACCTGATTTTAAATCAAATTTAGAAAATATAAGAGCATTGACTAATCTGTCAAGAAGATCCTTTTTATTAGGAATTGGATGTCGAATCCATTTTAAAACCTTATTAAGGGGTTTATAATTAATAACCAGTCTGGGAACTCCACGTTCTTGTTCAGAATGTTTATTAACATAAAAAGCAGTACAAGACCATGGGGACTTGGAAGGAGTAATAAGCTTCTTATTTAATAAAGAAGATATTTCCTTCTTACATAATTCTAAATATTCAGAATTCATTTGACAAGGTCTCGACTTAGTCGGGATCATAGTATTCTTAAAATCATCTTCATAAGGAAGAGAAACAATATGTTTCTTCCTGTCCCAAAAAGCATTAGGAAAATCATTGCAAATATCAATAGAGAATTTGTTAAATAAAAATTTTATTTTATCCTGTAACTTAGGATTTTTAAGCTTATTATCAATGGTAAGAGAATTTAATTCATTCTTAAGGAAATTGATTTGACAATTTTTTTTATCAATTTGTTCTTGGACAAAATTCAGGACCTTATGTATTGGTCTAGTCACGAATTCAAAAGTAATGGTTTTACCATGGTAAGAACCTGTAATACCCTTTTCATTAACAAGAGTAAGGGGATATATCTTTTGAAGAAAAGGAAGGCCAATAATCATTTGGCTGGTAATACTTTCTGCAATAAGAAAATCATTAGGAATGCAACAACCATTAACACAAACATAAGCATTTCTGAGCTTATAATTAATGTGCAAAGATCCTCCTCCTGCATGTGAAAGAGTTTGAGTAGTTTTTTCAAAAAACTTTGTGGGAATTATTCCCATTTGGATGACACTTAAGTCAGCACCACTATCAATCATGGCAATAAACTCCTTTCTATAAGAATTATTTATAAGGAGAGAAATCTTTGTATACCATTTTTGAGATATGTACATGCTAATAGCAGATAAGTGATTTTTATCAATATCAATATTATCATGAGAATCATTAGGAAAATGAATATCATCGATTTTCCCTTTTCCTTTCTCAATGAGAGAAAGTCGAATAGAAAGATCAGAATTTTGATTCTGAAGAGATTTGACATTATTCTTAAGATTATTAATCTCTTGAACTAAATCATTAATAGTAATGGGATTTTGCTTAGTATTTTTAAGCCTAAGAAGTTTTTCAACTTCTCCCATGTTATAATAATTATTATTAGTAATCTTTTTAGAAAGATTTGAATTCTTTTCACTAGAAGAATCATGAAGATCATTAATAATTTTATCTCTTAAACTAGAGTCTTTAATCTGTTTAAGAAGATCAAGAATATTATTGTCAGATAAGACATTAATATTCATATCCTGGAATTGACTCATAAGTTTATAAAACTCATTGTCATCAGTATTACTTATGCAATTAAGACAAGGTTTTCCTAGAATGCAATTATCACATTCAGCTTTTTCTGAAGGAATTTTGTCCTCGTTATCACTAGAGATTAGCTCTTCGGAATCAGTATAAGATTCATCAATATCTGTATTACCATCAGGATTCATAATGATTTCATAAAGAGATTTTTTAAGCTCTTCATCAATATCAAGAGTTTTAATCTTGTCTTTGGCATAGCATTGATTAGCATAATGACCAGTCCTGCCACATTTTTTACAAACTATGTTGCTAGAATAATTCTTTTTGAAGAATTTTCTTTTACCCTTGTCATGAGTATAATCATGACTTTTATCTTTGTTCTGTTTGTTATCAGAACTTCTTTTTCTTTTTCTAAAATAAGATTTTTCTTTGAAATCCTTTTTCTTTTTAGAAATACTTCCTTTAGGACTAGGATTATCCATACCAAATTGGTCACAAAACTGACCCAGTTGTTTTCTTTCTAAGAGATTATCTCTTTTAATTTGATTTCTTAGTTTGAGTTCATTGCAAAGATTTAATCCTTCTTGAACACAAATACTAATGATTTGACCAAAAGTATAAGACTCATAAGAAATAGAATCAGAGTCTTTTCTTAGGATTTTTTTAATCCTTTCAGCAAATAAATAAGGAAGACCATCAACAAATTTATTCTTCCAAATATCTTGGTTACAATCATTAATTTCATAAACCCGAGATAGAAAGGTATCTTTGTACCATCTAAAATCAGTAAGAGTTTTACACTTCATATTTAAAAGAAGAGTTTTGGTATTTTCAGATTTATTAGTAAATCTACCAGTAAAATGTTCTAGAATAGTAAGAACAAGAGAATAGACCGCATTGGGTTGAACTTCACCATTTTCATTTTTAACTGAGGAAAAAATGTCAGTCTTTTGAAAAGGACTTAAATAATTATCCCACCAACCTTTAAGCTGGCCAGTAAAACCGACAGTAATAGACTGTGCTGTTTCAATATCAGACACACCACATGTTTTACATGCAGAACTATACATGAGTATGCGATGAACCTGATTATTTATCTGTTTATCGCTGTAGCCATCAATATTCCATTCATAAACGTTTTTTCCGTTATAAGAATTATTGAAAACATTATCTTGTTCTTCATGAAGAACATCAATAGGAGTAGGTCTCTTATAATAATAATTAGTCATAGTAGGCTTATTAGCCCATTTGATTTTATTAATAACATCTTTATTATTAATGCTAGGGCTACCATAATCATTAGTAGCAAGACTTTCTTCTAAGTCATCATCCAAAGTGGAAATATTTAATCCTTCAAATTTTTTATTAATGATATTTTCAATATCAGAAACGGAAGTTTCTCCCTTAAAATTTTTTAATTCAAAAGGGGGTTGAATAAAAGAAGCAGTTTTTATAATGATATTATCATTATTATTACTTTCTTTAGAGTCTTTTTTAAAATCAGACTTAGTCTGAGTTTGGGAAATAACACGATTAATCTTATCATGCAAAGAAATAATTTCATCGCCAATTATAGCGAGGAAAAGACTACAAAAATTGTTTTGTTTGACAAGAAGGTTGATATGATCAACAGTGATATGCAAAACATTATTTTCCAAAATTTTTGAAAAAGGAGCAAAGTCCAAAATCTTTCCATTTGTTTCAATTTGGAAAGGAACTTCGGGAGGGTAAACAGACTTTCGAGAATTTCCCGTGACGAGTTTATATTCTCGTTCAATAACTGAGATTTGATCAATATAAAAGGTTTTTATAAACCAAGGAACATAATAAATAATTTGATTATGTTCTTCACAGAATTTATAAAAAGAATTTACAAAGTAATTTAGTTCTTCTTTTTTGAAAGATCTAAAGTACCAAACTCTGAATTTATCCCATTTGGAATTATTAAACTCACTATTAATTTGAGCTCTTGTAGAAGAACCCTTTGAAAAATCAAGTAAAGGTTTAGAATCCATAAAAACTAAACTGTCCAATTTACTTCTGAAATTGTTTCAGGGTTAGGTCCATCATTATGGACAATATTATTTTTATTTACAATAATATTTTCATTATTGAAATCTTCATTTTTAAAAGAAGTATCTTCTCTGTAAAAAGAAGTAGAAGCTCTAGAAGAAGAAGGTATATCGACTTCATAATCTAGAGGAGAAATATGATAATGACTAGATATGGATCTAGAAAAAGAAGGTACAGAGGATAAGTTAGAATCTTTCCTCTGGTCTTTATGAAAACCAATGGTAATTATACCATCCTCAGACTGAGTAATTTTTTGAAAATTATTATTAGTAGGAGGGATCATGGGAACCGATTGTTCAATAATCTAATTTTTTGGAAAATCTATCTCTTTCCATTTAATGGATTTTCTAGTAGTGATATTAGACTTACTAAAATTAGTTTCTATGAGAATAGTCTCATTGATATCTTTTTCTACTCTTTTACATAAAGGATTTAGAGTAAAAAGAGGTTTGTAGTAAATGCGATAACAAATACATATAACTTCAGATCCAGGCATGTAATTATACCCATTAGTTTTAACATTTAAAGTTAAAGCATCAAAAATGTTTTCATCGCTTAGAGATAAAGACAAATTAGGATAAACATCAAAATAAACTGGCCCAAAAGCCAGACTAGATTCAACCATTCCCATGAGGGATTGTCTCCAATTTAGATTTCTACCATCTCTTAAGGTGGCCAGAAAACTCTCAGGTAAACCTTTCAGAGTAAGAGGTCTGAAAGCAACTTGGACACAACCAATATGGAGAAACTTGTGAGTCCTTTTAAAGGGTAATAAGTCACTTCTATTAAGAAGTTTGATAACCATCTCATTTCTATTTAGAGGAATTGAGGATTCAGTGGTCCTAACAATAGTTTTAAGACCTAGCTTTTCAAAAGTTCCAAATTTATAAACCGTATTAGGTTCAATCTTAGGAATAGTCCATCTGTTTAACAGATCTAGATTTTCAGGAACATCGTATTCCTGGACAGTACTATTTTTAATAGTATTTTTTGAACTGAAAAGATTCATAAGAACCCAGATGTATTAAATCATGAACCGATAACAAAATATACTATACTCCCATGGCTCTGATACCATATAAGAACCCAGATGTATTAAATCATGAACCGATAACAAAATATACTATACTCCCATGGCTCTGATACCATATAATTCAAGATCGTATTCGATATATCAGTAGTATCCTGTGGATCTTTTCTAAACACAGATAGGACTGACTGAGAAATTCCATAGTCTATGAGTTAACCTGAAAAAAGCTTTACGCCCACAAACGCCTGCGCCTATCCATCGGCATAACGGCTAAAAGGGCACGCCCACATAGTTAACTCATAGATATCACTAGAAAACTCAAACCTACCGGTTAAACCAACTCTACCTTATAATATATCAAATATAAACTGGAAGAATAAGTTTCCAAATGCACATGATAGTATAGTATACTAAGTTAGGCCATGATTTAATACAGGAAATTAGCCGACCATTGAGGCGGCAATAACAAAATTAAAGATTGAAATACAGAAAATAAAAGCAGAATTTAACTACCTCGATGAGCTACCAGAATGAACACCTTTTATTGAAAACAAGGCACGAAGCCAATATTACAGAGAGAGTAGAGAGAGAAAAAGAGAGAGCGAGTCTAAACTCAAGCGTGCCTCTCAAAAGAAAAAACAACCTATATATAGATGAAGAAAATTTGAATCCTCATTTTTTCTTGAATCTCTTCTTGGTTAGATTGCCATAAGAGAAGCTTGCTTTCGAAGAAGACTTAAAGTCTTTTTGCATCTTTCCAAATGTTGGAAATTCCCATGACGTCCATAGTAAGATACTTCAAGGATAGGGATAAAATATTCAAGAACTCTGATTTTCTTTTTGAGTCCCTTAAGATAATTTTTATCTTTAATCAAATTTTGATTTTGATCAAAATTAATATGAATAGGAATCTGCCAGATTTCATGCTGCAATCCTACTCTGAAATACCTCCAATCTCCAGGAAATCTTTCCTCCATCAAGGATTCTTCTTTTCTCGAATTTTCTCTTTGAGAGAATTTTTTAACAGATCAAAACTGTCCTGTAAAGAGAGGTCATGGTCCTCTTCAAATGGATCCTGTGCATCTTGCATAGAAGAGCCAGAAATCATAGATGCATCAGATTTTGAATCTGAAAAATCAGCATCTTTTAAAATGTCTTCCTGAATTTGATTCATGAAGAGATCCATGATTTTTTCCTTGGGAAAAACTCCAGCATACTTCTTATAAAAAGAAGAAAAGGATGGCATCACATTGGGATCAGAAATTTGATTCTTTAATCCTTTCTTATATTCTTCGATCTTGGATTTGATCCTATCGATGTTCTCTTGTAGAGGACTCTCATTTGAGTCTTTTGGGATAATATTTAAATTATTCCAAAACCTTGTGGCACAAATTCTCCACAAACATGGGAGACCCATTTCTGTAGAACCAAATTCTGGCCTCCATTTAACGACCCATGGAATACCTGAGTCAGTGAAAAACATACAAATAGTTTTACTACTTGTATTGTGAGTTTTAAGTGAGGAAGTTACCATAGAGTATTCCTCAAGAAGAGATTTGATCTCACTTGGTAAGATATCAGCAACAGTGCCGAAAATATTCCACCATTCCAAAAACCAGTTAGGAATTTGATTCCTTCCTATATTTTCACAAATTTTTATTAACCAAGTATGAGAATGCTTGGGATTTTGGTAATAAAGAGTTTTATAAAAACTTTCAAGATAGTCCCAGTAATTGTACTGGAAAACCTGATTAGTAACAGGATTAATGACCTGTTTTTCAACGAAAGGAGAAATACCCCATTCCTGAATGGATATAATCCTCTTAATAATAAACTTTGAGTAGTTATAAGTTTTACTTGGAGGAAAATGCTGAATATCAACACTTCCAAGAGAGATGAGAATACTCTCATAATATCCTCTCGTCTTATAAGACGAAGTAGTGGAAAATTGATTTGGGACATATTTTCCCATGAGAGTCCATGGAGACTCTTTAAATCTTTCCTCATCATCCTCAAGTATGAGAATAAGGTCCCTCTTGGGGGAATCGAAATAAGTGTACTCCCTTTGAGCAGTTGAAGCATATGATGCTTCCTGGTTAGTGGTTGAGGCCATAGCTTCAACGGGGACATTTTTTCCCCTAAGTCTCAGGAATTCTTGGAACTCCTTATCATGGGCTCCCGAAGATGAAGAGCCGATTCCAGAAATATTCTGGTTGTAAAAGGATCTTTTCCCTTGCTGAAATAACGGAGGGCCATGAGCCCCTCTTCCTCTATTAGAGGATTTGGAACCTCGTCCATGTTGACTCATTTCTGTCATTCAGAAATAAATTCACGAGTAAGAAAATCTGGAAGATGATTATCTTTCCCTTGCTTATAGATGATTTTAAAATCAAAATAAGCAAGATGTGATTGCCATCGGGCAAACATTTGTTTTGAAACATTATGTTCAAAATCTTTAAGGAGCATAAAAGAAGCAGCTCTACAATCAGTTTTTATAATAAACTTTTGATTGTATAAATCATCCTGAAATTTTAGGACGCTTTTGACAATAGAAAGAATTTCTTTAGCAACAGTAGAATAATTCTTTTGAGAATCATTCCATTTGCCAGAATAGAACCTAACAATATATTCTAATTTATTATCAGGATTAATTTGTAAAAGAATACCTCCGTAACCTAAATCTGAGGCATCAGTTTCAACAATTTTTTCCCATAAGGGATTAACAAGACTAAGAACAGGAATATTTTTAACCTTTTCTTTTATCTTTATAACTGCCTTAGTATGATTATCATTCCAAGGTAAAGGATTCTTTTTAAGCCGATCATATAAGATAGCAGTATCTTCAGCAAGATTTTTAATATAGGAAGAAACATAATTAAGACTTCCTAAAAATCTTTGTAACTGAGTTTTATCAGTAATGATATCTGGAAACTTTCTTCCAAATTCAATGCTTCTTTGAATAGGAATAATATTTCCTTTATCAATTATATGGCCAAGAAATTTGATCTTAGTTTGAAATAAAATCATCTTTGGTTTTGAAATGACCAAACCATTTTTTATGACAATATTTTTAAATATATCAAGATGTTTGAAATGAGTTTCTATGTCTTTTGAAAACACAAGAATATCATCAATATAGACGATTATAAAATCACTATAAGGATAAAAAATGTCATTCATAATTTGTTGAAATTCAGAAGGAGCATTTTTAAGCCCAAAAGGCATGACAGTCCATTCATAGTGCCCAAAAGGAACATTAAAAGCTGTCTTATATCTATCAGATTGGTTAATCTGTATTTGCCAAAAACCTGATTTTAAATCAAATTTAGAAAATATAAGAGCATTGACTAATCTGTCAAGAAGATCCTTTTTATTAGGAATTGGATGTCGAATCCATTTTAAAACCTTATTAAGGGGTTTATAATTAATAACCAGTCTGGGAACTCCACGTTCTTGTTCAGAATGTTTATTAACATAAAAAGCAGTACAAGACCATGGGGACTTGGAAGGAGTAATAAGCTTCTTATTTAATAAAGAAGATATTTCCTTCTTACATAATTCTAAATATTCAGAATTCATTTGACAAGGTCTCGACTTAGTCGGGATCATAGTATTCTTAAAATCATCTTCATAAGGAAGAGAAACAATATGTTTCTTCCTGTCCCAAAAAGCATTAGGAAAATCATTGCAAATATCAATAGAGAATTTGTTAAATAAAAATTTTATTTTATCCTGTGACTTAGGATTTTTAAGCTTATTATCAATGGTAAGAGAATTTAATTCATTCTTAAGGAAATTGATTTGACAATTTTTTTTATCAATTTGTTCTTGGACAAAATTCAGGACCTTATGTATTGGTCTAGTCACGAATTCAAAAGTAATGGTTTTACCATGGTAAGAACCTGTAATACCCTTTTCAATAACAAGAGTAAGGGGATATATCTTTTGAAGAAAAGGAAGGCCAATAATCATTTGGCTGGTAATACTTTCTGCAATAAGAAAATCATTAGGAATGCAACAACCATTAACACAAACATAAGCATTTCTGAGCTTATAATTAATGTGCAAAGATCCTCCTCCTGCATGTGAAAGAGTTTGAGTAGTTTTTTCAAAAAACTTTGTGGG
The DNA here is from genome assembly GCA_947034835.1 of Ballota nigra. NCBI lineage: Eukaryota > Viridiplantae > Streptophyta > Magnoliopsida > Lamiales > Lamiaceae > Ballota > Ballota nigra. Next base: position 21,779,623 of record OX344722.1, on the reverse strand, counting down.
AATTATTCCCATTTGGATGACACTTAAGTCAGCACCACTATCAATCATGGCAATAAACTCCTTTCTATAAGAATTATTTATAAGGAGAGAAATCTTTGTATACCATTTTTGAGATTTCTACCATCTCTTAAGGTGGCCAGAAAACTCTCAGGTAAACCTTTCAGAGTAAGAGGTCTGAAAGCAACTTGGACACAACCAATATGGAGAAACTTGTGAGTCCCTTTAAAGGGTAATAAGTCATAGACTATGGAATTTCTCAGTCAGTCCTATCTGTGTTTAGAAAAGATCCACAGGATACTACTGATATATCGAATACGATCTTGAATTATATGGTATCAGAGCCATGGGAGTATAGTATATTTTGTTATCGGTTCATGATTTAATACATCTGGGTTCTTATGAATCTTTTCAGTTCAAAAAATACTATTAAAAATAGTACTGTCCAGGAATACGATGTTCCTGAAAATCTAGATCTGTTAAACAGATGGACTATTCCTAAGATTGAACCTAATACGGTTTATAAATTTGGAACTTTTGAAAAGCTAGGTCTTAAAACTATTGTTAGGACCACTGAATCCTCAATTCCTCTAAATAGAAATGAGATGGTTATCAAACTTCTTAATAGAAGTGACTTATTACCCTTTAAAGGGACTCACAAGTTTCTCCATATTGGTTGTGTCCAAGTTGCTTTCAGACCTCTTACTCTGAAAGGTTTACCTGAGAGTTTTCTGGCCACCTTAAGAGATGGTAGAAATCTAAATTGGAGACAATCCCTCATGGGAATGGTTGAATCTAGTCTGGCTTTTGGGCCAGTTTATTTTGATGTTTATCCTAATTTGTCTTTATCTCTAAGCAATGAAAACATTTTTGATGCTTTAACTTTAAATGTTAAAACTAATGGGTATAATTACATGCCTGGATCTGAAGTTATATGTATTTGTTGTCGCATTTACTACAAACCTCTTTTTACTCTAAATCCTTTATGTAAAAGAGTAGAAAAAGATATCAATGAGACTATTCTCATAGAAACTAATTTTAGTAAGTCTAATATCACTACTAGAAAATCCATTAAATGGAAAGAGATAGATTTTCCAAAAAATTGGATTATTGAACAATCGGTTCCCATGATCCCTCCTACTAATAATAATTTTCAAAAAATTACTCAGTCTGAGGATGGTATAATTACCATTGGTTTTCATAAAGACCAGAGGAAAGATTCTAACTTATCCTCTGTACCTTCTTTTTCTAGATCCATATCTAGTCATTATCATATTTCTCCTCTAGATTATGAAGTCGATATACCTTCTTCTTCTAGAGCTTCTACTTCTTTTTACAGAGAAGATACTTCTTTTAAAAATGAAGATTTCAATAATGAAAATATTATTGTAAATAAAAATAATATTGTCCATAATGATGGACCTAACCCTGAAACAATTTCAGAAGTAAATTGGACAGTTTAGTTTTTATGGATTCTAAACCTTTACTTGATTTTTCAAAGGGTTCTTCTACAAGAGCTCAAATTAATAGTGAGTTTAATAATTCCAAATGGGATAAATTCAGAGTTTGGTACTTTAGATCTTTCAAAAAAGAAGAACTAAATTACTTTGTAAATTCTTTTTATAAATTCTGTGAAGAACATAATCAAATTATTTATTATGTTCCTTGGTTTATAAAAACCTTTTATATTGATCAAATCTCAGTTATTGAACGAGAATATAAACTCGTCACGAGAAATTCTCAAAAGTCTGTTTACCCTCCCCAAGTTCCTTTCCAAATTGAAACAAATGGAAAGATTTTGGACTTTGCTCCTTTTTCAAAAATTTTGGAAAATAATGTTTTGCATATCACTGTTGATCATATCAACCTTCTTGTCAAACAAAACAATTTTTGTAGTCTTTTCCTCGCTATAATTGGCGATGAAATTATTTCTTTGCATGATAAGATTAATCGTGTTATTTCCCAAACTCAGACTAAGTCTGATTTTAAAAAAGACTCTAAAGAAAGTAATAATAATGATAATATCATTATAAAAACTGCTTCTTTTATTCAACCCCCTTTTGAATTAAAAAATTTTAAGGGAGAAACTTCCGTTTCTGATATTGAAAATATCATTAATAAAAAATTTGAAGGATTAAATATTTCCACTTTGGATGATGACTTAGAAGAAAGTCTTGCTACTAATGATTATGGTAGCCCTAGCATTAATAATAAAGATGTTATTAATAAAATCAAATGGGCTAATAAGCCTACTATGACTAATTATTATTATAAGAGACCTACTCCTATTGATGTTCTTCATGAAGAACAAGATAATGTTTTCAATAATTCTTATAACGGAAAAAACGTTTATGAATGGAATATTGATGGCTACAGCGATAAACAGATAAATAATCAGGTTCATCGCATACTCATGTATAGTTCTGCATGTAAAACATGTGGTGTGTCTGATATTGAAACAGCACAGTCTATTACTGTCGGTTTTACTGGCCAGCTTAAAGGTTGGTGGGATAATTATTTAAGTCCTTTTCAAAAGACTGACATTTTTTCCTCAGTTAAAAATGAAAATGGTGAAGTTCAACCCAATGCGGTCTATTCTCTTGTTCTTACTATTCTAGAACATTTTACTGGTAGATTTACTAATAAATCTGAAAATACCAAAACTCTTCTTTTAAATATGAAGTGTAAAACTCTTACTGATTTTAGATGGTACAAAGATACCTTTCTATCTCGGGTTTATGAAATTAATGATTGTAACCAAGATATTTGGAAGAATAAATTTGTTGATGGTCTTCCTTATTTATTTGCTGAAAGGATTAAAAAAATCCTAAGAAAAGACTCTGATTCTATTTCTTATGAGTCTTATACTTTTGGTCAAATCATTAGTATTTGTGTTCAAGAAGGATTAAATCTTTGCAATGAACTCAAACTAAGAAATCAAATTAAAAGAGATAATCTCTTAGAAAGAAAACAACTGGGTCAGTTTTGTGACCAATTTGGTATGGATAATCCTAGTCCTAAAGGAAGTATTTCTAAAAAGAAAAAGGATTTCAAAGAAAAATCTTATTTTAGAAAAAGAAAAAGAAGTTCTGATAACAAACAGAACAAAGATAAAAGTCATGATTATACTCATGACAAGGGTAAAAGAAAATTCTTCAAAAAGAATTATTCTAGCAACATAGTTTGTAAAAAATGTGGCAGGACTGGTCATTATGCTAATCAATGCTATGCCAAAGACAAGATTAAAACTCTTGATATTGATGAAGAGCTTAAAAAATCTCTTTATGAAATCATTATGAATCCTGATGGTAATACAGATATTGATGAATCTTATACTGATTCCGAAGAGCTAATCTCTAGTGATAACGAGGACAAAATTCCTTCAGAAAAAGCTGAATGTGATAATTGCATTCTAGGAAAACCTTGTCTTAATTGCATAAGTAATACTGATGACAATGAGTTTTATAAACTTATGAGTCAATTCCAGGATATGAATATTAATGTCTTATCTGACAATAATATTCTTGATCTTCTTAAACAGATTAAAGACTCTAGTTTAAGAGATAAAATTATTAATGATCTTCATGATTCTTCTAGTGAAAAGAATTCAAATCTTTCTAAAAAGATTACTAATAATAATTATTATAACATGGGAGAAGTTGAAAAACTTCTTAGGCTTAAAAATACTAAGCAAAATCCCATTACTATTAATGATTTAGTTCAAGAGATTAATAATCTTAAGAATAATGTCAAATCTCTTCAGAATCAAAATTCTGATCTTTCTATTCGACTTTCTCTCATTGAGAAAGGAAAAGGGAAAATCGATGATATTCATTTTCCTAATGATTCTCATGATAATATTGATATTGATAAAAATCACTTATCTGCTATTAGCATGTACATATCTCAAAAATGGTATACAAAGATTTCTCTCCTTATAAATAATTCTTATAGAAAGGAGTTTATTGCCATGATTGATAGTGGTGCTGACTTAAGTGTCATCCAAATGGGAATAATTCCCACAAAGTTTTTTGAAAAAACTACTCAAACTCTTTCACATGCAGGAGGAGGATCTTTGCACATTAATTATAAGCTCAGAAATGCTTATGTTTGTGTTAATGGTTGTTGCATTCCTAATGATTTTCTTATTGCAGAAAGTATTACCAGCCAAATGATTATTGGCCTTCCTTTTCTTCAAAAGATATATCCCCTTACTCTTGTTAATGAAAAGGGTATTACAGGTTCTTACCATGGTAAAACCATTACTTTTGAATTCGTGACTAGACCAATACATAAGGTCCTGAATTTTGTCCAAGAACAAATTGATAAAAAAAATTGTCAAATCAATTTCCTTAAGAATGAATTAAATTCTCTTACCATTGATAATAAGCTTAAAAATCCTAAGTTACAGGATAAAATAAAATTTTTATTTAACAAATTCTCTATTGATATTTGCAATGATTTTCCTAATGCTTTTTGGGACAGGAAGAAACATATTGTTTCTCTTCCTTATGAAGATGATTTTAAGAATACTATGATCCCGACTAAGTCGAGACCTTGTCAAATGAATTCTGAATATTTAGAATTATGTAAGAAGGAAATATCTTCTTTATTAAATAAGAAGCTTATTACTCCTTCCAAGTCCCCATGGTCTTGTACTGCTTTTTATGTTAATAAACATTCTGAACAAGAACGTGGAGTTCCCAGACTGGTTATTAATTATAAACCCCTTAATAAGGTTTTAAAATGGATTCGACATCCAATTCCTAATAAAAAGGATCTTCTTGACAGATTAGTCAATGCTCTTATATTTTCTAAATTTGATTTAAAATCAGGTTTTTGGCAAATACAGATTAACCAATCTGATAGATATAAGACAACTTTTAATGTTCCTTTTGGGCACTATGAATGGACTGTCATGCCTTTTGGGCTTAAAAATGCTCCTTCTGAATTTCAACAAATTATGAATGACATTTTTTATCCTTATAGTGATTTTATAATCGTCTATATTGATGATATCCTTGTGTTTTCAAAAGACATAGAAACTCATTTCAAACATCTTGATATATTTAAAAATATTGTCATAAAAAATGGTTTGGTCATTTCAAAACCAAAGATGATTTTATTTCAAACTAAGATCAAATTTCTTGGCCATATAATTGATAAAGGAAATATTATTCCTATTCAAAGAAGCATTGAATTTGGAAGAAAGTTTCCAGATATCATTACTGATAAAACCCAGTTACAAAGATTTTTAGGAAGTCTTAATTATGTTTCTTCCTATATTAAAAATCTTGCTGAAGATACTGCTATCTTATATGATCGGCTTAAAAAGAATCCTTTACCTTGGAATGATAATCATACTAAGGCAGTTATAAAGATAAAAGAAAAGGTTAAAAATATTCCTGTTCTTAGTCTTGTTAATCCCTTATGGGAAAAAATTGTTGAAACTGATGCCTCAGATTTAGGTTACGGAGGTATTCTTTTACAAATTAATCCTGATAATAAATTAGAATATATTGTTAGGTTCTATTCTGGCAAATGGAATGATTCTCAAAAGAATTATTCTACTGTTGCTAAAGAAATTCTTTCTATTGTCAAAAGCGTCCTAAAATTTCAGGATGATTTATACAATCAAAAGTTTATTATAAAAACTGATTGTAGAGCTGCTTCTTTTATGCTCCTTAAAGATTTTGAACATAATGTTTCAAAACAAATGTTTGCCCGATGGCAATCACATCTTGCTTATTTTGATTTTAAAATCATCTATAAGCAAGGGAAAGATAATCATCTTCCAGATTTTCTTACTCGTGAATTTATTTCTGAATGACAGGAATGAGTCAACATGGATGAGGTTCCAAATCCTCTAATAGAGGAAGAGGGGCTCATGGCCCTCCGTTATTTCAGCAAGGGAAAAGATTCCTTTACAACCAGAATATTTCTGGAATCGGCTCTTCATCTTCGGGAGCCCATGATAAGGAGTTCCAAGAATTCCTGAGACTTAGGGGAAAAAATGTCCCCGTTGAAGCTATGGCCTCAACCACTAACCAGGAAGCATCATATGCTTCAACTGCTCAAAGGGAGTACACTTATTTCGATTCCCCCAAGAGGGACCTTATTCTCATACTTGAGGATGATGAGGAAAGATTTAAAGAGTCTCCATGGACTCTCATGGGAAAATATGTCCCAAATTAATTTTCCACTACTTCGTCTTATAAGACGAGAGGATATTATGAGAGTATTCTCATCTCTCTTGGAAGTGTTGATATTCAGCATTTTCCTCCAAGTAAAACTTATAACTACTCAAAGTTTATTATTAAGAGGATTATATCCATTCAGGAATGGGGTATTTCTCCTTTCGTTGAAAAACAGGTCATTAATCCTGTTACTAATCAGGTTTTCCAGTACAATTACTGGGACTATCTTGAAAGTTTTTATAAAACTCTTTATTACCAAAATCCCAAGCATTCTCATACTTGGTTAATAAAAATTTGTGAAAATATAGGAAGGAATCAAATTCCTAACTGGTTTTTGGAATGGTGGAATATTTTCGGCACTGTTGCTGATATCTTACCAAGTGAGATCAAATCTCTTCTTGAGGAATACTCTATGGTAACTTCCTCACTTAAAACTCACAATACAAGTAGTAAAACTATTTGTATGTTTTTCACTGACTCAGGTATTCCATGGGTCGTTAAATGGAGGCCAGAATTTGGTTCTACAGAAATGGGTCTCCCATGTTTGTGGAGAATTTGTGCCACAAGGTTTTGGAATAATTTAAATATTATCCCAAAAGACTCAAATGAGAGTCCTCTACAAGAGAACATCGATAGGATCAAATCCAAGATCGAAGAATATAAGAAAGGATTAAAGAATCAAATTTCTGATCCCAATGTGATGCCATCATTTTCTTCTTTTTATAAGAAGTATGCTGGAGTTTTTCCCAAGGAAAAAATCATGGATCTCTTCATGAATCAAATTCAGGAAGACATTTTAAAAGATGCTGATTTTTCAGATTCAAAATCTGATGCATCTATGATTTCTGGCTCTTCTATGCAAGATGCACAGGATCCATTTGAAGAGGACCATGACCTCTCTTTACAGGACAGTTTTGATCTGTTAAAAAATTCTCTCAAAGAGAAAATTCGAGAAAAGAAGAATCCTTGATGGAGGAAAGATTTCCTGGAGATTGGAGGTATTTCAGAGTAGGATTGCAGCATGAAATCTGGCAGATTCCTATTCATATTAATTTTGATCAAAATCAAAATTTGATTAAAGATAAAAATTATCTTAAGGGACTCAAAAAGAAAATCAGAGTTCTTGAATATTTTATCCCTATCCTTGAAGTATCTTACTATGGACGTCATGGGAATTTCCAACATTTGGAAAGATGCAAAAAGACTTTAAGTCTTCTTCGAAAGCAAGCTTCTCTTATAGCAATCTAACCAAGAAGAGATTCAAGAAAAAATGAGGAATCAAATTTTCGTCATTGCTTAGGTCACCAGACAAAGTTCTGTTCATGAATAGTAATTACTATTCACTTTTACTATTCACCTTTTTTCTTTTTTGGAATCCGGGGTTTCATGTCCGGCTCTTCATCTATATATAGGTTGTTTTTTCTTTTGAGAGGCACGCTTGAGTTTAGACTCGCTCTCTCTTTTTCTCTCTCTACTCTCTCTGTAATATTGGCTTCGTGCCTTGTTTTCAATAAAAGGTGTTCATTCTGGTAGCTCATCGAGGTAGTTAAATTCTGCTTTTATTTTCTGTATTTCAATCTTTAATTTTGTTATTGCCGCCTCAATGGTCGGCTAATTTCCTGTATTAAATCATGGCCTAACTTAGTATACTATACTATCATGTGCATTTGGAAACTTATTCTTCCAGTTTATATTTGATATATCATAAGGTAGAGTTGGTTTAACCGGTAGGTTTGAGTTTTCTAGTGATATCTATGAGTTAACTATGTGGGCGTGCCCTTTTAGCCGTTATGCCGATGGATAGGCGCAGGCGTTTGTGGGCGTAAAGCTTTTTTCAGGTTAACTCATAGACTATGGAATTTCTCAGTCAGTCCTATCTGTGTTTAGAAAAGATCCACAGGATACTACTGATATATCGAATACGATCTTGAATTATATGGTATCAGACCATATAATTCAAGATCGTATTCGATATATCAGTAGTATCCTGTGGATCTTTTCTAAACACAGATAGGACTGACTGAGAAATTCCATAGTCTATGAGTTAACCTGAAAAAAGCTTTACGCCCACAAACGCCTGCGCCTATCCATCGGCATAACGGCTAAAAGGGCACGCCCACATAGTTAACTCATAGATATCACTAGAAAACTCAAACCTACCGGTTAAACCAACTCTACCTTATGATATATCAAATATAAACTGGAAGAATAAGTTTCCAAATGCACATGATAGTATAGTATACTAAGTTAGGCCATGATTTAATACAGGAAATTAGCCGACCATTGAGGCGGCAATAACAAAATTAAAGATTGAAATACAGAAAATAAAAGCAGAATTTAACTACCTCGATGAGCTACCAGAATGAACACCTTTTATTGAAAACAAGGCACGAAGCCAATATTACAGAGAGAGTATATATATATATATATATATATATATATATATATATATATATACACGTAATCAATACTGAGTGGAGTAATAAAGTTACAAAAATTTTGGCAACTAAAGATAAAAGAATTACAAAAAAAGGGTGGAGAGATTTATAAAAATACCATATATCAATGGCGACAAGAAAAATAGATCACCGTGTAGTTTGAAAACTAAGATTTGTGAATATTAAAGTTTTTCTAAGACAATTTCTCACATATGTAACGCCCCAAATCCAGAATGCAGGTCCTTGTGGCTTTAGCACTCTGAACTCAGGTCGTCACTTAGTGATTGTAAAACCTGAGCATAAAAATTTTATTTTTGAAAATATAATATCCATCTTGAAAGGTACTTTGCAGCGGAAGAATCAAACGTTTATAAGACCATGATCATACATAAGAAATTTATTAATTAAAACTTGGGCATATTGAAAACATTAGTCTCAATATTAGAATTTTAAGTATAAAACATCGATTAACCAATCTAGTTTGTTAGTTGTACAATATTTGGTACCCAAAAGTAAGAACATTAAAGTTAAGGTTCATTAATAATACATAAGAAAGATTTAGAAGGCTCTGTGTCTACTGCAACTCCCGGGCCTCGGCATTATATCCTGAAAATGTTAAACATTTGGGGTGAGATAAAAATCTCAGTGGATAATCTGCACGCTCTTATACAGATTGGTATGATTCCGAAAAGTTGATTGTTTTACCCTTTCCCATATTTAAATTTTAAAGTACTTTAAATGTATTTTATCTTACTTGCATACATACATCCATACCATACATTCATACATACATACCCGCACTATGACAACTTACGTTAGTCGTACTATTCTGAGTACGCTAAGACAGTATTGCCCCCTTTGGCGGTTCTTGTGGGCAGTCTTAATTTCAACGTACCCTATGAGCAGTCTTAATTTCAACATACTCTGCAGATATGTCTTAATTTCAACATATCATGTGATGCAACTTTTCATTGCACCCGTATTCGCACTATGACAACTTACGTTAGTCGCACTATCCTGAGTACGCTAAGGCAGTATTGCCCCCTTTGGCGATTCACAACATAAACCTCATCATCAACACATAAACTTGTCATTCCATACATATTATTTTATACATTTACGTTTGTATTACTTTGCTTCAAAAATATACCAACAGTCCGTATAAAATTTACAACTGCAATACAGATAATGTTACCCACCTCTTAACTTTTAAGAAAAGTTATAAACTTCTTCTAAAGTCCGGGAACCCAAGGACTATAGGGACATCCGAGCTCTGATCAGTGCCGCACTTCACCTAGCATAGTTTCTTTCACATCTTAGTTATTATTTTATTCTTAAACATTCATGAAAACCACTGAAGTTATCTTAGACTTTCCATAGATAAAACATATTGATCACATAATCGTTCTTTTGTTACTTTTCCCGATTGAAGAGTTTTTTGGATCTTCGGATCGTCTTTTTACGCCCGAAGGTCTTTTGATATTTTCTTACTTCTTCGCACATCATATCAAATAAGATTTTTTTAATATTATTTTAACCGTTAATGAGTTTAACGGGGACGCTAAACTCCTTTATTTACACTTCTTACTCAAAGACTGCACTACATTTAAATTCCTTAAAACATGATTTAACAAATCTTGACAAATCAATTAAAACACTAAACCACTTGAAACTTAACATAATAGCATTTCAATATATATATTTAACACGTTTGCATACTTGGTTCTTACAAGACAACTTATTGAAATATTTATTTGTTTAAAAGGTCGATCCTTCATGCACATAATTCGTGAAACATCTTAACTTCACAAAATCATGAAACTTGACATTTAACATAAATACTACATGAATATACTTATCACTAGGATAAATATCTTCCCTAAATATGATTTTCTAGGCAAACAAGTTATTCATAAAGGCATAGATGTACACATTCTTATAAAACTAAGCATTTAATTGTCATAAAAACACACTCATGAAAAACCATTTTTATAGAGTCATTGTTCAATATGCATATTTCCAGTTCAAGGATTAAGGCTAGTCATACTCATTAAAACTAAGGTATTTAAAATCTTAGCTTACAAGTCCTTACTTGTCTAGCCCAAGATTTAAACCCTTATACATGTCATTGGCTACTAAAACTCACATCCACATGATACTTAAGTGTTCTAAGCTCTTATCCTATCATGCAAGACAAGTATGAAACACTTAAACAAGAAAATATTTCAAGATATCAAGTTAAAAGTTGTGCAGTTTGTTCTCTTAAGTCTTCTACTTGTAACTTTAGGTATTTTTAAAAAATACTTAGACACATCCAAAAATTATAAAATTTATACAGTAGCTACATCGTGAAATGAAAAACACCTATAAAAATTGTTCTTAGACATTTGGTGTGTCAAAAATAGAGTTTTGAGTTTGTTTTCAAAACTGGTACAGAATCTATCTATGTTTCACAGAAGGTTGACAGTGACGCATCATCAACAAAACAATTTTTGTAAAACTATTTAGAAATGTCCTAAAATCATGGAAAAATTCATAGGCAAAGCTAACAACACCTAGTATTTAAATATGATTTTTACAAAAAATTAATCCTTGCCGATAATTGTCAGATCTTTCCTAAACATGAAAATAGTTGCAGATTGTCACACTTTCTTTAAAAATCCATAGGTTATTGAATATAAGTCCAAATCACATGAGACCAGTGGCAAATGAAAGTTACTTTAACATAATTTCCAAATATGTAAATAAATATCTCAAATAATGAATTATATAAAAATCGTTTTGTTCCAGTAGCATCAGACTGCTACAAAACTTGGTTTTTTCATCTTGCATACATGAGAACTTATTTTCATTTCTATTTCTATCATGCCATAATAATTTCCATACCACATATTCATCAAATAATACTTCATCTAACATGTATTTAAGCATCCAAAATAAATATTAAACATAAACATCATGCCTTTCTAAATAAAACACTAAACATGCTCATATAAACACAATATTTAGAGTTTTAGAGTTGTGGGTTTAAAACCTTTGGAGACCTTTCTTCTTAAGCTAAAGGGGCCTTATTAGCTCTTGAAACCTTCAACCAAAAGTGTAGGAATGCTTGGAACTTGGGTAGGAGGCCTTCTTCTTGGAGAAAATGGGGAGAATAATATTTCTCCCCAAGAAAAAGGGTATGGCCGAAGTGGGCTAAGAGAGGGGAGAGGAAGTCTTGTGTCTTTATTGTTGTTGGGAGAGTTATACAGCCAAATTGAAGGGAGGGGGGTATTTATAGAGGGTGTTACTCAAAATGGGTGTTGTAAGGGATGAGAGAGTAAGAAAGGGAGTCTTGACCATGCCATACTTGGTCCCCATGTTTGAGGTGATGGTGATGGGTGCAAGAGATGAGTGGAGACAAATTTTGTTGGGGAATCTTTCCTCCCACATGGTGTTGCCTGAAATATGGGGTCTTGGGGCTGCCTTTTTGGTGGCCCCAGAGTTACGGGACGCGGTTTGGTCGAAACTGTATTTTTCGGTGTTGATTTTGAGGTCCGAAAATTATTATTTTTGTTCAATAATTATAAGCGATTTTTGGACATCAAAATAACTATTTGGAATTCAAGTTTTGTTTATATTATAATTTAGACATAAATTTTGATTTGTTTTTATAGTGCTAGGAGTGCTCCCGGCTCAGATTGCTCGTTTGTCGCCTGCAAAATAAAAATACTACCGCATATGGTCCTTTCACTAGAATAATTCATGAAATCATACAAACATAAATTAATTAATAATACATTTGGGCCCGGGTATTACAACATAAATAAATATTTTATAATTAGTTTTGGGCTTTGAGTCAAATAAGAGGAGTTAAATTTAAAAGATATGAAATATTTATTTCAAACGATCTAAAATTAAAATTGGGAGGAAAATATATTTTATCGTGAGCAAGATAAGGAAGTTAGAATATTAATATTTTATTTTGAATTAAAAATTATTCTTTAGAAAATAATAAAATTTCAAAGAAATCATTTAATAAAACTTATAATATATGAAAAAATCAATAATTTTTTTAAAACTTGGTATTTGGGAATAATGGGAATAGATAATAAAAATTTAGAAATTTGGCTTGTTACAATTATATTAAAATATTTTTAAATTAAGGTATTAAATTATGGGCTGCCTAAAAGCCAAATGTTGGATACAGTCATAACGATTATAGAGTCAAAATTATTTGATTCATTTACAATCCTATTACAGACTATGTAAACTATTTGTAACTTGATTACATACTCTTTCTATATTAATGTGTTGGATTAAAATTTTATTTTAAATCATAATGTATACAGTGAAAATAGTTCATACATGAACCGTTTGAAGGGTCTTAATTATTTTCACTAAAGACTATTAATTATTTTCGTGAAGGGTATTAGTTCTGTAGGGTATTACTGCAATGGGGGCGGGTCTGGGACGGGCTTGACCAATCCCAGGACCCGCCCCGCCAGAATTTTAGAGGACTCGAACCCGGCCCGGGACCCACCGGATCCAGCCCGGCCCGCCCCGTTTAATTTTTTTTATTTATTTTAAATTAATTTTTAAATATAAAATATATAATTTTTATATTTGAAAAATCAAATTTAAACATATATTTGTTTCAAATAATATTTAATATTCATCCAATACTTAAAAATAACATATATAATCAATATATTAATTTATTTATATACATTAATTTGAAAATAAGTCCATATATATGCATATAACTATATAAAATAATATGAATATATAATGAGGCGGGTCCGCGGGGCGGGTCCTACCAAAACCACGACCCGTCCCAGACCCGCTTGACCAGGTCTAAATCCGCCCCGAGCGGGGCGGGTTCAATGCGGTCCGGGTTTGAACCCGCCCCATTGCCATCCATAGGTATTAGTTATTTTCATGAAGGGTATTAGTTAATTACACTAAAGAGTATTAGTTGGTTACACTAAAAAATATTGCAAAGTGGTTCATGTATGAAACAATTTCACTCTATACATACTCTTTTTTTTATATATATTTTTATTTGAACAGTATAAAAAAAATTCTAACTAACCATGTATAAACAATTTAAGTTTTCCTCCAAAATATTAACTGTCCATGTATAAATAATTTAATTTTTTAATTTAGTTGTATTTATGAGGAAAGTCATATAACAATTTACACCTTAAATAATATTCTGGTTGTTTTTTTTCATATTTTTTCGGGTTTTTAGCCCATAATAGTACTATCCTTTCCAAATATAGTTTTTGCGGGAGTGTTTTTGGACCATTGATCATTTTTTCAAGATTTAATCATAACCGTCTGTTTTTTATTTTTATAATTATGGTAAAATTGACTATCAATTAAGATTTAATTTCAATTAGAATTTAATTATTGCTATATTTTTGGATCAATTATATTTTATATCTATTTATATGGATTTTCACTTCATTCTTTACGGTGACTCACAATAGCGATTCTTTCTGCACAAGAAATTTATTCACTTTCCAAATTGCAATTTTGGATCACAAATTCTTAAATCAGAGATTCGTTTTATTCTTCATATGATGTCGTCCATATCACGGTTGTCATATTGTAGGGATTCGTTTTATTCTTTATATGAACAACAGCGTTTGAAAGAGGAAAATCTGTGATCGCGGATTTAATGAAGCACAGTAAAAATTATGATGTCGTGTCTGTGAATGTAGAATTGCTACGAAAGTAATTTGTAATCCCTGTGATTTCAATTGCCAATTGGGTGAGATCAAGCGCACACTTGCTTCTTGATGATGATGATGGTTGTGTCACACATCATAGGCAACGGTTGAAAATTTTGGGCGTCTATCCGTTGTCTTCAAAACCTAGGATATGAATATCAAATAATATTTGGATATGTATTTCAAATTTTATATTATTTGTATGTATTGATTTAAATCTCTATGATTTATAGATGTTATTATGTCAGATATTTGAAGATTTGAATGTTTTATAAAATATTTTTTAGAGGTTATAAGGATTTTCAAGACATTTATTAGAGATTTGAAGATTTATTTAAGATTTATTAACTTTTTAAAGGTTTTTAGATTTGATATTTTGTATAAGTTTTTGAAGATTATGATGTTTGTTATTATATATATTCATTAGATGTCTTATTGAAGTTCTCAACTTTTTTATTGTATCGATTTTTTTACTGCTATCATGATTTGTATGCTAATTTATTTTTGTTGATATTCATCGTATGCCAAATTTAATCATCAATAATCAAGAAATTAGATCTTTAAAAAGTATTGATACACGTTCTTTACAGATATAACATGAAAATAAATTAAAAAAAGAAAAGAAAAACGTGTAATCATTAAAGCATGTTATAATTGGCTTGATTGGTAAAAAAAATTCATTTAAACAAATGAAAAATATTAGAATCCATCCAAACCAATATATTACTCATTTTTTCATTAAAAAAATCATTACATAGTTGGTAAAGTCAAATTTGTTTTCTTAAACCATATAACGTATGATCCATTTCCTAAAATAATTATTACTTATTTTTTTAGTATGATTTATACCCATTTACTAACAATTAAATACTGATAATTTTTTATTCAGATGTTAATATATTTAGATGTTAATTTATGTTAAGATAAAAGTTTGGGTGAGCACAAATTAACATCTACTTTTGTTAAAGTGTTAATGCGTCATATCCATAGTCTTATCCATCATCACATATATTATATTCTAATTTATATTTTAACATATAACTCCAATATATTATATTATTTAACGCTTGCAGCAGAACATATTATGTTATAAAGTTTGAGGGACTAACACAACTAAAGGACGAAAATCAACTTCAATTTCGTCCAAATAACATTTGGAAAAGTTTCTGTGTTTATTAATATAATTGAAAATTTAATTATTTATTAAAAATTCAACTAAGACACAACTATTTTATATAATATGAGAGGAATGTATTTTACACATATATTTATTTAATATATTTAATAAAATTAATTTTACACTCCAAAAAAATTTAACTATTTTTTACAAAAGTCAATAAAATAGAAATTTAATATTATTTTATTTAATCTCAAACTCACATGATCATTTTTTTTCTTAAAAAATCATGTCACTTCTAAGTTTGAAAGAAAAGTTAGGACGGATGAATTAAAGAAAAGTTATTACATATTACTCCCTTCGTCCCCATCTCGATCGTCTCTTTGTTTAATATTTATAGTGATAAATTTACTTTTTAGTGATATTGTGATAAATAAAAAGGAATAAAGTTATTTTTCAGTGACATTGTGGTAAATAAAACGGGAGTATGTATAGAGTGAAATTGATTATACATGAACCATTGAAGTGTATTAGTTATTTTTACTAAAGAGTATTAGTTATTTTCACTTAAAGATATTAGTTGTTTTTACTGAAAAGTTTTAGTTTGTTTTTACTGAACAACTAACACTCTTCAGTGTAAATAAGTAATACTCTTCATGAAAACAACTAATACTCTTTAGTGAAAACAACTAATACCCTTTAATGATTCATATATAAACAAGTTTCACACTATATTTTGTCATAAAATGGAATAAAATTATTTTTGGTGGCATTTTGATGAATAAAAGTTGTCTATTTTATAGAATGGGGTAATCAAGATTGGGATGGACCTTTAAGGCCAAGGGGACAATTGAGATTGAGACGGAGGGGTGCAAATAATATATGCAATCCATATAAATGAGCAATTTATAATCAATTACTTATTAAGGATAATTTCTTGAAATCGACAATTAATTATTGTGTGCAATCATATGCACTATTCAATGGGACAAATTGATTCCTATTTATAGATA
Source organism: Ballota nigra (assembly GCA_947034835.1). NCBI lineage: Eukaryota > Viridiplantae > Streptophyta > Magnoliopsida > Lamiales > Lamiaceae > Ballota > Ballota nigra. Next base: position 21,763,144 of record OX344722.1, on the reverse strand, counting down.
TTTCTTCTTAAGATAAAAAATACTTTAAAATTAATTTTAATAATTTCATTTATTGATTACTTATTTTTATAAAATCTATATTAATGATAAACTATTTGAATGGATTGATACATTCAGTAGTGAACGGTTGCAAATTTAGTGGTCAGTCATATTGAATAATTGGTCAAACAATTTCCTATTAAACTCGGTAATGGTATTAATTTTTGCTTCGCACAGAGGAAATGTTTATTTGATGGAGTTTATCGTGGGAGATATTTTTTATCATTTGAGCTACGGAAAGTAATTTAAACTTCATGGTAAGTTTAGTTAGATACCATATGGTAATATAATTTCTACAAAATTATGTATTTCTAAATTTACTTTCATTAATTTTATAATTATTAACTTTAATTATTGTATTAAACTATTAATTACATTTTATTCATAAATTATCTAAATATATTACAAATTATCTGATATCAATACCTTACAATTTAATATTAATGCTACCAGGATTGTAAACGAATCGATTCGAATACCGTTGTTTTGAATTCGTATTTGTTGAAGGATATATAGAGTGAAAATGGTTCATACATGAATTATTGAAAGATATTAGTTGTTTTCACTGAAGAGTTCACTCGAAATCTTCTAAATTTCCCAAGTGTTTCTTAGCAATTGAGAGTTATTCTGTATTCCAAGAGCTAATTAGAATTATCTTAAGCTTAGAGAGATTATCCAATCCTTAGCATAGCTTTGCCTTGTAAGGATAATCTCAACCTAGTTGGAATCCAAAACTGAAACCAAAACCCTAAGTTAGGCTTGTTGGGAGTAAGTCAGTTAGAGTGTTAGTAAGTGGAGTTGTATAGATCAGTGAGGATAGCTGGTCTTGGTGCACCTTGGCACGTTAAAAACAAGAATCCCTTGAGTGGATTTCCTGTTAAGTCAGGCCGTGGACGTAGGAGCTTGAGACTGTGAACCACGTTAAACTCCTTGTGTTCTTACTGCTTTGATATTGTGCATACTTGCCATATTACTTGTTCATTCATTGCATTCAAGTTTATCAGGTCTGAATCAATCAGGCTGATCTTCAAAAGAGCACTCCCCTACTAAACACTATTCAGAACAGAGTAAAACAAGTTTTTCAGAAAGCAAACTAAACAAGACTTTAAACTTTCAGGGCTCAAACATTTCCGCACTGAACTTGAACTGATAGTTAGCCAACTGACCCGCACCAAGTGCAGTCAGTAGGTGTGTTATCAGCTCCTAAGTTCTTTACCACTCTGAGAAAGGGGACTCAGTCAGTTTTAAGTTTGAAAAATTGGTATACGTGTATTCCCTCCCCCCCCCCCCATACACGTATTCCTCAGTCTTGTACCGGGACCAACAAGTGGTATCAGAGCAGTGGTTCAAAAGACCACTGACTTTGAATACTAATAGTTTCAGAGGAGAAACTGTTGGTGGTCACTGAACAGATCTGAGTTTGCTTTTCATAAAACTTGCATCATCATGACTTCGAGGAGACTTGAAGCTTCGTTACCTGAATTCTCTGTGTCTAACTTTGTCTATTGGAAGTTCAGATTAGAAGCACATCTAGATGCCATCCATGACCAGATGCCGCGTGTACTCAGGGAGGGACCGATCAAGATCACTATTCCTAACGTCAGAGGACTGGGATATGAGGATCTTGCAATTGGCGTGCAGGTTCCTAAAGAAAGGAAAGACATGACCAACGATGAAATTAAGATGGTGGGACTTGACAACGTCGCCAGAAACATCATCTTGCATACGGTGCCCTTCGAGGAGTCAGCTAGACTGATGAACTTAAAGACGGCAAAGGAGGTTTGGGATGAGCTGACAAGGATGTGTGAGGGATCTGAAAAGATCAAGGAGAACAAGAGAAACATTGCCATTCAGAAATTCGAGGCGTTCGAGATGCTGCCTGACGAGAGCATAGATCAAATGGAGTCTAGATTCATCAAGTTGATGAATGAGTTGGTGATGCTTGACAAGGATGTCCCAAGGAGAGATGTTGCTTCACAGATCCTGAATGCCCTTCCTGAGAGATGGGACAACAGTGTAATTATGCTTAAGAACACTCAGGATATGAGTAACATAACTTCTGCTTTACTTTTTTTAGAGCTCAAAGCACTTGAATTCGATCTTAACAAAACAAAGAAGAAAGTTCAGTCAGAAGAGGAAGTGAAGGAGAAAACTCCTGAGAAAAGTGTGGCGTTCAAGGCCAGGTCTGAACCTGTTGAGCCCTCATCAAATTCTTCATCAAAGTCACTGATGGAGATGAGCAGGGAAGAACTCGCTGAGGAGTACAGCCTGATGGCCAGACGATTTGACAAGCTCAATTCCAGGTTTGGTCGTTATAAAAAGTTTTATCAGGACTCACGTGACAGGAAACCTGAAGGAACCCACCAAAGCTCAAGGAGATATGAGGAGCGAAGGAATACAGACCAGAGGAGAGAACGTGGTGATGAAAGGAGATATTCTGAACCAAAACCTGAAAGAAGAGACGAACAGAGACGTACTCGCGATGATAGATATCCAACCAAGACTGCAAGCTCACCAAGAACCAGGGAACCTGACTCAAGAAGGAACCCTGAACCGAGAAAAGAAAGAGTGAGTGAGCAGGTAGCATGTTACAACTGTAACAAGATTGGTCACTATCAGTACAACTGCCCGGAGCTGAGTGCGAGAGAGAGAGAGAGGAAAGGAGAGCCACTAGGGATCTAAGATCTGCTGATCGGAGAGCGATGGTCGCTGAAGATGCAACAGATTCTGATGGTCCTGCTGAAAGGTCACTTGAACTCTTCTCAGATGACGAGTACGATGATGTCTGTCTGATGGCTAGGGATGAGCCTGAGGTAACATCAAATTCTGTTTGTGCTTCTTACACTGGAGTCAGTTAGAGAAATGAACCTTCAGATCTGCCTTGATCAATTGATGGTTGATTTCTCCAGACTGCAGGATACTAATGTCTTCTTGGTAGAGGAGAACAAGAAATTGAGTACCGAGGTTCAGAATCTGAATGAACAACTCACTCAGTCTGATCTTAAAGAATCAGCTCAAATTGTGAGACTAACTCAGGAGATTGATTTAATCAATGCTGAGCGTCTCCCAAGAGAGAAGATTTTGAAGGATTTGGCTGAGGAAGAGTTGGTCAGGAAGGAAGAACTGAAGGTACTTAAGAGTAAGTTTGATGACCTCTTTACCAGATATGAAATCCTGAAAAAGAGTGAGGACTCTCTCAAGAAAAAGGTTGCAGCAATGAATAAATCCTCAGTGGCTAGAGAGGAAATAAATAGCAACCAGATACTTGGGAACAAGAAAAAGGGACTTGGATATGTTCCTGAGAAATCCTCACAAGGTCAGTCTCATGTTGCTTCAGGGAGTAACACTGAGAGGGTATTTGTTCAGACAGGCCAGAATGCACCTAAGGTTGTGCTCCAGGCCTGTCAAACTGATAAGGGCAAGGAAACCGTTGACACAGTCAGGGTTGCTCCTAAGACAGCTAAGCCAAAACCCAAGGGAAAGGCAAAGCAATCTAAGGAAGCCCCTGAGAGCTCAGGCTAGGGAAAACCTCAGCGAAAGCAGAGGAAGACTCAAGCCAAGAGCCCTCAGACTGGTCAACAAGGGTATCATCATGCTTGGCAATACCATCAGGGAAGGCCAAATATGATGACACCCCCGTGGTTTTGGCATCCTGAGGCCTTTAACTGTTTTCCTTTCCCTCACTTGCCTAGGGGGAATAGAAATCAGGGTCCTTATCAAGAACAAGGCCCAAGACCTGCTGTACCCAGACCGAGGAAGAACAGGAAGCCAGCCCAAAAGGCACCCACTCAGGCTCCTGTGAAGCCTAAGTCTAACACTCATACACCATCTTCCACTAAGGCAAAGAAGAAGAAAGTTGTGTATGTCGATGTTTCAGGGAGACAGATTTACCACTCTGAGGCAATCAGGGTTGTGAAGCAAGTCTGGATCCCGAAGGGTACAGCTGACACAATAGGACCCAACACCCAATGAGTACCTAAAGCCTGATTTGCTTGCAGGCGGCTGTGGATCACAACAAAAGGAGATGAGACTCAATCAAAGCTGTTTGGTACCTAGACAGTGGTTGCTCAAGGCACATGACTGGAATGAAGAGTCTTCTCCAAGAATATCAAGTTAAAGATGGTCCACAGGTAACCTTTGGTGATAACTCAAAAGGTGTTACTAAAGGTTTTGGTGTTCTAATTATAGGTACAGTCAGAGTGGAAAATGTGTCCTTTGTGGAAGGACTGAAGCACAACCTATTGTCAGTAAGTCAATTCTGTGACAAAGGGTTCAGTGTTGAGTTCTCATCGAATACATGTTCAGTCAAGGACAAATCAACACAAGTGCTTCTATCAGGTATAAGGAAAGGTAACGTTTATCTCGCTGATTGGAGCAGCACTATTCCTAATACTTGTCTTGTTGCTAAAAGCTCTTTAGAGCTCAGTTGGTTATGGCATAAAAGATTAAGCCACCTGAACTTCAAGATTCTTAACAAAATTTCTAGACAATCACTTGTTGATGGTCTACCTAATAAAGTTTTTAGCAAAGATCACGTGTGCAAAGCTTGTCAGGAAGGGAAGCAGGTCAGAGCATCATTCAAAGAGAAAGCTTCTTATTCCACTGACAGGATACTTCAGCTCTTGCACATGGATTTGTTTGGCCCCATAACACCTGTGAGTATGAATAGTAGAAAGTATACCCTTGTGGTTATTGATGATTATTCTAGATATACTTGGGTTATTTTCTTGTTGAATAAGAAGGAAACACAGGTGAAGCTTCCAGAGTTGCTCAGAAGACTCAGCAATGAGAAGAATCAGTCCATTACTAAGATCACATCCGACAAGGGCACTGAATTTATAAATTCATATATCTCTGACTTCTGTAATGAACTTGGTATAGCTCATGAGACTTCTGCAGCTAGAACCCCACAACAGAATGGTGTCGCTGAAAGGAGGAACAAGACACTGAAGGAAGCTGCAAGGACCATGCTGGCTGAGTCAGGATTGCCCAAGAAATTCTGGGCTGAGGCAATCAACACTGCATGCTACACTCAGAACAGATCCATGCTGAACAAACAACATGCTCAGACCCCATATGAGACATGGAACAAAAGGAAACCTCGTATTTCCTATTTTTATGTATTTGGTTGTAAGTGCTTCATCCTCAACAATGGGAAGACCCAATTGAAAGCCTTTGATAGCAAATCTGATGAAGGAATATTCTTAGGATATTCTGAAATTAGTAAAGCCTTCAGAGTTTACAATTGTAGGACTCTAGTTGTGGAAGAATCACCTCATGTTATCTTTGATGAATCTGCTAATAAGTCTAGGGCAAAGGTGTTGAATCCTGACACTGAGGAGGTCACAAGGAGTGTGACAAGGCTGAGCTTGAAGAATCAACCTGATCCCAAGATCAAGACTGTGCCAATTCTGAGATGGGATGATGATGACGATCAGGATGATGAATCAGGTGTCACTCCTAAGCCCAGCACATCAGGGATTGTTGAGCCTCAGACTGAGGAACAGGCTCAACCTGAGGTAAGCACCGTCTATGAAGATGTTGTTGCAGCTGAGACGGTTCCTGAGTCACCTAATCAAGGGGGGAATCAATGTCCCTGACATTGAGCTTATTAATCCCTTTGGTATAGACTCAGGATCATCCCCTTCTGTTCAATTTCCTGAATTTTATGAGCCTGTAGACACTAACATTGCAGGTACTTCAGGAACAACTCCTGGCAAAAGAACATGGTTAGAGGATCATCCCACTGATCAAATAATTGGTGATCCAACTGAGGGAGTCAGGACCAGACGGTTCCATGGTGAGAGTGCATTGTTCTGTTGCTTTCTCTCTGAGCAAGAGCCTCAGAACATTGAAGAAGCTCTCACTGACTCGAACTGGATCATTGACATGCAAGAGGAGTTGAATCAGTTCACAAGGAATCAGGTTTGGGAACTGGTAGATAGACCTAGGCATCAAGGTGTGATTGGCACCAAGTGGGTCTTCAAGAACAAGAAGGATGAGAATGGTGTTGTGGTAAGGAACAAGGCTAGACTGGTTGCAAAAGGGTATTGTCAGTCTGAAGGAATAGACTATGATGAGACTTTTGCTCCAGTGGCTAGATTGGAAGCTATCAGGTTGTTCCTTGCATATGCAACATATAAGAAGTTCAAGGTGTATCAAATGGATGTCAAGAGTGCCTTCCTGAATGGTGTACTCAATGAAGAGGTATATGTTGAACAACCTCCCGGGTTTGAGGTTGGAGATAGAGTATACCATTTGAAGAAAGCACTCTATGGACTTAAGCAAGCACCAAGAGCTTGGTATGATACCCTCTCTCAATTCCTGACTGATCATGGGTTCAAGAAGGGAACTGTGGATAGGATATTATTCAGGATCACTGAAGGTGATGACATTCTCTTGGTCCAAATCTATGTGGATGACATAATATTTGGATCACCAAATCATCAGCTATGTGAGAAATTCTCTAAGCTGATGACTGGTAAATTTGAGATGTCAATGATGGGAGAGATGAACTTCTTCTTAGAATTGCAAGTCAAGCAGACTGATCAAGGTATCTTCATAAATCAGGCCAAGTATACAAGAGACTTGATTCAAAAGTTTGGTGTTCAGAACAGCAATCCAGCCAGGATCCCAATGAACACAAATTGGAAGATGGATCCTGACACTGATGGGACTTCAGTAAATCAGACTGAGTATCGTGGGCTGATAGGTTCTTTGTTGTACCTGACTGCAAGTAGGCCTGACATTACGTTTGCAGTTGGTGTGTGTGCTAGGTATCAGTCTGATCCCAAGAGAAGTCATTTGGAGGCTGCTAAGAGGATACTTAAGTATTTGAAAAGGACAGTCAATATGGGACTATGGTATCCTTCAGATGACAACTTAGAACTGACAGGTTATTCAGATGCAGATTATGGAGGTTGTAGGATTGATAGGAAATCAACCTCAGGGACATGTCAGTTTTTGGGGAGTAAGTTGATCTCGTGGTTTAGTAAGAAGCAGAATTCAGTGGCGACATCCACAACTGAGGCTGAGTATATGGCTGCAGGTAGTTGTTGCGCTCAGATTTTATGGTTGAGGCAACAGCTGAGGGACTACCAAGTGTTTGCTAATCAGGTTCCAATCTATTGTGATAACAATAGTGCTATAGCAATTACTCAGAACCCAGTGCTTCACACAAGGTGCAAGCATGTGGATATTAGACACCACTTCATTCAAGATCATGTGGAGAAGAAAGATATTAGGATGGAGAAGATTCACACTGACAGGCAAAGAGCTGACATCTTGACTAAGCCTCTGGCTAAAGCAAGGTTTATGGAACTGTCAGTGGAGTTAGGTATCTTAGATCCGGGAGAGCAATCAGTGTAGGGTTCTAGGGGGAACTCATGCCAGACTCGACTCAGCGATGTATCAGGGTGCTACAATGTCTCCCTGACAGGTATGAGTTCTAACCTGACTCCTGTGAATTTCAAGCGTCTCCATGAGTCCTTCGTCCTGAAAATCTTTATTAAATGCATTCCGTTTTCATTAAAAGCGCGCCTTTTCATATTTAAAACCCACGCGCACGGAGCATTTAATGCTAGTTACTTTTTTATATACGTGTCCGCTTTATACGGAATATGACTGACATGGGGCTTAAATGAAGCTGAGATTAATCCTGGCCCTTCAATTTAAAACCTTTCGAATTCAGGGATCAATCTCAACCCCACGTTTGAGTAACTGACTTAGTCTTATCAATCAAGAGTGCCATTTGAGGTTTTTTTACGCAAACACAATGCACAATCTACACACTGAGTTTTCTCTTGCTCAAACACAGATAACTTCGAAAAATCTCTTCTTTTTCAAAACGATGGCATTCCTTGATTCCAACTGGACAACCGACAAGATCGTAGACGTTGTCGAGAACAAGCTGGTACACATGGAGCAAGACATCTCCATGGAAGGTACCTGTCTTACAGTTGAGGAAATCAAACCCGTTTTTAAGTGGATTTCCGATGCTGGGTTGGAAATATATTTCACCACCCGCCCCATTTCCGTGCTCCCAAGAACAGTTGTGGAAGCATACTTGAATATGTTCTTACGGAAAGGGGAAGTTTTCACGAAGGTAACTGTGCTGAAGCCGACGGGAGAGAAGGACGGCGACGGCGAACCTCTATACAACACAGAGGTGGTCACTATCAACTTCAGGAAGGCGGTGAGGGAAGTCTTCAAGCTGCCATTCTCAGGCATCAACCCAAGAACCTACAAGGAGAACTCAGAGGGTGAGCTTCTTGGGAAATGGACCAAGTCAGGGTCATCAGAATTCAGGGCTCGTCAGAACAAGAATACTCTGAAGCCTGAATACAGAGCTCTGGTGGACTTGGTGTCCAAGATAGTGATGGGTGCAACGGGCTCTCACGAGCAGTTGAGTCTGCCCAAGCTGAGGCTCATGGGAGCAATTGCTGATGGAGTGGAGGCAAACTGGGAGCAGTTCTTCCTTGATCAACTCCATCAGGCCGGGTTGGACAAGCTTACGCGAGACGAGGAGAAGAAGCACATTTCCGTCAGTGCCATCTTGCCATTCGGCACGAGGATGTCCATCCTGATTGCTCATGCTTGCCATGGGTATACCTTCGATTTTGAGGACAGTCTCTCCTCAAAGAAGGTAATGTTTTCCTCACTGAGTGATACCTATTCAGTGCTAGGGCTGACTGATCCCAATGCGAAAGCAAAGGGTCAGGCCAAAAAGCCAGCTGGTAAGGCCAAGAGAGTGGCAACCAGTCTCATTGAAAGGGTAGATGAGCTCCTTGAGAGAAGTAAGGACGGTGAGGAGGTTGCAGCTGAGGAGGTGGAGCAGCCTGAGGTGGACGCGGCTGAGAAGAAGAAGAGGGTAAGGGTCGTGCTGTCATGGAAGAGCACGAAATCAGGGACTGAGTCTGATCCCAAGAAGGCCGTGTCTGAGGCTAAGGGAACTGACGATGACGTCAGGAAGGAGGGTGCTCAGGGTGAGAGGCCTCTAAAAAGGCTTAGGAAGGGAACCAGAAAATCCCCTGCTAAGAAGCTGCCTGAAGTGAGTGAGAGGGAGAAGTCAAGCTCTCCTGGAGCCTCTGACTTGGAGGAAGTGAGAAAGACTGTCGAGACGGCTGAGTCGTTGCAGCCTGAGACAGCACCCACTCAAATACTCCCACACCCTGAAACCCAAACACCTTCCATCCCTGACCCCACACCTCAAACCCCCCAACCACCCCAAACCTCAGAGCCAAATCAGCCTACTGAGTCAGCGCCATCAACTTCACAAACGAATGAGCCTGACCAGTCAGCAGAGCCGAATCTTCCAAACCCCGCAGACTTTCCATCATACCATAATCCCAAAGACTGTCCCAAATCTATTTCAGCTGAAGAGGATGAATTCCTTGAACTGGAGGAGGAGGAGGAGTTAGATGAGCATATGGCTGGTGGGATTCTTGAGAACACACTCAGGGGGAATGCCACAGAATGGGCAGGGAAGTGTTGGCCTGGGCTGTACTAGTACACTGAGCTGCTAGCGTATGTGATTGAGCTCAAGGTTTGGTTGGACTTCAAACAATCAAACATGCAGGAGCAACATATGCTAGTGGACGCTCGCGGCTGGGAGCACTGGGAGGCGGAGGAGGCCAAGATTTGCTCTTTCTTTGGACTAACTAGCTGGCTTCAACTATTGGACTTCGACAACCTGAAGCAGTTAGTAGCTGAATTGATGTCCAAGAGCAAGGCTGACATCCTGTCAGGTGACGAGAAGGAGGATGAGGATGATGAAGGAGCTCAGGGAGGAGACCTGGAGAAGGCAGTGGAGGAAACTGCACAGGAGGTTGATGAGATGAACTCTGAGCCTCAGGCTCAGGGGGAAGGTGATAAGAACACTGGTGCCAAGGGTGGACCAGTGGCTGAGGATGTTGTGAACATCTCAGCTGCCCATGAGACATCTGTCGATGAGGGGATTCCCTGCCCTGAGACAAGAGAGGAAGATGTTGAGGCATCCAAGGAGACTCTCAGTTCCGAGGGACTTGCTCCTAAGGTTCAAGTTAGCTTAGCTGAGCCTGAGGAGGCGGCTTTGACTACTTCACAACTGCCTTCAGTGCACCTTGAAGAAGGGACTGATGACGCAGAGGCTGACAAGGGAAAGCAGCCAATCACTGATGCGGCCGTTGATGATGAAGATGTGATAATCACCGGGGTCGGACATGCTGAATTCACAAGTATAGTGGAGGTCAAGAAGGAGAAAACCACAGAAAATCTAGCTGAACTTCAGGAGGAAGTAATGAAGCTACGAGCTGAGAAGGAAGAAGACTCCAAGGCCCTGGCAAAACACATCAGGTGGACAAAGTCAGCTTACAACACCCTTGCTAACAGGGAGCTGATTATGTTAAAGAGAACGATGACTGACACGGCCAAGTCAGTGAGGAATGAGAGGAAACGCACCATGAAAATGCTCAGGAACACTCTCAAGAAACTTGATGAGAGGGATGCGATCAGGGATGAGAAGCTGAATCAGGCAGTTGACAGGCTTGCAGTTCAAACTGGAGCTGGAGTCAGGGAAGCTGGATCGCACTTCTCAGTCAGTGGCGGACGTTTTGGCGAAGGCCACTGAGGAGTCAGCAAAGATACTGACTGAGGTCAGCAAAGTCAGCAGAGAGTCCTTGAAGGTGGAGGAAAGGATCACCAAGGCTGAACAAAGACTCCAACTCTCTATGGAGGTCTTTGAACAGAAGGTCAATGCTGCTATCAGTTCGGTTTCTTTTGCAGGGACTGGAATTTCGATGGGAGTTGAATTATTGAAGGAGGGAATTAATGATGTCCATTCCCTAGCCTCCTTCGTAATCAACAGCGGATCTGACGCATTTCCATCCGAGGCCAATGATGATGCCAAAAAGGGGGAAAAGAAGAAGAAAAGATCCCGCCCTGAGGCATCGGAGGCAGTCAACCAAGGTGAGACCGTTCTAGCTGACCCTGAAGCCAATCCTGAAGGGAATATTCTAAGGGTGAGGAAGTCAGCTAGGTTAGCGGCGGTGGAAAAGGAAGGAGAGGAAATTGTTGCCAAGCTGAGGGAGGAGGCAACAAAGGCAAAGGCTAATGAACCTTCCAAGCAACAACCTGAGCCAGTTCAGAAATCGTCTCCCATGAGCTCAAGGAAGAATCCCATCACTTACTCAGGGGAGTTGGTGGCGGAGTTATGTGCTGAAGCATGGGGAGATCACTCTGAAAAATCTGAGGCTATGCGCAGAGCTGAAATCGCTCAGAAGGAGAAGATGCGCATCTTGGAAAAGAAGGTTGAGAAGCTGACTGATATCACTGAGCTTCAACAACGAGAACTAGATGATGCAGTGATCAGCTTACTAAGAAGGAAGAAGGCGAAGCCTGAGCCAAGGAAGTACAGGAAGAAGCCAACAGATAGGAAATCAACAATTCTTCAAATCAGTAGGCCAGAATCAGGAGCAAGGGAAGCCTTAGTCGATGAGTTCGTCTCAGAAACATTGAAGGAGTTCTGGAATGATGCAAGGGATGAATTCGTTAGACTGTGGTATGTTGTGAAGAAGTGGGGCGACACTGACGATATTAATGCCCACTTCACTGACTACATGATGGACAATCATCCTGAGCTATTCTAGAAGATCTTGGAGGAGGCTGATGCAGCCAAAGTTCAAGTGAAGGCTCCTGAGTTCACCATTCGAACTCCTCCCTTGGTTCCTGGAACTCAAAAGCATGACACAAAGGCCATAATGATGGAAGTCTTGAAGATAGCTAAAGCTGAAGGATATGTGAACCAACCTGGAAGACTTGACGAGCTAAAGGCAAGAGTTTATGCAGGATATGGACTCAAGCCTGAAATGAGATTAGTCTAGGTGTTCACAAGGCTTCGTTGTAATAGATTAGATTCATTGTAATCATTTCCACATCTATCAATGAAATCTATTACGTTCTGCCCACAGACAAAAACTCATTGTCTTTTTGGCTGTTGTTTAAAATTCTGTACTTTATCAAGAATTGCTCTAACACTGTCTTATCTTATAGATAGGTTTATCATATTTTCTCTAAGTGTTTTGAGGATCTTTTCAGTGTTTTGGCATCATCAAAAAGGGGGAAATTGTTGGGACATGGCCAGTTTTGATTAAGATCCCAAAGCCCCTGAAAAGATGTTTGCCTTAAATATGTCTTTGTCAGGCTAGTCTTGGTTAGGATTAGTACTTAGTCATTTTACACTTCACAGGTACTCAGTGAGAGGAGATCTCACTGGAGACAATCAAGACTCAGAGCCTGAAGACGAAAAGTACCATCCTGAACTTATGGCAGTCCTCTAAGATGGCTGAGTAAGTGTCAGTGATGAAGAGTATGACCCTGAGGTCATTACTAACTCAGTCCTGAAGGGAACAGGATGTCACTTAGTTCATGGGAAGACTTGGAGTAGAGCCAAGCAATGCAAAAGGAATTTCAGCGTCAGGACAAGACCGGTGAGCCCAAGACAAAATGAACTTAATAAGACAAGCCTGAAGCTCAGGAATAAGTTCTGACATTCTCACCAACCTGATAACGTGGCCCAATCCGAGAAGGACACGCACGTACAGAACCTGACATGAAGACTGAATTCAGACTGCATATTCAACGGGCAAGCATTTAATGTGCATTTAATGCAAATACCAAATCCATGCAAGAGCGGCTGCTGCATGAAGATATGTCCGTTCGAAGCCACTCTACATAGATGACTAGAAGGCTATCTCCCCAACGGATAGTTATTCAAATCATCTATAAATACAGAAGACCTTGAACCCATTCAAGGTTACGGGAAATTTCCAAGCCAGAAATTACTCAAACTCTCAAGCATTCAAAGCATTCAACCCTTAAGAGAAGCACTCGAAATCTTCTAAATTTCCCAAGTGTTTCTTAGCAATTGAGAGTTATTCTGTATTCCAAGAGCTAATTAGAATTATCTTAAGCTTAGAGAGATTATCCAATCCTTAGCATAGCTTTGCCTTGTAAGGATAATCTCAACCTAGTTGGAATCCAAACTGAAACCAAAACCCTAAGTTAGGCTTGTTGGGAGTAAGTCAGTTAGAGTGTTAGTAAGTGGAGTTGTATAGATCAGTGAGGATAGCTGGTCTTGGTGCACCTTGGCACGTTAAAAACAAGAATCCCTTGAGTGGATTTCCTGTTAAGTCAGGCCGTGGACGTAGGAGCTTGAGACTCTGAACCACGTTAAACTCCTTGTGTTCTTACTGCTTTGATATTGTGCATACTTGCCATATTACTTGTTCATTCATTGCATTCAAGTTTATCAGGTCTGAATCAATCAGGCTGATCTTCAAAAGAGCACTCCCCTACTAAACACTATTCAGAACAGAGTAAAACAAGTTTTTCAGAAAGCAAACTAAACAAGACTTTAAACTTTCAGGGCTCAAACATTTCCGCACTAAACTTGAACTGATAGTTAGCCAACTGACCCGCACCAAGTGCAGTCAATAGGTGTGTTATCAGCTCCTAAGTTCTTTACCACTCTGAGAAAGGGGACTCAGTCAGTTTTAAGTTTGAAAAATTGGTATACGTGTATTCCCCCCCCCCCCATACACGTATTCCTCAGTCTTGTACCGGGACCAACAAGTATTTGGTTGCAATTTGAACTAACAAATAAATTCTTTACGGTCCAAAAAAATGAAGTTTTCACCTACTATACAATGAATAATTGATCGTATTAGTATGTTTAGATTGATTCAGATGACAATGCATAATCAATCATTATGTTCGGGAAGATTGAAATCAGCCTTTTGGTTAGAATTGCTAACAAATTTTAAATTTGGGTTTTGTTTGCAATGATTCAAAAGTTTAGATTAGATTGCAATTTGTGAAAAGATTGAGATTTTATTTGCAATTAATCATTTATAGTAAAAACAAATATTTTTCATGTTATACTTATGTATAATTAGAAAAATTATTTAAAATTAAATCATTGTGTGAAAAAAATGTGACATTTATAAAACATAAAAATTATATATAATTATATTTAAAAAATAGTAACAAAAATTACTTATGTGTGAAGCACATGACTTTTTATTAATTCAAACTTATTCTATGGGATGAAGCACCGACGGTTCACAGACATTGTATTGAGACATTAGATACATCATTGAAAGATATTATGCAGTTATCTAGTCCATCATGTTCTGCATTACCGTTTGGCGAGAAGATAATTTTTTTGTGTGGGGATTTTCGGCAAATTTTACCTATCATTTTAAAAGGAAAAAGACAGGATATTGTGCATGCCACCATCAATTCATCTAATTTATGGAATAATTGCACTGTTTTGAGGTTAACAAGAATTATTAGATTGCCACAGTCTGATTCTGTTGAATGGATAGATGAAATGAAATTATTTTCTAAGTGGATTGAATAGGTTGGTGATGGAACCATAGGAACAAAAGAAGATTATGGTTCTGACATTATTATTCCAGAAGATATTTTGTTGAGAGGTAGTGATGATCATGTTGCCTCTATTATGGATTGTATTTATCCTGATTTTAAATCAAGGATGTATGACCATAAATTTTTACACGAAAGAGCTATTATTGCACTGACTCTTGATTCTGTCAGAAATATTAATGATTATATGGTGAAGTTAAATGAAAAGGAGTCTCACAAGTATCTCAGTTCTGATAGTCTTTGCAAGTCTGATTCCAATCTCAATTCTCTTGCTGATGTTCATACTACTGAGTTCCTTAATACTTTTAAATTTCCTGATGTTCCTGATCATGAACTAAATCTTAAATTTGGAACTCATATTATGTTATTGAGAAATATTGATCATTCTAGAGGATTATGCAATGGAACGAGGTTAATTTATTTTATTATTATGTAATTTTAGTACACTGCTTATTATTTACCATTTAAAAAAATTAAGCTGTGATTTTTTTGTATGTACAAAATGGTAATTACTAGGCTAAGTGATAGAGTAATTGAAGCTAAAGTTCTGACTGGTAGTAGTGATGGAGAGCTAACATTGATAATGCGACTGTCGTTGACACTTTTTTATCCTAGGTTACCTTTCAAGTTTACACGGAGGCAATTTCCATTGATTTTTTCGTATGCTATGTCTATAAATAAAAGTTAGGGGGTAATCTTAAGCCATGTTGGAGTAATTCTTAAGAAGCCGGTGGACAACTTTATGTTGCGGTTTCGAGGGTTACCAATCGCCGTGGTTTGAAGATTATGTTATGTGATAATGATCATCCAGAGTATAACACAACACAAAATATTGTATATCAGGAAGTTTTTAGAAATGTTTAGGTTTTTGAATTTGTTATTTACTTTTTTTGTTTTATTTTGATCTATTGGCTTCTCTACATTACAAATGAGATTTTTTTATAAGTGGTATAGTAATTAAATTATTTTGATATTTAGAAATGTATTTTGCATGTATAGTGTATTGGTTAATGTGTCATAATTGAATTTAAACAGAAATAATTTCTAAAAAAAAAGTTAGAAAGTGTAATATTAGGATGAACAATTTATTTTTTAATATTATGCATAGTAATTTGTCCACAGAATCATGATATATTGTGAGAATCTTTATTGAAAAATATAAAAAAAATACATATATAATTCAGTTAATATGGTATAACAAATGACTAAATTTTTTATAATATATCGATAAAATTAGCTTCCGTGCAACGCACGGGTGGTCGAGTCACTAGTGAAAAATAAAATATTAGAACCCCTGCATCTAGGAATTTATTAGAACCCTTCCTGCTCAATCTTAAATCCTTATTTTTCCTATTATTAGTAACACATACTATCATATCCATTATTTTGTTCAAGTACCCATACTTATTTTTTCGATTATTAGTGCCTTATTTTTTTTTCATATTACTTATTACTTATGAAGGTGATAGAAAAACAAAGAATAATGAGAATATTCACTAAAATTGACTAAAATGGAGTAGAAAATTGTCTTTTCTTATATATATTTCTTTGATAATAGTTTTTTTTATAAATATAAATATATATATATTAATAGAGATCTTCCATACTAAACCTTCTTCACCGCCCATCATACTCATACTAATACTACCCATATTATCCATACTGCCCATCTGATCCTACACATACAATAGTTTTTTCTACAACTCGCAAGCGTTTTCAGCATTTTTCATCGCACCCTTGATTAGGCGTGAAATTGTCATGATTCGTAGCTCGTTTTGCCCGTGTTTTGAATGAATTTGATGAGTATTTGGAGTCAATTGAGTATTATTTCCATACATTGATGAATTTGCCTCTTTGATGCTCATAGATGGATAGAGGGCAAAAAATGGAGTTCGTAAGACTTTGAATCGACTCAAACGGATGCACGGATGAGAAGATATTGAAGAAATACGAATGGTATTAGTTCGTGCAAAGAAAAGTATCACTTTGTTGAAGAGGAGAAGCCATTCGAGCAGATGAGCTCGAGCGCCACCGCTCGACCGAGGCATTTGCTCGAATGCCAAAACTTACAGAGGACTTGGGGCGCTTGACCAGCTCGAGCGCCACCATTCGAGCAAGGGAACCGCTCGAGCAGTTGAGCTCGAGTGACCCCATTCGACCACAAGCACCGTTCGAGCAATTTCACTCGAGTGCCACCGCTCGAGCAGTGGCAGCTCGAGCGCCCGTGTTCCACTGGAAGTCCATACCATTAGAGCAAAGTGTGGGATCGAGCGCCACCGCTCTACCACCACCCAAATACGCATGATTTCGGCCCATGAGTTCCCGAATCGACCCGTTGCCTATATATACCCATTCCGAACACATTTTTGGACACCACTTCACACATAGAGATAGTTTTTGGAGAGAGAAGAGCATCGAGAGTTTGAGCAAGCATATTTTACGTGTAATCGAGGTTTTAACATTACGAATTCATAGTTTAGATTTTAATTTCGATTTCTTTCTTTCATTCTTCAACACTTAGTACATGAGACCTTTGATTTCTTTATTTGATACTCGTTTTTAGATTAAACTTCTTTCTTCAAAACCCTAGTTTATGTTCTTGAGTTTTTCAATTTAATTTGTTATGTTTATGTTTGTTGCTTGTTTAATTGTTTTTGTTATCATTAAAACCATGCTAGGCTAAAACCCTTGTATGCTTGGGGTAGGATGAACTCGAAGAAGTAGGACGTTGGTACGTAACTAGGATAACTCGTGATGTTTAGTGCTAGTTCTCTTAATTAAGTGAATGCTTAAAATAAACCCTAGAATTATCTTGGAATTGAGTACGAAAATT
Source organism: Ballota nigra (assembly GCA_947034835.1). Classification (NCBI taxonomy): domain Eukaryota; kingdom Viridiplantae; phylum Streptophyta; class Magnoliopsida; order Lamiales; family Lamiaceae; genus Ballota; species Ballota nigra. The sequence goes on along the minus strand of OX344722.1, from coordinate 21,745,848 downwards.
ATTAGAGAGAGAACATTCTTATCACTCTTTAATAATGAATAGGCTTAACGATGGGGTTATAGAAGGGGTTTATAATCTACCGGTTTATCTAGGGAGGATGACCGTATCACCTTGGGTAAATAAGGGTCTCATTAATTAAGCACAATCCATAAACTTGTTTACTGGATTCGTGAAGTAGATTGATAGGACGAAGTATTAGGGTTAATTCTTGAGCTTTTAGTCTTTCAATCTGGTGCTAGATTAGGGAAGTTGATTGCCTAGTTTTAGTACACTTAGGATTAATACTTGCACATCACGGTTATTTTATGTTATCGTACTAGCTCCGTTAGTATACGTAGGAATTCCTATCCTGAGCATCACCATCCCATATTTGATTAAATCCTTAGTTGGTTGTTTGATTTCATTATTTGCATTATTAGTACTAGAATATAGAGTAGATTAGAATAATTCTTGAAACCGAACACACACTCATATTAACTACGACGCGTAGATCTTCAGGGTTCTATTCGCATACATACCTTCCCTTGGATACGATATACTTGGTCACTATACTTGCCCATACTACAGGGATCCCATACTCTTGTGGGGTAACTACTAGTATAGCTAGTATTTTGCGTTCAAGTCAATGGCGCCGTTGCCGGGGAATGGAGATGTATGTCCATTGAGTAGGACTTGAAGATAGTTTAGTAGTTAGTAGTGAGTACTTTTATTTTTCTATTTTATTAGTAGACATCAGGCATTTGCGTTTTGATATTTCTTTTGTGGTTTCAGGTTTATGAAAACTAACTCACAAGGAGAATCGAGCGAAGACCGAACAAAGTTAGACCCTGAGACAATCGCAAGAAGAAATAGAGCATTCAATAGAAGAATGAACACTGCCAGTGGAGAGAACGACAACATGAACATCAGTAATGAGTTGGATGATGTTGCGGCTAAGTACAATCAGGAAGTGGAACGGGTTGAGGGAACTGGAGGGAAAGACAATCAGAATCAAGTTCCTTCAGGGGAAAGCCAGAGCCAAAACCCGGCTCCACAAAATCAAAACAATCTAGCTCAAAACCTAGTTCAACATCCTCCTTGTACCTAATGTTATAGGACCCCAACCATCTCTCGAACATCAATGTGTTCATCAACTGCTCAAAATCCAAATCCTTCCCAATGCAAGGCACACCAACTGGTACAAATCCCAAACTCTTCACAAAGATAGAGATATGACCCCCTCCTCTAATTTTCGACGTCTTCGAACCAAGCTTAAAAGGGACCTCCAAGTGATGCTCTAGAAAATCTCTCCCGAAGTCGTGATCCCTGACATGCAGCAAACACCATATTCTGTATAACTCTTTCGTAGTCACATTCCCCGTCTCAGATCGGGCATAGATAGTATTTCCCAGGATCCTCTCCAAATACCTCAGAACCGGATTTCTGATCGCCGAGGCTCGAGAAGTCTACCCCTTATACTCTCCCGCCATATCGCATGTAATCTCCTTCCAGAAGGCGTTGGCTTTGAATGCCTTCGACTGTCGGTTAGGCCTACTCAAAGCTGGAAGCCTGAGAGCTTGGTTAATGGCACTCACTTCACAGTGTTGCCACTCGTTCCTGATCATAAATCTGAACGAATCTTCACCTCTCTTCTCCACAGTAGCCAGAATCTGCTCCACTAGATCAGCGTTCGTCTCCATAGTTACCAGCAACTCATAGAAGTCTCCCAATCGGTTCCGGGTGAAGATCCGCTTAATCTCCTTCTCGATCCCTAAATCCTTCATAAACTCGACACCGGGTCGTTGAGTTTTTTCAACCTTCCCAGCGACCAAATTCCACCTGTATGCTACGTAGCACCAAACTATCTCCAAAATCCAAATTATCCCATCTCGAGGGCATCAATCCCTTCCGAGTGAGCTCATTCGTGACTTCCACCAATCTATCTCCCGACAATGTCCTATCTCCGTTCCACTTAGGAGGGGCCATAGTACCTAACTCACACAAATACTCAAACAATTAGAGAATATCAACTACTCAAGAACATCACAAACACCTCAAATCAATTCAAATAGTCAATCAATCTCATATCCAATTCCTTTGTGCATAAGAATTCACATAGACATGTAATTCTTCTCTCAAATCTTGCTCATCAAGCTAAAGCCATTCAAATTAGCGTCAATGCTCTCAAAGGGTATTATGCCTAACTCAAAACGAATTCAACCAATTCAACAATCCCAAATTTAACATTAATGCCCACAACTAAGTCTATCATGAAGTAACATCACAAGAATTATGCAATTTACATGCTCAAGACTCAATTCACTATCAACTCAATTCAAATCAATCCATAAGAATTTTCACTCAACAAGCAATACTGATGGTCCCTTTTATAAAATATTTGTATTTGGGATTTTAGGAGAAATTTTAATTTTGACACTGTTGTGCACTGAAATGCTTTGTAAATGAGTGGTCAGTGCAGTGCTTAAGTGTGTCAGGATGATTGATTCGATACTGACTAAAATACTTAGAAAATCAGTAAAGCAATAAAGAACACAACAATGTAAAGTGGTTCAGGGGCTCAAGCTCCTACATCCACTATCCTGATTGAACAGGATAATCCACTAAGGATTAGCTTGTTTTTAACGTGCCAAGGTGCACTCTCAACTGGACTCACACCCCTCCGTGGAGCAGCCTCTCGAACTGGCCTCACATCCCTCTTTTCTCAGGGACTGCCTCTCCACACCTAACTTCAACCACTAACTCTAACACTCGGGAAAGGGTTTGGGTTTGGTGTTGTTTTCTCCAACTAGGGGAGATTTTCCCTTACATGGTTTTAGCCTGAAAGCTAGGATTGGGAAAATCTCTCTAAGCTTAGGATGTATATGATAGGCTCGAGTTTACAAACTAGAACACTCAAATATGACTATGTAGAACTCAGGCTCAGTGTTCTTGATGGAGATGGTGCCTCCTTATGCCTCCCTAGAACTTGCACTCTCTCTCACATCTGCTCCACATCTGCTCTCCTCTTCTAAATGCAGCTTGAGTTTGTATTTATAGTGTGGATTTGAATGTTACCATTGGAGAGAGTAACATTCAAATCCAGACTATCTCTGGAGTGAAATTCTCCTTTTCAGTAAAGTACGGCCTTGTCAGGATTTGTCAGATTCACTGCCTTGTCTTGATTGGTCCACGTGGACTGAGTCCAACGGCTCTTTTGTTCAGGGTACTTGATCAGGGTAGTCCTGACTTCAGGCGACTTGTCTTCAGCTGACTTGAAATCCTCTCAGGATACTTTTCTTCAGTAGGCTTGAAGTCCTCTTAGGAACTTTCATTGGACTTGAAGTCTACTCTGTAGACTTCCTTCATTGGACTTTAAGTCTTCTCAGTGGACTTTCTTCATTGGACTTTAAGTCTTCTCAGTGGACTTTCTTCAGTAGACTTTCTTCAGTAGACTTGAAGTCCTCTTAGGAACTTTCATTGGACTTGAAGTCTACTCAGTGGACTTCCTTCATTGGACGGTCTTCAGGGTTCTGACTTGATGCTCCAGTCTGTTTGCTCTATGATAGCTCTGACTTCTCAGGTTCCGAGACGAGTTCCCCCTCAACTGAATACCTGTAAACTGAAAATAGACTAGCCTAACCTGAATCTTATAAGACACAATCTTGACTGCTCGTTCCCTATTACAAGTCATTTTGGAAAATCATCAAAACTAAATATCCCAACAATTTCCCCCTTTTTGATGATTCCAAAACTTATAACACTTATGATTTTCTATAAGAAGAACCATGTTAGTACAACAAGTAATAGTGTAGAAAAAACCAAATTTGTAAACATTAAAGATATGTTCGGTTGACCATAAGGATTTTCAAAAACAAGATCAGAGGTCATTTGAACAACCCGCTCTGATACCAATTGATGGTCCATTATATAAAACATTTGTATATGAGATTTTAGGAGAAATTTTTGTTTTGACACTGTTGTGCACTGAAATGCTTTGTAAATGAGTGGTCAGTGCAGTGCTTAAGTGTGTCAGGATGATTGATTCGATACTGACTAAAATACTTAGAAAATCAGTAAAGCAATAAAGAACACAACAATGTAAAGTGGTTTAGAGGCTCGAGCTCCTACATCCACTATCCTGATTGAACAGGATAATCCACTAAGGATTAGTTTATTTTTAACGTGCCAAGGTGCACTCTCAATTGGACTCACACCCCTCCGCGGAGCAGCCTCTCGAACTGGCCTCACATCCCTCTTCTCTCAGGGACTGCCTCTCCACACCTAACTTCAACCACTAATGCTAACACTCGGGAAAGGGTTTGGGTTTGGTGTTGCTTTCTCCAACTAGGTGAGATTTTCCCTTGCATGGTTTTAGCCTGAAAGCTAGGATTGGGAAAATCTCTCTAAGCTTAGGATGTATATGATTGGCTCGAGTATACAAACTAGAACACTCAAATATGACTGTGTAGAACTCAGGGTCAGTGTTCTTGATGGAGATGGTGCCTCCTTATGCCTCCCTTGAACTTGCACTCTCTCTCACATCTGCTCCCCTCTTCTAAATGCATCTTGAGTTTGTATTTATAGTGTGGATTTGAATGTTACCGTTGGAGAGAGTAACATTCAAATCCAGACTATCTCTGGAGTGAAATTTTCCTTTTCAGTGAAGTACGACCTTGTCAGGTTTTGTCAGATTCGCTGCCTCGTCTTGATTGGTCCACGTGGACTGAGTCCAACGGCTCTTTTGTTCAGGGTACTTGATCCGGGTAGTCCTGACTTCAGGCGACTTGTCTTCAGCTGACTTGAAATCCTCTCAGGATACTTTTCTTCAGTAGGCTTGAAGTCCTCTTAGGAACTTTCATTGGACTTAAAGTCTACTCAGTAGACTTCCTTTATTGGACTTTAAGTCTTCTCAGTGTACTTTCTTCATTGGACTTTAAGTCTTCTCAGTAGACTTTCTTCAGTAGACTTTCTTCAGTAGACTTGAAGTCCTCTTAGGAACTTTCATTGGACTTGAAGTCTACTCAGTGGACTTCCTTCATTGGACGGTCTTCAGGGTTCTGACTTGATGCTCCAGTCTGTTTGCTCTAGAATAGCTTTGACTTCTCAGGTTCCGAGACAGCTGAGTTCCCCCTCAATTGAATACCTGTAAACTGAAAATAGACTAGACTAATCTGAATCTTATAAGACACAATCCTGACTGCTCATACCCTATTACAAGTCTTTTTGAAAATTCATCAAAACTAAATATCCCAACAAATACCCATATCATTTCCTCAAATTCCTACTATCTCACTCTAGAGATTCACCCATTCTACTCATACAATTCCAAAATTGGAAGCAAAACGAGCAAATCCAAAGCATATATGCATCAATTATCAACAAGGAATCAAGAATCAATGAGCAATACCAACAATCCCCAAATTTTGACCACTACCAATGAACCCTAATTCCTAGTCTTAATCCATGCTAAATCGAAGTAGAAACCACGAAAAGAATGAAGAAAGTTAGAAATTACATACCTTGGGATGAAGAAACGTGAAATTCGTGTGAAAATTGGATGAAAAGAGTGTACGGGGGCGAGAAATGCTGAAACCCGTCGAGAATCGCCCCTTGAGTGCATGTGTAGTGTGTGAAATGTGTGGGGAAGGGGGTATTTATAATGGGTGTGTTCTAGGGCAATTGACCGAAGGGCGCTCGAGCTCAACTCGCTCGAGCGGTACCGCTCGAGATGAGGTGGTCGAGCAGTTTCGGTGCTCGAGCGGGGGCGCTCGAGCTATACTGCTCGAGCGGCCAAAACTTTCTGTAAGATTAGGCGCTCGAGTAAATGCCTTGCTCGAGCGGCCTAACTTCCAGAATGTTGAAAAATGGCCCAGAAACTCGAAATTCAAAACGAAACTTGCACAAAACCTCATTCTAATACTTCTAAAACATGTACTAACCTGAGAACTCCTCAATTTAAGCCAGGTCACTCATTCGACCGAGGAGTTGGGGTCTCTTCCCAACGTGCAATTCACCAAGCCAAATCAACTCACACATATGAACTCACACTCAATTCGATTCAACAATCCTCACACATCAATATTTTCGAAAAATTTGACCGATTTTTCATTCGAATTTCGTGTACAAACTCGAAGTACGAATACACACACCCCCAAACTTTGACTTTATCAAGCGGTCTATGTTTGGGGTTCGGGGTTACCTCTTACTCGAAATTCCGGATGTTCTATCACTAGGCACACTACCTCTTCAAAAGTTGCTTCTCGTTAAGCTCTAACATAGGAACTTAAACACCACGAGCCAAACCTAAATAAAATTCTCACAAAACGAAGTTAAGACTTATGATTCACAAAGCAATAAACACGAAAAACTAAACACAAAAAAGCAAATAAAAATGGGTTGCCTCCCACTCAGTGCTATTTTTAAGGTCCTAATGCCGGACCGAGCTCAAAGGGGCTCACGGGACTTGAGACTCAAAGTTACCTCCCTTATTCTCATAAGAGAAGTTGTAGAATTTCTTTACTCGATGCCCGTTTATCATGAACACGTTCTCATCCTCCTTCTCCACTTCAAGATATCCACTCTTGTAGACCTTTCTCACCACATAAGGACTATTCCACTTGGATTTAAGCTTTCCACCAAATAGCTTCATCCTCGAATTGAATACTAGGACTCGATCACCAACTTGGAACTCCTTCTTTCTCGATCGTGCATCATGCTATCTCTTAGTCTTCTTCTTGAAAATTCGGGCACTCTCATAGGCACTATCTCGAAACTCCTCCAACTCATGCAATTGAAGTAGTCTCTTCTCACCCACCAAGGCACTATCAAAATTCAGCTTTTTGATTGCCCAATACGCCTTGTGCTCAAGCTCAACTAGCAGGTGACATGCCTTCCCAAAAATTAATTGGTACGGAGACATACCAAGAGGAGTCTTAAAAGCTGTCCTATATGCCCACAACGCATCATCAAGCTTCAATGCCCAATCCTTCCTACTAACACTCACCATCTTCTCAAGGATCTCCTATATTTGACGATTCGATACCTCTGCAAGACCATTAGATTGAGGGTGATAAGCAGTAGACATTCGATGACTTACCTCATACTTTGACATCAACTTCTCCATCAACTTGTTCACGAAGTGACTCCTCCCATCACTAATCAAGGCTCTTGGGACTCCATATCTAGAGAAAATATTCTTCCTCAAGAAGTCGATCACAACATGGGAATCATTCACTCTCGTAGGGACAACTTCAATCCATTTAGAGACGTAGTCAACGCACACAAGGATATACAAGAATCCATTGCTAGGAGGAAATGGACCCATGAAATCAATCCCCCATACATCAAATACCTCTACCTCCATAAACACGTGCAACGGCATCTCGTCCCTCTTGGTAATAGAGCCAAAATGTTGGCACTTCTCACACCTCTTCACCCATTCCATGCAATCTTTCAAGAAAGTAGGCCAATAGAAACCGGCTTGAAGCACCTTCCTACCGGTTTTCTCTCCTCTCAAATGTTCTCCACATGGCAAGGCATGACAATGCCTAATAATATCACTCCACTCCTCCTCGGGCACACGCCTTCTAAGCACATGATCAATCCCTCTCTTGAACAAGTATGGATCATCCCAAATAAACTCCCGGACTTTCTTCAAGAATGTCTTTCGGTGCAACGAATCCATCTCCACCGGTAACTCTCCACTTGCTAAATAATTAGCATAATCAGCAAACCACGACGTCTTTCCATCAATTCAATACATCGGGACATCTTCTAATCCAAACAGTTTCTCATCCGGAAATTCATCGTTCACCTCTCGATCTTCCACCGTGTTCTCTTTTGTAAGCTCCATCCTAGAGAGGTGATCGACTATCACATTCTCACTCCCCTTCTTCCATTTGATAAGACGGGGCTTTGCATCCTTCTTACTCATGAGATACTGAATCACTGGGTGATCCGTATATACAATTATTTTCATCCCTACGAGGTAGGGTCGAAATTTATCAAAATCATACACGACCGCTAACAGCTCCTTTTCGGTAGTAGTGTAATTCACTTGAGCAGAATTCAACATCTTTGAGGCATAATAAATAGCGTGAAACCGCTTATCTCGTATTTGCCCCAAAGCAACCCCCATAGCATAATAGTTAGCATCACACATGAGCACGAAAGGACTCAACCAATCCGGGGTAACGAGAATGGGGGCAATCACCAACACTTCTTTCAACCTGTTAAAAGCCACTAAACACTCATTAGTAAACTCAAAGGCGACTTCTTTTTCAAGAAACCGCGAAAGGGGTTTAGCAATTTGTGAAAAGTCTTTTATAAAGCGTCTATAAAACCCCGCATGGCCTAGAAATGACCGAATTTCCTTCTCGACGAAGGTGGAGAAAGCTTCTCAATAGTAATCACTTTCGCTTTGTCCACCTGGATACCTTTCGAGGACACGTGATGTCCAAGAATAATACCCTCTTTCACCATAAAGTGACACTTCTCCCAATTGAGTACCAAGTTTGTCTCTTCATACCTACTCAAGACAACTTCAAGATTGGTTAGACACTTATCAAACGACTCCCCGTAGACGGAGACATTGTCCATGAAAACCTCCATAATCTTCTCAATCAAGCCATGGAAGATAGCCATCATACACCTTTAAAAGGTGGCGGGTGCATAACACAACCCAAACGACATTCTCCTAAAGGCAAAAGTACCATAATAGCAGGTGAAGGTGGTTTTCTCCTGATCCTCGGGCGCTATCATAATCTGATTGTATCCCGAATACCAATCTAGAAAGCAATAATACTCAAAACCACCTAATCTATCAATCATTTGATCAAGGAACGACAAAGGAAAGTGATCCTTGCACGTTGCATTGTTCAACTCTCTATAATAAACACAAACACGCCATTCCGTCACTAATCTAGTGGCTACCAATTCATTAGATTCAGTTTTAATTACCGTGGTACCTCCCTTCTTAGCAACTACGTGTAACAGACTCACCCATGGACTATCAGAAATTGCAAAGATCATATTACTATCTAGCAGCTTCAACACCTCCTTATGTATCACCTCTTGTATCACCGGATTCACTCTACGCTGATTTTGCACTATGGCCTTTGTACTCTCCTCTAATCTAATCATATGCATGCAAATGGAAGGACTAATACCCTTAATATCCGCAATTGACCAACCTATAGCAGATTTGTGCTTACGAAGCACCACTAAAAGTCTATCTAATTGATCATCAAATAAAAGGGAAGATACAATTACCGGGTACTTCCCACTATCATCTAAGTAGGCATACTTAAGATGATCCGGGAGTGGTTTCAGCTCCTTCTTCGCCTCCAATGGTGGCGCCTTATCGAACATCTTCTCAAAAGTGGACTCCTCCACATCTAACTCTTCCTCATCCTCGACTTTCATCACATCCATGAACTTTACGTCCTCGTTCTCTTCCAAGCTGTTAAAATAATCAAGGTCATAAAGATCATATGTTAGTTCATCGAGAATAGGATAATCATAATTATGAACATAGAAATAGCAAGGATCAAGGAGTGTGTCTTCAACACAAGTGTCCAAGATATCAATGAAGTGACAACTCTCATCTCCCATTTGATATTTCATCCCCTCATAGATCGCTATCTTTACTTTTTAATCATCGACTTTCACTGTGATCTTTCCATTGGCCACATCTAGCACCATCCCGGCAGTAGCCAAGAACGGTCTTCCCAAGATCAGGGGTACATGTTCATCTTCCTCCATATCGAGGACCACAAAGTCAGCGGGAAAACGTGATTCGCCACCGTCACTAGAACATCCTCCACCACTCCTTGAGGCCTAGTGATAGACCTATCGGCAAGCTGGAGAGTCATCATCGTGGGCTGTAGTTCACCCCATCCAACTTCTTGAACAACGATAGAGGCATCAAACTAATGCTCGCCCCTAGATCACATAAGGTTCCCTTCTTGATCCCGTTCCCGATATCGCACAAGATCGTAAAGCTTCCGGGATCCTTCAACTTGGGAGGAAGCGCCTTGTGTACCATGGCACTCACATCATAGTTCAAATGCACAAGCTCGGGACCATCTACTCTCCATCTCTTCGCTATCAAGTCCTTCAGGAACTTGGCGTAATTAGGCATCTGTTCCAAAGCATCATAAAAAGGTATGTTAATATGCAGCTTTTTAAACACATCAAGGAATTTTGCGAATTTCTCATCTAGTTTCTTTTTCATAAAACGGTGCGGATATGGGACGGGTATCACCGATTTGGGTACCCCCCATTCATCTCGCTCGGTCTCCTTCACATTCTTCCTTGCTTCCTTTGCCTTCTTCCACTTTGGAACTCTCTCAATCTCCTCAATCTTTTCCTCCTCAAGTCTTTGCCCTTCTGGGACTCATCCATATCTTTACTTTTCTGAGTGCTTTTACCCTCAACCCCTTTCTCAACTTCTACCTCTTCAATCTCATCTCTATCAACTGTCTCATCCCCATCTTTCTTATGTTCTTTACCCTTCATCTCAATCTCTCTTTGGGGCATCTCTGAATCAGCAGGCATTTGAGGACCCTCATACTTGGTCCCACTTCTCAACGCAATAGCTTTGCATTTCTCCTTCGGGTTCGTCTCGGGCATTGAGGGATATTTACCCGGCTCTCTCGTTTAGGACTTTGCAATTTGGCTAATTTGATACACTATAGAAGTAAACCTGCGATTATTTTCCTGTTGAGCTCTATTCAAGTCCATGTCTCTCTTTTGGAGTTCTTGATCACGTTGATCGTCTTCCTTTTGCAATTCCTTCACGTCGTACTCAAATAAAGATAATCTATTACTCCCTTCTTCCACCTTCTGAAGGAGCGCTCGAAACATCTCTTCGGTCGAGGCACCTCCTTCACCACCTGGAGGTTTTGAACCTGGATCTACTCCGGGAGGTACAGTGATTCCAGCCTTAGGATTGGCATACGAGAAATTCTCGTTCTTCCTCCATTGGTTCTGAGGAGGTTGTTGGCCTTGTAATACCCCGTCCCGTTTATTTTTCCTAGAAACCTTAATTATATAATTTTATAATATTATCCTTGTTTCTTTTAATTTTATTATTTTGTGCTACTGTGTAATTTAAATATATACCCTTTTATAAATTCCTAAATTCGAAGAAAGGAATCGAAGCTTTCAAACGAATGAGGGACTACGAGAAATTAATTATTCAAAGTTTAAAATTATGTTTTCGATCCGTATAATTTATTGAGAATAATTAAAATATAATAAAATATTAATTGAGTTTTAAAACTGTATTAATTTTCAATTCGGGATTAAGCTCGTGAACCAAACGATCCCTAAACCGTATCAAATGGAAACGAAAATATCCGAATTAAAAGGGGTTAATCCCTACCCACATGAATTAGTATTCTTTTTTAATTAAATTAATTAGAAGAATTTATCTCATCCACATCTTTTTCCTCTTCTTAAAATTAATTAATTAAGTAAAGGTGTATCCTTCTATAAATAGAACCATCCCTCTCAGTTTCCAAAAAACACAACCTCGTCTCTCTCTCAGTTTTCATTTCACAAAAGAATTTCCTTCTCTCTCAAAAAGCAAAGCCACCGCCTCTTCCCCTTTTTCCGGCGACAATCGCCTCCACTCCCAGACGCAACGCCGACGTTCTCCTCTCTCTCCCGCCGTCGCGACGAGCCCCGGCGCCACCGCACGCCTCCCGCTTCGCGATGCGACGCCGTCGCCTCAGTTCCAGCCGCAAGCGCCGCCGCGAATCGCCGCCGTGCGTGGCCATGTTTGATAATAGATCAGGTGCATAGTCACGGGATTCGTTTGTGGAAGTGGTGTGTGGCCATGTTTGATAATAGATCAGGTGCATGGTCACGGGATTCGTTTGTGGAAGTGGTGCGTGGCCATGTTTGATAATAAATCAGGTGCATGGTCACGGGGATTTATTTACAGTGGAGGTGGCCATGTTTGATAATAGATCAGGTGCATGGTCACGGGGAATTGTTTATATTGTTTTGAGAAGAGATTTATTATATGTGAAATTGATTGTGGGCTTTGCCCCTTAACGTGAACCAACTTGCGATATTTCAAGTATATGATGTGAAACCTGTTGTGCCCAACTGATTATTATGTGAACTTGTTATTTGTATGATATATGATGTTTGTATTATTATGTCAACTGCTTAAATAAATTATATTTTTATTAATGAGTATAATTTAATATACTTCGGATTTACCAATCCCATGACGTTGCAAATCACCCATACGTGAGAATTCAAATCTCACGCCCCCTTTTTACAACCCTTGCAGATTATGATTTCGTGGAGCAAGGACAGTAATAGAGATGACACGGAGTTCCCCACTTAAATAAATTGTTACTGATAATATTGAACTTTATATTCATAGATATACATGTGTGAGATACTTATTAAAATTATTCTACTCATGACTTCCGCTGCATAAAACTCATCCCTGATTTTATCCCTTTTTATATCAAAAATTTTATAGTTCGTATTTTAGTTACAAGTGACACTTCGAATCTGAGATGTTTAATGTATTTTGAATTCGGGGCGTTACAGGCCTCCTTGATAACCTTGGTTGTTTCTCCACTGATTTTGAGGAGGTTGTGGACCTGGTGGTACAAACGGTTGACCGTAGAGAGGTATTCCCTGCTGATTGCCACCTTGTTGGAATCCGCCTTGATTGTAATTAGGCCTCCCCATATAGTTCGCCTCTTCATGCTGGCTCATCGGTTGGTCCACTTTCTCACTCATCACATTATTCTGCCCATTCAAACTCTGGTCAATCTCCAAGTTACTTATCTTCTCCATCATTGCCATCAATAGCTTTCTAGTACCCTCATTTTCATCCATCTGATAAGCTCGCTGAACTTCCTGTGCCTCATTCCATTACCCCACATTCTTGACAATGTTATCAACAATCTCTCTACACCGAGTTGCACCACTGTTCAGGAATGCTCCACAAGCACATGCATCAAAGTGGTCTTGACCCGCCTTGTTGGCTCCACAGTAGAAATAAGCCATGATATCACCTTCATTGTACCCGTGCTGCGGGCACTCAATGAGCATATTGTAATATCTCTCCCAAGCCTAGCGTAAGTCCTCTCATGGCTTCTGCTGGAATGATGAGATCTCTATCCTTGCTTTGATTGTTCTCGACGGAGGGTAGAATCGCTCGAGGAACAGACGCTCGAGCTCGGCCCATGTGGGTACACCTCCCCTTGGGAGCTTGTTATCATACCACTCATTCGCTATTCCAGTTAAAGAGAACTGGAATAACCTGAGCCTCTTGGCATCTTCAGACATGCCATTATGGTTGAAAGTTGAGGCAATCATCAGAAAATTCCTCAAGTGAGTATGAGGATTATCCTTCCCAACCTCTCCATTGAATTGATTCTCGACTAGCATCTTCAGGATTCCTGGGGAGATAGAGAAGTTGTTTGCCTCTACTGGAGGCAATGCTACTCCATCGTAATACCGTTGCGGCTGTGCCGCAAACCTTCCTCGGATTGCCATATCATGATCAGCATTCTGAGGAACGTGCTGAGGATAGACGGGTGGTAGAGGTACTTGCAGAACGGGAGGTTGATTATAAGCAGGAGGTGGGGGATAGTATGGTGGATAAGGGTATGGTGGGTATGGGTAAGGATAAGGTGGGTTATTTTGTGGGTAGACAGGGTTGTTTAAAGGATGTTGAACTAGGTTTTGAGCTGGATTGTTTTGATTATGTGGAGCCGGGTTTTGGCTCTGGCTTTCCCCAGAAGGAACTTGATTCTAACTGTCATTCCCTCCAGTTCCCTCAACCCGTTCCACTTCCTGATTGTACTTAGCCGCAGCATCATCCAACTCATTACTGATGTTCATGTTGTCGTTCTCTCCACTGGCAGTGTTCATTCTTCTATTGAATGCTCTGTTTCTTCTTGTAATTATCTTAGGGTCTAACTTTGTTCGGTCTTCGCTCGATTCTCCTTGTGAGCGGGTTTTCATAAACCTGAAACCACAAAAGAAATATCAAAATACAACTGCTTGATGTCTACTAATAAAACAGAAAAATAAAAGCACTCACTACTAACTACTAAACTATCTTCAAATCCTACTCAATGGACATACATCGCCATTCCCCGGCAATGGCGCCATTGACTTGAACGCAAAATACTAGCTATACTAGTAGTTACCCCACAAGAGTATGGGATCCCTGTAGTATGGGCAAGTATAGGGACCAAGTATATCGTCCCAAGGGAAGGTATGTATGCGAATAGAGCCCTGAAGATCTACGCGTCGTAGTTAATATGAGTGTGTGTTCGGTTTCAAGAATTATTCTAATCTACTCTATATTCTAGTACTAATAATGCAAATAATGAAACCAAACAACTAACTAAGGATTTAATCAAATATGGGATGGTGATGCTCAGGATAGGAATCCCTACGTATACTAACGGAGCTAGTACGATAAATAAAATAACCGTGATGTGCAAGTATTAATCCTAAGTGTACTAAAACTAGGCAATCAACTTCCCTAATCTAGCACCAGATTGAAAGACTAAAAGCTCAAGAATTAACCCTAATACTTCGTCCTATCAATCTACTTCACGAATCCACTAAGCAAGTTTATGGATTGTGCTTAATTAATAAGACCCTTATTTACCCAAGGTGATACGGTCGTCCTCCCTAGATAAATCGGTAGATTATAAACCCCTTCTATAACCCTATCGTTAAGCCTATTCATTATTAAAGAGTGATAAGATCGTCCTCTCTCTAATAATTTTCGTACTCAATTCGAAGATAATTCTAGGGTTTATTTTAAGCATTCACATAATTAAGAGAACTAGCACTTAACATCACGAGTTATCCTAGTTACGTACCAACATCCTACTTCTACGAGTTCATCCTACCTCAAGCATACAAGGGTTTTAGCCTAGCATGGTTTCAACGATAACAAAAATAATTAAACAAGCAACGAACATAAACATGACGAATTGAATTGAAAAACTCAAGAACATAAACTAGGGTTTTGAAGAAAGAAGTTTAATCTAAAAACGAGTATCAAATAAAGAAATCAAAGGTCTCACGTACTAAGTGTTGAAGAACGAAAGAAAGAAAATCAAAATCTAAACTATGAATTCGTAATGTTAAAACCTCGATTACACGTAAAATATGTTTGCTCAAACTCTCGGTGCTCTTCTATCTCCCAAAACTATCTCTATGTGTGAAGTGGTGTCCAAAAACATGTTCGGAATGGGTATATATAGGCAACGGGTCGATTTGGGAACTCATAGGCCGAAATCATGTGTATTTGGGTGGTGGTCGAGCGGTGGCGCTCGACCCTACACTTTGCTCGAAAGGTATGGACTTCCAGTGGAACTCAGGCGCTCGAGCTTCCACTGCTCGAGCGGTGGCGCTCGAGTGAAATTTCTCAAACGGTGCTTGTGGTCGAATGGGGTCGCTCGAGCTCAACTGCTCGAGCGGTTCCCTTGCTCGAATGGTGGCGCTCGAGCTGGTCGAGCGCCCCAAGTCCTCTGTAAGTTTTGGCGCTCGAGCAAACGCCTTAGTCGAGCGGTGGCACTCGAGCTCATCTGCTCGAATGGCTTCTCCTCTTCAACAAAGTGATACTTTTCTTTGCACGAACTAATACCATTCGTATTTCTTCAATATCTTCTCATTTGGGCATCCGTTTGAGTCGATACAAAGTCCTACGAACTCCATTTTTCGCCCTCTATTCATCTATGAGCATCAAAGAGGCAAATTCATCAATGTATGAAAATAATACTCAATTGACTCCAAATACTCATCAAATTCATTCAAAACACGGGCAAAACGAGCTATGAATCATGATAATTTCATGCCTAATCAACCCTCAGTGACATGGAGAAATAGTTTATGATCTTTCTTTTATTCTTCGGAAAGTGCTTCAAACTCTTTCTTCAGTTTTTCCACCTTTTTCTCCAGCAACTCCTTGCATTTCAGGAGAAGCTCGTACCTCTCCTTGTGCAATTCCACAATACGCATTTCAACCTACAAATCGAAGCAAACATAAGTATTATACAACTCAAAGAAGAAAGATATACCAAAATATTAAAAATAGATAAAAAAAACTTATGAAGATAGAAAATATACCATTTCCTTGGCCTCGATCACTTCGAGCTTTTGACATTTGGATACAACGAACCTCTGTAGAGATCAAAGAAAGCAAATGAAAAAAAATTAGTCGATCAGGATTGAGAAAGAAAGAAAAAGAAAACATGAAAATATTGATCGAGAGAGAATGGAAGATGAACAAATAATATTACCATTTTCTTTCTTAAGATGTATAGAAATGAATAATGGAAGTTAAGAGCACAATCTATTTATAAAGGGGCACATTAGCTTGTAATTAGATGTGATGTGTATGGAAGTTGAAGAGTTGGGGTTTGAAAATTAAAATTGATAGTAATTTGATTTGAAAGCTTGCGTGGATATTGACTAAGTAATTTAGTTGACTGATTTTATGTAATCATTTCCCCAACAAATAATAAATATAAGGAAAAAAATCGAGCACTAAGAATTTATTTTATTTTTTATTGATATGAAAATTCACATTAATGAGATAATGGGGTACATGTATGGATGTGGAATGGTTATGGTATGAATTATTGTAATTAAAATGTCCAATTACAAAGTCTAATATATAAAAAGTCCGATAAAAGAAATATTCAATTTAATTACTAAAGTGAAATACATCTTATAGTGTAAATACATCTTTAGTGTGACAAGTATCACTCTATTACTATACAAGTATTACTCTATTACTATGGTAGTATTACTCACTTATGCCTAAAGTGAAATAAATCTTATAGTGTAAATACATCTTTAGTGTGACAAGTATCACTCTATTACTATACAAGTATTACTCTATTACGATGGTAGTATTACTCACTTATGCCTAAAGTGAAATACATCTTATAGTGTAAATACATCTTTAGTGTGACAAGTACCACTCTATTACTATGGTAGTATTACTCACTTATGCCTAAAGTGAAATACATCTTATAGTGTAAATACATCTTTAATGTGACAAGTATCACTCTATTACTATGGTAGTATTACTCTATTACTATGGTAGTATTACTCACTTATGCCTAAAGTAAAATACATCTTATAGTGTAAATACATCTTTAGTGTGACAAGTATCACTCTATTACTATGGTAGTATTACTCTATTACTGTGGTAGTATTACTCACTTATGCCTAAAGTGAAATAAATCTTATAGTGTAAATACATCTTTAGTGTGGCAAGTATCACTCTATTACTATACAAGTATTACTCTATTACTATGGTAGTATATTACTCACTTTTGCCTAAAAACACTAGTAACCCTAAAAACCCCAATAACCCTAAAAACCCGAATACCCTAAACCCGAAACTCGAATACCATAAACATTATTTAATTTTTTTTTAATTTCACTATCTACAATATGTTCATTATTTTTAATTTTTTTTAATTCCACGATCTACAATATGTAAACATTATTTTTAATATTTTTTTAATTTCACTAATATGTAACTAATTAACCAATTCCACTCAATGCATATCAACTACCTACAATATCTCCACTAAAATTGATAGTAATTTGATTTGAAAGCTTGCGTGAATATTGGCTAAGTAATTTAGTTGACTGATTTTATGTAATCATTTCCCCAACAAATAATAATTATAAGGAAAAAAAATCGAGCACTAAGAATTTATTATATTTTTTATTGATATGAAAATTCACATTAATGAGATCATGGGGTACATGTATGGAAGTGGAATGGTTAAGGTATGAATTATTGCAATTAAAAAGTCCAATTACAAAGTCTAATATATAAAAAGTCCGATAAAAGAAATATTCAATTTAATTACTAAAGTGAAATACATCTTTAGTGTGACAAGTATCACTCTATTTATATACAAGTATTACTCTATTAGTATGGTAGTATTACTCACTTATGCCTAAAGTGAAATACATCTTATAGTGTAAATACATCTTTAGTGTGATAAGTATCACTCTATTACTATACAAGTATTACTCTATTACTATGGTAGTATATTACTCACTTATGACTAAAAATCCTAGTAACCCTAGTAACCCTAAAAACCCCAGTAACCCTAAAAACCCGAATACCCTAAACATTATTTAATTTTTTTTTATTTCACTATCTACAATATGTACATTATTTTTAATTTTTTTTAATTCCATGATCTACAATATGTAAATATTATTTTTAATTTTTTTAAATTTCACTAATATGTAACTAATTAACCAATTCCCCTCAATGCATATCAACTACCTACAATATCTCCACTAAACATGTGCCGACCACTTAATAAAAATGTATTGGAACTCACATTTATGCATTGAAACAAGGCAACTAATGATTTTTTTTTTAAATTTAAAATTTAAATTAAAATGAATATTCACTTCAATTCAATTGATATCAACCACTTACATCATCTCCAATCTCCAATACCCCCAAAGTGTCGGCCACAAGATAATGATTTCTTAAGTCACGGTCTCCACTACCTTGAATTTTAACCAAATTATTCAACCATATTGTTCAAAATTTAAATTTTAAATAAAATTGAATATCATTTCAATTCAATTGATATCAACTACTTCCATCATCTCCAATCTCCAAATGAAGTTAGAGTGCCGACCACTTCATAATAATGTATTGGAACTCACATTGTGCATTGATACAAAGCAACTAATGATGATTTCTTCAATAAATATGCTTTTACACAATGATTTCTTAATACCAAGTGTTATCTTCTAATTCCACTACAATATCCATCTCCAAGTTATGATCATCACTAGAAAAAAATTTGACATGAAACATATAACTAACTTGAATACATGACTCCAAAATTGATCATCTCCAAAATTGATCATCACTCCAAAATATATGACATGAAACATATAATTAACTTGTTAAATAATTAAACATACAAATACTCTAAAATATTCAAATACTCTCATATATTTCGGATGGATCCTCATTCAAGTTGAACGAGTTTGAAGAAGCCCTTGCTCTAACACCCGAGCCACTCGTATCACCACGACCTCTACTGTTTGTCCCAAAGATGTATCAAGGTCTAGGGGGGTGAATAGACCTTGATTCTTAAAATTTAAAACTTTTTGGCAACAAATGAAGTATACAGATTGAACTCTACAGCTGTAGAGTTGAAAACAAAGGTTTGCAGCTGCAGACTTTTTGAAATGTAGAGTCTGTATAGTTAAATCAAACACTTATCAGAGTTGGTGTTGTAATACTTAGGAGTATTTTAACACCTAGTGCAGCGGAAATAAGTAAAGTGTGTGAAGTGAAAAATCAAATCCAAACAAACTTTAATAAGCACAGAGAATATGAGTGATGCAATATGATAGATAAAATGAATGAACAGTAGATAAAGAACAAGATAAATTTATAGTGGTTCAGAGGTGTTGTAATCCTCCTACATCCACTGTTACACCACACAGGTGCCAAATTCACTAAGATATCACGCAGTCACAATAAGTTCCCCCTAAGACCTAGAATTCTCACTCAGATCAGTCTAGTCTAGGATGAAACAAACAGTTCACTCAGAACACTCTTTCTATCTCACACAGAAATAAACACTCACTAAGAAATAAAATCTACACAAGGTAGAATACAAGGGGGTATATAGTGAGGAACAACAAAAAAATATAAGGCAATATTCCTAGCTTCAAGTCCTAAAAACTTCTAGAGTTGAAGGGTTGTAGACTTTGAAGGTTGTAAATATTGTGTTTGTATGCTTGAGAGCTTTGGATTGTTGTTGTTGATCCTCTGGGGTCTCCTCTCCTATTTATAGGAGTCTTGAGGGATCCTCTAGCCGTTTGAGGGATTGAGAATTTCAAATATTTTCACCTCCAGCTTTGACTTCTGCTTAATTAAGGCTTCTTGTCATATAGCAACGTCCTTCAAGTAGTACAAGTTGTCTTTTAGTGATGACTGCTCAAAGAGCTGTTAATCACTGAAACACTTGTTTCTACTGGCTAGTAATTAGCTCTGGTAAACACTGAGACTTTTCAAACTAAGTGAGTGAGTATACCATGTGTACTACACTTAATTAGTCCTACTAATCTCAAGTTTACAGCTTGTAGTCTCTAACTCTGCAGATGTAAACTCTTCGGCTGTGGACTTGTCTTCAACTCTTCAGATGTAGACTTGTCTTCAACTAGCTATAGGGTCTGTATCCAATGTTTGCAGATGTAGACTTTCATCTATTAAATTCTTCATTTTTCTTTGTACCTGCAATGTTAGTTTCCACAATACAAAAAATATCTGTTTTGACATTCTCAAAATTAACATGAGAAAAATCCCTAGGACAAAAATATCCTAACAATTTCCCCCTATTTTGATGATGGCAAATCCAATCAAACAAAATAATTTGAGAAACTAAATTGCATGAAAGAAAGAAACAAACAAAGTCTAGAAAATAGAGAGAATTGCATTCAACTGTAAATTAATACATGATCACTAATCAATTACAACCTCTCCTATTCTAACAAAGACTTCAGCTGATTTACCTTCTCTTTACCTTCTTTTGTGCTTAGGATCCACATCTTCGTCTTCAGAGTCATACCTTTTAGGACTTTGTGGGATGATTCCTTGAGCTATAAGGGCAGCATTCTTCAAATCTTCTTCCTCATACGCCTTTAATATCTCAAACTCGATTCTTGCACTTTCAGCTTCTTCTTCTTTCTTTGCTTTGGATCTTGGTGACAGAGTTCTGGGCATCTTCTTCCTTCTGATAGCTTGCTTCTTCTGAACTCCTCCTTCTAGATTCCTCAACAACTTAGCGTTATCACCTGAATACAAAGTACCTTGACCTTTCAAGTCTTGAACAATTTGAATCTATCCGTCAAAATGGCATGTTTTTTTAGCAATGGATGGAAAGGACCAATCTTTCTGAACTCTTCCATAAACATCTTGGTCTTTTCCACCAATTTTCTTCTTCCTCTGGAAGTGTGTCTGTAGACTCTTCAAACATCTCAACTGCAGAATTGACCTCAACTGTTGAAACCGTGTGTACATGCATAGAAGAAAATGTTTCTGTAGGGTTGGCAACTGTAGGATTCTCAAAACCTTGACTTTGAACATTTCCTAACAGTTTTTGTGTGAACACAGATACTGGCTGTGACTTCTTTTCTTGTTGTTTTGCCTCTTGAAATCTTGCTTCCCTTCTTCGATTAACCTTATCTTCCCATTTTCCAACAATTTTTTTACTTTGTGGAATCTTGATAATTTTGCCTTTGTGCAAATTTCCTTGGGCATGTGACGTATCCTCAGGTTTAGCAAATAAAGAAACTCCACCTACTGGTCTATCAAAACTACTCAGTCCAGTCTTAAAAGCTTGATCTAGTTCTTTCTCAAAGTCTCCTTGTAAGTTCTGAAAGTTTGTTAGGGCCACATCAAGAGCATCTTTCTCACCAGAATTATCCTTTAATCCTATGGATATAACATCTTCGCCCTTTTGCCATCAACAAAACAGCTTAGGAGGGTATCCATCTTGGCAGATAGGTGGGATTCAATGTGACTTGAATTAGCAGCTAAGGAGCTCATATTTTTATTAATGCCATCAATAGAGTTCTTTATCAGCTTGTTGTCATCCAGAATTCTTTCCATAGAGCTTTTCAGTTCTTCAATCATGTCATCATTTTGTTGTAACTCTTTCTTCATTGTGAGATGCATACTAACCAGGTTTTCAATGGATTCCTTGAATTTCTCCTGAATTAGTAGTTTTTCTTCTTTTGCCTTCTCAAACAGCTTAGTTAGCATCTCTTGCATTCCTTCCTTGATTCTCTTAGACACAATGTGCTCTGGAATCCTTCTTAGTTCCTCCTTGATGTTTGTAGACATCTCTTCCACGGTAGTTTCAATTGAACTAATTTTTCTCATAATTTCCTCATTATTGACAACTTCTTCAAATATATCTTCCTCTCCTTCAGATATTCTCACAACAAGATCTGACTTTCTCTATCCTTCCATGAGTTTAGGTCTCTTTGGATCAGACATACTGGGAGCAGGTGTCTTCCTTTTCAGATTCAAAGGTGTGGGTGCATCAGGTGTGGCCAACTCCTTCAAGTAATCGTCGAAGTCCTTCTCATTCATAGTCTCTTCACCTAGAGGTGTAGATGGATCAACATTTTCTAAAACAATAAAGACGGATTGTGTTTTGAAAGCTTCTAAATCCTTACCTAGATTGCCTGTAGTTAGCTGAGTCTCATCTGCAGACCTTTAGAAGTTTGGAGCTGTAGAGTTTGTAGCACTTGCACTTACTTCAGATGAAGTATTTGCAATCGTTTGGCCTCCTTGAGGTGGTAAACCTCCATCTCCAGCTTCATCATCATCATCACTCTTTCTCAGATTATCAGTCTTGCAAGGTGATTTGTCATTCTTTTCACCTTTTTCTTTTTTATCTTTTGTAGACTTTCCTTCTTCCAAGTCTCTCTCTTGAGTAACAAAAGATTTTCCAGCTTTAGCAACAATTTGTACTCCTTCAATCAGTGTGTTCAGGTTTGACAAGTCTTCCACGGGAGGGCTTGGTGGCACAACAGAGTTTCCACCTTCTCCACTTAAAAATCCTTCAGTTTGAGGCATGTCCTCATCTGTACTTTCCTCATCTCTATTGGCAGATAGCAATTCTGCTCCAGGAATTATAGGTTGATCATCAGATTCATTTGTAAGTACAACTCTCAATGCTTCAGCTGCTGACTTGCTCAGTGGTGTTCCCTTGGAACTTTCAATAAAATTTTCTTTTCTTTTTCCCTTCTTGGATTCTAGGGCTTTCCTTTCACTGATTTGCTTTCTCTTCATTTCAACAATTTTCTTGAAGAAAAACTTATTATCCAGCAACACTTCAATATCTGAGGTGTTACTTCATTCTTTAATCCAGACAAATTCTTCTTCCTCCTTCTTCATAAGAAAATCCAACTTATTCCAAAGATCTCTCCATTCTTCATATTGAACATGCTCTACAGTCAATTCTTCATCATCTAACTCAATATCTCCTGATTCAGTCTCAACTAAATCCTTCACTTTCTCTCCAACATTCTTTCTTAGAAACTCTGCAGGTAAAGAAGTCACAATAGCTTGTGTCTCCTTGGGGGCAATCACTAAGTCTGCATCTGTTTCTTTAGGGGCAATCACTTTCTCCTTACAAGTCTTAGCTGTAGTTTCTAAGTCTGCATCTGTAGACTTAGGCATCTGAGCTGTAGACTCTTATGCTTCATTGGAATATCTTTTCGTCCTTTTCATCTCCTTAGAGATTTCCTTATTGTTGAGAATAATAGTGTCTTCATCCTCAACTAACTCCAGTTTTCTCTTAGCCTTAGACTTATATTGGTGAACAACAGGGGGCTTAGAAACTTGTGCTTCTTTGGGCTTCTTCTGTTTCCTTTTCTTAGCAATCAATGGTGCATCTGCAGCACCTCTCTTGAATTTTCCCAATCCAATAATTCTATGTAAGAAGATAGGTACAAGACCACGAGTTTGAAACAAAGGTAGACCAAGATGTTTCAAGATATAGTTCAAGAATAAGCCAAAACCTTTAGTGTTTCCACTCTTGGTCACGTTATAGGCAATCCTATTGAAAATTAATGAACTAACATCTACCTTAAGACCTTTATCAAACACAATCATTAAATCCCATGCAATCTCAGGACCATCATCATGACTACCTGTCCTATTGAGAAGGGATTTGTCCATTACCTCATAAAGATAAACATATTCCTTTGATAGTTGGTTCTTCTTGAAATGTCTGCTCCAACTTTCTGGAAACTCCAATCCACCAGTAAACTTGTTGTAATAGACAATGTCTTCATCCTTAAAATTGAATTCAGTGAAGTGAAGTCCTCCAGCAGGTATCTTTAGGGCCTCACTAATGACTCTAATAGTAATCTTGACGTCAACTCCATCAATATTAGAGTAGTATAGTTCTTTCCTTCGGTGTATGATGCAGTTTCATAGAATTTACGAGGTAAAACATCATCATAACCATCGAGTCTGTTGGTTAGAACATATTCTAAGCCTTGGGTCTTTATGCGACAAAAAATGCGAGCCATAACTTCAGAATTATCAAGGGCTTCGATAAGATCATTGAAATAAAAAAGAGATCCAAAGAGTATCTTCATGATTTTAGAAGTTTTGAAACGAAGAAAACTTTGGTTTGAAGTTTGCAGGTAGAATGCGAAAGGGGTTCAAATGAAAAGTAATGAACATGTTTTGTGCTAAGGGTTCCTATTTATACTTGTACAAAACTCAAAGAAAATGTTAACGTTGAGAAAACAGTTTTTCCTTATATTTTGGAAATCAACGGTTTAAAATATTTGGGTTATTTACTCATTTAAAAGGTCAACGGCTTAGAAATGAAGTAAATAAAATCCAAATTTTGAAAGTCAATATATAAATGTACACTGTCCAGTACGTTTTTATCAATTAGAAACCTGGGACAATAAATCCAAAAATTTTGTGTACACGTAAGTACAAGGATTTGAAATTTAGTAGTGTACGCATTTAATAGCTAAGAATGTACAAGTCAACTTGAAAATCTACAGTTTGAAGTTTGCAGTTTGATAACTTCAGTTAGAATAGTCTGCAGTTTAATCAAAGTTTACATCTGTAGACTTAAGACTGCATCTGCTTTCTTTAAGTTTACATTTGAATAACTCATCATAACTTCTTGACTTTCTTTTGAAGTTTTCAACTTTATACTTCATTTTTGTATGATTTTCTTATAACTCTAACATTCCTATTTCTCCTCTCAAGATAGAGAATCTTGATTCACATAGAGGTTTGGTAAAGATATCTGCAAGATTAAGATCTGTATGTATCTTTTCCATTTTGATATCTCTCTTTTCAATATGATCCCTAATGAAATGATGTCTCACATCAATGTTCTTGGATCTTGAGTGTAAAACAGGGTTCTGTGTGATAGCAATTGCACTTGTATTGTCACAGAATATTGTAGTGTTCTTTGACTCAATATCATAATCTTTTAGTTGGTATTGCATCCACAAAATTTGTGCACAACAGCTTCCTGCAGCAATGTATTCTGCTTCAGCTGTAGATAGTGCAATAGAATTCTATTTCTTGCTATGCCAAGATACTAGTCTTTGTCCAAGAAATTGACATATCCCACTAGTACTCTTTCTGTCAACTTTACATCCAGCAAAATCTGAGTCTGTGTAACCTTTCAGGTCTATTCCACCCTCTATTGAATACAATAAACTAAGATTTTAGGTAGACTTAATGTACTTGATTATCTTTTTCACAGCATTCAAGTGTGATTCCTTGGGGTTGACTTGGAACCTAGCACATACACCCACAGCAAACATAATATCTGGTCTGCTAGCTGTAAGGTAGAGTAAGGATCCAATTAATCTTCTATATAACGTAGCATCCACACTTTTTCAAAGTCTACATTTAGACCAGATATTGATAGGGTCTTATCCACCATTCCTTTCTTGAAACCATTCTTGATTAAATGATCACATAGAGTATCATACCATGCTATGTGAGCTTGCTTTAATCTGTATAAAGCTTTTCTTAGCCTGTAAACTTTGTCTCCATCTGTAGAGTCTTCAAAACCAGGAGGTTGCTCTACATAGACTTCTTCTGCCAAAAGTCCATTTAAAAATGCACTCTTTACATCCATTTGATATACAGTAAATTTCATATGAGAAGCATAGGCCAAAAATATCCTAATTGCCTCAAGTCTTGCAACTGGTGCAAAAGATTTATCAAAATCAATTCCTTCTGCTTGGCAATATCCTTGTGCTACAAGTCTGGCCTTATACCTTGTAACAACTCCTTCTTCATCAAGTTTATTCTTAAATACCCATCTAGTTCCAATAACTTTCTGATACATAGGTCTAGGAACTAATTCTCAAACTTGATTTCTCTCAAATCCATTCAGTTCTTCTTGCATGGCAAGTATCCAATTGACATCCATAAGAGCTTCTTCTATATTTGATGGTTCTATTTTAGATAGAAAACTTGCAAACATAGCTTCATGCTGTTGTCTTCTGGTTTTTACTTTATCAGTTACATCTCCAATAACTTGTTCAGGGGGATGGTTTTTAAGGGGGTCATGGTGAATATTTTGTTTAGCTGTAGAGTTATTAACTGTAGATTCATTGAGTATTTCAGTTAACTCTTCCACTGAAGGAATATCACCTTGATTGCCTTGAAATGTTTCATTTTCATGATCTTCAATCCTTGGTAACTCCTTAGTAGATTCTTTATTGCCTTGTTCAGTTATTCCTACTGGAATCTCAATTGTTACATATGGCTTTAAAGTTCTATCTGTAGAGTTTTCATCTTTCTGCAGATCTTTAATGATCTTTTGATTCTCTCTATCTTCAATGTGTGGTTCATCAAACACAACATGTGTAGATTCTTCCACCAGCATTGATCTCTTATTAAACACTCTAAAGGTTTTGCTTACTACTGAATATCCAAAGAAGAATCCTTCATCTGACTTAGGATCAAATATTCTTAGATAATCCTTCCCATTATTCAGAATGTAGCATTTGCATCCAAAGATGTGAAAATAAGATATGTTAGGACTAAATCCTTTCCATAATTCATAAGGTGGTTTTGGAATGTGATTTGTTGATTAAACACTTGTTTTGTGTGTAACAAGCAGTATTGGTAGCTTCAGCCCAGAACCTTTTGGGTAAATGAGCTTCCACTAACATGGTTCTAACTGCTTCTTTTAGATTTCTATTCTTTCTTTCAGCTACACCATTTTGTTGAGGTGTTCTAGCTGCTGAATATTCATGATGAATCCCATGAAAAGAACAAAACTCTTCAATAACTTGATTTGTAAATTCAGTTCCTCTATCAGATCTGATTTTTACAATCTTTAAACCTTTCTCATTTTGAATTTTTCTCATAAGTTCAGGTAACCTCTGTTGAGTCTCACTCTTTTCCTTAGGAACACAGTCCAGGTAAATCTTGAGTAATCATCTACTACCACAAGGGTATACTTTTTCCCACTAAAACTAACTGGTTCTATAGGTCTAAAAAGATCCATATGAAGCAGTTCCAGAACTTTGTTTGAGCCATCAAAGATTTTGTTCTTAAAAGTCTTCTTTGTTTGCTTACCCTTTTGGCATGCATCACAAAGATGATCTTTCTTGAATTTTGTCTCTGGTAGACCTCTTACAAGTCTGTTTTTCACAAGGTCATTCATGGTTTTGAAATTTATGTGATTTAGTCTTTTATGCCAGAGTCAGCTTGTACCTTTAGAGTTGTCTGCTATAAAACAAACTTTCTCTTCAGCTGAGCTCCATTCAACTATATACACATTTCCTTTTCTAGTACCACAAAGTTTGACTTGTTTAGTTTCAACATCCTTAATCATGCATGAGTTTGGTGTAAAGTCTACAATGTATCATTTATCATAAAATTGACTCACACTTAATAAGTTATGCTTTAGTCCATCCACAAGATATACATCATTGATCTGCACATTTCCTCTTCTTATTGAACCTGAACCCTTGGCAGTTCCACTGGCATTATCACCAAAAACTACTCTAGGTCCATTTAGTTCTCTAAGGTTGGAAAGTGTTTCTTTATTACCTGTCATGTGCCTTGCACAACCACTATCAATATACCAGATTTCCTTTGGAGTGGTTGACAAATGTCCCTGCAATAAGTGAAGAGTTAGTGCTTAGGTATCCAAAGATTTGGATCTCCTCCAGTGACATTCTTAACCACCCAAGTTGGTTTTGCAATAGTTGGTCTTTTGTCTTTCTTGTATGGAACTTCCTGAGCAACTTTCTTGTCCCCTGTAAACTTCTTTCCATTCCAGAATTTGGTAAAATTTTCTTTTCTCTTAAAATCTACAGTTGCTTCCGGTTGCACAGTTGTTGTCTGTAAAGTTTGACTTGAAGTCTCTTCTTTATAGATTGATTTGATCTTGTATGTGTACAGATTGATCTTTTCTTCAAAATGTTGTTCATTTTCAACTTTTCCTTAGATAATGTCAATAATCTTCTTTTGTTTTTCATCAGATAGATTTTTTACTAATCTTTGAACAGTTGGTTCCTCAAGTTCTTGTAGAAGAATGCCTTCTCTTTTTAACTCTTGTTGTTGTTTAACAAATGTGAGAACAGATTTTTCAAGATATTCCATCCAATCACATGGATTGTATCCAATGTCTATCATATCTCCAGAAGGTCTTTGCTGTAAAAGCATTTCCTTCAATTTTCTAGAAGATTTACCATAGCATTCCAATCTTTTAATGAAATAATCTCTCTCAGCTTCAACATTTTGAATAATGTTGTCTTTATTTTCTACTTCATTCTTGAGATCTATACAGTCAGCAATTATGCATGTAGCTTCTTCAAAAAGTTCTTCATGACTCATTTTTAGATAATCAAATTCTTCTTGCAAATTACTCATTAAGGATAGCTTGTTTCTGTTTTCATTGGTTTCAGCAAGCAGTTCCTCAATTCTTTGCTTAAATTCTTGATTTTCAACTAAAAGTTCATCATAATCACTTCTTATATGAAGCAGTCCTTCAAAACCTTTTTGGAGCAAGTGAATCATATCACTGGAAGAATCATTTTCAGTTAAAGAACTGGATGAGGATTGTACCTCTTAATCATTTGCCATAAGACATATTAGTGCTTCATTATCCTCAGAATCTGTGGACTCACACTCTGCAGTTGGGTGAGAAGAAGAAGAGGGACTTTATTCCCGAGTCTTTTCAAACTCGGATAGTAGTGCTCTTATTCTTTCTTTATCCAACTTTTTCTTCTTTTCCATTCTTGCAGCTTTCTCCTCCTCAGTGTACTTCTATGCTTTTGGGTAGGGGCAGTCCTTGATGAAATGTCCAGGTTTCCTGCAATTATAGCAAAGATAACTGGAGTTAGCAGCTGGTTTACTTGACTTACCTTCTTGCTTAGGTGGATTTTTCTTCCAGTTGACTCTCTTGGTAAACTTTTTGAATTGCTTTATTAACAGGGCAATCACATCATTTTCTGAATCTGATTCTGCAGTTGGGTTGGACTCTACAGCTACTAGAGCTATGACTTTTGAATTTGTTGAGTCTTTGTCTTTTCTCCTGTCAATATCAAATTTAAAGGCTTTAAGGTCAGAAAACAACTCAAATGTGGATACTTTGGATAAATCCTCAGATTCTCTCCTAATAACCACTTTCATATCCCATTCAGATGGTAAGGCTCTTAGAACTTTCATGTTCTTTTCCCTTTGAGAGTTTTCTTTTCCAAGTAGTTCAAGCTCATTGAGTATTTCAATGAATCTTGAATCAAACTTTTCAAGAGTTTCTCCAGATTTCATCTTGAAGTTCTCAAATTTTTGGACAGCTATCATGAGCTTGTTCTCTTTAATTTGATCAGTCCATTCACAGATCATCTCAAGTTTATCCCATATCTCTTTAGCAGTTTTGCAATTTTTTATCTTGTTGAACACAATTTTATCTAGAGAGTGATAAATAGTGTTTCTTGCAACATTGTCGAGGTTTGCTCTCCTCTTGTCTTCATCTGTTCACTCCTTCTTGGGCTTTGGAATAATTTTAGCTAGATCAGTCTGATCTCCTGCAGTATTGGCCTTTTCTATCACAATTGGACCATCCTCAATTATGGACCACATTTCATCATTCATAGTAGATAAGTGAGCTTGCATTCGAATCTTCCAATCATCATATTCATCTGTGGAAAACATAGGCACTTTAGACTTCATCATTTTAGGAGCCATAGAAAATGAAAATATGATTTTTCAAAAATAATTTTGGATCTGGCTTGAAAACTTTTTAAATTTGGTCAAAGCAGTGGCAAGCCAACTGCTCTGATACCACTTGTTGGTCCTAAAGATGTATCAAGGTCTAGAGAGGGGTGAATAGACCTTGATTCTTAAAATTTAAAACTTTTTGGCAACAAATGAAGTATACAGATTGAACTCTGCAGCTGTAGAGTTGAAAATAAAGGTTTGCAGCTGTAGACTTTTTTAAATGTAGAGTCTGTATAGTTAAATCAAACACTTATCAGAGTTGGTGTTGTAATACTTATGAGTATTTTAACACCTAGTGCAGTAGAAATAAGTAAAGTGTGTGAAGTGAAAAATCAAATCCAAACAAACATTAATAAGCACAGAGAATATGAGTGATGCAATATGATAGATAAAATGAATGAACAGTAGATAAAGAACAAGATAAATTTATAGTGGTTCAGAGGTGTTGTAATCC
Organism: Ballota nigra; assembly: GCA_947034835.1. Lineage (NCBI taxonomy): Eukaryota > Viridiplantae > Streptophyta > Magnoliopsida > Lamiales > Lamiaceae > Ballota > Ballota nigra. The sequence goes on along the minus strand of OX344722.1, from coordinate 21,715,594 downwards.
TCCTACATCCACTGTTACACCACACAGGTGCCAAATTCACTAAGATATCACGCAGTCACAATAAGTTCCCCCTAAGACCTAGAATTCTCACTCAGATCAGTCTAGTCTAGGATGAAACAAATAGTTCACTCAGAACACTCTTTCTATCTCACACAGAAATAAACACTCACTAAGAAATAAAATCTACACAAGGTAGAATACAAGGGGGTATATAGTGAGGAACAACAAAAAAATATAAGACAATATTCCTAGCTTCTAAGTCCTAAAAACTTCTAGAGTTGAAGGGCTGTAGACTTTGAAGGCTGTAAATATTGTGCTTGTATGCTTGAGAGCTTTGGATTGTTGTTGTTGATCCTCTGAGGTCTCCTCTCCTATTTATAGGAGTCTTGAGGGGTCCTCAAGCCGTTGGAGGGATTGAGAATTTCAAATATTTTCACCTCCAGCTTTGACTTCTGCTTAATTAAGGCTTCTTGTCATCTAGCAACGTCCTTCAAGTAGTACAAGTTGTCTTTTAGTGATGACTGCTCAAAGAGCTGTTAATCACTGAAACACTTGTTTCTACTGGTTAGTAATTAGTTCTGGTAAACACTGAGACTTTTCAAACTAAGTGAGTGAGTGTACCATGTGTATTACACTTAGTTAGTCCTACTAATCTCAAGTTTACAGCTTGTAGTCTCTAACTCTGCAGATGTAGACTCTTCGGCTGTGGACTTGTCTTCAACTCTTCATATGTAGACTTGTCTTCAACTAGCTGTAGGGTCTGTATCCAATGTTTGCAGATGTAGACTTTCATCTATTAAATTCTTCATTTTTCTTTGTACCTGCAATGTTAGTTTCCACAATACAAAAAAATATATGTTTTGACATTATCAAAATTAACATGAGAAAAATCCCTAGAACAAAAATATCCTAACATCTACCTCTTGAGTCACGTCCTCCAGTAGCATTTCCACGTACTACAGTAGCATTTCCACCCCTATTTCCACGTCCTCCACCCCTATTACCATGTCTAGCATTTCCACCCCTATTTCCATGTCCTCTAGTAGCTAATTCGAATGTCGATATGTGACGACCACCCATTCTAGGCCTTCCTCTAGGAACTATGCAACGAGGGTCTAATATTGGTGTACCATTTTGTGAACTAGGAGAATCGTCCACATTATTTTCCTCGTTATGGTCAACATGATTAGGGTTCCAATTTTCCAATACGTTTTGGGCTGCAATAAACAATTCTTTGATATAATCCAATTTAGATGGGTTATCCATTGCAATATCAACACACTCTTGAAAATATTTTTCCACCTCTTGAAATTTCTTGTATTCATCGGTCATGTGAGGATATCCCCCTACAAAAAAAAATTCTCGAATGTGGTCTATAGACGTCTTTCTTCCACCTCCTTAACAAATACCTCTCATGCATGGTTCGAATATCTTTTTGAGCCATCACTTTCATAATGTGACAACATAAAATTCCTCTAAACTCAAAACTCTTGCAATTACAATTGATGTATGCTCCGTCCGGTCTCCATTAAACTATATATGTGAACTCCTTGAAATAAAAATTGTTCACCAAATCTCTTTCCAAAACCCTAAATTTCTCAACACCAGCAACATTCAAATCGTCAATTGTCTCTTCTTCACTTGGTGTCATAACGTGACAATATATCTTCCAGTTTATTTCATCTTGAACACATCCGAAAATGAAATTTGTATAAGCTTTCTGAAATTTCTCCTCCCATTTAAAATGTTATTTGCAAAATATAACATGTGTCTTCGATCTATAATCCGCATCGAACTCTTTTCTAATTTTATTTCCAATAGCAATTTCATATTGCTCCATGAACTGTTTTAGGGTGCTTCTCGAGTGAACAAATTCATCAAAATAGGCATGCATCCCTTCACTCCTTTGAGTAGAAATCATTCCAGCCCAAAAATGGTTGTGCAAGTACACTGGAACCACCCTTTTTTTCCCTTTCATTGTACAAACTTGTCAACATTATTCTCCATATTATACTTTACCAAAAACTCTCCCCACTTAGTCTCAAAATTCTCAATGGTCAGGTTGTCGTAAACAATCCCCTTAAACTCTTTCTTACATCTTGACAACTCTCTAACACCTTTAAACTTCTGTGGAATTTTTTAGAGAATATGTCAAATGCAATACCGATGGATTGTGTTAGGCATAACGTCACGAATTGCTATCTTGATGCTTTCACACTGGTCAGTGATTATTGCATTAGGGTGAACATCATTCATTGTTTCAAGCCAACACGTAAATAATCATCTAAAAGATTTTGCATCTTCATTCGTCAACAAGGCGCAACCAAACAAAATTGAATGATCATGGTGATTAACTCCAACAATTGATGCAGATGGCAATTTGTACCTATTAAATCGGAATATCAAAGACCGAATAATAAATGGCAATTTATGTCTATTAAACAAAAAATAATATCTATTAAATAAAAAATAATATCAAATATTAACAAAAGATAAATAACCACGATCAGATCAAATCTAAAAAATATTCATCAAATCGTAAAAAAAAACTAATTAGTTACATGAAAACCCTAAAACACGATCTAACAATACCGAATATTTCTCAAACATAATCTTAAACCCATAAACCCAAAAGATTAATAAAATCTAAAATTTAAACTAACTACTCCACGGTTCAAGATGTGTAAATAAAACACGATCTAAACAAAAATACCTAATACATGATAACAACAATGATTAAATTAAAATATTAATGACCAAGATAATATTTACCTATTCACAAGGTATGTTGTATCAAAGCTTATAGCATCATGGAATTCTTCGTATGCTGCCTTACTCCTTGGATGGATCCACATCACGTTGCGTAATCTTCCTTCATCGTCTAGATCGATAGAATAAAAAAAATTGATCTTTTATTTAAAGTCTCACAATCATTTTTCGAATTTCTTCTGCATCGCCTTGTCCTAACCTCAACCTCCTTCTACTCTCTATGAAATTCCTACAATCCTTAGTTGTACAACCTAAGTTCTCCAGTCCACCACTTTGCACTTCACACAATCTTACGTTTTTACATGGCCTTATACCTGCAATATCATTGGCTTCAAGCTGCTTTTTCATGTGTACAGACAAATGCCTATGAGATGCCATTAACGGTGAAAATTCAGGATTAATTTCATGGTTGTGTTCATTCTCCATTGAAGAAACCAACCAAGTTTGGTCAAGTTGCTTTATAGCATTCAATCGAGCTTTGCAATCAACTTTCTTCGATGTCTTATTAGCTTTAGAAATTCCAGCCCTATCACACACAAAACGAGCATACTTTTCGTTTTCGGTCCTTTTCACAACACTAAAACCTTTACTTCGTGCATGTTCTTGATAAGAATCGAATAGACTTTCAATACTATCAAACTGCATGCCTATTTCAATCACATTCGTATCACCTTCTCCATTAATCCCCGATGGTTGTGTAGCATCTTCATTAATACCGGAAACATGTTCGTCATTGGTGGCCGGAGTATCTGGAAAATGTTCATCATTATCGGAATCATCTCCAAATAATTGACGAAGAACATCGGATGTGGCCATGGTTGATAAAATATTATGGAAGTAGTTCGAATTATTTTTTTTTAGTTGAGCAGACGTATTACATTATGGTAATTTGAATTAAAGAAGAATTAAAGAAGTAATTTGAATTTTTAAATTGTAAACGGTAACATTGCAATGATTATTGAAGTTTATTGGAATGTACAACAATTAATGATTATGGCGTCATTAGTACATAAGCGGGAAAATGATGGAGGATGGAGGGAATATTACCGCCCATTAACATTAGTGGGAGGGAAAGTTACCGCCATTACCAATATTCTTGGACCGGATTATTGGTATCCATATGATGGATGTTTAGCATTTTCGTTAAAATAATAGAATTAATATATTATTGCAAGAAAAATTAAATATGGAAAGATTTGCATAGGATTCAGACATATGGGAATTTCTATTTATTAGAAAAAAGATCTCTCCAATTATGGAAAGAATATGTATGAAATTAAGGCATGATAATTCTTACCATATGCATAAATTCTTGGGATCCAAGAATTAAATCTTGGATCACAAAAGCCCATATTGGGTGTGTAATATGCCTATATAAATTCAGCCCCTATGCATTATTATACTCAAGAGTTCATGAAAAGTTGAGTGCAACAAAGTTAGAATATTAATTCTACCTTAAGGTGTTCAAGAGCTAGCGACGATTTCCCACCGGATCGGCAAGTTCGGGCATTGGGAATACCCAAGAAGGTGTTTGGGTCGAAGGAGATCATTGATTCAAACGAAGTTCGTGTTTGAAGACGATCGACGTCGTGCGGGTCACGTTTGAGTGTGCACGTGAAGCGTAGGAATTTTGATCGTGTGTTCGTGCTGCTAGACGATTATACCTCCTATCAAAGAGGCAAAATTTAATCCCATAGATTCTGCATGCGTAGGATTAAATATTTATCACAGTTAATTTACGTGAATTAATTGAATTAAATTATGCATGAATTAACTACTCCCTCCGTCCCAAATTTGTTTACCCAAAAGCCCCAAAAATGAAGGTTTTTTTTTTTACACATTTCCTAAAATGGCAAAAAGCAACACAATTTTTTCAAACTCAACCTTCAAAAAGTTACTTTATACTCAAAAATATTAATAAACAATTCCTAAAAAGCTACTTTATACTCAAAAGTATTAATAAACAACTCTTTTCTTAAAAACCGTGTCATTTAGAAATGGGTAATCTAAATTGGGACGGAGGTAGTATTAGTTGATTAAATCTTGCATGTTGGATTTCGTGGATTCTTATTTAATTTACGTCCCGATTAGATTCATGGCAACTTTGTCGTTTCCCACCAAGTTACTAAAATAATTTTATAAAAAAAATAATCATTCCTATATTTTTTACGACATTTAATAGATTTTATAAAAAAATATAATCATTCATATATTAATGTAGAATATTTCTCCCCCGCCTGACCACTAAAATAATTTCACTCCCTCAAATCCCAACTTATTCTCCATTAGATACAGTCAAATTATCAATAATTTTTTTTATTTGACTTATTCTCCAAAACTTTTATTAGATAAAACCGATTCACTTTTTTTCCTTTAAATTTAATTATATATAATATTTTTAGGTGAATTGCTTTTGTGTAATTAATGTCTAAAATTTAAGTTGGTTGACAAATTGCATTAGGTTGAAGAATTAAGTGTTTACATGATCAGAGAAATGAACTCAAATAATATGTTTAAACAATAAATTATAAATAATATGTTTAAACAATAAATTCTAAATAATATGTTTAAATAATAAATTATATATAATATGTTTAAACAATAAATTATATGTTTAAACTATAAAATATAAATAATATGTTTAATAATTATTTTGTGCCTACATGATTAAATTGCATAATAATTGTATTAGAATTATAACTAAAATAAATGAGTCAAATTTTAAAACCATAATTGCCCAAAAAAAAGCTAATGGGCCGAAGGCCCAAATTAGTGTGAGGTACATATGCAGCTAATGTACATCATAAGTGCATGCGAATCATTGGTTTCTCTCGAAATGCGTGAAATAAAAAAAACAAAAGAAAGAAAGAGTATCGGGGAGTCATTTGGTGACTGGACCGGGTACACAAGTGTCTCAGGGCTCCTAGAATTCCCCTGTAGTTAAATCGAAAAAACGACGCTGCTTATTTATGCACAACCCTTTCGATAAGCTTGATGTACAAGTACAGCCCTACAATCAGAAGAGCATGAAATTCTGTGCAGCTATTAGCGACCCAATTTTTTTTTTTTTTTTTTAAGTTTCTTTATGTGGAAGAAAAATCAAAGATGAAGTTTGCCTACAAAAGACCAATTTAACTAGTAGCCTATGGCACAAAAATTTGTACTTTGTAGTACCTCTTGTCACACAATTATAAATACAGTTATGCCCTTTGCCTTATTTATTGTTTCTCTTAAATAAGATCTCTAATTAAGTATTACAGCAACAGTAGCAACAAACTATCTTGGATTAATCATTATTGTGTGTCTCGATAAAATTATTTGAATCTACAAACATAGGGGTGACTTTTGGAAATTTAAATTTATGAAAATAGGCACAAATATCCCCTATCCTTGTGAAAATGCTTCAATATATCTATTTTCAATTTCTAAAAATTAATTTTACCAACATTCATTTCAAAAAATCTTTTATACTCATTTCATAGTATAAGACTTAAATACCCTTATAAAATGAATATAAAAAGTTGAAAATTTTAAATTGAGCCCCACCTCCTCCCTCATACCTACACCACCAAATTTTAAATACCCTTATTTGATAATATTTAATTGATATAAATGTAAATGAGGTGAGATGGGGTAGGGTAGGGTGGGGTGAGATGACTGCATGATGATGTTTGTAGGCCATATGGATAAAAAAAATTGTTTGAAGTTAAAAATTGGTAGAAAAAATTATTTGTATTTGAAGTGGGTAAAATAAAAATTTTGAAGTTGAAAATGAGTATTTTAAGCCGTCTCACATATTCTTTTTGGATATGAATGAAGTTCATAACCACACGTTAACAAATGATAGTAGTATATTTTTATTCCTAGACAGACCTTAATATTCTTAATAAAGGAATTGAACAATCAAGGAAATATTCAACTTGTTCCACAAAAATACACATTTTCCTTTTAATTTATAAACATGTGTAAAAATATTCAAAATTCTCTTATTTAATGTATTTTAAAATTAATCATGGAGTATTTATCATGTCAAATAAAATTATTTTATAGGTAAAATACATAATTTTAAGTACAAGTTGGGTAATTAAGTGAGCAATATAAAAGTTCGATAGCTCGAACTCGACTCATTTATTTTAATAAATAAATTGGGCTTGAGTACGTAAAATACTTGATTTACTAATAAGACGGTCGAACTTGACTCGATCTCAATATATATTGAAATTTTTCTTGTATCTCAATGTAATATATGAAGATTCGTTAAACTCAACTCGGCTCGACAAAGACTCGAGGCGATTTTGAATTTCAAGTACTCAACATGGCTCGAATAATAACATTAAAAGTAAACGGTATGCAACATTTTCTGTAAGTATTTATGAGAAATTGCATATTTATTGTTTTCTTGTTCTATGATCATTTGTAGAAAACATCCTCCCATCTTCAAAGAGTAAAAAAGAATCTCACATCTGCACCTAGTGGTGATGGATTGGGAAGTGTAACCCTCTATAAGTTTTAGGTTCGAAAACTACATGACGCAATCAATTTTAAAAATGGATCAGTCCATACAAAATTTTACTTAGACCGCTAGTTAATGGTAGATTATGCATCTCTCGAATTTGTCGATCTTCGGGTTATGCATCCCTCGAATTAGTTGATCTACGAACAAATACCAAGTATAAAAATTTAAAAAAAAAATCTGCAAAAACTTATGTAGCAGATAATTATTCCAAGTCAAGTTCTGGACAAAATTGAATTGAGTAGAAAAGATGAATATCTACATGAGATTGGAACTATTTCAAGTAGTTACATAGTTCCGAGGAATAATGTAACTTAATTCGGTAGAATTTCAAGACTGTCGGAAAAAAACCATGCAATAAAATTACAAGAGTTAATTCCCTATACAGACGATAACAAAGAAAACGATTTGATTGATGAACTTTTGAGCATCAATATGTGCAGAAACCGGTAGGGAGCTTCAACTCAAAAATATCAAGGATAGAGCTTTAATTAAGCAACCAAACTATAGCATGGAGGGCTTCTGGTCAGTCGAATCGTCCCACGTCTCCCCCGCCCCACCACCAAACGAGTTCATTCCACCGCCAATCGAGCTTAGGAAGGCCGAGAAACCACCCGGCGAGGCTTCACCAGCTCCCACCCCCAACCCGAGAAAATCAAGAGTTGCGGGCTTGCTCCCGAACAAAGTCGATGAGCTCATCATCAACTCATTAAAGCCCGATGAATCACTTGACGGAAGCCCGAGCCCAAGCCCGGACGCCAATGAGCTGGGTTCGAGCTTAACGGTGTTGCTCCAATGTGTTGGGGTCGAAGAGGAAGCCAAGGCCATGGTGGAGATATTGAGTTGTGGGTCGGGTAGGGCCAACCCGAGGCCACGGAGGAACGAGGAGTTGGACGACGTTGCCCCCATTTGTGCGGCTTTCTGGAGCAGGGCTGTGGCTGACAATGCCGGTTGTGGCCTTGAAAGATAGTGCGGTTGCGGGTTTGGGGGTACATTAGGGAATAAAGACGATGCGGCGTACATCGATGAAGATAGAGATAAAGACACGGGATCAATAATGGGTTGGTCCGATGGGGCCATGTGGCAGATTAGGCCCGAGTAGGGCGATATGGATTGGGATTGGGAGGGGTCGGAGGTTGACGAATTGTTGAGTACACTAGCGAGAAATCCACCGCTGCTCGGGACGTTGCCGCTAGACGTGGAGCTGCTACTGGTGGTGGCCACGACGCTTGACTGGGCGGCTGGTCCTGGCGGCGGCGGTGGTGGTTGTAACGGAGCATTCTGATTCTCTGGCAATTCCGCTGCTACCAAGAAAGAAGAAAACAATAGAGGTGAAAAGATGAGACGATCACCAAAAAGGGGGAAAAGAGTGCTTTTGAAAAAGTAAAGCCTTTAAAAATGATGAATCCCAAAAGGAACCTTTCTGAGTAAAAGCCCATGCAATCATACTCAATACTTCTTTCAATTTCACTACAATCTAAGTTTGAAAATATCATAAAATAAAGAGTTCCTTCTTTGATCTACATAAATTATTATTTTCATAATAATAATAATAATAATAAATTACTACATATGTACTCTCTCTCTCTAAAGCAATTATGCAAATCAACCAAGTTACATTACACGCCCTAGCCAGCTAGCCTAAAACATAGATATGGCAAATTTAAGTCATGTTGAAAACAATACTTAAATTAGTACAGACCAGAATAGAGTTAATAGTATCAAATTAAATTACCAGAGCTTTGAATGGACAGAACTGGAGACAAGACTGAGGTAGAGGGAGTAAGAGGCGGCGGAGGAGGGCTTGGTGGCGGCGGCGGCGCCTGAACCTTCAAATCTGCGGCGGCAGAAGTCGGAAGCATCAGAGGATGAGAGCGGGCACTCTCCTGAGCCAAGGCATCGCAAAAGGCTCTATGCGTAATAAAGCTATCTCTCCTATTAATCATAAATCAGCAATTAATTAATTCGGGAGATTAAATAAATTAGTATAATAATAATAATAATAATTACCTAGAAAACAAGGTGCCACAATCACAGCGGTACTCTCGAGTGCCACAGGTTTTCATATGTGCTTTCCAGTCGGACTGAACGGCGTATTTCTTTGCGCAGCGCTCGCATTTATACTTCTTCTCCCCGTGTTTCCGGCAGAAGTGCTTCTTAATTCCGGTGAGATCTCCGAGGGCCCGCGACGGATCGTGGTGGATGCAGCTCGGCTCCGGGCAAACGTACACGCGTTTTCTCGGCTCTTTGCTCGTCCTCTGCCGGAGCTTCCACGGCAGGTTGTGGCCGCGCCGGTGGAGCTGCAAATTCTGGTCTCTCTGAAACCCTTTGTTGCAGATCTCGCACACGAATCTGTTGGTCGCCATTAATGTTTTCGGAGATAAAACAATCACCTCCGCGTCCGGATCTACAAATTAATTTTTTATTTCAACTTCCGAAAAGAAAGAAAGTGAAATTAAATTTGAATTCAATTTTACCGGGCATTCCTGGGAGATTGCGCTTTTTCTTGGCTTGATTGGAATCTGCAGAAGGTGGTGGTAGTGATTTTGGCGATGAATTCTCGATTTCAACCATTTTTTGTTGCATGTTGGTGATTTCCTTGTTAATGTAGTGGATACCATGAAAGCTCGACTCAGCTGATGAGAGAGAGAGAGAGAGAGAGAAGAAGCAAGGGGACAAAATTACTACTACTTCTCTTGGAAATCGTTCTTCAAAATCTAGCAAAATCGGATGAACAAAAAAGGTTAATTTGATCTCGAAGTGGGCGAAAAAACGCCGGTTCAACTCAGTAGCCCACCACCAACCCCCCTACGTTCCCACACGACGCCGCTTTCATCTCATTTTCTTCAACACAAAATCGAAATTAATTTCTTAATTTTTTGTGTTTGTTCGTATCTGGGGTAGAGAGAGAAAAAAACAAAAAGAGATATTTTGAATGGGATTATTATTATGATAGCGGTAGTAAAATAAAGCTGCGTGATTAAACAAAGGTTTATTGGATTGCTTAAGGTGAAGCGGCGGCATATAACCATGGTTCTTGGGTTTTAACCGGGGTTAAGCCTCTTCTTCTTCGCCGTGAAGATACCATTGGCTCAATCCGACCGTCCACGTGGCGGAATCTGCATTCCTGGGAACTCAATACTGACTCTCTTACGTTGGTTTTGTCGTTTACTGGACCGCTTGGGAGCTGGGAATTTGAACCTTCAATTTTTATGAGCCGGCATTTTGAAAAGACAATCACACCCCTTCTTTAGATTCATTATTACTGGAAAAAGAAATTTCATTGAGAAAATAATAAATGAAAAACAAGAATCTATATAGAGAAAAATCCACATGATGTCAAAATTAAAATCAGACTTTATTTATAAATTTAAATGTGTGTTACGTGCAAATGGTTCTTTACAAAAATTTTATAAACTTTCCTGCGACAAATAATGAATAAAAATAGTAAAGAATGGAATTCATGCATTGTGCTTTCTTATTCTATTTATTTTATCCTTTAGATTTAGAGTTTTTTTTAATATTATTTTTCATATTTTGTACTTGTTCTATTTATAATAACACATATTTTTCTGTATAATAATTTTGTATGCATATATAAGGCAAATTTTTTTATTTAGGTCAAATAGCAAAATTGATTGTAAAAATAGGGATCCTGAATTTTTTTTTACGAAAATAGGGTTGATCGCGCCTGGGAGAGGCGATCAACTGGGTAGATCGCGCTCCCCAGGCGCGATGCATAATGGGCCCCCTTTTCTACTCTTGATCGCGCCTGAGAGAGGCGATCTAAAGGAGTAGATCGCGCTCTCCAGGCGCGATCAACACAAACAATGTCACGTCGTAGATCGTCTTCCGCAAGGGCGAGTCTCGACAAGCTCTGCAACGCGCACATGGCCAGCTGTTGCTTTCCCGCGTGCGCTGACCTCTATTTTGTCTTTTTTCGTTGGGATTATGCATATAACAGATGCTTCCTTCTTCTTCCTCCTCTTCTTCTGCTACACGAAAATTTCTTCTTCCTCCCCTCACTACTATTTCAGTTTTGTTCTTCTTTCTCCCCTCATTGCACTGAAAATTTTAGTACTCCTTTCAAAATTCATCCATCATTTTAGTATTCCTTCTCCCCTCTTTATTCTGTTCGAATTTTAGCCAAATACAAGGAAAAAATAACCATTTTTTTCCAAAATACAAACCAATCTCCACAAAAATGTAAGTATTTTGATATTTTTAAATTTTTTGCAGTTTTTTTATTTTATTCTAAAATTTATTTTTCTCAATTTGCAGTCTCACATATACACAAAAATAAAAGCTAGTTGGTATTTTGCTATCTACCTGAGGAGTACAGACACTACTATCAAAAGGTAAATTTTTCAAAAAATAATTAATAATATTTTTCGAATTTATTTGCATGCATATATTATCTTTTTTTTTTAAATAACGGTGCATAGGAAATATGCTACTAGATGAAAAATTCTCAGTATATATATGTAAATTGTAATTATTGTACACATAGTATTTATTCTTGGTTCTAAAGGTTTTAAATCTTGATATTGAGTTTATGTTGTAATTGATAAATATTATTAAGTTCATGAGTTTTTTTCCAATTAACCCAATTAAATATGGATATAAATGAATTATTTGTACAAATTCACTCCTTTTTTCCATATAAGGATGTGCTAATTTAGTGGGTCAAACTTACATTATAATTATAAGACTTTATTTTAGAGGGTGTAAATAAATAAAAAAAAGTTGAGAAAAATTATATAAACATAACAAATATTTTGAAATAAGATTTGAGGCCAAAAGCAGCAAAAGTTTTGGATAGGAGGGAGTATTTCTTTTTATCATAATGGAGACTTGAATATATGTTGCATGACCGGCTTTTGACCGAAAATAAATAAGGAAAATTTTGAAATTTAATATTAAATCTAGTTTGAAATTTCGAAAATTGATTTTAAAAAAAACTATCACCACCATTATACATCTACTATCACATTATTTTAAAAAAAAATCAAAGCCCCCTATATTTCGAAATCTTATTCTTAAAGATCACTTAAAACTCGTAGATTTCAATCATGAACTTTTTTTTACAAGTATCTATTTAAAAAATAAAAATGATATAAACAAATGCCAAATGATATAAACCCGTAGATCGTTTTAATTCTTGCACAATAAAATTGGTTATAAGAAGCTCAGTCTAAACATTCATATCAATCATGGTCATGGTAATATTTTCTTTAAACGATTAATTTTAGGTAGCATTTAACTCAAATCAACCTCAGATCTGGATTACACTTAAAAAAATATTTTAATGAATTTGGAGTCAAACATTACACTTAAAAAAATTGACTTGAAAAAAAAAACTTGTAATATTTAATTGAGAAGATATTATTTTAATGATATTCATGTTAACTATATAACTGTGAACTACAATTTTATTAACATAATAAAACAATTAGTATTATTTAATGAAACAATATTACTTCTCCAATTAATATTTTTAGTGAAAACAACTAATATCATTTAATTAAACGATTAATACTCTTTAAATAAATTTCAAGATAAATATTACTCACAAAATATATTAAAATTTAATAAACTCAATGTTGCCTTGCTTATAATTTAAATGGTGGCATTTGGCTTTATAGCAAAATTTGGATATACAAGTATAATTACTCAAAAATTGGTGACATTTGGCAAATTTAAACGGTAGCAACAAAAAAAAAAATTGTTTTAAACGGTTGCAAATTTTGTGCAATATAGATTAAAGTTATTTAATGCATTAATAGTTTAATCCCACCATTATCTCTAATCTACTTTAAAAGTCATTTTTATTGTAGTGTTAATTATTAATTTAAATTATTGAATTCGAAGACAAGAAAGATCTACAAGTAAATTTGGAGGATATCTTATATGGAGAATTAGTGTTTATTTATTATTATATATAGAAAGTTTTTGTGAGGAGAATATTCAATTCATTAATAGGGATAATTACAATGATTAATACGTCTATTTATATTTATTTTATTATATATAGTACATGTAATAAAAAAATAGATTTCATTGTTTTTTATCTAATATGCAATCATTTCCGTATATTGTATAATTAGGCATTAAAATTTGTAAGTGTATTGTGTTGTTGAAGATATGTCAATCTCTCGCGATATTGGAATCCTTGTGCGCTCTTGTGGAGCTGTTATTGGAACAAGAAGAGTTGATCGTATGCTTGATTTCTATGGTCTATTACGTGTGTTGTCTGAGATTACGGGATTAGATTTGCGAGTGTATTCTTTGAATGTGTCTTGCATAATAAATAATGGGAATGCCTCCTCTAGTTGTCCTATTAGGAACAACAACGACCTTCGATTTTTCTTTCATCCACAAGCGGGGCTCAATTCAGTTGAGCTATTAGTGGAGGTTGAAATGAAGGTGCAGTACCCAGCATCCCATGGTCAGTGGGAGAACCAATACTATCCTTCTGAAGGGTCAGGTCGTGGCGGAGCCAATATGGATAGACCTTCAAACATTGCATACGAGGCCCTGCAAGTGAACCATAATGAGTGGGGTGCTTGGGAAGATGAACCCTACCAACGTTTAGGGTCTAGTCATGCCGGTGGTTCAGATCCTAATATTGGACCTTCTGGTATCACTAAGATAATGGCCCCTATCGGCACCTCCATAGCTGATATAGAAGGTGATCTATATCCAGATTTTACTTGTAATTCTGAACCAAGCGATAATGGTTCTGAGGACGAGGGGCCCTCTTATGAGGATGATACCACTAACAATCCTTGGATGCCAAGTGTTGCTGTACCATATTCTCTAATGCCAAGAGTGAGACCTCATCCAAATTTGGTTGGAGTGCCATTTTTTGATAGGTCATGTGATGATGTACCTGTTGATTCAGTATGCGTTCCAAGTGGTGATCTGGGCTACGATGCGGATGATGGAGTTTTGAGGTTAGGAATGATCTTCAAAGACAAAGAGACTGCGATCAATGTCGTGAAGAATTACTCGGTCCAACATGCAAGACGTGAGTACAGAGTCGAAGAGAGCAACTCGAAGTCAATGAAGTTGGTGTGCAAGCAGAACTATGCAAGTGAAAATGACAATTGCTCGACATTGCAACACTGTGAGTGGCATTTGTGCGCCTCATACCGTAAAAGATTTGGTCATTAGGAAATCACCAGGTTGGGACCGCCGCATACCTGTCTGATGGATATTGACTTACGCAGTCGTTCAAATCTATGTAAAAACTTGCTTGCAGCTGACTTGGAGAGTCTCATACAAGTTGAACCAGCATACGACGTTAAATGTGTCGTGGAGCATGCAGATAAGAAATATAATTACACTATTTCATATCAAAAGACATGGCAAGCGTTGAAACGTGCTAGAGAGAATGTGTTCGGAACTTGGGAGAGTTCATGTCAGTATTTGCCCAAGTATATGAGGGCCTTGCAGAAATACAATCCCGGGACCATTGTGGAGTGGAAGCACAAGGCAACGATTGAGTGGAATGTGCACACGTTGGGCTATGTCTTCTGGGCATTCAAGCCATGCATTGAAGCATTCATGCATTGTCGGAAAATACTTTGTGTAGATGGTACTCACCTTTACACTAAGTATAAACACAAATTGTTGATTGCTAACCCCTTGATGCCAATCAAAAGATCATTTCAGTAGCATATGCCATTGTTGACGATGAAAGTTATAAGTCTTGGAAATGGTTTCTTAATATGTTAGCCACACATGTTGTCGGTTATATGGAAGGGGTATGCCTTATTTCCGATAGACATAATGGTATATTGAAGGCAGTGGATGAAGTCCCAGCATTTTCACCACCAAGAGGAGTGCACCGTTATTGTTTAAGACATGTTGCTTCAAATTTCAATACTCAGTTCAAAAGTCAAAAGTTGAAGGACTTGTGTTATGTTGCGGGAAGAGCATTGTCTGTAAGACATTTTGAGATAAGGATGAACTAAATACGAGTTTTAAGTGAAGAAGGACATGAGTATCTACGAAACATCGATCCTACCAAGTGGACATTTTGCCATGATGGAGGTCACCGTTTCGGTGTTATGACAACTAACATCTCTGAATGCATCAACGGTGTTCTTAAGGGTGCACGACGCCTCCCAATCACAGCCATCGTCAGTGCAACTTTCACACGATCCAAAAATGCATTTATGGAACGTGCCAAAGAAGCGGGGATTTTAGTGTTGAGAAATCGGATGTGGCCTAAATATGTTAATGACAGGTTTGATTCAGCGCAGCGAGAGGGGATAAAACATCGAGTAGACATTTTTAATCACGAGGTAGGATCAGCCAGAGTTTCTACTCTTATTAAGGGCTCAGTACAGTATCGCACATACAGAGTTGCATTATCGAGACGCGAGTGCGATTGCGGGCTATGGAAGTTGGATGGTATCCCATGCTCACATGCATTGGAGGTGTGTAGACAATTCAGGATTGATCCAAGTGTGTATGTGTCTGACTGTTACAGTACAAATGTGTATACTTCGACTTACACATCTAGGTTTTTTTAGCCATTGCCGGATCCTGAGGAGTGGGATGAACCCAATTTCCAACTGAGGCATAATCCAGATCGCAGGATAAGATATCGTGGTCGAGATGTGATGTCCAGGATTCACAATGAGATGGATTGGGCCCAAACCCGCGTTAGACAACAGTACCAAGCCCAAGATAGAGCGGGACCTTCGCATTGATGTTTTGAACCCCTTTGTTGAATCAACTTGTTGTATCTAATGATATCTATAGGATTTCATTTTGGACATGCACTGTAAGCTTTTAATGTGATAAATGAGATGTACATTCGTTGGTTAAAAGTTATTTGTAAAACTCTAATATACTATTTATGGTTTCATATTACATTTACGCAAATGTTGTAATTATAGATGACTTTATGGTTTAATATACACTATCATTTATGTGTCTGAGTTTTAATATTTTACAGGATGGATGCTGCAAGAGACACACTATTATATGGACCGGCGAGCCAATCTGTACTCACCATGCAAAATGAATATCGCTCGAGACTAGACCGTATTAATCGGGAATCAAGTGAAACTGTGCTCAGTACATACCAAGGATGCGATGGGGTATTTTGGACATTTAGGCAAGATGACCCCTATTCTAGAAAGATTGTACTTCACCCCCGTGTAGTGGAGAGATTAAAGTCGATGGGTTTTTACGGTCCACTTCATTGTGGGTCATTCAGACTAGATCGACATCTTATCACTGCATTAGTGGAGAGATGGTGTTGAGAGACGCACACATTCCATTTTCCCGTCGGAGAGGCCACCATAACACTACAAGACGTTGCCATTTTGTGGAGATTACCCATAGAAGGAGAGCCCATTATATGCATAGATGAAAAACTTAATTTCGGTGACTGGCAAGCTAAGTGTTATGAGCTTTTGGGCATCAACATACAACATGTTGATTTAAGGGGCAGGAGTGCGATCTTGTTTTCTTCTCTAAGGAATAAGTTGACAAATGATATTGTTGTTAACGACGAATCACCACAGCATGTAGTTGATCAATATGCACGGGGGTGTGCACTTTTACTTCTGGGGACATTAATGATCCCCGGCCACACTCGGAATGCTGTCCCGTTAGTGTATTTGAACATTCTAGAGAACGTGAATACATCAGGGGGAATACAGCTGGGGAAGTGTGATTAGTGTGAAAATTGCTCGAAATTCATGCATTTAATTTGCCGAATTTAATTGGATTTCTTGCATTTATTTACATTAATTTGACCATTTGTGCTTAATTGTCGAGAAAGGCATTTTTGTTATTTTTTGCAGGAAATTGAATGATTTTTAGAGCAAAAACGAGCCTTTAATTTATTGAGGTCGAGCGAGAGAAAAATCGAGAAGAAAAAGAATTGGGTCAAGGAATTAAATTGAAAAACATCATTTTATTTAATCAATACCCACTTGAAGTCCATTGTGGGCGGCCCAAGTGGAGAAATTAAAATCACAAGGCCCATTTGCTATTTTACTTGAATGTGAGAAGCTGAAGACTCCAGGCTCACGTGAATTCCCAAAGAAAAAGCTAGCTGGGCCCCGTTTTCTTATAACCAAGAGAGAGAAAGGAAATAGCCGGGAATTGAAATCGAAGCTCCACCGGAAATAGCACCGTCGCACGACTTCACGCCGCACCCATCTCTACCTCACGCCATGGTCGCCGGAAAATGGAGCTCAATCCACCGGAATCTGAGAACCTGGAAGCTTCAACGCCGGAAAAGCTTCGAAGCTTCAATGGAGGGTACACCTGAGTCCGCGTCACCGGAAGAAGCGCCATTCACACCACCGTTCGAAGCTTGAAACCGCTGTAGCCGGAATTGAAGGGCCCACGTCCCATACCAAGTGCAGCTGAGAGAAAAAGAAAAAGTTGCGGGGCCCACAAGTAAAAGTTGATGAAAAGGTTCAGCACTTTCTTTAATTTACAAAGTCGCATTCCACTTCATTGCTAGTGCAAAAGGGCTCGATTGAAAAGGAAAGCTCGTGCAGCACTGCTCGACCAAAAGCAGGGTCGAGCACATTCCGAATTTCTGCCCCATTTTTGCTATTTTCAGCCCATTTTTCTCATGCACTATATATACCCATTTTATCAGATTTTAGAAAGGGGGCACATATATTTTCTAGGGCATTCTATTGGGGAGAGCCCCTCTCCCCACACACACTCCTTCACTCACTAGATAATTTTAATGCTTTCTTAGATTAGAATTAGTGGGTAATTTCAATTTCTTGTAAGGATTTATGCTTTGAAGATCATTAGAGGTGATATCTTTCTTTTAATTCAAGTTTTAATGAGTAATTTCATTTTTAGTTGTTATTTTAGCTTGTTAGCCATGGGTGTCTCTTCTAGAACCATGGGTTAATTTTGTTTGCTTTGAGTGTTGAATCAATGTATGAAATTAGTGTGTTGATGGATTTATAGCTTTGATTATGCTTATTTCTTGATGTGAATGTTTCTATTGATGGGCTTTGTATGTCTCAATTAATTAGTTGATTTGATTAGCTTATGTATTTAATTTTGTGTGTTGCAACGAGAGTTGGATATGCATGATTGGTATTTAGGTGAAAGTTTTGACTAATTAATTTGAGTTAAATAGTAATCGGTTGCCCGAGAGGGGGTCGGTTGCTAGATCCCCCATCATTAGACATTAGGTATCTTAATTTGATAATTCGGGTACTTAGTGAAGGGGGAATTCTAGAGATGCATCGTGTGTTTTTAGATATTCACGATCTTAGGAGCTTATGGGGCATAATTAGAAGTTGCTAGTTAGTCCACGTTGTTCACCTAGGCCTCAAAAGGGATTGGTCTACACACTTTTGTGATCGCTCTTAGCGAACATCTAGAAAAAGGCAATGATAGGTTGTAGATTTGTCAAACACACTAGTGGATTATATTGTGAAGACACTCGAAGCATTTCTCTCTTGCACTTCTTTAATCGGAAGTTAGTTTAATTGTTTTAATTGCTTTTTAGATTTAATTTTCGCTTAGTTTAATTTTTCGTATGCCTACTTGCTCGTCACTATAGTACCATGCCAACGTGCAACTTTAGGGCTCCACTGCATTCCTAAATCCTTTGGGTTCGATAACTACTTGGTCCTAGTCTACTTCACTACTACGATGATCCCGTACTCTTGCGGGGGAGTAGGAAAATATTTTTTCGAAAACTCCGACCAAGTCAAAGTGTTGTATTAGCGACTTTATATCGGGAACTCTGTATGGCTTGCCACGCTAATGGCAAGTCCATCGCTGGAGCATTATGCTTGTTACAGGTAATTCTTGATTAGTTTTAATTACTTTTAAACAAATCATTGATTAGTTGTATGTTGAAACTAATTTACCCATGAATACAACATATATGGGCATGGTCAAGGATAATACCAATACAACCAAGGAACGTATATCCTATGCTCCAAGAAGGACACATCATGAGTGTAGATGGTCGCAATTTGGGGCTTCCACCGTATGGGACTAGGTATTTTTCTCTAAACACATTTGTCTATAAATCGCATAACATTCATTTGGCTATGCATACTTATTGTGATACCTACTTAAATTATAGGTGGATACATTATCACAGTCACACTGAAAGCGCGACCAACTCGATTCGTTTATATCGCGACATATTTGATCGTTTGTCTGACGGCCAAGTAAGTTATTATTATAATGATCCGCACAAATATATAAGTGTGTTTGAGGAAAATTAATTTTTTTTATATCATTACAGTTAATCTGGGAACCCTATGATGAGCAAGCTGAGGAGATCTCGAGTCTTGGACCTCGTTGTTTGACCCAAAATTGGAGGTCACAATGTCCGCTGATCAATATTTGGATAGTGGAGCTTCATTATCCAAATAGGGTGTTAAGACAATTTGGAATGGTCCAAAACATCCCGAGTGATGTTGAAAGTAGAGACCAGAACTTGCATAATCATACCCGCCAGGGAAGATCCGGCTGCGATTGGACCATTAAACATAAAAAATGGATTACTTATTAGAGGAACAGACGACCATTCATGCCTTGCACTCCTATCAACAATGGTAATCCGGTCTCGAATGACTATATGCAGTGGTACTACGGAATTACACGACGATTGATTTCACCAGTGGAGTATACTGCAGTGGCTCGAGGTTTCCAACCAGCAAAAACATCTACTCGAGATCTTTTGGTAATATATATATCACAAATTTTATTTTATAATGTTTGAAAATTGAAACATGAATAACACTAATTTTTTTTGGGTTACAGGTAGGCTGGTTTCGGAAGCTCAAAATTAGTAAAAGACAATGCAATATTGATGATAGAGCATCAGTAGAAAGTCATTTGTCTCTCACTGAGAATTACATCACTGAAGTGGAGCCTTACATAGAAAACTCTGCTTATCTACAAGATGTGGCCTCAGATGAAAACGTAGAAGTTGAGGAAAGATCTACAAGACAAAGAAGAAGGAGATCCGTAGAACGTGAAGATGGGGGTCCTTCAACGTCTAGGAGTCGGAGAAGACATTCCTCAGCAATGCCATCAGAGTCCCCTTTTCTCCAACAAGGTATTCAACATGGGGCACCTCAGTCTGCTCCACGCACGCAGTATGGTGCTGGAAATGGTATGCAATTTACAAAATAACACTTGTAAATATGACCTTAAGTGGATTTACATTTATTTAGTTATTATAATTTTTTTATAACATGTGACAAATGCTTCCACGTCTGAATTTTTGGGTAACACACAACCAACTGCATATGGTATGTAATTCAATATTAAGAAATTATATTTATTATTTTATTTATTATATATGCATATCACTGTTAATTTGATAGCAGCCTGGCAATCAAATGAGGGGGCGTCTCAGCCTACGCCTCACACACATTATGGGTTACCCTCATTTGGACATGGAGCTTACACACAACCTGCTGGAGATGGTATGCAAGTTACTAAATCCCGAAATTACACAAATAAATAATATTTATTAAGAGATAATGTTTATTTATTTGTAATATATTATTGTTAATTTGATAGTTGGTTGGGGTAGCTATGAGGGGGTACCTCAGTCTGCTTCTGCATCGACGTTTCAACAGGAGGTGCCTCAGCCGAGTTTTCACACACCTTATAATGAACAAGGTATTTAATATCAACTTATATAAGTAAATGTAGATATTGTAAAATATATTATTGATCTAAATTTATTAAATGTGTGAAAGATTTTCTTACATCATGGGGTGGTTCATTTACTGAGATGTTAAACACGGGTATTAATTTGAATACCTATTATCAACCTCAATTCTCACAAGAACAACCAAATTACACTTCTACGCCTATACCATTTGCGGGCACAAGTGAAAACCTTGGACCAAGTCAAGATGAACAACAACCTCGTCGTGGTCATCGTGATAGACGTCCGACACGATGTGGCACGGGTGGTCATTTACGTCGTCACTAATTGTATGATATTTTGTATATATTTAATTGATAATTTGTTTTATGTCTGCAATTTTAAATACCGCTACTTGTGACATTTT
Organism: Ballota nigra; assembly: GCA_947034835.1. NCBI lineage: Eukaryota > Viridiplantae > Streptophyta > Magnoliopsida > Lamiales > Lamiaceae > Ballota > Ballota nigra. The sequence continues at coordinate 21,694,255 of OX344722.1, read as the reverse complement.
TTAAAATTAATTTTAATTCCTTAAAAATTATGTCCAGTAAAATTTGTTCCCATATAAAATTAAATTTATTCATTAATACAATTACACAAATAATTTAAGTAGTACTACCTCCGTCTCATTTTTTTAATTAATTTTAATTAACTAACTTGTTCCCGTATAAAATTAAATTTATTCAGTAATATTATTAAACAAGTGTGTACCCACGCAAATTTCGCGTACTGAAAAAATATTATTTTTATTTTCTGTAGACATTTAATGTAAGAGTATTTTTGTCTAAAAAATTTCAGGGTATATACAATAAATTATGAGGTTTGTTTAGCTGTTGCCCGGGCCCTTCACTAAACCCTATAGGTATATCCTACAAATTAAATAATAAAAAAGACATCAAAACTCACATAAATTAATAATAATTATTGAATAACATTACTTAGACTAATAATTTAATAATAATAATCAATTTCTATTTCAATATTCAATAATTTATAAATTAATCAACATTATTAGTTATTGGGAGTATACAGTAAGAAATTAATTTATATAAGAAACAATACAAAATTTGAAATAAATTTTAACGTTACAAAATAAATTTGAAATAAATTTTAAATAGGCTAAATCCCAAATTGTAGTTTTCTGTATCTGTAAAGATTAGTTTCACCAATAGATTTAGAAGAGAAATGAGTGCTGATGGGTGCTATTATATGCACATTACAATACATATACTGCCAAAATAGAATTCTTGGCGTGGGAGTAGAGAGCAGCAGAGGAGCGCACGCGGGAATCTTGCCATGTGCGCGTTGCAGAGCTTGTCGAGACTCGCCCTTGCGGAAGGCGGTCTACGACGTGGCATTGTTTGTGTTGATCGCGCTTGAGGAGCGCGATCTACTCCTTTAGATCGCCTCTCTCAGGCGCGATCAAGAGTAGAAAAGGGGGCCCATTATGCATCGCGCCTGGGGAGCGCGATCTACCCAGTTGATCGCCTCTCCCAGGCGCGATCAACCCTATTTTCGTAAAAAAATTCCAGGACCCCTATTTTTACAATCAATTTTGTTATTTGGCCTAAATAAAAAAATTTGCCCATATATAAGCATATTTTCAATTACTTACATTTGTTATCATTAAAATATATATATGTAAGAACAAGTTATATGATATTTGTTTTTACAGTAATACATAGTTATTATTATATCACAAATCTGAGAGAGCCTATTTATTTAGGGTCCGCTTGGTTGGGGGTAATGATTATAGGGTAATGAGAATTAAAGTGATTGAAGAGTCATTCAAGTAGAGGGTACTGAATGAAGAGTCATTTGATAGGTAAATTATAACTAATTTTCAATTTTATTACAATGTATTGATAATATCAAGCACTACTAATTGAATATTTCTCATTACCCTATAATCATTACCCCCAACCAAGCGGGCCCTTAGTTTTGCATGATTTTATTGGAAAAACGTGATTTGACCCGATTGAGGAACAAAGGCTTAGCGAATTTTATGTCCCTTACTCAAATGTGCTAATATTGCATGTGCAATATTGCGTAGGGAAGTGTCTCCAAATTAAGAATATTTATATTTAATAATTAGATTATACTCTTTCCGTCACAAAAAAAATTGCATACTTTCCTTTTTAGTTTATACCACAGAAGTTTGTATACTCCCAATTGAAAATATTTTTCTCACAATCTCTACCCTCAAAATTTTCATCTCACAATCTCCACCCTACACTACTCATTACATTTTTTCTTAGTTTATGTGCCAAAAAAATGTACCGCAGACTTTTGTGGGACAAAAGTAATAATATTTATTTTTATATGAAACTATGTTAGTAGTTTAAAGATTATATATGGGGGTGTGGCTTGTGTAACAACTAAAACTATAAATGAAGATGATTGAAATATTGAATGCTAATTATGACTATTTAATGCTGAAGATCAATAAATACTCAAAAAAATTGTGAAGTCCTAATCTGAAACAATTAATATTTTATAGTGAAAACAACTAATACTCTTTAATGATTCATGTATAAGTCATTTTCACTCTATACTATATCTTAAAACTATACAAAATACTTACACTAAATACATTTGTTTACACTAAATCAATGTAAATCAATTCATACTCAATTCAACTATTGTCATTTATGATTTGATTAGAAATATCGTTTGATTTTTCACGCTGCAAATTTGTGAATAACGTCATTCCTTTGGTTGGACGTATAACTCTAGAGATAGGATTATGAGATTAATATTTTTTACCCAGCTAAATTTTCAGCTGTAGAATTAGGGTTTCGATTCATATAAAAATATCTTTATAGGCATAGACAAATAACTTACTTTCTTAATGCCGTCTTATACAAATAAAAAAACATTGGAATTGAGATTTAGCCTTAATATTAGTTATTCTCCATCAATAAAAAAAAGTATGTAACAAGATCTTTCATTATTATTTCTCATTAATGTGATTTCAATTACATAGACATTTTCTTGGAGCGCCAGCCGCCAAGCAGCTTCGTAATATTCAAACTATTTATTTTAATACTGCAATATATATAGGTTTTAGAAAATATGTGTATTTTCGTATTCCTTATTTCCAAAAAAATAAAATGATATTTATGGTAAAATGGGACGGTTCCTTGCTGTGTGAAACGATAAGGACAAGAGGAAACTGAGGAAAGTGTGTCGGAATGGCGTTTTGGTGATTAAGTGCAAAAGAGTGTCGGTATTGAAAAGGAATTAAAACAGATGGGTCAAATGGTCAAATCAACAATAAATTTGTTGGTGGCCAAAGGAGAAAACTCCAAATTGGGTAATTCGGTGACAGAATATTGGTACCAACCAAACATGGTGTTACTGTGCCACTGTTCATCCCATTAGCTCAATATTTTCACTCTTTTACTCTATAGCATACGCAATCTCAGCTAATTATTTCCTTTTCCAAAAAGGCTTATATTGATACATAGGAAACTCACGGGAATGGACTCCTGCTAGTCGGCAATTTGGGTCCCACCCGACATATGGGCTGTGCTGGGCCCAAAAAATAGAGGCCCGAAAATATCGGGCCATTTTTGGCCAGCCCAGCTGGCCCGGTGGGCCAAATGTGCTGGCCCGACAGGCCACGGGCCGACCCGTTTGGTCCGATTGATTTTATTTTTTATATTTTTTTATCTATTTTATTTTTAAAAGATTATAATTAGTGTTATTTCTTTAAATTATATTAAGTGTTGTAATTACAAATATATGGATATAATTGACTTGATACTGTCAAAATAAGGAGTTTAGTGTTGTATATTTAATTTTTAAATGATATTTAGTGATATTTAAATGATATTTAGTGTTGTATATTTAGTTTTTTTTTAAACATACTTGACTTGATAGTTGATGCCATAATAAGGAATTTTGTAAATGAAGCCCCTTAATTTTCAGTACCATGGAATTAAAAAACTCTATCAAACATTATTTTGAGAATAGGAAAAAAAAAAGTTGAAACGGGCCGGGCTGGACTGGGCTGGGATTTTACAGGCCCGACGTGCAAATGGGCCGCCCCGCCCCTGCCCGCGAATAGTGATTGGCCCGACGGGCTGGGCCGGCCCGGCCCGCCCGTTTTGCCAGCTCTACCGCTGGGCATACAAACCATCAAATGGTGCTGGGACCTCAAACGGTGCGTTCAGGACGTTTTAAGCATAAAAGTTGGTAGAAAAAGGCCAAGGTACTTGTTAATACATCCCACTTAAAAGATGTTCGAAAAAAAATTCATAAAATTTGACAATTTTTATAATTTTTTTTCGAAAATATGTATTTTCTTATCTTTTTTTTTTAGTTTATAAAAAAAATTGTCAACTTTTTTGGAAAGGAAATTCCGAATTTTTTCATCGAAGTGCATAAACAAAAAAGAGGGATCGTAAGTTCGTAACTTAGGCTTAGAAAAAAAAAAGTATTCGTCTATTGATGAATTGACTGTCAATTTTTTACGATTTTTTTGCATTGTCGTAGCTTAATTAAAAAAATATATATAAACATAGAAAATGAATATTGTATATAGGGTAAGTTTTCATCTATGTTGCACGAGTACGGGAGCGAGAGTGCGGATGTTGCAATACGGGTTAGAGGACATAAATTTTTTAAAATTGTAGGATGTGATTCGTCAATAATACGTCTATTTATTTATATTTTTATTATATATAATACTTAAAAAAATATAATTTTAATTTTTTTATAAATTAAATATGTGTAATTCTCTTTCCTTTTTACCCAAAACTTAAGCATATTCAATAGCTTAATATAATTTGTTGTGACCGTTTCCGTCCACATAATACGAGACGTCATCGCACCGAGACCGAGGTGATGTTTGTTTAGACAACAAGGATTAGATATATCTCGGGAGGCCGAGATGACCTGCGAAGTCCACGTAGTGTCAAGTCAACTCGTGCTAACATCTCGACACAAGGCATTTATGTTGGCACCAGTTTATGATCTTGACATAAAGGTGGAGAGCGAAACCAGTCCAAAAAGGCCCATCCCACGACATAAGAGAAAGATCTCAGCCATGCCGAGGCAGAGATAAGACCATATACTCGATCTTCTTTGATGGGACTGTGTTAGTCACAACATCATACAATCATTCTATATAAGGACGACGAACAGTAAATCGACACCAACTCCAGTAGACAGACCATACTTAGAGTACTAAATCTCAGGATTTGAGGTAAGAAGTACATGTCACTTTACACTTGTCATTTTTGTATTGGGCCGAATCCACAAACTCAAAGGGATTTGACCCAACCTTAAAACTAGGGTCAATCCAAGCATTTAATGTTTGGGTTGCCCGGGTAAATTAGGGCAGTCTAAGTGCATGTCATTGGTCTATAAATACGACCATCTTGACATTTATAAAGGATCATAAATATTAAAGTCCAAGTCTATGCAAAGACTTGACAAATCTCTTGACATTTATTGCTTAGTTCTTCATTTATTATCAACATCCTCATACCAATTAATGCACTCTTCACTCATCATTTATTACTTGTTAGTCAATCAAAACCACATCTAATCGTTAATCTATACATATATTTTGGGTAACAACATAATTAACCAACAAAACATCAATTCAAGTTCCATCAGTGCAATACGTTTGTCATAATAGTGAATTCAATTTAAAACAAATGTCACATTGTCAATTTAAATTATAATACATTATAAAATCCAATTGAAATAACGTATTTAATGCTTAACAAGTAGAATTTGCTTGGAGGATTCGAGAGTTCGTTAGTCGTATTCGTCAAGTGACAACTGAATTCGTCACATGGAGAATCTGATCCGCGGATTCAAGAATCTCACCCCTTTTAGGGGGCGAGTGCTAATCCGATGTTGCAATATGGTATGTTATTTGTGCATCATAGAGTTTCATACTTCTTTTTTTTAACATGTAGATAGATACAAATAAATTTCTTTAGTAGCATTTTTTTTCTAAATGTAATTATTTCAATTTCAAATATTTCATAATCTCTACTTTTTATTATTTTCTCTCTCGCTATTATTCGCATGTTTCAAAATTATTTGCACACTAAAAAAATATTGTTTAATGTGCACATTCAATAAAATAATTATACATTTATACATATGTTGTTACTTTACTAAAAAAAATACTCCCTCCATCTGTTGGTGATCAAATTTAATCGGGAGGATCAGTGACTGTTTTAGTTCGGTTTAAGATCACCAATCAATAACGTGTAATTGATTACCACCATAAATGGTAAATCGAAGATTCGGGTTGTGGGATTGTAAATACGAAAGTCAAAATCGTATTAATTTCGTATGTGTGTATGTTTAGGTGTGTTAGTGTGAGTTTTAGGAGCATTTGTGAATTTGAACTTGTATTTCTTAGCTGGAGAACAACTATTTAGAGAGACTAGCAAGCATGAGGTATCCAAGACTCTTGGACCTCCTAGCTTGCATGCTAGACATGTGTCCTTTGACCTTTGTTTGACCTTATCTAAGCTGAATCTTAGTTATAAAGTCTTCTTGGGTCTTATCTCGAACTCATTGTTGTTCGTCCAGGTCGGCTTGATTTATCCAGAAGGATCTTTCAGTAATAGTTGTTCGCCTTTTGAGGATATGGCTTCAAAGTTGTTCGCCTATATTTCTTGTTGAGCTGAGCTTTGGAATCTTGGTTCTTTGTTCGTTTGCATACACCTCTTAGGCTGGTAGATACACCACTTTTTATCAATGTCGCTCGTCATCCGTGGCTTAGCGGAACGTTCATGTCTCGTCTCGGGTCCTAAAACTTGTTCGTCAATATGTTGTTCGTCACAGGAGCTGTTCGTCACTTCATACACCTTCTGGATTGATCCATGCACTCCAACTTGATTTTCTTCATTAATCATCTTTTAAGGTCTTAATCCCTGTTCGCCCATCATTGACTGATGTTCGCCTATCAACAATTGCCCCCTATCCTGACTAGATGTTGGCTGGAACGAGCAACTTTATGGCGAGCAACTGTACTTAGGATACTATACTGGTGAGGATTTGGACGAACATCATTGAATCTGGCGAGCAACTCCGGGTTCGTCTCTTCACCTTCCCACGATCTGGGGGATGTACGAGGATGACGTGGGCGGTATGATTGCGCGCCGCCCACGCGCGAGCAGTCCCGAGACCACGCGCCCCTATTTTTGCGTATAAGTCCTTCGATTTTCAAATTAGCTCGAAATTTACCCCGTTTTCCTTCAATTCAGTCCATATTTTGTAGGAAATTACGGGTTTTACCCCGTTTTTCCTTGGAGTATAAATAGAAGTGGGAACTGAAATTTTCCCACTTCTTTCATCCCTGCTACAGTGCTCCGTTGTCATTTCTCAATTTTCGGTGAATTCAAGCTTTTTCCGACAAAATTTTCTTCAGATTCTTGCTTTCGGTTTAGTTCCAAGGTAGTATTTTTGTTTTAATCACTCGATTTCCTTTTTTATTTCTCTTTTTTCTTCGAAAACCTCCATTGCCGCCGTGTGGAAGTTAGCGCCGCCGTCTTCTCCGATAATCGTCGCCGTCTGCAAGTAGTTTCGCCGCCTGTGGGGGGAATTTGCGCCGCCGTCGACCGCCCAGAACCGCCACCGGAGACCCAAAAGTCCTATTTCTAACCTTATACCATTTTTTCATTAAACTGATGTCCTCCCATTCGAGCAACCAAAATTCGGAGGAGACTCTTGATCCCCTTTTCTCGATCGTGCCATTTGTCGAACAACCACCATTTGAAATTTCCTCAGAAACGCACCCCGACGTGGATTTGGTGGTTCGATCAACGGAGGATTCTGGTGCTCGCCAATCTGGCGAAGAGATTAGGGAGGCCGCGAGCAGTACCCCCGACGAGCAATCTTTCTCGAACACTGAATCTGAGGAAGATCCGGAGTTTGACGAGCTTACCCCTTAATTTCTGGAAGGGATTGGGTTTCCAGGCCCTAAGATGCTCGAAAATGAAATTCCCACTGGTGTTGCTCGCCCATTCGATTGACGAGTATACTCTGCTGAGCATGCGAACAACTTTCCTCGCCCCCGTGCCAAGTTTTGGATTTGGTGAGAACCGAGTACCAGGCGAGCAGAATCAGAAGTGTTGTTCGCAAAGACGAGCTCAACCTCATCCGTGAGGCATATCAAATTCCCCATGACATCTTCATGTGGGCTCCTAAGAAGAAGGAAAGAGTTGATCGTCCTCCTCCAGGGTGTACGGCGATCAACATAGATACATTGATTGCGGGGCTGAGGTTGCCACTGCCTCCCGTTGTTGGTCGTTTTCTGGAGGCAACCAACTTAGCCATCACCCAGATAACTCCCATTGGGTGGATGAACTTACTCGGCATCATGGGCTTGTTCGCCCTGGAAGGGTATGTGGATCGCATCACTGCTGAAGAGATCAACTATTTAATGACCATCACCAAGTGTCCGAGAGGCGAGGAAGGGTACTATTATTTGAAGGCCCGAACTGGAACAGCATTCGGGATTGGAAGGAGCATTTCTTTTTCATTGGGGGCGACTAGCGAGCATCTTCTGGCCTACACGGCGGTGCCGGGTGCATATTCGAACCCACCACTTATGGGCAAATCAAACGTAAGGTCATATTTGTTCGCCTTTATACAAAGTTCTAATTTAACTTTTTTTGTTTGCTCGCAGGTCCCCGGTTGCTCAAGTGGAACTCGGAAGAGGAAGAGATCGGCTCTGAGTTCCTTTTCACTTCGTGCTTGGTCGCTCTCCGAGATAAAGCTGAGAGGACCATCGAGTACGTGAACAGATTGAAGTGCAAAAAAGTTGCTCGCCTGCTCACGTACCCCCACCACTTGGAAGCTCAAGCTGAGGTGCCCCCAGGTATAGAAATTTCCAACTTTCAACATAAACCTTGCTCGTCACTTGTTTTCTTAACTTGCTCGCCTAATTCTTTCATTTTCTTCTCTTTTTTTTAGCCGAGCAAGTCATCGTCGCCATCCCTCCCTGCTTTGGACTTTTAGAGCAAAGAGTCCACGAGATGCAGCCTCCAAAGGGAAGGAGAAAGAAAGGTGATCCGCCTTCCAAGGTGTTGGCGATGACGAATAAGGCTGAGGGGGCAAAAGTTGCTCGCCAAGCTATGCCCCCTTCTAATATTCCACCCTCTCCTCCTCCTGCTCCATCACCCCGTGGAGCCAAGCGCCTAAAGAAAGGGGATGGGACCTTCGTGTCCCAGACTACTCCTGCCGGGAATAAAGGCAAGGAGAAAGTGGGGCAGAGCCATGCTCGTCCTCACACAGAAGGAGAAGTTGTTCACCCTTCCTCCATCGAGCCGGCGGAGAAGGCAGGCAAAACGGGAAAAGACTCTACTCCCGTTCGCGGTCCTGAAGATATTACCCATCTGGGTTGGGATGATCGAAAGTTCCAGGAGTAAGTTTGCACTCTCGCTTCTGCAGAACAAGATTCATTTTTCTTCTATACATTTTTCTAAGTGTCACTTGTTTTCTTGTTCACAGATACCGTTCTGGCGACCATCCTGGGCGAGCAAGTGCCATCCATCAATATGCTTGCTCGCGGACTCCTGTCAATATAAGGGAGATTCCTGGCGATCATGTTCGCAGGGCGACGGAGTTGGTCGCCCGGGCCTGGACACGCCCCATGGAGAAAACTATCTCCATGCAAGGACTGGCGGACAACTTCCATCTGTCCATGATGCATCACACCAACGGCCTCGTGATGGCGCAAAAAGCGATGGCCCAGCTGGCCGAGCAAGAAGAAGCTGTTCGCCGATACGCAAGCACTGCTCGGTAGCTCACAGAAGAGAAAGATGGCCTGATCAGCAACTACGAGGCCAAGCTTGCTCGTCTCAACAATCAACTCACTATCTCCCTTGATAACGAGAAAAAATACCTTGAAGAAAATCAAGGTTTATCAGCTGAACTGAAAGGCAAGGATGCCTTGCTCGGCGAGGGAGAGAAGAAGTTGTCCGTGGCCGAGCAAAAAATTACCGAGCTTGAAGCGGAAAATGCTCGCCTTAGGGATGTGGAGGCCAGTACCTTCACCCGCGAGCAACTCGAGGCTGAGCTCCAAGCCCGGTCCGCCCCTATCTCAAACTTGGGATATATCTGCGCCTACGCCGACTGTATCCGCATGGCTGACGCGTATGATTATAAGGATATGGTGGACGAAATGGGTAAGGACTTGACTGAGTTCTTGGAGGCTTATCCCCCGCCGAACAACATCGAACTCCAACTGGGGGATATAGCTGAGTTAGGGGTCAAGGTTGACAGCCTTGACCCTAGTATCATTATTACTCGCCCTCCACCTCTAGTTGATGAGGGCGAACAAGAAGAAGAGTCAGCTGCCACGGACGAGCAAGCTGCTAGGGAGAGGGAACAAAATGCTGCTGAAGACATGGCCAGAGACATGATTGTTGACCCTCCTGCCGACCAGACTCAAGATCTTCCTCCCGCCGAGCAGCAATAGATTTAGGACTTAAAACTTTTTTAGTCTTTATTTTGTAATAGTTGCTCGCTCTTTTTGTAGTACACTTCTAGAATTCTTGTACTATTTTTTAGGCTTAATACCTTTTATTAATGAATGTCTCTTTTGTTCGCTCATTTTCTTTTTATATGTTAATTGCCTTTACATTTTTGTTTCAATGCTTTTGCAATTATAACATATAATTTAGGGCTTTGTTCGATTTGAACTTTGCCTTTTAATGGAATCAGGGTTTAGCCTTAGGTTCTGTTCATTAAAAAACGAACAACCTTTAAGTGGCTTTGGTCCTTAAAGATGGACTTGTACCTCGAGCTTTTGGACTTTTCTTTCAACGAACAACTATATTTACATTGTAAAAAATTTACAAGTATTGTAAGACTGCTGGTCACTAACATATACAACCTGACGAACAACTTTAAATACTAACTAAAACATGCTCGCTTATAGTATTTTTGCCGAGCAACTTTGTCTAAAATAAAAAAAGATGAAACAACACTAGACTATACAATGTGCCGAACAACTTTCCATTCTATACTTAGCAAAATTTTCAAAAAATTAGGCAAGTTTTTGGTTTGCCTCACTTGGTTCACTTGCCCCCCAAGACATTTGTTTGCCCAATCAAGAATTTGTTTGACTCATTGATAGAACTTCTTTAGATGTACAACGTTCCAGGAGTATTGGGCCGGCTTACCTTCCATATCTTCGATATCGTATACACCATTAATGAATTTTTCCGTTATACGATACGGGCCCTCCCAAGTTGGTCCCAATACACCTGGAGGTTGGGCGAGCAACTTTCTTATAACCAAATCTCCAACTCTGAATTCCTTGATTTTAACATGGGAATTATAGTAGCGTTCTGCTCGCTGCTTATAGGTAGCATTTTTCAGCTCGGCACTTAATCTTTTTTCCTCGAGCAAATCCATTTTTGTAGCTAGAGCAGAGTTGTTCGCCTGCTCATCAAAGTTGGTCGTCCTGATTGTGTTGGTCTTTAATTCGATTGGTATCACAGCTTCTGTTCCGAAAGCCATTGCAAAAGGTGTTTCTCCGGTGCTTGACCTGGGAGAAACTCTGTATGCCCACAAGACTTCCGGGAGTTTTTCAGACCAACTGCTTTTGCGCTCCGCCAGCCGTACTTTTAATGTATGCTTGATTATCTTGTTCACGGCTTCAACTTGTCCATTTGACTGGGGATGATAGGGCGTAGAATAATGTTTTTTGATCCCCCACTTCGTACAGAAATCTCTCAACTCTTTTCCATCGAACTGTGGACCATTATCAGTCACAATGGTTTGTGGAACCTCAAAACGACAAACAATATTTTTCCAAATGAAGTTGATCATTTTCTGTGTGTAATCTTTACCATGGCCTCTGTTTCTGCCCATTTTGTATAATAGTCGACTGTCACAACGGTAAATCGAACATTTCCAACTCCTGCTGGGAAGGGACCAATAATGTCCATCCCTCATCTTACAAATGGCCATGGGCTGTAAACCGATACGAGCTGTTGGGCCGGAGTATGAATATTTGGGGCAAAAATTTGACATTGATGACAAGTTTTTGCTTTCTTGATTGCGTACTGATGTAAAGTCGGCCAATAATAACCTTGTCTGATAGTTTTGTATGCAAGGCTTGCCCCCCAGCGTGATTTCCACATACTCCGGCATGTATTTCTTCGAGTATTGCTCGTCCTTGCCCCCTAGGCAAACATTTGAGAAGTGGGATTGATATTCCTCTTTTGTAAAGCTGCTCGCCCACCAGAGTGTATCTGGCGGCTTGCTTTGTTAGCTTGGCAGCTTCAAAAGAGTTGTTTAGTTTTTCCCCACTTTTCAAGTATTTGACTATACTTGTTCTCCAGTCTTCTTCTTCATTTGTTTGTTCATCGAGTTGGTTGACATTATAACTTGTTGTTGATGGGTCGTTCATTTTTGTAATTATAATATCAGCCAACTCAGTTGGCCCCTCGCTTGTTACTAGCCGGGCTAATGCATCTGCTTGGGTGTTACTTGTCCTTGGAATTTGTTCAATGAAGACTTGATCTAGCAAGGACATCAGGTGAGCAACAATTCGCTGATACTCGATCATATGATCGTCTTTAGCCTCGTATTCCCCTCGGACTTGGTTCACAATCAATTGTGAGTCGCCGAATATTTGCAGTCGTCTAACACCCACGACAAGGGATAAATGAAGACCAACAATAAGAGCATCATATTCAGCTTCGTTGTTGGTTGCCATGAAACCAAATCTGATTGCTGAGGTGAATACTTGTCTGTCAGGGCTTATCAGGACCACTCCTGCCCCCGAGGCTACATTGGTTGAAGATCCGTCAACGTAAAGATGCCAGGGGTGATCAAGTCCTCTCGTCGGATCTAGTGGGAAGGTTAGTTCGACTATAAAGTCGGCTAACGCTTGCCCTTTGATCGCTGTTCGAGGAGCATAGGTTACCCCGAATTGGCTAATCTCTAGTGACCACTTTAGTAGACGACCAGCTGTGTCGAGGCGATGGAGAATTTGTTTGAGTGGGAAAGTTGTTAGAACTTCGACTTGATGATCAAAGAAGTATGGTCGTAACTTCCTCTCGCTCATGACAAGTGCGTACGCCAGCTTTTCGGTTGGGGAGTATTTGATCTCTGCTTTGTGTAAAGCTTGGCTGACGTAGTAAATAGGTTGATAGAATTTGTCGTCTTCTCGCACCATGACGGAGCTGATTGCCACTTCTGACGCTGCCAGGTACAAATATAGCTTTTCTCCTGGGATGGGCTTTGATAGAATTTTAACATCTCCCAGGTAGTCCTTAAGTTGGTCGAACGCCTTTTGACAGTTGTTAGTCCATGTGAACTTTCATTTTTTGATGGCTTCGAAGAATGGACGACATTTGTCCCCCGATCTGGATATGAATCGATTCAATGCTGCTAGGCATCCTGTAAGCCTTTGCACTTCCTTTATCGAACGTGGTGGTTGCATATCCACAATAGCTTTGACTTTTGTCAGATTGGCTTCAATCCCACGTTGACTAACAAGATAGCCCAGGAACTTTGGAGAATGGACTCCAAAGCTGCTCTTCTTCGAGTTCAGCTTCATGTTGTAATGTCGAAGAATATCGAACACCTGGGTCAAATGTTGGAGATGATCTTCTTTTCAGAAGCTTTTGACTATGATATCGTCTACATAGACTTCTACCGTATCTCCGATTTGTTCGTCGAACATCTTGTTCACCAACCTCTGGTATGTTGCTCCGGCGTTGATGAGGCCGAAGGGCATTCTCTTCCAACACAGTAAATTTTTGTTCGTATAAAATGCTGTATTTTCTTGGTCGTATGGATTCATAGAAATTTGATGGTACCCGGCAAAGGCATCAATAAACGTTAGCATCTCATGACTCACCGTATTGTCCACCAATTGATCAATATGGGGGAGAGGAAAGTTGTCCTTCGGGCATGCTGCATTCAGATCCGTAAAATCTATGCATAGCCTCCAGGTCCTGTTTGGTTTCCTCACAAGGACTGGGTTTGCTACCCACAGTGGATAGAGTGCTTGTCGGATTAGATCGTTGTCTAACAACTTCTTCACCTCTTCATTCAAAGCGTGATACTTGTCTGGGCCATATTTTCTTCATTTTTGATGGACATGCCTTTTTGCTTGATTGATGTTGAGCTTGTGACAAGCATGTTTTGGATCTATTCCCACCATGTCTGCATGAGACCAGACAAAAACATCTAGATTTTTGCTGAGGAACTATTTCATTCGGGATATGTAAGGCTCAGGGAGCTCATATCCTATGTATAATTCGAGATCCTCATTTTTAGGATTAACTTTGAACGCCTCCAGTTCTTCAACTGGAGTTGCTCATCGTTTTTGGCCTTTCCAACGAGGATCAAGTATTGGTCCCTCAAGGTTGAAATCATTTTCGATGCTCATGGGCTCTGCTCCTAGGCGGGGATCTAGATCATCTGCCGGTCCTGACTTATTATTGTTAGTCAACACCTGGCCCTCCAAGTCATCTGGTGAGCATTGCTCGTCACCACCCTTTGTTGTTCGTCGGGTGGAAGTTCCCCACGGGTGGTGATGAGTTGTTCATCCAACACTTGTTCGTCAGAGTGTTGTTCGTCGGTATCCATGTGGTCCTCCTCTATGTCCATCATGTTCTCTAGTATTGATGGTTCATCAGCAGGATAGCTGGTGGTGGCTTCCATCATGGATACTAGTGCATGTTTTGCCTATAACTGCAAGAGGCATTCCTGAGCCTTTCTTTGATCTTCCTTTATTGTGCCTGCTCCACTTACTGTTGGGAATTTCAGACAATAATGGTAAGTTGAACATGCAACTTTAAATTCATTTAGAAAAGGTCGACCAAGAAACCCGTTGTAGGTTGATTCCTGATCGACGACCAAGAAATCAACCATTCTTGTTATGTTTTTTCGGGTTCCTCGACCGTTACAAGCTGAACGGATAACCTAATCTCCCCTAATGGGACTGTTACAACATTTCTGAAGCCTAAGATTCTATGATTTGAATCTCGTATATAGCTCGAGTAATCTCCAAGTTGGTCGAGCATCTTCTTGAAAAGAATGTTGGTGTAGGCTCCAGTGTCCACCAACAATCTGTGCACTCTGGTCTCCATGATCTTAGCACAGATCACGAGCGAATCATTGTGGGGGGTTAGTATTCCCTTCAAATCCTTTTTAGTAAAGGTCAGTTCTGCTGTTTGCATGATGGATGGTTTAACCCTCATTCCTTGTACTTGATCGATCGCTCGCAATTCAGCTTTTCTTTTTCGGTTGGAGATTGGTGGTCGTCCAACAGAACATCCTCCCGCTGGTCCCGCGGGTTCCATCATGTATAGATCATCAAGTGGACGGGCAGCAACGGCCGGAACTGGTCGCCCGGGTTTATTATTTTTCTGAGGTTGATCATCCTCATCTTCGGAGTTGTTCTCCCGGGCTCTCTTTCCAGGTTGTCTTTTAATGAAATCGGGGAGCTTCCCCTCCTCGTAAAACCGCCAAAGTTGTTTGAGCAAATCTCTACACTGGCTCGTAAAGTACCCCACGCTTTGATGGTAGGCACAATACTTGTTAGGGTTGAGTTTGCCAGTGTCCTGACGGATTTTCCGTGGAGGGGAGAGCAACTCCTTCTCTTTCACATTTTCATATACAGTATCGACTGACACTGTTAGCACTTGGTTCAACTTTTCTTTAAGCTCCGTCCCTTAATTGAATGCTTTCATGTTCTTCGGGACTCGATAGCCTGCTCCGCCAGGTTTCTTGTTGTTCTCCTTTGGACCAACTTTGTTTTCTCCCAAGTTTGATTGCAGGGCCTCATGCATGGAAACGAATATGCCGGCTTGATTCCTGAATTTGGCATAGCTCCTTGGGCACTTCAGACGTACCTCTTTCCATAACTTTGACTCTTTCTTCAATCCGTCCATAACAGCGATGATTTTTGTATCTTCGCTGATGGGTTCCCCTTCCAATAGTACTTTGTCGAACCTTTCCATAAACACCCGATCCGACTCGTCGTCATTTTGCTTTAGGTCCGACAATCGGTATTTTTGGGACAAATATGATCCCACCGTTGAGAAATGGGAGAGGAAATCTCGACTTAGTTGGATGAACGAGTGGATAGATGCTGGTGGCATTGCCGAAAACCATTTGTGCACTCGGTCCCCCAAAGTTAATGGAAAGTTTCGGTATTGGGTGGCATCACTGGCTCCCATCGAGACCATATAATCCGAATACTTTGTCAGATGAACCCTGGGATCAGCAAGGCCATCATACTGTATACTTGCTGGGAATTGGACCTTTTTCTGAATCGGGGCTTTCCGAATGATAGATGATAGGGTTGAGGATGGCAAGCTGGTCGTCCCCACTCCTCTTTGTTGGTCCAATTGTCCCTGCATGCTCTCCACAACCTTTCTTAGGCTTGACAACTCATCCAAAGATGCCCCCTGACTTGGAGGCTGTTCGGCGAGCAAAGGCACAAGCCTTTCTGCTCGTCGCAGTCCCTCACTCGGAGCGGGCATGTCCTGGAGCTGCTTTCTAGGGTTGCTCGCCGCATTTGGCCCCAGGCGCCTGAAGGCAGATTGGGAGAGTCTTTCATGAATTGATGGGCGAGGTTGTTCAAATGTTGCTCGCCCATGTTCCGCCCCTTGGCGAGCAGCTTCCTTCTGTTGTTGGGGTTGGCCAAGTCTGTCCTGGGTACTGGAACGAGTTGTCCCATGGCTCGATATTGTTGTTCGCCCACGAGCAGACTCAGCTTGCTCTTCTCTCCGATCGGCCACCTTGGCTTTGCCCTTATCCCGCCTGACCTGGGCACTGTTCACCTCGTGTTGTTCGCCCCTAACAGACCTGGCCCTAACAACTTCCAGGGGTTTATTCTTAGGCCTTGCTTGTGAAGGTCTATTCTGTTCTTGTTGTCTTTGGAGAGCTTGGAGAGCAGCAATGGTCTTAGCCAGTTCGTTAGGGTTGTTCGCTAGGGCCTCCATTTCAGGTGGGAGGTTATGATTTATGGCCGTATGTTACGATCTATTCGCATGTCTGGGTTCACAATCCTGGTGGTCAGCCGACGAAGCTCGAGTAGGAGATGCTCTCCTTGATAAGCGTGAACCTTGTGTTTCCTTGGATTGAGGCATTTCAAATTAAATTGTCTTCAAATTTTATATTGAAGAACATCAAGAACACCAAGAACACTTTTGCTTGAATCTTCAAATATTTCTTGAGGTTTTCTTCAAATCTTCAAGTTTTCAGCTTGAAGTTCTTGATTAATCACACTAAATCGGAGGTTCGACACCCTCCTTCTAGCGCCAATTTGTTGGTGATCAAATTTAATCGGGAGGATCAGTGACTGTTTTAGTTCGGTTTAAGATCACCAATCAATAACGTGTGATTGATTACCACCATAAATGGTAAATCGAAGATTCAGGTTGTGGGATTGTAAATACGAAAGTCGAAATTGTATTAATTTCGTATGTGTGTACGTTTAGGTGTGTTAGTGTGAGTTTTAGGAGCATTTGTGAATTTGAACTTGTATTTCTTAGCTGGAGAACAACTATTTATAGAGCCTAGCAAGCATGAGGTGTCCAAGACTCTTGGACCTCCTAGCTTGCATGCTAGACATGTGTCCTTTGACCTTTGTTTGACCTTATCTAAGCTGAATCTTAGTTAGAAAGTCTTCTTGGGTCTTATCTCAAACTCATTGTTATTCGTCCAGGTCGGCTTGATTTGTCCAGAAGGATCTTTCAGTAATAGTTGTTCGTCTTTTGAGGATATGGCTTCAAAATTGTTCGCCTATATTTCTTGTTGAGCTGAGCTTTGGAATCTTAGTTCTTTGTTCGTTTGCATACACCTCTTAGGCTGGTAGATACACCACCTTTTATCAATGTTGCTCGTCATCCGTGGCTTGGCGGAACGTTAATATCTCGTCTCGGGTCTTAAAACCTGTTCGCCAATATGTTGTTCGTCACAGGAGTTGTTCGTCACTTCATACACCTTCTGGATTGATCCATGCACTCCAACTTGATTTTCTTCATTAATCATCTTTTAAGGTCTTAATCCCTGTTCGCCCATCATTGACTGATGTTCGCCTATAAACACCATCCCCTCTTAATTTTCAGAGGTGAGTGAGCACACTTTTTAAGAAACACAGTTTTATTGACTTTTTGGACCAATGAATGAAGAATATTTTGGAATAAAGTAATTATTGTAAGAGTGTTTTACTTTCTTACTAGTATGATCCCCGCGACTTTCACGGGCTTCGACAAAAAATATTAGATTTATCTTAAAAAAATATATAAAAATATTTTTATTAATTTGGTTATGTAAATATTAATTATTTATTCTTAAAAAATATATTAACATTTTTGACATATCATAACGGACTCAATTTGACCCATATTTTATAAAATTTAACCTAAATTGGACAAAATAAAAAAGAGTGTCCTAGTTTTGCAAGTTTGTAAAGATGTTGTCCTAATTTTGCAAGTTCGTAAAGTGCATCTAAAAATAATTATAAAGTGGTTCATACATCAAATAATTTAATTACAAAACATACTCTCAATACTAATATTTTAATGTTAAAACACGTAATACCAAGATGAAGTTAATCATGTTTCTAATCTATCGCCAATATTATCTGAAATACGAATTGAATTGTATACAATAAATTATACCTTATAATTTATAACTAAATTAACTCATATAAACAAGAAAAAATTACTTTTTTGCAAGTTCGTAAATATATTTTCTCAATTTTGCAAGCCTGCAAAGATAGTGTCCTATTTTTACAAACATTCATAATGTAATGTCCTAAAATAACAAAATTTTCCTTATAACCAATATATTTTAGAAAAGCAAGATTTAGAAATAAAAAAAATAAGGTTTATTCATTCTATCTTTAAATAAACTTTTTAGTATGTGAATACTATCAAAATCAATGGATGGAACAAAATAATGGATGGAACAAAATTGGAAAAAAAAAAGGACCAAAAAGTTGCAAAAAGTTTGATACCCTGATTTTGTTATCTAATATATATATATATATATATATATATATATATATATATTAAGGACAAAAAATGAATGTGGACCAAAACTATTCTCATGTTTGTACATATACTCTATTGTAACTCGAATACTATTCTGACAGACCTATATCATATCAAAAAATTATGAACAATGTATAGACGACACTCAACTTAAACCACATCACATGAATTAAAAAATAGAAATACATATATATAAAAATAGAGACAGATATACACAAAAGACCGGAAAATTTAAATTTTTGGTCCTATGAGAACAGCCGGTTTGCAATAATGACTTTTTCGATATTTCATATCCCATAGTTTTTTTCAAACTTGGTCCCACAAATAATTACAGGTTAGTCCCAAAAGAATGCATAAGTTGCAATTTTTGTCTAATATAATTGTATCTTCAGTGAATTTTTTTTTTTGCCAATGTCTACAAATTTGCAAGAAAAAAAGGACCAAAAAAGAATATGGAGCAAAATTATTACATATTTGTACATATACTTCCATTATAACTCGACTACTATCCACACAATGTAAACTGAGACAATCATTCCATTCAACCAAATAAAATTAAAAAAGAAACGTAATTTTGATTTAAAATAAAGGTATTGTAACATACTTGTAGATCTTGAAAAACATATAAGAGTCGAAACCTAGAATGCTCAAGGTTTTCTATAATAGAGGAAAAAAGAGAAAAAATATCATAAACAATCCTGTAACTTTGTCTGAGTTCATATTAGGTCCTTTATCTTCTTAATATCTAAAACTATGGTCCTTTTGTTATCAGAAAAGGTCGTTGACATAATTTAAAAAAAAATCACCCCAAATTTATATGTGCTCCAGTTATACCGATTATGTGGTATTCCAAGTTAATTAATTAGATCCACACCTCACTCCATTTCGATTATATTAGGTTTGTTAATAGGGAGAAATCCTGATTTCAGCCATTTTAATCCAAATGAAGTGTGAAGTGAATCTTATATATTGACTTAGAGAATCACGCGGGCACAAAAGCCAAAACACATGAGTATTTCAGGTGTTTTTAAAAAATAAATCCGTCGGAAAGGACCTTTTATGATTACAAAATGACCATAGTTGAGAAATGAAGAAGATAAATGACTAAATCTGGTCTCAGACAAAGTTATAGGACCACTTTTTATATTTTCTTGAAAAAAAGATTCAGATTTTGAGACACTACACAAACTGAACTTACGGTCAATATAACTTAGAAGAACTATATTAACACACATTCTTTCAAGATCAACGATGATTTAGCATTCCCGAACACTCACTAAAAAAGAATTGGACTTTAGTGATAATAATCCTTTCATTATTATATTGCTTCTCTAGCAAAAAAATGTCACATTTTAGCAATCCCAATAAAAAAATTATATTCAATTACCAAGTAGAATTTTTTTTTTTTTGCAAGTAAAATATGTGTCAAACTCCATGCATGCTAGCTGAATTACTCTTAATGGTGATTTAAAACCAAATCAAATTCACATTATTTTGTCAATAAATGTCAACCTACACTCTATAAGTAATACATAGAAATATTTACAACATAAGTACACAAATATGTCATGCCATCATACATATCATTATTGGAGAATATCATTTGGTCCTATAATTTATCGAATATCCAATTTTTGACCCAAATTTTCTTACATATTTGATATCACTCCATAACTTTTACGATTTGTCTAATTTTGGTCTCATTCCCGCCGAGAATTTTAGTTTGGTCACGTAAAAATTGTCTTTCAATAGCATGTGACCAATTACTTTGATTCAGAAACAATTATGGCTGATTTTGGTCTAGAATTTTTGGTATTTTTTTTCTTTGATTTCTTACTTTCTTTACCTTATTACTTGAAAAACCTATATAAATGTTGGCTTAGTAGGTTCTCTACAAATGAATTTTGTCTATTTTAGTTGGAGGTCAAAATTGTGCTCCAATTGTGTTATTTTTAATTTTTAAAAATTGAATGCATACATTTTTTATTAGAGTTGACTTGAGTTGAATTGTGTTATTCTATAATAGGTATTATTCAAATGGACACAATTGTTCTTACCGTTGATTTTAAGAAAATGTTGGACGATTTACTTTTCAGACTGGGTTACGTGGGAGCTATATACGAGACTTGTGAAGTAGGGTGCGATCATTTTCCTTTTTGTTTGTAATGTTTCTCTTCCACGTGGCGATCATACGAAAGTCATTCGTGGAGATGTAAAAGCCACTCCTGCAGAAGCTGAGAATGATGTTGCGTATTGCTCAATTAAATATTTAAAGGGATTGTATAATATTAGGATTGTAGATTTCCATTACTATTAATTTTAAATTTTTTTAATAACGTCAATTAGTGTATGCTGGTATTTTTGGGGTTGTTTTAATAAAAATTATTGATCATTGATATATATTTTTTGACCTATTTTTGAACAAATCTAACATATCTAACTAAATAGGTTTTGAAAAATATCTTAGCTCGACTTATTCACTTATACTGAGAGGATTGTACCTCGCAAGGTAATACTCATAACAACTACATATAACATCATGGTGGAAAAAATATGACCGTGTCGTGCTAATTAAACTTGACACAATATAGGAGTATATTCCTAAGTAGCGTAAACGAATCAAATCATTCTTGTGATAAAGAAGCAAATCTATCTTTCATGTCACTCAATTTATTTCCACTGGAATTAACACGAACTTTAAGAAAAATAATATAACGTAGATCAAGTAAACTTGATGTGAAATACATTTATGAAAAGTAATAGTTTGTGAAAGTAAAATAATAATAATTTTTAAAAAGAGAATGGGAATATATTTGGGATTAGAAAATTAAAATTTATAAATAAAATTGAAAACAAAAGAAGTACTTATTTTGTCATTTCCTGTTATTTTTCGGCCTGGAGAGATTATTCCCATGTACCCTTCTTACGCACGAACACCATAGATTGCACCTTTGTTCTTTTTTTTTTTTCCACTGGAAAGTGTAGTTGTTTCTTTTGCTCAGATCAGTGATAGAAAGACTAAAGGAAATCATTATATCATGTATTATTACTATTCGTTTGAAGTAAAGTGAATATTCCATTTGTAAACTCTTAAATAATTCTCCTAAAGTCAAATTTTATATTAAGTTATGATCAAAAGAAGATGAAAATGAAAGAATTTAAGATTAAAGTTTTAAAAACAATTGTGTAAAGTTTACATTGTTATCCTGACTTATTTTCAATTACTTAAATTATTAAAAAAATTGCATACAAATATAATATAATACGTATAATTAATTAATCATTATACTATTTGGAAAATATATAACAATAATTTTAACATATCTATCTTCTTTATAGAATTAATTAATATGAGTAGTTTTATTAAATTCACTTAATAAAAAAAACAATGTTAGTCTTAATAAGGGGATATAAATCAATTTAGTCTCATAGCTTGTCACCTTTTTCAATTTGATCTCAAATAAGTGTGATGTACGAATTTAGTTTTATTTTTTTCGAATTATACATTTTTCATCCCAAAAAATTCACTGGAAGCTAGAAACAATGTCGTTTTCGATCATACGTCGGTTAAGCAAGGTTCCTTCTCAAACGAAATATCGATTATGTTAAGAAAGGATAATTTTGAATTATTTTTAAAGTCTATTACCATTATTTATATTTCACATTATTAATTTCTTTAAAATGTCTTTTATCAATAATATTAAATTCCTAATCTCATAGAATCGTCTTTTATTTTTTGAAACACCCAACGCCAACCTCACATGTACGGCGCACGACCGAAAATGATGCTATTTCTCATTTCCGTTGAAGGAAATGTTGTTGAACTATTTTAATATAATGCATCCAGTTCTTTTAATGATCTAAATTATGGTGTTATCTTGTAAAAACAAAAAAGCTTGAAAATTAATTACAATTTAAGTTTGATGATCGTTCATGAATCGATTTTTAAAATGTATAATAAATCAAGCTAAATAGTATTTATTTTTTGGTAGATAGGATTTAAGACATTTGAATTATTATGTATTATAACTGTGACATGCATCCTCACTATTATCGTATATCGAAAATGATCATATGCCCACCGGTGGACACAATATAATATACCCATCGTGAATGTGATAATGAAACATAAGCAGTGGTCCACTATAATTTTAATTGATAGATTATATCTGCTTATATGTCATTATCACATTCGCGGTGAGTATATTATATTGTGCCCTCCGGTGAGCATGCGATCATTTCCTTATCACATTATCATATATATATATATATAATATTGTATTACATTTATATAAAATTACATATAAAAATGAGAAATAAAATTAAAATTGACAATATCAATTGATATATTACACTCCCCCCATACACCAAAACTGTGCTCTATTATTTGGGCACGTAAAATTAAAGTGATTGTTAACAAATAAAAAAAGACCACATTTAAAGTGGACAAATTTAAAAAAAAATGGATATATTTTTAAAGGACGGAGGGAGTATATGAAATTGCAAAATGAAATGCTTCAATAAATGCAAAACTACAATTTGAATATTGTTGGGATATGTTTTAGTTTAGATGATTTTCCAAAACAACATGTAATAGGTTTGAAAGCAGTCAGGATTGTATCTTTAGTTTCAGGTCAGGCTAGATTATTTCTCAGTAGAACAGGTGGTCAGATGAGAAGAACTCAGTTGAGGGGGAACTCAGCAACATAGTCTGAGGATATCAAGATGACATCAAGAAGAACTAACTGAAGTCATGCTGTAACCTGAACCAGAAGAGAAGCCTAAAGGATGTCCCACTGAGTGTAAACCGGGCTGATCTAAGCTAAGTCAGGTGGACCACTCAGTGAAGAGCATGATAGGAAGGATCAGTGATGCACCAAGTAGGCCCTGAAGGAGTCAGGCTACTGTGGTCAGAGAAGTTTATCATTCAGCCTTATGACAAACTTCTTGAAGTGATCTTCAAACAGTCTCTGGAGGACAACAACACTGAAGACGTTCAGTCCACTGAAGATCATCAAGTCAGTGAAGGAGGAAGCTACCTAAAGTCAGTGGATCTTGGTCAACCCACTGAGTCAAAGATCCGTTGGATGCAGTCCACGTGGACCAATCAGCACAAGGCAGCAACTCTGACACTGACAAGGCCGCATTCCAAGAAAAGTGGTTGAAACAATTAATTGTATGGATTCAAATGTAATTTCATCCAACGGTTACATTTGAATCCACACTATAAATACAAGCTCATAGCTGCGTATTCAAGTGTGTGTGAAGTAAGAAAAATCAACACCTACGAGCTGTAAAGGTGTGAGTGTTTAGTGCATTATATTGGGAGTTATAAGGAGGCACAATTTACATCTTGTTCACTGAACTTTAGAGTTCATAGATATACACAAATGAGTGTTCAGCTTGTAACTCATAGCTTAGAGAGGTTTTCCTAATCTTAGCTTTAGGCTAACTCATTGTAAAGGAAAACTTCACCTAGTTGGAGAAACCTAACCGAAACCAAAACCCTCTTGTTAGGTTTGTTGGGAGTAAGTTTGTAAGGAGGGGCAGCCCAGGGAGTGGCGTGAGTCCAGTTGTTAGTGCACCTTGGCACATTAAAAATAAGAATCCAAGTTAGTGGATTTCCTGTTAAATCTGGCCGTGGATGTAAGAGCTTGAGTCTCTGAACCACGTTAAACTGAGCGTACTTATCCTTAAAAGTATTTACTAAAGTGTTGTGAAAATCTGCTCACTGAGAGCATTGTTAAAAAAGAAACTTTGGTTAAATATTCAGGTCAGGGAGAATCCTCTCACTGACCAGTTCAGGCAACGCACTCGAGAGTTCAGTATCTCGAGTCACTGTCTTGCTCAGAGCATGAGTCTCCAAGCCTTCTCACTGACTTGGTAGCTCAGCCTCTGAGCAGAGCAGTGACTTGAAGTGAAACCTCTCGAGTCACTGTGTTGCTAAGAGCATGAGCCTTCCAGTCTTCTCACTGACTGGGTAGCGCAGCCTCTTAGCAATGCAGTGACTTGAGAACTCTTCACTCTTGCTGAACTCCCTGAGGAAAGATTTAAAAAAAAAAAAACTGCTCCTGAATTCCCATTTTGCTTTTCGAAACCGGGACCATCAAATATATTAAATTGTTTAGGTAGACTTTTGGTCAGAAAGTAAAATATAAATGTATTTTAGCTTATCTCAGGACAACATATTTATTGCGTTTAATATGTATAAATATACATTACTAATTTCATGCACAAATTCATTCAGTAGTCATAACAACAAGCTTATTTTCAGGAAATTATTTATAAAAGGGTTAATTGTACAATAAATTACAAACTTTATGGCTTTTATCAAATTCAAACTATCAAAATATAATTAGTTACATTACATTATTAAGTTTCTATTAGAACACATACTACCAAATGAAACTTACCGCAAATTAAGATATTCAATAAATTTATATGGTAAATAATGTAATATCTTGAATTTAGCCACTAACCATTTTGTATGGTAAATAATGTAATAAATCCGAAAATTTAGTAACTGCCCATTTTAAAAAAGACAAATCAAAAGCCTTAATCCTAAATTAGAGTGACTTGTTAGATTTACTATATATATTAGTGGACATAAACTGGTCAAACTAAATATACCAACATTCCATTAAATGTAAGATTAATTTATGCATATTAAGGACTTTATTGGTCAAAATTAGTGATCCATTCAAACATCTCATGCAAATAATACTATTAAGAAAAAAATTGAATAATTGCAAACACAATGCACTAATTTTTGAAGAATTGCCATGCCTTGTTTCACGCTTTAATATATAATAATTACCTTGTTAAATACTTTTCAAATTAATTCCTATAATCCCATTTTTACTATTAATATTTTCGATAATACAAAAATCTTTACTTACATATTTAAAGAAATTGGCCAACTCAATCTTAAAATTATGTGTATTTATAATATTTTTTGTGGGGTTAAGGTCAAATAATAAATAGTATACTTAAATAATATATACAACTAATATTTTAAATTAATGCCCTACCTAATTTATATATATTAGGTATTTAATGAGATCTATATTGTATTAAAATATTAAATCACCACTTCATAGAATTAGTTAATTTATCAATTATATTAATATATCGATTGCTCTTTAAATTAATCGCGTATAATCTAATTTTCATATATTTGAAACTTGCATTGTATACGGGTGAAAAACTAAACTAAACCCATGATTCATAAGAATTGAAAACTAACATACCCTATTATCTGAGGTTGAAACAAAAAACTAAAGAAATAAATTCAATATAAGAGCTAATCTATCTGGGTCTCAAAGCAGCAACCAATCTTGATTCATTCTGTCATCATTACCGGGGGAAGCAATTGCAGTGTTGATGAATTTGGAGAGCGCACAACCTTTCCACCTCAATGTGGGAGGCCACATCGGTATTATCGAACGGAAGGGATTTTTCTGTTAAAGGATCGAACAAAAGGGATTAGTAACCTTTGAATTTATAAATATACAATGATGACACTTACATTCATTTGCTAAAACGATTATAAAAAAAATTGACCTTTTCTACATTTACTAATATAAATCCAATTAGGGTTTTCCCTAGATATATGAATGTGTTTTTCTTTTTTTTGATAATTTACTAATACAAATCCTATCGATTCACCAGGAACCGAAGCAAGAAAAAACTTAAAAAAGCACAGGATTCGACAGCAAGGGATAGGGAAAGAAAAAAAAAGAAAAGGATAATGGAATGTCATGAGCATAAAATTCACAATATATAGAGCATGTAAAATGCAGAACAAACGGTCAAGATTAGATCACGAGAAATAGACGGATATCAAATACCAAAAAATAATGTGAGTTAAAATTGGAAATCCAAAAAACTTAATACACAAGAAGCAAGGATTAAGGAGAAAAAAGATTTTTTTTTTCAAAGCACAAGGCTTTGCCACATAGACAAAAACATGCTTCTCTTTATAGTATAGTAGGATAGGATTTGGGGTGTGAAACATTTAATATGTGGCATCTATGTGGAGTACATTATATAAAGATTAAGGTCTAATTGCGATGAACCCACCAAATAATCGGCGATTTTGCACATAAACTACCAAATCATGTTTATTGGTGCTAATGCATATAAACTATCAAAATTTGACACATAAACCACATAACTTTTATTTTTTGATCAATTTTTAAGTATATATTATCGTGCACGTACGTACCATAGAAAATCATATTTTTCTCAAAAACTCTTCATGTTTTCATTCCAATTAAAACGAGAAATACACCAAACTCATCAATACTTTAGTCGTACCGCTTTGAGTCTTCACTACGGCGTACACAATCTCGTACTTCCGTTCCTTGACATTGTTCTCCATCATGCCACTTTTTTTGGTCGTTTGGCATTAATTGAATTTTTTTTACAAAAAATACCCTCATACGATGACATTGGAGAAATTTTTGACTGAAAATTAAGTTTAGTGGTTTATGTGTCAAAATTTGATAGGTTGTATGTATTCAAGAAGTACAGTTTAGTTGTTTAAATGCAAAATCACTAATCATTTGGTAGGTTTAGTACAATTAAACCTAAATAGTTGAATTTGTTTAATAGAAAAATCAGCACTCCTATAACTAATCAAATAAAACAACTAAAATGACAAAAGTCAAAACAATTCATCTTCATCATTGATCCCTTCGTCTTCCTCAAACATCTACCTTCAACGTTCTATTGACATTGTTTCCTTCATCTTCTTGTTGTAGTCATCCCCTCCCCCTAGTTACAGCCCCCATCCTCCTACAGCCTCCCCCCTGCAAACGGCACTTCGATCATCTATATATATATATATATATATAAACACAATAGTCACTTAAAATAGAAACTTGATATTTTTCCGCCTAAATCACCTACTAATTTAGGAAACATGATAAAATATTGTGGTAGTGGGTTTTTACATTGATTATCCAATATTATATTATTTTTATGTGGCATGTCTATGCAAACAATAATTACATGCACAAATATCAAGGTTTCAAAAACTAACCAACTAAACAAAATTGATAGGAACAAGTGGATAATTGCTTTTTCTTTTCAGCCAACTATTGAATTTCGAAATCGAACCAACATATTTAAGATTTGTTTCAAATACTTTTTCATGTTCATTTTACATAAATGATAAAATTGGTATTTGTTCCATAACCTTTTTTTATATGCGTTATGTTCTATTAACTTATGTATTGTTAATTATGAAATCTATACATTACAATTTCACTATTAATATTTATTTTGTATATCAAGAGAAAATA
The DNA here is from genome assembly GCA_947034835.1 of Ballota nigra. Taxonomy (NCBI): domain Eukaryota; kingdom Viridiplantae; phylum Streptophyta; class Magnoliopsida; order Lamiales; family Lamiaceae; genus Ballota; species Ballota nigra. Next base: position 21,666,445 of record OX344722.1, on the reverse strand, counting down.
TGTTTCATTTTTATAAATTAGAACTTTTCTCCAAATCAAATGTCCCCTTAATCAACCTCTAATTATGTATATGGACAAAAGATAAGCAAAATAACAATACTTTTTTATTTTTATAGAAAAAGATTTATAAGCTAAAGTAAAAATTAATAAAATCAAGGAAATAAGCTCTAATATTGAACATATGTGTCCGTAAGTTGTAATAAGGGCATTGAGCTATGCATCAGTTTTATCTTTTGTCCTATATGGTTATATATAGGGTATATTGTTGATACGTTTTATTAAAATTGATTATTAAATAAAAATTATCATTGAAAATATTTTTTTTATATACATAGAAAGATAGATTTAATTTTTTCAAAAAAAAAAAAAAACCAGGGATAAATAGAATACAAAAAGTATATGGATATGGATTTTTATTGATATAAAAAACAAAGGAGTTTGAGTAAAAACTAAAAAAAATATTATAAAATATATTAGAATATAGAAAGTATAAGATATGAATTTTTTATTTTTTTTTTTATAAAAAACAAGGGAGTTTGAGTAAAAAAAAATTATAGAATATATTAGAATATAGAAAGCATAAGGATATGTAATTTTTTATTTTTTTTATAAAATACAAGGGAGTTTGAGTAAACTACAAAAAAAAGATCAATGCATATCAGATAAAATAAAATAAATTTATATTTCTATTATAATTTGTATGTTCTAATTTTTTTTAATATTCAATCCGTAAAACGCACGGGAGAATTAACTAGTATATATAAAAACACAATAGTGATTTTTTGTGCAAGTTCCTGCCAAAATGCCTGAAATAATAAAATATTAGTGTAGTGGAATCCAAATGTACAAATTAGCCCCCTTGCCACTCTTCCCTTTACAAATAATAATTAATGCGAATAGTTTCAAACCATTATTCTTTTCATGTTCCAATACTAAGTTGGAACATGATAGATTTAAGATGTTATTCTTCCCCCAATATTTTACATCTCCCCATTGTCGGCGACGAAGCTTTATCGGCATAAATGCACACATTGCAGACCTTCGTTGCTTGCCCTCTCTCTCTTTCTGTCTCTCCCTTCGCTGTCGATCCTCCATCGCTGCATCTGCCCTTCACTGTCGATTCAGGTTCAAGACCTTCAACGGAATTTGCTTGAATATTAATCTTTTCTCTTTTGTTTTCAGGTCCATCACTTCCTTGGTGGCGTAGTAAGAAAGAGAAGATCGGGCCATAATTTCTTTATCACCTGAGCTTGGTCGCCATTCGCCACAAGGATATTTGCCGACTCTCATATCTCCAACAGTATCATTACCGAAAAGTTGCTCGTCTGATCACTAACCCTCATCATCTAGAGGTGCGAGCAGAGACAATGTGTTAGCTTAAAAGTCAATTTGGGTCTACAGTCAAATTTCTTATGCACATACCTTTTTTTTAATCAGAAATGAGTATAAAAACTATTGGTTATTCTGCTTATTTTCATGTATGAGATTTTCTTTTTAGTTTTATTTTATTTAAGTTATTCAATAATTTTAGTTGTTCTCGTAACAAGCAACTATTTGTCAATAGCTACAAAATTTCTAACAAAAATAATTTTATTCTTAAATAGTGAGAACTGCCTACAAAATGTTATAATCATATATGCATATTTCATTTCTCAAATTTCTACGAGCAAGTTGCCTACAGAAGGTAATTTGAGTAATGAAAAAGCCCAAATAATTAGGAATTTGGGTAGACAAGTCGTAAGCAATCTCAACTATTTACGGACAAAATTATTTTCAACGAAAATTTTGTACACATTAAAAATTGTCAAAACCTTGTGCGGGATCGTCTCATGACATGGACAAATACATAAATTAACACACACTCCTGTCAAAGTGTTAATGTGTCATAACTAATTTATACCCTATTTCATCGTCTCATGGCATGAGATGGTCTCCTACAGGACCTACTCTTAAGAATTTTGTAGGCAATTATATATTTCTCTATAATGTCTATCATTTTATAATTTAACAAGATTTTTTTTGCTTTAGCGTTTTATTTTAGGTTAGTTGCAAAAATATCACGAACTTTTTAATTTTTATCAATTACAACATGAACTTTTAAAGTTTACAATTCGATACACGAACTAATTTATTATTGCAATTTGGTACATGGTGTGAATTTTCAAGGATACTCTTTACATGGTGCAACTTTTTGGCGATACTAACATTACGTGGCAGTCGAAGCCGCCATAAAAAATACGTCACACTCTACATCAAATGTCAAATCTAGAAGAAGGAAACTTTTTTTTTAATTTCAAAATATTCTTTACAAAATATTTTTCAAACACGATTTAATAATGTAGAAAGATAGTAAAAAAAAAAATCTATTATATGTACAAGTTTATATGATATGCGATATTTTTTCTACATAAACTAGACAACACCAACATTTATGATTCATTATTAAACATGTTTGAATAATATTTTATAAAAGAACTTTTTGAAGTATTAAAAAAATTATTTTTGCAGATTTGACATTTGATGTAGCGTGTGATGCGTCTTTGGTGTTGGCTCCGACTGCCACATATGCGTACATATCGCTAGAAATTCACACTATGTATCGAATTGCAATAATAAATTAGTTTGTGCATCGAATTGCAAACTTTAAAAGTTCATGTTGTAATTGATAAAGATTATAAAGTTCGTGATTTTTTTTTAATTAACTCTTTTATTTTTTGTTTTGCTCTTTATTCTCATACTAGATGAGTGCCCCGCGTATTACGCGGAATTTTCAGTAAAAAAAATAAAATTGATTACACATTATAATGCATTACATATACAATAATATTATAAATTTATTCACAGTTAAATAATATAATTATATTATATAATAAATATATCCAAAATAATATAGCATGTTAAACACAGTTAAGTCAATATAATGATATACTAAATTCGATTTGAGATTTTAAAAAATTCAAATAATTAAAAAATTTGGTGCACTGTGTTTTGAAGACAATAAAAATTTGTCAATTAAATGTTAAATTTTTTAATTATTCAATTTTTAAAAAAATAATTCAATCAATCATTTAATAAAAAAATCAAAATTATTTAATATGTTTAATTCCATTTTTAACTTATTTTAACAAATTAGGATTTTCTAAATTGAAAAATCCTCAAATATTGTGAGACAATAAAAAATAAGTTAATTAAGTAGTATTAAATTTTCATATAATTAGAGTTTTAAATTTAATTGATCAATTCAATTCAATATATTTTTATAGACTTACAATATATATATATATAGATAATCCAACTTTGTGCACATTCATAGTTTAGCTTAATTGGTTAAAATTATAAATTGTATATATGTGGTCCTAGGTTCGAATCTATGTATATACATATATTTTTTAATTAGAATCTTTATTATGTAATGACACACAAGCATGATGAATTGACACATAGAATTTTCACATGCACGCCACATAGGACATAGATGACACATAAGCATATGCCATGTAGGTAGAATCAACCACAAGACGACACATAAGCAAACTCAACCATATAACGACACATAAGCAAGACCAACTCCCAATTAGTATAATAGAGGATGTACTCCATATGTCTACTAAAAGTATGCACAATCAATTTTTTTACAAGCGATATTTTTAGGCCAGACACTCTGTCGAGTTGTCTGATATCCGACATGGTTGGGATTAAAACTATTTTCATCCCGTAACTTTTTACCTTTTTTTTTTATCCCATACTTATTATTTACTTTTTTGATTTAGTCCCACAACATTTCAAATTTTACCCAAATAGTCCAAATGGCCAGAAAACTCGTGAAACAACATCGTTTTGGTTACGTGCTAATAATTTCCAGCGGAATAGTAGGGATTAAAACTGTTTTTGTCCCGTAACTTTTTACCTTTTTCTTTTTGGTCTCATACTTATTTACTTTTTCGATTTAGTCCCACAACAATTTAAATTTACCAAAAATTAGTCCCAAATGGTCGAAAAACTTTTGAAACAACATCGTTTTGGTAATATTTTCCGGCGGAATAAGATGACAGGTCCCATTTTGCTGACGTGGCACACTAACTAACTAATTTCTCTTATAAAATAAATACTCCCTCCGTCCATGAGTAAGTTTTCCATTTCTTTTTGTTGAATGGTTTAAGAAAGTGTGTTTGTTTATTAATATATGGTGGGCCACATGTTGACTTTTGAGATAAAGTAATGAATAGTGTTGAAAAGTGAATTGAATGAGTAGCATTTTTGGTAATTTGTGTGAATTTGAAGGTTAAAGTTTATATGTAGTAAAATATTATTTTTGCCATTTATGGAATGTGAAATTTACTGGGGGACGGCCCGAAAAGAAAAGTGAGAAGTTTACTCAGGGACGGAGGGAGTATAAAACTAAAAAATATTTTCCAACTCATTTTTTCAATTAAAAAAAAAACCTTAAAATTTAAAACTAAAAATAAAGCTACCTGCAATTAAAACAAAAACAAATCAAAACGACTAGCAGTTTTCTAAAAAATCTGAGAAAACCCTAATACCCGATGCGTACATCCCCGACGCGTATATGTTCTTGGTGCTAGATGGCAATGGAGTAGATCAGGGAGGATATCTCAATATCCATGTCTGCTCCACACCTGTGCCCTGCCACCCCACTCTGCTCCATGCCCCGCTGCGAGGCAGCATTTTGTGATCCATGTGTGCCCCACGCGGGGCAGATCTGATCCGCCCTGCTTCATCTGATGCAAATTTATAATTTTTCAAAATCAATATATTAATATAAACACACACACACACACACATATATATATATATATATATATATATATATAACATATATATATGTATATATATATATATATAACATGAAGGGTGGAGTGGATCGCTTGCCCCATCCCACATTTTCGTCGCTAACTCCCACCCCTCTCTCAACATTTCCACCGCAACCCTCCTCGTAAATTCACATTCAAGTGTCGGCCGATGATTTTTGAAGATCCCACCCCCATGCCCCATCCCCACCTTTTCGTCGCTAACTCCCACCCCTCTCTCAACATTTCCACCGCAACCCTCCTCGTAAATTCACATTCAAGTGTCGGCCGATAATTTTTGAAGATTTGAGTCTGAGATTTGAGTCTGAGATTTGAAGATTCTCATACCGACATCCCACCCCCATGCCCCATCCCCACCTTTTCGTCGCTAACTCCCACCCCTCTCTCAACATTTCCACCGCAACCCTCCTCGTAAATTCACATTCAAGTGTCGGCCGATGATTTTTGAAGATTTGAGTCTGAGATTTGGTACAATTTTTTTCTACTTTTGTGCAAATGGATGAAGAATTGGCCGGTGATTTTCTGGTTATTTTGGGTTCACTTCGATTTTGGTTCAAATTGTGGTATGCGAATGATTTGGGTCTGAGTAATTTTGGGAAGGAACAACTCAATTAGAGTATTTTGGTGCATTCAATTGGATTTTGGGATTTTTGAGTAATTCAAATCTGCGAGCTTTGCAAATCTAATTTTCGTTTAGTAAAAGACTAGTATTTCTCCCGTGCGATGCACGTAATAATTTGGGTAAATTTTAATGTGTAAGACATGACAAAATTTTATATGAAAATTATTTATAATAAATTTATCATGAAAATATTTTAAAGCACGAAGTCTCGTATTAAAAATTAAGAAACGTCAAATGAAAAGATTAAATCGGGACGTAACATTTGATTAACGCACTAACTCAAAATTGACATCTAATAGAAGAAAATAAATTCAATTATTTTGCAATATTGATTACAATTTTTTAAAGTATTAAAGAAACATATAAAATCATCTTATTTAAGTATTTCCCGAGACAATAGATTTTACACTAAACTTTTATTATTAGTTTTAAGATAGGTTACAACACATTCAATCCATTTAATTTAATGAATTATTATTAACAATTGTACAATACAATTACTCAATTTGGATTCTTGGAATAAGATCCCATTCTTGAAAGCCTGCAGATGTTTTGGAAATTTAGAAAGACATTAGACCGAGTATAAGAAATGATGGTAAAAGAGTGGAAATCACTCCACTATGTGATAACTACATTGTTTCTACATCCACCCAATTGCCCACCTCAACGTCCTCCTTCTTCTCAAAGTACAAAAATATTCTCATTGTCCAAACGTTGAACAAAATTTTCATTTTTCATCACAAAATTTTCTTGAATATGCAGTGTTGATATATTTTCATTATCCAGAAGTTGATATATTCTCATTGTCCAAAAATTGAACAATTTTTTTATTTTCACCTCAATGAGTTTTCTTGAGTCTCATATGCACAGGTTCAAGAAAATATATCAACAAATTGTTCCACCCATTAGTAGTCAACTGGGTGATCGCTAAGTTAGTCTTTTCCATAAACCTGGCAATAAGTGGGTGAAGTGGCAGGGTTACACCTGCCTCAAGCACATCAAGGTTGATCGTCGTATAACGTTCGAAAGGGCGATCAACTCTTTCTTTCTTACCCACAATATAAGTATCATATGAGATCTTGTATTGAACACATATCTGCTCTAAGTGCTCCTTTTTTATCGCACTTAGGACCCTGCTCACCAAATATTTTGTCTTTTTAAGGCGACGAGCTCTCTCATGGGGCAAGAAAATTGGTTCGCATATCTGGCTGCATATGGTCTCGCTCATCTAAAAAAAATAATGAACATATAAGACGTATGCCAAATACATTCCCGACTCCTTGCCAATCCCCTCCAATGTAGAAGAATTGTTTTTCCAGTTTCAGACTTTGTTTGGCATGTCCTCGATTACTTCAGACCAATGTGCACATTTAGATAGTACCAACCTTCTCCATCCTCACTGCATGTGGATATAATTATGGTGTAGTTGATCTCCACTGCGGTTAGCTTGTTTACATACCTCTTAAGAGAAAAAAGAGTCATGATGAACCAAATCACTCTTGATGGTAAAGAAAGAGGAATCAAATCGTACGGTGTGAAGATATCCAGTAAGGGTAAGTGCTTCAATTGCGGTGAAAAAGGACATTGGAGGTCTGCCTGTTCTAAGCCTAAGAAGGCGGTAAAGAAAGGTAACTCTCATGCTTTAGTCGTTGAAACTTATGTTGCGGCGTATGCTACCCACGTTTGGGTAGTGGATACCGGGGCAACTGATCATATTTGTTTCACTCTTCAGGGGTTTCAGCTAACCCGACGACTTAACAAATCAATTGAATATCTTATTGTAAATCTAATGTAGAAAAGAGAAATAAATTGTCATGTTTTGTAAGATTTGAAGATTGACTTGGATAGAAATTATATGGATAAATTGCATAGACCCTCACTTCTTAAGTGTTATTTTAAAATCACCACTAAAATTATCTCAATTTTCAAAACACCCCATTTTATAACAAATAACCCCAAAAGTGGGAGCTACCCTATCACCCACCCATTAATTATTCCTTTCATAATCTCTCACTCTCCCCACCCTAAAAAAAACTCGGGCTCTCTCTCTCTCTCTCTCTCTCTCTCTCTCTCTCCCTCCCTCCCTCCCTCTCTCTCTCTCTCTCTCTCTCTCCACTCTTACAAATTCGGTCGGCCACCCTCATTACCCTCCTTCTCTCTTCACTCTTTAAATAAATCCAAATCCAAATTATAAGTATTAATGTTTTTTTATGTTAAATATATTGTGATTTCGATATAATATTAAAATTGTAATTATAATTCAACAAACATTGAATAAACTAAACATGAATAAATAGAAAATTTAAAAAATATTACTGCACTCGTCCCTTGATTTCTTTCATAGTAGTGAATGACACATTTAAAAAAAAGAGCATGCGAGTGTGAGGTTGAATAAAATAATTATAATTTTATGTTTTATTGACTTTTGTGAGAGATAATTATTTCTTTTTCTGGGGTGTGAACATAATTGTTGGGCGTCCAAATAAGGCAAGTGTGAAAGTAATCGCAAGACGGAGGTAGTAACTAATTCACTCATTCAATTTCAAATTAATATAACATAGTATTACTTTAAAGTTAAAATTATATGTTTATGAAATCATCTCTATAGGCTATATTTGTTGTATACTTGCATGGTCTTCCATTAGAATCAAGGCAAAGAATTTTCAATCCTCTTTTAATTTTAATTCTCGAGACTGCAACATATAATTGTCCAAGTGTAAAAAAACTGGCTTGAGAAGATACACACTCACAGTCGACAAAGATTGATCTTGACTTTTATTTATAGTCATTGTAAAACACAAAAGAATCGGGAATTGTCTCCTCTGAATTCTAAAAGGCAAAGTATCCCCCGAATTAGTCAAAGACATTCGGGGAATATATACCTTACTTCCAATATTTCTTCCAGCAATGATTTCAGCTTCCAGAATATGATTTTCAAGTTTTATAATGATCAAGCTGGTTCCATTACATAAGCCGACTCTTGATCGATATTTTTTAGAAGCATTACATGGACACCAACCTTCAATACCAAAAGGTGGTGTGGAAGTCCGGAACTCTTGACTGAGTTTAAGTAATCAATAGAAAGCATCTTTCCATGTTCACCGGCTCTATACTCAGATCAACAAAGAGTATCGGAACTCAAATACTCTCTTGTTTCACCGGGTATCATAGACAAAACCTTCTCATTAATGCATTCCAATTCTCAGTGAATTGGAGAAAGTATTGCTCTATCCTCAAAATACCTACGTGTGCGAAAATTATCGGAAATTGAAGGGTATATACTTTCTATTATGGCAGCTACATGATCAACTACAACATAAATGTGATTTTCAAGAATCTGGATATCAGCAAAGCTATCTCTGCTATTACCAAGTTCACCATCTTCGACTTTCAAAATTTAAATTGAAAACTCAGATATCTCATGGGAAATGTTAGATTTTTCTTATGTATAGAAATATTTTTTCTAATCTTTTTATTTTAAGATATATATAATTATTTTGGAAAACTTACTATTTTAGGAAATAACTAACAATTTTTTGAAAATAAAGAAGAGTGATTTTTTATGGATAATTTCGAGTTTGATCCTACAAATTTCACATCTACCATTCTTTTGAAAAAAAAATCTTAAATCATCTAATAAAAAATGGTACAAATTAATAAAAAATTATATCTAAATTTTACAATTTAATAGTCTATTTCGGTGGCAGAATTTATATCTATATAGTTTATATATAGTAGGTAATTGCGATGATTTGTGAGGTTGTGGTGATACTGGACAAGTTGTGGAGCTCTTGTGGGGTTTTGAGTGGTTGTGTACATAGATGACGATCTGTTGGGCCTTACCGTGGGCTTCTATTTTGAGTTGTATTATATGAAGTGTGTATACTATATTATGAGTCATTCTTGTCATTTTGAAGTGTCCAAATGATTCGTTTACCTGTAAAGCAATTAAAAAAATGCACGTGCGCACGAGTCGTTTCTCGTAAAAATTATTTATTAATCGATTTTATTGTTGAGTTGTATATTTGTGGTCGTATCAAACTTAATGGTATTAATAAATGAATTTAGTTTCATATGATGAATACGGTTCACAAGAAAGTTTATCAATTAGAAATTGGTCGTGTGTTTACCTATTAAAAAATAAATAATAATAACAATAAATCGTAAGACACTCTATTTCTTTTTAAAAATCTATTTTATAAATTTTTTATCTTTTCATTTCGTATCCTCTCATTGTCATATATAAGTAGGGTCCAGATCTCCTTCTGTATAGGAAGATCTTGTGTAGGAGGGTGATCATTGGATTACACACATTTGCACAAGTGTGTGTGCGCACATGTGTGATCCAATTGTCACATATTACACAGGATCCACCTGTACATGAGGGGAGTTGTATTCATATAAGTATATGATATTTTCCATCTTGTCGGGAAAAAAGAATAGAATAAGTTTATTTTTATTTTTATTTTTATTTTTAAACCTCATACATTATTTAAATGAACAACTAGTTCAAACATTATGAGGTGTTTGCATGAAAATTGAGGGTCCGCTTTGTTATAAAGATTGAGAATTTGAATATTAATGATAATATTGAGGAATGATAAAGGGTATGCTTCGATCACATATTTATATTGTTTGGTTCGTCCAATTCTTTTAAGAATATAATTATTGGACAAGGTATATCGTGAACCAGTTTTGCTATAAAACTTATTAGTATTATGTGCCCATATTTCTAACAATATTATTTAGTTCTTTCATCAAAATAGTATTAGTTTTATAGTAAATATTGTATAATGAAAACAACTAATATCATTTAGAGCTGCATGGTAAAATTGGTTTACAGGAGATTTTTTTTTAAAGGGTTTACAAGAGACTTACACTAATCATTTTTACTTATTCTTCTATAAAAAAATCACTTGGATAACTTCTCATTTATTGGAATATTATGTAAATAATACTCCCTTTATTCTAAGCTAAGTGTTGGGACAATGTCAGTTTTGATTAGATCCCAAAGCCCCTGAAAAGATGTTATGCCTTAGCAAGTCAGGCTAGTCTTGGTTAGGTTAGCACTTAGTTATTTTACAATTCACAGGAACTCAATGAGAGGAGTACTCATTGATGACAATCAAGACTGAAGCCTGAAGACGCAGAGCACCATCCTGAACTTACGTCAGTTCTTCTAAGCTGGCTGAGTAAGTGTCAGTGATGAAGTCATTACTAACTCAGTCCTGAAGGAAACATGATAATACTGAGTAATGGGAAAAGACTTGGAGTAGGGCCAAGCAATGCAAAAGGAATGTCAGTGTCAGGACAAGACCGTTGTGCTCGAGACAAAAAGAACTTAATAAGACAAGCCTGAAGCCCAGAAATGAGTTCTGACATTCTAACCAACCTGATGACGTGGACCAATCCAGGAAGGACACGCACGTACGGACTTGACATAAAGACTGAGTTCAGACTGCACTTTTCAACGGGCAAGCATTAAATGGAGCATTAAATGCAATTACCTAATCCATGCAAGGACGGCTGCTGCATGGGAGATATGTCCATTGAACAACCCTACAAAGATGACTAGAAGGCTATCTCTTCCAACATATGGTTTTCAAATCCATATATAAATACAGAAGGTCTTGAACCCATTCAAGGTTACGGGAAATTTCCAAGCCAGAAATTACTCAAACTCTCAAGCATTCAAAGCACTCAGCATTCTAAAAGAAACACTCAAAACCAGATAAATTTCTCAAGTGTTTCTTAGATTAGTGAGAGTTATTCTGTATTCCACTGAGCTTTCAAGCAATACCTTAAGCTTAGAGTGATTATCCATCCTTAGCATAGCTTAGTATTGTAAGGATAATCACACCTTAGTTGGAATCCAAACTAAAACCAAAACCATCTAGTCAGGTTTGTTGGTTGAAGTTGTTTAGTGAAGTTAGGAAAGAGTTTGTATAGGTCAGTGAGGTTAGCTGATCTTGGTGCACATTGGCATGTTAAAAATAAGTTAATCTCAAGTAGTGGATTATCCTGTTCAATCAGGATCGTGGACGTAGGAGCTTGAGTCTCTGAACCACGTTAAACTCCTTGTGTTCTTACTGCTTTGATATTGTTCTTAACTGCTTATTTGTTTAAGTCATTAATTGCATTAGGTTTATCAGGCTTGAATCAATCAGCCTGATCATCAACTTGAACACTGCCCTACTAATCACTATTTCAAAAAAGAGTACTCAAGTTTTCAGAAAGCAAACATAATAAGACTATAAACTTTCAGGGCTCACGCATTTCCGCACTGAACTTAAGTTGATAGTTTGTCAACTGACCAGCATTCAGTGCAGTCAGTAGGTGTGTTATCAACCCTGAGTTCTTTACCACTCTGAGCAAAGGGGACTCAGTCAGTTTGAAAATGAGAAAAATTGTATACGTGTATTCCCCCCTATACACGTATCCCTCAGTCTTGTACCGGGACCAACACTAAGCTTTACATCCTGTTATTTAGTTTCCCAGGATAAGCTTTACATTTCTTTTTTTGGAACTTAATTAATGTTATTAGAGTATATAAAGAGTGAAATTGGTACATACATGAATCCTTGAATGATATTAATTATTTTTACTAAAGAGTTTTTTGTTGCACTGAAGGGTATTAGTTATTTTCACTAAAGAGTCTTAGTTATTTAGTTTGATGAGCTGCCCTGCTCTACGCCTACGACTGATCGTTTCTTATCTAATCTTGTTAGCTTAATCTGGAGATTATTGCCCTTAATGACATGTTAATTGATCGCCTATCAAAAATACCCCATAGCTCGTCCTCTTGCTGTTAAAGGTCGAACTGGTAGAGGCGAGCTACTCTTTAAATTCTAGAGTTCAAACGTTGCGATATTTTGGCGAACAACTCTCCCGCATCGCTTCATTCCCAAAGTGCGTCATTTCCTGAGGCGTGGGCGATGCCTAGAAGAGTAATGATGGTGGGGCACACACCCATCCAACTGAGGCGGCGTGCCCCTAATTGTGGGTGTAGGCCCTCATATTTCTTAAATAAAATAATGCCTATAAATTTCACCTTCTCTTCACACTTTCTTCTTTTTCACTTCTACACTCTTCAAATGTCTCTTGAAATCCTTCGAGTTTCGACCCTCAAACACTACCAACTACACGAACTCTAGCGACACTCGTGCAATTCAACGACTAAGTTGTCCATAATAGCAAAAGTAGTGACTACATTCTATTTTCCTTGTTCACTCTTTTCTTTCCATTTCTTTTTCAAACTTCGGGTGTAACCTGTAAAATCTCCATCGCTGTTGCGCCACTTCAACTTCTTCTGCATTTGGGGTTTTCAGGTTGGGAAACCACCAGTCACTTAACATTACCGCCGCAAGTACTCAATTCGTCTAAAAATTTGAAACCCATGTCATCTTCAGACCTCATCCTATCGATTTCGAACCGTAACCCAGGGAAAGACCCTCTCAACACTCATTCAATACCTTCTCATCAAGTGCATAGATTAGACCCTAAAGACTCAGATCCAGACGTGGAGTCAGGCGTGATGGTCATTGGGATCTGACTGTGCCCAAGGATCTTATGAAGAATCAAACAAATGCCTGTTGAACGTTTTGAGGACGACATAACCAACTCGGATCTGAGCAAAGACGAGGTGCTATCATGGGAGTACCTCAAGGAGATTGGATTTCCCTTATACATGCCTATGGAAGACCAAATCCCTGAAGTCGTTAGTCGTGATGAGGATTGGGAGAATGGTAGTCAAAGCAGTGGGAGTCGTGCGCCTGTCTTTTGAAGATAGAGTTTTAATTTTAAGAGATGTTCTTTATGTTCCGAACTTTAGAAAGAATTTAATTTCAGTTTCTAAGTTTTTCTTATGAATATTCAGTTTCTTTTAATAAATTAATTTCTATTTTTCGTAAGAATGAGCATATCTGTCATGGAACGTTGGTGAACAATCTCTATACGATTAAGTGTGCACACAACTCAAATAATGAATCTAATAACACGTCGATCATTTCGAGTAATAAAAGAAAGCGTTCTTCGGACATGAACAAAATACTTCTATGGCATCTTAGACTAGGTCATATTAATCTAAAGCGGATAGAAAGATTGGTGAAAGATGGATCCTTGGAATTTTTCTGAGTCGAGCCATTTCCAACTTGCGAATCCTGTTTAGAGGGTAAAATAACCAAGAGGGTATTTGGAGCCAAGGGGTATAGAGCCACGGAAGTGTTAGAACTCGTTCATACCGATGTGTGTGGTCCAATGTCAAACAAAGCAAGAATGGGGTATGAGTATTTGTCACTTAAATTGACGATTACTCGAGATATGGGTACATCTACCTTATGAGGCATAAGTCTGAAAATTTTGACAAGTTCAAGGAGTTTAAGACTGAAGCCGAGAAATATAGAGAAAAGAGTATCAAGTTTCTACGATCAGATCGTGGAGGCGAATACCTCAGCGATGAATTCTTGAACTACCTATCGGACGAAGGGATCGTATCCCAGTTAACCGCACCGGGAACCCCTCAACAGAACGGTGTGGCGGAACGAAGGAACCAGACTCTTTTAGAAATGGTCAGATCCATGATGAGTTATTCAGATTTACCCAAAACATTTTGGGGTAATGCCTTGGAAACGGGAGCTTACATTCTAAACTTGGTGCCATCCAAATCGGTTCCTAAAACCCCGGTAGAATTGTGGACCGGGCGCAAGCCCAGTTTGAGACACATGAGGATATGGGAGTGTCCGGCATACGTGATAGATAAGAATGCCGGTAAATTGGATCCACGTTCGGAATTAAGGCTGTTTATAAGATACCCGCGGGAACGCAATGGTGTATGTTCTATAGTCCCAAGGATCAAAAGACCGTGATTAGTACACACTTTAAATTTTTGGAAGAGGACTATATGAACAATCGGAAGCCTAAAAGTGAAATTACCTTAGAAGAATTGAGAGGACAAACCCCGATACCAAGTATACAAGATGATATACCAAACATCACACCTTCACAACCGGAACCCCATCGCAGTGGGAGGTTTATTAGACAACCCAAGAAATTCATGGGAATAGGAGAATCTTCAGATTTGATTCCCGAAGATGAATCAGACCTATGGACATATGACGAGGCATTCCAAGAAAAAGACGCAGAGTCATGGCAAACTGTAAATGCCAATGGAAGCCGAGATGGGTTCGATGGATCATAATCAAGTGTGGAAGTTGGTCGAACCACCCAGTGGGGTAGAACCCATTGGATACAAGTGGGTATACAAGAGGAAAAGAGGACCGGACGGAAGGGTTGAGACCTTCAAGGCAAGGCTAGTGGCAAAAGGGTACACTCAGAAAGAAGGGATCGATTATAAGGAAACCTTTTCGCCTGTATCTATGCGTAAGTCCATCTGTATTCTCTTGTTGATCGTTGCGCATCTAGATTACGAGATCTGGCAGATGGATGTCAAGATGGCTTTTCTTAACGGAAGTCTTAACGGTTTAGATATCTATATGTAACAACCCAAAGTTTTATTGAAAAAGGCCAAGAACATCTGGTATGCAAGCTCAAGGGATCCATTTATGGACTTAAGCAAGCATCGCGTACTTGGAACATGTGTTTTGATCAAGTTATTAAGTCTTATGGGTTTGATCAAAACGAGTTCGAAAGTTGTGTGTATAAAAAGTGTGACGGAACTGCGGTGGTATTCTTAATATTATACGTAGACGATATTCTTCTCACTGGAAACAATGTAAAGGTATTGTAAGACGTAAGGGTATAGCACGGAATCAGCATGCAAGATTCCAAGAAAGTTTTGTACCTTTTAGGCACGGAATCCATCTATCGAAAGAAATTTGCCCTAAGACGCAAGCGGAGATAGATAACATGAAAGGCGTTCTGTACGCTTCGGCCGTAGGAAGCCTTATGTATGCAATATTGTGTACGAGACCGGATATCTGCTTTGCCGTGGGCATGGTGGCGAGATATCAAAGTAATCCCGGGAAAGACCATTGGACTGCCGTAAAATGCATCTTGAGTTATCTGAAAAGAACTTGTGATAGGATGCTAATTTACCAGTCAGATAGTCTAATAATTCCCGTAAGATACACGGACTCGGCTTTCCAATCAGACCTAGACTCAAGAAAGTCTACCTCGGATAGTATGTTTTGCATGGGAGGAGGAGCCATTTCATTGAGAAGCGTTAGGCAGAAATGCATCGCCGATTCGACCATGGAAGCCGAATACGTAGCTGCTTGTGAAGCAGCGAAAGAGGCAGTATGGTTCAAGAACTTCTTAGTGGACTTGGACGTTGTTCCGAATTTGCCCGACATGATCACTGTCTTTTGTGACAATGTCGGAGCAGTTTCAAATTCAAAGGAACTGAGAGCCCACAAGGCCATCAAACACATAGAAAGAAAATACCATCTTATACGAGAAATCGTTAAGAGAGGAGATATAGAGGTGGCAAAGATAGCATCGGAGGATAACCTAGCAGATCCATTCACAAAGGATCTGCCTCAGAGTACATTCGAGAGACATGTGGATGAAATGTGAGTCAAGACTATTGCCAATCTGCTTTAAGAGTGGTGTATTGGTTATAGAGTCTGTAGGATTTTTTTAGACTTTTAAAGTCTGGGGGTATTCAATCTGGATTTTCAAAAGTCTTTTAAAATTCTGAGGTATTCGATACGGATTTTAAAAAGTCTTAACAATCTTTAGGTATTCAACAGTCTATGGATTTTAATACTCCATGGATTTTCATTGATTCTCTTCCAAAATATAAATAGATTTCACTCTTCAAAATCTCTTCTAATAACCAGAGATTTCTACGGATTTTAAAAAGTTTTAAAAAATCTTTAGGTATTCAACATTCTATGGAATTTTTTTAATTCTCTTCCATTGGGATGTCCACGGGGCGGGGACGGCCCATCCCCGTCCCCGTGAAATAAATGGGGAAATTTTTTCCCCCATCCCCACCTCGCCGGGGATCCCCGTCTCGCAAGGATTCCCCGTTCACCGCCTAATTATTTTTTTATCTCATTTTTAAAATATAAAATAATATTTAAATAAAAAAATTTAATCATACACAACAATTACTTTAAGTTGGTGTTAAAAAAATTAATTTAAACAATTTGAAGAACCTCTAATTCTAATATTTTTAATTAAAATATATTAAAGTGAAAATTATATAATTTGGAACTAATAACATAATATTAAATAAAAAATATAGATGTAATTTTTAATGAATAGTTAATTGAGTAGGAAATTATGAAATATTTATTTGTAATTTACTTTTAAATTTAAAAAATATATATATTAATTATATAAAAAATAATGCGGCTCCCGCGGGGAACGAGACGGAAATCTCCCGAGCCTGGGAATACTATCCAGGTCCCTGCCTATGGGGTAAAAAAATTCTCATCCCTGTTTGCTTTGGGGATTCCCCACCCCGTTCGGAGCGGATCCCCATGGGGATCGGGATTTCCCGCCTCGCTGCCAAGTCTACTCTTCAAAAAATATAAATAAATTTTATTCTCCAAAATCTTTTCTAACAACCAGAGACTTCTAATGAGGGCGAGGTATAACGGTGATGTAAATGAAGATGAAAATAATAATGTTTTTTTATAACTAACGTTTTTTTTTTCCAAATAATTTGGATAACTATTTTTTATATACAAGTGTGTTTCATATACATTTGCATCAATGGTTCCAGCGCCGGAGTCTATGAAAATCCATGTAAATCAATAAAAAAAGTGTATTCCACAATCCCGTAAAGTCTATGAAAATCCAAGTAAATCAATAAAAAAAGTCAGTCAAACTCTGCGTGGAGTCTATTGATTTTCTAAATCCATAGACTTTTTAAAGTCCAAAAAAATCCAATAGAATCTCAATTGAATACACCCCTCTAAGTATAAGTGGGAGGAATTATTATGTAAGTGTAGGTTGACATGAGATGTCACGTAGAACTACTACACTAGACATGCATGGTGTATACTAAAAAGCAGACTTTAAGTATAAGTGGGAGATTGTTGGAGTTATACGTGAAAGTATGCTTTTACTTTGTATAACTCATGTATTAAACACTTATTTATGAAAATAATTCTTTTATCGCATTTGCTTTAGATATGAATGAATGTTGAATATTTATTGCAACCAGTTCATTATAAGTAGTATGTGTTACATTGTAGTCAATGTGGTGATACCCGATCACAGAAGATCATATTGACAGTTACTTGAAACTAAACGTACAAATTCACGACCCAGGTGGAATTGAACAATTCGTCGTGAAAGGTCGATGTGTAATTCTCAGATTGGTCTGTCTTGACCAAGAGATTGCACTAGCACATTTAGTATGTGTTGAAGAGGACCTACAGCGAGGATAAATTCTTTTGTTCTGAAATGTGAAGAATTAGACCTCAGTGGTTATTGATTTCTTAATCACCGTCACTTAAATAGGACCGTGTGTGGTTAATAGTTATTGCTTTGATTCATCTTGGGTGAGAATCATCGTGACTTCGAACCTTGTATCTTGGGTAGTAATATTAATCATACGACGGTTGCTAAGATTTAATACGGAGAAACGTGTGCGAGTACGGCTCGTGTGATTTGTCACCTTGGTGGGCTCAGAAGTTTTATCGTACCAAATCTTGCAAGTGAAGAATTAGTTTCTTCGGTACAGATAATAATATTGAGCTGTCTTTACTCCAAGGTGAAAGATATTAATTAATTTAGGGCTATTTAGAAGCTTAATTAATTAATGGACTAGATAATTTTAAACACGGGAAATAATAACCGGGAGCCCATATTATCGTAATATGGATTAAGATGGATAGTGCAATATTAATTTTTTAGTGGTACTAATTAATATTAATGGGATAAATTATATTGGAGCTCAATATTGAAATTCAGAAGCCCATTGGAGGTCCAATCTTAATTCTCCTAAAGGCCCCTCAAGTAGCCCATTAAGTAGCCCGATAATAATAAGGTGATTAAAATAAAAGAAAAAAATATTATTGCTGATTTTATCCCTTAAATTTTCGAAAATTTTAGATTTGGAAAAGAAAAGATTTTGTTGATTTTCTTGGAAAGATATTATGGAAGATATTTATTCTTGGAATACAAGATTATCTCATAAATTCAAGAAAATCCAAATTTTGTATTCTTAGCCAATAAATTTCGAAAATATCATATATTAGGGAGGTGAGATTTTTATGGAATATTTTATTATGGAGAATAGAATATATGGGATATATTCAAGATTTCTTGGAGGCTAAGAAAAAGATTTACTCTCCCCCCTATTCCATGGAAAAATCAGCCATCACACTCCTATATATAGGGAATGATTATTTCATCTCCAGTTTACACTTTCACAATTGCATGTGTTGGAAAAATCAGAGCAAAATATTTTTCTTTCTTCCTTATTATTCTAATTGCTTGTGAGCACTTCCCACCGGTGAACAAGCAAGGCGAAAGGGATATACTTGAGAAGGTCTTTCGGTTGATAGCATCATCGAGCTAGTCCCGTTATTCTCAAAGGTCATATCTACAAGAGGTATACAATTAAATAAATTCCTAGTTATTCCGCTATAGGTTTTTACATGAATTAATTCTGCATGCATTATGATAAAATTAATTGTTGGAATTATTATTTGAATTAATTAAGAGTAATTCATGCTAGTAGTGATTAGATTTAAATTCGTATTTAAATTTAATCTCGAATAGATTCGAGCACCTCTATTTTCCCAACACGATCTGGTGTCAAGCGGCCAGATCGAGAGCGGCGCCCTCCCCCACACGCCATGGCCGCCTCTATCTCTCCACCACCACCACCAACACCCATCCCCCATGGTCGCCACCACCCATCCCCCATGTCCGCCACCACCACCACCCCCTCTTCGACGACAATGGTCATCACAGCACCACCCCTTGACGGACATCGCCTCCGATGCGTGCGCCGCCAGTCATCCACGACCACGGCCTCTCAAATTCGACCACCATGCGCCCCTACCAAGCACCTATGGTGAATAGATCTTGAGCGAACAGTGACAGCGTGCGGCGGGAGAGCGGATCTGTTAACTCCTGACGCCCAGGTGCGCTCCCGATGCCCAGGTGCTTCCGAATCTTATTTCCCAGTTGGTAATTCTATAGATTTACATGAACATACTCACACAATATACAATGGCTCATAGATTTACACGCACTTGGTATTTTCCAAAAAATTAATTATTTTTCTGGATTGAATGTGGCGGCTAGGATCTTTAAATACTGGATTAATTGTATAGTGGGACTAAAAATTCTGGATTAATTTTGTAGTATTTGAAGGTGTGTCATGTGTGTTAAGTAAAGATGTTGTAATGAATGTTAAAACAATCACTATATCAATTTGGAATACAGAGTATAAACTTGTACAACAGAAGACTAAAACACACTATTGCAAGATGAAATAACTTTTTAACATAAATTATAAAATAGCTTGTGCTAGCCTTACGACAAAATGTTCACTATAGTAAGGTAGTGAATACAAAAGGTTGTGTGGAGAGCTAAATCATCCACAACGGAAATAAAACTCAATATCACCTATCATATCTAAATTAGCTAAGTGTATAAACTATACACCGTCAAAGTTGATCTCTTAATATATCGATGATCTCTCTATCTAAAGATATATGATTGATCTCATGTTATGTGAGATGTACTAAACTTTTAGGCATAATATAAAAGTTGAAATAATGACCCTATCACCTTTGAACTCAGGACAATCACTAGAGTAGGTGTACTCGATTATTCTATACTTTGGCATTGAAGATTTCGGCCTCTATTTATAGATGAAAATCTTTACTCCAAAATAACTTTTCATGTAACTTCCTACATGATCTTTATTCAACCGTCCATGATGCTCATCTTTATTTTGATTATTTTGACTGCAACCGCCTGATCTAGATCTTTCTAAATTGATCTGGAATAGCCTGAAGCGTGTAGGTCTTTTTAGAACCTTCTAGAACTCGTAGCCGCTTCTGTTGCAACCTATGTTGCAACTTTCACTGCAACATTGAGTCTTCCAGATTCTTATAGATCCTTCTAGATCTTCAACCTGCATGTCAAAATATCTAAAGCAACATTTGATCATAAGGCGTTAGTTAATGTGAAGAAAGGGCAAATTCATGTTGTTTCAAAGTAAATAGTGACTACTTCACTACCAACATCATTAACAATCTCCCCCAATTTGACCTTTCTGCTACAACACACATGATGTATATATTTTTCAATATATAAGTCAGTGATGTATGTACAATAGAGGTTCACATCATATTGTACACTAAACTTTTCACCCTTGTGTAGCAAAACAGCCAAACAAAATCAAGATGAATAACTATAACTTAATTCACCAAAAACAGAATGAACAATCATTTTCTCACTCAAACAAAAAGAACATCATCATATATGCTCATTCAAACAAAATGAGTAACATAGTGTTTACTCACTCAAATTACAACTGAAATAGAAATAATTGAAAAAAAACTTTCTATCAACTTTAATATAATATTATCTTTCAGAAATTAAAACCAACTATCAGAGCTAATAATAAGAAGAACAATAAGAACTAGAGTACTTAGAGTAACACAACAAGGAACTTTGAGATCACTGTATAAAATATATAGTTGCAGCCACAAATAACTTGCACTAAGCTCCCCCATAGGTTGCACTTTCTCCAGTCTCTATCTAACTCAGACTTTAGCAGATATGTCTGGTAGATCTCCATATAATTCATCTTCCTCAGATTCCTGGATATTGATTGTTACAAGGTTAGCAACAACATCTTTAGCAGCATCAATATTTCCTCCAGCACCATCAGGTCCAGCTGTAACAGGTTCAACACTTGCACCACCAGTAGCTTGTGAAGTATCTTCATTCACAATTGTTCCTCCTTCTTCAGCAACAACAACAGCAGGCTCACTCATTTCAGCATCTTCTCCCATCTCTTGAATCACAACACCTCGGGCAGCAACTGGTACTCCCCCTATTGTGGCAGAAAGTAAATTTTCCCAGTAATTCTTCAGGAATTGGAGCTCAGGTGTTTGAGTTGTGCTTGAATGAACTTAGGTGAAATATTCAAGGAATATGCGACAGGAGCAGGGATGTTGCTAGGTATGTTCCCATCATCTTGAGCAGCATCTAGTGCAGGAGCAGGTTCAGGAACAGGATTGCGATCAGCAACAGGATCTGATACTTCTTCATCATCACTTACCTATTAAGGCAAGTCCAGTACTCTATTTCCAGAAAAAAAATAGTGAGATATTCCCACTATAAGAAAAAAGAGGTTTTACAACGGTTCAAAA
Organism: Ballota nigra; assembly: GCA_947034835.1. Lineage (NCBI taxonomy): Eukaryota > Viridiplantae > Streptophyta > Magnoliopsida > Lamiales > Lamiaceae > Ballota > Ballota nigra. The sequence goes on along the minus strand of OX344722.1, from coordinate 21,644,678 downwards.
CCATTGTCTCTCGAAAAAAATAGCCGATGTAGAAGATCACATTGTAGTAGGTGGGTATAAATAGACGACGGTTAACAGACCGTCGTATTTCCTCAATTACTACAACGGTCAAGAACAGTTGTGTATAACTATTCAAATATGTTGTTGTAGCATAATAATTTCATAAATATTGGGATAGACAACAGTGGTAAACCGTTGTTGTTCTTTAACACATACAACGTCTTATAACCGCTGTCTTTCTTTAAAAAAGAAGTTGTCGTACCATATATTTTTCTTAAATTTGAAGGAAAGACAATATTTATTAACCGTTGTTTGTTCATGTTAACTACATCGTATTTGGACCGTTGTCTTTCCATTAAAATACACATAGAAATTTCGTAAATTTCTTGGATAGACAACAGTTATAAACAATTGTCTATTTATATTTATTACATCAGTTTTGAACCTTTGTTTTCCTAAATATGAGCTATATTGTATTTTTTTTATATTTCAATTACGTAAATATCTAATAAAACCTGTAATATATTTTCAATACAAAATTTAAGCAAAAATAACCATAATACCATCAACATTCATTCCAAATACTACACAATCATTATATAATAGAAGTTCATAAAAGTGTTCCACACCATCGACAAAATACCATAATGTTGACAAAAGTTTAAAGTACTAACTAAATGAATGCCTTAACATTCAATTACAAAAATTTCAACCAACTTGTGCATTTTTCTTCTGTTCCCAGCAATATTCATGCACCCTTTTTGCAGATCTCGTCACTACATTGAAAAATAAATAATATTTTAGCAAACACACAAAACAAATTAATCTTCATATTGAAACAAATTAAACCATTGCAACTACAAGTATTAATTCCAAGAAAAAAACTAAAAAGTAGCTAAACAAACCTCGATCTATTCAGATATATTTCTTTGAATGAATTCAGCCCATTCAGCCCACATTTCATCTATTTCCTTTAAAGAGTAAGCTGTAGTTTTTGGAAACTATAAAAAAATGAATTATATCAAATATATATTAATTAAACACTTATAACACATGCAATACTGGAAAATAATATAGGCATTACCAATGACTGCAGTGAAGACATTGTCACTTGACCATTAAATTAAAAAATTTGTTTCAGAAAGCAAAGAACGTAGAAGCTGCATTGGTAACATTCATGCACCCTTTTCGTAGCTCTCGTCACTACATTGAAAAGTTATTAATATTTTAGCAATCATACAAATCAAATTAATCTCCATATTAAAATAAATTATTTTCACAAAACAATAAGGTGTAGCTACGCCTCTATTGTTTCAATCCTTTCTATTAAACCATTGCAGCTACAAGTATTAATTCCAAGAAAAAAAACTAAGCAGCTAAACAAACCTCAATCTATTCAGACATATTTCTTTGAATGAATTTAGCCCATTCAACCCGCATTTCATCAATTTCCTTTACAGAGTAAGCTGTAATTTTTAGAAACTATAAAACACAAATGAATTATGCATTTATACGGGAAAGACAAAGTATCTCGTTGCATCTGATAATTTAGTGATATAAAGTTCAAACATTAATTAAGCTTAAGGAGTGGGAAGGTGTAGGACCTCAACAAAACCAACAGAATCTCCATCCAGATAATTCTAATCAATAGTTTCAAACTAGTAATTCATTTGGTATCAAGAATATTCTTATTGCTTCCCGATATTTCCTCATACTTTTGGACTTTAAAGGGCCCATTAATTTTTAATCCAAATCATCACATCTGAGGAGGAAAATGATGATGAAGAAAGAGCAAGTGGTACCAACTATAAGCTTCCATCCTCAACTCATTCTAGCACGCGTTACTTACTAACATAAACTGAAATATCATCTATATACTGCTGACTAGGATAAGAGTAGATAACAACATTAGGATCTTCCTATTCCTAGAACATTTTATCGGACTCAGGTTTGGCTTTCATATAAGTAAAGCCATATAATGTTAATATATATATATATATATATATATATATATATATATAATTATTCAGAAATTACCTTCGTTTGTTGTGTCATGATACTTTTTAGTGGTAGTGGGTTGGACATTCTGTGTGACAGATTATCAGCAACAGGACATTCAGCGATAGTTGACTCTATTGTAGAATCTGTAACTGCATGTCCTTCAAATTAACAGTAAGGTTAGGTTAGCATGTCTCTTACTAAATGTATGCATGCACAAACCCCAATCACATAAGCTTTTATACTTGATTCCCAACTTCTCATCTTAAAGCTCCTAATAATTGAAACTTGCTCTTACAACTGTATCTATAATGTGGAAATTAAACCGCATTCCAACAGAAGTAAACCAGTTTTTTTTCTCCATTTAAGATCAAGCAAAATATAAATCAGCGTAGATTATGAGTTTGACGTCAAGAAAAGACATACTCCCTTCGTCCCTTAACTCGTGCAACATTTACTATTTCCACGGATTTTAATATAAGAATTGTTTATTAGTACTAGTTATTACTCACGTGTGTTGCACGTTGTTGATAAATTTGCACGAATAGTTGTCATGTCATTATTTTGAATTGTATAATAATTTCATGTCTATTATGAATAATTCATAACTGATGGGAACTGTCTTTTGAACAAAATTGAAATTTACACCATATTTGGATTTGAATCTCAAATCTGATCGAAAAACTGCCCCAATTTTGAACAAAAATAAACCAAAGCAGCTGCAACTAACAGCAAAGTTTACTGGAAACAATAAACACGCATCCTGATGTCACCCATTGAAACCAAACGATCATTTGAATAATAATCAGTGAAGTATATGTCCAAATAATGCTAATACGCAAGAAAAACTGCTTATTTCTGAGTTGAAACTAATATTTAACAACACCAGTGACTACTTCTTCAAATTCTGAATAGTTCACCAATGAGCAGAACACTCTTTCAGGGAAATGTAGAATAACAATAACATTTAAAGAAAGTGCCATTCTTCATTGGATCATAGAGGACAACTTTATTTCAAAGATTAATTTCTTATGTTCAGATATGGAAGATATCGAGCCAATAAAACTGAAGAATTTCAACCACCACATGTTAGAAAGAATCACAAAAAAGATGTGAATAATTGTTACCAATGTAGTTGCACTTATGCAAGTTAAGTCCTTAAAGTTTTCAAATCAACTTAAAATTTAATTTTTATCTACAATATTATTAATAGGATACTTACCTCAAATGCTAAGTCATCCCACGTTATATTCTCCTGAGGATTTGGACCCAAGAAAATGACCCTGAGTTTAAATCGTAGTAGTACCCATAGCCTAGATGCTCCATAGAATATCTCCAATTTATTAAGCAGGAGGATTGAGAATTAATGTCAAGGGTTCTTGATGTTCTATATCTACACATAATGAATATCTCTGACCTTTTTAAGTGTTGCATTTGATTCAAATGATTTGGATCTGAGTGGACACTCCCAACATAAATGGATTATGGCTCAAGTCCCTGCATAAATACACTCCCAACATTTTCAAGTTAGTTACAGTTCTGCTTTCTGTGTTCTGTAAAATGTTGTATTCCACTTACACGTAATTGATCGAATTCAGGCCAGTTAGGTCGGGTAGAGGCCCAGTCAAATTATTATTTGCCAAGTACCTGGAAAAATTATTCATGCATATAAACCTTGGTAGGAAGTCAATGCAGTTTATTCAAATAAGCCCATCAGATTACTTACAGCTCTTGTATGGAGATGAGGTTGTTGAGGTTTTCAGGAACAGGTCCACTTAAAAAGTTCTTGTCTAGCCTTCTATAGCAACAACCAGAATATGGTTATTAAATTTTTCCTCACTGCAAGAAATTATCTTTGTGCAATAAATGGGATTATTGTTACTTCAGTTACTACGTTAACAATCACAACACAATCTCATAAAAGCATTCCAAAAATAATAAGCTCTCATACAAACACTTTTATCAGTTTAGCGATTTAGATCAGAATGTTTCTGCCACAAAAGCCACTTGATCGCACTGTCATGAACTTCTATCTACAGAAAGGAAAAACGGAAAAACTAAAACCCAAAAAAATTTGCTACATTTAACAAATTAAATTATCCGAGTCGAAATCCACCAATTTTAGTGTTGTATCTAATTTATCAGATCCAGTAATCCAGAAACCCCCAAATTTGGCAAAATCGCATTCAATTCCCAACCTGAGAGTCAGTTACTCACCGAGTGGAGTACTAATCAAATACCAAAACAACAAATCCAACTGAGAATCGATCGGAAATTCAAACTACACACATTACCAGAAAACCAACTACACATACATTGATCACACAAAGTAGCATAGAGAGCGTGCCTTTGCGGAGTGTATAACTGCAATAAAGGGAATTTTGGCTAGACAATCTCAAATTCACAACTACATCAAGCAACTTTCCAAATCCAAGGGTTATACACATGATTGTCAAGTATAAATAACTAATACAATTAAATTAACAACTCATTAGTAGAAGGAGAACATAAACAACCAGAATATATAAACAAACAAACAATCAAATGAAAAATCATGTAAATAAATTAAAAATTAATTACCGGGAGGAGGATTTGGGAGCGAGGAAGGGAGAGGAGAAAGTGGTAACAGCTCCGGCGGTGGAACAACTATAGTAGCTACAGGAATCGGAGCACCGGCCACCTGCATTTGAGAATTACCAGTGGCCGGAACAAAGCCGTTAGACGCTGGCGGAGGAGCAACATTGAAGTCCTCGAATGCAATGCGAGCGGCGATTGTCTGCGCCTCCTTGACCGATTTGAATTCCTCCGGCGTCTCGAAGACCTGACCTTGTATAGTGACGGTGGCGGACGATTGAGGACAGTGGAGACACATATAGATGATGGTTGCGAACGGAGGGGTGTGGATTGAGAACGATAGGGACGAGGTGGACGAGCAAGCTAGGGCACATGGATTCCAGCGGGTATGGGAAAGAGGGAAGGGAAATTGAAAGTAATTTTTTTCTAAGTCTTTATAAAAGTGCTAGTTTTTTCCAAAAGTTGTTAATTAAAAGATGCTTAAAAGTGTTATTTCTAGAAGATGAAATTGTTATTCTTATTTTTTATGTGTATTTGTAAAAGTGTTAATTCAATTAAATAAAGTGTCAATCCAAATAAATAAAAGTGTTGTTTCAAAGATGTAATTGTAAAAGTGTCATTCCATAATTTTAAAAGTGTTACTTCAATTTACTAAAAGTGTAAAAGTGTTAATTGAATAATTTTAAAAGTGTCATTTCCAATGATAAATTGCTATTCTTATTTTTTTTATATGTATTTGTAAAAGTGTTACTTCAATTTACTAAAAGTGTCATTCCAAATAAATAAAGTGTTATTCCTACCAATTAAAAGTGTTTATTTTTAGAAGATAATAGTTTTTGTTTTAAAATTGTGGAAAGACAATACTTAAAAAACGTTGTTATAAGAATTCATTGTGCACATCTTTTTTCATTTTACGAATTGGAAATACAACGGTGTATAACTGTTGTATATGCCAAGTTTTTTGGGTATTTAACAATGCGGAACTAACGATTAACAACAATGGTGTATAACCGTTGTATATTCCCGGTTTTTCGGGCATTAAATAACGACTAACTACAACGGTGTATAACCGTTGTATATGCCATATTTTTCGGGCATTAACAATGCGGAACTACAACGGCTGACCATACCCGTCGTATATCATCAAATGTCTGATATGAAAGACAACGGTTATACTTTATGCAACACATTTTTGACTTTATACAACGTTTTTTTCCGGAACCGTTGTCTATCCACTGTCGTAAAAGCTCATTTTTCTTGTAGTGTCCCATCAGACTAACTCTTCCCCTCAATAACTCATTCTTCCTATGGATAAAGTTATGACTCCTCAAGTAGCCATAGATCAACACAGGATAAGACAAATTGCTTTTGTCAGAGATTTTTCCAGTAAACTTCATCATGTGGTGAAAAATAACCAATCCCAGATTGAAATTCTTCATCACACCTATTCTATACAACAAAACAACTTGATCTCTGGTTAATTTAGTTGAGTTGGTGGTTGGTATCCAATTGTACACAACAAGCTTATGTAAAACTAAATACAGAGAAGTAAGTGAGGCAGCAAGCATGTTTCTCTCCCACTTATTAATCCAACCCCTAGTAAGTACATGAATAATCTCATCCATTTGAGGAACATCCTCTTCTTCAACATTCTCCACATGTAGAAATTTATTAATCAGTTCAGGGGTGAATGGGACATCCCTATCTCTAAATCTCACTGTACCATACCATCTAGAATTCCTCCTAGCATGACCTTCCCTTAAATAAGCATAAAACCCATAAACCCAGTCAGTAACAAAGGCATCAACAAAGGTTACATCATGTATAAACTGTCTTTCTTCTAAGTATCTCACTAGACCCTTATATTCAAACTCATCCATGTTAATTTTCCTCTCAATTAACAGATTTCTTTTGCTTAACCTAGATATCCTTTGTTCAAGGGATTCATCCTCATCACAGTACTAGCTTGTTCAACAAAGTGTTCAGATTCATTACCTCTATTAGAATCAGTCTTGGTATTCTCAGAATCACTCTCAGGGTTGCTATCTCCATCCTCTGGTTTAGGAACTGTTGCACTTGTTCTAACAATGTCAACACATTCCTAAATCTCTTCTTTGTTCTTAGTTCAACTATGGCTCTTCTCCTTAGTTCGAAGATTGGTACATCACTCTCATCAGAAATTTCTTTGCCTTTTTGGCTTGAGGACCTCCAACTTCATCATCAGTTGAGTCCTTTGAACTTGACTCCTCCTCAGATTTAGAAAATACTCGAATTGGATTAGCAGCAACATCTCCTTCATCATTCTTCTTCTTTCTTGATATTTCGGCATAGTTCACCTTCTTTCTTGCTCTTCCAGATTGTCTCCTTGATTGAACAGGGCTTCTCTTTCTCTTTCCACCATTTTTCTTCACAGCCTTGGCAATTGGAGCAAGCTCAGAATCCTCAGACATTGAAGAATCAGTGTGAGGTGATTCTTCTTTGTCATCCTCTGGCACATCGACATTAGGTGCTTCAACATTAGGGTTTTGTTCAACAGGCTCCTCAGCAACAGGTACATCCTCCATAACCTGGTCACCTGTTTCCACACTCTTTGAAACATCATTAGTAGCAGGGGTTTCAGTTTGGAGTGAGGATTGTGGAATTTCAGGTTGGGCAATCGAAGGAGTGTTTTCGATTCTTGGAATAGGTAAAGTGTTTTGGGTTTGAGCCAAATAGGATAAAACATCAACCTCGATCAAGCCAATGGTGAGTGTGGGAACAACAAAAGTTTCCTGTAGGCTCTGGATGATTCCGCGAGGGATTGATTCGAGTTGAATAACCGTTGCATTAAATAGAATGTGGATGTTTACGAGAAATGCGCGGATTGAGGTTTGAGATGGAGGCGGTGTTGTGCTCGATGATGGAGCAATTGGAGCAATATTCTAGGCTTGGTTCGACACCATTTCAACAGGAAGGTTGAGAGGGTTTGAGGTTTGAGAAGGTGGAGAGTTCGAGGGAGAATTTGAAATGTGAGAAGGTTTTTCTGATTTCCAGCCATTTAAAGTGGTATTAAAATGCAAATAATGAAAAATAGAATGAAAAATGCAATTTAACTTAAAAAGGAACTCTAATATTCTCAACACTATTCGAAGTATGCAAGATCTTCATTCAAATGCGAACACACAATAAATTAAACATAGAACATGTAGGCTACTTATAGAAGACGAAGTAAGGAAGTTATTTTACACGATCCACACAAGAAAATTCTGGAATTTAAGAAGTGAGAAGTAATCGCTCCCCCATGAAGAGATCGTGGGTTTCCTATGCTTCAATATTCAGAATTTTAATTAAAAATAAAAATTAATTATGCACAAAATAAATAAAAAGGAAACGTGGGTTCACACATGTGAAAATTAAAAAACAAATTCCTGAAATTTCGGTTAAATAAATTTAACTAAGAGAATAAATTTGAACGACATATGATGTTACATTCAAAATTAGATCACATATTTCACATGACGGTCCTCCACTACCTGCTGATGTGGAGGAAGTTCATAGAGAGATTGAGAAAGAGGATGAGGAAAAGAAAGAGGGTAATGAGAAGGCAGTGGAAGATGTTGTGATGGAAGACGCTCAAAAAGAGAAAGAAAAAGAGGATGAAGGGATTGAGGAGATTGAGCGAGTACCCAAGTGGAAGAAGGCTAAAGAAGTGAAGCAAAACATGAAGGAGACTGAGCGAGATGAATGGGGGGGGTACCAAAATCAGTAATTCCGGTACCATATCCACAACGGTTTATGAAGAAGAAGTTAGATTAGAAGTTCGCTAAGTTACTTGATGTCTTCAAGAAGCTCCACATCAATATACTTTTCTACGATGCTTTGGAGTGACTTGAATCGAATATACCAGCTTTCTACTAGTAGCTTCCCCGCAAGAGTACGGGTTCACTGTAGTATGGGCAAGTATAGGGACCAAGTATTATCGAATCCAAGGAAAAATGCGTATGCAAATAGATCCCTGAAGATCTACTCGTCGTAGTTAATATGAGTGTATGTTTTTGGATTTTTGAAAAGAATTAATTCTAAACTAAATTACTCTACGAATGCAAAAGGAAAATTAAACTAAGTACCTAAGGTTTGTGTTTTCAAATAAGAGATAGTGATGCTCAGGATAGGAATCCCTACATATACTAACGGAGCAGGTACATAATCAAAATAACCGTGACACGCAAGAAATAACCTAAGTAAAAGAATGCAAGATGAAAGCTCAAGATTTTAACCCTAATACTTTATCCTAACAATCAACTTCACTAATCCACTAACAAGTTAATAGATTGTGCTTAATTAATGAGACCCTAATTTAACTAAGGTGATGCGGTCGTCCTCCTTCGCTAAACTGGTAGATGAATTAACCTCTTCTAAACCCTCTAGTTAAGTCTACTAGTTGTTAAAGAGTGATGCGGTCGTCCTCTCCCTAACACGTTCGTACAAAATTCAAAGGCAAAGTTAAGATTGATTTTAAGAATTCATTAATTAAGAGAATTAAAACCTAACGTCACGAATTACCCTAATTACGTACCCACAACCTACTTCTACGAGTTCATCCTACCCCAAGCATGCAAGGGTTCTAGCCTAACATGGTGGTTTGAATAATAAAAGCAATCACATGAACAAAAATCATATGCATAATTAAATTAACGAAAGAAATCAAGAACATAAACGAAAGAACAAATTAAAGTCTCTAAAGAAATCTATATAAATCTGAAAAACTAGGTTTAATCGTCTCAAAGAGTAAAGAAAGAAAGAATTAATCTAATACGTTCAAAAGAAATACTAAAACTAAGAATTCGTAAATTAAAACCTCGATTACAACGTATAAAATTCTTCAAAACTCCTTCCCAAGCTTTCTCCTCGCTCAAAATGTGTAAAAATATGTGTTCATATGTCTTGATATGTGAAAATATGCTTGGAAGGGGTATATATAGGCTTTGGGACGAATTTGGGCGATTTTGGGCCAAAAACACGCAAAAACGCTCGAGTGCTGGTGCAGCTCGAGCGCTAGCGCTCGAGCTATGGTGGTCGAATGGTTCTTCCGGTCGAGCGGTGGCGCTCGACCGCTGGCTGTACACATGTTCGTAAAACCTTCATAACTTCTCAACCGGGAGTCCGTTTTGACCGATTCAAAGTCCTACGAACTCCTATTTTCGCCCTCTATCCATCTATGAGCACCAAAGAGACAAATTCATCAGTTTATAAAAATGATACTCAAATGACTCCAAACACTCATAAAAAACACTCAAAACATGGGCAAATCGGGCACCAAAACATAACAATTTCATGCCTAATCATGGAGCAAATGCCGAATTATGCCAAGCTCCTGAAGGACTTGATAGCAAAGAGAAGAAGAGTAGACGGACCCAAACTTGTGCACTTGAACCACGAGGTGAGTGCTATGGTGCACAAGGCGCTTCCTCCGAAGATGAAGGATCCTGGTAGTTTCACTATCTTGTGTGATATCGGGAATGGAATCAAGAATGGGGTGTTATGCAATCTTGGGGCCATTATTAATTTGATGCCGTTGTTCAAGAAGTTGGATGGGGGTGAACTCCAACCCACGATGATGACTCTCCAACTCGCCGATAGGTCTATAACTAGACCTCAAGGAGTGGTGGAGGATGTTCTAGTGACGGTGGTGAATCATGTATTTCCCACCGACTTTGTAGTACTCAATATGGAGGAGGATGAGCATGTGCCCCTGATTTTGGGAAGACCGTTCTTAGCTACTGCCGGGATGCTACTAGATGTGGAAAATGGGAACATAACGGTGAAAGTTGATGATCAAGAAGTGAAGATAGATATCTACGAGGTAAAAAAATACCCCATGAGAGATGAAAGCTGTCACTTTATTGATATCATAGACACTTGTGTTGATGACATACTTCTTGACCCTTGATTATTTTGACAGCATTAAAGACAACGAGGATGTAAAGTTCATGGACGTGAAGCAAGTTGAGGATGAGGAGGAGATAGATGTGGGGGAGTCCACTTTTGAGAAGATGTTCGATAAGGCGCCACCATTGGAGGCAAAGAAGGAGTTGAAACCACTCCCGGATCACCTCAAGTACGCTTACTTGGAGGATAACGAGAGGTACCCGGTTATAGTATCTTCCCTTTTATCTAGTGATCAATTAGAGAGACTGCTTCTTGTACTTCGTAAGCACAAATCTGCCGTAGGCTGGTCGATCGAGGATATTAAGGGAATTAGTCCTTCTATATGCATGCATAGGATTAGATTAGAGGAAGGTACAAAAGACATAGTACAAAATTGGCGTAGAGTGAATCCGGTTATACAAGAGGTCATTCATAAATAGATATTAAAGTTGTTGGATGTAATATGATTTTTTGCTATTTCTGATAGTCCTTGGGTGAGTCTGTTACACGTAGTTGCTAAGAAGGGGGGTACCACGGTAATTAAAACTGAAACTAATGAATTGGTAGCCACTAGACTAGTGACGGGATGGCGTGTGTGTGTAGATTATAGAGAGTTGAACAAGGCAACGTGCAAGGATCACTTTTCTCTGCCGTTCCTTGATCAGATGATTAATAGATTAGGTGGATTTGAGTATTACTGTTTCCTAGATGGGTATTCCGGATATAATTAGATTATGATAGCGCCCGAGGATCAGGAGAAAACTACCTTTACTTGTGCATATGGTGCTTTTGTATTTAGGAGAATGTCGTTTGGGTTGTGTAATGCACCCGCCACCTTTCAAAGGTGTATGATGGCTATTTTCCATAGCTTGATAGAGAAGATTATGGAGGTTTTCATGGACGACTTCTCCGTGTTCGGGGAGTCATTTGATATGTGTCTAATCAATCTTGAAGTTGTGTTGAGCAGGTGTGAAGAGACGGATTTAGTACTTAATTGGAAACAATACCACTTTATGGTGAAGGAAGGGATTGTTCTTGGGCATCATGTGTCCTCGAAAGGTATCCAGGTTGATAAGGCGAAGGTGATTGCTATTGAGAAGCTTACTCCACCTTCGACCGAGAAGGAGGTTCGCTCATTTTTGGGCCATGCGGGGTTCTATAGACGCTTTAAAAAAGACTTTTAAAAAATTGCTAAACCCCTTTCGCGACTTCTTGAAAAAGAAGTCACCTTTGAGTTTACTGATGATTGTTTAGTGGCTTCAACAAGTTAAAGGAAGCGTTGGTTAATGCCTCTATTCTTGTGACTCCGGATTGGAGTAGTCCGTTCGTACTCATGTGTGATGCTAGTGATTATGCTATGGGAGTAGCTTTGGGGAAAATACGAGAGAAGAGGTTTCACACTATTTATTTTGCCTCGAAGATGATGAACTCGGCTCAGATGAATTACACTACGACCAAAAAGGAGCTGTTGGCGGTTGTGTATGCTTTTGATAAATTTTGACCCTACCTCGTAGGCACGAAAACAATAGTATATACGGACCACACAACGATTTGATATCTCATGAGCAAGAAGGATGTTAAACCCCGTCTCATTTGTTGGATCTTATTACTCTAGAAGTTTGATGTTGAGATTCGAGACAAGAAGGGGAGTGAAAACGTGATTGCCAATCACCTCTCGAGGATGGATCTTACCAAGGAGAATACGGTAGAAGAACGAGAGGTGAATGATGAGTTTCTGGACGAGAAGTTGTTTGGTGTAGGAGATGTCCTGGTGTATCGAGTTGAAGGTAAAGCATCGTGGTTTGATGATTATGCTAATTATTTAGCAAGTGGAGAGCTGCCGACGGATATGGATGCTTTGCACCGGAAGGCATTCTGGAAGAAAGTCTGGGAATTTATTTGGGATGACCCATACTTATTCAAGAGAGGGATATATTTTGTGCTTAGACGGTGTGTGCCCGAGGAGGAATAGGATGACATTATAAGGCATTGTCACGCCTTGCCATGTGGAGGATATTTGGATGGAGAGAAAACCGGAAGAAAGGTGCTTCAAGCCGATTTCTATTGGCCAACTATTTTGAAGGATTTCATGGAGTGGGTGAGACGATGTGATAAGTGTCAACATTTCGGCACTATCACAAAGAGGGACGAGATGTCGTTGCACGTATTTATGGAGGTAGAGGTATTTGATGAATGGGGGATTGATTTCATGGGTTTGTTTCCTCAGAGTAATGGATTCCTGTATATTCTCGTATGTGTCAATTACGTCTCGAAGTGGATTGAAGTTGTCCCTACTCGAGTTAATGACTCCCGTTTGGTAATTATCTTCTTGAGGAAGAATATCTTTTCAAGATATGGAGTTCCAAGAGCTTTGATTAGTGATGGGGGGAGTCACTTTGTGAACAGGTTGATGGAGAAGCTGTCAGCTAAGTATGAAGTTAGTCATCGGGTCTCAACGACATATCATCCTCAATCGAATGGTCTCGCAGAGGTATCGAATCGTCAAAATAAGGAGATCCTAGAGAAGACGGTGAGTGTGAGTAGAAAGGATTGGTCGTTGAAGCTTGATGACACACTTTGGGCGTGTAGAACTGCTTATAAAACTCCTTTGGGAATATCCCCGTACCAATTAGTTTTTGGGAAGGCATGTCACCTGCATGTTGAGTTGGAGAACAAGGCATATTGGGAAATAAAGAGGTTAAATTTTGATAGTGCTATGGTGGGGGAAAAGAGACTACTTCAACTTCATGAGTTGGAGGAATTTCGAGACAGCGCATATGAGAGTGCTAGGATTTTTAAAGAGAAGATTAAAAAGTGGCACGATGCGAGGTTGAGGAAGAAGGAGTTCCAAGTGGGAGATCAAGCCCTAGTATTCAATTTTAGGATGAAGTTTTCTCGTGGAAAGCTGAAATCGAAGTGGAATGACCCTTATTTGGTGAAGAAAGTATACAAGAGTGGATTTCTAGAGGTTGAGAAGGAAGATGGGAAAGTGTTTATGGTGAATGGGCATCAAGTGAAGAAATTCTACAACTTCTCTTATGAGAATAAGGGAGGTAACTTAGAGTCGTATGACCCGTGAGCTCCTTCGAGCTTGGTCCAGCATTAGGACCTTAAAAATAGCGGTGAGTGGGAGGCAACCCACTTTTACTTGCTTTTGAGTGTGTATTTTTTTTCGTATTTTGTTTTTGTGAATCGTATTTTTTTAACCTCGTTCTTGAGAGCTTTTATTGTAGGCTTGTCTTGATAGTGCAAGAATGACCAAAAAGTGGTGATAAAGGGGAGCAATTTGAGAAAGGAAGTGTGCTACATTGCCAAGTGCAACCGGAATTATGCGTATGAGGTAACCCCGAACCCCAAAATTAGACTGCTTCACAAGGTTGAAGTTTGGGGGTGGAGTTTTTATATATTTTATGGTGATAAATATGCACCAGCGCACTTGAGAGGTTTATTTGACATTGCATAGGCGCACACCCTCTCGTTGAGTTGAGTTTGGTCGTGTATATTGTGCATTAGATGGAATTTGAGTTCATGATGTGTTGAGTGCACGTCCTTGCATGTACTCATTTCTCAAACTTTATTATTACGTAGCAAGAAAAAGTTTGGGGGGGGGGGTTGTCTTCGTACTCACGCGTCGTGCATGAATATTGTGGAAAAATTGGTCAAAATTTTTTAAATTATTGATGCACAAAATGGTTTTGAATGTGTTTAAGAATGAATATATGATTGTGTGGTGATTTGGCTCGGTGAAATGCACGTTGGGAAGAGACCTCAACTCCTCGCTCGAATGAGCGATCTGGCTTAAATCGAGGGGTTTTCCAGGTTAGTACGCGTATGGTCTTAAATTCGAAAAGTCGGGTCGAAAAAGTTGAAAAATTGAATTTTTTGGTGTTAGTTTCAGGGCACTCGAGTATGAGGAGCTTGAGCACTTAGTGCTCAAGCCCCTTGGCTCGAGCACCTAATTTGTCCAGACCCAAAAGAGCGCTCGAGGGGTACTCACTCGAGCGGTCACCGCTCGAGGGGCACTCACTCGAGCGCTATGTTTGTCCAGAGTATTTGGGGTGCTCGACTGGCACCCGCTCGAGCGCTAGGCGCTCGACCGCGGGGCCAGCTCGAGCGGTTCCACCCGTATTTCTGTCCTAGCACACATTCCCCATATAAATACCCCTCCAAAACAAACACACACCACAAAACACACACAAGACTCACGATTTTGAAGTCAAATTCGGCCCCTTCGCCCAATTTCACTCAAGTCTTTCCAATTTTCACTCAGTTTCGTGTCAAGAGTTCGAATTCTCTCCACCAAGGTAAGTAATTTCCTACTTTCTTCTATCTTTTCTTAGTTTTAACTTAGAATAGCTATGAATTGAGTATGTTGAGATTAGGGTTCGTAGTTATGGACGAGAAATTTGGGGCTTTTTTATTTGTCCAATAACTCTTGCTTAATTGTTGATTAATTATGCATATTGTTAGTGATCAAATTTAATCGGATGGATTAGTGACTGTTTTAGTTCGGTTTAAGACCACCAATCAATAACGTGTGATTGATTACCACCGTAAATGGCAAATCGAGGGTTCGGGTTATGAATTCGTAAATACGAAAGTTGAAATCGTATTTATTTCGTATGTGTGCACGTTTAGGTGTGTTTGTGTGTGTTTTGGGAGTATTTGTGAATTTTTTGAACTTGTATTTCGTAGCTGGAGAACAACTATTTATAGAGACTAGCAAGCATGAGGTGTCCAAGACTCTTGAACTTCTTAGCTTGCATGCTAGACAAGTGTCCTTTGACCTTGTTTGACTTTATCTAAGTTGAATCTTAGTTACAAAATCTTCTTTAGTCTTAACTCGGACTCATTGTTGTCCGCCCAGGCCGGTTTAACTGGTCCATAGTGATCATCCGATAAAAGGTGTTCGCCTTTTGAGGTTATGGCTCAGAAGTTGTTCGCCTTTGTGTTTCACACAGATTGGCTTAGGGATCTTGGTCCTTTGTTCGTCAGCGTACACCTCTTAGGCTGGTGGATACACCACCTTTTGATAATGTTGCTCGTCATCAGTGGCTCAATATTGGGCCTATATCTGGCCTTGGGTCTTTAGACCTGTTCGCCGAATTATTGTTCGTCGGTGTAGTTGTTCGTCACTTCATACACCCCCTGGATTGATCCATGCACTCCAACTTGATTTTCTTCATTAATCATCTTTGATTTGGAGTTGATTCTCCGTAATCTCTTTTAAGGTCCTAATCCCTGTTCGCCCATCATTGACTGATGTTCGCCTATCAACACATATATGCTATGGGTTTGCCAATTTTACTTTTAATTTCATGATTGAATGTGTAGAATAGGTGAATCTCTAGAGAGAAAGCATGAATTTTGTGGGCATTTCTTGTTAAGACGTGATATATGAATTATGGACTTGAGTATTATGATTTGGTGATATGAATTGAGTCTTGAGCATGTAAATTGTAATTTTTGTGATGTTACTTCATGATAGACTTAAATCTTGAGCATTATTGATAAATTTTGGGAATTTTGAGTTGGGTGAATTGATTTTGAGATGGGCATAACACCTCAATGTGAGCCAATGTTGCCAATGTTGATGAATTGTTGAAATTGGATTACTACTTGAGTTGAATTGATATTGTTGATATTATTATCTAGTAGTAACTTTTTAATTTTCTTGTCAATTAGGAATTATGGCACCTCCGAAGAAGTATGAGGATAGAATGGTATTGGGAGAGGATTTGGTGGTTTTGACGAATGAGTTGACTGCAAAGGGGTTAATGCCCTCCATATGGGATAATCTGGACTACGGCGAGGAGTGGTGTCGCCATGCTTACAGATGGAGTTTGGTGGCAGGCAAGGTGGAGAAAACTCGGTGCCCGAACATCGAGTTTATGAGAAACTTGGGGATAGAGGATGAAATTAAAAGGGTATTCAGGAAGAATAGAATGGAGGAGTTCTACGAGCTCCTACTAACGATGGAGACATACCCAGATTTGACCGAGCAGTTCCTGGCTTCAGCGATGATGAGAGATGCTACCTCCTTTCGATTCATGATTCGAGGGGAGTGACACAATTGTGCTTTTCCAGCCATCACCCAAGCCCTGAGGCTTCCAGAACCCGAGAAGCCAATCCGCAAGTCTAGGTCATACGATGCTAATAATTTTTGGAGGTTGATAACGGGAGGAATAGCCGAAGATTACAAATCCCAGCACGCACGAGCCTCCTGCATCCGGAACCCAGTGATCCGGTACCTCGAGCGGATTTTAGGGAACACGATATATGCTCGATCGGAGATGGGGACTGTGTCGATGAAGGAATTATACGGGTTGTGGTGTTTGCTTCACTGCAAGCCACATGATTTCGGTAAGGATTTCCTGGAGCACACCTTAGAGGTCCCTTTTAAGTGTGGAAAGAAAACATCGAAGATCAGAGGTGGGGGTCTCATTTCCGCTGTCATAAGGAGTAGAGAGATTGAGCAAAGGTCTGGAGCGCTCATAGGGAAGGACATTGATATCGAGTAGATGTACCACTCTTGGATGTGGGAGCATTCGATGGGTGTGTATTGTATCCGGTTCAGAGAGGATGATCTCTTCCCTCTACCCAACGAGAGGTTTGTGACATTGAAGGGTCTGAAAAAGGAGAACCTCGGGATGAACGGAAAACACCACCTGAGTGAGATTGAGAAGTTCAAGAAAAAGATGGAACAAAAGGGGTTGTCAGATCAGAGGGCAAGGAAGAAGCAGAAAGGTGAGGGTACGAGTGGAGCCAGAACAAGTGGAGCTCGGGACTCGAATGAGGAAGAAGAGGAGGCATATGAAGAAGGAGCCGATGAAGAGGAAGAGGAGGCGGAAGGAGGACAAGAGCCTCAAGATATGGAGTTCGAGGTGTCTGAAGCACCGGCTCCGGGTGGTTGGGCCCCAACCCAGATGCAGTGGTTGGGGATGGAAGCTAACATTCAGGCGTTGCATACTTATGTTATGCAAATTCACACGAACCAGGATCAGTGACACGCTGAAGGCACTAGTATACGTGGGGAGTTCCAAGGAGTCCGAGACGAGGTCTCGGATATCAAGAGATGGATGGAGGCACTCTTTGTCTCCCACTTAGGAGTGGACCACCCTAGCTACCGTCCACTACCGGCGCCTGATGCATGATTGATTATGGGGATTCCCCCCAATTTCTTCCTTTTCTCTTCATTATTCATTGAGTTTGAGACTATATTTTTATTTATTTTCTCTTTGTCTTGATTTGGGGCTGTACTGATTAACTCTTTGAGTTGTTATTATTTCGAAGTGATTGAGTGCTACTACTTATTTTCATGCTTATTAACTCTCTTGTGCTTATTAATTGCTATCTTTGAGTGTGAGTTATGAGTTAGTGATTTGTGGAGTTGAGTTAGGGACTATATTGTGTGAGTGTAGTAATTAGAGTAGATTTGAGAGGTTTCTTCAAAAAAAAAAGAGTAGATTTGAGAGGGAACTCGTACATTTACGAATTTTCCTTTTGAATACTTGTGTGATAAAAAAATCAGAATTCACTAGGTCTAGCATGGATGTGAAAGCCGTGAGATTTGAGCCTTATAAAAGATTAAAATTCATTAAATTGATCTCATCGTTTGTGAGTGGATCTTCACCTTTGAGGTGCTAGAACTTGTGGGTACTGTCACTTCTTGATTGTGTCTAGTATGAAATGTTGAAAATGATTTTTGGCCATCTTTGAATTGAAAAGTCACTTAGCCAAAATAAGCCTACCAATGACAATAATCCCTTGTTAGCCCGTTTGAGACTGAGCCTATTTATTTGCTAGCACATTTGAGCTTATCCAATTTCTAAAACTCTTTTATTTGAGTGGAGAATAGGAAAAGTTGTGAATGAGAAGGGGTTTGAGTGGAGAGAATGTGGAATTGTTAATGGACGAGTGAATATGAGAAAATGTGTAATGAGATTGTGAGTAGTGGGGAAGAACAAAAAAATTGAGAATGAGCAAAAGAAAATATGATCTCATATATTGTGTGAAAGAAGTGCAGTGATTGAAAAAAAAGGTGAAAAGAAATAGAAAAAAAAAATTGAGGTGTTGTGAGTAGATGGAATTGAAAGCGTTTTGTATGAAGATGTTTGAAGAATTATGTTCCGTGTATTGAAATACCAAAGTTTGATTTTCTATTCTCCATTCATTTGAGTCAGTTATCCTATACAGTTACCCCACCTGTCCAAAGAGCCTAAATTAAAACCTTGAAAAAGTCCTTTTTGATTCGGCATGAATTCTAGTATATGGTCGAAGTTGAGAGTACTTACAAGCCTATGGTCACTTATTTGTGTGAATGATTGATTGAGAGTGTCCCTATTTATTGTTAAATACTTGTGAGTGAGCGAAACACATCACCGAGAGCACATCCATGTTTGATTTTAGTGGTTCTTATTGATTATCCATGAGTAGAATGAAGGAGGTGAGTTTGTGTGCGGGTGATCGATCTTTGAAGTTTGAAAACTATTACTTGTATGATTTGGTCCCATGATTCATGTCTAACAATTTCACTTGACTTATTGATTCATTGCTTGAGGACAAACAATATGGTAAGTTTGGGGGGGTTGATTAGGCGTGAAATTGTTGAGTTTTGTAGCCCGATTCGACCCTATTTTGTGCATATTTGATGTGTATTTAGAGTCATTTGAGTATCATTTTGATAAACTTATAAATTTGTCTCTTTGATGCTCATATTAGGAAAGAGGGCGAAAAATGGAGTTCGTAGGACTTTGAATCGACTCAAACAGACTCCCGGATGAGAAGATATTGAAGAAATATGAAAAGTATTAGTTCGTGCGAGAAAAAGTATCATTGAGCTCAAAGGGAGGAAGTGCTTGAGCACCCAAGGTCGAGCACCCTATTTGCACTGGAAGACAAGATGCGCTCGATTGAGCCTAACTCGAGCGGTAGGCGCTCGAGTGTCCGAGCTCGAGCACCACATGCACGCTAGAAGATTGGAGCGCTCGAGTGGCATGAGCTCGAGCGCTAGGCGCTCGAGCAAAGGGAGTTCAATCGGTGAATGCTCACTGGAAAGAGAAGACGCTCGACCGAGAGAAGCTCGAGCACTAGGCGCTCGAGCAAGGCCCCTACTCGAGCGATTTCAGCCTAACATCACCAAATCCGGCCCAATACCCTATATATATCCCATCCAAGCTAATTTTTAGACAAGATATCAATTTTAGAGATAGTTTTTGAAGGAGGAGAGCTTGGAAGTGAGTTGTGAGAGTGTGAGCAAGGTTTCTTATCGTGTAATCGAGGTTTTAAGCATACAAATTCATAGTTTAGTATTTTTATTCTTTCTTTCTTCAACACTTGAGACTATTAAACCTAGGTTTTTCGAATTTATAAAGATTCAATTTTGAGACTTTAATTTATTGATTTCATATTTCGTTTATGTTCTTAGGTTCTTTCGTTAATTTAAGTATGCATATGATTATCTATCTTGGTATACCTTTTGTTCTTCGAACCACCATGTTAGGCTAGAACCCTTGCATGCTTAGGATAGGATGAACTCGTAGAAGTAGGATGTTGGTACGTGTTGATAGGCGAACATCAATCATTGTCGGGCGAACAAGGATTAAGGCCCAAATAAGGATTACAAAGAATCAACTTCAAATCAGAAGCAATTAACAAGGAAAATCAAAGGGGAGTGTGTAAATCAATCCAAGAGTGTACTAAACAATGAACAACTCTCGCGACGAACAACTGTACCGACGAGTAACATATCGGCGAGCAGGTTTTAAGACCCGAGGCCAGATATGAACCCTGCTCCACAGTAATGACGAATAACGTTGACAAAAGGTGGTGTATTTACCGACCTATGAGGTGTATGAAGACGAACAAGGAACCAAGATTCCAAAGCCCATCTCAACACGAAGTCTAAGCGAACAACTTCCAAGCCACATCCACAAAAGGCGAACAACTTTTGTTGAAAGACCATACTGGATCAATTAAGCCGACATGGACGAACAACAATGAAGTCCGAGATAAGACCAAAGAAGACTTTGTAACTAAGATTCAACTTAGATAAGGTCAAAGGACACTTGTCCAGCATGCAAGCTAGGAAGCCCAAGAGTCATGGACACCTCCTTCTTGCTAGTCACTATAAATAGTTGTTCTCCAGCTAAGAAATACAAGTTCAAATTCACAAATACTCCCAAAACATACACAAACACACTTAAACGTGCACACATACAAAATTAATACGATTTCGACTTTCGTGTTTATGATTTCTTAACACAAACTAACGATTTACCATTTACGGTGGTAATCAATCACACATTATTGATTGGTGGTCTTAAACCGATCTAAATAGCCACTAATTCTCACGATTAAATTCGATCACCAACAAATTGGCGCTAGAAGGAGGGTCCGAACCTTCGGTTAAGTGTGACTAGTCAAGAACTTCAGGTTTGAAAACTTGAAGATTTGAAGAAATCCTCAAGAAATCCTTGAAGATTCAAGAAAAAGTGTTCTTGGTGTTCTTCAATATAAAATTTGAAGATAATTCAATTTAAAATGCCTCAATCCAAGGAAACACAAGGTTTATGCTTGTCAAGGAGAGCATCTCCTACACGGGCTTCATCAGCAGGCCATCAAGATCGTGAACCTAGACATGCGAACAGATCAAGGCTTACGGCCATAGACCACAACCTTCCACCAGAATTTGAGACCCTGGCGAGCAACCCTAATGAACTGGCTAAAACCATTGCTGCTCTTCAAACTATCCAGAGACAGCAAGAACAAAATAGACCATCACAAGCAAGGTCTAGGGCTAAACCCATGGAGGGACGAACAACGTGAGGTGGACAACGCCCAAGTTAGGCGGGATAAGGGCAAAGCCAAGGTGGCCGAACCAAGAGAGGGCCAGGCTGAGTCAGCAAATGGGCGAGCAACTATGTCCAGCCATGGAACAACCCGTTCCAGTGCCCAGGATAGACTTGGCCAACCTCAATATCAAGAGAAAGTTGTTCGCCAGGGAGCAGGATATGGGCGAGCAACATTTGAACAACCTCGCCCATCAATCCATGAGAGACTTTCCCAGTCTGCCTTCATGCGCCTAGGGCTAAATACGGCGAGCAACCCTAGAAAATAGCTCCAGGACATGCCCGCTCCGAGTGAGGGACTGCGACAAGTAGAAAGGCTTGTGCCTTTGCTCGCCGAACAGCCTCCAAGCCAGGGGGCATCTTTGGATGAGCTGTCAAGCCTGAGAAAGGTTGTGGAGAGCATGCAGGGGCAATTGGATCAACAGAGAGGAGTGGGGACGACCAGCTTGCCATCTTCTCCATTATCATCTATCATTCTAAAAGCCCCGATTCAGAAAAAGATCCAATTTCCAGCAAGTATACAGTATGATGGCATTGCTGATCCCCGAGTCCATTTAACGAAGTATTCAGACTATATGGTCTTGGTGGGAGCCAGTGATGCCACCCAATGCCGAAACTTCCCGTTGACTTTGGGGGACCGGGAACACAAGTGGTTTTCTGCAATGCCACCAGTATCCATCCACTCTTTCATCCAACTAAGTCGAGAGTTCCTCTCCCATTTCTCGACGGCAGGATCATATCTGTCCCAAAAACACCGGTTGTCAGATCTAAAGCAAAATGACGATGAGTCGGATTGGGCGTTTATGGAGAGGTTCGACAAAGTGCTGTTGGAAGGGGAGCCCGTCAGTGAAGATAAGAAAATCGTTGCTGTTATGGCTGGGTTGAAGAAAGGGTCGAAGTTATGGAAAGAGGTACGTCTGAAGTGCCCAAGAAGCTATGCCGAATTCAGGAACCAAGCCGGCATATTTGTTTCCATGCATGAGGCCCTGCACGCAAACTTGGGAGAAAACAAAGCTGGTCCCAAGGAGAACAACAAGAAACCTGGCGGAACGGGCTATAGAGTCCCGAAGAACATGAAGGCATTCACTGAAGGGACGGAGTTTAAGGAAAAATTAAACCGGGTGCTAACAGTATCAGTCGATACTATATACGAAAATGTGAAGGAGAAGGAGTTGCTCTCCCCTCCACGAAGAATCCGTCAGGATACTGGCAAACTCAACCCTAACAAGTATTGTGCCTACCATCAAAGCGTGGGGCACTTTACTAGTGAGTGTAGAGATTTGCTCAAGCAACTTTGGTGGTTTTACAAGGAGAGGAAGCTCTCCGACTTTGTTAAAAGGCAACTTGGAAAGAGAGCCCGGGAGAACAACTCCGAAGATGAGGATGATGTTCAGCCTCAGAAAAATAATAAACCCGGGCGACCAGTTCCGACCGTTGCTGATCGTCCACTAGAGGATCTATACATGATGGAACCCACAGGACCAGCGGGAGGATGTTCTGATGGACGACCGCCAATCTCCAACCGAAAAAGAAAAGTCGAATTGCGTGCGATCGACCAAGTACAAGGGATTGGGGTCAAACCATCCATCATGCAGACATCAGAACTGACCTTTACCGAAAAGGATTTGGAGGAAATATTGACCCCCCACAATGATTCGCTCGTGATTTGTGCTAAGATTATGGAGACCAGAGTACACAGATTGTTGGACACCGGAGCCTATACCAACATTCTCTTCAAAAAGACGCTCGACCAACTTGGAGACTACTCGGGCTACATAAGAGATTCAAATCATAGAATCTTAGGTTTTGGAAATGTTGTAACAGTCCCGTTAGGGGAGATTAGGTTATCCGTTCAGCTTGTAACGGTCGAGGAACCCGAAAAATATATAACAAGAATGGTAGATTTCTTGGTCGTAGATCAGGAATCAACCTATAACAGGTTCCTTGGTCGACCCTTTCTAAATGAATTTAAAGCTGCATGTTTCACTTACCATTATTGCCTAAAGTTCCCAACAGCAAGTGGAGCAGGCACAATAAAGGGAGATCAAATAAAGGCTCGGGAATGCCTCCTGCAGTTATAGGCAAAGCACGCACTAGTATCCATGATGGAAGCCACCACCAGCCATCCTGTTAATGAACCATCAATACTGGAGAGAGCATGATGGACATAGAAGAGGACCATATGGATACGGACGAACAACACCCTGACGAGTAAGTGTTGGACGCACAACTTATCACCACCCATGAGGAACTTCAATATAACGAACAACAAAGGGGTGGTGACGAGCAACACTCACCAGATGACTTGGAGGGCCAGGTGTTGACTAACAACAATGAGTCAGGACCAACAGATGATCTAGATCCCCGCTTGGGTGCAGAGCCCATGAGCATCGAAAATGATTTCAGCCCTGAGGGACCAATACTTGATCCTCGTTGGAAAGGACAAAAACGACGAGCAACTCCAGTTGAAGAACTGGAGGCGTTCAAAGTTAATCCCGTAAATGAAGATCTCGAATTATACATAGGATCTGAGCTTCCTGAGCCTTACAGATCCCGAATGAAAGAGTTCCTCAGCAAGAATCTAGATGTTTTTGCTTGGTCTCATGCAGACATGGTGGGAATAGATCCAAAGCATGCTTGCCATAAGCTTAATATCAATCAAGCAAAAAGGCATGTCCATCAAAAACGGAGGAAATATGGCCCAAACAAATACCAAACCTTAAATGAAGAGGTGAAGAAGTTGTTAGACAACGATCTAATCCGACAAGCACTCTGTCCACAGTGGGTAGCAAACCCAGTCCTAATGAGAAACCAAACGGGACCTGGAGGCTATGCATAGATTTTACGGATCTGAATGCAGCATGCCCGAAGGACAACTTTCCTCTCCCTCATATTGATCAATTAGTGGACAGCATTGCGGGTCACGAAATGCTAACATTCATGGATGCTTTTGTCGGGTACCACCAAATCCCAATGCATCCAGACGATTAAGAAAACACAGCATTTTACACAAATAAAAACTTGCTGTGTTGGAAGAGAATGCCCTTCGGCCTCATCAACGCTGGAGCAACATATCAGAGGTTGGTGAACAAGATGTTCGATGAACAAATCAGAGATACGGTAGAAGTCTATGTAGACGATATCGTAGTCAAGAGACCCCGAAAAGAAGACCATCTCCAGCATTTGACCCAGGTGTTCGACATTCTTCGGCATTACAACATAAAGCTGAATCTGAAGAAGAGCAGCTTTGGGGTCCATTCTGGCAAGTTCTTGGGATACCTTGTTAGTCAACGAGGGATTGAGGCAAATCCTACCAAAGTCAAAGCTATCGTGGATATACAACCACCACGTTCGGTAAAAGAAGTGCAAAGGCTCACAGGATGCCTAGCAGCATTGAATCGGTTCATATCCCGATCGGGAGACAAATGCCGTCCATTCTTTGAAGCCATCAAAAAAGGAAAGTTAACATGGACTAACAACTGTCAAAAGGCGTTCGACCAACTTAAGGACTACCTGGGAGATGTTAAAATTCTATCAAAACCCACCCCAGGAGAAAAGATCTATCTATACCTAGCAGCATTAGAAGTGGCGATCAGCTCTGTTCTAGTATGAGAGGACGACAAATTTCATCAACCAATTTACTACGTCAGCCAAGCCTTACACAAAGCGGAGATCAAATACTCTCCAACTGAAAAGCTGGCGTACGCACTTGTCATGAGTGTGAGGAAGTTACGACCATACTTTTTTATCATCAAGTTGAAGTGCTAACAACTTTCCCACTCAGACATATTCTCCATCGCCCCAACACAGCTGGTCGTCTACTAAAATGGTCACTAGAGATTAGCCAATTCGGGGTGACCTATGCTCCTCGAACAGCGATCAAAGGTCAAGAATTAGCCTACTTTATAGTCGAACTAACTTTCCCACCAGATCCGACGAGAGGACTTGATCACCCCTGACATCTTTACGTTGACGGATCTTCAACCAACATAGCTTCGGGGGCAGGAGTAGTCCTAATCAGCCCTGACAGACAAGTATTCACCTCGGCGATCAGATTTGGTTTCATGGCAACCAACAACGAAGCTGAATATGAAGCTCTCATTGCTGGTCTTCACCTATCCCTTGTCATGGGTGTCAGACGACTGCAAATATTCGGCGACTCACAACTAATTGTGAACCAAGTTCGAGGGAAATCGAGGCCAAAGACGATCATATGATCGAGTATCAACGAATTGTTGCTCATTTGATGTCCTTGCTAGATCAAGTCTTCATCGAACAAATTCCAAGGACAAGCAACACACAAGCAGATGCGTTGGCCCCGACTAGCAACAAGCGAAGGGCCAGCCGAGTTGGCCGATATTATAATTACAAAAATGAACGACCCATCAACAACAAGTTATAATCTCAACCAACTGGACGAACAAACAAATGAAGAAGAAGACTGGAGAACAAGTATAGTCAAATACTTGAGAAGTGGGGAAAAACCAAACAACTCTTTTGAAGCTACCAAGTTAACAAAATAAGCAGCCAGATATACTCTGGTAGGCGAGCAGCTTTATAAAAGGGGAATATCAATCCCACTTCTCAAATGTTTGCCTAGGGGGCAAGGACGAGTAATACTCAAAGAAATACATGCCGGAGTATGTGGAAATCACACTGGGGGGCAAGCCTTGGCGTACAAAACTATCAGACAAGGCTATTATTGGCCAACTTTACGTCAAGACGCAATCAAGAAAGCAAAAACTTATCATCAATGCCAAATTTTTACCCCAAACATTCATACCCCGGCTCAACAGCTCGTATCGGTTTACAGCCCATGGCCATTTGCAAGATGGGGGATGGATATTATTGGTCCTTTTCCAGCAGGAGTTGGAAATGTTCGATTTTCCATCGTGGCAGTCGACTATTATACGAAATGGGTAGAAGCAGAGGCTTTGGTAAAGATTACGCAACAGAAAATGATCAACTTCATTTGGAAGAACATTATCTGTCGTTTTGGGGGTTCCACAAACCATTGTGACAGATAATGGTCCGCAGTTTGATGGGAAAGAGTTGAGAGACTTCTGTACGAAGTGGGGGATCAAAAAACATTATTCTACACCCTATCATCCCCAGTCAAATGGACAAGTCGAAGCCGTGAACAAGATAATCAAGCGTACATTAAAAGTACGGCTGGCGGAGTGCAAAAGCAGTTGGTCTGAAGAACTTCCGGAAGTCCTGTCGGCTTTCGGAACAGAAGCTGTGATACCAATCGAATTAAAGACCAACACAATCAGGACGACCAACTTTGATGAGCAGGAGAACAACTCCGCTCTAGCTACTGAAATGGATTTTCTCGAAGAAAAAAGATTAAATGCCGAGCTAAAAAATGCTACCTATAAATAGCGAGCAGAACACTACTATAATTCCCATGTTAAAATCAGGGAATTCAGAGTTGGAGATTTGGTTCTAAGAAAGTTGCTCGCCCAACCTCCAGGTGTATTGGGACCAACTTGGGAGGGCCCATATCGTATAACGGACAAATTCCTTAATGGTGTATACGATATCGAAGATATGGAAGGCAAGCCGGCCCAATACTCCTGGAACGTTGTACATCTAAAGAAGTACTATCAATGAGTTGAACAAGTTTTTGATTGGGTGAACAAATGTCTTGGGGGGCAAGTGAACCAAGTGACGCAAACCAAAAACTTGCCTAAATTTTTTGAAAATTTTGCTAAGTATAGATTGAAAAGTTGTTCGGCACATTGTATAGTCTAGTGTTGTTTCATCTTTTTTAACTTTAGACAAAGTTGCTCGGCAAAAATGTTATAAGCGAGCATATCTTAGTTAGTGTTTAAAGTTGTTCGTCAGATTGTATATGTTAGTGACGAACAGTCTTTTGACATTTGTAAATTTTTCACAATGTAAATATAGTTGTTCGTTGAAAGAAAAGTCCAAAGCTTGAGGTATAAGTCCATTTAAGGACCAAGGCCAATTAAAGGTTGTTCGTCTTTTAAGATGAGCAGAACCTAAGGCTAAACCCTTATTCTATTAAGAGGCAAAGTTCAAATCGAACAAAGCCCAACATTGTATGTTATAATTGCAAAAGCATTAAGTAAAAATGTAAAGGCAATTAACATACAAGAAGAAGATGAGCGAACAAAAGAGACATTCATTAATAAAAGGCTTTAAGCCTAAAAAATAGTACAAGTGTAAAGTACTACAAAAAACGAACAGCTATTACAAAATAAAGACTAAAAAGTCTTAAGTCCTAAATCTATTGCTGCTCGGCAGGGGGAATGTCTTGAGGTTGGTCAGATGGAGGATCAACAATCATATCCCTGGCCATATCCTCAGCCGCTTTTTGCTCTATCTCCTTAGCAGTTTGCTCGTCCGCAGCAGTCGGCTCCTCATCCTCAGCCTCGCCCTCATCAACTGGAACTGGAGGGCGAGTAACAATGATCCTGGGGTCAAGTTTATCAATCTTGACCCCTAACTCAGCCATATCCCCCAGTTGGATTTCAATGTTGTTCGGCGGGGGATAGTTCTCCACGAACTCAGTCAAGTCTTTGCCCATCTCCTCACTAAGTCTTTGTAATCATATGCATCGGCCAAATGAATACAGTCGGCATAGGCACAGATATATCCTAAGTTGGAGATGGGAGCAGACCGGGTTTGCAGCTCGGCCTCCAGTTGCTCACTTGTGTATTTGCTGGAGTCAGCCTCATTGAGGTGAGCAACTTCTGCCTCGAGTTCAGCGATCCTTTGTTCGGCAGCGGATAGTCTTTTCCCCCCTTCTTCGAGCAAAGCGTCCTTGCATTTAGCTCGGCGGACAGACCTTGAATGTCCTCAAGGTGTTTCTTTTCAGCATCAAGAGAGATGGAGAGTTGATTGTTCAAGCGAGCAAGTTTCGCTTCATAGTTATTGATCAGGCCGTCCTTCTCTTCTGTGAGCTGCCGAGCAGTGCTTGCGTAACGGCGAACAGCTTCTTCTTGCTCGGCCAGCTGGGCCATTGCCTTCTGCGCCATGACAAGGCCGTTAGCATGGTGCATCATTGATAGGTGGAAGTTGTCCGCCAGCCCTTGCACGGAGATAGTTTTCTCCATGGGTCGTGTCCAGGTCAAGGCGACCAACTTTGTCGCCCTGTGAACATGGTCGCCTGGGATCTCCCTTATGTTAACGGGGGTCTTTGAGCAGGCGTATTGGTAGACAACATTTGCTCGCCTAGGATGGTCTTCGGGCCGATACCTGCGAACAAGAAAGTACCCAACACTTAGAGAAATTTGCAAAAGAAAAGAGAGAAAGAATTTTGTTCGGCAGGGAGGGGTGAATACTTACTCGCAAAATTTGCGATCATCCCAGCCGAGAAGAGTGATGTCCTCTGGGCCTCGGGAGGGGGTAACATCCTTTCCGGCTTTGCCCGTCCTATCAGTAGGCTCAACAGAGGAGCGACGAGCAGCTTCTTCTTAGGGGCGAGCAAGATTCTTGCTCACTTTCTCCTTCCCCTTATGGCCAGCTGGAATGTCTTGCGCCACGGGGGTCCCGTCAGCCCTTTTTAAGCGTTTTCCCCCATGAGGAGGGGTAGGGGAAGAAGGAGCTGGCCGGGCATGTCCCGAGGGCGCTGCTTGCCGAGGAACTTTGGCCCCCTCGGGTTTGTTCATCAACGCGAGTACTTTGGAGGGGGGATCTCCCTTTACCTTCCTTCCTTTTGGTGGGGGCATCTCGTGCACCCTCTGCTCCAGAAGACCAAAACAAGGAGGAACTGCAACAGTAACTTGCTCGGCTAAAAAAAAAACAAAAAACTAAAGTCAGATTGTAAAGGGTACGAGCAAGTACTCTTTTCTTCCTTAGCGAACAAGAAAGTTTGTATAAGTTGGTGAAATTTCATACCTGGGGGCACCACAACTTGAACCTCTAAGTGGTGGGGGTAAGTGAATAGGCGAGCAGCTCTCTGACACTTCTCCTCGCTCAGATATTGGATGGTCCTATCTGCTCTATTACGTAAGCCAACCAAATAAGAAGTAAACAAGAATTCGTAGCCAATCTCCTCCTCCTCCGAATTCCACTTGAGCAATCAAGGGTCTGCAAACAAACAAGAAAAGTTAAATTAGAACAATACAGTTCAAAGACGAACAAAAATAAACTTACATTTAATTTTTCCATAGGTGGCAAGAGAGTTTATTCGTCCAATGCCACCGTGTGGACCGGAAGATGCTCGCCAGTCGCCCCCGATAAAGAAGAAATGCTGCTTCCAGTCGCGGATCTTGTTCGGCACCCCTTCCACCATCTTTAGACCAGTCCTAGCTTTGAGGTAGTAATAACCCTTCTCCCCAATAGGGCACTTAGTGATGGTCATGAGATAGTTGATCTCCTCCGCGGTGATGCGATCAACATATCCCTCCAGGGCGAACAAACACATCGAGCCCAGCAGGTTCATCCACCCAATTGGAGTGATTTGGGTAATGGCAAGGTTGGTCGCCTCTAGAAAGCGACCAACTACCGGAGGCAGAGGCAGCTTTAAACCGGCGATCAATGTATTGATATTGATCACCGTGCATCCTGGAGGTGGGCGATCAACTCTCTCTTTCCTCCTGGGGGCCCACATATGAATATCATATGGGATTTTGTAGGTCTCTCGGATCGAGTCTAAATCCTCCTTGTGAACGACACTTTTGATTTTGCTCACCTGGAAGTCAGTTTTGACCAAGTCCATTGTTTGTCTCTGTGGGCGAGGAAAGTTGTTCGCGTATTTCTCAACATATGCTCGCCATTCAAAAGGCCGAGCAACTCCAACTGGAATCTCGTTTTCCAGCATCTTTGGAGATGGAAAGTTTATCCCCTCAAAAAATTCACGAGTTAGTTCGTCAAACTCGGGGTCCTCTTCCAATTCAGCACTGGACGAAGAGCCTTCATCGGAATCCCTCCTCGCAATAGCCACCACTTTCCTCCCAGATGGGCGAGCACCAGTATCCTCCACCGATCGAACAACGGAGTCCACGTGGGGGTCCGATGCCGAAGAAATCTCAAATGGGGATTGGTTTTCATGTGCCACAATGGGAAAAGGGTATCAAGGGTTTCGTCAGATTTGTTGCTCGATTGGAAAGACATAGGAAATAAATGGAGAAGAAATCCAGACAGCGGTTGAGAGTTTTACAGACGGCGGTGGATTCCCGGAGAAGGCGGTGGCGCAAGGTCTCACACGGCGGCAATGGAGGTTTTTGGAGAAAAAAAACTGAAAGAAGAAACTGAGTAATAAAGACAAAAATACTACCTTGGAATTGAATTAGAGACACGAAGATGCTTGGGATCGCCGGAAAATGCTAGAAACCGCCGGAAAATGCTCGATGTCACCGGAGGAGAGATGAAGACAGCGGAGCCCTGTAGCAAGAAGAAAAGAAGTGGGAAAATTTTCATTTTCCACTTCTATTTATACCATTGAAAAAAAATGGGGTAAAACCCATAATTTCCCAAAAAATTGGGGATCAAAATGACAAAAGACGGGGGTCATTTGCAAATTCGAGAAAAAGTTGAAGGACCTACGAGCAAGTATAGGGGCGCGTGGCCTCGGGACTGATCGCGCGTGGGCGGCGCGCAATCATGCCGCCCACGTCATCCTCGTACATCCCCCAGACCTTGGGAAGGCGAAACGACGAAGCTGTTGTTGCTCGCCAAGGTCAATGATGTTCGCCCGAATCCTCATCAGTTGTATATCCTAACTACTGTTGCTCGCCCAAAGATGCTCGTCTGTAGCAACACCCAGTCAGGATAAGGGGCAATTGTTGATAGGCGAACATCAATCATTGTCGGGCGAACAAGGATTAAGGCCCAAATAAGGATTACAAAGAATCAACTTCAAATCAGAAGCAATTAACAAGGAAAATCAAAGGAGAGTGTATAAATCAATCCAAGAGTGTACTAAACGACGAACAACTCTCGCGACGAACAACTGTACTGACGAGCAACATATCGCCGAGCAGGTTTTAAGACCCGAGGCCAGATATAAACCCTCCTCCACAGTACTAATGACGAACAACATTGACAAAAGGTGGTGTATTTACCGACCTAAGAGTGTATGAAGACGAATAAGGAACCAAAATTCCAAAGCCCATCTCAACATGAAGTCCAAGCGAACAACTTCCAAGCCACATCCACAAAAGGTGAACAACTTTTGTTGAAAGACCATACTAGATCAATTAAGCCGACCTGGACGAACAACAATGAAGTCCGAGATAAGACCAAAGAAGACTTTGTAACTAAGATTCAACTTAGATAAGGTCAAACAAGGTCAAAGGACACTTGTCCAGCATGCAAGCTAGGAAGTTCAAGACTCATGGACACCTCCTGCTTGCTAGTCTCTATAAATAGTTGTTCTCCAGCTAAGAAATACAAGTTCAAATTCACAAATACTCCCAAAACACATACAAACACACCTAAACGTGCACACATACAAAATTAATACGATTTCGACTTTTGTATTTACGATTTCTTAACCCAAACTCACGATTTACCATTTACGGTGGTAATCAATCACATGTTATTGATTGGTGGTCTTAAACCGAACTAAATAGCCACTAATTCTCACGATTAAATTCGATCACCAACAGTACGTAATTAGGATAATTTGTGATGTATAGTTTTAATTCTATTAATTATTGAATATTTCTAATAAATCTTAGAATTATCTTGGAATTAAGTACGAAAATTATTAGAGAGAAGACGACCGCATCACTCTTTAATAACTACTAGGCTTAAGGAAATGGTTTTTGAAGGGGTTTATCATCTACCGGTTTATCTAGGGAGGACGGCCGCATCACCTAGTTAAATTAGTGTCTCATTAATTAAGCACAATTCTATAATTTGATTATCGGATTAGTGAAGTAAGTTGATAGGACGAAGTATTAGGATTAATTCTTGAGCTTTTAGTCTTTTAATCTTTTGCTAGATTAGGGAAATTGATTGTCTAGTTTTAGTACACTTAGAATTATAACTTGCACATCATGATTATTTTAGTTACCGTACCAACTCCGTTAGTATACGTAGGATTCCTATCCCGAGCATCACCATCTCATATCTGCACTTCAACTAAAGTTAGTATATTTTTAATTTTATTATTAGCATTTAATTAGTAGAAAATAATTAGGAGCATTAGTATAAGCCAAACTTTACACTCATATTAGCTACGAGACGTACATTTCCAGGGATTTATTTGCATACACACTTTCCCTTGGGTTCGATACTACTTGGTCCCTATACTCGCCCATACTACAGTGATCCCATACTCTTGTGGGGTAACTACTAGTAAAGCTAGTATTTTGCGTTCAAGTCAGTCACTGTCTCTCTGATATCATCATTCTATTTATCTAAAACATCATTCTTTATGTCTCAGAACCTGTATCATCAACACACCCATTAATACAGTTCACATCTGAAGGATTTTTTACAAATGTTAATATTGCACTATCAAATTAATATTAATTTATACCACTATAAAATTAATATTGCACTATCCATCTTAATCCATATTACGATAATATGGGCTCCCGATTATTATTTTCCGTGTTTAAGATTATTTAGTCCATTAATTAATTGAGCTTCTGAATAGCTCTAAACTAATTAATATCTTTCGTCTTGGAGTAAAACAACTCAACATTATTATCCGTACCGAAGAAACTAATTCTCCACTTGCAAGATTTGGTACAATAAATCTTCTGAGCCCACCAAGGGAACAAATCACACGAGTCGTACTCGCACACGTTTCTCCGTATTAAACCTTAACAACCATCGCATGATTAATATTACTGCCCAAAACACAAGGTTCGAAGTCACGATGATTCTCACCCAACATGAATCAAATCAATAACTATTAACCACACATGACCCTATTTAAGTGACAGAGATTAAGAAATCAATAACCACTGAGGTCTAATTCTTCACCTTTCATAACAGAAGAATTTATCCTCGTTGTAGGTCCACTTTAACACATTTAAAATGTGCTAGTAAAATCTCTTGGTCAAGACAGGCCAATCTGAGAACTACACATCGACCTTTCGCGGCGAATTGTTCAATTCCACCTGGGTCGTGAATTTGTACGTTTAATTACAAGGAACTCATTAATGTGTTCTTCTGTGATCTGGTATCACCACATTAACTACAATGTAACACATATTATAAATAGAACGGGTTGCAATAAATATTTAACATTCATTTATATTCAAAGCAATAGCGATAAAAGATTTATTCTCATAAAACAAGTGTTTAATACATAAGTTATACAAAGTAAAAACATACTTTCACGTATAACTCCAACAATCTCCCACATATACTTAAAGTCTGCCTTTTAGTATACATCATGTATGTCTAGTGTAGTTCTACGTGACATCTCATGTCAACCTACACTAACCTAATAATTTCTCCCACTTATACTTAAAGTAGATTAGCAATAGTCTTGACACCCATCCTATCCACATGTCTCTCGTATGTACTCTGAGGTAGACCCTTTGTGAATGGATCCGCTAGGTTGTCCTCCGTCGCGATCTTTGCCACCTCAATATCTCCTCTCTTAACGATTTCTCATATAAGATGGTATTTTCTTTCTATGTGTTTGTTGGCCTTGTGGGCTCTCAGTTCCCTTGAATTTGTAACTGCTCCGGCATTATCACAAAAGATAATAATTGTGCTGGGAAAATTTGGAACAACGTCCAAGTTCACTAAGAAGCTCTTGAGCCAAACTGCTTCTTTCGCTGCTTCATAAGAAGCTACTTATTCGGCTTCCATGGTCGAATCTGCGATGCCTTTCTGCATATCGCTTCTCCATGTCATGGCTCCTTCTCCCGTGCAAAACGCACTACCCGAGGTAGATTTTCTGGAGTCTATGTCCGATTGGAAATCTGAGTCCGTGTATCCCATGGAAATTAGATTGTTTGACTGGTAAATCACCATTCTATCACGAGTTCTTTTCAGAAACCTCAGAATGCATTTACCTGCAGTCGAATGATCTTTCCCCGGGTTACTTTGATATCTTGCCACCATGCCCATGGCAAAGCAGATATCTGGTCTTGTACACAACATTGCATACATAAGGCTTCCTATGCCCGAAGCGTACGGAACGCCTTTCATATCATCTATCTCCGCTTGCGTCTTAAGGCATATATTTTTTGATAGATGGATTTCGTATCTAAAAGTTACAAAACCTTTATTGGAATCTATGTTGAACCGCTTCAAAACAGTGTCTATGTATGAAGCTTGTGACAAGCCCAACATCTTTTTCTTGTGATCTCGAGTGAACTTGATCCTAAAAATGTGACTGGTTTTCCCTAAGTCCTTCATATCAAACTGATTTGACAGCTACACCCTTACGTCTGACAACACCTTTACATCGTCTCCGATGAGCAAAATGTCGTCTATGTATAGTACTAAGAATACCATTGCAGTTCTGTCACATCTTTTATACACACAACTTTCAAACTCATTTTGATCGAACCCATAAGACTTTATAACCTGATCAAAACACTGGTTTCAAGCACGTGATGCTTGGTTAAGTCCATATATTGACTTCTTTAGCTTGCATATGAGATGTTCTTGACCTTTCATAATAAAACCTTCGGGTTGTCGCATATAGATATCCCCTTCAAGACTTCCATTTAGGAAAGCTGTCTTGACATCCATTTACCAGATCTCAAAATCTAAATGTGTAGCGACCGACAAGAGAATACAGATGGACTTAAGCATAGCTACAGGTGAAATGGTTTCCTCATAATCGATCCCTTCTTTCTGAGTATATCCTTTTGCCACTAGCCTAGCCTTGAAGGTTTCAACCCTTCCGTCCGGTTCTTTTTTCTTCTTGTATACCCACTTGCATCCAATGGGTTTTACCCCACTGGGTGGTTTGACCAGCTCCCACACTTGATTATGATCCATTGAAACCATCTCGGCTTCCATCGCCGTTTGCCAAGATTCCGCATTTTTATCTTGGATTACCTCGTTGTATGTTCATGGGTCCGATTCATCTCCGGGAATCAAATTCGAAGATTATCCTATTCCCATGAATCTCTTGGGTTGTCTAACAATCCTCCCACTACAACAGGGTTCTGGTTGTGAAGGTGTGACGATGGTATATCATCTTGTGCACTTAGTATAGGAGTTTGTCCTCTTAATTCGTCTAAGGTAATCTCACTTATGGGTTTTCTTTTTTTTTCATATAGTCTTTCTCCAAGAATTTAAAGTGTGTGCTAATCACGGTCTTTTGATCCTTGGGACTATAGAACATACACCCCTTCGTTCTCATGGGATATCCTATAAACAACCTCAATTTCAAACATGGATCCAATTTACCGGTTTCCTTGTCTAACACGTATGCCGAACACCCCCAAATTCTCATGTGTCTCAAACTTCTGTCGGGGTTTTAGGAACCGATTTGGATGGCACCAAGTTATAAGTGGTTGTTTCCAAGGTATTACCCCAAAACGATTTGGGTAGATCTGAATAACTCATCATGGATCTGACAATTTCTAAAAGAGTCTGGTTGCTTCATTCCGCTACACCGTTCTGTTGAGGGGTTTCGGGTGCGGTCAACTGGGATACAATCCCTTCGTCCGATAGGTAGTTCAAGAATTCATTGCTATGGTATTCGCCTCCACGATCAGATCGTAGAAACTTGATACTTCTTTCCCTATGCATCATAAGGTAGATGTATTCATATCTCGAGTAATCATCAACGAAAGTGACAAAATACTCATACCCCTCTTGCTATGATCGTCATTGGTCCACACTTATCGGTATGAACGAGTTCTAACACTTTTGTGGCTCTATTCCCATTGGCTCTAAATAGGGGTGGAAATAGGCCGAGCCGAGCTAGGCTTGTCGTTGGACGGCCTAGGCCTACTATTTGATCTTTGGGCCAAAGCCTGACCTGTTAACTATCATAAGCTTTTTTTAGAGCCTTGGCCTGGCCTTTTTAATAAATAGGCCTAGCCTGAAAGCCTTTTAGGGGTCTTTTTAATCATGTTTACAAAATTATATTCAATAATTATATTATTATTAAATCATAACAATTAGCTCTTTAAATCTTAAAATGAAGAATAAAAGCAATTTACCAAAGGATTATCAAATAATAGCATAATAACAAATTTAAATAATATTTAATTTATATTTAGCAATATTCTTACATATATATATTAAATATTTATTATATTATATTATATATGTATTGTATTATTATATATTATATTATATGTATATATATTATATAGTTAAATAGGCCGGCATGTTGGGTTTAAAAGACTTACAGAAAAGCTCAAGCCTGACCTATTTAAATAAATAGGCTTTTAAAAAAGTCTAAGCCTGACTCGTTTATTAAACGAGCCGAGCCGAGCTGAGCTGGGCTTTAGGTAGGCCGAGCCGTAGGCCCCTGTCGGGTAGCCTGGCCTATTCCCACCCCTAGCTCCAAATGGCCTATAGGCCATTTTACCCTCTAAACAGGATTCGCAAGTTGGAAACGGCTCAACTCGAAGTAACTCCAAGGATCCATCTTTCACCAATCTTTGTATCCGCATTAGATTAATATGACCTAATCTAAGATGCCATAGAAGTATTTTGTTCATGTCAGAAGAACACTTTCTTTTATAATTTGAAATAGTCTATTTGTTATTAGACTCAATTTGTGAGTGGTGTGCCCAATTAATGGTATAAAGATCATTCACTAATGTTCCAGAACAGATAAACTTATCGTTTAAAAAAGAAACTGAGGATCTATTCAAAACAATTTAGAAATTGAAGGTTGAGTTCTTTCTAAAACTAGGAACATGAAGAACGTCTCTCAAGACCATGACTCTATCTTCAAAAGATATGCGCATTTCTCCCACTGCTTCAGCTGCCACTCTAGTAGCATTGCCCGGTGTGATGGAGATCTCACTTCCGCTAAGTCGTCGGGTTAGCTTGAACCCATGAAAAATAAAACAAATGTGATCAGCGACTCTCGTATCCACTATCCACGAATGGACATCATACGCCACTTCACAAGTTTCAACGACTAGGGCGTGTGAATTACCTAACTTTCCTAGCCTTTTAGGCTTGGAATAGGCAGACCTCCAATGTCCTCTCTTACCGCAGCTAAAATACTTCCCCTTCGATGCTAGCCTTGACTTTGTCTTTCGCAACAGTTGGATTCGCTTGGGTCCGGCCTTTGGTTCTCTTCCTCTTCTTCTCTCCCTTGGGACCATAAAAGGTAGACCGACCATTAGCCACCATAGCAGTGGACTGTTGTCCCATTATCACCTCCACTGAAACTAAAGCTATCAAGAGCTCGGGCAAATGACTTGTCCGTTCATTCATCTAACAGTTCAGTTGAAACTGCTTAAAGCTTTTCGGTAGAGAATGGAGTATGAAATCGACCTGAGA
The DNA here is from genome assembly GCA_947034835.1 of Ballota nigra. Classification (NCBI taxonomy): domain Eukaryota; kingdom Viridiplantae; phylum Streptophyta; class Magnoliopsida; order Lamiales; family Lamiaceae; genus Ballota; species Ballota nigra. The sequence continues at coordinate 21,606,975 of OX344722.1, read as the reverse complement.
AGGGACATTAAAATCGGTACCAAGTACTTCTAACTTATTAAGGTATGCCATTATCTCAAGAACGTGCTCCCTCACGGGCGTTCCCTCCACCATTTTCAACTTGACCGAGTCATGTTTGGTGAACTGATTAGTCATGGGGTTCTGATGTGAAAACATCACTTCAAGATTTTCCATGATTTCAACAACGGATACAATATCTTCATGAATGCGCCTCAAATCCTCAGACAGAGATATCAAGATGATGTGCTTCATGTGTTCATTGTCACGCTTCCAATCATCATAAACTGCATTTTCCCCATTGCTTGACTTATCATTGGGCTTGTCGGGTTATTTAACATGAATAACCCACTTGTGTTTTTGTGCAGCAAGGACAAAGTTTAAATTACATTTCCAATCGACATAATTCTCTCCAGAAAGTTTGTTAACTTAAAGTATACTAAACAGTGGATTAAAAGGTTGCGACATGATGAAATGAGAATAAAACATACATTCATATTAATATCTAAAAAAATATGAAATTATCACATAATTCGATCACATCAATTATATTGAAACCTTAAAATAATATAATCATGCATCAGTCAACATCTCGAAACAGTTTAAATATGTCACGAGGGGTGGTCTATGCATTTAAACACATTCAAGCAGGTTACAAACATGAATAGTTACAAATCTTTAATTCAAAATTAATAGTCGACTCCCACTTTGACCACATAAAAATTGACAGGGACTCCGAGGGGAGTAAGTTAATATCAATTTCTTATGCCTAAGTAATAACCATAATTCAATACAAAATTATTATTTCGCTTTGAGCAAGCCGCTCGTGGTGAGGGTCAATACCGCCACTAGTAATAATCCACAATCATTCTTTCAGAATTTACTCATGTGAAATTCATCTCTTTGGCCGAGCCGAGGGGGAAATATATTCCAAAAATACTTCACAAATAAATAAATTATGGAGGTCAAAATTAATCTAATTTTATAATCCGGATTAAAATCGTGATTAATTAAAAAAATTACTTAGTAATTTTCAAAAGTAAGTTTTTTCTTGGACAATTAAATAATCATGCAAACACATATTATCAAATAATAAATGCACAAAAATTAAAACATCCATCAAAATAAAAAAAATTAAAATACATTGGAGCACTTAAATCCAATCACGGTTTAATTTTCTTCACGCTTTGATGCGAGAAATCGTCCTTGTTTCCTTCGTCATTCGTCTCGATAGGCTCCCACTCGAAAAATAACAATTCATAAAAAAATCCTTCATTTGGGGTTGGGACGACGCTCGGCATCGTACAAAAAAATAGTGTGGGCGCGCGGCCAAGCCGTCCGGCGAGGGTGTGCGGCGCCCGTCGGGGCATGCTGTGCCCATCGCGCATGCAGTGTGCCCCGGTATTTCATCTGTGCCCGTTTTCACCCCCATGCAAGATCCACGTCCAGGCATGCTCCACGTATGCATGCGTTGTCCAGGCACGTCATTCTTAATTCATCGTCTCTGTCTTCATTCCGATCCAGTTCCAATTTATTTACAAAAAATAAATAAACCCAGATCTAGACTACTCTATTACATTGATCGAATCAAACAAAAAAAACTAATCTACTCGTGGATTTTCTCACGAGAAAAACGAATTCGAACAAATCGAATTAAAAACAGAATATTCATATGCATGAATAAAAAAATAAATCATTAAAACCATGACAATTGGATACCTGCAAAAAGATCTAACAATTCTACTATCCAATTTCAATTAATGTTTAACGATCTAAATTCCAATTTAAAGATCAGAGACCGAAACCGTGGCTCTGATACCATGTTGTTGGGGAAATCGGGGTGCCCGAATCTATTCGGGATGAAATTTAAATATGAATTTAAAATTCAAGTAGTACTAGAATGAATTAATCCTATTCATATAATAATTATCCCAAAACAAATAATTCATGCATATGAATAACCTCATGTAAAATCCTATAACGGAAAATCTAGAAGTTTACGCGATTATGTACCTTTTGAAGCGACGATCGTTGAGAAGAACGGGACAAGCTAATTGATCCTATTAACCAAAAGACCTTCTCAAGTATTCCCCTTTAGTCTTGCTCGTTCACCGGTGGGAAGTGCTTAACGAATAATTTATAAAACAAGGAATAAAGAAAAAAATTATTGTTGCTGATTTTTTACAACACACGGGACTATAAACTGGGGATGAAAGTATCACCCCCTATTTATAATGGGGAAGTTTGAAATTTTTGGCTTGGAATAAGATGGGAAAATCTTTTCTTGATCTCCAAGAAATCTTGAATATATCTCATATAATTCTTTTCTCCATAATTACATATTCCACAAAAATCTCACATCCTTATCTTATGGTAATTTTCGAAAATTAGAGATAAGAATCAAAATTTGGATCTTCTTAAATTTATGAGATAATCTTGTGTTCCAAGAATACATATCTTCCATAATATCTTTTCAAGAAAATTAACAAAATCTCCTCTCTCCTAATTATCAAAAATTCGAAAATATCTATACAAGAAACCAAGTAGGAGATTTCTTGGATTAATGAGATAATCTTGTATTCCAGGAATACTTATCTTCATTCCATAAAAAATTCAAAGAAAATCTTTCTCCCCTAAATCTTGTATTTTTCGAAAAATTAAGGAAAACATAAGCAACAATATTTTTCTTTTATTTTAATCACCTTATAATTATTGGCCTACTTGAGGGGCCTTTAGGAGAATTGAGATTGGACATCCAATGGGCTTCTGAATTTCAATATTGAGCCTCAATATTATTCAGTCCATTAATATTAATTTATACCATTATCAAATTAATATTGCACTATCCATCTTAATCCATATTACGATAATATGGGCTCCCGATTATTATTTCCCGTGTTTAAGATTATTTAGTCCATTAATTAATTGAACTTCTGAATAGTTCTAAACTAATTAATATCTTTCACCTTGGAGTAAAAACAGCTCAACATTATTATCCGTACCGAAGAAACTAGTTCTTCACTTGCAAGATTTGGTACGATAAAACTTCTGAGCCTACCAAGGAGACAAATCACCCGAGCCGTACTCGCACACGTGTCTCCGTATTAAACCTTAGCAAACGTCGTTTGATTAATAGTACTGCCCAAAACACAAGGTTCGAAATCACGATGATTCTCACTCTACATGAATCAAAGCAATAACTATTAACCACACACAGTCATATTTAAGTGACGGAGATTAAGAAATAAATAACCACTGAGGTCTAATTCTTCACCTTTCAGAACAGAAGAATTTATCCTCATTGTAGGTCCACTTCAACACATTCAAAATGTGCTAGTGCAATCTCTTGGTCAAGACAGACCAATCTGAGAACTACACATCGACCTTTCGCGGCGGATTGTTCAATTCCATCTTGGTCGTGAATTTGTACGTTTAGTTACAAGAAACTCGTTAATGTGATCTTCCATGACCTGGTTTCACCACATTAACTACAATGTAACACATACTGTAAATAGAACGGGTTGCAATAAATATTTAACATTCATTCATATTCAAAGCAATAGCGATAAAAAAATATTCTCATAAAACAAGTGTTTAATACATAAGTTATACAAAGTAAAATCATACTTTCACGTATAACTCCAACATCCAAAACCAGTACAAGCATCACATCTAACTAATTTTCTAAATTCATGATCATACCTTGGTTAGTTACCTTTGAATTGTCTGGATGGATTCTGATCTTTCTTTTTCTCCAGGTCAGATGGTGTGTTGTTGAATGGAGTCCTTGGTTGGACATTCCCTCTGGATCTGTTCATCATCTTCTTCAAGTAGGAGTTGAATTTCTTTGTGAGGAGTGCAATGTGTTCAGGAGTGTTGTAACATTGGTCTAAAACATCTTCATCAGACTCAACCTCAGTCACAAAGGGCTAATTTCCAATGTTAGAAGATGTTTCACCTTTGAAAAAAAACAACCTTCTTTCCTTCGCTTGCTTCTTCAGGTTGAGTTGTGTTCATCTCATAAGTTTTTAGAATACTTACCAATTCATTTTGGCTTAGATGATCCGTATTCTTGGCATACTTACCAATATATTTTGGCTTAGATGATCCGTATTCTTGGCTTCTTCAATGTCACAAATTTTTGCATCAAACCGTTTAGGAACTAATCGCAAATTTTGAATACAACACGTACATTGGATATTGGATCTCCAAGTGAATGTGACTCATTAACAATCTCAGTCAGCCTTTCATTGTAAGTTGTGATTGTCTCATCATCCTTCATACTTAGATTCTCGAACTTGGTCCCAAGCATTTGAAGTTTGGTCCATCAAACACTTTCAATTCCTCTGATGCGTGCGCCGCCAGTCATCACGCTGTGGATTCGTGCGCCACCAGCATCCACGGCCTTGGCCTCTAAAATTCAATCAACATGCACCCCCACCAAGCACCGATGATGAACAGATCTTGGGAGCGGACGGTAACAGCGTGCGGCGGGAGAGCGGATCTTCCGAATCTGATTTCCAATCTTCTGAATCTGATTTTCGAGATCCAATTTCCGATCTCCAAATCTGATTTTCCAGTTGGTAATTCTATAGATTTACATGAACACACTCACACAATATATTATGGCTCATAGATTGTTCTCCATAGATTTGCACGCACTTGGTATTTTCTGAATTTTTAATTATTTTCTGGATTGAATGTGGCGGCTAGGATCTTTAAATACTAGATTAATTGCACAGTGGAACTGAAAATTCTGGATTAATTTGGTAGTATTTGAAGGTGTCTCGTGTATGTTAAGTAAAGATGTTGTAATGAATGCTAAAATAATTACTACAACAATCTGGAAAACAGAGTATAAACTTGTATAGCGGAAGACTAAAACACACTATTGTAAGATGGAATAACTTTTTAACTTATACTATAAAATAACTTGTGCTAGCCTTACAACGAAACGTTCACTATAATAAAGTAGTGAATACAAAAATTTTATGGAGAACTAAATCATCCACAACGGAAACAAAACTCGATATCACCTATCAAATCTAAATTGGCTAAGTGTATAAATTGTACACCGTCAAAGTTGATCTCTCACTATATCGATGATCTCTCTATCTAAAGATATATGATTGATCTCATGTTATGCGAGATGTACTAAACTTCTAGGCATAACATAAAAGTTAAAATAATGTCCCCATCATCTTTGAACTCAGGACAATCACTAGAGTAGGTGTACTCGATTATTCCACACTTTGTCATTGAAGATTTCGGCCTCTATTTATAGATGGAAATCTTCATCCCAAAATAACTTCTCATGTAACTTCCTCCATGATCTTTATTAAACTGTTCATGATTCTTATCTTTATTCTGATTATTTTGACTGCAACTGCCTGATCTAGATCTTTCTAAATCTATCTGGAATTGTCTGAAGTATGTAGATCTTTGTAGAACCTTCTGGAACCCATAACCGCTTCTGTTGCAACTTTCACTGCAACATTGAGTCTTCCAGATTCTTATAGATCCTTCTAGATCTTCAACCTGCATGTCAAAACATATAAAGCAACATTTGACCATAGAACGTTAGTTAATGTGAAGAAATGACAAATTCATGTTGTTTCAAAGTAAATAGTGAATACTTCACTACCAACAACATTAACAGTATTAGATTGAGTCTACATGTTGAATTGATTTTTGGTTTGAAATTATGTTTAGGTTTGGTATTTTGGCCTTACAAGGGCGTTCAGATTTCTTGGTATTAGTATATGCAAATAGTTTTTGTAAAGTTTTTTGGATCCTTGTTTTTGTCGATTTGTGTAATTTTTGGATTGATTTTTGTTGAAATTATGTCTAGAACAAAACTCTACAAAAAAAATCTTGGATATTGATATATTTATAATTTTTAAGTCTTTATTATTGATATTCTTTTAAATTTTCTCTAATGTTGAACTGTTTGTTTGCATGTTGGGGAGTTCGACAAAAAATGGTGGAGTGAGGAGAATAGGGCATTTTGGGAAACTAATTTTTACATTTTATGCTAATAATTTGTTGCATTAATTATTGCATAATGCAAATAATTTATTGTATTATGCAAAAAACAAAAATTGCATTATGCAAATAAATTGTTATGTTATGCAAAATAATTATCTCTATGCAAATTTTATTTGAGGACCGGAAATGTCTTCATTTTTTTGTTTATCAATGTAATTTTAGAATTTTAGAATTTTTAGACGTAATTTTACATTTAAATGTAATTTTAGAATTTTATATATGCAAAATGTTTATTGATAATGAGGTTGTGCATTTGTTTTTTATTTTTATTAGTGTAAATTCATACTAAAAAAAATAGTCCCTAAAATACAAAGAAAAAAAATGACCTTAAAATTAAAAGCTTAAAATCAGATAAAAATTTCTGAAGTAGCAAAAAGTGGCTACATTAGTTACAGGGAATAAAAATTGGCAAAAAGAAAGAAAAAAACACCTGTATTAATCCAACAAAAAAATTGGAGAACCTGAAATACAAAAAATGAAAATTTAAACAAAAAACAGAATAAGCCTGCAGAAACAGAGGAGGGGCAAATGGTTTTTGAATTGTGGACCCCATAAAATGGGGTTCCTTGCAATGTAGGGAAATTAAGGTAATGTTATGCAATAACCACTTATAAAAAGTGGCTCTTGGTAATTCACCCTAAAAAAAAAATTGTGGTTAAGGAAATCGAAGGAGGAGAAAATTCAGGTAACTAACTATTTAATGTACACTCACGCATATGTTAGCTTGGAAATTTAGTTGTCTAAGCTACTGTAGTATTTGTTGTGGATATTGACAGACCCTAAGTATTTACCCTCTTAGTAGCTAAGTTGGTTTTGTTTGACTATATTTGGTACTCACAGAAATGATCACATGCCAACCGGTGGGCATAATATTATATATCCACCGCGAATGTGTTAATGACACATAAGCAGGGGCCCACTATTATTTTAATTAATTGTTTATATTTGCTTATGTGTTATTAACACATTCGCGGTGGGTATATAATATTATGTCCACCGGTGGACATGTGATCAATTCAGTTGGTATTCATAACTGATTGATATAAATTAACTCATGTTTTGATATCAATTAGCAGGAGGTGAACAAGTGATTGGATTTATTTATAAGATGGCTATTTCTTAAGGGAAGAAAACTGAGGTAGGAGATAGACGTGAAATGAACAAGTGTAGAGTTTTCTACAATTTTAGATTTTGTGTAAAACATGGGTTTAAATGAAAATAACATTTTGTAGCTCATTTTATTAGAGGATTAAGGGGAGTTAATGAAATGGGCACAGAGAGCTTGTTACTAATTTAATTTAATTAGTTAATAATTCAAAGTGTTATTTTTAATTTAATTTTTTTCCATTAAATTTGATAGTTGAAGGCGACAAGGGTTTAAGGGTTTCAATTATCAACAATTTGCGGACTCGAGGTTAGTAAAAATTCATTTGCAACTACAATGCATAAACATACTATTTTGTGAATTATTTATGTTTAATTAGTGATACGTGAATTAGTGTAGTTGATGTTTGTTCAGTGATTATTGTGCAATGAGTCTGTGAGCTCCATATTTTATGTGGATTGAACTTGTAAGTTCACTAATTATTGTGAAATGAACATATGAGTCCAGTTGTGAACTGAACACGCGAGTTCAATTGTTGTTGAATGAACCTATGAGTTCACTGGTCATTGTGAATTGGACCTTTGAGTTCAGTGATTATTGTAGAAATAGAAAAGGTGATTGAACCCGTGAGTTCATTGATATGTTAATCTTGTGAAATATTATGTGTTGCATTGCATCAAGCTTTGATGCATACATAGATGAATGTTTGAACAAATGACCACCAAGTAAGATGGTCATTGATTGATTAATGAGTAAATAAATTGGCCTCGGGTAAGGTGATTGTTTAATCTCCGGGTAAGATGATCATTGATTCATTAAATGAGTAAATAAATTGACCTCTGGGTGAGATAGTCGATTGATCTCCGGGTAAGATGGTCAATTATTGATTGAAGAATAAATAAATTGGCCTTCGGGTAAGATGGCTGTTTGATCTCCGGGTGATATGGTCATTGATTGATTAAATATGTAAAGGAATTGGCGTTTGGGTAAGATGTTCGTTTGATCTCTGGATAAGATGATTATTGATTGACTAAATGTGTAAATGAATTGTCCTCTGGGTAAGATGATCGTTTGATCTCCGGGTAAGAATGTCATTGATTGATTAAATGTGTACATAAATTGGCCTCCCCGTAAGATGGTCATTTAATATAAAGTACAAAAAATCAGTGATGTAAATGGCGGCCGCCTAGGCGCTTGTCAGCACCTACCGCCGACGATTAGTGCAAAGCGGTCGTATTTGGCAGTAACCGCTTTTGGCGGTGCCTAGGCGATCTCGGCGGCCTCGGCGGTAGGCGGCGCCAAGGTTTTATATATTTTTTATTAATTTTAATACCTTTAAAGTTTAAAATGATAAAAAAAAAATATAAAATATAAGATGAAGAAGTGAATGTTGATGTTGAGTTTGAGTCCGACGATGAAGACTGTGTTCATGGAGATAAGCAACTTTTGTCTTCACAAGTTCCCCTTAGTTGACTTATTACATTTTGTAACGTTGGACATTGAACTTGTTGAACTTTTCTCATTATTTGTGGTAGTTTTTGAACTTGGACATTTTGTTATGTGTGGTAGTTTATTAAATATTAGTTTATTTAGAAATATGGAACTTTATTAATTATTACTTTGAGTTTTTGATAAACATTAAACAGGTAAAAAAAAAACTCGGCGGCCGTCTAGGCGGCCTCGGCGCTTGGCAGCCATATACCGCCTGCCGAGCGCCAAACGTCATTTGCACCCTTGCCAAAAATTAGTGAATTATTTTATTAATGACTAGTGAGGATTTCGGATATCACAACGTTCATTCAATAATACTATAACATTAATATCACTGCTCTTATAAACTAACAACATGACATTTTATATACACAAACATGTCGAACTATGTGTGTAAATGAAATAGTTATGATATTAATTATAAGTGTAATGGTACTACTGAATAAATGTTATTAGAGATGTTAATTTGGGCCGGGCTAAATGGGCCAGCCCGGTTAACCCTAAAAAATGCAGGGTTAGGCCCATGGTTTAAGAGGCCCGTTTAAATCCGGGCCTTTTTTGCCCTGCCCTATTAGCCCGCGGGCTAAACGGGATAGCCCGCCAGCTCGGACTATTTTTTTTATTATTTATATTATATAATAATTTATAAGTTATATTGTATAATAAGTTTTCAATATCTAAGCAGTAAGCCCTAAATCTAATTTTGAATTCACGTAGAGACCTAAATCTATTTAGAATGCACGTAGCAGGACAACAGTCTGCAAACGGCGCCCCTCATTAAAATGCACGTATAGTAGGAAGGAAATTTGTTGTGCTTTTTGCTCGGTAGCAAGTCCACTCATTAAAATGTAAGGTATCCAAAACAAAAATAAAACAAATATATTGTAGGGACAAACATGTTTGGAACAAATATTAATTAGTTCGAGATAGACTTGGATCTCAACTAAAATGGACATCTAACTAAGCACTCTCAATTCCCTTTCAGCATGTCATAGAATTGCAGTGATTTTTTCTTCGGCGCTGAACAAAGTCCCTGAAAATAATGGCAAAAATGATATAATTTGAAAGATATGCCTCATTGTCTTCTTTTGTTTAACTGTTACAGAACATTCAATTTAAAAGTGGAATGGGATGGTTTTTTAGGGTATAGAAACATTCAATTTGAAAGTAGAAATTGTTTAACCTAGCCTTTAATAGAAATTGAATAATACTTCATTCATTATCAAATAATATATTATATATTAATGCACGTATTAGTATATGTTCTAAGATTATGTGTTTTGAATGTATATGCCACTATTTTAAATTCATTAACATTTTGTCACTATTTTAAATTTTGCGTTGAATTTTAATTTTTTCGACATAACCAGTTTGTGGCCCGTTTAGCCCGAGGCCCACTAGGGTTAGGGTTAGATCTTAATTATTAGAGGCCCGTTAAGAGTGAACCGGATAAGACCCTAACCCGTTTAGCCCGAAGCCCATTAGGGCCGGCCCTATAGGGTTAGGGCTAGCCCGTTTAACATCTCTAAATGTTATGGTATTACGGAATGAATGTAATAATATAAATTTTATACGGTGAACAAGTTTCACTGGAGATTAACTCTATCTAAAAATATGGTAAATTTTGCTCTCTCATACAATAACTCAATATATATAAGACAAAACTATTGGAAAAAATACAAAGTGGTGTGTAGACGAAGATGACTTATGCAAGACTGACACAAACAGAAAGTCGGGGCACGAGTTTGGCTCGCTCTTCGTAAGACGATATTATCCCGTACTCATGTGCAATACGGTTGTATGACAATCGCCCCCAAGATACAACGACTTTAAAGTCTTCCGCCCGCTGCACTACGAAATGGAAGCTATCGACGAATGGACTCGGGTATCATGAACTTTCTTGACACAACTCTAATGCAAGACTACAATCGCTAGTATACATGTATACACTTAATAGCATTATATGAAATTAATTTCTAATAGTTACGGTAAATGCAAATGACAAATTAATTTCTAATCGCTATTAATTTCTAATAGCAAATGACAAATGTGGGAGGTTTATTTATAGAATTTCAATAGTTACGGTAAATAGTTGTGACTCTTCACCATTAACTTTATTTTTTTTAGTAGTCGCAACCTTTAGAAATAGACAACTATTCGCCAAAAGTTATCTCTTTAAATCATTATAAGAGACACAACTTTTAGAATAAAAATTTCACCAAAAAGATATGATGTTTCACGTCTATTAGTCACAACATTTCACAGTACCACAATAAATGCATTCATTAACGTATTTATCTACATATTAATGACATTAATTTCTCATTTACCTAAACTTGGTTTTGAGAAATGGAACCAACCAAATCCATTTACACAAAATGGATAATTAAATTAACACTTAATATTTAATCAAATGTGGTCAAAACCAACATTTTTCAACAAAAACTTGTGTGAAACTGAGTTTTTTCTTCAAATATCGTTGTTATATATACACTACTATGTCACTATTATGCATATCAACTATCATTGTTATGCATACACACTATCACAGTCTAAAAAATCAAGAATTTTTTTCTAAACAGTTGATGGTTGTTATGCATAATAGTGTGTATAAACATAAAGATGATACTCCCCCCGTCCCACTTTTAATTTTTCATTTGTCAAAAAAAATCCGTCCCAATTTTATTTTTCCATAAAGTGCATTGACTTTTTTAAATTTCACCTAATAAAAAATTATTTTATTTGTTTAAATACTACAATTCAACTCATGCATTAAACTCCATGTAAAGTTAAACGGGAAAATAAAATTGGAACGGAAGGAGTACTCGAGAACAAAAATTACGCTTATGTTTCATGAGAGACGTACAAATAATTAGGCAAGTCTTGTATGGCGAAACCGATTAATAAGAACAATATCGAATTCGAATTTATGTTAATAATCATATTTACATAATTCCATCAATTCAATTACCCCAAATTCGTTCAAAAACTCCTTTAGAATAAAAAATAAAAAATCGTACAAAAACTTATTATTAGCAGGGAGTGATAATCCCATTCATGCACACATGCAAAACTCCTAAAAAACAAATCCAGGAGTCCCTCCGAAAAAAGTTGTCTAGTTGCAAAGCCCACACACAGCTGTAACACCAAAATGTCAATAAAGAGATAATAAGTGAAAAGGGTTTGCAGCAATCATAACTGCTTTGATTATCTTTTTACTTGCCTTTTTCTTTATTTCTTTCAATCTTCAAAAAGAAAAAATCCCTTTTCTCCTATTTTTATTGCCACCAAATGTGCACTTGAATCAATCTTTTGTGCAATATTTTCTCATCATCATCTTTTCAAAAGCCTATTACTGTATAGGTATGATGATTATTACACTATTGCATATACATATCATAAATTTCATTCTCAAATCTATATTATACACACCTATACAAATGTGTGAAAATAAATACACATGATATGAGATCTAATGATTATTGTACTATTAAATATATTCCACCAAATGTACTGTTAACTTTGTTCGAATAGATTGTGGAGTTTATGTAAACTTTGGATATCCACCATAATATATTTTGGTCAATGCTTCCACTCATTACTACTTTTAAATATGCATGTGCTACTTAGGTAACAAACTTGGCCTGATCACCCATAAATCCAACTTATATACTAAGACATTAATTTTAGAATTAAAATAATAACGCATGTGTGATGCACTCCATCACTATGTTATTCTATGGAATCTTGAGTTGATAACCTCTTAAAAGAACCAGTTAAATATCTGTCATTGTCTGTTAGTGAGAATGAAAAGTCCAGCCAGAATCTAGTTAAGTACTAAGAAGATGTCATGAAATTTTAATATTAGTTTGTGATATGGTGTAATCACCGATAACTCATAAGTATAAATGAAATACATATATTTTAACTATCCACTAATTTAATTTGTATTTGTCTTTCAAACTAATTAAGTAAATTTAATGGCCAACTTTCCTATAAACCTCGTTCACAATATGCAACTTGATTTATTAAATAAAACCATAATTCAATAATAATATCATAATATTTATTCAATATTATTATTATAAATTAATATTATAATATACACAAATACACTGTACGAACAAATATTATAGTAGTATAAATTTTTAAATGTATGACATCATTAAATAAATGTTATAATATTATTTAATTAATTTAAAGATATCAATTTTATATGGTGAACAAACTTTATTGGACGCTGGTCTAAGTCAATATAGATTCTTTATAATAATCGGCTTCAACATAAAGTATTAATTCTCTGATACAAAATATTAGCAATCTAGATAAAAATCTGTGTTTGAAATTAATTTCGTACGAAACATAAAATTAAGTTATATATAGGGTGAATTGCAAAAAGAAAAAAAAAATATATATATATATATAAAATTTATAATTTTTATCAATTACGACATATTTTTTCTCTTTACAATTTAATATACCGCCTTTTTAATTTTGCAATTTAATGCACTTAATGATTTTTTTTTTTTTTTTGCAACAATCAAATGATATGATTGTCGAATATGCCTAAAGACTATATAAGTGTCACTAAATAATACTAATTTTTTAAAAATGAAAATAACATCTATATAATATATTTTTAACTTAATAAAACCACATAAAGGGTTTTAAAAAAACGTTAATTTCAATTTAAAAATAATTTTATTTATTAACGTGTACATGGACATCTATGTGATATTTCAGCAATGGCATTGTTTAATTGTTACCGAAAAATTATCAGGTGTTTTAAATTATATATATATAAAAAGAGGTGTATTATATTGTAAAGAAAAAAAATTGTAATTAATATAAACTATAAAGTGAGAGAGGGGGAGGGGGTGGGGGTTCATACATGAATTATTGAAGGGCAATAATTATTTTTTACTAAAGAGTATTAGTTGTTTACACTAAAATCTATTACTCCCTCCGTCCAATATTAGTAGACCTACTTTTTTTTGCAGTTATTTTTTGTCATAAGTTGGAGGGTATTATGAGGTATTGTGAGGTTTATTTATCAATAAAGTTATTGTTTATAAAAAATATAAGTATCATATTTTCCATAAACAATAATTTTATTGATAAATGAACCTTACAATACTTCATAATATCCTCCAACTTATGACAAAAAATAACTGCCCAAAAAGTAGGTCTACTAATATTGGACGGAGGGAGTAGTTGTTTTCACTGAACAACTAAGACTCTTCAGTATAAAAAAGTAATATTTTTTAGTGAATATAACTAATATTTTTAGTGAATACAACTAATATCCTTCAACGATTCATGTATGAACAAATTTCACTCCATAATTTGTAATACATATATATATGAGCACGTATAGAGTAAAATTGTTTCATACATGAATCGTTAAAGAGTATTAGTTGTATTCACTAAAGAGTCTTAGTTTATTTTTAGTAAACAACTAATATTTTTCAGTTAAAACAACTAAGACACTTCAGTTAAAACAACTAATACTCATTAGTGAGAACAACTAATAGTTTTCAATGGTTAATATATGAACTATTTTCACTCTATACTTTATATATATATATATATATATATATATATATATATATATATATATATATATATATATTGGAGTATGTATGGTATGAAATTTGTTCATGTATAAACCACTTTGCAATATACTTTAGAAGAACAATTCATATTCGTATAAACAACTAATACCATTTAGTGAAACAATTCATATTCCTCGACCCATATTCTTTAGTGAAAATATATACCTTCATAATTAGTACACTTTAGTAAAGATAAATAACTTATATCATCCAAAGTGGTCCATGTGAACCAATTTGACTCTTATACTTTGTCTATATATTGATAGGAAAATCGTTTAAGAGAAAAAAATCTTGTCATTCTTCCTTTTTGAGATGTTTATAGGGCGACTGGACTTCCAAGCCTACAAAACAACATCTAGATCGCTAAGTTTCAGGATTTGAGCTTATTACTCGAGGCTCCAACATAATCCACAATCACTATTAACTAATGTACAAGTGAATATATTATTTCGAGCTTATGCATTATGACACCAAATCAATCACCAATGCCCTAGTCGCACCACACCGTTAAACACCAACTGTGAATGAAATGTAACACTAATTTTAACTGAAGCGTACAAATTAATAACTAAAATGTGACACCAAATTTGTCTAAACACATCAAATGAATCGTTACATTATCTTTTATTGAAACGTGACACTAAGTTTAACTAGCGAAAACAAATGCATGTGAGACTTGGCACATCACATGTTAATGACATAAAAATATCTAGGACAGGAAATCCAAACATATTATCCGATGCAGATATCGCACTAATTAAAGGCCCACTTGTAATCGTTCATATATCTTACGCTTTTATAGATGTGCCTGCCTAAAGTTCAATCACTCCCTATGCCCCTCTCTTTAAAACACAACACGTGTATATTTTCAATATCATTTATATAAGTAACATGAATACATAAATATGAAATGAAATATTATTTAAAATAGAAGGTTTAGTAATAATACTCGTTCATCAAATCATCTTCCAGACCTTAACTAGTGTATACGTCGAGACCCTAAAGACAAGAAAATTTGCACAAGAAATCTAATTAAGACCGCCATATTCTCTCAAACTATATAGTAGTGAGAATTGAAGATTAGCCCCATTACGCATGCTGGAATTAGTGGAAATCAGAAGTTATTTTCAGATCGGCATGCCCGGAAAACTTCACCACGCATAACATCGATAGGCATGTGCTCATGAGTATACCTCTCCGGGCCCACGTACATGCCCGTCTTCTCCAAAAGATGAAGCCCTTCTTCTCTCCCGTATCTTGTGGAGTAGAGCTTCAGGTACTCGATGTCCTGTATGCAACATTGAGTATCAAACGTATGCAGATAGCTTTACGAAATACAATGAATGAATTGAGAAGATCTCATGACCAGAAGACATAAATCATATGAATACTTGTAATTCAAAGGATGAAATCAAAGCATTGGAAAAAGATTGGCATGGTTTATGAACCGAAAGAAAGATTAATAGATAACTTTGAGAATTTAGGTAAAAAATGAGTTTATTTTTGGATGAGCACACAATTGAGTGAACAACAAGCACCTGAATCTTTTGTTAAGACTGTCAGGTCATATTGCACTCCACAACTTGCGACAATCTAATATAATGCCTACAGGTTTAGAACAAGAACAAGACAGAAAAAAAAAAAAAAAAATCCGAAATTACTAATGAGAACCTCTTTTCCTACTACGCCCTTGAATGAAAGGAGTATGTTGAAGGAAGGGTTGTTCCAACGGTGACTACATTGTTAGTGTTTTGCTCTAATTTTGGAATAAAGGGGGAAAAAACTGATTGTGAAGAAAATAATTATTCGAGGGGAGGTTATTAATAAAAAAAAAAGGGGTAAGATTAACTTAATTTTAGTCTAATTATCCCTTAGGAAGTATGAGGAGATAAATTAATCATTTTTTATTCTCATTAACCACCACAACTATCTCGTATTCATTCCATTAACATTCCCATTGAGAAATTTTGAAAGAAACGCCCCATAAAATAGTTTTGAACTTAAGTTAACTTATTATACACAGGACGCTGAACAATAAAACACATGAAACAGTTACACTTAATACAGTACAGAAAATTATCAAAAGATTACAACACTACCTGTAAACCACTTAGAAGCCTCTCGAGTCGTAAAGAGGCAACGGGTTCCTTGGAAGACGAGAACACTTCTCCTGGGTAATATAAGACTCCATCACCTGGAGGGAGGCCACGCCTAAATCTAATCTGAAAAAGGATATAGCGGTGTGTCAGAAATCTGCAAATGGATTATATAAGGAGCTGATGATGTAGATCGAAAAATAACCTCAGCACTAGGAACTGTTGCCTTCTCGTAGCAATTAGCACCCCAGTAGAGGAAACCTGTTCCGCCTTCTTTCCATACGCGCCACATCACTGCACGGTGCTGTGTACCTCGCATCCCCAGGTGCCAATTAGGATGAGGATCTGACGGTCCCATACACACGTATGTCCACCACTCCTATATAAGGGTGTCAATCAGCCAAACACAATAGAAGACGAATATAGCCAACTTTACAAGAAACAAATAAATAAACAGTCATTGTCCAGATATGCTATTTAGAATAAAGGTTAATTACAAAATAAATTGACATTTTCACATTTTTCCAATTATAACATATGTATATAAAATTCGCAATTCGAAAAACGATCTTTCAAATTGTTGCAATTCTATTACATGATAATTTGCGGTAAGTGTAGTTGACATGGGAGTGTATGAGATTGCAAAAGAATTAAAAAAAGGTTGTGATAAAATTGAAGCAATAACAATGTTGTGAATTTATTTGTAATTTTTTAGAAAGATTTTCCGGCTGCCACATCAGCATAAGTTGCCGGAAATTAGTCATATGATGTAATTGTAAAATTTAAAAAGTCTGCATATCGAATTGCGAATTTTACAAAAAAATGGTTTAATTGAAAAAACATGAAAAAATTATGATTTTTATGCAATTAACTCTAAAAATAATGATAAATGAAGAATGAACCATTACACAACTACAAAAAATTTAAAATATAGCCTTTGAACATCTTGATTTAGCATAAGTCAGAGACTTCTACTTTTGCCCCTTGGTAAAATATAAATGCTTTGGAATAGCACCATTTCTTTCTTTAGGGAAAAGCTACTCTAGTGCACCCATATTAAAATTCAAATTACATATTAAAAGAGCCCAAAAACAAACATATAGTAAATGTCAATTTTGCCACATATGTTCTATCTTTTTTTTTTTTTTATTGCACCGTAAATTATAAATCCTGAAAGTTATAAAAGATCAAATGTCATCCAACCCTCCTACCCTTAGAGCCACCAATATGCACAAGCACACATATATTCATCTTATTAGATGCAATAATTATGTACGTACATAAATATCTATTTTTGAAATTAATGCTATATTCATCCATAAACATGCAAAAAAATAAATTAAATATCCTGAAATACTCTATAAAGAAACTTATTCAAACAAATATTTGTGAACAGATAAAAAATTTTAAAAAGAAAGCACTCAAATTTGAGTATAGATTAGCATTGCAATTCACAGTGTTTTCATAAAAAAAATCTGTTGTAATATAGGCAACAAAATGTATTCTCACTCTTTTTGTTTTCACGCGAGCAAATGGGATAAAGTATTTCCATATATTAACCTTTCCAAACTTACCTGGCACACATAGTGGAACCAACTTGTCTGTCTCGACTCTCGAGAAAGGAAGGGACGATCTATTAGGTTGCACATTCTCCTTTAAAATGTTTCTACATGAAGTTTTTCTATTGAGGTCAAAGGAGGTATGAGACTCAAGCAGCACAACATTTCTAATATGAAGCCTCTTGTTCGGTCAAAATTATATTAAGCAAAAGCACCATAACATTTTCTCAAGAAGAATTGATTTTACAGAGAAGGATCAAAATACATTACCTCACCATTTTCAGGGCGAATTTCTGCTATGATATCCTTTGCCAGATCTTCACGGTTTCCAATCACCCATTCACTGCAAGGAAAGTAAAGGTACAACTGTTGGTTCTGAAGGATTTTTACTGATGCATGATCATTGAACATAACTTCATATGAATAGTTCAGATTTGGTTGAACCTAGAAGAGAAAAGTTAAGATCTTAATACCTTGTGCAATATATTTGGTTGTGAGGACGAAGAAACTCTGGAACTTTAAGAAATGACTCAAAGTTATTAGAAGCCAAAGGTGCATCACTAGGACCTGCAATAAGTGAGAACCCCATCAGAGTACATCCCTTATGCAATGCTACAGCTAGTATCAACCAATTTCGGTGATGACAATAAAGAGAGACTAGCAGATTATACAAAGTTCTGATGCCGAAACCTGTCACCATTAAGTTGACTTGGTACTCAAATGTGCCTGAATGGTGATTATCAGTGAAAAACTAGGATAGTAATATGTTGAATGGGGAGAAGAAAACTATGTATGTTTTCTCAGAAAATTATCAGGCCAATTAACCTATATGACATTCTTTTATGTTTCAGTATATGGGATGCAATCATCCCAGTCTCGCCCATATACATTTATATGAAGAACAAAAACAAAGTATATGGTGAATCAAAAGAAGGATACCATCATTCAAATATAAGAAAGCTCTTCAAATGAAATTTTCACACATTATAATTGGCTATGCAACTAATTGACTAGAATTGGCATGGTCATAGGGAATAATACGGCAAGGGTCATGGCTACCCCAAATGTTTGGTTTAATTTGTTGTCATAATATTTTATAAGATACCCAAACTCACCCTAATCCATTATGTTACCCCATTTGAATTAATTCTTTTTATATAAAATTTAAGTTTATTTTTAGTTTCACACTATATAAAAGCAGTCGTTTTGGACAAATTGTATAATATCAACGTTCAAATTATTTCATCATGTATTAAATGACTAGAGTAAATTTGGGTATTAAAAATTCTTTCCTGTCCCACAATTATAACCATAACTGAGCCCGTCAAAGTCAAAGATCCAGAGCTGTGTTCTCGTGTCCTGTCTCTAGTAATGTTCAGGCAGGCATGATAGTATGTTCAGGAAATGATAGTCAATCTCTGATCTGTTCAGATTGAAGGAAAGTTAAGGTTGAGATTTGTCGGTTTACCAAACATATTGGCAGACAGGTATAGAACTAAAAAAATGGTTTAAAACTGATTTATCATTAATTTGGATCAGGAGCATGCAGTTATCATGATTCACAGGGATTACAGAATTATGTCCATACTAGTTTGCTTGGATACCTTTTTAAATTCCCAGTAGACCTTCAAAATCAAGTTAGATAAAACCACAGGAAGTGAGTACAAGAGACTAAATTACTTACCAGTATAATAAGTTGTCATGATGCGGGCATCAGGTGCATAAGCATGAATCTCACGAGCCATGTTACGAATACCATCATAATGTTCAAGATTTAGTGGCTGGAGATGACGTGTATAAAGCCCAAAAAGAAGGAAAGATAATGAGTACAAGACAAGAGTGTTAGATAAATGTCATGATTTCAGAACCACACACACAATTAACATTTAAGAGTTATAGCTTCTACTTATGTAATCATGCAAGGGCATGTGCATGGAATGAAGAAGAAAGAAGGGCTTGGTATGGGATATTTTTGGAATAATATTTATTAGGAAGAAATTGTTAGGATAAGGTGGTTAATATCAACAGTTTTCTTATATATGTCACCATTCTTGCAGAGGATGCTAAGGCTTATTCACAACTGATGGAGGTAAAGCTTAAGTCCCTGTCTATCAGATTTATATTCTAATTAAAATGGAATAGCTCATTATCCATATTTCCTTCACTTCTTGTTATCCACACGCATATTTAAAAAATATCCAATATAATGTTTCTTTTTAAAAAAATGCATTTTCAGATCCTTCAAACCAGACACCACACGATAAATTAAGAAGCCACTAAAGAAGCCGCAAATACTCAGTTGAGCATTCGACTATTCATATCTTGTTCGCACCTCATCCCATAAATAAAAGTAGGCTTTTCTCCAATGATTCTTAGTTCGTAATATCTCCACTTCTCCTCGTAGAAAGTCCTTTGCTGTATCGCCACTAACGCACATTAAGAGACAAATATGAAATAATCAAATTAAGCAACAAAAGAGCAAGATATATTGAGTGAAGAAGGGTACACATACCAGGAGACTACTGGTCCATATGGTACAGCATATGCTGCCAGCCTGGGGTCAGAAAAATACTCATCTGATTTTGGATGATCAGCTGCATATGGTACATCAAAACTTGAATATATAGTGCTAGATAAGTCCATAATTTTGTGCAAAATTAGGGTTTCAGAGTTGTACAGTGCATGCTAAATATTCTTTAAAAATATTTAAAATAATATGAAATGTACATTATAATGGATAACTATTCTTAGCAAAATTATCACCTGAACATCTATAATGTAGTATTACCTGGCCATGGACAGGTGTAAGTCAGAACTTGCATACTTTCACGCCACCTACAAAAGTATGGGCTGATCTTAAATTGGAGCAGCCACTGAAAATGATGATCCAGTGCCTCATACCACTGGCTACTTCCATGCTCCACACCAAACCGGTCTTCAATCACTGTATCGGATATCTAATTTTTGTTAAGGAAGTTCATCCTTGTCAATGTTTTGCAATAAATATAAAACAATCAGCCAACAAAATACCATTAAAGAAAGTTGACTGGAATAAAGAACAGTTAGAATATTTTCTTTCATGTTGGCTACCAATCTTAGCATTTTCCAAAGCAATTTTGACCAAAACAAATTAAAACATAATTAATCAGAGATTTTCAATAGAATACAGAAACAAAGAAAACACAAAGATTGGCATAGGTAAGAGAACTGTATAACATTCAGGATAGAATGGCAACCAGAAAACATGGTGATAGAGTTAAGACGATCGAGATAACGGATATACGGAATTATATAAATAAAATCCTCAAAACGAGTCTCCTCAAAAGAGGTCACAGGGATAAATCTCTGCCCACAACCGAAGTTGCCACAATAAACTGATCATAAGATGCCCTAAATTCTGGAAAACAACTTACTTAAATAGACTCAATACTTAACCCTAACTTAAGCCCTAAGAAAATTAAGCCCATGGGCTATTTATTTAACTGACTAAATAAAAGACCTAACATAATTTTAAAGACTAATGATAATAGTAATAGCTAATTAAGCAGATACTGCGTATCACATGGCTTTAACTTTTGTGTATCACATAGTTTGTCAGAGCTGTTCAACTAGTGCTGTTATTTTAGTCATTGGGCCCGACGACCCAGTAGAAGAGTGTTGAGAGTGTCTCATGCCTGAGGTGTTTGAGTTTGAACCCGATCCCTGAGATGAGGCACCCCCAAACTGTGATGTTGGGGGTCGAGAGTACGATCCTTGGCCGAAGGCAGCACAAGGCGGGGCTGCAGGTGGCTGGTGGACCTGTGCAATTCTTCGGGCAGCCCTAATGGCAGCGAAAACATCAGTCATTTCCGAATCCGGAACTCTTTCACGAATTGATGTTTGAAGGCCACCTAAAAACATCCCTAGATACTGCTCCTGCGGAAGTGATGGTAATTGGGCTACTCGCTCCTCAAAGAGTGCTACGTAGTCATCAATGGAGCCAGTTTGGTGAGTAGCCTGCATTGCTTCATAAGCATTAATAACGGAGCTGTCCCCGAAACGCCTAATCAAGTCCCTGGATAGTTGAGGCCAAGCAATTGTGGCATCCCGGCAAAGGGCCCATTGGGCCCAAAACATGGCTCTTCCGGACATAGTAATGAGAGCCAATTTAACTCGGTCCCCTGGTGGAGTGTCGTGAACCAAGAAAAACTGTTCCGCTTGAGCAAGCCAGGCTATGGGGTCGGAACCATCGAATATCGGTAATTCCATCTTAGAGATCGCCACCATGATGGGGGTTGACGCTTGAGGTGCTGGTGTTGAGCCAAGCGGAGGTGACACACCCGCGGCCAGTGTAGATGCGTGTGGGGTGACGCCCTGGATTAGTGGTTGCTTACCCCCAGATGTGGATGAAACATCTTCGAAAACAGGGGTCTTCGATGTGAAGCTTTCGAACTTCCTAATCAAGAAATCGAGTTTCTGCCCCATATCAGTGACAGAAGTGGTGAGGCCCTCAACCGCGGAGCCCTGCTCCACTAGGGTTTGCTGAATGGTGGTTATGGATTTCTCTGCTGATTCGAGACGCTCTTTCTCAGTCATGGCACGTGTGTTAAGTCATGGCGAGAGAGAGATGGCAGGTCGGACCAATTGATAGAGTTAAGACGATCGAGATAACGGAAATACGGAATTATATAAATAAAATCCTCAAAACGAGGCTCCTCAAAAGAGGCCACAGGGATAAATCCCTGCCACAGAGAATAATCTCTGCCCACAACCGAAGTTGCCACAATAAACTGATCATAAGATGCCCTAAATTCTGGAAAACAACTTACTTAAATAGACACAATACTTAACCCTAACTTAAGCCCTAAGAAAATTAAGCCCATGGGCTATTTATTTAACTGACTAAATAAAAGACCTAACATAATTTTAAAGACTAATGATAATAGTAATAGCTAATTAAGCAGATATTGCGTATCACATGGCTTTAACTTTTGTGTATCACATAGTTTGTCAGAGTTGTTCAACTAGTGCTGTTATTTGAGCCGAGTGAGCTCCAGTACTCGAGCTTGGCTCGAGCTCTTGTCGAGTCGAGCCGAGCTCGGCTCGTTAACATTAAAGAGTAATAATACGAGTTCGGCTCGACTCGTTAACGAGTCTAACGAGCCTATCGAGTCGAGTCGAGCCGAGCCTATCGAGCCTAGTGGAATTATTAAAAAAATTAATTATTGAGCCTAACGAGCCGAGCTCGGCTTGGCTCGTTAAGCAGTCGAGTATTTTCCAAGCTCGAGCTCGTTTAATCTAACGAGTCGAGCCTTAACGAGTCGAGCAGCTCTTTTCGTTTAACAACTATATGTTCAACAGATGCCAGAAAAAATGGAAAGAAAGGATCAAGACTGAATGACACTCAAAATGAGAAAAGGACATGGATTTAACATTTGCAGAAAGCATATTCCAGGATACACCAATAACAGCAGGAAGAGAAGGCGTGGCCGGAAGAATGAAATCCCAGACTGTTAAAGTTAGCTTCACACGGATTGAAAGATTTGAAATGGCATCCTCCTCCATCATGTCTGCTGACCCATTATCCATATCCAGGTCTGAAAATGATGGCAATAGAAGCACTCTTCTCAAAGATGAAGAAGCAGATTTTACTCTCTCTACCTAAAATTTTAAAATTAATATGATATATTAGAATCTCACAAGATCATCTAGTTTAATTACAAAATTGACTATAGAGATGGGAGAATTTGTGAAAATAACTGCAGGGCTCACCACTTCATCAAAAGGTTTTCCATCGATGGGCTCCATAAAATCAAGACAGTTCCTTAGTTCTTGGTACAGTAGATTCCTCTCAGGCTTACCCAGGGGTTTAGCAGTAGACCTGTCACAAGTAAGAACTGAGAAATGCAGATAAAACATATGATAACTAATCAAGTTTGAAATAATATTTCATATGTAACAAAATATGTGTTCCTTCATTATTATAGATGAAAAGGACTATATACACAAGTTGCACAGTGCATGAAACTAATGTGTTTTCTTAACAAATATTAGTTAGTTTCACTAAAAAGTACTCCCTCCGTCCCAAGGTAAGTGTGATGTAATACTCACCTTGGGATGGAGGGAGTATTAGTTATTTTGCACTGTGCAATTGATGCACAGGAAGCTTTATAGATTGATTAGGGGCTTGGTGCTTTCTAAAGAAAAATAGATTTCCTTCCTAGATTAGTGACCATAAAAGTTGTATAAACATGCAACTCTTTTCCTATCAATATAAATAGATTCTTTCACCCTAGGTTAGTGACCATAGTAGTTGTAGAAATACATAACTCTTATCCTATCAATGTAATTGAATTTCTTTAATTCTTTAATCATAAAAATTAATAAGTTAAATTTTACAGCTTATATTAACTGAAGTAAAGAGGCTAGATTCTCACTCTGTGTCAGCTCTGGCAGCTGTAATTATGACCTCTCCTTCATATTGACCAGGGGGCTGCGTGTCTGGGACATCAATTGAAACCCAAATTGAGGTAGTTTCTCTGTAAGAAAATATAATCACTCTAGGGTTATACATTTAGTTCAAACTTCAATATACAATAAATTTAGTCGTTTCTTTCTAGATGGAAGAAAACAGTACCCAGGAAAAAGGGTCAGCTGAGACAGGGGCACTTCAAGAGGCACAAGAGCATCTGGAACACCTAAAATTGGCACTACGCGCCTCATCTTTAATGACTCACCAACAACCAATCTGCATATGTCCAAGAAGGTTAGCTTCGTTCCTATTACACACAGTTAGAAAAAAAAATTGAATATTTGAGAGACAAACCTATCACCAGATGTGGAGCACAGATTAGTGCATTGCATCTGCATGGTTCCAGCCACAGTAGATCCAGCCCAAGAAACTTTTGGACGTATAGCAATCTGGAAACTTTCCCTCTCATTTCGTGCTGCTAAAAGTGATATCTTCAAGGTAAAAATTGTCAGAAAGAAGAAAGCATACATACTATAGATATCGTATGACAATACAAGTTTGCCCTTGAAATGATAGCAAGTCATTAAAGAATTGCAGATACATAAAAGCAATGTTGTCTCGAAGCTACATATCCGATATGAAACTAAAAGCAAGAGATGAAGACCAGTACGACTAGAACTGGATGCATAACATCTTGAAATGGGGGCTAATCTAAAATTCATCCTCATATAGTAAGAACTATAACTAAAAGTGGGAACACTATGTTCTATCAAATGCTTAGCACTAGAAAACACAGTTGGATCAAACTTACGGGCTCTAATGTACGAGGCATATCCTGTGGCCCGACATTTGCTGTACTTGGCATGCACCAGACATGTAATAATTCTGAAGAATGAACTTTGTGGGGATCAATAGAACCCCTCAGCAAATTTGGACCACTTTCACACCATCCATATGCCGTTCCACCTCCTGCAACCCCCTCAACTGGTGGTACTATCACCTCCGGATGGCTGCCTGCAAAGATCACGAGAAGAAGAAGAAGAAGAAGAAAAAAAGAAGAAGTCATCATGCCATTTCACACACACATATCACAACCATTATATAACAAAGGATTAGTATATATCAACTAAGAATCTGCCCAAACAGAATAGAATATATCATCCCTTTTCCCTAAAGTAGGACTTTCCACTATTTTTCCACCCAATTCAACTACCGTACAAAAACAAATACTCCGCCATAATACAACTCAAAAAATGGGGACAAATTGTAAAATCATCATACGGAAAAGTTAATAATAACTTTAATTAAGAATCCTTCGGAAAAAATAAGCAATATCAGACGAAATAACAGAATTCCGCCATCCGCATGCACATAAATTAACTAAGACTAGTGACTAAATAACATATTTTAATAAATTCCATAAGCACGATTAACATTAATGAAATCGCGGAAATAAAACGGAAAAATTATGCAACACTAACCGGAGTTCTCCATTGCCACGGCGATAACCTTACAATTATGAAAAATTAAATATTTGTAATTTTTAGGGTCGGTTTTAGGACTGAGAATTTAGAGCAAATTCCAGGAATTATGAGGATTTTGAAGAAAAAAAAATTCGGGATTGCGTGGCGTTAATTAGCAGAGTGCTAAATGATGAATGCGCGAAGGAATTGATACAGACACTCTTGGTTTGCTAATTCCACTCCTAAAATTCCATTTAGGTGGATTATTAGTAGTAATCGAGTCACGTGATGAGTTCCAAATCGGGCAATTTGGAGAGTCCACAAATCTATTTGTATTAGGGGTGTTCACGGTAGGGACCAAAACTGATATTTAGCCGTACCAAAGTTCGGTTATTTTAAAATTCGAGTATCCGTGTCTGTACCGAAATTTCGGTATGGTACGGTACGGATATTTTATTTTTCGGTACGAATCGGAGCGGATTTTCGGTTACAAACGGACCGGATCGGTACGGTACAGTACGGAGCGGAGATAAGGATTTTTTTTACCCTTTTTTTATCATTCTCTTCTTTTTTTAATCATTAAAAAAATATTTTGATGCATGCACACTCACGTGTTGGAGTAATACGTGAAAGTATGCTTTTACTTTGTATAACTCGTGTATCAAACACTTGTTTATGAGAATAATTCTTTTATCGCATTTGCTTTAATTATGATTGAATGTTGAATTTCTATTGCAAACCGTTCAATATATGGTACTAGTTACATTGTAGTTAATGTGGTGATACCCGATCACGGAAGACAACATTAACAGTTTACTTGTAACTAAACGTACATTTTCACGACCTAGGTGGGATTGAACAATCCGCCGTGAAAGGTCGATGTGTAAGACTCAGATTGGTCTGTCTTGACTAAGAGATTGCACTAGCACATTTAGTATGTGTTGAAGAGGACCTACAGCGAGGATAAATTCTTCTGTTCTGAAATGTGAAGAATTAGACCTCAGTGGTTGTTGATTTCTTAATCTCCGTCACTTAAATAGGACCGTGTGTGCTTAATGGTTACTGCTTTGATTCATGTTGGGTGAGAATCATTGTGACTTCGAACCTTGTGCTTTGGGCAGTAATATTAATCATACGACGGTTGCTAAGATTTAATACGGAGAAACGCGTGCGAGTACGGCTCGTGTGATTAGTCCCCTTGGTGGGCTCAGAAGTTTTATCGTACCAAATCTTGCAAGTGAAGAATTAGTTTTTTCGGTACGGATAATAATGTTGAGCTGTCTTTACTCCAAGGTGAAATGTATTAATTAGTTTAGAGCTATTCAGAAGCTTGATTAAATTAATGGACTTGATAATCTTAAACGCGGGAAATAATAACCGGGAGCCCATATTATCGTAATATGGATTAAGATGGATAGTGCAATATTAATTTATTAGTGGTAATAATTAATATTAATGGATTGAATTATATTGGGGCTCAATATTGAAATTCAGAAGTCCATTAGGAGGTCCAATCTTAATTCTCCTTAAAGGCCCCTCAAGTAGCCCATTAAGTAGCCCAATAATGATAAGGTGATTAAAATAAAAAGAAAATAATTATGCTGATTTTTCTAGTGTATTTTCGAAAATACGAATATTAGGAGAGAAAAGATTTTGTTGATTTTCTTGGAAAGATATTTTGGAAGATAAGTATTCTTGGAATACAAGATTATCTCATATATTCAAGAAGATCCAAATCTTGGATTTTCTACCTATAATTTTCGAAAATTACAACCTATTTAGGAGGGTGAGATTTTTGTGGAATATTTTATTTTGGAGAAAAAGAATATATGGGATATATTCAAGATTTCTTAGAGGCTAAGAAAAGATTTTCTCCAAGCCCATATACACATAAAATTTCGGCCAACCCCCCCCCCCCCCCCCCCCCCCCCCCCTCTATAAATAGGGGATGATTATTTCATCTCCAAGTACATAATTCCATGTGTTGGAAAAATCAAGAGCATAAATATTTTTCTTTTTCCTTAGTTATTTAAATTATTCGAAAGCATCTCCCACCGGTGATCGAATAAGGCGAAAGGGAAATACTTGAGAAGACTTTTGGGTTGATAAAGCGCGTACGTGTTTGTCTCGTTTTATTCAAAGGCCAAGTTCTACGAGAGGTACGTAAGTCACATATTTTCTTGTTTATTCCGTCATAGATTATATGTGAATTAATTCAACATGCATGATGTTAAATTGGTTGTTGGAATTATTATTTGAATTAATTAGGATTAATTCATGCTAGTAATAATTGTATTTAAATTCGTATTTAAATTTCATCCCGAATAGATTCCGGGCACCTCTAATTTTCCCAACAACTGGTATCAGAGCCACGGTTTCGGGCTCTGATCTTTAAATTGAAATTTAAATTTTTAAACATTAAATTGAAATTGGATAGTAGAATTGCTAGATCTTTTTTGCAGGCATCCAATTGTCATGGTTTTATTGTTATTTTTTTTCATGCGTGTGAATTAATTGGTTTTAATTCGATTCGTTCGAATTCGTTTTTCTCGTGAGAAAATCCACTAGTAGATTAGTTGTTTTTATTTTGATTCGATCATTGTAATAGACTAGTCTAGATCTAGTATTTATTTTTTTGTAAAATAAATTGTAACCGGATCGTGACGAAGAACGAAGAATTAAAGACAGCGTACCCGGACGACGCATGCGTGCGCGGTGCATGCATGGACGTAAAATCGTGCATGGGGTGAAGAAAACGAAAACGAACGTCGAAACCCGGCGCACGATCCGCGCCCGACGGGTGGTCGGCGCCGCGCAAGCGCGCGCGCGCCTCGGGGCGTGGCCTGCAGCGCCTCGGCGCTCGGTGTGCAGCGCCTCGGCGTCTCGCGTGCGGCGCTTCGGTGCTTTGCATGCAGCGCCTCAGCTGCTTGGCCGAGAGGCGTGCGGGCCCACGCCGATGCGCGCCGTATCTCGGGCCGTGGAATTTTTTTTGGTTCTGTTTTTTTCCGTATGATTTTAAACGTCGTCCCGAACCCCAAACGATGCTGTTTTTGATGAAGTGTTGCTATTCGAGTGGGAGCGTGTCGAGACGAACGACGGAAAGCAACAAGAATGATTTTTCGCATCAAGACGTGAAGAAATTAAACCGTGACAATTGGATTTGAGTGCTCCAATGTGTTTAATTTTGTTTTGATGGATGTTTTATTTCGTGCAATTATTATTAATTGTTAATATGTGTTTGCATGAATTTAATTGTCCAAGAAAAACCTTACTTTCTAAAATTACTAAGTATGTTTATTTAATCGCAATTTTATTCCGGATATTAAAATTGGATTAATTTGGCCTCCATAATTTATTTATTTATTTGTGAAGTTCTTTTGGAATACATTTCCCCCTCGGATCGGCCAAAAGAACGGATTTCACATGAATAAATTCCGAAAGGATGATTGTGGATTATTACTAGTGGCGGTATTGACCCTCACCCCGAGTGGCTTGCTCAAAGCAAAATAATAATCCTGTATTTAATTATGGTTATTACTTAGGCATAGGAAATTGATATTAACTTACTCCCCTCGGAGTCCCTGTCGATTTCTTTGTGGTCAAAGTGGGAGCCAACTATTAATTTTGAATTAAGGATTTGTAACTTTTAAAGTTTGTGATCCGCTTGAATGTATTTAAATGTATAGACCACCCCTCGTGGCGCATTTAAGTTGTTTCGAGATCTTGGCTGATGCATGATTATATTGTTTTAAGGTTTCAATATAATTGATGTGATCGAATTATGTGATAATTTCGTATTTTTCTAGATATTGATATGAATGTATGTTTATTCTCATTTCATCATGTCGCAACCTTTTAATCCACTGTTTAATATACTTAAAGTTAATAAGCTTTTTGGAGAGAATTATATCGATTGGAAATGTAATTTTAAATTTGTCCTTACTGCACGAAAACACAATTGGGTTATTCACGTTAATAAACCCTGCAAGCCTAATGATAAGTCAAGAAATGGGAAAAAGGCAGTTGATGATTGACAGCGTGACAATGAACACATGAAGTGCATCATCTTGACATCTCTGTCTGAGGATTTGAGGCGCGTTCATGAAGACATTGTATCCACTGTTGAAATCTTGAAAAGCCTTGAAGAGATGTTTTCACGTCAGAATCCCATGACTAATCAGTTCACCAAACATGATTCGGTCAAGTTGGAAATGGTGGAAGGAACGCCCGTGAGGGAGCACGTTCTCGAGATAATGACACACCTTAACAAGTTGGAAGTACTTGGTGCGGATTTTGATGTGCCTTCTCAGGTTGATTTCATATACCATTCTCTACCGAGAAGCTTTGAGCAGTTTCATCTGAATTGTCAGATGAATGAACGGACAAGTCGTTTGTCCGAGCTCTTACAAGCTTTAGTTACGGTGGAGATGATAATGGAGCACCAGTCTAGTGCTATGGTGGCTAATAGTCCGTCTACCTCTGTTGGTCTCAAGGGAGGGAAAAAGAGGAAGAGAACCAAAGACCGGATCCAAGCAAATCCAATTGTTGCGAAAGGCAAATGCAAAGGCTAGCATCGAAGGGGAAGTGTTTTAGTTGCGGTGAGAGAGGACAATGGAGCTCTGCCTGTTCCAAGCCTAAGAGGCTAGGAAAGTTAGGTAATTCACACACCCTAGTCGTCGAAACTTGTGAAGTTGCGTATGCTGTCTATTCGTGGATAGTGGATACGAGAGCTACTGATCACATTTGTTTCATGGGTTCAAGCTAACCCGACGACTTAACGGAAGTGAGATCCCCATCACATCGGGCAATGCTACGAGAGTGGCAGCTGAAGCAGTGGGAGAAGTGCGCCTATCTTTTGAAGATAGAGTTATGGTCTTGAGAGACGTTCTTCATGTTCCTAGTTTAGAAAGAACTTAACCTTCAGTTTCTAAACTGTTTTTGAATAGATACTCAGTTTCTTTTAATAAGGATGTTATTATTTCTTGAAACGATGAGTTTATCTGTTCCGGAACTTCAATGGATGATCTGTATACCATTATTTGGGCACACCACTCATAAAATTGAATCTAATAACACATCGATTATTTCGAGTAATAAAAGGAAGCATTCTTCAGATATGAACGAAACACTTCTATGGCATCTTAGATTAGGTCATATTAATCTAATGTGGATACAAAGGTTGGTGAAAAAATGAATCCTTGGAGTCACTTCAAGTTGAGTCATTTCCAACTTGTGAATCCTGTTTAGAGGGTAAAATGACCTAGAGGGCATTTGGAGTCAAGGGGAATAGAGCCACCAAAGTGTTAGAACTCGTTCATACCGATATGTGTGGTTCAATGATGATCATAGCAATAAGGGGTATGAGTAATTTGTTATTACTCAAGATATGGATACATCTACCTTATGATGCATAGGGAAAAAAGTATCAAGTTTCTACGATTTGATCATGGAGGCGAATACCTTAGCAATGAATTCTTGAACTACCTATCAGATGAAGGGATTGTGTCCCTGTTGACCGCACCTGGAACCCCTCAATAGAACGGTATGGCGGAACGAAGGAAGCAGACTCTTTTAGAAATAGTCAGATCCATGATGAGTTATTCGGATTTACCCAAATCGTTTTGGGTAACGCCTTGGAAACGGCGGCTTACATTCTAAACTTGGTGCCATCCAAATCGATTCCTAAAACCCTAATGGAATTGTGGACCGGGCGCGAGCCCAGTCTAAGACGTTTGCGGATTTGGGGTTGTCCGGCATACGTGCTAGAGAAAGCCGATAAGTTGGATCCACGTTCGGAATTAAGGCTATTTATAGGATACCCTGCGGGAACGAAAGGGTGTATGTTCTATAGTCCCAAGGATCAAAAGACCGTGATTAGTTCGCACTTTAAATTCTTGGAGGAAGACTATATGAACAAAAGAAAGCCCAGAAGTGAGATTACCTTAGACGAGTTAAGAGGGCAAACTCCTATACCAAGTATACAAGATGATGTACCACACGTCACACCTTCACAACCGGAACCCCGTCGCAGTGGGAGGATTGCTTGGCAACCCGAGACATTCATGGGGATAGGAGAATCTTCGGATTTGGTTCCCGGCGATGAATCAAACCCATGGACATACGACGAGGCAATCCAAGACAAAGACGCGGAGTCGTGGCAAACGACAATGGAAATCGAGATGGGTTCGATGGATCATAATCAAGTGTGGGAGTTGGCCGAGCCACCCAATGGGGTAGAACATATTGGATGTAAGTGGGTGTACAAGAGGAAAAGAGGACCGGACGGAAGGGTTGAGACCTTCAAAGTGAGGCTTGTGGCCAAAGGGTATACTCAGAAAGAAGAGATCGATTATGAGGAGACCTTTTTCGCCTGTAGCTATGCTTAAGTCCATCCGTATTCTCTTGTCGATCGCTGCGCACCTAGATTACAAGATCTGGCAAATGGATGTCAAGACGTCTTTCCTTAACGGAAGTCTTGACGGGATAGATATCTATATGCAACAGCCCAAAGGTTTCATTGAAAAAGGCCAAGAGAATCTCGTATGCAAGCTTAAGAGATCCATCTATGGACTTAAGCAAGCATCGCGTACTTGGAACCAGTATTTTGATCAAGTGATTAAGTCTTATGGGTTTGATCAAAGCAAGTTTGAAAGTTGTGTGTATAAGAAGCGTGACGGAACTGCGGTGGTATTCTTAGTATTATACGTAGACGATATTCTGCTCATTGGAAACAATGTAAATGTATTGTCAGACGTGATGGTATGGCTGTCAAATCAGTTTGATATGAAGGACTTAGGGAAAGCCAGTCACATCCTTGGGATCAAGATCACTCGAGATCGCAAGAGGAGGATGTTGGGCTTATCGCAAGTTTCATACGAAGCCACTGTTTTGAAGCATTTCAGCGTGCAAGATTCCTAGAAAGATTTTGTACCTTTTAGGCATGAAATCCATCTATCCAAAGAAATATGCCCTAAGACGCAAGTGGAGATAGATGACATGAAAGGCTTTCCGTACATTTCGGACGTAGGAAGTCTTATGTATGCAACGTTGTGTACGAGACTGGATATCTGCTTTGTCGTGAGCATGTTGGCAAGATATCAAAGTAACCCCGGGAAAGCACATTAGATTGCAATTAAATGCGTTCTTTAGTTTCTGAAAAGAACTTGGTATGGAATGTTGATTTAACAGTCAGACAGTCTAATTCCCGTGGGAAATGCATCGCCGATTCGACCATGAAAGCCGAATAAGTAACTGCTTGTGAAGCAGTGAAAGAAGCGGTTTGGCTCAAGTACTTCTTAGTGGACTTGGACGTTGTTCCGAATTTGCCCATCACAATCATTGTGGCGGAGCAGTTGCAAATTCAAGGGAACCGAGAGCCCACAAGGCAAGCAAACACATAGAAAGAAAATACCATCTTATACGAGAAATCGTTAAGAGAGGAGATAAAGAAGTGGCAAAGATAAATGTCGGAGGACAACCTAGTATATCCATTCACAAAGGGTCTGCCTTAGAGTACATTCGAGAGACATGTGGATGGAATGGGAGTCAAGACTATTGTCAATCTGCTTTAAGTATAAGTGGGAGGAATTATTAGGTTAGTGTAGGTTGACATGAGATGTCACGTAGAGCTACTACACTAAGATATGCGTGATGTATACTAAAAGCAGACTTTAAGTATAAGTGGGAGATTGTTGGAGTTATACGTGAAAGTATGCTTTTACTTTGTATAACTCGTGTATCAAACACTTGTTTATGAGAATAATTCTTTTAACGCATTTGCTTTAGTTATGATTGAATGTTGAATTTCTATTGCAAATCGTTCAATATATGATACTAGTTACATTGTAGTTAATGTGGTGATACCCGATCACGGAAGACAACATTAACAGTTTACTTGTAACTAAACGTACATTTTCACGACCTAGGTGGAATTGAACAATCCGCCGTGAAAGGTCGATGTGTAAGGCTCAGATTGGTCTGTCTTGACTAAGAGATTGCACTAGCACATTTAGTATGTGTTGAAGAGGACCTACAGCGAGGATAAATTCTTCTGTTCTGAAATGTGAAGAATTAGATCTCAGTGGTTGTTGATTTCTTAATCTCCGTCACTTAAATAGGACCGTGTGTGCTTAATGGTTACTGCTTTGATTCATGTTGGGTGAGAATCATTGTGACTTCGAACCTTGTGCTTTGGGCAGTAATATTAATCATACGACGGTTGCTAAGATTTAATACGGAGAAACGCGTGCGAGTACGGCTCGTGTGATTAGTCCCCTTGGTGGGCTCAGAAGTTTTATCGTACCAAATCTTGCAAGTGAAGAATTAGTTTCTTCGGTACGGATAATAATGTTGAGCTGTCTTTACTCCAAGGTGAAATATATTAATTAATTTAGACCTATTCAGAAGCTTGATTAAATTAATGGACTTGATAATCTTAAACGCGGGAAATAATAACCGGGAGCCCATATTATCGTAATATGGATTAAGATGGATAGTGCAATATTAATTTATTAGTGATAATAATTAATATTAATGGATTGAATTATATTGGGGCTCAATATTGAAATTCAGAAGTCCATTAGGAGGTCCAATCTTAATTCTCCTTAAAGGCCCCTCAAGTAGCCCATTAAGTAGCCAAATAATGATAAGGTGATTAAAATAAAAAGAAAATAATTATGCTGATTTTTCTAGTGTATTTTCGAAAATATGAATATTAGGAGAGAAAAGATTTTGTTGATTTTCTTGGAAAGATATTATGGAAGATAAGTATTCTTGGAATACAAGATTATCTCATATATTCAAGAAGATCCAAATCTTGGATTTTCTACCTATAATTTTCGAAAATTACAACCTATTTAGGAGGGTGAGATTTTTGTGGAATATTTTATTTTGGAGAAAAGAATGTATGGGATATATTCAAGATTTCTTAGAGGCTAAGAAAAGATTTTCTCCAAGCCCATATACACATAAAATTTCGGCCAACCCCCCCCCCCCCCCCTATAAATAGGGGATGATTATTTCATCCCCAAGTACATAATTCCATGTGTTGGAAAAATCAAGAGCATATATATTTTTCTTTTTCCTTAGTTATTTAAATTATTCGAAAGCATCTCCCACCGGTGATCGAATAAGGCGAAAGGGTAATACTTGGGAAGACTTTTGGGTTGATAAAGCGCGTACGTGTTTGTCCCGTTTTATTCAAAGGCCAAGTTCTACGAGAGGTACGTAAGTCACATATTTTCTTGTTTATTCCGTCATAGATTATATGTGAATTAATTCAACATGCATGATGTTAAATTGGTTGTTGGAATTATTATTTGAATTAATTAGGATTAATTCATGCTAGTAATAATTGTATTTAAATTCGTATTTAAATTTCATCCCGAATAGATTCCGGGCACCCCTAATTTTCCCAACATCACGAATACTACTCAACTTCAACTACAATCAAGCATATATCATTACAAGTTTGAATATAACACATTATACTATAATTGATGGTTAAAATATGATCGTAAATCACCACCAATAGAATATTTAAAATACAGTTTATAATATATATATATATATATATTTTTAATATCTTGTGAATGGAACGTGCAATATTAAAATTATGGTGATCGTAATTCATGACACAAGGTACATCATATCCAAGATTTTGTAAGAAATGAATGTACATGAACATTTTAAATTAAAAGAATAAGAAATTAAATTTAAAACATTTTGATAAACATCTAAACATAAGTTAACGTTTTATGAACTTAATAAGACAAATAATATAGTGTTTGTATTTTGAAAAGGATGAGAAATTATGAAATCGTTTAGTTGTACTTAAATTCAATAACATTATAATAATGTTTGATAAATAAAAAATAAAAAATAATTAAACTTTAATACATATTTAATTCGGTACGGTACGGTCACATTCGATTTTTCGGTACGGTTAATTTGGTAATATCCAAATCCGTACCAAAAAAATATTCGGTTCGATTTCGATACGGTCAAAATAAAAAAGTTCATAATTTTTTCGGTACGATTCTTTTTCAGTGCGGATTTCGATACGGGTTCGATAATCTCCGAACTCCGTGAACAACCCTAATTTGTACACGTTATAACTATTTTATTTTTTTTAAACAAACTTTATATTTCTTCTAAATTTTGATTTTATTTATTTATTTATATTTATATATCGTCTGTAGACTGTAGTGCGTCCAACTAAGTGCTAACATCTATTTTATTAATGCAGAAGTCGGTTTTGTATCCAAAGTCTAAAGAAAGACAAAGCATTTCAAGCATGGAGCGGAAATGGTGTATATCCTATTTAACGAAAGTATTAATTGTTTTTATTAAAATATATTAGTTGTTTAGTAAAAGTAAATTAATACCTGCAATATAAACAATTTATATCCTTCAGTAAAAACAACTAATACTCCAATAATATCTAAATCAATCATCATAATTCTATATTTTTTTGTTTTTTGTATGCACATTATTTTTTTAAATAACTAATAAAATATAAAAAAAAAGGTAATTATTAAGTTTGAAAATATATAAATTTTAGTTCAATAAAAAAAAATAAGGATAGTAAATGTAGTTGGGTCGCGCTGTCGAGGCGCGCCAAATTCAAATAAATTAATTACCCTCGTTTACTCTACAAACTTGTAGTAGTGGTAAATAAGGGGGCGATCTACGGAAAACGTAGAATATATTATGTCTTTTGAAAGGATTAATGGGACAAACAAATAAAGGGAATGTTTAAATTGGTTTCTCTAAAACTACTAAAGCAATAAATTAATACTAAAATAATAAAAAGGTAAGAAATAAAATTCAATAAATTAACAATTCACAGTCATTCACCACTTGGTCTTGACTATACAAATTGAATGTAGTATTCGTTCAACTTTTTACACGATTTTATCTCTTAATATTATTCTATTGAAATAAGGTCTTTAATGAACCTTTTAAATCAAACAGTCTAGATACAGTCTAAATATAATTTGGCAGAAGCATTAAACTATAGGATACAGGTCAAATAAATTCTCAAACACACTAGCTTGGCTTGAAAAAATTTGATTTATATCACCCTATTAAATATTACTAGTTGCTACCGATTGTCATAAAAATGCAACAATTACAGATTACGACATACGATCTAGCAAACATGCCCGAAATAATTAGCCCAGGTGATCAAGCTAAATTAATTACTCTAGCAATTAAACAGTAAAAATAGGTGATATAAATAATTCGTGTAAAAAAGTCTCACGAATAAAACAGAGTTTAATTAACAATTATCAAAACACAAATTTAAAGCAAAACTAACTAGACATGGTTGTGGGCATCTTCTTTAAAATCTTTTTCTTCTTTGTTGTCATGCTTCACGTCCAAGCTGAGCTCTCCCAACGCAGAATTCTTAGGCTACGTATTTCTCCTCTTTTTAACGCAGAACGCAGAAATTTGTTTCTCTTTTTAGAGTATATAGAGAATGAATTGGTTCATACATAAATCATTGAAGGGTATTAGTTGTTTTTACTAAAGAGTATTAGTTATTTTTATAGATGAGTATTAGTTGTTTTCAATGAAGAGTCTCAATTTATTTTCACTGAACAACTAATATTCTTCAGGGTAAATTGCAAGGATGGTCCCATGAGAATTCATACTTGACAGATTTGGTTCCATGTTCTTTTTTGGTCCCATTTTTAGCAAAAAAGGTCCCATCCGTTATATATTTAACAGTTTTCTATGGAAAAACTGGATGGAAAAACATTTTCAACTTGATTTTTGGAGGGAAATGGACCAGCTTTTGTTATTAACAGTCATTTCAATGTAAAATGCAAGTATGGAGGCGATTCTGCTACTTTAGTATTTCCTCTCCGCTGCATTTTCTTTGAATCCTCCAGCAAACTGGGTCGATTGGGGATGATTTTCTCTCTGCCAGATTTCCTCTCATGCTCGTTAATTCGTTACTTTTTGACGGAAAAATCGTATGGGACTATTTGCGCTAAAAAAAGACTAAATTCATGAGGACCAATTCTTATGGGACCATTTCTGCAATTTCCCCATATTCTTCAATAAAAATAACCAATACCCTTCAGTAAAAACAACTACTACTCTTTAGTGTAAACAAATAATATCATTCAATGATTCATGTATAAACCATTTTCACTTTATATTTTATCCTCTTTTTATTCACGTAAAATATGCATCTCTTAATAAGAGATATGGGCTGAAAGATTTGGTAGATCTCCACTTAATTTGTTTCAGGTTTCATAGGTATGAATCAATCTTTCTATGAAAATTCCGCTGCCATAATTAAGGCCAAGGTTAAATACAGTCCTATGTTTGATGAATACAACCCCATCCAAAAAATTGTTTCGGAAATTTTTTCCGAAAAATGTAACAATTTTCGGAAAAAATTTCCGAAAATTATAAGTTCAGTGTTTTTTTTTTTAAATTTTCGAAAAAAAATTCCGAAAATTGTCAAAATTTTCGGATTTTTTTTCCGAACATTTTTGGGTGGGGTGGTATTAACAAAAGATAGGACTGTATATAACCTTGGCCATAATTAATCCCTTATTTTGGGCTTCCATCGGGCCTCGCAGAGTGGTCGGTAACAGCTCAAAATGGCCCAAACCTATATATAAGTAATGAGCAGGGATATTTCACCCCACTATTTGATTGTTCACCCCCCCAAATTTTTGTTCTAGAATTTTTTTAGAACATTTGTCATTTGTTCGAAAAAATTATTAGAACATTATTCACCCCTCACAAAATATCCAAATGTTCTAATCGTATTTTCGAACAAATGATAAATGTTCTAAAAAAAAATTGGAACAAAAATTTGGGGGTGAACAATCAAATGGTGGGGGTGAAAATATCCCTACTCATAAGTAATTGAGCTTCTTAAATTCATAGTCCATACTCCCAAAAAGACCCCATGACACTGAAAAATCACAAGAAAATATAAGTGTAAATTAAATCATCAAAACACACATAAGTATAAAATCATGCAACATTAACATAATCAAGTGCAATTAATTATACTTTTTAACCATTAAAATCATGTACAATTTCCTACTTATCAAATCCTCCACACTTAAATTTTGCTTGTCCTCAAGCAATCAAATATACCAAAACAAAATAATTCAAGTCTCATACACTGGAGAATTCTAGGCAATAACAATACCAAGAGAGAACAAGTGATCATGACTCAAGTGCGATCTCACCAACTTCTAATAACTTCATTAGGCTCAAATACACAAAAATTCAATACCCTCTTTTTGCTCAAGTGTATATAAAGGGTAACCAAAAAACTCATGTCAAATCATAATGCGCCATTACCATATGCTTGCTCAAAAATCAAATCTCAACCACGAAAAAGTGTGAAACTCATGCAAAAATTATAGGTCTTTTCTTTGATTGTAATGTGGCTTCGGGTAAAGGTAGGATAAAGGTGGAAATATAAGGCTTTCTAGTCAACAAAAAATAAAAACATCGATCACACCACTTCTTTTCCAATAAAACTCATCACCCCAAGTCCCACTTCTCCATAGTAAGAAAATATATCCAACTGACAATATTATAAAACATTGAAATAAAAAACATGTCAATGGATCATCATTCAAATCCCTTCTTCCTTTTTTTTCCAACCATTTTTATGTCCTGTGTGGAAGCACAAAGTGTTCATCAATCTCTATCTTCTCTTTTCTTTTGCTTCTTCCAATTGCCTTTAGTTTCTTCCTCAACTTCAAATCATATCTTCTTCTGTGTTCTTCATCCAAATATTTTTTGAATCTGGTCTGCTTTTCTTCTTACCTCTCCTTTCCTTCAACTTTCTATCTTTCCTCAACAATCTGCTCCAGAAGACTTGGGGCAGATTTCTACTTCTTGGCTACTGGCTCTTGTTCTGGTTCCTCTTCTTCTGTCGTCAGCATCTTAGCCATAGCCAAGAATTTCAACTACCTCTTTCTCTTCAAATTAAGCTGGGCTTGAGCCATATTGTTCTCAATCAAGTCCAACCTATTGGGGTGTCAACTTAGGCTACTTCAGAGTTCGTTACTATTTCAGTTCTAGCCAACTCTTTCCCCTTTTTAACTTCATCAATGAGGGGCTCCACTATATATTGTACAATTGTGGGTAGCTTAGTGAAGGTGGCAGAGTACATCTTCTTTAGTGTCTTGACTTCCTCAACATAAGCTTTGGTCTCAGCCAAAAGATCAGTCTGCTTATCTACCAGATTCCTCAGCTCCGTCTTGAGCACCATCACTGATTCACTTCCAAGAATTGAGTTGCCATATGGGACTTCAAAACTGACATGGGCCTCAATTGATCTACCACATGTGCTTGTAATTCTTTCCAACTTTGAATCACCTCAATCCCCAGATGTCTTCCTTGTTTCTTGAACTTCTTCTTTTGTTGGTCCCAAAACGAGTTATACAGGTGTATGGGAGGGGGGAATACACATGTTGATGCAAATTAAATCTTTTATCTTTTATCAGATTACTTAAAGACAGTGGATCTTCAGTTGATTTATAAGTGGACTGAAGATTACTGAGCTGAAACCAACTGAGATAACACCTCTACTGATAGCTTGAAAACTTCTCAATTGAATTGCTATCTAACTTAGCTTTAATGCGGAATAGTGAGCCCTTACCGATTTACTCATTTTTTAACTTAGGAAAAATTGTTTATCACAACTCACACTTAAGAAATAGACTGAATGTAAATGCACAAGATATAAAGTGGTTCAGAGATGAATCTCCTACATCCATTGTCCTGATTAAACAGGAGAATTCCTTTCACTTGGAATTCCTTGTGTTATAGTGCCAAGGTGCACTGATCAAATACTTCTCTCTTAGGATATTTGATCCCTAGGATACTTCCAGGTCCTAGTTTCCAACAACAACCAGCTTTCAGACTGATATCAAATTATCAACTTACTCACACCGCTTAACTCTATCTCTCAACCTCAATTTGGGTAGGGTTTTAAGTGTGCTTTGGTTCCAACTATCTTGAGATAATCCTTACAATGAGCTCAAATTCTAAGGATGGATTATCTCTTTCTAAACTTTGGATATTGCTTTAAATACAACAACATAAGGTTTTATTAACTATACTGAAATTGGAAACACTTGGGAAACTTGAAAGGATTTCGAGTGCTTCCTTGAATGCTTTATACTGTGTAGAGTATTGTTCTTTCTCTTTGAAATTTCATGTGCAGGAAAATATATAACACCTTCTGTATTTATAGACCTCCTTGAAAATCTTCCCGTTGGAGTGAAATCTTTTCAAACAGGCCACTAGTTCTGATTGGCTCAAATGGCTCTTTGTAGCTTAATGTCATTTCAATGTTTGGCAAATAAGTCTTACCTGCAACCAGCAGCCCGTGGAAATAACATGACTTGACTTTTGTGAATGTCAGTCTGCAACAGGTTAGCTGTCAGTGAAGCACACTACGTGGCACTTCCTCATTGGACCGCATGGGCAAGTTGGTGTAGTGTCTGAACTGCTTCTTAAGTAAATGTCCCCTGAAGGAACATTTTATTCCTTCATTTAATGCAAGTGCACTGACATTCTTTTTGCCTTGTTTCCAAACCAGAATAACTAACTGGTATTAATGCATTAATACACCTTCATTAGTCTTCATCAGTCGAGTTCCTCAAACTGCACTGATGGTACTTCCCTTAGAAAGAATACACATAGAAATGTTCAGTCTTTAGGTGACTTCTTTAGTTGCTTCCTCTCAGATGACTTCCCTTCAGATGACTTCTCTTCTATTTTACATATTTACTATAAACTTAGTAAATACACTCCAGTCCTAAACAGGTGGACTAATAAACTCCACTGAATACAGTTTACTTACAATTTTCTATGGAGAACCTTTTGCCATCTAAATCAAAACTTATTACAATTATGTCCCAACACCTTGGCATCATAGAACACATCCTTGATCTGGGCAGTGAGCTTCTCTCTCTCTTTTTTATTTTCTCATCAATAAGAGTAGGGCACATATGTTGTGACAACTTGAAGAAGTTCCCAATGGCATTGATTTGGGCATCAAAGAGCAGTTACATCTTCTTTATCATGGCTAGAGTGACGTCATAGTCTTCTTCTTCTAAGTACAACTCCTCTGGAAACACAAACCCTGGACCAAAAGTAAGCTTTTGACTGCTCTGTCAATCATAACTCCTCGTTGGAGCAGAAAATCCCTTACAATAACCTTGGCTGCTTCTAGGGTGAGTAACTCAGAAGGATACTGAAGATTCAGTTTCTTCTTGACAGCCAACTTCCACTGGGAAAACTCAAAAGTGTTCATTTCCTCTGCCAAGAGCATGAGATCATCAAAGTCTCCTTCTCTGGCTCTACTCCAAACCCCTCCATCCGTTAAATTTGCAAGCACCTGGACATGGTCAAGCAAATCAGGAAAGTGTTCCCTAAGGCAGAGTTGAGCTATCGTACTCATGCTTGTCTGAATGACTCCCGTCAACGAATTTGCAAAAAAAAAGAGAGTATTCGAGTGTCTCTGTGAGGAAGAGGAGGGTTGGGATGGAAGTTTTTAGGTTATTGGCTCCAGAGGTGCATCTTGGAAACCTCAATTATCACGGGTGCTGCCAGAAGGATCTGGAGCAGGTCCAATGAATCTTAATGTAGTGAACGTTGAACAAAAGGGTTTTGTAGGGATAGGTGTGATTATATCAGGGGTTTTTGTACCAGAAGGAGTGTTTATTTGTTGTGGTGTATATTCTCTAACAGAAGGTGTGTTTGTGGAAGATGGTTCTGTGTGAACACGAGGGGTAGAGGAAATATGTACATGAGAGGAATATTTTCTTTGGGGGTAGGAGGAGAATCATCAAGTATAATGGGGGAGGAAGAAGGAAGATTAGATTGTACATCAGCTGCGTCAACATCAGTTGGAATCTGCTGGGTTGGAGTCCGCTCTTGTGGAGCTTCTGCTTCTGGTGCGTTAACTTCTTGCACCTCATTTGCTAGTTGTTCTTGCCCAACACTTTGTACAACAGGTTCTGGCCTGACCAGATGCTCAGGCTCAGAATCTTCTTCTTCTTTTGAACACAAGTCCAAAGAAGAGGTATCTTCAGAGGACTGCACTACTTATGATATTCCCTTTCTTGGTCTCTTCTGGAGAGACTCATCCACGTCTTCATCCTCCACCTCAACTGGATCTGGGGAGGGTTCATAAAAAAGAAGGGTTTTCTTCTCAGCTGGCTTCCTCTTCTTGTCATTCTTCTTAACATCATTAGTTGGGTTCTTCTCCTCATTAACCTTCTTAACATCATCGGTTGGGTTTGACTTCTCTGTGACAACCTTCTCAACCTTCTTGGGTTGCTCCACTTTCTTCATGCTCTTGTCTGGAGCAGCCTCATTTGTCTCATCAGAAGAGAAGGTGAGGTGTCTCAGAGCAGACGACTCTTCTCCATTCTTTTTCTTCTTTTCGACCTTCTTGGCAGAAGACACTGCTTGGAAATGATGTGCATGGATAGGATTCTCATTGTCTGAGTCTGCAGTTCAACTCAATGGCCCATCTTTAGCAATCATTATCTTCAAATTTGTGAATTTCTTCATCACATATGTATCCCAATTCTCCTTGGGAAAAAGATGATCCAAGATAAGAGTGATGTTACCTTCAAATGATATTGAAGCTCCCATTTATGCTCATCATCATTTGTCTTTGTAATCTTATCCCCATTCTCATGTAAAACGTTCCAGAAGAATTCCACCCAGTTACATTGAACTCTATCCAAAATTACTCTCATTACACACAATCTGCCCTTAAAGATATAATCAGGATTGTGAGTCTCGCACATAAGTACCTTAGTAACAATATCAAATAAATTCATGTACTTTCTTCGAAGAAAAGACCTATTCAACTTCACAAGAATTCCTGACAAAAAATTGGAATGAATCCAAGTGCAAATCTTCCTTATAAGTCTCTGGGTTAACTCCCTCCCTGGGTAAATTCCCAAAGATATTGTTGACGTCATCCCTGGAAAGAACAATCTCATTGTTGGTGAGCTTTGAAGTAATCTCATCTTCGTAAATGTCATTCCTAACCAAAAATTGATACACATTAGGACCCAACGTCCTTCTATCCTTGGGGATTTTGGAGATGAGATCCTCAATGCCAGATTTGTGAAGGAGGTCAAGGACCTCCAAAGCTTCACTGTTTATGGTGGTATAGAAGTCGACCACCATTTTCGAACGATTCTTGCAAATTCATGTGGCATAAAATGGCATTGGGAGCCATTGCTGCAAAATTTATGGAGTAAAGTGTGAAAGTAAGGTTTTTGCAAAGAAAAGTTGCAGAGAGAATATGAAAGTGATAAATGATACTTGTGAAAAAAAACAGATTAAATATAGAGAAGAAGTTGAGAAGTTTACAGCATGAAAATCAGGGTAATGGGGACGTGATTTAAAATTAAATCAAATTAATTGATTTAATTTGTATATGGCACAATTTATTCAAATCCAACGACCATGATTAATTGGTTTAACTATGGATTTAAATCATGTGCGTCGTGCAGTCATTGAAACGCAAAAAGAGAAAAGTGGGTGGCAGTCGAGAAAAGAAAAATGATTCAAAGCATACTAACTCCTTAGTTTAAATACACTCGGAGGTTGAATCATTTTGGGTGTATTTACTAATTTGAAAGGTGTATTTCAATGACTGGCATTCTAAAAGTTATGTTTTGTAAACCTTTTTATAACACGAGAAGAAGTAGTTTAGACCATACCAGTCAGTTGATATTGTAAGCAGTTGATACCTAGGAGTAGT
The DNA here is from genome assembly GCA_947034835.1 of Ballota nigra. Classification (NCBI taxonomy): domain Eukaryota; kingdom Viridiplantae; phylum Streptophyta; class Magnoliopsida; order Lamiales; family Lamiaceae; genus Ballota; species Ballota nigra. The sequence continues at coordinate 21,562,363 of OX344722.1, read as the reverse complement.
CTAGTCAGATAAAGTAGTCAGGTTAAGAAGTCTTTTGTTCTGACCCAAGGTCATCTGGTCTGCTGGTATGTCTTCTTGTATCTCTCTATTAAGTTATCTTCAGTCTCTTCTATCTCTTTTGTTATACATCACTCTAGAGTTCTAGTCACTTAACTCATATCTGATCTGTGTTGTGAGGGTATGTATATATATATATATATATATTATAGAATGAAATATGAGCATGAAATAAACAAGATCAATTTAGGATACATCTCTTATGTTCCCCCTAAAATGACTCTCCTTCTGGATCTAACAACCCAAGCTCAACTGACAATTCTCTGAATCTGGTTTCTACCAGAGGCTTTGTTAATATGTATGCCCTCTACCTTTATGTAGGAATCTTATTCATTCTAATATCTCTCTTTTCTACATGATCCCTAATAAAGTGATGTCTGATGTCAACATGTTTGCATCTGGTATAGAGGACAGGATTCTGGGTTATAGCTATGGTGCGATTAATATCATAAAATATTGGAATATCCTTAGTGATAATCTGGTAGTCTCTAAACTGTTGATTGATCCAGAGAAGTTGTGAACAACAACTACCAGCTGTCATGTATTCTGCTTCTATGGTTGAGGTGGCTACTGAAGTTTACTTCTTATAAAACCATGAAACCAACTTACTCCCAATGAACTGACAAGTTCCACTAGTTGATCTGCATCCACCATAATCTGAATGTGAATAACCACCAAGCTCAAAGTTGTCATCTACTGAACACCACAAGCCAAGATTAACAGTTCCCTTAAGATATTTCAAAATCTTCTTGGCTGCTTCTAGATGACTTTTCTTAGGATTAGCTTGAAATCTTGCACATACCCCTGTTAGTATTAGTGTCCTAGAGACAATCATTTATAGGGACATAATACTCGATGATATTCAGTTTGATTTAATATTAATGTATGACAATACACTTGTATGAGTATTAAGTCTGATTGTTTGCATTTATTCTTATTTGTGTTCCCATGAGTCACTACTGTCATTGAGTGAGTGAGAACTCAGATGACTTAAGTATGATTCTCAAATAGCCCCGATCAAAGATCATCAAGAATGGGATATTGATGATGCAATTGAGATTGATGTGCGATATGCATCATACTCTTATAGAGTGTAGTAAGATATCACTTACTACGAGATACTAGGTATCTCATGATGGATGCACAAATACCTTAGAGGGTATTGGTATACCCATCCGAGAAACCGTTTGATGTAATTCCACAATATGTGTCTGCGGGTGTCTCGGTTAGTGGGAGCGATGTGATACTCCTCTGACTTGAGGTCAATACGCACGACATGTATGGACTGATGAACTTTGACCATGACCGATGCTTGCACCCTTCCATGGGTAGATATGACATGGATTGAGTTCATCACGAAATGCATATGCGTGGTAGTTGAGCCAAGAATATGATTCATTCCTCAAATATGAATTTAGAGAGAATGCTAATTTTCTCATCATAATTGGATCTAAGTCGTCGTCCGACGCACATCAACTTAGACTTTGTGGCTAAGTGTGATATACTTGATCAATTATTGATTAGAGATAATATGATTAAGTTATTTAAATAGACACTTCATCATGTTCAAGGCTTAATCGGGTATTCGTGAATGAAAAGAAGATATCGCAATAGCCTACAATATTATAGGTAGTTGCAGATTTCCTCGCAACGTACCTCGTATATTGAGAATATCTAATTATTGTATAGGGTTCAAGTAAGACCGTTAGTTTGACTAAGCGCTCGATATACGAGGGTTTATGGGTCACACAACAAGTAATGGTGATCTACCAAAGATAGTTGGTTGATTAAATATTATATTAGATATAATATTTAATATATGGAGAATATAATAATAACTATATTTAGAATTAATTATTATTATTTAATTAAATTAAATTAAATAGGAATTTCCAATAATAATATTTAGAATATTATTATGTAGGAAATTATTCACAAGGAAATAATTCGTAGGAAAATATTTACAAGGAAATAATATTCGTAGAGATTTTATTAATGGGTTAGAGCTTTTTATCTTGCTTGGAAATTAAGCCAATTCATCCTTATAAATATAAATCCTGCGGGAATTCTACATACACAATAAAATTAATTTTCTCCATAAAATATCTAGCTCGAATTTTCCTAGCAAATTCATCTCGAGATTCAACGCTGGCAGATCGGTGCAAGTTGGTAGAAAACTGTTATGTGGATACCATAGTTGAGAAATCTGTGTACAAATCGTTGTAAGGATTCTATTTAAGTTTTCAAATATTTAATTATGTAATCAATTGTTCGTTTTTTGTGAACTGTTTAATTCTGCTACGCATGCATTACGGCTTGCGTGCCTCTAAAACCCAACAACCTCATCTGCAAAAGTAATATCTGGTCTGCTGGCAGTGTGGAATAAGAGGGATCCAATTAGTGCTCTGTTTGATCTACACTCACACCAAACTCATCTAGGTCCATGCTGAAATTTATTATCATGGGAATCTTAGCTGCCTTACTAGTTCTCAATCCAAATTTCTCTAACATGTTTCTAGTGTATTTAGTTTGATTGATGAATATACCCTTATCTAACTGTTTAACTTGTAAACCTAGAAAATAATTCATCTCATCCATCATGGACATCTCAAACTTACTCTACATCAGATTACCAAATTTCTCACATAACTTCATGTTAGGAGAACCAAATATGATGTCATCAACATATATTTGGACCAGAAGGATGTCATTTCCTTCTTCTTTCCTAAACAAGGTCCTATCTATCTTACCCTTGCTAAAACCATTCTCCAGAAGGAACTGGGATAAAGTATCAGACCAAGCTCTGGGAGCGCTTAAGCCCATAAAGAGCTTTCTTAAGCTTATATACTTTATCACCTTGTTCAAAATCAGGAGGTTATTCCAAAAGGGTATGCGTGGGTATTTTTCCAGAGGGTTGTTAAAAGTGTTGAAACATAAACATAATATACACAGCGAAAGACTTGAAAAACAGACTACAAACAGATATCAAAACTTTTTCATAGATTATAAATAATCTATGATGCCTTATGTCGAAACTTCACTATAACGAGTAGTGATACAAAAACAAAATAAGATGCTATTGTAAGATCTTATAACAAGGTGATATATCCTAGATATATAACCAAAAGGCCGAGAACCCTAATTGTGTAAACAACTTGCTATAGGCCTAACTAAAACACAAATAGAGTTACAAATGTTGAGTAGGATATAAAGTATATCTACCAACACAGAGGAGATAACCGGAACTACTACACTTGCTGTAGGTAGATAGAAGTCTCGAATTCTTCACTTGAATGTGTCTCATGCTTGTGGTATTTATAGACTTCGAATCTAGCATGTGAACACTTGGAAATTATGGCTTCCCATGATCCAAAACCGTCTAGCACTAAGCTTCATCACTTCGGTAACTACTCATGTCTATCTTTAATTTTCTCACTCTAAAACTGCAATTGTTTGACTTGGTAACTTCCACATCGTCAACCTGCATGTTTACACATTAAAGACAATATTGAAACATTCAGAGTTAGTGTTAGGAGAAAGGGCAAATTCTGATGTTGCAGAAAATGATGTAACATTATGTACAATACTGAGCTAACATCGACAATCTCCCCCAATTTGACCTCTCTACTACAACACACCTGATGTTGAAAACATGCAGTAATATCTGTTAAAATAGAAACACGACTTAACATCAATTTAATGACATTTAATTGCTTTAACCAAATTAAAGTTAAATAACATAAAATAACATAAAATCACTAAGCACAAAACGAGGTGCTTAGGCCAATAAGCACAAAATAAACATCTAATCAAACTAATTGTTCCAGAGATAGACTAAACAAAAACAAAAACAACTTAATTGTTCAAAATTATACTGAGAATAAAAACAAAAACATTCCAGAGCTTTAATATACAGGGTTCAAATATGTGAAGTAAGGAGAGGATTGGGCTGATCTTCTCAAGTTAGCTGCATCTTCATAGTCTACACGAACACCCCCTATATCTTCATTCTCCCCTTGTCTACAAGCTCAGCAACAATAATAAAAAAATAAATAGCAATTTCATAAGTAGCAGCAACAACTTGAAAACACTTTCTGAAATACTTTCAGCAACAACATCCAGGTCATTCTCCCCCTGGTGGAGTAGAATGTAACATCCTCCAAAACTTTGTTTAGCTAGTCAGGACATCAATAGTGCCTTGAAGGCCATCTATCTACTTAAAAATGTAATCAGTAGTGAGGGTAAAAGAAGTAACAAAAAATAACTCTACTAATGTTGTTAGTAATGTTGCCAATATTTGATACAACATTTGTGTTAAACTGCGAAGAAGCAAAATGAGTTCAAAATAATAGAAAAGAAAAGTTAAATAACTAATAATGATAATGAAATGGAGTAAATAGGAAACCGACTTTAGATGATACTTTGAACTAAGTTAATGATATCTTTGAAATTCTTTATGCAAAATACAATGATAGCTTTCAGTATGTAATCATCATGCATAATTATTGATCTTATATAGAGAAGTAGGGAGGAGGCTAACACACATATCCACTAATGTGGTCGTGTGTGTTGTGATATCGAGGAACAAATATTACAACTACCCATGATTTATACTAACAACTGAATTACATAAATTGCTGGAAATATTCTTAAATAAAAATCCTTAATATTATTCAAACTAAAAAATCAAATAACTCATGAAGGTAACAAATAATTCGAACCTTAATAATGATGTTCTAATTGTTGGAACACACATATCTTAACATTTAACAATACAATCGTCATTAGATTGTTTTATGAATTTAGACAATTATATCACTATGTATCATATTGATCCACCTTTTGAAAAGAGAACATCGTAGTCGCGAACTCTGTGCCCCATAGTTACTCAGTGGATTATGAACAAATTGATATATTTTTATCACCTTTTGAAAAGAGCACATCGTAGTAGCGAGCTCCGTGTCCCATAGTTACTCAGTAATTAAATTATCTTATTGTGATTTTTCGAACTTTAGCACACAATGATGTGTCCAAAAAATATAAACATTTTTTTAGGTTCAAACAACTATTACACAAAAGAGTTAATTAAAGATCGAATAGAAATAATACTTAAAAAATTTACTAAGAGCTTTCTGATGTTGTGTGAAATGTCGAAACATTTTCCACAACACAGCAATAAATTTTTCAGCGTGTGCATAAGCCAAGAGATTTTCTAAGTGATGAAAACCTCTCAAAGTAAAGGCTTTTGTGAAAATATCAGCAATTTGTTTCTCAGTGAAAATATATTCTAACTTCACAACTTCATTCTCAACAAGATCTCTAATAAAACAATGACTATACTTATATGCTTAGTCAATGAATGTTGCAAAAAAAATCATAGGTATATTAATTAGAACACGTAATATTACATAAAATAGTTAACATATCATTTCACATTCCATAATCATTAAACAATTTTGAGATCTACTCTCCTTCTTTTTCTAGTTTGAACTCCATAAGTAATTTCAACTATAATCAAATTTGATGGATAATTTTTCAAGATTCTGGAAGGTGGAATTTTTTCTGATGCATGTGAATTTCCTGCTAAATTTGATCTTTTTGGTAATGTTGTACCAGATGTTGTAACATTTGGTGAAATATTTTTAATTTGATCAGAATTTACAGAAACTTTAGAAACATCAATAAGATCAGAAACATCATCATTTTGAAAGATATTTAACTCATATGTGGTCAAAATACTCACAAGTTCATTTAGACCCATTAGATTTGTATTTTTAGTTTCTTTTATAACACACATCTTAGCATCAAAATGTTTTGGAAGAGTACTTAGAATTTTGTGAACTAACCTAACATTGGAAATTGGATCACCAAGCGAATGAGATTCATTAGCAATCTCACTGATTCTTCCATAGTAAAATGAAATGGTTTCATCTTTCTACATTTTCCGATTTTTGAACTTGGTAACACGCATTCGAAGTTTGGTCCTTCGAACATTCTCAGATCCTTCGCAATGTTCTTGCAATCGATCCCAATCATCTTTTGCAGAAACACAATTCAAAATCAACTTGAACAAATATACGTCTAATGATGTAAATATGATATTCAAGGCTTTCGAATTGTAACTTGCCAAGATTACTTCTTCGTTCATCCAATCAAGCTCTCATTTGATCTATGCTTCATTGTCTTCATTAGTTGGAGTCTGGGTTGCATCCATCCAGAGAGTACACTTCTTCATGCTCGTTCATCAAGAGATTTGATGTACATCCACATCTTTGGTTTCCAGTACGCATAATTTGAACCATCTAAAACCGGTGGTTTTAATGCGGGCGTAAGTGGATATTCCATTGCAAAATAAATTTACACACTCAATACACAAGATCTAGCTAAGTATATCTAGTTATGGCTTTGTTGCCAATTGAAGGGTGTGTGTGGGTGTTTTTCCAGAGTGTTGTCAAAAGTGTTGAAAGATAAACAACAATATACACAGTGGTAAACTTGAAAAATAGATTGCAAATGGATATCAAAACTTTTTTATAGATTATAAATAATCTATGATGCCTTATGGAAAAACTTCACTATAACGCATAGTGATACAAAGACAAAATAAGATCTTGTTGTAAGATCTTATAACAAGGTGATATATCCTAGATATATAACCAAAAGGCCGAGAACCCTAATTGTGTAAAAAACCTGCAATAGGCCTAATTAAAACACTATTAGAGTTACAAATGTTGAGTAGGATATAAAGTATATCTACCAACACAGAGGAGATAACCGAAACTACTACATTTGCTATAGGTAAATAGAAGTCTTGATTTCTTCACTTGAATGTGTCTCATGCTTGCGGTATTTATAGACTTCGAATCTAGCATGTGAACACTTAGAAATCATGGCTTCCCATGATCCAAAAGTTTCTAGCACTAAGCTTCATCACTTCGGTAACCACCCATGACTATTTTTACTCTTCTCACTCTAAAACTGCAACCACTTGACCTAGTAACTTCCACGTCGTCAACCTGCATGTTTAGATATTAAAGACAACATTGAAACATTTGAGGTTAGTGTTAGGAGAAAGGGTAAATTCCGATGTTGCAAAAAATGATGTAACATTTTGTACAACACTGAGCCAACATCAACATTTCTACACACACTTCTTCAATGAGAATCTTATTTAGGAAGACAGCTTTCACATCCATATGATATACTTTGAACCTCATATGTGTTGCATAAGCCAAGAACCGTCTAATGTCTTCTAGTCTGGCAACAGGGGAAAAGTCTCATCATAGCCTATTCCTTCAGACTTAGAATACTCTTGTACTACTAACCTTGCCTTGTTCACAATTATGGTATCATTCTCATCCTTTTTATTCTTGAATGCCGACTTAGTCCCTATTACCTTTAAATGTCTTGTTCTATCTACCAGCTCCCAAACATCTTGTCTGGTAAATTGGTTTAGCTTTTCTTGCATTGCTACTATCCAGTTTGCATCCTTAAGTGCTTCTTTAATATTTTTAGGCTCTATTAAGGACACATAACAACTGAATAAAGCTGGTAAGTTCAGCTTCTGCCTAGTCTGAACTCCCCTGTTTGGATCTCCTATAATCAACTCCTTGGGGTGATTAACCAGCTTCTTCTTACTCTTGAGAGTATTCTTAAGATTGGTCCTAAGCTTGGACTAAGATGATTGATCATCCACTGATGTTCCTTGATGATTGTTATCATCATCATTGGAGTTTCTCCCTACTGGAGTTCCAACCTCTTTTGGTTCTGCTCCTTGAGGAGTCTTCTGCTCCAGAGAACCATAAGGTTTGTCTCCCTCAGAAGTAGAATCCTTGTCTAAAGCTGATGGATAAACCTTAACCATCTTAGTTCCTTTCTGATCTCCCAAACTCATGTGCTTAAACTTCTTGTCTGGTGTCTTGATTGTAATCTTTTCCTTGCACTCATTAATAGATTCATACAAAATAACATGAGGTGTTTCTTCCACACAAAGGAAATTCTTGTTAAATACTCTAAATGTCTTACTAGTGCTGGAATATCCTAAGAATACTTCATCTGGCACTTTAGCATCAAAAGTCTTTAACTTTGATTTCACATTGTCATGGATGAAACACTTGCATCAAAAAATGTGAAAGAAATAGAAAGAAGGGGTTTTACATTTCCATACCTCATAAGGTGTTTTTCTATGCCTCTTGACTATAAGGCTTCTATTCAGGGTGAAGCAGGTTGTGTTGATAACTCTACCCAAAATCTCTGTGGAGTGTTGTAATATGCCAACATAGTCCTAGCTACTTCCTTGAGTGTTTTGTTCCTCCTTTCTGCCACTCCATTCTACTGTGGTGTTTTAGCAGCTGAGGTCTCATGGAAAATACCTTGATCCTTGCAGTACTCTGTGTTAGGGTTATACGATTTCCCCAACACTCTACTATGTGTGAATTGAGGAATTATGTCCCTTTCTCACTTCTAATCCTAACAATACTCAGATTCCGCATATTCTAGGTCTGCTTGAATAACTCAGGGAGTGTAGTGATAGTCTTATTTTTCTTAAACAAGAACACTAGCCAAGTGTATCTTGAAAAGTCATCTACTATCACTAAGGTGTACTTCCTTCCACTAAAACTAAGTGGAGACACAGGACCAAATAGATCCATGTGCAACAATTGAAGTACCCTAGTTATTGTAGTGCTCTGGACATCCTTAAAAGATGCATTGGACTGCTTTCTTTTCTGGCATGAGTCATATGTCTACTGCTTCATGAAAACCTCATTTGGAAGTCCTCTGACTAGAGATTTTTTGGTCACCTTGTTGAGAGTCTTGAAGTTCAAATGACTCATCCTCTTATGTTAAAGCCAACTGTTTTCTGCAGAACTCTTGGCCATAAGGCAAGTGTTTATGGGAAACTATTAAAATCTGCAAGATAAATGGTGCCCTTTCTCAAGCTAATTAATAGTATTTCATCATTTAATGAATTTAAAACAGTATAAGAGTCACTAGAAAACTTCAATGAGTATCCCTTGTCACATAACTAGGATACTGAAAGTAGATTATGCTTGAGTCCTTCCACATAGTATACGTCATCTACAAATACATCATTGATAATCAACTTGCCAACTCATCTGGTTACTCCAAAGTTGTTATCTCCAAACATCACTCTTAGCTCATTAAGTTGCTTGAAGTTCTGGAGATGCTCTTTCTCAAATGTCATGTGCTTGGAACATCCACTATCAATGTACTAGACAACATTGCTTGATTATCCTTTCTCTAGTGTGTTGATATCTACCTGCAAAAACATCAGTTTTTAGGTACCCTTCTATTACTGGGTCCTGGTATGTCAGCACAATCTTTAAGGATCCACAAGAATATATCATCCCTTAAAGAATCAAGTGATCTTATCTTCTTCCATACATATCAACTAACACATGTCCTCTAACATGCACAGACTGGACAGTTGGTCTTCTGGTATGTCCATTCCTTCTGTTAGGCCTTGTGTATCTTGTTTCTAGCCTAGCATTGGGAATATCTGCCTCAGTGGCATAGTCTTGAAGTTTTGTTTAAAGGGGTATTGATTAGCCTTGTAATTGCATCTAATTATGTGTGATTTATAGTTGTTTTTGTACATAATTGAGTTTGATTTGAGTATATTTCGTGTCTCATTTTTCGATAATATGTTTTGCTCGAGTACTCACATTTTATGTAGGAATTAGATTGGAAATGGATTAAAATGATAAGAAATCGAAGAGATGGTGAGAAGTGAAGTCGAGAAGGTCAAAAGGCTAAAAAGAGAAAGTCACTCGGCCAAGTGCAAAATAGGCCACTCGGCCGAGTGAGATTGTATTGGGCCAAGTGAAAACCTTTGGAGAAACCACTCAGCCAATTCATACTTTCACTCGGCCGAGTAAAAGTATGAAGTGGCCGAGTGACAACCTCTGGAGAAAGCACTCGAGTGAAGGGGTCATTTGGCCGAGTCAAGTAGTCACTCGGCCGAGTGGGCATGTCATTCGGCCGAGCGATACTGTTGGGACATTGTCAGTTTTGATTAAGATCCCAAAGCCCCTGAAAAGATGATTTGCCTTTTGTTTGTCTTTGTCAGGCTAGTCTTGGTTAGGTTTTGTACTTAGTCATTTTACACTTCACAGGTACTCAATAAGAGGAGTACTTACTGATGAAGATCAAGACTTAGAGCCTGAAGACGTTTTACCATCCTGAACTTATGGCAGTCTTCTAAGCTGGCTGAGTAAGTCTCAGTGATGAAGAGTATGACTCAAGGTCATTTATTACTCAATCCTGAAGGGAACACGATGATACTGAGTTTATGGGAAGACTTGGAGTAGAGCCAAGCAATGCAAAAGGAATGTCAGCATTAGGACAAGACCGGTGAGCTCAAGACAAAAAGAACTTAATAAGATAATTAAACCTGTGTTGGAGTTATACGTGAAAGTATGCTTTTACTTTGTATAACTCGTGTATCAAACACTCGTTTTATGAGAATAATTCTTTTATCGCATTTGCTTTAGTTATGATTGAATGTTGAATTTCTATTGCAAACCGTTCAATATGTAGTACATGTTACATTGTAGTTAATGTGGTGATACCCGATCACGGAAGACAACATTAACAGTTTACTTGTAACTAAACGTACATTTTCACGACCTAGGTAGAATTGAACAATCCACCGTGAAAGGTCGATGTGTAAGGCTCAGATTGGTCTGTCTTGACTAAGAGATTGCACTAGCACATTTAGTATGTGTTGAAGAGGTCCTACAGCGAGGATAAATTCTTCTGTTCTGAAAGGTGAAGAATTAGACCTCAGTGGTTGTTAATTTCTTAATCTCCGTCACTTAAATAGGACCGTGTGTGCTTAATAGTTACTGCTTTGATTCATGTTAGGTGAGAATCATTGTGACTTCGAACTTTGTGTCTTGGGCAGTAATATTAATCATACGACGGTTGCTAAGATTTAATACGGAGAAACGCGTGCGAGTACGGCTCGTGTGATTAGTCCCCTTGGTGGGCTCAGAAGTTTTATTGTACCAAATCTTGCAAGTGAAGAATTAGTTTCTTCGGTACGAATAATAATGTTGAGCTGTCTTTACTCCAAGGTGAAATATATTAATTAATTTAGAGCTATTCAGAAGCTTAATTAATTAATGGACTTGATAATCTTAAACGCGGGAAATAATAACCGGGAGCCCATATTATCGTAATATGGATTAAGATGGATAGTGCAATATTAATTTATTAGTGGTAATAATTAATATTAATGGGCTGAATTATATTGGGGCTCAATATTGAAATTCAGAAGTCCATTAGGAGGTCCAATCTTAATTCTCCTTAAGGCCCCTCAAGTAGCCCATTAAGTAGCCCAATAATGATAAGGTGATTAAAATAAAAAGATAATATCATGTTGATTTTTTTCTATGATTTTCGAAAATTATACCTTGTTAGGAGAGAAAAGACTTTGTTGATTTTCTTGGAAAGATATTATGGAGGATAAGTATTCTTGGAATACAAGATTATCTCATATATTCAAGAAGATCCAAATCTTGGATTCTTTTCTTCATGAATTTTCGAAAATTGTCCCCTTATAAGGAGAGTGAGATTTTTGTGGAATATTTTATTATGGAGAAAAGAATATATGAGATATATTCAAGATTTCTTAGAGGCTAAGAAACGATTTTCTCCACCTCTAAAATATCACTAAATTTCGGCCAGCCTTTCTTATAAATAGGGGATGATTATTTCATCCCCAAGTACATAATTCCATGTGTTGGAAAAATCAAGAAGCATATATATTTTTCTTTTTCCTTAGTTTATTAAATCACTTGAAAGCATCTCCCACCGGTGATCAAGTGAGGTGAAAAGGGAAATACTTGAGAAGGCTTTGGGTTGATAGAGCGAGATTATAATTGTCCCGTATATCCAAAGGCCAATTCTACAAGAGGTACGTTAATCGCATATTTACTTGTTTATTCCGCCTAGTTAATATGTGAAATTAATTCAACATGCATGATGAAAATTAGTTGTTGGAATTATTATTTGAATTAATTAGGATTAATTCATGCTAGTAATAATTATATTTAAATTCGTATTTAAATTTCATCCCGAATAAATTCCGGGCACCCCTATTTTCCCAACAACCTGAAGCCAGGAATAAGTTCTGACATTCTCACCAACCTGATGACGTGGACCAATCTGGGAAGGACACGCACGTACGGAACCTGACAAGAAGACTGACTTCAGACTGCATTTTCAACGGGCAAGCATTTAATGTGCATTTAATGCAACTACCTAATTCCATGAAAAGGACGGCTGCTGCATGAAGATATGTCCGTTTGAAGCCACTCTACATAGATGACAAGAAAGGCTATCTCTCCAACAGATAGTTTTTTTCAAATCACCTATAAATACAGAAGGTCTTGAACCCATTCAAGGTTACGGGAAATTTCCAAGCCAGAAATTACTCAAACTCTCAAGCATTAAAAAACATTCAGCCTTAGAAGAAGCACTCGAAACCATCTAAATTTCCCAAGTGTTTCTTAGCTACTGAGAGTTATTTTGTATTCCAAAGAGCGAACTAGCATTATCTTAAGCTTAGAGAGATTATCCAACCCTTAGCATAGCGTTGTCTTGTAAGGATAATCTCAACCTAGTTGGAATCTAAACTGAAACCAAAACCCTAAGTTAGGTTTGTTGGGAGTAAGTCAGTTAGTGAGTTAGTAAGAGGAGTTGTATAGATCAGTGAGGTTAGCTGGTCTTGGTGCACCTTGGTACGTTAAAAACAAGAATCCCTTGAGTGGATTTCCTGTTAAATCAAGCCGTGGACGTAGGAGCTTGAGTCTCTAAACTACGTTAAACTCCTTGTGTTCTTATTGCTATGATATTGCGCATAGCTGCCATATTACTTGTTCATTCATAAGCATTTGGTTTATCAGGCCTGAATCAATCAGCCTGATCCTTAACAAGAGCACTGTCCTACTAATCACTATTCAGAATTGAGTAAACAAGTTTTTCAGAAAGCAAACTAAACAAGACTTTAAACTATCAGGGCTCACACATTTCTGCACTGAACTTGAACTGATAGTTAGCCAACTGACCCTCACCCCTGTGTAGTCAGTAGGTGTATTATCAGCTCCTAGTTCTTTATCACTCTGAGTAAAGGGGACTCAGTAAGGTTTTAAGTTTGAAAAATTGGTATACATGTATCCCACCCCATACACGTATTCCTCAGTCTTGTACCGGGACCAACAGATACTATTTTGGCCGAGTGAAAATGATGTCTTGTGCCAAAAGCGGAACTTTCATGATCTTCGAGGACTTTGTTGGGATATGTTTTAGTTTTGATGATTTTCCAAAACAACATGTAATAGGTTTGAAAGCAGTCAGGATAGTATCTTTTGTTTCAGGTCAGGCTAGGTTAGCTCCTAGAGAATAGGCTGTCAGTTGAGGGAACACTCAGTTGAGGGGGAACTCAGCGAGGGGGAACACAGCCACACAGCCTGAGGATATCAAGATGACACCAAGGAGAACTGACTGAAGCCATGCTTGCAACCTGAACCAGAAGAGAAGCCTGAAGGATGTCCCATTGAGTGTAAACCGGGCTGATCTAAGCTAAGTCAGGTGGACCACTCAGTGAAGAGCATGATCAGGAGGATCAGTGCTGCACCAAGTAGGCCCTGAAGGAGTCAGGCTACTGTGGTCAGGGAAGTTTTTCATTCAGCCTTATGACAAACTTCTTGGAGTGATCTTCAAACAGTCTCTGAAGGACAACCAAACTGAAGACGTTCAGTCCACTGAAGATCATCAGTCAGTGAAGGAGGAAGCTACCTAAAGTCAGTGGGTCTTGGTCAACCCACTGAGTCAAAGATCCGTGAATCCAGGCCACGTGGACCAATCAGCACGAGGCAGCAACTCTGACACTGACAAAGGCCGAATTCCAAGAAAAGTGGTTGAAACCATTAAATGTTGGATTCAAATGTATCTTCCCTCCAACGGATACAATCGAATCCCCATTATAAATACAAGCTCATAGCTTCATTGTAAGGGTGTGTGAAAGAAGAAAATAAACACCTACAAGCTGTGAGGGTGTGTTAGTTGTTAGAGAGTCATAAGGAAGTGTTACACACCCACGACACTGACCTTTAGGGTTATCACTTATATTCATTGAGTGTCAAGCTTGTAACTCTTTGCTTAGAGAGGTTTTCCTAATCTTAGCTTTAAGGCTAACACATTGTAAAGGAAAACCTCACCTAGTTGGAGAAAACCAAACCAAACTAAACCCTTTCAGAAGATTGTTAGGTTTGTAGTGAGGTGAGGAGAGGCAGCCCAGGGAGTGGCGTGAGTCCAGTTGTAAGTGCACCTTGGCACGTTAAAAACAAGAATCCCAAGTAGTGGATTTCCTGTTAAATCAGGCCGTGGACGTAGGAGCTTGAGTCTCTGAACCACGTTAAACTGAGCGTTGTTTATTGTCTAAGCACTTGCTAATTATTTATAGTGTATGCTCTCTGAGTGTACTTGGAAAGTTTGAAAAGAAGATTAGCTAAGTATTTTAGTCAGGGAAAATCAATCTCACTGACAAGCTTAGGCTAGCACTCGAGAGTTCAGTCTCTTGAGTCACTGCCTTGTTAAGAGCCTTAGCTCACAAGTCAGTTTGGACTGACTTGAGTGCTCTGACTCTTAGCAACGCAGTGACTTGAGTATTCCGTCACTGAACTCAGTCAGGGTGCAAGCTGTGGTTTGATAACGCACTCGAGAGTTCAGCATCTCAAGCCACTGTCCTTGCTCAGAGCATGAGTCTCCAAGCCTTCTCACTGACTTGGTAACTCAGCCTCTGAGCAGAGCAGTGACTTGAGTATTTCTCACTCTTGCTGAACTCCCTGAGGAAAAGTCTTAAAAAACATTTGTGCTCCTGAATTCCCATTTTGCCCTTCGAAAACGGGACCATCAATTGGTATCAGAGCGGGTTGTTCACATGACCACTGATCCAGTTTTGTTAAGAAAAATGGTCTACCGAACAGATCTTAAATGTTTTAAACTAAGGGAATTCCTGCATATTTCAAACTATTACCTGTATTCTGACATTATTCTTGTAATAGAAAATCATTTGGTTAGAAGTTTTGGAATCATCAAAAAGGGGGAAATTGTTGGGATATGTTTTAGTTTTGATGATTTTCCAAAACAACATGTAATAGGTTTGAAAGCAGTCAGGATAGTATCTTTTGTTTCAGGTCAGGCTAGGTTAGCTCCTAGAGAATAGGCTGTCAGTTGAGAAGAACTCAGTTGAGGGAACACTCAGTTGAGGGGGAACTCAGCGAGGGGGAACTTAGCCACACTGCCTGAGGATATCAAGATGACACCAAGGAGAACTGACTGAAGCCATGCTTGCAACCTGAACCAGAAGAGAAGCCTGAAGGATGTCCCATTGAGTGTAAACCGGGCTGATCTAAGCTAAGTCAGGTGGACCACTCAGTGAAGAGCATGATCAGGAGGATCAGTGCTGCACCAAGTAGGCCCTGAAGGAGTCAGGCTACTGTGGTCAGGGAAGTTTGTCATTCAGCCTTATGACAAACTTCTTGGAGTGATCTTCAAACAGTCTCTGAAGGACAACCAAACTGAAGACGTTCAGTCCACTGAAGATCATCAGTCAGTGAAGGAGGAAGCTACCTAAAGTCAGTGGGTCTTGATCAACCCACTGAGTCAAAGATCCGTGAATCCAGGCCACGTGGACCAATCAGCACGAGGCAGCAACTCTGACACTGACAAAGGTCGAATTCCAAGAAAAGTGGTTGAAACCATTAAATGTTGGATTCAAATGTATCTTCCCTCCAACGTATACATTTGAATCCCCATTATAAATACAAGCTCATAGCTTCATTGTAAGGGTGTGTGAAAGAAGAAAATAAACACCTACAAGCTGTGAGGGTGTGTTAGTTGTTAGGGAGTCATAAGGAAGTGTTACACACCCACGACACTGACCTTTAGGGTTATCACTTATATTCATTGAGTGTCAAGCTTGTAACTCTTTGCTTAGAGAGGTTTTCCTAATCTTAGCTTTAAGGCTAACACATTGTAAAGGAAAACCTCACCTAGTTGGAGAAAACCAAACCAAACTAAACCCTTTCAGAAGATTGTTAGGTTTGTAGTGAGGTGAGGAGAGGCAGCCCAGGGAGTGGCGTGAGTCCAGTTGTAAGTGCACCTTGGCACGTTAAAAACAAGAATCCCAAGTAGTGGATTTCCTGTTAAATCAGTCCGTGGACGTAGGAGCTTGAGTCTCTGAACCACGTTAAACTGAGCGTTGTTTATTGTCTAAGAACTTGCTAATTATTTGTAGTGTATGCTCTCTGAGTGTACTTGGAAAGTTTGAAAAGAAGATTAGCTAAGTATTTTAGTCAGGGAGAATCAATCTCACTGACAAGCTTAGGCTAGCACTCGAGAGTTCAGTCTCTCGAGTCACTGCCTTGTTAAGAGCCTGAGCTCACAAGTCAGTTTGGACTGACTTGAGTGCTCTGACTCTTAGCAACGCAGTGAGTTGAGTATTCCGTCACTGAACTCAGTCAGGGTGCAAGTTGTGGTTTGATAACGCACTCGAGAGTTCAGCATCTCAAGCCACTGTCCTTGCTCAGAGCATGAGTCTCCAAGCCTTCTCACTGACTTGGTAACTCAGCCTCTGAGCAGAGCAGTGACTTGAGTATTTCTCACTCTTGCTGAACTCCCTGAGGAAAAGTCTTAAAAAAAATTTGTGCTCCTGAATTCCCATTTTGCCCTTCGAAAACGGGACCATCAGACTTAAATGCAAACTTGAACATGGGGCATTTTGGAACACATATAAAAGGGTGAATTCAGAGCTTTGGAAGCAGTTACCAATAGTTTTAGTCTTGGTGTGGAATACTATGAAGGTAATGTATAGCTTGGTGTCTCTCGTGCGTATATCTTGTATATTCTTCATTCCCAGCACTTGTATTTATAGGGGAGGATATGATTTAGTCATTGGAAAGCTACTCAATCAGATCCCCCATAATTTGGAAGTCAGTCAATCACTCATTGATTGATTTGGTTGGGGAGATCTTCAATTTGAATTATGTTTGACTTTCTTCAAATCAGATCTTCAATCAGCTTCAATCACCAATGGTCTATAAGAAGACTTCTGACTTCCACTTCACCCTTGTCTGGTTATGGTCTACGTGATGGTGAACCTTCTTTGTCTTCTGCTTCAACTTTGGATACCAGAAGACTTTGAGTCTTCTGTTTTTTCACAAAAATGGAAGTTGGCATCATGTAAGTGCTTCTAAGCTGAACTGATAGGTATTTCTGATGTTTTGGACTCTTCTGGTCTGGGGTTATCTGGTATCTCTTCTGGGATACCTCTTCTGATCGACTCATCTGACTTCTTATATGGTCGACTCTTTTGGTATATTTAAGTTTCCCCTAGACTAAATCTTATTCTAGACCTTTCTAATTTCAGCTGACTAACAGGCTCAGCTGGTCCTATTACATTTGGTTTTAACATCTCCAAAACATTTTAAGTATAAAATTATATCCTAACAGGAGGTAATCCACTAAGTTTTTCTGGGAATGTATCATGATATTTTTGAAATAACTGTGCATTTTCTAAGACTCTTTCTTTAACTTCAGTTTGTACCATAGAGATGGTATATGGCGTGGCTTCCTGCTTTAATCCACATTATATGAATCTCTTGTTATCTTGTGCTTTTAGCTAAATCTCCAATTAAGCCAATTCATTCCTAGTACAAATATCGTAATTATCCATTTTGAGGATGTATAGGTTGGCTGATAGGGTATGGTAAGAGAATTGTATGAGTATCTGTAGTAGGATTTTTGTGATTTTCATAGTTTCTCCTGAAGGTAATCGTACACATGGATAGGTTTGGCAAAAATATATGAAGTTTAGGATTTGCGTACATTGTTTGATTATTGTTTATCCCGAAATGAGTCTATAATACATGCATGAGGGGGGAAACACGCATGCCAATTTTTTTTCCCAAAAAGATCTCAGAAATCACTGATCAACTAATCTAAAGATGATCCTGAAATTCATTATATAAGAGACTTCGGGTCAAGATCTCGGAAACTCAGTGACAGAGTGCTCAATGAGGCTAAGTTCAGATAAATAACCTACTAATAGCTTTGAAGTTTATAAGTTGGATCAGTTATATGGACAAGCTTAAGTGTGGAAGTTGTGAGCGCTAAGATTTTATACTCATTTTAGATTTCTAAAAGACTTTTCTTGACTTAACTTTTCAAAGCATGTCGTTAGAGTTGCAGTGCACTTTTTATTCAGTCATGATGATTGATTCAATCTTGAAAAAAAATATGTTAAATGCTTAGGATAAATAATTATGACAGTTATAAAGCTCAGTTAGCAATAAGTATAGAACACTACAATTTTAACATGGTTCAGAGACTCAAACTCCTAAATCCATGATCGTAATTGAATAGAAGAATTCCTTAGCTTGGAACAGGTCTTGTTTTTAATGTGCTAAGGATTTTTTATCAGATCTTCTCTCTAAGAAAATCCTGACCCCTAGAATTGCTTAGTTATAGTCCTTTTACACTAACTTCACCAACTCCTATCACTAACCGATTCTAGGGTTTGGTTAAGTATTTTGGGTTTCAAATATTTGAAAATCCTTACAAAATAATATTTTTCTAAGGATGGATTATCACTTCTAAGCTTGGTATATTTATGATAAGCTCACAAATATAGGCTGATTCTAACTGAAAAAACACTTGGGAAATTCTAGTTGTTTCGAGTGCTTCTTTAAATTCTTGAATACTTGTGAGTCTGATTAATTTATTTGGCTATGAAACTTTCCATAACCTTATTTGGGGCAAGGTCTTCTGTATTTATTGGCGATTTGGAAAACTATACATTGAAGAAGTTATTTTCCTAACACCAATTTGTAGGAGATACAAGAGGAATTTTGTATAGGTTATGCTGCCATTAGCATGCTTTAGGGTGTGTGCATTAAATGTATACCCATTAAATTTTACAAACTTAATCAGGCTCTGCGTTAAGTCTGTACATATGCTGGCGATCCCTGATTGGTCCACGTCCCCAGTTAGGTGAGAATGTCAGAACTACAATCTTCAGTTCAGGCTTAACTTTGCAGTGTTCTAACTTATTTCATCTACTTTAAGGATACATCTTTCAGGCCTTGTTGTTCTCCTAACATTTTTCTTTTTTATTGTTTGGCTCCTACACCAGGTCTTTCCCAACTACTCAGGGTAGCCTGATTGCATCAGGTCCTACTGAGTTAACATTGATCTAAGGATCAAGCTCTTTAATCCTAGCTTAACACGGACCAACTTAGATAGATCAGTCTCAAGCTCGGTGATGATGTCTCTCTTGTATCTTCAGGATTCCTTAGTCTTCAGTCTTGAATGACTCAGATGAGTTCTCTCTCACTTGAATACTTGTGAATAAAATAAAGATTATCCTACACTGATGGAAACAATGATATTAATCCTAATTACAAGGTACTTAGGCAAATTCATCTTTTCAGGGATTTTGGGATTTAAATTGGAACTGACATTGTCTCAATAGTTATGAATGAGTGTGATGCTTCAGTACTGAATAAAACATGTACAGGTGATTAGATATACGTAAGTCACCTGCTAGTACCCTAGCCTCTTCGTCAATCTCCATAGAAACCATCTATTCCCTGGGTAGAGCATTTTTTGTGACCTTGCTCTTAGAGTCGGTTGTTGTTTTGTTGACGTCTCTTTTTCACCATGGGCATTTAAAGAATTGGTTCCCTGACTATCTACACTTGTAGCAAATTCCCTTGCCTTTTAGACATTCTCCAAAATGTTTCCTTCCGTAATCTTTGTGTGGTGGTCAATCTGTAGAGTTTGATCTACTTGCCGGATTAGGAAAGCAACATAGCTTGTTCAGTGAGTCGTTATCTTTTCAGTTTCTGAATTACAGTGTTGACACTGATGGTGTATCTATCCCATAACATAAAGATACTATATGAGCTCTCTCGAACACCTCTCTATATCGAGGAAGTCTGATACTAGTGATGATGCCACTAAGCTTCGGTAGCAATCCTTTTTGGAATCTGGTGGCTTTTCATTCCTCTGTGTCTACCAAATGAGCGATATAGTGGGATAAACGATTGAAATTTCACTCATGTTCCACCACTCTAGTGTTTCCATGTCATAAGTTCACAAACTCTATCTCTTTCTGATCACATAATAGTTGTGGAAAGTAGTAATCTTACACTAGGGTTTTAAAAGTATCCCAGTCTGGCATTTGTCGTTCTTATTCTGAGATAATTTCATCGTGTGTTTTACACCACTGAGCAGCTTCCTCAACAAATTGAAATTTTGCACACAAATTTTTTTGTTGGTCATTGAGCTTCATATTTTCAAATATCACTACAACATAAATGATATTATGTAACACTTAAAAACTATTACTTAATATGTATAAAGTGTTATATATATACAATAAGTAACACTTTTAAGGGCGTTGCAATTGCTCGCGTAACCTAAAGTCTGATGCAACACTTTTTATAATATATATAACACTTTAGAAAAATGTTACATATATATGTAAATAAATAATGAACACAAGGAAAAAAAGGTAGTATCTGGGTTTTGAACTCTGAACCTCTAGTATAGAAACCTTGATACTTACCATCTAGGCTACTTAAAATTCTTTATACATTTTGCACTTTAATATTAGGGGTAATTAATATTTGATACAATCCTAAAGCCTAAATTGAAAAATAGGGGGCAAGAAATCCCATGACACAAATTCACAAAATTTGGTGGTCCCCACCATTCACCAAAACCACAACTTCATACAATTTGGTGGGCCCGTGTTCAAATCTGATTCTTACAAAATCTGACACACTTTTGATTGACTAACACCTTTTGCACTTTTCTCGAGGTAAAAATTTGACCAGTAATATATGTTATTTTTTAGAAAATACCAAAACTAGTCCTGTAACTTATGTTGATTCCAATTTTAGTCATGTAACTTTTTATTTTCTCAATTTTAGTCCTGAAGTTATCAATTTTAGTCCTGGAAATTCTTTATTTCCTCAATTTTAGTCCTGAAATTGTCAATTTTAGTCCTGTAATTTTTCATTTTCTCAAATTTAATCTTGGAGTTGTCAATTTTAGTCCTTATATTGCCTTAAAATTAAAAAACTCACTGGTTTGGGTCGGACCATTTTTATTTCCAAACGGACCGATTATAATTAGATGATCGATTAAGTTTTTGATTATGTAGTAGTCCACGTTTACAATTTGCCGAAAAAAAAACCCCAATTTTTCCGATGAGTATTTGAATTTTTATACCAAAAAGGACTGAAATTGATAACTCTAGGACTAAAATTGAGAAAATAAAAAGTTACAGGACTAAAATTGACAACTCCAGGACTAAAATTGAGAAAATGAAAAGTTACGGGGCTTAAATTGGAATCAAGCTAAGTTACAGGATTAGTTTTGATATATACCCGTTATTTTTTTGTGTTTGTTAATTTTGAACATAAACATAAATTTTATGAACACAAGTATAAAATAATTTTTGAATAAATATATAAATATTTGAGAATTCAAACAAATTCAAATTCAAAAATTATTTCTTTCATTATTAATTGGAGAATTACATATAAAAAATTTCGAAAGTATTTCATATGCAAAATTAAGCATATACAACCAAAAAAATTTATGAACTGATTGCTAAAAAAATGTGCACAAACGCACAAAAATTAATGAACAATCACACAAAAATTAATGAACAAACGCTCTAAAATTATGAACAAATGCCGCTAAATTTTGAACATAAGACATTGTCATGTTTTTCTCCAGAAACTTTCAATTCCTTTCGTATGTTATACCTGAAATCAACAAAGGAAGAATTAAACCAAAGACATAAGTATGAAACAAAAAAATAAAAATTATCCCGAAAGACAAACTAATTAACTTGTATGCATGCATGTTAAGTAAGTCAAAATACTACTTGAAAAAACTATAATAATGAATCTAAAACATACCCTCAGGACTCTTTGAAACCCTCCAAGCATATCCATCAGCCACCACTGCAACTACAACACCAGATGCAAGACCCAGGTGGTATGAATCATTAGAATTCTTCTTCTGAAACGTACGAATACCGGGGCATTAACAAGGGGAAAACTTAAGCATGAAAATGAGAACTAGAATCCAATTTCTTCAACCAAGTACAGGAAAACCACAGGGCCAGCAGCTATATCAATATCCAACAAGGCTAAGAAAAGCACTTAACATAAGAGTCATTATAACAAATGTTCAATAATCTAATTAAATTATAAAGATAAGAAGCCGAAAGAGTGGCAAATACAACTCCATCATCCAAACAAATGAGCAGGGGCATTACAGACATACGCCAATAAAATTTGCAAAATTAACTTATCATAAATCAATTGGTGCATGCCGCATTTGCATTACACAATAACTACACGATCCCAACCCCCCACCCCACCCCCGCTTACACTTAAGCACACACCTGCATCTATAATAAATACCCAGAAATGATAACATTCCAAATAACAAAGGATATATAATTACAGAGGGTATATATAACATATCGTAGATATAACAGAGAGTATATTACCTGAGGTTGAATCAGCTACGGCTGGAATCTATTAACGGAGCCAAATCTGGATAGATCTACCATAGATCTATTCACCTATTTTTTTAGATCTGTGAAATTTGGTGGTAGTCGGCGATGCGACGTGAGGAGGCGAGATGGCGGCCATGGCGTTGGTGGTGGTGCCTTCTTCCCAACATTGATGACGATCACCAGCGTTCTGGGCGACAACGCGGGGATTTAGGCGGTGGTCTCCGTTGGAGCTCTTTCTTGTAATTGCAGTGAACATATTTCTTCCATAGGAAATTAGAGAGAGGGACGAGAGATATTGGTAGTGGTGGCAGTGGCCTACAGTCCTCACCCCACCCGCATCACCGCCGTCTCGGTCTCACCCCACCCGCATCGCTGCTGCCTCGGTCTCACTCCACACGCATCGCCGCCGCCTCCATCTGCTAAACCCTCGATGGCGATGGTGATGGCGGAGCTATCCCTCACCCCAGCTCGAGCAACGACGGGCGTGGACGATTCGCGGTGGCGGAGAGGAACCGCCTTTGAGTTTGAGAGGGGGGAGAGAGAAAATATCAGGATAATTTTTTAATTGTGTGGAAAATAATTAAAAGTGAGAGTAATATGAGAGAGAACGTGGGAGAATGTATTGAGTGGGGCCTACTCTTTAAAATACAAATCAGATACCACTTGTATGAAATTAGGTTTTGTGATTTCTCATGTTTTAATTGGTATTTATGGCTTAGGGATTTTACTAGGGTGCATTTAATTCTTAAAATTATTTAACTTAATAATTTTTTATTTTTTTGTTTTAGTAGAACAGTGGTAATATTAACTCACATTAATAGTTAAAATTATTAATTCTTAATGAAACGAACAATTTTTTCTACCTACCTTATAAAATAATATATATATATATATACACACACATATATATATGTGTGTGTGTGTTTATATACATATAATATAAATTCATAAATAGTATTATTTAATAAATTAAAATGAAAAATATAAATCATATATTTTGTGCGTATATAATAAACATATTTTTTTAATTAATCAATTGATTTAAATGATAAATAAATTTTATGTATATGAAAAATCATTTTTTTAAATCATATGCATATTATATATATATGGAATTAATAATTTTATATATTATATATATATATATATATATATATCGAACTAATAATATTATTATATGTATTATAGATAACAAATGATTATATATATGCTAAATTTAAATATT
The DNA here is from genome assembly GCA_947034835.1 of Ballota nigra. Taxonomy (NCBI): domain Eukaryota; kingdom Viridiplantae; phylum Streptophyta; class Magnoliopsida; order Lamiales; family Lamiaceae; genus Ballota; species Ballota nigra. The sequence continues at coordinate 21,538,448 of OX344722.1, read as the reverse complement.
TATTATAAAGTGTTACCAAAATATGTTACATATATAAAAATGTTACCTAAAAGGTGTTACTTATGTTAAAGTGTTACTCAAAAGTGTTACCTTTGTAAAAGCGTTACCAAAAATGTGTTACATATATAAAAATATTACCTAAAAAGTGTTACGTATTATAAAGTGTTACCTAAAAGTGTTACTTATTTAAAAGTGTTACATATAATTGTTGCATATTAACAAAATGTTATATAAAGTGTTACATAATATATAAACTAAAAGAAGTGTTACCAGAATGTGTTATATAAACTAAATGTGTTACAATAATATGCTACTTAAAGTCAATTATGTTATGCATTCTAGCTCGGCTAGCCATTCTTCAATTGCATAAGGTTCTTCCTTGCTAGTGAATTTAGAAGGGTTGCAGTGTTAAAATTACTTTACTGAACTGTGGTTTCTCGGTGTGGCATTACTTTTGATCATGTTGTAGATGGATATCATATATAAACTCTTTTGCAAAGTCGGTTGCTTCGGCTCGATCTCCATTTCTCCATTTTTTGGTTGATGGTTGGAGTTTTTTTGAACCATTTGGTTTGGCTCATATTTTGAGGGAAATTTTATGATAATGAGTATGAATGAATAAGATGAAAATGTCATTAGTTAAGCAATTAAAGATGCAGTGCAGGTTGGCATAGTGAGTATATAATTCATAAATTAGGAATTTAAATAATTAACTGAAATAAATCCATGCATCACATTTCACACGTTTAGTTGTAAACTACACATAGATAGAAATATTGCATCATACATTCTCGATCCACATATTTGTTCACTTGGTGACCCAAGTTCCTTGTCGTTTATAAGGCCATTAAGGGTAAGGGGTCCTTTTATGGTTCCAAGCCTAGTGATTCTTTTATACGACGTGCCTCAGTCGTCTTTCGAGTATAGTCAGCTACATATTGTAACTTGTGTCCTTGGCTCTTTCTTTCATAGTACTCCCTCCGTCCCTGAGTAAACTTCCCACTTTTCTTTTCAGGTCGTCCCCCACTAAACTTCTCATTCCATAAATGGCAAAAACAACACTTTAACCTTCAAATTCACACAATATTACCAAAAGTGTCACTCATGCAAATCACTTTTCAACAATATTCATTAATTTATCTCAAAAGTCAATATGTGGCCCACCATATATTAATAAACAAATACACTTTTTAAAACCAATCAACAAAAAAAAATGGGAAGAAAGCTTGGGGACGGAGGGAGTAATAAGTAAGATACTTAGGGATAATTTAATATGGGTAGAGTTGTCTAGGCGTAAGTCTTTTGGCTCTAATACCATGAAAGAATTCCACCACATCTAAAAGTCCAAACTCGTAGAGAGGTGTGATATTAATTAATTATTTCTCTTTTATTGGATAGTTGGTGGTATAGTAGGCGAGAAAGCTCTGTCTCTGTATATCAAGGTAGCACCTTATCACACAATTGTGCGGCAGCCCGTATGTTGTCTTTGTTAGAGAAAATTGGTTGGTGGTATTATTTTATAATTAATTGGTATTAAAGTTTATTTGAGACTTTAATAGTTGACCAATTAATTTTGGGTGTTGAAATTAATTTCTCATAAATTAATTGTTACATGAGCGTTCTACTCTCGGAGTAGATGAGAATGATGTATTCATACTCGCAAAACCGATTTTCGGTGAGTGAGAAATTGAATCGAAAGTCGAAAGGTACAACGCCTAATTTTGGGAGTTAAATGAGTCATTTAATTCATCTTAGTATGTGAATAATGAAGTATAATAAATTATAGTTGATTGCTAGTCAGTAGTCAATCAAAGTTGTCACACGCGCACGCGTGCGCCGAGCCGAGCCGAGCCGCGCCGCGCCCGCGGTCTTGGACTTGGTTCTTGGCAATTGGACTTTGGGCCTTGGGCCCAGTGGGTATCTAATTTTTTGGAGAACAAAAATTAGGATATCGGGTCCACAAGATTGGGTCAATTCGGTTCAGGACCCACCCGGTCAGAGAGGTCAACCGGATCGTCAGATACTTCATAAGAGCACATAAATCATGTGTGCTAAATTCGTGGGACGTTACCAGCGTGATTTAAGGAAACGCGTTCTGGGTCAACTTGCCACCAACGAAAACGCGTCCGTATTTAATGCCCACGCGGTTTTTCCTTCTACATTGAGTGGAGGTTCGCCTATAAATAGCGTCCTCATGCATTTGCCTGGCCACGCATTCAGAAATCTTCTCCTCTCCCTCTGTCTCTCTGCATATAGAGTTTTAAGAGCCAGTCCAGTTCGAAGCGCTCGTTTTGTTCGCCGGAGCTCCAAGACCTGTGGTGCTACACTCTTGGAGACGATAGTGACGTTTTACCTTTGGGGGCAAATTTCCAAGACCGAAGAGCACTACCGGGGAAATTTTGTCTTGCGGGAAGAGAGGTTTCTTGACTCGTCACAAGTTGTTATTTTTTTATTTTCTCTCATTGTACTAAGTAAATCGAGTTGTAATTTTCTTTTTATTTTTGAATTATTATTTCCGCAGTCAAAATATCTTTTCACCAACAATCGCAAGACAAAATTTTTTGTTTTTCAAAATGACTGACGGAAATAACAATTCAGAGTCTGCAAACCAGGGAAACACTGTTGTTACTCCTGGTAACCCCACTCACCAGGGCACCACTACCCCCGTTTCCCCTGTAACTGCCCATTTTGGACAAACTTTTAATCCCTCTGTGGTGAGCCCTTTCCCCTTTGACAATTCGAGACCTTTTGTGGTTCAAAGTGAGAGACCCGAAAAGTTTTCGGGTAAAAACTTCAAGAGGTGGCAATAGCGTATGCTGTTCTTCCTGACCACCTTGAGGTTGGCGAGGTTCCTTACTGAGGACCCGCCTTCGGTCGTTGAGAACGATGCGCAGAATGAGGAAGTTCGTGCCCGCTGGTGGAAACACGACTTCTATGCTCAGAATTACATTCTGAGTGGTCTGGCAGATGCTTTGTACAATGTCTACCAGAAGTGCAAAACGGCCAAGGAAATGTGGAATTCCTTGGAGGCCAAATATGTTGCCGAGGATGTCGGTACTAAGAAGTACTTGGTTGGGAAGTTCTTGAACTTCAAGATGGTGGACTCGAAGTCTGTCGTCGAACAAGTTCAAGAATTCCAGTTGATTCTGCATGACATTGCTGCAGAAGGAATGATACTGCCAGATGCTTTCCAAGCCGCTGCAGCAATTGAGAAACTGCCTCCAAGCTGGAAGGAGTTTCAAAGCCACTTGAAGCTGAAGAAAAAGAGTATGACCTTGCAAGAGGTCATAGACAAACTTCAGATTCGCGAGGGTGGGCTGGAAAGGAACAAAGGTCAGGAAGAGGCCAAAGCGAATTTGATGGAATCAAAGAAGCGCAAGAGGCCAAATTCCGACAAAGGCAAACAACCAGTTGTAACTCTACCCAAATTTACTGGTGATTGTTACAACTGTGGAAAGTCAAGCCACATTGCAAGATTCTGTAAGGCCCCGAAGAAAGATGACAAAGGCAAGGGCAAGCAGTCCAATGCGAACGTGGTTGAAGGGGAGTTCGCTGAAGAGGACCTTGCTGCGGTGACCACTGAAGTGAACCTCGTGGGCAACCCAAAGGAGTGGTTCATTGATACGGAGGCTACCTGTCATGTCTGTTCTGACAGAAATGCTTTCTCGACCTATGAGCCAGCCAATGGGAGAAAGCTGCACATGGGGAATCAAGCCACGTCTGAGGTGGCTGGAGTTGGCAACGTTGTTCTGAAGCTGACCAGTGAGAAGAATATCACACTGAGAGATGTCCTGCATGTCCCGGACATTCGCAAGAACCTCATCTCTGGCTCTGTACTAGTGAAGAATAATTTCAAACTTGTATTTGAGTCTAATAGGGTTGTTCTTAGCAAGTTCTCAGTGTATCTAGGTCGTGGATATGTCCACGATGGTCTGTTTAAGATGAGTGACATTGTTGTACACCCCAAGGGGAAATCTGTTATGAATAAAGAAGCTTCTACTTCTTCTTATATCGCTGAGTTTTTAGATTTATGGCACTGCAGATTGGAACATGTAAATGTTAAATCGATAAAACGACTAGTAAGTTTAAATTTACTAGATATAAAGAATGTCGATTTAAATAACAAATGCGAAATTTGTGTAGAAGCTAAGATGACAAAGTTGTCTTTCCCTTCGGTTGAAAGGAACTCAGAACCTCTAGAATTAATTCACACTGATGTGTGTGACTTAAAATTCGTACAAACTAGAGGTGGGAAGAAGTACTTCATCACCTTCATAGATGATAGTACGAGGTTTTGCCATGTTTACCTTTTGCACAGTATGGATGAAGCGTTAGACGCTTTTAAATTGTACAAAAGTGAAGTGGAAAACCAGTTGAATAGACGAATCAAAATGGTTCGTAGTGATAGAGGAGGAGAGTATGTAGCACCGTTTGAGAAGATATACTCCGAATCTGGAATCATACATCAAACTACTGCTCCTTACTCGCCTCAATCTAATGGTGTTGCGGAACAAAAGAACCGAACACTCAAAGAGATGATGAATGCTATGCTTATTAGCTCCGGTTTACCGTAAAACTTGTGGGGGGAAGCCATTCTGTCGGCCAACCACATTTTGAACAAAATTCCACATAAGAGTAAAGATTCGACTCCTTATGAATTGTGGAAGGGGCGGGAACCATCGTATAAATACCTCAAAGTGTGGGGGTGTTTAGCAAAGGTTGAAGTGCCTCTACCTAAACAAGTTAAAATCGGTCCTAAAACGGCTAATTACATATTTGTTGGATATGCACTGAATAGTTGTGCCTATCGGTTTCTGATTCACAAATCAGAAGTTCCCGATATGACAGAAGGCACTTATATAGAATCGAGAAACGCTGTGTTTTTTCAAAAACATCTTTCCTTGCAAGACCAAGGAAGATGAAGTATCAACCAAAAGACCTCGAAATGAGGAGGTTGATGAGGATGTTGGTCCGTCCACTCAAGATAGTGGCAAGTTACGACGCATCAAAGATTTCATCACTTACGTGTTAAAACATTTGGTCCCGATTTCATCACTTACGTGTTGGAAGAGGAACTGAGGACTATCAAAGATGCTCTATCTAGGCCAAACGCTCCACTCTGGCAAGAGGCGATTAACAGTGAAATCGACTCTATCATGCAAAACCACATGTGGGAGTTGGTTGATCTCCCACAAGGTTGCAAGCCCTTAGGATGTAAATGGATCCTTAAAAGAAATTATAAATCGGATGGGTCGGTTGAAAAATACAAAGCCCGCTTAGTGGCCAAAGGGTTCAAACAAATCGAAGGTTACGATTTCTTTGATACCTATTCACCTGTAACGAGGATTACTTCCATTAGGGTGCTAATCGCGATTGCTGCTTTGCACAATCTCAAAATTCACCAAATGGATGTTAAAACTGCATTTCTCAATGGTGAAATGGATACAGATATATATATATATATATGTGGATCAACTAGAGGGGTTTGTAGCACCTGGAAATGAGAAAAAGGTGTGCAAACTAGTGAGGTCGTTGTATGGACTTAAGCAAGCTCCAAAACAATGGCATTTGAAATTTGATAGCACCATGTTATCAAATGACTTTCGTATTAATGAGTGTGACATATGTGTGTACGTGAAAAGTACACCGAAAGGATTTGTCATATTGTGTCTATACGTTGATGGCATGCTCATTATGAGTAATGATCATGATTTACTCATTAGTACAAAACGCATGTTGAGTCGAAACTTCGACATGAAAGATTTGGGTGTTGCTGACGTGATTCTAGGAATCAAGATTAGCAGGACATCAAATGGCATATCTTTAACACAATCTCACTATGTAGAGAAAGTGCTAAAGAAGTTCAATGTCTTTGATGATCCACCTGCAAAGTCCCCATTGGACATGAGTGTGCATTTGAGCAAAAACAGAGGTAGTCCTGTAGCTCAACAAGAATATGCTAGAGTTATCGGTAGCATAATGTACATTTCGAATTGTACGCGTCCCGATATAGCATGTGCGGTGAATAAACTTAGTAGATTCACAAGCAATCCAAGCAATGAGCATTGGAATGCACTCAGGAGAGACTTGAGGTACTTAAAGTATACTCTCGACTTTGGGCTACAGTACACGAGGTATCATGCTGTACTTGAAGGGTATCGCGATGCTAATTGGATCTCAGACACTAAAGAGTCATTCTCCACTAGTGGATTTGTATTCACTATAGGAGGAGGGGCTGTGTCCTGGAGATCGACTAAGCAAACATGCATAGCCCGATCCACCATGGAATCAGAATTCATAGCGTTGGATATAGCTGGTGAAGAAGCAGAGTGGCTTCGAAATTTCCTCGAGGATATTCCATGTTGGGATAAACTCGTACCCACTATAATGGTACATTGCGACTGTCAAGCCACAATTGGTAGGGCTTTAAGTGACATGTATAACGGAAAGTCTAGACACATTCGTTGTAGACATAATTCTGTGAGACAATTGATCTCAAGTGGTGTGATGTCAATAGACTATGTGAGGTCTAAGGACAATCTTGCGGATCCGATAACTAAGAGTATAAATCAAGATCAATTGTCTAAACTGTCAGAAGGAATGGGTTTAAAATCCACAAGGTAAACTGAAGCAGTGGTAACCCAACCAAGTTGACTGGAGATCCCAAGATCTTGGTTCAACGGGAAAACTAAGTTGTGGAAGTTAGAGAATGCACTTGGTAACCCGACCATTCCTTATAGGACAGTACACCAAGTGAGAACCCGTGTGTGGTACAGGCTAAGTCTATACGACTTTTAATGAATCCTAAGTCCATGTGGGGGACAGAGTATTGCGGGATACTCAAGAGGAGTTCACCTATGTAAGTGTGAGGTGAGAGACCGCCTCAAATATCAGTGGATATTAAACACTTATGAATCCAAAGGGTGTCCATGGCCGAAACGGACAAAAACGTGAGAACAAGAAATGAGCGTAGAGATATTATTGTGTCAGTATTACTGTCTAAGTACACACCAAGACGAAATGGTTCAAGGCAATGTGTCCACCAGACTGCCGGTGTACTCGGTAATGCTTGACTATGGAAGGTTCAAAGCCACAAACTACCTATCCAAATACAATAATATTTTGTGTTTGAACTGGACTGTGAGTCTGCATGTCTATAGGTTCAATTTCCACTCATGTGGGGGATTGTTAGAGAAAATTGGTTGGTGGTATTATTTTATAATTAATTGGTATTAAAGTTTATTTGAGACTTTAATAGTTGACCAATTAATTTTGGGTGTTGAAATTAATTTCTCAGAAATTAATTGTTACATGAGCGTTCTACTCTCGGAGTAGATGAGAATGGTGTATTCATACTCGCAAAACCGATTTTCGGTGAGTGAAAAATTGAATCGGAAGTCGAAAGATACAACGCCTAATTTTGGGAGTTAAATGAGTCATTTAATTCATCCCACGTTAGAATTTTAGAATACTAATATACATGATATTAGTATGTGAATAACGAAGTATAATAAATTATAGTTGATTGTTAGTCAATCAAAGTTGTCACACGCGCGCGCGCCCGTGGACTTGGTATTGGTCTTGGTCTTGGTCTTGGTCTTGGTTCTTGGCAATTGGACTTTGGGCCTTGGGCCCAGTGGGTATCTAATTTTTTGGAGAAAAAAAATTAGGATATCGGGTCCACAAGATTGGGTCGATTCGGTTCAGGACCTACCCAGTTAGAGAGGTCAACCGGATCGTCAGATACTTCATAAGAGCACATAAATCACGTGTGCTAAATTCGTGGGATGTTACCAGCGTGATTTAAGGAAACGCGTTCTGGGTCAACTTGCCACCAACGAAAACGCGTCCGCATTTAATGCCCACACGGTTTTTCCTTCTGCATTGAGTGGAGGTTCGCCTATAAATAGCGTCCTCATGCATTTGCCTGGCCAAGCATTCAGAAATCTTCTCCTCTCCCTCTGTCTCTCTGCATATAGAGTCTTAAGAGTCAGTCTAGTTCGAAGTGCTCGTTTTGTTCGCCGGAGCTCCAAGACCTGTGGTGCTACACTCTTGGAGACGATAGTGACGTTTTACCTTTGGGGGCAAATTTCCAAGACCGAAGAGCACTACCGGAGAAATTTTGTCTTGCGGGAAGAGGGGTTCCTCGACTCGTCACAAGTTGCTGCTTTTTTATTTTCTCTCATTGTACTAAGTAAATTGAGTTGTAATTTTCCTTTTATTTTTGAATTATTATTTCCGCAGTCAAAATATCTTTTCAGCAACAGTCTTCCTTTAAGTCCCGCAAGTTGTATATGACCCGGCCCCCACCTAACCTTTGGTAGTGTGAACACATATGCTTCGACAAGCTTTTGTCTTGTTCACATAAACAATATGCAATTTGCATGCATTAGGTAATAGGTACCATTCACATTTTGGATGTAGCTAGGAACTAATTGGTGCTCTAATACTAACTCCCCATTATCGATCAGCCGGGATATATGGTCCAGAAACGATGTCGAATGAGTCTCTACTCACACTCGCCCGAAATCGTTTCTAATAAATTCCACATGGGTGGTGCAAACACAAAATATCATTTTATTTCATTAGTTCATATTACATAGTTGCGGAACACATGGATATCTTATTATTATTATTGTGAGCGGCAAGATGATCAGTTCTCATCTCCGAGAACCTAAAATGTTAGTGTTAGTATGAGCGTCATTACACATATAATAAAATTATAACAAACTTTAAATCATACACATATTATCTTAATATCATTTTTTGCAATTTAATGAAGTCCCTCATAATCACGGGGTAATCGGGCATCATACTTAACACGAAGAACATTATTAATACGGATTTTTTCATAATATACGAATTAAAATCATAAATTCATACCAAATTATAAAGTGATATTCACATTGAACTCAGAATTGGACCTTGTTGTAAGGTGTAGCCGACAATTCTTCCTTTTTGTCAATTAAGAGAGGTGTATTCAATTGGAATTCTATCGAATTTTTTTGGACTTTAAAAAGTCTGTGGATTTAGAAAATCTATAGGCTCCATGCAGAGTTTGACTGACTTTTTTTATTGATTTACTTGGATTTTCATAAACTTTACGGGATTGTGGAATACACTTTTTTTTATTGATTTACATGGATTTACATAGACTCCAGCGCTGGAACCATTGATACAAATGTATATGGAACACACTTGTATATAAAAAAAAAAAGCTATCCAAATTGTTTAGAAAAAAAAAATACGTTAGTAAAAAAATATTATTATCCATCATTATTATTCTCATCTTCATTTCCATCACCGTTATACCTCGCCCTTATTAGAAGTCTCTAGTTATTAGAAGAGATTTTGAAGAGTGAAATTTATTTATATTTTTTGAAGAGTAGACTTGGCAACGGGACGGGAAATCCCGATCCCTTTGGGGGGATAGTATTCCCAGCCCCCTGGGGATCCCCGTCTCGTTCCCTGCGGGGAGTCGCATTATTTTTTATATAATTAATATATTTATATGTATATAATTTAAAAGTAAATTACAAATAAATATTTCATAATTTCCTACTCAATTAACTATATATTAAAAATTACATCTATATTTTATTTGGTATTATGTTATTAGTTCCAAATTATATAATTTTCACTTAAATATATATATTAATTAAAAAAATTAGAATTAGAGGTTCTTCAAATTGTTTAAATTAGTTTTTTAACACCAATTTAAAGTAATTGTTGTGTATGATTAATTTTTTTAATTTAAACATTTTTTTATATTTTAAAATGAGATAAAAAAAAAATTAGGCGGAGAACGGGGAATCCCCACTAGATGGGGATCCCTGGCGAGGCGGGGATGGGGGGGGGAGGAATTTCCCCATTTATTTTGTGGGGATGAGGATGGGGAATGACCACCGTCCCCACCCTGTTGACATTTCAATGGAAGAGAATCAAAGAAAATCCATAAATTGTTGAATACCTAAAAAAAATTTAAGACTTTTTAAAATCCGTAGAAATTTCTGGTTATTAGAAGGGATTTTGGAGAGTGAAATCTATTTATATTTTGGAAGAGAATCAGTGGAGTATTAAAATCCATAGACTATTGAATACCCAAAGATTTTTTAAGACTTTTTAAAATCTGTATTGAATACCTCAAGATTTTTAAAGACTTTTAAAAATCCAAATTGAATAGTCTAAAAAAATCTTATAGACTCTATAACGAATACGCCCCTCAAAGCCTAGCATTCCATTTCCTAAGTTATTATTATTACTTTGGCATATCTCTCCAAAAAGTTTTAGCATTTAGGCAAGTTGGAGAAAGTATGTCATTTTAGTCCTTTAAATTATTATCTTCTTTGTAAGTCGAAGCAAGTAATTCATTGTTAATTATCTAACATGCAAGATCCTATTTTAGGTTGAAATGTCACTTATTTAAACATGTATTCATATAAGAAGTAGTTGCAAATAGGTATAGGCCAAGTAGTTGCAAGTATTTACCATAGATTTTTGCAATTAAGCAGGCATTTAAAGTTACTGTACTAAAATTGAAAAGCACATAGCAAGGCAAGTTGCCAATTCTTATTGTAACTACAAATTTCGTGAATAATACGAAAAAGATTAAAACTTTAATTTCTTTGAATTCAATTTAGGAATTCGTACGGGTTCGATAAACTCTGACTTGATCCTCTGATTCTTCTCTTCGTAGACTTTGACTTTGACTCTGACTCGGACGACTTTTGTAACGTTCCTTGTCTTAATCTTGTCTGGAGCTGAAGTTGGAAATTTGAAAACGTTGATTCAAAGACTTGATGTCTTGTGTTGAATCAAACGTGGCTTTTGGACGAACTTTTTCGACAGGGAAGAAGAACGCCTTGAATGCTTGATGAAGATCCTTGAATCTTCAATGGTTGAACGAGGAGCGCCTCTGGAGAGAAACACCGAATCAAAGGGGCTTCGAGTCTTGATCTCTGATTTTGAGCTGTTTCTGAATGTGTTCTTCAGAGAACGTTCTTGAATCTGCAAATAACGACTTAGATCTTCGAATGTCATCAAGTATACACGCCGAATCGGAGGATTTTAGGACCTTGATTTCGGATCGAACGTTGTTTCTGACGAATTTGCACGAAGAATGATGAAGAACGGTGAAAAATACCTTTGAATCTTCAAAGGCCTTGAAGAACGTTGTTGAAGCTTCTTCGGATCTTCGAGGAGAAACGTCCATTCGGGGTTCTGGACCTTGATCTCAGATCGAATGTCGTTTCTGATTGCTTTCCACGAAGAACGATGAAGAACGCTTTGAATCTTCAAGAACGATTGCAGAGGATTCGCTTGTTTGGATGTTTGATCGTCTGAATGCTCGTTGATCTTCGAATGTGTAAATGAATGATGAAGGGGCCCCTATTTATAGGGTTAGGATTAGAAAACCTTCCATTTTTTGCAAGGCCATGTGGCGCGTCCTGATTGGCCGATACCATTTGATTGGTGTGATTTGCGAATTAATCAGATTTGATTTGATTAATTTAGTTTGCTTTCTTTTTGACGAGATATCATTTAATTTTCGATCTTATGGTAAATAAACTATATTTATTACCCAATATGAGTATCGAACACTCATTTAATTCGACCGACTTGTACCGTGTACATTTAATATCAATTTTTAACTATTTAATTCAAGAATTAATTTCATTAAATTTCTCAAAATGAAATAGTAAATTTTATTTGGTATTAATATTTATTTGCACACGTGTCACCATTTAATTGGGTGCAAAATTAATTTTCTTACACTTATCAACTTTAATCCTATATCTTGTATATATTGTAAGTTGTCACGTCCCCATTTTTTGGGATGGTCCTGAAACGTGAACCCATCACACTTAACTTAAACGAAGTTGATGGGTGATAAATCTCACGTCGGTCATGTAATATATAGATGGTGCAAAGGCAAAATACCATTTCACTTATTATTATTATTATATCAGAGTACATTTTTTCATAATTGTGGAAGTCTTAACAAATATTAACATTACTTGAGCTGCAAGATGACGGATGCTCGTCCCCAAGGCTTCTATATTTGGACTCGATCACCTGAAAATTTAGTACATATGCACAATAAGTAATCAAATTATAACAATTTAGTCTTTAAATCATAAAACTTAATATCGTTTCGAAATTTAATATAGTCACCCATATTATTTGTGACACTTATCTGGAACATCATACTTAAAATGATGATTGTTCTTAGCACAGATTTTCTTACATAGTCATGAACTTAAATTCATACAAAACTATAAAGTCCTTGTTGGAAAGTGTAGCGACGATTGTTCCTCCGCGCAAAGTTTAGGATTCCTTTAAGTTATTATTATTATCTAGGCATATCTCTCCTAAGTTCCTCTTAGTTAGCAGCCTAATTTTTTTAATTCTATCATCACCAGAAATTTCTTTATTTATGACACACGTTGGATATGTGCAGACTGTACTACGGCTTATGAATCATCTAGCAATTTTTGTCTATTAACAAATGTTGGAAGGATATTCTTAGTAGACATGTAATTTGTAGCAAGTCTTTCTTGCTACTTTACATGGGTGAAGAAGACACAATTTAGTTATTGGTACCCCTACTAATAGGTAAGGAAGGAGTATGCATGGAGAACACTATGGAAAAGATTGCCAACTAGAGAAAGAAGTTGAGAAAGATAGGAATTCTTAATCCAAACGACAATTTTAATTGCACCTTTTGTGACGAAAGACCGGAGACAGTGAAGCATGTGTTTTTTGAGTGTAAGCATTCTTATGCAATTTGGATGGAGGTAATGAAGTGGTTGGGGGTCGAGTCAGACCTATCGTCTAACCCCTTGTTGAACCTTCTACATTTTAGTAGACTTCTCAAGGGGAATAAAGGGAAACAGGTGGCTATTTGCATTTTGGAGTGTGTTCTATGGCTAATCTGGAAAGGGAGAAATGAAAAAATATTTAGCCATCAAAATTTCTCGGGTACAAAAGTGGTGGAAGAAACGAAGGCAAGGACTTGGAGTTGGGTGATGTGCAAGGAGGTATATCAATCCTAGAGTAATGCTTGGAGTATAGTGGATTTTTTTTATAGCTTGTATGATCATCAAAAGATAGAGTATAAAGTATTACTCATGCCTAGGTATTCTGTGTGAGTTTTTTGATGAAATAAAGCAAGTTTTTACCGATAAAAAAAATGTTTGGTATAATTTTTACAGGCTCATTGTTTCATTAATTTTATTTTCTTGAGCAGAATATATAAATACCACAATTTATCTCATCCAACTCACCATTTTCAAGACGCGCGTGATTGAGAATATGTATGGTTCTTTTTCCTATATGGTAGGTGTGATGGTGATCAGGAACCGTTTTCAAGGATTTTGAGTCGGGGAAGTGGGTAACTTTGTTGCTGCTCATATTTTAGAAGAGAATGACAAGTGTAAAATAAAGAGAGATTAGGTTTAAAAAAAAAAAAAAAGGAAGCATACAACTACCATTAGTGAATGCCTTTGACCATAATTTGACAATTTTGATTAACAAAAGCATATTTGACAATTTTGATTAATTGTGTCTTTTAATTATAAACAATTTATGGAGAAAAAAAAAAAAAAAACCTTATAGCATCTATTGGAGATCAATAGGCAGGGTGGAATCTATGTTTCACGGGTGCAAGGACGTGAGTGTGAGACGATACGATATGAGATCAGGGATATGGACTTAAAAAAAATAGGGTTGCGATTCGTTATGAGTACGTCAATTTATGTATATTTTATTATATACAACACCTAAAAATATAACATATCATTTTTAAACTTTGTATATTAAATGGAAGTAATTCATATTTTCCCTCACCCAAAACTTAAATATATTCAAGAAATTAATTTAATTAAGTAACAACACATCAATTCAAGTTCTATTAGTCCAATATATAAATCATAATAGTGATTTAAATCTAAAACAAGTATCACACTATCAATTTAAATATTACTTCATCCGTCCCACAATGAACTTCACGCTTTCATCTTTTGTCTGTCCCACAATAATCTCACACCTCTAAAATGGAATTAACACTCTCACAATATATTTTCAAATAAAATCTTTTAAAAAAAAAAATTCAACAATTTTTTTTTAAAGTGTGTCCAACTACATGTGAAATTGAATAGGAGATGAAGGGAGTACTAACCCATCCAATGTAAGGGTTGTTTTAATTTTTTCTTTTGACATGGGCTTCATTTTGCATATATAACTTAACGTCATCCAAGACCAGTTCATCGACAGTAATGTTTTGTAGTGATGTTTACCTATAACACCCTTTTGCAATTAATATAAGCATTAGATAGATATAATATTATATATGTTAAATGGGTTGTTCCTAATTTATTAGGGTTAGCCCTATAGGATTACTGGCCTAAACGGTCTAGGACCTTAGTGGTTCACCCTTCACTAATAATTGAGACTTAACCTTAACCCTAACCTTAGCCGTTCGCAAGCTAAACGGGGCCACTAGCGGGCTATAGAATAAAAAAAATAAAAAAATCAACTTAAAATTCAAAATATTTGTAATATACTATGGTGTAGTTTAAATAATACGTGTAAAATTAGTGGATACATAATAATATAATTTATGTGATGTTAATTATATCATATCAACCAAATTTTTAAATAAAATCAAACATAATTGAAAATATAACACTATTTAATACTCAACATCTTCATTACTTTATATTTTTATACATACATGGATAAAATGTTATTGTTTCATTCATTTCATCTAAAATTTGTCAAATAATAAAAATAAATTATTAGTAAAATTATCATTAAATTATATTAAAATTAAATTAAAAATTATTAAACAAGTTGGAGGCACCCATGGTCAATCCTATAGGGCTTCAGGCTAAATGGTTCAGGGCCAAAACAGCTCTTATTTAAATAGGTCTAAAAAACGCTAGTCCTAAACTTTGATTTTACCGTTTTAAACAAGTCATGACACTTTTAACATTCTATTTATGTGTGCATTACACGTGTTAGAGTTTCACAAAGTAAAACATGAACATATTGGATCATGAAAAATGGAAACTTCTCAATTTATCATATATTTACAAATGGGAAGGAAGTTTGCCCAAACTCGTGATTCGGGGTACACATTAACAGTCAAATGTAATCAATGCTACACTTGGTGAATTCTATTAAACGTAAATATCATTAATACACGTGAAATACGTAACATAAGGCATCCCATCCCTCATCCCTCATCCCTATAGTATACACATTTTTATGCTGCTTATGAACGAATCAAATGGCAGGAGGTTTTGAACTTTTGCATGGAGATGAGCACTTTGATAACTCCTTCTCACTCTGCAAGAGCACGTCTTGGTTAATGGAAGCCAGCTGCGACAAATTCTGCAAATTCACATCATTTAAGGATTATATTCAAATTTTGCGACTAATAAAGAGAGTATTCAAATTTATTAAACTAGATTTGAGAAATAAAAAAAAATATATAACAATCATACCTTGAAAGAGAAATTCATCAAAGAAAGATCAAGAGGTGAAGAGTCGAACTCCGCAAGATCACCGCATTCATCCATTTTCTGCTAGATAAGAAACCAGAAATTCTTCTTATGACAACTGGAACATGTATCTTTCCGTAAAAAAAGAAAAGGCCTTATCGTTTACAAGATTATATCTATGCTACCCTGCTGGGCATTACCCAGCAGGGCTTTAGCATGTTGTACCACATGTTGTGATGTGTTGTACTGTACAATCATGTAATGTAATGATTATCTTAAATCTTACAACTATAACCTGAGTTGATCAGTCTAACATAAAGCAAGCAAGGAAGTAAAAGTATCCATGCAATGATTATCTTAAATTCCTAAGGTGTTCTTCCAACATGTTACTTCAACCAGAGCAATGATAAATATGAGATGAATTTATGTGGTAAACACTAAGATACTATCTAAGAAACCTGGATATGTGATGTGAATTTTATGCCTTCATTTAATATTCCTCCTTTTTCTTAGAGTTATACCATGTATAATTATCATTTAGAGTAGATCAATTATGGTTAATAATGCTAGAAGACCTTGATATTTCTCAACAAAGCCAGGGGTTTCTTATTCTCGGTTAGTTAGTCGTCTTGCGACTAGCTGCTGATTTCTTACTTTATATGATGCTTCCTATTTTCCTTTTCTCTTCTTTATAATATCTAATTTAACTTCTCAGGGGTTCAGCAACAATTTGTAAAAATATTGACAAGAGAGCTTTTGAGATTAAATTAATCAATCATTCACGCGGAAGGATATTTTTCACCAACCACCAGCAACAACTTGTAAAAATATTTACAAGAGAGTTTTTGAGATGAAATAAATCATTTACATAGAACGATACCAACCACCATGAACAGACATTATATCCACCACCACATGAAAGAATCAAAGAGCCATTAGAGATAAGATTGAAATTCAATGGAAAAAACAACACGTAAAATCATCTGGAAATTATGCTTTACTGAACTGTCAATTAATTTCTCTGTAAGCAAATGCGTATTTGGTTACATAAATTAACTAATGGAAAGCAGCTAAGTGCAGGAGTTACCTCTAATGCAGTATTAGTGTGAAATTCAGAGCTATCAGAATCTGAATCCACCGAAACTTCATCAACCTCCATTCCAGTTGAATTATATCGTGATACAAAGTAACTCGTATCATCTGTACACTCTGGTTGTGGAACAAATGCAGCCTACAGTAACATCAACCACAAAATTCACCATTAGATAAATATTTAGGGTATGTTTGTTTTGGGACTCACACGGATGGACTTTGGACTTTGCAATCCACGCCCCATACGAGTTCGAGATTTAAAATCGGGTTTTCAAATCCCAAACTCAATCCCTACCTATAAACCTATTACTATTTTTCATATAATTAAATACAATCACATCATCACTTTTTTTATCATCCAATCAACCTCTCTCCTACTTTTCTCTTACACAATATAATAAAATAATACAACATCAATCACTAATAAACATTGATTTGACATAAAGCAAAATCTCACCCTACTAAAATCTCAAAACAAACATATACTCATATTATTCATCAAGATTTTCACATCCTAAGATTTCAAAGTCATGACTTCCCCCGCACACTTAAATCCCAAAACAAACATACCCTTACTATATTTGCAGCAAAAAAACTGAAGAAATAATCTTATTTCTGAATGCAGCGCTAAATATTTTTAGGATCTAGTTATCCTTGCAAAAGCAATTTGCCAATTTGTTATCCTTCAGATACCAGCTGTGGATAACAGGACATTTAATATTATTTAAATTATCTCCCATCTAATTTGAGCTTTCAGATGGTATCAGATCTACGTTAAAGTGGAATCAATTCATATCTCATTGCCACTTAAAATGTAGAAAGGATACCACAAGCTAGACCAAAACCTCATGGGTGAGAGCATGCATCAATGATTCCTCTCTCTAAGTGTGGCTGTATTTAAACCAAGGAATTATATATGTTTACATCTAAAAATTAATATACTATGGAAAATAGCAAACCATACTTGAAAGTTGCCAAATGGGATTCTGGGTCAAATGATAACAAAGATTTATCTGGAACATATTCATGGAATGCACTTAGGGAGCAATATGCAACAAAAGAATTTCTAAATTTGGTTATAATAATTCTAAATACCCACCGTTTGTAAGGTAAGATTATCCCAGTCCACTCCAGAGAAAAAGGGGTGCTCCTTTACCTGAATTGAAACAAAAGAAAGAAATGATTAAAGAAGAAATGTACATCTTCCCAATTATAACAAGTGTAGCTAATTAGATAGGTGTAACCTCTGATGCTCCTTTTGCTCCTAGGCGCTCATTTGGATCATGGACAAGGAGCCTGTGAAAGTCCACGTACAAATACATCATTCAACTAATGTACCAAAAGAAAAAAAGATGCATAGAAAGATGAGCATAACCTAGTTCTATGAGGACATTTTTAATAAGAATGGTATTCAAGTGTTGTAATTCATAGTGCATAAAAGCGATAAACTGTTATCTGCTGAAGAGGTGATCGATCAAGTTGGATGCAAAATTGGGAATCTCAAAGAATTTTTATTTTTTTTGGGGACGTAAACTAAGACGATCAAGCTCTGCAATAATAACATCTCGGTTACATTTATTTTTTCAGAAGTGTGCTATGTAGCTCTCAGTGCCTTAAACATTAAATTTTCTACATTCATTGCCTACTAATCAAACAACATTGTTCTTTTTCATTTTATTCATCTACCAGTATCAGCCAACCTGTCAATCAGATCTTGGGCCTCATAAGACATCTCCCCTGGAACTGATGGCCAGGGAACTTTTCTGCTGAGTATGTTGTCAAAAATATTCTGTCAAGCAAAACGAATACAAAATATCAAGGGAAACCTTCTTTATGAACAAGTATACATTGATGTAATCTGATCACCATAAAAGGAGAGTAGAATAACCTCGTAGCAGTATAAAAAATTAATTGCATAATAAGCGCTCAGCAATAAACAATAAAGAAGAAATCAGAATGATGGGTAACTTTCGCCTATGGGGCAAGGCTCTTAATCATTCAATGAGTCTTATAAGAATGTGAACTGATATTTGAATAATAGAGTTCACCATTTTTATGTAAACTTCCAAACAATAGAACTTAGGATTATGTTTAATTCAAACTTTAGTGATATCCTTGAGATGAGGATGCAGAGACATTAATGTTCCAAAAGCACAATATATGTATGGTTAATTTGATGAAAAACAAAATTGGGAGAATATTATCAATCATTTTCTACCACATAGGCTTGGTGCTGAGGCCACAAGCTCAAAAACAAATGCAACCCTAAAACTTATCAATTTTATGCTTACCCCATAAAGCTCCTGAATACACTTGTAAAAGCGCACACACTAAGGGGGTGCTTGATTGGGTGGTGAGGAGAGGGAAATGGAAAAGGAATCCTAAATGGCTGATTGGTTGGTGTGTGTAATCATTCCTCTGAAATAGGTTATGCATTCCAATTTTTTGGGGAGCTGATTGGTTGGTGTGTGTAATCATTCCTCTGAAATAGGTTACACATTCCATTTTTTGGGGAACGAACCATATCTCGATAAAATGGGAAAATCAAGTTATCACTTATCCATTCCTCACTACAATAATTCCCATCTCCATTATATTCCCCTGAAAACACCAAGCAGTCCAAATATTCCCAACCAAATTTATCATGTCAGCATTAAATTATGCCCATCAAACCTTAGAATTCTGACTTGATTTGCAAATAAATGCAGGCTGGGCCACCTCAAATGGCATGAGCCACATGCAGGGAGATCCGCAAACCATAGCTTAATGATAATGTGACAAAATGTTGTTTGAAAAATTTGAATGATTTGCTGGATTACTAATTTCTCTGTGTGGTTTCTCACCAATGTTTCGCCTCATGTTCATGGTAACGATGGAAATGACCATATCCAATAGATGTGCAAACTAAATGTCAAGCTACAACTAGATTTTATTCAACAAGGTCAGACGTGATGCTTACTGAAGCCTGAAGGGGCAACATGCCAAGTCAGACTCTAATGTAGCCATATTTGATATATTTGGCACACGAGGAAAGTAACAGGAAAGTTTGATATTTATCATGTATGCTGTAGTCTTATTTTCGAGCTCAAAAAGAACCCCCAAGTAAGACGTTTCAAAGATTTCGTGAAACAATGTAAGCTGACAGGCACCTCCTAGAACACCTCAGTTGAAAGGTGTGTCGAAAAAGAGGAACCAAACCTTGTTGGACATGGTTAGGTCCATGATGAGTTTCTCCTCTCTTCCAACATTTCTATGGGATTATGGACACCAAACATCAATCTACATATTGAATAGAATTTCATCCAGATCAGTCGAACAGACATCATACGTTCTATGTTGAGGTAAGAAGTCATCATTCTCACATATCAAGACGTGGGATTGTCCTGCGTATGTGATGAAGATGCTCACTGATAAGTAAGAATCCAAGGGTGAAAAATGTTACTCAGTGAGATATCCTAAGAAAATAGAGGACAAATTCAATCTTTTATAAGGCTATATGGACTAAGGCCTACAGAAAATCGCTGGTATTTTGTGTCAATAAAAAATAATAGAACATGCATGTGGTTTTGTCAATCAATCTATAAGCTTTACTGAATATTAAATACATGCAGAAAACAACCTAAAACGTGACAAGTTGACACAGTGTGTATAGAGCTAGTATGGATGATTTACAATGGATAAGCAGGTTATGACATTTAGATTCATGCAGGTTTTGATCTATGTTGCACAGGTGCGGGGGTGCAAGTGCAGTAAGATACAGGTACGGGGATACAGATTTTTTAAAATTTAGGGTGCGATTCGTCAAGGATACGTGCATTCATTTAAATATTTTATTATATATAATATCTGTAAAATATATAAAATAAAATAGCAATTCAAATATCACATCAATCCTATACATAAGATCAAATATTGTGCATATCATTCTCATTTGTATCATCATCACCATCTAGAGAAATTTCCCTGAAATATTATAGTCATTAAATGTCTACAAAATTAGAAATACCTAAACCCTAGAAAAATCGCGACTTCGCATCGTTGGAATGGAGAGTGAGCATAATATAAATTTGTTTCTATTGCGTGGAAAGTGAGATTACAAGTCAAGTGTTTAATAATAAATACTCCCACCCCATCTCGATTGTCCATTTGCTTTTGGCACAGGTTTTAATGTGGTAGTTGTTTATTAGTATTTATAGTGATAAAATTGTTTTTTAGTGACATTGTGGTAAATAAAAGAGAATAAAGTTGCTTTTGATGGCATTTTGGTAAATAAAAATTGTCTATTTATAGATAAGGGCAATCGAGATTGAGATGGACCTTTGCTTGTTTGTTTAGGGATTTAGGTGGGCGTGTGAAGTCATGACTTTACGCCCACAAGATGTAAAGTCTTGGATGATAATAAAAGTGTGTGTTTGTTTTGGGATTTTAGTAGGGTGAGATTTTACTTTATGTCAAATCATGTGTAAAAGTAAAGTAAGATGTGTAAGAGAAAAGTAGGAAAGAGAGTGTAAGTGAGAGAAAAGTAGGAAAGAGAGTGTAAGTGAGAGAAAAGTAGGAAAGAGAGTGTAAGTGAGAGAAAAGTAAGAAAGAGAGTGTAAGTGAGAGAAAAGTAGGAAAGAGTGTAAGTGAGAGAAAATAGGTATTATAGGTGTGAATGAAGAATGGGATGTAAAAACGGGATGTTACATCTCTAACTAGAATGGGGCGGGGGCCGGAAAGTCCTAGTCTTGTCCGTGTGAATCCCAAAACAAACAAGCCCTTAAGACAAGGGGGCAATCGGGATGGGGACGAAGGGGGTACTATTTTTTAGTTTTTAATTCATTGCATTTTAAAATAAATTATTTTGCACGCGAATCCCGTGCTAATCCCACGCAAATCGCACCCGCACCCATGCAGTATCCGATACTGCATATAGTGATTTTTTAAGAATCCGTGCATCATAGGTTTTGATATATAAATATGCAACCATGATGACACAATTCCTATAAGTGGAAAATATACATCTATTGCATTTGGGACAACATATCTTACTATTTATTAGGAAGATCACATATTTTTAAATTACAAGATGCACTAGATGCAGCAGTTCATTTCTTTCACAAAAAAAACATGTGGACTCAGATGCTTCTTTAGCTAATGGCCATTCTTGGGCAAGTTAAAAAGATACGATACATAAACATCAACCAACCCTAATGAATAGGGGGTGACAATCTGCAGATACTAGTGAGGCAAAAATGACATTGCCCCCATGATGGCAAGTTATATTACATGTAAACTGGCATTTGATGTATGTAACAAGGCTTTTTAAGGGAAATCTTATTGTTACAACCTTCTGTATTGGGGCTTGTTCTAAAAGGATACCAATGGATCAGGTCTACAACCCAGCCCCACAAAAACGCCCTGCCAGCAGCAGATGTTAACATAGATTAGAAGGTCATGGCAAAGCTGCAAATCTGGTAAAGTGGGTTTTTGTTGGATTGTCTTGTATATTTAATATCATAGATTAGTAGGTCATGGCACAGCTGCAAATCTGGTAAAGTGGGGTTTTATTGGATTGTCTTGTATATTTAAGAACTGCATGATCTAAGAAGTATCTTGTATCAGAATTCTCGTTTGAAACCTATACTGGCTTTCCCACCACATGACCAGAGAAATATATATATATATATATATTTACTTGAAATTAACCTACTTTAAGTTTTTAACACTAGTGCTAGAACTTAAATTAGACCTTTCTCTATTAAATTGACAAGTGTGTCAATGTCAGTATTTCAATTAAAATGAAAAGTATTAGAAAGACTAGAATATATGGTTTTTTTTCCAAAAAGATTAATAGGACATAAAATTTGGGGAAGCTGTGGATCTTTGGTTTCAGTTGTCTTGTGGCAATGTGGTTTGATCTCGGTTTTGGCCCAACCCACCCAAAACCCACTACATTGCCATCCCCACTTGCTCTTCAGCTCTAGAAAAGAACAGATCATTGAAATTATTTATAACATACAGTTACCCCGAACATAGTACTACATGAAATAGACTGCAGCAGTTAATATAAGATAGTAGAACATAAATGATCTTCGATACATAAATTTTGCAAATACCTCTGGGTTATCAGCATTGAAGGGTGGTATTCCAGTTATTAGTTCAAATAAGACGATTCCCACTGACCACCAATCTGCAGCATAGCCTGCAGGTTTATCCAGAAGATACTGTAAGCAAATATAAAACATCTTTCTCTTTTTTTCTTTTTTTAGGAGATCGACGGGAGACAGAAAGTGAAGAATTCAACCATGTGTAGAAGAAAAACTAGATAGCTGCCTAACCATGTTCTGTTCCAAGAAGAATTTCAGGTGCCAAGTAGTCTGGGGTTCCAACAGCTGACTCATGACTGTCCACTATGTCTGCATTGAGCTGACGATGGGCATCTAGAATATCATTTCTTTCCGTTTCTTGAGTGGATAGCTCAGTGGTGCAATTCATCAAACCAATTTTTGACAACCCAAAGTCGGTAAGCTGATCAAGTTTTGCAAAGTAGAGTAGTTAGGAGCATCGTGAAAATAAATGGACAGCTGTCTTACATGCCAAGTTTATACACATACAACTAATATTTATGGTTAGCATTTTTTTGCAAGTGAAAATGCAGGTGTCTATATTGAAACACTAATTCCTTGATTGTCAATCTCCATTGTTCACACATGGTGATGTGAACACATACATATAATGCATTGTTGAAATTGTGAGCTCACCCCACAATCTTTACTTCCTAGCGAAGCAACAGGAATTTGATATCACATTATCAATGAAGACTAAATAAATATGGCATGATCTTTTATCATTAAATAATTTTCAGAACTTTCATGGACCAACTCCGAACGAAGCCATAAAAAATGTTGATCGAGAGTAAGGGAGACACCAACAAGGAATACCAAATGAATACAGAAATTTGCAGAGGAAAGAAACACAGAACACTGGGGAACAGAAATACCAAAATAAATAACTCAATAGCAGAAACATAAAATAGAAAGGCACCGCGATAAATCCTGTCCCAAGCCCAAAAGGCCGATTCCAAGCTGAAGCCATTCAATATTCAATGATCCTAAGATGCCCTATCTAACAGAAGCAAAACAATATAAATAGGCTCTCAGATCTAAACCCTAACTTAAGTCCTAAGCAATAAAGCCGACAGGCTAATTTATTCAATTACATAAATTAAGAAAGAGCCCTAAACAATAATTAAAATAAAAAAAGCAGTGTATCAGGTACTTTAGATTTCGAATAAACCAAACAGTCATGTAGTACATTCCTAAGATAGATTCCTATATACTACTTTTGTGCTATCAATTTCCTTGATGAGCAAATAATATTACATTCTATAATTTGAGAATACCTTGATATGCCCATCATGGGCAATTAATATGTTGTCTGGTTTCAGATCACGATGCACTATTCCAAGAGAATGAAGGTATTCCAACGCAAGCACCTAGAAAATGCCAATTCTTACAAACTGCCAATATAATTATAGAGCTTATATGTGATAATAATTTTGTAATTACCAATTCAGCGATGTATGTACGAGCAACAGCTTCTTCAAGGCACCCAACCTTAGTCAGCAGAGAGTATAAATCTCCACCATTGAGATATTCCATGACCAAATACAGTTTGTCTGTACTTGTAAATGAGTAAAAAAATCTAACCTGTAGAGCAAAAATCATATTTCTGCTGTCACCCAGACATCAAGCATTAAAAACCTCATATGTTTCTAGCTTGCCAGCATATATTTCATTTTCTGTTTTATTTTAAATAAAGTCAGATTGTGGTGATTTCTTGTGAGTAGCGTTTTGCTGTTATAATTCTTCCGGCCCTCATTTTGCAGCACTCACTACTTTCTGAAATATTGGTGATTTAGGTTGAACAAAATAAGGAACAGAAATTACCACAAAAGGATTCCGCACTGTGATTAATATATTACGCTCGGCCAATATACGATCAATATCATTCTTCCGTAACATATCTATTTTCTTTAGTACCTGCATAAGCAACAGATCATATTACCCCTTAAATGAATAGTGTGGGTTATGTGATCTAGAAGGAAAGACATAAAATAAACAACTGACACACTATCATAAAGCAATAGTAGGCAGATCCATACTGGCCAAAAAATCTTGAACATGCAAACTTTTATATTCCTTTTAGGTAATTTAATTGTACTTGTATCATTCATAATTGACTGCCCCGAAGAACATATTAAGACTGTGATAATGCTACTTGTTTAGAAAGAAAATAGGGGGCGAATCACAATGCAAATGAAAACTTAAAGAAATGTCATGCATTTATTTTATACACATGCATTCTCAGAACAGAAGCACTCATCTGGCTTGGGCCGGTCTCAATAATTTATTTCTTTAATATGCAATATCAGTATTAGTTGGTCATAAATTCGTGATCTATCTGTAAAAGAAGCAAACTGTACATCCAACAGAATCATATAAAACTCTCGTACAAAATTCATAGGCAACCAACAACAAATCATGGCCACATATATACCAAAGTGGGAAAATATCCTCCTTCATCAGTTATCATATGTGTAGAGTAACATTATTACAATAGGTTCTTTAATTATAATTTTAGTAACTTAAGCAATTTAAATGCATACCTTAATAGCAAATAGATCCCCTGTAGTTTGTTTTCTAGCCAGAAAGACTTTCCCATAGGCTCCTCTGCTGATGGGTTTGATAATGTCAAAATCATCGATGCTTGTACGATCTTTGTGCATAGGATGCAAAGGAGTTGATGTTGTACTACTCTGAGATGCACTATCCACCAAAGATCTGGCGCTTTCTGGATGTTCGGTATCATCAGTTTTATCCACTTGAGTGCAAGCAAGTAAATATTTCTCTCTGTATATCAACATAAGAATGTGGATCACTTTACTAAAACTCATATGCACAATTTGGTTACCCTTTCTCGTCCTTTTAAAGATTACCTCAAAAGGCTTTCTATCCGGCTACCAAATGTATCCACTAAAAGAGCATTATACTTGCTATGTTGTAAAATCTCTTGTAGGTCATGCATGCAAGCAAGTAAAAACTCATGAGATCCTACTTCGAAAAGATCAGTCCCTGCCACGCATCGGGCAATATCAGCAAGATCATTTATCTGCAAATAAAATCTGAAGCATAAGTGTTGCATGTTAAGTTGTCAATACAAAGTAGAGGAAATACACAAATGAAATGGTAAACTGCTCTCATCTACCAGAAGGGAATAACCATCGCGTGCTAATTGCAGTTAAAGTAGCATAATACCCAAATATAAGTCCCTTAAAATTTTGAAATCATATGCTACATTGTGGAATCTAGCATGATAAAATTACCACAGAGGCAAAATATAAGAATCACCAGATAAGACTGATCAAAGATATCTTTCCAGTACAAGCATTCATCATAAACCATTTATGGTGGGAGAAATTTCAGCAAGGGCAACAAAATCCCGTTTTAGTCAGTTTCCAGAAGTTTGTTCTCCCTTATCTGGAGATCATTTTTTAAGGTAGAAGTTGGATAAGCCATTCTGGGATGATTGCCCCTCCTATAGGGGGAATCCTGTCCAAATTTATTACTCCCCGTCCCATAAAGATATGCTTGTTTTTCACACGGATTAAGAAATAGAAGTTATTGTAGTTAGAACATTAAATTTTTGTCTTGCTTTTCCATTTAGCCCCTATGACTACTACTCATTTTCCAAGACAACTACTAGTAACAAGATGCACTATGTAGGGGCAAAGGTGGAAATATAAATTTAACAGTTCAATTCACAAGGCACATTTATTAACGGGGGAAATGCTGCATTTCTTATGATGTATCAAAAAGTAGGCCCATACCTTCCATTGAAGCTTTTACTCTTACAAAGTATAAACAGTCAAGGAAGACAAACCTGTTGCATGTCCTCTTGCTCAGACATATTATTTTGATCTAACCAAAACATGTCGAGATTTCCTGCCCGGGGACTATTTGTGGATGATGTTGACGCCATGCTTCCATTGGAGGATGGTGATCCGTATTGGTTTACCTTAGTTAGAAAATGGCTTTTCAAGTTTGCCAAGTTTGCGACATAAGAATCTTCAATGCAGGCAGTGTCCATCTCATGGAGGTCCTCCAACATTTCATCCATTCCCTTACTTCGCCACTCACTGCCCTTTGGTGAGTAGCTTTCTGTAGTTTGTGTAGAATTAGTGGTCCGCACCCTCAAAATTTCAGGGTTTACACAAGTTTCTTGATTGCTTGAATTACGTAACTCTAATAAGTGTTCCAGTAACTCGGCAATTTTCAGGAGACGCTCATTCACATCTAAATTTTTAATATCAAATTTATCTGCAAAAGCACAAATATAAGAATGTGGCTCCAGGTGAATAGCAGGAACCAATTCTTCACATATCCGGCAAATTACTAAATTAGAATCATCTGCACGGTTCACTGTCTCCCTGTTTATGGATACCATCTTAAACATATCATCTGCTTTATGAAATTGCTCACCATCAGTTGGCGCATTTTGTGACCTTTTTTTCTCCATAGGTAGGCAATTCTTTTTTAGTTCCTTCTTGTCAGCAGGCTCCTTTGATCTGCTATCAATATCCAAAGAAGAATCACCTGTATGATCTTTTCCCCGCAACTTTTGCTTAGCATCACCTCTGTGTTGCAAATCATAACCTGTATCATACTCTACAAACCCCTTATTTACAACCCAGTTCATGTCAACTGAAGGGATTCTTTCTAAACATTCTCTGAACTTGTCAATTGATTGCTCATTCACAGGCAAACTATCCTTCTCAAAATGCAGCAATCTTGTGCAACGCGTCATTATGAACAAAATGCGAGTGAATAGCAATTTCAGCAATTCTGTTTGGCATGTCAGTCTTTTTGCAGTCAAATCTTGAACAATTGCTTCACATTTTGTACGGAAGTCAAAAGGACTCATGTCCATACATTGTTGCGCGAGAACAAAAAGTTCCTCTGCCTTCTTATATTCATCTGGTGTTAGGAACTCTACTTTTTCCAGAATTTCCAACATCTCACGTGTAAAGGACCCAAGCTCTATGTCCACAACTTTTTTAGCAGCATCAAATCTTGAACGTAATGATCCCAGGAGCTCCTAGATGTCATGACATGGGGATTAGGGAAGTTAATACAACTGATTATCACTAATTCGGAATAATAAAAGAAATTCAAACTGAACACTTGAAACACCAAACAACAAGATTCTCACTCGACCAGATCAAATTAGGCTAATGTTGGTTAAAAAAACCACAGAAACTAAATTAGGATGCATTTAATACCAGTTATACCTTTAAGTCATTATAGCTATGCGCCCTGGGATGAGCAAATTGCATTCCACCTTTTGGACCCAGTTCATGTGAAAAACTCTTTACACATGTCGGCACTTTATATATAGGTGTTGTTTTTGGTGAGTCCCCGGGTGAATTTGTCCGCATCTTATGCAATTTTCTTCCAGGATCTTCCTTACCAGGCACGTTGAACTCCAATTCACTAGACTGTCAAATTAGTTGAATAAGTTCCAAACCAGCTGGAAAGAGTAAAGGGCATGAACATGTGAACACTGAAAACTGAGATGCACTAAAAAAGAGTCATACCTTGATGTTCTGGAATTCACCTAAAACTTGATCAGGATCCTTAAAAAGAGATGAAGTAAACCACCGCGCTATCTTCCTCCCTTTGCGGAGTCCTGCCTCATAGGCAATTTAGAACATCAGATTATACCACTATCCTTGTAATGAAGAATTAGTAAGAGGAAACCAACAGAATATAACAATTAGATGAAAACTCATGGCCACACATATACTTTTATATATATATATACATGTGTGTGTGTGAATATATATCATAGTATATATGTCACGTAATGTAATTTAACATATATATTCTAGAAAGGGTAAGAGAGAGTTGAGTGAGTTCCTGGACAGATTGATCATCTTGAAATTAGCTCCTCATTTAACATATCTTCAATTCTCAGTGATTTTAAAAGTTGAGCAATCTTGAATGGGATTATGAGACTTCAATGCATTCAAATCATGTAATCTAATTAAATCATTTAAATGTGAATCTGTAATGAAGGCACTTGCTTATACAACACGGATTTTGCTATGGATGACGAGTTGATTGCTAGAGAAACATTCTCAACAGCTTTTTATGTTCATATTGTCTTTATTCCATTCTTTTTGTTTTTGACCCTCCTCCTGTCTCTTTGCTGGAGGGTGCTTCAGTTCTGAATCATGCTAGAGTACTGAAGGGTGACATACATGAATGTCAAAAATACATTCTTACTTCACTCATGCGCTCCACTTACTTCACATACTTCTATACTAACAGATCAGTAGGATGACAACTCAATTATGTATGTCACACCCATGCATAGTCTTGACATGGAGATAACCGACTTCCGAAAATCCTAACTTAGAATCAGTTAATTTCCATTGGAATAAAAAATTCCACAACAAGAGTTCAAAAATTTACAAGCAACATATCAGAATCACACAATAATGTTTTTCCACCATATATATTGAATCCCATGCTAATGCTTACAAACCCTCCTCAAACACAAATCACCTTTTGCTAAGTTCTTGAAGATTAAGATTGGCAAAACTAACATCGATCGTCAACTAATTGTTTTAGTGATATTCATTATTTCGATTAGAACCCATTATAATGAAAAAGAATATTTTCCATTTTGTTATCAACCTCTACTTTCCCATATCTCCATTATCATAAGTCCTAAAAGCACACAGATCACTTGCCAAACAGGGAGCACTAGATAGGTTTTCTGACTAATTCCATTAATTATAATTCAGTAACCATTCAAGCTATGACCATTGAGTATCGTTCGTTCATATTAATAGCAGCAACAACCCCATCCCAAATTAAAGATAAGAAGAAAATTCCGAACCACTCATGCTGATACAGTTTTACAAACAAACAAATATGCAGTCATAAAATTCATAAAGGAAAATACATACGAAATTGGTTTTCTATATATATGAAAACAACACCAAAACCTTCTTTAGAACGAGCGAATTTCGCATCTCCTTCATTGGAAGCCTTGTGTTTCTGCTTCATATGAGTAGCTGAAACCGAAAATCCACTACTCAGCGACTCGTTAAACTGGTCGGAATCTTCATCTCCTGAAATTGAGTTAACTCTCCGAGTCTTAATCCGGTTCAATCCGGTCGGAATCCGGAATTCCGGCAAGGATGATGAAGCGCCGCCGTTTCGACTCGGTTCCGCCATATCCGACGGAACCAGACCAGGCAGTACAATAAGCAGCTGTTGGAATCAGGTTTTGGCAGAGTCGAGGGCCATTAAACACGCCAATCAAAGCTTCGGCGAAAAGCAGATTGAAGAAGAAGATAGGAAAAGAGCGTGTGAAATCATTTGATTGTGAGTGCGCGATATCTCGTTTAAAGTTCAAACATTCAAAATGGCTTCTAAGAAAGGAATAGAGCTCTTAGCTACAGTCGTGGTTAACTTGGTATCTCTGGCCATTACTGAAAAGTGAAAACTGTGAAACAATTGGCTAAGGGGTAAATACTTTGTCAAAAATAACAAAGGCAATATTTGTGCAACTTCATTTCATGATTACACAAATATGTTATGCAATTTAATAGGAGATTAGACTACTTCAAAATGGTAGCCACCACATATTTTGATATTAATTCGATATTAAGGGGAGAGAGATCTCCGAATTTGTTGAGTAAATAATTACTCAACATTATCCAAACAATAAATACAAATAGATACTAATTTATATTCCAATTTTAATATGCAGTTTATTATATCCCCTCGTCCCGGGAATTTGTTCACACTTATCTTATATGGACGTCCCGAGAATTTGTCCACACAAAAAAAAAAAAAAAAAAAAAACTTTCTCTCACAAAAGTCAATAAAACATAAAGTTATCATTATTTTATTCAACTCCACACTCACATACTCTCATTTTTCTTAAAAAATATGTCAAACCCTAGTGTGAACAAATTCTCGGGACGGAGGGAGTATTATTGATTAAAATTTAAATATTACTACATTCGTCCACAAAAAATGACCCCTCTTTTTTTTACATGGTTTAATGCAATATGTCAAAGGGCCCGATTGGTATGATGGAATAGTTTAGGAATGGAATCATCATTTATGAATTTATTCTCAATTCTATGATTGGTATAATTTTTTACTGGGAATGATGATTCTAAAAATAAGGAATTGGCATTCCTTTCAAAACTCATGTCATTAGTTATTCCATTCATTGAGAAGTCAATTATTTTATTAAATAATCAAAATAATAATATTAATTTAATAATATCAACATTATAAATAATAATATTATAAATTTCAATAATATAAAAAAATTATTTATTAACAATATTAAATTTTTAATAATAACATAAAAAATAATATAATAATTTTCAAAAATATTTAAACAATATAAATCATAATATTTTAAATTTTCTAATAATATTATTTTTCTACAATATATTATCTCTGTCCCACAACTACTTTCACACTTACTTTATTTGGATGTCCCACAACAACTTTCACAATTCTAAAAATGAAATAATTCTCTCTAACAAAAGTAAAAAGGTAACTTTACTTTATTAAAAAATATTCAACCCCACACTCACTTACTCATTTTTCTTAAAAATTGTGTCATTTTCTACTACGAAAGTAGTTTTGGGACGAAGGGAGTACATAATAATATAATATTTCTTAACAAATGTACTAATAAAATATAAATAATATAATTATTTCATAATAAAAAAATATTTAACTAATAATAATAATTTTATTATTCTTATTCAAAAATAAAAATTATTCTTATTAAAAAAATATAGTTATATAATAAATAATACAAAAATATATTAATAATAATAACTCTTCTATAAATAATTAATATTAATAATAACTCTTCTATAAATCATTAATATTATTAAAGTATCAATATCAATAATATATTATTAATAATGTATGTAATGACAATAATCAACAATAATATTGTCATTAAATAATAATTTTAACACCTAATAATAGTAATAACTTAAAATTGATTTAAACAGTACTGCATTTTATTTCTAATCAATATCAATTATAAGAATGATCATTTCATGTCATTCCATTCACATCTTCATCCCATTCAGGAATCCATTTCATTCACCAGTAATTTCATTCAATCATACCCAAAGAGTATTACAGGGTATTTCTTAGGTCCATTTTTTAATAAAATAGCCATTTATCATATTTTTCATAAATGATCATTTTATTCAAAATTGGACCTCAGAATACCCCGTAATACCCTTCAACATATTGCATTCAAATCACATAAAAAAAAGGACCATTTTTTGTGGACGGAGTGAGTATAAATTAGAGTTGATCTTGTGTGAATCAGTTTCACCGTGAAATTGATTTACTACTTATATTTTATAGTAAAACAACTAATATCCTTTAACTAATACACTTTAATAAACATAACTAATATCATTCAAAACTAATACCTTATACAATAAATAATTAAATCAATTTTACGAAAAGCATGTTCACACAATACTTTGTCGTATAAATAATTTGTATTGTGATACTTCCTTCGTCACCTATTATTTTTCATATGTCAGGTGACACACTTTTAAGTAAGTAGGTTTATTGACTTTTTGGACTAATGAATAAAGAATATTTTGAAATAAAGTGAATAGTGTGAGAGTGTTTTATTTTTATTTTTAAAGTGTGAAAGTTATTGTGGAACATCCCAAAAAAGAAAAAATAATAAATAAATAATTTCTCTCTCTTCCATCTACCATTCAATTTAATTTTTTTTCTTACTTTATCAACAACCCAACAAAATCTAAAATATTTTTTTAATCATTTAATAATTACATTTATTTATAATTAATTTTTATTATATTTATAGAGTGATACATTAAATTATTTGATATGAATGTCAATGTTAACATTTTTATAGAATATCGATTATACTTTAAAAAATTCGCACTAAATTTTAGTCAACATTTCATATCCAAATTATAACTTTTGATTTTGGTGCTCAATAAAATTAGGATTTTTTTTTTCACCCATTTTGATCTAAAAAATAAATAGATTGATACCCATTTAAGTTTTTTATACATTTTGTATTGAAAATACTAATACACCCTTATTAATAAAAGAATTCAACCCGTATGGTAAACATTCGTTACCCAGTCACCTTATTCATGGTCGTCCACTCCCACCCCCTTGGAACAACCAGGTCATTCGCATGAAAAAAAAATTAGTCGTTTTGTCGTTCTGTTTTTTTCATTGTGAAAAAATTGGAACAGCCAGTCTCCTAGGCAACAAAAAAGTATTCGTTCATTAAAAAATACTTTAGAACGACCAAGTCTTACGGGCAAAAAAAAAAAAAAAGGTGTCTAACTTTCCATTAAAAAAAAGGAAATATTAGATTGTTCGGACAAAAAATTGGTCATTCCGTTTAAATACAATGGAACGAACAGATCATTTAGGGAAATTTAGTTGTTTCGTCCATCCAGTTGTTTCGTGTGATAGGAGAGGGGAGATGGAAGATAGGCGGTATGCGACTAGTTTGGTGGGAATATGATGATACCCAATAACGTAACTATGTTACCCACCATGGGGTACATCATACGTGTCCCATAAGAATTTATTTTTTACATTATTTTTATATTATAGAAAGTATAATTAGTATAAAAAATTATAATTTTATAAATGTATCTCCAATTCTTAACTCCACGTATAAAACTGTAGATTCAATTTGAAAAACTTATTAATACTATATATTTGTATTTATTTTTTATCCTCTATAATAAATTATAGTATCCATCCATGGTGGATTGGTGGTACCCATTATTCACTTTTAAGATATACTAGTTGGCAACCGTGTGTTGCACGTTGGGCGTAATTTTTTTATATTATTTTATTACCAAGTGATCATGGATCGATTCTGTATAACAAAAAAAAAATAGAATCATTGTCAGTTGAGTTTTATTTGAGGAGAAAGATTATGATTTCATCAAAGGTTTTGTGAATTGAGTTTTTATTTTTAATTTTCCTAATCTTAAAGATCTCTAAGGTTGAAGGTCCTTCTTAGGTTATACTTAATATTGGGTATGTAAAAACTTCAGATAAATTCTACTTTCATTTCAAAAATATATATTGAGTTTCGTTGGTTATCAAAGCACAACAAATGCATAAAAGTTCATTATATTTATTGGGGCTCAGTAAAGGGGTTTTCATATAAATGTTAAATAATATAACCAAATTATAAACAAGTAACAAATTGATGTCATATTATGAAAGTACAAAGGACATATATACGGGTAAATTTATAAAAATAGGCCAAATTATTGTGAAGAAAAAGAATTTGGCTGCTCAAGCAAAAGATGTGAACAAAAAAGTAGAGGGAGAACAACAATACAAAAAAAAACGAGCATCAGATACTGCTCTACAATTTCAGTTTCTCCCAAAATCATCATTCATGATTTACCTCTACAACTATTCTATTACTTGGTCACTTTCTCAGCAATCCTATGTGTGTGTGTATATATATATATATACTTGATTAGGTAATCAAAACTGAGTTCAAATCCTATGTGTGTGTGTATATATATACTTGATTAGGTAATCAAAATTGAGTTCATCAAAAAAGTAAGCAGATTAACTAAGGACTATTCCCATTCGGTAGCACCCACAAAAGCATAATCAAACCCATAATTGCATGACAAAGGCTGGGATGAATCACCAACATAAGCATTAGCCATAGCCCCATTTTCATAAGCATCAGATGGATAACTGTTGACTGCATAAGGATATTCACCACCACCAACATCATATTGATTCGAGTAGTCGCTGTCGTATCTCCGGCCACCACTACGGCCACCGCCGCCACGACCACCACCACCACCAGTGTAGTCGCAAGGATTGTTGGCATAATCGAGCAACCACGTAGGAACTTCTTGTTTAGCTTCGTTCATCATAAAATGACATTTGGTAAAGCAATGCTCATGTTTTAAGACAATTAATGGCCTGCAGTAGTTAATTTTAACTGAGGCTCAAGATCATATTACCAGCATAGATGCGGTTTCCAAAAGCTCTGTAAGAAATGTTTTGAGACAAATATGTTAACGTATACATTATCTCATGCCATGAGACGGTCTCATATAAAACCTACTCTTTAAGATTTAACCCTTGATTCTCCATTCATGCATTGGCTCTCGGCTCTTGCCTGTTCGACTTCAATTCGTTTGAAATTGCAATTTTATTTTTGCATCCAGCATTCTATAGTGCAAGGACACACTCACGCAGCTTCTCTCCTACCCATCCAAACCTTCTTATTATATTTTCATGATAAGTTTAACGTTAAAAATATGATTTATCATATATATTTTTGTATTTTCCTTCATTTTAGCAATAAGTTAAGGGAAATCAAGTTTGTGTTGAGATACAACTGGATTTGGAAACATGATATTTTAACTGTTCAACAGTTTTACACTCTTATTTTTTTCTCAGTTTTATCTCTTAACTGGTGTGAATCAAGTTCAGGGTATTGTGGTACATTATATTCGTAGAGTTTTAAGAACAAAATCTATCCCGTGCTTCTGGTACTGTTTTCCGTAGTATAATTTTACTACAACAGCTAACCCTTCTGAGAGATTATTATTTTGATATTCAACCACAATTTAAGTAACAATGTGATGTAATAGGAATTCAATTTTCTTGCAAAACCCAAATCAAATGAAAACACAGCAGGGGGTAAGGAGCAATCTCAATTCAACACGAAGGGGTAAAAATTAAATTCAATAAATTACCCGAAACTGTAGTAGAGTATTAAATCTACCTGATTTGAAGCCCCAAATTAATCCAACTGAACGGCGTCATGTCATGGCTTTTCTCATTCGTATAATTCCTTGACCCCCAATTCCTGGAAATTAAAATTAGGTAATTAAGAACCCTATTAACCATAAACAAAAAAGATCAACAATCGAGAGCCTAAATCCCAATCAACGAAATCCAGAATAGCCATATGAATATGACAGACCCAAAAGATTACTTACCAGCAAAATAACTCGGTCGACAACTCAAAAGAAAAGGACAATGAAATTAGCATCACCGGAGAGGAGTGGCGGCGACGAGCGATCATCCACATAGCCACGGCCGCTGCTCCGATTCGTAAGAAAAAAAAGATTTTGAAAAATCTCTCAAACGAAAATCCAAAAGAAAAAAGTACAATGGGTTATCATCACGGATTCACGGGAGAGCAGTGACGGCGACCAGCGGTGGTCCCCATGCCCACGGCCGCTTCTCAGTTCATGGGAGAAGAGTCCCCATGCCCACGGCCGCTTCTCTTCTCAGTTCATCGGAGAAGAGAATTGGAAAAGGTGCTTTGAAATGGAGAAACAGAATAAAAGATAAATGGAATGAAGTGTAAAAAAATGAAATATAAAATTTAAAGGATGAAATTGGACAAAACTAAAGATGACATGGGTATAATTGTCCGAAAATGATTTACAACTCTAAGTCACTTTTAAATATATTATGATTTATCTCAAACGAATGTTGGGCAGAAAGGTTTTCTTCTTTTATAAAAAAAAAAAGTAAAAATCTTTATTATTTATTTTTTTATCAAAAAGGTATTTTTAAGCCTTCGTCACATAAAATAAAGTATCAACCGACGCTGCTTTCTATTTACTCAAACAAGCAAGTAGCCGAATTTTGAACAATTCTACCACCATCTCCAATTTCCACCACAAGCAGAACGTATTTATTTATTATTGTTGTAAATTTAGAAGATTTATTATTCAAAATCTAGATGTGAATATTACTAATGGACCAATAACCCAATGGGCTTTATATCTTAGATTAGGGTTTTATTCTTATAAATAGACTATTGTATTCATGATTGTACTCACTCATACACAAGATCATTAGTGAAAACTCCTGGCTTGACTCGCCTCCAGACGTAGTCGTTCCCGACGAACTGGGTGAACAAATTCTGTCTTTTATTTTACGCAATTATTTACAACACGTTATCAGCACGAGACTCTGCCCAAAATTATACGGTACGCCCTAAATTAAATTCCATATGAATTACATGTTTTTATGTGTACCCTTGCTATGAATTCGATTGAATATTCTTGCAATTAATTGTATTATATTTGTATACGAATTAAATTATTTTTGTGAATTGAATCGACGAGCAACGGTCACCGTCCCGTAGACGTCCGACCGCCGCCCGTCAACCGCAGAAGACCGGCAGCCGCCGCGTACCCAGGCCGCTGCCGCCCGCGCTGCTGCCCCCCGCACCGCCGCGCCCGCGCCGCTGCCGCCCGTCGCATACAGCCGCTGCCGTTGCCGTCCACCGCGCGCCACCGCCCGTCCGCCATGCGCGACCCGGCACGGCCCGATGCCGTCCGCCGTGCGCGACCCACGCGACACCACGCGTGCCTCCCCCCGGAAGTTTGTGATCCCTTAATCCTAATGCGATTTCATTTTTGATATCACAAAATCCATATTAATTTATTTTAAAATCCTGAAAATATTTCGTTAAATTTCACTAATATACATGAAATATTTAGCCTTATGAATATGCATGTCTATTATGTCGCAAATTTTTCTAGAAATTATTTTCATGTGATTATCGTTCTCAAATTGTTTATGCATGTGTATATGATTTAATTATCTTACGTGCATTATTTTTCGCAAATAGTCTATTTTTTTATAGTCCGCATATTATGCCCGGGTAGGCGGCGCCCGGTACTTGTCGGACCGTAATTTATGCTTTGGGTAGACGGCGCCCAATTCTTGTTTCTATGTGCTCTAAAATAATCAAATAAATCTTTATTTCTCCGTTGTCAATAAATTTGGTCACAACTCTTACCATGTCACTTTAAAATCATAGTGAAAAATGTTTGGTATTACCATAAAATAATTCGATGAGCTTGCTCTCGTTAGTAATAACTACCTGACATGGGCGCTAGATGTCGAAATCTCCATCTAGCCTTAGATGAGTTGAGCGAAATAATTCTCGAAGTTTCGAAATCCACTAATGCCCTGAAGGCGAAAGCGTTGATTTTTCTCATGAATCACCTGAGTGAGAAATTCATTATTCATATCCTCATTCAGGGCCATTTCCAACAACAAAATGATATACTCCTCCCTCCGGTACAATATGATTGGTTGAGACTCCATTACCAAGACCTTAAGTCTATAACGGAGTACAACTCTGCTTTGCACCGTATTGTAACCCAGTTGATGCAGAACAAGCTGTCAACATTCCACGCTAGCAACTTTATACTCCAGCAGCAGTATATGGACAATTATATGATTGGTTGCTAACATGGAAGGGGAAGAGAGAGTAAGATGATCTGGGCAAAAGGCCGAGGTCGTAGTACATCCGGTGGTCACAGAACCTCGAATTTCGCTCTTCAAAATCTGGCAATCAAGATAAGGTTGAACATTCCTGCTACAGATACGGATGCAGAGACCATTGGTCTCACACGTGTCGCACTCCCAAGCACTTGGTTGAGGCTTATCAAAAGCAGCAGAAGGACGACAAGGGGTAGGCCCCTAGAGTCGAATCTCACCATGCCAACCTGCCTGAAGCAGACTTTGACCAAGACAACGGCGATCCTCTGGGCATCGAGCTCAAGGACTTTGGAAATGATGAGTGATTTGCGTATTTGACTGTTTTAGTACTTTATTTTTTGATAGAACAATTTATATTTTTGGATCATTTCTTTCGGATACTTTATTTTATGGTAGATATTATGTTTTAGCTTCGATGTGTTTACCTTAACGTTATCCATTAAATTTACTTAGATATTGTTGTACATGGCTTGTAAACATATCAGCTATTAGGTTTGGGCTATTTCCTCTGGCATGATGGATTAAAGATTGTGATTTATGTTTGATAGATAGCCCCACCACTCATACAATCTTAAGAGATAGGAAGTATTTACATAACTTGTTAGAACGTTAGGGGAGTATAACTACAATAACAGATGATAGTATGTTGATAATGGGCTCCAGAAGAGCTTCCATTGTCCTCCCCGTGGGTACCGAACTCATAATCGATAATGCTTTATTGTTTCCACAATCTAAGCGTACCCTGCTCAGTTTTAGAGACATTAGGATAAATGAATATCACATTGAAACTGAAACTGAGAACAATAACGAATACCTTTTGATGATTATTACTCGAGGTAGCCGTAAACAAGTTATAGAAAAACTTCATTCCTTCTCCCCCGGATTGTACTATTTCTACATCCGGCCGTCTAATTCCCATCTAGCCATGAGTATGAAATTTTATGACCCGAACTTCTTTAAGTTATGGCATCAGCGGTTAAGTCATCCAGGACAATCTATGATACGTAGGATTCTATCTAATTCAATTAGTCATAATATTTCGAATAATAGAATCCTTTCTGTTGATGAATTTATTTGTGATGCATGTTCTAAGGGTAAGTTAATAGTACGCCCGTCGCGCACTAAGGTTGGACTAGAGTCTCCGATTTTCCTTGAAGCGAATTCAAGGAGACATTTGTGGACCGATTCACCCAGCATCAGGACCATTTTGGTATTTCATGGTCCTTATTGATGCCTCCACTAGGTGGACATATGCCTGTTAGTTGTCTACCCGCAATCAAGCTCCTGCAAAGCTCATTGCGAAAACGATCGAGCTTCGAGCTCAGTCCCCAGATTATCCAATCTATTCGCATGGATAATACTGCCGAGTTTACCTCGAGAGCTTTTACAGATTACTATATGACCCTGGGAATTAAAGTGGAGCATTCGGTCCCCTACGTCCATAATGGTCTTGCTGAGGCGCTAATAAAACGTACCAAACTAATCGCGGGACCATTACTTATGAACTCTAAACTACCTACTTCATGCTGGGGGCATGCAGTCCTACATGCATCGCACTTAATACAAATCCGTCCAACTGCATATAATGATCATTCCCCCCTACAATTAGTGCGTGTGAAAGAATCCAACATTTCCCATCTGCGTATTTTCGGATGTGCGGTATATGTTCCGATAATATTACTTAAGCGGACCTCTATGGGCCCACAAAGGAAACTCGGTATTTGCGTCGAATTTGACTCTCCATCCATCGTGAAATACCTCGAGCCTTTGTCCGGGGATCAGTTAACGGCCCGGTTCGCTGATTGCACGTTCGATGAAGATTACTTCCCGGTATTAGGGGGAGATTCGAATTCAAAATTGAATGAATGTCGGGAGCTTACATGGAACGTAAGTAATCTTCAGTATCTAGATCCGCACACTAATCAATCTGAACTAGAAGTTCAGAAGATCATTAACTTGCAAAATTTAGCAAATAATCTGCCAAACGCGTTCACTGACCATAGAGGTGTAACTAAATCGCATATACCTGCAGTAAATGCTCCCCAAAGGGTTGAGGTCCCAAGCAAAACTAGTACTCATGCCCCCACACGCCAAAAGTGTAAGGGACCCTCAAGAGATAGTAATACACCTAAATGAAAGGCTAGCAAAACTGGCCAGTCGAATGTAAAATCTCTAGAAGAGATCCGTCTAGATAACTCAAAGTCTCTAGGAGACGAGCTCCTAGTGGTGAAGCACGTGCACAAAACATTCCATGCACTAGGATCGTCGAACAACCAGACCCAGATACAATGGAAAATGAGGAAGGTCTGGTTAACGTAAACGTCGAAGTCTCTGTGAACTTCACAGATATGGGAGAAATATACAATAAAAATATTACTGTCGTCGACGATACATTTACAGCGTCAATCGCTCTTTCCATTATAAATGATCTAGATCCAGAACCCAAAATAATCGCTGAGTGCCGGAAGCGCTCCGATTGGGTTAAATGGAAAGAGGCAATTGATGCAGAGCTCGCATCGCTTAACAAAAGACAAGTATTTGGCTCTATCATTCGTACACCCGCACGCGCTATCCCCGTAGGATATAAATGGGTATTTGTACGAAAATGAAATGAGAACAATATTGTGGAGAGGTATAAAGCGAGGCTTGTAGCTCAAGGGTTTTCGCAGAGACCCGGGGTTGATTTCGATCAAACCTATTCTCCCGTCATGGACTCAATAACGTTCTGCTACTTGATATTTTTTGCAGTTAAAATGAATCTCCAAATGAGATTAATGGACGTAGTAACCGTGTACTTATACGGATCACTAGATGCCGACATTTATATGAAAATTCCCGGTGGATTTGACATTCCTCAGATGAGGGATGGTGAAAACCACAGTATGCATAGCATACAACTGCAGAAGTCGTTGTATGACCTGAAGCAATCGGGCCTCATGTGGTACAACCAACTTAGTGAATTCCTTCAGAAGAAGGGATACACATTCGATAAAGCTTTCCCATGCGTATTCACGAAGATATCGCAAGATGGTTTTTGCATTATATCTGTCTATGTTGATGACCTAAACATGATCGGAATATGCAAAGAGATTGAAGAAGTCAGTTCAATCTTGAAAGCCGAATTCGAAATGAAAGTCTTGGGTAAAACCAAGTACTGCCTCGACTTGCAGATCGAGCATCTCCCAGAAGGAATCCTTATTCATCAGTCGACCTACGTAAAGAAGGTATTGGAGAGATTTCACATGGATAAATCTCATCCACTTAGCACCCATGTGGTTGTTCGATCCCTTGAAGTAGATAAGGACCCATTTAGACCAAGAGAAGATTTAGAAGAAATTCTTGTTGGGAAAATAGGGGTGCCCGGAATCTATTCGGGATGAAATTTAAATACGAATTTAAATTTAATTATTACTAGCATGAATTAATCCTAATTAATTCAAATAATAATTCCAACAACAAATTTAACACCATGCATGTTGAATTAATTCACATAAAATCTAGGCGGAATAAACAAGAATTTATGTGACTTACGTACCTCTTGTAGAATTGGCTTTTGAATAAACGGGACAATCACGATCACGCTTTATCAACCCAAAAACCTTCTCAAGTATTTCCCTTTCGCCTTACTTGATCACCGGTGGGAGATGCTTTCAAGTAATTTAAATAACTAAGGAAAAAGAAAAATATATATGCTCTTGATTTTTCCAATACATGGAATTATGTACTTGGGAATGAAATAATCATCCCCTATTTATAATATGAGGGGGCCGAAAATAATAGGTGTATTTGGGCTTGGAGAAAATCTTTTCTTAGACTCTAAGAAATCTTGAATATATCTCATATATTCTTTTCTCCAAAATAAAATATTCCACAAAAATCTCACCCTCCATATTAACTTGAAATATTCGAAAATTATAGGCAAATAAACCAAGATTTGGATCTTCTTGAATATATGAGATAATCTTGTATTCCAAGAAATACTTATCTTCCATAATATCTTTCCAAGAAAATCAACAAAATCTCTTCTTTCCTAATATCAAAATTTTCGAAAAAAATAGGGAAAAATTAGCATAATTATTTTCTTTTTATTTTAATTACCTTATCATTATTGGGCTACTTAATGGGCTACTTGAGGGGCCTTTAAGGAGAATTAAGATT
This sequence comes from Ballota nigra, assembly GCA_947034835.1. NCBI lineage: Eukaryota > Viridiplantae > Streptophyta > Magnoliopsida > Lamiales > Lamiaceae > Ballota > Ballota nigra. The sequence continues at coordinate 21,496,276 of OX344722.1, read as the reverse complement.
GGACCCCTAATGGACTTCTGAATTTCAATATTGAGCCCCAATATAATTCAATCCATTAATATTAATTATTACCACTAATAAATTAATATTGCACTATCCATCTTAATCCATATTACGATAATATGGGCTCCCGGTTATTATTTCCCGCGTTTAAGATTATCAAGTCCATTAATTAATTAAGCTTCTGAATAGCACTTAATTAATTAATATATTTCACCTTGGAGTAAAGACAGCTCAACATTATTATCCGTACCGAAGAAACTGATTATTCACTTGCAAGATTTGGTACGATAAAACTTCTGAGCCCACCAAGGGGACTAATCACACGAGCCGTACTCGCACGCGTTTCTCCGTATTAAATCTTAGCAACTGTCGTATGATTAATATTACTGCCCAAAACACAAGGTTCAAAGTCACGATGATTCTCACCCAACATGAATCAAAGCAGTAACCATTAAGCACACATGGTCCTATTTAAGTGACAGAGATTAAGAAATCAACAACCACTGAGGTCTAATTCTTCACATTTCAGAACAGAAGAATTTATCCTCGCTGTAGGTCATCTTCAACACATACTAAATGTGCTAGTGCAATCTCTTAGTCAAGACAGACCAATCTGAGACTTACACATCGACCTTTCGCGGCGGATTATTCAATTCCACCTAGGTCGTGAAAATGCACGTTTAGTTACAAGAAAATTGTTAATGTTATCTTCCGTGATTGGGTATCACCACATTAACTACAATGTAACTAGTACTATTATGAACTGTTTGTAATAAATATTCAACATTCAATCATATCTAAAGCATATGCGATAAAAGAATTATTCTCATAAACAAGTGTTTGATACACGAGTTATACAAAGTAAAAGCATACTTTTACGTATAACTCCAACAATCTCTCACTTATACTTAAAGTCTGCTTTTTAGTATACATCATGCATGTCTTAGTGTAGTAGCTCTACGTGACATCTCATGTCAACCTACACTAACCTAATAATTCCTCCCACTTATACTTAAAGCAGATTAGCAATAGTCTTGACTCTCATTCCATCCACATGTCTCTCGAATGTATTCAGAGGCAGACCCTTTGTGAATGGATTAGCTAGGTTGTCTCCCGACGTTATCTTTGCCACCTCTATATCTCCTCTCTTAACGATTTCTCGTATAAGATGGTATTTTCTTTCTATGTGTTTGCTGGCCTTGTGGGCTCTCGGTTCCTTTGAATTTGCAACTGCTCCGGCATTGTCACAAAAGACAGTTATCATGTCGGGCAAATTCGGAACAACGTCCAAGTCCACTAAGAAGTTCTTGAGCCAAACTGCCTCTTTCGCTGCTTCACAAACAGCTACATACTCGGCTTCCATGGTCGAATCGGCGATGCATTTCTGCTTAACGCTTCTCCATGAAATGACTCCTCCTCCCATGCAAAACACACTACCCGAGGTTGACTTTCTTGAGTCCATGTCTGATTGGAAATCAGAGTCCGTGTATCCCACGGGCACAAGACTATCTGACTGGTTAATCAGCATTCGCTCACGAGTTCTTTTTAGATACCTCAAGATGCACTTTACGGCAGTCCAATGGCATTTTCCGGGATTACTTTGATATCTTGCCACCATGCCCACAGCAAAGCAGATAGCCGGTCTCGTACACAGCATTACATACATAAGGCTTCCTACGGCCGAAGCGTACGGAACACCTTTCATGTCATCTATCTCCGCTTGCGTCTTAGGGCTCATTTCTTTAGATAGATGGATTACATGCCTAAAAGGTCCAAAACATTTCTTGGAATCTTGCATTCTGAAACGCTTCAAAACAGTGTCAATGTATGAAGCTTGCGATAAGCCCAACATCCTCTTCTTGCGATCGCGAGTGATCTTGATCCCAAGGATATGACCGGCTTCCCCTAAGTCCTTCATATCAAATTGTTTTGACAGTCATACCTTTACGTTACCTTTACATTGTTTCCAATGAGCATAATATCGTCTACGTATAATACTAAGAATACCACCGCAGTTCCGTCACGCTTCTTATACACACAACTTTCGAACTCATTTTGATCAAACCCATAAGACTTAATCACTTGATCAAAACACTGGTTCCAAGTACGCGATGCTTGCTTAAGTCCATAAATGGATCTCTTAAGCTTGCATACGAGATGCTCTTGGCCTTTTTCAATGAAACCTTTGGGCTGTTGCATATAGATATCTATCCCGTCAAGACTTCCGTTAAGGAAAGCTGTCTTGACATCCATTTGCCAGATCTCGTAATCTAGGTGCGCAGCGATTGCCAAGAGAATACGGATGGACTTAAGCATAGCTACAGGCGAAAAGGTTTCCTCATAATCGATCCCTTCTTTTTTAGTATACCCTTTGGCCACAAGCCTTGCTTTGAAGGTCTCTACCCTTCCGTCCGGTCCTCTTTTCCTCTTGTACACCCACTTGCATCCAATGGGTTCGACCCCACTGGGTGGTTCGACCAACTCCCACACTTGATTATGATCCATCGAACCCATCTCGGTTTCCATTGCTGTTTGCCACGACTCCGCGTCTTTATCTTGGATTACCTCGTCGTATGTCCATGGGTCTGAAGAACGCTTTCTTTTATTGCTCGAAATGATCGACGTGTTATTGGATTAATTATTTGAGTGGTGTGCACACTTAATCGTATAGAGATTGTTTACCAACGTTCCATGACAGATAACATCATTCTTAAAAGAAACAGTAACAACTTTATTAAAAGTAACTGAATATCCATAAAAAAACAACTTAGAAACTGAAATTAAATTCTTCCTAAAGTTCGGAACGTATAAAACATCTCTTAAAATTAAAACTCTATCTTCAAAAGATAGGTGCACGACTCCCACTACTTCGGCTGCCACTCTCGTAGCATCCCCCAAAGTGATTGTGATCTCATTCTTGCTAAGTCGTCGGGTTAGCTGGAACCCCTGAAGAGTGAAACAAATATGATCAGTTGCCCCAGTATCCACTACCCAAACGTGGGCAGCATACGCCGCAACATATGTTTCAACGACTAAAGCATTAGACTTACCTTTCTTTCCACCCTTCTTAGGCTTAGAACAGGTCGCCCTCCAATGTCCCTTCTCACCACAATTAAAGCACTTACCCTTAGCAGCTTTCTTTCCACCTCCTTCTCCCTTCGCCTTCGGTTTCGCAACGGTTGGATTTGCTTGGGTCTGGCCTTTCGTCCTCTTTCTCTTCTTCCCTCCCTTGGGACCCGAAGAGGCAGACAGACCGTTTGCCACCATAGCAATAGTTTGATGATCCATTAAAGTCTCCATCGACACCAAATCTTGCAAGAGCTCGGGCAAACTATTTGCCCGGTCATTCATTTGATAGTTCAACTGAAACTGCTCAAAGCTCTTCGGCAGAGAATGGAGAACGAAATCGACCTTAGTAGGGAGATCAAATTCTGCACCAAGTACTTCCAACTTGTTGAGATAACCCATCATCTCGATAACGTGATCCCTTACGGGCGTACCTTCCACCATCTTCAACGAAAGTATCTTTCGCATGGTGATTTATCTAGCTGTACGGTTCTGATGTTTAAACATCGCTTCAAGATTGAGCATTATCTCAGAGGCGGTCTCCATGTGTTGGTGTTGGTGTTGCAACACATCTGACATTGAAGTCAGAATAGTACACCTAGCCATCTCATCGGAGTCAAACCAACTCTTATGCTCTTTCTTGACCGCCTTGCTCGCATCTTCGGCAGGCTCTTGGGGCTTAGGAGTAGTAAGTACCCATTTGTGGTGTTGAGCGGTTAGGACAATATCAAGATTACGTTTCCAATCAACATAATTCTCACCGACAAGTTTGTTATCTTTAAGTATACTAAACAGTGGATTAAAAGGTTGCGACATGATGAACTGATAATAAAACATACATTCATATCAATATCTAGAAAAATACGAAATTATCACATAATTCGATCACATCAATTATATTGAAACCTTAAAATAATATAATTATGCATCAGCCAATATCTTGAAACAATTTAAATGCGCCACGAGGGGTGGTCTATTGACTTGAACCGAATATACCATCTTTCTACTAGTAGCTTCCCCGCAAGAGTACGGGTTCACTGTAGTATGAGTAAGTATAATGACCAATTATATCGAACCCAAAGGAAAGTGTGTATGCAAATAGATCCCTGAAGATCTACGCGTCGTAGTTAATATGAGTGAAATGTTTTTGGATTTTTGAAAAGAATAAAATCTAAACTAAATTACTCTACGAATGCAAAAGGAAAATTAAACTAAGAATTTGAGATGTGTTTTCAAGTAAGAGATGGTGATGCTTAGGATAGGAATCCCTACGTATACTAACGGAGCAGGTGCATAATCAAAATAACCGTGACGCGCAAGAAATAACATAAGTAAAAGAATGCAAGATGAAAGCTCAAGATTTTAAACCCTAATACTTTATCCTAACAATCAACTTCACTAATCCACTAACAAGTTAATAGATTGTGCTTAATTAAAGAGGCCCTAATTTAACTAATGGTGATGCGGCCGTCCTCCATAGCTAAACCGACAGATTAACTAACCCCTTCTAAACCCTCTCGTTAAGACTACTAGTTGTTAAAGAGTGATGCGATCGTCCTCTCCCTAACACGTTCGTACGAAATTCAAAGGTAAAGTTAAGATTGATTTTAAGAATTCATTAATTAAGAGAATTAAAACTAAACGTCACGAACTACCTTAATTACGTACCAACATCCTACTTCTACGAGCTCATCCTATCCTAACATGGTGGTTTGAATAATAAAAGCAATCACAAGAGCAATAAACATATGCATAATTGAATTAACTAATAAAATCAAGAACATAAACGAAAGAACAAATTAAAGTCTCCAAAGAAATCTATATAAATCTGAAAAAAAAAACTAGGTTTAATCGTCTCAAAGAGTAAAGAAAGAAAGAATTAATCTAATACGTTCAAGAGAAATACTAAAACTAAGAATTCGTAAATTAAAACCTCGATTACAACGTATAAAATTCTTCAAAACTCCTTCCCAAGCTTTCTCCTTCGAAAAACGAGTGTAAATATGTGTAGATATGTCTTCTTATGTGAAAATATGCTTGGAAGGGGTATATATAGGCTTTGAGATGAATTTGGCGATTTTGGGCCAAAAACATGCAAAAACGCTCGAGTGCTGGTGCAGCTCGAGCGTGGTCGAGTGGTTCTTCCGGTCGAGCGGTGGCGCTCGACCGCTGGCTGTACACATGTTCGTAAAACCTTCATAACTTCTCAACTGGGAGTCCGTTTTGGCCGATTCAAAGTCCTACGAACTTCTATTTTTGCCCTCTATCCATCTATAAGCATCAAAGAGACAAATTCATCAGTTTATAAAAATGATACTCAAATGACTCAAAACACTCATAAAAAACACTCAAAACATGGGTAAATCGGGCACCAAAACATAACAATTTCACGCCTAATCATCTATACATTTAAAAACATTCAAGCGGATCACAAACTTAAAAGTTACAAATCCTTAATTCAAAATTAATAGTTGGCTCCCACTTTGACCACATAAAAATTGACAGGGACTCCGAGGGGAGTAAGTTAATATCAATTTCTTATGTCTAAGTAATAACCATAATTAAATACAGGATTATTATTTTGCTTTGAGCAAGCCACTCGTGGTGAGGGTCAATACCGCCACTAGTAATAATCCACAATCATCCTTTCGGAATTTATTCATGTGAAATCCGTTCTTTTGGCCGATTCGGGGGGGAATGTATTCCAAAAGAACTTCACAAATAAATAAATTATGGAGGCCAAATAAATCCAATTTTAATATCCGGAATAAAATTGCGATTAAAAAAAACATACTTAGTAATTTTCGAAAGTAAGGTTTTTCTTTGACAATAAAATTCATGCAAACACATATTAACAAATAATAATAAGTGCACGAAATAAAACATCCATCAAAACAAAATTAAACACATTGGAGCACTCAAATCCAATTGTCACGGTTTAATTTCTTCACGTCTTGACACGAAATATCGTCCTTGTTGCTTTCCGTTGTTTGTCTCGACACGCTCTCACTCGAACATCAACACTTCATCAAAAACAACTTCGTTTGGGGTTCGGGACGACGTTTAAAATCACATAAAAATTTGAGATCTGAAATTAATTTTAAAAAAAATTCCACTCCGTGGGCCGATGCGCGTCACTCGGTCCACGGAGGCCAAGCGCCGGACAGCAACCCCGAGCGTGCGCGCGTCGCACCACCCGTCGTGCGCAGGTCGTGCGCCTCGCACATCCCGTGCACCGGGTTTCGCCGTTCGTTCTCATTTTTCACCCCATGCATGATTTTACGCCCATGCATGCGCCACGCATGCATCTGTCGTCCGGGTACGCCATCTTTAATTCTTCGTTCTTCGTCTCGATCCGGTTACAATTTATTTTTTAAAAAAAATAAATACTAGATCTAGACTAGTCTATTAAAATGATCAAATCAAAATAAAAACAACTAATCTACTCGTGGATTTTCTCACGAGAAAAACGAATTCGAACGAATCGAATTAAAAATAATTAATTCACACGCATGAAAAATAATAAACATTAAAACCATGACAATTGGATACCTGCAAAAATGATCTAGCAATTCTACTATCCAATTTCAATTTAATGTCTAACAATTTAAATTCCAATTTAAAGATCAGAGCCCGAAACAGTGGCTCTGATACCAGTTGTTGGGAAAATAGGGGTGCCCGGAATCTATTCGGGATGAAATTTAAATACGAATTTAAATTTAATTATTACTAGCATGAATTAATCCTAATTAATTCAAATAATAATTCCAACAATAAATTTAACATCATGCATGTTGAATTAATTCACATAAAATCTAGGCGGAATAAACAAGAATTTATGTGACTTACGTACCTCTTGTAGAATTGACCTTTGAATAAATGGGACAATCACGATCACGCTTTATCAACCCAAAAACCTTCTCAAATATTTCCCTTTCGCCTTACTTGATCACCGGTGGGAGATGCTTTCAAGTAATTTAAATAACTAAGGAAAAAGAAAAATATGTATGCTCTTGATTTTTCCAACACATGGAATTATGTACTTGGGAATGAAATAATCATCCCCTATTTATAATATGAGGGGGCCGAAAATAATAGGTGTATTTGGGCTTGGAGAAAATCTTTTCTTAGACTCTAAGAAATCTTGAATATATCTCATATATTCTTTTCTCCAAAAATAAAATATTCCACAAAAATCTCACCCTCCATATTAACTTGAAATTTTCGAAAATTATAGGCAAAGAAACCAAGATTTGGATCTTCTTGAATATATGAGATAATCTTGTATTCCAAGAAATACTTATCTTCCATAATATATTTCCAAAAAAATCAACAAAATCTCTTCTTTCATAATATCAAAATTTTCGAAAAAAAATAGGGAAAAATCAGCATAATAATTTTTATTTTATTTTAATCACCTTATCATTATTGGGCTACTTAATGGGCTACTTGAGGGGCCTTTAAGGAGAATTAAGATTGGACCCCTAATGGACTTCTGAATTTCAATATTGAGCCCCAATATAATTCAATCCATTAATATTAATTATTACCACTAATAAATTAATATTGCACTATCCATCTTAATCCATATTACGATAATATGGGCTCCCAGTTATTATTTCCCGCGTTTAAGATTATCAAGTCCATTAATTAATTAAGCTTCTGAATAGCTCTTAATTAATTAATATATTTCACCTTGGAGTAAAGACAGCTCAACATTATTATCCGTACCGAAGAAACTGATTCTTCACTTGCAAGATTTGGTACGATAAAACTTCTGAGCCCACCAAGGGGACTAATCACACGAGCCGTACTCGCACGCGTTTCTCCGTATTAAATCTTAGCAACCGTCGTATGATTAATATTACTGCCCAAAACACAAGGTTCGAAGTCACAATGATTCTCACCCAACATGAATTAAAGCAGTAACCATTAAGCACACACAGTCCTATTTAAGTGACGGAGATTAAGAAATCAACAACCACTGAGGTCTAATTCTTCACATTTCAGAACAGAAGAATGTATCCTCGCTGTAGGTCCTCTTCAACACATACTAAATGTGCTAGTGCAATCTCTTAGTCAAGACAGACCAATCTGAGACTTACACATCGACCTTTCGCGGCGGATTGTTCAATTCCACCTAGGTCGTGAAAATGTACGTTTAGTTACAAGGAAACTGCCAATGTTATCTTCCATCATCGGGTATCACCACATTAACTACAATGTAACTAGTACTATTATGAACTGTCTGCAATAAATATTCAACATTCAATCATATCTAAAGCATATGCGATAAAAGAATTATTCTCATAAACAAGTGTTTGATACACGAGTTATACAAAGTAAAAGCATACTTTCACGTATAACTCCAACAATTCTGGGGCCATAAGTTCCTTATCTTAGCGTTGTTGGAGCATTGCTCTATCTCGCAAATTACACTCGGCCGGGCATTGCATTTGTTGTCAATTTTCTTGCGAGACAAGCGCTTTTCCTACAAGGAGACATTGGAATGGTGTTAAGCATGTTCTACGGTACCTCCAAGGATCTCAAGATTGTTTTACCGTAAGAACCAAGATAAAACCTTAGTAGGTTATGCGGATGCTGGCTATTTGTCTGATCCCCACAACGCCATATCCCAGACTGGTTATGTTTTTCTCTGTGGTTGTACCGCGATCTCATGGAGATCGGTTAAACAAACCATGGTTACCACGTCTTCAAACCACTCAGAGATAATAGCTTTATTTGAAGCCGCACGAGAATGTGTTTGGTTAAGATTCTTGGTAAAACACATTGGTGACTCGTGTGGTATCGCTAAAGGCGATACACCTCCCACCGTTATATTTGAAGACAACAATGCTTGCATCACACAAATGAGTAATGGGTACGTCAAGGGAAACCTGACGAAATATATTTCACCTAAGTTTTTCTACCCATACGAACTCCAGAAGAATGACGTGATTATCATTCAAAAGGTGCAATCTAGTAACAATCTAGCATATTTATTTACTAAATCCTTACCTACGTCTACTTTTGAAAAGTACGTTCGTGGTATTGGGATGCAAAGACTTAAAGTGTTGTTGTCTTCAGGGGGAGCGGTAACCCCGAAATAAATCTAGAAGATTTAGATCTAGAAGATCAATAACATTCCTCCCTAACTTATTATTTGGCCGATACCTAGCACGTGGAGTTTTTATGACAAGACATTTATATTATGTCGTAATGTCCAAGGGGGGGTGTTGTAAATCTAGAAGATTTATTATTCCAAATCTAGAAGATTTGATGTGGACATTACTAATGGACCAATAACCCAATGGGCTTTATATCTTAGACTAGAGTTTTATTCTTATAAATAGACTATTGTATTGATGATTGTACTCACTCATACACAAGATCATTAGTGAAAACTCCTGGCTTGGCTCGCACCCAGACGTAGTCGTTCCCGACGAACTGGGTGAACAAATTATGTCTTTTATTTTACGCAATTATTTACAACAATTCTAAGTTGATAAATTGAGCCTCAATTGGTTTTCCTTTTTTTAAAAAAATTATTGTACCACTCAATTCTTTTCTCCCAATTTTTTTAATTAGATAAATGAATTAGTTACAGTTTTTGCCAAATTTTGCCAATTTCACGTGAGATATCTTTATAATATGCATTTTAATACAACTATTACAAATATACATCAAGCCTATCTTCAAATCTATTCAAGTCTATGTTGCAACATCCTAAATTTTATTTTATTTTCTTGGGAGAAAAATCCCTATCAAAGTTAAACTTGCAACAAGTAATAAGCCAAGGGATTAAATTCTCGATCCAACCGGAAAAATCTACTCCGCTCCAATCGAGAAGTCGGAGAGACGATGATGAATCGTGCCAATGCATATGCCGTACTATTCCTTTGTCTTGGGATATAATTAATGGCTCTCACTAAATCATTATTTAGCTCTCCCCAAATTTCTTCCAAGACCAATCCTTCTTGTTATAAATCTAGCAGATTTATTATACCAAATCTTGAAGATTTGATGTGGACATTACTAATGGGCTTATAACCTAAACGGGTTTTAGGTTTAGACTAGGTCTTTTGTATTATAAATAGATCATTGTATTCAAAATTGTATATACGTATACACACAAATATTAGTGAAACTCCTGGCTTGGTACGCCCCCGGACGTAGTCGTTAACGACGAATTGGGTGGATAAATTTGCGTCTCTATTTTACGCTCTCGATTTACAACATGTTATCATCACGAGACTCTGTCCGCAGCTAATCGGTATGGATCTAAATTAATTTTCATTATTCCATGATTATTAATTATCGTATCGAACTCTTTGATCCATGCGTATTATATTTTTATGTACACTTGAATTATTGCATCAATTATTATTCTGTTTGCAATTAGTTGGATCAAATCGAATGAAAAAAAAAGGTTTAAACGACCGTACGCTGCCGTACGTACGCCCGTCGCCCGTCGAGCGCCCGTCACACGCAGTACTCGCGCACCCATCGCCCGCAGTGCCCACGCCCGTCGCCCGCATGCCAGCGCCGTCGCGTCCATCGCACGCCTGTACCTATCCGTACACCCACACATCCGATGCCACACGTGTTCGCACGCACCCGTGTATCTATTGCCGCGCCCGTCATGGCCGCGCACCTCCGGACGCCGAGCCCCATCAGCTCCGCCCCCGTCTGTGCAACCCTTGCCCCTTTTTGGACCGAATTAAGCCCAATGCGACGTGGACCTTATTATTTATTTTGGCCTTCATTTAATTTCGATAATATTTTTGTGCCCTCAAATTATTTTATCAAGTTTTCGAAAAATACTTGGAAAATTATGTTGATAGGCGAGCAGCCGAGCAACAGGATTAAGTTAATTAAAGAATAAATAAACAATTAGAAGGTCATTTATGTTAAAAAAAAGATCAAAGGAGGCGAACAACGGAGAACCAATACGAAGAAGACCTATAAAAGACGAGCAGCTAGACAAAACGAACAGCTGGTCAGACGAGCAGCTGGTCACAAAGGAATAAAGCTGAGCGAGCAGCTCCAACAAGAAGATTCACGGAAAAGCTTTAAGTATGAGCAGGCGAGCAATAGGGCACCTCGTAGAATGATCAAGGATCCCACTAATTAGTCATTGCATTAGGAACAAACAAGTGTCTTTGTTATATTTTAGAGGCACGAACACCATGTTTGGCGCAGCAGAAGATAACGATTCACCAACAACGAAAGTGCATATGGTTGTATAACATAAAAACAGAATGGATTAATAATAACATATAAATCCTTACAGCAATTTGTACGTGGAATCCTCCACTATGGTATCCATGTAACGACTTTCTACCAACTTACACCGATATGTCAGCGTTGAATCTCGAGACGAATTTGCTAGGAAAATTCCGACTGGAGATTTTATGGAGAAATTATATTTCTTGTGTGTTTTCGAAATTCCCATATGACACATATTTATAGGGATTAACTTGGCTTAATTCCTAAGCAAGATATCGGGCCTAGCCCGTAAATATAATCACTACAGGTTATATTTCCCTAGATATGTTCCTTTGAATAATATCTTTACCATTTCTATTATTCTTGTATAATAATATTCCAAATATTATTATTGGGATTTCATATTTAATTAAATAATAATAATTAATTCCAAATATAATTATTATTATTATATTCTCAATAAATTAAATATTATATCTAATACAATATTTAATCAACCAACTATAATTGGTAAATTGTCATTGCTTGTTGTGTGACTCATAGGCCCTCGTATATCGAGCGATTAGTCAAACTAACGGTCTTAATTGAACCCTAGACAATAAATCAGACATTCTCAATATACGAGGTACGTTGCAAGGAAATCTGCAACTACCTGTAATAATGTAGGCTGTTGGGACATTGTCAGTTTTGATTAAGATCCCAAAGCCCCTGAAAAGATGTTTGCCTTAATCTGTCTTTGTCAGGCTAGTCTTGGTTAGGATTTGTACTTAGTCATTTTACACTTCACAGGTACTCAGTGAGAGGAGAACTCACTGGTGACAATCAAGACCAAGAGCCTGAAGACGAAGAGCACCATCCTGAACTTATGGCAGTTCTCTAAGCTGGCTGAGTAAGTGTCAGTGATGAAGAGTATGACCCTGAGGTCATTACTAACTCAGTCCTGAAGGGAACAGGATGTCACTGAGTTTATGGGAAGACTTGGAGTAGAGCCAAGCAATGCAAAAGGAATTTCAGCGTCAGGACAAGACCGGTGAGCTCAAGACAAATTGAACTTAATAAGACAAGCCTGAAGCTCAGGAATAAGTTCTGACATTCTCACCAACCTGATGACGTGGACCAATCCGGGAAGGACACGCACGTACGGAACCTGACAAGAAGACTGAATTCAGACTGCATATTCAACGGGCAAGCATTTAATGTGCATTTAATGCAACTGCCAAATCCATGCAAGGACGGCTGCTGCATGAAGATATGTCCGTTGAAGCCACTCTACATAGTTGACAAGAAAGGCTATCTCTCCAACGGATAGTTTTTCAAATCATCTATAAATACAGAAGACCTTGAACCCATTCAAGGTTACGGGAAATTTCCAAGCCAGAAATTACTCAAACTCTCAAGCACTCAAAGCATTCAGCCTTTAAGAGAAGCACTCGAAACCATCTAAATTTCCCAAGTGTTTCTTAGCAACTGAGAGTTATTCTGTATTCCAAGAGCTAAATAGCATTATCTTAAGCTTAGAGAGATTATCCAATCCTTAGCATAGCTTTGTCTTGTAAGGATAATCTCAACCTAGTTGGAATCCAAACTGAAACCAAAACCCTAAGTTAGGTTTGTTGGGAGTAAGTCAGTTAGTGTGTTAGTAAGGAAGTTTGTATAGATCAGTGAGGTTAGCTGGTCTTGGTGCACCTTGGCACGTTAAAAATAAGAATCCCTTGAGTGGATTTCCTGTTAAGTCAGGCCGTGGACGTAGGAGCTTGAGCCTCTGAACCACGTTAAACTCCTGTGTTCTTATTGCTTTGATACTGTGCATACTTGTCATATTATTTGCTCATTCATTGCATTCGGTTTATCAGGCTTGAATCAATCAGTCTGTTCCTCAAAAAGAGCACTGCCTTACTAAACACCTTTCAGAATTGAGTAAAACAAGTTTTCAGAAAGCAAACTAAACAAGACTTTAAACTATCAGGGCTCAAACAATTCCGCACTGAACTTGAACTGATAGTTAGCCAACTGACCCGCACCAAGTGTAGTCAGTAGGTGTGTTATCAGCTCCTAGTTCTTTACCACTCTGAGTAAAGGGGACTCAGTCAGTTTTTAAGTTTGAAAAATTGGTATACGTGTATTCCCCCCATACACGTATTCCTCAGTCTTGTACCGGGACCAACAAGTGGTATCAGAGCAGTGGTTCGAAAGACCACTGACTTTGAATACTTATAGTTTCAAAGGAGAAACTGTTGGTGGTCACTGAACAGATCTGAGTTTGCTTTCCATAAAACTTGCATCATCATGACTTCGAGGAGACTTGAAGCTTCGTTACCTGAATTCTCTGTATCTAACTTTGTCTATTGGAAGTTCAGATTAGAAGCACATCTCGATGCCATCCATGACCAGATGCCGCATGTTCTCAGGGAAGGACCGATCAAAATCACTATCCCTAATACCAGAGTTAGAGGGTATGATGATCTTGATATTGGTGTACCCATTCCTAAGGAAAGGAAGGATATGACCACTGCTGAGATCAAGATGATGGGGCTGGATAATGTGGCCAGGAATATCATCTTGCACACGGTGCCTTTCGAGGAGTCAGCAAGGCTGATGAACTTAAAGACGGTAAAGGAGGTTTGGGATGAGCTGACCAGGATGTGCGAAGGGTCAGAAAAGATAAAGAAGAACAAGAGAAATATTGCCATTCAGAAATTTGAAGCGTTCGAGATGCTGCCTGACGAGAGCATAGATCAAATGGAGTCTAGATTCATCAAGTTGACGAATGAGTTGGTGATGTTGGACAAGGATGTCCCAATGAGAGATGTTGCTTCAAAGATCCTGAATGCCCTTCCTGAGAGATGGGATAACAGTGTAATTATGCTTAAGAACACTCAGGATATGAGTAACATAACTTCTGCTTTACTTTTTTCAGAGCTCAAAGCGCTTGAATTTGATCTTAATAAAAGAAAGAAGAAAGTTCAGTCAGAAGAGGAAGTGAAGGAGAAAACTCCTGAGAAAAGTGTGGCGTTCAAGGCCAGGTCTGAACCTGTTGAGCCCTCATCAAATTCTTCATCAAAGACACTGATGGAGATGAGCAGGGAAGAACTCGCTGAGGAGTACAGCCTGATGGCCAGACGATTTGACAAGCTCAATTCCAGGTTTGGTCGTTATAAAAAGTTTTATCAGGACTCACGTGACAGGAAACCTGAAGGAACCCACCAAAGCTCAAGGAGATATGAAGAGCGAAGGAATACTGACCAGAGGAGATAACGTGGTGATGAAAGGAGATATTCTGAACCAAAGCCTGAAAGACGAGACGAACAGAGACGTACTCGCGATGATAGATATCCAACCAAGTCTGAAAGCTCGCCGAGAACCAGGGAACCTGACTCAAGGAGGAACCCAGAACCAAGGAAAGAAAGAGTAAGCGAGCAGATAGCATGTTACAACTGTAACAAGATTGGTCACTATCAGTACGACAGCCCAGAGCTGAGTGCGAGGGAGAGAGAGGAAAGGAGAGCCACGAGGGATCTAAGATCTGCTGATCGGAGAGCAATGGTCGCTGAAGATGCAACAGACTCTGACGGTCCTACTGAAAGGTCACCTGAACTCTTCTCAGATGACGAGTACGATGATGTCTGTCTTATGGCTAGGGATGAGCCTGAGGTAACATCAAACTCTGTTTGTGCTTCTTACACTGGTCAAAATCCTGAGCTTAGCTCAGAGTCAGTTAGAGAAATGAACCTTCAGATCTGCCTTGATCAATTGATGGTTGATTTCTCCAGACTGCAGGAAACTAATGTCTTCTTGGTAGAGGAGAACAAGAAATTGAGTACTGAGGTTCAAAACCTGAATGAACAACTCACTCAGTCTGATCTTAAAGAATCAGCTCAAATTGTGAGACTAACTCAGGAGATTGATTTAATCAATGTTGAGCGTCTTCCAAGAGAGAAGATTCTGAAGGAATTGGCTGAGGAAGAGCTGGCCAGGAAGGAAGAACTGAAAGTACTTAAGAGTAAGTTTGATGACCCCTTTACCAGACATGAAATCCTGAAAAAGAGTGAGGACTCTCTCAAGAAAAAGGTTGCAGCAATGAATAAATCCTCAGTGGCTAGAGAGGAAATAAATAGCAGTCAGATGCTTGGGAATGAGAAAAAGATATGTTCCTAAGAAATCCTCACAAGGTCAGTCTCATGTTGCTTCAGGGAGCAACATTGAGAGGGTATTTGTTCAGGCAGGCCAGAATGCACCTAAGGTTGTACTTCAGGCCCGTCAAACTGATAAGGGAAAAGAAACTGTTGACACAGTCAGGGTTGCTCATAAGGTAGCTAAGCCAAAACCCAAGGGAAAGGCAAAGCAATCTAAGGAAGCCCCTGAGAGCTCAGGCCAGGGAAAGCCTCAGCGAAAGCAGAGGAAGACTCAGGCCCAGAGCCCTCAGACTGGTCAGCGAGGGTACCATCATGCTTGGCAATACCAACAGGGAAGGCCAAACATGATGACACCCCCGTGGGATTGGCATCCTGAGGCCTTTAACTGTTTTCCATTCCCTCACTTGCCTAGGGGGAATAGAACACAGGGCCCTTATCAAGAACAAGGCTCAAGACCTGCTGCACCCAGACCTAGGAAGAATAGGAAGCCAGCCCAAAAGGCACCCACTCAGGCTCCTATGAAGCCTAAGTCAAGCACTCATACACCATCTTCCTCTCAGGCAAAGAAGAAGAAAGTTGTGTATGTTGATGTTTCAGGGAGACAGATTTACCACTCTGAGGCAATCAGGGTTGTTAAGCAAGTCTGGATCCCGAAGGGTACAGCTGACACAATAGGACCCAACACCCAATGGGTACCTAAAGCCTGATTTGATTGCAGTCGGTTGTGGATCACAACAAGAGGATAGGAGACTCAATCAAAGTTGTTTGGTACCTAGACAGTGGTTGCTCAAGGCACATGACTGGAATGAAGAGTCTTCTCCAAGAATATCAAGCTAAAGATGGTCCACAGGTAACCTTTGGTGATAACTCAAAAGGTGTTACTAAAGGTTTTGGTGTTTTGATTATAGGTACAGTCAGAGTGGAAAATGTGTCCTTTGTGGAAGGACTGAAGCATAACCTGTTGTCAGTAAGTCAATTCTGTGACAAAGGGTTCAGTGTTGAGTTCTCATCGAACATATGTTCAGTCAAGGACAAATCAACACAAGTGCTTCTATCAGGTATAAGGAAAGGTAACGTTTATCTCGCTGATTGGAGCAGCACTATTCCTAATACTTGTTTTGTTGCTAAAAGCTCTCTAGAGCTCAGTTGGTTATGGCATAAAAGATTAAGCCATCTGAACTTCAAGATTCTTAACAAAATTTCTAGACAGTCACTTGTTGAAGGTCTACCTAATGAAGTTTTTAGCAAAGATCATGTGTGCAAAGCTTGTCAGGAAGGGAAGCAGGTCAGAGCGTCATTTAAAGAGAAAGCTTCTCATTCCACTGACAGGATACTTCAGCTCTTGCACATGGATTTATTTGGTCCCATAACACCTGTAAGTATGAATGGTAGAAAATATACCCTTGTGGTTATTGATGATTATTCTAGATATACTTGGGATTTTCTTGTTGAATAAGAAGGAAACACATGTGAAGCTTCCAGAGTTGCTCAGGAGACTCAGCAATGAGAAGAATCAGTCCATTACTAAGATCAGATCTGACAAGGGCACTGAATTTATAAATTCATATATTTTTTACTTTTGTAATGAACTTGGTATAGCTCATGAGACTTCTGCAGCTAGAACCCCACAACAGAATGGTGTTGCTGAAAGAAGGAACAGGACACTGAAGGAAGCTGCAAGGACCATGCTGGCTGAGTCAGGATTGCCCAAGAAATTCTGGGTTGAGGCAATCAACACTGCATGCTACACTCAGAACAGATCCATGCTGAACAAACAACATGCACAGACCCCCATATGAGACATGGAATAAGAGAAAACCTCGTATTTCTTATTTTCATGTATTCGGTTGTAAGTGCTTCATTCTCAACAATGGGAAGACCCAATTGAAAGCCTTTGATAGCAAATCTGATGAAGGAATATTCTTAGGATATTCTGAAGTTAGTAAAGCCTTCAGGATTTACAATTGTAGGACCCTTGTTGTGGAAGAATCACCTCATGTTGTCTTTAATGAATCTGCTAATGAGTCTAGGGCAAAGGTGTTGAATCCTGACACTGAGGAGGTCACAAAGAGAGTGACAAGGTTGAGCTTGAAGAATCAACCTGATCCAGAGGTCAAAACTGTGCCAATTCCAAGATGGGATGATGACGATGATCAGGATGATGAATCAGGTGCCTCTCCTAAGCCCAACACATCAGGGATTGTTGAGCCTCAAACTGTGGAACAGGCTCAACCTGAGGTAAGGACCGTCTATGAAGATGTTGTTGCAGCTGAGACGGTTCCTGAGTCACCTCATCAAGGGGGAATCAATGTCCCTGACATTGATCTTGTCAATCCCTTTGGTATAGACTCAGGATCATCCCCTTCTGTTCAATTTCCTGAATTTTATGAGCCTGTAGACACTAACATTGCAGGTACTTCAGGAACAACTCCTGGCAAGAGAACATGGCTAAAGGATCATCCCATTGATCAAATCATTGGTGATCTAACTGAGGGAGTCAGGACCAGACGGTTCCATGGTGAGAGTGCATTGTTCTGTTGCTTTCTCTCTGAGCAAGAGCCTCAGAACATTGAAGAAGCTCTCACTGACTCGAACTGGATCATTGCCATGCAAGAGGAGTTAAATCAGTTCACAAGGAATCAGGTTTGAGAACTGGAAGATAGACCTAGGCATCAAGGTGTAATTGGTACCAAGTGGGTCTTTAAGAACAAGAAGGATGAGAATGGTGTTGTGGTAAGGAACAAGGCTAGACTGGTTGCAAAAGGGTATTGCCAGTCTGAAGGAATAGACTATGATGAGACTTTTGCTCCAGTGGCTAGGTTGGAAGCTATCAGGTTGTTCCTTGCGTATGCAACATATAAGAAGTTCAAGGTGTATCAAATGGATTTCAAGAGTGCCTTCCTGAATGGGATACTCAATGAAGAGGTATATGTTGAATAACCTCCCGGGTTTGAGGTTGGAGATAGAGTATACCATTTAAAGAAAGCACTCTATGGACTTAAGAAAGCACCAAGAGCTTGGTATGATACCCTCTCTCAATTCCTGACAGACCATGGGTTCAAGAAGGGAACTGTGGATAGGACATTGTTCAGGATCACTGAAGGTGGTGACATTCTCTTGGTCCAGATATATGTGGATGACATAATATTTGGATCACCAAATCATCAGCTCTGTGAGAAATTCTCTAAGTTGATGACTGGTAAATTTGAGATGTCAATGATGGGAGAGATGAACTTCTTCTTAGGATTGCAGGTCAAGCAGACTGATCAAGGTATCTTCATAAATCAGGCCAAGTATACAAGAGACTTGATTCAAAAGTTTGGTGTTCAGAACAGCAATCCAGCCAGGATCCCTATGAACACAAATTGGAAGATGGATCCTGACACTGAAGGGACTTCAGTAAATCAGACTGAGTATCGAGGGCTGATAGGTTCTTTGTTGTACCTGACTGCAAGTGGGCCTGACATTACATTTGCAGTTGGTGTGTGTGCTAGGTATCAGTCTGATCCCAAAAGGAGTCATTTGGAGGCTGCTAAGAGGATACTTAAGTATTTGAAAAGGACAGTCAATATGGGACTATGGTATCCTTCAGATGACAACTTAGAACTGACAGGTTATTCAGATGCAGATTATGGAGGTTGTAGGATTGATAGGAAATCAACCTCAGGGACATGTCATTTTTTGAGAAGTAAGTTGATCTCGTGGTTTAGTAAGAAGCAGAATTCAGTGGCTACATCTACAACTGAGGCTGAGTATATGGCTGCAGGTAGTTGTTGTGCTCAGATTTTGTGGTTGAGTGCAATAGCAATTACTCAGAACCCAGTGCTTCACACAAGGTGCAAGCATGTGGATATTAGGCATCACTTCATTCGAGATCATGTGGAGAAGAAAGATATTAGGATGGAGAAGATTCACACTGACAAGCAAAGAGCTGACATCTTGACTAAGCCTCTGGCTGAAGCAATGTTTATGGAACTGTCAGTGGAGTTAGGACTCTTAGATCCGGGAGAGCAGACAGTGTAGGGTTCTAGGGGGAACTCAGGTCATACTCGACTCAGCGAGGTATCAGGGTGTTACAATGTCTCCCTGACAGGTATGAGTTCTAACCTGACTCTTGTGAATTTCAAGCGTCTCCCTGAGTCCTTCATCCTGAAAATCTTTATTAAATGCATTCTGTTTTCATTAAAAGCGAGCCTTTTCATATTTAAACCCACGCGCTCGGAGCATTTAATGCTTCAGTTACTTTTTCATATACGTGTCCATTTTATACGGAATATGACTGACATGGGGTTTCGATTGAAACTGAGATTAATCCTGGCCTTTCATTTCAAAACCTTTCGAATTCAGGAATTAATCTCAACCCCACGTTTGAGTAACTGACTTAATCATATCAATCAAGAATGCCATTTGAGGTTTTTACGCAAACACAATGCACATCTGCACACTGAGTTTTCTCTTGCTCAAACACAGAAAATTCGAAAAACCTCTTCCTTTCAAAGCAATAGCATTTATTAATTCCAACTGGATAACAGACAAGCTCGAAGACGTTGTCAATAACAAATTGGTACACATGGAGCAAGTCATCTCCATGGAGGGCACCTGTCTTACGGTGGAGGAAATCAAACCCATTTTCAAATGGATTTCCAAAGCCGGGTTGGAAACATACTTCACCACCCGCCCCATCTCCGTGCTTCCTATAACAGTCGCGGAGGCGTACTTAAACATGTTCCTGCGGAAGGGTGAACTCTTCACCAAGGTGACGGCGCTCAAGCCGACGGGGGAGAAGAGCAACGACGGCGAACCTCTTTACAGCTCGGAGGTAGTCACCATTGACTTGAGGAGGGCGGTCAGGGAAGTTTTTGCGCTACCATCATCAGGCATCAACCCAAAGACGTACAAGGAGAACTCGGAGGGAGAACTTCTTGGGGAATGGACCAAGTCTGGGTCATCAGAGTTCAAGGCTCGTCAGAACAAGAATACTTTAAAACTTGAATACAGAGCTCTGGTGGATTTGGTGTCCAAGATTGTGATGGGTGCAGCTGGCTCTCACGAGCAATTGAGCCTGCCCAAGCTGAGACTCATGGGAGCAATTGTTGATGGAGTGAAAGCGAACTGGGAGCAGTTCTTCCTCGATCAAGTCCATCAGGCTGGGTTGGACAAGCTAAAACGAGATGAGGAGAAGAAGCACACCTCAGTTTGTGCCATCTTGCCTTTCAGAACGAGGATGTCCATCCTGATAGCTCATGCCTGCCATGGGTATACCTTCGATTTTGAGGATAGTCTCTCCTCAAAGAGGGTAATGTTTTCCTCACTGAGTAATACCTATTCAGTGCTAGGGCTGACTAATCCCAATGCGAAAGCAAAGGGTCAGGCCAAAAAGCCAGCTGGTAAGGCCAAGAGAGTGGCTACCAGTCTCATTGATATGGTAGATGACCTTCTTGAGAGGAGTAAGGAAGGTGAGGAGGAGGTAGTAGCTGAGGAGGTGGAACAGCCTGAGATGGACGCGGCTGAGAAGAAGGCGAAGAGGGTGAAAATTGTGTTGTCGGGGAAGAGCACATCAGTGACTGAGTCTGATCCCAAGAAGGCCGGGTCTGAGGCTGAGGGAACTGACGATGACGTTAGAAATGAGAGTGATCAGGGAGAGAGGCCCCTGAAGAGGTTTAGGAAGGGACCCAAAACGTCCCCGGCTAAGAAGTTGCCTGTAGTGAGTGAGAGGGAGGAGTCAAGCTCACCTGGAGCCTCTGACTTGGAGGAAGTGAGAAAATCTGTCGAGACGGCTGAGTTGTTGCAGCCTGAGACAGTACCCACTCAAATACCCACTCACCCTGAAACCCAAACACTTTCCAACCCTGACCCTACACTTCAACCCCATCAATCACCCCAAACCACAGAGCCAAATCATCCTACTGAGTCAGAGCCATCAAACTTACCAATGAATGAGCCTGACCAGTCATCCGAGCCAAACCTTCCAAATCCCACAGACTTTCCCTCATATCCCAACCCAAAAGATTGTCCCAGACCCTCCCAAGCTGAAGATGACGATTTCCTGGTGATGCAGGAGGAGGAGGAGCTGGATGAGCGCTTGATGGGTGGAGTAATTGAGAACACCCTTAGGGGTAATGCCACTGAATGGGCATCTAAGTGCTGGCCAGGACTGAACAGATACAAAGAACTACTGGCAAATGTAGTTGAGCTCAAGGTTTGGTTGGAATTCAAACAATCAAACATGCAGGAGCAACATTTGTTAGTAGATGCTCGTGGCTGGGAACACTGGGAGACGGAGGAGGCCAGGCTGTGCTCCTATTTTGGCCTGACTAGCTGGCTTCAATTGCTTAACTTCGATAACCTGAAGGAGCTAGTCAACAGCTTGATGTCCAAAAGCAAGGCTGACATCCTGTCTGATGAAGAAAAGGATGATGAGGATGATGATGTTGCTCAGGGTGGAGCTATGGAGAAGGCAGTGGAGGAGACTGCTAAGGAAGTTGATGAGATGGTCTCTGAGCCTCAAGCTCAGGGGGGAGGTGAAAGGGACATTGGTGCCAAGGGTGGACCAGTGGCTGAGGATGTTTTGAACATCTCAGCTGCCAATGAGACATCTGTCGATGAAGGGATTCCCTGCCCTAAGACAAGAGAGGAAGATGTTGAGGCATCCAAGAAGACTCTCAGTTCCGAGGGACAAGTTCCTAAGATTCGAGATGGCGGGGCTGAGCCTGAGCAGGTGGCCCTGACCACTCAACAACTGCCTTCAGTGTACCCTGGAGAGGGGACTGATGCCGCAGGGGCTGACAAGGGAAAACAGCCACTCACTGATGAGGCCGTTGATGATGATGAAGATGTGATGATCACCGGGGTTGGCCGTGCTGAGTTTACAAGCATTGTGGAGGTCAAGCAGGAGAAAACCACAGAAAATCTAGCTGAACTTCAGGAGGAAGTAATGAGGCTACGAGCTGAGAAAGAAGAAGACTCCAAGACCCTGGCGAAGCACATCAGGTGGACAAAGTCAGCGTACAACACCCTTGCCAACAGGGAGCTGATTTTGCTAAAGAGAATGATGACTGACACGGCCAAGTCAGCGAGGAATGAGCGGAAGAGGACAAAGAAGATGCTAAGGCAGACCTTGAAGCAGTTGGCTGAGAAGGATGAACAAAGGAAGGAGGATCGCAATCTGGCTGTGGAGAAGCTTGCAGCTCAGGCTGGAGCACTATTCACTCAGGCCATTTCTGGCTCAGCGTCAAAGTTTGAGCTGGAGTCAGAACGCATTGCTCAGACTTCAAAGGACATTGCTGAGAGGCTGACTCAAGCAGATGAGCGCTCTGCTCTGGTGGAGGAGAAGATAGAGAAGGTTGAGCATAGACTCCAACTCTCCATGGAGGTCTTTGAGAAGAAGGTGAAAGCTGCAATCAGTTCAGTCTCTTTTGCAGGAACTGGTATCTCAATGGGAGTTGAGTTATTGAAGGTGGGAATTAATGATGTCCATTCCCTAGCCTCCTTCGTAATCAACAGCGGATCTGACGCATTCCCATCAGAGGCCAATGATGATGCCAAAAAGGGGGAAATTAAAGAAGAAGAAAAGATCCCGCCCTGAAGCATCGGAGGCAGTCAACCAAGGCGAAACCGTTCAAGCTGATCCTGAAGCCAATCCTGAAGGGAATGTGCTAAGGGTGAGAAAGTCAGCTAGGTTGGCGGCAGTGGAGAAGGAAGGAGAGGAGATAGCTGCCAGGCTGAGGGCGGAGGCAGCAAAGGCAAAGGCTGATGAACCTTCCAAGCAACAACCTGAGCCAGTTCAGAGGTCTTCTCCCATGAGCTCAAGGAAGAATCCCATCACTTACTCCGGGGAGTTGGTGGCGGAGTTATGTGCTGAAGCATGGGGAGATCATTCTGAGAAATCTGAGGCTATGCGCAGAGCTGAAATTGCTCAAAAGGAGAAGATGCGCATCTTGGAAAAGAAGGTTGAGAAGCTGACTGATATCACTGAGCTTCAACAAAGGGAGATAGATGATGCAGTGATCAGTTTGCTTAGGAGGAAGAAGGCGAAGCCTGAGCCTAGGAAGTACAGAAAGAGGCCAACAGTTAGGAAGTCATCAATTCTTCATGCCAGTAGGCCAGAATCAGGATTAAGGGAAGTTTTGTAAAATTGAAGGAGTTTTGGACTGATGCAAGGGATGAATTTGTAAAATTGTGGTATGTTGTGAAGAAGTGGGGCGACAATGATGATATCAATGCCCACTTTGTTAGGATAAAAATTGTTAGTTTTGATGAGTTAAAACAAACCAGAAGATGTAATAGGACCATCTGGACCTGTTAACCAGATGATGATCTAGTTTAGGACTTAGTCTAGGGGGAACTGCCAGACCAGAAGACTTCACCAGAAGAGTCACCAGAAGACCCCACCAGAGGACTTCACCAGAGGACTCCACCAGAAGACTTCACCAGATGAGATCTGACCAGAGGCAAAGGACCTTCCCCAGACCAGACGAGTCCGGACCAGACGAGTCTGGTAGAACAAAAGATGCTCAGTTTGATCCCCTGATTCTACTGAGTATTCTGGTTGTTGACCAGATAAGGACCAGAAGACACCGAGGTTGCCTGGTGTCTGGTCTTGCCTTCTCTGGAGAGAATCAGAGTTAGGCAGAGGAAGCTACTGACCGTTGGTGATTCAAAACAAGTCAACAAGATCAGGATTGGAAAGTATTTGAAGATAATCAATCCAAGGATCCCACCAACCCAATCAATCAATTAGGAAATTGATTGATTGAGGCTTCCTTATATAGAGGACCTGATTGGATTAGCCCTCCAACGGCTAGCCCTAATCCCCTCTATAAATACAAGAGTGCAGTTCAAGAAAAAGCTCTAGAGAGACCATATACGCGCATAAGTCTATCCAAGCTTTTGAGATTCTTTCCAAGCACTCTTACTGTTCATAATATATTTATCTACTCTTAAGGAGTTATTGAAACCTCAACCTGTTCATCTATCAGACAAGGTTGTAGGCTGTTTGATCTTTAGATTGAGGGTAAATCTAAAGAGGCTGTAAGAAGGAACTGGTACTTCCAAATTCCAGTAAGTAAGTGAGTTGGTTGGTTGTTAGTGAGACCCCTTGGATATAAGGGAGAGTGGACGTAGGATATTCTATCCGAACCACTATACATCTTGTGTTCTTTATCGCTTTATTTTACTTATTGTTTGTTGATTATTATCCTCTTGTAAAAGAATTTGAAAGACATTTAACTTAAGCTTCCGCAATTAATCTAACTAGTGGGACCAACACACTTCACTGACTACATGATGGACAATCATCCTGAGTTATTCCAGAAGATCTTGGAGGAGGCTGATACAGCTCAAGTCCAAGTGAAGGCTCCTGAGTTCACCATCCGAGCTCCTCCCTTAGTTCCTGGAACTCAAAAGCACGATACAAAGGCCATTATGATGGAAGTTTTGAAGATAGCCAAAGCTGAAGGGTACGTGAACCAACCTAGAAGACTTGGCGAGCTGAAGGCAAGAGTCTATGCTGGATATGGACTCAAACCTGAAATGAGATTAGTCTAGGTGTTCACAGGCTTCTTTGTAATAGATTAGATTCATTGTAACTATTTCCAAATCAATCAATGAAATCTATTACGTTTACCCACAGATAAAAACTCATTGTCTTTTTGGCTATTTGTTTAAATTCTGTACTTTATCAAGAATTGCTCTAACACTGTCTTATCTTATAGATAGGTCTTTTTATTTCCTCTAAGTGTTTTGAGGATCTTTTCAGTGTTTTGGCATCATCAAAAAGGGGGAAATTGTTGGGACATTGTCAGTTTTGATTAAGATCCCAAAGCCCCTGAAAAGATGTTTGCCTTAATCTGTCTTTGTTAGGCTAGTCTTGGTTAGGATTTGTACTTAGTCATTTTACACTTCACAGGTACTCAGTGAGAGGAGAACTCACTGGTGACAATCAAGACCAAGAGCCTGAAGACGAAGAGCACCATCCTGAACTTATGGCAGTTCTCTAAGCTGGCTGAGTAAGTGTCAGTGATGAAGAGTATGACCCTGAGGTCATTACTAACTCAGTCCTGAAGGGAACAGGATGTCACTGAGTTTATGGGAAGACTTGGAGTAGAGCCAAGCAATGCAAAAGGAATTTCAGCGTCAGGACAAGACCGGTGAGCTCAAGACAAATTGAACTTAATAAGACAAGCCTGAAGCTCAGGAATAAGTTCTGACATTCTCACCAACCTGATGACGTGGACCAATCCGGGAAGGACACGCACGTACGGAACCTGACAAGAAGACTGAATTCAGACTGCATATTCAATGGGCAAGCATTTAATGTGCATTTAATGCAACTACCAAATCCATGCAAGGACGGCTGCTGCATGAAGATATGTCCGTTTGAAGCCACTCTACATAATTGACAAGAAAGGCTATCTCTCCAACGGATAGTTTTTCAAATCATCTATAAATACAGAAGACCTTGAACCCATTCAAGGTTACGGGAAATTTCCAAGCCAGAAATTACTCAAACTCTCAAGCACTCAAAGCATTCAGCCTTTAAGAGAAGCACTCGAAACCATCTAAATTTCCCAAGTGTTTCTTAGCAACTGAGAGTTATTCTGTATTCCAAGAGCTAAATAGCATTATCTTAAGCTTAGACAGATTATCCAATCCTTAGCATAGCTTTGTCTTGTAAGGATAATCTTAACCTAGTTGGAATCCAAACTGAAACCAAAACCCTAAGTTAGGTTTGTTGGGAGTAAGTCAGTTAGTGTGTTAGTAAGGAAGTTTGTATAGATCAGTGAGGTTAGCTGGTCTTGGTGCACCTTGGCACGTTAAAAACAAGAATCCCTTGAGTGGATTTCCTGTTAAGTCAGGCCATGGACGTAGGAGCTTGAGCCTCTGAACCACGTTAAACTCCTGTGTTCTTATTGCTTTGATATTGTGCATACTTGTCATATTATTTGCTCATTCATTGCATTAGGTTTATCAGGCTTGAATCAATCAGCCTGATCCTCAAAAAGAGCACTGTCTTACTAAACACCTTTCAGAATTGAGTAAAACAAGTTTTTAGAAAGCAAACTAAACAAGACTTTAAACTATCAGGGCTCAAACAATTCCGCACTGAACTTGAACTGATAGTTAGCCAACTGACCCGCACCAAGTGTAGTCAGTAGGTGTGTTATCAGCTCCTAGTTCTTTACCACTCTGAGTAAATGGAACTCAGTCAGTTTTTAAGTTTGAAAAATTGGTATACGTGTATTCCCCCCCATACACGTATTCCTCAGTCTTGTACCGGGACCAACAGTAGGCTATTGTGATATCTTCCTTTCATTAGCGAATACCCGATCAAGTCTTGAACATGATGAAGTGTCTATTAAAATAACTTAAGCATATTATCTCCAATCACTAATTGATCAAGTATATCACACTTAGCCACAAAGTCTTAGTTGATGTGCATCGGCCGACAACTTAGATCCAATTATGATGAGAAGACGAGTATTCTCTCTAAATCCACATTGAGAAATGAATCATATTATTGGCTCAACTACCACGCACATGTATTTCGTGATGAACCCAATCCATGTCATATCTACCCGTGGAAGGGTGCAAGCGTCGGTCATGGTCAAAGTTCATCACTCCACACATTTTGTGCGTATTGACCTCAAGTCAGAGGAGTATCACATCGCTCCCACTAACCGAGACACCAGTAGACACATTATGTGGAATTACATCAAACAGTTTCTCGGATGGGTATACCAATACCCTCTAAGGTATTTGTGCATCCATCATGAGATACTCGGTATCTCGTAGTAAGTGAGATCTTACTACACTCTCTAAGAGTATGATGCAGATCGCACACCAATCTCAATTGCATCATCAATATTTCATTCTTGATGATCCTTGATCGGGGCTATTTGAAAATCATACTTAGGTCATTTGAGTTCTCACTCACTCAATGACAGTAGTGATTCATGGGAACACAAATAAGAATATATGCAAACATCATATTCAGATAAGTGTAACGTCATACATTTAATATTAAACCAATAATAATATTAAACCAAATCTGAATATTATCTTAGTATTATGTCCTTTCGATGGATTGTCTCTAGGACACTAACACTAACAATCTCCCACTTGGACTAGAGCCAATCATCTACATGTCTAACCCCTAGACCATCAAATGTCTAGTGTGTACATGAACAGTAAAAAGGATTTGCAAGATTATCCTTTATGGGAAATGTTTTAATTTCATTTCTCCTATCGATATGATCTCTTGGATCAAATGATAACGCCTCCGTACATGCTTATTTCTGTTATTAGATCTCGGTTCCTTTGCTCATGCAATCGCACCAATGTTGTCACAATACGACTCTATTTGACAACTGGCACTCGGAACTACCCCTAGTTCTCTCAAGAACCTTAAAATCCAGAAAGCCTCAAAGGCTTCTGATACAGTAATGTACTTAGCTTCGGTTGTTGAATCTGCGGTCAGCTTTATCCCATGATTTGTTGGTAGAGATCCTCTCTTAGAGTTCTCAATCACAAAATGCTTCAACACCTTATCTACGTATGTGGATTGTGACAGCCCTACCATCTTCTTGGATCTATCCCTATGGATCTTGATCCCTAAGATGTGGCATGCCTCACCAAGATCCTTCATCATGAAGGTCTTTGATAACCAATCTTTCTCGGACTGTATTGGCGGGATGTTATTTCCTATAATCAATATGACATTGACATATGCGACTATAATGACAATACTCTTCCCGCTGCGTTTACGATAAACACAAGGATCTTCTAAATTTCAGATGAAGTCAAAGGATTTGACAGCTTCATCAAATTGGATATTCCAACTCCTAGAAGTTTGCTTCAATCCATAGATGGATTGTTTAAGCTTGCACACAAGATTAGATTTTGGCTCAAATATAAAACCCTCCGATTGAGTCAAAAACACTTCCTTATCAATATTACCATTGAGGAAAGCTGTTTTGACGTCAATCTACCAAAACTCATAATTGTGATGTGTTGTTATCGCAAGTAAAATTAGTTGTTTTGACGTCCATCTACCAAAACTCATAATTGTGGTGTGTTGTTATCGCAAGTAAAATTCGAATGGACTTGATCTCAGCAACTGGCGAGAAAGTCTCATCATAGTCAATACCTCGTGTCGACTATAACCTTTCGCCACCAACCTATCTTTATAGGTTTGTACTTTGCCATTTGCATCGGTCTTACACCTGAAGACTCACTTGCAATCTATGGGTCTAACCCTTTTTTGGCAACTCAATTAAATCCTAGACTTAATTGGTGTACATCAAGTTCACCTCGGATTTCATGGCTTCATGCCACTTCTCTGAGTCAACATCTAATGTTGCTTCAGTATAAGTTCTAGGTTCGTCTTTATTCGGGATCTCCATGTCATCATGTTCCTCCACTAGGAACCTATAATACCTAGTGGGTGGATTACGAATCCTAGTCGACTTATGAAGTTGTGGTTGTGCAGGCTGTACATTCTGATTGTGAAAATTTTGTGGTGCAGCGACTTCATCGTTGACCGAAGAGTCCTCAAGAGCGACACTTTCAAATGCCTCTTGGGCGGGAGTTTAAACTATGTTATTCTCATTCAGCCCACTTGGAGGTTGTTGCGAAAGCAATGCAACTCCAATTACGCTCCCACTGGCTAAAAGAGGATCACCTAGTGATTAACTTCCACCATGAGAGTCGTTGAATGCTCCCACTGATTCTTTGTCATGTTGCTTTGACAAAACATCAGTCTCTATGTTAATTTGTGGTTCTTGAATCTCTTCAAGTTCTATCTTCTTACGACTTTGTTCCTTAAAGACGTACTCGTCTTCTAGGAACTTAGCTTGCCTAGAAACAATTATTGTTTGTTTCTCTGGTAGATAGAAGTGATATCCTCTTGTCTCCTTAGGATATCACACAAAATAACCATTTTCACATTTGGATTCCAACTTATCAATTAGTAGATAGCTTCTTGCCATGTCATAGCTCGTATGGAGTCTGCTCAACTGATTTGGACGGAGTCCTATTCAGAATATAGATTGAGGTTTGTAATGCGTATCCCCATAAAAATGTTAGAAGAGAGAAAAAACTCATCATGGACTTCACCATGTCAAACAAGGTTCGGTTTCTCCTTTCGGACACACCGTTCATCTGAGGTGTTCCGGGAGGAGTCCATTGTGACTGGATCCCATAAAGCTTCAAGTAATCCATGAATTCATGGCTAAGGTACTCACCTCCTCGATCTAATCGAAGAGTCTTAATACTCTTACCAAGTTATTTCTCTACTTCTGCCTTGTACTCCTTGAATTTCTCAAACGATTCGGATTTGTGTTTCATGAGATACACGTATCCGTACCTTGAGTAATCATCAGTAAAGGTGATGAAGTAGCCGAATTGACCCCTAGCTAGAGTGGGTAATGGTCCATAAACATCGTTGTGAACCAACTCTAGAACTTCTTTGGCACGTACCCCTTTCCCGAAAAAGGGTTTGTTGATCATCTTGCCCATGAGATAAGATTCGCAATCGCCATAAGACTCTAAGTCTAATGAGGTTAAGTAGTCCAACTTTCTTAACCTTGCGTTTGCATGACCAAGTCTATAATGCCACAAGTAAGTCCGGTTTGCATGATTACTAAGCTTGACTCATCCTACTTTGTATATTAAGAACATCATGTCCATAACTCAACAAATGCCCAGCAGTTTGAACTATTAGTGAACATGTTTATCTTAATAACAACCATACTTGTTCTAGCAATTAAAACACCTTGTGTTTTCTTCTCGGTTGCTAGAACCTTATAATCCTTCTTCCAATGCCCCTTTCTATTGAAGTGGGGCACACATCCTAATCAACCCGCTCTTACTTTTGAACTCCACCTTTCGCCTTCAGGAAGTTGGGCTTGGAGCCCTCTTAGCCTTACTCCTTCGTTTCTTCTCGCCTTTCAGGTCAGAAGAAGTAGAAGCACTCACCATGAGCACGGGCTTTTCCTTAGCAGTGGAAGACTAAAAAATCTTAAGCATGTTATGAGGCTCCGGCATTGTTGCTTCCGTCTTTTTCATATTAAATTTACTATGAAACTAGAATATGAATCGGGGAGCGACTTAAGGATGACACATGAGGTGAAATCTTCCCTTCTTTCGCTAATCGACATCTGAACGGATCTCTCATCACTTCATAAATCTCAAACACGATCTAGAATCAAAGAGATCTTTCAGACACTTAAGCATCTCAAAGGGATCTATTTTCTCATGTTTGCCTTTGCAATTCGGGAGTCATGCCGAGCAATCATAACATATAGTCTGGGAAACATCATCTTGATGCTTCTTTGAGCCGTAACGTCAAATGCTGCAGCCTCAACTGAACCAACCTCATGGGTAAAGGGATTGTCGTGTCTAATACGTACTCAATCTCTTCTTGCCTTAGCACCAAACACACGTTTCAGTGCCAGTTCAGAAAATTTGGCCCAGCCAATTTGTTCGTTTCTAAAACATTTCTCAATGACAAGTTATTCATTTCAACAACTGTAGAGAAATAAACTAAAATGAGAATTAAACACATAATTTCTATGATCAATATTCAGCAATTTCAAAATAAACATGGTCTTTTAATTTATTTTGTCTCCATTATTTTCACATACTCAACGACCTCATCGGAAGAGTATGAATTTATAACTAATATAAATTGTAATGGACTAGGATCCACATTCCTACTATTACAATGACTGATTGGGTTGAACATTGCAACAACAGAACTGGTAGGTCTCTAAACCAATTGCCTCACGCAATTCCTAGTTGATTGAACATAGTTCAATCGGATGTCACCTAATTCTCATTTCCCTGCTTGGGCTGGTGAAACATAAATAAGTTGGTTTACAACCATTTAGCGGCGACAAACGTATCCCTATAAAAGTCCCGTTAGATGTAGATCCGAGCAAAAGATTAGGGCCTTAAATACTCATTGGAACAAAATCTCCGGTTTACTTTTAATTTTAATGGAAGACATCATTCAATTTAATGAAAAACCATATTTTAGTGAGGATCGTTTTAAAGGCGGGGTATTAATTGCTTAATCGAGATCCAACATGATAACTACGTCACATTTGAGCAATTATTGGGCGTCGTCTACCCAAACATGATATTTGCGGACAAACATATATAGGGTGCCGTCTACCCAAACATTTAATACGGTCCGACAAATATTGGGTGTCGCATACCCAAACAATTAATGCGGGCTATAACTAATAATATAAATATCGATTCACATAAGCAGGTATACAAGTGGGGAGCAACTAATCAAGTTCTCATGCTTTATTTCAAAATTTAAATTTGCATAAATAAAGCATAGATTAAATATTTGGCACATGAATTAAATAAACATGTAAAAATATTTAATGACACGTAAATCAAATAAACGTGCTTAACAATTAAATTATCCGTAGGTAAAATATTGCTAAAATTAGAAATACCAACAAGCTCCAAGCTCTCGGTCAATTTCTAAAGTTTTTTTCAATATTATTTTGCCCAAAATATTATTTTATTAAATCATCAAAATTTTGGTCCAACCAAACATGACTTAATCTCGTTTTCCGGAATTAGAAAATTTGGTCCAACCAAATAACCCCTTAAAAGATTAAGCCAAATATGGCCTTTAAAAATATCAGATTTAAAAAAAAAATTAGAGGCTTGAATGCAATTTATCATGTTATTACTTATTCACGCTGCACACATTAGACAAAATTGACCATGCCATCAGTCTGCAAACACCGGAGCTCGCCCATGCCTAGGTGACGCTGCCGCCTGTTTACCCACGCGATCCTGACGACGGTAGTTCCAAACAGCCGTCTCAGACGCGCCGCCACGAGAAAATTGCCGCTGGCTGACAGGGTACCACCCCGCAAGATCCAGCGACAGTTTCCGGCCTATCCCCATCAAGTCGTTGTCACCGTAGATAGGATCGTCCACCACAGACGTCAATCGGTGGCTCGCATTCCATCACCGACCTTAATCGCACCAAAACTGATCGAGAAATGCGATTTGCTCCTGATCGAGAGTATGGTCGAATCAGTGAATGGAAGAGCACCGCTTGCCCAGCAAGCAACTGCTCTGGCGACATGTGCGAGCGGCACGCTACGGCCGGGATCGTGGCCGGTGTGAATCCCTTCGGCGGGGAAAACTTACAAAAGGTAATTAAGAAGAAACGTACTGATGAGCGTGAATATTAATTCCAGAAAAGGGAATTTTAATTATTTTTATTAAAGTCAAAATTTTAACAATAAAAAATGACTTTTAACTTTGAATATCCAGAAAATTTCTTATATTCAAAAGTGTGAGACCTGAAATCCCAAGTCATGGATTATCCTCCCAGAAACCAATTCACGTGTGAAACAATTGATTTCCAAAAAAAAAAAATTAACTTTATTCCCATCATAATTCATTGATTTAAAAAAAACAAAATATATGGACAAAATATAATTGAAATTTACGTGCATATATTACCTACTAATAATAATATATTATGTATACAACCAAGCCTGAAGCTCTGATACCACTGTTAGATTTTAGAGGCACGAACACCATGTTCGGCGCAGCGGAAGATAACGATTCACCAACAACGAATCTGCATATGGTTGTATAACATAATAACAGAATAGATTAATAATAACATATAAATCCTTACAACGATTTGTACGCGGAATCCTTTACTATGGTATCCACGTAACGACTTTCTACCAACTTGCACCGATATGCCAGCGTTGAATCTCGAGACAAATTTGCTAGGAAAATTCCGACTGGAGATTTTATGGAGAAATTATATTTCTTATGTGTTTTCAGAATTCTCATATGACACATATTTATAGGGATTAACTTGACTTAATTCCTAAGCAAGATATCGAGCCTAACCCGTAAATATAATCTCTACAGATTATATTTCCCTAGATATAATCCTACGAATAATATCTTTACCATATCTATTATTCTTGTATAATAATATTCCAAATATTATTATTGGGATTTCATATTTAATTAAATCCAATTTAATTAAATAATAATAATTATTAATTCCAAATATAATTATTATTATATTCTCCATAAATTAAATATTATATCTAATATATTATTTAATCAACCAACTATAATTGGTAAATTGACATTACTTGTTGTGTGACCCATAGGCCCTCGTATATCGAGCGATTAGTCAAACTAACGGTCTTAATTGAACTCTAGACAATAAATCAGACATTCTCAATATACGAGGTACATTGCGAGAAAATCTGCAACTACCTGTAATACTGTAGGCTATTGTGATATCTTCCTTTCATTCGCGAATACCCGATTAAGTCTTGAACATGATGAAGTGTCTATTCAAATAACTTAATCATATTATCTCCAATCACTAATTGATTAAGTATATCACACTTAGCCACAAAGTCTAAGTTGATGTGCGTCGGCCGACGACTTAGATCGAATTATGATGAGAAGACGAGTATTCTCTCTAAATCCGCAATGGGGAATGAATCCTATTCTTGGCTCAACTACCACGCACATGCATTTCGTGATGAACCCAATCCATGCCATATCTACCCGTGGAAGGGTGCAAGCGTCGGTCATGGTCAAAGTTCATCACTCCACACATGTCATGCGTATTGACCTCAAGTCAGAGGAGTATCACATCGCTCCCACTAACCGAGATACCCGTAGATACATTATGTGGAATTATATCAAACGGTTTCTCGGATGGGTATACCAATACCCTCTAAGGTATCTGTGCATCCATCATGAGATACCCGGTATCTCGTAGTAAGTAAGATCTTACTACACTCTCTAAGAGTATGATGCAGATCGCACATCAATCTCAATTGCATCATTAATATCCCATTCTTGATAATCCTTGATCGGGGCTATTTGAGAATCATACTTAGGTCATCTGAGTTCTCACTCACTCAATGACAGTAGTGATTCATGGGAACATAAATAAGAATATATGCAAATAATCAAACATCATATTCAGATAAGTGTAACGCCATACATTTAATATTAAACCAATAATAATATTAAACCAAATCTGAATATTATCTTAGTATTATGTCCTTTCGATGGATTGTCTCTAGGACACTAACACTAACAGTCTTAACACTTGTCATTGTGTAAAATGTAATAGCTTAGGATCAAAACAAGTGTCTAAACACTTGTCAATACATAAATTAGAATGATTAAGGAGGTGACACCTCATGCTTGCTTGTACCCTAAAATATTCCTTCATGAGAAGGGAAAAATAAGTTCATTTTATTAAAAAATGGTCCAAACTCTTGCAAATTTAATCCTCAATCTTTACTTATATTAATCTAGTGTCTAATTCTAGTTTACAAACCTTTTTTGATGATCTTGCAAGCCTAAACAACCACTCATCATCTATATTGAATCAAGATCATCAATAATTGGCGCTAGAAGGAGGGGTCCCAACCTTTGGTTGGTTGAAGATTTGAAGGAATTTTGCAAAAAGTCACCGGAATCTGCAAATTACAACCAGATTCCGGCGAAAAGTCATCGGAAACTGGAATATAAAGGTATTTGGTGATCATTTGTGATAGGTTTGTTCAAAGTTTGAGAACTTGAATGCATGCATGTGTGAATTAGGGTTTGTAAATAGCCAAATTCACACAAGCAAGACTAGTTATCATTAAGTAGACATCCACAAATACAAATTCTTCATCAAAATATCCAGCATTTGACAAATGGCTAGATCACAAGAACGGCAATCCTCGAGTACGCACCCATCACACAGGTCACGAACTAGGGTTTCGTCAACGGGTGACCATGTACGAACGGTGCAGACAACATCCCGAAGAAACGTGCAAGTCACCATCGACACTCTCCCTCCGGAGGTGGAGGCTCTCACTCGGAATCCAGAAGAATTAGCGAAAACAATTATCGTCTTACAATTATTGCAAAGGCGTCAAGAAGTTGTCGGGCCATCA
Source organism: Ballota nigra (assembly GCA_947034835.1). NCBI lineage: Eukaryota > Viridiplantae > Streptophyta > Magnoliopsida > Lamiales > Lamiaceae > Ballota > Ballota nigra. Next base: position 21,460,863 of record OX344722.1, on the reverse strand, counting down.
AGTGCTCAGGAGGCGAGCAACCGAGTAGTCGAGCAAGTGGCCAAACAACATAAAGATATAAGAGTGGATGAAGCAGATAGTGCCCAAGCTAGAAAGAACAGAGGCAAGGCCCCGATGAGCGAACGATTAGGAAGCCGAGGTGAATCCACCCTGGAGGAGACGAGGAGTCGAGCAGGGGGGCAACCAGGGATACAGGATGCACCCAGACAAGAGGAAGAACGGAGAATCGGAAAGGGAATAGAAGAGAAACCCTCCAGAAGAGCGAGGAGCGAACACCCTGCTGCTTGCCCCTCAGTCCATGACAGGCTAAGAAGGTCAGCTTTTGGCCGCTTGGGTCCCAATGGAGCTAGGAACATTGTTAGGCAAGCTACACAGGATAAACATCCCGTTGGAGAGGGACTGCATCATGGTGAAGTTGTTGCACTCGATCATGATGAACATCCTTCCAATGGAAGAACATCTCCAGATGAATGGAAAATCTTGAAAAAAGCAATGGAAGAGAAGCAGAAGCAATTGGAGACCCAAAAGGACATCGGATCGATGGTGTTGCCATCATCACCATTATCTTCCATAATCTTGAATGCTCCAGTACAAAAGAAAATACAGTTTCCAGCTATCAACCTGTATGAAGGGACGACAGACCCGAGAGTCCACTCGATAAAATATTCAGATTTCATGATATCCATGGGGGCTACGGATGCGACTCAATGTCGTAATTTCCCGCTTACACTTGGGGACGGACCCCATCTATGGTTCTCAGCATTGACACCGGGATCCATCAACTCTTTTGCACAGTTAAGCAAGGAGTTCTTATCCCATTTCTCTACTGTCGGGTCTTATTTGACACAAAGACACCAGTTAGCAGATCTAAAATAAGGAGACGACAAGTCTGACATAAAATTTCTCGAGAGATTTGATAAAGTTTTGTTGGAAGGAGAAATGGTAAGCGAGGATACAAAAATTGTGGCCGTGATGGCAGAACTCAAGAAAGAAACCGACCTATGGAAGGAAATGCATCTAGCCTTCCCCAAGACCTATGCAGAATTCGGACATAAGGCTGGTATATACATCTCAATGCAAGAAACTCTTCAAAAGGAATTGGGAGATAAAGCTGACCAGAAAAAGTTGGGGAAAAAATCAGGAGGAGAATACAAAGTCCCAAAAACATGAAAGCTTTTAATGAAGGAGCATATTTGAAAGAAAAGCTAAACCAAGTCCTAACTACGTCAGTAGAGGCTGTGTACAACAATTTGAAAGACAAAGACATGCTATCAGAGCCTAGAAAGATCTGACAAGAGCGGGGAAAGTTAAACCCAAACAAATACTGCGCGTATCATCAAAACATAGGCCATTTCACAAGTGAATGCCAGGACCTTCTGAAGCAGTTATGGAGGTTTTACGAAGAGGGAAAACTGTCAGAATTCATAAAAAGAAAACCGGGAAAGAGACCAAGAACAACAGCACCATCCAGTTCGGAAGATGATGAGAGTGACGAGCAGCCGAGCAGAATGGATAAGAAAGGAAAAAAGACGTTGACAACTCCAGCTGAACCGGTACGAGAGATCTTGATGCTCGAATCAACTGGACCGATATGAGGTTGTTCAAATGGAAGGCCCCAGATGTCCAAAAGAAAGAGGAATGCGGAACTAAGGGCCGTAGCTCAAGTTAAAGAAGTAAGAGTAAACTCGATAACCAAGAAGACGGGAGACTTAACATTCTCAGAGAAAGACTTGGACGGGATACTCACCCTTCCCAATGACTCGATGATCATCTGTGCCAACATCATGGGAACCCGAGTACATCGCCTACTTGTCGATACCGGTTCCTACACAAATATTTTGTTCAAAAGCACACTAGATCAGTTAGGAGATTATGTTGAATATGTAAAAGATTGTAATCATAAAATAGTGGGATTTGGAGAAGCTGTAACCATTCCCTTAGGAGTAGTTACGCTATCGGTTGAACTTGTATCGACCGAGAACCCTGATAGGAGGTTAACTAGAATGGTAGAATTTTTTGCTGTAGACCAACAATCTGCCTATAATGGGTTTCTCGGTCGCCCTTTAATGAATGAATTCAAAGCAGTCGTTTCAACGTACTACTATTGTCTTAAATTTCCAACTTCGAAAGGGTCAAGTACAGTGAAAGGCGACCAGAAGAGAGCTCGAGAATGCCTCCTACAACTATAACCAAAAGACAACAAAGTGTTCGTCATGGACGAGCAGCCGAACAGCAAGGTTGAAGACGAACCTTCCATCTTAGATGAAATCATGGAATCCATAGACACGGAGATGATGGAAGTAGATGAGCAGCAGGGTGAAGGCGAGCAGGAGGTCCAAAACAAGCAGCGAGGAGAGGAGGTTGTACCTGTTCCAAACGAAGTTGAAGATATCGAGCCGCGGCTAGGAGTAGAGCCGATGATAATTGAAGATGAGCTTAACCTAGAAGGATCCATTATCGATCCTCGTTGGAAAAGCCAAAAGAGAAGAGCAATGCCGGTTGAAGAATTGGAGGCAATAAGAGTTAACCCAAACCGAGAAGACTTAGAACTTTTCATTGGATCTGAGCTCCCTGAGCCATACAGATCCAAAATGAAAGAATTCCTCAAGTCTAATCTCGATGTGTTCGCATGGTCACACGCCGATATGGTAGGTATTAGCCCTGAGCATGCTTGCTATAGTTTAAATATTGATCCAACTAGGAAACCGGTAAAGCAAAAAAGAAGGAAATTTGGACCCAACAAGTACGAGGCGTTGGATGTGGAAGTGAAGAAGCTACTAAACAACGATCTTATCAAACAAGTTTTATGTCCTAAATGGGTGGCGAACCCGATACTAGTCCAAAAGCTGAATGGAACATGGAGGTTATGCATCGACTTCACCGACTTGAATGCTGTCTGCCCAAAGGACAACTTCCCACTTCCACACATTGACCAGCTGGTAGACAACACGGCCGGGCATGAGCTCCTCACATTCATGGATACATTTGTAGGCTACCACCAAATCCCAATGCACCCCAACGACCAGGAGTACACAACATTTTACACTAACAAAGACTTGCTATGTTGGAAGAGGATGTCGTTCGGGTTAAATAACGCGGGAGCCACATACCAAAGACTTTTAATAAAATGTTCGATGAACACATTGGCAAGACGATGAAAGTATACGTGGATGACATAGTCATCAAAAGTCCAAGGAAGGAGGACCATCTAGAGCACTTATCACAAGCATTTGAAATACTCCGGGCTTACAACATGAAGCTAAACCCAAAAAAGAGCAGCTTTGGAGTTCATTCAAGAAAGTTTCTTGGACACCTGGTTAGTCAACGGGGCATTGAGGCAAATCCCTCAAAGGTAAAAGCAATCATGGACATGTATCCACCAAGATCAATAAAGGAGGTCCAACGGCTCACTGGATGTTTAGCAGCCTTGAATAGATTCATTTCAAGATTCGGTGACAGATACCGACCTTTCTTTGATGCTATCAAGAAAGGACGGTTTCAATGGACAAGTAATTGTCAATAAGCGTTTGAGCAATTGAAAGAATACCTTGGCGATACCAAGATACTGTCAAAGCCTATCTCAGGAGAAAAGTTGTACTCGTACCTGGCAGCCTCAGAAGTGGCGATCAGCTCGGTCTTAGTTCGTGCAGAAGGGAATTTTCACTTACCAATCTACTATATGAGTTAGGCCTTACACGAGGCAGAAATCAAATAGTCACCAATAGAAAAATTAGCTTATGCACTTGTAATTAGTGTAAGAAAGCTACTGTAACGCCCCGGAATTCAGAAAGTTAACCTTTGAGGTCACAACGTCCTAAACCCGAGTCATCACTTAGGGAACCATAAAAACTGAGCCAGAAAATTTCTTATATATAAAAGGTAAAAAAATAAACATAATTATACAGATGCAGCGGAAGAACTAAACATAATACTTATTTGAGAAAACATCAGTTTGTTACTTAATAAAAACTATCATCCCATTACTCAATAAGGAAACATCCCGATGAGTCCTAGGTATGACTCTCGAGGCATTAATGACAAAAGATTAACAGTAGTATTAAAATAGCATATTGTCTCAATCTTGATAAAAGCAGTTTATTTAATTAATAAATGGGAGTGGGAAGCAGTCATCTACGGCAAATCCCGTACCTCAGCATCATAACCTGAAAATGTTTAGAGAGGGGCGTGAGATAAAATCTCAGTGGGTAACCTGTATGCTGTTATACTGATTGTCAGGAAATCCAAAATAATAATACCTTTAAGATTTTCACCTTTCAGTTGGTTCATTATAATTTTTGATCATGTGTATTCGTTTTCTTTAACATAAAACTTATAAACACAGATTTAGAACAAAGCATTCATATGGCCAGAAGGCCCGTCATTCATATGGCTCAAAGGCCTATCAATCATATGGCTCAAAGGCCCATCAATCTCCTTTCTCATTCATATGGGGGGCACCGGTGGCATTTCCACCGCATCCTTGTCCCTAAAAACATGGGGGCACTGGTACTCTTTCAACCACATCCTTATCCCTATTGGGGGGCATCGGTAACGACTCTACCGCATCCTTGTCCCTAAAAAATTTGGGGGCATTGGTACTCTTTCAACCACATCTTTATCCCTGTTTGGGAGGCACCGGTAGCGACTCCACCGCGTCCTTATCCCTTCCGTCCTTATCCCTCCATCAGCTTCCCTTACAACTTTCACATAGTTCACAAATCGCATACCACGTACACACATTATAATAATTACATACTCACATTCACATTTATAAGATTGTTATAGTCTTTTACTGATATTCATTACGTTTGTTTCAGAAAATTGACAACATTCCATATAACATTAACTAACTATACAGATAGTGTCACCCACCTAGAAACTTTTAGAGATAAAAGCTTAACTTCTTGATTTCTTAGAACACGGGCGACCTCCGAGCTTTCGAGCTAACCCCACTTTACCTAACACAGTCCGTTCATTTAGTCATCATTCATTCTTTTAGTTTATTACTCAACTTCGCATCATACTTAGGGTCGGTTATAGGAGAATATTTATTTCATTAGAAAAGCCCTAGGATTTTTGTTCAAGTTCAACTAGGACGTTGAAACTTATTTATTCGGATAGTAAGATTACTCTAATTCAATACGGGTCCACAGATTGGGGTTTTGGGTCTTTCGGGTTCGTTCAACACTCAAAAGCAAGTAAAACACTCAAACAAATTCTTGGACAAGTAAACACAAATCATTCATATACCTAAAACATGCTTGTTTATAAAAGTATCACTTATTCCTTCTTTCTAGTGCTATGTATTTAACAAAAGACATACATACATGTATTAACTGAAAAAGACATTTATACTTACTGGAAAAATATGAAATTTTAGTATGTTATATCTGATGACATGGAACAAATTTTATTAAGGGCACCAAGTCATTTGAGCAACTGAAATAGGGTACATTTGCATTTGAAATCAGAACAGAAAGACATTCGTCAAAACAGTGTACATTGAAGTCTAAAAAAATCATATCTCACAGTAGGTGTATTTAAAAATTATAAAATTATAATATGTTATAGAGAACTTAAAAATTAACATTTTTCATTTAGAAACCTAAGTCATTTGAGTTACAGAACATTACCAGATATTTGATGGAAAACGGGTTTATAACATACTTTGTCATGCAGTACATACTTTACTTAAAAATCCATAACTTATTGTAAATTTAATTAAAATTAACCAAGTATTTCACATAGCATTTAAGACTCAGTGGAGAACATCTCCAAATTTTTCTAAGATTTTTAAACACTTATAAAAGGGATAAATGAATTTTTGGAAACAAAGAATCAACCTCAGTCAAGTATTTACCACATAATATTAAAATAGGTATATCTCATTATCTTTTACACAAAATGCTAGGATATTTGGATATGTCTTAAAAACAACAAGAGAAACATCCCCAAATTTTTCTATAATTTTATCAATACAGGAAATTGGCAAAAAGGTTAGATAGAGTTGCTGCTCCCAGTTTCGCACGGTTTCAGACGCACAAATTTTCATGAATTTATTCTCCCTCAATATAAATCAGATGACCACCAAATTTTTACAGTTTCTTATATACATCAAACAATACATTCAGGTAATTTTACATCAAACAATACATCAAACAACATCAATAAAGGTATGAAATGGGTTCGTCAAAAAGGGGGCAGTAGCTAACCCAGGTGGAGATAAACATTGTCGAACTTTCACATACATGATCATATAAGCTAAAAAACGTGGGAGATTCTAAACTCAAAATTTATACAAAATTCTTACAGTTTAACTAAATTTGGGGAAAGGTTCTTAACATGCCATTTCTAAGGGTTTCATGTCCAAAACAAAATATGATCAAAGTATTAAGAGAAGTGAGTTTATAAGGCTTACCCTTGTAGTTTTCCTCTTTTTTTTGGAAGATTAGGAACCAAATATGAACACCCTAACTTCTAACACTCCCTTTGCTTCAAGATTGTGGAGAAACACTCCTCCTAGGTGGTGGTGGTGTAGGCCAAGAGGGGGAGGGGAGGAGAGGAGAGGGCTCCTTCTCCTTCTACTCTCACTTCTAACTTTCTCTTTTTCTTTCTTTCTCTTCTCTCTTGGTGCAAGAACTAATGTGGGTAAATGAAAGGGGTTTGGAGAGGTATATATAGGAGGAAATGGGGGGGGGGGGGTGGCTGATCATAAGGAGAGGGGAGAGGGAGATATGTTGTTAGGTGTATTAAATACAAGAGTTATGAGATAGGATGGGTGGTAGGATTAGGGTAGGCTTTAGCATATCATTACATGTGCTTCTACTTATTATGGCTGAAAAAAAAAGGTCGAAGGTGCAGATTTTTTTACTGTTTTGGGGCTGCCATTTATGGTAGTCCCGATTTTAGATGCGATTTTGGCTTCGACAATGTATTTTTGATATTTTTCGGTTCGGTTTTTTGTTCCAAAATTTAATTCAAACGTACCGTTAAATTCGTATGATTTTTGTGGTTCATATAAATGTTCTTATTCATCATTTTGAATTCTTTAAATTTTTATTAAGAAAGTCGACCCATTTTTCAGATAAAACTCAAAAAGTGCTAGTAGGGTTTTCCGGCTCGAATGCTCGCCTGTCACCTGAAAAATTAGAACTTGTATACACATATATTTAAAGTCAAACATTTCATTTAAACACATTAAAAATAAATCATGAAAACCCTAATCTGATTTCGGATCGTTACAGCTACGACCATAATTCTTTGACCATCACATAGAAGTGCTGACAACATTTCCATTGAGACAAATTTTGCAAAGGCCTGACAGTGCTGGTCACCTCCTCAAATGGTCCCTCGAAATAAGCCAGTTCGGAATATCTTATGCACCTCGAACAATGATCAAAGGACAGGTTTTAGCCGACTTCATAGTCGAACTAACCTTTCCTCAGGATCTGATGAGAGGTCGTAACCATCCATGACACATGTACGTTGACGGATCATCAACTAATACAGCATCAGGAGTCGGAATAGTGTTGATCAGCCCTGATAGGCAAGTATTCACCTCAGAGTCAGATTTGAGTTCATGGCGACGAACAACGAAGCTGGGTATGAAGTACTGATTGCTGGACTTCGGTTAGTATTGGCTGTGGGGTACGAAGATTGCAAATATATGGAGACTTGCAGTTGATAGTCAACCAAGTCCGAGGAGAATACGAGGTAAAAGATGAGAACATGGCTCTATATCAAAAGATTGTAGCTCATTTATCCTCCTTATTCGAACAAATCTACATTGAACAAGTGTCAAGAGACAATAATGCCCAAGCAGATGCACTTGCTCGCCTGGCTACCAGCACGGGACCAGCAGAACTTTCAGAGGTTACGATAACCAAAATACTTCACCCATCAATTAACGATTATAAAATCAATCAAGTTGAGGAAGAATTTGGGGAAGATGACTGGCGAACCTCAATATTAAAGTACCTCAAGGATGGTGAAGTACCCGAAGACCCACAAGAAGCAGCCAAGACGACCAGGCGAGCAGCAAGGTTCACTATCATGGATGGGCAACTTTTCAAGAGAGGACTTTTTCTTCCCCTATTAAAATGTTTGGCAAGGGGCAAGGCCAAGAAGTCTTAAAAGAAATTCACGAAGGCGTATGCGGAAATAATGCAGGAGGGCAAGCATTGGCATACAAAACAGTGAGACAAGGATACTATTGGCCAACTCTGCTGCAAGATGCAATAAAAGTTGCAAAAACATGTCATAGGTGCCAGCCGTTCGCCCCCAGCATTCATCGGCCACCAACTGAACTAATATCAGTAAATAGTCCATGGTCATTCGCAAAGTGGGGGATAGACATCATAGGACCTTTCCCAACCGGAAAGGGGAATATAAAATTTGCGGTAGTGGTCGTGGACTATTACACAAAATGGACTGAAGCAGAGACACTCGTGATAATTACACAAGAAAAAATGACCAATTTTATTTGGAAAAGCATCGTGTGCCGATTCGGGGTCCCACATGCAATCTTAATAGATAATGGGAAGCAGTTCGAAGGCAAGAAGATAAGGGATTTTTGTAAGAAATGGGGAATCAAAAAATATTTTTCAACTCCTTATCATCCCCAATCCAACAGCCAAGTCGAAGCAGTTAACAAAATAATAAAACATATCTTGAAAATTCGCCTGGTTGACAAGAAAGGTAGATGGTCAGAAGAGTTACCAGAAGTGTTATGGGCCTATAGGGTATCATATAGGACGAGCACTGGGGAAACTCCATTCACCATGGCATTTGGCACTGAAGCAGTTATACCTATAGAGCTCAAGGTACCAATGGAGCAAACAGCAGGGTTCGACGAGCAGTCGAACAACATGGCTTTAGCTGCAGAAATCGATCTAATCGATGAAAAGAGAATTTTGGCAGAAATGACGAATGCAATATACAAGAAAAGAATCGCAAAACATTACAATTCGCAAGTAAAAATCAGAGAATTCGAAGTCGGAGATCTAGTACTTCGGAAAGTGTTAGCACCACCACCAGGAGTATTTAGACCGACTTGGGAGGGCCCGTTCAGGATAACTCACAAATGGTATAATGGCGCATATGACCTTGAAGATATGAAAGGCAACTCGGCCCAATACTCCTGGAATGCGGCCTTATTAAAGAAATATTATCAATAGTTAGGAGTCGATGTAAATTTGTATGTATCATTTTGTAAGTCAATGTAAATGTAAGTTTTGAATATCATGTTGTATAGTGTAAAATTGATGTAAATTTAAAAAAAATAGAATATTATGTAAATAGGAGTAACCAAGTAGTGTATAGAATCACCATTTCAAGCAACAAAAATAGCCACTTGTTGTATTATGTGTTGCATGTTGAAAGAGTTTAGCTTAGAAGGGTACAAAGGCCCACCTGCTCGCCCACAAAGCCCAGTTGCTCGCCCGAAACGAAACGCACTAAGCGCACACTTGATATGTGGAGAGCAACAAGGCTCAAGTGTAAAAAGTAATGAAGGCTAAAGTCCAATAAGGACCGCAAAAGCCCAAACAGTGAAGGTCAAGTTCCTCGAGAACCAAAAAGACCAATATGAAGTTATACATACAGATTTGCAGACAAAATGTACTTTACTCTTGGGAAGTGAAAGAGAAGTGCTTAAGTAAGAAAATGAAATATGTACAATGGGCGAGCAGTAAGGCAAGTATGAAGATACCAATAATATAAACACATTATGGGAAACTGAGAAATTACTTCATCAATAGATGAAATAGTAGTACAACTAAAAGGAAAGTTACAAGATAAAGACCTACTACAAAGCTAGAATCAAAAAAGAAAAAACAAAGGTCTTCATGCCTGAGGAGCTGGAGGAGCAGATGGTGCTTCGGTAGGAGGCACAGTGTCAGTGGTGGTCGACTCAAGGGCCTGCTGCAGCCGAGGTGCCCGCCCCATTCAAGGGAACCGGGAAAAGGGGGCTTAGAGCATCGAAGACTGGGACATCCTTGTTTACCTCCTCAGTCCTCAGCCTTGGTGTGATTACCCGGACATCATCCTTGAAGACGTCCAAGTTGACACCCATTTCCCCTAAGTCAGCAATGGGGATATCAAAGCCGGCGGCAGAAGGGTTCTCTACAACATAATCTGTGAAGTCCTTCGTGACCGAAGTCATAATGTCAAGGCCATTGTCGAGTGCATACTTCACAGATCTCACACAGTCAGCGTACACACAGATGTAACCGAAATTGGTGTTATCAATTACGTCATGCACGTAGTTAGTATAGGAGATGGCATTTTTACCCTCGGCCTCTAGTCGGGTGACCTGAACCTTCAAAGATTCAACCCTCTCCACCAAGCCGGTACACTCAGTCTCCAAGACTTGGAGGCGATCATTGGCGACCCATAAGTTCAACCTCAATTTTTCAGAGGTATTCAGAGCAACCCTTTCCCGATCCTCGGCAGCTTTCGAACTCTTTTCCCAATTAAGTTTGACCTTCTCATACTCACTCTTCATCTTGGCCAACTCCTCATTTTTTTTCTTCAGAATAGCAGCCTTCTCCGCTTCAAACTAGTCGATCTTTCGTCCCAGACTCCTGTTCGTCCTCTCCAGTTCAATGGCTTGGTCGAGAACCCTTTGAGAAGCCACCACTTGGTGACTGGCATTGTAGCTCAGCAGGTGAGCATTATCACTGAGACTCTGATCCTGAACAATGTCTTCACACAGTTTTGACCAGGAACGAGGGATGAGCTCAGTAGCTCGCCTAACATGGGAGTCAGGTATGTCTTGATATGGAGGGGCAGATTTGACACAGCTCAATTGGTGGAGTACCTTCGCTCGCCCGGGATACTCCTCAGGTTTATACCTATATCAAGAAAGAGTAAAGTTAATAAAAGGTAAAACAACAAGGTGGCGACCAGCAGAGCAGTATAGAACAAAACTTACTCATTTAGCTTGACGGGGTCATAACCCAGGTAGGAGTTGTCCGGAGAAGATCCCTTCCTCTTGCTCGCCACGACGGCGCCAACCACCTATTGGTCGCTCACTTGCTCTACAGACGAGGAGTGCGGCACGTCCCTCCTGCTCACCTGGGATTGGACTTTAGACCATTTCGAACGGTCATCTACTTTGCGAGCAGGGGCAACCTCCTTGGTTAACCCTTTTTTGCCCCGGTTATCTTTTTACGCCTGGGGCGGCGAGGAACGAGGAGCTGGGCTTTTCACCTGTGGGGGCTCAACTTCTTCCCTAACCCGCAGTTTTATGAGCGATGTAGGAGGATCATACTTCTTTTTCTTGGAAGGGTCTTCGGAGGCCATTTGTTTGACACGGCGGGCGAGCAAGTGGTAGCACTCCGGGATCTCGGGAACAGCAACGGTCACTCTTTGAGCTAAGAACAAACAAAGATAAAATGTTATATTAGACATAGGCGATCAGGCGACCAGGCAATCAAGAAGACACTAACACAATAATGCAAAAAAACTACCTTCTGGAATAACCGCTTGAGCTTCCAAGTGATGTGCACTTATGGTCAATAGGGCAAGCCTTCGGCAGTGAGGTTTGGAAAGATGCTTAATACTGTGATCGTTTATATTTCGAAGGGTGATCACAGTGAGGACATAGAGAAACTCTTCACTCAGCTTGGGATGTCCCCACCCCAGGATGCGCGGACCTGCAAAACAACGAAAAAGAAGAAATTAAAATTAGTTTCACCTTGATCATCAAAAAGATAAAGGTGAAACCTACGCCTTATTTCCCCAAAGCCTTCGGGTGTGTTAATACGCCCAGGACCACCAGAAAAATCATAGGACGCTCACCAATCTCCCCCGATAAAAAAGAATTGCATGTGCCACTTTTTACTTTGTTAGGCACCCCTTCAATCAGCTTCACGCCACTGCGAGCTTTGATATAATACCATCCTTCCCCCTCTTCATTGGCAGCCGAAGAGACGGTCATCGCATTAGTGGATCTCAACGGTACTTATCTTATTTTTATAACCCTCAAGTCCAAAGAGAGTTATAAAAGTAAGTAAGTTGCTCCACCCGTTAGGGGTAATTTGAGTAATCGAGCAATTGGTGTCCTTGAGAAAATGGTCGATCACAGGGTGTAGAGGCAGTGGGAACCTGGTATTCAATACATCGAGCTTAATTGTCGTGCAACCAGGAGGTGGGCGATCAATTGTCTCTCCCTTCTGTGGAACATACAGGAAAATATCATAGGGGATCCGGTAAGTATATCGAATTCGCACCAAGTCGTCCTCTGTGACAAGACTTGGTACCCTGCTCGCCGTGTATTTAGTTTCTTGAGCCGTCATGATGGTCCTTCTAGGAGTCGAGAAGGAATTATAGTGGCGAGCAACATAGTCAATCCATTCTTGTCTATGTACTACCCCCTCCGGTATCTGAGACTCGGGAGTTGGTCTGGAGATTGGGAAGTTGATTTCCCTAAGAAACTCCCAAGTTACTCCACGAGAGGACTGACCCCGTTGGTCGCCCCTCGACTCGCCCACCTGCTCGCTGATCGCTCCAACAGCTTCAGGGATACTCATCTCATCAATTTCAACGGCGACTTCTCCGGAGTCTTCTCCTAGATCAAATGAGGTATTTCCTTCAACACCCGGGCGAGCAACTGGTTGGTCGACGTCCTGCTCGCCCGAGCTATCCACAGCGTAAAAGGCATCGATGGAGCGAGAAATAGAGCTCGCCTCTGAACCAGTATCCTCGTCAACAAGTAGGGTGTGAGGGTTACGAGCAATAGCTTGGAAAAGCGAACGACGAGGAGCAGGGGGCACCTCCTCACCTTCCATGGGATGTTTTCCTGTGTCTCGGCCGACGTGCTCATCGGAAATCATTTTACTTGACGACGGGGAGGCCATTGAAATAGAAATAAGGGTTTTGGTGAAAGTTTAATGCGAAGAAATTTGAATGAAAACACGCCGGCGATAGGAACTGGAGCGCGGCGGCGATAGCGATGGAGACATGGTGGTGGTGATATTCATGGGTGGAGATAATCGAAAAATTGGAGAAATTGAAAATACAAGTATGAAAAAGAAGAATTAAAACAAAAGAGATGATGAATCTACCTCGAAATTAAGAAAATCCACATGAATTGAAATAAATTAGAAGCAAAGGGAAGCTTCGAAAATCTTCAATGGCGGAAATTCGTTTGAAATATAGGAAAATGAATGAAGGAGGAAAGCAAGGGGTATTTATAAGGAAAGAAGAATTTTGAAAATTGGTAAAAGTCGAAGCCCCTATATGCAAAATTAGGGGGTAGGCGTGGGCGGCGGCTGATGTCATAACCGCCCACCCCACTTCGAAATCCGAACCTCGGGACCTAAACCGTCACCAGCCCAAAGGTCACACCCTCTTGGTCACCTAAATGTTGCCGCTTGAAATTTTTTGAATCCTTGTTGCTCGCCTATAGTCACAAAGCATTGTCTAACAACTATAGTTTGACCTAATAGTAATTGATCCTCATTCTAATAGGTCAAACTAGGGGGCATTGTTGATAGGCGAGCAGCCGAGCAATATGATTAGGCTAATTAAAGAATAAATAAATAATTAGAAGGTCATTTATGTTAAAAAAAGATCAAAGGAGGCGAGCAGCGGGGAACCAATATGAAGAAGACCTATAAAAGACGAGCAGCTGGACAAAACGAACAGCTGGTCACAAAGGAATAAAGCTGAGTGAGCAGCTCCAACAAGATGATTCAAGGAAAAACTTTAAGGACGAGCAGGCGAGCAATAGGGCACCTCAGAGAATGATCAAGAATCCCACTAATTAGTCATTGCATTAGGAACAACAACTGTCTTAAAACTTGTCATTGTGTAAAATGTAATAGCTTAGGATCAAAACAAGTGTCTAAACACTTGTCAATACATAAATTAGAATGATTAAGGAGGTGACACCTCATGCTTGTTTGTACCCTATAAATATCCCTTCATGAGAAGGGGAAAATAAGTTCATTTTATTAAAAAATCGTCCAAACTCTTGCAAATTTGATCCTCAATCTTTACTTATATTAATCTAGTGTCTAATCCTAGTTAACACACCTTGTTTGATGATCTTCCAAGCCTAAACAGCCACTCATCATCTATATTGAATCAAGATCATCAACAAATTAAAAGGTAATAATTTTGCATATTAATTAGACCCAAAATTTTTTGGAATTAATTTCAATATTAGTTCTCAATTAAAAAAAATTCTCTTTAACTTATATGCTTAACTGATATATGCGCATGCTTTTGTGATTTAATTATCTTGCATGAATTATTACTCTTGCACATAGCCCCCATATTATAGTCCGCAGATATTACCCGGGTAGGCGGCGCCCGGTACTTATCGGACCGTAAATTATGCTTTGGATAGACGGCGCCCAATTCATGCTTCTATGTGCTCTAGAATAATTAAATAAATCCTTATTTCTCCGTTGTCAATAAATTAGTCACCATACTCACCATGTCACTTTAAAAATTGTAGTGAATAATGTCTGATATTACCATGAGAGAATTCGCTGAGCTTGCTCTTAATGGTAGTAACTACCTGACATGGTCGCTAGATGTCGATATCCATCTAGCCTCAACTGAGTTGAGCGAAGCCATTGTCGAAGGTTCAAAATCTACTAACGCGCAGAAGGCGAAAGCGTTGATTTTTCTCAAGAATCATCTGAATGAGAATCTAAAAAATGAATACCTCACTCAAAAATACCCCGGAACGTTGTGGAAGTCCCTAAAGGACCGTTTTAAAAAACAAAACGATATACTCCTCCCTCCGGTACAATACGATTGGTTGAACCTCCGTCTCTAAGACCTTAAGTCTATAACGGAGTACATCTCTGCTTTGCAGCGTATTGTAACCCATTTGATGCAGAACACTCTGTCAACATTCCACGCTAGCAGCCTTATACTCCAGCAGCAGTATAGGGCCAAATATATGATCGGTCGCAAACTTGGAAGGGGGAGAGAGAGTAAGAAAATTTGGGCTAAAGGTCGAGGTCGTAGTACATCCAGTGGTCATAGAACCTCGAACGACAATCAAGCTCAGAATCGTGGAAAGGATGTACCCAACACGAACTTCGCTCTATGAAAACCTGGCTCTCAAGATAAGATTGAGCAGTCCTACTACAGATGTAGATGTAAATGCCATTGGTCTTGCACGTGTCGAACTCCCAAGCATTTGGTTGAGTCTTATCTAAAGCAGCAGAAGGACGACAAGAGGAAGGCCCCTATAGTCGAACCTCACGATGACAGCCTGCCTGAAGCAGAATTTGACCATGACAACGACGATCTATTGGGCATAGAGCACAAAGACTTTGGAGACAATGAGTGATTTAAGTGTTTGATTATTCTTAGTACTTTGTTTGTTTTTAGTTAAAACAATTTATATTTTGGATCCTATCTTTCGGATATTTTATTTTATGGATTTTATGGATGATATGATTTAGCTTTCATGTGTTTACCTTAATGTTATCCTTCAAATTTATTTGGATATTGCTATTCTTATACATGGCTTGTAAACATATCAGCTATTAGGTTTGGGTTTTTTCCTCTGGCATGACGGATTCAAATTGTGATTTATGTTTGGTAGATAGCACCACCACACTGACTTGAACGCAAAATACTAGCTATACTAGTAGTTACCCCACAAGAGTATAGGATCACAGTAGTATGGGCAAGTATAGGGACCAAGTATATCGTACCTCGGGATGGGTTGTATGTGAATAAAGCCCTGGGGATCTACGCGTCGTAATTAATATGAGTGGATGTTTTTTACTTTTTGAGAATTATTAAATCTAAACTATATTACTCTATGTATGCAAAAGAAAGAATAAAATTAATTATCTAAGGTTTGGTTCAAATAAAAGAAGGTGATGCTCAGGATAGAAATCCCTACTTATACTAACGGAGCTAGTACGATAAATAAAATAACCGTGATGTGCAAGTATTAATCCTAAGTGTACTAAAACTAGGCAATCAACTTCCCTAATCTAGCACCAGATTGAAAGACTAAAAGCTCAAGAATTAACCCTAATATTTCGTCATATCAACCTACTTCACAACCCACTAAACAAGTTCTATGGATTATGCTTAATTAATGAGACCCTTATTTACCCAAGGTGATGCGGTCGTCCTCCCTAGATAAACCGGTAAATTATAAACCCCTTCTATAACTCTATCGTTAAGCTTACTTGTTATTAAAGATTGATAAGGTCATCCTCTCTCTAATAATTTTTGTACTCAATTCTAAGATAATTCTAGGGTTTATTTTAAGAATTCAATTAATTAAGAGAACTAGCACTAAACATCACGAGTTATCCTAATTATGTACCAACATCCTACTTCTACGAGTTCATCCTACCCCAAGCATACAAAGGTTTTAGCCTAGCATGATTTTGACGATAATAATAGCAATTAAATAAGCAACCAACAAAAACATGATTAATCTAGTAGAAAAACTCAAGAACATAAACAAGGGTTTAAGAAAGAATTAAAGTCTGAGAATAAAATCGAATTAAGGAGAAAATAAGAAGTCTCAAGTGTCAAGTATTGAAGAGCAAAAGATTAAAATAACAAAATCCAAATCTAAACTATGAATTCGTAATGTTAAAACCTCGATCAAAAGTAAAATATGCTTGCTCGAACTGTTGGTGCCTCCCTCTCTCTTACATCTATCTCTATGTGTGAAGTAGTGCTCAAAATCATGTTCGGAAGGGGTATAAATAGGCAACGGGTCGAATTGGGCGTTCATGGGCCGAAATCCACGTTCGCTCGAGTATAGCTCGAGTAGATAGTACTCGAGTAATGTAGCTCGAGCACTAAAATCTTCCAGAGAGTGAAAAGTACTCGACCTCTCGAGCTCGAGTAGTGAGTACTCGACCACCTTCAACTTGAGCACTATACTCGAGTGCTTGAGTAGTGAGTACTCGACCACCTTCAGCTTGAGTACTCCAGTGACACTTTTGCTCACTCGAACTAATATTTTTTGTATTTCTTCCGTATCTTCTCATCCCGGCATCCGTTTGAGTCGATTCAAAGTTCTACGAACTCCATTTTTCACCCTCTATCCATCTATGAGCATCAAAGAGGCAAATTTATTAGTTCATAAAAATATTACTCAATTTACTCTAAATACTCATCGAAATCAATCAAAATACGGGCAAATCGAGCTATAAAACCTAACAATTTCACGACTAATCAACCCCCCAAACTTACCATGTTGCTTGTCCTCAAGCAACGAAATAATAAGCCAAGTGAAATTGTTTAGGTTGAATCAAAGAATCTAATCATGCAAGTAATAGAGTTTCAAGCTTCAACGATGGTTCACACATACACGAACTCACCCCATTCATCATACTTATGCAATAACAATAAGAAACACCAAGATCAAACATGGATGTGCACTCAACGATGTGTTTCACTCCCTCACAAGTGTATATCAATGATAAGGAACTCACTCAATCAATCAATCACACATATCAACTGCCATAGGCTTGTAAGCGCTCTCAACTTCAACCATACTCTAGAAATCAATGTCGAATAAAAAAGGATTTTTCTCAAGATTGTAATGTAGGCTCTTTGGACAGGTGGGGAAACTATATGGGGTAAGTGGCTCAAGTGAATGAGGAATAGAAAATTCAACTTCAATATTTCGAGACGAGGAACAGAATACTTCAAACATCTTCATGCAATACACTTTCAATTTCACTACTCTCAACACTTCACTTTTTTTTTCTAACTCGTTTCACCTTTTCAATCACCACACTTTTTCTTTTTCACACATACATATGAGCTCATTTTTTCTTTTGCTTATTCTCAAATTCTTGGTCTTTCCCACAACTCAAAATCGCATTACATCTTCTTCTCAAATTCACTCAAGCATTAATAACTCTCCTTTTTCAACTCAACTTAATCCCTTCTCATTCACACTTTTCCTATTCTCCACTCAAATTGGGACAAAAAGAATTTAGGAATTTGGATAAGTGTTAAAATGTGCTAGCAAATAAATAGGCCAAGGCTCAAACGGGTGATTAGTGTGAAAATTGCTTGAAATTTGTGCATTTAATTCGTCTAATTTTATAAAGTTTCTTGCATTTATTTACATTAATGTGATTATTTGTGCTTAATTGTCGAGAAAAGCTTTTGTTTTTATTTTGCAGGAAATGGGAGAATTTTGAAAGCAAATACGAGCCTATAATTTTGTGAGGTTGAGCAAAGAAGAAAATCGATAATGAAACGAATTGGGCTTCATTTAAATTAAAAAATATCGGCCCATTTACATTGAAGCAGCCCATTTGAATTAATTCAAAGCCCATATGCAAGTAAATCAAAGTGGCAGCTCATTTCTAAAAGAAGAAGCAAACCCACGTGAAGTTTTAAAGAAAGAAAAGAAAAAATTGTGGACCCCACAGCCATTTTGACCCCATGCCATTTGCTACATTTGACCAAGAGAATTAAAAAAGAAATCCATCTGCTCATCTTCATTATCAGCATACGAAGAGAGAGGGAAAGCCATGGAAGGAAAATAGAAGCTTAGTGCGTCATCGGAATTCAAAGAAGAAAGCTTCTACCGGAAATTAATGGAAGCAGCACCGCCATTATCGCCGGAATTCGAAGCTACAGCCAGAAAAGCAGAGGGCCACGTCGCCGGAAAATTGAAGAGCGTGACGCCTGGAATTAATGCCGCCGTTTCGTGCTCTGTTCGTTGCCGGAATTATGAGGAAGAAGAAGGGCATACGTCGTCGTTCCGAAGCCGAAAGTGCACGATTTGGAGATCCCCGCACGACCATGCCATTTGGCTACGGCTCGTGCAGAAAAATCGGCGCACGAGTTGAGATTCGAAGGCGCGATCGTGCACCAAAAATCGCACGACCACCGAGCCGGGCACGACCGTGCCAAGATGCTACGGATCGTGTCAAGCAAACGGTGCACGGCCAAGATTAGAGCAGCACGGTCGTGCAAGAAATGGCCAAGTCGTGCAAGCTTTTCTTTTGGGGCAATTTTTGCAATTTTCAAGTTTTTCGGGATTTAATTGCAAATTCGTCTCAAGCCCTCTTCCCACATTATATATACCTCAAAAATCAGATTTGGAAGGGGATGCAACACAATACCATACACCCCCTGAGGGGACACATACCCCACACACCAATTTAGTTTTATTTCACCTTCATTCTTAGATTTTTTTTCTTTCAAGTTTTAGAGTAATTAGGATTTGAAGAGCAAATTTCAATTTCTAGTTGTAATTACTCCATTGAGGTGACTTCTATCCTTTATCTTTCAATTAATTAGCATAATTTTGTCATTTATGGTTTATTGCAATTTTATTATGATGATTTCCATGAGTTTATTGTTTTCTTTAGTTTGTTTATACTTGAGTTTTGTTAGATTAACCATGGGCTAATCCCCAAATGCTTTGGGTGTTTGAATTATGATGGAATTAGTGTTATGATGTTAATTGAGCTTTGATTATGCTATTGAGGTGGTTCGATTGCTTCTATTTATGTGTTAATCTTGATTACATTGATTGATTAGGTTTAGTAGCTCTTGTTAGGTTAATTCGTGCTACAACGAGAGTTGGGTGTGGGTTAATCGAACTTGTGGTGAGGAATTTAATTAGTTAATTGGATTCAATTAGTAGTCTATTATATCGAGAGAGGGTAGACGGCTAGACCACCATTAATAGACACTAGGTGCCTTAATTTACGGGTTTAGGTGCTTAGTGAAGGGGGAATACTTGGAGAACATCGCGTGCTTCAAGTCATTCACTATCTTAGGTGCTTTTGGTAGCTAATTAGGTGCTAGTTAGCTCAATTGATCACCCAAGCCTCAAAAGGGATCGGTATTCAATACAATAGTGATAGCTCTTAGTTAGAACCAACGAGATAGCATAAGAAAAGCGAGATTAACGTACGTAGCCTTGATTCCGTCATAAGGAAGACACTCGAAGCATTTTCCACTCTTGCACTTTCTTAATTGAAAGTTAGTTTAATTGTTTTATTGTTTTCTAGATTTAATTTTTTGCATTAGTTTAATTTTTGAATGTCAACTTGCTCGTCACTATAGTACCATGCCGACGCACAACTTTGGGGCTCCACTGCATTCCTAAATCCTTTGGGTTCGATAACTACTTGGTCTAAGTCTACTTTCACTACTACGACGATCCCGTACTCTTGCGGAGGAGTAGAAAAATATTTTTCGAAAAACTCCGACCAAGTAAACGGGCTAACAATGGATAAATATCATTGGTGGGGAAAATTTAGGCTAAGTGACTCAATCAAATCAAATATGGCCTAAAATCACTTTCGGCATATCAAACTAGACATAATCAAGAAGCGAGAGCACACACAAGTTCTAGCATCCTCTAAGGTGAAGATCCACTCACAAACGAAGAGATCAATTGATGCATCTTAATCTAAAAAAAGGCTCAAATCTCACAGCTTTCACATCCATGCTAGTCCTAGTGAATCCTCACTCTTATTACACAAGAACTCAAAAGAAAGATTCGTAAGTATACGAGTTCCCTCTCAAATCAACTCTAACTCCTACACTCACACAATTCAGACTCTAACTCAACTCCACAACACACCAACTCATCAAAACACTCAAAGATAGAAATCAACAAGCATAAGAGGATAAGCATGAAATATGTAGTAGCACATCAAAGCAATATCAGCTCAAGGCTAAATATATAACCAAACTCAACCCAAAGAGAGGGTGTGGGCCTGTGCAATGTAACCATAAAACATATAAAAACTCCACCCCCCAAACTTCGACCTTGTGAAGCGGTCTAAGTTTGGGGTTGTGGGTTACCTCATCCAAATAATTCAGTTTCTCTCAACAACGTAACACACTCCCTTGCTTGAGTTCCTTCCTTTTGAATAACTCCATGATACCTTTACTCTCTCGAGACAAGCCTACAAGCAACTCACTCAAATACGAGGTTAGAACATACGACTCAAAATAACTCCCTAATAACATAAAACACTCAAAAGCAAATAAAAATGGGTTGCCTCCCACTCAGCGCTATTTTTAAGGTCCTCATGCCGGACCGAGCTCAAAGGAGCTTATGGAACATGATACTCAAAATTACCTCCCTTACTCTCATAAGAGTGTTGGTTGAATTCCTTTCCTTGATGCCCCTTCATCATAAGTTTCTTTGCTTCCTTCTCATCCTCAAGTGGTGGGGGTCTCAACTTCTTCTCACCTTTATCTGGAGGAGTCTTACTAGCAATTTCTTGAGTTTGGATTTTTTCTTCTCAACTCCTCCTTTCTCTTCTCCTTTGGCCACATCTACCCTTTTCAATTTCGAACTGACTTCCTCCATAGGGTACTTCATAGCCTCGTATAGGGAAATCTTCACCTCTTGATCATCAACTTTCAACATGATCTTCCCATTCACCATATCTAACACCATCCCAACCGTAGCTAAGAAAGGCCTTCCCAAGATCAAAGGGACGTGCTCATCTTCCTCCATGTCGAGCACTACAAAATCGGCTAGAAAAATGTGATCTCCAACTTTCACGAGGATGTCTTCAACTACACCTTGAGGTCGAGTAATAGACCGGTCAGCAAGTTGAAACGTCATCATTGTCGGCTGAAGTTCTCCACCTTCCAACTTCTTAAATAGCGACAATGGCATCAGATTAATGCTCGCTCCAAGATCGCACAATGCTCCCTTCTTGACTCCATTCCCGATATCACATAAGATCCTAAAACTCCCGGGATCTTTCAACTTCGGGGGAAGCGCTTTGTGCACTAATGCACTCACCTCATGGTTCAGCTGCACAAGCTTGGGCTCATCAACTCTCCTCCTCTTAACTATCAAGTCCTTCAGGAACTTGGCATAGTTAGGCATCTGTTCCAAAGCATCATAAAAAGGTATGTTAATATGCAACTGTTTAAAAACATCAAGGAATTTAGCGAATTTCTCATCTAATTTCATTTTTATAAAATGCTGCGGATATGGGACGGGTATCACAAATTTGGGTACCCTCCATTCGTCTCGCTCGGTCTCTTTCACGTTCTTCCTTGCTTCTCTTGCCTTTTTCCACTTTGGGACACTTTCAACCTCCTCAATCTTTTCCTCCTCAAGGTCTTTGCCCTTCTGGGACTCATCCATATCTTTACTCTTTTGAGTGCCTTCACCCTCAACCTCTTTCTCAACTTCTATCTCCTCAATCTCATCTCTATATTCCTTATGATCTTTCCCTTCTATCTCAACCTCTTCCTCGAATGTCTCCGAGTCAGCAGGCATTTTAGGACCATCATATTTGGCTCCACTTCTAAGCTGGATCGTCTTGCATTGCTCTTTAGGGTTTTCCTCCGGCATAGAAGGATATTTGCCCGGCTCTCTAACCAACAATTTTGCAATCTGGCTTATCTGAAACTCTATGGAAGTGAACCGCCTATTATTCTCTTGTTGAGTTCTATTGAGATCTACATCTCTCTTCTGGAGTTCTTGATCCCTCTGATCAATCTTTTTACTCATCTCCTTCATATCATACTCCAGTGAGGATAATCTCTTACTACCTTCCTCCACTTTCTGAAGGATCGCTCGCAACATCCTTCCGGTAGAGGTAAATAACTTCTCTATCTCCCCAGGAATCCTGAAGATACTTACTGAGAATCAATTCATGTGGGAGGTCGGGAAAGATAATCCTCACACTCACTTGAGGAATTTTTTTATGATTGCCTCAACTTTCAACTATAACGGCATGTCTGAAGATGTCAAGAGGCTCAGGTTGTTCCAGTTCTCTTTAACTGGAATCGCGAATGAGTGGTATGATAGCACGCTCCCAAGGGGAGGTGTAACCACATGGGCCGAGCTCGAGCGTCTGTTCCTCGAGCGATTCTATCCTCCGTCTAGAATGATCAAGGCAACAGCGCCATTGACTTGAACGCAAAATACTAGCTATACTAGTAGTTACCCCACAAGAGTATGAGATCACAGTAGTATGGGCAAGTATAAGGACCAAGTATATCGTACCGCGGGATGTGTTGTATGCGAATAGAGCCCTGGGGATCTACGCGTCGTAATTAATATGAGTGGATGTTTTTAACTTTTTGAGAATTATTAAATCTAAACTATATTACTCTTCGTATGCAAAAGAAAGAATAAAATTAATTATCTAAGGTTTGGTTTCAAATAAAAGAAGGTGATGCTCAGGATAGAAATCTCTACGTATACTAACGGAGCTAGTACGATAACTAAAATAACCGTGATGTGCAAGTATTAATCCTAAGTGTACTAAAACTAGGCAATCAACTTCCCTAATCTAGCACCAGATTGAAAGACTAAAAGCTCAAGAATTAACCCTAATATTTCGTCATATCAACCTACTTCACAACCCACTAAACAAGTTCTATGGATTATGCTTAATTAATGAGACCCTTATTTACCCAAGGTGATGCGGTCGTCCTCCCTAGATAAACCGGTAAATTATAAACCCCTTCTATAACCCTATCGTTAAGCCTACTTGTTATTAAAGAGTGATAAGATCATCCTCTCTCTAATAATTTTTGTACTCAATTCCAAGATATTTCTAGGGTTTATTTTAAGAATTCAATTAATTAAGAGAACTAGCACTAAACATCACGAGTTATCCTAATTATGTACCAACATCCTACTTCTACGAGTTCATCCTACCCCAAACATACAAGGGTTTTAGCCTAGCATGATTTTGACGATAATAATAGCAATTAAATAAGCAACGAACAAAAACATGATTAATCTAGTAGAAAAACTCAAGAACATAAACAAGGGTTTAAGAAAGAATTAAAGTCTGAGAATAAAATCGAATTAAGGAGAAAATAAGAAGTCGCAAGTGTCAAGTATTGAAGAACAAAAGATTAAAATAACAAAATCCAAATCTAAACTATGCATTCGTAATGTTAAAACCTCGATCAAAAGTAAAATATGCTTGCTCGACCTCTTGGTGCCTCCCTCTCTCTAAAATCTATCTCTATATGTGAAGTAGTGCTCAAAATCATGCTCGGAAGGGGTACAAATAGGCAACAGGTCGAATTGGGCATTCATGGGCCGAAGTCCATGTTCGCTCGAGTATAGCTCGAGTAGATAGTACTCGAGCAATGTAGCTCGAGCACTAAAATCTTCCAGAGAGTGAAAAGTACTCGACCTCTCAAGCTCGAGTAGTGAGTACTCGACCACCTTCAGCTTGAGCACTATACTCGAGTGCTTGAGTAGTGAGTACTCGACCACCTTCAGCTTGAGCACTATACTCGAGTGCTTGAGTAGTGAGTACTCAACCACCTTCAGCTTGAGTACCCCAGTGACACTTTTGCTCCCTCGAACTAATACTTTTCGTATTTCTTCCGTATCTTCTCATCCGGGCATCCGTTTGAGTCGATTCAAAGTCCTACGAACTCCATTTTTCGCCCTCTATCCATATATGAGCATCAAAGAGGTAAATTTATTAGTTCATGAAAATAGTACTCAATTTACTCTAAATACTCATCGAAATCAATCAAAACACGGGCAAATCGAGATATAAAACCTAACAATTTCATGTCTAATCACACCCACACAATCTTAAGAGATAGGAAGTATTTTCATAACTTGGTAGAAAGTAAGGGTGGTGTTACTACGGTAGCCAACGATAATATCATGATTGTGGGCTCCGGAAGAGCTTCCATTGTCCTCCCCATGGGTACCGAACTCATAATTGATAATGCTTTATTGTTTCCACAATCTAAGTGTACCATGCTCAGGTTTAAAGATATAAGATCTAATGGCTATCACATTGAAACTGAAATTAAGAATAATAATGAATACCGTTTGATGACTATTACTCGAGGTAGCCGTAAATAAGTTATAGAAAAACTTCCCTCCTTCTCTTCTGGATAGTACTATTCCTACATCCAGCCGTCTAATCTCCATCTAGCTATGAGTATAAAATTTCATGACCCGAACTCCTTTAAATTATGGCATCAGCGGTTAGGTCATCCAGGTCAAACTATGATACGTAGGATTCTATCTAATTCCATTGGTCATAATATTTCGAATAATAGAATTTCTCCTGTTGATGAATTTATATGTGATGCATGTTCTATGGGTAAATTGATAGTGCGCCCGCCGCGCACCAAGGTGGGACTAGAGTCTTCGGTTTTCCTTAAACAGATTCAGGGAGACATTTGTGGATCGATTCACCCAGCATCAGGACCATTTCGGTATTTCATGGTCCTAATTGATGCCTCCACTAGGTGGACATATGTCTGTTTGCTGTCTAATTAGGCATGAAATTATTATGATTTGTAGCTCGATTTTCCCGTGTTTAGAGTGAATTCGATGAGTATTTAGAGTTAATTGAGTATTATTTTCATAAACTAATGAATTTTCCTCTTTGATGCTCACAGATGGATAGAGGGCGAAGAATGGAGTTTGTGGGACTTTGAATCGACTCAAATGGATGCCCAGATGAGAAGATATCGAAGAAATACGAAAAGTATTAGTTCGTGCAAGAAAAAGTGTAAATTAGCTCAAGGAAGGAGGTGCTCGAGCGCCTAGTGTTGAGCGCTAGTTGGGTTCTAGAAGTCTAGAGCGCTCGACCGAGTATAGGTCGAGCGCTTAGTGCTCGACCGGCTGACATTCGACCAAATGAAGGTCGAGCGCCTAGCGCTCGACTGGCTGGAGCTCGAGCGCCGTGTTTGCTCTGGAAGGTGGAACCACTCGACCGTGCACTGGTCGAGCGCTGGGCGCTCGACCAAGACCTAAGATCGCGCGTTTTGGCCTTTTTCGCCTGTTTTTGGCCCGTTGCTTATAAATACCTCATCACAAGCTCGTTTTTAGGGACCATTTGTTCACTATTCAGATTTTTACATACTAGCAAGGAGAGAGCTTGGTAGAGAGATTGGAAGAGTTTCATAGTAATCGAGGTTTTGATTTACGAATTCATAGTTTTAGTTTTTCTTTCGAACTTTTTAGATTAAATCTTTCTTTCTTTGTTCTTTGAGACTATAAACCCTAGCTTTTCAGATTATAAGAGATTATTTTTTAGACTTTGATTCATTCGTTGTTTATATTCTTTAATTTAGTTGTTAATTTAAGTATGTTTATGTTTATCATCGTTATTGCTTTTGTTGTTTCAATCACTATGTTAGGCTAGAACCCTTACATGCTTAGGATAGGATGAACTCGTAAAAGTAGGACGTTGGTACGTAATTAGGATAAATCACGATGTTTAGTCTTAGTTCTCTTAATTAATTGAATTCTTAAAATGAACTATAGAATTATCTTGGAATTGAGTGCGAAAATTGTTAGAGAGAAGACGACCGCATCACTCTTTAATAACGAATAGGCTTAAGGAAAGGGTTTTAGAAGAGGTTTATAATCTACCGGTTTATCTAGGGAGGACGACCATATCACCTTAGTTAAATTAGGGCCTAATTAATTAAGCACAATCTATATAATTTGGTTATTATATTAGTGAAGTAGGTTGATATGACGAAGTATTAGGGTTAATTCTTGAGCTTTTAGTCTTTCAATCTTGTGCTAGATTAGGGAAGTTAATTGCCTAGTTTTAGTACGCTTAGGATTATTACTTGCACATCACGATTATTTTAGTTATTGTACCAACTTCGTCAGTATACTTAGGAATTCCTATCCTGAGCATCACCATCCCATATCTTATTAAAATCCAAGTTATTAGTTTAATTTAATTATTTGCATTAAGGTTGTACTTGGTAGGCATTAATAATTTTAGTAGGGGGTATAAATTTAGTATAGAAAAGTCATATAAAATTGCTTGGTAGGACATATAAAAAAGGTCATACTAATTTATGCAAAATTCTTATACTTACTTGGTAGGAAGTAATAAAAAAAGGTAAAAATTAGGTCCGGCAGCCTCCGGCGACTTTCCGGCGGCGGTCCGGCGACTTTCCGGCGGCGGCGGTCCAGCGACTTTCCGGCGGCAGCGGCGGTCCGGCGGTGGTCCGGCGGCGGCGGTTCGTGTGACAAACCAATAATAAAATAGTACGACCTTTCGGACCGAATTAATTTTGTAAAGGTGAATAGTGCTTTGGAGGTATTACGCCTTACTATTTTACAGGGTCGGGCATATAAGAAACGGGTCGATATTATTTTAGTATGCCCTACCAAGTGGAATATTAATTATACAACACCCCATAATATGGCCTTTTACGGCCTACCAAGTGGAGCCTAAGAGTAGTATAATATAAAGTAGTTCAATAGAATTCTTAAACCCGAACATACATTCATATTAACTACGAGACGTAGATCTCCAGGGCTCTATTTGCATATATACTTTTTCTTGGGTTTGATATACTTGGTCCATATACTTACCAATACTACAGGGGTCCCATACTCTTGTGGGGTAACTACTAGTATAGCTGGTATTTTACGTTCAAGTCACTGTCTACCCGCAATCAAGCTTTTGCAAAGCTCATTGTGAAAACTATCGAGCTTCGAGCTCAGTTCCCAGATTATCCAATAAAAACTATTCAAATGGATAATGTTTCAGAGTTTACCTCAAAAGCCTTTACAGATTAATGTATGGCTCTAGGAATTAAAGTGTCGATCCCCTACGTCCACACCCAAAATGATCTTGCTGAAGCGCTAATAAAACATATTAAACTTATCGCTAGGCCATTACTCATGAACTCTAAATTACCCACTTCATGTTGGGGCATGCAGTCCTACATGCATCACACCTGATACAAATCCATCCAACTGCATATAATGATCATTCCCCCTACAGTTAGTGCGTGGGAAAGAACCAAGCATTTTCTATCTGCGTATTTTTGGATGTGCGGTGTATGTTCCGATAACATTACCAAAGGGGACCTCTATGGGCCCACAAAGGAAGCTAGGTATTTACGTTGGATTTGACTCCCCATCCATAGTGAAATACCTAGAACTTTTATCTGGGGATCAATTAACGGCCCGGTTCGCTGACTGCACGTTCGATGAAGATCACTTCCCGGCATTAGGGGAGATCCGAATTCAAAATTGAATAAATATCGGGAACTTACGTGGAACGTAAGTAATCTTCAGTATCTAGATCCACGCACTAGTCAATCTGAACTAGAAGTTCAGAAGATCATTATCTTGTAAAATTTAGCAAACAATCTGCCAGACACGTTCACTGACCATAGAGGTGTAACTAAATCACATATACCTGCAGTAAATGCTCCCCAAAGAGTTGAGGTCCCAAGCAAATCAAGTATACATGCCCCTACACGCCAGAAGCGTAAAGGACCTACAACCAATACACCTAAAAGAAAGGTCATCAAAACTGGTCAGCAGAACGTGAAATCTCTAGAAGAGACTCGTCTAGAAGACGAGCATCCTAGTAATGAAGCACGTGCACAAAATATTCAAAGCACTAGGACCGCAGAACGACCAGACCCAAATACACTGGGAAATAAAGAAGGTCTGGTTGACATAAATGTTGAAGTCTCTATGAATTTCATAGATACGGGAGAAACTTATAATAGAATATTACTGTCGTTGACAACACATTTGCAGTGAAATTTGCTCTTTCCGTTATAAATAACGATCTAGATCCAGAACCCAAAACTATTGTTGAGTGCCGGAAGCGCTCTGATTGGGTAAAATGGAAAGAGGCAATTGAAGCATAGCTCACATCGCTAAATAAAAGAAAAGTATTTGGCTCTATCGTTCGTACACCCGCACGCGTTATTCCTCTAGGATATAAATAGATTTTTGTACAAAAACGAAATGAGAATAATACTGTGGAGAGATACAAAGCGAGGCTAGTAGCTCAAGGGTTTTCGCAGAGACCCGGTATTGATTTCGATCAAACCTATTCTCCCGTAATGGACGTAATAATGTTCCGCTACTTAATATCTTTGGCACTTAAAGTGAATCTCCAGATGAGATTAATGGACGTTGTAACCACATATTTATACGGATCACTAGATGTCGACATCTATATGAAAATCCCTGATGGATTCAAGATTCCCCAAATGAGGAATGGTGAAAATCGCAGTATGTATAACATAAAACTGCAGAAGTCGTTGTACGGCCTAAAGCAATCAGGCCTTATGTAGTACAACCGACTTAGTGAATTCCTCCAGAAGAAGAGATACACGATTGATATAGCTTTCCCATGCATATCCACGAAGAAATTGCAAGGTGGTTTTTGCATTATATCCGTATATGTTGATGATTTAAACATAATCAAAACATGCAAAGAGATTGAAGAAGCCAATTCAATCTTGAAAGTTGAATTTGAAATGAAAGTCTTGGGTGAAACCAAGTATTGCCTCGGCCTGCAGATCGAGCATCTCCTAGAAGGAATTCTTATACATCAGTCAACCTACGTGAAGAAGGTATTAGAGAGATTTCATATGGATAAATCTCATCCACTTAGCACACCTATGGTTGTCCGATCTCTCAAAGTGGATAAGGACCCATTTGGACCAAGAGAAGATACAGAAGAAGTTCTGGGGCCATAAGTTCCTTATCTTAGCTGTTGGAGCATTACTCTATCTCGCAAATTGCACTAGACCGGACATTGCATTTGCAGTTAACTCACTTGCGAGATATAGCGCTTTGATGGTCCCGTTTTCGAATACCAAAATGGGAATTCAGGAGAATTTTTTTTTTTAAACTTTGCATTGCACCCTGAATAAGTTCAGTGAGTGGGACACTCAAGTCACTGCATTGCTAAGAGTTAGAGCACTCAAGTCAGTGGGACTGATTTGCGAGCTCAGGCTCTTAACAAGGCAGTGACTCGAGAGACTGAACTCTCGAGTGCTTGCTTAAGCCTGTCAGTGAGATTGGTTCTCCCTGACTAAAATACTTAACTAATTTCTTTTCAACCTTTCGAAGTACTCTCAGTGAGCATACAATACAAATAATTAGCAAGTGCTTAAACAATAAACAACACTCAGTTTAACGTGGTTCAGAGACTCAAGCTCTTACATCCACGAGCCTGATTTAATAGGTAATCCACTAACTGGGATTCTTGTTTTTAACGTGCCAAGGTGCACGACTACACTGGACTCACGCCACTACCTGGGCTGCCTCTCCTCCCCTTACTGAAACACCTAACACTCTTCTGGAAAGGGTTTGGTTTGGTTTGGTTCTCTCCAACTAGGTGAGGTTTTCCCTTACAATGTTTTTGCCTCGATCCTAAGGTTGGGAAAACCTCTCTAAGCTATGGATTTATATGATAAACTCAAGATACAAGCTGGACACTCAAAATATATATGTGAAGACCCTAAAGGTCAGTGCCCTGGATGTGAGGTGTGCTCCCTTATGACTCCCTTTGAACTGCACAGACTCTCACACCCACACAGCTCGTAAGTGTAGATTTCTCCTCCTCTCTGTCCCACTTGAAATGCAGCTATGAGCTTGTATTTATAGTGTGGATTCAAATATTACCGTTGGAGGGAATCACATTTGAATCTAGACTATCAGTAGGGTACACCTACTTTTCTTGGAATGCGGCCTTGTCAATGTCAGATATGTTGTCTTGACTTGATTGGTCCACGTGGACTGAATCCAACGGATCTTTGATTCAGTGAGCTTGATCAGGGCGCACTGACTTCTGATAGCTTATCCTCCACTGACTGATGATCTTCAGTAGACAAAGTTGTCTTCAGTGTAGTTGTCCTTCAGGGACTCTTTGAAGATCTCTCCAAGAAGTTTGTCATAAGGGTGAATGACAAACTTCCCTGACCACAGTAGCCTGACTCCTTCAGGGCCTACTTGGTACAGCACTGATCCTCCTGATCGTGCTCTTCACTGAGTAGTCCACTGACTTAGCTTAGATCAGCCAGGTTTATACTCAGTGGGACATCCTTCAGGCTTCTCTTCAGGTTCAGGTCTTTGTCATGGCTTCAGTCAGTTCTTCTTGATGTCATCTTGATTTCCTCAGGCTGTGTTGCTGAGTTCCCCCTCGCTGAGTTCCCCCTCAACTGAGTGCTTCCTCAACTGAGTTCTTCTCAACTGACAGCCTATTCTACTGAAACATAACCTAGTCTGACCTGAAACTAAAGATACTATCCTGACTGCTTTCAAACCTATTACATGTGGTTTTGGAAAATCAACAAAACTAAATATATCCCAACACGCTTCTCCTACAAGGAGACATTGGAATGGTGTTAAACATGTTCTACGGTATCTCCAAGGGTCTCAAGCTCTTGGACTGTTTTACCGTAAGAACCAAGACAAAACCTTGGTAGGTTATACGGATGCTGGCTATTTGTCTGATCCCTAAAATGTCATATCCCAGACTGGTTAGGTTTTTCCTGTGGTGGTACCGCGATCTCATGGAGATCGGTTAAGCAAACTATGGTTACCACGTCTTCAAACCACTCAGAGACAATGGCTTTGTTTGAAGCCGCACGAGAATGTGTTTGGTTGAAATCCTTGGTAAAACACATTAGTGACTCATGTGGTATCGCTAAAGGCGATACATCCCTCACTGTTATATTCGAAGACAACGCAGCTTGCATCGCACAAATGAGTAATGGGTACGTCAAAGGAAATTTGACGAAATATATTTAACCTAAGTTTTTCTACCCATACGAACTCCAGAAGAGTGGCGTGATTACCATTCAAAAGGTGCAATCTAGTGATAATCTAGCAGATCTGTTCACTAAGTCCTTGCCTACATCTACTTTTGAAAAGTACGTTCATGGTATTGGGATGAGAAAGCTCAAAGGGTTGTTGTCTTCAGGGCGAGCGGTAACCCCGAAATAAATCCAGAAGATTTGATCCGGAAGATCAATAAAGTTATATTCCTCCCTAACTAAATATTTGGTTGCTACCTAGCACGTGGAGTTTTTATGACAAGACATATATGTTACATCGTAATGTCCAAGGGGGAGTGTTATAAATCTAGCAGATTTATTATACCAAATTTAGAAGATTTGATGTGGACATTACTAATGAGCTTATAACCTAAACAGGCTTTAGGTTTAGACTAGGTCTTTTCTATTATAAATAGAGCATTGTACTCAGAATTGTATATATGTATACACACAAATATTAGTGAAACTCCTGGCTTGGGACTCCCCCAGACGTAGTCGTTAATGATGAAATAGGTGAACAAATGTGCGTCTCAATTTTACGCTCTTGATTTACAAACTTCCGAACTTAAACACTTTTCTTTTTTAGCAATTGCTTGTACCGCCTCAAGAGAATCCAATCGAACATGGACATCACTCAGATTATAGCTTCTACATTTTTTGATTCCGTCTCGAGAGAATCCTAAATTTTATTTCAAAATTCTAGTAATTATATATTTCTACTTTATAACCAGGAGTTATAAAAGGTATATGCTAGATATAATTGGTATAATTTGTATAATTAAGATCTTTTTAAAATATAAATTTCAAGTATAAGAAAAATATTAATTTATAGTGATTTATTAGATCTAAGTAGATTAAGAATTTCTTTGGGGTCCAATATAAAAATGTTTGCACTGGATTTTGAACTCGAGCAACCAACACCCCTCACTAAAACCCAACTACTGGGCCAAGTACAATATTTATCATTTAAAATTTTTTCATGACGTAAAATTATAGGGCAAAGTCTTGTGTGAATGAGTTTTACTGTAAAATTTATTTAAAGGGTATTCATTTTTTTAAAGGGCATTAATTGTTTACCAAGAGTGCAGAAATCGAAAATCACTAGTCAGACGGATTTTGGCCGCCTAGCGCCTAGACCCCTTAGGCGCTGCCTAGATTTTTTTTTTTTTTTAAGAAAAATTACATACTAAATGATGAGCAATGATTTTTCAATCAAATATAAATGTGTATATTCAGCTTTTGCACAAAAGTCACCTTCGCACAAGATTTATATGTATAAATTTTTCAATCAAATGTATTCATATATATCACAAATAATGGGAAGGCGGCGGAAACCGCTATGGGAGACAGTGAAATCAAGTTATTAGGACTAGTTCTATCTATTTTTACTTTTTAGTTTTAATAATTAAATATTTAAATAAATTGAATAAACTGAATAGTGAAAATGTAAAAAAAAAAACCGTTTAGCCGGCTCATTTGCCTAGGCCCGCCTAGAGCTGTCTAGGCCCGTATAGGCGGCGCCTAATCTAAAAAAACCTGGGACTACTGATTTTGTTGAAATTTGGTCGGCCGGCGGCCGCCTAGCCTGATTTTTGCATCCATATTATATTAGGTGTTTCATTCAAGAGTAATAGTTTAAGATTATTAGTTGTTAAATTAAAAAGATATTAGTTGTTTTACTATAAAGTATTACTTGTAAACAAATTTCGCCATGAAACTGAATTATACAACACCAACTCAAATCATACATGGTTATTACATGATGTATGATATCTCAAACGATATGTAACGGTCTGACTTGTGTAGCTAGGCGTCGTGGTTTAGAAGAGCTTACGAGCTAAAAAAAAATTAAAATGATATGTAATGGTCTGACTTGTGTAGCTAGGTGTCATATCATGATGTCTTCGGGCGAGCCGACAGGTTATATGATGAATGGTATCTAAAATAGTACATAATGTCTAGCTTGTGTAGCTAGATGTCATGATGACGGAATGTAGCTAGATGTCATGATGACGGAATATGTGAAATGAACGGAAAGAAAAATAATTTTTACAAAAATATTATGATTTGTGTAGTGTCAATTTCGTGTAATAACATGCAGGCCATCCACACTGAGAATTCAAATTTCATCCCCTATTTTTAACAATTTTTGGGATATGACAAAGGGGAGCTTGAGCCAACGGAGGTGTGATACGGGTCTGATGGTATCCAAGGTTATTATGACGATATTTTTGTGTCAATAATGTTAATGCTGAATATAATTCGTATGTCAGAATGACAAATAGTCTCATGGTCACTTGATGATAATTTATGTATGATATTTTTGTTTAATGTTTGTTTTGTGCCAAACATTTTATAAAAATCCTTGCATGTTAAAATTTCAAAATGGCCACTGCGTTTTTCATAACAAAAAATTTATGATGTTTATGTGGTGTTATTATTAGTGCTTTTTAAACAAAAGAAAATTTTTAGTTTGGATTTTTAGACACTAAGTGAAGACTCGAATTTCTAGAGTGTCGAACCTACATTTTAGAAAACTGCGGCATTATAGAATATATTAACATTATCTTCACTATTATTTAAAATTATTTATTTAAAATATTTAGTGCTAATTAATGAGATTGTCCAAAGTAAAAAAATTAGAGAAACAGAAGTTTACATTGTAAAGTTGAAATCATATGTAAATATTGAGTTCACATATATTTATTTTATAGGTAAAGGTGTGACTTGAACCACTTAAGTTTATGGAAATGATCTCATGCCCACCGGTGGGCACAATATAATATATTCACCGCGAATGTGATAATGACACATAGGCAATGGGTTCACTCAAATTTTAATTGATATATTTTATCTGCTTATGTGTCATTATCACATTCGCGGTGGGTATATTATATTGTGTCCACCGGTGGGCATGAGATCATTTTCACTTAAATTTAATTAACTAGTATATTATACATCAAATTGCTTATAATCATAGAATGAAAATTATTTATTATATTATTTTAAATTATTTATTTTCATTAGTTATCATATTTATTGGGGATTTTTTCTTTTCTCTTTTTAGTTAATTGTCAAACCACTACATATCAAGTACATAATTCGAATTATATTTTTCTAATTACGAAAAAAAAAATTGCAACATGCAAACAATGTTTGGCATACTAACTTCAATTTCTATTTTCTACGCGTGGGGCTCAACCTCTTCAACCCACTGCTACGTGAAGAATGTTCCATCTACCCACCGGGTAATCCACCCGCTTAAAAAAAAAATAATAATAATAATTTAAAATAGGAAGCATTAAATATCATATCATTATTCTTTCACCTTATTTATTACCATGAATGAATTCTTCTTTCACAACTTCCAATTAAAATAAAGTTAATATTTTGACCACATTCATTTTTCACAACCTTTACATTATAGTGTAATTTTTTTATTATAATTTAATATATGGCCTAAAAATAGACTAATAGTATTCTTTTGACTTTTTTTTTTTTTTTTGTTACTTCGTACTCAATTTAAAAGTTAGGGACAATAATTATTTAGTGCATTATGTATAGAGACATTAATATTTAGTACTACAAATTTTTTATTACTGTTTTAATCAATTTATATAGTGTTATTATTGTTATGCCCTTAGGTGTGTCGGTTACTTTTGTCTATCTAATATGGTAGGTTTGTTTGCATGGTAATTGTTAGTATGGTGGGAGTTATTGTATGATGAATGATTGTAACGGTTTTTGGGATGAAATGAGTTTTTTTCCTTTAATATTGTTTGTGAGTTCTTGTGGCCAATGGTATTTTGCTTGAATTTCTCATGAGTTGATCTCTTGTCATATTATTATTACACGTTTTTTTTTGGGTGGTTCCTTTTTTACTTTGACTGTTGTTGTCAATCTCTGCCGGAAAATTAATTCGGGTTTGTCGCCAATAGTTGTTTGTCAGCCATCGACAAAAAATGACGTCAGGTATGTTCTATTTCTATATTTAATGATGTTAGTGTATTTTTATCTTTTTTTATTTTTGTAAAGTCATTGTACACACCTTTTATCAATTTGGGATGAGAATGATTTGCAGTGATATGCTAGTGCGATTTGTGGTTTTTTTTTTAAGGTGGATTACCACATCCAATATCATGTGGGGTTCAAAAAGTTTTGTAATTTTCTTTTCATTTTGGTATTTTATTGGTAAGTTGCACGAGAGATTGTTGATATATATGGTGAGCGTAGTCATGTTTGTATATTGTGTAAAAGTATATTCATGGCTGTAAATTATAAGAAAAATTAATGTTTTAGTTCTGAGACAATATTATGCACATTTATTTGTTTAACTGAACATATGCAATTTTTTGTACAACAGAACTACACATTAATTTGCTAATTGTCTTTTTTTTTTTTTTTGCTTTAGCATTGTAATTTAAAAGGCCAAGTGTGTTGCTGAAGTTGCACATGTTGTTGTGCATTTCATGTTTGAGGTTTATTCCCATAGTTTTTTTTTTTTACTCATGGTTAAATGTTGTCCATGTGCATTTTTCTAGTTTTTAAAAAAAATGTATATGTGCAACTTTTTTAAAGTGAAGGTTGCACACAGTTATACAAAACATGTTTGTATGTTATGCGTTGGAGTTTTTGTACTCTTTTTAAAAGTGAAGGTTGCACACAGTTATACAAAACATGTTTGTATGTTATGCGTTGGAGTTCTGAGACAATATTAATGTTTATGCACATTTATTTGTTTAACTAAACATATGCAACTTTTTGTACAACAGAACTGCACATTAATTTGCTAATTGTCTTTTTTTGCTTTAGCATTGTAATTTAAAAGGTCAAGTGTGTTGCTGAAGTTGCACATGTTGTTGTGCATTGCATGTTTGAGGTTTATTCCCATAGTTTTTTTACCCATGGTTAAATGTTGTCCATGTGCATTTTTATAGTTTTTTTTAAAAGATGTATATGTGCAACTTTTTAAAAGTGAAGGTTGCACACAGTTATACAAAACATGTTTGTATGTTATGCGTTGGAGTTTTGTACTCTTCTCCCCCTCCACCGATTTTAAAAATTGACTATATGCATTTGTTAGAATTTTTTAAAGATGTATATGTGCAACTATTTAAGGGTGAAGAATGCTTATGTTTATACAAAATTTATTTTTTTATTTTATGGGTAAATGTCGATTCTGTTTCAGTTGCATATGTGTCGTCATCAGCTGGTATTACAAAGGTGTGGTTCAAGGACGTTTATGTTGCACGGTGGTGCCGTCGTCGGCGGAGTGTTGCAGAGAAACTATTTGGGGCTGTCTCTTCCGTCGCCGGTAGCAATGTATTGGCTTCGTCTTAAATTACTTTGTGGGGGTAATTTTTTTTACTGGTTTGTTTTTTGGGAATTTTGGGGATTGTGTATGTGCGAGATGAGTGGAGAGATTATGGGTATTGAATATCTCGTTGGGTTTGGAGGAATGAGAGTTTAATTGTATATCTCGTATGAATTAATTTCATATTTCACATGTGATGCTATTTTTTTACCTGTTTACTTGGGTCATTTAATGTGTTGGTTTGAATTATTTTAATGATGGGTATTTGAGTCTTTTTAGGTTCAGTTTTGTAGTTTTTATTAATGAAGGTTTTTAGTGGAAGTAATGAGTAATTTTTGGTCTCATATTGTACCTTAAATTAATCCCCCTAAAAGTAACTACTAGTACAAATTAACTATTTATTTCTATTGTTTAGTTTTGAGGTTAGCTATTTAAACCTAATTTTTTATTTAGAAGATTGACACATTTTTTATCTAATATTCCACAACTATGTAAATTAATTCCTCATAAACACAAGTTTTTAGGGTGGCTTATATAACTAGCCTTGAATTGGAAGAAAAATGGGAAAATATAAATTAAATATATAAAAAATAAAATTGAAATTTGAAGTGAAAATTAAATATAAATGGTTAATTTTTAATATGAGTAAATGTAAGTTAGTCCAATATCTATTTTTATATATATAATACTTAAATGAAATAATTTGAAATTTCATATAGGATTTAATTTAAAATTTTGTAAAATGTATAGTTGAGTATTTTACATTGAATAGTATTTTTATTATCGCCGAATGTATGGACCAAAAGATTAAAAAAAAATTATAGCCTTCGAAGGTTATTTATTATATGACTAATTAAATAATTAAATCAATATATAAATATTTAGTGTTTTCATTATAGGATTTGATATCATGTGAAAAAAAAAAACACAATGAAACTATATTCATGTGATTAATATCTTTCAGTAGTTTAAGTGACACCCTTTAGCATTATAAATAATACCTATTAATAATTTAAGTGTCGTCCTTTTGTATTACAATCAATACACTTCACTCATTTAAGTGATACCTGTTGATAGGCGAACATCATCCAGCATGAAACGAGCAAAAGTTAGGGGTTTAAACAAAGATAATCAATATTGGGGTGCATCTACCAATCTGAGAGGTACATAAAATGACGAACAACTCCTCCGACAAACAACTAATGGGCGAACAGGTATTAAGACCCG
Organism: Ballota nigra; assembly: GCA_947034835.1. Taxonomy (NCBI): domain Eukaryota; kingdom Viridiplantae; phylum Streptophyta; class Magnoliopsida; order Lamiales; family Lamiaceae; genus Ballota; species Ballota nigra. The sequence continues at coordinate 21,422,798 of OX344722.1, read as the reverse complement.
AGACCAAGAATGAGCCAACTGTGAAGTCATCAATGACGAACAACTTGGTCAAACTATGATACAACAAACAGTCAAGGAGGTTTGTACAAGTAAACAAAGGACAAAGATCTCAAAGCCAAGCTGAACAAAGCCATAAGGCGAACAACTTCCAAAGTACAACCTCAAGAGGCGAACAACTTTCGGTTGGAGAATCAACAAAGATCAATCAAGCCGACCTAGACGAACAACAATGAGTTCGAGATAAGACCAAAGAAGACTTTGTAACTAAGATTCAGCTTAGATAAGATCAAAGGGACACATGTCAAGCATGCAGGCTAGGGAGACCAAGAGTCTTGGACACCTCATGCTTGCTAGTCTCTATAAATAGTTGTTCTCCAGCTTACTTATATAATTTTCGAATTTCAGACTAAAAATACACACAAATACACCCAAACTTACACATATACGAAATAATTTAAATTTCGATCTTCATTTTACCCGAATTCATTAACCCAAGACTCGTTTTACCATTTACGGTGGTAATCAATCACACGTTATTGATTGGTGACGTAAAAACGGATTAAAACAGCCACTAATCCTCCCGATTAGATTCGTTCACCAACAATTTGGCGCTAGAAGGAGGGTTCGAACCTTCGGTTTAGTGTGATTACTCAAGAACTTCAAGTTGAAAACTTGAAGATTCAAAGGAAATCTCAAGAAATATTTGAAGATACAAACAAAAGTGTTCTTGGTGTTCTTCAATTTATAAATTAAGAAGTAATTTAAATTGAAATGCCTCAATCTAAAGAGACCCAAGGATCACGTTTGTCGAAAAAAGCATCTCAGACCCGAGCCACGTCGGCCGACCACCAGGACCGTGACCCGAGACATGCGAACAGGTCACAGCATACGGCCATAACACATAACCTCCCCCCTGAGATGGAGGCTTTGGCGAACAACCCCAACGAGTTGGCCAAAACCATTGCTGCTCTCCAGGCCCTCCAGAGGCAACAAGAGCAGGTTAGGCCAACACAAGCAAGGCCAAGGGACAAGTCCCTAGAAGTTGTTAGACCCAGGACCACTAGGGGCGAACAGCGAGAGGTTGATAGTGCCCAAGTCAGACGGAACAAGGGAAAGGCCAAGGTGGTCGACCAACAAGAAGTACAGGCTGAGTCTGGTCGCGGACGAACAACTATGTCCAGCCATGGGACAACACGTTCCAGTGCCCAAGACAGGCTTAGCCAACCCCAACGGGAAGCTGCTCGCCGGGGAGCAGAAGACGGGCGAGCAACTTTTGAACAGCCTCGTCCATCAGTCCATGAAAGACTCTCCCAGTCAGCCTTCAGGCGCCTAGGGCCGAATGCGGCGAACAACATTAGGAGGCAAGCCCAGGAAGTGCCCACTCCAAGCGAGGGACTGCGACGAGCAGAAAGGTTAATGCCTTTGCTCGCCGAACAGCCTCCAAGTCAGGGGGCACCTCTTGATGAATTATCAAGCCTAAGGAGGGCTGTGGAGAACATGCAGGGGCAACTAGACCAACAGAGGGGGATGGGAACGACCAGCATGCCATCCTCACCTTTGGCAGCTCACATTTTGAAGGCCCCGATCCAGAAAAAAATTCAATTTCCGGCTAGCATTCAATATGAGGGCATCACCGACCCCCGGGTCCACTTAACGAAGTATACGGACTACATGGTCTCCGTGGGGGCCAGTGACGCCACCCAGTGCCGGAATTTTCCGTTAACATTGGGCGATCGGGTTCACAAGTGGTTTTCATCAATGCCGCTGGCATCAATCCACTCGTTCGTCCAATTAAGTCGAGAATTTCTTTCTCACTTTTCAACGGCGGGGTCGTATCTTTCCCAAAAACACCGGCTATCAGATTTGAGGCAAAATGATGATGAAACTGACCGGGCGTTTATGGAAAGATTCGATAAAGTTTTACTAGAAGGAGAACCGGTGAGTGAAGATACAAAGATCATCGCTGTGATGGCCGGGTTGAAAAAAGGGTCGAAGTTATAGAAGGAGGTACGCCTGAAGTGCCCAAAGACTTATGCCGAGTTCAGAAACCAAGCTGGCATTTTCGTTTCCATGCACGAGGCCCTACAAACAAATTTAGGGGAGAACAAAGCTGATCCTAAGGAGAATAACAAAAAGCCCGTCGGGACAAGCTACAGGGTCCCGAAAAACATGAAAGCATTCACCGAAGGATCGGATTTGAAGGAAAAATTAAACCAAGTATTGACGGTATCAGTTGATACTGTGTATGAGAGTGTAAAGGAGAGAGAGTTGCTTTCCCCACCACGTAAAATCCGTCAGGATACTGGCAAACTCAACCCGAACAAGTATTGTGCCTACCATCAAAGTGTGGGGCATTTTACGAGTGAGTGTAGAGATTTGCTTAAGCAACTCTGGCGATTTTATGAGGAGGGAAAGCTCTCCGATTTCGTTAAAAGGCAACCTGGGAAAAGAGCTCGGGAGAACAACTCAGAAGACGAAGAGGATGGTCAACCTCAGAGAAACAACAAACCCGGGCGACCAGTTCCCAGTATGCCAGCTCAACCTTTAGAAGACCTGTTCATGATGGAACCCGCAGGTCCCGCGGGAGGGTATTTTGATGGACAACCACCTGAATCTAACCGGAAGAGGAAAGCGGAGCTACGAGCGATTGGCCAAGTACAAGAGATGGGAGTTAAGCCGTCTATCATGCAAACGGCGGAATTAACTTTCACCGAAAAAGACCTTGAAGGCGTCTTAACTCCGCACAATGATTCGCTCGTAATCTGTGCAAAGATTATGGGGACCAGAGTCCATAGACTGTTGGTGGACACCGGAGCTTACACGAACATCTTATTCAAGAAGACCCTCGATAATCTGGGAGATTATTCGGGTTATGTTCGGAATACAACACATAGAATCATAGGCTTCGGGAATGATGTGACAACACCGTTGGGAATTGTAACATTAGCTGTACAACTTGTAACGGCCAATGAACCCGAAAGAAATATAACAAGGATGGTAGATTTCTTGGTAGTAGACCAGGAGTCGACCTATAACGGGTTTCTTGGCCGACCTTTTCTTAATGAATTTAAAGCTGCGTGTTCCACTTACCACTATTGTTTGAAATTTCCAACAGCTAGTGGAGCAGGCACAATTAAAGGAGACCAACGGAGAGCACGAGAATGCATTCAACAACTACGAGCAAAATTTGTACAAATATCCATGATGGAAGCAACAAGTTATCCCATCGACGAACCATCAATACTAAACAATATGATGGACATAGACGATCACATGGATGCGGACGAACAACACTTAGACGAGCAGGTGTTGGACGAACAACTCGTTACCACCCGCGAGGAACCTCCATCTGACGAACAACAAAGGGGTGATGACGAACAACCTTCAGTGGAGGACTTGGAGGGCCAAGTACAAACGAACAACAATGGGACGGAGCCAACTGATGATCTTGAACCCCGCCTGGGGGCAGAGCCCATGAACATCGAAAATGATTCCAACCCTGAGGAACCCATACTTGATCCCCGTTGGAAGGGACAAAAACGACGAGCGACTCCAGTCGAAGAGCTGGAGGCGTTCAAAGTTAATCCCAACAACAAAGATCTTGAATTATTCATAGGATCTGAGCTCCCAGAGCCTTACAGATCCCGAATGAAAGAGTTCCTCACCAAGAATCTAGATGTCTTTGCTTGGTCTCACGCAGATATGGTGGGGATAGATCCAAAACATGCTTGCCACAAGCTGAATATAAACCAAGCCAGAAAGCCCGTCCATCAAAAGCGGAGGAAGTACGGCCCAGACAAATACCAAGCCTTGAATGAAGAAGTTAAGAAGTTGCTAGACAACGATCTCATTCGACAAGCACTCTGTCCACAATGGGTAGCAAACCCAGTACTCGTGAGAAAACCAAACGGGACCTGGAGGCTATGCATAGATTTTACGGATCTGAATGCAGCATGCCCGAAGGACAATTTTCCTCTCCCACATATCGATCAATTGGTGGACAGCACTGCAGGTCACGAAATGTTGATATTTATGGATGCTTTCGCCGGGTATCATCAAATTCCTATGCATCCAGATGATCAAGAGAACACGGCGTTTTATACAAACAAAAACTTGCTGTGTTGGAAGAGAATGCCATTTGGCCTCATAAATGCCGGAGCAACATATCAAAGACTGGTGAACAAGATGTTTGATCAACAAATTGGAGACACGGTTGAAGTCTACGTGGACGATATCGTGGTCAAAAGTCCCAGGAAGGAAGACCATCTTCAACATCTGACTCAAGTGTTCGAAATTCTTCGACACTATAACATGAAGTTGAATCCAAAGAAAAGCAGCTTTGGAGTCCACTCAGGGAAATTCTTGGGTCATCTTGTTAGCCAGCGGGGAATTGAGGCCAACCCTTCAAAAGTTAAAGCCATCCTGGATATGCAACCACCACGTTCGGTGAAAGAAGTGCAAAGACTCACCGGGTGCCTAGCAGCATTAAACCGGTTCATATCCAGGTCAGGGGACAAGTGCCGTCCATTCTTCGAGGCCGTCAAAAAAGGAAAGTTTGCATGGACTAACAACTGTCAAGCGGCCTTCGATCAACTTAAAGACTACTTGGGAGATGTCAAAATCCTATCAAAACCAGTCCCAGGAGAAAAGCTCTTTCTATACTTAGCCGCATCAGAGGTCGCCATTAGTTCTGTTTTGGTGCGGGAGGACGGCAAATTCCATCAACCAATCTATTACGTCAGCCAAGCTTTACACGAAGCAGAGATCAAATATGCCCCAACCGAAAAGCTGGCGTATGCTTTGGTTATGAGCGTGAGAAAGTTACGACCATACTTCTTTGACCATCAAGTCGAAGTTCTAACAACTTTCCCGCTCAGGCAAATTCTCCATCGCCCCGACACTGCAGGTCGTCTCTTAAGATGGTCACTAGAGATTAGCCAATTCGGGGTGACCTATGCTCCTCGAACAGCGATCAAAGGGCAAGCATTAGCCGACTTTATAGTCGAACTAACTTTCCCACCAGATCCGACGAGAGGACTTGATCATCCTTGGCATCTCTATGTGGACGGATCATCAACCAACATAGCCTCGGGGGCAGGAGTAGTATTAATAAGTCCAGACAGACAAGTATTCACCTCGGCGATCAGATTTGGTTTCATGGCAACCAACAACGAAGCTGAGTATGAAGCTCTTATTGCTGGTCTCCACCTATCACTCGCAGTTGGTGTCAGACGCTTGCAAATATTTGGCGACTCACAATTGATCGTGAACCAAGTCCGAGGTGAATACGAAGCAAAAGATGATCACATGATCGAATATCAATGGATTGTTGCTCACCTGATGTCCATGTTGCAGCAAGTTTTCATACAACAAATTCCAAGGACGAGCAACACTCAAGCAGACGCGCTTGCCCGACTAGCAACAAGTGAAGGCCCCGTAGAGTTGGCAGATATTATAGTTACAAAGATGAAAGATCCATCAACAGTAAGCTATAATGTCAATCAACTCGACGATCAAACCAGTGAAGAAGAAGACTGGAGAACAAGTATAGTCAAATACTTGAAAAATGGGAAAAAACCAAACAATCCTTTTGAAGCTGCCAAGCTAATAAAGCGAGCCGCCAGATATACTCTGGTGGGCGAGCAACTCTTCAAAAGGGGAATATCAATCCCACTTCTCAAGTGTTTGCCTAGGGGGCAAGGGCAAGCAGTACTCGAAGAGATACATGCTGGAGTATGTGGAAATCATACTGGGGGGCAAGCTTTGGCATACAAGACAATCAGACAAGGCTATTATTGGCCGACCTTACGTCAAGACGCAATCAAAAAAGCCAAGACTTGCCATCAATGTCAGATTTTTGCCCCAGGCATCCATACCCCGGCTCAAGAACTTGTGTCAGTATACAGCCCATGGCCTTTTGTAAGATGGGGGATGGACATCATTGGTCCTTTCCCGGCTGGAGTTGGAAATGTTCGATTCGCCGTCGTGGCAGTCGATTATTACACAAAATGGGCGGAAGCAGAGGCCATGGTGAATATCACACAGCAGAAGATGATCAACTTTATTTGGAAGAACATTGTCTGTCGTTTTGGAGTTCCACAAGCAATTGTGACAGACAATGGTCCACAATTTGATGGACAAGAGTTGAGAGAGTTCTGTACGGAGTGGGGGATCAAGAAACATTACTCCACACCTTATCACCCCCAGTCGAATGGACAAGTTGAAGCTGTGAATAAAATTATAAAGCATACATTAAAAGTGCGGCTGGCGGAGAGTAAAAGCAGTTGGTCTACAGAACTTCCGGAAGTCTTATGGGCATACAGAGTTTCTCCCAGGTCTAGCACCGGAGAAACACCCTTTGCAATGGCTTTCGGGACAGAGGCTGTAATACCAATTGAGTTAAAGGCCACTACATTTAGGACGACCAACTTTGATGAACAGGCGAACAACTCTGCTCTAAATGCTGAATTGGATTTGCTCGAAGAAAAAAGGTTGAATGCCGAGCTAAAAAATGCCACATACAAGCAGCGAGCAGAACGTTACTATAATTCCCATGTAAAAGTTAGGGAATTCAGAGTTGGAGATTTGGTTCTAAGAAAGTTGCTCGCCCAACCTCCAGGTGTATTGGGACCAACTTGGGAGGGCCCGTATCGTATAACAGAAAAATACATCAATGGCGTATACGATATTGAGGACATGGAAGGCAAGCCGGCCCAATACTCCTGGAATGCTGTACATCTAAAGAAGTACTATCAATAAAGTTGGGCGAACAAATGTCTTGAGGGGCAAGGGATGCGTATGAGCTGAAGGAAGGCTATAAAGGGCTAAAAACTTGCCTAATTTTTTAAATTTTCTTAAGTAGAGATTCAAAAGTTGCTCGGCACATTGTATAGTCTGGTGCTAGTGCTTTTGGTTTTATAGATAGAGTTGCTCGGCAAAAAATATTATAAGCGAGCAAGTTTTAGTTTATGTTTAAAGCTGTTCGTCAGATTGTATATAATAGTGATGGACAGTCTTACAACACTTGTAATTATTTTGCAATGTAAATATAATAGTTGTTCGTCAAAAAAGGAAAAGTCCAAAAGCTCGAGGTACAAGTCCATTCAAAGGTTGTTCGTTTTACAAATGAACAAAACCTAAGGACCAAAGCCACTTAAAGGTTGTTCGTTTTTTAAAAATGAACAGAACCTAAGGCTGAACCCTGATTCCACTAAAGGCAAGTTCAATTCGAACAAAAGCCCAACACTATATGTTATAATTGTAAAGGCATTGACAGAAATGTAAAGGCAATTAACATATATAAGAAAATTAGCGAACATGAGAAAGACGTTCCATTAATCAAAGGCATTAAGCCTCAAAAATAGTACAAGCTGGAAGCAGCCATTACAAGTACTACAAAAGGGAGCGAACAACTATTACAAAAAGAAAACAAAAAAAATTAAGTCTAAGGCCTATTGTTGCTCGGCGGGAGGAGGATCTTGAGGTTGCTCGGCAGAAGGGTCGACAATCATGTCTCGAGCAAGGTCTTCAGCTGCCTTATCCTCCGCCTCTTTAGCAATTTGCTCGTCCGCGGCAGCCGGCTCATCTCCTTGCTCGCCATCATCAACAATTGGTGGAGGATGAGTGATGGTGATACTGGGGTCGAGTTTATCCAGTTTAACTCCTAGCACAGCCAGATCCGCCAACTGGATTGTAACGTTGTTCGGCGGAGGATAGTTCTCGAGGAACTCGTTCAAATCTTTGCTCATCTCCTCCACCATCTCCTTGTAATCATAGGCATCGGCCGTGCGGATGCTGTCCGCGTAGGCACAAATATATCCAAGGTTGGAGATGGGGCCAGTGCGAGCTTGAACCTCCTCTTCAAGTTGCTCGCGGGTAAAGAGGTTGGTTTCGGACTCCCGGAGACGAGCAACCTCCGCCTCAAGATCAGCGATTTTTTGCTCGGCCGCTGACAGTTTGCTCTTCTCCTCACCAAGCAAGGCCTCTTTGCTCTTCAGCTCGGCAGATAAGCCTTGAATGTCTTCAAGGTGCTTTTTCTCGCCGTCAATATAGAGGGAAAGCTGGTCATTGAGCCGAGCAATCTGGCCATGCAAGTTGTTCGCCAGTTTATCTTTTTCCTCAGAGAGTTGCCGAGCAGTACTCGCATAGTGGCGAGCAGACTCTTCCTGCTCGGCAACTTGGGCAATTGCCCTTTGGGCAGTGACGAGGCCGTTGGCAACGAGCATCATCGAGAGATGGAGATTGTCCATTTGCCCCTGTTGGAGGATGGCCTTGTCCGGGGGACGCGTCCAGGCTCGGGCGACCAGCTCCGTTGCCTTGCGAACATGCTCGCCAGGAATCTCCCTTATGTTAACGGGAGTCTTCGAGCAAGCATACTGATGTACAACACTTGCTCGGCCGGGATAATCGTCGGCACGATATCTGCAAACAAGAAAGAGATTGATACTTAGAAAAAATTAAAAAAAAGAAGATGAAAGTTGTTCGGCAAAAGAGGGTAGATACTTACTCGGCAAACTTCCGATCATCCCATCCAAGGAACGTAAGATCTTCTGGGCCACGGGGTGAGCCTACATCTTTGCTCGCTTTTCCCGACCTTTCCGTAGGCTCCGCAGAAGAACGCCTAGTGACATCCCCTTCGTGGCGAGCATGACTTTCGCCCACCTTTTCTTTCCCCTTGCCGGTGACATCTCCGACCAGTGGGGTCCCGTCTGCCTTCTTAAGGCGTTTCCCACCACGAGGTGGGGAGACGGGAGGGGACCGGATTTGGACTGGGGGGGCAGTCTGTCTCGGAACTTTAGCCCCCTCAGGCTTGTTCGACATGGCGAGCACCGCTTGAGGAGGGTCACCTCTCCTTTTCTTCCCTCTTGGTGGCCCCATTTCAAGGACCCTTTGCTCAAGAAGAGCGTAGCTTGGGGGAACGGCAACTGTTACTTGCTCGGCTAAAAAAAAATGAAAATGAAATGATGAGAAAAAGAAATTAGGCGAGCAAGTTAAACAAGACAATGACGAACAAAGTTTGAACTGGGAGTTAGAAATTTTCATACCTGGGGGCACCTCAGCTTGAGCCTCCAGGTGGTGAGGATAAGTCAAGAGGCGAGCAGCTTTTTGACACCTTGTTCGGCAAAGATAGTCAATAGTCCTATCTGCCAGGTTGCGGAGGCCGACCAAGCACGAGGTAAACAGGAACTCGGGGCTCAACTCCTCCTCTTCCGAATCCCACTTGGGTAGACGAGGGCCTGCGAACAGACAAAAAAAGTTAAATTAGAACAATTTAGCTCAAAGGCGAACAAGAATTGAACTTACGTTTCAATTTTCCATAGGCTGCTGGAGAATTTATTCGTCCAGGGCCGCCGTGTGGACCGGAAGATGCTCGCCAATCACCCCCAATCCAGAAGAAGTGCTGCTTCCAGTCACGAACCTTGTTCGGCACCTCTTCTACCATTTTCAGCCCAGTCCTGGCCTTGAGATAGTGATAGCCTTCTTCTCCTTTGGGGCAGTTTGTGATTGTCATCAAGTAGTTGATCTCTTCCGCAGTGATCCGATCAACGTACCCCTCTAAGGCGAACAGGCACATGGAACCTAAGAGGTTCATCCACCCAATTGGAGTAATTTGGGTGATGGCCAAGTTGGTCGCCTCCAGGAATCGACCAACAACGGGTGGAAGAGGCAACATTAGTCCGGCAATTAAAGTGTGAATGTTGATCGCCGTACATCCTGGAGGTGGGCGATCAGCTCTTTCCTTTCTCTGAGGAGCCCACATGTGGATATCATATGGGATCTTATAGTCCTTCCGGATGGAGTCCAGTTCATCTTCGCGAACAACACTTTTTATCTTGCTCGCCTGGAATCCAGTTTTCACCTTATCCATTATTTATCTCTGGGGACGGGGAAAGCTGTTCGCATATCGTTCAGCATATGCTCGCCATTCAAATAGACGAGCAACCCCAGCTGGGATCTCACTTTCTCGCATCTTTGGGGATGGAAAATTGATACCCTCCAAAAACTCGCGAGTGAGTTCGTTAAGGTCTGGATCTTCAGATTCGGCAGAAGACGAAGAACTTTCGTCCCGATTGTTGTTCGCCACAACTGTCAGTTCTCTCCCAGATGGGCCCACACCGGTGTCCTCCACAGAGCGAACAACTGAATCCACGTGAAGATCCGACGCCGAGGAAATCTCGAAGGGAGGTTGATCGACGGGGACCGCAACTGGAAAAAGTGGATCTAAGGTCTCCTCAGTCTTATTGCTCGAGTGCGAAGACATAGAAGAGGAAAAAAAATCCAGGCGGCAGTAGAAAGATTTGCAGACGGCGGCGCTATCCCGGAGAAGACGGTAGCACTCAAACCCACACGGCGGCGATGGCGTTTTCGAAAGAAAAAGTAAAGAAGAGAAAAGAAATAAGAGGATAACTACCTTGTTTCGAGGATTGGAAGCCAAACACTGGAAAAACAGATGCCGGAGAAGCTTGGAATCGCCGGAGAAGAAAGAATCGCCGGAGTACTGTAGCAAGAGATGAAAAAGTGGGAAAAATTTGTTTCCCCCCACTATTTATAACCCAAACAAAAACGGGGTGTGGGGCATAATTTTTTGAAAATTCAGGGACTCAACTGAGAAAAGACGGGGTCAATTCCGAGCTAAACTAAAAATTGAAGGACCTATAGGCAATTATATGGGCGCGTGGCCTCGGGGCTGCTCGCGCGTGGACGGCGCGCAATCATTGCGCTGGCATCATCTTCGTGATCTCCCCAGATCATGGGAAGGCGAAACGGTTATCCCGATGTTGCTCGTCACAAAGATGCTGTTCGTCCAAGTCTTGACCAGAACAATATCCTAACTACAGTTGCTCGCCATAAAGTTGCTCGTCTGATGCAACATCTAGTCAGGATAGGGGGCAATTGTTGATAGGCGAACATCATCCAGCATGAAACGAGCAAAAGTTAGGGGTTTAAACAAAGATAATCAATATTGGGGTGCATCTACCAATCTGAGAGGTACATAAAATGACGAACAACTCCTCCGACAAACAACTAATGGGCGAACAGGTATTAAGACCCGAGACCAAGAATGAGCCAACTGTGAAGTCATCAATGACGAACAACTTGGTCAAACTATGATACAACAAACAGTCAAGGAGGTTTGTACAAGTAAACAAAGGACAAAGATCCCAAAGCCAAGCTGAACAAAGCCATAAGGCGAACAACTTCCAAAGTACAACCTCAAGAGGCGAACAACTTTCGGTTGGAGAATCAACAAAGATCAATCAAGCCGACCTAGACGAACAACAATGAGTTCGAGATAAGACCAAAGAAGACTTTGTAACTAAGATTCAGCTTAGATAAGATCAAAGGGACACATGTCAAGCATGCAGGCTAGGGAGACCAAGAGTCTTGGACACCTCATGCTTGCTAGTCTCTATAAATAGTTGTTCTCCAGCTTACTTATATAATTTTCGAATTTCAGACTAAAAATACACACAAATACACCCAAACTTACACATATACGAAATAATTTAAATTTCGATCTTCATTTTACCCGAATTCATTAACCCAAGACTCGTTTTACCATTTACGGTGGTAATCAATCACACGTTATTGATTGGTGACGTAAAAACGGATTAAAACAGCCACTAATCCTCCCGATTAGATTCGTTCACCAACAATACCATTTAGCATTACCACTAATATCTTTCAATAATATAAGTGACACCTTTAACATTGCGAGTAATAATTTCAGTAATTTATTGTCAATTTTAATATTACTACTAATACGTTTTAGTAATTTAACTAATACCCTTTAGCATTACGAATAAAACTTTTTGATCGCAGAAACAGTTTCACCACGACCTGAAAATGGTTCATACAATACATTGTCAATATATACTACATAGTTCTCAGGAACAATTCCAAATGTGCAGGCTTAAATATTGTTGTAATTGAGTGCGTAAATTAAAGGCACAAGATTTGTTCACCCAGTTCGTCGCGAACGACTATGTCTGGGGGCGAGCCAAGCCAAGAGTTTCACTAATATTCTTGTGTATGAGTGTATACAATTCTGAGTACAATGGTATATTTATAAGAGTAAAACCCTAGTTTAAGATATGAAGCCCATTGGGTTATTGGTCCATTAGTAATGTCCACATCAAATCTTCTAGATTTGGAATAATAAATCTTCTAGATTTACAACACTCCCCCTTGGACATTACGACATAACATAAATATCTTGTCATAAAAACTCCACGTGCTAGGTATCAGCCAAATAATAAGTTAGGGAGGAATGTATTCTATCTTCTAGATCAAAACTTCTAGATTTATTTCGGGGTTACCGCTTCCCCTAAAGACAACAACACTTTGAGCCTTTGCATCCCAATACCACGAACGTACTTTTCAAAAGTAGACGTAGGTAAGGACTTAGTGAACAGATCTGCTAGATTGTCACTAGATTGCACCTTTTGAATGGTAATCACGTTACTCTTCTGGAGTTCGTATGGGTAGAAAAACTAAGGTGAAATATGTTTCGTCAGGTTTCCCTTGACGTACCCTGTTGGTGATCAAATTTAATCGATAGAATTAGTGACTGTTTTAATTCGGTTTAAGACCACCAATCAATTATGTGTGATTGATTACCACCGTAAATGGTAAATCGAAGAATCGGGATATGGAATGATAAATACGAAAGTCGAAATCGTATTAATTTCGTATGTGTATAGGTTTAGGTGTGTTAGTGTGTGTTTTGGGAGTATTTATGAATTTGAGCTTGTATTTCTTAGCTGGAAAACAACTATTTATAGAGACTAGCAAGCATGAGGTGTCTATGACTCTTGGTCTCCCTAGCCTGCATGCTTGACAAGTGTCCTATTGACCTTTGTTTGACCTTATCTAAGTTGAATCTTAGTTACAAAGTCTTCTTTGGTCTTATCTCGGACTTCACTGTTGTTCGTCCAGGTCGGTTTAGTTGATCCAAAATGGTTTTCCCATATAAGTTGTTCGCCTTTTGAGATTATGGCTCAGAAGTTGTTCGCCTTTGTGTTTTACACAGATTGGCTTTGGGATCTTAGTCCTTTGTTCGTTTATATACACCTCTTAAGATGGTAGATGCACCATCTTTCATAATGTTATTCGTCATTAACTAACTTGGTGGAGGGCCCATATTTGGCTTCGGTTCTCTAGACCTGTTCGCCAGTATGTTGTTCGTCGGTAGCGTTGTTCGTCAGTTTATACACTCCCTGGATTGATTTATGCACCCCAATTTGATTTTCTTTATCAATCATCTTTGATTTGGGGTTTGTTCTTCATAAATCCTTTTTTTAAGGTTTTAATCCTTGTTCGCTCAGCCATGATTGATGTTCGCCTATCAACAATTGCCCCCTATCCTGACTAAATGTTGCCTCAGACGAGCAACTTTGTGGCGAGCAACTGTAGTTAGGATACTATACTGGTGAAGATTCGGACGAACATCATTGAAACTGGCGAGTAACTCCGGGTGCACCGTTTCATCTTCCCATGATCTGGGGGACGTACGAGGATGACGTGGGTGGTATGATTGAGCGCCGCCCACGCGCGAGCATTCCTGAGGTCACGCGCTTCTGTATTTGCACATAAGTCCTTCAGTTTTCAAATTTGTTCGAAATTTACCCCATTTTTCTTCATTTCGGACCATTTTTTGGGGTAATTACGGGTTTTACCCCATTTTTTTCATGGGGTATAAATAGAAGTGGGAACTGAAATTTTCCCACTTCTTTCAACTCTGCTACAGTGCTCCATCGTCGTTCCCCCATTCCCGGCAAATTCAAGCTTTTTCCGACGAGATTTTCTTCAAATTCTTGCTTCCGGTTTAATTTCAAGGTAGTATTTTCATTTTAATCACTTGATTTTCTTTTTATTTTTCTCTCTCGTCTTTGAAATCCCCCATTGCCGCCGTGTGGAAGTTTGTGTCGTCATCTTCTCCGGAAATCGCCGCCGTCTGTGTTCTTCTCTCTTTCTTCCATGTCTTCTCATTCGAGCAACAAATCTGAGGAAACCCTTGACCCCCTCTTTCCCATCGTGGCACACAGAGACCAACCTTCCTTTGAGATCTCCTCGGCATCGGACCCCCACGTAGACTCGGTTGTTCGATCGGTGGAACATACCGGTGCTCGCCCGTCAGGAAGGGAGGTGGTGGTTGTTGCGAGCAGGGATTCCGAGGAGGGTTCTTCGTCCAGTGCTGAATCAGAAGATCCCCAATTTGATGAACTGACCCGTGAATTTCTGGAGGGTATAAACTTCCCATCTCCAAAGATGCTGGAAAACGAGATTCCAGTTGGAGTTGCTCGGCCTTTCGAATGGCGAGCATATGCTGAGGAACACGCGAATCACTTTGCTCGCCCCCAAAGACAAGTAATGGACTGGGTAAAAACTGATTTCCAGGCGAGCAAAATCAAGAGTGTTGTCCTCGAGGAGGATCTTGATTCGATCCGAGAGACCTACAAGATCCCGTATGACATTCATATATGGGCTCCCAGGAGAAAGGAGAGAGTTGATCGCCCACCTCCAGGATGCACGGCGATCAACATTGATACTTTGATGGCCGGTCTGAAACTGCTGTTGCCCCCAATTGTTGGTCATTTTCTCGAGGCGACCAACCTTGCCATTACCCAGATCACACCAATTGGGTGGATGAATTTGCTCGGCGCCATGTGCTTGTTCACCCTAGAAGGATACGTTGATCGCCTTACTGTGGAGGAAATCAACTATCTCATGACAATTACCAAATGTCCCATAGGTGAAGAGGGCTACTACTACCTTAAGGCCAGGACCGGACTCAAGATGGTAGAAGGGGTGCCGAACAAGATTAAGGACTGGAAAGAGAACTTCTTCTTCATTGGGGGTGATTGGCGAGCATCTTCCGGTCCACACGGTGGCATTGGGCGAATTAACTCTCCTGCTTCCTATGGAATAATTAAGCGTAAGTTTATCTTTGTTCGCTTTTGAACTGTATTGTTCTAATTTAACTTTTCTTGTTTGTTTGCAGGCCCTCGATTGCCCAAGTGGAACTCAGAAGAGGAGGAAGTTGGTGCGGAGTTCCTGTTCACTTCCTGTTTGGTCGGCTTGCGCAACAAAGCGGATAGGACCATCCAGTATTTGAGTGAAGAGAAGTGTCAGAAAGTTGCTCACCTTCTCACATTTCCTCATCACTTAGAGGCCCAGGTTGAAGTACCCCCAGGTATAGAAAATTTCTAACTCTTCCTTTTACAAATTTGTTCGTCATTCGTTTCTCAAACTTGCTCGTCTAATAATAATAATAAATTTTTTTTAGCCGAGCAAGTTACCATCGCTGTCCCTCCTTGCTTTGGACTCTTGGAACAAAGAGTATTCGAAATGGCACCACCGAAAGGACGAAGGAAGAAGGGTGACCCGCCTTCCAAGGTGTTGGCGATGACCAACAAGGCCTCTGCTGCCGAGCAAGCCCATCGAACAACTTTACCGCCGAGCACATCGCCTAAACCGGCCTCTGCCTCCTCTCCTCACGGTCTCAAAAGACTGAAGAAAGGTGATGGCACATACGTCTCCCAGCCGCCCCCCACCACTGACAAAGGGAAATCCAAGGTGGGAGGATCTGGCCGCCTGCCTTCAATCGAAGCTGCTCGCCCACCTACAACTGACGAGAGAGGAGGAAAATCGAGCAAAGATAGGCATATTCCTCCTCGTTGGCCTGAGGACATCACCTATCTCGGGTGGGATGGAGCCAAATTTGTCGAGTAAGGATTCTTCTTCGAACTCTTCCAAGAACTAAATAAGTTAAAAATTCACTAAGTGTTGAAACTTTTTTGTTCGCAGGTATCGGCCCAATGACCACCCAGGGCGAGTAGACATACTTCACCAGTACGCCTGCTCGAAGACCCCGGCGAACATTCGTGACATCTCGGATGATCATGTTCGTCGGGCAACTGAAATTGTTGCTCGCGTCTGGTCAAAACTATTGAACAAGGTCGTGCTCGCCCAAGGGGCCATTGACAACTTTCATCTGTCAATGGTGCAAGCTGCCAACTCCCTCGTATCTGCTCAAAGGGGAATGGCTCAGGTGGTGGAGCTGGAAGAAGCTGCTCGCCAATATGCTGCCACTGTTCGCCATCTTTCAGAGGAGAAGGATAATGGCGAACAACTTGAATGGCCAGATTGCTCGGCTCAACAACCAGATCTCCCTCTACATCGACAACGAAAAGAAATACCTTGAAGAAATTCAAGGTTTATCTAGCGAATTGGGAGGCAAAGAGGCCATGCTCGGCGAAGAGAAGAGCAAACTGTCCACGGCCGAGCAGAAGATTGCCGAGCTCGAGGCGGAGGTTACTCGCCTTAGAGAAGTGGAGGCCAGTACCTTTACCCGCGATCAACTTGAGGCAGAGCTCCAGGCCCGGTCTGCCCCCATCTCAAACATGTGATACATCTGCGCTTATGCCGATTGTATCCGCATGGCTGATGCGTATGATTTTAGAGATATGGTGGAGGAGATGGGCAAGGACTTGTCCGAATTTCTGGAGAACTATCCCCCGCCGAACAACATTGAAATGCAATTGGGGGATATTGCCGAGCTGAGGGTTAAAATTGACTATCTTGACCCCAGCATCACAATTACTCGCCCTCCGCCTATGGTCGATGAGGGCGAGCAGGAGGAGGAGCCGGCCGCAGTGGACGAGCAAGTTGCTAAAGAGATGGAAGAGAAAGCAGCTGAAGACCTGGCCCGGGACATGATTGTTGATCCTCCTACCGATCAAGGCCAAGACCCTCCTTCCGCCGAACAGCAATAGGCTTAGGACTTGGCCTTTTTTCTTTTCTTTGTAATAGTTGTTCGTTCCTTTTGTAGTACTTTTGTAATGGCTTTTCAAAGCTGTACTATTTTTTAGGCTTCAAAGCCTTCTATTTAATGAAATGTCTTTCTTTTGTTCGCTCATTTTCTTTATACGTTAATTGCCTTTACATTTTTGTCAATGTTTTTGCAATTATAACATATAATTTTGGGCTTTGTTCGATTTGAACTTTGCCATAATGGAATCTGGGTTTAGCCTTAGGTTCTGCTCATCTTAAAAGACGAACAACCTTTAATTTGCTTTGGTCCTCAAAATGGACTTGTACCTCGAGCTTTTGGACTTTTCTTTCAACGAACAACTATGTATACATTGTAAAAAGTTTACAAGTGTTGTAAGCCTGCTCGTCACTAACATATACAATCTGACGAACAACTTTGAATACTAAAAAACATGCTCGCTTATAATATTTTTGCCGAGCAACTTTGTCTAAAATTAAAAAATGAAATAGCACTAGACTATACAATGTGCCGAATAACTTTTCATTTTATACTTAGCAAAATTTTCAAAAAATTAAGCAAGTGGGCAAGTTTTTGGTTTGCCTTACTTGGTTCATCTGCCCCCCAAGACATTTGTTCGCCCAATCAAGAACCTGTTCGTCTCATTGAGTGTACCTCTTCAGATGTACAGCATTCCAGGAGTATTGGGCCGGCTTGCCTTCCATATCCTCAATATCGTATACACCATTAACGAATTTTTCCGTTATACGATACGGGCCCTCCCAAGTTGGTCCCAATACACCTGGAGGTTGGGGGAGCAACTTTCTTAGAACCAAATCTCCAACTCTGAATTCCCTGTTTTAACATGGGAATTGTAATATCGTTCTGCTCGCTGCTTGTAGGTAGCATTTTTTAGCTCGGCACTTAATCTTTTTTCTTCGAGCAAATCCATCTCAGTAGCTAGAGCAGAGTTGTTCGCCTACTCATCAAAGTTGGTCGTTCTGAATGTGTTGGCCTTTAACTCGATTGGTATTACGGCTTCTGTTCCTAAAGCCATTGCAAAAGGTGTTTCTCCGGTGCTTGACCTGGGAGAAACCCTATATGCCCACAGGACTTCCGGGAGTTCTTCAGACCAACTGTTTTTGCTCTCCGCTAGCCGTACTTTCAATGTATGCTTAATTATCTTGTTTACGGCTTCGACTTATCCATTCGACTGGGGATGATAGGGCGTAGAGTAATGTTTTTTTATTCCCCACTTTATACAGAAATCTCTCAACTCTTTTCCATAAAACTGCGAACCATTGTCTGTCATGATGGTTTGTGGAATTCCAAAATGACAGACAATGTTCTTCCAAATGAAGTTGATCATTTTCTGCTGCGTGATCTTTACCATGGCCCCTGCTTCTGCCCACTTCGTATAATAGTCTACTGCCACGACAGCAAATCGAACATTTCCAACTCCTGCTGGGAAAGGACCAATAATGTCCATCCCCCATCTTGCAAATGGCCACGGGCTATAAACTGATACGAGCTGTTGGGCTGGGGTATGAATGTTTGGGGCAAAAATCTGGCATTGATGGCAAGTCTTCGCTTTCTTGATCGCATCCTGACGTAAAGTTGGCCAATAGTAGCCTTGTCTGATGGTTTTGTATGCCAAGGCTTGCCCCCCAGTGTGATTTCCACATACTTCGGCATGTATTTCTTCGAGTATTGCTCGTCCTTGCCCCCTAGACAAACATTTGAGAAGTGGGATTGATATTCCCCTTTTGTAAAGCTGCTCGCCCACCAGAGTGTATCTGGCGGCTTGCTTTGTTAGTTTGGCAGCTTCAAAAGGGTTGTTTGGTTTTTCCCCACTTTTCAAGTATTTGACTATACTTGTTCTCCAGTCTTCTTCTTCATTTGCTTGTTCGTCAAGTTGGTTGATATTATAACTTCTTGTTGATGGATCATTCATCTTTATAATTATAATATCTGCCAACTCTGCAGGTCCTTCGCTTGTTGCTAGTCGGGCCAACGCATCTGCTTGCGTGTTGCTTGACCTTGGAATTTGTTCAATGAAGACTTGTTCTAACAAGGACATCAGGTAAGCAACAATTCGCTGATACTCGATCATATGATCGTTTTTCGCCTCGTATTCACCTCGAACTTGGTTCACAATCAATTGTGAGTCGCCGAATATTTGTAACCGTCTAACACCTACTGCAAGAGATAGGTGGAGACCAGCAATAAAAGCTTCATACTCAACTTCGTTGTTGGTTGCCATGAAACTAAATTTGATCGCCGAGGTGAATACTTGTCTGTCAGGGCTAATTAGAACCACTCCTACCCCCGAGGCTACGTTGGTTGAAGATTCGTCAACATAAAGATGCCAGGGGTGATCAAGTCCTCTCGTTGGATCTGGTGGGAAGGTTAATTCGACTATAAAGTCGGCTAATGCTTGCCCTTTGATCGCTGTTCGAGGAGCATAAGTCACCCCGAATTGGCTAATCTCTAGTGACCATTTTAGTAGACGACCAGCTGTGTCGGGGCAATGGAGAATTTATCTGAGTGGGAAAGTTGTTAGCACTTCAACTTGATGGTCATGGTCGTAACTTCCTCACACTCATGACAAGTGTGTACGCCAGTTTCTCGGTTGGAGAGTATTTAATCTCCGCTTCGTGTAAAGCTTGGCTGACGTAGTAAATAGGTTGATGGAATTTGCCGTCTTCCCATACTAGAACAGAGCTGATTGCCACTTCTGACGTAGCTAAGTACAAGTATAGCTTTTCTCCTGGGACGGGTTTTGATAAGATTTTAACATCTCCCAGGTAGTCTTTAAGTTGGTCGAACGCCTTCTGACAGTTGTTAGTCCATGTAAACTGTCCTTTCTTGATGGCTTCGAAGAATGGACGACATTTGTCCCCCGATCTGGATATGAACCGATTCAATGCTGCTAGGCATCCCGTGAGTCTTTGCACCTCTTTTATCGAACGTGGTGGTTGCATATCCATGATAGCCTTGACTTTTGCTGGATTGGCTTCAATCCCTCGTCGACTAACAAGATGGCCCAGGAATTTTCCAGAATTTACTCCAAAACTGCTCTTCTTCGGATTCAGCTTCATATTGTAATTCCGAAGAATATCGAACACCTGGGTCAAATGTTGAAGATGATCTTCCTTTCGGGGGCTTTTGACTACGATATCATCCACATAGACTTCCACCGTATCTCCGATTTGTTCGTCGAACATCTTGTTTACCAACCTCTGGTATGTTGCCCCGGCGTTGATAAGGCCGAAGGGCATTCTCTTCCAACACAACAAGTTTTTATTTGTATAAAATGATGTGTTCTCTTGATCGTCTGGATGCATCGGAATTTGATGGTACCCGGCAAAGGCATCCATGAATGTTAGCATTTCATGACCTGCAGTGTTGTCCACCAATTGGTCAATATGAGGGAGAGGAAAGTTGTCATTTGGGCATGCTGCATTCAGATCTGTAAAGTCTATGCATAGCCTCCAGGTTCCGTTTGGTTTCATCACAAGGACTGGGTTTGCTACCCATTGTAGACAGAGTGCTTGTCGGATTAAGTCGTTGTCTAACAACTTCTTTACTTCTTCATTCAAGGCTTGATACTTGTCTGGGCCATATTTTCTTCGTTTTTGATGGACGGGCCTTTTTGCTTGATTGATATTGAGCTTGTGACAAACATGTTTTGGATCTATTCCCACCATGTCTGCATGAGACCAAGCGAAAACATCTAGATTTTTGCTGAGGAACTCTTTCATTCGGGATCTATAAGGCTTAGGGAGCTCAGATCCTATGTATAATTCAAGATCCTGGTTTTCAGGATTAACTTTGAACGCCTCCAGTTCTTCAACTGGAGTCGCTCGTCGTTTTTGTCCTTTCCAACAAGGATCAAGTATTGGTCCCTCAGGGTTGAAATCATTTTCGATTCTCATGGGCTCTACTCCTAGGCGGGGATCTAGATCGTCTGTTGGCCCTGATTCGTTGTTGTTTGCCAACACCTGGCCCTCCAAGTCGTCTGATAAATGTTGCTCGTCACCACCCCTTTGTTGTTCGTCAGATGGAAGTTCTCCATGGGTGGTGATGAGTTGTTCGTCCAACACTTGTTCGCCAGAGTGTTGCTCGTCAGTATCCATGTGGTCCTCTATGTCCATCATGTTCTCGAGTATTGATGGTTCATCAGTAGGATAGCTAGTTGTGGCCTCCATCATGGACACTAATGCATGTTTGGCTTGCAGCTGTAGGAGACATTTCCTGGCCTTTCTTTGATCTCCCTTCACTGTGCCTGCTCCGCTTGCTGTAGGGAACTTTAAGCAATAATGGTAAGTTGAACATGCAGCTTTGAATTCATTTAGAAAAGATCGACCAAGAAACCCATTGTAAGTTGATTCCTGATCGACGACCAAGAAATCAACCATTCTTGTTATATTTTTCTCGGGTTTCTCGACCGTTACAAGCTGAACGGACAACCTAATTTTCCCTAACGGGACTGTTACAGCATTTCTGAAGCCTAAAATTCTGTGATTTGAAGGTCAGATGTAGCCCGAGTAGTCTCCAAGCTGGTCAAGCGTCTTCTTGAAAAGAATGTTGGTGTAGGCTCCGGTGTCCACCAACAATCTATGCACTCTGGTCTCCATGACCTTAGCACAGATCACGAGCGAATCGTTATGGGGGGTCAAGATTCCTTCCAAATCCTTCTCAGTAAAGGTCAATTCTGATGTTTGCATGATGGATGGCTTAACCCACATTGCTTGTACTTGATCGATCGCTCGCAATTCGGCTTTTCTTTTCCAGTTGGAGATCGGCGGCCGTCCATCAGAACATCCTCTCGCTGGTTCCGCGGGTTCCATCATGTATAGATCTTCAAGTGGACGAGCAGCAACTGCCGGAACTGGCTATCCGGGTTTATTGTTCTTTTGAGGTTGATCATCCTCATCCTCAGAGTTGTCCTCCCGAACTCTTTTTCCAGGTTGTCTCTTAACAAAGTCGGAAAGTTTCCCTTCCTCGTAGAACCGCCAAAGCTGCTTGAGCAAATCTCTACACTCGCTCGTAAAGTGCCCCACGCTTTGGTGGTAGGCACAATACTTGTTAGGGTTGAGTTTGTCGGTGTCTTAACGGATTTTCCGGGGAGGGGAGAGCAACTCTTTCTCTTTCACGTTCTCATAAACAGTATCGACTGATACTGACAGCACTTGGTTTAACTTCTCCTTAAGTTATGTCCCTTCAGTAAATGTCTTCATGTTTTTCGGGACTCGGTAGCCGGTTCCGCCGGGTTTCTTATTATTCTCCTTGGGATCATTTTTGTTCTCCCCCAAGTTTGATTGCAAGGCCTCGTGCATGGAAACGAATATGTCGGCTTGATTTCTGAACTCGGCATAACTTCTTGGGCACTTCAGACTTACCTCCTTTCATAGCTTCGATCCTTTTTTCAACCCGGCCATAATGGCAACAATTTTCGTGTCCTCGCTGACGGGTTCACCTTCCAATAGCACCTTATCGAACCTTTCCATGAATGCCCGATCAGACTCGTCATCATTTTGTTTTAGGTCGGACAATCGGTGCTTTTGGGACAGATATGATCCTGCCGTAGAGAAATGGGAAAGGAACTCTCGGCTCAGTTGAACGAACGAGTGGATAGATGCTGGTGGTATCGCCGAAAACCACTTGTGCACCCGGTCCCCCAAGGTTAATGGGAAATTTCGGCATTGGGTGGCATTTCTGGCTCCCACCGAGACCATATAATCAGAGTATTTTATTAAATGAACCCTGGGATCAGCAAGGCCATCGTACTGGATACTTGCTGGGAATTGGACCTTCTTTTGAATCGGGGCTTTCAGAATGAGGGATGATAATGATGAGGATGGTAAGCTGGTCGTTCCCACTCCTCTTTGTTGGTCCAATTGTCCCTGCATACTCTCCACCGCCCTTCTAAAGCTTGATAGCTCATCCAAAGATGCCCCCTGACTTGGAGGCTTTTCGGCGAGCAAATGTACAAACCTTTCTGCTCGTCGCAGTCCCTCACTTGGAATGGGCAAATCCTGGAGCTGTTTTCTAGGGTTGCTCGCTGCATTTGGCCCTAGACGCCTGAAGGCAGATTGGGAGAGTCTCTCATGAACTGATGGGTTTGGTTGTTCAAATGTTGTTCGCCCATGCTCTGCTCTCTGGCGAGCAACTTTCTCATGTTGCTGGGGTTGACCAAGTCTATCCTGGGCACTGGAACGAGTTGTTCCATGGCTCGACAATGTTGTTCGCCCGTGAGCAGACTCAGTTTGGCCCTCTCTTGGTTCGACCACCTTGGCTTTGCCCTTATCCCGCCTGACTTGGGCACTATTTACTTCATGTTGTTCGCCCCTAACTGACCTGGCCCTAACAACTTCCAGGGGTTTATCCTTAGGCCTTACTTGTGAAAGCCTATTTTGATCTTGCTGTCTCTGAAGAGCTTGGAGAGCAGCAATAGTCTTGGCCAGTTCATTAGGTTTGTTCGCTAAGGCCTCCATTCCAGGTGGGAGATTATGGGTTATAGCAGTATGTTGTGATCTATTCGTATGCCTGGGATTGCGATCCTGGTGGTCGGCCGACGAAGCTCGGGTAGGAGATGCTCTCCTTGACAAGCGTGATCCTTGTGTTTCCTTGGATTGAGGAATTTCAAATTAATTTGTCTTAATTCTTATGATGAAGAACACCAAGAACACTCTTATTTGAATCTTCAAATATTTCTTGAAACTTTCTTTTAATCTTCAAGTTTTCAACTTGAAGTTCTTGATTAATCACATTGATTCGGAGGTTCGACCCCTTCCTCTAACGCCAATTTGTTGGTGATCAAATTTAATCGATAGAATTAGTGACTGTTTTAATTCGGTTTAAGACCACCAATCAATTATGTGTGATTGATTACCACCGTAAATGGTAAATCGAAGATTCGGGATGTGGAATGATAAATACGAAAGTCGAGATCGTATTAATTCCGTATGTGTATACGTTTAGGTGTGTTAGTGTGTGTTTTGGAAGTATTTATGAATTTGAACTTGTATTTCTTAGCTGGAGAACAACTATTTATAGAGACTAGCAAGCATGAGGTGTCTATGACTCTTGGTCTCCCTAGTCTGCATGCTTGACAAGTGTCCTATTGACCTTTGTTTGACCTTATCTAAGCTGAATCTTAGTTACAAAGTATTCTTTGGTCTTATCTCGGACTTCACTGTTGTTCGTCCAGGTCGGTTTAGTTGATCCAAAATGGTTTTCCCATATAAGTTGTTCGTCTTTTTAGGTTATGGCTCAGAAGTTGTTCGCCTTTGTGTTTTACACAGATTGGCTTTGGGATCTTGGTCCTTTGTTCGTTTATATACACCTCTTAAGCTGGTAGATGCACCATCTTTCATAATGTTGTTCGTCATTAATTAACTTGGTGGAGGGCCCATATTTGGCTTCGGGTCTCTAGACCTGTTCGCCAGTATATTGTTCGTCGGTAGAGTTGTTCATCAGTTTATACAGTCCCTGGATTGATTTATGCACCCCAATTTGATTTTCTTTGTCAATCATCTTTGATTTGGGGTTGGTTCTTCATAAATCCTTTTTTTAAGGTTTTAATCCTTGTTCGTTCAGCCATGATTGATGTTCGCCTATCAACATACCCATTACTCATTTGTGCGATAAGCTGCGTTGTCTTCAAATATAACGGTGGGAGGTGTATCGCCTTTAGCGATACCACACGAGTCATCAATGTGTTTTACCAAGGACCTTAACCAAACACATTCTCGTGCGACTTCAAATAAAGTTATTATCTCTGAGTGGTTTGAAGACGTGGTAACCATAGTTTGTTTAACTGGTCTCCATGAGATCGCGGTACCACCACAGAGAAAAACGTAACCAGTCTGGGATATGGCACTGTGGGGATCAGACAAATAGTCAGCATCCGCATAACCTACCAAGGTTTTGTCTTGGTTCTTACGGTAAAACAGTCCAAGATCTTGAGACCCTTGGAGGTACCGTAGACATGCTTAACACCATTCCAATGTCTCCTTGTAGGAGAAGCGCTATATCTCGCAAGCAGATTGACAGCAAATGCAATGTCCGATCGAGTGCAATTTGCGAGATAAAGCAATGCTCCAACAGCGCAAAGATATGGAACTTCTGGCCCCAGAATTTCTTCAGAATCTTCTCTTGGCCTAAATGGGTCCTTATCCACTTCGAGGGATCGGACAACCATAGGGGTGCTAAGTGGATGAGATTTATCCATATGAAATCTCTCTAATACCTTCTTCACGTAGGTCGACTAATGTATAAAAATTCCTTCTGGGAGATGCTCGATCTGCAGGCCGAGGCAGTACCTGGTTTTACCCAAGACTTTCATTTTGAATTCAGCTTTCAAGATTGAACTGGCTTCTTCAATCTCTTTGCATGTTCCGATTATGTTTAGGTCATCAACATATGCGGATATGATGCAAAAACCACATTGCAACTTCTTCGTGAATACGCATGGGAAAGCTTTATCGAATGTGTATCCTTTCTTCTGAAGGAACTCACTAAGTCGGAGGCCCGATTGCTTCAGGCCGTACAACGACTTCTGTAGTCTTATGCTATACAAACTGCAATTTTCACCATACCTCATCTGAGGAATGTCAAGTCCATCGGGGATTTTTATATAAAAGTCGGCATCAAGTGATCTGTATAAGTAAGCGGTTACTACATCCATTAATCTCATCTGGAGATTCATTTTAACTGTCAAAGATATCAAGTAGCGGAACGTTATTGCATCCATGACGGGAGAATAGGTTTGATCAAAATCAATACCGGGTCTCTGCGAAAACCCTTAAGCTACTGGTCTCGCTTTATACCTCTCCATAGTATTGTTCTCATTTTATTTTCGTACAAAAAACCCCATTTATATCCTACAGGGATAGCGTGCGCGGGTGTACGAACAAAAGAGTCAAATACTTGTCTTTTGTTAAGCGATGCGAGCTCTGCTTCAATTGTCTCTTTCCATTTTACCCAATCGGAGCGCTTCCGGCACTCAACGATAGTTTTGGGTTCTGGATCCGGATCGTTAATGGAAAGACCAAATATCGCTGCAAATGTGTTGTCGATGACAGTAATATTTATATTATATGTTTCTCCCGTATCTATGAAATTCATAGAGACTTCAACGTTTTACATCAACCAGACCTTCTTCATTTTCCAGTGTATCTGGGTCTGGTCGTTCCGCGGTCCTAGTGCATTGAATATTTTGTGCACGTGTTTCATCACTAGGATGCTCGTCTTCTAGAGACTTTGAGTTATCTAGACGAATCTCTTCTAGAGATTTTACATTCGACTGACCATTTTTGCTAGCTTTTTGTTTAGGTGTACTAGTATCTCTTGAGGGTCCTTTACGCTTCTGGCGTGTGGGGGCATGAGTACTTGTTTTGCTTGGGACCACAACCCTTTGGGGAGCATTTACTGCAGGTATATGCGATTTAGTTACACCTCTATGGTCAGTGAACGCGTCTGGAAGATTGTTTGCTAAATTTTGTAAGTTAATGATATTCTAAACTTCCAGTTCAGATTGACTAGTGCGTGGATCTAGATACTGAAGATCACTTACGTTCCACGTAAGCTCCCGGTATTCATTCAATTTTGAATTCGGATCTCCCCCTAATGCAGGGAAGTGATCTTCATCGAACGTGCAATCAGCGAACTGGGCCGTCAATTGATCCCCGGACAAAGGCTCGAGGTATTTCACGATGGATGGAAAGTCAAATCCGACGTAAATACCGAGTTTTCTTTGTAGGCCCATAGAGGTCCGCTTCAGTAATGTTATCGGAATATATACCGCACATCCGAAAATACGCAGAGGGGAAATGCTAGGTTCTTTCACACGCACTAGCTGTAGGGGGAATGATCATTATATACAGTTAGACGGATTTGTATTAAGTGTGATGCATGTAGAACTGCATGCCCCCAGCATGAAGTGGGTAGTTTAGAGTTCATAAGCAATGGTCTCGCGATAAGTTTGATACGTTTTATTAGCGCCTCAGCAAGACCATTTTGGGTATGGACGTAGGGGGCCGAATGCTCCACTTTAATTCCCAGGGCCATACAGTAATCTATAAAGGTCTTTGAGCTGAACTCAGCAACACTATCCATGTGAATCGACTTAATTGGATAATCCGGGAATTGAGCTCTAAGTTCGATGTTTTCGCAATGAGCTTCACAAAAGCTTGATTGTGGGTAGACAGCAAACAGGCATATATCCACCTAGTAGAGGCATCAATAAGGACCATGAAATAACGAAATGGTCCTAATGCTGGGTGAATCGGTCCGCAAATGTCTCCTTGAATTCGCTCAAGGAAAACCGGAGAATCTAGTCCAACCTTAGTGCGCGACGGGCGTACTATTAACTTACCCTTAGAACATGCATCACAAATTAATTCATCTACGGGAGGGATTCTATTATTCGAAATATTATGACCAATTGAATAAGATAGAATCCTACGTATCATAGTTTGTCCTGGATGACCTAACCGCTGATGTCATAATTTAAAAGAATTCGGGTCATGAAATTTCATACTCATAGCTAGATGAGGATTAGACGGCCGGATGTAGGGATAGTACAATCCGGAGGAGAAGGAAGGAAGTTTTTCTATAACTTGTTTATGGCTACCTCGAGTAATAGTCATCAAAAGGTATTCGTTATTGTTCTCAGTTTCAGTTTCAATATGATATCCATTTATCCTAATGTCTCTAAAACTTAGGAGGGTACGCTTAGATTGTGGAAACAATAAAGCATTATCGATTATGAGCTCGGTACCCATGGGGAGGACAATGGAAGCTCTTCCGGAGCCCACTATCAACATACTATCATTGGTTATTGTAGTTATACTCCCCTGACGTTCTACCAAGTTATGAAAATACTTCCTATCTCTTAAGATTGTATTAGTAGTGGTGCTATCTACCAAAACATAAATCATAATCTCAATCCATCATGCCAGAGTAAATAGCCCAAACCTAATAGCTGATATGTTTACTAGCCATGTATAACATCCAAGTAAATTTAATGGACAGCGTTAAGGTAAACGCATCGAAGCTAAAACATAATATCATCCATAAAATAAAGTACTAAAACAATCGAATATGCAAATCACTCATCATCTCCAAAGTCCTTGAGCTTGATGCCCAGAGGATCGACGTTGTCTTGGCCAAAGTCTGCTTCAGGCAGGCTAGCATGGTGAGATTTGACTTTAGGGGCCTTCCACTTGTC
Organism: Ballota nigra; assembly: GCA_947034835.1. Classification (NCBI taxonomy): domain Eukaryota; kingdom Viridiplantae; phylum Streptophyta; class Magnoliopsida; order Lamiales; family Lamiaceae; genus Ballota; species Ballota nigra. Next base: position 21,394,785 of record OX344722.1, on the reverse strand, counting down.
ATCCTTCTGTTGCTTTTAATAAGCCTCAACCAAGTGCTTGGGAGTGCGACATGTCCGAGACCAATGGTCTCTGCATCCGTATCTATAGCAGGACTGCTCAATCTTATCTTGATTGCCAGATTTTTTTTAAGAGCGAAATTCGAGGTTCTGTGACCACCGGATGTACTACGACCTCAACCTTTAGTCCAGATCATCTTACTCTCTCTCCCCCTTCCACGTTTGCGACCAATTATATAATTGTCCTTATACTGCTGCTGGAGTATAAGGTTGCTAGCGTGGAATATCGACAGAGTGTTCTGCATCAACAGGGTTACAATACGTTGCAAAGTAGAGTTGAACTCCGTTATAGACTTAAGGTCTTGGAAACGGAGTCTCAACCAATCGTATTGTACCAGAGTGAGGAGTATATCGTTTTGTTGTTGGAAACGGTCCTCCAGGGACTTCCACAATATTCCGGAGTCCCTGAATGAGGATTTGAAAAATAAATTCCTCACTCGGGTGATTCATGGGAAAAATCAACGTTTTCGCCTTCTGGGCGTTAGTGGATTTCGAACCTACGATAATTGTTTCACTCAACTCATTTAAGGCTAGATGGATCTCGACATCTAGCGTCAATGTCAGGTAGTTATTACCATCGAGAGCAAGCTCATCGAATTCTTTCATGGTAATATCAGATATTATTCACTACGATTTTAAAGTGACATGGTATGAGTTGTGACCAATTTATTGGCAATGGATAAATAAGGATTTATTTTATTATTCTAGAGCACATAGGAGCAAGAATTGGGCGCCGTCTACCCAAAACATAAATTACGGTCCGATAAATACCGGGCGCCGCCTACCCGGGCATGATATGCGGACTATAAATAATAAACTATGTGCGGGAGTAATCATGCATGTAGGATAATTAAATCATAAAGACATGCATATGTAACAAATATTCATATATAATTCCTTGAGAATTAATCCATGAAAATAATTTCAAAGAAAATTCCAGACTTAATAAACATGCAAATTTAACTTTCTAAATATTTCATGTATATTAACGAAATTTAACGAAATATTTTCAGGATTTTAGATTAAAAATAATTAGTATTTTGTGATGCCCGAAAATAAGCCCAAAAATTGGCTAGGGTTTCACAAGGCACGCTGCCATGTGTGACTACGGGCGCAACGATGGGTGCACGGGGGTGTGCGTTGACGCTCGTGGCTAGCGGCGAAGGGAGTGTGCAAAACGCAAAAACTGTCGGCCAGTCGCGACCTACTGGCGCGACTGCCGCAGGTGATCGCGCTCTGTAGGCGCGACTGCCGCAGGTGATCGCGCTCTGTAGGCGCGACTGCCCCTAGCGATCGCGTTCTACAGGCGCGATCGACCCCCTTCGCGGCGCTGTTGCGATCTTGCGTAGCGCGGTCGTGCGCGGAGGCGGCGCCGGCCTCAACGCGGCGCACGGTGGCACACGGAGGTGGCGCCAGTCTCGAGCGGCGCACGGAGGCGACCAAGGCGGCACGCACGATGGCCAGGTGTCACGCGTGGGCCGCGGCGGCGAAGACGGCGATGCCGTTGAGGGCAGCGGTCATTCGGCCCTGAGCCGTGGCCGACGAGCGACGGCCGTTCAATCCAAATTCAATTCAATTTGAAAAATAATTTGATCCAATTAATTGCAAAAATGAAACTCAATCAAAGCAATTATTCGTGTGCATACAAAACATATAACACATGGATCAAATAATTCGATACAACAATTAATTCACATGATTTGGAGAAAATTAATTTTAGGGCGTTCCGATTAGTCTCGGGCAGAGTCTCGTTTCAAGACTTTGCGACGCAATCCCCCAAGAATGATTTGGCACGTCAATTCCTCTATATTCAATATGCAAATTAAACATTAACCCAATTAAAAATAATAATTAATAACTAATGCTAATTAAAACTTGTGGTTCACGGTTAGTTCCTCTCCGTATGGTTTTCTCATTAATACCTGACCAATATTAGTTTTCCAATTTTCATAATTATAAAATTATGTACTTGAAAAATTCATGTATACATATACATCTACTCAAAACATAATATAATTTAATATAATAACCATGAATTTAATTTTCTACAGCGATGCAGAATAACAAATAGTGATGGGCAATACAAATTGTGACACGCACACCTCATAAATATCGTATATCTATACGGATAAAAAGAAAGAGCGAGAAACCTGACCAATATAAAAGTTCCAATTCCGGCAAAAGAATTTTGAATCTACTGCGGTAGAGTACTCGTGCTGATAACGTGTTGTAATTGAGTGCGTAAATTAAAGACACAAGATTTGTTCACCCAATTCATCGGGAACGACTACGTCTGGGGGCAAGCCAAGGCAGGAGTTTCATTAATATTCTTGTGTATGAGTGTATACAATTCTGAGTACAATGGTATATTTATAAGAGTAAAACCCTAGTCTAAGATATGAAGCCCATTGGGTTATTAGTCTATTAGTAATGTCCACATCAAATCTTCTAGATTTGGAATAATAAATCTTCTAGATTTACAACAAATATTACAAAATTTTGTAGCCTTGAGATTGTCATTTTCTAATTGTGGATTTTTATGCGTTGCGATGTTCAGAGTAACCAAACGAAAATGTTCTAATTTTTTTATATGCTACGACTAGTGGAGATATTGATACAACTAAATAATAACCGACGTGGTTTATGGGAAAATATTTTAAAATTTTAAGACAAAATAATATTTTTCAAACTTAACTTACTTAACAATTTCACATGTTGAGGGTTCTAAAAAAAAGTGTAGTATTTTTAAAAAAAATATAGTATATTTAAAAAAATTAACAACAAATAGGGGGATATACTTAGTCATCATAGTTATAGTAACAAGTTCACTATTAGGTGAAATCTTACATAGTATATCAAAATATCAATTAAATTAATGCTACCAAATGGTATAAGAACACCACTATTTAGATCAATGTGGTCATAAATTCGAATCACCTTGAGATATAACAAAGAGTTAAATTTAAATTATTACAGTTTTAAGGAGTTGGTATTGTGTGAACAAGTTTCACAATGAAACTAGATTAATGTGATTAATATCTTTCAGTAGTTTAATAATACTATTTAGCATTACAACCAATGCTTTTAATAATTTAAGCGATACCATTTAATATTACCACTAATACATTTAGGTAATATAAGTGATACCCTTTAGCATTGTCACTAATACATTTCAATAATTTATGCAAAGTCATTTAGCATAACGAGCAACACACTAAGTAATTTAAGTGAAATCCTTTAGCATTATAGCTAAAATCTTTCAGTGATATAAGTGATACCCTTTTGCATTACAAATAATACCTTTCGGTAGCAGATTCAGATTCACGCACGTGAAACTTGTTTGTACAATATTTTGGCAAAGTGTGAGCAAATGTTACCGTGAAACTTGTGTTGATAGCATTAGTTGTTGTTTTTTTTTTTTTTTTTTTAATCCAATAGCATTAGTTGTTTAATCAAAGGGTAGTAATTTTTTTTACTATAAGGTATTACCTTTTTTTATGATATCAATTGTTCCATTAATATTAATTGGAGAGTATTAATTATTACTATAAAGTATTACTTGTAAACCAATTATACATGTGAAATTGATTCTCATAAAACCAACTCTTTAGATTTAGGTATCTATATACCTGTGTATGCTAATTAAGTTGACATCTAAAGATTTTCACTATATATTAAAAAAAAAATTAAAAAGCATACCTCAAGTTTATACTCCCTTTGTCTCCTAATAATCTTCACACTGCCTTTTTTTCTCGTATTTTAACAAGTGAGTATGATAGATTTATCTCTCATCTATTATAAAACACTTTAAAAATTACTTTATCTTTTTAAGAACTAATAAAAAACTTGTTCGCTAAAACACGAGAAACACAGTAACTGTGAAGATTAAGAAGGGATGGAGGGAGTATGTATTAAGGTCCACAACCATAACTAAGGTGTGCATTCATGGATTTAAAATTTTAATTTTATAAATATGAAAGGCCACATATTTAAAAAATTAATATATTTTAAATATAATTTTTATTTATGTACGAATAAAGAGTATTTCTCAATTATTCATATGAACAAACAGTGGAGTATATTATGCTTCTTGTTAAGAATGTCACTATTGTGTTGTTGCCTATAATAAATTCCAACAATTTAATGAAATCAACTATCTTCATGAGTAAATTGAATATTTGTCAATTATTTATTCAAACGAATACAATATAATAAGCATATTGTATAATTATTTAAGTTTTGGAATTAGATAGAAATTATTTACATATTATTGGAAGAAGAAATGAGGCAATCTTTTATATGAAAATATAATAATAAATTGCTCTAAGTTATAATTAATTAATAATTTATAAGTTAAAATTTAATTTAAGATATAAATTGGAGCTAATGTGTGAATATATTACATGTATATAATAAAAATGTGGCTCATGTTAGATAAATATAAATAAAGCATTCTAAAATATTTATAAATTATTATATGTATAAATGATTTTGGGTAGTTGGGGACGAAATGTTAATCAATTTTGGGGGAAGAATTAGGAATTAATTGTGTTGAGTTGGAAAGAGAGCTTGTAATTAAATGCCAATAACAAGTGTATGTTTAAATGTTTCTTTCTTTTTAATTACTTTTAGATTTTTTTTATATTTTTTTATTTGGTGGGTGGATTATCCAGTGAATAGATAATGTTTTATCCCTGCTGCGTAGCCTCCACTTTCCTCTCCAAAAATTATGTCTATGACATCCACAATTGTTGTTTTTTTAAGTTATAACACTAAAAAATGAGTTACAACTATTGTGGGTGGTTGTTATAACAAAAAAAATTATCTCCTATGCAGGGTTATTGCAGAATAACGAAGATATAAAAAGTGAAACACAAATATTTAATAGGAGAGTGAAGGTCACGTGATGGTGAAGAAAAAGACTTGTACATCACGCACAAAAATATGAGGTGAGTTATGGCTCACAACTTTTGTATGTTTGCAACAACTTTTGTATTTTATATTTTTTATTATGAAATTATGCAACCATGTAACCATTGCGAGGGTTAGTATTACGCGATTATTTATAATGGAATTGTGAGGTGGAAGAGAGAAAAATATTATATAACCTCATAATCATTGTGGTTGCACCAACGCATTAAAACCCTGCTGACAAACACTTACAGGTGGCTAGTGCTATTATTAGAGCCGAGCGAGCTCGAGTACTTGATACTCGAGCTCTTATCGAGTCTAACGAGCCTAGTGAAAATATAAAAAAATCATAGTTATCGAGCCTAACGAGCCGAGCTCAGCTTGGCTCATTAAGCATTCGAATATTTTTCGAGCCCAAGCATTTAATCTAACGAGTCGAGCCGAGTTGAATCTTAACGAGTCGAGCTCATGAGCAGCTCGTTTCGTTTAACAGCTCTACATATAGCATAGACAAACCAATATAAATTCCTTACCTTTTTTACTTATCAAATTTCAAACAAAAAAGTCAAGCTGAATTGATATTAAATAACTCAATCTACATGGTGAAGATCAAAAGTAAGCGGGTATTCCAAGTAGTTGAAATTTCATCATCTACTGTGTTGTATTGTATCATCCCAAATCCTAAGGTAGACAGATTACAAGTACGGCAACAAGGTAATAACAGGTGATGATATATCGGGTTTACATATGATGTACGGAATTTGACAAGCAGTGAATTTTTTTAGCTTCTTCCTTCGATCTTTGCCTTCTTTTGTGGAGCTCTAAAAGAAAAGATGGTCTTTGTTAGATCTACTACTGTGTTTTGGTTCCTACATACTTGGGATTGTGAGGAGGATCGCTTCAAAATGTCGAGCAATGAAGTCCTTGATTGTGTTTCTGCAGCTGCATCTCTCTTCACTTTGATCTGTGAGTTGATATATTTTGCAGTAGTATTCCTGGTTGATCCACTTTCTCGAGAGACCTGCAGTTTAAGAGACACGCCTCTTACATGGTTGTTCAAATGTTCCCAAAAAAAGCAGAGTGAAATTCAAGTAGCACAACAAATATGAGTAGCAAATGATCAAAAGGATAATGGCATTAATGTATCAAAAGACCCGTAAACTATCCAATTTTGTTTTAAAAGTCCCCTAAACTAATTTTTGTTTTCAAAAACCCTTAAACTATACATTTTTGTTTCATTAGGCCCCTAAACTATTTTTTTGTTTTAAAAAAACCCTTAAAATATATAATTCTAGTTTTATAAAACCCCTACTGAAAATCCATTAGAGACACATTTTTTGTTGGAAATCGATCATAATAGCATTGAGTTTGGTTGATTTGTCATATTTTAAAGAAAAATATTAAAATAACTTGGCAAAAATCGTAAATTTTCGTTACCAAGGGCTTCGTGAAACAAAAATTAATAGTTCAAGAGTTTTTTAAAATAAAAAATAGTTTAGGGGTCTTTCGAAACAAAATGAGATAGTTCGGGGGTCTTTTAATGTATTAGGTCAATGATAATTCGATATTTGAATGACAAATCTAAATTGAGGCAGCCTTGAGTATAGACTGTATAGTGCACCTCATCAATTAATATAGAACACCCTACAAACCCATATTTATTTATGGACTTTGGTATAATAACTAATAGTGTTCATGCAAACAAGACTGACCGTGTCTGAAGAATCCTCTGACATTGAAATGGAACTCCGGCTATTACTGTCATCCCTTCCAAAAATGAAAGCTCGAACAGTTGTTGACCCTTGCTTATGAGATGATGGAAGGGAATGCTTTGATGCTCGCCCAAGGAAAGATGACTGCTTACATTAGAAATATACACTTTAATTTAATAATTCACTAGAAACCCCTGAGCACAGGATCTTGAAGATAAATGTTGTTGCAGAAAATGGAGCATAAACTGTTGAATGCAGATACCATTTCATGCAAGCAGAGTTGATTGTAAGAAGCTGCAACTTAAACTATTTGTCTTTGGAGACCTAACAAATCTAACCCTTATACTCAAGAATAAAATATGATAGAAAAACAGCATTAGAAAGTAGTCTCTCACTAACATATATTTCTAGAGAATGTGCCCTGCATGATTGTAGACAAAGGTTGTACATTACCTTAGAGGAGTGGTTTCTATTTTCTCCTTGGAGCACTGATTCAAATATTGCTGCAAATTATAAAAGACCAATAAGGGACATGATGCAAAAAGATTATTTTTTTTTTATAAATACACAACTAGAGGAGCATGTCTTACACAATGGTTTTGGCTTCTTCTTATTTTCCGAGGCAATATTCAGTTTCTTAATTAGGCCAAAGACTTCCCTGGAACTTGCATCATCATCTGGTGATAATACGGTAGCCTGCTCTTCCTGTTCAAAACAATACAAAGTTCAACTATACTTAGCAAATTGAGAGAATTTTACACGTATTACACAGTGCCAGAGTGTAAATAAGTTATGCTACTCCAAGGGAGAAAATGTTTCTTTATTCATTTTGAATGTTGATAACACAAAATGTTTTTTACTCACTTTCATAATAAAGTTTGTTTTATACCCATTTTTGTGTTAAACAAATATCCTAGTTATAAAAAATGTTAGGGTGTGTATTACACAGTAGCAGAAACGTTTTGTATTATTTTTTACCCACCTTCATAAGGAAAAAAATATTTTTATACCCACTTTCGAGTTAAATGCCCCTAATACCCTTGTTAGTAAAAAACAATATGCTTAAAAGAAACTCACTTTTCTGATGAGGCAATGTGCATGCCTCCTCAGTGTGCCATCATCATCATCAGATAGATAAGTCTCTTCTTTCTCAATAAAAGACTCTAGAATTATCTGCTTAGCCTTTTTAATGTTTACTCTGGGTTTCCGAGGCAGAGAGTCTTCTCCAGCTTCTTGATGAAGTTCTTCAACATCCTCATCAGTTTCAGCTTCACTGTCCGAACCAAATGCATCTCTGAGTTCCGAACCACATTTTAATCTCTGCATAAGATGATCAGTTCCTGCTGCGTCTTGTTGCTCAAGCCACTTCTGATGAAGCTCATTGCGCCTTTCTTTATCAGTAGGTCTTTCTTCATACTCAGTTGCTATCATATCATTAAGCTCCTCAAGGTCATCAGCTGCTTCATTTTCTTGGAAGCGATTAAGATCATTATCACTGTCATCTTCTTCCTCAGCTTCCTCATCAATGAAATCTTTTACGGGATCTCCTTTTGGAGAAGAAATACCATCTCTTTGTTGTTGTCCAGGAGGATAAGGATCAACATTCTCTTTGTAGTTATCCTCTTCTTCTGAAGAACTGAAAAATTAAATTGTGGTCATTTCACATTGCAAGACAAATATCAGTTACAGGTAATGTGGGATGAAAAATAGAAGATGCTAATGAAATGGGAATTAGAGATGAGACCTGCAGAGCTAACTATATAGTAGGATAAAAGGTTTTAAGTGATACTCGTAGTGAAAACATCAAAATCAATCACCAAAAGTTTTCAGCTTGCAAAGTGAAAGAAAAAAACTAAAACACACTAACCTATCATCTAGAGGAGCAGAATCAAACTGCAGGTTCATAGCAAGCAATGATGGAGCATAATCTTCTTTCAAAGGGCTGCTTAGTTGTTCATCATTATGCACAGTTGTAGCACCATTTGGTTCTGAGTCGTCAAAAAGATCCTGCAAACATTTCGACCTGGTAAGCATTTTCAAGCCTTTAAACAGTTATAGCAGCTGATTCACAAGTTTCTTATCTAACAAAAATACAAAATTAACCTGAGTATCATCTACTGGTGCTCGGAATGAAGGTGTAGGTTCTTCATTTTCCAACTGCAGCAACATGGTAGAAGCATCAATTAGCAATTCATTTAACCAAACTGCAGATCAAATGATCAATGCTAACAAAAATAACATAATTCTTAAACCATTTCCTAATTCTCTACAATCACAGAATTTTCTCACTTGCACCAAAAGGGCGCATTTTCAAATTGAAAGACATAATATATTAAAAATTAAAAACAATATATAAAATACAGACCACTTGGTTTTGATCATTTTCATTGGTTATCAACTTAGCCTCGTCAAAATCCATGCTGGAAGCATCCAAAGTACTCTGTCTGTCAACAGAATTAGCAGTAGCATCCTTTTCCACTATCATTACTTCAATTGCTTCAGCTCTTTCCTCGTCAGAGACATCAAGGCTCATCAATCCGTCTCTTTGCATAATATTCCCCTCACAACCATGAGAAATATCCTTTACAAATGTAGATCTAACACCCAACAAAAAATACATATAAGTTCAGGGAATAGACACAAGCACAACAAACTAAAAGCGATGTACCCACTTCTTTGTAATTTCAAGCTTTCGCTTCCGAATTTTCTCAAGAACTGATGATATAGGCTTCTGCGCCAATTGTAAAGGTTTAAATGATGCATCTCTTGTTTCTGGACAGTCGAAAAATAAGCAATATACACTTTCAAATATGCACTATTGACAATTAAGACAGCAATAAGCTCAGAAATACTAAAAGTAGAAAGAAAAACCTCGTAATAATCTCTGGGATTCAGCGTGAAGTTCCTTGAGGTAAGTCTGTCTTTCCTGTAACCCCAAAAGAACAGGTTAACCACACAATAACTTATCAGTAAAGTTTGAAAGAAAATCAAAATGTTGATACCTTGTCTTCTTTTCTTTTGTTAGAAGTCCGCTTTTTGGTCTTCAACTCATCACCACTATCACAATTCTCTCTCTTTTTTTTCTTCTGCTGCTTCTCTTTGTCCACTTTTTCCTCGAACAAACTCTCTACACCATTTTTTTCATTTTCGCTCTTTTCCAGATCCAAACCCTCGCTTTCTTCTCCAGTCGCCTTTTCCTTTTCATTTGATCCACCCAACACCTCATCATCAAACTCTAGAACCCTCTTAGCTTTACGAAACTCTACATTGGCTTCCAAATCCATTTTATCATCCTTCTCGATTCCTTGAAACAGCAATTTTGGGGATAAATTTGCCTCTTCGGGCGAATTCGATTCGTTAAAATACTGGGGCTCGGAATCACTCTCCAACGGCGAATTCGACTCGTTAAAACGCTGGGGCTCGGAAGCATTCTCCAGTGGCGAATTCGATTCGTTTAAATACTGGGGCTCGGAAGCTTTCCCCAGAGGCGAATTCGATTCGTTTAAGTACTGGGGCTCTGAATCATTCTCCAGGGCTTCCAATTTCCCGAAATCCACTTGAAGAAAGAGGGGATCGGTAGATTCTGAAAACTTATCATCCGAGGTTTTTGGAGTGGATTTTTTCAAACGCTTCAACCGCCGGAAGTGGGGCGGCGGCGGTGAGAATGATTGATAATCGTCGTCGCTATCCATTGTTTTAGCCTAGTTCTGGTTGGAATTGGAGGGAGGAATATGGGGATCGAGTAGATAAATTGGGGGAATAGTATAGGCGGCAAATGGTTCAAATTTGGGGGTAGTAGCGGGGTGTTTTCAGCGCCAAAGATTTTCGTGCAATTGGCTGCTATTCTAGGCGGCAAATGCTAATCTTTATACATTATATTTGTGAGGCATGCCATCTTTTTTAAATCCTACATTTCTACATTTCTCCTTTTTTTTTTTTTTAATTAATTCATTTTCGACGGTTTCTTAGTGGATCAGTTAACTACACTAAGGGTGTGTTTTGAAACTTTATTGCAAAATTAAAAGTGATATTAATTTTTTTTGTAGTAAAATTAAAAGTGGAGAATGTTTTGAAATAAAGTGATTTTTGAAGTGGAAGTGTTTGTAAAAAAATCAATACTCCCTCCGTCCCGGGACTATCTTCACATATTGAAATGGCACAAAGATTAAGAAAAAGTAACTTTATTGACTTTTCAACAAAAATATCAATATTCTATTCATTTAACTTTTACAAAAGGTGGGAGATTAACTTTATGGTTAAAGTTAATCATTCCCACCATTTTGACAATTGGAGGGAGTATTGGAGGGAACCGAGACATATTTCCCTCCAATTCAACCCAGCCAAAAAAATCTGCTTCTACTCCTATTTAATAATAAAAAAATACTCAAATAATTTTTTTATGATAAATACACCTATTTACAAAAATCTGAAAATACATACTTAATGATTCAATACTTACAGTACATGAAAATAAACAACAAACATAAATATAGGAAATAAGTCCCCTACACCTATCTAATCAGCAGTAACATCTTCAAAATGGGGAACAATTCCCTCCAAAATAGATTTCCAAAATGAATTTGAATCTTCCCACCTATTTCAAAGCAATAAATAAGAAAGTCAGTTCATTTATGGCCATTCAATACACACACAAACAGAAAAACAGCAAACATCATCAATGTGTCCAAGTTACAAAGAGCTTACCACAGATGAAAAGAACAGGGTTGCCCAGTTTCTGTTGGCAAACAGTAATAATGGCAAAACCAATCATGGCAAAATAAAGGAGGCATCAGAGTTATGGGGGGTTTCTAGAAGATCCATTCACAACATTTGGCAAGCTGCAAAAATACAAGTAAGTGAAGGTCTTGCAATTCAAATCAAGTCAAATAGGAAGGGACAACCACATAAAAAACTACAAGTACTTGATAGAGACAAAATGAGAAGCATGCCATTTTCAGATAGGTCAACAATAAGAAGGCTTGCAAGTGGATTAGGGGTGAGCAAGAGCCAAGTGGGAAGATGGGTGAAAGATGGAGAGGTCAGACCACATACCAATCCAGTCAAGCCAAAACTTACAGATGATAACAAGCTCCAAAGGATCAACTATAGTTTTCATGCTTTGGAATATCACAGTGAGTCAAATGAAATTAAATTTCAAGGAATGTACAATGTGGTTCACATAGATGAGAAATGGTTCTATATGATTCAAGAGACTCAAAGGTTTTATATACTAGAAGGAGAAGAAGAACCACACAGGATGTGCAAGAGCAAGAGATATATACCAAAGATTATGTTTATGTGTGGAGTGGCTAGGCCACAATATGCAACAAATGGTGAGCTCATCTTTGATGGAAAAATAGGCATTTTTCCATTCACAACTCTAGAACCAGCAAAGAGAAACTCAAAAAACAGAACAAGAGGGACATTGGAGACTAAAGCTATAGAGTCAATCACAAAAGAGGTGATAAGAGACTGTCTTATCAATAAGGTAATATGTTCCATTTATTTTCAATTAATTTACTGTCAGACTAGATGTCATCATCCAGTTTTAAGCATCAATAAGTCTCCAAAATAGGTTTTAATCCTATTGGTGACATTAAGTTGCTTTATTTGTACACATTTACAGATGATACCAGCTATTAAGGCAAAATGGCCTCCTAATGCATGCAAGAACATAATCATTCAGCAAGACAATGCAAGGCCACACATAAGCAACAATGATCCAGAGTTTAGAGCAGTTGCATCATCAGATGGATTTAACATCATTATTGTATGCCAACCACCTAATTCACCTGACACAAATATCCTTGATCTTGGTTTTTTTAGAGCAATTCAATCATTGCAAGTTGATAATCCTTCTAAAAATGTGGATGAGTTGGTTAATAGTGTCTTGTTGTCATATGAAACTTTGACAGCAGTGACACTTAATAATGTCTTTCTAACCCTACAATCTTGTTTAGTGGAGATTATGAAAGTTATGGACAGCAACAATTACAAGGTGCCACATATGAATAAAGCACAACTTATTAGGCAAGAAAGACTACCAACTGTTCTACAGGTTGATGGAGAGCTTGTAAGGGTGATAATTCAGCAGTTAATGGAAGTGGGAGACATTGAAGAACTCAAATATGATATAGGACCACTACTATTAGGGCTAGGACATTGAATTCAACAAGATGTGTTGGATGTTTTTGGAAACTTTTTGGTTTTTGAAGTTTACAGCTTAAGCATAGGATCATTAGTAGGTCTTTTTGATATGCTAGAAGTTGTTTAAGCTGTAAACAATCATATATGTATAATTCTATGTTATTTTAACTATATTAAGAATGCAAATGGTCATATATGCAGCAAATATGGATCATTTTAACCTAAATACCATCAGAACAGTGTCATCACATGGTTTGATCTCCTGACAAAGGATGCATCCTAGTGGTGACACAACTTTCAGGTTAAACACCAAGTAAAATACAGCAAATATGCACCATATTACTCATATTCATGCCAATTAACCTAAATACCATCAGAACAGTGTCATCACATGGTTTGGTCTCCTAACAAAGGATGCATCCTAGTGGTGACACAACTTTCAGGTTAAACACCAAGTAAAATGCAGCAAATATGCACCATATTACTCATATTCATGCCAATTAACCTAAATACCATCAGAACAGTGTCATCACATGGTTTGGTCTCCTAACAAAGGATGCATCCTAGTGGTGACACAACTTTCAGGTTAAACACCAAGTAAAATGCAGCAAATATGCACCATATTACTCATATTCATGCCAATTAACCTAAATACCATCAGAACAGTGTCATCACATGGTTTGGTCTCCTAACAAAGGATGCATCCTAGTGGTGACACAACTTTCAGGTTAAACACCAAGTAAAATGCAGTAAATATGCACCATATTACTCATATTCATGCCAATTAACCTAAATAGCATCAGAACAGTGTCATCACATGATTTGGTCTCCTAACAAAGGATGCATCCTAGCGGTGACACAACTTTCAGGTTAAACACCAAGTAAAATGCAGTAAATATGCACCATATTACTCATATTCATGCCAATTAACCTAAATACCATCAGAACAGTGTCATCACATGGTTTGGTCTCCTAACAAAGGATGCATCCTAGTGGTGACACAACTTTCAGGTTAAACACCAAGTAAAATGCAGTAAATATGCACCATATTACTCATATTCATGCCAATTAACCTAAATAGCATCAGAACAGTGTCATCACGTGATTTGGTCTCCTAACAAAGGATGCATCCTAGTGGTGACACAATTTTCAGGTTAAATCAACCATATTATCATATAAATATGCACCATATTACTCATATTCATGTCAATTATCATATATGAAGATAGTCCTGGGGCAGAAGGAGTAAATCAACCAATAAGCATCATCAAATACCCAAAAATAAACCAAGAAGCATCAGCATCAGCAAATAAGCATCAGCAAATACCCAAAAAATGACCAACAAGCATCATTTGATACCCAAAACTCAACCATAAGCATCAGCAAATACCCAAAATCAACAGCAGTTCACACCAAATTCGAGCATACCCAAAAAATAACCAATAAGCATCATTTGATACCCAAAAGTCAACCAATAAGCATCAGGAAATACCCAAAATCAACAACAGTTCACACCTTATTCGACTAAACCAAAAAATGAACCAATAAGCATCATTTGATACCCAAAACTCAGCCATAAGCATCAGGAAATACCCAAAAATCAACAGCAGTTCACACCTTATTCGAGTAAACCCAAAAAATGAACCAATAAGCATCATTTGATACCCAAAAATCAACCAATAAGCATCAGGAAATACCCAAAATCAACAGCAGTTCACACCAAATCGAGCATACCCAAAAAAACAACAAATAAGCACATGCATCAACATTATCCGAGCACATGCATTAACTTAAAAGGGATATCAGAGTACCTAAGAATCCTAGGGCACCAGATAGCCATCAATCCATAGATGAATGCCTCACTTTCGGCACTACGTCTCGGCAAATAGGGCAAATGTGGCAAATCCGCCAAGGGAGGCTCAAATCTGGGCAAATCGGACAATCCGGGCAAGGGGGGCTCAAATCCGAGCAAGGGGGCCTCAAATCCGAGCATGGGGGGCTCAAATCTGGGCACATCGAGCACCATATCATCGTCTTCTTCAGAATCAGGAACCACCATATCATCTAGGTTAATAGGACCGTAAAAAATGGGCGATTGCACACAGGGGACGTCAAAATCGTGAGAATCCGGCAGCGGGCTTTCGGGAACCACCGTATCATCGAACGAGTCAGCCACGACTTGCCACGCCACATCGGAATCGCTCATGATCGAGTCTTGGTCAGAATCGCTCACAGTGGTGTTCAAATCGGATGGATCCGACCAAAAAATGGATCGATCCATCGATTTGGATGATTTATCTTTCAAATAAAATCACAGAGAGAGAACGATCACCTCTCTATCAACTAAACGGACAGAGAGAAAGAGATAGAAGAAGGTATCAGTGTATACGAGAGAGAGAGAGAGCTTGAGAGATAACAATGGCGGCTAGGGTTTTTTAGAGACGGAGATGGAAGAACAGTCGAGAAGACAAAAGAAACAAAGAGATAAGAAGAATCGAGAAGCCACGAGAGAGTTGATGAGTGATGGGTAGATAGGGGGTAGTTAGGTGGGTGGGTAAAATTAGAGTATTGGGTTTAGGATTTGTTTTGGGTTAAATGTGTTTTGGGTTTTAATTAGGCCCAATAACAGTATTTTATAAGTTTAGTTAAGTTTTTAAAGTGGGCCCAATATATTATTTATATAGTATAATATTTCCTTTTTTGGTGTGTGAAGATAGAGTTGGGACGACCGAAAATAGAAAGTGTGAAGATAGTCTTGGGACGGAGGGAGTAATAGTTTTTAGTTTTAAAGTACAAAAGTAGTGGGTCTCAAGAGAATCAATTCTCCATAATTCAAAAGCATGCTTTTTAACTTCTTCGAAATAGATTTTAAATAATTAATGTAGTAGTTGCAAACACTTCAAAATAGATTATTTTCAAAAAAATAAGTGATTCTACGTACAAAATAGAATTTGCAAACATTCACTAATTAATCTGAGGCCTTCATTATTATGATCTAAGCCGGTCTCTTCTGTGCAGTTACGTGACCACATTTTCATCTCTCTTCTACTCTTATCCATATTTTGCCTCCATCTGCAACCAACTTCTGCAATTGATGCCAACAAGGTATATTTTCTCTGACTCATCCTTCTTATTACTAATTTGTGTCCTAACAGTGTTTGCCTCTGCCAATCGCATCTCTACTATGTTTCGCCCAGCACTGCCTCCGACTCTTCTAGATCATGTACAAGGTTAGGATTTTTTTTATTCGCTACACTTTGACCAGTTATACTTATATCTCATTATCTTCTCTTCTCTTCTTTGTACACTGGAAAACTTGCACTAATTCAATTTGTGAGAGGGTTGGCAGAACACTCCCGCCGCTTGATGTTGCGCTCCAACCATCCCGCCTACTGCCTTGCGAACTACACCGTCCATCGCGCCCGCGTACATTCTTCCAAAGGTTAATTTTTTTTAGGCAATATGCTCCTCCCTTTTCTCTACATAGTCCAAAAATTAATATACCTTGTGTATGTTTCCATGAATTCTAATTCACGGAGTCTTGATTACAATTCTCTCTAGCCCAAATGTCAGTGTTTATCACCGTCGTACTTCATTTTAATTGCTTCGATAAGGTTCTAATCTCACTCTCGCATATATTGGTCAGTCAGTTTTCCAAAATTCTCCTAAAGCCTCTGTTTTGAAACCTGCAATTATATAAATGTGTTTCACTCTGAATTTTTATTTCAACCATCCATCTTTAAAATTCAAATCTAAGCCCTCCATATGTATATCGTAGGTTATTTTTCATTAACCGTTCATTTGTTTTGGTTGATTTCTTTATTAATGAATCTCTCTCGGCCACTTCCCTTCTATGTACCTATTCTCCCAATGCCACGACTTCCATAGTAATTTCGCCGTACGTGTTGGACTTCGGACAGGAACACCGCCGCCTTGCCCTCCCACCAGTTATTGATTTCATTTTTCATTTCCCTCTTCTTCTCGCCCTTTAATTTTATCAATTTTGCATATGTTTTTTCTGCTATACCAACGCCTTCTGGTGTTTTACGCAATTCTTATGTAAACTCGCTTTCACTCTTTGTAGTTATTTTGTTCTTTTGTTTCGTTTATTTTCTTTCATCTTTACTTTTCTTATTCATATACAGGGGTATGGTCTCTATTTTAGGCATTTCATAATTGGGTTGTCCCGTGACAATGGATTTTGAGAATTCATTCAGTTCAAAATCACTGTTTAATCCTATGTGTTTTCTTGTAATATTTATTGAAATTTCTCAAACTCATGGTTATCACGTTTTGGTACTTCTCATTGCCATGTGCATTGCAACCAGAATGGTCAATTTCATTTTCTTTTCCTTTTTAAAGATTGGTTCTCCTTTTATGAGAGGCACCGTGGCAGAAAATTTAATTTTTCAAAGATTAACAAAGTTTTTTTACGGGAGATTATAAACATTACGGAGAATTCTAGATTTTTCAAATTAATTAATTGTGCTGATGAACAAGAGATATTACGTCATCACAATGCAATTTGCTCTTTAAATGTAGTAGTTCATATAGGACTACAAGTAAATTAAAATTGGTGTTACCTCTATTCATCTCATACCTCACTACTTAATATCTGGTGTTTTTTACTAAACTAAAGTGACTGCATTTTTTGTGACTTTTTCAAATGAGTCCACTGGTGTTTTGTAATTCAAATCAAATATTTACAATCTCCTATATTTTGCTGGTGGTTCATGTTATGGTTTCTTGATGTATCAGTCATTACAACCGAGCAACATGAACCAACCGCTTAAAATTATCTGCAGAGAGTAGAGGTTTGTAATCGAGTGCTCATTATCATTTTTATTCGTATCTTGAGATATATATTTTGATGCAAATCATTAGCATTTCAAATTTCATATATATACATCTAAAAATCTACTTTCAAAAAATTCTGCTTTTGGTACTTCTATAGAAACTATAGACAATAAGAATAACAGGTTGGGAGGAAGCAAAAACATAATAAGAAATGCATTATGGACTTGCATATTGTCTGTTTAAATGAAGAAAATGTTTAAACTTCTGGGAGGGAGAAAATATGACTTGCATGTTGTCTGTTTAAATGAGGAAAAATGTTTACACTTCTGGGAAAGTTGAAAAAATTGAAATGTGATCTTAACTAGCATTTTGCTTATTATCGCCATCAAATCATATTGCCACAAATCTTTTGCCAAATATCATCGGTTCTTACACTCAAAGTTGAAATTTAATTTTTTTCTCATTGCTTTGAGTTGCTCATTGGATGTCATCCCTGTTTACACACATGATTAGCTTACATTATCGTTGCCTCTTCAGGATTTTAGATTCACGCAAATATGTAGTCCCTCCAATTTTATAAGACTCAATTAATATTGGTATAAAACATAGTCAAAGTACGTCATTTCCATGTGTTCCCTAATTCATGTACACAAGAACAGCTTCGTGGAGTTCATGCTTAATTCACTATTAATTATTTCTTTTATTTGAAGCAAATCATCACATAGTTGTTTTTTTATTTCCTGAGTTCCTGTTTCCGACAATATTTTTTGGTCTTCTTGATTATTTTTAGTTTTGTGGAATAGTGGGTTATGGGTCCCCAGATTAGTCGGTCAATGAGTCGGATATCGAGTAAATAAAAATCAGTGTAATCTAACCACAATTTTTAGTGTAATTGGAACAAACTTTTCATTGTAAACATTGTCAATTGTTGAGTGGGTGCACCGTGCACTTGGTGCGTAAAAGAGTTTCTCAGTGAAGAAAGGTGAAAATTAAAAAGAAAAAAACTGAGTTTAATAAAAAAAGAGGTGTTCTCCAATGCTAAAAGACATTTCTCCGGGTAAAATGATTACATTCATGTACTTACAAACTCAAATAATTATATTCAAAATTAATAAATATTTAATGATTTACTTGCTCATGGATAATCAAAATATTATAGTTATACGCAATCATTTAAAAATTACAAACTTATCATGTGTTAACATTGATCATATTTAGATTGAGTACTTAATTGCAACAATATAAATCAATATATTTATTAAAAATAATAATAATATTTTCACCGGCTCAAGGTAAGATTAACATTTTGCCAAATCGGAGTAAGATTAACATTATTTTTACTGTATTATTTTAAATAATAATAATATTCTCATCGGCTCAAGGTAAGGTTAATATTTTGGGAAATCAGACATCCGAAAGTAAGTCTAACGTTTCTATTTTAGAAAATTTTACAACCACCCAACACTTAACAACTATCCTTACATTTTACACACCCTGTCCATCTTTTTACTTTTTGTACATTTTATATCATTCTTTAAAATATATGTTAACTCCCCAAATGTTAAATTTACCTTGAAATGGAGGAAGCATTAATTTTTAATTCAACACCCCGCATGTTACGCGGGTTTTGTACTAGTTGACATTTAATTAGGGGAATTGAGACATTTATCGGTGACATTTGTTTAATGACAAAGTTTTACTTGGAAAAAAAAATCATGATTATTTTGACACTAATTTAAAGTATTAATTTTTTAATTTAAATTTGATACTTTAAAATAAGTTAATTATGAATCATTTTCATATAAAAACTACCCTTGTTTATGGCATGTGAAAAAGTGTAATGAGTATAATGTGGAGTGTACTAATTGTGAGGTGGAGATTTTAAGGATGACGATTGTAAAATATATATTTCCATTTTGAGAGTATGCATTTTTTACGAGACAAACTAAAAAAAAGTAAATAGTATGCAAAATTTTCAGGAATGGAGAAATATATATATATATATATATATATATATATATATATATATATATATATATTGTTACTTTTTAAAATCAAGTTACAGATTCATTTTTTCGTCAAATATTATTTACATAATATATATATATAAATAAAGTGGCATATCTCACTCCTCACTAAATAAAACACCATATTTTTTTTAGTATATTAGAGTACACATAACTAAGAACATCCCCAAATTTTGAGTGTTACTACGGCGCACCAGGGGTATGCGTACCCCAATTGATCTCAGCCGTCCAAAATCGATCCGCACCGTCCATTTGTAATCTTCAGATTTTTGGTCAACAAATATACTTTTACAATGTCCCCTCTTTGCATAGTCGTCGCCCATTTGCTGTCGGGAGTTGCTCATATATGATCCCGAGCTTTGCATACCCAACAACATAGTTCTGAGTATTCATCTTCAAATCATTCAATTCTCGTTTCCGATTAGAAGATGTCGAAAACAAGCTACGGAACTCAAAGGTCGACGGGCAAGTCGAATAAGTCAGATTCATCAAGCTCGAATATCAACCCAGGTGATCTACTGTGTGGCCATATGTTGAAGCCGGTAGAAGTTATTTCCATGACAGAGTGGAATTCCGTTCGGAGATTTGTTCGTTGTCCTCTCCAATCGGTAGCTCTTTTTATTCTATTACCTCGATTGTGTTCCAAGTTTTTCATTTCGTATTCTCATCTAGGGTCGCAAATTTTTCCCCCATATATGTTACTGTTGACCTATATCCCAAATTAAATTTCCCCCCGTGTTGTTACAAATCCTAATTCACTCAAAGAATTTAATTTCTCGGCCGAATTCGTCGAATTCGTTTTGTAGTTATTTGTCCCTAATTTTCGTATGTTTTGACCTAATATTGATAAATATATTTTGAAATACAAGCTTTAATTTAGTTTTTGTTGTGCTGTTGTCGTCTTCGGATGCGGAAGTTGAATACAATAATTATGTGTTCTGAATTTTTGTCTGTGTAGCTACTTCACTTATGTAGTGATTCATTTGTACGCAATTCACTAGTTCTTTAATTCGTCTATAAATATATAATTTAGTGTGTAATACGGTTTCCTCTTATGTCATAACATGTTAGTAGGTAAATGATTGTCACTTTTGGCTGTGGATTGATCCTCCTCTCCCACAATTCCAGAGGGATTTCGTTTTGAAGTTGATTTCCGAACGAGATCAGTTGAAGCATCATTTAGACTGCAAGTTAGAGAATGAGAAGTATCTTTATGAAAGGCTGAGTCTGAAGGAATCAGGTCTTGCGGTTATGGAAGGTACTACTGATGAGCTATGTTGTACAAATGTTGAGCTTGAACCAAGTAGGTAAGTATAAGAAAGCCGAAGTTGAAGAGAATGAGTTGAAATTTAACATGGTGGAAGATATTCGAAAAAAAGATGTGGAGATTCGAAGAAAGATTTTACAGTTAAAACTTGTTTTATTCTGTGGTTTTCTTCTAATTGTTCTTTTTTCTTCATCTTGTTTTAGGTTTTGTAGTTTAACTTACCGCTTTGACAAGTTAATGCTGATGTAGGTCCTCTACCCATGTCCTACTTAACCTGTAGTAGTGGGAGTATAATCCTTTTGTTAATCCTTAATATAGTAATGTGTTAAGTATTTTCAGATTGATGTTGTTGGATTTGGATATTTAGTTATTTGAACGACATTTTGATTTGTTTCAATTTCTTGTCGGAGTATTGTATTACTTGTTCTGCTTATGATTTGTTTTTTATGGAAAGCCTCTGCCTGCTTACCATGTTTAAGTTAATTAACTTCTGGGCTCACTGGGTCATTATATACAAACACATTAATAAGTAGTGATTCTTGAAATTCTTGGGTTGTTTGCTTTTGATTACTTCTCTTTCTTAGTAGTATGGTCACAGTTCTTCAACCACATTATTTTTTCATCCTTCACCCTCTGTCACTGTGATTTTACAATGACTATGCAGGAGTTTGTGTTTTGTTATCCTCTGTAGTGCATTTTACTGTTGATGAAGTTTAATGTTCAACTTTATTTGGGATATACATTTGTAGGCCCTCCATCTGGACAATCAACCTGCTGCTATCTTTTTTGTTAGTCTTGCTGCATTTCGATATTCAACTTCCAAAGTAATACACTCCTGTTAACTATGTCATCTTTAATTAGCTTATTTGTGTTATGAACCGTACCAAAAAAATGGCAGATAAAATCTTCTAACACTTTAGTGATAGTTCATACCTCCCTTCCGTGTGTATGTGGTCTGTTTTTCCTTTCATTGATGAGTTGTTACCTTGTTTTTTGTAATTTGAGAAGTCTGAATTCAATGGCGTACCGTAAGTTTGGCATTCAGTTATTTTAGAGAATGTTGGCTCCAAAATTGTTCCTCAACAAAATATTTTTTTATTATAGAAATTCGAATCTTTGTCCTCCAAATTGTATATTATGAAAACATCAATTTTTTCAACCATTAACCTTCTTGCAGTATAGATAAATTTATCAGTGAAAAAATATTTGTAGGTATACATGTACAAGTAATTTGCATACAAACTGTACCTACAACGCCATCTATACATGGAAATTCCGTTAGGCGGTTTTAGGTTGGAAATGAACATGCATTTTTGTACGCAATTCATTCACACTTGGTCATTCTTTTAGGCAATTTTGGCCCTAATCTAAATTTTGGTTGGCAAATTAATTATTTTAAAAAAAAAGTTGTAGCCTGGTTCTTATAACTTTCATTCAGTTGCAACTCCACGCTTCTTTTTTAGATAAAATCAAATACATGAAAATGAATTCATACATCCACTAAATTCCCATTCAACCACACCATTGCATAGTTATCCACAAGCCGAGGATTATGACGCATTTTACATAGCGAAAAAGAAGTTTTACAATGTAGATGTAGTTCTAATCTTCCACTGATACCAAAAAGGTCAACTCAGTTTGGTCATGCAATCAAAACATGAGTGCATTTCCCACAACAAGCCCGGTTTCCTCCAAGAACTTATTCACGTTCTCCTTCAGCTTTGTCCGATAAGCCCCATGTTTTATACCAACGTTCCAGGTTCTTCCTCCCATCATCAACCTCACTGTATCAGCAGCTGTGTTCTTGAAAGAAGCGTAAGATCTCCAGAATTCTCTTGGGATTGGCTGAAAAAACTCACGTTTATATGTTCTATATATTATAATTCGTCCAAATTCAGAGATTCAGTTTTTGGTGAATAATGTTACTCTTAAACTCACTGGCATACGTCAAAAGAACGGATTAATTTTCAGATTAATTTTCCCTCACTATATTATTAATTTTTTAGCCAACGTCAGTTATATTCTCTTCTATTTTTTTTTAATATTGTCGGCATATTTCTCTAAATAACGTTGTACCATTACAATAAGTATATGTATTCCGTATCTAAACTCACAATAAATGTTAATTATAAAGCCGAAAACCCACATTTATACAACAGTGAAATATGGACATCATGTATTTTTTCAATAGACTTAATGTTAT
Source organism: Ballota nigra (assembly GCA_947034835.1). Taxonomy (NCBI): domain Eukaryota; kingdom Viridiplantae; phylum Streptophyta; class Magnoliopsida; order Lamiales; family Lamiaceae; genus Ballota; species Ballota nigra. The sequence goes on along the minus strand of OX344722.1, from coordinate 21,371,664 downwards.
GTGAGCTATTTTTTAAGTGTGTGTTATGTATTGATATTTATCCCAGTTTAAGCAATATAAAATTATTTATATCGATCGAATACTAGTGTATTTACATATTTAATTTAAGAGAGTTATTATTTTAAAATACGAACATACTTTTAAAACAGATCCACACTGGGTAAACTATGACATAAAAATTGAACTCAAAATTGATTAATTTTTTTAATTTTTTGGGTCCATGGCACTCAAATTCCGTTGAAATAATTTCGGCACAAAACAATTTCATCCCTAAAGTGAGCATTTCAAATTTCCCTCATTATTACTTACTAAACATACCTAATTTAAAGCCGAGATACATATACATACAAATAGCGGTGTGAAAAACATAAGGTCATCTTCAAGCGTTTAAATTTATATTACTTAAAGTTGAGCGTACCAGATATTTTTTGACGAAATGAGTTTGTTGTAAGACGATTTTGAATGAATCGTCACGCGTTAGAGTGCCGGAACTTTCAGGACGGTTGTTGTATTCTAGTGGAAGAATCATTTTGTTAATCATGTCAATTTTGCCACTACTTTGTGTGCTTTGAATAATTTTATAACGACGCTGGGTTATGTTCTGGGTAATAGGGGGATCTGGTTCCGCAAATCCTATCAAATTTCAGCTTAAAAAAGTGAATCACAGTAATATTTAAATTTTAATTGAAAAAATAATTATCTGGCCTGATATAGTAGACGACTCAAAATTCATGTAAACATTCAGTCTTTCCAGTCCTTCCCGATCGAATACCTCCACAAAAATATTACCGGTGCCTTCCTTTTCAAAAATCATAATCTCGTTCTCCTTAATGTAGTTTTGAGATCTAAACCCTTGCCAGCCAGTCGTGAACCAAAAATACTCGTTGATGAACTCAACTCTAACCTTCCACCGATACTCATACTTATTTGTTAGTGTTACCACCGTAGGTATCCTCCCTTCATCCCGAAAATTGAATTCTCGAGGGATTTTCTGCCAATGAAACCAGTTTTTGGATGAATTAGGTTTTATCTAACACCATTAAAACACTATTATTATATTACATAATACAGAGTTACTTACCAATTTGGTATCCATTGAACTCTGGTCGTATATCTTTAAGAACTTATTTATCTCTGCATTCTGCATCTCTGTCTCTACGGGCGTAAATCCTGCAGTCAGAGCCATTTGCACGCAGTCAATAGTGAATTCAGCTACAGGTGCACCCTTGCTTTTAATTTGGAGAACTACCGACTGTTAACACTTTTGGGTTCTTTTTTATTTAAAACGAAGTGGGTCATGTGTGTATATATATCTATCTATTAATAAAAGAGGGAGTTCCGCTGTTTGGCCAGTCACTTGGCCAGTTTCCTCTCGGTATCAGGTAAGCGCCTGACCATTTTTTTAAAAAAAATTCATTCTTTCCCTTTTGAATTTATCGTCGGCGCTATCACCATCGTCAACCAAAATGATGACCTGCCTTCTAGATTACTTGAATAAAACATAATACTACCCTATTCGAAATTTTTCTCAGATAATTTTATTTTTTGAATTGTTACTACTATTCTGTTATTAAAGTCTAATATTCAACATCCGGGTGACCTTAACAATTGAGGTACACCTAACTAGTATAAATAAAAGTCAGGCCTTAGACGTCTATTTGATTATTTTATTTTTTCAATATCATGTTTAGCCTAAAATTGCTATTTCCTTCGTTTGAAAAATTGGATACTCCCTCCATCCCGGGTATTTGTTCCCACTTGCCTTATATGGACGTCCCGAAAATTTGTTCACACCCCAAAAAAAGGAAATAAATCTCTCTTACAAAAGTCAATAAAGCATAAAGTTGTTATTACTTTATTCAACTCCACACTCACATACTCTCATTTTTCTTAAAAACAAATGTGTCAAACTCTAGTGTGAACAAATACTCGGGCCAGATGGAGTATATCATTCTACATATTTTTTGCTTTTCAGAAGATCCTAATTTCAAGGACTATGTTATTGTATATAGATTATAGAATGATGTTTTTGGTCTCGACATAAATAGATAAAGGCATTTCTTCATGTTTTTCTCCTTACATAATCTATATCATTGTATAATTATTTAAGTAATTAACATATAAGATATTAATAAGAAAACCAAGTATCTAAAGATTTTATAATTAAAATAGTTATAGAGATGTCGTTGATTTTTGAAATTTGTAAATATTAGATAATACGTGTAACATTAAATCATTCATAAAATAAATGAGAGTGGAATAATAGTTGTATTACCACCATCAATATGTGTGGTAATCAAATCAATCGTGCAACAAAAGTTGTTGCTACTTTGAATTGCATGATTTCTTAATGACACAGGGTAATGTTACTGGGTTTAACGCAATGTGCAAACCGAATTTTCTTTGTAAAAGGCAATCATAAAATACATAACATAGATGCTATTATAACACGTGAACTATCTAAATATCCCGTAGTTGTTGATACCTAATATAAACAATCTAGTTGCGTAAATGTAGGCGGGCAAGACAGGTATGTTAATAATACTCAAAAGTAAGACAAAATAAGTTAGTTCCTAGTTATTAAATACCCATAGAGAAATTGTTCAAATCACATGCTCTTCAAGTTCAAAAGTGTGGTAACGATGTGTAATGAAGCTAACATTAGTAAGTTAACACAAAGTACCAGATGTTTGTTAAAAGTTTAGAACTAGCATGCCAAGCAAAACAATCCCACAAAACATAAATTCATCTTAATTTAACACCTTCACGTCCATGGTGAGTTCACTTTCTTCTTCATCCAACTCAAACCTGAGTTTTTTTCCAACACGGAAATCATTCTCTTCCAGAAACCCAATCACATTAGTTGTGAGGGATACCCTGTGCTGTTCCTCCACTACGCCCACAGTCCAGGAGTTCCTCCCCATCCTCAGTATTGCTTTACCAGCTGGTAACTGTTTTTGCACAGCACTTTCACCCCATAAAGTCTTTAATATCGGCTAGATAAACATTTATATGTACAATGAAAAAAAAATCAGCACTTACTTGTTTAGTAGATAAAATTAGATTGGGTCTTGTACGAGTCCTCGACATGGCATGAGACAATTGGAATGGTAGTAACTATACCATTCCAATTGTTAACAAATTTATAAAATTAAGTGTTTTGTTGTCTCATGACATGAGTAGGTAACATATTATTTTTAGTCAAATTATTACATGTTAGGTTACTATACGGTGTTCCGAAAAACAAAAAATAGAGAGTCTTTAAGTTTAATTAATCCACTTTGAGATAGGACCTGCACCCTCTTTATTCCTCCTAGTTACTGCTAGTGACTAAGTACATTAACTAACTAGTTATAACAATTGTACTCTTGTACAAGTCCTTTTAACATACTTTTGGTAATGGCCAGCCTAAAATTCTTCGACGTGCATTATGTATTCTCTTATTTATTACTTGTAACTATCTTATGTATTATAGTCCTAAAATAATAAATTACTACATTATTATTAAATGACCCACTGAATTTTTTTACAAGGGAACTGTACTTCTTCACACCTCTTTTGTTGGATAGATGCTACTCTAACAGTCAACTAGTACAACATATACATGACCGGTAAATGTAATGTTGTAATGTTCTTGAATCCTTGACACCATATTAACAACAATTTCTTAAAACCATTGGCTACTAAAATATACAATGCTTCGGGATACATAAGAGGAGGGTACTATGGCTTACCAGATACTTCATTGATGTGTGAGTCTCCTTGATTTCAATGTCGTAAGATGGTCGGACATGGCTAGCTTCTGGCCCTTTGATAAACTCATCTTCGGATATAGCTTCATCAACCCCTGTCAAAGAAAATAGATATATTAATGACAAAAACTAAACCGAATGACAGAGATGTGCGTGGTTCTAACCTTCAGCCGTAGGAGAATTCGGAACGCTGTATATGTCAAGCTTAAGGCAAGCCGAAACCGATAAAATATCAACATCTATCTGTGTTCTGCCCGTTTTTTCAAAAATAATAAATTCTCCGAATTTGACACGGCTGTCAGTTATAAACTTATTCCACCCTTTTGTCATCCAGAAAAAAGTCTTCCTTGAATACAGTCTTAACCTCCCACGTGTATCTAACCTATTTCTTAAAACCAAAAGACTGGGTACTTTCCTCTGGCAGAAATATCTCTTGAAATCGATTGGGATTCTCTGTTAATGTATACGTATGTGAAAATCAAGATTAACCATTAATTAGCTTCAAATAACAGACACTATAACGATCGACTTAGAAACATAATGAACAATTACTTACTAATTCCCTTTTCATCAAATGAGCAATGTATATTCTTATGAATTTAGGGTTTCCGCTGCCGAGCTCTTGCCATGTATTATCCTCGGCCGCTTTGTCATCCGAGGAAGAGTTATCCTGAATGGGACGTTTTCCCTGCGAACTTTTTAGTTTTTTTTTTGGGGGAGTATCCTCGTCGGAGGAACTGATGGCAATTGGGTTTTTAGAAGAAGATGCCATTTTTTTTCCGAAATGAGAGGCAGAAACCCCAAGAAATATGAGTATAAAAAAGAAAGACAATCTTGGGTAACTTTCTGGGGTTTCCCCTATAACATCTCGGGTCTGGGCCCGAGGCAATTTTGAAGACTATTTGCAGGCATTGATTGATATTCTTTTTGAGTCCATGGTAAAATCATACCCGAAAAAGACGCTTTTGTACTTTTTTTTCCTAATAATTTAGTTTAATTTTTACTTGTACCTATTTAATTTTCTTCAAATTCAGAATTCCTTAAACGTGTTTTACCTTAAGGAATTAAGGGGATGTTTATTTTGGGATTTAGGTGTGCGGGGGAAGTCATGACTTTGAAATCTTAGGATGTGAAAATCTTGATGAATAATATAAGTGTATGTTTGTTTTGGGATTTTAGTAGGGTGAGATTTTGCTTTAAGTCAAATCAATGTCTTTTAGTGATAGATGTTGTATTATTTTATTATATTGTGTAAGTGAAAAATAGGAGAGAGATTGAGTGGATGATAAAAAAGTGATGATGTGATTGTATTTAATTATATGAAAAGTAGTAGTAGGTTTATAGGTAGGGATTGAGTTTGAGATTTGAAAACCCGATTTTAAATCCCAAACTAGAACAGAGCGTGGATCGCAAAGTCCAAAGTCCATCCGTGTGAATCCCAAAACAAACATACCCAACAGTTTGGGGTTTCCCAAACCAGGTGACAATTTTGAAATTATAATAAGGTATTGTCTCCGTCCATTAAAAATCTGATCATTGGTCGTTTATGCACCGATATTAAGAAAGTTGATATATTATGTTAAAATTAATTATAGGGATTCACATCAACTACATAATAAAATAAATTACAAAATATGGGTGTGTGTATTTTGAAAAATGTGGATAAACTATATTATTTGGTTATTATCTACATGATTTTTTCCAGTGGACACCCAACAAAGGCATCTAGGAGTATATTGTATCGACGGAAAGAGTAGTTTACTGCACAATAAACTCTATATTTCGCAATTCACATGCAAGATCTCACAGAAATAGTACAATGATATTTATGTACAGTATACTAGGATTGGATAACAATATCCTGACCAGACAAAACTAAACATTAATATCAACTCTTTTGTTTACAAATTTAAAAAATTTCTTGAATTATAAATACCGTTTGAAAAAACTACCTGAGTTTAACAATTTATATTCTATTTTAATTCCTAAACTTTATCCGTAGTGGGTTATACATATTAAAAATATTATTTACGCATTTTAATGCGTAATTATAATAAAATTTGTTTAAAAAAAACCACTTAATGATAATTTTGTCACAATGGTAATATAAAGTACAATCGCATGCAGTTCAAAATCGCAAAATGACACGGTATACTTTCCCAAAAATAATAAAGTAAATATACATATACTCATAAGGCACTGCTTTAAATAAACGTACATGCATTCATTCAACTAACCTCAACCACAGTGCCATTGAAACGTGTCATTTTTCCAAAATTAATATGGACAACATCAAAACATGACCGAGCAACTCTCAGTCATCCACCTCAGTACACTCTTGTGTAATCCACGATCTTGACTCTGACATCTTCTCGTTGAACCATGTTTCAGCGTTTACTTCCACTGTGTGACGCTTAGCATTTGCAGGTGACTCAAGAAGCCATAAAAGAACCTTCAATCTTAAATCCTCACTTAACTCCTGTGTTGAACAATTTTTGACATTTAAAATAGAGTATATAATTAATTCATAGATACAAGATATTACATTAACATGATACGCACCTCCATATTTTCTTTTGTATGCGAATGTATGAAATGTTCCAAGTGTCTGAATGCTTGCATATTTTTATGACAAACACACCACAATCATAACTACAATAGAAACACCGCAAACATGTGTAGGAATGGTGTATGATGATATAATTAACTTTAAATATATAGATATATATATTAAAAATAATTAAAGGGAAAATGATAATTTTATTACGTATTCTTCTGCTTCTCTCCTCCAACTTCTTTAACCACCTCATACAATTCAAAATCTAGATGGTTTGGCCCCCCTTACGTGCCTCCTCGATTTGTTTGTGGAATGCTTCTTGTATCCCCCGTAGCTTTATGATTTTTAATGTGTGTTTGCAAAACAAACAACAATTGAACATTACAGTCTTAGCTATCCTAAAAGCAGACAAAGTAATAATAATACTTACAATTAATTTCACTTCTTCTATTGTTCCTTCGTCCAGCATCTTTCCTTTGCTAACACCCGAATCCAAAATGACAGCTTTCATATATTCCGGGTCAATGTGCAGCAGTTTGAAATGTCCGAGAGTGTACATTGGGATGAAAATCTGAAACATTTTAATGGAATATTTTAAGACTAAGCAGAATATTATAATATTGAATAAGAATCCGCTGTCCAAAATTGGTTTTGTAAATTGTAATATTGTAATATCAGAATAATGTAATTAAAAAAGCATACCCCTGCTAACTGAGCCACGTGGTACTTAGCTACCCTTTCTTTGATCTTCACGCTCGAAAAGTACGAACGGAACGATACAATATCTTTCAAGCACGTATCCTATAATAGTAAACTATTAGGAATCATACATATATAATAGAGTCAGGATTCCCATATATAGTTTTGGCTCCAAAATGTCTCGACCGTTGATCATTTTCCTTGCTTCTGTTGTGTGTCATTCGATCTGTTCTTTCGTTTATATGGTATGCTATTAATTTGTGTAATTATTGTATATAAGTGTGTATGGTTTTTATTCCCTTTTCGTTGTGTTGTCCTGCATCGAATTGGCTGCCGTTACAATTTTCATTGTGTTTTTCTGCATCTAATTTGCTACCATTACAATTTGATTGACCGTCGTTACAATTTATTTCACTATAAATGGTTGTGTTTTCTGCTAACAATATACAGCATAGTTAAGTTTCTGATTTTGTCTTGCTGATTTTTTTTCCACAGGGTGGTTCTGCGGTTGACTTTTTGCAACGAGTGATGTGTGTTTGTTTCGAAGGTCGTCGTTCGATGGTTGATCTTTTGCAGCGAGTGACGTGTGTTTGTTTTGAAGGTCGTTGTTCAATGGTTTTGCTGCTATTCACTGTATTTTAATGATGGCGTGATCTTGGGTGTAATATATCTGTACATGTAAGGTTTTTTGATGTAAATTTTCCATTTGTATTCATGTGGGGTGATTTATTTGTTTCGGCTATTGTATTTTAGATATTAGTCGAACACATTGTATGATTTGTTGGATTTCATTCAAATAATTTACATTAATCTACCTAATTCCCGACTTATAGTTTGCTCATGGGAGTGCATTTTATGGACCATTTGGAAGTGCCGAAATGTTGTCATTTTCCGTAGTGAGAAGAAAGATATCAGAGATATTGTGGATGAAATCAAAGCAAGACTTTGGAGTTGAATTTGTGCTAGAAGTGAATGGAGAAACAAAATCATGTTTGAGGAGAAGAGTATTAGTCCCAGTGCAATTTTGACTTGAGAACTGTTAGTATAGTTCGGCTGCCATAGGAGGTTCTGATGTAATAGGCATGAACTGGGTGTAAGGATATGTAATAGTTGATGACATGCTGTTGTAACATTTGAAGGGTATTATTCATACCCACTATTAATAATATAACTGTATTTATTCATTGATTTGAACTATTATCATATATCCTTAATTCTTCTATGGTTACTTTTGGAAATGGTAGTTTTTGTGTAAAAATATCTTGCGTGTACACATATGGTAATGGTGATCTTAATATATCTTATGACATTTATTTTAAAAAATTGTTAAAAAATCGTCAAAGATTTTTTTGTTTGAGTTTTTTAATCAATGATGATTTAGTTTCTATAATTTAGTAATTAAATCCACTTCATTTAGTGTGTATAATTTAGTAGTGAGTATCACTTATCAAATCCTAAGACCTCGCCCTACTTACTGAACAAACCCTAATTAAATTAAAAAAATTATAATTTTTGATTCACTGAATATAACCCTTTTCATTAATATAACAAAAAAATTGTGTTTAGTAATTAAATGTTTGTATAAAAAAAATACTTTCCTATCTTATATTTTCCTAATTGTTCCTCTTCCAAGTAAAAAAATGTATTTATTCCTAATTAGATTTTAACATTTGCTTGAGATTTGAAAAAAACGTACTTAAAAAAATTAATATAGTTTGAATTAAAAAAAAAAACTTGATTTGTGTGTTTTAGCTGTTTGTAGGGGTGTGCAAAATACGGTCTAAACCGAATAAACCGACCAAACCAAATCGAAATATAAATTTTGGTTCGGTTTTCGATTTATGGTTCGGTTTACGGTTTTGTAATTTGAATTTTTTTTTTATTTTGGTTTACGGTTTTTACGATTTAAAAACCATATAAACCGAACCGAAATATTTTTAATAATAATAATATATTATATGTATATTAATATTCACTAAATAAATATTTAATAGCTTATATTCTAATATAATATAATAATATTAATATTAGATAATTTAGATTCACGCATAAAAGACTTAAGTTGATTTGTGTTTTGCATAAAATACTTGAGGAGTGGTGTTTTGAGTTGATTATATTTTTCAAATTGTTGCTTAGCTTTTGAAAACTATTATGTTGATATTTTTATTGGATTATGTAGTAGGGTTATTGATTAATCTTTGCTTAAATTAGTACTTAATTATTGACATGTTGCAAATAATTAAATGAAACATGTGTGTTGATGCTAAAAAAAATTAAACTGACTTAAAAAAAGAACAGTGTAAAAAATTTCGGTTTGTACGGTTTGGGACCGAACCGAACCGAAATATTTTGGTTTGGGACCGAACGGTTTTTTTAAATATGGTTCGATTTTTGGTTTATAAAAAAAATTTGGTTTGGTGTTCGGTTTGACTAATACGGTTCGGTTCGATGACCGAACCGACCGTTGCACACCCCTAGCTGTTTGGGTGTTTTTCCGAATTTATGGCAGTTTCTGTTGATGTTGTTGGGTTGTTTCGGCTTTGATAAGAATAATTAATAATTTTAAATAGAAAATATTTATGATTTATTATTTTTTTGGCAATAATCCCGGAATTCAATTTTTTTGCGTTAAGAGTTATGTGTTGTTATTTTTCTAAAGATTTGTTGGGGAAAAAATTCTTAACGTACGTGTATAACTGATAATCATGGATGATTTAGGTTTATTAAGATTTAATATTGTATGATAAGACTTTGTCTCGAGATTTTGTTGCAATATATATTATAAAAGTTTGTTTATGATTGAGGTGTCCAGATTAAAATGATTTAATTTGGCATGTATATTTTCCTGGTTTTTATCTTTGTTATTTACGTTATTATTCTTTTAATTAAAAATATTTTGTTAAAATATTCTTAACACACGTGATTGATAAGACTTAATATTAGATTTATTGAGACTTAATATTATATGATAAGACTTTGTCTCTAGATTTTATTGCAATATATATTATAAAAGTTTGTTTCTGATTAAGGCGTCGAGAATAAAATGATTTGGTATGTATATTTAAAATGTTATTATTCTATTGATGAAAGAAATAATGTAATTAAGTTATATATTTTTATTTTAATATTGGTAGCTTTGGACTTAATGTGTAGTCATTAATTGTATGTGTAATCATTATTAGGACAAATGATTATATTTTATATTTTTGTCTTGCCGGTCATATTAGGAAAAGTTGACCTTTTTTGAGTTAAATATTTTGTCATTGATTTTGATTGCATAAAGTAGTACTGGTTAATGAATAATAATTATTATTTTCTTCTATGAACCTTTGTTTATATTTTTCGGCCCTTTAACTTGACTTTGAACATTCTATTCTTATTTGGTCCTTTATGTGCATAATAATTATTGTACTCTATGGTATAAGTTGAATAAAATCTGCGTGAAATTACATAATATTTAAAAGTTTATTCGGCTCCGATATTTCATGGACTTTGTAATAATTTGTAGTCTTTGGAGGTGTATATGGATTCTGTTGTAAATAAGTGCGTAAATAAAGAGACACGATTTGTTGACCCAGTTCGTCAATAACGACTACGTCTGGGGGCGATCCAAGCCAGGAGTTCCACTAATATTCTTGTGTATGAGAGTACATAATTTATGAGTACAAAATAGTATATATAATAGTAAAACCTTAATCTAATGGATAAAGCCCAATAAATTTCTTGGTCCTTAAGTAATGTCCACACCAAATCTTCCGAATTTACAACACTACCCTTTGGACATTACGACATAAATGTCTTGTCATAAAAACTCCACGTGCTAGGGATCTGCCAAAAATAAGTAGGGAGGAATGTCATCGATCTTCTAGATCTAAATCTTCCAGATTTATTTCGAGGTTACCGCTCCCCCTGAAGACAACAACACTTTAAGTCTTCGCATCCCAATACCACGAGCGTACTTTTCAAAAGTAGACGTAGGTAAGGACTTAGTAAACAGATCTGCAAGATTGTTACTAGATTGCACCTTTTGAATGGTAATCAAGCCACTCTTCTGGAGTTCGTATGGGTAGAAAAACTTAGGTGAAATATGTTTCGTCAGGTTTCCCTTGACGTACCCATTACTCATTTGTGCGATGCAAGCAGCGTTGTCTTCAAATATAACGGTGGGAGGTGTATCGCCTTTGGCGATACCACACGAGTCACCAATGTGTTTTACCAAAAACCTTAACCAAACACATTCTCGTGCGGCTTCAAATAAAGTTATGATCTCTGAGTGGTTTGAAGACGTGGTAACCATGGATTGTTTAACCGATCTCCAAGAGAATGTGGTTCCACCACAGAGAAAAACATAACCAGTCTGGGATACGGCGTTGTGGGGATCAGACAAATAGCCAGCATCCGCATAACCTACTAAGGTTTTGTCTTGGTTCTTACGATAAAACAGTCCAAGATCTTGGGATCCTTGGAGGTATCGTAGAACGTGCTTAACACCATTCCAATGTCTTCTCGTAGGAGAAGCGCTATGTCTCGCAAGCAAGTTGACAGCAAATGCAATGTCCGGCCGGGTGCAATTTGCGAGATAGAGCAAAGCTCCAACATCACTAAGATAAGGAACTTCTGGTCCCAGAATTTCTTCTGAATCTTCTCTTGGCCTGAATGAGTCCTTATCCACTTCGAGGGATCGGACTACCATCGGGGTGCTAAGTGGATGAGATTTATCCATGTGAAATCTCTCCAATACCTTCTTCACGTAGGTCGACTGATGAACAAGGACTCCTTCTGGGAGGTGCTCGATCTGCAAGCCGAGGCAGTACTTGGTTTTACTCAAGGACTTCATTTAGAATCCAGCTTTCAAGATTGAACTGGCTTCTTCAATCTCTTTGCATGTTCCGATTATGTTCAGGTCATCAACATATACGGATATGATGCAAAAATTGTCTTGCGATTTCTTCGTGAATATGCACGGGAAAGCTTTATCGAACGTGTATCCCTTCTTCTGAAGGAATTCACTAAGTCGGTTGTACCACATAAGGCCCGATTGCTTCAGGCCATACAACGACTTACGCAGTTGTATGCTATACATACTGCGATTTTCACCATCCCTTAACTGAGGAATGTCAAATCTATCTGGGATTTTCATATAAATGTCGGCATCTAGTGATCCGTATAAGTACACGGTTACTACGTCCATTAATCTCATTTGGAAATTTAACTTAACTGCCAAAGATATCAAGTAGCGGAACGTTATTGAGTCCATGACGGGAGAATAGGTTTGATCGAAATCAATCCCGGGTCTCTGCGAAAACCCTTGCGCTATCAGCCTCGCTTTGTACCTCTCCACAGTATTGTTCTCATTTCGTTTTCGTACAAATACCCATTTATATCCATAGGGATAGCGCGCGTGGGTGTACGAACGATAGAGCCAAATACTTATCTTTTGTTAAGCGAGACGAGCTCCGCATCAATTGCCTCTTTCCATTTAACCCAATCGGGGCGCTTCCGGCACAATGGAAAATCACTGCAAATGTGTCGTTGACGACAATAATATTTCTATTTTATGTTTCTCCCGTATCTATGAAATTCATAGAGACTTCGACGTTTACGTCAACCAGACCTTCCTCATTTCCCATTGTATCTGGGTCTGGTCGTTCCACGGTCCTAGTGCATGGAATGTTTTGTGCACGTGCTTCATCACTAGGACTCTTGTCTCCTAGAGACTTGGGATTATCTAGACGGATCTCTTCTAGTGATTTTCCATTCGACTGACCAGATTTGCTAGCCTTTCGTTTAGGTGTGTTACTATCTCTTGAGGGTCTCTTACGCTTTTGGCGTGTGGGGGCATGAGTACTCATTTTACTTAAGACCTCAACCCTTTGGGGAGCATTTACTGCAGGTATATGCGATCTAGTCACACCTCTATGGTCAGTGAACGCGTCTGGCAGGTTATTTGCTAAGTTCTGCAGGTTAATGATCTTCTGAACTTCTAGTTCAGATTGATTAGTGTGCGGATCTAGATACTGAAGATTACTTACGTTCCACGTAAGTTCCCGGCATTCATTCAATTTTGAATTTAGATCTCCCCCTAATGCCGGGAAGTAATCTTCATCGAGCATGCAATCAGCGAATCGGGCCGTTAATTGATCCCCGGACAAAGGCTCGAGGTATTTCACGATAGATGGAGAGTCGTATCCGATGTAAATACCGAGTTTCCTTTGTGGGCCCATAAAGGTTTACTTGGGTATCGTAATTGGTACGTATACCGCACATCCGAAATACGCAGATGGGAAATGCTAGGTTCTTTCCCACGCACTAACTGTAGGGGGAATGATTATTATATGCAGTTGGACGAATTTGGATTAAGTGTGATGCATGAAGGACTACATGCCCCCAGCATGGGGTGTGTAGTTTAGAGTTCATAAGCAATGGTCTCGCGATAAATTTGATACGTTTTATTAGCGCCTTAGCAAGACCATTTTGGGTATGGACGTAGGGGACCGAATGCTCCACTTTAATTCCCAGGGCCATACAGTAATCTGTAAAGGCCTTCGAGCTAAACTCAGCTGCATTATCCATGCAAATCGATTTAATTGGATAATCCGGGAATTGAGCTCTAAGCTCGATAGTTTTCGCAATGAGCTTCGCAAAAGCTTGATTGCGGGTAGACAGCAAACATGTAAATGTCCACCTAGTGGAGGCATCAATAAGGACCATAAAATATCGAAATGGTCCTGATGCTGGGTGAATCGGTCCGCAAATGTCTCCTTGAATTCGCTCAAGGAAAACCGGAGACTCTAGTCCAACCTTGGTGCGCAATGGGCGCACTATCAACTTACCTTTAGAACATGCATCACAGAAATACTCATCGATGGGAGGGATTCTATTATTCGTAATATTATGACCAGTTGAATTAGATAGAATCCTACGTATCATTGTTTGTCCCGGATGACCTAACCGCTGATGCCATAAATTTAAAGAAATTTGGGTCATGGAATTTCATACTCATCACTAGATGGGAACTAGACGGCCGGATGTACGTATAGTACAAACCGGAGGAGAATGATGGAAGTTTTTCTATAACTTGCTTACGACTACCTCGAGTACAAGTCATCAAAAGGTATTCGTTATCGTTTTCAGTTTTAGTTTCAATATGATATCCGTTATTTCTAATGTCTCTAAAACTGAGTAGGGTACGCTTAGATTGCGGAAACAATAAAGTATTTTCAATTATTAATTCAGTACCCATGGGGAGGACAATGGAAGCTCTTCCAGAGCCCACTATCAATGTACTGTCATTCGCAATTTTGCTTATACTCCCCTTACGATTAATCAAGTTATGAAAATATTTCCTATCCTTTAGGATCGTATGTGTGGTGGCGCTATCTACCAGACATAAATCACTATGGGCGTCCATCATGCAAGAGGAAATAGTCCAAACCTAATAGCTGATTTGTTTACAAGCCATAAATGAGAATAACAATATCCAAAATAAATACATGGACAACTATTAAGGTAAACATATCAAAGCTAATAAATTCATTCATAAAAAAAAAATCCGAAAGAAAGGATCCAAAAACATAATAAGTAATTGTTTTATTCAGAAAACAAACTACTAGGAATAATTAAATACGCAAATCTACTCGTTTATCCTAAATTTTGAGCTACGTGCCCAAGAGGTCATCGTTGTCTAGGTCAAAATCTGCTTCGGGCAGGTCGCCATCCTTAGGTTCATGAATTGGAGCCTTCCCCTTGTCGTCCTTTTGCATCATTAAATAAGCCTCGACCAAGTGTTTGGGAGTACGACACGTGCGCGACCAATGGCCTTTGCATCCGCATCTGAAGCAGGACTGCTCAATCATTCTTTGAGAGCTAGTTTTTTAGGAGCATTAAACCGGGTCTTGTGACCACCGAGTGAACTACGATTTTGGTCGTTAGTCCAAGATTTCTTACTCGCTCTCCCCCTTCCACGACTGCGACGACCAAGCGAGGGTTTGTGCCTGTACCGCTGCAGGCGTACAGGGTCGCTAGCGTGAAACATTGATACAGAATCTTGGATCAGGTTGGTCACAACACGCTGCAATGCAGAGCTGTACTCCGTTATAGACTTCAAGTCTTTATAACGGATGTTCAACCACTCATGTTGTGATGGAGGGAGGAGTGCAAAATCATATTGTTGGAAACGTTCCGTCAGGGTTTTCCATAATATCTCGGGGTCCCTTTCTGTGGCATATTGGAATTTCAGACCTTCATTCATGTGGTTCCTCATAAAAATCAATACCTTCGCCTTCTGGGCGTCCGTAGATTTTGAACCTTCCATGATGGTTTCGCTTAACCCATTTGAGGCTAGATAGAACTCTATATCTAGCAGTAATTGCTACCGTCGAGAGCAAGCTCATCGAACTCTTTTATAGTGATATCAGACATAGTTCTCTACAAGAGAAGCGACATGGTGAGAGGGGGGATGAACAAGATGTATAGACAATGAGGGAAAAACATGGATTCATTTAATTATTCTAAGGCACATAGATGCACGTACTGGGCGCCGTCTACCAAGGCATAAATTCACGGTCCGACAAATATCGGGTGCCGCCTACCCGGGCATAAAAAATGGACTATAAATGAACTATGTGCGTAGGATTAAAGCATGTAGGGTAATAACACATAAACATGCAATATCAAATAATAACGATAATCGCATGAAAATAATTTGCAGAGAATATACGATTTAATAGACAGATGAAATAATCATAAGAATAATTATTTCGTGTATATTAACACAATTTAATGAAATATTTTCAAGATTATGTAATATAAATTTTGTGATACGAAAACCGAAATAAAATCGGGTTATCACAAAATTCACAAGGGGTGATCGCAACATGTGACTAAAAGTGCACATAAGGCATGCAGGGGGCACACGGCGAGAGGAGAGAATCGAAAAACAAAGAAAAACGAAAAAAAAAAATCCGGTAGGATGATCGCGTTCCATAGGCGCGACACCCAGCCTCCGATCGCGTCTGCCAGGCGCGATCGAGGCCGATTTCCAGGCCTCCTTCCCCGGTGCGATTTCGGTCGCGGGAGAAGGAGCGCCGCCTCAACGCGGCGCACGGGGGCGCGCAGAGGCGGCGGGGATGGCACGCCGGCAGACATCCCAACGGGGGAAGCCGCAGTGCAGCGCGGCGGCGTAAGGCCGCATCACGCGCGGTGGCTTCCGGCCACGTTGGCGATGACGGGCGCGCGCGTAGCTGCAGCGACGACATGGCCGCGTGGAGATCAGCGGTGAGTGGGCGGCAGCGAGGCCGTGTGGGTTACGCGGCAGCGGCGAGGGCAGCGAGGGCTGCGCGGCGGCGGTGGGGCGTTGCCCCCGGGCGGCACTTCGGGGCCGGTTCAGGCAATGCGACGGCGCGTGTCTCACGGCGGCGGCCGGCGTTTATTTTTCGATCTCAATCCAAGAGTTAAATTCAACACAATAACGAATATGATTCAAATAAGAACGAATATGGGAATCAAACGGGATAATTATATTCGTGCATATAAATTGAGGAAAGTATAAATTGAATAATTCAAGTACGGGAATTAATTCATATGATTTAAAGGGGAATAATTCTGAGGCGTACCGTTTTATCTTGGGCAGAGACTCGTGCTGATAACGTGTTGTAAATAATTGCGTAATAAAGAGACACGATTTGTGACCCAGTTCGTCGATAACGACTACGTTTGGGGGCGATCCAAGCCAGAAGTTCCACTAATATTCTTGTGTATGAGAGTACACAATTTATGAGTACAAAGGGGTATATATAATAGTAAACCCTAATCTAATGGATAAAGCCCAATATATTTCTTGGTCCTTAAGTAATGTCCACACCAAATCTCCTAGATTTGGAATATCAAATCTTCCGGATTTACAACAGATTCAATGGCTTTTTATAGGAACAGTGAATAGTATAAATTATAATTTTGTGATTTATTCTTTTGTGTGTTAATCAGTCATTGATTTCATATTTTAATTGGTAGATAATGTGTCATTTGGTTTCAGTCGCAAGTGTTATTTATAATATAAGAATTAAATAATCTGTACTGATATATTTTTCAATAATTTCTTTGTAAAAAATTCTTAATATAATTGTATAGCTGTTAATTTTTTATTCATCAAGATTTATTGGATATTCAGTTTTTCCTATTTAATTAATTAAAAAATCTAAATAGAATGGTGAGCATATGTATAGAAATTATCGTTCCACTTTTTAATTATTTTATTGGACATAATATAGCTTTTATTAATCTTATTAAAATACGCAGGAGCAATCGAGCTCCTCATCATGGCTTCACTTATTTCATATAAATAAAAAAACATGCACTCTGCTACTATTACAAATGTCGACATAAAAAAAATTGAAATTTCAACTATAATAGTATCTCGACTAATTCTATAAATATATCTTACCATCGTTTTTTTTTAATTTTATATTTGTATGTGTACAACTTTTTTTTTAAATAATCGTATTCCTAGATGAGCATCAATGCATAAATAAATTGTTTAATATATAATTTAGATAAGTTTGACTGTGTAGGTTGTTAGATCAAATAGTCTAAATTTTGAATTGTGCCAGTACAAGTTTATCTCGATTTATATTTAATATTATACGATCATCGTCTTTATTTAATTTAATTCATATTATTTAGTTCAACTCATTCCATAGAATTCGCTCAAGTCATTAGTAGATGAAGTCTCATTCCACTTTACACGTAAATCATAAATTTGATTTGGGTGTGATTACTGGTTTTGCTTATTCGAGGAGAGAGAGGAAGAGATATTTGATGGAATTCAATTTCTTAATTAATTATTTTAAAAGGAAAGGTAGAATACATGGCTGGGATTGTTTCTATTTAATTAATTAATTTAATTTAAATTAAAAGAAGGAAATAATCTTGTGCTTGAGATTCATCCTTTTAATTCTAGATATTTTCGATCCCACTAGATACGGTTTGAGGATCGTTTGGTTCGCGAATTTAATTCCGATTTGATAATTAATGCAGTTTTCAAATTTAATTAATATTTTATTGTATTTGAATTACAAATGTATATTTTTATCAATAAATTATACGGATTGAAATCCTTAATTTAAACTTGAATATTTAATTTCTCGTAGTCTTTTATTCGTTCGAAAGATTTGATTTCTTTCTTCGAATTTGAGAATTTATAAAAGAGTATATATTTAAATTACACAAAAGCACTCAAAATAATAAAATTAAAAGAAACAAAAATAAAAATATAAAATAAGGGTTCTAGGAATATAAAAGGTATAAAACGGGACGGGGTGTTACATCCTCACCCCCTTAACAGAATTTCGTCCCCGAAATTCAGCTTCTAGGCATTGCTTAGGTATTGCTCGGTTAAATTTCATATGCTCATCTCCAAGTTGGATTCTTCCTCTACAAACCAAACTTATTGAACTAACACCAAAGTATTTCTCGAATATAAATCTCAACCGTACTATAGTCATAAACAATTCTTTATAAGTTAAAAATACAACTTACTTCTAAGTCTCTATTGCAGGTTACAAGAACTGAAATACTCAAGTATTTTGTGGTAGAAGAAAGGTGATAGACATTTTCTGCATGATATGTCTCGATGGTAAAACTAAGCGGTGGACAACATAATCTAATCTTATCCAATATATCCAGCATTCCTATGCAGCAAGACTTTTAACTTGCCTTTCTTTCCAAAAGTAAATTCCTTCATCAGTGTAACCTTAAGAAACGCTTCCTTAATAGTCTCAATATGAAAATTAATCTTTAATGACCTTGTGTTGTTTTAAACCTCACATGGCTTGTGAAATAATTCTATATGCACTTCTATCCACACAGTTTTATAAGCGACACCAAAAGTACCACCACTTGGTAATTATTTTCATAAGAAAATTCTCACTAGTTGTAAGGTGAGTATCTAAATCTTAGATTGGGTAATTATGTTCATGTAGCTTCGGCAATTGTACACATAGGCAATGACCTACCCTTGTTGTATAATAACACATCTTATTCTAGGTTTAGGATGAATCGGTACTATATCTTACTCCACTCAAAATAGTTTTGTCTAACTACTTACTCTAAAACTTTTGGTTCAAAAGGGGTGGTAAACCTTAGTGGGGAGGTTTGATTTTTGAAAGGTCTCCCATTAGTTAAAGCCAAAATAACTTCTCGGTTTTCTTGGTCGACTAAGTTTGTTGTCACTCTACCTGATCTAAGACTTAGAAGGTTTTCTAGTCTTTAAACATGCAAATTTTTCTTCCTACATAGTCGCCAATTTTCCTCTACTTCAAAGTCTGCTATGTATCTCATAGATAAAATCAATTGTCGTTTCTTTTTCAACTAAAGTATTCCCATAACATATAAATGTTAATCTTAACACGTAAGACTAAGATCACATCTAGCTTGCTCATTCCACTTTATCTTAAAAGGCTCTACTTAAGCTTAAAATCTTATGTTATCTTAAAAGAAAGTAACTATGTCCATGTTTCATACTCCTTCTTATGCATAAAACTAGTTCGTTTTCAATAACGCCTAACTACTCAACTTAAGAACGTGCAGTTCAGTTTCTATTTGATGTTCATTCAAGTCTATCTCCAATCAATTCACTCGGCTTTAGGTTCTCATTATATTCCTCAAAAGTTCACTTTCACTTAAGGTATATTCTTCTATACTTTATATCCCCAAATTTTCTTAAATTCTTAGACACAAGGGAGTGAGATGCTCTAGTACTAATCGATACATAAGCAGTTGATCCAAAATTCACACTTGCTGAATTTGGAAAACAACTTCTCTCGTCTCATTGTCTTTAAGACTGCCTTGAGATGTTCTTCGTGTTGCTCTTTGCTCTTAGAGTACACAAGACGATGACAAATTGGTCCAGGTACGGATGAAACACTCTATTTATCATATCCATGAAAATTGTCAGAGCGTTTGTTACTCTGAAAGGCATCACGGTGAACTCGAAATGTCCATACCGGGTCCGGAATGCTGTCTTTGGGATATCCTCATTTTTGACCTTTAGCTGGTGGTGACCAGACCTCAGATCGATCTTTGAGAATACCGTAGCATTCTTCAACTGGTCGGACAAGTCTTCTATCCTCGGAAGAGGATATTTGTTCTTAATGGTCAGTTGATTTAGACCTCGGTAGTCTATGCACATACGGAAAGTTCCTTCTTTCTTCTTTACGAACAACACGGGTGCTCCCCATGGTGATGCACTAGGCCTGATGAACTTCTTTTCAAGCAAGTATTGCAATGTTCCTTCAGTTCTTCTAATTCCTTTGGCGCCATTCGATAGGGTGCTTTAGATACTGGTGCTGCCCCAGGTATCAAGTCGATGGAGAACTCTATCTGACGATCCGGAGGTAACCCTATTAATTCCTCAGGAAACACGTCAAGATATCCATCCACGATTAACACTTTGATGCGCAACTTATCGTCTTTCTCTCCTGCTGAGATGTGGACGAGGTAAGCTTGGCATTCCACTTTTCGTAATATCGCTGCAGCTTGGATCGCTGATATTACTCGGGTTTCCTTCTTGGTCTTGATTTCACGAAATGTGAAGTGTTGACCATTACAGGTTTCGAAGTCGATCTCTCGTTCTGCACATTTTATTATCGTTTTGTTTCTCATTAACCAGTCAATGCCTAAGATTATGTCAAAGACTTTCATCTTAGGATGAGAAGATCGGACTCTACTAAGTGATCGTCTAGCGTTAGGTGTAAACCTCTAATTCGGCCCTCAATTTCCATAATAGTTCCAGACATTTCCTGGCGCGGCCTGCTGAGGTGGCTCAGGTTCAGCCTGATGAGGTGGGTTCTGTCCTATAGGATTCATTGGTACAGGAATGGGGTTAACACGGGGTCATCCACGCTTCGGCCTGGTGCCATTCTTAAAGGTGGTTCCGAAGAGAAAAGAATAATATTTTTACGGTATGTATAGGTGTGAGAAAATTATAAAAATATAACTGGATTAACCAAGTCAACACAACGCCAGCACTGTAACACGTGTGGTACGTAATTCACCGCTTCGCATCGGGGCCCCAATGGTACAGTGCTCACATTCGCACAGTATACTAGGAACCAGTGATGTGTCATTAAGTGATAATCAGATAAAATATGACAGTCAATATATAAAGCAAGTAAAACACATTGACAAGCAGTGGGCACGTAATAAGTATATATATATCTAAAAGTTTTGGTTCTACGGAGTCAGTCTCTTTACATTACGTCATAGAATACAAAAGGCTTCTAAGTAATGCTATAGCATAGTGTCCTCACATCAGTACGGACCATGAGCGATAAAAGGAGCAAGTAAACCTCAAATTTGGTCCTCAATTTCCATAATAGTTCCAGAAATTTCCTAGCGCGGCCTGCTGAGGTGGCTTAGGTTCAGCCTGAGAAGGTGAGTTCTGTCATATAGGATTCACTGATATAGTAATAGGGTTAACGTGGGGTCGTCCACGTCTACGTTCTGGTGCCATTCTAAAGGTGGTTCTGATCGGAAAAGAATAATATTTTTACGGTATGTATAGGTGTGAGAAAGTTATAAAAACATAATCGGACTAACCAAAATTAACACAAAACGTTAACACTGAAAACACGTGTGGTACGTAATTCACCGCTTCGCATTGGGGCCCCAATGGTACAGTGCTCACATTCGCACAGTATTCTAGGAACTAGTAATGTGTCATTAAGTGATAATCAGATAAAATATGACAGTCAAATATATAAAGCAAGTAAAACACATTGACAAGTAGTGAGCACATAATAAGTATATATATATCTAAAAGTTTTGGTCCTACGGAGGTCAGTCTCCTTACATTACGTCATAGAATACAAAAGGCTTCTAAGTAATGCTATAGTATTGTGTCCTCACATCAGTACGGACCACGAGCGATAAAAGGAGCAGGTTAGAGCTACGCCGCTATGGTCTAAGTAAAACGGTCATACGTCTGACTACTACTATATGTCGGGAAAGGGTGGCACATCTATATTATACGTATTTGTGACTACATCAAAAGGATAATTGTTTAAAAGGATTTGATCACTCTGACTGATCACTACTATCAAACGGAAATCTCCATCATCGACCTTTTCTAGGTATGTCTCCAAGTGAATGTGGGGTCCTTGAACTGGGTCTTCTATTCTCGTCCGTTCGAGTAGTCTTACAGCGATAGGATGGAGAACAACTCAGTAACCCTTCTGGCAAAATGAATCATGATTGTCAAATATGTCTCGTCGTGGGATATTGGAGTGGCTCTTACCATTGCACGTAGTCTCGTGAACTGGGTTATAAACACACTGATAGATTCTAAGGTTAGCTAAGTGTCTTCTAATTATCGGGATATAACTATCTTAGGTGGATTCTTATATGGGAAGGAAATTCCTAATCAAAATTTTAGTTATTGCAGAAACATTATTTAAACAATTAAGGCACATAGTTCAAATAATCATATAACGTCATTTATGAAGTTTATAAATTTACACAAATATATTTATTTCTATCATTCACTAATTATTTGTATTTCGATAGTATTATAAACGACATTTCGGGGTTCTTTCTACACCTCGTTGGTGTTGTTTCGAGTTCGCGATCTTTTGATTGGAGTTTTGTTATGAAAGTCAAGTTGTCGTAATATCATAAACTTTTAGGCACTTTTAAAAATAAAACAAGAACATACCTTCGAGGAGCTTCTGACGGTAATAGGAGACACATTTCCCCTTAAATGATTTAATTAGTGATCTATACTTACATGATAAGAAAATTTTAATTACAGAAAAAGAATTTTGGTTTGATGAAAACAATGATTTGGGTTTTGGTCCGAAAGTTTTGAACATAAGCTCTGATACCACCTGTAACGCCCCGAATCCAGAATATATTAATTATATCGGATTCGAAGTGTTATTGTGATCAAAAGTCCGAACTATAAAATTTTTGAAGGAAATATAATGGAAATGAGAGATGATGAGTTTTTATGCAGCGGAAGAAATGAATAGAATAATTTTAATAAGTATCTTACACACATATATGTGTATATGAAGCATAGTATTAACAGTAATGTTTTATTTAAGTGGGGAACTCCGTGTCGTCTCTATTACTATCCTTGCTCCACGAAATCATAATCTGCAAGGGGTTAGGAAAATGGGGCGTGAGAATTGAATTCTCACATATGGGTGATTTGCAACATCATGGGATTGGTAAATCCGAAATATATTAAGTTATACTCATTGATAAAGTGTTTATTTTATTTAATCAGTTTCATATAAAATTTAAACGGCATTTAAACATATTTCGCATAATATAATTGAAATAGCACAAGTTGGTTCACATTAAGGCAAAGCCCAAAACATAATCACATATTGTCACAAACTGTCAAACCATATTCGTACGATCATTCCACTTCCAACAAAGTTACTCTTTTCAACTACAACCAATTCCATCAAAGTTACTCTTTTCAACTCCAACCAAAACTTACTTCATCCAACCACACAAACTCACATCATCCAACCATAACATCCCTCAAAATAAGCAAGTATCAATGGCCTTATTCCCAGTACGTCAAACGACAGCTGACCGGGGACCAGATCTACTTGATCAACAACCTTGATTCCGAGGGCGTCCCCGACAGCGGCCCCAGAGGTCGGATTTAAAACTCGATCCCGACTCCGTACATACTGACTTTCCACAAAACTGACTCAATAAACTTTACAAAGAATAATACTTGACTGATAACCGAACTGATTCATGCTCACGTAAGGTGTTTACTCATGCAGTGATGATCGATTCACAAAACAACAGGCTAATGTATAACATATATAGTTATATCACATAATCCAAACAATTATATAGATAGGTGTTACATTTATGTTGGATTAGATATTTTTGATTTGATTTAATCGAGTTCAGGAAATACCGGCACGACGTTGTTATTAGCAGATCAATCAACAGATCATCACCCACCTGTTAGCTCCGGGTCCCGAGAGTGATATACAAACAGAATGTCGGATCCCTCGTGCGTATTTCCATTAGCACAGAATCCTAGTACGAAACCATTTGATTAAAAGTTGACCTTTGAATTATTAGGAAAACTTGAGAGTTTGTGTTACGAGAATCGAGAAAGTTGTGGTCTTATAAACTAAAAAAGGACTTGCTTAAGGGTCACACCCTATTTTGGTAAGTACACCACTTCTAAAAAGGTGAGTGTATTGAGGGAGTGTATTTACTAGTATACTTGTGGTATGACTATTTCGATTACTACAAAAACAATCTTTTGATAAGTACACCCCTTTTTAAGAGGAGGTGTATTAGGGGGGTGTATTTACTAATTTCTGTTGTGTCCTTAACAAAAGCCTTTTATAAATTTAAAAGTGTATTCATAAAAAATATTATTCTTGGGAATTCTTAAAAGAATAATATAATTATTTAAAAAGTATTAATAAGACAAAAGAATAGTTTTTTTTTCTTTTCTAAGATTTCTATTTCTCATTTTTTAAAAGAACTCTTGAATATAATTTATATTTTTATAAATAAAACCTCTTTATTAATCTTATTTGGTTTTTAGAGAAAACTTGTATAATAGTATCTATGTAACTTTCTTCTTATTATTAGTAATACTTCTAAAGTTGATTAGTGATACTTAAACAACTAATTCAATAATATTAGACAACTAAATACAATAATACCAAACTACAAAACCAACCATACTAAACCCACCAAACTAACAATACTAAATACCAAATTCAATAATACTAACCAACTAAACTAATAATACTAAACACCTAAACCAAGAATACTAAACAACTATTCCAAAGACACTAAACAACATATTCAACAATACTAATCAACTAATTCAACAACAGCTAATCAAAACAGCAGGAAATCCAACAACAACAAAGTCCATCTACAAGCTCACAAACTCCGAACCAACAATAACTATTCTAAACTCTCAAAGTCTCAACAACGAACTAAAATTGATTAATTCCTATCTCAACTAGTACAAGAATTTGAAATAAGGTTAGCAACCTTACGAGTCCCAATTTGGGCAGCCTAACGGCGTCGTAAAAGGATTTGGTTATTCGTCGGATAATTTCGGCAGCATAACGGCGTCGTTCGGGGATTCGGGAAAATGAATCGAACAGCCTAACGGCGTCGTTCGAGGTCTCCAAAAATTCCAGCAACATCAAATCGTCATCTCGATCGGAAATTAAACACGAAAGAATAGAGTTATATAACGAAATCGGTTTTTGATGGTTTATAATTGAAAGGGGGCTTTTTCACGAATACTTACTGGAAAAGAAGAAAGAAAGAGGCGACGGCATCGCGGCGGCGCTGGCCGTGTCCTGGGCGGCGGCGCTTCGAGGGCAAGACGGGAGGCGTCGCGGCGGTGGCTCTTCCGTCGCGCAAGGGAGGCGTCGGCGGCGCTGCTTCTTCGGCGGTGGTGTCGCGTCGCGACGGGAGGAGAGAGAGCGAGAGAGGTAGCAGGCGAGAGGGATGAGGCCACTGCGGTGCTTGGTCGACGGCGGAGCGGCGTTTTGGTGGTTTCGATTGGAAACAGAGGAGGTGGATGCATCACGATCGAAGAGGCGGCGCGGCGGTGATTGATCGGCGTGGAGAGGGAGCAGCGGCGTAGGGCGGCGTCGCTTGGTGGTGGCGACTTCGGGTCGCCGGAAAATGAAGGAGGATGAGGGAGGCTCGGCGTGGCCTGGGTACGGCGGTCGTGCGACCGAGAGAGAGAGCGAGAGGCGGCGCTTCGCCTGGGTACGACGGTCGTCCGCCGGAAATGAAGAAGAGGAAGGAGGCGGTGGCTTTCTAGAGAGAAGGGGGAGGATTTTTCATTTGCTGAGTAGAGAGAGAAACGAGTGAAATTTGGGAAATTTTTTGGGAATGAGTTGTACGCATCTTTGCTGCTAAAGGAGAGAGGAAGATATTTTCTCCAAAAAATAATTTCTTAATTAGTTATTAAAACGAAAGAAATTAATATATGGCTGGGAATTTTTTACTATTTAATTAATTGATTTTAATAAGAGATAATAACATGTGGCTAGAAATAAAAGCAGAGTTCTTTGATATTTTAGTTCCCACTTGATACGGTTTATGAATCGTTTGGTTCACGGATTTAATCCTTATTTAATAATTAATACTGTTTTGAGATTCAATTAATATTTTATTGTATTTAAATTATTCTCAGTAATTTATACGGATCGAAATCCTAATTTCAAACTTGAATATTTATTTCACGTAGTCCTTTATTCGCTTTGAAAGATTCGATTCTTTCGACGAATATAGGAATTTGTAAAAAGAGTATATATTTAAATTACACAGAAGCACACAAAATAATAAAATAAAAAAAAGAAACATAGATAAGAAAATAAAATAAGGGCTCTAGGAATATAAAAGGTATAAAACGGGACGGGGTATTACACTAATTATCTGCATTTCAATAGTATTATAAACGACATTTCATGTTCTTTCTACACCTCGTAGGTGTTGTTTCAAGTTCACGATCTTTTGATTGGAGTTTTGTTATGAAAGTCAAGTTGTCGCAATATCATAAACTTTTAGGCACTTTTTAAAAATAAAATACGAACATACCTTCGAGGAGCTTCTGACGGTAATAAGAGACACATTTCCCTTCAAGTGATTTAATTAGTGATCTATACTTATATGATAAGAAAATTTTAATTAAAGAAAAAGAATTTTGGTTTGATGAAAACAATGATTTGGGTTTTGGTCCGAAAGTTTTGAACCTAGGCTCTGATACCACCTGTAATGCCCCGAATCCAGAATATATTAATTATATCGGATTCGAAGTATTATTGTGATCAAAAGTACGAACTATAAAGTTTTTGAAGGAAATATAACGGAAATGAGAGATGATGAGTTTTATGCAGCGGAAGAAATGAATAGAATAATTTTAATATGTATAACACACACATATATGTGTACATAAAACATGGTATTAACAGTAATATTTTATTTAAGTGGGGAACTCAGTGTCGTCTCTATTACTGTCCTTGCTCCACGAAATCATAATCTGCAAGGGTTGTAGAAAAAGGGGCGTGAGATTTGAATTCTCACGTATGGGTGATTTGCAACGTCATGAGATTGGTAAATCCGAAATATATTAAGTTATACTCATTGATAAAGTATTTAATTTATTTAAGCAGTTGACATATAAACAAGATTACAATATATCACAGCAATAACAAGTTTATATAATAATTGATCAGTATTAACATATTTCACATAATATATTTGAAATAACACAAGTTGGTTCACATTAAGACAAAGCCCAAAGACATATTCACGTATTATCACAAACTGTCAAACCATATTCGTACGACCATTCCACTTCCAACAAAGTTACCATTTTCAACTACAACCAGAACTTACTTCATCCAACCACAATATCCCTCAAAAGATAAGCAAACATCAATGGCCTTATTCCCAGTGTGCACGTAGGCAGCTGACCGGGGACCAGATCTGTTTGATCAACAACCTTCATTCCGAGGGCGTCCTCGACAGCTCCCCGGAGGTCGGATTTAAAACTCGATCCCAACTCCGTACTTACTGTCTTTCCATAAAACTGACTCAATAAACTTCACAGAGAAAAATACTCGATTGACAACAGAAACTGATTCATGCTCACATAAGGTACTTACTCATGCAATGGTGATCGATTTATAAGACAACAGACATTATATATCATATATAGTTATATCACATAATTCAAACAGTTATATAATAGGTGTTACATTTATGTTGGATTAATTGTTTTAGATTGATTAAGTCGAGTTCAGAAAATACCGGCACAACGTTATTATTAGCAGATCAATCAACCGATCATCACCCACCTGATCGTTCCGAGTTCCGGAAATGATGTGTAAACAGATGGTCAAGTCCTCCGTGCGTGTCCCGAATAGTACAGAATCCTAATAGGGAGTAATCCAATTAAAAGATCGACTTTTGAATTTAAAAAGCTTAAGCGTTTGTATCTCGAGGATTGAGTAGATTGTTGCCTTTAGAAAACTATTGAAAACTAAAGTTTTCAAAGGTTGATTTCTATTTGATAAGTAGACCTCTTTTTAAGAGGAGGTGTATTAGGGGGGTGTATTTACTAAATTCAGTGGTGTCCTTAACAAAAGTCTTTTATAAAAATAAAAGTATATCCATAAATTATTATTCTTGGAAATACTTAAAAGAATAAGAATAATTACTTAAGAGTATTAATAAGAAATAAAGAAAAGGTTTTTCTTTCTAAGATTTCTATTTCTCATTTCAAAAGAATTCTTGAATATAAATATTCATATTTTATAAATAAAACTCCCTTATTAAACTTATTAATAAACTTTATCTTGTGTTCTTTTTTATAAACTTGACTAATATGATAATTTTAATAACTAAAGTACCTCTTTTAAAAACCAATAGTATTAGTTCTTTTCCAAAGAAACTAGAACAATGATTTAAAGAAAATAAATTTTCCCTTTACTCCTAATTCGAACAGTAGCAGGGGAAACTAAACTAAACTAATTAATCTCCTCAATAATATCATCAGCTAATCCAACAAAATAATACTAAATACCCAAGCTAAGAATACTAGACAATTATTCCAACGATACTAAACATCTTAATTCACTAATATTAATCAACTAAACCAACAACACCAATTCGTCAATTCAATAACACCAACCAACTTAACCAATATTACCAAACAACTAATTCAATAATACTAAACAACAAAATACCAACAGTCCATCTACAAGTCTCAAATCCAAAACAATTATCTTAAAACTTACAACGACTCAACGGGGAAACAACTCAATTCCTAATCCAACTATTAGGAGAAATTGAAATAAGGTTAGCAACCTTACGAGTCCCAAATCGGGTAGCCTAACGGCGTAGTTTGGTGACTCGTCGAATAATTCGAGCAGCCTAATGGCATCGTTTCGGTTCTCCAAAATTACGGGCAGCAGCGATTGATCCTTCGTGATTCATCGGAAAGGGCGGAGGATGATAGCATCTCGATTAACACGGAAAGGAATGAAATCGTGAGATTTAATCGGAAGGGGAAATTAATTGAAGAATTCGGAAATCAAACGAAAGGAAAACTCACTTAAGGAGTAAGGGCGGACGGCTTTGGCCGCTGGGCGAAGAGCGGCGGCGAAGGGAGGGCGTCGCACGGCGGCGCGGCTTCGCCGATCGGAAAAGAGAGCGGCGGCATTTGAGAGGCGCGGCGTTTGCAGCTCCGTCACGGCGACTGGGAAAGAGGCGCGGCGGGTGTGCGAGATAGGCGGCGCTGCTTCGGCGTCGCACGACGGAGGTGGGCGAAGGAGGTGCTGCGATGGCCGCCGTGGGTCAGCGGCGCTCGTCGCGACGGGGAGAGGGAAGGAGTGGCGCGGCCGATCGGAGGCGGGGCTCGAGCACGACGGAGAAGGGACGGCACAGTATGCAGCGTCGTGGCGGCACTCGGCTGATTGGGAAAAGAGGCAGCGACGGTTTGCTGTGGCTGGAGCCGGCGGCGTTGCTCGCCGGAGGGAGGAGGAAGGAGAGAGCCGAGAGAGAAAGGGACGAACCGAGAGTGAAATTTGGGAATTTGATTTGGGTGTGATTACTGCGTACGCGGTTTTGCTTATTCGAGGAGAGAGAGGAAGAGATATTTGATGGAATTCAATTTCTTAATTAATTATTTTAAAAGGAAAGGTAGAATACATGGCTGGGATTGTTTCTATTTAATTAATTAATTTAAATTAAATTAAAAGAAAGAAATAATCTTGTGGTTGAGATTCATCCTTTTAATTCTAGATATTTTCGATCCCACTAGATACGGTTTGAGGATCGTTTGGTTCGCGAATTTAATTCCGATTTGATAATTAATACAGTTTTCAAATTTAATTAATATTTTATTGTATTTGAATTACAAATGTATATTTTTATCAATAAATTATACGGATCGAAATCCTTAATTTAAACTTGAATATTTAATTTCTCGTAGTCTTTTATTCGTTCGAAAGATTTGATTTCTTTCTTCGAATTTGAGAATTTATAAAAGAGTATATATTTAAATTACACAAAAGCACTCAAAATAATAAAATTAAAAGAAATAAAGATAAAAATATAAAATAAGGGTTCTAGGAATATAAAAGGTATAAAACGGGATGGGGTGTTACATTAAATAAATCATATTTATGTATATTAAGTAGAGATATACGTTATAAAACTCCCCAATTTTCAAAAGTGATTCCCAGATTTATTTTGATAACTGAAAATATCCCTTCCTCTATATACTGCTCGATCTTCATCTATTATTTTACCACAGAAAAGCTTATTTTGTTCTCTCAAATTATACTCCTCCTTATACTCGCATACACTCTTCCGTCTCTAGTTAGATTTTTTAAAAAAAAAAATTCATCTCCCTTTCAATCATACCTGAGAATCAACTCTCTCAAAGTGGTTGCGGTCTCTCAGTGCTCGTGTGCTTCTCTGCCCAGTAACTACTTCTCCTATTTATTAACTTTGTTTTTAGTATGACCTTCTTATTGTGTCTTCATTTCATCGTCCAGTTTGAGTTTATGCCCAAAATTTTACTTGAATGTCTAAGTAATTAACCAAGTTCAATTACAAATTGGTCACTGCCCAAAATTAAGCGGGTGTCTTAATAAATAATTTATAAAAAAAAAATAGTTATATACCAGCACTAAGTAATTTTCGAAGGAAATGAACATTAAAATATAATTTTTGTATGGGTTAAACCTTTCCAATACCAATTGCTTTTGCCAGTTATTTATTCATCTTTTCATAACCAAATTATGTTTAGCTTTCTGCATGTTAATTACCTTTAAATATTGCTAATATATTTATATCAATATCATGCAAATCTTTAGTTTATAAAATCACAAAGTTAGACTATTCTTTCTGGATTGTTTTCGAAAACTGAGTATCAAACATTAATAAAAAAAAAAATTCCAAATTCTATATTTTATTTCATGATTAGTGGAAATTTCTCCATAAAATTATTAGATATACTAGTAAGAAGATAAGGGTTCTATTAGTATTAACAATTTAAAATTTAATAAGATAATTTCTAAAATATATATTTTTTAAATTATTTTAGGTGACGAGCATTACACCGTTAAGCCAATTCACGTGCCTACTGTTGGTGAACGAATCTAATCGTGAGGATTAGTGGCTGTTTTAATCCGTTTCTACGTCACCAATCAATAACGTGTGATTGATTACCACCGTAAATGGTAAATCGGGGTTTAGGTTATCGAATTCAGATATATGAAAATCGAAATTGAAATAATTTCGTATGCGTGTGAGTTAAGGTGTATTTGTGTGTGTTTGGGAGTGTTTATGAATTTTTTCCTTTGAAATTCGAAAATTATATAAGTAAGCTGGAGAACAACTATTTATAGAGACTAGCAAGCATGAGGTGTCCAAGACTCTTGGTCTCCCTAGCCTGCATGCTTGACATGTGTCCCTTTGATCTTATCTAAGCTGAATCTTAGTTACAAAGTCTTCTTTGGTCTTATCTCGGACTCATTGTTGTTCGCCTAAGTCGGCTTGATTGATCTTGTTGATTCTCCGATTGAAAGTTGTTCGCCTCTTGAGGTTGTACTTTAGAAGTTGTTCGCCTTATGGCTTTGTTCAGCTTGGCGTTGGGATCTTTGTCCTTTGTTCACTTGTACACACCTCCTTGGCTATTTGTTGTATCATGGTTTGACCAAGTTGTTCGTCATTGATGACTTCACAGTTGGCTCATTCTTGGTCTCGGGCATAAATTCCTGTTCGCCCATTAGTTGTTCGTCGGGGAGTTGTTCGTCACTTTATACACCTCTAAAATTGGTAGATGCACCCCAACTTGATTTTCTTTGTTGATTACCCTTGATTTGAGGTTGGTTCATAATCTTTGATGTAGCTTTAATCCTTGTTCGCCATTTATTGACTTATGTTCGCCTATCAACAATTGCCCCCTATCCTGGCTATATGTTGCCCCAGACGAGCAACTTTGTGGCGAGCAACTATAGTTAGGATATCAAAATGACGAGGGTTGGGGCGAACATCATTGGCTTGGGCGAGCAACATATGGTCTGTCGTTTCGTCTTCCCAAGGTCTGGGAGTTGTACGAAGATGACGTGGGCGGTATGGCTGTGCGCCGCCCACGCACGAGCAATCCCGAGGCCACGCGCCTCTATAATTACATATAGGTCCCTGAATTTTTGAACTTATACGGAAATTACCCCGTTTTCTCTCAATTTGGCCCCAGGGCTTTCGAGAAATTATGTGTGAGACCCCGTTTTTACTTGGGGTATAAGTAGTGAGAAAACTAAAATTTTTCTCACTTTTTCCTCTCCTACTACAGTGCTCCGGCGACTTCCACTTTCTCCGGCGATTCCAAGCTTCTCCGGCATCTGTTCTTCAACGTTTGGCTTCAAATTTCCACTCCCAGGTAGTTATTTTTCTTCTTCTCTATCTTTTTTCTTCGAAGATTCTTTCTACCGCCGTGTGGACCCAAACGCCACCGTCTTCTCCGGGAAAACGCCGCCGTTTGCAACACTATCCGCCACCGCCTAGATTTTTTCTCTCCCTCCTATGTCTTCGCACTCGAGCAATAAAACTGAGGAGACCTTAGACCCACTTTTTCCAACTGCGATCCCTGTAGATCAACCTCCTTTCGAGATTTCTTCGGCGTCGGATCTTCACGTGGATTCAGTTGTTCGCTCAGTGGAGGACACCGGTGTGGGTCCATCTGGGAGAGAACTAACAGTTGTGGCGAACAACAATCGGGATGAAAGCTCTTCGTCTTCCGCCGAATCTGAAGATCCAGAATCCAACGAACTTACTCGCGAGTTTTTGGAGGGTATCAATTTTCCATCCCCAAAGATGCGGGAAAGTGAGATCCCGGCTGGGGTTGCACGTCTATTCGAATGGCGAGCATATGCTGAAAGATATGCGAACAGCTTTCCCCGTCCTCAGAGACAAATAATGGATAAGGTGAAAACTGGATTCCAGGCGAGCAAGATAAAGAGTGTTGTTCGCGAAGATGAACTGGACTCCATCCGAGAGGAATATAAGATCCCATTTGATATTCACATGTGGGCTCCTCAGAGGAAGGAAAGAGCTGATCGCCCACCTCCAGGGTGCACGGCGATCAACATTCACACTCTAATTGCCGGGCTAAAGTTGCCTCTTCCACCCATTGTTGGTCGATTCTTGGAGGCGACCAACTTGGCCATCACCCAGATTACTCCAATTGGGTGGATGAACCTTTTAGGCTCCATGTGCTTGTTCGCCTTGGAGGGGTACGTTGATCGGATCACTGCGGAAGAGATCAACTACCTGATGACAATCACAAATTGCCCCCGAGGAGAAGAAGGCTATCACTACCTCAAGGCCAGGACTGGGTTGAAAATGGTGGAAGAGGTGCCGAACAAGATTCGTGACTGGAAGCAGCACTTCTTCTGGATTGGGGGTGATTGGCGAGCATCTTCTGGTCCACACGGCGGCCCTGGACGAATAAATTCTCCAGCTGCCTATGGAAAACTGAAACGTAAGTTCAATTCTTGCTCGTCTTTGGACAGTTGTTCTAATTTAACTTTTCTTGTTTGCTCGCAGGCCCTCGTCTACCCAAGTGGGATTCGGAAGAAGAGGAGTTGAGCTCCGAATTCCTGTTTACCTCGTGCTTGGTCGGCCTGCGCAACCGAGCAGATAGGACTATTGACTATCTCTGCCGATCAAGGTGTCAAAAAGCTGCTCGCCTTTTGACTTATCCACATCATTTGGAGGCTCAAGCTGAGGTGCCCCCTGGTATGGAAATTCCTAACTCCCTGCTCAAGTCTTGTTCGTCGTTAACATGTTTAACTTGCTCGTCTAATTTTAACTTTTTTTTTTTTTTTTTTTTTAGCCGAGCAAGTAACAGTCGCCGTTCCCCCAAGCTACGCTCTTCTTGAGCAGAAGGTCCTTGAAATGGGGCCACCAAGAGGGAAGAAAAGGAGAGGGGACCCTCCACAAGCTGTGCTCGCCATGTCGAACAGGCCTGAGGGGGCTAAAGTTCCACGACCGGCTGCCCCCCCAGTTCAAATTCGGTCTCCTCCCGTCTCCCCACCTCGTGGTGGTAAGCGCCTTAAGAAGGCAGATGGGACCCCACTGGCCGGAGATGTCCCCGGTAAGGGGAAAGAAAAGGTGGGCGAAAGCCATGCTCGCCATGAAGAGGATGCTATAAGGCGTTCTTCTGGGGAGCCCACGGAAAAGTCGGGGAAAGCGAGCAAAGATGTAGGCTCACCCCGTGGCCCAGAAGATCTTACATTCCTAGGATGGGATGATCGGAAGTTTGCCGAGTAAGTATCTATCCTCTCTTGCCGAACAACTTTCATCCATTTTTTATTTTTCTAAGTATCAATTGCTTTTTTGTTTGCAGATACCGTGCCGATGATTATCCCGGCCGAGCAAGTGTCGTACATCAGTACGCTTGCTCGAAGACTCCCGTAAACATAAGGGAGATTCCTGGCGAACATGTTCGCAAGGCGACGGAGTTGGTCGCCCGGGCCTGGACGCGTCCTCTGGACAAGGCCATCCTTCAGCAGGGGCAGATGGACAATCTCCATCTTTCGATAATGCTCGTCGCCAACGGCCTTGTTACTGCTCAGAGGGCAATCACCCAAGTTGCCGAGCAAGAAAAGTCTGCCCGCCAATATGCGAATACTGCTCGGCAACTTTCTGAAGAAAAAGATGGCCTGGTGAGCCAATACGAGGCCAAGATTGCTCGCCTTAACAACCAGATCAATGTTTACATTGATGCTGAGCACAAGCGCCTTGAAGAGATTCAGGCCATGTCCAAAGAGCTGAAAGATAAGGAGAATTTGCTCGGCGAGGGAGAGAAGAGATTGACTTCGGCCGAACAAAGAATTGCTGAGCTTGAGGCGGAGAATGCTCGTCTCCGGGAAGCAGAAGCCAACCTCTTCACCCGTGAGCAACTTGAAGAGGAGGTTCAAATTCATACCGGCCCCATCTCCAACCTTGGATATATTTGTGCCTACGCGGACAGCATCCGTACGGCTGATGCCTATGACTACAAGGAGATGGTGGAGGAGATGGCCAAGGATTTAAATGAGTTCCTCGAGAACTATCCTCCGCCGAACAACGTCAAAATCCAATTGGCGGATTTGGCTGTGCTGGGGGTTAAACTGGATAAACTCGACCCCAGCATCACCATCACTCATCCTCCATCAATTGTTGATGATGGCGAACAAGAAGATGAACCGGCTGTCACGGACGAGCAAATCGCTAAAGAAGCGGAGGATAAGGCGGCTGAAGACCTTGCTCGGGACATGATTGTCGACCCCTCTGCCGAGCAACCTCAAGATCCTCCTCCCGCCGAACAGCAGTAGTTTTAGGACTTAGCCTTTTTCCTGTTTTCTTTGTAATAGTTGTTCGCTCCTTTTTGTAGTACTTGTAATGGCTGCTTCCAGCTTGTACTATTTTTGAGGCTTAATGCCTTTGATTAATGGAACGTCTTTCTCATGTTCGCTCATTTTCTTATATATGTTAATTGCCTTTACATTTCTGTCAATGCCTTTACAATTATAACATATAATGTTGGGCTTTTGTTCGAATTGAACTTGCCTTTAGTGGAATCAGGGTTCAGCCTTAGGTTCTGTTCATTTTAAGAAACGAACAACCTTTAAGTGGCTTTGGTCCTTAGGTTCTGTTCATTTGTAAAACGAACAACCTTTGAATGGACTTGTACCTCGAGCTTTTGGACTTTTCCTTTTTTGACGAACAACTATTATATTTACATTGCAAAATAATTACAAGTGTTGCAAGACTGTCCATCACTATCATATACAATCTGACGAACAGCTTTAAACACAAACTAAAACTTGCTCGCTTATAATATTTTTTGCCGAGCAACTCTATCTATAAAATCAAAAGCACTAGCACCAGACTATACAATGTGCCGAGCAACTTTTGAATCTATACTTAAGAAAATTTTAAAAATTAGGCAAGTTTTTAACCTTCTTAGCCTTCCTTCAGCTCATACGCATCCCTTGCCCCCCAAGACATTTGTTCGCCCAACTTTATTGATAGTACTTCTTTAGATGTACAGCATTCCAGGAGTATTGGGCCGGCTTGCCTTCCATGTCCTCAATATCGTATACGCCATTGATGTATTTTTCTGTTATACGATACGGGCCCTCCCAAGTTGGTCCCAATACACCTGGAGATTGGGCGAGCAACTTTCTTAGAACCAAATCTCCAACTCTGAATTCCCTAACTTTTACATGGGAATTATAGTAACGTTCTGCTCGCTGCTTGTATGTGGCATTTTTTAGCTCGGCATTCAACCTTTTTTCTTCGAGCAAATCCAATTCAGCATTTAGAGCAGAGTTGTTCGCCTGTTCATCAAAGTTGGTCGTCCTAAATGTAGTAGCCTTTAACTCAATTGGTATTACAGCCTCTGTCCCGAAAGCCATTGCAAAGGGTGTTTCTCCGGTGCTAGACCTGGGAGAAACTCTGTATGCCCATAAGACTTCCGGAAGTTCTGTAGACCAACTGCTTTTGCTCTCCACCAGTCGCACTTTTAATGTATGCTTTATGATTTTATTCACAGCTTCAACTTGTCCATTCGACTGGGGGTGATAAGGTGTGGAGTAATGTTTCTTGATCCCCCATTTCGTACAGAATTCTCTCAATTCTTGTCCATCAAATTGTGGACCATTGTCTGTCACAATTGCTTGTGGAACTCCAAAACGACAGACAATGTTCTTCCAAATAAAGTTGATCATCTTCTGTTGTGTGATATTCACCATGGCCTCTGCTTCCGCCCATTTTGTTTAATAATCGACTGCCACGACGGCGAATCGAACATTTCCAACTCCAGCTGGGAAAGGACCAATGATGTCCATCCCCCATCTTGCAAAAGGCCATGGGCTGTATACTGACACAAGTTCTCGAGCCGGGGTATGGATGCCTGGGGCAAAAATCTGACATTGATGGCAAGTCTTGGCTTTTTTGATTGCGTCTTGACGTAAAGTCGGTCAATAATAGCCTTGTCTGATTGTCTTGTATGCCAAAGCTTGCCCCCCAGTATGATTTCCACATACTCCAGCATGTATCTCTTCGAGTACTGCTTGCCCTTGCCCCCTAGGCAAACACTTGAGAAGTGGGATTGATATTCCCCTTTTGAAGAGTTGCTCGCCCACCAGAGTATATCTGGCGGCTCGCTTTATTAGCTTGGCAGTTTCAAAAGGATTGTTTGGTTTTTCCCCACTTTTCAAGTATTTGACTATACTTGCTCTCCAGTCTTCTTCTTCACTGGTTTGATCGTCGAGTTGATTGATATTATAGCTTACTGTTGATGGATCTTTCATCTTTGTAACTATAATATCTGCCAACTCTACGGGGCCTTCACTCGTTGCTAGTCGGGCAAGCGCGTCTGCTTGAGTGTTGCTCGTCCTTGGGATTTGCTGTATGAAAACTTGCTGCAACATGGACATCAGGTGAGCAACAATCCGTTGATATTCGATCATGTGATCATCTTTTGCTTCGTATTCACCTCGGACTTGGTTTACGATCAATTGTGAGTCGCCAAATATTTGCAAGCGTCTGACACCAACTGCAAGGGATAGGTGGAGACCAGCGATAAGAGCTTCATACTCAGCTTCGTTGTTGGTTGCCATGAAACCAAATCTGATTGCCGAGGTGAATATTTGTCTGTCTGGACTTATTAATACTACTCCTGCCCCCGAGGCTATGTTGGTTGATGATCCGTCCACATAGAGATGCCAAGGATGATCAAGTCCTCTCGTCGGATCTGGTGGGAAAGTTAGTTCGACTATAAAGTCGGCTAATGCTTGCCCTTTGATCGCTGTTCGAGGAGCATAGGTCACCCCGAATTGGCTAATCTCTAGTGACCATCTTAAGAGACGACCTGCAGTGTCGGGGCGATGGAGAATTTGCCTGAGCGGGAAAGTTGTTAGAACTTCGACTTGATGGTCAAAGAAATATGGTCGTAACTTCCTCACGCTCATAACCAAAGCATACGCCAGCTTTTCGGTTGGGGCATATTTGATCTCTGCTTCATGTAAAGCTTGGCTGACATAATAGATTGGTTGGTGGAATTTGCCGTCCTCCCGCACCAAAACAGAACTGATGGCAACTTCTGATGCGGCTAAGTATAGAAAGAGCTTTTCTCCTGGGATTGGTTTTGATAGGATTTTGACATCTCCCAGGTAGTCTTTAAGTTGATCGAAGGCCGCTTGACAGTTGTTAGTCCATGCAAACTTTCCTTTTTTGACGGCCTCGAAGAATGGACGGCACTTGTCCCCTGATCTGGATATGAACCGGTTTAATGCTGCTAGGCACCCGGTGAGTCTTTGCACTTCTTTCACCGAACGTGGTGGTTGCATATCCAGGATGGCTTTAACTTTTGAAGGGTTGGCCTCAATTCCCCGCTGGCTAACAAGATGACCCAAGAATTTCCCTGAGTGGACTCCAAAGCTGCTTTTCTTTGGATTCAACTTCATGTTATAGTGTCGAAGAATTTCGAACACTTGAGTCAAATGTTGAAGATGGTCTTCCTTCCTGGGACTTTTAACCACGATATCGTCCACGTAAACTTCAACTGTGTTTCCAATTTGTTGATCAAACATCTTGTTCACCAGTCTTTGGTATGTTGCTCCGGCATTTATGAGGCCAAATGGCATTCTCTTCCAACACAGCAAGTTTTTGTTTGTATAAAACGCCGTGTTCTCTTGGTCATCTGGATGCATAGGAATTTGATGATACCCGGCGAAAGCATCCATAAATGTCAACATTTCGTGACCTGCAGTGCTGTCCACCAATTGATCGATATGTGGGAGAGGAAAATTGTCCTTCGGGCATGCTGCATTCAGATCCGTAAAATCTATGCATAGCCTCCAGGTCCCGTTTGGTTTCCTCACGAGTACTGGGTTTGCTACCCATTGTGGACAGAGTGCCTGTCGAATGAGATCGTTGTCTAGCAACTTCTTAACTTCTTCATTTAAAGCTTGGTATTTATCTGGGCCGTACTTCCTTCGCTTTTGATGGACGGGCTTTTTTGCTTGATTTATGTTCAGCTTATGACAAGCATGTTTCGGGTCTATCCCCACCATATCTGCATGAGTCCAAGCGAAGACATCTAGATTCTTGGTGAGGAACTCTTTCATTCGGGATCTGTAAGGCTCTGGGAGCTCAGATCCTATGAATAATTCAAGATCTTCGCTGTTGGGATTAACTTTGAACGCCTCCAGCTCTTCGACTGGAGTTGCTCGTCGTTTTTGTCCCTTCCAACGGGGATCAAGTATGGGTTCCTCAGGGTTGGAATCATTTTCGATGTCCATCGGCTCTGCCCCCAGGCGGGGTTCAAGATCATCAGTTGGCTCCGTCCCATTGTTGTTCGTTTGTACGTGGCCCTCCAAGTTTTCTACTGAAGGTTGTTCGTCATCACCCCCTTGTTGTTCGTCAGATGGATACTCCTCGCGGGTGGTAACGAGTTGTTCGTCCAACACTTGCTCGTCCAAGTGTTGTTCGTCCGCATCCATGTGGTCGTCTATGTCCATATTGTTTAGTATTGATGGTTCGTTGATGGGATAACTTGTTGCTTCCATCATGGATATTTGTACAAATTTTGCTCGTAGCTGTTGAACGCATTCTCGTGCTCTCCGTTGGTCTCCTTTAATTGTGCCTGTTCCACTAGCTGTTGGAAATTTCAAACAATAGTGGTAAGTGGAACACGCAGCTTTAAATTCATTAAGAAAAGGTCGGCCAAGAAACCCGTTATAGGTCGACTCCTGGTCTACAACCAAGAAATCTACCATTCTTGT
Source organism: Ballota nigra (assembly GCA_947034835.1). NCBI lineage: Eukaryota > Viridiplantae > Streptophyta > Magnoliopsida > Lamiales > Lamiaceae > Ballota > Ballota nigra. Next base: position 21,331,783 of record OX344722.1, on the reverse strand, counting down.
TATATTTCTTTCGGGTTCATCGGCCGTTACAAGTTGTACAACTAATGTTACAATTCCCAACGGTGTTGTCACAGCATTCCCGAAGCCTACGATTCTATGTGTTGTATTCCGAACATAACCCGAATAATCTCCCAGATTATCGAGGGTCTTCTTGAATAAGATGTTCGTGTAGGCTCCGGTGTCCACCAACAGTCTATGGACTCTGGTCCCCATAATCTTTGCACAGATTACGAGCGAATCATTGTGCGGAGTTAAGACGCCTTCAAGGTCTTTTTCGGTGAAAGTTAATTCTGCCGTTTGCATAATAGACGGCTTAACTCCCATCTCTTGTACTTGGCCAATCGCTCGTAGCTCCGCTTTCCTCTTCCGGTTAGATGCAGGTGGTTGTCCATCAAAACACCCTCCCGCGGGACCTGCGGGTTCCATCATGAACAGATCTTCTAAAGGTTGAGCTGGCATATTGGGAACTGGTCGCCCGGGTCTGTTGTTTCTCTGGGATTGACCATCCTCTTCGTCTTCTGAGTTGTTCTCCCGGGCTCTTTTCCCAGGTTGCCTTTTAACGAAATCAGAGAGCTTTCCCTCCTCATAAAATCGCCAGAGTTGCTTAAGCAAATCTCTACACTCACTCGTAAAATGCCCCACACTTTGATGGTAGGCACAATACTTGTTCGGGTTGAGTTTGCCAGTATCCTGACGGATTTTACGTGGTGGGGAAAGCAACTCTCTCTCCTTTACACTCTCATACACAGTATCAACTGATACTGTCAATACTTGGTTCAATTTTTCTTTCAAATCCGATCCTTCAGTGAATGCTTTCATGTTTTTCGGGACCCTGTAGCTTGTCCCGACGGGCTTTTTGTTATTCTCCTTAGGATCAGCTTTGTTCTCCCCTAAATTTGTTTGTAGGGCCTCGTGCATGGAAACGAAAATGCCAGCTTGGTTTCTGAACTCGGCATAAGTCTTTGGGCACTTCAGACGTACCTCCTTCCATAACTTCGACCCTTTTTTCAACCCGGCCATCACAGCGACGATCTTTGTATCTTCGCTCACCGGTTCTCCTTCTAGTAAAACTTTATCGAATCTTTCCATAAACGCCCGGTCAGTTTCATCATCATTTTGCCTCAAATCTGATAGCCGGTGTTTTTGGGAAAGATACGACCCCGCCGTTGAAAAGTGAGAAAGAAATTCTCGACTTAATTGGACGAACGAGTGGATTGATGCCGGTGGCATTGATGAAAACCACTTGTGAACCCGATCGCCCAATGTTAACGGAAAATTCCGGCACTGGGTGGCGTCACTGGCCCCCACGGAGACCATGTAGTCCGTATACTTCGTTAAGTGGACCCGGGGGTCGGTGATGCCCTCATATTGAATGCTAGCCGGAAATTGAATTTTTTTCTGGATTGGGGCCTTCAAAATATGAGCTGCCAAAGGTGAGGATGGCATGCTGGTCGTTCCCATCCCCCTCTGTTGGTCTAGTTGCCCCTGCATGTTTTCTACAGCCCTCCTTAGGCTTGATAATTCATCAAGAGGTGCCCCCTGACTTGGAGGCTGTTCGGCGAGCAAAGGCATTAACCTTTCTGCTCGTCGCAGTCCCTCGCTTGGAGTGGGCACTTCCTGGGCTTGCCTCCTAATGTTGTTCGCCGCATTCGGCCCTAGGCGCCTGAAGGCTGACTGAGAGAGTCTTTCATGGACTGACGGGCGAGGCTGTTCAAAAGTTGCTCGCCCGTCTGCTGCTCCCCGGCGAGCAGCTTCCCGTTGGGGTTGGCTAAGTCTGTCTTGGGCACTGGAACGTGTTGTCCCATGGCTAGACATAGTTGTTCGTCCGCGACCAGACTCAGCCTGTACTTCTTGTTGGTCGACCACCTTGGCCTTTCCCTTGTTCCGTCTGACTTGGGCACTATCAACCTCTCGCTGTTCGCCCCTAGTGGTCCTGGGTCTAACAACTTCCAGGGACTTGTCCCTTGGCCTTGCTTGTGTTGGCCTAACCTGCTCTTGTTGCCTCTGAAGGGCCTGGAGAGCAGCAATGGTTTTGGCCAACTCATTGGGGTTGTTCGCCAAAGCCTCCATCTCAGGGGGGAGGTTATGTGTTATGGCCGTATGTTGTGACCTGTTCGCATGTCTCGGGTTACGGTCCTGGTGATCGGCCGACGTGGCACGGGTCTGAGATGCTTTTTTCGACAAACGTGATCCTTGGGTCTCTTTAGATTGAGGCATTTCAATTTAAATTACTTCTTAATTTATAAATTGAAGAACACCAAGAACACCAAGAACACTTTTATTTGTATCTTCAAATATTTCTTGAGATTTCTTTTGAATCTTCAAGTTTTCAACTTGAAGTTCTTGAGTAATCACACTAAACCGAAGGTTCGGACCCTCCTTCTAGCGCCAAATTGTTGGTGAACGAATCTAATCGTGAGGATTAGTGGCTGTTTTAATCCGTTTTTACGTCACCAATCAATAACGTGTGATTGATTACCACCGTAAATGGTAAATCGGGGTTTAGGTTATCGAATTCAGATATATGAAAATCGAAATTGAAATAATTTCGTATGCGTGTGAGTTAAGGTGTATTTGTGTGTGTTTGGGAGTGTTTATGAATTTTTTCCTTTGAAATTCGAAAATTATATAAGTAAGCTGGAGAACAACTATTTATAGAGACTAGCAAGCATGAGGTGTCCAAGACTCTTGGTCTCCCTAGCCTGCATGCTTGACATGTGTCCCTTTGATCTTATCTAAGCTGAATCTTAGTTACAAAGTCTTCTTTGGTCTTATCTCGGACTCATTGTTGTTCGCCTAAGTCGGCTTGATTGATCTTGTTGATTCTCCGATTGAAAGTTGTTCGCCTCTTGAGGTTGTACTTTAGAAGTTGTTCGCCTTATGGCTTTGTTCAGCTTGGCGTTGGGATCTTTGTCCTTTGTTCACTTGTACACACCTCCTTGGCTATTTGTTGTATCATGGTTTGACCAAGTTGTTCGTCATTGATGACTTCACAGTTGGCTCATTCTTGGTCTCGGGCATAAATTCCTGTTCGCCCATTAGTTGTTCGTCGGGGAGTTGTTCGTCACTTTATACACCTCTAAAATTGGTAGATGCACCCCAACTTGATTTTCTTTGTTGATTACCCTTGATTTGAGGTTGGTTCATAATCTTTGATGTAGCTTTAATCCTTGTTCGCCATTTATTGACTTATGTTCGCCTATCAACACCTACGAAGTTTTTTAATATTAAAGGTGGGGTTTTTCTAATTACTTGATTGGATTATTTGTCACTTTTAAATGTCTTATGTGATTGATATTGTTACTTGCTACTACTTGCTATGTCACTATGTTATTCGTTATGTTCGGCGGGGTAAAGACCGTATAACGCACTATGATTATGCTATGTTATTCGTTATGTTCGGCGGGGTGAAGGCCGTATAACGCTTGACTATGAATATGGTTGGCAAAGCCAACATTGCTATGAGTAAGTTTGTATGTGAGCTAATGATTCAATTTTCATTTTACATTTAATGGTGACAAATAGGACCTCACTGAGCTAGTTGTTTTGCTCACCCCAATCAATTTAACCTTTTGCAGATTAAGGGATATGCTGGAGTGCACAGTGGAGGCATGGTAGATTCGCCATCATTTTTTTTGTCTATCATTTATGCATATTTCGTTACGTATTATGACTATCAAATTTTAATTACATTGAAGGATATTTGGGATTATATTATGTGTTGGATTTGGTTAATTTTCTAGTATGTTGAGTCTTTAATTATTATGAGACAAATATCGCAACTTTATGGTGGAATATTTTATCACGACTAGAATTAATTTTTCCGTTGTTGGTTGAAATTAGAATTTCATTTCTTTGGTTTAAATATAGTCTTGAGAAAAATTAGGATTCTTGGAAGATTTTATTCAAGTTAACTGTCAAAATACTTTCTAAAAATCGGGTCGTGACATTAAAGGGTGTATTAAAAAATGTATTGCAATGAGGATAAATAAGAGATGTTTAGGAGTAGTTAGTTTTAGAGGTATGTAAACTGTTCTCATGTAATTAAAGATGGTGGAGTAGAAATTTGCCAAAGGGGGAAAAGTTACACTTGAGTATTTTATTTTTTATTTTTTTGGACATAATATGTTATACTGAAGTTGAGATAGACAAAATATAAATCTTAATTTGAGGAGAGGGGAGTATTTAATTTTTTGTATTCCTACAAACTTTCTGTATTTGACAAAACATTGAAAAGGTAGGAGGTTAAATTATACCTAAAAAATTTATAAAATAAATTGATACTTAGAAGGGATGGAGGAATGTGAATCTTACTACAATGTTCGAAAATTTCATATTTTCATTGGATATTTTAGCATGTTATTTGGTTCAATACTCCATATAGGGGTTGTTTGATACGGTATATCGAAAATATTAAAGCATATCGAATATCGTATCAAAATTTTTAGCATGAGAAAATTCATACTGATACCGTAGCAAAAAATTTGGTAGCATACCATACCATATCGAATACTGCATACCGTACCGTACCATATTTTTGGTACGTTGAAAAGCTACATACCGCATACCATATCGAAAATTCGGTATATTGTACCATTTCGAATTTTTGGTATACACCGAAATTTACTGAAATATCGTACACCGTTTCATACCGAAATATCGATGTACTGTTCCATACCGAAATTATTTAATAATAAATTATTTTGTATAATTTGGTAGATTTTAGTATGGTATATGCTAATATACCGAATAAATAAATAAAAATTCGGTATTTCGGGTATAGATTGAAATATCACGGTATGAAATTTTCATACCACTATCGTACTGCAATTTTTCGGTACGACATCATATCATATCGAAAATACCGGTATATCAAAATTTTGATAAATTTGATAGTTTTCATTGAAGAGTATTAGTTGATTATTGAAAATAAACTAAAACTCTTCAGTAATAACAACTAATACTTTTTAATGATTCATGTGTGAATTAATCATTCAATTATTTTTCTAATAGAAATGTATGGTGATGTATTTCTATGATCGATGTTTATAAAAAGACCCATGGAAAACCGTAAATCTTAGATTTGAAAATTTGAAAATTTCATATTGAAGTTTGACGATGGGTGGGATAATTTTATGGGGCCGAATTAAGAGATTGGGTGCATTTTAGATCGGAGTATACTATAACCATATGGTGATTTGATTCTTTGCATTAAATTAATCATTATAAAAAATATTTAAAATAAATTTATCTTAAATTAATTTTAATTTTGTCTCTGCATTAGAATTGTAACTAAATTATAAGAAATTGATTTTTTTTTTGCTTTGGTTGAACTTAAAAAGCTGCTGCAACTCAATTTGAGCACCATAACAAGATCATTTCATTTTATGTTTTCAAGAACTTTTCTTAAATCATCTGTTTTTATATTATTTTCATTAGGTTATTTTTATATCCATATATATATATATATATATATATATACACGACTTCTTTGATTTTTTACAATATTCCATAATTATGTTTATATCAAGTATATATATGATCTTTCCTGGAGAACATATGCTAAGTTTTTTTTATAACAAGGTTAGATTATACTCCCTCTGTCCCGGAGGAACTTGCACACCTCCGGGGCACATTTTTTTAAGAAAAAATCACTTTTTGAATAAAGTAGTGGTATATGGGTAAACATGTAATATATTTTTGTGAGTGTACACACAAATAAATGTTTTCTTTTAAAGGGTGTACAGATTCCTTTGGAAGTGACTAAAAAAAAAAATTGTGCAAATTCTTCGGGACAGGACGGAAGGAGTAACAATTATTATTAGGATGTAGCTATTTTTACCCACAAAATTGCTTAGTCCACCTACTATTTAATATACCCGTGTCATGATTTATATATTTACGAATTGTCAAGGTTTCATATGTACCTGGTATACGGTGTATTTACTCAACAATTGAGAATGTTTACTAATTACGTTGAAAAATATGGGTTGATTACATTGAAAAATGTGAATTGATTACACTAAAAAGTTTACACTAGAAATCGATTATACTGAAAATTTTCAGTGTAATCATTCCACATTTTCCAGTGTAAACAACATCCACTGTTGAGTAGGTGCATCATGCATTAGGTGCACAAGAGACTTACTTTTACAAATTTTACTCAGTATAACCATCTTTAAATTTTTAATTTTCATCATTAATTAAAATATTATTTGTGCATTAGATATTACCATTCTCCCACGAATTAATAATGGAAACTGACAAAAATATTCACACAACTACATCTTCAAATTGATGAAAGAAGCGTCATCAAAACTCCCACTCTTTCTTCTTATTGCGTTCAATAGTTTGACAACCTCGAGCTTTTTTCACATACAACAATTTTAATGAAGAACCTGTTTGGAGGAGGAGAAAACCCAGATTGATTCCATTTATAAGATGTTATCAACTTCTTTTCATTGGAATTGAGATCTTCCTTTGTTTTTTATTCTCAATAAGTTCTCTTTTTTTCCATTATGTCGTGGTTGTGTAAGGATACAAAGGCTAAATAATAAATAACTCCGATAGGCTCTGTAAAATTTTAGAGATTTGAATGTTCTCGTATTTTTAAACTGCAAAGTATTTTTATTTCTTATAGTTAGTGCAATTTTATTGTTATCAAAATTATGAAATTTAATTGTGTTCGTTTCTACCTTCATATATACAGAAGCTTCAATGTTGGTGTTTCATTTTTTTCCCATTTTCTTTTAGTGTACATGAAAAATGAAAATTTGAAGATTGAAATATATTTTATTTAGATTCATGAGCTTTTGAAGTGTGTCAAAGAAAGTTGTGTATTTAGTAAATTTAGTGTTTTAAATATCAATTAAAGGATATATTAGAATTTTCATTATGCGAATTTGGTGGGCGTGGATAATCATACTCTTATTATTATTGATTTTTTTCATAATAAGGTTTGTCTTTATTTATCTTTTATTTATTTGTATTATTATATTATTGTATTAAATTGTTCATATATTTGAAGTTCACTTCAAATGCCGGTGGTTATTACGTTTCATTTTACTCTATCTTTACATCACTAATTATATTTGTTCAATACAACAAAAAGACTAGGGTTGTTCATGATACAAACCAAAAAACGAATATTTGAAAATATTCGTTTCCGTACCAGCGTTCGGTTATTTTAAAATTCACGTATCCGTGTCCGTACCGAAGTTTCTGTACGGATCGGAGCGAATTTTTGGTTACAAACAGATCGGATCGGTATGGAACAGATCGGAGAAATGAATCTTTTTATCTATTTTTTTTTTATCATTCTTTCCTTTTTAATCAATTTAAAAAAAAAAATTGATGCATAGACACTCACACAAATACTATACAACTTCAACCACAATCAAATATAACATATTATATGATAATAGATGGTTAAAAAATTAACACAAATCACCACCAATAGAGTATTTAAAATATATATTTAAAAAATTCTTTTGAAATATCTTGTGAATAGAAAATGTAATATTGGAATCACGTTGATCGTAATTCCTGACACAGGGTACACTATATACATGGACAATGAAATTAAAAGAATAAGAAATTACTTTTAAATTATTTTTCTATACACCTAAACATATATTAACGTTTAAAAATTTAATAAGATAAATAGTATAGTGTTTGTATTTTAAAATTTATGTTATCGTATAGTTGTACTTGAATTCAATAACATTTTAATAATGTTTGATATATAAAAAAATAAAAAATAATTAAATCTAATACATATTGAATTATGTTGTTTGGTTCGGTGCAGTACGACACAATTCGGTATAGTCACATTCGGTTTTTCGGTCCGGTTAATTTGACAATATGTATATCCGTACCAAAAAAATATTTGATTCGGTTTTGATACGGTTAAAGTAAAAAAAACCACAATTTTTTCGGTTTGATTCTTTTTCGGTACGAGTTCGGTAACCTTCGAAGTACCCCTAATTTTTTTTTTTGGAGAAGTAAGTTAGTTAGAAAATGTTTAGCACATATATCACTGGCGTTAGTATGTTTTGTTGTTTGCATCATTCTCAATCTTTTATTTTCCAACAGATAGTGTCATTATAGTGTTAAGCTTTTCACCATAGTGTTGATGTTTATGAACATTTAATCTTTTCCGACCACTTTTATTCAAGCAAGAAATGTAATACCCCGTCCCGTTCTATACCCTTTTCTTAATTAGAAACCTTTTTATTTTATTTTTATTTTATTTTATTTTTCTCTTCTTTGTTTCTTTTAATTTTTAATTATTTTTGCGTGCTATTTGTGTATTTAAATATACAAACCCTTTTTATAAAACTCCTGAATTCGAAGAAAGAAAACGAATTCTTTCAAACGAATAAAGGACTACGAGAAATTAATTATTCAAATTAAATCAAGGATTTCGATCCGTTTAATTTATTGAGAAAAAATCAAAATACAATAAAATATTCCTTGAGTTTAAAAACTGTATTATTTTCTGAATCGGAATTATACTCGTGAACAAAACGATCCCTGAACCGTATCTTTTGGGAACGAAAATATCGAAATATTGGATAAGATTTTAGAAAGAGGATAAGTTTGGAAAGAGGGAGTATAAATAAGAAAAAGCCAAAATTTTTCTCTCATTTTCTTTCTTTCGTTTTCTCACGCACACAAAACTTCCCCTCTCTAAAAATCCTTTCTCTTCTTTCTTCCGCCTCCTTCCTCCGCCTGCTGCCGCCGTCCTCTCCTCCTCCGGCGATGGAGCTCCGCCCAACCGCCTCACGCCTCTCGCGCCGAAGTCCGACGCCGCCGTGGACCCAGGCCGGACGCGACCCAACGCCGAGCTCCGCCTCTCCTCTGAGCTCCCACCGCCGCGATCGACGAGCGCCGCCGAAGCCCAGCGCCGTCGTCTCTTCCTTCCGCCTCGCCGAGCACGCCGCCGCGACGAAGCCAGGCCGCCGCCGTCGCGCTCCGAGCTCCCCTGCTGCCGTCGCTGCTTCCGTCGCGCCTCAGCAGAAGCGCCGCCGCCGCCTCCTCCTCCACCTCCAGTAAGATGGATTTCTTCCTTCTTACTTCGAATTTATTTCCGTTTAATTCGATTCCGATTACCGAACTATTTCAATTTCTAACCGTAGCTTTCTTTTCGTTATTTTCCGATCGATTTTGACGTCGTTGAACCGGTTGCTTTTGCAAAATTCCTGGAATTTCAAACCCACGCCGTTAGGCTGCCCAAATCGTTTTTCCGAATTCCCGAACAACGCCGTAAGGCTGCCCAAATTTCGTGAACAATTTCCGAGTTTCGAAACGACGCCGTTAGGCCGCCCGTTTAACGTCTCAAACTGAAGCTCGTAAGGTTTCTATCTTCGTTTTTACCTTGGGGAGATTTTTGGGTTATTTTGTTAGTTGTTAGAAGCTCTAACAAGAAAAGAATTGAAAGAAAACTTATTGTTAGTGGTTAGATGAATTAGTATTAGTTATGGACTTATTTAGTATTATTGTTTTGTTTCACTTGTATCACTCTTTAGAAGTGAGTTTTTGGGTAGATTGTTTCTTTGTTTTATTTCTTTCACAAACCATGAGATTGGATTTTTAGTTTAGTATTTAGTATTAGTAGTTGAATGTTGGAATATTATTGTTTTAGATGAATGATAGAAATGACTTAGAGGACTAGTATTATTCTTATGAATGTTTAGTATCATTGTTTTTAGTATTATGATGATATTAGCAAAATCCTATAGTATCCTTGTTTTGACGTTTTCCAAGAGTAAAAACACGTTTGAATAAATTTCGTAATCAAAGGGAAACTCGTCTTCACCTCGTAACCCTATTAGAATTTTTAGAAAACGCAATAAATAAAGTCTTTTAATAAGTTTAGAAAAGAAAAGTTTTAAATTCAAGTTTTCGTTTAAAAACGAGAATTAGGATTCGTAAGAAAGAATAACCTTTTCTTTAATTTCATTGAATAATAATCTTATTTTTCTAAGTATTTTTCCAAGCTTAATAAAGATATTTTTCCTTAAAAAGGCCTTTTTGAGAACACCTTTCAATTCAGTAAATACACCCCCTGTGTACACCACCAGATTCGGTAAATACACCCCCTGTGTACACCACCAAATTCAGTAAATACACCCCCTGTGTACACCACCAAATTCAGTAAATACACCCCCGTTGCAGCACTGAATTCAGTAAATACACCTCCTTAATACACCTTCCCTTTAAAAGAGGTGTACTTACCAAATTGAAATCAACATTTTGAAAACTTTAGTTTCCAATAGTTTTCTGAAGACAACGACCTACTCAATCCTTGAATTTCGCGCTATTAAGCTTTTCAAATTCAAAAGTCAATCTTTTAATCGAAATACTCCTTATTAGGATTCTGTACTTTTCGGAATACGCACGAAGGACTCGACTGTCTACCTAACCAATATTTCCGGAACTCAGAACAATCAGGTAGGTGATGATCCGTTGATTGATCTGCTATTAATAACGTCGTGCCGGTATTTTCTGAACTCGATTAAATCAAATCAAAACTATCTAATCCAACATAAATGTAACACCTATCTATATAACTGTTTGGATTATGTGATATTATTATATGTGTTATATACTGCAGGTTGTTTTGTGAATCGATCACCACTGCATGAGTAAATACCTTACGTGAGCATGAACCAGTTCAGTTATCAGTCGAGTATTTTTCTCAGTGAAGTTGTTGTATCAGTTTTATGGAAAGTCAGTAAGTACGGAGTTGTGATTTGGGTATTGTTTTTCCGGCCTCTGGGGACAACTGTCGTTGGACGCCCTCGGAATCAAGGTCGTTGATTGTTTTTCCGGCCTCCGGGGACAGCTGTCGTTGGACGCCCTCGGAATCAAGGTCGTTGATTATTTTTCCGATCTCCGGGGACAGCTGTCGTTTGACGCCCTCGGAATCAAGGCTGTTGATGGTTGGAGTTGAAAAGGATAACTATGATGGAAGGGGAATGGTTGTACATTTATGGTTTGATAATTGTGATAATGTGTGATATGAATTTGGGCTTTGCCTTAATGTGAACCAACTTGTGCTATTTCAATTATACCATGTGAAATATGCTTAAGTACTGTTTAAATTTTATAATCTTTTATATACGCCAACTGTTTAAATAAAATAAACTTTTTATTAATGAGTATAATTTAATATATTTCGGATTTACCAATCCCATGATGTTGCAATCACCCATAAGTGAGAATTCAATTCTCACGCCCCCTTTTTCTTAACCCCTTGCAGATTACAATTATGGGGAGCAAGGACAGTGACACAGAAGACACAAAGTCTCCCCTATTCTTAAAATATATTATTACTAATACAATGATGCCTATCATTTCTATTTCCCAATAAATGTTATCGCTACTGCTATGCAAGACGATACTCTTTCCGTGTGTTTTAAATTATCCAAACTCAGTATGTATTATTCTGAAGATACAGAATCCTCTATCCATCTTTATATATATATATACAAATACACTTACATTCTAATATTCCTTCCCACTTATCCGCTGTGTAAACTTCTGTCTCTGAATTCAGTATTATTCCTTTCAAAAATTTTATAATTCGGACTTTTGATCACAATAACACTTCGAATCCGATATAATTAATATATTCTGGGTTCGGGGCGTTACAAGAAACATTAGTAATTCTTTTAACTTTCATTAGATTTAATTAATTCAAATTTAAGATTACCAAATTTATTAGATGAATCAAGTTTTTTAATAAAAATATTTTTTCAAACATATAGAAGCCGCCACTGTCACCGGAACATAGCCGTGCCGCCAGACCACCACTCTCATCGTCACAAATTCAAAATTAAATTTGTGTAATACAAGCTGGATGAAATTTTTAAAAATCTTAAACAAACCCAGAGAGGAGGGAGGAGGGTGGGGAGGAAAATTAGATGCTTTTTATATTATTATTATTTTACCATTTGGAGATTTAATTAAAACATTAGATTTTTTTTAATTTATATATTTTATTATTACTTTTTTTTTACAACTTTTATAATTAATTTACAGATTAAATTCCAAAATTTCCAAGTATTGTCATTAATAATTAGTTCCAAAATATTTTTATCAATATTTTTATTTATTTTAATTAATTAATAATATATATATATATATATATATATATATATATATATATATAATACATAGTCGATTTTTGGACAAAAATAACGGGAATAACTCAGTGGACCCAAAATATAATGTCTAATTTTAATTATGTCTAAAAGTATTTTATTCATATAAAATGTTAATTGAGATATATGTGTGATTATATAATTAATATTTTAAATTATTTTAAAAAAATTAATATTTTCATCATTTTATATATTTATCTATCTTCTATCATACATATGATACACCCTATTTTTTGCTTTTTAAGTTTAGGCGGTAACTTTTTGGTGTCATTGATCAACCTTACGATCATCATCGTACATTTGACTATTATACTCTTCATTCGTCAATATCTTAACCACTAATTCTTGAAATATTCATTTTTACGTTGAAGATCTTTTTGTAAATTATCGTCGTTCCTTTGTAGAATTTTTTTTATGATGTAAGTTAGCATAAATTTGTATTTTAACATATTTATATTTGTAAATTCGAACCTTTTTTTTTTCAGAATTTATATTGATGGAAGATATTTTTATATATATTGGTCATAAATGTTAAGACACTTATCAAAGATTTTAAGATATTCATAGAGATTTGAAGAAAAATCAAGATGTCCGTTAGACGGATGGGATCTCCTGTTACACATTGGTGTAACATCTTCTATTGGATGATTGCCACATGTCATAATTTATAGAGATTAACTTAAGCAAATTAAATATGGATTAAATAAAATTCCTATTTTATCGCTCTCAAATCTTATCAAATATTCACTCTCATAAACATATACAATTACGTTGCATTCTTACTGTACTATAATTTATTGTTTAATAAAAATATTAATATAACCCTCCAAATCCAAATAATTAATAAAAATTAAATATATAAAACATATTATATATATATATATATATATATTTAAATTTTGGTCTATATTATTTATAACAATAATTATTCCTATGAAATATTTTGTCAATACGCAACATTCCAATAAGTGTCTCTTATTTATATTTTTATTTTGTTTTTCATAAAAATTATTACTCTTAGTGAAAATAACTAATACCCTTCAGTGAAAATAATTAATACATTTTAGTGAAAATAAGTAATATTATTTATTGGTTCATGTATGAACCATTTTCAATCTATATTTTATCTTTATTTTATATTCTATAACTATCTGATATATATCATAAATTTATAAGTATATAGTACGGAGTTTATCAAATGTAAAAATCCAGGATTTCTTTTTCTTTGGAGAGATTTGGAGATTTATCAAATGTAAAAATTCATTGGTTCTTTTTCTTTGTGCTATTCATTTGCTGACATAAAATATCTTCATATATTTGTTTTGGAAGAGGGGGGATTTAAAAATATATTTAATATAGTTATTAATAAGATGAATTTTTTTAATGTTTATATTTTAGTGATATATTGTGGTTAATAATGATATTTATTTGATATATAAAATCTGAATATGCAATTAATATATAGTCTAATAAATTATAACACTAATAAATACTATATAGTTTTCATATTCATTTGGTATTTCACCAAAAAAAAAAATTAGTTTATATTTTCTTATGAAAAAAATATAACGTTTTAATTCAATTTCATTATTCAACACCAATACTTAATATTCATTAATAATATACACATCAATGAATTAAGAGTAAGTTTTATATGAAAACGCTTCATAATAAGCTTAACATGAAATAGTTTTAGAGTATCATCAATCTCATCAGGAGTATTATTAAACCTGTCAGTGGTATCATTAGTCTAAGTTCAAGAAAATTTTAAACAATTTTCTTGAACTCAGACTAATGTAAATTTTCTTGAACTCAAACTAATGATACCCCTGATGAGATTAATGACACTCCCGATGAGATTAATGATACGTTAAAATTGTTTCATGATAAGTTTATCATTAAATATTTTCATATAATACATTGCCATGAATTAACATTTATACGTATTGTATATATTTATTTGTGATGAAAGATTTGATAAGATTTGAGAGAGAGAGGGAGGGAGGGAGGGAGGGAGGGAGAGAGAGAGAGAGAGGATTTTGTTTAACTCATAGTTAAATTGCTTAAGTTAATCAATATAAATTATGACATGTGGCAATCATCCAATAGTGTTACAAGATGTTACACCATTGTGTAGCAGGAGATCCTATCCGTTCATTAGAGAGCTAGCCACCATTTCGAAAACTATACAATATTTTTGTAGGTGATTTCCAGATTTTATTAGGATTATTCATCGTTCTTTATGTAAGAAAATTGTAGAGCCTGAATCTCCATTTTTTCTATTAAATCTGTATTTTAATTGTAGTATACAGTTTTTGATTTAAGACATAATTAGGTTTTGTGTGACACTGTCTCATACCATGAGACAAGAAGATGGAGTATTAATTGGGTATGACACATTAACACTTTGACAGGGATGATTGTTAATTTGTGTTGTCTTATGCCATGAGACGGTCTCACACATGTTTTTGCCAACTTTATTTACAATAAATTTATACACAAAATTATTTTCATCCCTAGAAAATTAAAATGAATAACTAAACGAATCTTTAAATTAAACCACAGATTTAGAATGTTGAATGTTATATGAATTCAAAACCAATGTTTCAATACCAACTCAACATATTCAACGTATTAAAGTAAATATTAGAAAAACCAATGTTTGAAGAATTGAAATCATCAGAGAAGACAAGAGTTAAAAAAAAAACCAAAATCTTCAAGCAGGAATATAAAAAAAACTACAAATTGAATAATCCTGATTTTAAAATTTTTTTTTTTTTCATAAATATTGAATGTTCGTAAAAAAAATAAAAAATAAAAAAAGAATGAATTGCAGAAAACCAATTCCACCCTTCTTTCTATCACAACTTGTGTTGTCATGAAAACTAAAGATTCATACAATGTCATCCATCGGGATCCATTGCTGGCATTGTTTAGAACTTCTTTACGTGACCTTTTTTGGTGCCACCATTCATAGCCTCTTGATTATCTAATCTTCATCATAAAAAAAATGGTTAAATTAAAGGATATGTTTCTCATACAACCATGTATTTAATCATATCATTTCACTCCTCACTACATGATCTCTCTTTTTCATTTCTTATTTCCTTGATTACTAAAATGGTTTTTCGAAATTCTTTATCTTTTTTATTGAACAGTTCCCTTGGGGTTTTCAAGAAATTAGGTGAGGGATTTGTAGTCCTGATATAGGAAACAAGGTTTTGAACATTTAGTGAAAATGCGATCCCACAAAGCAAATGAGATCCTAAATCTGTTTTCAATAAAATTAGAAAACAACATCTTAATGTTCTGCTCATCATCATCAATTTTAAAAAAAGAAGTCAATATTACTCTCAGTCCTCACTCTCAGCGATTGAATTACTGCCTCCATTGCCCTCTCTGCTGTCCTCTTTCAATGATCAATTTCTTCAATTTCAATTAAAGTTTGGCGTATCTCCAACTTTAATTGAGATAAAACAAAAAGTTTACCTACTCCAACTTACAATTTTGATGAGTTCGTAGAATTGTAGAATTATATTTCAATGTCTACAATTTAAAATCGAAATTGTTGAAATTTAGCAGGAGTTGAATTTCTTGGTTGTAGTTTTGTAAAATTTAATTTGTTTTGGTTCTTGATTGATTAAAATTTAGTTAGTTGTACCGGATTTGTAGTTATTTTTACGGGCTCCCTATTAAAGTCTGCTATAGAAACAATTTGGATTTTGCTATATAATTGATGAATATTATCCGTTATCCTGCTATTGAGTTCAACCACGTTTGTACCAGTTTGTTCCCCTTTTAGTTGAGTTTCCATTTGAGTTTGTGGGTTATTCAATTGAAAGTGAATGATATGGGTAGCATCGTTGGATTTCATGACCCGAACAAATTGATAAGGGATTTTGGTTCTTGCCGTTGAGACAAGACTAGAGTGGGTAGCATTAATGGATTTCATGACCCGAACAAATTCTTGATCGAATTTGGTATTGGTGGTCCAACCGAATTTGGCTAGAATAGGGAGATGTCATGGCGAGTGGTGGTGATGGGGTGGCAGTGGGGGTGGTGGTGGCATCAAAGTGGTGATGTGGTGGCGGGTGAGATCTGACGAGGGGCAATATACAATTGTGACATTATTTTATGTGAATATTATGATTTTGAAAAAGTTCATTATCGGATTAAAAAAGTATGAGTTTGGTGATTTTTATTTTTACAGCAGATACTTATGTTGTTATATTTAAATTAAATTATTTTTTATTAAGTTTTAATTGTGTGTTCAGTATCATTATTGATATAAAAATGATATTTTTAAGTTTAAAGGTAACACTGACTTTATTATTATGTAACTATTTAAAAAATAAATAAGTTTTGTTCTTTTAATTAAAAATCAAAATATGAATATTATTAAGTCCTAATGAAATTAAATATGAAAATGTTATACAGATAAATTTATTGTATGACACAACTATTTACCTTTCACTATTTTACTAAGTTGACCTACTTCTAAATTTATCCACTTGATGTTATATTTTTTTTTATTAAATTTAAAAACTTAAAAATTATTATATTATTAAATATATAATACTTACATTCACATTTCTATTTTTTTTCCACCAATCTTATTATAATATAACCACTGAAGTTACCCACTCATCCACCTTTCAAATTCAGTTGTGAAAAACCTGATTAATATTTTTATACAAAAATTTCTATTAGGTATAGAAATTGAGAATATGGTGTGAAAGAGACCAAAAAACAAAGTAATTAGATGTATTATATATATATATATATATATATATATGTTAATGTGATACATTTTTTTTGTTTGTTATTTTTTTATTACTTTATATTTGGAAAGTGATGAAAAGTGCAACTGGACCATGTATTGGCAATTTAAGTTTTCTTTCAAATATTTCTTCTACAAGTCAAAATGGTTCATTTTGAAGACGATGTTGAAGCAAAATTAAAATCAATGAATGTTGGTGAATATTGAACTTTCTTTGTCTTAAATTATTTAGTTTTTTTTTTTTTTACTTTTTTTCTAATATTAATATGAAGTGGTTTTGAAAATTTAAAAATTTGAAATTTTTATATAAATACTTTAAGAATAAGCAAGCTTTTTTAATTAAAAAACAAATATAAAAATTATTATTCCCTCCATCCCGCAATTACTTCCACTCTTACCTTATTCAGACGTCCCATAATTAATTTGACACCCTAAAAAAGAATATAATTATATATCACAAAAGTCATTAAAGTATAAAGTTATCGTAATATATTTAACCTCACTCACACATACTTTTTTTTTCCTTTTAAAAATGTGTCACTTCCAAGTATGAAAGAAAAGGGGGGACGGAGGGAACAAATCTCAATAAAATAAAATACAAAATTATTTATAGATAAATCTATTGACACTACTATCTAAACTCTCTAATCATTATTTTACTCAACTCTTTCATTTCTAAATTCACCATCTCATTAATAATTTTTATTAAATATATCCACTATACATTTTACCTAATGTAAAGTACTTACACTCACATCTAAGATATATTTCTCCATGCGAAGCTGTTTGTAGATTATTTGGTTTTGAAATAAATTATGAATATCATTAGATTGAATGGTTGGGTTTTCATCTTTTAGATATGCAAAAATGTTATATCTAAGAATACAAATTCGTTGAATTATGTGTTGGATAGTTTAAGACTAAACATATTTTTAATTTGGTTTAAATCGAATGAGGTATCTGCAAAATCGCTTAAGTTAATACATGCTAAAATTTCTTTATTTTTTGTTTGGAAGCCAAAAAAAACCGAGGAAATGAGAAGACAGATAGAGAGAGTTTTATGTTGGTTGTATTTGTTACATATCAACTGGTATTGATGAGGTTTATTATCTTATGATTCTGTTGAATATTGGTACTGGTCTTGTATATTTTGATGGTATAAAAAAGTTTAATGGATTAGTTCATACCACATTTCGTGATGTCTATTTTGCTAGAGGTTTGTTGGACGACGATAGAGAGAATATTGAAGAGACTAGCGCTTGGGTTTATACGTCGTCCAAGAGATCTCATTTTGTTACTTTAATCATGTTTGGATCTCTAAATACTATGTGTGATATATGAGATAGAAGTTGAAAATATATTTCTTATAATATACTCCCTCCTATTTTTAATATATGTCATTCTAGATGAATGCACATATATTAAGAAAAAAATTGGATTCCTATTATGCCCATAATAAATGTTTATCTTCTTCATTGAACTAACACATTTATCTAAATATTTTAATATTATCTAGGGTAGTTCAGGAAAAAATGTTATTAATGTACATTGAAAAGTGTAAAACGACATATATTTTGCAAATAATACACAAAGTCAAAACGACATTTAATAAAAATAGGAGGAAGTATTATATAAGAGAAAGTGGATTGTGCATTTTCTAGGTTTAAATATGTGTGTTAATGAAAGTGTGAAGATAAAGTTAGGAAGAGTAATTTGTTATTCTTTATAAATATTTATCTTATAATAAAATAAATACTTTTTCATGTTACAATTATATATAATTCAAAAGTGATTGCTTAAAAATTTTATGATAAACCATTGTGTGAGTAAATTGTTACATCATAAAACATTAAATATAAAAATATAAATAATTATATTAATGACTTAGCTATGTAAATGACTTCCGTGCGTTAGCACGGGTAGGAACACCACTAGTAATTTTACAAGTAAACAGTTTGTAAAAATAAATATAAGAATGATAATTCAGATAGCACTCACGACGGTAATCATAGGGAAGAACCACGTCTTTGTTATATTCTCTACATGTAAAGGCTTCTTGTCATTTAACTCTTGGTAGTTCAGATTTTCGCACGTAACCTCCACAATTCGTACTTTCTCCATGCAATAATTGATAAACACATGTGTATAAGTAAACTAAACTAGTTGAAAACGAAATTTAATTATGTTACATGGTGGGTCAGCCAAATTGTTGGTGCGAGGTTTCTCAACTCCGATCTCGTTAGGTGTCTGACTTCGTTTTGTACCAAAATCTCACTGAAAAATGTGTATTTAAAAAAATAAAGCACAACAACAATAGTGTATACACCTTAAACCTCAAGATGAAAGATGAAGATATTATTATGTACCTTGTCGGTAGGTTATCGTCCAATGCATACATAACAACTTTCATAAATAATTATGATTTAAGTCTCTTCTTCCGGTATTTAAACCCCAACTCCGCACAAACATTATAGAAAATGTCCTCCTCCTTGGTTTTTACAGTTGTAGTTATAGTATTCATGACTGGGGTTACGGGTTTGGTCGCATGATTTGCTCTATTTAGAGTATTTAACCCACAATCTATATCCTGTAGTTCAAGATCAATCAATCATTTAAATCATGCGCATGCAAAATTAACTTTCTATTAGGGTTTAGTAAATATACTACAACGCAAACTGGGTCCAATTTGTATACTTTCAGTCCAACTCTTGTTAGTTTCTTTTCTGCAACACTGTAAGCGGATCGACATGACTTTGCTTGGACGACTGTTTTCATGCAGTAGCTACCTTTTGAGACTGGTCCATTACTCTATACATCAACAAAAGTAATTGTTATTTTTGCAAAGAAATAAATGTTTTTTTGTACACACTAATCTGGTGATCAGGCTATAACTTTGTCCAATCCCCGAGTATTAATTAGTTTTATGATCAAATTCCACAATGTGATAATACACTATTTAGATACTATGTTCTAAATTAATATCTATCTACTCTAATAGTCTTAAATGGCCTTATTGGTTAGAATAACAATCCATAAGCATCACAATGCAAATTTTATTTAAGCCCCAAAGATTTTAGTACACAACTTTTTCAAACAAACCATATACATCAATGTAATACCTTTTGTAACGCCCCGAACCCAATATATATTAATTATATCGAATTCGAAGTGTTATTGTGATCAAAAGTCCGAACTATAAATTTTTTGAAGGAAATATAACGGAAATGAGAGATGATGAGTTTTATGCAGCGGAAGAAATGAATAGAATAAATTTAATAAGTATCTCATACACATATATGTGTACATAAAACATAGTATTATCAGTAACGTTTTATTTAAGTGGGGAACTCCGTGTCGTCTCTATTACTGTCCTTGCTCCACGAAATCATAATCTGCAAGGGGTTAGGAAAATGGGGCGTGAGATTTGAATTCTCACGTATGGGTGATTTGCAACGTCATGGGATTGGTAAATCCGAAATATATTAAGTTATACTCATTAATAAAATAATTAATTAATTTAAGCAGTTGACATAATAATATAAACATCATATATCATACAAATAACAAGTTCACATAATAACCAGTTGGGCACAACAGGTTTCACATCATATAATTGAAATATCACAAGTTGGTTCACGTTAAGGGGCAAAGCCCACAATCAATTTCACATATAATAAATCTCTTCTCAAAACAATATAAATAATTCCCCGTGACCATGCACCTGATCTATTATCAAACATGGCCACGCACCACTTCCACAAAGTTATCATTTTCAACTCCAACCATCAACAGTCTTGATTCCGAGGGCGTCCAACGACAGCGTCCCCGGAGACCGGAAAATAATCAACAACCTTGATTCCGAGGGCGTCCAACGACAACATCCCCGAGGTCGGAAATAAATGCCCACATCACAACTCCGTACTTACTGACTTTCCATAAAAACTGACACATCAAACTTCACAGAGAAAAATACTTGCTTGACAACAGAATTGATTCATGCTCACATAAGGTGTTTACTCATGCAGTGGTGATCGATTCATAAAAAAACAGGTAATATATAACATATATAGTTATATCACATAATCCAAACAGTTATATAGATAGGTGTTACATTTATGTTGGATTAGATATTTTTTATTTGATTTAATCGAGTTCAGGAAATACCGGCACGACGTTATTATTAGCAGATCAATCAACAGATCATCACCCACCTGTTAACTCCGGGTCCCGTGAATGATGTACAAACAGATGGTCGAAAACCTCGTGCACGTTCCAACTAGTACCGAATCCTAGTAGGAAACCATTTGATTAAAAGTTGACCTTTGAAAACGTTTAGGAAAACTTGAGAGTTTGTGTTACGAGAATCGAGAAAGTTGTGGTCTTATAAACTCAAAAAAGGACTTGCTTAAGGGTCACACCCTATTTTGGTAAATACACCACTTCTAGAAAGGTGAGTGTATTTAGGGAGTGTATTTACTAGTATACTCGTGGTATGACTATTTGGATTACTACAAAAACAATCTTTTGATAAGTACACCGATTTTAAGAGGAGGTGTATTAGGGGGGTGTATTTACTAATTTTAGTTGTGTAACAGGGCGGTGTATTTACTAAATTTGGTTGTGTCCTTAATAAAGGCCCTTTAAGGAAAAATATAATTATTAATACTTGGAATTACTTAGAAAAATAAGATTATTACTTAGAAAAATTAATAAAATTAAAGAAAAGCTTTTTCTTTCTTAAGAGTTCTATTTCTCATTTTTAAAAGAAATCTTGAATATAATTAATCATATTTTATAAAAAAAACCCTTTATTAATCTTATTAATAAACTTAGACTTTCTAAGAAGTTTATAAAAAGTACTTTTCTTTTCTAATATTAATAACACTTCTAAAATTAATTTGTAATACTTCTAAAACAAAGGAATTATATTAATTTTTCCCAAAAATACTCCTTTTCATTTGTTATTAATTTTGGAATATTAAATGACTTATCTTTTCGTTCCTAATTCTCTAACAGTCGCACAAGGGGAAGACGAGTTTCCATTTGTCTACGGATTCAAAACAAATGTGTTAACAATTGAAAATCATCATCCAACAATAATACCAACCCTTTAATTCAAAGATACTAATGGACTATGCTAATATCACCGTTCAATTAAACTAAAACCCACAATTCCATAAAGAAATTCAACTAAGTCAAAAGGATACTAAACTTCCAAAACAGTAGTACTTTATCATTCAACCACTAATACCAAAACACTAATCCAAAGTCCAATCTCATGGTTTGTGAAGAAAAGAAAACAGGGGAAATAATATTTAATTTCCTATTTCTAAAGAGTGATACAAAAGAGCAAAGTAACAATACTAAACAAGCCAACTAATAATACTAAAATACTAGACCAAACTAACAGTAAGTTTTTCTTTTCTGATTTCTTTGCTCCAAGGTGTCGAACACAACTCGACCAAACTTCCAGAATCTACGAAAGAAGAAAAACGAAGGTAGAAACCTTACGATTCCGGTTCGAGGTGGTAAACGGGCGGCCTAACGGCGTCGTTTTGAAACTCGGTAATTTGCTTACGAAAATTGGGCAACCTAACGGCGTCGTTCAGGAATTCGGAAAAACGAATCGAACAGCCTAACGGCGTCGATCGGGATTTCCAGAAATTCCGGCAGCAGCAACCGGTTTAATGGCGTCAAATTGATCGGAAATTTAAACGGAAAAGGTTACGAGATGGAATTGAATTAAGCTTCAAAGAGTAGAAATTAAAAGGGGGGATTTTCAATTACCTTATTGAAAAAGGAAAAAGAGGCGGCGCTTGTTGATTCGAAACAGGGGAAGGCGGCGGCCGGTGGTGTCACGGCGGCGAGCGTCGCGACGTGAAGAGAGAGGACGGAGGACAGCGGCGGTGCGAGAGAGCAGCGTGCACGGCGGTGAGCGTTGCGATGCGAAGAGAGATGACGTGAGAGGCGTCGGTTGGAGCCGTGGTGCGACGGCGGCGTCGCTGGGTCGCGTCGGCGGAAGAAGGGGAAGGAGTCGCCGTGGCGCTGGTGGCGGCGTCGTGACGGCAGCGCTCTGCTTGGAGGCGCGACGGCGGGCGTTGCAGCGGAAGGAGGAGAGAGGCGAGAGGCGACGCCGGCGGTTGGGCGAGGCGGCGCTCCGTCGCCGGAAGGAGAAGAGGCGTGAGGCCGTGAGGCTTCCGATTGGAGGAGGAGGAGATGGCCTCGCTGTGGTTTGGAGAAGAGAGAGAGAGCCGATTGGAGTGAGATTTGGGAAATAGGATAAGTGTATGCGGTTTTGCTTTCTTAGAGGAAGGAATGAGATATTTTAGGAAATAAATTTCTTAATTCATTAATTTAAAAGGAAGGAGTAAATATGTGGTAGGGATTTAATTCTCTAATTAATTTAATTCTAAAAGGAAAGTAATTTATGTGGTTAAGAATTAATCCCCTTTAATTCTGATATTTTCGTTCTCAATTGGTACGGTTTAAGGATCGTTTGGTTCATGGTTTAATCCCAATTTGAGAATTAATACAGTTTTAAAACTCGATTAATATTTTAAAGTATTTTAATTATTCTCAATAAAATAAACGGATCGAAATCATAATTTCAAACTTGAATTAATTAATTTCTCGTAGTCCTTTATTCGTTTGAAAGATTCGATTCTTTCGACGAATTTAGGAATTTGTAAAAAGGGTATATATTTAAATTACACAAAAGCACACAAAATAATAAAATAAAAAGAAACAAAGATAAGAAAATAAAATAAGGGTTCTAGGAAATTTAAAAGGTATAAAACGGGACGGGGTATTACACCTTTGACCTCTTCTCGGTGTAAGCTTCATCTTCTATGTCGTCTTCAAGGTTTATAATGGGTTGGTTCTGTGAAAAAGATTTACTCTGCCAAAAAAAAGAAATATATATATATATATTAACTATTCATATGTTATATTAATTATGATAGTTGAATCAGATATACTTTCAAATTAAATAGCACTGAATCAGCTATACCTTTGTCAAACCACTTGGTGGTGTAAGATACGCATCCAAATCATACAAAAAAACCTCCTTTGTTGATAATCGGCCACGTAAATTTGAACCCTTAGCAAAAATATTAAACTTAGTACCTCACATTTGACGACGTATATTAGTTATTAAATACATTATTATTTCGACCGACAAAAGAATATCTCAAATATTAAGTCCAAACCTCGGCTGTTTTGGAGTCGTCAATAATACGCGAAACTTTTGCTACTTTATCTGACACTAGAGACTCATTCTTTTTCCTGGGAAATCTTGTTGTTAGGCACTCCGTTGTTGTTAATCCATCCCATTTTTTTATCTAACCCTATCTTCATTAATCAGCTTTCTTTTTCTACGGTCAGATGCAGAGGTCATCACATCCACGCAACAACTAAATTTTTCTATTGTAATGCGTAACTCTGCAACCGTCCATTGCATTTGTGAACACCAAATGTTATTTGTGATTCAATGATGGACCTACACATGGCATCTTGTGCTTGACGCAAGTACTTCATCTCTTCAGTGGTATTTTCGACACAACTCTTGAAGACTCTACACAGTTGACCAATTGAGCTATAAACATTCACGCCCTCTTCACTGTCATCATCGCTATATTCAATTCTTGGACCTTGACCTTCACTATAACACTTATTGATAGAATATACACAACTCTTGAAGACTCTACACAGTTGACCAATTGAGCTAGAAACATTCACGCCCTCTTCATTGTCATCATCGCTATATTCAATTCTTGGACCTTGACCTTCACTATAACACTTATTGATAGAATATTTATGCCATTTCCCCTGTATGCGAATGTGGAAGTTTTAATGAGATGTTCGTCTAACAATAAGGGACATAAGCATTTTTTTTTTTCGGTTTTTATAAGAGTATGACATGTCTATCATTACCAGATTACTCCTGCACCATTTGTTTTCACAAAGTTTTAGATGGATATCATGTTGCGCTCCAGGGTCCACAATCCCTATCTGAGCCAATTGAATGTTCTCGATTTTACCGCTTGGCATCACCACAAGCAAATAGTACAGCTGCAAATAAGAATTGGTTATACTCATAAATATATAATAGCAACAAGTTTTCCTAAAATAGTTTTGGAGGGAACTTTTCACAACCATTGATCAACATTTCATCTTTTCATCATTACCGTTCATTGTGTTATCATGCAATTAAAGTTGATGAGAATATATTATGCCAATGATTTACAACTAATTAGCAGCCGTTACATTTTAAGTCTATTTATATTCTTCACTCTCTCCAGTATCTTCACCACCAATTTTTTTGTATGATTCTTATGTAAAAAGTAATGTAGATGCTACTGGTATGAATTGTTATTGACTCTATATTTTCATTTCGTTACATCGACATTTTAACATATATATCTAGAGATTTGAAGAGATTCGTCAGAGGATTGAAGACTATTCAAGAAGTTCGTTAGAGGATTGAAGATTATTCAAGATATTCAATAGAGATATGAAGATTAGTCAAGATACTTATTAGAGATTTTAAGATTTTTCATGAATGAAAATTATACTCTTCTATGAGTCATTCATGCACAAATTTTAGTTTTTTAAATTCAGGTTTAATCACAGGATTAGATTGTTGTGTTCCATGAGGCTATTACAAAGAATTGTGAAGATCGTACACATCATTTCTTCATTTGTCAAACATGTTGTCCCTGTAATACATTTTGCCCCATTATATTCCTAAAACAATGAAGAATTTAAAAAAATCCGCATTTAACCCCACAATATTGTAACTTCGCATTATATTGTAAGTTCTATGAGATTTTTACGGGCAAAATCAAAGACTGTCACAAAGATTACTCATGTTTCTTCCATAACTAGCCATTCTCTTAATTTGGTGAAGAATTTAGTCAATCCATGAAACGTAGAAGATTGTGTTGCATTCTCGGTAAATTTTGTACAAAAAGAAATTACGGTCAATTCTTGAATAAAGGAAGAATTTGAAGAAACTACCTCCATTGATGAAGAATTTGTCGATGGATGCATTGTTTGTTTCTTTTCATTATTCATTCGATTGTCCCACTCTTTTCATTTGTTGAAGAAATGCCTCAAACTCCATTGATGAAGAATGCACCTACTATTCTTCCATATTCCTGTCACTTTTTCGGGCTTTAGACTTTAGAAAATTTCTAATTTTTTAAGAGTCAAAATTATGGTTGAAAAAGTCATTTTTTTTTTAGATTTAATTTTTTTGGTATACATTCTAACAAGGAACGCTTTTAAAAAAAATTAAGTAAACTCATTTTGAGTTCGGATAATTTTAGCAATGATATAAGGATAGTTTTAGGAGCCATTAAATTTCGGATGATTTCATATAAATGGCAATGGATCAATTAATCATGTGGAAGATGGAGTATATATCACCCCTTGGATACATGCTAATTTAATATTTTATTTAATTTATATGCTTACATTTATTTATTTACTCAATATAAATAATTTATTTAATATATATTCACATGTTATACATGTTAAAAAAACATTAGATACTTTTTGGAAAAAGTGTATTTTTGATCCCATGAGAATAGGTGGTTTACAAAATTAGTCAATGCTTATATTAATTTAGATTGGATGTTTTTATTAGAAATATCTAACCAGAAGGCTATTGATACATGCCTATTCATGATTTAATAGACATAAACTATATTTATGTATATTCAAGTCAACTTAATTTTTTCATAGAATTATTATTAATTATTCATAATCAAATTTTATTCATTTTTCTAAATTTATCGTGTGTTAATTGAATTGCATATTAAATAGGTATTTATATGGCATGTGTATGTACATAATACTAAAGGAGGATTGATTTACAATGTAGGAAAGTTTACATTAGGATTTTGTTTGATTCGAATTTTGGCAAATTAATTTTAATGTCCAAATGAAATTCTATGTTTCATGTTTTTCTAACCTTTATTGGTATGTTTGACTGTATGTCATCTAATTGACATCTAAAAAGGATCTTATATACCATTTAGTTTATTTTTCAGATTATTCGTATGTAAAATGGGGTGACAAATATCCAAAATTTATTTTTGATTTATATTATAATATATATATATATATATATATATATATATATATATATATAGCCGTTCAATTTTTTAAGAGTATGTATAAAGTGAAATTGGTTTCTACATGAACAATAAAAGGGTATTAGTTGTTTCCACTAAATAATATTAGTTATTTTCACTGAAAAATATTAGTTGTTTTCACTAAAGAATTTTAGTTTGTTTTCAGTTAACAACTAATACCCTTTAGTGAAAACAACTAATACTCTATAGTGAAAACAACTACTACCCTTTAATATTTCATGTATGAACCATTTTCACTCAATATTTTTTTTCTTTTTGTAATACATTAGATTGATAGAATTTTTTGTGATGTAGATTAGATATATATGAGAATGATAAATTTTATTTGAGTAGGTCTTGCATGAGATCGTCTCGTGGCATGAGACAATGAGAATAAGTATAATTAGGGTATTGACTCATTAACAATTTGGTAGGGGTAGGTGTTAATTTGTGTGGTCTCATGCCATGAGACGGTCTCATACAAATTTTTGTCATATTATTGTGATGTAGATTAGATTCATATAAAACTAAGACAAAATATAGAGTGAAATTGATTCATACATGAACAATTGAAGAATATTAGTTGTTGTTATTGAAGAGTAGTAATTATTTTCATTAAAGAATATTAGTTGTTTAGTAAAAACAAACTAAATTACTTCAGTATAAACAACTCATGCCGGCAGTGAAAACAAGTAATTCTTATTTAATAAAATAACTAATATCTTTCAATAATTAATGTAAGAACTAATTTTATTTTATACAAGAAACATTGTATACAAATAAATTTTTTAAGAATTGTAATTATAAGTGTAATTTTTTGGCGTGAAAATTAAATTTTTGGATTCATTAATATTTTATAAAGTTTTTAAGTATAAAATATTTTTATTTCACTTTGTTTTCATATTTAAATTATGTTTCACCTTAAGAGTCTCGCAAATTATAATGCTTTAATTTATATAAATTAAATTTAAATTTTTTATTGTACATACACATTTTTTTAAGTGCGCAAAATTTGAGGGATCTATACCAAATACTCATTTAGCTATTTTAACCAACCAAAAGCAGCAAAGTGCTCTCCACCAGGACAATATAGTGGGATGTTTAAACCGGTGAGTCATATATGAACCATTTTCACTCTATATTTTATCATATTTTAATTGGTTATTTGAGTGTGCTTATGTGTTAATATTACATTTGCGGTGGGCATAAAATTTCTACTGACGGAGGTGCATATGGTAATTTCCATATACATAT
Source organism: Ballota nigra (assembly GCA_947034835.1). Classification (NCBI taxonomy): domain Eukaryota; kingdom Viridiplantae; phylum Streptophyta; class Magnoliopsida; order Lamiales; family Lamiaceae; genus Ballota; species Ballota nigra. The sequence continues at coordinate 21,303,440 of OX344722.1, read as the reverse complement.
AACATTTTTTTTTTCAGTTTATAAATTAATTCTATAATTTAGTTACATGTTTTCTAAATAAATGTCTAAATTGATTTCCATCAATTTTTCAAACACCAATAAAAAATGATAAATAAAATCTTAATTAGCAATTATATATATATATGTGTGTGTGTTGAATTTCGCACCTTACTTTTTCTTTATCGTGGTATAATGATATTTTTTTAGTTGCATAACTTATGAATAATGATTAGTGTTTCAATTATTTTCAGTCAATTTTGCAAATCTCAATATTAGTTGATCACATAAATCTTAGGGGGTGTATTGGTTATGGAGTCTATAGGATTTTTTAAAATTTTTAAAGTTTAGGGGTATTCAATTTAGATTTTAAAAAGTCTTTAAAAATCCTGAGGTATTTAATACGGTTTTTTTTTAAAATAGGTATTCAACAATTTATGGATCTCCATCCCCGTTGGGGATTTTCGTCCCCGAGAAATTGGGGATTCCCGTCCCCATACCCACGAAATATACAGGGAATTTTTATCCTCATCCCCGCCCCGCTGGGGATCCCCGTCCCTGCGGGGATATCCCGTTTCCCGCCTAATTAATTTTTATCTCATTTTTAAAATATAGAAAAATATAAAATAATATTTAAATTAAAAAATTTAATCATACACACCAATTATTTTAAGTTGGTGTTAAAAGAATTAATTTAAAATTTGAAGAACCTCTAATTCCAATATTTTTAGTTAACATATATATTAGAGTGAAAATTATATAATTTTGAACTAATAACATAATATTAAATAAAATATAGATGTAATTTTGAATAAATAGTTAATTGAGTGAAAATTATGAAATATTTATTTGTAATTTACTTTTAAATTATATATATATATATATAAATATATTAATTATATAAAAAATAATGCAGGTCCCGCCGGGCGGGGAATACTATCTCCGTCCGCGCCTACGGTGCAAAAAAAAAAAAATCTCCATCCCTATTCCTGTTAGCTTTGGGGATTCTCCGCCCCATTCGAAGCAGATCCCCACGGGGATGGAGGATTCTCTGCCTTGCTGTCAAGTCTACTCTTCCAAAAATACCAAAATCTTTTCTAACAACTAGAGACTTCTAATGAAAGTGAGATATAATTGTGATGGAAATGAATATAAGAATACTAATGATAAATAATAATGTATTTTTGATATTTTTTCTAAACAATATGAATTTTTTTTTTATATACAAGTGTATTCCATATATATTTGCATCAATGGTTCCAGCGTCAGAGTATATGGAAATTCATGTAAATCAATAAAAAAAGTGTATTCCACAATCCTTTCAAGTTTATGAAAATTCATGTAAATCAATATAAAAAGTCAGCCAAATTCTGCATGGAGTCTATAGATTTTCTAAATCCACATGTTTTTTAATTCAAAATATCCAATAGATTCTCAATTGAATATACCCATCTTAATTTAAACAATTATATTAATAAATAACCTATTAAATCTGCATCCCTGTACTTTTTTGTTTTAATTTAATCTTAATGTTATAGGATGTTGTAATTTATGATGAATTAAATAACTATAATATTATATCTAATTGACATACTATCAATTCAACATTAATGATAGTAGAAGCTAATTTTTGGTATAGATATTATGTATTATAATTAGTTCATTGTAAATTCCTTAAATTATGGTCCAATATATGTGGTCATCGTGTGGGCAATCAACACAAAATCTCTTATGATAGATAATGTCTTAAATTTATTTATTATGTTATAATTATGTTTTACATTTTAATTGCATATTCATGGGACATACATTAGTTAGGGTTGTTCACAGTATGGATCAAAACGAATATTTGAAAATATTCATATCCCTACCAAAGTTCGATTATTTTAAAATTCGAGTGTCCGTGTCCGTACCGAAATTTCGGTATGGTATAAATATTTTATTTTTTGGTATGGCTCGGAGCGGATATTCTGTTACAAATGGACCGAATCGGTACAGAACGGAGCGAAAAAATGAATTTTTTACCCATTTTTTATCATTCTCTTCTTTTTTAATTAATTTTAAAAAAAACATATTTAAGCATGCACGCTCACAAGAACACTTTCAACCACAATCAAATGAATATCATTCCAAGCTCGAATATAACACATTATATGATAATGAATGGTAAAAAAATTAAAGCAAATAACCACCAATAGAGTATTTAAAATACAGATATAAAATATATATTTAAACAATCCTTTTGAAATATCTTGTGAATAGAAAGTACAATTTGAAAATCACATTAATCGTAATTCCTGACACAGGGTACACCATATCCAAGTTTTTATAAGAAATGAATGTATATGAACAATGAAATTAAAAGAATAAAAAATTAAATATAAATCATTTTGATATACACCTAAAAATAAGTTAACGTTTTAAGAACTTATATTATATAGTGTTTGTATCCTAAAAATAAGGAGAAATTATATTATTGCATAGTTGTACTTGAATTCAATAACATTATAATAATGTTTGATTAATAAAATAAAAGATTTTCACTATTCATACCTAAAAAACTCTATACATACCCCAATTATTATACATATCCTATTAAAATTAAAATTTTAATTTGCGATACTATACATACCCCATTATTAGTCAATTTTTCCCCTCAAAACAAAATAAATAAAATGTTTTAAAATTTATTAAATTTTATGACTCTTAAATATTGATTCTCCTCCAAAGTTCATGGTTATTCTACTACCACCACCACCTCATCCCAAATCCTAAAATTTTTTGTCATAATTTACACTACATAAACGAATCAATAGAGAGACACGAAAAAAAAAGTTCGAGCTACACAAAAAATATCATGATCTTTCCATTTTGTGATTTGAATTGTTGTTCATTTCGTTTATCATTCTAAAATTCTTTAATTCATACTACTTGAATGTTGATTTCTTTGCTTTAATCGTTTCATAAACACTATAATCGCGAAGCATGAAATATAGAGGGAGAGTGACGAGTGATCCTGTAGATGATGTGGAGGGAGACGGTGGGCGAAGGAGGATTGTAGTTGATGTTGAATGGTCGGAGCTTCAAGTTTGGACGGTGGTTATGTGTTTGGAGTTGCAGAGAGTTTATTCTTTTTTAATTTTTTTATTATTAAATAATTATTGATTTTATTTGAATTTTTTAATAAAAAAGATAAAAAATGCTTAGAGGAAAAAATATATTTGAGAATATTTAAAAATAGGATAGGAAATTCTAATTTCATTGTTATTTGTATAAGGGTAGAATTGTTATTTCATAGATGACTATTTTAGTCTTAAAATTTTGGGGTATGACTGTATGAGTAGTGGGTCTCTAATTAAAATTTAATACATATGTGATTCGATTCGGTACGATCACATTCGATTTTAATTTGAAAATATCCAGACCCGTACCAAAAAAATAAGCAACTTTTAAATCAAATTAAATGATGGAATTATTAATTTTTTTATCAAATCTATCTATTTATAACTATATAATACAAACAATATTGTATTTTTTAGGTTTGAGTGGGAAACCGTTTCGTCCGTTGATAGATTTTCTCTGTTTCATCACTATCTTACGTTCTTGATTGTCATATTAGTATGGTGTGTTTGATTTTTTTTTAATTTCTATTCCTAATTTTTAGCTACCGTTTCAATGTTAGGATCCACTATTTTCCATCTCTGTTTGTTGTTTGATTCCAACCCATTCTGCCTTTGCATATTTCCTTCATTTATTTAGTATTGTGGAATTTATTCTCAGGTTGGCTTTTGTCTTTGCCGTCTTTTTTTTTTCAGATCGTGAACGATTTTGCCAATTAAAGGATCCTTCTGTCGCCCATTTCCTGTAGCATGAAGATCATATGACGTTGTAATGATTGTAATATTGAATTTATGATGTGTTTATACTGATCGATTGCGATCTTTAATTTTTATTTTATTTTGTGGATTTGTAATATTTTAGTTGGGGTGTTGTTTGAACGTTCTATTTGTATGGTCTATATGTATAGTGTTCAAGTACCGTGGTGATAATTTATGCTTTTATTTATCGGTATTGTATTCTAATATGGTCATGTAAATGTATTTGTCTCATGTTAAAAGTTGTGTGTTACACGTTTTCCTTTATTTATTTATTCCAGATTATATATGTAAAGAATATATGTATTAATATATTAAAAATCTGATGCCTTGATTGTTGATGATTGATGAGATATTAGTCTGCCATGAATATCTTCAAAAAAAAAAAAGGAAATAACATACAAATTATCATATACGTACAAGAAGACAGAGTAAATGAAGAAAATTTAAGTAAATATATACATATATACATATATATATATATATATATATATGTCAAGATTTTCATTTGTTAATTTTGATTTTCATTTGTTTATTACAAAATAATGATTATTTTCGTAATTTATTAGAGACATTCTTGAAAAAAGTAAAAAAAAAAAGATTTATATTAATGCATTGACAATTAAAAAAAGAACGTTGTTTACTTGTTTTGGATAAAAGATGGGACAATTAATAAGGGACGGAGGGAGTATTTTTTTTTTATTAAATTGTGGATTATTTTTAAATAATTTTAATTATATGCTAAATTTATGTATAATTGTCTCATGTTATCGGACAATGCATATTAACAACCACATCTTTTAAAATGTTAATGTTTATATTCAATTAATGTTATATGTCAATTGTCGTATGTAATAAAATATAGTGTATTATAAGTTGATCAAGAAATTATTTTAGATTATTGAATATTTAATAAGGAATATAACAAATTTCATTAGGAGTATGTTTTATCTGGGATCAAAGAAAAGTTTATGGTAAAATTTTTAATCAAAAATGTTATTTTTACGTTTTATAATTTAAAATAGGTTATTATCATAATTGGAAAATTTTAACAAATTCCGTTCGTGAGAAGCACGGGTAGGACGATCACAAGGAGATTTTAAAATATTAAATTTAATAAATTATAGTTAAAAATTGTATTATTTCCTTTTAATTGTTGTGGTCTAGGAGATTTTAAAATATTAAATATAATAAAAGAGTGTTATATTATTGATACTAAATCATAAGCAACTTTTTTGCCATGATTATTTTAGTCTTTATTATATCTTTTAAGTTTGAGTGTATATACAGTGAAATGAGTTTTTATATAAACTTGGATCCAATTAGAAATTAGGATCCGAACTTAGCCCATTACCAACCCATTAATTATCTAACACATTAATTTTGGGGAAAACCTGTGAATTCCCAATTCTTCACAAGGGTGAGAAGTAATCCACGAAATCATCAATATTCCAGAAATTAAAACAATAAGAAGATTGAGATGGTGAATCATAGATCTCAGAGACGCAATGTACGAAGAACAAGAAGAAATTTCAGACGCAATTCACAATATTCTTTATTTTAGACGGAAAATAAGAGAAATTTAGAAGTTATGGAGAAATCTGACGAAATTGTTCATCAGCTAGCATTGGTGGCTTCAAATTCCGCATCGCAACTGTCTGTTACAGGTACGTTTCATATAAACTAACATAATTGTTCAAAGTTTTTGTATGGTTAATGTGTATTCAAAATGTTTATACGAATTCGGCTGATAATTAGCTAACAGTAATTTGATCATATTTTTCAAGATTGTTGATTTCTAATTTTGAACTGGGGAAGAATATTGCAAACCTTTGGGAAGAGGGAACCAATAATTTGTATGGTTAATGTGTATTCAGAATTTGCAGATATGATCCTTCAAAGTTTTTGTATTTTTGGATCACCGGTTCTGAATACTAATATTCAAAATTTAGATTAGTTTGATTAAACACTACTTCGATATTATGATTTGGTATAAAGAACACTAATATAATTTGCAGTGAACTCATACTATTCACAACATTACGTATTCCCAATTCTTCACAGCATTATGATTTGGTAGAAAGAACATTAATATAATTTGCAGTGAACTCATACTCTTTAGTCAAGAGTACTAATACCCTTTAGTGAATAGAACTAATACTCTTCAGTGAAGAGGACTAATACTCTACTCTTCAGTGTTTAATGTTGTGGAGTTATTTGGCTTCGTTGTAGTTCATACCTGCTCTCCCTTGTACTATTTTGCTAAACTAGCATGAGATTCTATGTCTTTTCTATTGTTATATGTGAACCATGTCTTGACATTGAGATAGCCAAACAAGGTGTTGACATAATGGATTGCATTGAAATTGAAGAGCAATGTGATGAAGTTGAAATACTTGAAGGGTATGTTGAGACTGTGAATGAAGGTACCTAATATGTATACAACAATGTTACATACATGTATCAATATAATATTAGTTGTATCAATATACAAAATTAGTTTTGTGTTAGTAAAACTATGACATATACTTTTTCAAAACAGGACACAATGCAAAATCTGAAGATATTAGTGGTAGTTTAGTTGGTATGACAAGGAACACAATTCAGGAGATGTATGAACTATATTGTCAACATGCTAAAGTCATAGGATTTAGTTTACGGAAAGCAACTACTAGACTCTCGACCAAGGGGGTTGAATTAGCAAAATTATCTGTTTGTTGTTGTGTTGGAATGAGAAAAACAAACTCAACAATTACAACAAATGAGAGAAGGGATTGCAATAACAAGGACGAATTGCAAACTTTGATGAGTACAAAGATGAGGAAATATGGAGTTTATGAAGTTATAAGGCACGAAACTGAACATAATACTGACGAGAACGGAAAGGAGTCATTATCATCGATGACAGAGAATCATAACAGCTGAGAAAGGAAAAACTATTTAACAATACACTTCATTGAACGGGTCTAATACTCTTCAGTGAAGGGGACTAATAATCTTTAGTTAAGATAATCAATTACCAACTATTACTCTTTCGTAAATGGAACTAATACTCCTCAGTGAAGATGACTAATACCCTTCAGTGAAGGGAACTAATACGGTTCAGTTAAGGGGACTAATACTCTTTAGTGCGGGGGACTAATAAACTTCAGTGAAATGGACTAATACTCTTCAGTATGGTGGACTAATACACTTCAGTGAAGGGGGCTAATACTCTCCAGTGAAGGAGACCACTCACAATTAAGAACCAATTATTATTCTTTAGTGAAGATGACTAGGGGGTTAATATACTTCAGTGAAGGAGACTAATACTCTTCTGTATGGGGGACTAATACACTTCAGTGAAGGGTGCTAATACTCTTCAGTGAAGGAGACATACTCAAATTTAAGGACCAATTATTACTCTTTAGTGAAGACGACTAATACCCTTCAGTGAAGAGGACCAATACACTTCATTGAACGAGTCTAATACTCTTCAGTGAAGGGCACTAATAATCTTTAGTAAGATAATTAATTGTCAACCATTACTCTTTAGTAAAAGGAACTAATACTCTTCAGTGGAGGTGACTAATATCCTTCAGTGAAGAAAACTAATACGCTTCAGTTAAAGGGACTAATACTCTTTAATGTGGGGGACTAATACACTTCAGTGAATGGGACTAATACTCTTCAGTATGGTGGATAACACACTTCAGTGAAGGGGGCTAATACTCTTCAGTGAAGGAGACCACTCACAATATGCATGCTCATATTCAATAGCAGAATTCTCATGCTGCTTTCTAGTCCAAGAAAGATAATTTACAACCGATCTCCAGTTTTAAGTTAAGAGAAAAAGAAAATCCTATAAAATAAAATACGCCAAGCAAAAATGCTACATTATAGGTTGTTACTTTGATTCAGTGCAATATACTAAGCACTAATAGACACTCCCTATTCAAGCAGCAAAATAAGAAGCAATAATATACCCCCAACACCTAATACAGGGAATTTTAGGGTATGCAAGATTAATCTCAGCAGGAGCATGAAATGTATTGCACAAAGAAAGTAACAGAAACTAATCAGATTCACTACCTACTAAAATTAGCCCAGAGAGTTGCACTTCTGCAAAAAAAGCTTAAATCCACCCAAACAGCAAGCAAGTACAGTAATATATCACAAACACCAAAGAACAAGGAACAAAATTCATTGCACAATAACATTTCCTCAATTACCCTAATCAAAACGCAGATGTGCAACTGCATATGCACACATACCAGATGAACAAAATGATAGAAACTGAAAGTTCAAAGAAACCATAAACTCTAAATACAGACAACGAACATATATCCTGTATTTTCAGTTCCTTCAGCATCCTCCAACTTTCCTTTTCCCCAAGCGAACTTCATTGAGTTTAATCAACAAATCAGCAGCTTCTTTTTTTCCTTCTCAGCTAAATTCTCTGCATTTTCTTTTCTCTTCTCAACATGATACTTCGTCCTCATCTTCAATAGAAATATGACTTCAAGCTTCTCCAATCAACAGAAGCTGCAATTATTAATTTAAAAAATCACTATTCATCAAAAGGCAATGGTCTACACCTCCATCAAAAGAGTTCAACAAAAGAAGAGAAAATAAAATAAAATAAAACAGGATCTATATCCACAATCCTCATTTGCAGAAGTTCATACCATCAGCTACATACATTATAATGTCGATATACACAACCCCAGATACATAAGAAACAATAAAAGTGATTCAATACTCTTCAGTGCAGGAGAATAATACTCTATGTAATATCATTTATAAAGTTAAGTACCAATGAATACTCTTCACTTAAGGGAATTGATACACTTTAGTGAAGAGAACTAATACTCTTCAGTGAAGGGGACAAATACTCTTCAGTGAAGGAGAGTGATACTCTGTCAAATCATTTATACGTGTAATACAATTCAGTAAAGAAAACTAATACTCTTCAGTGAAGCAGACTAATACTCTTCAATGAAGGGGACCAATACTACCTCAAATTATTTATACAGTTAAATACCAACTACTTCTCTTTAGTGAAGGGAACGAATACCCTTCAATGAAGGGAAGTAATACCCTTCAGTGAAGAGGATTAATACTCTATAAATTATTTATAAAGTTAAATACCAACTACTATATTCAGTGTTGAGAACTAATATGTTGCAGTAAGGGGATACATACTCTCTATGAAAACAACAATTAAGTACAAACTACTACGCTTTAGAAAAATTAAACTAATTATCTTCAGTAAATTATACTATTAAATTTAGAATAATTAATACCTGATAAAAGGCACCCTTGTCAACATAAGCTCTGGTTACATCTTCCGATCCAGCAATACGTTCATCACTCTTTAGAACTCCATTTTCAGTGAGAGGATACACATTGACACACAACTCACCACATCCATATCTGTATGCTTCAATTTCTTGAAGGCATCGATCATTAACTTTCTTTTATGTCCAATGTTGGATCAACGGAAGCATTCGTGTTCGTGGTACAACAACCCTCTGCCACTTTAGTCTATTGAAGTAGATTATCTGAAGAAGTAACAAGCAGCCACTAATGTTCTTAGACCTATTATTTTGGAACAACTTGACCGAATCACAAAGTTTGTTCAAAATGTAACTACACCAGTTGAGCTTAGAAATATTTTCAATAGACTCTAAAGATTTGACAACACCCACTCGAACTAAACGATTTACAATATATAAAGCAAATTCTATAAAATAGATGAACTAATACCTTTCTAACAATCTTGCAGCCGAACTCCTATTAGACTTCATTGTCTTCTTACTAGAGCCGCTACCTCTCAATGCAAGATACTTCTTCCTCATCTTCAATAGAATAATGACTTCAAGCTTCTCCAATCAACAGAATTTGCAATTATTAATAGAAAAATAATTATCATAAAACTTATATAAATAATAAGGTTTAATTGAAAACTAGGGTTTACAAAACTCAAGGAGAGAAGAAAAACGTCAACACGGGTGAAATTGCCGCACAAATCGCCACAAAAGGACCGTGAAACAGCCGCAAATCGCCACAAAATAGTGGTGAAACCGCAAAATTGGCATGAAATCGTCATGAAAAAAGTCACAATACCACTGAAACCAAAAAAATAATAACATAAGAAGAAGAAAATAAAAAATAGACAAAGTGCAAAAGTGAAATCGAAGAAGAAAGGAAGAAATCGAAGAAGTGAGAACTTACCTGAGGTTGGAAGGAGAGAACATCTTGAATTTGGGGGAAGACCAGAGAAGTTGAATGGCGTGAGAAATGAAAAAAATAGGGAAAGAAATTGGTATATATACGACCCGGTCTGGATCCATTTAAAATGTGGATCCAAGTTTATTTAAAAACTCATTTCACTGTATACTTTGCCTTTAAGTTTTTATAGTCTTAATTGGTTCTTTGGTTTGATTTTTTTACCCCCTTTGACTAATTTTGATTAAACAGATTAAATAGACTTTTGTTTAGTTCACAATTCGTACTTCAATTTTTAATTTTCCATAGATTGGCACACTTCGTCGTGTTAATAATTTAACTATTACATTATCGACCATGTGCATAAGTTAATTAATTAGTGTGAGTAGGTTTTATAGTAATATTTTTTAACAAAATATTTTTAAGTCCATTACTATTAGAGATATTCAACTCATTATCAAGTGTATCTTTAATTCCTTCAGATTTATTTTCTTAAAACCGTGCAATTTCACTATTGTAGGAATTATTGTTACAAAATCTTTTTTTAAAATTGAGATCTACTATACTTAGATCGGTTGTACTATTCATTCAAGTAGTGTAGAATAAATTGCATCAGTATCTTTATATGTGTGTACACGTGATAAAAAAAATTAAACTAAAAAATATATCCTGAAAAATAGATTTATTTATTATAATATATAATAATATCTAAGGAATGTTTGTATGTTACAATTGGATGTAATAACTTTAATTGAAATTATATTATTTTGATTATCATTTATTTGATATGATATGGTGTGAAAATTTGGATAAATATTTGTTCATCGACTTGGTAATATTTACCTTTTTTTTTTGCGTTGGATGTGTGAAATTCATTTTCAAAGTCCAAATCATTTATTATAAATAGAGTTTATGGATTGTTATGTATTGTATATTGTCTTTTGTTTATGACAACTTAGTTCTTGCTTTAATACCATAGCATTAATCCCTTTTCAGTCTACGACCGTTTCTTATAAAGATTAGTTCAAACGTAGCATGTCTCTACCATGTTGCAGGAGTATGATTTTTTTAATATATTTATAGTTTAATTTATTGTTTATATTGTGTTATTTGTAATACATCGATTTTTTTTGTAATTTAATTTTTTTAATTAAAAGGATATGATGTACTTGTGCCTTTGGACGATGTTCGTAATTATATTGCGAATGATTTTCATATGGACAAATTTAGATTATTTTTTCATTAATATAAAGGTAGGGAGACTGAATTGAAGGTAATTTATTTAATTACATACAATTTTTAATATAATTTATTATTTTATTTCAATGTTAACTTTTTCTTTTAATTTAGTATTTGTCGTATTTGTTCGTTAAGAAGTTCGTAACTTCTACTACATCTCAAGAATTTGTTCAAAGCAGAAGTCAATGTCAAATTCATTGATAAAGTACTTTAGTGTTAAGACTCTTTATAATGGTGGAATTTGGTATCTAAAAATTAATGTTGGTTTTAAAAATTATTTTGATATTCATGCTGGTGATAAGAAGCCCATGGTGGTGTTTTTTCCACCAACAATATGTTCAGTTGTTCTATTGGATTTTTGAAGGAAAAGATAGGTGAACGTCTACTAAAATTCCCGATTACAATAATGGGTATGTATTTAAAAAAATTTATTTTGTACTTTGTTTTATTTATTTTTGTTGAATATTTATACAATTTTTTTTTTTTTGTGTTCCTTTCAGGAGCTGTCAAGTTGTATAAGATTATTCCTGAATTTATTGTTGAATGCACTAAGCATATCGTAAGTAAAATTGGTTTAGTGCATTTGATGTCTTTTTTTTTATCTAGACTATTTTTTTTATTTGTTACTAGCTTATCTCATGAACATTTGTTCAATTATATGAAAATACGCTTTTGAAGTGCTTCTTTTTTAGAACTAAATTTGGAAACCAGTATATGAGCACATACACAGTGAAGAACAATGAAATTCAGTTGAAAGTAAAAAAAAATTGGCATGATGAATTATATTGTTATGATAGTTAAATATTTAACTTTATTATACGATGGTTTTTACACGTTCTATGTCAGTTTTTTTTAGACAATAATTACGAGGTTACTGTTGGGAAAATGTATAAGACTTATGTTTTGATTAGATGCCAAAATGTTCCTCCTAAGTTGTTTTGTAAGTAAATTATTCAGTAGAGTAAATGTTTAGTTAAACAGTTCAAAGTGTTAAGAACTGGAGTGCAGTTAGTAAAAACTAGAGTGTATTTTAGTATGAAGTCTGCTGAAGAAAAGTCCACTGAAGTGAAGTCCGCTGAAGACTAAGTGATTTGATGAAGTAGTCTAAGTCTTGAATGTTTTCTAAGTGCATTCTCACTAAGACTAAATCTATCAGGAGAGGACGAAGGTCCACTGATAAAGAACTAACAAAGTGCATTTAATGCTAAACATATTTAAAGCTGTTAGTTAATCTGGTTGGAACAAGGCAAAATGAATTTCAGTGAAGCTTACAATAATTGCAGGAATAAGAAGGTTCTCTCAGAGGAGTTCCACCTTAAAGCAAGACAAGAATCTGGACATGCAGACTAAAGGTCAAATGAGAAGATGACACGTCAGTGTACTTTACTGACAGCAGACCTGCCCCAGCCTGACAAGTACCAAAAGTCCTTCACCTAGAAATCTACAGAAAGCTGGTGAACAGGCATAGTTTTTGCAGCCGTTTCTTGACAAGACTTAAAGCTTCAAATAGAGCCGTTTGAACCAATTAGATACAAGAAGACTTACTTGAGAAGATTCAAATCCAACGGGAAGATTTTCAAGGAAGCCTATAAATACAGAAGGACGTGCACATTTACAAGCACGGGAAACTCACAAGATCAAAGCTATCTCTACATTCATATCAACTAAGAAGTACTCGAAATTACCTTTGTTTCCCAAGTGTTTCACATTTGTAGAGAGCCTAACAAACCTTCTGTAACCAAGCTTAAAGCTATATCCAAATCTTAGAAAGAGATAATCCAATCCTAAGCCTTGAGCTAAACTTGTAAGGATTATCTCAAATTAATTGGAACCAAAACCCTACTCAAAATCCTACTCAGTGTTTAGGTTGAGAGCTAGTGTTAAGTGGTGTTAGTAAGCTGATTGTTGTATCAGTCTGAAAGCTGGTTTGTTTTGGGAACTAGGACCTGAAATTTCCTAGTGATCAATCATCCTAAGAGAGGATTAGTTGATCAGTGCACCTTGACACTATAACACAAGGAATTCCAAGTGAAAGGAATTCTCCTGTTTGATCAGGACAGTGGACGTAGGAGATTCTTCTCTGAACCACTTTATACCTTGTGTTCTTATTATCTGCTTTCTTAAGTGTGTGTTAATCTCAAAGTTTATCAAAGTAAAACGAGTTTTCTAAGGGCTCACTAATCCGCATCTGAAAGCTAATTAGATAGTAGTTCAACTGAAAGTCTTGAGCTTTCAGTGGAGGTATTATCTCAGTAAGCTTTCACAAAGTAACTCTCAGCAGACCTCAAGTCCACTGACGAGCTACTGTCTTAAGTAACCTGATAAGTTTTTACAAGAAGTTTAAATTTGTAATCACAGGTGTATTCCCCCCCCCCATACACCTGTTTACTCGTTTCGGGACCAACAATTACTACATGGTGTCGCTATGTTAATCACAGTAATTTTACATTTTTACATTGTCTTTGTTTTGTTACGTGTATCTTTTTGTTTAATGTTCTTTTATATTTTATATAACACATAATTGTTCTTTTTTACTTAGCTTTCCTAAAAATTATCGTTCTCAAGTTTTTGTGGATTGCAATCAATATGAGTTTATGTATTGTTTGGTACGTATTGATTATATTTTATATCTTATTTTTTTAGTGAATATTTATTTTATAGACAGTTTATACACATATTTTTTAATTGTGTATTTTTTTTATTTCAACATATTATCCTTTCTATACCAGGATCTTCCAAGGAATGCTGATAGTTTTTTTTAATCTATTGGTCTTACTATTCAGTTGAAGAACACAATCAAGGGAGAAATTTTTAATGTTCGTTATGATCATAATTTCATAGAATGTCATTGTGGGCATTCTATTTTTATGCATCTAAGTGACAATTGGAGATTTGTGGCGTTGAGTGTTTCTTTAAAAATATCTTATTAAGTCTATTTTTACAAGGAGTCCAATGAAGAAAATGATGCTTCCCATACTTTCGTTTTTTATCTTTTGAGGATGATTCTATAAGGTGTTTTGTCTGAATTAATGCTTCTAGAGTGATATGGTTATTATAACTTATTTTATAGTGTCAATCGTTTATGAATACTAATATTATTGTTTGTTTTCATAGATTGCCGTGTTTAATATTGACTATTATTAATTCATCCAACATAAGAAATACTATAAAAAATAATTTTCAAACATATGCTCAATACCATCATGATTTTTAAAAAAAGAATAAAAAATATAAAATTACTTGAATGGCATTATCTCCTATGGGTGTTGTAGTGCTTTGTTAACAATTATTTTTTATATGTCGATCGTTATTTTATGATAATATATTATTACCAAATATTTTATATTTTCATTTTAACATAATAATTGGGCAATTACTTAATCAGATCAAAATGCAAAGAATTTTGTACATTCGTAGTATGTTTTAGTGTTTGTTCGTGTCCTAAAAAATAGATGTTACCAGTCTGTTTAAAATCCGTCATGCGTTTCGAATCTGTCCACTCTGCCACTGATATGAATGTTTAAGGTTTTAATTAACTAAAATTGAGATTAGATTAAATCAAGACTATATTTACCATTGGAAAATTCATGTGTTACCAATAAATTAACATTTGACTTCTGGGAGTGGTCAGATGACCTTATCTTCGACATGCAACAAAAGTACACCGAACAATTAAACAGAGTAATGTGTGAATCTTTCATAATTCAGTGAGTTTCTACAAATCTTGATCGGTTTCATTATTTATCCGATTGATCTATTATGCAACTGGGAAAAATTGTTAAGGTTTTTAAGTATTAAAATTAAATTAGGATTAAAATGAAATTCATATTTTGTAAATCAAGTAATTAACCTATTAAATCACCTGGAATTTAACATGAAAACAAAAATTTGGATGGAATTAGACCGATGACTTTGTAATTATTTCGTAATTCGTCGAGCTTTCACCAGTCGGAGGTTGATCCTCTTTTTGGGTCTAACCTAAAAATGATAAGGATTTGAATAAATTTTGAAGAACAAAACTATAAATCAATTTAAATTTCTGAAATGTACCTTAAATTTCATAAATAATTTTTGAACTGTAATTCTCATTTCAGTGGCTTTCGAAATCTGATGATTTTTTTAGATGGTGGAATTTCAGTCGGTGACCTTTGGCGAAGGTTGTTGATGGCTTCGTTAATTATTTATTGGTTTAGCTGAGTTATGATATTTAGAGTAATAGTAGAGTTGATATGCAGAGTAATAGTGGAGCAGTGATTATGTTTTCTTCCGCTTAACGTATAGAGGAGTACAAAATTTATCCACCTTTAATAATTAAATAATTTGGACTGATTCAGACATGTGTGATGGTGGAACAAAGAGTATGGTGTTCTTTCACTTACAATATGGAGGAGTAAAGAGTTGATCTAACTTTAATAATTAAATAATTTGGTTTAATATTGAACATTGAACCTTGAATGTGGGAGACAACACTACATTAATCTTCTTCCATGTGTTTTGCTAAATAAATGTACACGTGTGTTATCAAATGTATATGTGAAAGAATTAATTAATATGTCATAAACTAATATTATTGTAATTGATTTTTGTGTTTACTTTTGCAAAAAATTAAACTGGACCATCTTATAGCATGAAACAATACAAATTAACATTCACCCATACCAAACTGTTAATGTATCAAAAGCCAAGTAATACACTATTCCATTGTGTCATGGGATGAGACAGCCTAACACAACACAACACTACTTTTACTTTTTTTTATAGGAAAATAGTTACCCCTATCATCCTTTATTATTTGTTCCATTTCATCCATTCAAACAAACCAATTTTTTTTATTTATTAGGACATCATAAGACATTTACATCCTTATTATTATTGCTATTTATTACAAAATTATGATTATCTTCATGATTTATTAGATACATTGCTGGAAAATGTAGGTAAAAAATTGATTTAAATTAATGAATTGTCGATAAAAAAGGGACGTCGTTTTGGATAAAAATGATATAGCTGAAAAGGGACGGGGATAGTAATTTTTAAAAAATATTAAATTGTGGCTTAGTGTTTAATTTTTTTAATTATATGCTGGATTTATGTATAATCGTCTCATGATATTGGACAATGCATACTAATAACTGCATCTATTAAAATGTAAATGTGTTATGTTCCATTTATGTTCTATGTCAGTTATGGTTTATATAAGAAAATAGTTCGTCTTAAGTTAATTAATAAATTATTTTAAATTATTGAATATTTAATTGGGAACATAACAAATTTCATTAGAAGTATATTTGATTTAGGTTAAAAAAAAAATTATGGTAAATTTTTTCATTAATAAAAAGTTTTTTTTAACTTTTATAATTAAAATTAAGGTATTATCATGGTTAAAAAATTGTAAAAAATTCCGTCCGTGCGAAGCACGGGTAGAACGATCACTAGTCCAATTTAATAGAAAAAACTGAAAAAAGGAAATAAATAGAACATCATTTATTATATATACTTAAGTTTTCTTCATTAAATACACAAAGAATTTTCTAATTTATAAGTGTTGATGAATATTTTTAATTTGACGCATTTTAACACTTAACAAATCATACATGTAAGAATAAAACGCATCCTGTAATGCAACACCTTTTATTGATGTCATGCGATTTGAACTTCTTGATCCCTTCAATCATCTGTTGAAATAAGTGACTTGCCCAATTTAGGTCTCGAATTTTTTCCATCTTATCCAGGGAGAATAAGATCCCCTTTTTACTTCCATTTTTGTTGATGGTCCCAACAAAATTCCAATAGCTAGTAGAATAAAACAACGGGCCATATCATCGACCTCCAAATTCCCTTTCCGAAATTTCTCTTCTAAATTAGCAACTCTGAGTACAGTACGACCCTGAGATTCACTTCCGAATGTATCTCGAATGCGGCTGATGTCATTAAAGTTACCATCGAGACGAACCTTCTCAGGCCCCTCAGGCACACCCATTATTTTACTAAAATCCCCACACGTTATGATATACTTCCTATCCCCAACTAGAAGAGTTTGTGTATTTGTATCAAACGAGTGAACTAGGTTCTTTATCAACTCTTTGATGAATGTGCACCCACGGAGGTTCAGTAAACCTGAAAATCCTATTCGGTCGAGTTCCCTGGTTGTGTCAAAGTCCACTTCAGATGCGACTTTGCTGAACCTATCGACAGCAATAATGCACTCCAATGGACCCTTCACTGTTTTCATTCCAAAGCTTTCCACTACCTTCTTCTTTCCTTTCCCACCGAGGAAAATGGAAAATTATGGCTATCAAAACCGTATAGCCCATCTTCCAGATTAGACAACAACCTTCTGCTCGACGGTAAATCAGTAATGATTGGTGTCATTTTTTAGAATTCCTCTTCTAAGGTCCTCTGCATATTGTTAATCTCTTCATCCATTTCGACTCTGTCAAAGAAAAAGAAAAATGTAGATTAGAGAGAAAATAACACACAAATTGAACTCTATTCTAACAAATGTGAGGATTACATTTCTTGTACCTGATAATTAGTACAATATGTTTTCAAGTATTTGATGGAAGTTTGCGGAGTGTTGAACAAAGGTCTCCAGCGGTTCAAGATCTGAGTGTGATGTGACCAGGCTCATGAGTTATGATCAATACTAATCGAACCGTGAAAGTTAGGCATATTTCTTACACTATTTGGGTTAATTGCTGTGGTTAAAAATCAAAATAAGTACTAACTAATATCTATTTTTTTCTGGAATTTCCAAACCAAAAGATATAGATATATTTTTTAAAATCCCAAAATTATTAAAAGTTGTATGCACAACAATAAATATTATAGTTAAACATAGATTTTTTTTAAAGGAAATTTTTTGTAGTCATTAGGTAAATGTAACATGAATTGGTCCATGTTAGATAATAGACTTTCAATTTTTCCTATGGGTGCGGCTATTAACACCCACAAAAATACTTGGTTCACCCACTACTAAATTAACCCACTTGATATTTTATTCATTTTTTAAAATTGCTTAATTTACTCCCTCAAAATTTACCACTATAATCTTAGTACAATAATTAGATAATTCACTAAAAATACACTCCAACAATTAAAAATTAAAAATAGCACACCTAGAGTTTTTTGGTTTTTTATTCGGTGCCGACCCAACAAACCACAATCACCAACTTCACTTTCTTTCTTTATTTCTTCCTTTCATTTTCATGGTGTACCAATTTAAAGAGAATTTGTTTTAATCTCATTAAATTATGTCTTTATAGTTTATATTTTCATGATCATATCTTTTTTTTGCCTTCTTTTTAAATGGCGTAATTGTGTGTGTAAATAAATAGAAAAAGTAGAGTGAATTCTGAGATTTTGATGAGAATGTTGACAGTGTGCGTATTTAATAAATTTAATGTTTATTTTGAATAAAGGGTGTATTAGTAATTTAGATTAAATATAATCTTATTAAAAAGAGGAGGTGGGTGATCAAAGTATTATCTTTAATTAATATCTAGAGATACAGACATTTTAAAATATATAAATTCCACACACTAGCTAAATAAACTGAAATGTTATTTGATGTGTAAATACATTAAAAAAAAACTAAATGTTCGTATGTAAATACATACACATGTTAGGTTAAAGTGAGTATCACATTGGCGGTCTAAAAATAGAACGACTAAACACGCTTCCTACCGACGCAATGAATATATAATATATTTAATTTTATATCATTTTTGATATATATACTGGTTGAAAATTTTGAATTTTCTAATTGCAAAAATGGGCCACTCCTATTTTTTTTTAAAAAATTCGTTCGTATAAAAAATATTGGGAAATGTTTGAACAATTGCCTCTACCACAGTAAAGCAAATACTTGCAACTACCTTTAACTAATGGGAGTCTCATGCATTTAAGAGACCTAAAAGATACGTCTTCTCTATATAAACCGCCCCTATGTTCTCTCTCGAACAATTTAGATCAATGGATGTGAAAATGTTCAACGGGATCATGGTCAAGCACACTAATGACAGAGAAAAGATCACAAATTTTGTTCAAAAAGTATACACGAAGATGCACGTTGCTCTCTTAGATCCAACACCCGGAATTATGGATGAGGTACAACTTTCATCATGATACCGATTTTTTTAGTAAGTTTTTCATACTTTTTTTTTACCGCAGTTGCAACAGATGGTTAAAGAGATGGACCTAATGAAACTGGATTTTAAGTATGACATAGTTCTCTTGAATGAATACATGTTGCAAAGGTACGTCAATGCACTTGACGTTGGCAAAGATTTTATGCCTTGTGACAAGAAGTTTAAGTTTGAAAACTTGCTAAGTGCTCAGACAGTAAAATTGGAGCAAGCGAGAAATGATTTCTTCTATTTCACCAGCAGCATTCAAGATAAATATTCTTAGGGGATGAAGACTAGTACTACATTGCATAAATCTATGGACTATAATGTGTACATGGCAATGTATTATTCGGATAAATTTCCCTTTGTCTACTACGTTGAGTGTCCTAATGTTGCTACTTCTTGTATTGTTATTTTCATGCTGTGTGATGTTCAACCTAATTTTTTTTTATATATTATGTTTACTCTTCCTACGTATTACTTTTCCAAACACATTCGTTTTAGTATTTTGTCTTGAAGCTTCTTGTTAATTATACATGTGATCGATATAAAACCGAGCCATGTACAATTTGTAAACGTAAAAATGAGTATTACGAAAGGTCACGTGACTATTCTTCCTTGAAAAAATATTATTCAGATTGTGATAGATTATTATTTTCTACTTCTGCATAATCCCTAACCCCAAATAAAGAAATGCACTGACGTGTGGAGAAGTATTGGGGCTATTATGTGACACTTCACTAGGCAGTTAATGTAATAAAAAAAAATTTAACTTCGAAAATAATTTTTTGCAAGGCATTGTTAAGACAGTAATAATGATTTAAAACTGTTAGGCTAATTTCTTTTAATATACATTTTAGTCATAAACATCATAAACATCTTTTAATAATTTCTTTTAATTTCTTTTAATTTTTTTGGGTTTTAAAACACATCAAACATATACATAGTAATACCATTGACAATTTAAGTTTTAATATTTCGGAGCTAACTTTTAATTTCTAGGTAAGTGTTTTAAGTGTTTTATTCCGTTCCATGGAACGCTTAAATTCACTATTAACAATTTTAAATCTACTTCTTTAGTAAACACGCTAATTTAATAGACCTCTCAACATCAGCCTCTTTCAAGCATATGCTACTAAGGTCTCTACTTAATTACAATAATCAACATCATAGAGATAAATTGTGTATATATTTTTAAAATCAAGAACAATTATCTCACAATTCCAACTTTTGTAATCTGTTTAAGGCCAAATTTATGCTGAGCGTGTCTCAACTTTTTAATCAAACCATGCGTGACTTTCTATGTGACTTGAAGCGAAAATACTAACTTCTACTGGTAGATTGCTCGCAAGCGTACGAGTTCACTGTAGTATGAGTAAGTATAATGACCAAGTATATCGAACCCAAAGGATGAAGTGTATGCAAATAGATCCCTGAAGATCTACGCGTCGTAGTTAATATGAGTGAAATATTTTTGGATTTTTTGGAAAGATTAATTGAAACTAAAATAAAGTAATTAAACTAAAATACTGAAAAAGACGAATTGACTAAGGGTTGTGTTCAAGTAAGAGATGGTGATGCCCAGGATAGAAATCCATACGTATACTAATGGAGCAGGTACATAATCAAAATAACCGTGACGCGCAAGAAATAACCTAAGTAAAAGAATGCAAGATTAAAGCTCAAGATTCTAAATCCTAATACTTTACCATAACACTCGACTTCACTAATCCACTAACAAGTTAATAGATTGTGCTTAATTAATGAGACCCTAATTTAACTAATGGTGATGCGGCCGTCCTCCATAGCTAAACTGGCAGATGAATTAACCTCTTCTAAACTCTCTAGTTAAGTCTACTAGTTGTTAAAGAGTGATGCGGTCGTCCTCTCCCTAACACGTTCGTACGAAATTCAAAAGTAAAGTTAAGATTAATTTTAAGAATTCATTAATTAAGAGAATTAAAACCTAACGTCACGAGTTACCTTAATTACATACCTACAACCTACTTCTACGAGTTCATCCTACCCCAAGCATGCAAGGGTTTTAGCTAGACATGGTTATAACGATAACAAAAGCAATTGACGAAGTAACAAACATAAACATGATGAATTGAAGTGAAAAACTAGAAAGCATGAACTAGGGTTTTGAAAGAAAATAAATTTAAGAACTGAAATTAAATTAATAAGATGAAATTTAAACGTGTTCAATAACAAAGGTATGAAGAAACTAAACTAAAAAGTAAAACTGTTATGTGAATTCGTAAAGGAAAACCTCGAAACGTAAAATTAAAGCTTGCTCCTCTTTCTCTCTCTAAAAACTAAGTCTAAAAGTGAAAATCTATCAAGTGGTTCAGTGATAATCCCTTCAAAACGTGTTCGGGGAGGTATATATAAGCAACGGGTCGAGTCGGGATTGTATGGGCCAAAAAACGCGTTTGCTCGTGCACTGCTCGTGCACTAGTGCACGAGCTCCTTCAACTCGAGCGCACTAAGAGCATCTCCAGTAGCTGCACTACTCTTCCGTCAATTCTGCACTACTCTATTATAGTGTCAGCAAAAAATCTCCAGCAGTTTACACTACTTTTTACACTAAAATAGAATATTTCATTAAGATTCCTTACTTTAATTATTATTTTTATTTATTCCATAATAATTTATATTATAATTCATTTGAATGTTAATAATATAATAAATTTAATTAAAAATAATCTTCACTCATCATAATATTACAATAAAAATTCAAATTACAAAGAAAATAAATAATGCATACGAAATTAAAATTACAATAAAAATTAGAATTGCAAACTAATCCACACACATTATTCCTTATTGGAATATTCTTCCCACAAATGATCAATTAGTGCATTCCTAAGTGCGAAATGAGCCTCCTTGTCTTTAATTTTTCTAAATCTACCAAGGAAATTTTGAAATAAGTCCTCCACCACGGCGCCCTGAAGGGGGAAAAAAGTCCAAATTAAAGAGGAAACAAGGTGAAGATATGTCTACTATTTTACAAACAATTAAAGAGGGGAATGAAAAATTTCGGGAAATGATGGAAAATTCGTATGAAAATAGAGATCGCGCAATTGAAATACAAAGTAAAAAGGTAGAAGCCCTAAAAGTAAAAAATCAATTAAAGAAACAATTACTTCAGTTTCAGCAACAAATGCGAGACGATAATGTTTTGAATATGAATCCAGACTCCATTGAGGATCCCGAACGTCGTATGGCATTGAAGTTGGAGCAACAACATATTATTCGAAAAAGGAGAGAAGCATACATGACAACCTCTAGTAATACCGGGTTTGGTATGTTTGGAGAATTTTCAGATATTGGGGGATCTGGAACCGGCCTTTCCGATTACTAGAAAATATATTAGTTATTATGTATTTTTTTATTGCACGTTTTGATCTTTATTTTCTATTGTGTGCTTTTTTTTATGCAGTTTTATCCATTTCTAGTGCTTTAATGTAATTTTACCCGTATTGTAATATTTGTATCGTTTTATTAATATGTATTTTTATTTGACATTATTTTTTAATTGATGCCTAATATTTTAATTCATTGCATGTTGTTTTTAATTGCTCTAATTTTTCTTAATTAACTATACAATACAAATTTATTTTAGTTGATATAAAAAAAATTGGATTAATTAAATAGTAAATTACCTAGATACAAAACTATAAATATATTGAATATTATTAATATATATATATATATATAAAATAAAACAAAACTAAAAAAAAAAAAAAAAAGGAAATTGTGGCGTCCCAAACAGTGGAACGCCACAATTAGCGTCAATTTTTGGTATATGGCGTCCACGCTAGAATGGTGAGCAGTATAGCGTCACTGCTGGAGGCCATCAAATGCCCTCTCACACTAATTAAATGATCTGCTGGAGATGCTCTAAATCATCCAGAGCGCCAAAAATGCACGACCAGCCTAGCTCGTGCACTAGTGCACGACCGCATGCCTTGCTCGTGCACTATGCACGAGTGCTCGTGCACTAAAGCACGAGTTACGTTCTCTCGTGCGCCTTGCACGGCCACTCGAGCTCTAGTGCTCGAGCTCCTCTAGCTTGTGCACTCCAATGATACTTTTGCTCCCTCGAACTAGTACTTTTCGTATTTCTTCGATATCTTCTCATCCGGGCATTCGTTTGAGTCGATTCAAAGTCCTACGAACTCCTCTTTTCGCCCCCTATCCATCTATGAGCATCAAAGAGACACATTCATTAGTTTATGAAAATGATACGCAAATGACTCTAAATACTCAACAAAATCAACCAAAACTAGGGCATTTCGAGTGACGAATCATGATAATTTCACGCCTAATCACTATGCTCGATAATTTAATGTTTGTACTGAGAAATTAATAACTTCGGTACACCACCCCACCAGCCATCTATTGAATAATGAAATATGGCCACAGTGTTGCAGATGGCATTTAATACTGATATCTTTGGTAATGACCATGAATAGATTTTAGAACCGTGAATAGGTTGCGTGTTATGGAAAATTTCTCAGTAGGTCTGCCATTCTAGTAGATATGATTACTAAGCTCATCGACATAGGCCATTAACCCTGGATTTCTGATATGACGTGCATTTAATGTGCTATAAAGCTCGCAAAACTTCAATGGAGGTGGACGGTCATTAATCCAATGAAGAACCATTGATTTTGCAAGAAACAACAAGTACCCAAATTCTTATAAATTAGAAAATTAACATAAACCTGTAACACCCCGAATTCGAAACACATAAATATCTCAGATTCGAGGTGCCACTTGTGACTAAAATCCGAACTATAATTTTTTTAATATAAAATAGGATAATAAAATGAGAGATGAGTTTTATGCACCAGAAGAAATGAGTATATTATTTAAATAAGTATCTCAAACACACACACACACACACACACACACATATATATATATATGAGTATAAAGCTTAGTATTTAACAGTAACATTTTATTTAAGCGGGGAACTCTGCGTCGTCTCTATTACTGTCCTTGCTCCATGAAATCATGATCTGTAAGGGTTGTAAAATGGGGGGCGTGAGATTTGAATTCTCACGTATGAGTGATTTGCAACGTCATGGGATTGGTAAATCCGAAGTATATTAAATTGTACTCGTTAATAAAATATATAATTTATTTAAGCAGTTGACATACAAATATGAATAATATATATCATCGAAGCAAGTCAGTTTACGTAATTATTAATTGGGCATAACAAGTTTCACATCATATAATAGATACATCACAAGTTAATTCACATTAAAGGGCAAAGCCCAAAACTATTTTCACGTATCGACCCAATCTGCCAAAATCACTTTCCACATATTGTAAATCTCTTCCAAACCATTTTCGTACGACCATACTCGACTTGTTCCACTTCCAAAAACCTTACTCATTCCAACCACTGACAAAATAAATAATGCAAACCATCAATGGCCTTATTCCCAGTGCGCAACGTAGGCGTCTGACCCGGGGACCAGATCTGTTTGAGTCAACAACCTTGATTCTGGGGGCGTCCTCGACAGCTCCCCGGAGGTTGGATTTAATACCCGTACCACAACTCTGTACTTACTGACTTTCCATCCTTTTATAAAACTGACATTTAAAAATGTGGAGGGAAAATCCTCGATTTGCAATCAAATTAATTCATGCTCACATACGCCCTTAGTCATGCAACAGTGATTGATTTGGATAAAACAATAGACATTTTATATCATATATAAGTATATCACATAATTCAAACAGTTATATAGTAGGTGTACATTTATGTTGGATAAGTTGTTTTAGATTTATTTGGTCGAGTTCAGAGTATACCAGCACAACGTATTATAAGCAGATCGATCAATAGATCATCACCCACCTCTTAACTTTATAGCTAAGTTACAACTGTCTTCGAAATTCCTTTGGAAGATAACTCGCGTTGTAGAGACGTCCCGAGAGTGATACAATAACAGATTGTCAGACCCTTCGTGCGTATTCCGATTAACACAGAATCATAGTACGAAAACATTTGATTAAAAGTTGACCTTTGAATTATTAGGAAAACTTGAAAGTTTGTTTTACGAGAATCGAGGAGGTCATGGTCTTATAAACCTATTGAATAGACTTACTTTCAAAGGTCACACCCTATATTGGTAAATACACCCCCTTTCTAAGAGGTGGTGTATTGGTGGGTATACTTACTAATTTCCTTATTGTATGACTATTTCGATCTTTATAAAACAATCTCTTAATATCTTAAACTTTTATAACTAAAAGATTTTATACCTAAAAGTATATCCATATAATATTTTCTTAAAAATAATTAAAAGAAAAGAATTTATTTAAGTAATATATTAATATAATCAAAGTCTCAAATTTAATATTATTCTTTCTAAAATTTATATTTTATTTTAAAAGAACTCTTCAATATAATTATATTTTATAAGTAAAAATCCCTTTATTAAACTTATTAGTAAACTATATTTTATAAGTAAAAATCCCTTTATTAAACTTATTAGTAAACTTTGATTTGAAGAAGTTTGTATTATAAAATCAAAACTAAAAATAATATATAAATATATATTTCTCCTCATTACTATTTATTTGATTTTTAGAGATTCCCACATTTTAAATATAAAAATAATATATATATATATATATATATATATACTATGATTAGTAATACTTTCAAAGTTGATTAGTGATACTTTAAAAAAAAGAATTATATAATTTTCGAAAGTACTATTTTCATTTGTTTACTAACTTGGATATAAAAACCTATTTTTTTCTCTCCTTTTTCCAACTCAAATAATTTGATAATTTTGATAACCAAAAATACTACTTTTAAAATCTAATGGTATTAGTCTAATCTCCCAAGGAAACAAGAATAAGATGTTAAAGAGAATATGGTTTTCTTATTCGAACCGGGATTAGGCGAACCAAGCTAATTCAACAGATAAACCAAGGATACTAATTCAAACATTTTCAATACCACTAAACAGTCCATTCAACAATAATAATCAATAAACCCAAATAATACTAAACACCTAAACCCACAATACTAAACAGTTATTTCAATAACACTAATAACAAAACATCAGTAACACAATTCCATCTACCAAACTAACCAATACACTTCAATAATAATGGCTTCCAAGCCCAAACAATAATCTCAATTTTACAAAGTCTCAGGGAAAATTAAAACAGTTCAATTCCTATCTCAAATACTACGAAAATTAAAGAGAAAAAGACTAGCAATCTTACGAGTCCCAAATTGGGCAGCGGTTCGACCGGGCTTGATCGAAAAGACGAGAAAGACACGACACTTCGATCGAATACGAAGAATAATTGAAATTGTGAGATTGATTGAAAGTGGTTGTTATATTGAAACGATTGAGACTTGAAACTCACCGAAACAACGGACGGCAGAGGCCGGTGTCGAATGGAGCTGAGGCGACGACTGGCTTCGATTGGAAAAGAGAGAGAGAGGCGAGGCATTGTGTGACGCTGGAAGAGAGGGAGAGAGACGGTGGCTCCGATTGGTCGCGACTGGTGGTGCAGCGCGAAGGGGCAGCGGCGGTCGCGACTGGGAGCGGCGGCATCGCTGCTTGGCTGGAGCGAGGAGGCTGCAACGGTAGCGCGATTGGAGCGACGGCGGAGCGAGGCGGCCAGAGAAGGGAGCGGCGGCGCTGTGCGACGGCGCGGGACGGCGTCAGGACGCCGGAAAAAGGAAGAGGACGACGCTCCTGTTCCCGATCGGATAGAGGCGTGGAGGCGCTGTGAAGGGAAGGGTGATGCGACGCGATGGTGCTCGTCGAGTCGCCGGAGGAAGGAGGTGGTCACTGATGATTTTCGATGGGGAGGGAGGAAGAGGCACTGGCCGATTTTTAGGGAGAGAAGAGAGAGAAAGAGTGTGTACGCGGTTTTATTTATTTGAGGAGAGAGAGGAACCACTTTGGTCATTTGAGGAGAAGAAAAGATATTTGTGGGAAATTAATTTCTTAACTAATTAATTTTAAAGGAAGGAAATTAATATGTGGAAGGGATTAATTCTCATATTATTTTAATTTAAAAAGAGAAAGTAAATTATGTGGATAGGGATTAATCCCCTTTAATTCTGATATTTTCGTTCCCACTTGATACGGTTTAGGGATCATTTGGTTTACTAGTTTAATCCCGATTTAATAATTAATACAGTTTTATAAATCGATTAATATTCAATTGCATTTGAATTATTCTCGATAAATTATACGGATCGAAATCCTAATTTAAACTCGATTATTTAATTTCTCGTAATCCTGTATTCGTTTGAAAGATTTGATTCCTTTCTTCGAATTTGGGAATTTGAAATAGTGTATATATTTAAATTACACAGTAGCACACAAAAATAATAAAATTAAAAGAAACAAAGATAATAATATAAAATAAGGGTTCTAGGAAAATAAAAGGTATAAAACGGGACGGGGTGTTACAAAACCAGACTACTAAATATAGGGGACCAAACCATAAAATATACACACAATCAATTTCTTATTAACACTACGGACTTGATTAATAATAATATACCAGCAACATTGTTTTATAAGAAAAAAATATAATGAGTTATAAAAAATATTAACAAAATAAATGATGGCTATTTAATGTAGTCCCATTCAAGGATGAAAATTTCGCTATCGCAAGTAATATCGCAACATTAAATTTACGGATATATCGATGGATTGGTCATATCGTATATCGATATCGCAAATTTTTTGAAAAAAAGACGGAAACTTTATTAAAATTTTGGAAATTTAACATGAAATTTTAGGGACTATTATAATATGATATTATGCATATATTCCATTTAAAATCAATATAAAATTACATGTTTAAAGTATGCATATAGCTAATAGACTATATAAACAATGTTCCACGTAAAAAAATTTGAAAATATAATATTTAATACTATACAATTCAATACGAGATATAAATACATAATATAATACAATATAAGATTATGAATAATACATGATACAATACACTTAGTACCAAAATGATGACCTATGAGGTTCAAGTACAGAGTATGTAATGTCATCATTGTCCAAATAATATTGACACCAACTCATTATATTGGAGTAATCCTAGATAAAGGGTATTAGTTGATGACCTATTAGTTGTTTTTACTAAATGATATTAGTTTTGGAGGGTATGAGTTGTATTCACTGAAGGGTACGAAGAACAATATTTATTAAACTAAAGCGTATCAGTTGGTTACACTAAAGTGTATTAATTGATTACACTAAAAAGTATTGTAAAGTGATTCATATATGAACCAATTTCACTCTATACATAGTCACTCTAATGCTAAGTCAACTTAGAAAAATAATAAACATATACACATAAAAAAATAAACATAAAAACAACAAACACAAAATAAATCACGATATTTTTAAATATCAGCAATATTTTGCGATATATCTGCGATATTTACCGATACTTATTCATTTTTGTACTACAAGTGAACCGATATCGATATCAATATCGATAACTTGCGATATATCACGATATATCTGCAATACGCTGTAAAAAATACATTGCACCCTAATATCCGTATCTCAAACTCAAAATTTGCGATATATCCGCGATATATCGCGATATTTTCATCCTTGGTCCCATTTAGGGGTGAAAACGGATCTTAAACCCTATTTTTTACTCGAAATCGGAGTCGCATACGGAAAAGTCGGATTCAGATACAAATTTGTAATATTTGGTATACGGAAATGAGACGGATATCGGACGAATCCGGGACGGATTCAAATAACTATAATCGAGAAAAAAAATTATGTCAAATAAACAATTACGATGATTAATAATATTTATATATTTATAATACAACACTGAGAATTATTCTTATTCATAATACTAAATATGTCAAAAGGTTTGACAGGATATTGCATTTTACTGATTTTAACCCTAAGTAATACATTAGTACTAATGTTAGACACATACTTTAATTAAGTAATACGTTAGTACTAATGTTAGATACATACTTTATTTTTGATAGATATTACATTATTTCCATTGAATTTTCACTTTGAATACATTCACCAACAAAAAATCAAATTAGTGGAATTGAAAGTTGACCTCAGGCTATAGCAACGTGAAATTTAAATGCATATTCGCGATAAGGGTAAATGAATAATTCATTTTGAGGTTTAATCCTCATCTCCTCCGCCATGAATCGTCATCCATCAGAGAACTGACACTGTGAGACACCGTCGTTGTTAACGAAATGCTCATATAACACTGTGAAATATGTACCCTTGGTCCCAATTTGAAGGGTTATGTATCTACGAGTAGTACCAATTCGTCTTGTAGCCCTATATGGCAACTCCTTCAAACGATTTTATATTTATGTTAAAGGTTTTCGAAAAATAAATAATAAAAACAGTACACCAAACATGTGTATCATATAAACGAAATGACCATATCAGAACAGTGTTGTTTCTTGTCCCTCGACACTTGGCAATGAACATCGTGTTGCTCTTCCGAGGCTTCTCATCTACATCCGAATTAAATATCATATTGACCTTTCATATGGTGAGTAAGGAAGCATGATTATGTATGCCTAAAAAAATTTACCAGCCCAACGACCACATATCCCTCTACGACTCATGTGTATCCGACTTAGAGTATTCATCTGGAAGGTCGATGCTCGTATACTGCTCATCCATTGGTTGAGTTAGTAACCACTATATACGGCTCCAAAACCATTTGAATTAGTAGACCGCGGGATTGGGGAATAAGTTAGAAAAAAATTAATGGAGGGAATTTTGCCATTTCGGAATTTATTTTGCCGCCAAGCTGTTATCTTCATTTAAGAAATACCCACTTCGTTTCGTTTTTAATTGTTCCGAAACAATGTTACCATTGTTCAATTAAACGACGTTTATTAGTATTTGTAAGTATGAATTGTATTTTTTTAATTGGGGAAATTGTTTATTTAATTTTTCTATTTGTGGGGATAAATTGGATTAAGTAATGAAATATGTGTAAATAAATGATATTTTTTTGGGGGTACGTTAAAAAAAAGTGGTGTTTGATTTTTGTTATTTGATATAAGTGGAAAAAAAAACTATATTCATAGTGGAAAACGGATAATCAATAATTCATTGGCACTCGTAAATGATGAAATATAAATTAAATAAACGTTTTTGGTAGGATATGGAAATCTCCTTCTTTTCCTGAAGTAATTTTTTTGTAATAGAAATATTAGTATAAAAAACATTCACGCTATACCTTGTCTAATTATTAATTAAAAAAAACAATCTCCATGCATGTCAATGCAATTCATAAACCATTAGACCATTTATCCGAACTATATAGAATTAACCACGATGATATCATGCTTTAACATTATCAATAAATTCATGTGCTTTGATAATACTACAAACCCTAAATTCCAAAATATGTATTCCACGTATTTTATAATAAAAAATTCTATTTTATGGTTAAAATTACAAATCACACAACACAATTACCTTGGGTTAACAATATATATATATATATATATATATATATATAGAGAGAGAGAGAGAGAGAGAGAGAGAAAAAAAGTTATTTGGTCCCATAACTTATCAAGTGTCCGATTTTGGTCCCAAAAATTTTGACTCTTCAATTTTGATCCCGTAACTCCTAGGGATGGTCCATTTTTGGTCCCATTTTCTTTAAAAATACAAAAATAGTGCTTATTTTTGTCATGCTCAACTCACATTCTGTCCAAATTTGGGCCTTTACGATACCCTCGTAGATGTGTCCGCAAAGCAATTTTTTTTCATTTTGGTATTTTTTAATCATTTTTTCCATATCACTAACATGTGGTTGAAAAATGAACAAACCATAGGAGTTACGAGACCAAAATTGAAGAGTCAAATTTTTTGGGACTAAAATCGGACACTCGATAAGTTATGGGACCAAAAAGAAATTTCTCAGCAAGAATGGGACCAAAATTAAGAAAACCATAGAAGTTATGGGACCAAAATTTAAGAGTCAAAATTTTTGGGACAAAAAACGGACACTCGATAAGTTATGGGACCAAATTTTTTTTATTCTATATATATATATATAGGGTTAACCCAAATCATATATATATATATATATGCGCTTTATATATATATGATGTGATTAATATAAAACCTGTTTCGTGCGTCATGTGATCTTATTAGGTTCGTCTTAAAATTACTAATAATTGTGCAAAATCAATAATAAAAATTGAACTTAAAAAGCGTAAGGACATATTTTTTTTACTTATGATACCGTATAAACCATTTAGTTTAATATTGATCAAATCGGCACATCTTACAACAAAAAGGACTGAAAAGTTGCATGATCTCTCACATTGACTGGAAACGATGGTACTTTGTAGCGGTTACATTACGACCATAGAACGAAGTCTTGATGGGGTTCAACATATGGAAACTGAACAACAACATAAAATCTCATCCTATAAAGCATAATAAACACTATAGACTACGCACTGACGCGTCTAATAAGTAATTACAGAAAATAAATGTCTTTGAGGTAATCGTTGAGTGCTCTTTGAGCGTGCTCGAGCTTTTCCTTAATTTCTTGAACCTACTTTTCATGCCCAGGCCTATTTCCAACTGAATCGGTAAGCGACCCCATCTCCGCAACATGCAGTCCGTATTCGACCATCTGCTTCTTCTCTAGCAGGATTTTAGCCCCGTCAAAGTGAAGCTGCAACATGCGAACCTCATTCTATTTAAAAAAAAGGAATATTCAATGAGCTGGAGGTTAAACATTGAGCAACCCGGAAAATAAAATATTGTTAAAATTAGAAACCAGATAACAATAAAATGTAGACTTTATATTTTAAAATTCATGAACAAATAAATTAATAGTACCGTGTGTCTCTTAAACAAAATCTCCCCTTGCTCTTCCATTGCCTTGCGTAACATGGATCTGGTATCTTCTTTCGGTCCCTGGTCGAAGGAAAATACAAAATAAGATTAATGAAATTGTCAAAGAGTAGATGGAGAATCAATGAGACTTCAAACGGATAATTAAAGTATAGAACCATAGGTGGAGAAGCTTTTTGGGAGGCCCTAGGATAAATGAGTGTTGGTAGACATATTAGAGTATCCAGGGATAGTGCATTCCATATATTTTATAGGAAATCCATATCAACTGATAAGGTTATATTTGGTATGAGGATGAAAATATCCGGAAATTTCCACGATATATCCATTTTTCGTGGTCACCGATATCGATATTGGGGGGTAATGATATTTCCATAGTATCCATAAAAAATCGATAAATATCAGTATATAAAATCAATTTTGACTATATTGTTGTGCATATTGAACATATAATCGGTCAAATATCGGTAAATATCGAAAAATATCGGTAAATTTCGAAAAAGTATTGAGAAATATCGAAAAAATATCAAGAAATATCGAGAAAATATCCATAATTTTGTTAAATATCACAAATGTAAAATATGGTCAAATTCTATTGTAAATTTTATGTATTAAAAATTTATTATTAAATTTTTAAATTTTTTTAAAATTTACCGATATCGATATTCGATATCGATATATCAATTGATATTTCCATAAATTTAAGGTCTCGATATATCCATCGATACCGATATTTTTAACCTTGCCGTATGACAAGGATGAAAAAAGAAAAGGAAATTTCCGCGATATATCTCTGCTGTATACATTTCTCGTGGCCGATATCGATGTTGGTGGTAACGGTATTTCCGCAGTATCCATTAAAAACTCGATAAAATGAGTTGTAATTTTTTTTAATTTTATATTTATTTAAAAAGAAAATTACTAAGTCAGCTTACCACGTCCGCAAAACAGTACCCGTCATCCTATTCCGTCGGAAAAAATGGGTTGGCAAATATTCTTTAAATTTTTTAATTGTTTAATCTACCAACCGATATTCGATATTGATATATCCATCGATATTTCAAAAAATCTAAGGTCTCGATATATCCATCGATACCGATACTTTCCACCTTTATGAGATATGTTTGGTTTGTGATTCACCCAGGCAGACTTTGTACAAAGAATTTTCAAATCTCAAACTCAATTCATACCTTTTAACCTATTAATCCATCTGTCCCTTATTACATGTCTTATTTTATCCAAATTGGTATCCCTTTTTAAGGTATGACTCTATCAATATAAATGCACATTTTAGCTAGTTTTTCCACCATCGCCCCTAACAAACAGTGAAAATAATCAAAGGGTATGTATGTTTTGGGATTTAACTGTACAAATTAAGTCATGATTTTGAAATCTTATTATGAGTGCAAATATTGATGAATAATATCTGTAAACGTAGTCTTTTGTGGTATTTTAGTTTGGTGAGTTTGTGTTTTGTGGAAAATCAATGTTTATTAGTGATTGATGTGATGAGAAGGTGATAAAGTAAATGATTTGGTTACTAGTGTATGGAGAATATAAAATTTTAAAGTATTGTTACTTTTTTGTCAGTAGAAGATGAAAATGAGTATTGGATGGACCTTTCTGTCGAATGGGAACTTAAGTTTGGGTCGGAGATAGTAATGTGTAAGAGAAAAGTAGGAGATAGGTTGGATGAGGTCATACCAAAGTCGAGAGTCCATCCGTGTGAGTCCTAAATAAAGAAATACCATAAGAAAATATAATATATATATATATATATATATATATATGTGTGTGTGTGTGTGTGTGTGTTACACCGGGAATTGCTACCTCAAGATGGTGAAGCTCATCATGTACACTATAAATAGGACCTTATACTCCCACTGGAAGGACACAACACATTTATTGCAAATAGGGCATAGCATGGTTCGGTAACCGAACCGAACCAAATAATCATCACCGGAAAAAACCAAAAAATATATAAACCTAACCGAAACCGAACAAAAATTTCTTAAAACCAAATATACCGAAATCGAAAATTTCGATTCGGTTTCGATTAATAACCGAAACTGAAATATAATGGACTTTTAAATTGGACCATATTTTTACGTTTATAAACCACTTATTGTTAGTGGGAGCGATGTGATACTCCTCTGACTTGAGGTCAATACGCACGACATGTGAGGGTGATGGACTTTGACCATGTGCGTGGTAGTTGAGCCAAGAATAGGATTCATTCCTGAATGTGGATTTAGAGAGAATACTTGTCTTCTCATCATAATTGGATCTAAGTCGTCGGCCGACGCGCATCAACTTAGATTTTGTGGCACTTCACTATAACACTTCATCATGTTCAATGATCAAGACTTAATCGGGCATTCATGAATGAAAGGAAGATATCACAATAGCCTACATTATTACAGGTGGTTGCAGATTTCCTCGCAACGTACTTCGTATATTGAGAATTTCTGATTTATTGCCCAGGGTTCATTTAATACCGTTAGTGTGACTAATCGCTCGATATACGATGGCCCATGGGTCACACAATAAGTAATGGCATTAAAAAAACCCCAGATTTACTACTCATTGTATTACCTATATCCCTCTTTTCCTATCTCCATCCCATTCACATCCATCTCCATACCTATATTTCACCTTGGAGTAAAGACAACTCAACATTATTATCCGTACCGAAGAAACTAGTTCTTCACTTGCAAGATTTGGTACGATAAAACTTCTGAGCCCACCAAGGGGACTAATCACACGAGCTGTACTCGCACGCATTTTTCCGTATTAAATCTTAGCAATCATCGTATGATTAATAATATTGCACAAAACACAAATGAGCTTGTTCACAATGATTCTCACCCAACATGAATCAAAACAGTAATCATTAAGCACACACAGTCCTATTTAAGTGACGGAGATTAAGAAATCAATAACCACTTAGGTCTAATTCCTAACATTTAAAACTTTGGAATAATTTATCCTCGCTGTAGGTCCTCTTCAACACAACATAAATGTGCTAGTGCAATCTCTTGGTCACAACAAGTCAATCTGAGATGTACACCTCGACCTTTCATGACTGATTTTCAATACCACCTAGGCCGTGAATTTGTACGTTTAGTAACAAGTAAACCGTTAATGTGATCTTCCGTGATCAGGTATCACCACATTAATTACAATGTAACATATAGCACTTATAATGAACTGGTTGCAAATGTGATAGAAGATTTATTCTCATAAATAAGTGTTTCAATGTATGCGTTATACAAAGTAAAAACATACTTTCACGTCTAACTCCAACACCAAGGCCCTTAATGCTATGCTGACCTAAATGGATACGGGCAGCCAACATTAAGGGAGTTTTTACTTAGGGGGTGTTTAATTTGCACTGGACACATCCGGATGGGGGATGAAATTCCCCTCATCCCAGTTACTTTTTGGATTTGCACATCTCATCCTCCATCCAAATACACGTCCACACCTATACCCCTGAAACTATCATTTCACAACTTTTCTTACACCAACTCATCCTCACTCCTACTTTTCTTACACCAACTCATCATCACTCCTACTTTTCTTACACCAATTGATTATCTCTAAGACATATGTTCATCTATCATGAGATACCAGGTAACAATATCATTATCATTATCAACTCATTATCACTAAGACATATGTTCATCTATCATGAGATCATCAATATCCCATTCTTACACCTAATCATTATCTCTCCTACTTTTCTTACACAAAAAATATTATTCCACTAACTAACAATAATAAAATAATATATCATCTTCACTCAAAAGTATTTATTTGACATAAAGCTTCATCTACCCCTACTACATCCAACACAAATGATTTTGTGTAATTCCACATAATGTGCCTACGGGTGTCTCGGTTAGTGGGATCGATGTGATACTCCTCTGACTTGAGGTAAATACGCACGACATATGCGGAGTGATGGACTTTGACCATGACCGACGCTTGCACCCTCCAAGGGTATATATGGCATGGATTGGGTTCATCACGAAGTCCATGTGCGTGGTAGTTGAGCCAAGAATAGGATTCATTCCTGAATGTGGATTTAGAGAGGATACTTGTCTTCTCATCATAAGTGGATCTAAGTCATCGGCCGACGCACATCAACTTAGACTTTGTGGCGCACTAGGGGACACTTCATCATGTTCAATCAATTTGCCTACGACATAAATTACGCAAAAGCGATTTGCCTACAAAAATTTACCCACAACTTATTTGCCTACAAATATTTTGTACACAAATTTCTTTGCAGGTGGATAATGAAGATGTCTATATAATTAATAATTTTTGTAGGCAAATGTGTAGCAATTCCCACTGCCAAAAAAATTTATGTTGGAATTTTTTTAGCTATATTAACAATTTCCGTAGGTAAATTTATGTTTTGTTGTAGTGAATCCTAATAATTTAAATATCTTCACTTTTAATGTCCTAATTAAAATACTTGGAGATGCTCTTACAAATAATAGGCTATGCATATTGTTTTAGTAATTATTAATAGCTATTTGTTTCCGAACATTATTGTTTTAAGTGATTATTTTTAGGAAAAAAAAACCTTTAATCTTATGGTTGTCGTTTGGCCCGAAAAACTGCAAAAAATTCCCCCAACTACTACGCACCACGGCTCGAATTAAGTAACCTTCATTGGTAAGAAAAACTCATATCCATTCCAAGACAGAGTTGCAGAGCGTCTGTCCATGGTCATAGTTGAATAGACATTTGACAAGATCACACGGTCAGTAATGATAACACTTTACAGATGACTCTCCCAAGTCCCAATATCGAACCAAGCCAATTCTTCCTTTCACGTATTTGATCAAAAATAGAAGGTGCACAGTGTATTGAACATAAGTATTATTGTTCCGGGATTTGACACTTTAGTTCTCAGAATAATAATACCATAGCCGTTAATTAATTTTTCAATGTATTAAGAATAATTCCAAAGCCGTTAAGTAATTCTATCATTTTCATGAATATTTTAATTGAATCAGGTTTTTTTAAATAAAAATTATAATTTGTGCGTACCATAGAATAATTTTATAGTATTTTTACATTCACCGGTAGTATCATTAAACCGTTCAGTGATATCATTAGTGTATATTAAAAAAAATAGAGGTTTTCTTGAACTCTAACCAAGTAATAACCATTATGAGATTAGTGAATTTTGTATTTAAATCAATACTACTTTAATAATTATTTTATAATACGCCCGTCATGATTTTTTGTAATACTATAGTTTCCTTTTTTTGTATGGTTTTAGGGTTTTTAGAATCACAACTAGAGGTGGTCATTCGGTCCAATTGGACCGAACCGAAATACCCGAAATTTTAATTGTATTAGACGAACCGAACAGAATTAGGGATAGGACTGAACCGGAACGAACCAATTTTTTTTGGTTCGGTCCATTAGGGCCACTTCGACCCAAAATACCATTTTATATAAAAAAAATATGTATTTCAATATAATAAATATTATGTGTTATAAATGTCATTAAATCTAATTCAATACCAATAATTTAAAGAGATAATCATATAATGAGAAATAGGTTCGAATGTTTATATTTAAACGAATACAACATAATCTTGTTCTCAGAGTAAAAATCTTCAACACACAAATACACCATAGTCCAATGTTAGAAGTTTAATTGAAATCACACAATATTAATTTAAATATAAATTCACTTCATTCTTGGCTTCAATCCTACAATATCATGCAAACCTGCAATTAATATAACGTTCAATTTAATGTAAAAGTTTGTATATTTGTAAACAAAACTCCAATTTAACATGTTGAATTTTCAAACAAACAATAGTTTTTTTATATTCCGAAAATGATGCTTCATTTGCTCGACAAAAGAATAAGGATCTTGTATTTTTTTGTTTCGATTGACTCGTATGACGGTATATAAGAAAGCATCATCTTCGAATAACTTGTAAATATATCATTTGGTTAGAATTGCTAACATTTATAATGTTGAATTTCTAGCCGCAAATATTGAAAATGTTAGATTAAATTGCAATTAGCGAAGAAGTTGTGATTGTAACCCGGTTTTTTTTATATAAATCTTACTCCCATTCATACATCGACAAAACGTTCTCAAATTTTAACCCGTCAATTTAATATAGCAAGTAAGCTAAAGAATTTGGTTAGAATACGTGGTTAGAATTTGGTTTCAATTATAGCAACTTTATATAACTGTTTGGTACTTAATTTGGTTATAATACGTGGTTAAGCACTTAAGTTAAAGAACGAAAAAAAATCGCCAAAAAATAAAAAACAAATTAAACAACCTGATGTTCCCAGAACTCTGTCACCAGAATGAATCTACTAAAAACATAATACAGAGAGTTACTGCATTGCATTCGAGTCAAAATACATAAAACCCAAAAGATATAGTATTCGGGAAACTAATGTCAATGTTTTTCAGAAAGTTCATTCCCTACCCTGTACACACCATATTTAAACTTACATACTGTACTTCCACATAGTACATGCCTGATCAAAAAGATTTTAAACACAAAAATGGAAACTATTTTAAATTACCAGTAGACGCGACCTTAGTCTCCTCCTGGGAGCATCGGAGGTTGAAACAACTTGGACGGTGACACAAGGCTTTCCACGTAACAAAACAGACTGCAGAACTGCTCATCCTTTGAACCTAGCACCGGCACCTGGATGAAGATCTTTTTCACCAAATCATAGTCCACAACTTTCCCCGATGGTTGGACCCTAAACCGAATCCTGATGTTATCCAATTTCAACAATGTTATCGGCTGTATCCCTAAAATGCCAAACTTAATTTCGTGACCAGTCAACTCATAACCTGGAGAAAACTTAACCCTTAACCAAGAACCCTCGTCGTTGTACCACTGCATGATCCAAAACTCCATTGATTCGAAACATCTGGCCATACTGGAATAGTAGACCAACCGGTCGTCGTCGACCGCCGCAATTTCACCGTAATCCTCCTCCCCTGCTTCAGGAAGCTTTATAAACCCAAAACCATCATCCTTACAATTTAAGTTCACAATGCCGTGCGAGTTTGCTTCCCTAATTATCAACCAATTCAGATGACCACCTACAAATATGCCTGGCCTTTCTAGTGGGTTGTGGTCTGGAAATGCTCCGAGATGAACCCATTCATTACTTTTGAAACAGAACTTTGTAACCTCACTTGGACCGAATCTATTGAAGAATAAGGTCACCCGGTACATCTTGAACTCGTTCGCATCTGAGTCATAACCCAATCCAAAGAACACATTAGCAACATCGCTACTATCTGGTAATTCAATTGGATGGTTGGGAATAGAAACACTATCATTGGTGACTGGATTCCAAAGAACAAACTCATCTCCCATATTGCAGATAAGCACCAAACCTTCGCAGCATGCCAAGAGATCGACATGGTTTTCTCCATCCAATACATCCCTTACACTTGTTGAACCATCCCCATTTGGTGCCCGCTTGTATCGTATGGGATGAAAGCCATACTGTTTCTACAGCAAGATACCTATTTGATTCTGTTGGGACAATGTCAGTTTTGATTGGATCCCAAAGCCCCTGAAAAGATGTTTGCATATGTTTGTCAGGCTAGTCTTGGTTAGGTTTTGTACTTAGTCATTTTACACTTCACAGGTACTCAGTAAGAGGAGCACTTACTGATGACAATCAAGATAAGAGCCTGAAGACGGTTTACCATCCTGAACTTATGACAGTCTTCTTAGCTGGCTGAGTAAGTCTCAGTGATGAAGAGTATGACCCTGAGGTCATTACTACTCAGTCCTGAAGGGAACATGATGATACTGAGTTTATGGGAAGACTTGGAGTAGAGCCAAGCAATGCAAAAGGAATGTCAGTGTTAGGATAAGACCGGTGAGCTCAAGACAAAAAGAACTTAATAAGACAAGCCTGAAGCCCAGGAATAAGTTCTGACATTCTCACCAACCTGATGACGTGGACCAATCCGGGAAGGACACGCACGTACGGAACCTGACAGAAGACCGACTTCAGACTGCATTTTCAACGGGCAAGCATTTAATGTGCATTTAATGCGACTACCTAATTCCATGCAAAGGACGGCTGCTGCATGAAGATATGTCCGTTTGAATCACTCTACATAGTTGACAAGAAAGACTATCTCTCCAATGGGTAGTTTTTCAAATCACCTATAAATACAGAAGGCCTTGAACCCATTCAAGGTGACGGGAAATTTCCAAGCCAGAAATTACTCAAACTCTCAAGCACTCAAATCATTCAGTCTTTAGAAGAAGCACTCGAAACCCCTTAAATTTCCCAAGTGCTTCTTAGTAACTGAGAGTTAATTTGTATTCCAAGAGCGTACAAGCAATATCTTAAGCTTAGAAAGATTATCCAACCCTTAGCATAGCTTTGTCTTGTAAGGATAATCTCAACCTAGTTGGAATCCAAACTGAAACCAAAACCCTAAGTTAGGCTTGTTGGGAGTAAGTCAGTTTGTGAGTTAGTAAGAGAAGTTTGTATAGGTCAGCGAGGTAGCTGATCTTGGTGCACCTTGGCACGTTAAAAACAAGAATCCCTTGAGTGGATTTCCTGTTAAATTAGGCCGTGGACGTAGGAGCTTGAGACTCTGAACCACGTTAAACTTGCTGTGTTCTTATTGCTTTGATATATTGCATACCTGTCACATTAACTGTTCTTTCATTGCATAAGATTTATCAGGTCTGAATCAATCAGCCTGATCTATTAAAAATAACATTGCCCTTACTAAACACTATTCAGTTGAGTATTCAGTTTTTAGAAGCAAACTAATCAAGACTTTAAACCTTCAGGGCTCACGCATTTCCGCACTGAACTTAAACTGATAGTTAGCCAACTGACCCGCACCAAGTGTAGTCAGTAGGTGTATTATCAGTGCCGAGTTCTTTATCACTCTGAGTAAAGGGGACTCAGTAAGGTTTTAAGTTTGAAAAATTGGTATACGTGTATTCCCCCCATACACGTATTCCTCAGTCTTGTACCGGGACCAACAAGTGGTATCAGAGCAGCGGTTCAAAAGACCACTGACTTTGAATACTAATAGTTTCAGAGGAGAAACTGTTGGTGGTCACTGAACAGATCTGAGTTTAATTTTCATAAAACTCGCATCTTCATGACTTCGAGGAGACTTGAAGCTTCGTTACCTGAATCCTCTGTATCTAACTTTGTCTATTTGAAGTTCAGATTAGAAGGGCATCTTGATGCCATCCATGACCAGATGCCGCGTGTTCTCAGTGAGGGACCGATCAAGATCACTATTCCTAATATCAAAGGACTGGGATATGAGCATCTTGAGATTGGCGTAAAGGTTCCGAAAGAAAGGAAAGACATGACCAACAATGAAATCAAAATGGTGGGACTGGACAACGTTGCCAGAAACATCATTTTGCATACGGTGCCCTTCGAGGAGTCAGCCAGGCTGATGAATTTAAAAATGGAAAAGGAGGTTTGGGATGAGCTGACCAGGATGTGCGAGGGGTCAGAAAAGATAAAGGAGAACAAGAGAAACATTGCTATTCAGAAATTCAAAGCATTTGAGATGTTGCCTGATGAGACAATCGATCAGATGGAGTCAAAGTTCATCAAGTTGATGAATGAGCTGGTGATGCTGGACAAAGATGTCCCAAAGAGAGATGTTGCTTCAAAGATCCTGAATGCCCTTCCTGAAAGATGGGATACTAGCGTAATTATGCTTAAGAACACTCAGGATATGAGTAACATAACTTCTGCTTTACTTTTTTCAGAGCTTAAGGCACTGGAATTTGATCTTAACAAAAGAAAGAAGAAAGTTCAGCCAGAAGAAGAAGAAAAGGAGAAAAATCCTGAGAAGAGTGTGGCGTTCAAAGCCAGGTCTGAACCTGTTAAATCTTCATCAAAGTCACTGATGGAGATGAGCAAGTAAGAACTTGCTGAGGAGTACAACCTGATGGCTAGACGCTTTGATAAGCTTAATTCCAGGTTTGGTCGTTATAAGAAATTTTATCAGGACTCACGTGACAGGAAACCTGAAGGAACCCACCAAAGCTCAAGGAGATATGAGGAAAGGAGAAACACTGACCAGAGGAGAGATTGTGGCGATGAAAGAAGATATTCAGATCCAAAGCTTGATCGCAGAGATGAACAGAGACGTACTCACGATGACAAACACTCAGGGAAGACTGAAAGCTCATCAAGACAGAGGGAACCTGACTCAAGGAGGATCCCTGAACCAAGGAGAGAAAGAGGAGATGAGCAACCAACATGTTACAACTGTAACAAGAGCAGGCACTATCAGTATGATTGTCCGAAGCTGAGTGCATGGGAAAGAGAGGACAGGAGGGCCAAGAGAGACCAGAGACTTGCAGACCGGAGAGCGATGCTCGCTGAGGATGCAACTGACTCTAACGGTCCTGAGGAGAGGTCGCCTGAACTCTTTTCTGATGATGAGTACGATGATGTCTGCCTGATGGCAAGGGAGGAACCTGAGGTAACATCTAACTCTGTGTGTGGTTCCTACACTGGTCAAAATCCAGAGCTTAGCTCAGAGTCAGTTAGAGAAATGAACCTTCAGATCTGTCTGGATCAATTGATGGTTGATTTCTCCTGATTGCAGGAAACTAATGTCTTCTTGGTAGAGGAGAACAAGAAATTGAGTACTGAGGTTCAGAACCTGAATGATCAGCTCACTCAGTCTGATCTTAAAGAATCAACTCAGATTGTGAGACTGACTCAGGAGATTGATTTAATCAATGCTGAGCGTCTCCCAAGAGAGAAGCTTCTGAAGGAATTGGCTGAGGAAGAGTTGGTCAGTGTTGGTCCCGGTACAAGACTGAGGAATACGTGTATGAGGGAGGGGGGGGGGAATACACGTATACCAATTTTCAACCTTAAAACTGACTGAGTCCCCTTTGCTCAGAGTGGTAAAGAACTAGGAGCTGATAACACACCTACTGACTACACTTGGTGCGGGTCAGTTGGCTAACTATCAGTTCAAGTTCAGTGCGGAAATGTTTGAGCCCTGAAAGTTTAAAGTCTTGTTTAGTTTACTTTCTGAAAAACTTGTTTTACTCAAACCTGAAAAGTGTTTAGTAGGGCAGTGCTCTTTTGAAGATCAGCCTGATTGATTCAGGCCTGATAAACTTGAATGCAATGAATGAACAAATAATATGGCAAGTATGCACAATATCAAAGCAGTAAGAACACAAGGAGTTTAACGTGGTTCAGAGTCTCAAGCTCCTACGTCCACGGCCTGACTTAACAGGAAATCCACTCAAGGGATTCTTGTTTTTAACGTGCCAAGGTGCACCAAGACCAGCTATCCTCACTGATCTATACAACTCCACTTACTAACACTCTAACTGACTTACTCCCAACAAGCCTAACTTAGGGTTTTGGTTTCAGTTTGGATTCCAACTAAGTTGAGATTATCCTTACAAGGCAAAGCTATGCTAAGGATTGGATAATCTCTCTAAGCTTAAGATAATTCTAATTTGCTCTTGGAATACAGAATAACTCTCAATTGCTGAGAAACACTTGGGAAATTTAGAAGGTTTCGAGTACTTCTCTTAAGGGTTGAATGCTTTGAATGCTTGAGAGTTTGAGTAATTTCTGGCTTGGAAATTTCCCGTAACCTTGAATGGGTTCAAGGTCTTCTGTATTTATAGGTGATTTGAAAAACTATCCGTTGGAGAGATAGCCTTTCTTGTCAACTATGTAGAGTGGCTTCAAACGGACATATCTTCATACAGCAGCCGTCCTTGCATGGATTTGGTATTTGCATTAAATGCACATTGAATGCTTGCCCGTTGAATATGCAGTCTGAATTCAGTCTTCATGTCAGGTTCTGTACGTGCGTGTCCTTCTCGGATTGGTCCACGTCATCAGGTTGGTGAGAATGTCAGAACTTATTCCTGAGCTTCAGGCTTGTCTTATTAAGTTCATTTTGTCTTGAGCCCACCAGTCTTGTCCTGACGCTGAAATTCCTTTTGCATTGCTTGGCTCTACTCCAAGTCTTCCCATTAACTCAGTGACATCCTGTTCCCTTCAGGACTGAGTTAGTAATGACCTCAGGGTCATACTCTTCATCACTGACACTCACTCAGCCAGCTTAGAGGGCTGCCATAAGTTCAGGATGGTGCTCTTCGTCTTCAGGCTCTGAGTCTTGATTGTCTCCAGTGAGTTCTCCTCTCACTGAGTACCTGTGAAGTGTAAAATGACTAAGTACAAATCCTAACCAAGACTAGCCTGACAAAGACAGATTAAGGC
Organism: Ballota nigra; assembly: GCA_947034835.1. Taxonomy (NCBI): domain Eukaryota; kingdom Viridiplantae; phylum Streptophyta; class Magnoliopsida; order Lamiales; family Lamiaceae; genus Ballota; species Ballota nigra. The sequence continues at coordinate 21,258,773 of OX344722.1, read as the reverse complement.
AATCATCTTTTCAGGGGCTTTGGGATCTTAATCAAAACTGACAATGTCCCAACAATTTCCCCCTTTTTGATGATGCCAAAACACTGAAAAGATCCTCAAAACACTTAGAGGAAACAAGATAAACCTATCTATAAGATAAGACAGTGTTAGAGCAATTCTTGATAAAGTACAAAATTTTAAACAACAGCCAAAAAGACAATGAGTTTTTGTCTGTGGGCAAAAGTAATAGATTTCATTGATTGATGTGGAAATGATTATAATGAATCTAATCTATTACAATGAAGCCTGTGAACACCTAGACTAATCTCATTTCAGGCTTGAGTCCATATCCTGCATAAACTCTTGCCTTCAGCTCGTCAAGTCTTCCAGGTTGATTCACGTACCCTTCAGCTTTGGCTATCTTCAAAACTTCCATCATAATGGCCTTTGTATCATGCTTTTGAGTTCCAGGAACCAAGGGAGGAGCTCGAATGGTGAACTCAGGAGCCTTCACTTGAACTTGAGCTGCCTCAGCCTCCTCCAAGATCTTCTGGAATATCTCAGGATGATTGTCCATCATGTAGTCAGTGAAGTGGGCATTGATATCGTCAGTGTCGCCCCACTTCTTCACAACAAACCACAATCTAACAAATTCATCCCTTGCATCAGTCCAAAACTCCTTCAATGTCTCTGAGACGAACTCATCAACAAAAGCTTCCCTTGCTCCTGATTCTGGCCTTCTGACTTGAAGAATTGTTGATTTCCTAACTGTTGGCTTCTTCCTGTACTTCCTGGGCTCAGGCTTCGCCTTCTTCCTCCTTAGCAAGCTGATCACTGCATCATCCAGTTCTCGTTGTTGAAGCTCAGTGATATCAGTCAGCTTCTCAACCTTCTTCTCCAAGATGCACATCTTCTTCTTCTGACCAATTTTGGCTCTGCGCATAGCCTCCGATTTTTCAGATTGATCTCCCCATGCTTCAGCACATAATTCCGCAACCAACTCACCTGAATAAGTGATGGGATTCTTCCTTGAGCTCATGGGAGACGACCTCTGAACTGGCTCAGGTTGTTGCTTGGAAGGTTCATCAGCCTTTGCCTTTGTTGCCTCTTCTCTCAGCTTGGCAACAATTTCCCCTCCTTCCTTTTCCACCGCCGCTAACCTAGCTGACTTCCTCACCCTTAAAATGTTTCCTTCAGGATTGGCTTCAGGGTCAGCTAGAACGGTTTCACCTTGATTGACTGCCTCCGATGCCTCAGGGCGGGATTTTTTCTTCTTCTTTTCCCCCTTTTTGGCATCATCATTGGCCTGGGATGGGAGTGACTCAGCTCCACTGTTGATAACAAAAGAGGCTAAGGATTGAACTTCCAAAACGCCCTCCTTCAGCATCTCAACTCCCGTGGCAATCCCAGTGCCTGCAAAAGAAACTGAACTGATAGCAGCATTGACTTTCTTCTCAAAGACCTCCATGGAGAGTTGGAGTCTTTGTTCAGCCTTGGTGATCCTTTCCTCCACCTTCAAGGACTCACCGCTGACTCTGCTAGCCTCAGTTAGTATCTTTGCCGATTCCTCAGTGGCCTTTGCCAAAGTGTCTGCCACTGACTGAGAGGTGCGATCCAATCTCCCTGACTCCAGCTCCAGTTTGGACGCTGAGTCCTTCATGGCCTGAGTGACAATGGCTCCAGTCTGAACTGCAAGCCTGTCCACTGCCTGATTCATCTTCTCGTCCCTGATCGCATCCCTCTCTTCAAGCTTCTTGAGAGTGTTCCTAAGCATCTTCTTGGTGCGCTCCCTCTCATTCCTCACTGACTTGGCCGTGTCAGTCATCGTTTTCTTTAACAAAATCAGCTCCCTGTTAGCAAGGGTGTTGTAAGCTGACTTCGTCCACCTGATGTGCTTCGCCAGGGCCTTGGAGTCTTCTTCCTTCTCAGCTCGTAGCCTCATTACCTCCTCCTGAAGTTCAGCTAGATTTTCTGAGGTTTTCTCCTGCTTGACCTCCACTATGCTTGTGAATTCAGCACGTCCGACCCCGGTTATGATCACATCCTCATCATCAACGGCCGCATCAGTGATTGGCTGTTTTCCCTTGTCAGCCCCTGCAGCATCAGTCCCTTCTTCAAGGTGCACTGAAGGCAGTTGTGAAGTAGTCATAGCCGCCTCCTCAGGCTCAGCTAAGCTAACTCGAACCTTAGGAGCAAGGCCCTCGGAACTGAGAGTCTCCTTGAATGCCTCAACATCTTCCTCTCTTGTCTCAGGGCAGGGAATCCCTTCATTGACAGATGTCTCATTGGCAGCTGAGATGTTCACAACATCCTCAGCCACTGGTCCACCCTTGGCACCAGTGTTCTTATCACCTTCCCCCTGAGCCTGAGGCTCAGAGTTCATCTCATCAACTTCCTGTGCAGTTTCCTCCACTGCCTTCTCCAGGTCTCCACCCTGAGCTCCTTCATCATCCTCATCACCATCCTTCCCGTCATCAGATAGGAGGTCAGCCTTGCTCTTGGACATCATTTCAGCCACTAGCTGCTTCAGGTTGTCAAAGTTCAAGAGTTGAAGCCAGCTAGTAAGTCCAAAGAACGAGCAAATCTTGGCCTCTTCCGCCTCCCAGTGCTACCAGCCACGTGCATCCACCAGCATATGTTGCTCCTGCATGTTTGATTGTTTGAAGTCCAACCAAACTTTGAGCTCGATCACATACGCCAGCAGCTCAGTGTACTTGTATAGCCCAGGCCAGCACTTGCCTGCCCATTCTGTGGCGTTCCCCCTGAGAGTGTTCTCAAGAATCCCACCAGCCATGTGCTCATCTAACTCCTCCTCCTCCAATTCAAGGAATTCGTCCTCTTCAGCTGAAATGGATTTGGGGCAGTCCTTGGGATTGGGGTATGAGGGAAAGTCAGTAGGGTTTGGAAGGTTTGGCTCAGCTGACTGGTCAGGCTCATTCATGTGTGAAGTTGAAGGCGCTGACTCAGTAGGATGGTTTGGCTCTGAGGTTCGGGGTGGTTGGGGAGTTTGAGGTGCGGGATCAGGGATGGAAGGTGTTTGGGTTTCAGGGTGTGGGGGTATTTGAGTGGGTGCTGTCTCAGGCTGCAACGACTCAGCCGTCTCGACAGTCTTTCTCACTTCCTCCAAGTCAGAGGCTCTAGGAGAGCTTGACTTCTCCCTCTCACTCACCTCAGACAGCTTCTTAGCAGGGGATTTTCTGGTCCCCTTCCTAAGCCTTTTCAGGGCCTCTCTCCCTGAGCACCCTCCTTTCTGACGTCATCGTCAGTTCCCTCAGCCTTAGACCCGGCCTTCTTGGGATCAGACTCAATCCCAGATTTCGTGCTCTTTCCTGACAGCACTATCTTCACCCTCTTCCTCTTCTCAGCCGCTTCCACCTCAGGCTGCTCCACCTCCTCAGCTGCAACCTCCTCACCCTCCTTACTCCTCTCAAGGAGCTCATCTACCCGTTCAATGAGACTGGTTGCCACTCTCCTGGCCTTACCAGCTGGCTTTTTGGACTGACCCTTTGCTTTCGCATTGGGATCAGTCAGCCCTAGCACTGAATAGGTATCACTCAGTGAGGAAAACATTACCTTCTTTGAGGAGAGACTGTCCTCAAAGTCGAAGGTATACCCATGGCAAGCATGAGCAATCAGGATGGACATCTTCGTACTGAATGGCAAGATGGCACTGACGGAAATGTGCTTATCCTCCTCATCTCGCTTAAGCTTGTCCAACCCAGCCTGATGGAGTTGATCGAGGAAGAACTGCTCCCAGTTCGCTTCCACTCCATCAGCAATTGCCCCCATGAGCCTCAGCTTGGGCAGACTCAACTGCTCGTGAGAGCCAGTTGCTCCCATCACTAACTTGGACACCAAGTCCACCAACGCTCTGTACTCAGGCTTCAGAGTATTCTTGTTCTGACGAGCCTTGAACTCCGATGACCCTGACTTGGTCCATTTCGCAAGAAGCTCTCCCTCTGAGTTTTCCTTGTAGGTTCTTGGGTTAATGCCTGTGAAAGGCAACTTAAAGACTTCCCTCACCGCCTACCTGAAGTTGATAGTGACCACCTCTGTGTTGTAAAGAGGTTCGCCGTCGCCGTCCTTTTCTCCCGTCGGCTTCAGTGCAGTTACCTTCGTGAAAACTTCCCCTTTCCGTAAGAACATATTTAAATAGGCTTCCACCACTGTTCTTGGGAGCAAGGAAATGGGGCGGGTGGTGAAGTATGTTTCCAACCCGGCATCGGAAATCCATTTAAATACGGGTTTGATTTCCTCAACCGTAAGACAGATACCTTCCATGGAGATGACTTGCTCCATGTGTACCAGTTTCTTTTCAACAACATCTACGATCTTGTCGGTTGTCCAGTTGGAATCGAGAAATGCCATTATTTTGAAAAGAAGAGTTTTTTTTGTCGAAAGAATTATCTGTGTTTGAGCAAGAGAAAACTCAGTTTGCAGATTGTGCGTTGTGTTTGCGTAAAAACCTCAAATGGCACTCTTGATTGATAAGACTAAGTCAGTTACTCAAACGTGGGGTTGAGATTGATCCCTGAATTCGAAAGGTTTTGAAATGAGGGGCCAGGATTAATCTCAGCTTCAATTAAACCCCATGTCAGTCATATTCCGTATAAAACGGACACGTATATGAAATAGTAACTGTAGCATTAAATGCTCCGTGCGCGTGGGTTTAAATATGAAAAGGCGCGCTTTTAATGAGAACGGAATGCATTTAATAAAGATTTTCAGGACGAAGGACTCAGGGAGACGCTTGAAATTCACAAGAGTCAGGTTAGAACTCATACCTGTTAGGGAGACATTGTAGCACCCTGATACCTCGCTGAGTCGAGTCTGGCCTGAGTTCCCCCTAGAACCCTACACTGACTGCTCTCCCGGATCTAAGAGTCCTAACTCCACTGACAGTTCCATAAACCTCGATTCAGCCAGAGGCTTAGTCAAGATGTCAGCTCTTTGCCTGTCAGTGTGAATCTTCTCCATCCTAATATCTTTCTTCTCCACATGATCTCGAATGAAGTGGTGTCTAATATCCACATGCTTGCACCTTGTGTGAAGCATTGGGTTCTGAGTAATTGCTATAGCACTATTGTTATCACAATAGATTGGAACCTGATTAGCAAACACTTGGTAGTCCCTCAACTGTTGCCTCAACCATAAAATCTGAGCACAACAACTACCTGCAGCCATATACTCAGCCTCAGTCGTGGATGTAGCCACTGAATTCTGCTTCTTACTAAACCACGAGATCAACTTACTTCCCAAAAACTGACATGTCCCTGAGGTTGATTTCCTATCAATCCTACAACCTCCATAATCTGCATCTGAATAACCTGTCAGTTCTAAGTTATCATCTGAAGGATACCATAGTCCCATATTGACTGTCCTTTTCAAATACTTAAGTATCCTCTTAGCAGCCTCCAAATGACTTCTCTTGGGATCAGACTGATACCTAGCACACACACCAACTGCAAATGTAATGTCAGGCCTACTTGCAGTCAGGTACAATAAAGAACCTATCAGCCCACGATACTCAGTCTGATTTACTGAAGTCCCTTCAGTGTCAGGATCCATCTTCCAATTTGTGTTCATAGGGATCCTTGCTGGATTGCTGTTCTGAACACCAAACTTATGAATCAAGTCTCTTGTATACTTGGCCTGATTAATGAATATACCTTGATCAGTCTGCTTGACCTGCAATCCTAAGAAGAAGTTCATCTCTCCCATCATGGACATCTCAAATTTACCAGTCATCAGCTTAGAGAATTTCTCACAAAGCTGATGATTTGGTGATCCAAATATTATGTCATCCACATAAATCTGGACCAAGAGAATGTCATCACCTTCAGTGATCCTGAACAATGTCCTATCCACAGTTCCCTTCTTGAACCCATGGCCTGTCAGGAATTGAGAGAGGGTATCATACCAAGCTCTTGGTGCTTACTTGAGTCCATAGAGTGCTTTCTTCAAATGGTATACTCTATCTCCAACCTCAAACCCGGGAGGTTGTTCAACATATACCTCTTCATTGAGTACACCATTCAGGAAGGCACTCTTGACATCCATTTGATACACCTTGAACTTCTTGTATGTTGCATATGCAAGGAACAACCTGATAGCTTCCAACCTAGCCACTGGAGCAAAAGTCTCATCATAGTCTATTCCTTCAGACTGACAATACCCTTTTGCAACCAGTCTAGCCTTGTTCCTTACCACAACACCATTCTCATCCTTCTTGTTCTTAAAGACCCACTTGGTACCAATCACACCTTGATGCCTAGGTCTATCCACCAGTTCCCAAACCTGATTTCTTGTGAACTGATTCAACTCCTCTTGCATGGCAATGATCCAGTTCGAGTCAGTGAGAGCTTCTTCAATGTTCTGAGGCTCTTGCTCAGAGAGAAAGCAACAGAACAATGCACTCTCACCATGGAACCGTCTGGTCCTGACTCCCTTAGTTGGATCACCAATGATTTGATCAATGGGATGATCTTCTAGCCATGTTCTCTTGCCAGGAGTTGTTCCTGAAGTACCTGCAATGTTAGTGTCTACAGGCTCATAAAATTCAGGAAACTGAACAGAAGGGGATGATCCTGAGTCTATGCCAAAGGGATTAATAAGTTCAATGTCAAGAACATTGATTCCCCCTTGATGAGGTGACTCAGGAACCGTCTCAGCTGCAACAACATCTTCATAGACGGTGCTTACCTCAGGTTGAGCCTGTTCCTCAGTCTGATGCTCAACAATCCCTGATGTGCTGGGCTTATGAGTGGCACCTGATTCATCATCCTGATCGTCATCATCATCCCATCTCGGAATTGGCACAGTCTTGATCTTGGGATCAGGTTGATTCTTCAAGCTCAGCCTTGTCACACTCCTTGTGACCTCCTCAGTGTCAGGATTCAACACCTTTGCCCTAGACTCATTAGCAGATTCATCAAAGACAACATGAGGTGATTCTTCAACAACAAGGGTCCTACAATTGTAAACCCTGAAGGCTTTACTAACTTCAGAATATCCTAAGAATATTCCTTCATCAGATTTGCTATCAAAGGCTTTCAACTGGGTCTTCCCATTGTTGAGAATGAAGCACTTACAGCCAAATACATGAAAATAAGAAATACGAGGTTTCCTTTTGTTCCATGTCTCATATGGGGTCTGTGCATGTTGCTTGTTCAGCATGGATCTGTTCTGAGTGTAGCATGCAGTGTTGATTGCCTCAGCCCAGAATTTCTTTGGCAATCCTGAATCAGCCAGCATGGTCCTTGCAGCCTCCTTCAGTGTCCTGTTCCTCCTTTCAGCGACACCATTCTGTTGTGGGGTTCTAGCTGCAGAAGTCTCATGAGCTATACCAAGTTCATTACAGAAGTCAGAAATATATGAATTTATAAATTCAGTGCCCTTGTCAGATCTGATCTTAGTAATGGACTGATTCTTCTCATTGCTGAGTCTCCTGAGCAACTCTGGAAGCTTAACCTGTGTTTTCTTCTTATTTAACAAGAAAATAACCCAAGTATATCTAGAATAATCATCAATAACCACAAGGGTATACTTTCTACCATTCATACTCACAGGTTTTATGGGACCAAATAAATCCATGTGCAAGAGCTGAAGTATCCTGTCAGTGGAATAAGAAGCTTTTTCTTTGAATGATGCTCTGACCTGCTTCCCTTCCTGACAAGCTTTGCACACGTGATCTTTGCTAAAAACTTCATTAGGTAGACCATCAACAAGTGACTGTCTAGAAATTTTGTTAAGAATCTTGAAGTTCAGGTGGCTTAATCTTTTATGCCATAACCAACTGAGCTCTAGAGAGCTTTTAGCAACAAGACAAGTATTAGGAATAGTGCTGCTCCAATCAGCGAGATAAACATTACCTTTCCTTATACCTGATAGAAGCACCTGTGTTGATTTGTCCTTGACTGAACATGTATTCGATGAGAACTCAACACTAAACCCTTTGTCACAGAATTGACTTACTGACAACAGGTTATGCTTCAGTCCTTCCACAAAGGACACATTTTCCACTCTGACTGTACCTATAATTAGAACGCCAAAACCTTTAGTAACACCTTTTGAGTTATCACCAAAGGTTACCTGTGGACCATCTTTATCTTGATATTCTTGTTGTGATCCACAGCCGCCTGTAAGCAAATCAGGCTTTAGGTACCCATTGGGTGTTGGGTCCTATCGTGTCAGCTGTACCCTTCGGGATCCAGACTTACTTCACAACCCTGATTGCCTCAGAGTGGTAAATCTGTCTCCCTGAAACATCAACATACACAACTTTCTTCTTCTTTGCCTGAGAGAAAGATGGTGTATGGGTGCTAGACTTAGGCTTCACAGGAGCCTGAGTGGGTGCCTTTTGGGCTGGCTTCCTGTTCTTCCTAGGTCTGGGTGCAGCAGGTCTTGGGCCTTGTTCTTGATAAGGAACCTGATTTCTATTCCCCCTAGGCAAGTGAGGGAATGGAAAGCAGTTAAAGGCCTCAGGATGCCAAAACCACGGGGGTGTCATCATATTTGGCCTTCCCTGTTGGTATTGCCAAGCATGATGGTACCCTTGCTGACTAGTCTGAGGGCTCTTGGCCAGAGTCTTCCTCTGCTTTCGCTGAGGTTTTCCCTAGCCTGAGCTCTCAGGGGCTTCCGTAGGTTGCTTTGCCTTTCCCTTGGGTTTTAGCTTAGCTACCTTAGGAGCAACCCTGACTGTGTCAACGGTTTCCTTGCCCTTATCAGTTTGACGGGCCTGGAGCACAACCTTAGGTGCACTCTGGCCTGTCTGAACAAATACCCTCTCAGTGTTGCTCCCTGAAGCAACATGAGACTGACCTTGTGAGGATTTCTCAGGAACATATCCAAGTCCCTTTTTCTTGTTCCCAAGTATCTGGTTGCTATTTATTTCCTCTCTAGCCACTGAGGATTTATTCATTGCTGCAACCTTTTTCTTGAGAGAGTCCTCACTCTTTTTCAGGATTTCATGTCTGGTAAAGAGGTCATCAAACTTACTCTTAAGTACTTTCAGTTCTTCCTTCCTGACCAGCTCTTCCTCAGCCAGTTCCTTCAGAATCTTCTCTCTTGGAAGACGCTCAGCATTGATTAAATCAATCTCCTGAGTTAGTCTCACAATTTGAGCTGATTCTTTAAGATCAGACTGAGTGAGTTGTTCATTCAGGTTTTGAACTTCAGTACTCAATTTCTTGGTCTCCTCAACCAAGAAGACATTAGTTTCCTGCAGTCTGGAGAAATCAACCATCAATTGATCAAGACAGATCTGAAGGTTCATTTCTCTAACTGACTCTGAGCTAAGCTCAGGATTTTGACCAGTGTAAGAAGCACAAATAGAATTTGATGTTACCTCAGGCTCATCCCTAGCCATCAGACAGACATCATCGTACTCGTCATCTGAGAAGAGTTCAGGTGACCTTTCAGCAGGACCGTCAGAATCTGTTGCATCTTCAGCGACCATCGCTCTCCGATCAGCAGATCTTAGATCCCTAGTGGCTCTCCTTTCCTCTCTCTCCCTCGCACTCAGCTCCGGGCAGTCGTACTGATAGTGACCAATCTTGTTACAGTTGTAACATGCTACCTGCTCACTCACTCTTTCTTTTCTCGGTTCAGGGTTCCTCCTTGAGTCAGGTTCCCTGGTTCTTGGTGAGCTTTCAGTCTTTGTTGGATATCTATCATCGCGAGTACGTCTCTGTTCGTCTCTTCTTTCAGGTTTTGGTTCAGAATATCTCCTTTCATCACCACGTTCTCTCCTCTGGTCAGTATTTCTTCGCTCCTCATATCTCCTTGAGCTTTGGTGGGTTCCTTTAGGTTTCCTGTCACGTGAGTCCTGATAAAACTTTTTATAACGACCAAACCTGGAATTGAGCTTGTCAAATCGTCTGGCCATCAGGCTGTACTCCTCAGCGAGTTCTTCCCTGCTCATCTCCATCAGTGACTTTGATGAAGAGTTTGATGAGGGCTCAACAGGTTCAGACCTGGCCTTGAACGCCACACTTTTCTCAGGAGTTTTCTCCTTCACTTCCTCTTCTGTCTGTACTTTCTTCTTTCTTTTGTTAAGATCGAATTCAAGCGCTTTGAGCTCTGAAAAAAGTAAAGCAGAAGTTATGTTACTCATATCCTGAGTGTTCTTAAGCATAATTACACTGTTGTCCCATCTCCCAGGAAGGGCATTCAGGATCTTTGAAGCAACATCTCTCCTTGGGATATCCTTGTCCAGCATCACCAACTCATTCATCAACTTGATGAATCTAGACTCCATTTGATCTATGCTCTCATCAGGCAGCATCTCGAACGCCTCGAATTTCTGAATGGCAATGTTTCTCTTGTTCTCCTTGATCTTTTCAGATCCCTCACACATCCTTGTCAGCTCATCCCAGACCTCCTTTGCCGTCTTTAAGTTCATTAGCCTAGCTGACTCCTCGAAGGGCACCGTGTGCAAGATGATGTTTCTGGCAACGTTGTCAAGTCCCACCATCTTGATTTCATCGTTGGTCATGTATTTCCTTTCTTTAGGAACCTGCACGCCAATCGCAAGATCCTCATATCCCAGTCCTCTGACGTTAGGAATAGTGATCTTGATCGGTCCCTCCCTGAGTACACGCGGCATCTGGTCATGGATGGCATCTAGATGTGCTTCTAATCTGAACTTCCAATAGACAAAGTTAGACACAGAGAATTCAGGTAACGAAGCTTCAAGTCTCCTCGAAGTCATGATGATGTAAGTTTTATGAAAAGCAAACTCAGATCTATTCAGTGACCACCAACAGTTTCTCCTCTGAAACTATTAGTATTCAAAGTCAGTGGTCTTTCGAACCACTGCTCTGATACCACTTGTTGGTCCCGGTACACGACTGAGGAATACGTGTATGGGGGGGGGGGGGAATACACGTATACCAATTTTCAACCTTAAAACTGACTGAGTCCCCTTTGCTCAGAGTGGTAAAGAACTAGGAGCTGATAACACACCTACTGACTACACTTGGTGCGGGTCAGTTGGCTAACTATCAGTTCAAGTTCAGTGCGGAAATGTTTGAGCCCTGAAAGTTTAAAGTCTTGTTTAGTTTGCTTTCTGAAAAACTTGTTTTACTCAAACCTGAAAAGTGTTTAGTAGGGCAGTGCTCTTTTGAAGATCAGCCTGATTGATTCAGGCCTGATAAACTTGAATGCAATGAATGAACAAATAATATGGCAAGTATGCACAATATCAAAGCAGTAAGAACATAAGGAGTTTAACGTGGTTCAGAGTCTCAAGCTCCTACGTCCACGGCCTGACTTAACAGGAAATCCACTCAAGGGATTCTTGTTTTTAACGTGCCAAGGTGCACCAAGACCAGCTATCCTCACTGATCTATACAACTCCACTTACTAACACTCTAACTGACTTACTCCCAACAAGCCTAACTTAGGGTTTTGGTTTCAGTTTGGATTCCAACTAAGTTGAGATTATCCTTACAAGGTAAAGCTATGCTAAGGATTGGATAATCTCTCTAAGCTTAAGATAATTCTAATTTGCTCTTGGAATACAGAATAACTCTCAATTGCTGAGAAACACTTGGGAAATTTAGAAGGTTTCGAGTGCTTCTCTTAAGGGTTGAATGCTTTGAATGCTTGAGAGTTTGAGTAATTTCTGGCTTGGAAATTTCCCGTAACCTTGAATGGGTTCAAGGTCTTCTGTATTTATAGGTGATTTGAAAAACTATCCGTTGGAGAGATAGCCTTTCTTGTCAACTATGTAGAGTGGCTTCAAACGGACATATCTTCATACAGCAGCCGTCCTTGCATGGATTTGGTATTTGCATTAAATGCACATTGAATGCTTGCCCGTTGAATATGCAGTCTGAATTCAGTCTTCATGTCAGGTTCTGTACGTGCGTGTCCTTCTCGGATTGGTCCACGTCATCAGGTTGGTGAGAATGTCAGAACTTATTCCTGAGCTTCAGGCTTGTCTTATTAAGTTCATTTTGTCTTGAGCCCACCAGTCTTGTCCTGACGCTGAAATTCCTTTTGCATTGCTTGGCTCTACTCCAAGTCTTCCCATTAACTCAGTGACATCCTGTTCCCTTCAGGACTGAGTTAGTAATGACCTCAGCGTCATACTCTTCATCACTGACCACTCAGCCAGCTTAGAGGGCTGCCATAAGTTCAGGATGGTGCTCTTCGTCTTCAGGCTCTGAGTCTTGATTGTCTCCAGTGAGTTCTCCTCTCACTGAGTACCTGTGAAGTGTAAAATGACTAAGTACAAATCCTAACCAAGACTAGCCTGACAAAGACAGATTAAGGCAATCATCTTTTCAGGGGCTTTGGGATCTTAATCAAAACTAACAATGTCCCAACAGTCAGGAAGGAAGAACTGAAGGCACTCAAGAGTAAGTTTGATGACCTCTTTGCCAGACATGAAATCCTGAAAAAGAGTGAGGACTCACTCAAGCAGAAGGTTGCAGCAATGAATAAATCCTCAGTGGCTAGAGAGGAAATAAATAGCAGCCAGATGCTTGGGAACAAGAAAAGGGGATTTGGATATGTTCCTAAGAAATCCTCACAGGGTCAATCTCATGTTGCTTCAGGGAGCAACAATGAGAGGGTATTTGTTCAGGCAGGCCAGAATGCACCCAAGGTAGTACTTTAGACCCGTCATACTGATAAGGGCAAGAAAACTGTTGACACAGTCAGGGTTGCCCCCAAGGTTGTTAAGCCAAAACCCAAGGGAAAGGCAAAGCAACCAAGGGAAGTCCCTGAGAGCTCAGACTAGAGAAAGCCTCAGCGAAAGCAGAGGAAGACTCAGGCCAAGAGCCCTCAGACTGGTCAGCGAGGGTACCATCATGCTTGGCAATACCAACAGGGAAGGCCAAATATGATGACACCCCCATGGTTTTGGCATCCTGAGGCCTTTAACTGTTTTTCATTCCCTCACTTGCCTAGGGGGAATAGAACACATGGCCCTTATCAAGAACAAGGCCCAAGACCCGCTGCACCCAGACCTAGGAAGAACAGGAAGCCATCCCAAAAGGCACCCACTCAGGCTCCTGTGAAGCCTAAGTCTAGCACTCATACACCATCTTCCTCTCAGGCAAAGAACAAGAAAGTTGTGTATGTTGATATTTCAGGGAGACATATTTACCACTCTGAGGCAATCAGGGTTGTTAAGCAAGTCTGGATCCCGAAGGGTACAACTGACACAATAGGACCCAACACCCAATGGGTACCTAAAGCCTGATTTGCTTGCAGGCGGCTGTGGATCACAACAAGAGGAGAGGAGACTCAAACAAAGCTGTTTGGTACCTAGACAGTGGATGCTCAAGGCATATGACTGGAATGAAGAGTCTTCTCCAAGAATATCAAGCTAAAGATGGTCCACAGGCAACCTTTGGTGATAACTCAAAAGGTGTTACTAAAGGTTTTGGTGTCTTGATAATAGGTACAGTCAGAGTGGAAAATGTGTCCTTTGTGGAAGGACTGAAGCATAACCTATTGTCAGTAAGTCAATTCTGTGACAAAGGTTTCAGTGTTGAGTTCTCATCGAATATATGTTCAGTCAAGGACAAATCAACACAAGTGCTTCTTTCAGGTATCAGGAAAGGTAATGTTTATCTTGCTGATTGGAGCAGCACTATTCCTAATACTTGTTTTATTGCTAAAAGCTCTCTAGAGCTCAGTTGGTTATGGCATAAAAGATTAAGCCACCTGAACTTCAAGATTCTTAACAAAATTTCTAGACAATCACTTGTTGAAGGTCTACCTAATGAAGTTTTTAGCAAAGATCATGTGTGCAAAGCATGTCAGGAAGGGAAGCAGGTTAGAGCTTCATTCAAAGAGAAAGCTTTCCACTCCACTGATAGGATACTTCAGCTCTTGCACATGGACTTATTTGGTCCCATAACACCTGTGAGTATGAATGGTAGGAAATATACCCTTGTGGTTATTGATGATTATTCTAGATATACTTGGGTTATTTTCTTGTTGAGTAAGAAGGAAACACAGGTCAAGCTTCCAGAGTTGCTCAGGAGACTCAGCAATGAGAAGAATCAGTCCATTACTAAGATCAGATCTGACAAGGGCACTGAATTTATAAATTTATATATTTCTAACTTTTGTAATGAACTTGGTATAGCTCATGAGACTTCTGCAGCTAGAACCCCACAATAGAATGGTATCGCTGAACGAAGGAACAGGACACTGAAGGAAGCTGCCAGGACCATGCTGGCTGAGTCAGGATTGCCCAAGAAATTCTGGGCTGAGGCAATCAACACTGCATGCTACACTCAGAACAGATCCATGCTGAACATACAACATGCATAGACCCCATATGAGACATGGAATAAGAGGAAACCTCACATCTCTTACTTTCATATATTTGGTTGTAAGTGCTTCATCCTCAACAATGGGAAGACCCAATTGAAAGCTTTTGATAGAAAATCTGATGAAAGAATATTCTTAGGATATTCTGAAGTTAGTAAAGCCTTTAGAGTTTACAATTGTACGACCCTTGTTGTGGAAGAATCACCACATGTTGTGTTTGATGAATCTGCTAATGAGTCTAGGGTAAAAGTGTTGAATCCTGACACTGAGGAGGTCACAAGAAGATTGACAAGGCTGAGCTTAAGGAATCAACCTGATCCAAAGGTCAAAACTGTGCCAATTCCAAGATGGGATGATGACGATGATCAGGATGATGAATCAAGTGCCATTCCTAAGCCCAGCACATCAGGGATAGTTGAGCCTCAGACTGAGGAACAGACTCAACCTGAGGTAAGTACCGTCTATGAGGATGCTGTTACAGCTGAGACGGTTCCTGAGTCACCTCATCAAGGGGGAATCAATGTCCCTGACATTGAGCTTGTTAATCCTTTTGGTATAGACTCATGATCATCCCCTTCTGTTCAATTTCCTGAATTTTATGAGCCTGTAGACACTAACATTGCAGGTACTTCAGGAACAACTCCTGGCAAAAGAACATGGATAGAGGATCATCCTATTGATCAAGTCATTGGTGATCCAACTGAGGGAGTCAGGACCAGACGGTTTCATGGTGAGAGTGCATTGTTCTGTTGCTTTCTCTCTGAGCAAGAGCCTCAGAACATTGAAGAAGCTCTCACTGACTCGAACTGGATCATTGCCATGCAAGAGGAGTTGAATCAGTTCACAAGGAATCAAGTTTGGGAACTGGTTGATAGACCTAGGCATCAAGGTGTTATTGGTACCAAGTGGGTCTTTAAGAACAAGAAGGATGAGAATGGTGTTGTAGTAAGGAACAAGGCTAGACTGGTTGCAAAGGGGTATTGTCAGTCTGAAGGAATAGACTATGATGAGACTTTTGCTCCAATGGCTAGATTGGAAGCTATCAGGTTGTTTCTTGCATATGCAACATACAAGAAGTTTAAGGTGTATCAAATGGATGTCAAGAGTGCCTTCCTGAATGGTGTACTCAATGAAAAGGTATATGTTGAACAACCTCCCGGGTTTGAGGTCGGAGATAGAGTATACCATTTAAAGAAAGCACTCTATGGACTTAAGCAAGCACCAAGAGCTTGGTATGATACCCTCTCTCAATTTCTGACAGACCATGGGTTCAAGAAGGAAACCGTGGATAGGACATTGTTCAGGATCACTGAAGGTGATGACATTCTCTTGGTCCAGATTTATGTGGATGACATAATATTTGGATCATCAAATCATCAGCTCTGTGAGAAATTCTCTAGCTGATGACTGGTAAATTTGAGATGTCTATGATGGGAGAAATGAACTTCTTTTTAGGATTGCAGGTTAAGCAGACTGATCAAAGTATCTTCATTAATCAGGCCAAGTATACAAGAGACTTGATTCACAAGTTTGGTGTTCAGAACAACAATCCAGCCAGGATCCCTATGAACACAAATTGGAAGATGGATCCTGACACTGAAGGGATTTCAGTAAATCAGACTGAGTATCGAGGGCTGATAGGTTCCTTATTGTACCTGACTGCAAGTATGCCTGACATTACGTTTGCAGTTGGTGTGTGTGCTAGGCATCAGTCTGATCCCAAGAGAAGTCATTTGGAGGCTGCTAAGAGGATACTTAAGTATTTGAAAAGGACAGTCAATGTGGGACTATGGTATCCTTCAGATGACAACTTAGAACTGACAGGTTATTCAGATGCAGATTATGGAGGTTGTAGGATTGATAGAAAATCAACCTCAGGGACATGTCAATTTTTGGGGAGCAAGTTTATCTCGTGGTTTAGCAAGAAGTATAATTCAGTTGCAACATCCACAACTGAGGCTGAGTATATGGCTGCTGGTAGTTGTTGTGCTCAGATTTTATGGTTAAGGTAATAGTTGAGGGACTACCAGGTATTTGCTAATGAGGTTCCAATCTATTGTGACAACAATAGTGCTATAGCAATTACTCAGAACCCAGTGCTTCACACAAGGTGCAAGCATGTGGATATTAGGCATCATTTCATTCGAGATCATGTGGAAAAGAAGGACATTGGGGTGGAGAAAATTCACACTGACAGGCAAAGAACTGACATCTTGACTAAGCCCTTGGCTGAAGCAAGGTTTATGGAACTGTCAGTGGAGTTAGGACTTTTAGATCCAGGAGAGCAGTCAGTGTAGGGTCTAGGGGGAACTCAGACCAGACTCGACTCGGCGAGGTATCAGGGTACTACAATGTCTCCCTGACAGGTATGAGTTTCAACCTGACTTTGTGGATTTCAAGCGTCTCCCTGAGTCCTTCATCCTGAAAATCTTTATTAAATGCATTTTGTTTTCATTAAAAGCGCGTCTTTTCATATTTAAAGCCACGCGCAACGGAGCATTTAATGCTTCAGTTACCTCTTGTATACGTGTCCGTTTTATACGAAATATAACTGACATGGGTATTTGATTGAAACTGAGATTAATCCTGGCCCTTCATTTCAAAACCTTTCGAATTCAGGAATTAATCTCAACCCCACGTCTGAGTAACTGACTTAGTCTAATCAATCAATAGTGTCATTTGAGGTCTTTACGCAAACACAAAGCACATCTGCACACTGAGTATTCTCTTGCTCAAAATACTCACAGAATTCCTAAAAACCTCTATTTCTTTCAAAATCAATGGTACTTCTTGATTCCAACTGGACAACAGACAAGCTTGAGGATGTTGTCAATAACAAGCTTGTACACATGGAGCAAGTCATCTCCATGGAAGGTACATGTCTAACAGTTGAGGAAATCAAACCTTTTTTCAACTGGATTTCCAAAGCTGGGTTGAAAACATATTTCACCACGTGTCCTCTCTCTGTTCTTCCAAGGACGGTCGTAGAAGCCTACTTTAACATGTTCCTGCGTAAGGGGGAACTTTTCACGAAGGTGACCGCGCTCAAGCCGATGGGAGAGAAGGACAACGACGGCGAACCTCTCTATAACTCAGAAGTGGTTGACATCGACTTTCGGAGGGCAGTCAAGGAGGTTTTTGCTTTGCCATCCTCTGGAATCAATCCCAGGTTCTACAAGGAAAATTCGGAGGGAGAGTTTCTAAGGAAGTGGACCAAGACTGGCTCGCCTGAGTTCAGAGCCCGTCAAAACAAGAGTACTATGAAGCCTGAGTACAGAGCTCTTGTGGACTTAGTGTCCAAGGTGGTGATGGGATCCACATGCTCTCATGAGCAGTTGAGCTTGCCCAAGCTTAGAATTATGGAAGCTATAGTTGATGGCGTGGAAGCGAACTGGGAGCAGTTCTTCCTTGATCAACTCCATCAGGCTGGACTGGACAAGCTGAAGCGGGATGAGGAGAAGAAGCATGTATCTGTTGGTGCCATCCTGCCCTTTGGAACGAGGATGTCCATCCTGATTGCTCATGCTTGCCATGAATACACCTTCGACTTCGAGGACAATCTTTCCTCCAAGAAGGTGATGTTTACTTCGCTGAGTGATACCTACGTGATGCTAGGGCTGACTGATCCCAATGCCAAGGCAAAGGGTCAGGCCAAAAAGCCAGCTGGTAAGGCCAAGAAGGTGGCTACCAGTCTCATCGAGAAGGTATATGAGCTCTTCGAGAGGAGGGAGGAGGTTGTGGAGCCTGAGGAAGAGGCGCAGCCTGTGGTGGAGAAGGCTGAGAAGAAGAAGAAGAAGAAGGTGAAGATTGTGCTGTCAGGGAAGAGCACAAAGTCAGGGACTGAGTCACTTCCTAAGAGAGCCGACTCTGAGGCTGAGGGAACTGACGATGACGTCAGAAGGGTTCAGGGAGAGAGGCCTTTAAAATGCCTTAGGAAGGGACCCAAAAAGTCCCCTGCTAAGAGTCTGCCTGAGGTAGAAAAGAGGGAGAAGTCAAGCTCTCCTAGAGCCTCTGACTTGGAGGAAGTGAGAAAGTCTATTCAGACGGCTGAGTTGTTGCAGCCTGAGATAGCAGCCCATACATCCCCCACTAACCCTGACCCCCAACTCCAAATCAACCCTGATCCCTCACCTCAACCCACCCAATCACCCCTTACATTAGAGCCAAATATTCCAGAATCAGTGTCCTCCCCTCAGAGGCCTGACCAACCCCCAGATCCTATCTCTAACCCTGATGATTTCCCCTCATACCACAACCCCAAAGATTGCCCCAAATCCTTGCCCAATGAAGAGGATGACTTCCTCGAGATACATGAGGAGGAGGAGCTGGATGAACACATGATGGGTGGTATGTTGGAGAACACCCTAAGGGGGAATGCCACGGAGTGGGCAGCTAAGTGTTGGCCCGGACTGAATAGGTACAAGGAGCTGCTAGCTAATGTTGTCGAGCTGAAGGTATGGCTGGAGTTTAAACAATTCAATATGCAAGAGCAACATATGCTGGTGGATGCTCGTGGCTGGGAGCATTGGGAGACTGAGGAAGCAAGGCTGTGCACCTTCTTTGGACTGACTAGCTGGCTGCAATTGCTAAATCTCGAGAACCTGAAGCAGTTAGTAGTTGAGATGATGTCCAAGGCGAAGGCTGACATCCGCTCGGATGATGAGGATGATATGGAAGAGGATGATGAAGATGCTCAGGGTGGAGCATTGGAGAAAGCTGTGGAAGAGACAGCTAAGGAAGTAGATAGTATGATCCCCGAGTCTCAGGCTCAGGGGGAAGGTGTGAAAGACACTGGTGCCAAGGGTGGACCAGTGGCTGAGGATGTTGTGAACATCTCAGCCGCCGATGAGACATCTATCGATGACGGGATTCCCTGCCCTGAGACAAGGGAGAAAGATGTTGAGGCGTCAGAGGAGACTCCCAGTTCCGAAGGACAAGTTTCTAAGGTTCGAGATGGCATGCTGAGCCTGAGCAGGCGGCCACGACCACTCCACAACTGCCTTCAGTGCACCCTGAAGAGGGGACTGAAGCTGCAGGGTCTGACAAGGGAAAACAACCTGCCACTGATGAGGCCACTGATGGAGACGAAGATGTGCTAATCACTGGGGTCAGACGTGCTGAATTCACAAGTATTGTCGAGGTGAAGAAGGAGAAGACTACTGAGAATCTAGCTGAACTTCAGGAGGAAGTAATGAGGCTACGAGCTGAAAAAGAGGAGGAAGCCAAGACCCTGTCCAAGCACATCAAGTGGACAAAATCAGCATACAACACTCTTGCAAATAAAGAGCTGATTTTGTTAAAGCGCACAATGACTAACACGGCCAAATCAGTGAGGAATGAGAGGAAACGTACGAAGAAGATGCTGAGGCAAACACTCAAATAGCTTGAAGAGAGGGATGCAATAAGGGAGGACAAACTAAATCAGGCAGTGGAGAGGCTTGTTGCTCAGGCTGGAGCACTCTTCACTCAGGCCATGAATGACTCAGCGTCCAAGTTGGAGCTGGTGTCAGGGAAGATTGATCACACCTCTCAGACTGCTGCAGATGTTTTGGCTAAGGCCACAGAGGAGTCAGTGAAGATACTGACTGAAGCTAGCAAAATCAGCGGTGAGTCCTTGAAGGTGGAGGAAGGATCACCAAGGCTGAGCAAAGTCTCCAACACAACATGGAGGTCTTTGAGAAAAAGGTGAACACTGCTGTTGGTCCCGAAACGAGTAAACAGGTGTATGGGGGGGGGGGGGGGGAATACACCTGTGGTTACAAATTAAAACTTCTTTAAAACTTATCAGGTTACTTAAGACAGTAGCTCGTCAGTGGACTTGAGGTCTGCTGAGAGTTACTTAGTGAAAGCTTACTGAGATAATACCTCCACTGAAAGCACAAGACTTTCAGTTGAACTACTATCTAATTAGCTTTCAGATGCGGATTAGTGAGCCCTTAGAAAACTCGTTTTACTTTGATAAACTTTGAGATGAACACACACTTAGGAAATAGCAGAATGTAAGAACACAAGGTATAAAGTGGTTCAGAGATGAATCTCCTACGTCCACTGTCCTGATCAAACAGGAGAATTCCTTTCACTTGGAATTCCTTGTGTTATAGTGCCAAGGTGCACTGATCAACTAATCCTCTCTTAGGATGATTGATCACTAGGAAATTCCAGGTCCTAGTTCCCAAAACAAACCAGCTTTCAGACTGATACAACAATCAGCTTACTAACACCACTTAACACTAGCTCTCAACCTAAACGCTGAGTAGGGTTTTGGTTCCAACTATTTTGAGATAATCCTTACAAGTTTAGCTCAAGGCTTAGGATTGGATTATCTCTTTCTAAGATTTGGATATAGCTTTAAGCTTGGTTACAGAAGGTTTGTTAGGCTCTCTACAAATGTGAAACACTTGGGAAACAATGATAATTTCGAGTGCTTCTTAGTTGTTATGAATGTAGAGATAGCTTTGATCTTGTGAGTTTCCCGTGCTTGGAAATGTGCACGTCCTTCTGTATTTATAGGCTTCCTTGAAAATCTTCCCGTTGGTTTTGAATCTTCTCAAGTAAGTCTTCTTGTATCTGATTGGTTCAAACGGCTCTATTTGAAGCTTTAAGTCTTGTCAAGAAACGGCTGTAAAAACCATGCTTGTTCACCAGCTTTCTGTAGATTGCTAGGTGAAGGACTTTTGATACTTGTCAGGCTGGGGCAGGTCGGCTGTCAGTAAGTACACTGACGTGTCATCTTCTCATTTGACCTTAAGTCTGCGTGCCCTGATTCTTGTCTTGCTTTAAGGTGGAACTCCTCTGAGAGAACCTTCTTATTTCTTCATTTATTGTAAGCTTCATTGAAATTCATTTTGCCTTGTTCCAACCAGATTAACTAACACCTTTAAATATGATTAGCAATAAATGTACTTTGTTAGTTCTTTATCAGTGGACCTTCGTCCTCTCCTGATAGATTTAGTCTTAGTGAGAATGCACTTAGAAAACATTCAAGACTTAGACTTCTTTCTCAGATCACTTAGTCTTCAGCGGACTTCACTTTCAGTGGACTTTATCTTCAGCAGACTTCATACTGAAATACACTCTAGTTTTTACTAACTGCACTCCAGTTCTTAACACTTTGAACTGTTTAACTAAACATTAACTCTACTGAATAATTTACTTACAAAACAACTTAGGAGGGACATGTTGGCATCTAATCAAAACATAAGTCTTATACATTTTCCCAACAATTTCCCCCTTTTTGATTATGCCGGAACCTATCTTATTACATATCTTCTTTCAGATGAGGTTCTTCAGATGACATTCAAAGTTCACAGGTTTTGTAAGTAAAACATTCAAGTACATAAGCCTAAATGATAATGAGATATTATGTTGGGCAAAACATCAGTAGAGTTCATTTCATTGAAAAATGATGAAGTACAAATTACATGAAGTCAACTCTAAAATGTTCAAACTTAACAACATCTGGGACTTATAAACAAATGCCCAGCAAAAGATACAACCCTAGATGGTTTCAAACAAAGGTTCAAGTCCATATTGTTTGAAGACTCTGATCTTCAGCTCATTCTTCCTCTCCATCATCTCCTTCGAATGTCCTCTGAGTCCAAGATGCTCGCATAAGGATGTCCACTCTTCAGTGATCCTTTCTCTATCAACAGCACCTGTTGCATCTTGAGGAGGCCAGTAGGTGATTGGCTCAGGGGCCTTCAGAGCATGATCAGGGAAGGCATCATTCCAAGCATCACTGATCTCGGGATAGAGTTTGGGATAGGCATCAAACAACCATGAGTTGAAGACTTCTTGTGCATTGTCCCTTCCTAACTCTCTACTGATATAAAAGGAATATACAAAGTCCCTTTTAGCAGTCTCCCAAGCATCATTGAGCTTCTTAGGAACCCAGGCATCATGGTGAGGAAATCTGTTATGAGATGGTGTGATCTTGTCCTTCTTCAGTTTGGCAGCCTACTTTAGATAACCACTCCTGAATTTCTTAGAAGTAGTTTTGTCAAAAGTGGCTAGTCTCTCATTTCTTTTTCTCTCTGCAAGCTCTGCAATGGTCTCCATTTTACCAACCACCTTATCTCTCCTCTCCTGCTGCTGGGCTGTTAGCTTCTTTGCTCTTTCATTCATACCTCCAGTCTCTTTAATTAGCTCAGCGAGCTCTGTGACTTTTGTAGGTGCAGTCTTGGGAGGTTCAGAAGATAAGGGTTCAGGGTTGAGAATCGGAAGTACCTGAACTTCATCAGTAGAGGTTGTGGACTTAGCTGCCAACCTCCCTGAGGTTCTTGTCTTTTTGGCAACCTCTGCTAAGAGGGCTTCAGATGCCTTTCTCTTTGTAGATTCCCCCTTCTTCGCAGTTCTCTCCTCCTTCTCCTTTAAATGCTCCTCCTTGAACTTTGAAAGGTCAGCTGAGGAGGTCTCCTTGCCTTTCTTGGATCCTGCTAACTGCTGAGCTTCAGCTTCAACTCTCTTCAAGGTGCTCTTCACCTGTTGGCCTTTTTCAAAGTCCGGGGTTTCAAGGATAATGTTCATTTTATTATTGGGATCAGCCTTCATGTCCTTCGCACTTATCCTCTTTTCCCCCTTTCCGGCATTAATCATACATTCAGCTACTGTGATGTTGAGCTTCAGTTGATCATGTGCCAATGCCTTCAGCTCAGTTGAGCAGTGATCTACCTCATCCTCAAGTCTTTCCAAAGTAGCCCCAGCAGTCTGCCCAAATTGAACAAATTGCGCAAGCTTTTCATTGATCAGTACATCAGTCTTCTCTTGAGTTGGGAAGTCTTCAGCTGCCTTCTTAAGTACTTCTCCCAGTTTGGCTCCTAGCTCAGCATGCTTGGCCTCGAATTCAGACATCTTAGAGTTCCATAACCCTTCAACCTTTCCAAGAAGGTCAGTTGAGAAGGCCTCCACTGATGACTTCAGGTTGATGGATACGTTCTCTACTGAGTCTTTGAGAAATTTGGTTCTGGCCTCTTCTTCAGTCTCCTCCAGCTTCTTCAGGGCTTCAATGACTAACACACTTTGTCCCTCAACTACATCAATCACCATCTGCTGAGAGTCTTCAACTTTAAGTGTGAGATTCTGAAGTGATGTAGTTGTGGACTCCATGAGTTCATCAATGTGGTCTGAGAGAATGACCATCTCATCCACCTCCTCTTGTACAATCTCCTGGACCTCCTTGAGCTGAGTTTGAAGAGTTGGAAGGCTTTCTTCTTTGATGGAGTGAACAGCATCACTCAGTGGAGTTAGGTTGACCTCAGCTGAGGGAACTTCAATGGTTTGAGTACCTGCATTGCAAACAGTGTTAGTTCTAACTCCCTCAACCTCACAACCTAGATCTCCTGATGCCTCTATCTCCATGGGAACTCCCTCCTCCTCACTCTTCTTACTTTCCTCCTCACTCTTCTTTTCAACTGCTATTTTTTTCAGCCAATTCACCCTTTACAGGGATAATTGCTCTAATCTCTCCACTCCTCACAACAGTTATTTCCACCTCCTTTTCTTTTTTACTATCTTTTTCAACTCCTTCAGTACCAGACACCTCAGTTGTCTCTAAAGCCACCACTGAGGGCTGTTGTGGGAGAGCTTCAGTAGACACCTCTATTGAGCCCTCCTTTGGCAAGTTTTGAGCCTCAGTATCCCTTGCCTCGGATACATCCTTGGCTACCTCACCATCACCTTGCCTTGGTGAGATACCTCCTTCTTGGACAGTTTCTTTCTCCTTCTCTTCTTCCCCTTCTTTTTCACCTTCTACTTCAGCTATCACCTCAGCTGACTTCTCAATCTTACCACCATCATCCTTCTCCTCCTCATCTCCCTTCTTAGCCTTAGTAATCTTCTCCATCACTAGACTCTCAAAATCTTCTCATCACAGAGAAGTCTAGATTTGGTCATCCCAGCAAATTGCATCACCTCCATCTCCTCCTTTTTCCAGTCATCAGCATTGCTGCCTCTGACAGCCAGCAAAATCTCACCCAGTCTTCTGTCTTTGAGCTGGACAAGGAGCCTCAGCCTCAAGAATAATACTTTCAGGGTGGGGAATTCTTCAAGCTCAGGGTACTTAGACTCTAAAGAGTATGCTACCTCATCCTTGAGAGTATCAAGGAAAGAGTACTCTTCTTCATCGTCTGAAGGAAGGGAAGGGGTAGGGGATCTGCTCTCTGTTGGCTTTTCTGGGATAGACTCCAGTTGAGTTGAGTAAATTTCAGGAGGGTTTGGTTCAGATGAGGTTTGAGGTTGGGTTTCAGGTGAGGTTGGGTTTTGGTCAGTGGGGGTTGATGATGTGGGTTCAGATGGGGTTGCGGGAATGGGTTCAGTAGGGTTGGATGGGGTGGTTTCAGTTGGGGTGGAGATAGGTTCAGTGGGGGTTGTTTGGGATTCACTTAATGGCTTTTGAGAGCTATCAGTGGGGGTTTTGGGTAGTGAGGAGATGCGTTTGGTTTTGGCAGCAGGGGTGCGAGGTTTAGTGGTTTTAGGTTTGACGGGGGTGGGTGCAGGAACATCTGAGTCAGACTCAGTTGAGATTAAGTTAGGGGAGGAGTCAGGGTTACCTGATGAAGATTCATCAGTAGAGTCTGTGACTCTGACTTTCTTTGAGGCACTCTCCTTCTCTACCTCAGAGGACCTCCTTCTTTCCTTCTTAGAGGCTTTCACTGCCTCGGCCTCCTTGTGCTGGGCCATCTTGTCACTCAATTTGACCAGCCTCCTCTTGAGCTTGGTCTTTTTCCCTTCAGTAGGGTTGGCCTCATCTTCCTCAACTGCCTCTGGGCTCTCCTCAGCAGGCTTAAGCATTCTAGTCCCCATGGCCTTTCCAGGTTTGAACAAGGCCTTGAGATTGCTCCATTTCCTATCTGGAATCCAGTCTACGCCCAGTTCTACATTCTCTATCAGATAAGAAATTTTAGTTGCAAAGATGAGCTTACTGGATAGCTGGGGAGTTTTGTCAGGTTGGAGTTTAGAGTGCTCCTTGTTCAATGCTCTAAAAAAGAACTGCTGCCAATTGTATGGCTTCTCCTTGCTCTCCACTATTGCCTTCATCAACCTGAGCTTTGGCTTGCTCACTTGTTCTGTACTTCCTTGGTTTCCCAAGATACATTTTCCCACCACTTCACATAGAACATTATATACTGGTAAGAGTATATTTTTGTTCATTGTTGGACTATACTTGACCTTCCTCTGCATAATCGTATTGACCCAATCTTCCTCTTCATCCGCGATGCAGGTATCTGGATTCGGGCCTTCAGAGGGAAGATTGAATAACTCCTTCAGATCATCACCGCTGACACGGATCTCCTTCTTAATCTTTTGGTGTTCAACAATCTCAACATCATCCCTCATCACCTTCTTCTTCCTCTGAAGTATAAGATGAGATCTGATCCTCGAATCAGTATTGGAGACATTATTGAAGAACTCAAGAATCTGCCTGTCAAAGCAGTTCGTAGGATGAACAGATAGAAATTTCTCTAACCCAGCAAATTTTAACATATCTAGGGCTTCTTTGATATGGGCAAATTCCGGTTTGGTTTCTATCTCTGGATTATCAAAAACCACAATGGGTTCATACCAGAAGTTATCTTTGTTGGTAAGGAAACTGAGATTAAGTTTAGCCATTTGAACAAGAGATAGGAAATTTGCAGAGTGTATAGGATGGATAGTAAATGTATCGCAAAAGAGATAATAGGTGCTTGCTTGGAAGTGTATTCGAAAAGGTTTACAAGCGGACGTTTGGGGTTTTTATATGAGTGAAGAACGGTGAGATTGAACAAAGAAATCAACGTCTGAGATTGATTGGGTTTGAGATCGTGGGTAGTTACAAGGTTTAGTGGGGAGTTTTTAAGAAATCTTGACGGTTAGAAAAGAACCGCCTAAATGAATGGTATGGATTGAGAGGGTTGGTAGTCGGAAGGTCATATCATCCGGCTTTTAGGGCGCGTGAGATAGGTAGTTGAAAAAGCATGTCTGACTTGTACCACGCGCATTAAATGCTTGCCATACTAAAATCTCTTCGAAACAGTGGAAAGAGATTTAATTTTCCAGAAAGCACTCATTAGT
Organism: Ballota nigra; assembly: GCA_947034835.1. Taxonomy (NCBI): domain Eukaryota; kingdom Viridiplantae; phylum Streptophyta; class Magnoliopsida; order Lamiales; family Lamiaceae; genus Ballota; species Ballota nigra. Next base: position 21,232,451 of record OX344722.1, on the reverse strand, counting down.
AAGTTTTTGAAACCAAATAAATAAATATAAAACTAAGAGGCTTTAACTTTGAAAAACACTAAGTATAAACTTGACCTCCACTGAGGTTCGACCTTGTCTGATATTCAAACCTCTTCTGAGATGAGGAGCTTCTTCTGAGAAAGATCCTCTTCTGAATATGAACCTCCACTGAGTTGAAGGTAACTCTACTGAGATTAAATCCTTTCTTTACTCTCCTGGATCTAGGAGTCCAAGCTCCACTGACAACTCTTGAAACCTTGCTTCAGCCAAAGGTTTTGTGAAGATATCTGCCTTCTGCTTGTCAGTGTGGATTTTGAGCATTTTGATGTCCTTCTTCTCCATATGATCTCTGATGAAATGATACCTTATTCCACATGTTTGCATCTTGTGTGGAGAACTGGATTTTCTGAAATAACAATTGCACTATTGTTGTCACAGAAAATAGGGACTTCATTGGCAAAGATGTTGTAATCTCTCAGTTGTTGTCTTAGCCAAAGAATTTGAGCACAACAACTTCCAGCTGCCATATACTCAGCTTCAGTAGTGCTTGTGGCTACTGAGTTTTGTTTCTTGGAGAACCAAGAAATCAGCTTACTTCCCAAGAATTGACAAGTGCCTGAGGTTGATTTCCTGTCAATTCTACATCCTCCATAATCAGCATCTGAGTATCCTGTGAGTTCCAGATTGTCATCTGAGGGATACCATAATCCCATATTCACAGTACCCTTAAGATATTTGAGAATCCTCTTAGCAGCTTCCAGATGACTTTTCTTGGGGTTGGCTTGATATCTTGCACAAATCCCAACTGCAAAAGTGATATCAGGCCTACTTGCTGTGAGATACAGTAGAGATCCAATGATGGCTCTGAAGTGAGTCTGGTCTATTGATTCTCCATCCTCATCTGGTTCCATTTTGGTGTTGGTGTTGAGGGGAACTCTTGCTACTTTGCTGGTCTGGCATCCAAACTTGTTGATCAGTTCCCTTGTGTATTTGGCTTGATTGATGAAGATTCCTTCAGGGGACTGCTTAACTTGAAGTCCTAGGAAGAAATTCATTTCTCCCATCATAGACATCTCAAATTTTCCCTTCATCAGTTGAGAAAATTTCTCACAGAGGTCCTGGTTAGGACAACCAAAGATGATATCATCCACATAAATTTGAACCAGTAATGTGTCCTCTCCTTTTGTGATTCTGAAAAGTGTTCTATCAACTCTCCCTTTGATAAAACCATGATCCAAAAGGAATTGTGACAAAGTATCATACCAAGCTCTTGGAGCCTGTTTCAGTCCATATAGAGCTTTCCTCTGTCTATATACTTTGTGACTTTCTTTAAAACCTGGGGGTTGCTCCACATAGACTTCTTCATTGAGTACTCCATTTAAGAAGGCACTCTTAACATCTATCTGGTACACCTTGAATTTCTTGTGAGCAGCATATGCAAGAAATAACCTTATTGCCTCCAATCTGGCTACTGGAGCAAATGTTTCATCATAGTCAAATCCTTCAACTTGAGAATAGCCCTTTGCAACTAGCCTGACCTTGTTTCTGACTATGATATCATTCTCATCCTTCTTGTTCTTGAATACCCACTTGGTTCATATCACATTGCAGTGATATGGTCTGTCCACCAACTCCCAAACTTGATTCCTTGTGAACTGGTTGAGCTCTTCTTGCATGGCAATAATCCAGTTGGAATCTTGAAGTGCTTCTGCTATGGAACCCGGTTCCTGGTTTGATAAGAAACAACAAAACAAAGCACTTTCACCATGAAAACTTCTAGTTTTGACTCCTGAGGAAGGATCACCTAGGATTTGCTCAACAGGGTGATCTGAGAGCCAAGTTCTCCTAGGCTGATGCCCTTCAGTAGAGTTTAACTCTTCTGAAGTTGAGTCACTAGATATTGGAATGAAATCGAATTCAGGAAATAAGACAGAGGGTTGAAGTCCTGAGTCATCATTCAAGGTATTTTCATTCTCAATGGTAATTTCATTGGTTCCCCCTTGAATGATGGATTCAGTGAATGTCTCAGCTGTGACCACATCTTCATTGACATTGGTTACCTCTTGAACTGGGATAGTGTTCATCAGTTCAGTTACATCTTCAGGAGAGCTCTCAGGTGAGCTTTGAGGAGTGGTCTGATTTTGAGTGTCCTCTTTGAATTGTTGATCATTGAGGTTGTCCCAGGTTGGGATGAATGTATCAACACAATTCTCAGGATATCCTTTTGATTTGATACACAGTCTAGTTAGCCTTTTGCTTATCACATCCTCATTCTCCTTACTTCTGGACTCAAAAGTAGATTCATCAAATACCACATGAGGTGTTTCTTCCACAACAAGAGTTCTACAGTTGTAAACTCTGAAAGCTCTACTGATTTGGGAATATCCTAAGAAAATTCCTTCATCAGCTTTGCTATCAAAAGCTTTCAGTTGAGTTTTCCCATTGTTGTGAATGAAACACTTGCAACCAAAAATATGAAAGTAAGATACCTGTGGCTTTCTGCCATTCCATAACTCATATGGAGTTTTTCCTTGATGTTTGGTTACCATGGATCTGTTTTGAGTGTGGCAGGCAGTATTAATAGCTTCAGCCCAGAATCTTTTAGGAACCTGAGCTTCAGCTAACATTGTCCTTGTTGCCTCCTTGAGAGTCCTATTTCTTCTTTCAGCTACTCCATTTTGTTGTGGAGTTCTTGCAGCTGATGTCTCATGAGAAATACCTAATTCTTTGCAATAATCAGATATAATAGAATTTATGAATTCAATTCCCTTATCTGATCTTATCTTTACAATGTTCAGGCTCTTTTCATTGCTAACTTTCTTCAGGAGCTCTGGCAGTCTCAGTTGAGTCTCCTTTTTGCTTGCAAGGAATATCACCCATGTGTACCTGGAGAAGTCATCAACAACAACAAGTGTATATTTTCTCCCATTGATACTTACAGGGGTTACTGGACCAAAAAGATCCATATGTAACAGTTGAAGTACTCTGTCAGTAGAGGTTGCTACTTTGCTTTTGAAAGATGCCTTTACTTGCTTTCCCTCCTGACAGGCTTTACAGATATGTTCTTTGTTGTATACTTCATTTTGCATTCCTTCTACCAGTCCATGTCTTGCTATCCTGTTCATAATCTTGAAGTTCAGATGACTTAGCCTTTTGTGCCATAGCCAATTAGTGTCAGTTGAGCTCTTAGCTATAAGACATGCATTTGGTGTGCAAGACTTCCAATCTGCAAGATAGACATTTCCCTTTCTTGACCCAGTTAGTAATACCTGTTGTGAAGATACATTCTTAACAAAACACAGGTTACATGAAAATTCAACACTGTATCCCTTATCACAGAATTGACTTATGGACAGAAGATTATGCTTAAGTCCACTGACAAAGGATACATTGCTTACCCTTACTGAGCCAATAATTAAAGTACCATAACCTTTAGTGGCTCCTTGTGAGTTGTCACCAAAGGTGACTTGTGGACCTTCTTTCTCAACAAATTATGTCAGGAGATCTTTGTTGCCAGTCATGTGCCTAGAGCATCCACTGTCCAAGTACCAGACTGATGATTTAAGAGCTTCTCCTTTGTTGAGGTCCACTGAGCCCTGCAATCACAGATCAAGCTTTAGGTACCCATTTGGTGTTGGGTCCTACAAGGTTAGTTGTACCTTTCGGAATCCAAATTTGCCTCACAGTTCTAATCACTTTAGATTGGCTAATTTGTCTTCCATAAACATCTACATAGATTGTTATCTCCCTAGGTGCCTTGGGAGTAAACTTTCTATGGGTGTCAGCCTTTGAAGGAACAGGAACCTTCTTCATATTCTTTCTCTTTGGCTTGGGTGCACCTGATCTTGGTTTTTGTTGATAAAGGTATGAAGGACCTTTTCCTTTAGGCACAAAAGGACTAGGTCTTCCATATGAGTCATTCCTTGAGGACTGCTCATGCCTGGGTGTTCTCAGCTGAGGTTGCTTCATCTGTGAAGACCTCGGCTGATAGTACCTCTGCTGAGATCTAGTTTGATAAGTCACCTGAGCCTTTCCATTTGGTTTTGGCTTAGATTGACTTTTCTTTTGAATGATCTCAGCTGGTCTTTTTCCTTTATCCACAGTCTGTGGTTGAAATGTCACAGACTTGACAAAAACTCTCTTTGTGCCACTTGAAGAAGCAACACTCAGAGGACCTTCTGAAGGTTTTGGAATAAATCCTATCCCACACTTGTTATTAGGATTGGTTTGAAAATTTTGGATCTCCTCTATGGCAAGAGAGGGTTTGTTTAGAGCATCAATCCTTTTTAACAAGGTCTCTTCAGATTTTTGTAAGACATCAATTTTCAGGAGAGAATCCTTTATTTGGCTTACCAATTTTAAGTTCTCTTCAGTTAACTTTGTCTTGGATTCATTGAGATCTTTTATCAGTTGATCTCTACCATTTCCTTGACTTCTGAGGGTTTCCACCTCTTTTGTCAGTTCAATGGTAGATTTGGCTGAGTTTAGATCTGCTTGATTCCCAGACTCTATTAACTTGGAGTTTTCACTCAAGAGTTGTTTGTTCTCATCTTGAAGACAGAGACTTGCTTCTTGCAACCTTGAGAAATCAATCATCAATTGTTCCAAAGCGGACTGAAGATTGAGTTCCTCAGTTGACTCTGAGCTTAGCTCAGGTGGGTGTTCTAGAGAAATGGATGGTTTAGATTGTACCTCTGGTTCTTCTCTTGCCATGAGGCACATGTCATCTTCACTGCTGTCAGAGAATAGTTCATCAGGTGACTCCAGGTTTTCATCAACATCCCCAGCCATCATGGCTTTCCTTTCTCCATATCTTCTGTCTCTTTTGGCTTGCCTTTCCTTTCTTTCTTTTGTGCTCAGTTGAGGACAATCATATTGAAAGTGCCCAATCTTCTTGCACTGAAAACACCTGTTGGCATCATCATTCTTTTCCTCAGTGGACTCTCTGGTCTTTGATGATGATCCTTCAGTCTTGGTGTAATTCTTGTATTCCTTCTTCTTTTCCAGTTCAGATGAGCTTTTCTCTCCTTCTCTGGTAGTCTTTTGTGGATAACTTCTACCTTCCCTGTTATCCCTGTAAAATCTCTTATATTTGCCAAAGCGGCTGTTAAGTTGTTCAAACCTTCTAGCCATCAGGCTGAGTTCCTCCTGCATCTCAGCCTTGCTTTGAGATTTACTTGCCTTTGTACTCTTCTGAGGCTTTGGGGACTTTGGCTCAGATTCCTTGGCTTTGAAGGCTACTCCCTTCTCAGCTGAGGTCTCATCAGGAGCCCTTTTCCTATTCAGATCAAACTCATAAGCCTTGAGTTCAGAGAATACCTGTTGCATAGACATGCTGGATAGATCCTTGGTATTCTGCATCATCACAGAGTATACATCCCATCTTGAGGTTAGACCTCTCAGGATCTTTAAGACAACCTCCCTCTTGGTATAGACTTTACCCAGAGAATTTATCTCATTCATGATGTATGTGAACCTCCCATCAAGCTGGTCTATGGTCTCAGTGGACTCCATGGTGAACTGCTCATACTTTTGAACAACTACTGAGAGCTTGTTTTCCTTTATCTTGTCAGTTCCTTCACACATGAGAGCTAGAGTGTCCCATAGTTCCTTTGCAGTCTTGCAGTGGATCACTCTTCCCATTACAGAATCTGGAATAGTGGTGTAGAGAATGTTCATGGCTATGAAGTTGAGGTTGTTTCTCCTCCTCTCATCTGCAGTGAAGTTGTCTTCATCTTTGGGCCATTCTTCTCTAGGATCTGCAATAGTTTCAGCTGTAGTTCTAGGGTTAGGTGTCATAAACACAAATGGACCTTTAGTAATAACCCTTAACATTTCATCATGCACACAGGCAAGATGAGCTCTCATTCTGATCTTCCAGAAGTTATAGTTTTCCACTGAGAATTGTGGGAGCTTGTGATGAGACATATGGTTCAAGGGATTAACTCCCATGTTGTTCTCTGCTGGTGGTGCTACCCTAGCTGCATTGTCAGCCATAGTATAACAACAAGTTTATCAAAAGATCAATTCAGGTGACCTTAAAAAATACCTTTAAGCACAAGGTATACTTAGAACAATGGTCTTTTGAACCACTGCTCTGATACCAATTGTTGGTCCCGAAACGAGTAAACAGGTGTATGGGGGGGGGAATACACCTGTGGTTACAAATTAAAACTTCTTTAAAACTTATCATGTTACTTAAGACAGTAGCTCGTCAGTGGACTTGAGGTCTGCTGAGAGTTACTTAGTGAAAGCTTACTGAGATAATACCTCCACTGAAAGCACAAGACTTTCAGTTGAACTACTATCTAATTAGCTTTCAGATGCGGATTAGTGAGCCCTTAGAAAACTCGTTTTACTTTGATAAACTTTGAGATGAACACACACTTAGGAAATAGCAGAATGTAAGAACACAAGGTATAAAGTGGTTCAGAGATGAATCTCCTACGTCCACTGTCCTGATCAAACAGGAGAATTCCTTTCACTTGGAATTCCTTGTGTTATAGTGCCAAGGTGCACTGATCAACTAATCCTCTCTTAGGATGATTGATCACTAGGAAATTCCAGGTCCTAGTTCCCAAAACAAACCAGCTTTCAGACTGATACAACAATCAGCTTACTAACACCACTTAACACTAGCTCTCAACCTAAACGCTGAGTAGGGTTTTGAGTAGGGTTTTGGTTCCAACTATTTTGAGATAATCCTTACAAGTTTAGCTCAAGGCTTAGGATTGGATTATCTCTTTCTAAGATTTGGATATAGCTTTAAGCTTGGTTACAGAAGGTTTGTTAGGCTCTCTACAAATGTGAAACACTTGGGAAACAATGATAATTTCGAGTGCTTCTTAGTTGTTATGAATGTAGAGATAGCTTTGATCTTGTGAGTTTCCCATGCTTGGAAATGTGCACGTCCTTCTGTATTTATAGGCTTCCTTGAAAATCTTCCCATTGGTTTTGAATCTTCTCAAGTAAGTCTTCTTGTATCTGATTGGTTCAAACGGCTCTATTTGAAGCTTTAAGTCTTGTCAAGAAACGGCTGTAAAAACCATGCTTGTTCACCAGCTTTCTGTAGATTGCTAGGTGAAGGACTTTTGATACTTGTCAGGCTGGGGCAGGTCGACTGTCAGTAAGTACACTGACGTGTCATCTTCTCATTGGACCTTAAGTCTGCGTGTCCTGATTCTTGTCTTGCTTTAAGGTGGAACTCCTCTGAGAGAACCTTCTTATTTCTTCATTTATTGTAAGCTTCATTGAAATTCATTTTGCCTTGTTCCAACCAGATTAACTAACAGCTTTAAATATGATTAGCAATAAATGTACTTTGTTAGTTCTTTATCAGTGGACCTTCGTCCTCTCCTGATAGATTTAGTCTTAGTGAGAATGCACTTAGAAAACATTCAAGACTTAGACTTCTTTCTTAGATCACTTAGTCTTCAGCGGACTTCACTTTCAGTGGACTTTATCTTCAGCATACTTCATACTGAAATACACTCTAGTTTTTACTAACTGCACTCCAGTTCTTAACACTTTGAACTGTTTAACTAAACATTAACTCTACTGAATAATTTACTTACAAAACAACTTAGGAGGGACATGTTGGCATCTAATCAAAACATAAGTCTTATACATTTTCCCAACAACTGCTATCAGTTCAGTCTCGTATGCTGGCACTGGGATTGCCACGGGAGTTGAGATGTTGAAGGAAGGCATGCTTGAAGTTCAATCGTTAGCTTTCTTCGTAATCAACAGTGGAGCTGGAGGACTCTCATCCCAGGCCGATGATGATGCCAAAAAGGGGGGAAAGAAAAAGAAAAGATCCCGCCCTGAGGCATCGGAGGCAGTCAACCAAGGTGAAATAATTCTAGCTGATCCTGAAGCCAATCCTGAAGGGAACATGCTGAGGGTGAGGAAGTCAGCAAGGTTGGCAGCTGTAGAGAAGGAAGGTGAGGAGATTGTTGCCAGGCTGAAGGCGAAGGCAAAGGCTGATGAACCTTCTAAAGAGATCCAAGTATCCAAGCAACCTGAGTCAGTTCAGAAGTCTCCCCCCATGAACACAAGGAAGAACCCCATCACTTACTCTGGGGAGATGGTGGCGGAGTTATGCGCTGAGGCGTGGGGGACACCTTCTGAAAAGACTGAGGCTGAGCGCAGGGCTGAGATTGCACAGAAAGAAAAAATGCGTATCTTGGAGAAGAAAGTGGAGAAGCTGACTGATCTCACTGAGCTTCAACAAAGGGAACTCGATGATGCAATGATCAGTCTGCTTAGGAGGAAGAAGGCGAAGCCTGAGCCTAGGAAGTACAGGAAGAGGCCTACTGCAAGGAAGTCAACAATTCTTCAGGTCAGAAGGCCAGAATCAAGTCAGAGGGAAGCATATGTTGATGAGTTTATCTCAGAAGCATTGAAGGAGTTCTGGGCTGATGCAAGGGATGAGTTTGTGAAATTATGGTACGTGGTGAAGAAGTGGGGCGACTCTGAAGACATCAATGCCCACTTCACTGACTACATGATGGACAATCATCCTGAGATGATACAAAAGATCTTGGAGGAGGCTGAAGCAGCTCAAGTCCAAGTGAAGGCCCCTGAATTCATTGTCAAATCGCCTTCCTTAGTCCCTGGAACTGGAAAGCATTATACTAAGGCCATTATGACTGAGGTGTTGAAGATTGCGAAGGCTGAAGGGTTCGTGAACCAATCTAGAAGAGTTGACGAGCTGAAGGCAAAAGTCTATGCAGGCTATGGACTTAAACCTAAAATGAGATTAGTCTAGGTGTTCACTACTTCCTTGTAATAGATTAGATTCATTGTAACCACTTTTAGATCATTCAATGAAATCTATTACTTTTGCCCACAGACAAAAACTCATTGTCTTTTTGGCTGTTATTTAAATTTTGTACTTTATCAAGAATTGCTCTAACATTGTCTTATCTTATAGATAGGATCTTATATTTCCTCTAAGTGTTTTGAGGATCTTTTCAGTGTTTTGGCATCATCAAAAAGGGGGAAATTGTTGGGACAATGTTAGTTTTGATTGGATCCCAAAGCCCCTGAAAAGATGTTTGCATATGTTTGTCAGACTAGTCTTGGTTAGGTTTTGTACTTAGTCATTTTACACTTCACAGGTACTCAGTAAGAGGAGCACTTACTGATACTGAGTTTATGGGAAGACTTGGAGTAGAGCCAAGCAATGCAAAAGGAATGTCAGCGTTAGGACAAGACCGGTGAGCTCAAGACAAAAAGAACTTAATAAGACAAGCCTGAAGCCCAGGAATAAGTTCTGACATTCTCACCAACCTGATGACGTGGACCAATCCGGGAAGGACACGCACGTACGGAACCTGACAGAAGACTGACTTCAGACTGCATTTTCAACGGGCAAGCATTTAATGTGCATTTAATACGACTACCTAATTCCATGCAAAGGACGGCTGCTGCATGAAGATATGTTCGTTTGAATCACTCTACATAGTTGACAAGAAAGGCTATCTCTCCAACGGGTAGTTTTTCAAATCACCTATAAATACAGAAGGCCTTGAACCCATTCAAGGTGACGGGAAATTTCCAAGCCAGAAATTACTCAAACTCTCAAGCACTCAAAGCATTCAGTCTTTAGAAGAAGCACTCGAAACCCCTTAAATTTCCCAAGTGCTTCTTAGCAACTGAGAGTTAATTTGTATTCCAAGAGCGTACAAGCAATATCTTAAGCTTAGAGAGATTATCCAACCCTTAGCATAGCTTTGTCTTGTAAGGATAATCTCAACCTAGTTGGAATCCAAACTGAAACCAAAACCCTAAGTTAGGCTTGTTGGGAGTAAGTCAGTTAGTGAGTTAGTAAGAGAAGTTTGTATAGGTCAGTGAGGTAGCTGATCTTGGTGCACCTTGGCACGTTAAAAACAAGAATCCCTTGAGTGGATTTCCTGTTAAATCAGGCCGTGGACGTAGGAGCTTGAGACTCTGAACCACGTTAAACTTGTTGTGTTCTTATTGCTTTGATATATTGCATACCTGTCACATTAACTGTTCTTTCATTGCATAAGATTTATCAGGTCTGAATCAATCAGTCTGATCTATTAAAAAGAGCATTTCCCTTACTAAACACTATTCAGAGGAGTAATCAGTTTTCAGAAGCAAACTAATCAAGACTTTAAACCTTCAGGGCTCACGCATTTCCGCACTGAACTTAAACTAATAGTTAGCCAACTGACCTGCACCAAGTGTAGTCAGTAGGTGTATTATCAGTGCCGAGTTCTTTATCACTCTGAGTAAAGGGGACTCAGTAAGGTTTTAAGTTTGAAAAATTGGTATACGTGTATTCCCCCCCATACACGTATTCCTCAGTCTTGTACCGGGACCAACAGATTCTGATCCTTCATCTTCTGTATGTGTTGCACAGACTCGAAGTAGGTGCTTGATATTGTAAAATTCCACCAACCGCAAATAAGCTTCATTGCCTTAAGAGGCTTCACCTGAACCCTTGAGAGTATATTCGTGACATTACCGGTGGCAGGTCGGAAAAACGTGTATCCGAGGTACCCCTCAACCTCTTGTTCTTCATGGTGAATGATGAACAAAGAAATTGAGAAAATGAATTGGGAATTGGAAATGGAGGATGACCGAGGGGATATTGCTCGGCTTTGCCCCACAAGATATGCACTTTTAATTACGTTTTTACCTAAATAATAACTACGACATTAAAAAAAAATCATAATTAGAAAATTGTTATTTTATTCTATATTATGAAGCTGAAATATATAAAAGGAAAATTAATGTTTAAATTAATGAAAATATGGATTTAAAAAGTTAATTGATGGTAATTTCCTAAAAATAATGGAACATAACAAAAGTGAGTCTAAGGTATATTATAACTAACATCAACATAGATGTACTGTATCTAGGCAAAATATTATATGAAAATAATTCATGATATTTTTTATCATGAAAATCATTTAAAGTATCATTAATCTTATCGGGGTATTATTAATCTTATAAAGGGGTATGTGTAGTCTATGTTCAAGAATATTGTTTTAAATTTTCTTGAACTCATACTAATGATACCCCTGATGAGATTAATGATAATGATACTTCTGGTGAGATTACTGATACTTTAAAACTAAATAATGTTAAGCTTATTATGAAGCGGTTTAATATAAAACCTACTCAGATATCTAAACTCAGGGAAATTAAATTGTTATTGCATAAAAAATTAATAAAATAATAGTAATAAGAATTAAAGGGTATATGAGACATTTCATATAATAAAATGTGTAAAAAAGAGTTTTTATAAATTGTTATACTAATTCCATTGACAAATTGTTTTTAATATGCCAAACATAATTTAGAATTACTTTTTAGACTTTTAAAAATAAAACGGTTTGTATCTGGAATTATAAAAAAAAAGGGAAAAGTAAGGTGAATATATTAAAGATATAGTACGTCTTGTACTATACCACCTAAAGGCATGAGACAATGAGAATGACAATAAGGACTTGTACGAGACCCCCTAATCCGATGAGACAGTGAGAAGAACGGATTACCAACAGATTGGCCATATAAATAAATATTTTATTTTTTATTGGCAATCCTTTGATAATCTATCGGTATTTTTAACTAACGTGATACTGTTTCGTTGGCATATTTAGCAACGAGCATAATAACAATGAAAAATATTCGTTGTAAATCTGTTACTAAATGCAAACTCATTGATTAGCAATATAATTTTTTCGTTGCTGTGAAAATCTTGTAATGAAAGATAGTAAAAGAAGGACGGTAGGTCTTGGGGCTATTAATTTAAGGACCATAGGTTTAAAATTTTACAAATTTAGGCCAGCTTGTCCCGAATTAGCTCCAATTAGAGTCAATTCGTTGGTCTCAAATTGCAACATTTTAAATCTGGTGTCCTTAAATTGCCATCCCGAAGACCTATGGTCTTTCTTTTGCTACCCCCCCCCCCCCCAACCTACTTGCCTTAAAAAAGTTATTCCCTATTATTCGGTGCATTGGGAATTGGACAACGTAAAACAACTATTTATACTACTTGTTTATCAAACTACAGTAATAAAAATAGATTTTCTGGTGGGACACACGATGTCAAAAAATATCGTGTCAGGTCTGAAACTGATAGGGAATGATACTTCTTCCAAAGAAAAAACCCAGTATTTATTATAGGGCACTTGTTCAGCTAGAATAGATAAAGTCATTCATCTCTCTCTCTATTGCTTTAGTCGTCTACAGTATTTCTTTAAGAAACGTAATATAACCCATTTCAATGGTAAGATTTTTTTGGAACTCTCTAAAATTTGGTATATTCCAAACTATCCAACATATAATCTTAGAGCTTAACACAAATTATTCGTGCAGGGGTTGTATATGGAGACAGAAATTACTCTGGAGAAGGCAAGGAAGGAAAGGTTTCAGTTGATGCTGTCCAGGCAACAGGTAAATAATCATTTAGAAAAATGATGCCAGTACCAATTTTAATTAACAGAATAGAAGTTCCGACAACCATTAAGATCTATTATTTTTTTTTATAATTTTTTTTTGGATTCAGGCTCAAGAACGCCTGCTAATAGTGGAACTAAAGAGGGCAAAGCTAATACTAGCAAAGAAACACTGCCTCGAAATCATGGCGGAGAATTTAAGGACGAAAATGAGGGTTGCACCTCCACGTTTCCGGGCTCAGATTGTCGACGACGTACAGCGACACGAGAAAGAACTGGAAGAGGCTGAGGAAACATTCAGAAATCACGTCTCTTCGTTATTCCCCTATTAAACTCATTTTATGTTATTATGAATGTAGCCTAACCTCTTCTACCCTAAACTTATGAACATCTCACAAATGTGATGCTACGTTGTGTGTTTTGAATTTTAATCCTTCTCTCTTGTTTTATATGTTATTGAGCCTTGGAATGTTGTTGGAATGAGAGGTGTCTCTTACATCTTCTTTAGGAAAATTCTGGATGGTTTTCGGATGAAATATTTAAAGCCCAATTGCCAAAAAAATAAAATTGTTGTGTAACTATCAATTAGCCCTAATGAGAGACGTACTGCTACATATTGCCTTTTTTCAAATACAACAATAGGACTGGATTGACGGAATTTGCATAGGACCATGGTCTTTGCAAAAATAATATGATTAAAAAAAGTCTGGTTACTTTGATTATTATTTTACTTTGAATAAAGAAATTTGTTAGACCTCTAGAATTTTTAACGTTATAGTGAACAAATGAAGAGTTTTTAACATTTTAGTGAAAAATTGAAGAGTGTTTTAACATTTTAGTAAACAAATGAATTTTTTCGAACCTCACTCCATGTTCTAATTTCCTAAATTACTTAATTCGATTGTACTTAAATCCAAGTCATGTAATAAGACGACACAACGAACTGGAAAATATACACATTATAGAATTGTATACTAATAAACACACATAATATAAGTATATATTGTTCAATGCATGATTGTCAATAAACTTCTATTAGTTTTAATTTCATGATAATGACTGTTTTAATGTTCAAGTAGATGTTGAAAATTATACTCTTCATATCGTGATGTGTCAATAAAAATTACTCATATTTTACATTCTAGTTTTGCAACTTTCTTTACAATTACACAATAATAAATCTACCTATTAAAAATAAAAATACTTAAGCATAAATGTATCTACTTTCTTAAATTTCATATAAAAGATACAATGACTAATTTTCATGAATGGAGATAGTGTATTAATGCTTTCTTAAATTTCATCTAAAAGATACGATGACTAATTTTCATGAATGGAGATAGTGTATTAATCTAAAAACAAAATCTTTTAAAAATATTAACACAAATTCTATGTGCCAAAACTTCATTACTATATATACTACATAGTATTACCAATAAAGGGTAACGTTATTTATGTTTTTTTTCCCCATTAAATTCTGGTTTAGAGAGCCTGAGTTCAAGCCCCTAAATGCACCTTCTTTATGTAACATTTACAACACCATTTCCAATTCTTTTCGTTCATTTTCTTTTTTAGTTTATTTTAGTTTTAATTTTATTTTTTCTATAATTTTTATTAAGAAAAAATAGTATTTGTGATTCTTAATGTAAAATGTAATACTTTTAATTTACACTTCGTATGTATTAAATTTCGATTAATTTTTTTTATTAGAATAATACTCCTAATTATTGAATATAACTAACATGTTTCATTATATTTATGTGATACTTTGAGTATATAACCATTGGACACCCAATTTTTAATAATTTGATTGTAAATAATTATTAAGTATTACTTTTGCATACTACTTCATATATTATGCTAAAAAAATCAACTCATCTCTTTATTAACAATAATTATGGCTGAAACGAACAATAGGGCCAATCCTATCATTTACATAGAGAATGAACTTCACAGGCCTTCTAAATTTGTAATTCAAAAAGTAATAGAAACGAATAATTTGATTTGTAAAACCAATAATAAATAACTTTTAATTACTTTTCCTATAAAGAATTGTATTTCCACCTCTTATATAATTCCCTAACAAAAACCCATCACAAAATTATCATAAAATTATCATAAAATTTTGTAACTTAGTATTGGTGATTAAATTTTTTCCGGAATTTATATTTCTGTAAGCAATTCCTATCAAATTTTATTTAATGCACTGCATATATATTAAAATAAATAAGCAAGTTGATAGAATAAAATGATAATATATAAACCCAAATAAATAAAATGTGCATAACGATAGAACCAAAAGATAATAAATTGTGCTTAAGTAGAATAAATATTGTCATTTGCAAAAAAAATTTGATAAAAAAAAATGGTTACCACCTCCACTACACATTGGAGTTTTCTTTACGACACCTTTTGGATACACGTCCGTACTCCTTTTTTGCGGTCACCATTTTCTTTTTGTATTCCACAATCGATTCCTCCATACTCTCGATCACACTGTCCGATACATATCATTTAAGAATTTGTACGGTTTGTGTATCTCTTGTAACTACATGGGTGAGCAGCTTCACTTTTTCCAGATAAACAGTTTCTCGAATCTCTTCCATCCGTTTGAGTAGAGGACCGATCTACAAATTAAATTGCTAGTGATATCTCAAGTGTACAAAAAAAATTGTATTTAATAAAGAAGTCTATTTCTCCAAAAACCCTAAATACAAAAAAATATACCTCCGCCATTAGTTTTCATACTCAAGGGCTAATTCACCATACTCGGCTTCTTTCCTCTTACGCCGCATAGTTAGATCCTTGATGAAGTGATCAACCATTTTCCTTTGTTGGATAATATTTCGGGCTTGTCTCGCAACGATATATAATATTATAACAACTCAGTAAATTATTACTTAGTAACCATTTAGTCGGCCAAGGTATTATATTTATAGGGTAGGGAGATTCAGGGTTGCCTATATTAAGAATTGTGTCTTTTGATATTACACAGATACCGTTCAAATTATTATGCATTTTTTTAATTTGGAGACGCTCCACATCTTTAAAATTTCCTAAGCATTAACGGGAATAGGAATTTCCTCATAACGTTTATTGAAAATTGACAAATATAATTTTTCCATTGATTTATTTTAACATTAACAAAATAATAAAATTATTTTAATTGTTGGATTCGTCCGTGCTCCTATTTTTGGGGGCACAACAATTTGGGTGGACTAAACCAACGTCCCCACTCGTCAATTGTCGCCAAAAACGTTTTTTTAATATTGATGAAAAATAATAAGGAATTATGTGTGCAAGTGGCAGTTACAATATTTAATCTTATTTTTAATTTAGTGAATGTTTGTTCGCTATTGAAGCCACACTTAATTAAAGTAGACCAAGGAAAATGACGTACATGCATGTAGATGGACAACATTTTTTTTAAATACAAAAATATTAATCTAGTATGTAAATGATACATAAGTTAATGGTATTAATGATTCTAATTAATAAAATGCAGCACGACCTACTTCATTTCTCGTGAAGAAATAAATTAAGATTATTTATTCCAAAAGTCGCTTGGGACAATGAAAGGACGGAATGCTTTGAAAAGTAATTCATGTATCAAAATAATCTGTATAATAAAAAAGTAATATCAAAAGACGCAACCTATTATTTATTACCGGATGTATAAATAACCTATTTCAGATCCCCCAATTTTCCTCATTGTTTATTTTACATCGCTTTGTTCACTTCTCTGTAAAATATATATTATAGTACCTGTAAAAATCACTCAAACATGGAAGATCCATTCATTACAGAGATGAAAGCTCAGACCAAGAGGAATACAGATGAATACAAAGAATTGGGACAAGAATGCAGGAAGAAAATGAAGGAGGTATAATTTCTGGGAATTATGGTTTACAATAATACAATAACAATCTCGAAATTAAATTTGTATTTATATATTAAGTGATAATCTTTTGATGAAGGTTGAACGTATAAAACGTCGGATGGAAGACATTCAGTTAAGCTTTTATTTGGACGAGGTGCTGATGGTGAGTCATTTCGTTTCGATGGATATGAGAACAATTGACTGTGTTAAAGGCTGTCCGAAAGTTTCATCCGAAAACAGGAGGATGCGGTGTCTGAAAAGAAAGCGATGTTGGAGAGCGCGGAGAGGGACTACGAACGAGCCGCGAAAAGGTTTCGTCAAAATTATACCGAAAACTAGAGAATTTATTTAATTTTCTGCAAAAACTGTGTTGTTTTATGGATATTCTTTTACTCCCCCTGACATTTTTTAGAATAGTTATTTTTTTTTTTGTCTTGATTATGAACACAATTTACTCCACAATTTAATATATTTGCCCAATATTATATATGCCTGTTAATTATGTGCATTTTGATGGTTATTATTTATAATTGTTCTCGGAACATTTCAAAAAATATATATTTAATAAATATATGGTGAAATTTTTTTTTCATTCTTGAAACAAACCCTAAAATTATCATATTAGTTTATGCCAGAATCAGCCTTTTCTAAAAAATGATAAAAAAATAAAGATAAAATATAATACCTCATTTTCAAAGTAAATTATTGTGTTTTAAAACTATTCATCTTTTGCAAACTAATCGTCTTTAATGCCTTTGAAAGATTTTACAATGCATGTAAAATAGTTATAACATGTTTTGAACCAATTAACCCATTTTTTTTCAAACAATAATATTTTACAAAATTTATTTTAAATATACTAATATATATACATTTTAATTAACTATGTCTAGGATATAGGGTCAGTTTTGCAACTTAAAATAAATTTAATCATTTTATACTGCAATAACCTTATAGTACTATCCCACATTATATGTTTTTTAACGATAATATTTTAGAAATTTTATTTTAACTATACTAATTTATATTTTATTTAACAGTATTTAGGATATCCTATTATTTTAAAAATATTATGTATTATTAATACAATTAGGTAAATTAATTATATTTTATGCATACTATTACATACTGAATTGATTGAATATATTTGTAAAAAATCTAATTATGTGAAATTTTAACGTTTAACTGTAGTTTTTATGTTTCACTGTATATTTGAGGATTTAATTTAGGGAAAATCTTGATAATTGAAAAAATATGGGTATAATTCAGTATTTTAAATCATTTACAGTTCAATTAACTATTAGTTATAAAAAACAATCTATTTATCTTTAATATAACATTTAATTGATAAACCCTCATAATCTAGAAATACCAAAATGTAATTGATCTTTTTTTAAAGTTAAATCAAATTAACTTCATATATCATTTTGCTTTCAACTTATATGTGACACTACGTTTCGATTGAAAAACATCTATAAAGCTTTTATATTTTGAATATGAATTTTATTTAACAAAAATACTAAGGTTTTTAAATTCAAAGGTTGTATTAAAACCTACTAACAATTTTTTTAGGTATTTTTAATTTCTTTTATTTTGAAAATCGTTGAATTTACTTATTATATAATTAAAATATAAAATATATTAATTACACATTGTGTACCTACAATGAACTGCAAATTAATAGATGACTTGTACTTTTAGAAGAAGAGTCTTAAAATATATGCATGAGAGTGTGTAGGGAGAGTTTCATTTGGAAAAAATATGTCATAATTTTAAAATGTATACTATGAAAACAAAAGGTTATATGATTTAGAACAATAGTATTAAAAATCGTACTTAAATTGAGATTTGGTCTACATATCCGTGCTTTAAATCGTTTTCCTACAATTTTATGGTATACATATTGTTTGAATATTTTTTATAAATTATTATTATTATAAATTATTTTATGTCAAACAAATGTATTTTAATATATATATATATATATAATAGATAATTTTTCTTTACAAAAATCACGCGTAATACGCGGGTACTCATCTAGTACTGTACAAAACAACAAGATTTAAGAGGTCACTTGCTATAGTGTGATACCTTTTTTAGGAAAAATTTCTTGGTAAAAATACCCATTATTCTTAGATATATATTAATGTTAATTATGTATTGCTAATACTATATTTATTTTGAATATATATTATAAAAAAATTATTTATTAGGCATCATGTAATCAAAAGTATTTCATATTAAGATGTACTAGTATGTTACCCGTGCGATACACGATCCACATATATATAATGTATATTTTATTTTTAAAGTTTAAATAGATGATATATATAAAATGTACTTATTGTACCTTTTTCTTAACCCGGGTTCCAAAAAAAAGTATAACAATGGACAAAGGGAGTACTAAAATATTTTTTGGGTACTTTGAAATGTCTTTATAATATTCTATAAAAATATATTGATATATATCTTTAATAAGTTCTCCATAAACATATATGTTGTGTTTATTGTTTCAATATTTGATTTTTTTTAGATTTATTCCTTGTCTTAAAATTAAAATTTTATTATGATAATTATTAGACATTCTATTCTATGAAAAAATTGCATTTACTATATGACCTATGAGTTTTATTGGACTCCAACGCAACTATAATTTAAAGGAGAGTATAATCCAAATATTTAGTTGCACCATTATCTCATGTAATGAGACAAACTGTCTCACGCAAGAGTCCCTCATTATAAATTAAATTTATATTCCTATCAAAATAGATGTTTTAAGGTTTTTATAATGATACAATTAGATGTGCTAAAAATAAAAAAAGATACGTGTGAGATGGTCTCCAACGTGAAATAAATTTGATTTACTATTTACTCATATGTTTAGAAAGAGTTTTATTTAATAGATTTCAATGAAAATCAGAATAATTCAAATTAACTGTAAAATTTTCGATTGCTATCATTACAAATACTTTAATTATGATTTTAATCAATTAATATGAAAATCACTTTAAGGTGATTTTAAATTACTTTAATACTTTATTAAATTAATTTAATCAATTAATTATGATTTTAAATTACTTTAAGGTGATTTTAATAGAATGTTTGCCACCTACGAAATGTCAAATTTGGAGGATATGTTATTTTGTCGTTGTGTAATGTATGGAATCCATCGACTTTATAGGAAATTGAATCCATTTTACAGACCCAATAAAAGTGTTTTAACTAATACTAATACTCCTAGGAATTCATAAATCTTTTTTTTATAAAGTTTTTCGGTTATATCTATAATATATATAATTATATATATATATATATATATTATAATAATATATAAATATATTAGATATATTCATATAAATTTCTCCCTCCGTCCCAAGACTATCTTTATATATTGGTTTGACACGGGTATTTAGTAAAATATACTTTATTGAGTGTTTAACCAATATGAGTGGATGCTTTTTAGTGTATAAAGTAGTTAAATATGAATATTTATATTGAGTTTTGTTTCTTTTTAAAGGGTTGAAGATAGAGTTGGGACAAACCAAAATAGAAAGTGTGAAGATAGAGTTGGGGTGGGGGGAGTATATTTATATACATATACATACTATATTAAAAAGTGACAAGAGGTTGAGAAATATTTTTGGACAATTTTATCCTTAGCATATTTTAATTATTACAATCTAAACAAGTTTAAGAGCTCAAATTCCGATTTACAATCTCAAAATACAAGAAGCTATGTTTTCTTTCATTGACAGAAATGGTGGAAAAGTTAATGAGAGCTATTATTATTTATTCAGGTGGTTGAATGAAGAGAATCATAAAAAAAAATAACAGAAGTTGGAAGGACCTTTTAAATTCACGAGAATGTTGTTTCTTCTATCAAACTTTAGTCAAATCGTCAAAACTTCTCTTAGAGAGAGAGAAACTCAACTCGCACATTTCAAATCTAATCATAATGACTCGAAATTTGCAGGTAATTTTATAGAATTTTTCTCAATTCATCGGAAAGGAGTTGAGATTCAAGCCATACACGTGTCAAGTGACCAACCATTGTAAATCATTTTTGTATGATTTTGCCCCTGACTTTTTTTCTTGTGCAATATTACCCATCACTCAACACATATGTTCATTTTTAACTCATCAGTTTTATCCCTCCCCGATGTTTTATGTCCTCGCCCTTTAATCCTCCAATTTCCACTGATCTGAACATTCGTTGTGAATTGAAATTCCCGCAGTCTTCAACCATTTGGACAGTTCACTCTCTTAAACAATCTACCAATTTAATGCGAACTGGAAATCCATCAATTAAACGTGACAAGAGGTTGAGAAATATTTTGGACAATTTTGTCCTTAGCATATTTTAATATTTACTATTACACCCCAACTATCTATATTCGTTTATTTTATATTTATAACTTTTGGAATTCTTACAATAAATTAGCCATGATGTATTTTAATCTTAACTCCTCACTATCAGATTAAAGTCTTTATTAAACTATCACATTTATTTATGATCATTGCTATTTATTATATTAATTACAAAATAATTTATTAAATATCATAAAAAATTTAGTAATTGTCTTTTGGTGTCCAAGTTTTGTTTCTATTAATAGTATAAGTTTTTGTTATCATATGAGTAAGTATAGATACATATTCATTTTGAAGTGGTGGTTTACCCAATGGGTAGATGTAGCATTCTCCGACATTTAAAGAGAGGGAAGAGGATAGAGGATAAGAGAGTAGTATGTAACTCTGTGACTGCACAAAAAAAGAAAAGAAAAATCTAAGATAGCAATTTAGAGAGGGATTATCATTGATTTTTTTAATACAATATTGAATAATATTTTATAAATTTAAAAGGTCAAGGTACGGTTAATAATGTTGAGTTGTCTTTACTCCAAGGTGAAATATATTAATTAATTTAGAGCTATTCAGAAGCTTAATTAATTAATGGACTTGATAATCTATAACACGGGAAATGATAACCGGTAGCCCATATTATTGTAATATGGATTAAGATGGATAGTGCAATATTAATTTATTAGTGGTAATAATTAATATTAATGGGCTGAATTATATTGAGGCTCAATATTGAAATTCAAAAGTCCATTAGGAGGTCCAATCTTAATTCTACTTAAAGGCCCCTCAAATAGCCCATTAAGCAGCCCAATAATGATAAGGTGATTAAATTAAAAAGAGTTTTATTTAATAAATTTCAATGAAAATCATAATAATTTAAATTAACTGTAAAAATTTTTATTGCTATCATTACAAATACTTTAATTATGAATGTAATCAATTAATATGAAGTTACATTAATTGTAGAAAAAAACAAATTGGATAAATAAAATACAAAATTTACTAAATAAAATGTAATAGTGCATTTTTATGTTATTTAATTTTTAGGGGGTTTAAATGTTTTATTCATATTATTACAGTATTTAGAGTCTTTTAAAAAATATTACAATGAAAAGACCTTTTTTTAATTACACATTAAATTTCAATTATTTCAAAATATTAAATAGTATGTTTATTTTTCGAAGAATCAGTTTCAAACATACATTGTTACACACTTATTATTGAGCTTATACAGTTGAAACAACCCACATACAAATGAAAAAACGGTGGTGCAACCACAAATAGGTTTTCGATTAATGGTGATGTTGAAACGTCGGCTCCGACTCTCCCCTTGATTTTCATGTATGGTGGTGAATCGTTATTCTTGGTGGGTGTATCAACTATATTAAAAATAATATTGAATACTCCCTCTGTCCACGAAAATTTTATCCGGTTACTGTTGGACACAATTTTTAATGAAAATTGGTATTTTATTGAAAAAGTAAATACAGTAGAAAAAGTAAGAGTATTGTGGTGGGTATTGTGGGGCCCATTTTTTGTTTGTGAGTGTAGTTTGTTTTCAAAACAAGAATGACTCCAAATTTGGGGGGCATACCAAAAAAGAAAAGCGGGTAAAAATTTGGTGGACGGAGGGAGTAATAAAGACATTAAAATCATGCAATAAATATATTATAATAATATATAAATTGAGTGGGTGTATCTAATAAATTTGGAGGGGTATATAGTCAGCCCCTTTTATATTCGACAAACATTGACTACTTGAACTGGCCCAACTAAAAACTTTAATATAATTGGGCCGAACACAAACAATTGAATACGGGATTTTGTTTTCCTTAATTTTCTGAATCACATCAAATTTGCGGGCCCAACTAATTGACGATTTTAACCCCTTTTGTAATTAAAGCCAAAACATAAAAAGAAAAAATAAAAAGAACAATACAACACTTAGGTTATTTGACATTGGGGATCCTTAGAACATTCAACCACAATTCGTAATTATGCAGGAATAATAAACGAATTAATTGGGAGTGTGTGGAATTATATACGATACCTTATGCAAATACTGATTTTCCCAATCTTCATACTATTAATCCATGATTGTGTTTTTCAGGTATGCTTTAGACAACTAGTATCGTCGAGACAAAGGTGGTGATGAACGGACGATAAGCTAAGCATATTCAACTACGCAGGTAGTGTTTTTCCAAAAAATATTCAGGTAATTGTTCAATGGAGTATTTGTAGTGACGGGCCAACTATTTACCATATAGTGTTCACCAAAATTTGATAGGAGTGAGTGTGTCTGCAAGGTGTTTGGGAATTTTGCCGTACCATACTTTGTGCTGGTTAATCAAACTTGAAAGTTCAACTGATTGTTAAGACTTTAGTTATGGACAGCGAGAGGGATATAGACAATCCTTTCGCAGATTTTTGCGCACCGAAGTCAATGTTAGGTCACAACGTTTGTGCAGAGGATGAGCGGGGTGAGGAGGCCGAAAACCACGCGGATTCGTCAAAGGATTCTAACAAGGATGAAGATGAGGAACCTGATCTAAATGAGTTTTTCCACATTACAGAAGAAGCGGAAGAGTTGGGAGATATAGAAGTTAGAAATTGGGAATCAAAAAATTTGTTGGGCAAATATTTTTCTACAGTTGAGGTAGCAGAAGCATTCTCCAAATCCTACTCTAGGAGGATGGGATTTGGCATACGTAGAGACAACATGGAGATTGACAAACAGGAAGGAATCACAACCATGCATCGATTGGTTTGTCATCGCGAGGGACGGACAAAAGAGTCCAACACAGATATAAAAAAAACAAAGGTGTATGGCACGCACGAGGTGCTCCTGCAAAGCTGCATTTGTCGTTAGGTATAATAAGGAGACGCGAACATACAAGGTGACAACGTTTAATACGCAACACACCCACGCATTGGCGAAGACAGGACAGAGTCATTTCTTTAGGTGTAATAGGAGAATTACACCTGGCCAATCAATGGAGATTCGGAAAATGAAAGTAGTTTGGATTAGAACCTGTAGGATAATGGATTACATGGTTGCAGCAATGGGGGGATTTGACAAGGTGGGTTTTACTATTAAGGATCTTTACAATCATGTGAATTGAGATCATGAAAGAAGAACGAGGCTGGACTGGGACGCTGAAGCAACAATAGCATACCTCACAACATTAAGCGATACAGACTGTGGCATTTTTGTAAAGTATGCGCTGAATGAGGATAACCAATTGTGCCGTCTGTTGTGGGTAGATTCATGCTCCAAATGGGATTACATGCAGTTTGGGGATGTACTAGTTATCGATTCAACTTACAGGCCCAATACGTTCAGACTACCTCTAGTTGAGTTCGTGGGAGTTAACAACCATAGAAGCACGGTAATATTTGTGTGTTGCTTCTTATCAGATGAGACAATTGATGCATACACATGGGCATTCAATACATTCATACATGCGATGGAAGGTAAGGGGCCAGGTTGTGTCCTAACAGATGGTGACAAGTCAATTGCTGCTGCATTGGCCATCGAAATGCCCAGAGCGAGACATAGACCTTGTTCTTGGCATTTGATGCGCAACGCTCGGGTCGTTTCTACTGCAAATGATTTGTTAACAAAACTCTCGCGAGTAATGAGACATCCAAACTCGGAGGCTGAATTCGAAGAAGAATGGAGGTCTTTCTTGGAGGAATACAACCTTATTGGAAACGAGTGGGTAGAGGAGCTTTATGAAATGAAATATAAATGGGCAGAGCCTTTCTTTAGGGGATAATTTACTGCGGGAATGACAACAAGCCAACGATGTGAGAGTGTTCATTCCTACATGAGCAAGTTTGTGAACGCACAGATGAGCTTGTACAAATTCGTGCAGCAGTTTTGTAGGGCTACATGCAGAATAAGGCAATAAACACTACGGAAAGATTTCATTAACAACCAAACTACAATGGAGCTGGATACACATCTTAAGGGCTTGGAAAAAATAGCTTTAGATTTCTACAGCAGAGCAGTTTACATGGAGGTAACATATTTATGTGTTTCATCTACATATTAATAATAAATATTACAAGCTTCAAACAAATTTTCTTATACATTCCAAGAATAATTTTATGATTTTCTATACCTAGGTACGGGAGGAGATTAAAAAAGAATCTGTGTACACGCCTACAGGAGCGGTTCCTGGGGACGGATTTAAGAATTTGATCATGGTCAAGTATGGAGATGACACGTGTAGAGAGATTAATGTGACCATACAAGATTCGGATAAATACATTTCCTGTGAATGTGGGAGGTTCGAGTCTTTGGGATGGCCATGCAGGCATATGTTCTGCGCAATGAAGACGGCTAATATGACATCGATTCCCAAGGTCTAGCTAAAAAAGAGATGGGCAAAGGATTGCAGTGTAATGGACAATCCGTTTTCAAACAAGGAATTATCTATAAAAGACCCCAAGGACAAGAGGTTCAGTTTTTTGCATCTAAAGCTTTTACAAATTTACAGTATAGCTTCCAAGTTGGATGACCTGTACAGACTTGCATTTTAAGAACTAGACAAAATAAAGGCCATAGTACTTACGGCGTCAGACAATGAGAAGGGAACAACGAAAATGGACGACGGAACAGAAAAGAAAAGAAAACATCTACTTGTAAACCCGGTTAACATATTAAGGGATCCTTGCTTTGTAAGGACAAAAGGAAGTCGGTCGGAGACAAAGACTACCAAGGAAAAGACACGAAAGTGCGTAGTTTGCAGACAACCCGGGTATTATAAGTCAAATTGCCCCAATGCCAACGATGTAAGTGAATCACAAAATAGTCGACACATGAATGCGGATGAGGATGATAATGAGAGTGAGGATGGTTTTGACGATTTATTTTATTAGTTCATAAGTTTTAACAGTTGAATTCAGTTTACCACTAATTTTACTGTTCTTGTGTAATATTGTAGACAATATCGATTTATAATTTGTGTTAGTTTCATTTGGTTTCATCATCATCTGGGGGTGACCGTAGATAAGGAAATAGTATGGCTTCAGTGAGAATGATACATATTTTTGTAAACGCTATACTTTCAAGCAAGTGTGGCTCTTAAATATAATGTTCTCCTAAAAGCGCACAAAGTTAAATTTAATTATACCGATACAATTTTAACTAATCAATTCTTAAACAAAACATTTTATAAAATATTATACTCGTATTAAAAATTCGTTTTGTTCGCTATTTTGGAGCGTTGAAATGATAAATAGCCGGATGCTAGAATGTCTCGTTGTAGCTCACCTTTTATGTATTTTTTTTCCTCCAGACACAAGTGCTAAAAATAATATACATAATTATAATAAAAACAAACAAACGAAATGGTAATAAATAATTATTTACAAATGGCCAAAATATATAAGCAAAATAAGCAAACCAATATATATTAATTTGTGGACATCAAATTTTTTTAATTATATTAGATTTAATCTATTTCCAACATATACAACTACTAATACATCCCCAATAAATATTAATACCCCCAAAGACAAAAACAGGCCCAAAACATTAAAAAAATGGCCCAGCCCAAATAAAAAAAATTGAATCTGTGACTTGCTCGGCTCATAGGATCAGGTGGCTCATGGTCTGAGTTAGCACGGATCAGCAGCAGACACCAGTCCGACACCGTCCAAATCCTACCTGACGCATATCTAATCTTGTCTCCCGATCAACAGGGGTATGTGTACCCCGGGTGCGCAGCAGAATCACCCCCAAATTTTACTAGAATTTTCGAGCCTTCAGAGATAGGGCAATATAAATCAATAAAATTCATTGTTCTCATGTTAATCTAGTTTCAAACATACAATTAATTCTTTTTCTAGAAAATTCCATAAGCTAGTTTTTGTTTTTGTTGTAATAGACTTCAAATATTGCATCCCATAATTTTGCCATAATTTTAGAATATCATAAAAGCATAGAGAATAAATTTCTAAAATTTGATCAGTAGTTTTCTCACAGCAAAAATATCTCATAACTTTCATATATATGTCAACTTAAACATGTTCAATGATACAATACTTCATTCCTACAAATTTCATACATGCTTATTACTACTTAAATCAAGGCTTAGGAGGTACCTATCATGGCATTACTAAAATTTCCTTAATCAAACCAAAACTAACAACTTAACAATAAGAAAATGAGGGGTTTTGTGATACACCCTTTGAGAACTATCTTCTCTTGCTTGCAGGTGAAAGAAATGCAACACAAATAAAGATGAGGATTGTATTTATAGAGGAAAATGGGATACGGGACTTCCAACAAAGTTAGATGGTGGATGACAAAATGGTGGAGTGCAAGACTCAGAGTTAGAATAGAAATTGTGATGGGGTGTCAATATTCCTCTAAGATTTGATGTGTACTTGGTTGATTTTGTATGATTTGGGGAGTTATGGGGCCGGTAAATCTGTAGCCCCAAATCTAGATGAGATTTTGATCTCGTCAGTGAATTTTCAGTATTTTTCGATTCAAGTTTTGGCTCTCGCGCGATAAAAATTCGAACGTTTTTAGGGTTTTCATATATAGGATACTTTTATTTTTTCTTTTTATATTCTTAAATTCCATTAATCATTAATCAAACCTGGGATACAATTCATTCTCAAAAGTGCCAATAGGGCTTCTGGCTCGAAGGGTTTGTTTGTCACCTGGAAAATTAGAAACTTCGAACAAATATATATATGTACTTATCAACCACCTTACTCAAACATTATTGAATTATTTATTAAAACTTGTATTTTGGGTTGCTACACAATGAATGACCAAAATTGATCATCATAAAACCAATCAACCGTTGATACGAATTGGTGCCAAAATTATTTACGAAATGATACATCCTTCTATATATGTATGATGATGATGATTTTTCTTTTTATGTTTTCAAAATTTTGAACCGGTCAACTTTTAAATATTTCTATTACTTAATTAAGTATGTGCATCGCAACTTATTTTTGTATATAACTTATTTTGTATCTTAATTATTTCTAGTGCTTAAGTGCATAGGTGTTTTCATCATCATCAACAACACCACATGTAATTTCAATAATGAGAATTAAAATTTCATAATTTGTATTTATAGTGATAATGAAATTAATATTTATGAATTTAATTTGCACTTTGCATTATTTTTGTGTTTACATACATATATGTGTGTGTGTGGTGATTTAGGTAGCATAATTTAACAAAAAATTATATAAGACATTGAAGGTCCCAATGAGTCAAAGTGAGGGTTAAAAGTCTAGAGGGGAGGGGTGAATAAACTTTTAACCAAATTTATGTGTCTAAGTAGATTAAGCATACTTAGAAAGAAGTAGCTTAAGATAAGGTTAAGTGGTGTGAGGTGTGTTGACATATGATGAGCAGCTGCCATGTGGACGAGCTGCTTCCTCTTGACAAGCAGTTTCCACATGGACGAGCAACTTCTACATGGACGAGCTACTTCCTCTTGACGAGTTGCTTCCACATGGACAAGCAATTGTCCTCTTGACGAGCGGCTTCTACATGGACGAACTGCTTCTACATGGATGAACTACTTCCTCTTGACGAGCAGCTTCCACATGGACGAGCTGCTTCCACATGGACGAGCAGTTGTCCTCTTGACGAGCTGCTTCCACATGGACGAGCTACTTTCACATGGACGAACAACTGTCCTCTTGACGAGCTGCTTCCATATGGATGAGCAGTTCTCCACTTGACGAGCAGGATTAAGTTGATTAAACCCAATTGTTGATGGACGAGCTACATCCTACTTAAGGTGAATAGGTTTAAACAAAGTAACCCCACAAGAATCAAGAGTAAGCAAGCTAAGCTAAGCCAGGCCGAGCTGGACTAGTCACGCGAGCTACTCTAGCTAGACGAGTTACTTTATCCAGCCGAGCTACTTTAAAGTGACTTGAACGCAACATACTAGCTTGACTAGTAGTTACCCCACAAGAGTATGAGATCACTGTAGTATGGGCGAGTATAGGGACCAAGTAGTATCGAACCCAAGGGAAAATTTGTATACGAATAAATCCCTGGAAATGTACGTATCGTAACTAATATGAATATTATGTTTGGTTTAAACTACTTCTACTAATTATTATCTACTAATTAAATTCTAAAGACAAAATTAAAAACTATACTAACTCTTGTTTGAGTGCGAATATGATGGTGATGTTTGGGATATGAATCCCTACGTATACTAACGGAATTGGTACGTTAACTAAAATAATTGTGATGTTCAAGTTAAAATCCTAAGTGTACTAAAACTAGGCAATCAACTTTCCTAATCTAGCACAAGAATTGAAAGAATAAAAGTTCAAGAATTAATCCTAATACTTAGTTGGGTTTTTCTACGGTCAGGAAGACTTTCGTCCTTCCTGACGTCAGTAAACCAATAAGAACTTGTCACATCATTTAAGTTCGCCATTTGCGATCTAGCTTCGCCCGGAGTAAGAATATATATTTTTATTAGAAAAAAATTATAAAATTACAAAAATATCCTAACAGTATTTTTATTTTAGAAGTAATTATTTTAATCTTTTTTCTTTTTTATAATAATAAAAAAAATAAACTTTTTAAAAATCATTCAAATTTTAAAATTAAATTAAAAACTCAATTATCATCTTCGTTCCTTTAGCCATAGGCCCCTTCATCCCATCGACGGCAAGGACAACAAATTTTGGGGCCCCTTCATCCCATCGACGGCAAGGGCACCAAATTTTGGGGCCCCTTCATCCCGTCGACCCCTTGAACCCATTGACAGCAGGGCAATAAATTATCATCTAGCGCAGCAAATCCCCAAATTTTGGGGCAACATACAAATGTCCATTTCCCAAATCAGCCGAAGTAGCGGACTAAAAAGAGGGCAACCCAGGAACAGGGGCACCTGTATCATCGGCCGGAGACTTCCCCTTCAAAGGAGGAAAAGAAGCCCCATCGTGAATAGGGCAACCGCCGTCCCATTCTGGGAACCAGATTATCCATCAATGATCCAGAATTGGGGTTGATATTCACCCTATAAGCAAGACTATCCTCAAATTGGTGTTGAGGTGGAAATCCCGTCCGCGCCGCTGCTCCCCTCCCATCCGCGCCGTGGATGAGGATGACCTCACCAAGCGCCTTTCTGAGCTCAAGGCACGCGGCTGATATGGGCTCTCCCTGGATTGTTCGGCCATTCTATGCCTCTGGTTATTTTGATATATTGTGTTGTGTTTCTTGGATATAATGTGTACAACAACTTCGACTATAATGCTCTTGTGCTGACTTGATGTTCTATTCTTCGTGGTATTTCAACTCTGGAGGATACATTGGATGCTCTTAATTAATAGATTGCTTAATTACACTCTAATACTGCTGATTGCAAAATTGATTTATGGTATTTAGTTGGCTCATTACCCTATCTGTGTATTGGCATTTATTGCTTGGCTTGGTTTAACTGTGTTTTTTTTTTCTTCTTTTGGGTGAAATATGGATCATTTGGAAATTGTTTGGACCTGAACTGTAGTATCTGGCTTGTGTGGTAAAGAATTAATATCTGAACTTCTTGATTACTCTGGTTGAATGTGTATATCTTTAGCTACGGTTTTGTGTAGGCTTCATGTTCTTGCTTTCGTGCCCCTCCCGTTGGCGCCGTTGCTCCCCCTCTCATCGCCACCTCTTTGTCGAGCGGCTGTTGTCAGAGTCCAGTTGTAAGGCTCTTTTTAATTTCTGAATAATAATGTGGATGAATTTAATGGTGGCAACGACGCAGCTAGCCGTGAAAGGGGCGAAAGTTTTGGTGCTGGAGAACGCAATATGAATAAGACTTAAATCAATTAATACCATAGGTGTTGCTTATGTATTTATTAATGAATTTATATGATATATGCTGCAAAAATGTGTAATTTCTTATGCTGATGGTTCTGATATTCATTTCAGCCTATTATCTGCCCCAGAATGCTGGTGATATTGCTTGAAAATATATTAAGAATCCTGATTTGTTGTCTTTTATTGATGCTGAGGTATGCATCCCATCGCCTTACCAAAGTTTTACCTTATCAAGCTGCCAATTTGCCCAGCCTTTTCCCTTTGACCACATTTCTCTTGCTTTTTTTTTTAGTATTTCATCGTGAGCACAGTTAATGCCACACAAACATCTATGATTAATGCAAGCATGGTAATCATGGTAGCTGCATTGAATATCAGAGGATGAGTGAGTCCGGTCTTGAGGAAGTATGTGTGCGATTTGTAATGATACGTCAAGCTATTAACTTCTCATTTTGCTATTGAATCTATTTCTCAATCACGAAAAATAAAATAGTAAATTTTTTTGTAAACTGAGTTGATGTGATTTTGAGTTCATGATTTTCTTTTTCTTACATATTGAAAAATAATTGAGAATAGAGACAGTTTTATTTTTTTCTTGCACAAGCGCATTGAATATCCTTTGGAACGACTTCTATGGGAATAAAAATTATTCATGAAGGCGAAAAAACTTCCATGCTTCAATTGTACCAACTCAAATGCATTTTTAAATAATATTAATTATTTTATTAATATATATTACTTGATCATTATTGATTATTTTCGAACAAGATCCAAGTATTCACCTTATGGAACACATCTCTGAAGAAACATAATAATTTCCCACAATAACTAGTAAATTCACCCCTAACTTTTTTTTTTTTAACTTTGATTGCTCATAGAAGCCAGGAAGCTTTATGTACTACACAAATATACAATAATGCAACATGATGCCGCTGCAAGTTAAAGCAAATAAAAAATTCCCGCTTGAGTCAATAACGATTTTAATAAAATTTATTATAAGAAACAAAACAAAACACGATTAATCCCGAATAATTCAAAGAAATAAGACTAAATGATAAGAAAGGGTCTAATAAGATTGACAAATACGTCATGTAACAATGGTTGAAATACATCCGCAATCATTAATCATTGAAATGAAGTATGTTCGTGCACCTGTCGTCTTTAAGATTCCAAGCCACGTCGATTTCTATGCCTCCTGAACTCCACATCAAGGTTTCATCAGTGAAATTCTTTAACTCTTCATCATCTTTTAGTTCAACAATATCACCATTAATATCTTATCCCGTTACTTTGTAAACTTCTTTTAATATTCCACCCAGAGTCAAGTCTGCAGTTCTAAAAACCCAGCGTTTGAATGATACTACCATTAAAGTATAAACACGAGTTAGACTAAAATCACAAACCGGAATACATGCCCTAGTAATAAATACACCACTAAAACAGGCACAATAAAAGGAAACTCTGCATTTAACAATATAATCTGATACTCAGCGTCCAGTTCAGGGGCGGATGCAGAATGTACGAGTGGGTGATTAGGCGTGAAATTGTCATGATTCGTAGCTAGAAACGCCCTAGTTTTGGTCAATTTTATTGAGTTTTTAGAGCCAAATGAGTACTAATTCTATACATTGATGAATTTGTCTCTTTGATACTCATAGGTGGATCGAGGACGGAAAATGGAGTTCGTAGGACTTTGAATCGACTCAAACGGATGCCCGGATGAGAAGATATCGAAGAAATACGATTGGTATTAGTACGTGAGAAGAAAAGTGTTAGTTGCAAGGAAGGAAGGGCCATTCGAGCACCTTAACTCGAGCACCTCGCTCGAGCAACGTAGGTCGAGCGCTCCGGACTTACGGAGTGTTTTTGCCGCTCGAGGGACACAGCTCGAGCGCCCCGCTCGAGCTCTGGAACCATTCGACCAAACAAGGTCGAGCGCCCCGCACGACCTACTGATTCATTCGACCACAAAGGCTCGAGCGCCCCGCTCGACCGGGACAGCTCGAGCGCCTCTGAGGCTTAAATGCCAAATTTCATTTTTCGGCCCATGAGATCCCGTTTTGACCCAGTGCCTATATATACCTCTTCCAAACTCATTTTAAAGGACGACTTGACACACACAAGATAGAGACTTAGTTTTTAGAGAGAGGAAGAGGAGAAGAACGAGCAAGCTTTACTTACGTTTTGTTGAGGTTTTTTCGTACGAATTCTTAGTTTCTTTTCGTTTCTTAGTTCTTTTCATTAGCTTGGTTATTTTAAACGCTTTGAAACTTCGTTTTAGTTAATTAAATTTCAGTTCTTAGTATTTATTTTCTTTTAAAACCCTAGTTCATATTTCTTATTTTCTTCGTTCAATTCATTATGTTTATGTTCGTTGTTTCTTCTATTGCTTTTATGTTTGTTAAAGCCATGTCCGGCTAAAACCCTTGTATGCTTAGGGTAGGATGGACTCGTAGAAGTAGGATGTGGGTACGTAATTAGGGTAATTCATGACGTGAGTTTTAATTCTCTTAGTTAATGAATTCTTATAATTAACCTTAACTTTACCTTTGAATTTCGTACGAAAGTGTTAGAGAGAGGACGACCGCATCACTCAATAACAATTAGTAGTCTTAACGAGAGGGTTTAGGAGAGGTTCATTCATCTACCGGTTTAGCGAAGGAGGACGACCGCATCACCTTAGTTAAATTAGGGTCTCATTAATTAAGCACAATCTATTAACTTGTTAGTGGATTAGTGAAGTCGAGTGTTAGGGTAAAGTATTAGGGTTTAGAATCTTGAGCTTTCACCTTGCATTCTTTTACCTAGGTTATTTCTGGCGCGTCACAGTTATTTTGATTATGTACCTGCTCCGTTAGTATACGTAGGGATTCCTATCCTAAGCATCACCGTCTCATATTTGAAAACACTCCTTTTGATACTTCGTTTAATTTTCCTTTCGCATTCGTAGGATAATTTTAGTTTAGTTTAATTAATCTTTCAAAAAACCCAAAAACAACACACTCTTTTACCTAGGTTATTTCTGGCGCGTCACAGTTATTTTGATTATGTACCTGCTCCGTTAGTATACGTAGGGATTCCTATCCTAAGCATCACCGTCTCATATTTGAAAACACACCTTTTGATACTTCGTTTAATTTTCCTTTTGCATTCGTAGGATAATTTTAGTTTAGTTTAATTAATCTTTCAAAAAACCCAAAAACAACACACTCATATTAACACATTCAGGGATCTATTCGCATATACACTGTCCCTTGGGTTCGATATACTTGGTCGTTATACTTGCTAATACTACAGTGAACCCGTTCGCTTGCGGGTGAGCGACTAGTAGAAGTTAGTTTATTCGCTTCAAGTCAATGGCGTCGTTGCCGGGGATGGCGTTGTATGCTTTTTGAATAGGACTTGTAGATAGCCTAGTAGTTAGTAGTGAGTGCTTTATTTTCTGTTTTTTTTATTTATTTTTATTTATTCGGCAGTTGCGTTTTGATCTTTCTGCTAGTGTGTCAGGTATATGAAAACACGCTCACAAGGCAATAAGAGCGAAGAGAGAATTCAGTCAGACCCTGAGACAATAGCCAGAAGGAACCGAGCCTTCTTGAGAAGAATGACTACTGCCGCGGGAAACAAAGACAAGGTTTCTGAAGAACTTGGGGAGTTAGACAAAATAGCTGCAGAGTATACTGCTCTTGTGGAATGGGCAGAGGGTGCTAATGGAAACAACAGTAATCAGCAGATACCCATAGGGGGAACTGAGAACCCACACCCGAACCCACAAGACCCAATCAACTCTGCATAAACACAACCCCAAAACCAGAACCAAAACCAGATTATCCACCAGAACCCAAATAACCCTTTCAACAACCCAGTATACCAACATTACCCATACCCACCATACCCTTATCCACCATACCCATATCATCCACCTCCAGTCTATAATCAACCACCTGTTTACCCACCACCACCCCAACAAGTACCAATACCTGCTGTTAATCCTCAACACGTTCCTCAGAACGTAGATCAACATATGGCTATTCGAGGGAGGTTTGCAGCGCAGCCACAACGGTACTATGATGGAGTGGCACTGCCTCCTGTTGAGGCAAATAACTTCTCGATTTTCCCAGGAATTCTAAAGTTGCTGACCGAGAATCAGTTCAAGGGGGTGATCGGGAAGGATAATCCTCATACACACTTGAGGAGTTTTCTCATGATAGCCTCCACATTCAATTATAATGGCATGTCTGAAGATGCCAAGAGGCTGCGGCTGTTCCCATTCTCATTGACGGGAATAGCCAAGGAGTGGTACGATAATACGCTCCCGCGGGGAGGTATTACCACTTGGGCCGAGCTCGAGCGTCTGTTCCTCGAGCGATTCTACCCTCCATCTAGGACAATCAAGGCTAGAATTGAGATCTCGTCCTTTCGCCAGAAGTCTGGAGAGGATTTACGCCAAGCGTGGGAGAGATGCTCAAACATGCTGATAGAGTGCCCGCAGCACGGGTACAATGAGGGGGATATTATGGCATTCTTCTACAGTGGTGCCAACAAGGCGGGGCAAGACCATTTAGACGCCTGTGCGGGCGGAGCATTCCTGAATCAAGGCATAGAGAGGTGTAGAGAGATCGTGGACAACATTGTCACGAATACCGGGGCTTGGAATGGAGACCCAGATTTTCAGAGAGTTCATCAGGTGGAAGAAGGTGAAGGAACGAGAAGGCTATTGATGGCCATGATGGAGAAGATCAACAACCTCGAGTTGGGGAAGAGTTTGGTTGGAGAGTATGCGGCAGAGAATGATAGAGTAGACCAACCAAGTGGACAGCAAGAAGTAGTCAATTACATGGGAGGTCCGTATTACAATCAGAATGGCTACCAAGGTGGAAATCAGTTTGGAAGACCTTCTTATGGTCAGCCATTTGTACCTCCAGGGCCACAGCCACCTCAAAATCAATGGAGGAACACACAAGGAGTTCAAGGAGGCCAGCAACCTTCTCAAAACACATGGAGGAAGAATGAGAACTTTTCTTATGCTAACCCAAAAGCTGGTATTACTGTTCCTGCAGGTGTTGATCCGGGGTCTAAACCTCCTGGTGGAGAAGGCGGTGCATCAACCGAGGAGATGTTGAGAGCGATCCTTCAGAAGGTGGAGGAAGGTAGCAAGAGGTTGTCATCCTTGGAGTACGATGTGAAGGAGCTGCATAAGAAAAGCGATCATCGAGATCAAGAGCTCCAGAAGATGAACGTTGAGTGGACTAGAACTCAACAAGAGAACAATCGAAGGTTCACTTCTATAGAGTTCCAGATGAGCCAAATTGCAAAGATGGTGAATAGAGAGCCGGGAAAATATCCTTCCATGCCGGAGGGGAACCCGAAAGAGCATTGCAAGGCGATCCAGCTTAGAAGTGGAACCAATTATGAAGGTCCTCAGGTGCCTGCTGATTCTGAGACACCCCAAGTTGAGAAGGGGATTGAAAGTGAAGGAATTGAGAAGCATAAAGATATGGATGAGCCCCAGAAGGGCAAGGAAAGTGAGGAGATTGAGAGAGTTCCTAAGTGGAAAAAGGCAAAGGAAGCAAGGGATAAAGTGAAAGAAACAGAAAGAGATGAATGGGGGGTACCCAAATCTGTGATACCAGTCCCGTATCCACAGCGCTTCATGAAAAAGAAGCTTGATAAAAAGTTTGCAAAATTTCTTGATGTTTTTAAACAACTTCACATTAACATTCCTTTTTATGATGCTTTGGAACAGATGCCGCATTATGCAAAGTTTCTGAAGGACTTGATTGCGAAAAGACGGCGAGTGGATGAGCCGAAGTTGGTGCAGCTGAACCACGAGGTGAGTGCATTAGTGCACAAGGCGCTTCCACCAAAGCTGAAGGATCCCGGGAGCTTCACGATCCTATATGACATTGTGAACGGGATCAAGAAAGGAACGTTATGTGATTTAGGGGCGAGCATCAATCTCATGCCCTTGTCGCTTTTCAAGAAGTTGGAAGGTGGTGAACTTCAACCCACAATGATGACGCTTCAACTGGCCGATCGGTCTATTACTAGACCTCAAGGAGTGGTTGAAGACGTCCTAGTGAGAGTTGGAGATCACATTTTTCCAGCCGACTTTGTAGTGCTAGAGATGGAGGAAGATGAGCACGTGCCCCTGATCTTGGGAAGACTGTTCTTAGCTACGGTGGGGATGGTGCTAGACGTGGCAAATGAGAAGATTACATTGAAGGTTGATGATCAAGAAGTGAAGATTTCCCTATATGAAGTCATGAAGCACCCGAAGGAGGATGAGAGTTTGTATTGCATGGATGCAATTGGTCCTCGTGTTGAAGACACACCTCCTATCCCTAATCTTTCTCATATTCATGATTTTGTTAGTCCTTCACTTGATTATTTAACCCATGAGCATTCTGTTCTTGATTATGTTGATAAGGATAAAAAGAAGAAATTGAAGGAAGAAGTGAAAAAGGTGGACGTGGTCCAGCTAGAGGGAAAAGGAGGAGTTAAGAAGAAGAAGTCAAAATTCAAGAAATTGTTTAGTAAGACTCCTCCAGATAAAGGAAAGAAGGAGTTGAGAAATATACCACTTGAGGTGGGGAAGGAAGCAAAAGGGCTCATGATGGTGGGGCATCAAGGAAAGGAGTTCAAACACCACTCTTATGAGAGTGAGGGAGGTAAATTTGAGTATGATGTCCCATAAGCTCCTTTGAGCTTGGTCCGGCATGAGGACCTTAAAAATAGCGTTGAATGGGAGGCAACCCATTATTTTTTTTATTTGCTTTGAGTTTTTTTTAGTTATTAGGGAGTTATTTTGAGTCGTATGTTTAACCTCGTACTTGAGAGTTTTATTTTGTAGGCTTGTCTCTAAAGGAGTAAAGGTATCATGGAGTAATTCAGATTGAAGGAACCAACTTGACACAAGGGAGTGTGCAAAGCTATTGAGAGAAACTGAATTGTTTGGTTGAGGTAACCCACAACCCCAAACTTAGACCTCTAGCAAGGTCGAAGTTTGGGGGGGTGGAGTTTTTTATTTGTTTTATGATTACATTGCACATGCATGCACGCCCTTATCTTTGAGTTGAGTTTGATTGATTATTG
Organism: Ballota nigra; assembly: GCA_947034835.1. Taxonomy (NCBI): domain Eukaryota; kingdom Viridiplantae; phylum Streptophyta; class Magnoliopsida; order Lamiales; family Lamiaceae; genus Ballota; species Ballota nigra. The sequence continues at coordinate 21,194,857 of OX344722.1, read as the reverse complement.
GATTGTTGAGATACTCCTTGGGGTGATTTTGATTTGACTCGTTATTGCATATTTCATGCCTATCAACTACCTTCTACTTGTTGATTGCTATCTTTGAGTATGACGTGATAAGTAGAGTTGAGTTGTGAGGTTGAGTTAGGAATTTATTGTGTGAGTGTTTGAGTTAGAGTTGATTTGAGAGAGAACCCGTATGCTTACAAATTTTCCTTCTGAGTGCTTGTGTGATGATTGTGAGAATGCACTAGACTAGCATGGATGTGAAAGCCGAGAGACTTGAGCCTTATGAGATTTTGATGCATTAATTGATCTCTTCGTTGTGAGTGAATCATCACCTTAGAGGATGCTAGAACTTGTGTGTGCTCTTGCTTCTTGATTGTGTCTAGTTTGATATGCCGAATAGGATATTAGGCCATCTTTGATTTTATTGAGTCACTTAACCAAAATTTTCCTTACCAATGACATTGAATCCCTTGTTAGCCCCGTTGAGCCAAAAGCCTATATTATTCGCTAGCACATATGAACACTATTCCAATTCCTAAGCCTTTTTGTCCCAATTTGAGTGGAGAATAGGAAAGTGTGAATGTGAAGGGAGTAAACTGAGTTGAAAAAGGAAAAGGTTGTTTGTTGAGTGAATATGAGAAGAAGGTGTGATGAAGTTTTGAGTTGTGGGAAAAAGAAAAAATTTTGAGAATGAGCAAAATAAAAAAATGAGCTCATGTGTTTGTGCGAAAAAGAAAAAATGAGTGATTGAAAAAAAAGTGAAAAGAGTTAGAGAAAAAAAATTGAAGTATTGAGAGTATGGAATTAAAAGGATGTTGAATGAACATGTTTGAAGTAGTCTGTTCCTCATCTCGAATTACCGAAGTTTGATTTTTTATTCTCCATTCACCTTAGTCACTTTACCATATTGTTATCCCACCTGTCCAAAGAGCCTACATTACAACCTTGAGAAAGTCCTTTTTGATTCGGCATTGATCTCTAGAGTACGGTCGGAGTTAAGAGCACTTGCAAGCCTATGGCTGCCAATTAGTGTGATTGATTGTGTGAGTAAGTCCCTTAATCATTGATATACACTTGTGAGGGAGCGAAACACATCGTTGAGTGCACATCCATGCTTGATCTAGGTGTTTCTTGTTATTATTGCATGAGTATGATAAAGGAAAGTGAGTGAGTATACGGGTGATTGATTTTTGAAGCTCGAGTTCATTAGCTTGCATGATTGATTCTTTGACTCATCCCTAACAATTTCACTTGACTTATTATTTCATTGCTTGAGGACAAGCAATATGGTAAGTTTGGGAGGGGGGTTGATTAGGCGTGAAATTGTCGTGATTCGTAGCTAGAAACACCCTAGTTTTGGTCAATTTTATTGAGTTTTTAGAGCCAAATGAGTACTAATTCTATACATTGATGAATTTGTCTCTTTGATACTCATAGGTGGATCGAGGACGGAAAATGGAGTTCGTAGGACTTTGAATCGACTCAAACGGATGCCCGGATGAGAAGATATCGAAGAAATACGATTGGTATTAGTACGTGAGAAGAAAAGTGTTAGTTGCAAGGAAGGAAGGGCCATTCGAGCACCTTAACTCGAGCACCTCGCTCGAGCAACGTAGGTCGAGCGCTCCGGACTTACAGAGTGTTTTTGCCGCTCGAGGGACACAACTCGAGCGCCCCGCTCGAGCTCTGGAACCATTCGACCAAACAAGGTCGAGCGCCCCGCACGACCTACTGATTCATTCGACCACAAAGGCTCGAGCGCCCCGCTCGACCGGGACAGCTCGAGCGCCTCCGAGGCTAAAATGCCAAATTTCATTTTTCGGCCCATGAGATCCTGTTTCGACCCAGTGCCTATATATACCTCTTCCAAACTCGTTTTAAAGGACGACTTGACACACACAAGATAGAGACTTAGTTTTTAGAGAGAGGAAGAGGAGAAGAACGAGCAAGCTTTACTTACGTTTTGTTGAGGTTTTTTCGTACGAATTCTTAGTTTCTTTTCGTTTCTTAGTTCTTTTCATTAGCTTGGTTATTTTAAACACTTTGAAACTTCGTTTTAGTTAATTAAATTTCAGTTCTTAGTATTTATTTTCTTTTAAAACCCTAGTTCATGTTTCTTATTTTCTTCGTTCAATTCATTATGTTTATATTCGTTGTTTCTTCTATTGCTTTTATGTTTGTTAAAGCCATGTCCGGCTAAAACCCTTGTATGCTTAGGGTAGGATGAACTCGTAGAAGTAGGATGTGGGTACGTAATTAGGGTAATTCGTGACGTGAGTTTTAATTCTCTTAGTTAATGAATTCTTATAATTAACCTTAACTTTACCTTTGAATTTCGTACGAAAGTGTTAGAGAGAGGACGACCGCAACACTCAATAACAATTAGTAGTCTTAACGAGAGGGTTTAGGAGAGGTTCATTCATCTACCGGTTTAGCGAAGGAAGACGACCGCATCACCTTAGTTAAATTAGGGTCTCATTAATTAAGCACAATCTATTAACTTGTTAGTGGATTAGTGAAGTTGAGTGTTAGGGTAAAGTATTAGAGTTTAGAATCTTGAGCTTTCACCTTGCATTCTTTTACTTATTTCTGGCGCGTCACAGTTATTTTGATTATGTACCTGCTCCGTTAGTATACGTAGGGATTCCTATCCTAAGCATCACCATCTCATATTTGAAAACACACCTTTTGATACTTCGTTTAATTTTCCTTTTGCATTCGTAGGATAATTTTAGTTTAGTTTAATTAATCTTTCAAAAAACCCAAAAACAACACACTCATATTAACTACGACGCGTAGATCTTCAGGGATCTATTCGCATATACACTGTCCCTTGGGTTCGATATACTTGGTCGTTATACTTGCTAATACTACAGTGAACCCGTTCGCTTGCGGGTGAGCGACTAGTAGAAGTTAGTTTATTCGCTTCAAGTCAGTGGGGTGGACTGCAAAGTAAATGTTTCGATACATTAAAATTTATATACTTATTGAGAGTGAAATTGGTTCATAAATGAACCGTTAAAGGATATTTATTGTTTTCACTTAAAAATATTGATTGTTTTCATTGAAGAGCCTGTTAGTTTTTTTCAGTTGGCCGTTAATATTTTTCAGTAAAAATAACTAATATCCTTCAATAAAAATAACTAATACTATTTAGTGAAAATAACTAATATCATTTATTGATTTATGTATGAACCATTTCCACTTTATTCTTTTTCATTAATTAGGATGCACCCAATGCGACTTCAATATATACTATACATGTCAATATTTATATATAATATTGAAATAACATATATGACAATACAATAAATTATTTTACTATTAATTATTAATAAATAAATAAATAGTTAGCACTAGATCATACAACTTAATTCTCAATATTTGCATATCCCTTTAGAGAAACATTAATCAAAAGGTTTAATAACCCACACACATATCAAAGTTGAAAAAAAATATGAAAATGGTTAATGGTAAACTAATTATGAAATTATTTTGAAATTGATTTATACATGAACCATTGAAGGATATTAGTTGTTATCACTAAAAAGTATTAGGTAATTTCACTAAAGGGTATTAGTTGTGTTCACTAAAGAGTCAAAATTTGTTTTCACTTAATAACTAAAACCCTCCAGTTTAAATCAATAATACTCTCTAGTGGAAATAACTAATACTGTTTAAAGAAATCAACTAATACCCTTTAATAATTTATGTATGAATCATTTTCACTCTATACATTGTCAAAAATAAATTACCTGTACATATTTATAAAAGAAAATGAAAAAAAATTGAATTTTATCCAAATACCCAATTTTGGGTAGATGGTAAATCTGCAATTAAGGTCGAAGTATGACTCGACAATCTGTGTGTGAATATAATCTTATTCGGACTACTTAGAAATAGAAGAACCTCTAATGTCATAATACTTGCTGGATAACTCAAAGTCATGTCCTAACCATTTCCATATACCCTTATCACATCAGTGTCTTAGGTTATGCACTTATACTTCATCACAATCAACAGGCCAAACTTCATCTAACCAACCTTGTGAAACGAAATCCTTTATTTTAGCATTAAGATTTAAAGCAGGCCATCACTGCATTATATTTCCTATAAATGGAGATAAGTACCAAACTTAAATCATACACACCAACATTTTAGGTTCCCTATTCTCTTCCTAGCACTCTTGTAACAATCAAATCATTATCATTGTTTATTTCCATTTCCATTTGGAACCTGACATTGACTTCATCCAGAAAGCCAACAGACTTCAGTTCATAGACTAGAACGCATAATCTTTTTCAATTAAATAATTAAATCCAAAAACACATTGCCATAAAGCTCAATCTACCAACTCTAATATAAACATCAATGATCAACTACTTAAAACATCTCTAAAGAAATCGGAGATACATAAGGAAAATATCTTGAACAAAAATGACGAAAACACGAGATTTAAAGCAATATCCAGTTACCTGAGTCCCCAACAACCAGCACTCTGACTTGCCCAACATTATGCTCTTTCGTCTCCCTCTCTCTTTCCCTCCAACAGGATGTGTTGCAGATTTACCATCTACCCAAAATGAAAATGAAAAGAATGAAATTTTATCAGCATGAGTCTGAAACTAATAAAGCCCACGTGTAAGTGTGAAAATAACTATCATCTCAACCATTTTGACAGAGTCTTTAGGTGGTGTTTGAATCTATCCAAAAATATAGAAAATTCAATTTCAAATTAATCATCAACAAGGCTGATGATAACTTCAGTATTGTAAACGGGCCGTAAGCAAACCACAACCACTACATGAGTAAAAAGAATTCACTACCTCAAGGAATAACCATAGATTAAATTTCATGTCCCACATATCTCAATTTAACAGCTGCAAATGCGGTGGGGTGGGCTTCGACACACCTACATATGTATCTATAGTGGGTTACTAGGGGCTTGCACTGGGATACATAGATTAGCCCCTGGTCCAGTTCTACTTAGATAGTTTTGCACCAACACCACACCGTTGAAGTCTACAACACAATATCATTCTATATTAACATTGAGGATCCAGCGAGAAACTAATATCAACTATATGCAAACAAGTCTGGGTGACAAAATGTCATGTACTCGTGAGATAATTTTAAATGTATGAATCAACATCTCACCTATTTCAGCCTTGAATCTGAAAAATCCAGGTCCAATCACCATGTTTTTGCAATCATATACTGCAAGGGAAAAAATTACACTTCGGTTACACTAATGTCCTTTGAAATATATTAGCAGCATGAGAGTGAAACATTAAGCAGTACAAGGCTGTTTTTCAGGAAATGGAGAACTCTGTCCATATCACATCTCATCAATTGCTCTGCTAATTAAAGCATGACGATTCCTCTGAATCAGAAATATTGCAACCTGCATTATATGTATAATTTAGTTAGGCTCAATGGAAGTGCATCTTCTCATCAGAATCGCATTAAAATCAGAAAATCAAGAACATTTTTTTGCAGTTGCACAATCGCATTGTCCACTAATCATTAGAAGTGCAGATATAACCCTAAAAGTATAAATCTGAACCTGGAGGCGTTTTGGTGGAGGAGGCGACGCGGTGGAGGCGGCGTCGCAGCAATGCTTCGCTGCAGAGGAGTCGATGCGTGGTGCGGCGTAGCGGCGGAGGTCTCAACGCTCTAGGTGCAGCGTCGCGGCGGAGTTGTCGATGCGCGGTGTGGCATCGCGACGGAAGTGTTGACGGATTGGGTGCGGCGATGCAGCGTCGCGGTGGAAGACAGGGCGGCGTTGCGGCAGATAGGATGGTGGTCGAACCCCTTTTATGATATTAAATTTAAATATGTTGTTATTTGAATTTTAATGGGTGTTATTTGAAATATTATTAAATATTAATTAATTAATATTATAGATTATGTTAAAGTAAAAAGGGTATTTTTGTAATGTTATATTTATTAATTTATTTTATTAATAGGGCGATGTAGGGCGATTGCAATATGCAGAGTGCAAACGCTTTAATGCAAAGTGCAATCCATTAAAAAATATATTATACGTTGGATCTTCGATCTAATGGTAATAAGAGGGTTTACTGACGCCAGGAAGGGCGAAAGCCTTACTGACCATAGAAGATCCCTACTTAGTTCTATCAACCTACTTCAATAATCCACTAATTACATTATATGAATTATGCTTAATTATTGAGGCTCTAATTTAGCTAAGGTGATGCGGCCGTCCTCCCTAGATAAACCGGTAGATTATAAACCCCTTCAAAAACCATCTCCTTAAGCATATTCGTTATTAAAGAGTGATGCAGTCGTCTTCTCTTTAACAATTTCCATACTTAATTCTGTGATTATTCTAGGGTTTATTAGAATTATTCAATAATTAAGAGAACTAAAACTATACATCATAAATTATTATAATTACGTACCAAAGTCCGAATTCTACGAGTTCAGCTTTTCCCCAGCATACAAGGGTTCTAGCCTAGCATGGTGATTACGAGAATAAAAGCAATAGTAAGATCAATAATCGTGAACATAATTGAAAGTATGAATGAATTCAAGAACATAAACTAATAAAGAAATCAATTTAATCAAGTCTCAGAATCAAATCTATAAAAATCTAGAAATTAGGTCTAAGAGTATCAAGAGTTTAAGAAATCAAAACGAAAATCTAAACCGTTCAAAGAAGTAATTAATCTAAAGAATTTGTATGCTAAAAACCTCGATTACAATCTTCAAAACCTTGTCAAAGACTCAAAATCACCTTCCCAAGCTCTTCCTCTTCGAAAACTATGTCTAAATATGTGTTGATATCTAAAAATTGGCTTGAAACGGGTATTTATAGGGTATGGGTCAAAAATAGGGCAAAAACCGACCAAAGCGCTCGAGCACCCCCCTTGTTCGAGCGCCTGGCGCTTGAGTGCCTTGGTCTCGAGCGGCCAACTCCACCAGCGCACAACAGGTGCTCGACCTCCATCACTCGAGCGGAATTTGCTCGACCCAGCTCAGCTCGAGCGTGGCTTGACACCAGTGCGGATGGGGCGCTCGAGCCCTCGTGCTCGAGCTCCCCTTGTGCTCGAGTGCCTCCTCCTATTTCTCTAATTAACACTTTTCTTCGCTCGAACTAATACTTTTCATATTTCTTCCATACCTTCTCATCCGGGAGTCCGTTTGAGTCGATTCAAAGTTCTACGAACTCCTTTTTTGCCCTCTTTCCTAATATGAGCATCAAAGTGACAAATTGATGAGTTTATGAAAATGTTACTCAAATAACTCTAAATACTCATAAAAAAACACTCAAAATATAGACTAATCGGGCACCAAAACATAACAATTTCACGCCTAATCATAAAGCAAAAGGCCATCCAAATACAAATAAAACCCGGGTGAGCTACAATAGCCGGAGAGCTAAGGCAGAGGGTAAAAAGACCAACAAAATCAAGCTAATGACTCCTCAAGGACAAGTCCAAAGAGACGAACTGCTCTTTAATACGAGCTAATCCAGTTTAGAGGATATAAATCAGCTTAGATAAAGTCAAATAGACAACTCTCCAAGTGTCAAGCTTGCACACTATGGAGAGCAAGAGTCAATCCACCTCCTACTTGGAGGACTTGTATAAAAGCTTTGAATTTTCATAAATAAAGAGGAGGACAAATTCACAAATACATCCAAACTTTTCCTACACACACTCATACACCTAAGTCTACACACACTTACGAAATAAATACGAAATTAATACTCGTATTTACATTTTCTTAACCCCGATCTATCGTATTTACTATTTACGGTAGTAATCAATCACACGTTATTGTTTGGTGATCCAATTAACGATTAAAAATAGTCACTAATCCACGTGATTAGAAATTATCACCAACAAGGTATTTTGCCCGGACTGATAATTATCCTACTGATTGCTAAGATCAGCTAATCCGTTGGACAACTATTAGATTAAGCTGAGTGCGGAAGCGTGTGAGCCCTAACTCGTGCGTATGAAAATCTTTAATATAATGTTTAAGTAAAACAACGTCTATGATCACTTAGTGTTAATCAGATTCAGATGAGTACATAAATGATATGATCAGATGAGATATAAAGCACAAAAAGATTTAATAGTGGTTTGAAAGCTTAATTCTACGAGTCGACGTCCACTCTTCCCAGACAAAATAAAGGTAGTTCCAATACCATAAGAATCTTGATTTTGGGTGTTAAGGGACACTTTCACAAGCTCTCAGTTGAGTCTAACTCAGCTTACTTTGCTATCAAGCTAACCTAACTCTCGAAGTTATTGTTTGATGTAAGGTTTTCAACTAGATGAGATTCATCCTTACAAGTTTTAGCCTAAAACTAGGATTGGAGAAATCTCTCGTGTAAGCTTAAGGAAACATATCTAAAACATTAGGTAAAACCTAAAAGTTTTGAAGTTTTCTTGCTTGTAGATCAGTGTTAGTGGGAAATTCACTTGAGAGTTTAAATTCTTGTTAACTTGGTAGAATTTATGTAACCTCATTATGAGGTTATGATCTATATGTGCAGGCAAATTTCAAATGTATCAGTTGGAGAGATAATTTGAAATCTTCTATCTTTGGGTGCAATCAGACGTTGGATTGATGCGCAGACATTCCATACTATTTTTGGCAAGGTCTTACCTACTCTTGTACTTTATATCTGTTGAGACTATAGCGCCATGCTTCGTGTCAGCTTTCGTATGTGTGTTGCCTTTTTTCATTGGACAGCACTTGAATGTATCCAAAGGATACCTTTAAACTCTTCTGAAAAAATTAATAGATGTGATGTTTTCTCTTAAAGGTTCTCTTTATCATCTCATCTTATCTTTATAGTTTCTGACATTTAGCGTTTATTTCTATTTGTCTTTCTTGATTGCTCTTTAGTGTTCAGAGGATACTTTATCACTTCAGCTGATTTGATGTCTACTAATATCAACTAAGCTAGATTCATATTGGGCTTAGAAACTAAGTTAAGTTGCCTCTGCTCGGGTGGTCTTGACTTAAGGTCTTCTAGACTCAGCTGGTCTTCTGACCTTAAAATCTTCACATGTACAAGTTCCCCCTTAACTCGTGAACTAGAATCTAACTTATTTGTATCTCAGCTAACTAACAGGCATATCTGGTTCATCTATGAAGTTGTTCTTAATATACACAACTTTTACTAATTATTGGCTTTAATCATCAACACTAATACAAATATCCCAACAATTTAACCTTGTTGATGAATGATGCCAAAACTACGATAGGAACTGAAGTCTTAGAAAGAACATGGTTGAACGTAAAATTCATGTAAAAAGTAAAGGGCAAATGTATAATCAGAAGGCAATGAGCATAAAAATTGAAATTTTCATTAAGTATTGAATTTCATTTTTCCAGGCCTGGAGTCTTCTGAGTTACATTATCCCCGAAGAAGTCGTAGATTTGCATATTTAAGGCACTTAAGTCTTATTTGCTTTTATATCTGCCTAGTGTGATCGTTGAATCTACACTTCCAGAGCTGGTTTTGTTTTGTGTCTATTCTATCCCAGAAGATGTCCTCTATGTCTCCCTATTTTTTCAATGTTTGACTCTGGCCTTCGACCACATGATCTCTATGTTTGCCTATAACCTTCGACAACAGCCTTGGGTTTATTTCTTCAATTGCTCACGATGCTCATATTCTTCTTCTACCTCTCTTTAGTTCTTTTGTAAGTTGCTTGGAAGACATTTATTGCTAACCTAATTTAGAGCGATTAGTTGCTTGTCTCTCAGAGTATTCAGAAATCCTTTGCTCCATTTCTTCAAGTGCATCTAATGAAATCTGCATTTCATTTGTGATAGAGTTCACCAGACCGCCGAAGGATTTAAAAGTTTAAAAATTAAAAAAGATGACTATGTTGAATCCAAGGACTGATGAAGCCCCAAATTAAAGAAAATAGAAGAGTTATACTTATATAATTGTCCACCTACACATCTAAGATAAAAGCATGTAGATGAACCCCTATTTCATTCTGAATGTATGAAATAATATGTCAAATATGTTTAATATGATAAACTTGTAATTTTCGAAACCTATATGTGTAATAAGAGGATGAATTTGAATGAAAGTGGAATGGATAATTGTATGTGAAGATTCTTCAAATAATGATTTGGTGTTTTGTTCCAAAAGTGTTACTAAATATTTACAAAATGAAATATTCTTGTTATAATGAATATGCCCACTTACTAGAACACACGTACACTTTTCAGCCCTATTAAATTAATAAGATGATGATCTTAGTTACATTGATGCATGTGGTAATTAAATAATAGCTAATACTAGTACCTAAGTATACTAATACTTTTCGAACCAATGTGAGTGTAAATCCAATCCAATGCTTAATGTTTCTCTGCCTGATACTCTATGTGAATTTAATTGGTATTATATATATTATCCTGTATGTCAAATCTATTAAGTGCTTCTTAAATTATGCTTAAAAGTCGAAGCTTTGCTAAGTGATACCGCAAGACTGAAATAAATAAATTTGGAACCGTATTCATAAATTCGTCTAAATGTAAAATTATTCATGTACAAATATATTATGATCTTTTAAATGTATAAAATTGTATCATTATTGTTTGTGCTCCAGCAACCGGTGTGAGTCGGGTAAGTGTGAGGGGTGGCACACTATATATTTTGGGGCATGACAGGGTGATATCACAGCACAAAGTCCAATGTTCAAAAGGGGTAAGACATGAGAATATAACTAATCACCGGCCCGGGTAGTGGAACTATTACTAATATGGACGAGAAGAAGATATAAAAGAGACCTAATGCTATTGCTCGCCCCATAGATATATGATTATGCATCTTATTATTGTTCCCACACGAATATGAATGCGAGTATGATGCTACTGCAAGCCAAAGTGCATGACGCGGATCGGAACCCCATGCTCAACACCTCTGGGATTCCTGAAAAGGAGAAGAAGTTCTAGAAACCAACAAAATAGGCCTCGTTAGACTCCCCCTCGGCTCGCCCCTCCACCAACAAGTTACGAACCCGTGACCTCCCTAGCGTGGGAGACCTATTGCCCTTCTCCTTACCGTTTGGGCAAGACTTATCATTCGAAATGTTTTCTATTGTAATAGTATATAGATTATTTCTTATTTTGTTTTCTTTGTTAAAACACTTAACTCCTATTTTATTTATACCTTTAATTAATTAATATTATTATAAATCATTTTATTTACCATAACACCTTCAAAAATTAATTAAATTAATATATCATTTTAAATTACATACATTTAATAATTTCTATTATGATTACACTTTTAATTAATTATTATATATCATTACAATTATGGTTTTACTTAAAAAGGAAATTTATATTATTCTCACATATAAAATGAAATTAACACTTTCAAATATTATGTATATATCTTTTTAAATATAAAAAATTAACGCCCTTGTGCATATATATATATATATATATATATATATATATATTATTTTAATTAAAATATTTTGAATATATTATGGCTAAATTAATCAAATATTACTTATAATTAAAGCACATACACAGATTAACCTAAATAATTAATTAAAAATCTTACTAAACACGATATATAGCTCCGGATTTCACAAACATTAATGAAAATAAACATCACAAGCATAATAAAGACGATGCACAATAATTCATACTCCAAGAAACATTCATCAAACATTCATGATAATAGTTAATTCATACTCCAAGCAATACTCTCAAACACCAGGATCTCGGTCCCTTGCCACGGCTCGAACCCGGTCCTCGGGGTGAAGGATACTCATCTGATGGAGGCGGGGGTGGTGGTCCTCCGGATCCCTGTTGTGATGCCCACATCCACTCGGTAAACTGGTTTTGGAAGTTCTGGGTCATCTCCTCACGCAGTTGTCGTTGTCTCTCTTCCACTTGCTCCAACAATCGTCGATTCTCCTCAGCCGTCTCTCTGCGCGTTCTCTCACGCTCCTCAGCGAGTAGTCGATCCACATCAATTTGGCTATAGGCTCCAATATGAGTCCCAGCTGATGTCCCGCCTGGGCCGGAGACTATGCGTCTGGACTTTCCCAATTGTCCGAGCCCACGAACTTTATCGTGCTTTTTCCCCACAATCTTGACGTACATCTGAGATAACTCTGGAAGACTGGGCTCAGGAGGTTGCTCGTCAGAGTCAGAGGTAGCATGCAGTTGGGAGACTCTCGCTTGTACATCAGCCTGCACATTTTTTTAGAGAATTATTTTTCTAGATATTTAAATATTCTTAAATATTCATATTATTTTAAAATGTAACAAGAATACTTACCAATGTATCAGATATAAGGCCGTATGTATACTGTCCTGGACCACAGTAGTGGAAGTGCTCCATAATTTCCCAATCTGTGGCGGGGCGTCCCTTCTTCCTCTCCTATAATTTAGAACATGATGATTAAAACTTAAAATATGTATACATATTATAAAACTTTACCGAAGATGGTATCAACAAATGACTTACAATATCCAGAGCAACCTCGACGGCACCACGAGATCCACCTTTATGGGTGGAGATGCCAGTACCCGGGCCAGCAGGCTCAGATAGTCTATTCCGTCTACATTGTTCGAATTTGGCTTTCACGTCATCTCTGTCCCAGTACGCGAGCAAGGCTTTCCACACTTTTGTATCCCACTGTGGCTTCTTACCCTTCAACTCCCATTTTCTTTTCACATAGTTCAAAAGATCTACATATCTTTCAGCAGCCCTTCTCAGGAACAAGTGATGCACATACTGTGTTGAAGAAACAGTAGGATCCCACCTAGCCTCTTTCTGATAAACAAAGATGTTATTATATCATACAATAATATCATTATAAATCAAATGAATATATACCTGAAATGTCTCCCAGTACTCCTGCAGCCTTTCTTCGGATATCATCCTGAAGGTGAAGGCACCCAACTCCATATGTCCAGCCATGATACGTCTGATCAGCTTGGAGACCGGATTCGAAGGTATCAAGCTGCAAAACTAATTTGTGATACATAATTAATATTCACGGATATATATTCCTCAAAATACCTGAAAATAGTAAGTCTAACATACGTATCGTAGGCAATATACACATCTAGTCTCTGTCCGACCATTTGTGAATCCGATTGTTCTTCAGAATCCGAGTCGGTATACTGCTCAGCTTCCTCGTCATCAGTCGTGGGGATCAATGGAACTGGCACTGGTATGTGTGGTATAGGCACTGTGTTCCGCGCCCCACTAGAACTGCCTCCACCCCCGTGATCTGTACTCTGTCGCCGTCTGACTTGAAGCGATTTTACTAACTTCTACTAGTCGCTCACCCGCAAGCGGACGGGTTCACTGTAGTATAAGTACGTATAATGACCAAGTATTATCGAACCCAAGGGATGGTGTATATGCGAATAGATCCCTGAAGATCTACGCGTCGTAGTTAATATGAGTGTATGTTTTTGGATTTTTTAGAAAGATTAATTAAAACTAAAATAAACTAATTAAACTAAAATACTAAAGCAGACGAATTAACTAAGGGTTGGATTCAAATAAGAGATGGTGATGCTTAGGATAGGAATCCCTACGTATACTAACGGAGCAGGTACATAATCAAAATAACTGTGACACACAAGAATTAACCTAAGTCTAAGAATGCAAGGTGAAAGCTCAAGATTCTAAACCCTAATACTTTACCCTAACACTCGACTTCACGAATCTACTAACAAGTTACTAGATTGTGCTTAATTAATGAGACCATAATTTAACTAAGGTGATGCGGTCGTCCTCCTTCGCTAAACCGGTAGATGAATTAACCTTTCCTAAACCTTCTCGTTAAGACTACTAATTATTATTGAGTGATGCGGTCGTCCTCTCTCTAACACTTTCGTACTAAATTTAAAGGTAAAGTTTAGATTAATTATAAGAATTCATTAATTAAGAGAATTAAAACTAACGTCACGAATTACCCTAATTACGTACCCACAACCTACTTCTACGAGTTCATCCTACCCTAAGCATGCAAGGGTTTTAGCTAGACATAGATTTAACGTAAACAATAACAATTAGACAAGTTACGAACATGAACATGGTAATTAAAACGAAGAACTATCGAACATAAACTGGGGTTTTAAGATATAAAAGAATACTGAAATTAATTGATAAAACGAGGTCTCAACGTATTAAAGAACAAAAGTTATTAAGAAACGAAACTAAAATGGGAAATCGTAACGTGAATTCGTAAGCAAAAAAAACCTCAAAATCGTAAAATTAAACTTGTTCGTCTCTCCTCTTCCTTCTCTCTCTAAAAATTCTATGTAAAAGTGATGTAGTGCGTTCGGGGATCTCCTCGTCTCGTGTTTGGAAGAGGTATATATAGGTACGGGTCGAAACGGGAGTTAATGGGCCGAAAATACGCATCCGGAGGCAAAAATCCAAGGTTGCTCGAGCAAAACGCTCGAGCGGTCCCGCTCGAGCAGTGTAGCTCGAATGACACAATCGCTCGAGCGGTTCCGCTCGAGCCGGTCGAGCGCTGAAATCACACTGTATATTTTGGGCGCTCGAGCAATTCGCTCGAGCGGTGGCGCTCGAGCTGCTCGAGCGCAAGAAAAGTTCTGTACGTTTAGGCGCTCGAGCGGTGGCGCTCGACCTAGTCACTCGAGTGACTTACAACTCCTCCCAACTAATACTTTTCCTCGTCCGCACTAATACCAATCGTATTTCTTCAATATCTTCTCATCCGGGCATCCGTTTGAGTCGATTCAAAGTCCTACGAACTCCGTTTTTCGTCCTCTATTCACCTATGAGCATCAAAGAGACAAATTCATCAATGTATAGAAATAGTACTCATTTGGCTCTAAAAACTCAATAAATTTGACCAAAACCAGGGCGTTTCTAGCTACGAATCATGACAATCTCACGCCTAATCAACCCCCCCAAACTTACCATATTGCTTGTCCCCAAGCAATGAAATAACAAGTCAAGTGAAATTGTTAGGAATGAGTAAACGAATCAAATCATGCAAGCAAATGAACTCGAGCTTCAAAGATCAATCACACGTATACTCACTCACCTTCCTTCATCATACTCATGCAACAACAACAAGAACCACCAAGATCAAACATGGATGTGCACTCAACGATGTGTTTCACTCTCTCACAAGTGTATATCAATGATTAAGGGACTCACTCAAACAATCAATCACACATATCGGCAGCCATAGGCTTGTAAGCACTCTCAACTCCGACCATAGTCTAGAAATCAATGCCGAATCAAAAAGGATTTTTCTCAAGGTTGTAATGTAGGCTCTTTGGACAGGTGGGATAACAATATAAGGTAAAGTGACTAAAGTGAATGGAGAATAGAAAATCAAACTTTGGCACTTCGAGATTAGGAACAGACTACTTCAAACATTTTCAATCAACACCCTTTCAACTCCATACTCTCAACACTTCAAATTTTTTTCTTTCTCACTCTTTCACTTTTTTTTTCAATCACTTTTTTTTTTCTCTTTTTTTTTTCGCACAAACACATGAGCTCATTTTTTTCTTTTTGCTCATTCTCAATTTTCTTTCTCTTTTTCCCACATCTCAAAACTTCATCACACCTTCTTCTCATATTCACTCAACAAACAACATTTTCCTTTTTCAACTCAATTCACTCCCTTCATATTCACACTTTCCTATTCTCCACTCAAGTTGGGACAAAAAGGCTTAGGAATTGGAATAGTGTTCATATGTGCTAGCAAATAAAATAGGCTTTAGGCTCAAAGGGGCTAACAAGGGATCAATGTCATTGGTAAGGAAAATTTTGGCTAAGTGACTCAATTAAATCAAAGATGGCCTAAGATCACATTCAGCATATCAAACTGGACACAATCAAGAAGCAAGAGCACACACAAGTTCTAGCATCCTCTAAGGTGATGATTCACTCACAAACGAAGAGATCAATATAATGCATCAAAATCTCATAAGGCTCAAATCTCACAGCTTTCACATCCATGCTAGTCCTAGTGCATTCTCACAATCATCACACAAGTACTCAAAAGGAAAATTTACAAGCATACAAGTTATTTCTCAAATCAACTCTAACTCAAACACTCACACAAGAAAACTCCTAACTCAGCCTCACAATTCACCCTACTCATCAAATCATACTCAAAGATAGCAATCAACAAGCATAAGGTGATTGATAGGCATAAAATATTGAGTAACAAAACAAATTAATAATAGCCCAAGGAGTATCTCAACAAACCAATAATCAATCAAACTCAACTCAAAGATAAGGGCGTGCATGCATGTGCAATGTAACAAGAAACATAAAAATCTCCACCCCCCCAAACTTCGACCTTGCTAGAGGTCTAAGTTTGGGGTTGTGGGTTACCTCAACCAAATAATTCAATTTCTCTCAATAGCTTTGCACACTTCCTTGTCTCAAGTTGGTTCCTTCAATCTGAATAACTCCATGATACCTTTACTCCTTTAGAGACAAGCCTACAAGCAACTCACTCAAATATGAGGTTAAACATACGACTCAAAATAACTCCCTAATAATATAAAAAGACACTAAAAATAAATGAAAGCAAATAAAAATGGGTTGCCTCCCATTCAGCGCTATTTTTAAGGTCCTCATGCCGGACCAAACTCAAAGGAGCTTATGGGACATCATACTCAAATTTACCTCCCTTACTCTCATAAGAGTGGTGTTTGAACTCCTTTCCTTGATTCCCTACCATCATGAGTTCCTTTGCTTCCTTCCCCACCTCAGGTGGTATAGGTCTCAACTCCTTTTTGCCTTTATCTGGAGGAGTCTTACTAAACAACTTCTTGAGTTTGGACTTCTTCTTCTTAACTCCTCCTTTCCCTTCTAACGGGACCACGTCCACTTTCTTCACCTCTTCATCCTTCAACTTCTTCACTTTATCCCTATCAAAATAAGTCAGATCATAATGCTCATGGGTTAAATAGTCAAGTGAAGGACTAACAAAATCATGAGTATGAGAAAGATTAGGGATAGGAGGCGTGTTTTCAACACGAGGATCAATTGCATCCATGTAATATAAGCTCTCATCCTCCTTCGGATGCTTCATGGCTTCATATAGGGAGATCTTTACTTCTTGATCATCAACCTTCAGCGTAATTTTCCCGTTTGCCACGTCTAGCACCATCCCCGCCGTAGCTAAGAACGGTCTTCCCAAAATCAGGGGCACGTGCTCATCTTCCTCCATCTCTAGCACTACAAAGTCAGCTGGAAAAATGTGATCTCCAACTCTCACTAGAACGTCTTCAACAACACCTTGAGGTCGAGTAATAGACCGATCGGCTAGTTGAAGAGTCATCATTGTGGGTTGAAGTTCACCACCTTCCAACTTCTTGAAAAGCGATAAGGGCATGAGATTTATGCTCGCCCCGAGGTCGCACAACGCTCCCTTCTTGATCCCGTTCCCAATGTCACATAAGATCGTGAAGCTCCCGGGATCCTTCAGCTTCGGTGGGAGCGCCTTGTGCACTAATGCACTCACCTCGTGGTTCAGCTGCACCAACTTCGGCTCATCCACTCGCCGTCTTTTCGCGATCAAGTCCTTCAAAAACTTCGCATAGTGCGGCATTTGTTCCAAAGCATCATAAAAAGGAATATTAATATGCAATTGTTTAAAAACATCAAGAAATTTTGCAAATTTTTCATCAAGCTTCTTTTTCATGAAGCGCTGTGGATACGGGACGGGTATCACAGATTTGGGTACCCCCCATTCATCTCGCTCGGTCACTTTCACTTTCTCTCTTGCTTCCTTTGCTTTCTTCCACTTTGGAACTCTCTCAACCTCCTCCATTTCCTTGCCCTTCTGGGACTCATCCATATCTTCATGCCTCTCAATCCCTTCACTTTCAATCCCCTTCTCAACTTGGGGCGTCTCAGAATCAGCAGGCATCTGAGGCCCTTCATAGTTGGTTCCACTTCTTAGCTGGATCGCCTTGCACTGCTCTTTCGAGTTTCCCTCCGGCATTCTATTCACTGACTTTGCAATCTGGCTCATCTGGAACTCTAAAGAAGTGAACCTTCGATTGTTCTCTTGTTGAGTTCTAGTCCACTCAACATTCATCTTCTGGAGCTCTTGATCACGTTGATCACCCTTCTTATGCAACTTCTTCACATCATACTCCAAGGATGACAACCGCTTGCTCCCTTCCTCCACCTTCTGAAGGATCGCTCTCAACATCTCCTCGGTTGATGCACCGCCTTCTCCACTAGGAGGTTTAGACCCCGGATCAACACCTGCAGGAACAGTAACACCAGCTTTTGGGTTAGCATAAGAAAAGTTCTCATTTTTTCGCCATGTGTTTTGAGGAGGCTGCTGGCCTCCTTGAACTCCTTGTGTGTTCCTCCATTGATTTTG
Source organism: Ballota nigra (assembly GCA_947034835.1). NCBI lineage: Eukaryota > Viridiplantae > Streptophyta > Magnoliopsida > Lamiales > Lamiaceae > Ballota > Ballota nigra. The sequence goes on along the minus strand of OX344722.1, from coordinate 21,176,477 downwards.
AAGTGGCTGAGGACCTGGAGGTACAAATGGTTGGCCATAAGAAGGCCTTCCATACTGATTTCCACCTTGGTAGCCATTCTGATTGTAATATGGGCCTCCCATGTAATTGGCTACCTCTTGCTGTCCACTTGGTTGGTCTACTCTCTCATTCTCTACTGCATGCTCTCCAACCAAACTCTTCCCCAACTCGAGGTTGTTTATCTTCTCCATCATGGCCATCAATAGCCTTCTCGTTCCTTCTCCCCCTTCAACCTGATGCACCCTCTGAAAATCTGCATCCACACCCCAAGCACCGACATTCGTGACAATGTTGTCCACGATCTCCCTTACACCTCTCTATGTCTTGGTTTAAGAATGCTCCGCCCGCACAGGCGTCTAAATGGTCTTGCCCCGCCTTGTTGGCACCACTATAGAAGAACGCCATAATATCTCCCTCGTTGTACCTGTGCTGTGGGCACTCGATCAACATATTTGAGTATCTCTCCCACGCTTGGTGTAAATCCTCTCCAGACTTCTGGCGAAAGGAAGAGATCTCAATTCTCGCTTTAATCGTTCTCGATGGAGGGTAGAATCGCTCGAGGAACAGACGCTCGAGCTCGGCCCAAGTGGTAATACCTCCCCGCGGAAGCGTATTATCGTACCACTCCTTGGCTATTCCCGTCAATGAGAATGGGAACAGCCTAAGCCTCTTGGCATCTTCAGACATGCCATTATAATTAAATGTTGAGGCTATCATGAGAAAGCTCCTCAAGTGAGTGTGAGGGTTCTCCTTCCCGATCACCCCTTTGAACTGATTCTCGGTAAGCAGCTTTAAAATCCCCGGGGATATCGAGAAGTTGTTCGCCTCAACAGGAGGTAAAGCCACTCCATCATAGTACCGCTGTGGCTGTGCTGCAAACCTCCCTCGAATAGCCATATTATGATCTACGTTCTGAGGAACGTGTTGAGGATTAGCAGCTGGTGCGGGTACTTGTTGGGGTGGTGGTTGGTAAACAGGTGGTTGGTTGTAGACAGGAGGTGGATGATATGGATATGGTGGGTAAGGATAAGGTGGGTATGGGTAATGTTGGTATACTGGGTTGTTAAAAGGGTTATTTGGGTTTTGTGGGTAAGCAGGGTTGTTATGAGGATTATGGACAAGGTTCTGAGCTGGATTCCCTACGTTTTGTGTATCCGGGTTTAGACTCTGGCTATCCCCTAATGGAATTTGATTCTGGCTACCACTAACTCCACTGTCTTCAACTCGGTCTACTGCCTGATTGAAATCGTTGGCAGCATCATCCAACTCATTATTGATATCCATTGGTTCTTTTCCTAAGTCGGCAGCGTTCATCCTTCTCAAGAAGGCTCGGTTCCTTCTGGCTATTGTCTCAGGGTCCAACGGTATTCTCTCTTCGCTCGTATTGCCTTGTGAGCGTGTTTTCATAAACCTGACACACTAGCAGAAGGATCAAAACGCAACTGCCCAATGAATGGAAATAAAATTAAAAGGAGAAAATAAATCACCCACTACTAACTACTAAGCTATCTACAAGTCCTATTCAAAAAGCATACAACGCCATCCCCGGCAATGGCGCCATTGACTTGAAGCGATTTTACTAACTTCTACTAGTCGCTCACCCGCAAGCGGACGGGTTCACTGTAGTATAAGTACGTATAATGACCAAGTATTATCGAACCCAAGGGATGGTGTATATGCGAATAGATCCCTGAAGATCTACGCGTCGTAGTTAATATGAGTGTATGTTTTTGGATTTTTTAGAAAGATTAATTAAAACTAAAATAAACTAATTAAACTAAAATACTAAAGCAGACGAATTAACTAAGGGTTGGATTCAAATAAGAGATGGTGATGTTAGGATAGGAATCCCTACGTATACTAACGGAGCAGGTACATAATCAAAATAACTGTGACACACAAGAATTAACCTAAGTCTAAGAATGCAAGGTGAAAGCTCAAGATTCTAAACCCTAATACTTTACCCTAACACTCGACTTCACGAATCTACTAACAAGTTACTAGATTGTGCTTAATTAATGAGACCCTAATTTAACTAAGGTGATGCGGTCGTCCTCCTTCGCTAAACCGGTAGATGAATTAACCTTTCCTAAACCTTCTCGTTAAGACTACTAATTGTTATTGAGTGATGCGGTCGTCCTCTCTCTCACACTTTCGTACTAAATTTAAAGGTAAAGTTCAGATTAATTATAAGAATTCATTAATTAAGAGAATTAAAACTAACGTCACGAATTACCCTAATTACGTACCCACAACCTACTTCTACGAGTTCATCCTACCCTAAGCATGCAAGGGTTTTAGCTAGACATAGATTTAACGTAAACAATAACAATTAGACAAGTTACGAACATGAACATGGTAATTAAAACGAAGAACGATCGAACATAAACTGGGGTTTTAAGATATAAAAGAATACTGAAATTCGTAAGCAAAAAAAACCTCAAAATCGTAAAATTAAACTTGTTCGTCTCTCCTCTTCCTTCTCTCTCTAAAAATTCTATGTAAAAGTGATGTAGTGCGTTCGGGGATCTCCTCGTCTCGTGTTTGGAAGAGGTATATATAGGCACGGGTCGAAACGGAAGTTAATGGGCCAAAAATACGCATCCGGAGGCAAAAATCCAAGGTTGCTCGAGCAAAATGCTCGAGCGGTCCCGCTCGAGCAGTGTAGCTCGAATGACACAATCGCTCGAGCGGTTCCGCTCGAGTCGGTCGAGCGCTGAAATCACACTGTATGTTTTGGGCGCTCGAGCAATTCGCTCGAGCGGTGGCGCTCGAGCTGCTCGAGCGCAAGAAAAGTTCTGTACGTTTAGGCGCTCGAGCAATGCGCTCGAGCGGTGGCGCTCGACCTAGTCACTCGAGTGACTTACAACTCCTCCCAACTAATACTTTTCCTCGTCCGCACTAATACCAATCGTATTTCTTCAATATCTTCTCATCTGGGCATCCGTTTGAGTCGATTCAAAGTCCTACGAACTTCATTTTTCGTCCTCTATTCACCTATGAGCATCAAAGAGACAAATTCATCAATGTATAGAAATAGTACTCATTTGGCTCTAAAAACTCAATAAATTCGACCAAAACTAGGGTGTTTCTAGCTACGAATCATGACAATTTCACGCCTAATCACCATCCCCCGCTAGAGCTACGATCGGATCCGCTCATCTGTAAAATTTTAAACACCGAGATATAAATGAGCAAATAATCAAAGTTTAGGTGTACACATTATAATTTATAACACCGAGATAGCAATTAATATAATAACATATTATCACATAAATGATCAATCAATCAAAGTTTAGAAATAATTTCTAACATCGAGATAGCAATTACTAAACTACTTAATCTTCATTTGAGTATGAATTATGTTCATCATCATCATCATCATCAATTTGAATTAGTGCACCACTGACATCTGCCAACATGATAGGATCACTGTCTATATACACATTATTCATTTGTGAATCAATCTCATCGTCTTGGAAAGGGGGTAGCTCTTGTTCATTCCTTTTATCAAATTTCACTAAGGATCTCGGTTTGACTTTGCAAACCGCAAGCCATTCATGATTTCGCACCCTCAGGTATTCACAATAGTAAACTTGAGTGGCTTGAATTGCTAATATAAAAGGATCATAACGACCATATACTCTTCTCCGATTAACATCCACAAGTTTGTAGTTAGGATGTATTCTTGTTCCATTTGGTACGGTAGGATCATACCACTCGCACTTGAACAGAACCACATTTTTCTCAAGTCGTCCAGGGTATTCCAACTGTAATACTTCTTCAAGGATCCCATAGAAATCATTCTCATCTGAATCATAGTTTGTCCCCTTGATACAAACTCCACTGTTCACAGTTGATTTTGATTCACCATAAGTGCGTGTGTGAAATTTGTATCCATTCACGTAATACCCAGGATATGTGGTAACACAACTTACAGGACCGCTGGAGAGATCACGTATCCACCGGTTCTGAATATTGTTTACCTTAACCTATAGTTGACAAAATATTTAATCCTGAATCTATGTATATATTTTATTATTTATATAATTTTATCAACTTGACTTACAACTTGTTCAAGCCATAACGCAAACTGATGTTGAAGTTTATCGTCTTGTTCAGCCCTAGAGAGATTCGGTTGAACACTTTGAAGTTGATGCATAAACATACTACAAGAGGGAAGATGTACAATATTATCATTATAATGATGTTTTGTAATAATTATAGATGGACGATGTTGAATATTAACTTATGTTGGGAAAATAGGGGTGCCCGGAATCTATTCGGGATGAAATTTAAATACGAATTTAAATACAATTATTACTAGCATGAATTAATCCTAATTAATTCAAATAATAATTCCAACAACTAATTTTCATCATGCATGTTAAATTAATTTCACATATTAACTAGGCGGAATAAACAAGTAAATATGCGATTAACGTACCTCTTGTAGAATTGGCCTTTGGATATACGGGTGACTTGAAGCAAACTACACTAGCTTCTACTAGTAGCTACCCCGCAAGAGAACGGGTTCACTGTAGTATGGGCAAGTATAGGGACCAAGTATTATCGAACCCAAGGGATGGTGTATATGCGAATAGATCCCTGAAGATCTACGCGTCGTAGTTAATATGAGTGTGATGTTTTTGGGTTTTTGAAAGATTAATTAAAAGACTGAATTAAACTAAGTAAACTGAAATACTAAAGCAATTAAATTAACTAAGGTTGTTTTCTAATGGGAGATGGTGATGCTTAGGATAGGAATCCCTACGTATACTAACGGAGCAGGTACATAATCAAAGTAATCGTGACAAACAAGAATTAACCTAAGTAAAAGATCGTAGAATAAAAGCTCAAGATTTCTCACCCTAATACTTTATCCTAGCAATCGACTTCACTAATCCACTAACAAGTTAATGAATTGTGCTTAATTAATGAGACCCTAATTTAACTAAGGTGATGCGGTCGTCCTCCTTCGCTAAACCGGTAGATGAATTAACCTTTCCTAAACCCTCTCGTTAAGACTACTAATTGTTATTGAGTGATGCGGTCGTCCTCTCTCTAACACTTTCGTACTAAATTCAAAGGTAAAGTTCAGATTAATTATAAGAATTCATTAATGAAGAGAATTAAAACTAATGTCACGAATTACCCTAATTACGTACCCACATCCTACTTCTACGAGTTCATCCTAACCCAAGCATGCAAGGGGTTTTAGCCGGACATGGTTTTAACATAAATAAAAGCAACAGAAGAAACAACGAACAAAAACATGATGAATTGAATAAAGAAAGTAAGAAACATAAACTAGGGTTTAAAAAGAAAATAACTACGAAAAACTGAAATTAAATTAACTAAAACGAAATTAAAAGCGTTTAAAGTAACGAACTAATGACAAGAAACTAAGAATTCGTTTGCAAAACCTCAACAAAACGTAAAATAAAGCTTGCTCTTCTTCTTCCTCTCCAAAACTAAGTCTAAAATTATTTCTAAAAGTTGGGGGTTCTTCAAAACGTGTTTGGAAGAGGTATATATAGGCACCGGGTCGAAACGGGAGTTAATGGGCCGAAAATACGCATCCGGAGGCAAAAGTATATGGGCGCTCGAGCAAAACGCTCGAGCGGTCCCGCTCGAGCAGTGTAGCTCGAATGGTGCATTCGCTCGAGCGGTCGCGCTCGAGCTGCTCGAGCGCTGAAATGACTCTGTATGTTTTGGACGCTCGAGCGATTCGCTCGAGCGGTGGCGCTCGAGTGATGCGCTCGAGTAATCTCTAATCCTTCCAAATGATACTTTTCCTCGTCCGCACTAATACCAATCGTATTTCTTCAATATCTTCTCATCCGGGCATCCGTTTGAGTCGATTCAAAGTCCTACGAACTCCTCTTTTCGTCCTCTATTCACCTATGAGAATCAAAGAGACAAATTTATCAATGTATAGAAATGATGCTCATTTGACTCTAAGCATTCATCGAAAACACTCAAAACATGAGTAAATTGGGCACAAAAACATAACAATTTCACGCCTAATCAACCCCCCCAAACTTACCATGTTGCTTGTCCTCAAGCAACGAAATAATAAGTCAAGTGAAATTGTTAGGAATGAATCAAGAATCAAATCATGCAAGTAATTGACTCGAGCTTCAAAAATCAAGCACCCGTATACTCACTCACTTTCTTTTATCGTACTCATGCAAAATAACAAGAAACACCAAAATCAAGCATGGATGTGCACTCAACGGTGTGTTTCACTCCCTCACAAGTGTATAACAGTGTTTAAGGGACTCACTCAATCAATCAATCACACATATTGGCAGCCATAGGCTTGTAAATGCTCTCAACTTCGACCATACTAGAAATCAATGCCGAATCAAAAAGGACTTTTCTCAAGGTTGTAATGTAGGCTCTTTGGACAGGTGGGATAACAATATAGGGTAAGTGACTCAAGTGAATGGAGAATAGAAAAATCAACTTTGGCACTTTGAGATTAGGAGCAGAATCACTTCAACATTTGCAATCAATACACTTTAATTCCACTACTCTCAACACTTCAATTTTTTCTTTCTCACTCTTTCACTTTTTTTTTCAATCACTTTTTTTTTTTCTTTTTTTTTCGCACAAACACATGAGCTCAATTTTTCTTTTGCTCATTCTCAATTTTCTTTTTCTTCTTCCCACATCTCAAAACCTCATCACACCTTCTTCTCATATTCACTCAACAAACAATCTTTTCCTTTTTCAACTCAATTCACTCCCTTCACATTCACACTTTTCCTATTCTCCACTCAAATTGGGACAAAAAGGCTTAGGAATTGGAATAGTGTTCATATGTGCTAGCAAATAAAATAGGCTCTAGGCTCAAAGGGGCTAACAAGGGATCAATGTCATTGGTAAGGAAAATTCTGGCTAAGTGACTCAATTAAATCAAAGATGGCCTAAGATCACATTCGGCATATCAAACTAGACACAATCAAGAAGCAAGAGCACATGCAAGTTCTAGCATCCTCTAAGGTGACGATTCACTCACAAACGAAGAGATTAAATCATGCATTTAAATCTCGTAAGGCTCAACTCTCACATCTTTCACATCCATGCTAGTCCTAGTGCATTCTCACAATCATCACACAAGTACTCAAAAGAAAAATTTACAAGCATACAAGTTCTTTCTCAAATCAACTCTAACTCAAACACTCACACAAGAAAACTCCTAACTCAGCCTCACAATTCACCCTACTCATCAAATCATACTCAAAGATAGCAATCAACAAGCATAAGGTGATTGATAGGCATAAAATATTGAGTAACAAAACAAATTAATAATAGCCCAAGGAGCATCTCAAGGCACCAATAACTAACTCAACTCAAAGATAAGGGCGTGCATGCATGTGCAATGTAATCATAAAAAGAAACTCCACCCCCCCAAACTTCGACCTTGCTAGAGGTCTAAGTTTGGGGTTGTGGGTTACCTCAACCAAATAATTCAATTTCTCTCAGTAGCTTTGCACATTCCCTTGTCTCAAGTTGGTTCCTTCAATCTCCACTTCTTTAGTTCCTTTACTCCTTTAGAGACAAGCCTACAAAATAAAGCTCTCGAGTACGAGGTTAAACATACGACTCTAAACACCCTAATAATATAAAAAGACCCTAAAAATAAATGAAAGCAAATAAAAATGGGTTGCCTCCCATTCAGCGCTATTTTTAAGGTCCTCATGCCGGACCGTGCTCAAAGGAGCTTATGGGACATCATACTCAAATTTACCTCCCTTACTCTCATAAGAGTGGTGTTTGAACTCCTTTCCTTGATGCCCCACCATCATGAGTACTTTTGCTTTCTTCCCATCCCCAAGTGTTATGGGTCTCAACTCCTTCTTGCCTCTATCTGGAGGAGTCTTACTAAACAATTTCTTGAGTTTGGACTTTTTCTTCTTAACTCCTCCTTTCCCGTCTAACTGGACCACGTCCACTTTCTTCACCTCTTCATCCTTCAACTTCTTCACTTCATCCCTATCAAAATAATCAAGATCATAACGCTCCTGGGTTAAATTATTGAGTGAAGGATTAACAAAATCATAAATATCAGAAGGATTAGGGATAGAAGGCGTGTCTTCAACACTAGGATCAATTGCATCCATGCAATACAAGCTCTCATCCTCCTTCGGGTGCTTCATGGCTTCATATAGGGAGATCTTCACTTCTTGATCATCAACCTTCAACGTGATCTTCCCATTCGCCACGTCTAGCACCATCCCCGCCGTAGCTAAGAACGGTCTTCCCAAGATCAGGGGCACGTGCTCATCTTCCTCCATCTCTAGCACTACAAAGTCGGCTGGAAAGATGTGATCTCCAACTCTCACTAGAACGTCTTCAACAACACCTTGAGGTCGAGTAATAGACCGATCGGCAAGTTGAAGCGTCATCATTGTGGGTTGAAGTTCACCACCTTCCAAATTCTTGAAAAGCGATAGTGGCATCAAATTAATGCTCGCCCCGAGGTCGCACAACGCTCCCTTCTTGATCCCGTTCCCAATATCACATAGGATCGTGAAGCTCCCGGGATCCTTCAGCTTCGGTGGCAGCGCCTTGTGCACTAATGCACTCACCTCGTGGTTCAGCTGCACCAACTTCGGCTCATCCACTCGCCGTCTTTTCGCGATCAAGTCCTTCAGAAACTTCGCATAGTGCGGCATCTGTTCCAAAGCATCATAAAAAGGGATATTAATATGCAATTGTTTAAAAACATCAAGGAACTTAGCGAATTTCTCATCAAGCTTCTTTTTCATGAAGCGCTGTGGATATGGGACAGGTATCACCGATTTGGGTACCCCCCATTCATCTCTTTCTGTTTCTTTCACTTTCTCCCTTGCTTCCTTTGCCTTCTTCCACTTAGGAACTCTCTCAACCTCCTCAAAATCTTTCCCCTTCTGGGTCTCATCCATATCTTCATGCTTCTCAATCTCTTTACTTTCAATCCCCTTCTCAACTTCATCTCCTTTAAGCTCAATCTCTTCTTGGGGCTTCTCAGAATCAGCAGGCATCTGAGGACCTTCGTAGTTGGTTCCACTTCTTAGTTGGATCGCCTTGCACTGCTCTTTCGGGTTCCCCTCCGGCATTCTATTCACTGATTTTGCAATCTGGCTCATCTGGAGCTCTAAAGAGGTGAACCTTCGATTGTTCTCTTGTTGAGTTCTAGTCCACTCAACGTTCATCTTCTGGAGCTCTTGATCACGTTGATCACCCTTCTTGTGCAACTCCTTCACATCGTACTCCAAGGATGACAATCTCTTGCTCCCTTCCTCCACCTTCTGAAGGATCGCTCTCAACATCTCCTCGGTTGATGCACCGCCTTCTCCACCAGGAGGTTTAGACCCCGGATCAACACCTGCAGGAACAGTAACACCAGCTTTTGGGTTAGCATAAGAAAAATTATCATTCCTCCTCCATGTGTTTTGAGGAGGCTGCTGGCTTCCTTGAACTCCTTGTGTGTTCCTCCATTGATTTTGAAGTGGCTGAGGGCCTGGAGGCACAAATGGTTGGCCATAAGAAGGCCTTCCATACTGATTACCACCTTGGTAGCCATTCTGATTGTAATATGGACCTCCCATGTAATTGGCTACCTCTTGCTGTCCACTTGGTTGGTCTACTCTCTCATTTTCTACTGCATGCTCTCCACCTAAATTCTTCCCCAACTCGAGGTTGTTGATCTTTTCCATCATGGCCATCAGCAGCCTTCTCGTTCCTTCTCCCTCTTCAACCTGATGCACTCTTTGCAAATCTGCATCCACACCCCAAGCACCGGCATTCGTGACAATGTTGTCAACGATTTCTCTACACCTCTCTATGCCTTGGTTCAGGAATGCTCCGCCCGCACAGGCATCTAAATGGTCTTGCCCCGCCTTGTTGGCACCACTGTAGAAGAACGCCATAATATCCCCCTCATTGTACCCGTGCTGCGGGCACTCTATCAGCATGTTCGAGTATCTCTCCCACGCTTGGCGTAAATCCTCTCCAGACTTCTGGCGAAAGGACGAGATCTCAATTCTAGCCTTGATCGTCCTCGATGGAGGGTAGAATCGCTCGAGGAACAGACGCTCGAGCTCGGCCCAAGTGGTAATACCTCCCCGCGGGAGCGTATTATCGTACCACTCCTTGGCTATTCCCGTCAGTGAGAATGGGAACAGCCTAAGCCTCTTGGCATCTTCAGACATGCCATTGTAATTGAATGTTGAGGCTATCATGAGAAAGCTCCTCAAGTGTGTATGAGGATTCTCCTTCCCGATCACCCCCTTGAACTGATTCTCGGTCAGCAGCTTTAAAATCCCCAGTGATATCGAGAAGTTGTTCGCCTCAACAGGAGGCAAAGCCACTCCATCATAGTACCGTTGTGGCTGCGCTGCAAACCTCCCTCTAATCGCCATATTATGATCTACGTTCTGAGGAACGTATTGAGGATTAGCAGCTGGTACGTGTACTTGTTGGGGTGGTGGTTGGTAAACAGGTGGTTGGTTATAGACTGGGGGTGGATGGTATGGGTATGGTGGGTAAGGATAAGGTGGATATGGGTAATGTTGGTATGCTGGGTTGTTAAAAGGGTTATTTGGGTTTTGTGGGTAAGCAAGGTTTTGGTTCTGGTTTTGGGGTTGTGTTTGTACAGAGTTCATTGTGTCTTGTGGGTTCGGGTGTGGGCTCTCAGTTCCCCCTATGGGTAGCTGCTGATTACTGCTATTTCCATTGGCACCCTCTGCCCGTTCCACAAGAGCAGTATACTCTGCAGCTATCTTGTCTAACTCCCCAAGTTCATCAGAAATTTTGTCTTTGTTTCCCGCGGCAGTAGCCATTCTTCTCAAGAAGGCTCGATTCCTTCTGGCTATTGTCTCAGGATCTGCAGGTAATCTCTCTTCGCTCGTATTCCCTTGTGAGCGTGTTCTCATAAACCTGACACACTAGCAGAAGGATCAAAACGCAACTGCCGAATACTAAAAAGAACAATAAAAAATAAAATAAAAACAGAAAATAAGCACCCACTACTAACTACTAAGCTATCGACAAGTCCTATTCAAAGAGCATATAACGCCATCCCCGGCAACGGCGCCATTGACTTGAAGCAAACTACACTAGCTTCTACTAGTAGCTACCCCGCAAGAGAACGGGTTCACTGTAGTATGGGCAAGTATAGGGACCAAGTATTATCGAACCCAAGGGATGGTGTATATGCGAATAGATCCCTGAAGATCTACGCGTCGTAGTTAATATGAGTGTGATGTTTTTGGGTTTTTGAAAGATTAATTAAAAGACTGAATTAAACTAAGTAAACTGAAATACTAAAGCAATTAAATTAACTAAGGTTGTTTTCTAATGGGAGATGGTGATGCTTAGGATAGGAATCCCTACGTATACTAACGGAGCAGGTACATAATCAAAGTAATCGTGACAAACAAGAATTAACCTAAGTAAAAGATCGTAGAATAAAAGCTCAAGATTTCTCACCCTAATACTTTATCCTAGCAATCGACTTCACTAATCCACTAACAAGTTAATGAATTGTGCTTAATTAATGAGACCCTAATTTAACTAAGGTGATGCGGTCGTCCTCCTTCGCTAAACCGGTAGATGAATTAACCTTTCCTAAACCCTCTCGTTAAGACTACTAATTGTTATTGAGTGATGCGGTCGTCCTCTCTCTAACACTTTCGTACTAAATTCAAAGGTAAAGTTCAGATTAATTATAAGAAATCATTAATGAAGAGAATTAAAACTAATGTCACGAATTACCCTAATTACGTACCCACATCCTACTTCTACGAGTTCATCCTAACCCAAGCATGCAAGGGGTTTTAGCCGGACATGGTTTTAACATAAATAAAAGCAACAGAAGAAACAACGAACAAAAACATGATGAATTGAATAAAGAAAGTAAGAAACATAAACTAGGGTTTAAAAAGAAAATAACTACGAAGAACTGAAATTAAATTAACTAAAACGAAATTAAAAGCGTTTAAAGTAACGAACTAATGACAAGAAACTAAGAATTCGTTTGCAAAACCTCAACAAAACGTAAAATAAAGCTTGCTCTTCTTCTTCCTCTCCAAAACTAAGTCTAAAATTATTTCTAAAAGTTGGGGGTTCTTCAAAACGTGTTTGGAAGAGGTATATATAGGCACCGGGTCGAAACGGGAGTTAATGGGCCGAAAATACGCATCCGGAGGCAAAAGTATATGGGCGCTCGAGCAAAACGCTCGAGCGGTCCCGCTCGAGCAGTGTAGCTCGAATGGTGCATTCGCTCGAGCGGTCGCGCTCGAGCTGCTCGAGCGCTGAAATGACTCTGTATGTTTTGGACGCTCGAGCGATTCGCTCGAGCGGTGGCGCTCGAGTGATGCGCTCGAGTAATCTTTAATCCTTCCAAATGATACTTTTCCTCGTCCGCACTAATACCAATCGTATTTCTTCAATATCTTCTCATCCGGGCATCCGTTTGAGTCGATTCAAAGTCCTACGAACTCCTCTTTTCGTCCTCTATTCACCTATGAGAATCAAAGAGACAAATTTATCAATGTATAGAAATGATGCTCATTTGACTCTAAGCATTCATCGAAAACACTCAAAACATGAGTAAATTGGGCACAAAAACATAACAATTTCACGCCTAATCAACGGGACAATTGTAATCTCGCTCTATCAACCCAAAGCCTTCTCAAGTATTTCCCTTTTCACCTCACTTGATCACCAGTGGGAGATGGTTTCAAGTAATTTAATAAACTAAGTAAAAAGAAAAATATCTATGCTTCTTGATTTTTCCAACACATGGAATTATGTACTTGGGGATGAAATAAGCATCCCCTATTTATAGATGGAGGTGGCCGAAAATTGTAGGATTATTTGGGCTTGGAGAAAATCTTTTCTTAGACTCTAAGAAATCTTGAATATATCTCATATACTTTTCTCCACAATAAAATATTCCACAAAAATCTCACTCACCTATAAGACTTGAATTTTTCGAAAATAATAAGATTGAATCCAAGATTTGGATCTTCTTGAATATATGAGATAATCTTGTATTCCAAGAATACTTATCCTCCATAATATCTTTCCAAGAAAATCAACAAAATCTAATCTCTCTTAATATCCTAATTTTCGAAAACTTTAAGGAAAAATTAGCAATATAATTTTCTTTTTATTTTAATCACCTTATCATTATTGAGCTACTTGAGGGGCCTTAAGGAGAATTAAGATTGGACCTCCTAATGGACTTCTGAATTTCAATATTGAGCCCCAATATAATTCAGCCCATTAATATTAATTATTACCACTAATAAATTAATATTGCACTATCCATCTTAATCCATATTACGATAATATGGGCTCCCGGTTACTATTTCCCGCGTTTAAGATTATCAAGTCCATTAATTAATTAAGCTTCTGAATAGCTCTAAATTAATTAACATATTTCACCTTGGAGTAAAGACAGCTCAACATTATTATCCGTGCCGAAGAAACTGATTCTTCACTTGCAAGATTTGGTACGATAAAACTTTTGAGCCCACCAAGGGGACTAATCACACGAGCCGTACTCGCACGCGTTTCTCCGTATTAAATCTTTGCAACCGTCGTATGATTAATATTACTGCCCAAGACACAAAGTTCGAAGTCACAATGATTCTCACCCAACATGAATCAAAGAAGTAACCATTAAGCACACACGGTCCTATTTAAGTGACGGAGATTAAGAAATCAACAACCACTGAGGTCTAATTCTTCACCTTTCAGAACAGAAGAATTTATCCTCGCTATAGGACCTCTTCAACACATACTAAATGTGCTAGTGCAATCTCTTAGTCAAGACAGACCAATCTGAGCCTTACACATCGACCTTTCACGGCGGATTGTTCAATTCCACCTAGGTCGTGAAAATGTACGTTTAGTTACTTGCAAACTGTTAATGTTGTCTTCTGTGATCGGGTATCACCACATTAACTACAATGTAACATGTACTACATATTGAACGGTTTGCAATAGAAATTCAACATTCAATCATAACTAAAGCAAATGTGATAAAAGAATTATTCTCATAAAACGAGTGTTTGATACACGAGTTATACAATGTAAAAGCATACTTTCACGTATAACTCCAACAATCTCCCACTTATACTTAAAGCCTGCTTTTAGTATACATCACGCATGTCTTAGTGTAGTAGCTCTACGTGACATGTCATGTCAACCTACACTAACCTAATAATTCCTCCCGATTATACTTAAAGCAGATTGGCAATAGTCTTGACTCACATTCCATCCACATGTCTCTCGAATGTACTCTGAGGAAGACCCTTTGTGAATGGATCCGCTAGGTTGTCACCCGACGCTATCTTTGCCACCTCTATATCTCCTCTCTTAACGATTTCTCGTATAAGATGGTATTTTCTTTCTATGTGTTTGCTGGCCTTGTGGGCTCTCGGTTCCTTTGAATTTGCAACTGCTCCGGCATTGTCACAAAAGACAGTTATCTTGTCGGGCAAATTCGGAACAACGTCCAAGTCCACTAAGAAGTTCTTGAGCCAAACTGCCTCTTTCGCTGCTTCACAAGCAGCTACATACTCGGCTTCCATGGTCGAACCGGCGATGCATTTCTGCTTTACGCTTCTCCATGAAATGGCTCCTCCTCCCATGCAAAACACACTACCCGAGGTTGACTTTCTTGAGTCTATGTCTGATTGGAAATCCGAGTCCGTGTATCCTACGGGAACTAGACTATCTAACTGGTAAATCAGCATCCGCTCCCGAGTTCTTTTCAGATACCTCAAGATGCACTTTACGGCAGTCCAATGGTCTTTCCCGGGATTACTTTGATATCTTGCCACCATGCCCACGGCAAAGCAGATATCCGGTCTCGTACACAGCATTGCATACATAAGGTTTCCTACGGCCGAAGCGTACGGAACACCTTTCATGTCATCTATCTCCGCTTGCGTCTTAGGGCTCATTTCTTTCGATAGATGGATTCCGTGCCTAAAAGGTACAAAACCTTTCTTGGAATCTTGCATGCTGAAACGCTTCAAAACAGTGTCAATGTATGAAGCTTGCGATAAGCCCAACATCCTCTTCTTGCGATCGCGAGTGATTTTGATCCCAAGGATGTGACCGGCTTCCCCTAAGTCCTTCATATCAAATTGTTTTGACAGCCATACCTTTACGTCTGACAATACCTTTACATTGTTTCCAATGAGCAGAATATCGTCTACGTATAATACTAAGAATACCACCGCAGTTCCGTCACGCTTCTTATACACACAACTTTCGAACTCGTTTTGATCAAACCCATAAGACTTAATCACTTGATCAAAACACTGGTTCCAAGTACGCGGTGCTTGCTTAAGTCCGTAAATGGACCTCTTAATTCTCTTGGCCTTTTTCAATGAAACCTTTGGGCTGTTGCATATAGATATCTATCCCGTCAAGACTTCCGTTAAGGAAAGCCGTCTTGACATCCATTTGCCAGATCTCGTAATCTAGGTGCGCAGCGATCGACAAGAGAATACGGATGGACTTAAGCATAGCTACAGGCGAAAAGGTTTCCTCATAATCGATCCCTTCTTTCTGAGTATACCCTTTGGCCACAAGCCTCGCTTTGAAGGTTTCAACCCTTCCGTCCGGTCCTCTTTTCCTCTTGTACACCCACTTGCATCCAATGGGTTCTACCCCACTGGGTGGCTCGACCAACTCCCACACTTGATTATGATCCATCGAACTCATCTCGGCTTCCATTGCCGTTTGCCACGACTCCGCGTCTTTGTCTTGGATTGCCTCATCGTACGTCCATGGGTCTGATTCAACACCGGGAACCAAATCCGAAGATTCTCCTATCCCCATGAATCTCTCGGGTTGCCTAGGAACCCTCCCACTACGACGGGGTTCCGGTTGTGAAGATGTGACGTGTGGTACATCATCTTGTATACTTGGTATCGAGGTTTGACCTCTCAATTCTTCTAAGGTAATTTCACTTTTAGGTTTCCGATTGTTCATATAGTCTTCCTCCAAGAATTTAAAGTGTGTACTTATCACGGTCTTTTGATCCTTGGGACTATAGAACATACACCCTTTCGTTCCCGCAGGGTATCCTATAAACAGCCTTAATTCTGAACGTGAATCCAACTTACCGGCTTCCTTGTTTAGCACGTATGCCGGACAACCCCAAATCCGCAAATGTCTTAGACTGGGCTTGCGCCCGGTCCACAATTCCATTGGGGTTTTAGGAACCGATTTGGATGGCACCAAGTTTAGAATATAAGCCGTTGTTTCCAAGGCGTTACCCCAAAACGACTTGGGTAAATCCGAATAACTCATCATGGATCTGACCATCTCTAAAAGAGTTCGGTTCCTTCGTTCTGCCACACCGTTCTGTTGAGGGGTTCCCGGTGCGGTCAACTGGGATACGATCCCTTCGTCCGATAGGTAGTTCAAGAATTCATCGCTGAGGTATTCGCCTCCACGATCTGATCGTAGAAAATTGATACTCTTTTCTCTATGTTTCTCGACTTCGGCCTTAAACTCTTTGAACTTTTCAAAAGTTTCAGACTTATGCCGCATAAGGTAAATGTACCCATATCTTGAGTAATCGTCAATGAAGGTAACGAAATACTCATACCCCATTCTCGCTTTGATCGTCATTGGACCACACACATCGGTATGAACGAGTTCTAACACTTCCGTGGCTCTATTCCCCTTGGCTCCAAATGCCCTCTTGGTCATCTTACCCTCTAAATAGGATTCACAAGTTGGAAACGGCTCGACTTGGAGCGATTCCAAGGATCCGTCTTTCACCAATCTCTCTATCCTCTTTAGATTAATATGACATAGTCTAAGATGCCATAGAAGTGTTTCGTTCATCTCCGAAGAACGCTTTCTTTTATTGCTCGAAATGATCGACGTGTTATTGGATTCATTATTTGAGTGGTGTGCACACTTAATCGTATAGAGATTGTTTACCAACGTTCCATGACAGATAACATCATTCTTAAAAGAAATAGTAACAACTTTATTAAAAGTAACTGAATATCCATCAAAAAACAACTTAGAAACTGAAATTAAATTCTTCCTAAAGTTCGGAACGTATAAAACATCTCTTAAAATTAAAACTCTATCTTCAAAAGATAGGTGCACGACTCCCACTACTTCAGCTGCCACTCTCGTAGCATCCCCCAAAGTGATTGTGATCTCATTCTTGCTAAGTCGTCGGGTTAGCTGGAACCCCTGAAGAGTGAAACAAATATGATCAGTTGCCCCGGTATCCACTACCCAAACGTGGGCAGCATACGCCGCAACATATGTTTCAACGACTAAAGCATTAGACTTACCTTTCTTTCCACCCTTCTTAGGCTTAGAACAGGTCGCCCTCCAATGTCCCTTCTCACCACAATTAAAGCACTTACCCTTAGCAGCTTTCTTTCCACCTCCTTCTCCCTTTGCCTTGGGTTTCGCAACGGTTGGATTTGCTTGGGTCTGGCCCTTCGTCCTCTTTCTCTTCTTCCCTCCCTTGGGACCCGAAGAGGAAGACGAACCGTTTGCCACCATAGCAACGGTTTGGTGATCCATTTGAGTCTCTGCCGATACCAAAACTTGCAAGAGCTCGGGCAAACTATTTGCCCGGTCATTCATTTGATAGTTCAACTGAAACTGCTCAAAGCTCTTTGGCAGAGAATGGAGAACGAAATCGACCTTAGTAGGGAGGTCAAATTCCGCACCAAGTACTTCCAACTTGTTGAGATAACCTATCATCTCGATTACGTGATCCCTTACGGGCATACCTTCCACCATTTTCAACGAAAGCATCTTTCGCATGGTGATTTGCCTAGCCGTACGGTTCTGATGTTGAAACATCGCTTCAAGATTTTGCATTATCTCAGAGGCGGTCTCCATGTGTTGGTGTTGGTGTTGCAATACATCTGACATTGAAGCCAGAATAGTACACCTAGCCATCTCATCGGAGTCAAACCAACTCTTATGCTCTTTCTTGTCCCCTTTCGTGGCATCTTCGGCAGGCTCTTGGGGTTTAGGAGTAGTAAGTACCCACTTGTGGTGTTGAGCGGTTAGGACAATATTGAGGTTACGTTTCCAATCAACATAGTTCTCACCAACAAGTTTGTTATCTTTAAGTATACTAAACAGTGGATTAAAAGGTTGCGACATGATGAACTGAGAATAAAACATACATTCATATCAATATCTAGAAAAATACGAAATTATCACATAATTCGATCACATCAATTATATTGAAACCTTAAAACAATATAATCATGCATCAGCCAACATCTCGAAACAATTTAAATGCGCCACGAGGGGTGGTCTATACATTTAAACACATTCAAGCGGATTACAAACTTAAAAGTTACAAATCCTTAATTCAAAATTAATAGTTGGCTCCCACTTTGACCACATAGAAACTGACAGGGACTCCGAGGGGAGTAAGTTAATATCAATTTCCTATACCTAAGTAATAACCATAATTAAATACAGGATTATTATTTCGCTTTGAGCAAGCCACTCGTGGTGAGGGTCAATACCGCCACTAGTAATAATCCACAATCATCCTTTCGGAATTTATTCATGTGAAATCCGTTCTTTTGGCCGATCCGAGGGGGAAATGTATTCCAAAAGAACTTCATAAATAAATAAATTATGGAGGTCAAAATAATCCAATTTCAATATCCTGAATAAAATTGCGATTATAAAAACATACTTAGTAATTTTCGAAAGTAAGGTTTTTCTTGGACAATTAAATTCATGCAAACACATATTAACAAATAATAATAGGTGCACGAAATAAAACATCCATAAAAAAAAATTAAACACATTGGAGCACTCAAATCCAATTGTCACGGTTTAATTTCTTCACGTCTTGATGCGAAAAATCGTCCTTGTTGCTTTCCAACGTTCGTCTCGACGTGCTCCCACTCGAACGGCAACACTTCTTCAAAAATAGCATCGTTTGGGGTTCGGGACGACGTTTAAAATTACACGAAAAAAAACACGAACCGAAATAATTTCCACGGCCCGAGATACGGCGCGCGTCGGCCCACGAAGTGGGCCCGCGCGCCTCCAGGCCCAAAAAGCACCAAAACACTGCCCGAAGCGCGCCGAGGTGCAGCCCCAAGGCGCACCCGAGGCGCTACACGGAGGCGCGCCGAGGCGCTGCCCGGAGCGCCCCGAGGCGCTTCAGCCCGCGCCCGAGGCGCGCGCACGCGTGCGCGCGGCGTCGTGCTCCCGTTGCGCACGGCGTGCACCGTGCACCCCCGTGCGCCGTTTTTTTCGCCGTTCGTCCTCGTTTTCTTCGCCCCTTGCATGATTTTACGTCCATACACGCACCACGCTTGTATGCGTCGTCCGGGTACGTCGTTTTTAATTCTTCGTTCTTCGTCACGATCCGGTTACAATTTATTTTTACAAAAAAAAATACTAGATCTAGACTAGTCTATTACAATGATCAAAACAAAATAAAAACAACTAATCTACTCGTGGATTTTCTCACGAGAAAAACGAATTCGAACGAATCGAATTAAAAAACAATTAATTCACACGCATGAAATTAACAACATTAAAACCATGACAATTGGATACCTGTAAAAAAGATCTAACAATTCTACTATCCAATTTCAATTTAATGTTTAACAATTTAAATTTCAATTTAAAATTCAGAGCCGAAACCGTGTCTCTGATACCAGTTGTTGGGAAAATAGGGGTGCCCGGAATCTATTCGAGATGAAATTTAAATACGAATTTAAATACAATTATTACTAGCATGAATTAATCCTAATTAATTCAAATAATAATTCCAACAACTAATTTTCATCATGCATGTTAAATTAATTTCACATATTAACTAGGCGGAATAAACAAGTAAATATGCGATTAACGTACCTCTTGTAGAATTGGCCTTTGGATATACGGGACAATTGTAATCTCGCTCTATCAACCCAAAGCCTTCTCAAGTATTTCCCTTTTCACCTCACTTGATCACCGGTGGGAGATGCTTTCAAGTAATTTAATAAACTAAGGAAAAAGAAAAATATCTATGCTTCTTGATTTTTCCAACACATGGAATTATGTACTTGGGGATGAAATAATCATCCCCTATTTATAGATGGAGGTGGCCGAAAATTGTAGGATTATTTGGGCTTGGAGAAAATCTTTTCTTAGACTCTAAGAAATCTTGAATATATCTCATATATTCTTTTCTCCACAATAAAATATTCCACAAAAATCTCACTCACCTATAAGATCTGAATTTTTCGAAAATAATAAGATTGAATCCAAGATTTGGATCTTCTTGAATATATGAGATAATCTTGTATTCCAAGAATACTTATCCTCCATAATATCTTTCCAAGAAAATCAACAAAATCGAATCTCTCTTAATATCCTAATTTTCGAAAACTTTAAGGAAAAATCAGCAATATAATTTTCTTTTTATTTTAATCACCTTATCATTATTGGGCTATTTAATGGGCTACTTGAGGGGCCTTAAGGAGAATTAAGATTGGACCTCCTAATGGACTTCTGAATTTCAATATTGAGCCCCAATATAATTCAGCCCATTAATATTAATTATTACCACTAATAAATTAATATTGCACTATCCATCTTAATCCATATTACGATAATATGGGCTCCCGGTTATTATTTCCCACGTTTAAGATTATCAAGTCCATTAATTAATTAAGCTTCTGAATAGCTCTAAATTAATTAACATATTTCACCTTGGAGTAAAGACAGCTCAACATTATTATCCGTACCGAAGAAACTGATTCTTCACTTGCAAGATTTGGTACGATAAAACTTTTGAGCCCACCAAGGGGACTAATCACACGAGCCGTACTCGCACGCGTTTCTCCGTATTAAATCTTTGCAACCGTCGTATGATTAATATTACTGCCCAAGACACAAAGTTCGAAGTCACAATGATTCTCACCCAACATGAATCAAAGCAGTAACCATTAAGCACACACGGTCCTATTTAAGTGACGGAGATTAAGAAATCAACAACCACTGAGGTCTAATTCTTCACCTTTCAGAACAGAAGAATTTATCCTCACTGTAGGACCTCTTCAACACATACTAAATGTGCTAGTGCAATCTCTTAGTCAAGACAGACCAATCTGAGCCTTACACATCGACCTTTCACGGCGGATTGTTCAATTCCACCTAGGTCGTGAAAATGTACGTTTAGTTACTTGCAAACTGTTAATGTTGTCTTCCGTGATCGGGTATCACCACATTAACTACAATGTAACATGTACTACATATTGAACGGTTTGCAATAGAAATTCAACATTCAATCATAACTAAAGCAAATGCGATAAAAGAATTATTCTCATAAAACGAGTGTTTGATACACGAGTTATACAAAGTAAAAGCATACTTTCACGTATAACTCCAACAACTTACTCAACATACGGTTGCACCTCGTTACAATTCAGTAACACGTAGGTGTGAGCTGTATTTTTCTCTTCGTCTACAATATATCTTGTATTCTTCTGTCCAAGTGGTCGTCCAGGAGGTATAAATATTGACGGAGTACCGGGTTGGGGTTATTCGGCGCCACGACCATCGTAATTACGAGGTAAATTATGACGCCTCGTCAGAACATGATCCTCAAAGTAGTGGGAACATAAATATGATGCTTCTTTTGTTAGATATGCATTTGCGATCGAAGCTTCAACATGGGCCTTGTTACCCACACTGCGTTTTAAATTGTGAAGATACCTAACCAGAAGCATCAATAGTGAGTATAATAACCGCTAATTGTTCAAATATTTAAAAGTTGTAGATTACCTCTCAAATGGATACATCCATCTATATTGTACAGGACCAGCCACTCGTGCTTCGTATGCAAGGTGTACAGGTAGATGCTCCATCGAATTAAAGAAGTTGGGTGGAAATATACGTTCCAACTTGCACAAGATCAGCAGAATATCTACTTCCAACCGAGTCATGTTCTCAACTGTAATCGTCATAGAAGTCAACTCCTTGAAGAATAAACAAACTTCAGTTATAGCTTTCCACGCGTTCTGTGGAAGAATTTCACGGAAAGCAATCGGGAGTAGCCTCTGCATAAACACATGATTATCATGACTCTTCAACCCAAACATTTTCAATTTTGTCCAGTCAATAGTTCGAGATAGGTTGGACACATAGTTATCAGGAAACTTTAGCTCATCTACCCATCTGCACACAACATCCTTTTGTCTCTTATCAAGTGAATAACAAGCTTTGGGGTACTTTCCTGTACGTAGACATTTCACAAGTGATGGACGACGACAATATTCATTAAGTTCATCTCTGGACTTATTCGTGTCCTTTGTTTTCCCTTCCACATTCATTACAGTGTAGAACAAATTATCAAAGAAGTTTTTTTCAATGTGCATCACGTCCAGATTATGACGGATCAACAAGGTACTCCAATACGGCAAATCCCAGAAAATACTTTTCTTCTTCCAACCAGTTTCCAATCTCTTGTTGTGGGTCTCGGCACCATCTTCTATCACTTTTCGACATCCCACCCAATTGATTTCATTTAGGAGTGATTCACCTGATCGAATGGGTGGTGGTGGGTCATCCACTATCACATTCTTTCTGAACGCAGTCTTGTTTCTCCGATACGGATGGTGTCTAGGTAAGAATTTACGATGGTTATCGAACCACGACTGTTTACGACTGAGCCTCAGAGTGAAAGCATCAGTGTATTCTCCACAGTAAGGACAAGTTGTCCGTCCAGCAGTGCTCCATCCAGACAACATTGAGTAAGTTGGAAAGTCATTGATGGTCCAAATTAGTGCAGCTCGCATCAGAAAATTTTGCTTTGTAGCAACATCGTACGTTTCCACCCCAATTTCCCACAAATACATCAAATCACGGATCAACGGCTGTAAAAAATATCCAATTTATCCTTAGGATTTTTAGGACCAGGCACTAATACCGTAAGAAATATGAATTGATCTTTCATACATAACCACGGAGGTAGATTGTACGGTGTCACTATCACTGGTCATGAATAATATTGTTTCCCAGACTGTCCGAATGGTTGTAAACCATCGGTGTTTAGGCCCAACCTTATGTTCCGAATCTCGGAAGCAAATTCAGGATACGAATTATCCAGGTGTTTCCAAGCCAATGAGTCTGCATGGTGACGCATAACACCAGAATCATCGTTAGAGCAACTTGCATGCCATGTCATATCTTTTGCAGTAGCAACAGACTGATACAATCTTTGCAGTCGAGGAATGATAGGAAAGTAGAACATCTCCTTGTAAGACTTTTTCTTTTTCCATTGGCCATCAACACCACGCTTACGGGGTTTAAACCGTGGATGACCACAAACCTTACAATGTTCAAGTTCACTATCATTACCCCAATATATCATACAATTCTGTGCACAACAATCAATTCTCTCTACTGGAAGACTCATTCCACGCATTAGTTGTTTGCTATCAGAAAATTTTCTGGGCACTAGATTTTCAGGAGGAACAATTTCCCGAATCAAGTCAACAACTTGATTATAACCCCTCTCAGACAGTCTATTTTCAGTTTTAATGTTCAACAGTCGGGCGTTGAATGACAATTGTGAGTGTGTTTCGCAACTAGGATACAAATCCTGGTTTGTTGCACGAAGCATGTCATAAAATTGAGCAGCATGCTCATTTGGGGGCCCCCCATTAACGGGTTCATCTTCTACATTTCCAAAATGAAGGTTAGGACCAGTTAGATCTGTGATCATGTCATGGTACGAGGTAGACCCTGCAGTATCATCTACTCCGTACGAAGTCGATTGATCATAGTTTTGGTGTGGTAGATGACCCCAATTTTGTTCACCGTGTAAAATCCAATTGTGATAATTGGGCATAAACTCATTTATATACAAATGTATATTCACGTCAATTGGTGCTCTAAACTTTTGGTTCCTACATCTAGATTTCGAGCAGGGACACCTAATATCTCTTTCACTCATCCAATCAGGATTGCTAGTTGCGAATTGTATAAACGATTCAAGACCACTAAGAAAGTCGGGAGCTATCATTCCATTAATTGTTCTTGGACCATACATCCAATTACGACTTGAATAACTCATATTATAATCTGTTTCAAATTAAAGAATATTCAAAATTTAATATATAAATCCATTATATTTATCCTATTGTTAATTTAATATAGTTAATCTAAAAGTTTTGGCAGAGTTTCGTTTATTATTATCGCATTCTCCAGTTAACTAAGATCCTATAGTGCATCCATTTCCGAATTAATTAAAATTAATCAAGTCGGAACGCACATTCTACAGCTAGCAAACAACCAACAATATTCATCAACCCCCTCCACTCCAACATAATTAATTAATTATACTTTAAATATATATATATAACTATATATACATCATTCATCAAATAAATAATTAATGTAAATAATCGAACACATGAATATTCATCACATATAAAATTAATTAAATATATCATGCAATTAAAATTAAATTTAACACAACAAATATTGATATAATTATTTCTAATTCATATAAATATAATATTATCAAATTTATAATAATTACATACTAATTAAATTAACAAGTTAAACACTACTTAATTAGCAACTAATTAACAACTATACATATATATACATACATATAAATATATATATACACATGAATTTGCATTAATTTTACAAACAATTTAATTAACAAATTAGCCGATTAAAATGAAAAATGTTACCGTAGAAATGTTCACGGGGACTAGTAGGCCAAAACCCGACCGGTGGAGTGGCGTTTCCGGCGGCGGCGGCGCGGCAGGGAGGGGCGGCGGCGGCTGGAAATGGTGGAGGAAGAGGGTTTTTCGCTGAGGTTAATGGTGGGTGGGGAGTATTTATATTAAACTTTACCGAGGGGGTTAAAGAGGGAAAACCCCCTCGATAACTACCTGGATTTTAACGGGGACGAGGGGCAGGCGCTCGCCAACTCACGAGGGCACCGCCCTCGCCAACTCACGAGCGTAAAGCCCTCGGCTCGCTGAAGCGCTGAACCGGGCGAGGGGCGCGCGCTCGCCAACTCACGAGGGGCCCCGCCCTCGCCTACTCACGAGGGGTCCCGCCCTCGGCTCGCTGAAATTTGAATTGGGCGAGGGGCGTGCGCTCGCCAACTAAAGAGGGGGCCTGAACCCTCGTCTACGCCCTCGCCCCTCTCTAATTTTATTTACCCTCGTCTCGGCCCTCTTTAAGGACGAGGACAATTTTTCCCCTCTTTAAGTGCCTCTTTATTTTAGACTTTTTTTGTAGTGTACTCAGCCCGGCCCGGTGAATGAGATCTGCAAGATGCAGGCAAGGAATGCAACAATATGTTTCAGACTGCTATTTATCTTACTGCATAATTAAGAATTCATACGAACCATATTTATTTGCATATATGTTAAAAAAAATGAATATATATATATGCGTGTGTTTTACCTGTTGCATTATTTGAAACTTGCATCACTATTTGATAAACTTATGCTGCATACACATTTTATAAAAATCACCCTAAAACCAAATGGCCCCAAACACTCACAACCATCAAAACCACAGTGGAGAAAATAGAGACAGAGTGGAAACAACCAGAGAATTCATAACATCCATCCAGGATATATATGATCAAAATTGGGGAAGGGACTAATAACAATACAGACAAACATCACAACTTAGTTAAAAAAATTCGACCTTCAAGGATGGAATGTGTGTTGAAACTCTATATGATGTCTTCCATGTCCTAATTTGCTATTAAATGTTGTTCGAATACAATAGAGAAATTTCATGTGTAGATTAATATTTCTTGTGTGATCGCATCCATATAAATATATTTATACTTGTGCAAATGCTATCAAATTTGTTTGTCTTGAGGAGTAGATTAAGAATATAGCATTGCATATGTCATACAAGATTTTTTTTGACTTCGAAGATGCTTCGAAAATGATGGCTTGATGTTAATCTTGCTTGAAAGCTGTTAATTTAGTCACCATTGTGTTTATCTTGCCAAGATGAGTCTAAAAATGTTATTGCATGTATGATTTGATGAACTTTTGAAAAATCCCCAAATTTTCGAAAGTGCTTGGATCATGAATAACTTAATATCAATGTGTTCTCCATCTTGAGTATTGAACCCCTTTGTGAGCTTCAAAAATTATGAATATGTGTTACATGCTAAAAATGTTACTACCATCATGCTTAGAATCTTGAAAGGATTAAAATGGTACAAATGCATGTTGAATTTGACTACTTTGAATTTTCAAACTATGCTTGAAATTGCTTGAATGATAAAATTATTGTCACCGTCATGCTAGGGGTGGCCCTGAGGTGGGGCGGGAAGGGCGACCGCCCTAGGACCCCTAGGTTTGGTGTGCCTACTAATATATATGTGTATATATATACACTTAAAAAGTATATTTGGACAATTGCAAATTTATGATAATATTTTGAATTTCTTTTTTATTCAAATAAATTGAAATCTTTGGATGCTAATAGTTTAAAAAGAATGTCAGAAGAATCTCAAGAATACTTTAAAGCTTGAAAACTCTTTAAATATTGATCAAGTAATTTATTTTCTGAACTAAAAGTGTTAAAGTGACTTTATTAGCAGAAAAATTGTTTGCCTATAGAATATTATTGACTATCTTTATGACGATGACATCTACAGAAATAATCTTCTTCAAGCTATAATTGTTAAAAAATGTACCTACGATCAACTATATTATAAGAAAAGTTAAATGTATTAACAACTTTATATATCGAGAAAGACACGTTGGAATATATTAGCTATAATAATGATATTAATGAGAATTTGCTTTCCAAAATACTAGAAGATGCCATTTTAAATGATTTATGTTTATACTTTATTTAGTTTTTTATACATAGATAACTAATTTTGTTTGGTATTTTTTAAAAGGGCCTCTTTTATGTTGTTCGCTCTGGGTCTAAAGAATGACAGGGCCAACCCTGCGTCATGCTTAGAATAACAAGAGTATCTAAATCTAAAATTGCATATGAAATTGGACAAGGATTAATGTATAACCTAATTTGTTCATAAATTGACCATAAGTAGTTGATGAAATGCTTAATATCAATATGTATAAAACGTTATTTGAAGCTCAAATGTATAATTGCAGGTTGGATTTAAAAAGTCTTAAAAAAATCCTTAGTATTCATCAGTCTATAGATTTTTATTGTGTTTATATTTTTTTAAATAGTGACAAGCTAACTAATTAAATAAATTATATTTTTAGGTAAATGTTTTCTCGTAGATTGTGAATTTGCTAATCGACGTTAATTTTTAGCTCCATTACGTGGTGTTCGATATCATCTAAAAGATTTTGATGGTCAAAGTCGTCACCCCAGAAATGCAAGTGAGTTATTCAATTTTCGTCATGCATCATTAAAAAATGTGATTGAGAGAATTTTTTATATTTCCAAATCGCGATTCACAATTTTCAAAACCGCACCTCCGTTCCCATTTCAAACACAAGCAGAGTTAGTATTGACTTGTGTTGGATTACACAATTTTCTTCGAAAAGAATGTCGCTCTGATGAATTTCCAGTCGAATATGAAAAGGGTCAAGATTCGCCGCATCTCGACATGGAAGAGGAAAATTTGGAATGGATTTCTCAAAGCCTACTATAACAAAGAACAGAAGTCAATGCATTGCTAATGCTATGTGGTAAATGAGGTCAATGTATAACGGTGATGAAAATGAAGATGAAACTAATAATGTTTTTTTTAAACTAATGTATTTTTTGGTATTTTTTCTAAACAATTTGGATAACTTTTTTAAATACAAGTGTATTCCATATATATTTGCATCAATAGTTACAGCGCTTGAGTCTATTGAAATCCATGTAAATCAATAAAAAAAAGTGTTTCCACAATCCTATCAAGTCAATGAAAATCTATGTAAATCAACAAATAAAGTTAGTCAAACTATGCAAGGAGTCTATAAATTTTCTAAATCCACTTACTTTTTAAAATAAAAAAAATCTAATATAATCAAGATTGAATACACCCCATAAATCTCGTTCTAAATAGAGCGCATATGTGTATAAAAATAAATTTATAAATTTGTTCCTAGAATGCATTTATATTTTTGAGGTGGGATAGCAGGTTGACAAATAAACTAATCATTGAGCTCATCATCTATCCTTTAATTTCATTCTTTTTAATCAAATCGCGGAAAAAATTGCAAAGTTTTGTTCCAAAAAGAAGAATGGGTCCGAAGCAATTTTAATACCTATGTGTGAAAATAGTCTCTCTTTTTTCTTTGTAATTTTGATTCCAAGACCAAAACTGCAATTTACTCATTCTTTTGAAACCAAAAACGTGGAAACAAATTAAAGGACTAAAAACGTAAAAAAAATATCTATTTCTAAATCAACTCATTCTCTTGGGACCAAAAGTACAATTTACCCTTTATCTGTGTCACGCAAAATCTTATGTGGACCTGAAACATCCTGCAGCGGTGCCTTATGGTTACAACAGAGAAAAGACCTACGAAGATACCAAAGCACTCCGAATGAAGCTGTTAGAAATTGCAAGAAACTGACAGAATGGGCTAGTGACACTTTTCAAACAATTTGCGGAAGTTGGATTCCAAATAATTTTAAATAACGGCTAAAAGTTTGCTGCAATTTGTCAGCAAGCACATATGCAAAATCAAAGAGTATAAATGAGATGATAAACGCGTAAAAATTACTCTTTGTTACATCATTATTGTCCATATTGAACCGTTGCATCAGATGTAACTAAAGATTGTAAATCACATGACAAAGTCCCAGGTAGTCTCAGCACATATTTTTGGTACTTTTCGCTCCTCTGCTAAATTGACCGACGCTAAAATCTGCATATATGATAAATATGTTAGACAAAGCACACAATACTAACATACTTGTATATAATTTGGAGTTACAGTCACTAAAGCAAAGGTACCAGTTGCTTAACTGGTGTCACTACAAAAAATATAAGTGGAAGCTTCAGAATATAGAATTTGAGCACAGATTAACTTCTATAATTTGATAAGAAAAACAGTGCTCTATATCTTCATCCAAAAGCAAGCAAGATCAAGAAGTGGATGCCTTCATCTTACTTGTTGCAAAAAACACAAAATCTGCTACTATCTAATAGTGTAAGCAACACTATGACAAAGCAGACTCAACATTTAAAGGCAATGGATGCACTTGACTAGCATTATTGACTATTGGGGCGGTAGTCATAGTATAGCCCGGGTTTTGGCAACACAACCACATACAGCTTATAGCTTATAGCTTATAGCTTATAGTTATAGAGCATAATAACAAGTTCAATGATAACCACACAAGGGTTATACTTATACAGTACAAGATCAGGCCAACCATCAAGTTTATTAGATGAGTAGGTTTCCATTACATCTGAATAAATTTCAGGAGGCATTAAGGTCGTTGTTCGCCTTATCGAAGGTCTTTTAGGTTACTTTCTGTTAAGCAATAGTATGAGAGCTAGAAATTGGAGGCATCACAAAAGTACAACAAAACCAACACAAATTTGACGTTCATTGGATGATGCAGCAAAATCAATCATTTATCGGGTTCAAAAATCCATAAATTTTCAACAGCAATTAGAATTAACCAATAAGTACGTATCATCAAAATCAAACAGAGCGATCTGTTATTATTTTCACCATTAAAACCTCCTACTAGAACGAAACCAAGTTTGTTACAAACCTTAAAGGAACCATTCATCTTTGAACTCCGAGTCCATTCAAGCCCCAAATTCTTGGTAGATGTTTGATAGGTAGCCTTGAATAGATCATCCCCATAAACCCTGCGTGAAACAGAAAAATCCCAGGCATTCTTCCCCAAATCATAGCTGGGCTCAAAAGTTGTCAATCCTCCATGTACATAATTATACTTAAATTTTGTGTTCCCAGTGCCCAGCACGTGATTCACAGAAACCTTATTCAAGGAATCAATCACCAAAGCCCCATCCAATATCGTTCGCTCATCACCCTTGCTATGGATGAAAGTCAAATTCAAAGGTTTCTCAGCCACCCTAACAGAATTCATGAATTGAAACCTAAAATCCTGAAACGGAATAAAATTACTGTCAAAGCTAGTTCAAAATTTCCAAATGAAAATGTGTATTAATTATCGAAACTTAGTATTCAGTTGATTTAATGAACCCAGACGAATAATAATTAGGGTTTACCTTTTTGGGGACGTTGTAATCGATGATGAAGAAGCCGGGTTTCTCGACGGCTAAAGCTAGGCCGTTCAAGCTGGGGCCGTGGACGACGGTGGCATCGGTGAAGGAAGCTCGGAGCTTGAAGTCGCCGGCGTTTAAGGAGACTGTGGAGGCGGCGGCGGCGGCTTTGTCGGGCTCATATCTAGCTTTGAACGACGCCTTCATCATTTTCTGTTTGGAAATGTGGTGGTCTTTGTTTGGTGGATTTTGTTTTTGTAGCTTGTTTGGCAACGGGCTACTATTTTCCATTTCTTCCCTGAATCCACAGCATTCGGCTATGGGCCACCGCACTGGATTTCTTCTTCCCCTTTAATTTTAATTTCTTTTTTGCCCCACAATTTATTTCCGCCCTTTTTTTGTCAAGGAGAAGTCATAGACCCAAACTAGGGTGGTAAACGTATAGAATTGAATATCACTTGTTTTAAATTTGCATTTCTAAAATTATTTTGAATATAATAGAATATTTTTCGAATAATAAATATGATTTATATTTTATTTGAAACTTATATTGAATTATTAGAAAATATACAAATTCACGAAGCGAATATTCAAATCGAATACAAATACTATAAACTTAAAAGTTTAATGACATAATCAAGTACCTAAATAAAAAAAACGTCAAATATTAAGACAGAGTATAGAGTAAAAATGATTCATATATGAATTAATAAATGGTGTTAGTTGTTTTCACTGATGAGAAGTAATTGTTTTCACTAAAGGGCATTAGTTGTTTTTGCTTAAAGAGTATTAATTGTTATTCGGTAATAAACTATGAATTTTCAATGAAAACAACTAATATTGTTCAATAAAAAAAACTAATATTTTTTAGTGAAAACAACTAATATACTTCAACTATTCATATATGAACCAATTTCACTCTATACATACTCAAGTATTAAATTCATTAAAAGAAAACTTTAATAAACAAATGACGAGCATCAAAATTTCAATCGAGTTTGCAACTCAAGTGGTTTGCAACATGACATGTATAGGCTCCTCTTGCTCCTAAATAAAAATAAAAATAAATTATAGCCTGCCTAAAAGTCCATTTTGAAAAAAGTCAAAAGGGTTAAATATCTTGATATACTTATAATGGGCTTAAATTTATAAATAAATATATTTATTATTACTATTATTATATAATATATATTTAATCAAATATTTTATCGAATATTTTCGAATATTGAATCAAATATCATAAGTTTTGAATTTGTATTTGATAAATAATTGAATAAAAAAATATTTGTACTCGAATTCGAATTATAAAATTTTGAATACGAATACCGAATTCCGAATACAAATACCAAATCGAACCAAAATAGTTTGATTCGTTTACAACCCTAAGCCAAATACAACATACGGTAGCCCTAATTTCTCCCCTCCCTTGGAAAGTATAAGTTGGCAGTTGGAGTGAAAATTCTTTAATAATAATAAGAATAAATATAAGGTAATTATAGTGGTTAATGAGAATAAATGATGATCCACAATATCATTCCCCCCCCCCCCCCCCTTTTAGGGTTCAAAGTAATCAAAACTTATCAAATGAGTGGAGTGAAATTAAAATTCATAGGTTCAAATTCCTCCATCCATAAACAACCTTACACAAAGTAGACTCTATGTCAAATTTACCATGAAATTTTTGTGTATATTTTAACAGTATTAGTTGTTCTATTAAAAAAAATATTATTTTAATAGTAATATTGCATAATAAAAATTAATAATGTCGTTTTGATCAGTTGGACAGTGGTACTAGTTTTCAAAAGACTTATTCTTTTATCATCTCATATTTGATAATTAACACGTGTAATTCTCCCAAAACCTCCTATAAACATGTGAGTATATTCTTGCTAGGGTGGATCCACATGTCAATCATATAGTTTATTCTTTTAGACTCTACTTGATAGTCTTTATGAGCTAAAGGGGGTACAATTATAGCCAGCAATTTGAGTCCGGCCTACTCGAGGTCCAATACAAGCTGAGCTTAAAATATAGAGGCCCAAAATAATAGGTCATTGGCCCGATTAGATTTTTTACAATTAAAATAAAAAAATTAAAATAAATTAAATTATACACAAATTAAATTAACGAAATAAAATACACGTCTCTAAGGCATCAAAAAATTCTATTAGGACTCTAAATTTATTTGGTATTGCAATTACGTTTTTTTTAATTTGATATTAAGTTAGACGCGTGGTTTTTAATCTATTTATAAATTGATAATTAGTGTTGTTGCTTGTTAGACACTAAAGTAGATTAACAAGATTTAAAATATATATGTGGACTGTGAAAGCAAGATGAGGTATGTATGTAGTATTTATAGTATAATATTTTATGTTCATCATTTTTTTTTAAAAAATGGGTCAGGTTGACACATTAGCCCGCAATCCAGATTGGGCTAGACTTGCCTCTATTTTTGTAGGCCCGACCTGAAAGTAGTTCGGCCTGATCCAACTATGAACATGGCTGGCAACCCGATTTGCTAGTGCTAGGTATCTTAATATATATACTCTATAGGAGAAGATGTGGGATCCTATGTGGCGAGCCCTTCTACTTCTCTACCCAAGCTCAAAGCCTTCAACCTACACCAAGACCTGGAGATGACAACTACATAAAATAGTTCAATCGAAGCTCAAACATAAGGTTTGAAAGATGGGAGTTTGATCAAAACTTCTCTTACCAATTCACTGTGATTAAGCTGTGAAATTATTTGAGTGGTTTTGCTCCTCCCATCACAAGCTTCAAATCAGTGTAAGACATGAAGCCCATTATTCAATGAAACAAGACAATAGAAAATTGGTACAATCATCACATCGTTGAATTTTGGAATTTCCTGCTGATCGAAAGCTCGAATAAAATCAACTTGTAAATTGGAATCTACGAATTGAGATAAATATATTTGTGTAGAGGTTTAGTAGTATGAAATAGGGTAGCAACCACCGATTCCATGCAATTAAGGTGATGACACCACCAACTAAGGGAGGAGGAAGGTGGCTACTGCAAAATTGACTAAAGATGATAATTTACGGGAAACAAATTGTATATTTCACGACTTATATAAATGGTAAAATGTATATCCTCACATGAATTAATAAGAAGTTTGTTTTGCTATTATGTCGTCTCTACATTATGTCTGGGTAATGTGTCATTCATAGAATAATTATAATTACATGTGTATTAATTTGATTGAGTTTATTATTTTCTTAAAATCAGATGTGTAATTAGAGTATTGGATAATGAGTTACAATGTACTTTTATGCATCAATCTACTATTGAGTTTTTATAAAATAAAAAAAGGGAAAGTTTGACTATCACATAAGTAATTAAAACCAACCACATTCTTAATTTTTTAATAAAAGTTGATTATATATCATAATGCATTACATATATATATATATATATATATATATATAAATTTACTCACTATAAAATAATATAACGTGCCCACATACTAACACACTCTTGTTCGGCAAAATGTATAGGTCGAACAATGTTTGGCGTATTCCTAGGTACAAAGGACAATGTAAGGTTGTTCAACAAAGTTTATAATTGTCGAGCAGCTATAAAAAAATACAAGTGTAAAAAGATTGTTCATCACTAACATATATACTCCGATGAACAACTCTCATATATCACATTGAATTATGCATATCATAAAAAACATCATGATGATAAATCTAGACGAGTTCCCGTGTACTAATGATGCATCGTTTTTTTTTAATTCTTTTTTGCTAAAAATGCAAGTCATATATCAAATTGAAGCAACTAAAGATGTGGTAATATATATATATATATATATATATATATATATTATTGAAGGTTATGGTTAAATTGAGGTCGAGCCTTAATTTTAATGAAAGTAATTATAATTTGTGTCATTTTTCACGTAAGGTGAAATATTTTCTTTTTTGTAGTTTTTTCTACTAAAAGGGTGATAAACATGTACACTTCATTTTTTTAATATGTAGTTATATGTCTTTTATATATCTTAGAGTAATTCAAGATTTTTTTTTTATGATATTTCAATTAATTTTGAGATTTGAAGAAGTTGTACATTGTTTTTTATTCCACGTCTATCATGATCATTATCTTTGGTAGTTTTACCAGTAATTTGTTACAAGATCGCTTAGGTATTATGCAATCTCCTATATGCAATATACTAGATGAGTGTCCGCGTACTATACACGATTTTCGTAAAATTTGATTATATATTGTTGATGATCAATTCTAATCACGTGGATTAGTGGCTGTTTTTAACCATTTTATGGATCACCAAACAATTTCGTGTGATTGATTACTACCATAAATAGTAAATACGATAGACCAGAGATAGAAATCGATAAATACGTGTATAGATTACGTATTTATTTCGTATGTGTGCGTTTTGTGGTGTACAAGTGTGTGTAGGAGGGTTTTTTTGTATATGTGAACTTATTTTATAAAATGGAAACCAAGTTATTTATACATACCACCAAGTAGGTGGTGGACTAACTATTGGACTTCTAGGCTTGCATGCTTGACATGTGTCTAGTTTGACTAGTTTGACCTTATCTAAGTTTTAGCTTAGTTACAAAGTCTTCTTTAGTGTTTATCTCATTCTTGGAGTTGTTCGTCCTTGTTTAATTTATTGACTACCATCTTGAGTTCTTCGTTCTAAGTTGTTCATCATCTTTGTATGGTGAACTAAAGTTGTTCACCCATGACATCTCTGTATATTTTTCAATCTTGGCCATGTCTTCACACACTCATGGGATTATTGCTCGCCCAAAAGCTGCTCACCGGGTAGCTGGGGAGCTGGCATGTCACACCACTTATTGATTTAGGAACCATCCTTATGTCATACTTGTTTGTCACTCTTGCCTTAATTAGCTCTAACTGTAATTTGAGTATTAGTGTCTTAATGTTGTTCGCTTAGCATTAGAAGTTGTTCGCCTACTAACATATAACATAATGTATTACACATACAAATATAAATTTGCCCACTATAAAATAAAATAATTATATTATAATAAAAATATTTAAATAATATATAAGTAAAAATATGGGCTAATCTCTTATTAATTCACAACTTTGAGGCTCAATCTTAATTTATTTACGATTTTCAAAATTTACACACTTCTTTTGTTTCAATTTGATTAAATTATAACATAATTTTCTCAGCCACACATCATATACTTTTCTTTGCCTCCTTGAGACGAGTTCATTGATGTATGGAGATTTCCACGATCCAAGCATCAATACACTCTGTTGTAGGGGTAAAAAGTGTTCGACCCCGACCTCGGCGGCTGAGGCAACCCCGTCTCAACAGCAAGTTCGCATGATTCATGACCTCGCCTCCCCAAGCTACCTCGGCGCCCCAGGCGGCTCACCTCCACCCTGGCCATGTCAAGATGGACCTCGCCTTGAGGACTGGGACGAGCTCAAATAAAGCCCGCCCCGGATAAGACAGTTGGAAAATTGGCAGATAAGAAGGACGTAACCGTCAGCCTGCAATCGCACCCGTACCTGAGAGAAGGACGACTACAGGCGCAGAAAATGACTGAAGGGCGTCCTATAAGACAGTACCCACTGGTCAACTGTAATGCTCCTATTGGACGAGGACGGTCTGCAGACACAACCAAGAAGGGTCACCTCACACCAATGACTAGGCATGAGCAATGGATAGCAAATTATTAGCAATCATTGTAAATTCAGAAAATATAGTCAAGGCAATAACTTGTAACCTAGGAGAGAGCCCAAGAGCTCACAAATAAAGAGAGCAACTTAAGAAGAAGCCTAAACCCCTTGGCAATCCTTTGAGTCTTTACTTTTCAGTTCTTTATCTTGTTTTATCCGATCATAGCCACATAAAGCCCTTTAAATCATCAATCGGGTAACAACAATTGGCGCTAGAAGGAGGGTAGCCAAGCCTCTCACTGCAAAAATCTCTGGGAACACTCATTGTTCCACGAGAAAGAAAGCCTAGGGGACCCAAAGTCTATCTTGGACCCTAACACCACTAAAATCTTAAGAAAATGGAGAAAGCAATCAGAGCTGCCAGAGCCTCGGCTAACCCACGTTCCACCATCGTCCCAGCTGTAAAAACTCGTGCCAGAACAACGGCCCGAGCGACGGCCCAGGCCAGCACCCAGGAGGCCACTTCCGGATGAGGACGTGGGACTGAATCACCTCAAAGAGACTCCCTCCGCATACTGATCCAAGAGTATGAAACTCCGGAGCATGTGGCATCTACCATTGCCTCATTCACAAGGAGGGAGGAGGAGTTGAGAACCAGCTAGAGCACTCCAACAGCCCCCAGGAAACCGCGCTTGACCTGCTCGGCTAAGGGCAAGCGGAAGAGGACTGAGCAACAGGATGAAAGTAGCCCAATCCACTCGCATGGCTACGATTTGAGATAGAGGCTCAGGGCAGAGGCGTACTCCACGTCGGTTTTCAACCGGTTGGAGAGTGCGGACCCGTCCTGGTGCCCGTTCTCGTCGGCCCCTCTGACCAGCTATGAGACAGGCTCTTTGACCAGATCATCCGCCCACGAGGCGCCGTGGCAACTGCAAATTTCGCCCGAAGGAAGTTAAATTTCGCAAAAAGCGAGCTGCTGAGACGAGATCGCCCACGTACCCCTACACACGGCCAGCTAGGTCCGAGACGTAGCGCCATGGTTGAGACTACTCCCGAACAGGCGACACAGGATGCAGTGCTGCTGGCGATCCAGCGGAAGTTGGAGGAGATGTAGACCAGGAGCGATGGCGACGGACCGGGGGCCAAGGCCTAGACGGCTTTTCAGAAGCCACTATGAAAGGAGATTGAGCTAGCTTCGGTCCAGCCCAAGATCACGCTACCGGTGATCCCAATGTATGAAGGCCACACCGATCCGGAGACCCACGTCAGCAAGTACCGGATCTACATGACGGGGCGGGGGGCCACCGATGCTACCAAGTGCCGAATATTTCTGTTAACTTTGGGTGAGCTCGCCCACAAGTGGTACGTGTCATTGCCCTCTAGATCTGTCACAAATTTCACAAAGCTCTGCGACCAGTTCATGACTTACTTCACCGCAAAGATCGTCAGGCCAGAAAGCAGGCACCGTCTGTTGAGGATACAACAAGAGGAGGACGAAAGCGATGAATCTTACCTCGATTGTTTGGATGAAATAATCCTCACAGGGGAGCCTGTGAGCGATGAGCTCGCGCTCCACTCCGCTCTGGCCGGGTTTAAAGGAAGGTCCCCCATGTTTAAGCAGCTAACCAAAGACATACACTAATTTCCGTCGATGGGTAGGAGATGCTGTTACACGCAACAAAATATTGGTCCACAGATTGGGCGAGAAGAAAGTCGAGGAAAAGGCGAAAATGCCCCCGGCAGCGGCAAAAGGTGGTAACCAGCGACTTCAAAAGGGGCGCAGGTCCCAAGGAAACTTCCAACCAGATCTTGGACAAACTAAAAGATACACCGACATATGTGTTTAATGCGATTCGCCAAACGGATATGCTGCCCAAGCCAAAACCGATCAAACAGGACCCATCCAAACTCAACCATAGCAAGTTCTGCCACTATCATGAGAGCCCGGAGCACAATACGAGTCAGAGCTGAGACCTCCTGATTAGGCGTGAAATTGTCATGATTCGTCGTTAGAAATGCCCCAGTTTTGGTCGATTTTATTGAGTATTTATAGTCAATTGAGTATTATTTCTACACATTGATGAATTTGTCTCTTTGATGCTTATAGGTGAATTGAGGGCGAAAAACGGAGTTCGTAGGACTTTGAATCGACTCAAACGGATGCCCGGATGAGAAGATATCGAAGAAATACGAATGATATTAGTGCACAAGAAGAAAAGTATCAGTTGAAGAAGAAGGAGAGCCACTCGAGTGGAGTCACTCGAGCGCACCCGCTCGAGTACCAAAATTGTCCAGAGAACTTTTGCCATTCGAGCTACTCGAGCACCAACGCTCGAGCATGTTGCTCGAGCGTCTAAAACCAACAGAGAAATTCGAGCACTCGAGCAACTCGAGCGCCACCGCTCGAGCATGTTGCTCGAGCGCAAAAAACTTACAGAGTAATTTGCCCGCTCGCCAGCTCGAGCACGAGCACTCGAGCCCTTGCATCATTCTACCTACACAGCTCGAGCGCCCCCGCTCGAGCGGGTGCTGCTCGAGCACCTTCATGTTCTTGCTTCCGGATTCATTTTTCGGCCCATGAGTTCCCGATTCGGCCCGACGCTTATATATACTCGTTCCGAACACGTTTTTACACACCACTTGATACCACATCACTTTTAGAGTTAATTTTTGGAGAGAGAAAGAGGAGAAGAGATTTGCAAGCTTAATTTTCACGTGTAATTGAGGTTTACTTACGAATTCATAGTTCGGTTTTGATTTTTAGTTTCTTTCCTAAAGTTCTTTGTTCTTGAATACTTGAGACTTCGTTTTATTAGTTTAATTTCAGTTCTTAGCATTTATTTCTTTAAACCCTAGTTTATGTTTAATAATTTCTTAGTTAAAATCATTATGTTCATGTTCGTTACTTCTTCGATTGTTTTTGTTTCCGTAAAAACCATGTCTAGCTAAAATCCTTGTATGCTTGGGGTAGGATGAACTCGTAGAAGTAGGATGTGGGTACAAAATTAGGGCAATTCGTGACGTTTAGTTTTAATTCTCTTAATTAATGAAATCTTAAAATCAATCTTAACTTTACTTTTGAATTTCGTTCGAAAAGTGTTCGAGAGAGGACGACCTTATCACTCTTTAACAACTAGTAGACTTGATGAGAGGGTTTAGAAAGGGTTAATTAATATACCGATTTATCTAGGGAGGACGACCGCATCACCTTAGTTAAATTAGGGTCTCATTAATTAAGCACGGTCTATTAACTTGTTAGTGGATTAGTGAAGTCGATTGTTAGGATAAAGTATTAGGGTTTGAATTCTTGAGCTTTCATCTTACAATCTTTTACTTAGGTTATTTCTTGCACGTCACGGTTATTCTGATTATGTACCTGCTCCGTTAGTATACGTAGGAATTCCTATCCAGAGCATCATCATCTCATATTTGAAAACACAGTTTTACGTTCGTAGCTTAATTTTCCTTTTTGCATTCATAGAGTAATTTAGTTTAGATTATATTTTCTTTAAAAAAAACCCAAAAATATACACTCATATTAATTACGACGCGTAGATCTTCAGGGATCTATTCGCATATATTTCTTCCCTTGGGTACGATATACTTGGTCGCTATACTTACTTATACTACAGTGAACCCGTACGCTTGCGGGTAAACTACTAGTAGAAAGCTAGTATTTTCGGTTCAAGTCACCTCCCCAGACAGCTGTGGAAGCTGTACGAAGAGGGACGGCTAGACGAATTTGTCAAGAAGCCCCAACCACGCCAAGACCAGGGGCGGGAAGCCAACCAAGGGCAGAACCAGGAACTGGGGTGACCGCAGCGCCAACATAGGAAACCAAACCCAGTGGCCGCCATTGATGACTTTGATAGCGAAGACGATGATGTTCCACCGCTTAATGTAGGGGGGAGGATCAATATGCTGCAGTCCGCAGGAGGCCCTTTAGGTGGGCTAACCCCTGTGTCGACCGCGTCCAACCGCAAGAGGAAGACCGAGTTCAGGGTCGTAAGCGGGATCAACCTAGTCGGCACCCCACCGCCGGAACTCGCAATAGCACCCAACCTACCAATCACAATCACAAACGCCGATCGGGAAGGGACACTCTGCCCAAAAAACTGACGCTCTGGTCATTTCTGTGAACATGCTGGGCAAGGTTGTCGACCGTATCTTGGTCGACAATGGCTGCTATTATAACATCATCTTCAAATCCGCACTGGACCAGCTGGGCAACCTCACCAGTTTCATCAAGCCGTACGAAACCCAGCCGAGAGGTTTTGGAGATACGTTGGTCAATGCTTACGGAAGGATCATGCTACCGGTGGAGCTCGTCTGCTGCAAGGATGAAAAGGTCAGGATCTTGCGCCTACTCGAGTTCGTGATAGTTGATAGGCCTCACATGTACAATGGGTTCTTAGGATGCCCATTTCTGGAAACTTTTGAAGCTATAGCCTCTTCTTTCTTTTATTGTGTGAAATTCCCGACCCCCAAGGGGATACTCGGTACTGTAAAAGGAAACCAATCAATGGTAAGGAAGTGTTTAAATTACTCTGTTCCTCTTTACAATTCCACAAGTTTACTCTCTCGCGTAGATGTTTTAGTAGCTAACAAAAACTTGGAATCAACACTTCCACTTGCCATAGTCGAAACGCAACTTAGGGACGAAGTCATGGAGGTGGATGACCTAGAGCCAAGGCTCGGTTTCGAACCACACCCCATCGACCTCGACCCTAGGGGGAAATCTGGTATCCAAGAAAAGGAGGCCAAACCTCATCGGTTGAAGAACCGGAGTGAGTCCCCATGGACCCAGAACAGCCGGACCTCGAAGTCACCATCGGGGCAAAGGTTCCGGCAGAT
Organism: Ballota nigra; assembly: GCA_947034835.1. Classification (NCBI taxonomy): domain Eukaryota; kingdom Viridiplantae; phylum Streptophyta; class Magnoliopsida; order Lamiales; family Lamiaceae; genus Ballota; species Ballota nigra. The sequence continues at coordinate 21,135,735 of OX344722.1, read as the reverse complement.
ATAAGGGGAGACCTAATCGACTTTCTCCGCAAAAGCATTGGCGTCTTTGCGTGGTCGCACAAGGACATGGTCGGAATAAGTCCCAAACATGCTTGCCACCGCCTAACGATCGATCCTAAAAGAAAGCTCGTCTTGTAGAAGAGACAAAAGTTTGACCCTGATAAATATGCGGTGCTAGCCGATGAAGTAAAGAAAACTACTGGATAACAAGCTGATAGAGCAGGCTGAGGGTGAATCGCGGTGGGTATCCAACGCCGTGCTCATGAAGAAGGCTAATAACTCATGGAGGCTCTGCATCGACTTCATGGACCTGAATGCAGCGTGCCCAAAAGATCATTTCCCTATGCCGCACATCGACCATCTTGTGGATGAGACAGCCGAGCACGAAATGATGTCCTTCATGGATGCGTTCGCCGGTTATCACCAGATCTCGATGGCGGAAGAGGACATGAAACACACTTCTTTCCACACAGAGAAGAATATATACTGCTGGCGGAGGATGCCCTTCGGGTTGAAGAACGTCGGAGCAACCTATCAATGATTGGTGAACAAAATGTTCTCCAACCAAATCGGGAACACGATGGAGGTTTACATCGACGATATCGTGGCCAAGAGTTTAAAGAAGGAAGATCATCTCTAAGACCTCGCCGAGACTTTCCAAATTTTGAGGGCTTTCAATATGAAGTTGAACCCCAAGAAATGCAACTTCGGCGTGGGATCGAGAAAGTTTTTGAGCCATATCATCAGCCAAATGGGGATCGAGGCAAACCCCGCAAAAATCAAGGCCATCCTTGATATGCAAGAACCAAGATGTGTCAAACAAGTGCAGCGGCTAACAGGCTGCCTAGCCGCACTTAACAGATTCATTTCCAATTTGGGCGACAAGAACAAGTCTTTCTTTGCAACCATCAAAGACAAGAAGTTCTCGTGGAACAGAGAAAACCAGCTCGCTTTCTAGAAGTTGAAGGAGTACCTCGCCAACCCACAGATCTTGGTCAAACCTCTCCAAGGGAAAAAATTGTACCTCTACCTGGCGGCATCAGACGTTGCTTTAAGCGCGGTCCTAGTGTGGGCAGAGGGGCAGGCCCACCTTCCCATCTACTATGTTAGTCAAGTCCTTTACGATGCGGAAACCAGATACACGCCACTGGAAAAACTCGCATACGCCCTGGTCATGAGCGTCCGCAAGCTAAAGCCATATTTTTTTGACCACCAGGTCGAGGTTCTAACAACTCTACCCCTCAGGCAAGTCCTGCACAGACCGGACACGAATGGACGCATGCTGAAGTGGTCGATCGAGATCGCCCAATATGACATCTCTTTCGCACCACGCACTGCCATCAAAGGGCAGGCTCTGGCCGATTTCGTGGTCGAACTGACATTCCCACCCAACCCGTCCCAGGTCAACTATCCACCGTAGAAGTTGTACATCGACGGATCTTCAACTTCCACGTGTGCGGGGGCAGGCGTCATTTTAATTGGTCCAGAAGGTCAGTGTTTCACAAATGCAATTCGTTTCGATTTCCCAGCTACGAACAATGAAGCAGAATACGAAGCTCTAGTGAGCGGGGTAGAGCTAGCAATGGCAGTGGGGGCACGCCTCCTCCACATCTTCATGGATTAATTGTTGGTGGTCAACCAAATCAAAGGAGAATATGAAGTCAGGAGTGAGCAAATGGCCAAGTATCATGAACACGTAGCCAGCCTCTGCGAACATTTCCATCAGGTGTTCATCGAACAAATACTGTGGGAGCAGAACTCCCAGGCGGACGCGCTTTCAAAGCTCGCCACCTCAGATGGGGCAACAAATCTCTCCAATATCAGATTACTGAAACTTCCAAAGTCCTCCATTAGCAGGAACCTAGTCGTAGCGATCGCCTCCCAAGGTGAGAACTGGATGACTCCGATCGCACGTTTACTACGGGATGGTGACCTCCCGGTGGACAAAATTAAAGCTCACCAGCTGCAACTCAGGGCGGCGAGGTATGTACTCATCGACGACCAGCTTTACAAAATAAGTTTTTGCATGCCTCTCCTTAAATGCATCACGCCGGAGGACGGATTAATAATCATGAAAGAGATTCACGAAAGTGTCTGCGGGAAATATGCAGGTGTCCAAAGTTTGGCGCACAAGGTTTTGAGACAGGGGTATTTCTGGCCAACGTTGAAGAAGGACGCAATCGAGTTCGTCCGGTCCTGCCACAAATGCCAGGTCTAGGGGCCAAACATTAAAACGTCTCCTGAGCTGTTATCATTCATGTACAATCCATGGCCTTTTGCCCAATGGGGGATAGACCTAATAGGACCTCTCCCAACCGCCCCATGGGGCCTAAAGTTCGTCGTAGTCGTTGTTGGTTACTTCACTAAATGGGCCAAAGCTGAGCCTCTGAGCAAGATTGACCAGGCACAGATTATCCGCTTTATCTGGAAAAACATAATATGAAACAGTTCGACAGGCTCGATATGTTGAATTTCTGCGAAAGGTGGGGAATCAAGAAAGTTTTCTCCACCCCTACCACCCGCAGACGAACGGACAAGTCGAGGCTGTCAACAAGATCCTCAAACATACCATAAAGACGAAGCTCGAAGACAAGAAAGGAAAATGGGCTAGCGAGCTCCCAAGAGTACTTTGGGCGTATAGGACGACGGTGAAAAACTCAACCGGCGAAACACCTTTCGCCCTGGCCTTCGAAACCGAGGTCGTGATCCCATCAGAGCTCGCCATACCTAGCCATAGAACCTCACAAGAGCTCACTGAGGATAACGATAGGGCCAGGCGAGCAGATCTAGACATGCTCGAAGGAAGAAGATTAACATCAGACCTAAGGAACGCAGCATATAAGCAAAGGTCGAAAAAATTCTACAACTCCAAGGTCCGTGTAAGGAAATTCGCAGAAGGGGACCTAGTCCTAAAGAAGGTCCAGGGACCCAGAGGCGTTTTTTACCCAAAGTGGGAAGGACCTTTCCGCATCGCAAAAGTCCTTCCTAAGGGGGCATACCAGCTCGAACACCTAGATGACGTTCCAGATCAATATTCCTGGAACGGCTGCTACCTCAAGAAGTTTTACAAGTAGGAACAACTTGTAAACTCTAAGTTTTTCCTATCAATGAAAATATCAGTTTCAGGCAAAGTTTTTTTTTACTTAATCAGTTTTAAGGGACCCGAACAAGCAAAAAATGGGGGCCTCCGTAGGTCCAAACCCTTACCCTTTAAGAGGAAGAAGGGGGAGGACCCAAAAAGAACAGTGGTGCTAAACTTGGTTAAAGGCTTCAGCCACGTTACTAACCAAGACGCCACCCGCCGTAAGTGAAACGACAGAAGTCTCACGACGAGCTAGCTCCCGTTCGAGCAAAAACCTCTCGATTTCCTCTCTGACAGTCGCCGTGCTGCGATGGAGCCGGCGATGACGAGACCCGGGTGAAATGCTAGCTTTTCCTAGAAACCTTAAAAATGTGCGAACTAATCTAACATAAACAGGGTATAAAGGAAAGAAGCGCAGCGACATATGCAACCAAGCATAAGGGCTATAGCCCAAAAGTCGACTTACCATATGCAAAAATAAGATAGAAATGTAAAAAATAAGACAGAAATGTCGAGCAAGAGAAACGTTAAAAGCCCACGGGGCAAAATGGATTATGCATAAGGCAGGAGCAAATTTTGCATAAGATATAAAAAGGAAAAGACCAAAACACGGCCACATATTGTTCGAAAGCCCCCACGGGCACAAAAGCAGAAATTAAATTGTTTAAAGGCCACATACGGCCAACAAAAATAAACGCCCACTTGGCACAGAAGTCTCTTTTTCAAGCAGCGGCTGGAGGGTCGCCGGAACCACCAAGCGAGGGAGCACCACCATCCTCAGGCTCAGGCTCGGCCGGGTTAGTTTTGGCATCTTCGGGGTACAGCAGAGTGTCCGGACGGGGCCACCAGGACATGTCCACCCAAAATCTCTTTCCAAATCCTTGAAATAACACGAGATTGAGGGGTGAAGACGATGAGCCAGGACGTATTCACGAAAGTAAGCATTTTAACAATTTATCCAGTTTTAATATAACAATGACTATAAATTTTAACATATAAAAAAAGAAATCAAAATTATTTTTATGGGACGGACGAAAAAATAGCGTTATGATAAGACGTAAAATGTACGTCAAATGTCAAATCTGATAAAAGTCATGGTACGGAACACATTTCATGAGACGAAGAAATAATGCTAGATTCCATGCTTTAATTTTTGGGAGATTATTTTCCTAAAACGCTCACTACTAAATTATTATTATGGGCGGCGGTTCCGGAAAAAGTAAACCCATGTACTTCCCGCCAAGCCATTTGCCGCTATTTATAAAACCAAACGAATAAATCTCCCCAAACACCACTTTACTCATTTCTCTCTCTTTCTAGGTTTTTTTATCGGCTTCACTACACATGGTAAGTTTTCGCTGAGATCTTTATTAATTCTTATTTTCACTTGTTCATATCATTTCAAATTGTCACTCATTTTGTCTTTTTTTTTTTCCAGATCTTAGGGTTTCTGCTGTGTGAGCTGATTTTTTCCTTCCTGCATCTGAATTAACGAGCTCATTGGGCGCTGGACGAAGGTTTGGCTGTAAAGGTTAGGTTTTCTTGCCTTTTTATTGACGAGAGTTTCTGGTCTTTGTTATTTCTCAACTTTAATTGTGTTATGGTGCTTGTTTATCAGTAGATTTATGAGGGTTAGGTATAGGATTAGTCATTCAAATTTGGTTTGAACCAGATCTGAAGAAGTCTATCCTCAAGCCAATTGAATTGATTTTTGGTAGTTCTTTTGGGGTGGGGGCACTTCCAATTGGATGTGGACTTCTTTAGCTTACTTTTATAATTTTTTTTTGTTTGGCATATTTAGTTATTATGGTTTACTGGAAATTGATAAAATCTCACATGTTAAGGAGTTTCAATTTTGGTTATATTAATCTTGCGGTGTTTTACTTTTACACGTGGCGCACAGTATTTTACGAGCTCAATTTGGTATATGGGCAGCTATTCTTGAATTTCTAGGTCATTTTACGTGTGCTTTCTTCTGGACGACCAGATTCCTTGATCATTGTATAAAGCCTAAGCTCTAGGGTACGGAATCTTAATGACCTGGTAGATCATCCAAATTGTTTCAAAAAGTCCAGGGCCATTAACTGTAACATTTTTAGGAGACTAAAGGTGTGGAGCTCTCCTCCTAGCCATCCACTTGCCAGCATCAAAATGATATGGGGCTATGAATTAGAGTGTTATCTAACAGCGGATTATATGCCAACTCTCTGCTCTAAAATAAATACATTTGCTTGAATCAATAGGTTAGAGATAATCTGCTAGTTTTGTAATTTGAAAAAGAGATATGGGTTTTGCATTTAAAACATCCCATCTTTCTCTACAGTCTGATTTTGTAGCACATATTACCAAATTGATATTGATCCTTTTTTGGTTTAACCTGTCATAGTTTTGGTGCTGTCGTTTGTAATCGTGATTGGAGAGAGCTCACTTGTTTCTTATTTCTGCAATAATGGAGCTAAAGACTCATGATACTACACATTTTATCCAAACTATTAAGGGTGGGTTGGTGCAAAAAGTCCGCAATAGAACTTCCAATGGAAGACCATTTATTAGATCCAAGTACTTAAAGGATATATATGAGAGTGAAGATGAAAAAAGGCTACAGAATCCTCCTTCAGGTTTGGTGTTTGAACATCAACAGGTTAACCACGAAAGTCCATGTTTTCTGGTGGCTCATAGAACATTACGGCAAGTTAAACATGAGATTGTTGAGTTTTCTCCCCATGCTGATGATGATTTTGGCAGTGGTCCAGATGATGGCACCACATTGGAACAACTTAGAAAACGGTTGTTAACTAAGAAAAGGAAGCGTATTACCATTGATGAGGATTCACAAAAGGAAGGTGAAAATGAAAAGGCAGGACAAGATGATTCCGATCTTAATGAGCCGCTCATTAATTGGAAATCTAAGCGTTCCATTGTCTCAAAAGCTAAAAGGAAACGCTTGAAAGTGTGTTCCATTTCCTCTTTAACCATTGACACTGCTATTAAATCTGAGGAGAATTTGGTTTCTGAATGCTCCCCACAAGTTGGTGGTAAACTTGCCCTAGTTAGTCGTGTCAAAGTCGAGTATCCAGATGCTGAGCCATTAAGACGCCTGAATAAAATCTCTTCTGGGGAGGCCTCATCTGTTGGGCAAAATGAGGTATCAAATCTTGGTCAGAAGAGGGTTCTAAATGAATATAATACAGATCCACCATTGTGCCTGACCGTGAGCGAAACTTCTGTTACTAATCAAATAAATTACGCTGATTTGGAGGATGATGTTCCTATGTCTGTTCTTTTTTCAAGGGGTGGAACTAGTGTCGAGTTTAATACTCCAGAAAGTGCTTGCAAAGAGTCTGTTGATTTACCTTCTGTGGAAGTTGAGAAGCAAAGAGAGAATCATGACTCACACGGGGAGTCACTTTTTGAGGAATCAAATGCAGCTCTGTGCAATCATTCCAGAAGTTCTTCCATTGCAGAAGATACGCCTGAAGAAAGTTATATTTCTGGCTCTCAAGTTCCTGATATGGCTATTGATGGCTGTATGAGATTTCACCAGGACTGTAATCCCAAGTCTGTAGATTTACCTTCTGTGGAAGTTGAGAAGCAAAGAGTGAATCAAGACTCACTCAGGGAGTCACTTTCTGAGGAATCAAATGCAGATCTGTGCAATCATTCCAAAAGTTCTTCTGGTGTAGAAGATATGCCTGAGGAAAGTTATATTTCTGGCTCTCAAGTTCCTGATATGGCTATTGATGGCTGTGTGAGATTTCACCAGGACTGTAATTCTGAGTCTGTTGATTTACCTTCTGTGGAAGTTGAGAAGCAAAGAGAGATTCAAGACTCACACAGGGAGTCACTTTCTGAGGAACCAAATGCAGATCTGCGCAATCATTCCAGAAGTTCTTCCAGTGCCGAAGATATGCTCGAGGAAAGATATATCTCTGGCTCTCAAGTTCCTGATATGGCTAGTGATGGCTGTGTGAGATTTAATCAGGAGTGTCATTCTAAGGAAAAAAATGAACCAGATTTTACAAATGAGCCAAATAACTCCCAGAGTAGCCTTGACAATACCTGTGGCCCCAACCTGGTTTCAATTACTCCGTCAAAGACTATAGCTGATACTGAGCTTCCTTCAGCATGTTTCATTGTGAGGAATGGATTGAACTGTCTAGGTCATATTGAAGATGAGTTAGTGAAGGCTGTGGACAAGCAGAATTCAACATTGACCACTACAGAGGCCTCTTCAGAGAACATGCCATGTGGTAGTGCAGAGACAATTTTGTCTCCAGAAACACACCAAACTTCTGAAAGACTCCTTTCATCACGCAAGGTAATTGTGATTTTCTGCATGATATATTTAGTTTTACATATAGCTGCTGGGACCCTTTGAAATTAATTGATCTAAATCTGCAGGCCTTCTCTCCATCTTCTCAAGAGCAATTGCGATTGGCGATGAAATCTGATGAAGTTTGTAATGATTCCAATCGAAATAGTAAGCAAAAAGCAGAGTTCCCCTCAACTTTTGCTCTACTTTTAACCTTCTCCGTTGTTGTCAAAATATGTTTCTATTGGCCTCTCTCAAGCTTCTCTTCTTTGTTTAACTTTCAATATAAATCATCATTATTTTCTCATTGCTCCCTAATCTGTTTAGTCCTTAACTATTTTTGGCTGCATACTTTTATACAAAATTTTTTGTAGGTGAACACTTTTTTTATAAATACTTTTGATAATGTATGACCAACAGACCAATCCTTCTATCTATCAATACAACCAGATTCTACTTCTCACAATTTTAGTTTGTATTTAATCTGTGTGTGTGTGTGTGCGTCTGTTCATTTATTCCTATTTGTTGTCCTATTACTGATTTCTCCAATATCATATTGTTTGGTTTGCAATTTAAAAGATATACATGGACAAGTAGAAATACTTTTATTTAAAATTCTTTTCATCATTTTTCTAGCTCAAAAACTAATATTACTTCATAGTGCTCATCAAAGCTCTTGTATAAGGCTCTTGAAATGTGTCCATTGTCTTAAAGCATACTACTACTTTTGTCTTTTTAATTTATTTGTCTTCATATTTTCCCGACCGTCATTTTCAATGTTTTCAGTTGTTTTAGAATGCAAGGAGAAGCTCTTCGAAAACCAATCCGAGAAGAACGGCTCATCACCTAGATCCAATATCCAGAATGATGAAGTCATGGTGAATGATCGACATCCTGGAGAGGTTAATCAGCGGAAAGTCCCCAGACGCATCATAAGGAAATCATCAATTGCCAAAGGCAATCTCGAGGGTCCTCGTTTCTCACGCACATTACCAAGCGTCAGTTCTGCATTATCATCTGTGCAAGGTTGTTCTGAAGGTGCTATTGCATTCTCACAGCGTCAGATGCAAGACATGGAGACCCTTGCAGAGAAGCTGATGAAGGAATTGAAATCCATGAAGGAGATTGTGGAACAAAAATTACTTTTTGAAGCTTATCGCAATGCTTCCCTAAGAAATGATGCAGATGAGGTATGCTTCCACTCTTAAAAGCATATTATAAGTGTTATCTGATTGTCTTTCGAGTAGGTCTTATATGAGACCGTCTTATGGCATGAGACAATGAGAATGGGTGTAACTAGGGCATTGGCTCATTAACACTTTGATAGGGGTAGGTATTAATTTGTGTTGTCTCATATAAGTTTTTGCCTCAGAACTGTAGTTATAGAAGTTGTTTAATGCAAAATGGTATTTGTTTCATTGTTAGAGCTAGAATTTGAAATGTAGAATCTGGAAAATCTTAGATACTATACAATTGTTGTAGTTGATACGTATTATATGCCAATTGTTTTTAATCTTTCTCTTTTGTAGTTTCTTATTATGAGTTTTTTCTTTGTTGGAATATTTATTTTTGCGACGCCAAAGTTTTAAAGTTTTGGCATCTTCTAGTTGATTTAATTATTGAGTCTATTGATTGAAGTTGATGATGCCCCTACTATGAAAATTCTTAAAACTGCAGTAGCATGTTGATCACTATATTCCATCTTTGTTGGCAGGTGAAGTTGGCCATCACTAATGCTACGAAAGTAGAGGACATGGGTAAACGGTGGATGTCCATGATATCGAGGGACTGCACCCGTTTCTGTAAAATAATGGTATTTTCTCTTCTCATTCTACTCTTTCCATTCTTACCTGCTCTATTTTAGAGATTAATCATGAGTTTGAATTCTTACATCAATTGTGACATGTACAAAGAGTAGTTTTGCTTTGCACATATGTAGATTTTCTGTTAAAGGTTGGTACTCTTTTTCCTGCATCTCAGCTTTCCCACTGGGTTATAGGTTTTAACGAGGCCAGCCTTGCCCTCTAGGTCCCGTTTTTATTATGGTTGTTTGAACACACTTTTTTTTTTCCTTGTTCTATATTAGTCCCTATTTTCTCTTAGTCCTAATCTACTGTCATTGCCGCTTTAACTGTAGAAAATGACTCCAGAGAGCACACCTGCATCGGAGGATTGTTCGCCCAGGGAGAAGAGGAAGATTAGGTTTGCAGATGAGGCTGGTGGACAGCTCTGCCATGTCAAATATTTCGATGATGACGTAGCTGCTCCACAGGCTGACTCTGACGTCGCTAAACAAATTTAGCCTCGTAAGATTGTTTGTACATTCTAATCAGTTTTATTTATATCCATTTCATTCTCTATAGACCACATTCCTTGATTTAATGTTGTGACTTGAATGGAGAACTTGTTCAATTGTTTATTTAAGATTTTCTTTGTTGTGAGACAGTGTCATGTAAACGGGTTGTAAGATGAATCAAAATGTATTACATGTACTCATTCATTTAATTCTAATTTGAAATTTTCTTTTTAACTAATTAATTAATTTCCATCGATTTTTAGATTTGGTTGCACTAGTAGAGTATTTTAGTATTACAGAGAAAGTGAAAGTATTATTACTGCTACAGAATACACAAACATTTATAAAGATGAAATAATAAATCAATTTCCAGATATGATTGATTATCCAGAGAAAACATCATTCAACACCTGAGTGAAAGCCTGTACAATGATTTTGTGATGCAATGTTGAATTGAGTGAAAGGAAGGTCTTGAAAAGCTCTTCCAGCTCAGTTGGCCCAAATATCTGTTTCTCCACAATCATCTCATACATCGACTTCTTGAAATCCTCGTACGGATCCACAGACCGCTTCTCCACCACAAAACTCTCCTTCACTTTTGTTTCGTCTCCATTCCATTCTTTCAAACCATAACGTTTAAATCTCCGAGCTCCACCACTTCTCCGCTTCAATGGAAGATTCACGCTCGTAGCAGAAGTAAGTAAGCTATCTCTCTCATCGCTACTTTCCTTTCTCGTCTCTTGAGGTGATATCGCACGGATTGTGAATGGTGTTGATTGTGGCGGGGTGATCATCGATGGTGTGGTTGGTGGGGGGTCGGGAAAATGGGGGAACGAAATGTCGAATACTCTGGAGCTGGCAGCAGGTGAAGAAGGGGTTTTGATCATTGAAGAAGGGTTCTTTGGGCGACAGATTTGGAAAGAGAGGCCATGTTTGGAACTGTTCATTTTGGCCATCTCTGGAGAACCAACTCATACTAATTAACCTGAATCTAGAGATATATATATAGAATGTTTATATTAAGAAAGAGAGGCCGGCCCATATTTTTTATTTGCTTTGCTACAAAACTGACCAAATCTTAGTGATGCTAGTTTATACCTGAAAGCAACAGGGAATTGTGATTGAGCTCATTTCCTGGAAGAACTAAGCAGAAAAGGTCTTAGTGGTGTTCCATTTTAATTGAAAGGATCAACTTTTGGATTCCAATGGCATATTCTAATCATCTATTAAAATTATGAGCACAAGCAACAGTAATGACTTAGACCTCCATCTAACGCTATTGCTAGGAATTGAACGCCTATACTCAATTGCAAAATAGAAGAAAATAAAAAAGGAACAACGATATTCTAGTCCATGATTTTAAAGTGTAAAACATTTTTTGTTATAAACAAGTCCACCATAATATATCGAACTGCTCTATAATATAATTAAATTGTTTTATAATATAATGAACTTTTAGACTTATTTGTACTTTATTTTTTACGTTTATTTGTGTTATGTCTTACTAGAATGGACATAAAAAATAGTACCTCTCTTGTGCACTTGATGTATGACGCACCCACTCAACAGTTGACTCTAATTACACTGAAAAATTTATTCAAATTATACTGAAAAAGTGTGGTTGGATTACACTAAAAAGTTTAAACTAAAAATCGTTTTTCAATGTAAACTTTTCAGTTTAATCCAACCACACTTTTCAGTGTATTGAAACAAACTTTTCAGTATAAACATGACCAACTGTTGAGTGAGTGCACTGTGCACTTGGTGCATATGAGTGTTTGTCCATCATCCCCCACACACAGCCAAAGGTCGAATTCAAGTCGAAGTCTTTCAATAATCATGATCCTAAGATGGCCTAATTTCTTTAAGGTGTGAAACAAAACAACCCAAATAGACACTCAAGCCTAAAGGGAAAGTGATGTGAAAAAAGACAATTTAAGATGAACATAATTAAAGGGAACTAAGGTTTCGTATACATATGGTGCACGGTACACTCACTTAATAGTTGTAGTTGTTTATACTGAAAACTGTGAGTTAATTACACTAAAAAGTGTGAGTTGATTACATTGAAAATGTTATACTGAAAATCGATAACATTGAAAACTTTTCAATGTAATCAACTCACATTTTTCAGTGTTATCAACCCACGTTTTTCAGTGTAAACAACCCCAACTGTTGAATGAATGCATTATACACCAGGTGCACAAGTGACTTTCTCTAAAAGAAAAGTGATGTGACATCCTAAATTCAGAGGTTGCATGCCAGAAACACGTGAACTTTGATTTGTCTCTCCAACAAACAAAATTCAAATCTCTCTCTAAAAATACAAATGACCTTGTCTTCATTCAAGATTACCAAAGATTCACTAACTCGAGATTCCAAATTAGAACACAAGCACTTTAAGCATTCAAGCTCCAAACATGAAACACTCGATCGACCATAAGAGTTTCCCAAATATTTCACATATTGTGTAAATTCTGTACATTTAAGCTCACAAAGTATGTCTTAGAAGAGATTCATAACGACCTTGAGCTATATAGTTGGAAAAACCAAAACCATTAACATTCGAGAATTTTTGTAGATAGGCTTGTTGGTGATAATTGTTAATATAGGTCCCGAATAAGTTACGTGAGGATTAAAAGTTTAGAAAAAATTTGTGAAAATAATTTTAAACAAATTTTGTGGCTTAGCAAGATAAATTAACTTTGTGAGAAGTCACCTACAAATAAGGCTAAATAAGGTGTGAGGTGATCAGCTCAATTTAATAACCAACAACTTATTGCTGAAGCCAGCTAACTAGTTGGACGACTATCAAGTTAAACTTAGTGCAAAAGACTATAGATCCTAACTTGTGTAATGCAAATCTTATTTTAAAATGACTAAATCAAAACGAATCTGAAAACTTGGTATGAACCAAAATAAGGTGAACATGAATGTAATGGAAACAAACACTATTCATAATTAAAAAATATAAAGCAAGTAAAGCAAACATAATATTTATAGTGGTTCTAAAACTCGACTTTCTGCACCTACTCTTCTCAAATAAAATAGAGGTAATTTCAATATCATAATTTTGGCGCTGTTGCCAGGAAGTACTTGTTAATTCAGTTGAATTATTCATTAGGCTTATACATGTGATTAATAAATAAAAAGAAAATCAAAAGATAATTAAATGATGACACATTCAAACCAATAATAACATACAAATGACCCATAAACAAAATATGCCACAAGTTGATACATAAGTTTTTTTTTTTGACGAAAGTTGATACATAAGTTGAATACACCGAAAATTGACACGTCATTGTAACACATAGAGGAATAATAACACAAAAAGACTAAAAACACCCGCTAAGAAAAATGAAAAAAAAGGAGATCTAGGGGGAATTTGGGAAGCGAAATCGTGGCCACACGACATCCTACGTCCAAGGAACACCCTAGGCAAACATTCTTTGACCTCCCTCTCTCTCTCTCTCCCTCTCTGTGTTTTCCATTAAAACAAAAACACCCAAAACTCAAGAAAAAAGAAGAGTAGAGGAAGCCGGCTAAAGAAAATTAAGAAGAAAAAGGAAGGCCTATAACAAGCACTTGTCATATTATATCCTTCCCAAATACTCTTCCCTTCCGTTGATATTAATTAATTAGGTAGGTGACAACAAAAAAGGCAAAATATATATATATAAGGTGATTCCGGGTGGGGAATGGTGAAGATGAGGAAATTATGCCCGAATTTGGACAAAGAAGGGGGCTTAGAGACGGTGTTAGAGGTGCCGATACCGGAGGAGATGTTTAAGAAGATGGGCAGCAACGCCCCCCTCCGCTGGCACAACATGCGCAACCTCATGCGAGCCAACCACCGCTCCGCCGCCGCCGACTCCTCCGATAACAACCACGCCAATGATCACTTCTCGCTCTTGTTAAAGCTGGTGGGCTCCGCTTTCATACCTTGTCAGGCGCAATTGGATCATGCCGATACCAAACCTATTAAAGATGGCTCCATTGTAACCATTCTTTATTTTTCTTCTAATTCCTTTCGCGCGTTGTTTATTCTTTTCCTTTTCTTTTCTTTTCTTTTCTTTTACAGAGCGTGCGAACAAAATTGTTATTGGAAAATTCTCACGGCTTGAAAATGGTCCCAATCGATCCCACAAAAATCATTTTTCACACTTTTTCTAACAAAAGTGACCATTGTTATTAGAAAAAGAAGCACTTTTGCAATGATAGTGATTGGGGAACAAGACAAGATATATAAATCCAAAGAAATATAAAGACAAGACAAGATTTGTTCTTTTAACACAATCTATCTCGGGATGACAATTTGATTATGATACTGCAGGAGGCATCGACAGCAAAGTACATAGTGCAACAATACGTAGCAGCAACGGGAGGGTTGGCCGCATTGAACGCGGTGAATAGCATGTACGCAGTGGGACAGGTGAAGATGGTGGTGGCATCCGATATTGGTGTGGAGTCATCTAGGTGTGAATCCGGAGGGTTCGTCGTCTGGCAAAAGAACCCCGATTTATGGTACCTTGAACTCATCGTTTCGGGCCACAAGATTAGTGCTGGTAGTGATGGCAAGATGGCCTGGAGTCACTCTTCCTCCAATTCTAATCCCTCCAGAGGCCCTCCGAGGCCCCTCAGGCGATTCTTTCAGGTACGAGTCTCACATGTTTACTTAGGTGATTTTGGCTATGGATTTTAAATCCACAATCTAAATCAGTTCAGTTTGGGTAAAATATTCAAATTGCATATATTATTGTATACACCCAAATGTATAACATGCACTTGGATTTTGAGTCAAATTTCAAATAAATTTTGACTTTTAAAAGCTTAGTAAGTAAATTGGTTTTAAAAAGTCAAAATTGATTTGAAATTAGACCCAAAATCCAAGTGCATGTTTTGTATTTGAATGCATACAAGAATTACTCTTTAAATTGCTAGCTTTGATCCTAGTTCAAATTGAAGGAATTTTAAATACCTTGCAATGTCATGTCATTTGAACTCCATGTGTTATTAAATCTCTTGTATTTTCAAATGCAATTTGTTTTGAGGCAATGAAGTAAAATTGGAGAGATGGAGTAATAATAGTCTCAAAATTCAATTTGTTTTGAGGCAATGAAGTGATTTGTGTGAATTAAGGGGTTGGATCCAAGATCAACGGCCAATCTTTTCTTGAACACGGTTTGCATTGGGGAGAAAGTAGTGCAAAAGGAAGATTGTTTCATCCTCAAGTTGGATGCGGGTGCGGACATCCTGAAGGCGCAGAGCACCCCCAACACGGAAATCGTGTACCACACCATTTGGGGGTACTTCAGCCAGAGAACTGGCCTCCTCATTCAGTTCGAAGACACGAAACTTATACGAATGAAGACGAGCACCGAGGACGACAGCGTGTTCTACGAGACAAGCATGGAGTCCGAGCTCCGAGATTATAGGCTCGTCGATGGCATCAACATAGCCCACACCGGCACCACAACTGCATCCTTGTATAGATATGGTACCACCCTCAAAAGGAAGTGGAAACTGGAGGAAACTTGGAATATTGAAGACCTGGATTTCAACATTTCTGGCCTCTCCATGGATTACTTCTTGCCACCAACCGATGTCAACAAAGAAAATGAGATTTCATGTGATAATGTTGTTTAATAATACTAGGACCTTTACATGGATTTCACTGTAAATATACTTTTACTTTTATTGGTGGCCCTTTTGAAAAATGAAAGGAAATGTTTTTTTTTTCTCTTTTGTGATTAGGGGGCGCCGTACGTACGTGCTGGATAGTTGTCATCTTGTACAATAACCTTGATTTTTAATATATGTTTCTTAACTCACCTCTTGGTTAATTTGCTAATAACTTGTATACACCCGTTGTGCAACTATGTATTTTATAGTGATATTAGTTGCTTTGCTTAAAATAGTAGTCTATTGATATTAATTATTTTATTAAAAAATATTCATCAGTTTATTAAAGAATATTAGTTGTACACAAATTACACCGTATTGATACTAATAGATAAGATAAGCTTCCCTCTCAGAATAAAATGTATGCACCATCATCGCTATGCTGCGCAAAGCACGAGAAATGGCCGTTAACGACCTTTGTCTTACTATCTAAAATATACATCAAAATCATCTTCTCAACACGAGGACTCCAAATCCACAAACCGGTCATTCATTCGACTTTCCATTTGATGATAATTTCAATTCAAAATTCAATTTCAACTCTTGACCCCAAAGAGTTGTCGTCGCTCCACCACAGAGATGACTTCAATTCTGGTCCCTATAGAAATCCCTTGATAAGGGAACTAAAAGCCCTCAAACTCTTTTATGATCAGACTCCCGGAAGACCTTCAATTATCGCCAGAATAATAAGGTTGAAATTGTTTCTTTCTAAACTATTGTCCTCCCTCCGACCCTCACGATCATGGGATACAATCAACTTTGAGATCCATAAGATTTAATGTTATCAAAGACAACGATAATGAGGATCACTATGGATTGATATTGTGTAGTTTCTTGTAGTCGCTGCTTACTAAGGTGAGGGTAACTTCTACTCTTTAACGAGTAATTGTGGTTATGGTTGTTATTTTTATAATGTTTTACGTGATTATTATATGTTTTGATTGCATTATATATTTATTTATCGAGTTCAATTTATATATGAAACCTTTATTTGAAATAGATCTGCAATATTATTTATTTGCAATGTCTAGTTATGAAATGTGCCTACTATATCTAATTGTCATCAGTTGTGACTATCTCTGAACATATCTGTGTGGCGTATTTACAATATCTATTTGTCCTAACTGTCTGAATACTCTTTTACAAGACGTGTCCTTGATATGTACTTGCAACATATATACACATTTGTATCTGCAATACCTAATAGCCGTAGATACCTGAATAATATACATCACAAACATATCATGATTTCATAGGTGTTATCAAAATAGATTCATTACAAGCTCGACATGTAGTTTCTTTGTAAGTTGTCAAAATGATAAATGAGTTACTAGTATTGGGAAAGGAAATCCTAAGGAGGGAAATGTCATACAAGATCCTGAATTCACTCCTTGGAAGATGGGATAAAGGTGTTATCATGCTCAAGAACACTCAAGATCTGAACAATATTACTTCAGTATAACTCTTCTATGAGCTGAAAGCTCTTAATTTCAATCTAAACAAGATAAAGAAGACACCCACTAAGAAAAATGTTTGCTTTCATATGGTCATGCTTTCATATGGGCATGCTTTTATATACCCATATGTCCTTATCCTGATAACCCTTTGGTTGTTGGTACAAACCATCTCCTTTAACGACCTATGCAAGAAGACATTATTTATATCAACATGTTGGATTCTTCATCCTTTAGTAGCAGCAACTAGTGCAAAGATTATTCAGATTGTAAGTGGTTTAATAGCTAGTGAGAATGTCCCAAAATAGTCAATCCCATTAGTTTGTTGAAATCCACAAGACACCTGCTTGTCTTTAAAACGTCCAACAGATCCACCAACCTTATATTTTACCCCGAACAACCATTTAGTAGTAATGAGATTCATATGATTCAACCATGGAACTAATTCCCAGGTTTTATTCCTCAACAGAACATTATACTCTTCATCCATGACATGTTTCCATTTGGGAACAAGTAATACCTGAGCAATTGTATCCGATTTGGGAATAGGCTTAAGAGTAGAAGAAATAAACGTGTTAGGTTTAAAAATACCAGCCTTTGACCTGGTAGTCATGGGATGTAGAAAAACTTAAGAATTTGGTGGAGGGATCACATGAATAGAGGACTCGGGAGGTATTTGAGTGGATAATAGGGGTGGGGGGTATCAAATTCATGAAGAGGACTATGTGATGACACAATAGTGTTGGAATCAGATGGGGAAAAGCTTGTAAGCTAGGGGAATGTCGTCGTGATATTGGAGGTATAGTTGTAGGAGAAAATGAGGGAAGTGAATGTTTGTGGGAGTAAGAAGAATTCCAGAATGGGGGAGTGACTCTCTTAGAACACATGTAAAAGAGAGGTAAAGGAATTCAAGTTCATTAAATTCTATTGTTTTAGAAATGTAGACTCTCCCAAGAGAATGTAAACAACGATACCCCTTGTGTATGGAACTATACCCAATTAAGATGCATTTAGATGTCCGGAACTGAAGTTTAGAAGTGTTGTAAGGATGTAGAAAAGAAAAGCAAGAGTACTCGAACACTTTGATGAATAAATAATCTGGGATATGGAAAAGTTTCTAGAATGAAGAACTGTTGTTGGAAGCTTATTAATGAGGAAAACAACTGTATGAAATGCATCCCACCAGTAAGTCATGGGTAGCTGTGATTGGACAATTAAGGAGAGTCCAGCCTCAGTGATATGTTGATGCTTTCTTTCAATGAGACCATTTTATTGGTCAGTGTGGGGGCAATGGTGAATAACAATTCCATTATGTTTAAAATACTTATGGAGAGTACTATATCAGTATGAATAACCTTGATATGCACATAAAACTATCTTTCAATAATTGATATAAACTGAATCATGATTGAAACCACCTCAGATTTAACTCTCAACGGATAGATCCAAATGTATCACCTGCATTCATCACCTATAACCAAGTAATATTGAAAACCTTTTGTAGAAACATGAGATGTAGGACCCCATACATCCAAATGAATAATTTCAAAAGGGATAGAAGTATTCTTTGAAACATATGTGAATGTATATTGATTCATTTTACTAAGTTCGCATGCATCACAAAAACCAATATTTTTTTAAAAAAGGTACCTTCATATTACCCAAAACAGTATGTAAAGTATCATCACAAGAATGGCCCAATCTAAGGTACCATAAATTGGTATTATTCAAACAAGAAGAAGCAGTCTTATTACAAGCAACAAAAACACGTGATGGTATTTATGCAGATTTGCTTGGTGCCAAGGTAGTTGAATCTAACACACATCTTAAGAAAGTCTAATTTTATAATATAATTTCTATTTATTTAGTGAAATAATTAACCATGATGTTTCTTATCTTAATAAATTTTCTATTTTATGTTATAAGAAAAAGATAGTTTAGCCCCGTCAAAAAGAAAAAAAAAAGGATAGTTTAGCCCCGTCAATTATGTTTGACTGATTACCGCCGTAAATGGTAAATACATATGATCAGATTAAAAAATGGGGTAAATGATTAGGCGTAAAATTGTTATGATTTGTAGCCCGATTTGCCCATGTTTTGAGTATATTTGATGAGTATTTAGAGTCAACTGAGTACTATTTTCATAAACTAATGAATTTGCCTCTTTGATGCTCATAGATTGATAGAGGGTGAAAAATGGAGTTCGTAGGATTTTGAATCGACTCAAACGGACTCCCGGATGAGAAGATATGAAAGAAATACGAAAAATATTAGTTCGGGTGAAGAAAAGTGCTAGTTGGTTCAAAAGAGGAGGAACTCGAGCGCCCTAGCTTGTGCGCCTAGCGCACGAGCCGATGAGATCGTGCGCCACATGCCCGCTGGAAGATTAAAGCGCACGAGTGGTGCGAGGTCGTGCGCTACCAAAGGGATTTCATGCGCTATTTGAGTTCTACAAGATTGGAGCGCACGAGCAAGGGGAGCTCATGCGCCTAGAGCACGACCAAGGTCAGCTCGTGCGTTCTCGGCCCCTGCACGCGCGATTTCGGCATATTTCACCATATTTGGCCCAATACCTATTAATACCTGTTCGAAGCATATTTTGAGGGGATGACTTGATACTTTAGCTAGATTTTGAAGGAGAAGAGTTTGGGAAGAAGATTGGAAGAGTTATACAAGTTGTAATCGAGGTTTTGATTTACGAATTCATAGTTTTAGTATTTCTTTTGAACTTCTTAGATTAATTCTTTCTTTCTTTGTTCTTTAAGACTATAGACCCTAGCTTTTCAGATTATAAGAGATTATTTTTTAGACTTTAATTTATTCGTTGTTTATGTTCTTGATTTTATTAGTAAATTCAATTATGCATATGTTTATTGTTCTTGTTATTGTTTTCGTGATTCAATCAATCATGTTAGGCTAGAACCCTTGCATGCTTAGGATAGGATGAACTCGTAGAAGTAGGATGTTGTTACGTAATTAGAATAATACGTGATATTTAGTTTTAATTCTCTTAATTAATTGAATTCTTGAAATAAACCCTAGAATTATTTTGGAATTGAGTACGAATTTTTTTAAAGAGAAGACGACTGCATCACTCTTTAATAACGAATAGACTTAAGGAGAGAATTTTAGAAGGGGTTTATAGTCTACCAGTTTATCTAGGGAGGTAACTTTAATCGCAGAATACTAGCTATACTAGTAGTCACCCCACAAGAGTATGGGATCCCTGTAGTATGGGCAAGTATAGGGACCAAGTAGTATCGAACCCAAGGGAAGGAATGTATGCGAATAGATCCCTGAAGATCTACTCGTCGTAGTTAATATGAGTTAAGGATTGAAAATTATTAAATCTAAACTATTTTACTCTACTAATGCAAAAGAAAGAATGAATTAATTATCTAAGAATTTTGTCTCAAATATAAAAGGGTGATGCTTAGGATAGGAATCCCTACGTATACTAACGGAATTGGTACAATAACTAAGATAATCGTGATGTGCAAGTATTAATCCTAAGTGCACTAAAACTAGGCAATCAACTTCCCTAATCTAGCACGAGATTGAAAGACTAAAAGCTCAAGAATTACCCCTAATATTTCGTCAAATCAACCTACTTCACTAATCCACTAAACAAGTTATATGGACCATGCTTAATTATTGAGACCCTTATTTACCTAAGGTGATGCGGTCGTCCTCCCTAGATAAACCGGTAGATTATAAACCCCTTCTAAAACCCTCTCGTTAAGCCTATTCGTTATTAAAGAGCGATACAGTCGACCTCTCTCTAATAATTTTCGTACTCAATTCCAAGATAATTCTAGGGTTTATTTTAAGAATTCAATTAATTAAGAGAATTAAAACTAAGCATCACGAGTTATCCTAATTACGTACCAACATCCTACTTCTACGAGTTCATCCTATCCTAAGCATGCAATGGTTCTAGCCTAACATGGTGGTTTGAATAATAAAAGCAATCACAAGAACAATAATCATATGCATAATTAAATTAACAAAAAAAAAATCAAGAACATAAACGAAAGAACAAATTAAAGTCTCTAAAGAAATCTATATAAATCTGAAAAACTAGAGTTTATCGTCTCAAAGTGTAAAGAAAGAAAGAATTAATCTAATACGTTCAAAAGAAATACTAAAACTAAGAATTCATAAATTAAAACCTCGATTACAACGTATAAAACTCTTACAATCTCTCTCCCAAGCTTTCTCCTTGCTCAAAATATGTGTTGGTATGTGTTGATATGCTTGGAAAAAGGTATAAATAGGCTTGGGATCGAATTTGGGCATTTTTGGGCCAAAATACGCATTTGCTCGAGTATAGGTCGAGTAGTGACTACTCGACCTGTTGCAGCTCGAGTGCACTACTCGAGTGCTCGAGTAGTGACTACTCGAGTTACTCTGCTCGAGTACTTTTCGGCAGCTGTACACATGTTCGTAAAATCTTCATATCTCCTCAAGCGGGAGTCCGTTTTGGCCGATTCAAAGTCCTACGAACTCCTCTTTACACCCTCTATCCATCTATGAAAACCAAAGAGACAAATTCATCAGTTTATATAAATAATACTCAATTGACTCCAAATATTCATAAAAAATACTCAAAACATGGGCAAATCGGGCACCAAAACATAACAATTTCACGCCTAATTAACCCCCCAAACTTACCATATTGCTTGTCCTCAAGCAATGAAATAATAAGTCAAGTGAAATTGGTAGGAGTGAATCAAGAATCAAATCCTGCAAGTAGTCGAACTCGAGTTTCAAAGATCGTTCACACGTATACGAACTCACCCCCTTCATCATACTCATGCAATAATAATAAGAATCACCAAGATCAAACATGGATGTGCACTCAACGATGTGTTTCACTTCCTCACAAGTGTATATCAATATTAAGGGACTCACTCAATCAATCAATCACACATATCAGCAGCCATAGGCTTGAAAACACTCTCAACTTCGACTATACTCTAGAAATCAATGCCGAATCAAAAAAGACTTTTCACAAGGTTGTAATGTAAACTCTTTGGACAGGTGGGATAAGTATATAGGATAAGTGACTCAAGTGAATGGAGAATAGAAAATCCAACTTTGGTACTTCGATACAAGGAGCATTTCTATAACATCTTTTCACACAATGCACAACAATTCCTTTACTCTCAACACCTCAATTTTTTTTTCTCAACTCTTTTTCACTTTCCAATCACTTCATTATTTTTTCCTTTTTCTTTTTCACACAACTCACATGAGCTCATATTTATTTTTGCTCATTCTCAAATTTTTTTTCTTTCCCACAACTCAAAACTTCATCACACCCTTCTTTTATCACAACTCAACCATCATAATTCTCTTTCTCAACTCAACTCAATCCCTCTTCATTCACACTTTTCCTATTCTCCACTCAAATTGAGACAAAACGGTTTAGGAACTTGGATAAGTGTTAAAAGGTGCTAGCAAATAAAATAGGCTAAGGCTCAAACGGGCTAACAAGGGATAAATGTCATTGGTAGGGAGAATTTAGGCTAAGTAACTCAATCAAATCAAAGATGGCCTAAGATCACATTCGGCATATCAAAATAGACACAATCAAGAAACAAGAGTATTCACAAGTTCTAGCATCCTCTATGGTGATGATCCACTCACAAACGAAGAGATCAATTTATGCATTTTAATCTCAAAAGGCTCAAAACTCTCAGCTTTCACATCCATGCTAGTCCTAGTGAATTCTCACTCTCATCACACAAGTACTCAAAAGAAAAATTCGCAAGTATACAAGTTCCCTCTCAAATCAACTCTAACTCTTACTCACACAATTCAGACTCAGACTCAACTTCACAACTCACCAACTAATACTCACACTCAAAGATAACAATCAACAAGCATAAGAGAATTGATAGACATGAAATATGTAGTAGCACATCAAAGCATTATCAGCTCAAGGAGCATCTCAAGGCACAATATATAACCAAACTCAACTCAAAGAGAGAGTGTGAGCCTGTGCAATGTAACCATAAAACATACAAAAACTCCACCCCCAAACTTCGGCCTTGTGAAGAGGTCTAAGTTTGGGGTTGTGGGTTACCTCATCCAAATAATTCAAGTTTCTCTCAACATCTTGGCACACTCCCCTGTCTCGAGTTGGTCTCTTCAATTTGAATAACTCCATGATACCTTTACTCCCTCGAGACAATCCTACAAGCAACTCACTCAAATACGAGGTTAAAGCATACTACTCAAAACAACACCCTAATAACATAAAACTCTCAAAAGCAAATAAAAATGGGTTGCCTCCCATTCAGCGCTATTTTTTAGGTCCTAATGCCGGACCGAGCTCAAAGGAGCTTATGGGACATGATACTCAAAATTACCTCCCTTACTCTCATAAGAGAAGATGTCTAAGTTTTTCGCTCGCTTCCCATCCTCCTTCTTCACAGTGGGCGGTGGTTTCACTTTTTTCTTTCTCGCTCTCCACGGATGTACCCACTTCTTGGATTTTTTCTTCTTAACCTCAACTCCTCCTTTCCTCTCCAACTGGGCCACGTCCATACTTTTCAGCTCTCCATCTCTCAACTCCTTCCCTTTATCCCTATCTAAACAATCAAAATCATAATGCTCATGGGTTAAATCATTTAGTGAAGGGCTATCAAAATCACGAATATAAGAAAGGTTAGAGATAGGAGGCGTGTCTTCAACACAAGGATCAATGGAATCAATGGAATAACAACTCTCATCCTCCTTCGGGTGTTTCATGGCCTCATATAGGGAAATTTTCACCTCTTGATCATCAACTTTCAACGTGATCTTCCCATTCGCCACATCTAACACCATCCCAGCCGTTGTTAAGAAAGGTCTTCCCAAAATCAGAGGTACATGCTCATCTTTCTCCATGTCGAGCACTACAGAATCGACTGGAAAAATGTAATCTCCAACTTTCACGAGGACCTCTTCAACCACACCTTGAGGTCGAGTAATAGACCGGTCGGTGAGTTGAAGCGTCATCATTGTCAGCTGAAGTTCTCCACCTTCCAACTTCTTGAATAGCGACAAGGGCATAAGATTAATGCTCGCTCCAAGGTCGCACAATGCTCCCTTCTTGACTCCATTCCCGATATCACATAAGATAGTGAAACTCCTGGGATCTTTCAACTTCGGAGAAAGCGCCTTGTGTACTAATGCACTCACCTCATGGTTCAGCTGCACCAACTTAGGCTCATCAACTCTCTCTCTCTTCACTATCAAGTCCTTCAGGAACTTGGCATAGTTAGACATCTGTTCCAAAGCATCATAAAAAGGAATGTTAATATGTAGCTTTTTAAAAACATCAAGGAATTTTGCAAACTTTTCATCTAGTTTCTTTTTCATAAACCGATGTGGATATGGGATGGGTATCACAGATTTGGGTACCCCCCATTCATCCCTCTCAGTTTCTTTCACATTCTTCCTTGCTTCCTTTACCTTCTTCCACTTTGGGTCTCTCTTAATCTCATCTCTACCTTCCTTATGCTCTTTCCCTTCTATCTCAACCTCTCCTTGAGGCGTCTCTGAGTCAGCAGGCATCTGAGGACCATCATATTTGGTCCCACTTCTTAGCTGGATCGCCTTGCATTGCTCTTTCGGGTTTCCCTCCGGCATAGAAGGATATTTACTCGGCTCTCTACCCAATGATTTCGCTATCTGGCTAATCTGGTACTCCATCGAAGTGAACCGCCTATTATTCTCTTGCTGAATTCTATTCAGCTCCACATCTCTCTACTAAAGTTCTTGATCACACTGATCGTCTTTCTTATGCAATTCTTTCACATCATACTCCAATGAAGACAATCTTTTGCTTCCTTCTTCCACCTTCTGGAGGATCGCGCACAATATCTCTTCGGTTGAAGAACCACCTTCACCACCTGGGGGCTTTGAACCTGGATCAATACCTGGAGGAACTGTGATTCCAGCCTTCGGATTAACATATGAGAAATTCTCGTTCTTTCTCCATTGGTTCTGAGGAGGCTGTTGGCCTCCTTGATAGCCTTGGTTGTTTCTCCACTGATTCTGAGGAGGTTGTAGACCTGGTGGTACGAAGGGTTGCCCATAAGTTGGTCGCCCTTGAAAATTTCCACCTTGGTAGTCATTCTGATTGTAATAAGGGCCTCCCATATAGTTGGCTAACTCTTGCTGACCTGTGGGCTAGTCCACTTTCTCACTCACTACAGTACTCCCTCCAACCAGATTTTGCCCAATCTCGAGGTTGTTTATCTTCTCCATCATCGCCATCAACAGCTCCCTCGTTCCCTCATTCTCCTCCAACTGATATGCTCTCTGAAATTCTGGGGCCTTGTTCCATTGTCCAACATTCTTGATAATATTCTCAACGATCTCTCTACACCTAGCTGTACCACTATTCAGGAATGCTCCACTAGCACATGCGTCAAGGTGATCTTGACCCGCCTTGTTGGCTCCATATTAGAAAAAAACCATGCCATCCCCATCGTTGTACCCGTGCTGCGGGCACTCAATAAGTATGTTAGAGTATCTCTCCCAAGCTTGACGTAAGTCCTCTCCTGGTTTCTGCTTGGAAGATGAGATCTCTAGCCTTGCTTTGATCGTTCTAGACGGAGGCAATGCCACTCCATCATAATACCATTGCGGCTGTGCCACAAACCTTCCTCTGATTGCCATACCCGGATCAGCGTTCTGAGGAACGTGCTGAGGATAAACTGGTGGTAGAGGTATATGCGTGTTAGGATAAAAAATTGTTTAGTTTTGATGAGTTAAAATAAACCAGAAGATGTAATAGGACCATCTGCACATGTTAGCCAGATGAGGAAATAGATTATGACTTAGTCTAGGGGGAACTGCCAGACCAGAAGAGTCACCAGAAGACATACCAGAGGACTTCACCAGAGGACTCCACCAGAAGACTTCACCAGATGAGTTTGACCAGTGGCAGAGGACCTTCCCTAGACCAGACGAGTCTGGTGAAATAAAAGATGCTCAGAATCATCTCCTGATTCTACTGAGTATTTTATTTCTTAACCGACTCTGGACCAGAAGACATCAAGGTTGTCTGGTGCCTGGTCCTGCCTTCTCTGGAAGAATCAGAGTTAGGCATTGGAAGCATTTAACCATTGGTGTTTCAAGTCAAGTCAACAAGATCGGATTGAAAAGTATTTTCAATCAATCCAAGGATCACACCAACCCAATCAATCAATTAGGGAATTGATTGATTGAAGCTTCCTTATTTAAGAGATCTGATTGGATTAGCTCCCCAACGGCTAATTTCTAAGCATCTCTATAAATACAAGAGTGCAGTTTTAAGAAAGGCTCTAGAGAGATCCCACGCGCACACGAAGTTCATATCCAAGCCTCTTTGATAATCAAGCTTTAACACTCTTACTTTGTTCACACTTATATCCACTCATTTAAGGAGTATTGTATCTCAACCTGTTCATCTATTAAGACATGGTTGTAGATTGAAAAGCTTTAGATCGAAGTTAGATCTAAAGAGATTGTAAGAAGGAACTGGTACTTCACAATTCCAGTAGATAGTAAGTTGTTGGTTGGTTAGTGAGGCCCCTTTGAACAAGGGAGAGTGGACGTAGGATTTTCAGATCCGAACCACTATACATCCAGTGGGACCAACAAGTGGTATCAGAGCAGTGTGTCCAAGACCACTGCTTTGTAAAGCTTTTTGGTGGTCACCGGGCAGATCCATTGCTCTTTATTGTTTTTGTTTAAATTCTTGTTAAAATCCTTTAGAAAAATGTCTTCAAAATCTTCTTACAAGAGCCGTAATTTACCAGAATTCTCCTTTGAGGATTATAGCCACTGGAGCTTCATGATGAGTAATCATCTTGGAGCTATTCATCACCGCATGTTAGATGTGGTAGAGAATGGCCCAATCAAATTTTACTGGACTCCCATTGATGATGGCAGGTCAGAGTCCAGGGTGGAAACCAGCGTATCTGTAGAGGAGAGAACTGGTGAACGAGTTGCAAGACAGAAGATACTAAAGAAAAATGATGAGCTTGACAATGATGAGAGGAAATTATACAATCTTGACCAGGTGGCATGGACATAGATCATAAACACACTCACAAATGAGGTGATTGAAAAGGTCAGAACATGTGCCACAACCAAGGAGATGTGGGACAAGTTGGCATTGCTCTGTGAGGGAACAGAGAAGATCAAGGACAACAAGCTCCAGGCTGTTCAACATTTTTTTGACACCTTCAAAATAAAACCAGATGAGACAATTGACCAGCTGGATATGCGTCTCACCAATCTCCTCAATAAGGCTAGTGCCTTAGGTAAGACCTACTCTGAAAAGGAAATAAATAGTAAAATATTGCGTTCACTAACCAGCAGGTGGAGAATCAAAGTCACCGTGATTAAAGACAACAAGGATCTCAACACTCTGGATCATCATCTTCTGTTGTCTGATCTCAAAGCCTACAAATATGATCTTCAAGAGGAGGATCAAACAGAAGAGGTTTCCTCTTCTGGTCAGAAAAGAGTTGCTTTCTCCTCTACCATCAAGTCAGATGATAAGCCAAAGGAGACTGCCGCAGATGACCTGAGTCTCAAGGAGCAGGTAGCCCTCCTAACCCGTAAACTTGATAAAATGAGTTCAAAATATGGCAGGTACAAAAAGCACTGGAAGGAATCTACCAGAGACAGGAAGAGTTCCTTCAAGCCTGCTGACAAGGAAAAGACATCTGGAGACTCAAGGGAGACCAGATTCAGAACTCCAGAGAGGAGGAGAGATGGCAGCTCTGGCAGATCAGATTACCAGAGGAGAGATAGCAGTTCTGGCAGACCTGACTACCAGAGGAGAGAGAGTAGTCCAGCCAGAGCAGAGTACAACCAGAGGAGGAGAGATCCAAGTCCCAGTTCCAGAGTTGACAACACATGCTACACTTGCAACAAGCCAGGGCACTACAGCTATGATTTTCCTCAACTTACTCCTAGGGAAAGAGAAGAGAAAAGACTCAAAAGAGATAGGAGATATGCAGACAAGAGAGCTCTACTGGCAGAAGCAGAGGAGGAGGATACTAGTTCCAGTTCTTCTTTTGATTTCGGATCTGATGATGATGTATGTCTTATGGCAGACATCACTGAGGTAAATGAAACTACCTTATGCTTATCCAATTACAAATATACTGAATCCTTCCATTCATCTGGTGCTTTCAGAGAGTCTGATATGCAGCAAATGCTATCAGATCTCCAAAATTGTGTTCAACTTTGCCAAAAACTTGAAAAAGAAAATGGTAGGCTTAGAGCTGAAGTTCAATCTTTATCAAATGAGCAAAACTCTGTCAGAGAACTCATGAAAGATCATTCCAAAGAAGTATCTGAACTTCAGAAAAAGGTCACACAAAGAGATACTCTGGTAGACCAGCTTATGAAAGAAAAGATCTCACTGGAAGAAGAGTTCAATGAACTCAAAGCCAAATACCAATATATTATCAAGGGTAAGCAAGTTGAACAACCTATTAAGAAAGTACATAAGACCAGAGAAGCTCCAACTGTTGTATCCATTATACAAGGATCTTCTCAAAGGGTAAATGATAAGAGTGGTTTAGGATATTCTGGAATTACAACCAGATCTACTAAATTTTTATGCAATAAAGGCAAGATGTCTGAAAGATCTGGTGAAGTGGTAGAAATCTGGGATGAAAATGATCCTAATGGAAAAGGTTACAGAGTAGTTAAAAACCATAACTGGAACAAAGACTGCTCTGCTGACCATATAGATGATATTCCTAATGAGTTCACTGAACTGGAAGAGGAAATCTTAGAGCATAAACGTCAGATAGGAGAACCTATGAAGATTGATGGTTCTGTTCAGATGCTTAACCGGATTAAGGGACCTCAGAGGAGACCTAAAAGAGTGGAACCTAAGCAAATTAGGGGACCTCAGAAGGGAAACTCTAAGAGGAAACCTAATCAGAATAGGAGATATCAGAGGAGATATACTGAACCAGAGAACCTCAATCAGAATCAGGGATCTCAAAAGAATAATGCTCAAAGAGGATTCCAGAACAGGAATACTCAGAAGGAATTTCATCATCAGAATAGATCCAATTTTCAGAACCAGAGGAGGTCTTATAGACCCATCTATAGAAAACCAACTGATCTGGGTAGTTATGATACCAGAGATGGTTCTTCTAGGATGTACCCTTACAACCAGACCTTTAAGACTATGTCTTTAAGGCAGGCCATTCCAAAGGCCAGATTTGACAAAAGATACACCAGACCTGTTTATAGGAAAGGTGTTCTTATCAGACCAGTAGCTCAATATGTCATTGTTAGAGGACATGTGCTGGTAGATAGATTTGGAAGGAAGATAAGATCTCCTCATCCAGCAAGGGATGCTCTTTATCTTTGGATTCCTCCAAAACCTGCAGCTAACCAATCAGGTCCCAGCACCAGTAGGGGACCTAATTAATTTCTCTACAGGAGGATAAGAGCCCATTGGAGAAAGGACTTTCAAGCAATCATGTCTGATACATTGATAGTGGATGTTCCAAGCACATGACATTCCAGAGAGATCATCTCCAGGATTTTAAGCCACTGAATGGGCAAAGAGTGATGTTTGGTGACAACAACTATGGAGTCACCAGAGGCGTTGGAAAGTTGACCTTTAATGATGTTTCTGTAGATAAAGTCTACTACGTTGAAGGACTCAAGCATAATCTGCTTTCAGTATCCCAATTTTGTGACAAGGGATACTCAGTGAAGTTTTCTAGTGATTCATGCACTGTATTTTCTTCTGATTATAATGATATCTTGTTAATAGGCTTGAGGAAGGGTAACATTTATCTTGCAGATTTTAGCAGTTGCCCAAGAAATGCTTGCCTGGTTGTAAAGGGATCTGCAGAAGACAGCTGGCTTTGGCACAAGAGATTGTGTCATCTGAACTTCAAAACACTGAACAAGATTGCCAGAAAAGGTCTAATTCGAGGTCTTCCTAATGAAGTGTTTAAGAAGGATCAGGTTTGTGGTTCATGCTAGAAGGGTAAACAACCTAAGACTTCCTTTAAGGATGTCCAGAGCACAACCACAACCAGAGTACTTCAACTATTTCACATGGACCTGTTTGGACCTGTTTCTCCTCTTAGTTTCAGTGGAAGGAAGTACACCTTGGTGATAGTAGATGACTTTTCAAGATACACTTGGGTAGTGTTCTTGTTTAAGAAAAATAAAACTATCACTAAGCTGCCAGAGTTCTTCAAGCAGATTCAGAATGAGCAGAACCAGAGCATAGTGAGGATCAGAAGTGACAAAGGAACAAAGTTTTTGAATTCACACATTGCAGAGTATTGCAAGGACAATGGAATCTTTCATGAGACATCTGCTGCCAGAACACCCCAACAGAATGGAGTAGCAGAAAGGAGGAATATAACCATCAAGGAAGCTGCAAGGACTCTTCTAGCAGAATACAACACACCACCGAGATTTTGGGCAGAAACTATCAACACAGCCTGTTATACTCAGAACAGATGCCTAATTGCCCAGAGACATAACAAGACTCCATATGAGGTATGGAAAGGTAAAACCCCATCTGTTTCATATTTTCATGTTTTTGGATGCAAGTGTTTCATCCATGACAATGGGAAATCCAAATTAAAAACTTTTGATGCTAAAGTGGCAGATGAAATATTCTTAGGATATTCCAGCACCAGTAAAGCATTCAGAGTCTTTAATAGGAATTCACTTTGTGTGGAAGAAACACCTCATGTTGTTTTTATGAATCTGTTTTTTAGTGCAAGGTGGACTTAAAGTCTTCTGATAAGACACAGAATCAGACCACTCCCAGAGTAATCAAGGTCAATCCACCTATTCTTGATTCAGATTCAGATTCAGATTCAGATGTTGGCCCATCTTATGGTCCTCTGAAGCAGAAGCCTTCACAAGGAGCAGAACCAGAAGAGGTTGGAACTCTAGTAGGGGGAAGCTCTCCTGCAGTTGGTAATAATCACCAAGGTACTGCAGTAGATGGTCAACCAGGCAAGGCCACGGGAAGGAGGACCCTGGTTGATCACCCCAATGACCTGATACTTGGAGATCCAGCTAAGGGTGTCCAGACTAGGAGAACTCTTAACTTAACTGTCTTATTCAGTTGCTATGTGTCCTTGATTGAGCCCAAGAACATCAAGGAGGCACTGAAAGATTCAAATTGGATTGTTGCTATGCAAGAGGAATTGAATCAATTCACCAGACATGATGTTTGGGAGCTGGTAGACAGACCAAGACATCAAAAGGTGATAGGCACTAAGTGGGTTTTCAAGAATAAAAAAGATGAGAATGATGTCATTACTAGGAACAAGGCAAGGCTAGTGGCTCAGGGCTATTCTCAGTCTGAAGGAATAGACTATGATGAGACATTTGCTCCTGTTGCCAGACTAGAAGCCATCAGATTGTTTCTAGCCTATGCTGCTCACATGAAGTTCAAAATATACCAGATGGATGTGAAATCTGTCTTTCTTAATGGGATTCTCATTGAGGAAGTGTATGTGGAACAACCTCCTGGTTTTGAACAAGGTGACAAGATGTTTAAGCTTAAGAAGGCTCTTTATGGGCTGAAGCAGACACCCAGAGCATGGTATGACACTCTATCTCAGTTTATTCTGGACAATGGTTTTACCAAGGGTAAGATTGATAGGACCTTGTTTAGGAAAGAAGAAGGAGAGGACATCCTTCTGGTCCAAATATATATTGATGACATTATATTTGGATCCCCTAACAAGAAGCTGTGTGAAAAGTTTGGTGAACTCATGCAGAGTCAGTTTGAAATGTCTATGATGGGTGAGATGAATTATTTCTTAGGTTTGCAGGTAAAGCAATCAGAAAAGGGAATTTTCATCAATCAGGCAAAGTATATCAGAAACATGTTAGAGAAATTTGGAGTAGGATCTAGCAAAGCAGCCAAGATTCCTATGATGACAAATTTCAACATGGATCCAGATGAGTCTGGAGAGAATGTGGACCAGACTCAGTACAGGGCACTTATTGGTTCTCTTCTGTACCTGACTGCAAGCAGACCAGATATAACCTTTGCTGCTGGTGTGTGTGCTAGATTTCAAGCTAATCCTAAGAAAAGTCACTTGGAAGCAGCTAGGAAGATATTTAAATATCTTAAGGGAACAGATGATAACTTAGAGTTAAGTGGTTATTCGGATTCAGATTATGGTGGGTGCAGAATAGATAGGAAGTCTACAAGTGGAACATGCCAATTTTTAGGGAATAAATTGGTATCCTGGTTTTCTAAGAAGCTGACTTCAGTTGCTACATCAACAACAGAAGCAGAGTATATGGCCGCAGGAAGCTGTTGTTCACAACTACTTGATTAGGCGTGAAATTGTTATGATTCGTCACTCGAAATGCCCTTGTTTTAATTGATTTATATGAGTATTTAGAGCCATTTGAGTATCATTTTCATAAACTAATGAATTTGTCTCTTTGATGCTCATAGATGGATTGAGGGCGAAAATAGGAGTTCGTAGGATTTTGAATCGACTCAAACAGACGCTCGGATGAGAAGATATCGAAGAAATACAAAAAGTATTAGTTCGAGGGAGCAAAAGTATCACTGTAGTGCACAAGCGAGGAGCACTCGTGCACCTAGTGCACGAGCAGTGCACGAGCATGCGTGGTTTTGGCCCATACGTTCCCGATTCGACCCGTTGCCTATTTATACCCCTTCCGAGCACGTTTTTACACATAACCACTTGATACCATATTACTTTTAGAGTTAGTTTTTGGAGAGTAAGAGACGAGCAAGCTTTAGATTGACGTTTTCGAGGTTTTCTTTACGAATTTATAGTACGGTTTTGCTTTTTAATTTCGTTTCTTTAGACCTTTGTTCGTTTATACTTTGAGACTTCATTTTCTTAATTTAAATTCAGTTCTTACCATTAATTTTCTTTCAACCCTAGTTTATGTTTGATAATTTATTTGCTATAATCATTATGTTCATGTTAGTTACTTATTCAATTGTTCTTGTTTACGTAAAAACCATGTCTAGCTAAAACCCTTGCATGCTTGGAGTAGGATGAACTCGTAGAAGTCGGTTGTGGGTATGTAATTAGGGTAATTCGTGACGTTAGGTTTTAATTCTCTTAATTAATGAATTCTTAAAATCAATCTTAACTTTATTCTTGAATTTCATTCGAAAAGTGTTAGAGAGAGGACGATATTATCACTCTTTAACAATGAGTAGACTTAATGAGAGGGTTTAGAAAGGGTTAATTAATCTACCAGTTTATCTAAGGAGGACGACCGCATCACCTTAGTTTAAATTAGGGTCTCGTAAATTAAGCACGATCTATTAACTCGTTAGTGGATTAGTGAAGTCGATTGCTAGGATAAAGTATTAGGGTATCCATTCTTGAGCTTTCATCTTACAAATTTTAACTTAGATTATTTCTTGCGCGTCACAATTATTTTAATTATATACCTACTTTATTAGTATACGTAGGGATTCCTATTCTAAGCATCACCATCACTTATTTGAAAACACACCCTCGTTAATTCGTTTCTTTTGTTATTTAGTTTAATTAGTTTATTTTAGTTTAGAATTAATTCTTCAAAAATAAAAAAACAGACATTCATATTAGCTACGATGCGTAGATCTTCAGGGATCTGTTCGTATACACTTCATCCCTTGGGTTCGATAATACTTGGTCGGTATACTTACTTATACTACAGTGAACCCGTACGCTTGTGGGGAATCTACTAGTAGAAAGTTGGTATTTTCGGCCTCAAGTCAATGGCGCCGTTGCCGGGGATAGCGTTGTATGTCTTTTGAATAGGACTTGTAGATAGCTTAGTAGTTAGTAGTGAGTGATTTACTTTTCTGTTTTATTTCGTACGTATTCGGCAGTTGTGTTTTTATTCTTTAGTTAGTGTTTCAGGTTTACGAAAACACGCTCGCAAGGTGATACGAGCGAAGAGAGATTACAGTTGGATCCTGAGACAATAGCAAGAAGAAACCGAGTCTTCTTAAGAAGGATGAACGCTGCCGGAGGAGAGAACGAGAATGTAAACATGGACACCACCAATGAGTTGGATGACGCTGCGAATGAGTTCAATCAGGTAGTGGACCGAGTTGACGATACTGGCAGGAGTGGTAGCCAGAATCAAGTCCCGTTAGGGGACAGCCAGAGCCAAAACCCGGGCACACAGAACATGAACAATCCAGCTCATAACCTTGTCCAACATCCTCAAAACAACCCTGCTTACCCACTGAACAACTTCCCACAAAACAACTTACCTTACACGTACCCATACCCACCTTATCCATATCCACCATACCCGTATCCTCCACCTCCTGTTTACAATCAACCACCAGCTTATCAACCACCACCACCCCAACAAGTACCCGTAACACCTGCTAATCCTCAGTACGTTCCGCAGAACGCAGATCAGAACATGGGTATTCGAGGAAGGTTCGCGGCACAACCGCAGAGGTACTATGATGGAGTGGCATTGCCCCCTGTAGAGGCAAATAACTTCTCGATTTCCCCAGGAATTCTTAAGCTACTTACCGAGAATCAATTCAAGGGGGAGGTTGGGAAGGAGAATCCTCATACTCATCTGAGGAGTTTTCTGATGATCGCATCCACATTCAATTATAACGGCATGTCTGAAGATGCCAAGAGGCTTAGGCTGTTCCCATTCTCTTTGACGGGAATAGTCAAGGAGTGGTACGATAACATGCTCCCACGGGGAGGTGTAACCACATGGGCCGAGCTCGAGCGTCTATTCCTCGAGCGATTCTACCCTCCATCGAGAACCATTAAAGCAAGGATAAAGATCTCTTATTTCCGTCAGAAGCCAGGAGAGGATTTACGTTAGGCTTGGGAGAGATACTCGAACATGTTGATTGAGTGCCCGCAGCACGAGTACAATGAGGGGGATATCATGACATTCTTCTATAGCGGAGCCAGCAAGGCTGGCCAAGCCCATCTAGATGCATGTGCTAGTGGAGCTTTTCTGAAATAAGGGATAGCGAGATGTAGAGAAATCGTCGATAATATTGTCATGAATGTCGGGGCTTGGAACGAGGATCCAGAATTTCAGAGAGCTTGCAAGTTGGAAGAGAATGAGGGTACGAGGAAGCTGTTGATGGCAATGATGGAGAAGATCAGTAACCTCGAGATGTGGCAGAATCTGGTTGGAGGAAATGTAGCAGTGAGTGAGAAGGTGGACCCACCCATGAGCCAGCAAGAAGAGGCCAACTATATGGGAAGACCTAACTATCCACATGGGGATATCCACAAGGTGGCAATCAGTTTGGAAGGCCTTCTTATGGCCAACCATTTGTACCTCCAGGTCCACAGCCGCCTCAAAATCAATGGAGGAACACACAAGGATATCAAGGAGGCCAGCAGCCTCCTCAGAACACATGGAGGAAGAGTGAGAATTTCTCATATGCTAATCCTAAGGCCGGAATTACAGTTCCTCCAGGTGTTGATCCAGGTTCGAAACCCCCGGGTGGAGAAGGCGGTGCCTCAACTGAGAAGATGTTGAGAGCTATCCTTTAGAAGGTGGAGGAAGGTGGCAAGAGATTGTCCTCTTTGGAGTACGATATGAAGGAGTTGCATAAGAAAGACGATCAACATGATCAAGAACTCCAGAAGAGGGACATAGAATGGAATAGAGCTCAACAAGAAAACAACCGCAGGTTCACTTCATTAGAGTACCAGATGAGCCAGATTGCAAAATCATTGGGAAGAGAGCAGGGTAAATATCCTTCCATGCCGGAGGGGAACCCGAAAGAGCATTGCAAGGCAATCCAGCTTAGAAGTGGGACCAAATAAGATGGTCCTGAGATGCCTGCTGACTCTGAGACGCCCCAATGAGAGGTTGAGATAGAAGAAAAAGAGCATGAGGCAGATAGAGATGAGATTGAGGAGATGGGAGTTGAGAAAGGGGTTGAGGGTGAAGACACTCAGAAGAGTAAATATGTGGGTGAGTCCCATGAGAGCAAAGAGCCTGAAGAGGAGGGCATTGAGAAGATTGAGAGAGTTCCTAAGTGGAAGAAGGCAAAGGAAGCAATGGAGAAAGTGAAAGAGACCGAGTGGGATGAATGTGGGGTACCCAAATCTGTGATACCCGTCCCGTATCCACATCGCTTCATGAAGAAAAAGCTTGATGAGAAATTCACTAAATTCCTTGATGTTTTTAAGAAATTGCATATTAACATTCCTTTTTATGATGCTTTGGAACAGATGCCGAATTATGCCAAGTTCCTGAAGGATTTAATTGTAAAGAGACGGCGGGTGGATGAGCCCAAGTTGGTGCAGCTGAACCATGAGGTGAGTGCATTAGTGTACAAAGCGCTGCCCCCAAAGTTGAAGGAACCTGGGAGTTTCACGATCTTATGTGATATCGGGAATGGAGTCAAGAAGGGAGCATTGTGCGACCTTGGGGCGAGCATCAATCTTATGGCCTTGTCGTTATTCAAGAAGTTGGAAGGTGGAGAACTTCAGCCAACAATGATGATGCTTCAACTTGCCGATCGGTCTATTACTCGACCTTGAGGTGTAGTTGAAGACGTCCTCGTGAAGGTTGGAGATCACATATTTCCAACCGATTTTGTAGTCCTTGACATGGAGGAAGATGAGCACGTTCCATTGATCTTGGGAAGACCATTCTTAGCAACGGTCGGGATGGTGCTAGATGTGGCAAATGGGAAGATCACGTTGAAAGTTGACGATCAAGAGATAAAGATTTCCCTATATGAGGCCATGAAGTACCTGAAGGAGGATGAAAGTTGTTATTGCATGGATGCAATTGATCCTCGTGTTGAAGACACACCTCCTATCCCTAATCTTTCTTTTAGTCGTGATTTTGATGATCCTTCACTTGATGATTTAACCCATGAGCATTACGATCTTGATTATGTTGATATGGATAAAGTGAAGAAGTTGAAGGATGAAGAGGTGAAAAGGGTAGACATGATCCAGTTGGAGGGGAAATGAGGAGTTAAGAAGAAAAAGTCCAGACTCAAGAAATTGCTTAGTAAGACTCCTCCAGATAAAGGTGAGAAGAAGTTGAGACCCCCACTACTTGGGGATGAGAAGGAAGCAAATGAACTCATGATGGAGGGGCATCAAGAAAAGGAATTCAACCACCACTCTTATGAGAGTAAGGGAGGTAATTTTGAGTATTGGGAGACAACCCATTTTTATTTGTTTTTCAGTGTTTTTATGTTATTAGGGTGTTGTTGAATCGTAAGTTTTAACCTCGTACTTGAGAGTTTATTTTGTAGGCTTGTCTCGAAGGAGTAAAGGTATCATGGAGTTATTTATATTGACGGAACCAACTCGAGACCAAGGAGTGTGCCAAGTTGTTAGGAGAAACTGAATTATTTGGATGAGGTGGCCCACAACCCCAAACTTAGACCTCTTCACAAGGTCGAAGTTTGGGGTGGTGGAGTTTTTTATTGTTTTATGGTGACATTGCACAGGTGCACACCATCTCTCTAGTTGAGTTTGGTTATTTGGTATCTCGAGATGCTTCTTGGGCTGATATTGATTTGATTTGCTACTACATATTTCATGCCTATCAATTCTCTTATGCTTGTTGATTGTTATTCTTAAGTATGACTTAGTGAGAAGAGTTGAGTTGTGAGGGTGAGTTAGGAATTCTTTTGTGTGAGTGTTTGAGTTAGAGTGGATTTGAGAAAATGTCTAGTATGCTTGTTAATTTTCCTTTTGAGTGCTTGTGTGATGAGAGTGAGAATTCACTAGGACTAGCATGGATGTGAAAGCAGTGAGATTTTAGCTTTTTGAGATTTTGATGCATGAAAGGATCTCTTCATTTGTGAGTGAGTCGTCACCTTAGAGGATGCTAGAACTTGTGTGTACTCTTGCTTCTTGATTGTGTCTAGTTTGATATGCTGAATGTGATCTTAGGCCATCTTTGATTTGAATGAGTCACTTAGCCACAATTTTTCCTTACCATTTACATTTGTCCCTTGTTAGCCCCGTTGAGCCTTAAGCCTAATTCATTTGCTAGCACATTTAAACACTATTCCAAGTTCCTAAGCCTTTTTGTCCCAATTTGAGTGGAGAATAGGAAATGTGTGAATGTGAAGGGATTGATTTGAGTTGAAAAAGGAGAATTGTGATTGCTTGAGTGACTATGAGAATAAGGTGTGATGAAGAAAAAAAGTTGTGGGAAAGAAAAAAATGAGAATGAGCAAAAGAAAAAAATGAGCTCATGTGTTTGTGAAAAGAAAAAAAGAAGAGAAAAAAAAAGTGATTGACAAAAGTGAAAAAGAGTGAGAAAGAAAAGAAAAATTGAAGTGTTGAGAGTGTTGGAATTGAAAGTGTGTTGATTGAAAATATTTGAAGTATTCTGTTCTGAATCTCGAAGTACCGAAGTTTGATTTTCTATTCTCCATTCACTTAAGTCACTTACCCATATTGTTATCCCACCTGTCCAAAGAGCCTACATTACAACCTTGAGAAAAGTCCTTTTTGATTCAGCATTGATTTCTAGAGTATGGTCGGAGTTGAGAGTGCTTATAAGCCTATGGCTGCCAATATGTGTGATTGATTGTTTGAGTGAGTCCCTTTAACATTGATATACACTTGTGAGGGAGTGAAACACATCGTTGAGTGCACATCCATGTTTGATCTTGGTGTTTCTTGTTGTTGTTGCATGAGTATGATGAAGGAAAGTGAGTGAGTATACTTGTGATTGATCTTTGAAGCTCGATGTCATTTGCTTGCATGATTTGATTCGTTGACTCATTCCTAACAATTTCACTTGACTTATTATTTCGTTGCTTGAGTACAAGCAACATGGTAAGTTTGGGGGGGGGTTGATTAGGCGTGAAATTGTCATGATTCGTCACTCGAAATGCCATTGTTTTGATTGATTTATATAGTATTTAGAGTCATTTGAGTATCATTTTCATAAACTAATGAATTTGTCTCTTTGATGCTCATAGATGGATAGTGGGCGAAAAGAGGAGTTCGTAGGACTTTGAATCGACTCAAACGGACGCTCGGATGAGAAGATATCGAAGAAATATGAAAAGTATTAGTTCGAGGGAGCAAAAGTATCATTGGAGTGCACAAGCGAGGAGCACTCGTGCACCTAGTGCACGAGCAGTGCACGAGCATGCGTGGTTTTGGCCCATACGTTCCCGATTCGACCCGTTTGCCTATTTATACCCCTTCCGAGCACGTTTTTACACATAACCACTTACCACTTGATACCATATTACTTTTAGAGTTAGTTTTTGGAGAGTAAGAGACGAGCAAGCTTTAGATTGACGTTTTCGAGGTTTTCTTTATGAATTCATAGTACGGTTTTGCTTTTTAATTTCGTTTCTTTAGACCTTTGTTCGTTTATACTTTGAGACTTCGTTTTTCTTAATTTAAATTCAGTTCTTAGCATTAATTTTCTTTCAACCCTAGTTTATGTTTGATAATTTATTTGCTATAATCATTATGTTCATGTTAGTTACTTATTCAATTGTTCTTGTTTACGTAAAAACCATGTCTAGCTAAAACCCTTGCATGCTTGGGGTAGGATGAACTCGTAGAAGTCGGTTGTGGGTATGTAATTAGAGTAATTCGTGACGTTAGGTTTTAATTCTCTTAATTAATGAATTCTTAAAATCAATCTTAACTTTATTCTTGAATTCCGTTCGAAAAGTGTTAGAGAGGATGATCTTATCACTCTTTAACAACGAGTAGACTTAATGAGAGGGTTTAGAAAGGGTTAATTAATCTACCGGTTTATCTAAGGAGGACGATCGCATCACCTTAGTTTAAATTAGGGTCTCGTTAATTAAACACGATCTATTAACTCGTTAGTGGATTAGTGAAGTCGATTGCTAGGATAAAGTATTAGGGTATCCATTCTTGAGCTTTCATCTTACAATCTTTAACTTAGATTATTTCTTGCGCGTCACAATTATTTTAATTATATACCTGCTTTGTTAGTATACGTATGGATTCCTATCCTAAGCATCACCATCACTTATTTGAAAACACACCCTCGTTAATTTGTTTCTTTTGTTATTTAGTTTAATTGGTTTATTTTAGTTTAGAATTAATTCTTCAAAAATCCAAAAACAGACATTCATATTAGCTACGACGCGTAGATCTTCAGGGATCTATTCGCATACACTTCATCCCTTGGGTTCGATAATACTTGGTCGCTATACTTACTTATACCATAATGAACATGTACGCTTGCGTGGAATCTACTAGTAGAAAGTTGGTATTTTCGGCCTCAAGTCACTACTCTGGATTAGTCAACAGCTTAGGGACTACCAAATTAGGGCTAAGGATATTCCAATCTTTTGTGATAGCAACAGTGCCATAGCAATCACCCAGAATCTAGTTCTTCATACCAGATGCAAACATGTTGATATAAGACATCACTTCATAAGAGACCATGTTGAGAAGGGAGATATAAGGATGGAAAAGATCGCAACAGAGAAGCAGAGAGCAGATATTCTGACTAAGCCTTTGGCTGAGACCAGATTCAGAGAGTTAGCATTTGAGTTAGGTTTGTTGGATCCCGAGATAGAATTGGTTTAGGGGGAACATCAGAGAAGTATCCTTATTTCAATTATACATACTTTATTGTTTTGATACTAACATGCCTACAGGTTAGATATACTAGGGAAGTTACATCTCCAGATAAGGTTGGTACCAGATGAGGTCTATTCCAGATGAGATGCAGTGACAGATTCCAGAGAAATCCGGAGTCTATACTGACCAGAACCAGATGGGTTTCCATCAGATGAGATGTACCACCAGGATAACCAAGGTATCGTCTGGTTACAATACCAGGTGACAAGTATGTATTTACTTCTCTGGCCTCTGATCATTGAGATACACTTTTCAAATTAGTAAATACACTCAAAACGTTTCATCTTCAGGGTGTATTTAAGACTAGGGTAGAGGGCCTAGGCAATCATTTTACTTTTTCTCTTGACTGCCACAAAACCCCTCGAACCCAGTCCCAATGACCATGCCCATGCACCAAATTAAATCTGTATTTCGCCTTTCAATCCTGGCCGTCAGATTTAATTACCGTGCAATATGTCAATCAATTCACAAATTTATTTTGTCCCCTAAATTAAATTTTAAACTTACACGCGTTTACACTTCATTTAATTTTACAGCCACGCGTCTTTTCTTATTTAAACAAAAAAAAATTCACTCTGTCTTTTCACGTTTTCCTACTCTCAAACCCTAACCTCTCTCTGCAAGTTTTCTTTCTCACTCTCTCTCTCAGAAATGGTACCCAAATGCAACTTTGATCTGGAGCATATGTGCAAGAAACTCAAATCAGAGATGGTGGTTGACTTCTATTCCACCAAGAATCCGGCGGCGCTAGCTATTTTGGAATTGCTAAGGAAATCTAGGGCTGAAGACTTGATATCCAAAGTTCCCAAGGATTTGCCACTTTGGATGGGTATGCTGCCCAGTTTTTCGTCAGAATGAAGATTCACGATGATCACATATCGTCCAAGATCGACAGGGGGGATGTTGTCTTTTCGAAGCACGATTTCTGCAGACTATTTGGCAACATCTCATCGGAAGGAGTTGATCCGTTGAAGTTTAAGGAGGGTGAGGTTGTAGAGTCGTTCAAGATCTTTGCCAGATCTTCTTGCCAGAATCTGACAAAAGGCTTTTTGGATAAACACCTTAGGCAAAAGTACAAGGTACTTTTCGACATAGTGGTTAAGGTATTGATGTGTGAGAGCCATAGCACAGATGCCATCTTCACTGGCAGGCTCTGTGTTATGAGGGCATTGTATGATGGAGTACAATGTAATTGGGCGGAATTTTTCTGGGGCATTTTGAGGAAGAACAAGTTGAAGGTGCAGAAGGAAGAATGTCCCAGCAAGCCAGGGGAGTTGAAATTTGTCTTCAATGCAAATGTTTCGTTGGGCACGAAGCTCACATTGATTCTGGATTTCATCTTTCCAGAGAAGAAGTGGAAGGACTCCTGGTGCAAGGGCTTCCACAAAGCAAAGTTTATTTTCTCCAAGGATGGTCCTCTCCATGGCCATCCTGACTCTGATGGAGAAGAAGCCATCCCTGCCCCTCCTCTCCAAGCAGTGTCTTCGCCTGCTAAGGGGCAGAAGATCTAGAAGAGCCAGCAGAAGACGTCTGAAGCTACTGGTTCTTCAACTATGATATTTTCTGGCTCATCAGAGGATGACCAGATTCCCCTTCAAGCTGCCCTGAAGAAGAAGGGTGATGGAGGAGAGACTGCTAAGAAGGCAGGAGCAGCCAAGAGAAAGCAGAGGCAAGAAGATGTTGCAAGAAAAGCCTCTGCTAAGAAGCCGAGAACTTCAAGAAGGGGGAAGAAGACTCTTCTGGTGGATGAGCCATCAGAGGAAGAGAAATCAGATGAGGAGGTCCCTCTGGTTAAGAAGTCCAAGGCAAAGAGGGTCATTCTGCAGGACCCAGACTCGGGGTCAGACCTGGGAGATGCCTTGGAGCAGGCCATAGAAGAGGCTTCTCACCTGATAGAGGAAGCCACAACACCAGAACAGGTAATCCCACCTATCCCTTCATCTAATCCCATTAACCTTATTACCCCCACTACATCTCCCCCAGATACACTTACCCAAAACCCCTACCCTGCTCCTGGTGCCCCTATTCCTTCACCAGAGCAGACCTTACCTGATACACCCCTATACACTCCCTCCACCATCCCTACTCAAACACTCTCTCCCCCTACTTCACATATCCCTCTCCCCACAAATCCCTCTCCCCCAGCCACTGTACCAGAGGTGCCTTCCACCTTCTCTGGTGCAGAACATCCCCTTCCCCCCACCTCTACCTCACAAATTCCTACCCCTCCCCAATCTCATACAGAACAGAACCCCTCTATTCCTATGGCAGTGGGATTTCCTGCCCCTCCCCATTCTCCCACTTGTCTGTCCAGCGATGATAGCGATGCT
Source organism: Ballota nigra (assembly GCA_947034835.1). Lineage (NCBI taxonomy): Eukaryota > Viridiplantae > Streptophyta > Magnoliopsida > Lamiales > Lamiaceae > Ballota > Ballota nigra. Next base: position 21,092,949 of record OX344722.1, on the reverse strand, counting down.
TCACTGGAGCCGGAGAACTTAGCACCATCCTCCTCTGCCTCTGGGCCCAAACCCTTTACCTTCTCATCTGCAGATATGGGTCCCATAAGGCAGAGTATGAGTGTAAGTGCCCAGCTCTGGCTAAGAGAGCATTTCCCAATCCTGTTGGAGCACTTACCACTGCTGGCGGATCTGACTGACGCCAAAGTCTGGAGTAAGGCCAGAATCGAGGATGTAGAGGATCTGATGTTGTTATTGGAGGAGATGACCACCTCTATATTCACTGCCTGGGAGATTGATCTCAAGAAGAAGCTAAACATTTAGAATCCTGTGGAGCTTGAGACCCCAGAAGCAGCGAAGGTGTTGATCCGCACCTTGCTGATCCAGAGGGGAGTGATGATCTCCCCTGAGGGCCCCTCATACACCTTTGGCCCTCACTTCACTTTTCCTCCAGAGCTGTACTCTGATGAAGAAGACTTTGATGTTACTCCTGCCGTGCTGCAAAAGATGAAGACGTTCTTTAATGAACAAATTATGCAGATTTGGGAGTTTCTCCAAGGCCATCCAGCATATGGCTCCTGCTATGATTGAGCACTAGATATGGCAGGAGAGGAGGATATTTCTGAAGCAGATCAAGTCCACTTTTGCCTCTGCCAAGGCATCTTTTAAGGCAAATGGACTTTTTGTGAAGCTGGATGTGATGCACAGCCAGAGACAGCTCCAGGAGCATGTTTTGGACCAGCTGCGTCCAGTCTCTGTGCTAAAGGTGGAATTGGCTTCTCAGATGCTGGAGACTGCCAAACTCAAAGATTCCCTCCAGGAGATGTTGGCAAAGCAGGAGAGGCTTGTGGCTGAGACTCAAGCTTACCTGGAGGAGGCCAAGCAGCTGCGTGATCTTCACTCTTCCTCCACCACTGCCTTGCCTGATTTCATTCGACAGGTAGTGCAGCCCCTTATTGATGAACTTAAAAAGGGGGAAGAGAAGGCCAGAACTGATCTGGCGAAGACCACTAATAAGACCCTCTTCAGCCATGGTGCTCATCTAGATCTGCTATAGAACACCTTGGCTCAGGCTAAGCTACAGAAGAAGAAGAAGGAAGAGTTAAAGTCTCTTACTATAGCAAAGCAGCTGGCAGCTGAAGAGGAGACTCTTGATGCAGAGTAGTATCCAGTTTCTATTCCTGGCCCTGCCAAGAGGAAGATCATGAAGGTGAAGAAGAGCTTTCTTGAAGAAGTAGTTGAGGAAGCAGAGAAGAGATTCAAAGAGGAGACGCCAGAAGAGAGGCAAGTAAGGATAAGGAAGAACATAGATGAAGAGCAGAGGCTCAGATATATTCGAAGGCAGAACAAGAAAGCCAGAGAAGCTGGTATCACTTCTGGTACCAGTGGATCCAACCAGAGAAGGAAGGCTCCTATTGAGGTGATGGAGATTTTTCCACTAAGGACAGAAGGGTCTTTTGACTCTATTGTACCTGTTCCTCTCATAGAGAAGTGGAGAGAAGCCAAGACTCTGTGGTTAATTCAACACTACATCCAGAGGCCCCCGCCAGAGGATGATGCGCTCATCAACAGAACCTTCCACTCCTGGATGAATGATTATGATGCTGATCTGTACAAGCAGTTGATGGATTCCACAATAGAGTTCAACCTGGAGGTCACAGCCCCTGAGTTTCATTATCTCAACACTCCAATGACCGGGGACCATGTTGATTGGGCAGAGCTGAAGAAACTTTACAAGACCAAGGTGTTGGTGAATTTCACCCCAACATCTTCTTCTGAGCTCAAGGCCATCCAAGACAGATTCTTCGACTGGTTTCTGGTGCCAAAGGAGAATAGAAGATATGCTTAGTATAGGACCTGATCTGATATGCAATCTGTAATCATTATGTCCTTATTATTAATGAAAAATCATATCTTCTCTGTCTTAAAGACAACCTCTTGTTGTCTTCTTGTTTACCTGATAAGATCTATTCTAAGGTCTTATCCTTTTTACTTATTTTCTTGCTTAAGTATCAGTTCTGGTTAGTGTTTTTACTCCATCAAAAAGGGGAAAATTGTTAGGATAAAAAGTTGTTTAGTTTTGATGAGTTAAAACAAACCAGAAGATGTAATAGGACCATCTGGACCTGTTAGCCAGATGAGAAAATAGATTAGGACTTAGTATAGGGGGAACTGCCAGACCAGAAGAGTCACCAGAAGACATACTAGAGGACTTCACTAGAGGACTCCACCAGAAGACTTCACCAGATGAGTTTGACCAGTGGCAGAGGACGAGTCCGGACCAGACGAGTCTGGTGAAACAAAAGATGCTCAGAATCATCTCCTTATTCTACTGAGTATTCTATTTCTTAACCGACTCTGGACCAGAAGACATCAAGGTTGCCTGGTGCCTGGTCCTGCCTTCTCTGGAAGAATCAGAGTTAGGCATTGAAAGCATTTGACCGTTGGTGTTTCAAGTCAAGTCAACAAGATCGGATTGGAAAGTACTTTCAATCAATCCAAGGATCTCACCAACCCAATCAATCAATTAGGGAATTGATTGATTGAAGTTTCCTTATTTAAGAGATCTGATTGGATTAGCTCTCCAACAGCTAATTTCTAAGCATCTCTATAAATACAAGAGTGCAGTTTCAAGAAAGGCTCTAGAGAGATCCCCACGCGCACACAAAGTTCATATCCAAGCCTCTTTGATAATCAAGCTTTAGCACTCTTACTTTGTTCACACTTATATCCACTCATTTAAGGAGTATTGAATCTCAACCTGTTCATCTATTGAGACAATGTTGTAGATTGAAAGGCTTTAGATTGAAGTTAGATCTAAAGAGATTGTAAGAAGGAACTGGTACTTCAATATTCCAGTAGATAGTAAGTTGTTGGTTGGTTAGCGAGGCCCCTTTGAACTAGGGAGAGTGGACGTAGGATTTTCAGATCTGAACCACTATACATCCGGTCTTATTTACTGCTTTCCTTTCTTTATTGCTCTTACATTCCTTGCTCTTATAAAAAGATCTTGTAAAGACTTAACTTTAAAGCTTCCGCAATTAATCTATCTAGTGGGACCAACAATGCATAATAGGTGGTTTGTTATAATAGGGTTGTGGGGGATTGTATGGTGGATAAGGGTGACTTGAAGCGATTTTACTACTTCTACTAGTCGCTTACCCGCAAGCGGACGGGTTCACTGTAGTAAGAGTAAGTATAATGGCCAAGTATTATCGAACCCACGGGATAGTGTATATGCGAATAGATCCCTGAAGATCTACGCGTCGTAGTTAATATGAGTGAAATGTTTTTGGATTTTTGGAAAGATTAATTAAAAGACTAAAATAAACTAAGTAAACTAAAATACTAAAGCAATCAAATTAACTAAGGGTTGTGTTCTAATGAGAGATGGTGATGCTTAGGATTGGAATCCCTACGTATACTAACGGAGCAGGTACATAATCAGAATAACTGTGACACACAAGAAATAACCTAAGTCTAAGAATGCAAGGTGAAAGCTCAAGATTCTAAACCCTAATACTTTACCCTAACACCCGACTTCACTAATCTACTAACAAGTTAATAGATTGTGCTTAATTAACGAGACCCTAATTTAACTAAGGTGATGCGGTCGTCCTCCTTCGCTAAACCGGTAGATGAATTAACATTTCCTAAACTCTCTCGTTAAGTCTACTCGTTGTTAAAGAGTGATACGGTCGTCCTCTCTCTAACACCTTTCGAACAAAATTCAAGAGCGAAGTCTAGATTAATTTTAAGAATTCATTAACCAAGAGAATTAAAACCTAACGTCACAAGTTACTCTAATTACGTACCCACAACCTACTTCTACGAGTTCATCCTACCCTAAGCATGCAAGGGTTTTAGCTAGACATAGATTTAACGTAAACAATAACAATTAGACAAGTTACGAACATGAACATGGTAATTAAAACGAAGAAACGATCGAACATAAACTGGGGTTTGAAGATATAAAAGAATACTGAAATTAATTGATAAAACGAGGTCTCAACGTATTAAAGAACAAAAGATATTAAGAAACGAAACTAAAACATGAAATCGTAATGTGAATTCGTAAGTAAAAACCTCAAAACCGTAAAATTAAACTTGCTCGTCTCTTCTCTTCCTTCTCTCTCTAAAAACTCTATGTAAAGTGATGTAGTGCGTTCCGGGATCTGGTGGTCGTTTAAAACGAGTTTGGAAGAGGTATATATAGGCAACGGGTCGAAACGGGATCTCATGGGCCAAAATTCCGTCAAGCTCGAGTAAAAGTACTCGAGCAATGCAAGCTCGAGTGTCAAATTTGTACAGAACGTGAAAAGTGCTCGAGCCCCTTAGCTCGAGTAGCTCTACTCGACCGGACCTTGCTCGAGTAGTCTACTCGAGTGCCTGTGGACTTGCTACTCGACCGGCTTCTGCTCGAGTGCACTACTCGAGTGCCTGAGTATTGGCTACTCGACCGAAGCTAGCTCGAGTGCACTACTCGAGTGCCTGAGTAGTGTTTACTCGAGCTCCTTCATCTTGAGTACTTCAATGACACTTTTGCTCGCTCGAACTAATACTTCTCGTATTTCTTCCATATCTTCTCATCCGGGTATCCGTTTGAGTCGATTCGAAGTCCTACGAACTCCGTTTTTCGTCCTCGATTCACCTATGAGTATCAAAGAGACAAATTCATCAATGTATAGAAATAGTACTCATTTGGCTCTAAAAACTCAATAAATTCGACCAAAACTAGGGCGTTTCTAGCTACGAATCATGACAATTTCACGCCTAATCAAAGGGTATAGTGGGTATGGGTGGTATGGGTTATTGTGTTGGTAGACAGGGTTGTTAAATGGGTTGTTTGGGTTTTGTGAGTTTTGGTGGATGACTTGATTCTGGTTTTCAGCTGGATTGCTCTGGTTATGTAGGTTTGGGTTTTGGTTGGTTCTTTCCCCTTGGGGTGCTAGCTTTGGATTATTGATTCCCTCAGTTCCCTCAACCTTCTTCACATTCTGATTAAGCCCTTCTGTCTCAAGACCCAAATCTCCGCCTAAATCCAAATTCATATCATCACCTCCGGCGGTATTCATCCTTCTCTGAAAGGCTTGATTCCTTCTGGCTATAGTCTCAGGGTCTAACTTTGTTCTATCCTTGCTCGTTTCTCCCTTTGAGCATATTTTCATATACCTGAGTACTCAACAAGAAAGATCAAACGCAACCAGGCAAACAATAGAGAGATACTAAACTCAAACTAAAAATAAAAGCACTCACTACTAACTACTAAACTATCTCCAAGTCCTACTCAATGGGCATACATTGCCTTCCCCGGCAACGGCGCCATTAACTTTAATCACAGAATACTAGTTATACTAGTAGTCACCCCACAAGAGTATGGGATCCCTGTAGTATGGACAAGTATAGGGACCAAGTAGTATCGAACCCAAGGGAAGGAATGTATGTGAATAGATCCCTGAAGATCTATGCGTCGTAGTTAATATGAGTGTATGTTTGGGGATTGAAAAGTATTAAATCTAAACTATTTTACTCTACTAATGCAAAAGAAAGAATGAATTAATTATCTAAGGATTTTGTATCAAATATAAAAGGGTGATGCTTAGGATAGGAATCCCTACGTATACTAACGGAACTGGTACAATAACTAAAATAATCGTGATGTGCAAGTATTAATCCTAAGTGCACTAAAACTAGGCAATCAACTTCCCTAATCTAGCACGAGATTGAAAGACTAAAAGCTCAAGAATTACCCCTAATACTTCGTCAAATCAACCTACTTCACTAATCCACTAAACAAGTTATATGGATCATGCTTAATTATTGAGACCCTTATTTACCTAAAGTGATGCGGTCGTCCTCCCTAGATAAACCGGTAGATTATAAACCCCTTCTAAAAACCCTCTCATTAAGCCTATTCGTAATTAAAGAGCGATACGGCCGTCCTCTCTCTAACAATTTTCGTACTCAATTCCAAGATAATTCTAGGGTTTATTTTAAGAATTCAATTAATTAAGAGAATTAAAACTAAGCATCACGAGTTATCCTAATTACGTACCAACATCCTACTTCTACGAGTTCATCCTATCCTAAGCATGCAAGGGTTCTAGCCTAACATGGTGGTTTGAATAATAAAAGCAATCACAAGAACAATAATCATATGCATAATTAAATTAACGAAAGAAATCAAGAACATAAAACGAAAGAACAAATTAAAGTCTCTAAAGAAATCTATATAAATATGAAAAACTAGAGTTTATCGTCTCAAAGTGTAAAGAAAGAAAGAATTAATCTAATACATTCAAAAGAAATACTAAAACTAAGAATTCATAAATTAAAACCTCGATTACAACGTATAAAACTCTTCCAATCTCTCTCCCAAGCTTTCTCCTTGCTCAAAATATGTGTTGGTATGTGTTGATATGTGTTGATATGTGTTGATATGCTTGGAAAAAGGTATAAATAGGCTTGTGATCGAATTTGGGCATTTTTGGGCCAAAATACGCATTTGCTCAAGTATAGGTCGAGTAGTGACTACTCGACCTGTTGCAGCTCGAGTGCACTACTCGAGTGCTCGAGTAGTGACTACTCGAGTTACTCTGCTCGAGTACTTTTCGGCAGTTGTACACATGTTCGTAAAATCTTCATATCTCCTCAAGCGGGAGTCCGTTTTGGCCGATTCAAAGTCCTACGAACTCCTCTTTTCACCCTCTATCCATCTATGAAAACCAAAGAGACAAATTCATCAGTTTACATAAATAATACTCAATTGACTCCATACACTCATACAAAACACTCAAAACATGGGCAAATCGGGCACCAAAACATAACAATTTCACGCCTAATCAGGAGGACGACCGCATCACCTTAGTTAAATTAGAGCCTCATTAATTAAGCACAATCCATATGATTTTATTAGTGGATTAGTGAAGTAGGTTGATAGAACTAAGTTAATAACTAGGATTAATTCTTGAGCTTTTATTCTTTCAATCTTGTGCTAGATTAGGGAAGTTGATTGCCTAGTTTTAGTACACTTAGGATTATTACTTGCACATCACAATTATTTTAGTTATTGTACCAACTCCATTAGTATACGTAGGAATTCCTATCTCGAGCATCATCATCCCTTAGTTGCTTTCAAACCAAGTTATTTAGTTTAATTTAATTATTTATATAGAGTAGTATAATACAATTTTCAATCCCAGAACATACATTCATATTAGCCACGAGACGTACATCTCCGGAGATTTACTCGCATACACACTTTCCCTTGGGTTTGATACTACTTGGTCCCTATACTTGCCAATACTACAAGGATCCCATACTCTTGTGGGGTAACTACTAGTATAGCTAGTATTTTACGTTCAAGTCAGTAAATACGTGTATTGATTACATATTATTTTCGTATGTGCGTGTTTCAAGGTGTATCAGTGTGTGTATGAGAGTTTTCTAAGTATTTATGAATTTGGACTTAATTTTATTTAGCAAAATCAAGGTTTTTATACATACCACCAAGTAGGTGGTGACAAAACCTTTCAATTATCATGTGTGCATGTTTGACACATTTTTTGTTGACTTTCTTAACTTTATCTAAGACATAACTTAGTTACAAAGTCTTCTTAGCCTAATGTGCGACTTTCGTAACCTTATCTAAGACATAACTTAGTTACAAAGTCTTCTTAGCCTAATGTGCTCAATAGTAGAGTTGTTCGACTTTGAGCTCCTTGATGTTATTCATCTATGTTCTTTAGTATAAGCTGTTCGATTCTCTTGAAGTCTAGCTTCATCCTGTTCGTTCAACTTATTAGGCCTTTGGCTTTAATCTGGTCACCCATGTAAAGTTGTTTGCACACTTAGAGTTGCTCGTCAGATTATTCTGCGAGTTGATTTATTAAGTTCCATGTGAGTTGTTCGTTCAAAGGATGCTTATTTTTTGACTTAGTTTTGATGGTTAATCCTTGCTATGAGCCTTAATGCAGCTCACCAGATTAATAGGTAGTTCGCCTATCAACAAGTTGTTTAATGAAAACAAACTAAGACTTTTCAATGAAAACAACTAATACTTTTCAGTGAAAACTATTAATAGTAGAAAACCAGTTTAATCCCATTTGACAAAACTGAAGCCAAAGTACGTACAAATGTAAACATGAGCAACTTATAGATCGGAATCAACAATGTTGCTAAGTAGTAGAGGAGGGGGGTTCTGAATTCGAAAACACTCATTCAAGCAGAAATTATAATCAGAAAACCACAAAATATTAAATACTCCCTCCATCCCGCTATTAATTTTCCATTTTGCCATTTTCGTCCATCATACTATTAATTTCTCATATTTTTTTTAACATCAACTAATAATATTATATTCATACATTTTATTCATATCCACTCATTTACACACATTACACTTTATTTTCTTCTCTCTCCAACATATCACATGTACTATATCTATATTTAATTACCCTTCTTAAATGTTGTGCCCAAAAGCAATGAAAAATTAATATCGGTACGGAGGGAGTAACTTATAGATCTATTCAATACCCTAAATGTGTTACTATAAAGACAAATACATATTTGTATATACAGTAAAACACATTTGCTCTCAATTTGTGTTACCATATGGGCAAACGTGTGTTACTGTAAGGACAAAATGTGTTTTTATACGAACAAATTTGTGTTTCTTAATTTATTCATCATCCCTTTAAATTTAAATATATTATTTTTTTATGTAGTAACATACTTTTTACTACTTTACATATGTTATTCTATGGGAAAATAATTATTTTTATAAACATAAATAAATATTTGTGAAAAATCAATATTTGTTCTGATAGTAACACACAATTTACCCTTATACTGTATAAAAGATATTTATTTCTTTAAAACAAATGAATATATGTGAAAACCAACATTTAGTCTGATAGTAGCTCACATTTTGCATTACAGTAACATGCACTTGCCCATATAGTAACACAGATTGAGAGCGAAAATCTTGAAATTAATTTTGCACGAGAATTAAGGAAAAATTCGACAGACTTGACCCGACCAGGCTAGCATCAATAATTTTTTAATATAAATTATTTTAAGAATTCTATATCTGTAAAATATTTCACATAATTTTTTGTAAAAATAATACTAGTGCGCAATAAAAAAAAAAAAATTCAAGCGCATAAATGCATCTATGCCTTTTAATCTATAACTATATAAAAACAGCAGTAGCTGTGAAAGAGTAAGTGCATTCTGCTGTCAATGTGATTTGCACTCGCTCTTAGGTGAAACCGTGCCGTTCACACGCTAAAAAATCAAGTGAACAATACTTTCAATCTAATTTTTATATATTTTATTTAGTGCTTCTGATAAGGAATTGGCTTTTTATTTTATCGAGGTAAAAAGCAATTCTCAAAATCAATTAAAAACCAAAATGTATTAATTTATTATATTTCTGCAATTATACCATAGATTCATGTTAAAAGTTGTGCCAAGACAACAATATTACGCGGTTTCTCAGAAATCACGCCAAAATCAGATTTAAATTTAAATCCTAAAAAAAAAATCAAATTTCAAGACTTTTCATGTACGTTTTGTACAGTATAAATAGCCTTTTATACTATTTGTGCGGCATTCATCCCTTGCCCGAGCAATTTCCGCCGAAGCCACCACTTGACATAAATCTTTTCATCATTCGGCAGAGTTAAAATCCCCAAAGGTCGAGTGATTTTGTTTTCTGAATCAACGTCGTTCTCTTCGTTGAAATCCTGCACTAATGGCGACCAACTCTGCTTCTTCTTTCCTCTCCGATTTCTGGCGATGGAACGACTTTCAATTCCCGGCGGTATTTCCTCCATTAATATCGGTGTTAATAACAGCTTGAGACTTCAATTCCAATTTGAGCTTCGTATTTCCGGCTTCCTCCATTAATTCCGGCACCGCGGCACGCTGCAATTTCCTCCCTCTGGCGACTCGCGGTTTGAATGTGGAAGGCTCAGGCGTTAATTGCTCTGACGAGCTTCTTCTTCAGTTTCCGTTGTGAATTCCCGGCACAACTTGCAGGTTTTCAACCTTGATTTCCGATATCAATGGTAGCGTTGCAGCTGCTTGATTTTCGGCGACGATATTTGAAGCTTTCCGGCGTGAATTGTAGATTCCAGGCGATATGGCGCTGCTCTCCTTTCTCCATTAGTAGTTTGGGGCTCGATTTCTTTACTATGAGTCTTGGTCAAAGTCTAAGAGTGGGATCCAAATAAGTTAATTGCTGAAATTGTACGCCTTATTTTTAAGACTGTTCATGTACGCTTATGTACGATTTACAAAGGGATTTTCATTTTCATTTTCATTTTCCATAGCTACTGTTGAGATGACACTCATCTTCGCAATAATCAAGGAAAATGATTCCTCGAAGATATAGTGGGCTCTAAATATTCAAACCAGCAGAGTGCAAATATATAATTTCACCATTGCAACAATGTCTTAAATCATTTGGTTTCAAAATTCAATATATTAACTACCTCTCAGGTGTGTAAGTTATACATTAAGAATTCAAAATAAATTCCATGAATATACACTTGACCTCTGTTACACAAAATCGAATGTAAAATTTTAGTCATCACTTAATCAAAAGGTTTTTTTGTTAGTTTGGGGAGTTACTGTATGTTTTCAGAGATAAGATTTCTCAACATATGGTTCAATATCGGATGAAAACTTATCAATTTATCTTGCAGAAGAAATTCCTGTTTAGCATTCTCTGCTTGGCTGAAAACTATCTGTATATATCATTTTCTGTTAAAAATAAATAAATTAAAAGAGCATCAAAAAAACCATATCCAAATTATTGAATGGAGGAGTGCATTTATAGTGAGAGCCCAATCAAGTTTTAGTAACTAACATTCCAACTCTATATAGATGCAATGGGTTAATACAAAAAAGGGCCAGTACAAACCTCAAAAAGTAAAACCTTGTGATTTTTGAAATAACATAACAAAAATTATCACAAGTACTATCTCAAATTCGCAGTCTTTTTTGGCAGCCTAAACGCTATGAAAGAAAAAGTCATTTGATTTGCCGAAGTTTTAGTGCATGAGTGAGTATTTCTTTGGGCTTGAATGTTATTATTAGATGAGTCTTTATTTTATATGGATCAAGTTATTAGTTTGGGTTTCAATAAATTTTTCATTGAACATTTTTTTTTTGCTCAAGTTCGTTTTTCGATAAATTGATTCTTTTTTTAAACTTATATAATCAAGAAATGCATATTAAATTTATTATGTATTTTATTTCAAGTTAAATTTCGTGTTTTTTCATGATTTTAATTTAAAGTATTTTGATGATACTTAATAATATTATAGTCTAAATAATCAAACTTCTTAAAAAATTACCCCTTCGTCCCGAGATAAACTTTATTTTTTTTCTTTTTTTTTTGTTTAAGAAAATATTTGTGGTAAGCCAACAATGTTGACTTTTGGAAAAATAATGAGTAGTTGTTCAACGTAAAAAGTAATTGTATAAGTATAGATTTGTATATTAATATATGAAATATTGTTTTTTTGCTATTCATGAAAGTAGAAATTTAGTGTATTCTAAAATTAAAAGTGAAAGATTTGTTTATTACCTTTATCTCATACCACGATACATGCTTCAATATTCTGTATTTAAATAGTTTAAGTACTTTTATGGTTGCACTTCCGAATAAGGATGCGTAGCTTCACTTAATTTTTGAGAAACTTTTCTACTCAAAGAGATTTAATGCAACGTACTAATAAAATGTACATAGATATGTATATATACAAGACTAAGTATTTTATAATAAAATCAAGTAATACACATTAATAAATATTATAATCCGTGCATCGGGCGAAATACTAGTTTAATTTTTAAAATTAGCAGTCATCATGTCATGCGGCTCAAAACCCCCTATGTAGCAGCGGGGAGCATAAACCCTAGCTCTAAGATATCTATTTAAATCAACCCAACAGCCGCCTCTCACATTCACCTCTCCTTCGTTATCATTCTTTTCTTCGTTCTCTCTCCAGATCTCACTCTGAATCTCTAAATCTCTAAATCATGAGTACCCATTCAAGTTTATAAATTTTGTATGTTCATCTGAATTCCATCTTTTTGTATGTGTTTTCTCACAGATCTCTCTTTTGCATCTGCTTTACCCTCTCCTTGTAGACAATTCGAAGTTCTCCTGGAGATATAACTGATGCAGAAATTCTAGGATGGCTTACCAGCCCATTGCTTGTTCCTGTTGCCATGGCGTCAAATGAACCTTCCTATATTTCCGCCCTTAACCTTTGAATTTCTGGAAATATGTGAGATTTTAATTCTTAATTATTGAATTTTGTGATGGCAGATGATGAATAGATCTTATCCTACACACTGATTATCTGTGTTGACTACCATCTCCGCTTATTATCTGATGTCATTGCATTTGTATTCCTTGATTTTGATTTTGCTTTTAATTTTGGTTATCTGAATTTTTACGGAGAAGTTTATATTATTTTGATGGTATTGAAGTGCTCTGGTTAAAGGCAACTGATGTAAAATCTTATGCTTACACACTGAATATTCATGTGGATTCAACTCCGCTTATTATCTGATGCTTCAAGAGTTCTTCAAATTAGAGTGTTGGTTTTTGCTGGCTAATTTCTTAGCTTAATCCCAGGTTTGAAATTTATGAGTCTCACTGTTATTAAATTTTTGAAAAACCAAACTTGTTATTTGAATGATTGATTCAATGATGATAGAAAGCAGACGGGCGGACTGAACTGATGCCGTGTTGATTGTCTGTGCAGTTCCTTTTAATGGAATGCCTCTGAGATATTATTTTCAATTTCCCAAATGGTATATTTTTTGACTGAAGTCTATATATTATTTATATGGTATTCTAAAATACTATTCATCTTACACTTTGATCTTGCAACTCTGCTGTGATGAACAATATCCTTATGTCTGGACATATGAAACTTTGTTCATGATTGTTTATCCGAGTTCTGAGCAGACAATTTTCGAGTTTAATTTAGAATTTCATTTCAATGGAGTGTTGGCTATGATGATTGAAAACTACCTATTTGCTGAGATGAGTTCATCATCTCTGATTAAAGAAACCAATGGATCCTTCTGAGCTCCTCCACTCTTTTTATTTACCTTTATTTTCACCCCCAATTAATTTTCTGTACATTTTGAAATGATTTGATTGTAAACAAGATCATCGAGGTGAGGATTGGAGAATCGGACTTATGAATGACGATCAGAAAAATTCTTCCAGACTACAATTATCTGATCGATGTATCTTGGAAATCAACTTTTTTTTTTTCATTTGTTTTATAATATTATTCAATAATCAAAGTATATTAAAAGTCCATTTTCTCCCTAGTTCCTTATTAAGCTCCCGGTGATGTTTTATTATCTTTTGTTTCAGCCTTGTCTGAAATTTAATTGTTGAAAATCTAACTTTCTGAGGGAGTTTAGTCTGTTCACACTGAGAAGATTTATTTTTGAAGCGCCCATTTTGAATCTTTCTTTTCTTGTCTTGAAATGTTAAACTTACCTTTGGGAGTATAATTTTATTGTTTAATTTAGTAATGAGAATGTTTGTTGGATCTGTGCACAATAAGCCGATGCTCTGGATATGAATTAAGGAAGGAAGCATGGTGATGTGCACAGAGATGGAAGATCAAGGTCGGCATGTCTGCTCCCTCTGATTCCTGATTTGATTTGGGGGCCTGGTTTAGACCTATATTTTTCAATTGTTTTCCTGATATCATGTGCCTCTGAGGTAGTCATTTCTATTTCAAATAATTTCTTTTGATTGAATTTCAGAATTCTATGCGCTGTGATGAACCTTATCCTTATGTCTGGACATATGAAACTTTGTTCTTGATTGTTTATCCGAGTTCTGAGCTCACATTTTTTAATTTAATTTTTTTCATCGTACTTAGAATTTCATTTCAATGCACTGTTTGCAATGATGATTGAAAACTACCTATTTGCTGAGATGAGTTTATCATCTTTGATTATAGAAACCAATGGATCCTTCTGAGCTCCTTAACTTTGTTTATTTACATTTATTTTCATTCCCAGTTCCTTCTTCTCTACATTTTGAACGGATTTTATTTTAATTAAAGGTTGAGGTGAGGATTGGAGAATCGGACTTTGAATGACGATCAAAAAAATTCTTCCAGACTACAATTATCTGATCGATGCATTTTGGAAACAATTTTATTCTCTTAACTAGTGATGATTATGATTTGGTTTTCAAGTTTAATCTAGAAGCCTACTATATTTATTTTTCCTGAACTGTGTTGTCTAAACTGTAAAATTATTCTGCGACAATCAACACAAAATTGAGACGGGCTTTTATCGATGTTCGTATGCCTCAAGAGGAGATTGTCGCTACAAAAAACTTCACCCTTTGTTGAGATCTTTGTCTCCGAAGGTTCTGAGGTGATCTCATATCCTATTGCCTTGAGTAGCGAGTTTTTGCTATTATCTCTTGGGATTTGCCATGAGAAATACATTTCTTTTCAACCGTACTTTGTTAATTTCTGATTTTCATTGCCTATGAAGAAATCTATGAATAAATACACCATCTTTCGGGACAGATTGGCCATCGCAAGATGTCCTTGTTGATCAATTCTGCAATTCTGAGGCTTTCTTTTTCTGCTTTTGCTTGTTAATGGAATCTTATACTCTGTGTCATAAACTATTGAATTATAACTCATCTGTGATGATCCTTAAATATGATGTGATATATATTTTTTTTTTGAAAAGTATACGTCACACTGTATTATAAATTAACTTTGTCTTGTCATAGTGATAAATTGTTTAAAGATATATTTTGTCTTGCCGATGGTTTGAGTCGAAGCATTCTTTTAGGTTTGCACTCTAATTACTTATTAACACATAAAGTGGGTCATGCGGTGCACCTAAGTTCGTCTTCTTTCTCAACTAGTTAAGGAACAAATATTTGCCTTTTCATCTATCGAAATAAGTATAAAAATGTGTCACTTGAGGTTTGCATCTTCCATTTGAAATGCATTTAAGGGTGATCTTATATTTTACTCTTATAGCATCTCCATTGTGTGGTGAAAATTTTAAATTGCATTTTTTACACTTTCTTGGGGGAAACAGTTGGAGAGGATAGTTGTAAAAAATATTTGCTCTTGTATAAATGTAGAAAGATGCTGAAATTGTTGGGTCTCCAACATCTGCTTTAGTTAGTCGTGAATGTGTTTTATTGCTATAATCAAAATAATGTTATAATTTGTTTTTTTATTCAATATTATTATTAGGTTAATATTTTAAATGTTTTTTAATGAAATAATTTAAAATAGTTCAGTCAAATTAAACGCATTATTTTTAAATGTTTTAATGCAATAAACAATGTTTTTTAAATAGTTCAGTCAAATTAAACGCATTATTTTAAATGTTTTTTAAATTTTTTGTTCTATAATTTTACCTTTAATTGATTTTCGTCCTATTGACATTCAAAGATTTTAGGTCTTGTAACTTACATGCTTTGTTCCACACCCTACTAACCTTTTTAGGACTAAAATAAAAAAGTTGTAAAATTATAGAACTAATATTAAAATTTAAGAGCAGGTCAAAAATAAAAATGTCTTAATGCAACTATTGAAAAATATAATTAATCTTGTCTTAATGCAACTATTGAAAAATTTAGAAGTTAGTACAAAAATTTAAAAATTAGTACAAAAATTAGAAATTAATCTTGTCTTGACTATAATTAAAATTTAGAAGTTAGTACAAAAATTAGAAAGAGGTCTTGTTTTAATGCAACTATTGAAAAATATAAATAAAATATTAAAAAATCAATCTCCATATTAAAAAAATATATAAAATAAATTGCACTATATAATGCAACTATTTTGCCTTAATTTCATCAATCGCTTTCTTGTCTTAATTTCATCAATCGGCTTATCCATAAATTACATTAGTGCAATGAGTACAAAATGAGGGGGTAATCACTTTGGGGTTTGTGATTGCAAAATTAGTGCTTTGTTAACAAACAATGTTATTGATATGTGTACATGGTGGTTGGTTCAATTTGACATTTTGCCACGTTAACAATGTTAGAATTAAACCGTGTATTCAATCAACTACAAAATTAAACATCAATTACAAAATAAAAATTATATATAAATTATGAGCTCCAAAATAATCAGCAACTATAAGAAACTTTGAATTAGAACTTGTTCCTTGAACACATGTGTAAGAAACATTATTTCAAGAAAGTGCTAACATAATCTGCAACTCTTGAGGGATCTAAACTAAACAATAATTCAACTTTCAGTATTGAGGATTTATGAACAGTACCAGTTCTCATTTTGAACAAATATCATATTGGGTGCAAGGTAAATCTTCATAGATATCACGAGTTCTTAAGGAGTTGAGAAAGTATGCTTTTAAGAGGTAAAATAAATTTAAAACTGTTCAAGCTAATGACCACTGAGTACTTTGAAGTTAGGTTTGTCATTCTTCTTTTAGCTTTTTTTTGGGGTAAAAGGTAAATAAATAAATGAAACTAACTACAGTGCACTCTACATGGATCAATGTGCGATATAACTGAGTGGCCACAAGAATAACCACCAAGTGGATCCACTCTCTCCAGCCTCCTAAATCACTACGCTAGTTAACTAATTGCAATTAACCAAACATAGGGGAATGAGGCATAGAGAGCAGAATCCACACAATTACAAGCAAAAGTATAATCAACCCTACACATGGGCGAAATGAGGTTCACAATGGGTCGGGTGAGCCTCAGTGAACAAAATAGCAGTAAACAAACAAAACAAAATTGGGCATACCCTGTGCAATCCCAGCTGGGGAGGCCAAGTGCAGCACAAGCTAGAAGGCGACAAGCTCCGGGGCGTAGGGCTGGGGAAAATACCGAAAATATCCGTATACCGAGCTTACCGTACCGTAAAAATATCGAAATTATTGAAATTTTGGTATGCTGAAATTTTTGGTACGGTATGATACATTACTTAGCATAAATCGAAATACCGAC
The DNA here is from genome assembly GCA_947034835.1 of Ballota nigra. NCBI lineage: Eukaryota > Viridiplantae > Streptophyta > Magnoliopsida > Lamiales > Lamiaceae > Ballota > Ballota nigra. Next base: position 21,075,950 of record OX344722.1, on the reverse strand, counting down.
TTAATTTTTTTTGTCATTTTAATATTTAATTATTAGATGAAGTTTGTAGCCCAACAATACCTTATAAAAAAGCCCATACGTACCTCCTGTAAAATTAATAAAAGAAGTCCATTCAACCTACTATATAGTAAAACCCATACATATAATCCAACCCATACTGAAAGGTAAACCGTAAACCTAAAGTTCCAATCCCAAATCAATTCAAAACTTCAGATGCAATTCTCTCGCCTCTTCTGCGCTACTCTCCCCAAAGAATCAAACTACACTTCTTTCCAAACATCGATTCAACTGAACTCTGATTTATGTATCTACAGCCTTGTTGGACTCCACCGATGCCATAATCAATTTCGGCGTAGCAGTTTCCACTGATCCGTCCAACGCCACATGCGTCGCTTTTTGACCCGAAATCATCATCGCCCATAATGTTGGCCCATGTAAACATTCATATCTCCAATTTTTAAGTTATGTTGATATTCAGATGTATTTTGTTCTTTATAAATGATATTTTTTGCACTATGGTTTTCTCAGTGGTTCAGTAGCATTTCTTTTTTGTTACAATTGCATATGAAATTAGTTTATTTACAAATTTGTGAAAATATTAATTCGGAATTGAATGTTATACACAGTATGAAACAGTAATCGGTATGAAATGGTATACTGAAATTTCGGTATGATATCGGTTTGCATTTTTCTCATGCCGAAATTTCGGTATACCGAAATTTTCGGTACGGTATCGGTATGTATTTTTAAATATCGAAATTTTCGGTACAATATCGATATGTATTTTTCAATATCGAAAATTTCGGTACGGTATGGTGTGAAATCTTTTGTATACCGTACCGAACCACCCCTACCGGGGTGTACAAGCTATAAAGGACACCAAGGATTTGATTTTCTTCACAACAACTTCATGGATGTAGATAATAGAATCAAAAGCGATTGCATTATTGACTTTACAAATATGGTAAATATTGCAAATGAGTGCAAGTGAATGGGCCCGAACTAACACAACTACAACAATAGGTTCTTTATTTAGCCATTTCACAACATTGTGGATCGTGGACATAGATATGGTAATACCAAGTTAACTCTTATTCTCATCCCTAACTGCTCTAATACGTCTGCAATTAAAGAAAAGGATGAAGTGAGGACTCAGGATTTGATTTACAGAAAAAACAAACCTTATCAATGTCCAAGAAGGGCAGGTTGTCTTTAGTCTGAAGTCTGTCTCGAAAAGCTAGCCATGAAATAAATGAAAACATCGGGGGAATAAAACCCTTCCATATCCAACTCTTCCATGGGGCGTAAAAACAACACGTGTATCAAGTCATTTTGAAGATGAAAAACTAGAGAGCATATCAATAGTAGAGTCACCAAACATTCTACACAAGTGGTCATAAATGCCTAGAATATGTTTGAGAAGTGGAGATTCCCTCTTGTGAGGTTTCCATTCCCAAACCGAAGTGTTAAATAAATAGATATGATGAACCATTTTATCCTAAGAGAATCTGTTTTTAAGTGAAGGTTCCAAAGGATGCGAGATAGGAGGGCATTATTCCAAGATTTGGTATCTTGGATACCCAAACCACCCTTCATCCTTTGGAAGACAAATTCCGCTCCAATCGAAAAACGAATTCTTCCCTCCCCAAAGAAATTGCAAAGCTTATAAAAATGATCAATGATAGCACAGAGTAGTGGAAAAAATTTGTAACATAAATCACTCAACCTCTTGTAGGACCGAGCGTATAAGCTAAGCTCAAGACGACCCTGCATTAGGGTTGTTCACGGAGTTCGGAGATTACTGAACCCGTACCGAAATCCGCACCGAAAAAGAACCGTACCGAAAAAATTATGGATTTTTTTAGTTTAACCGTACCGAAACCGAACCGAATATTTTTTTTGGTACGGATCTGGATATTACCAAATTAACCGTACCGAAAAACCGAATGTGGTCATACCGAACCGTACCGAACCGAATAACCGAATTAAATATGTATTAAGTTTAAATTATTTTTTATTTATCAAACATTATTATAATGTTATTGAATTTAAGTACAACTCAACGATTTCATAATTTCTCCTCCTTTTCAGAATACAAACACTATATTATTTGTCATATTAATTTCATAAAACGTTAACTTATGTTCAAGTGTATATCAAAATGATTTAAATTTAATTTCATATTCTTTTAATTTCATTGTTCATGTATATTCATTTCTCACAAAAACTTGAATATGGTGTACCTTATGTCATGAATTACGATCAACATAATTTTAATATTGCACTTTCCATTCACAAGATTTTTCAAAAAAAAAAAAATATATATATTTTATATACTGTATTTTAAATACTCTATTGGTGGTGATTTACGAGCATATTTTAACCATCAATTATAGTATAATGTGTTATATTCAAGCTTGTAATGATATATGTTTGATTGTAGTTAAAGTTGAGTAGTATTCGTGAGTGTGCATGCATCGAAATGTTTTTTTAATGATTAAAAAAAGGAGAGAATGATAAAAAAGGGTAAAAAAATCCGTTTCTCCTCTCCGTACCGTACCGTACCGATCCGGTCCGTTTGTAACCGAAAATCCGCACCGATCCGTACCGAAAAATAAAATATCCGTACCGTACCGAAATTTCGGTACGGACACGGATACTAGAATTTTAAAATAACCGAACTTTGGTATGGACACGGATATTTTTAAATATCCGTTTTGGTCCGTACCGTGAACACCCCTACCCTGCATAAGAAAGTGTGTTTGTTGTCCAAGAACTGTTGTAGGCAGCAATACGGTCCAAAAGAGGAGCATAATGCACCACATTCAGTTTTTGGGCAGCTAAGGGAACACCAAGATAGCGGACAAGGAGATCATCCAACGGGTACTCTAACAAACTAAGAATATCATCCAAGTCTCTACCATACAAACCAACAGTAAAAATATTAGACTTAGAAGCATTAATGCCCAACCCGAAGTGGTCTTAAAGGTATTAAGACAATCAACCAAAATTTTAATTGATGGGAGATCACCTAGCAAACAACATAAGATCATCAGCAAAAGACTAGGAGGGTGATAAGAAAATCTTCACGCTTAAGATGAAAATTGAAGTCAAAATTTTCTGTCTTGCACTTTAATAGTCTAGAAAGGTATTCCATGCAAAGGATAAAGAGGGATGGGGACGTCGAGTCACCTTGTCTAAGTCCCCTCTTACCCGCAAAGAAACCAGTCTAGGAACCATTAAGTGCAATGGTAAAAGTAGTAGTAGCAACACACTACATAACCCAAGACACAAACACATTAGGAAAACCAAAACCCAAAAGGACTTCATGCAAAAAGGACTAAGATGCAGTATCATAAACCTTTTGAAGACCCACTTTAATAGTACATCTAGGGAAAGTACGCCTTCTAGCATAACTAACCTCTAAGCAACTCCCGATACAAGAAAATATTATCACTCGTATTTCTACCACCAACAAGAGCTATATGGTCTAGGTTAACAATGTCAGGAAGGATGTGAGTAAGTCTGTTTGAGATTATTTTAGTGATGGCTTTGTAAATAACATTACAGTAGGTAATGATCCTAAAGTCAGACACCGAAGCAGACTTAGTGTAGTTAAGTTGTTTAAGAATCCTGCCACTGTGAGAATTCAAGAACAACCCTAGTGACATGCTCACCTAAAATATTTCAAGATTAAAAAAAAACCCCACAGAAAATCCATCAGGACCAGGGGCCTTATCACCCCCAATATAAAAAATGACATCTTTTACCTCAGAAGGGAGAACGAGATGAAAAAGATTAGTGCAAAGCGTATAAAAAAGACATGGCCCAAATGAAAAGATGTTATGATCAGAAGGAGTATGCTGGGATTCAACACTAAAGAGATTAAAAAGGAACCCCTCAGATTCAATAGCAACTTGTTCGGAAGAAGTTGAAAACCCATTACTACCAATGATGGAAGAAATGTGATTTCGAGCACAGTTCCTCTTCACAATGCTATGAATTTTTTAGTGTTTTTGTCAATTTTAGAAATAAAGTTGCACTTTGCTTTGGTCAAGAAGCAGCTAAAAATGATCCAATCAGCAGAAGCATCTCTAACCCTATGCGAGATATGGGAAAAGTGTAATTTATCAAGAGACTTCAAACCGCCATTTAAAAACTTCAGTTTTTTACACATAGTATACTGAAAGGTACCAGAGAAATTAGAATTCCAAGCACCAAAATCCAAGGAGAGAAAATCAAGATGAAATATCCACATATTAAAGAATTTGAAAGGTTTTTTCTCCAAGAAAATTTGCTTAAGAAGAGTAACTACAATCGAAGAGTGATCAGATAGACAACCAACATGAAGAACAAAATTAGATTAACAAGAACCCTACTAATTTTAGACCATGCCTCATTATTGTTCCAAGTGAAGAAACAACCAGTGGATTGAACTTCACTTAAAACTAAGGCAAGACAGAAATCTTGAAAATCCTTCATCTCATAGGCACTAACACTGACACCCCAAACCTTTTCCTCAGGTTTTTTTTATTGAATTAAAATCCCCAAGGATCAGCCAAGGTTCCGAATGCGAAAGACAAATGTCAAGAAGAGGCTTCCAAAGACCACGACGGTTGACCACAGAGTGAGCACCATAGATAAAAGTAGTGAAAAAAAGAAACAAGAGATTCTTTACAAATGATTTTGTAATGCAAAGTTTGAAGAGAAGCACACTCACACCAACTTTAGAAGGATTCCAAAGGACAAGAATGCGACCACCACAAAAGGTATCATAGGTATTCACTTGGCACCATTTATGGAAATAGTTTCTCATTAACAAATCCACTTTAGGAAGGTTCAATTTAGATTCCAAAATACCTAAACAATCGAGATTGTATTTTCTAACAAAATTAAGTAAGCTATTTTGTTTAAGGAGCTGATTACAACCCCACAAATTCCAAGATGCATGGACATAAGAAATAAGAAAAGATCGGACCTAATGGTTAGGATGACGCCCACCACTCACAAGATTATGGGGTTTCCTTCCCATAGACCCAAACGATGATAAATGATTAGGCTTAACAACTTTCTCACCATCATTGCAAAGCTTTCTATTCCTTTTTTCTCTTATTGGATTCCACCCTAGTAAAGGAGGTGTCATCAGCATTTGGGGTAATCCAAGGGGGGAGGAGCAACTATCATTAGCAGTCAAATTATCAACAAAAACACCCCCAACAATCAAATTAGGAGACTCATCTGTGCCAGGAACATTTAAAAAACCAAACTTAGAATCAGCAAGGTTCGACTTAAGCAAATTGGAACCGATAAGTTTCGACTCAACCACATTAGAACCAACAAGGTTCGACTTAACCATACTATAACCAGCAAGGTTCGACTCAACCATATTGGAACCAGCAAGTTTCGACTTAACAACATAAGAACCTGCAAGGTTCGACACAACCACATTAGAACTGGCAAGGTTCGTAACATCATGTACAACAATATTATTATGACCAGCAAGGTCAACACAATCATTCAAATAGAGGCATCACAAGAACCAATAACTTTGGAACCGACAAGGTTCGATCTAGTGTGAGTTTCAGTAATCATACCAACCACCAGATGTAAGAAGTCAACATTAGGAGGAGGAAAATTTGCTCCAGATGTATCAAAATTAACATCTTCAGCTTTACCAGGGGCTATTTTTTTTCCTGCAACAGTACATTTAGCTTCAAGATGACCAAAATTAAAACAAGTCTTACAGTATTTGGGGGTATGCTCATAAACCACATGTTGTTCAATGGTTTGGCCATCCGGGAACTACAAGGGTATCTTAGTGGGCAGCTAATTCGATGCATATGAGATGAACTTTCTCTACAAGGTCATCCGATTCGTTGAGAGAGGCTTTCCATTCTTCGATGCAATTTTTCCCAGAGCTTGTTGGTGCCAACAATCCAAAGGTAGACCAGTTTAGTTTACAAACCGGGACAGTCTAGTTTACATTACATAATATAAAGAAAAGCAAATTCTGTAGAAAATGACCCTTTTATAAATGGGGTAAAACCCTCCAAAAAGCACATGCTCCAAGTTTTGCTCATTAGAGAATTTTAGAGCACCCATGTGTCTTGGTGTAGAAAGATTTTGCTTGGAACCTTCCACGAATCAACAAGGGACTTAATAGCTTTAATCCCCATAAATCTATTTGGGAAACCACCAATTAACGAGTTGCACCAAACATCATTGATGTCCACTAGCTCATCTTCACCAAAGGAAATTGGGCCATCATTAGAAGAGAATTCCTCAAGTTTGTATTCGTCTAACACCGAATGACCAAAAAATCAGCATATATGTGATTCGGGGAGTTAGGAGCAGCAACTGGTCCGCTTGAGATGGTGTTGGTATTAGCCAAATCGACATTTCTGGGTTGCCGAAAAATCTTCCCCAGAACGTGAAAGACAACTTGACCCTCAGTAGCAGCATTCAACAGATCATCATACGAAGGCAGCATGTTCTCGCTACTGTTAATGTTGTTGGTAGTGAAGTATTCACTATTTACTTTGAAACAACATGAATTTTCCCTTTCTTCTCATTAACTAATACTTTATGATCAAATATTGCTTTAGATGTTTTAACATGCAGGTTGAAGATCTAGAAGGATCTACAAGACTCTGGAATACTCAATGTTGCAGTGAATGTTGCAAACATTGGTTGCAACATGAAACAGTTACGAGTTCCAGAAGGTTCTACAAAGACCTACAAAGATCTACACGTTTCAGACTATTCCAGATCGATTTAGAACAATCTAGATCAGGCGATTGCAGTCATAAACATCAGAAATAAAGATAAGATCGTGGAAGATAAATAAAACATAATGGAGCAGTTACATGAAGAAGTTATTTACGGATGAAGACTTCCATCTATAAATAGAAGCTGAAGTCTTCAGTACCAAGTGTAGAATACACGAGTACACCTACTCTAGTGTTGATCCTGAGTTAAAAGGTGATAGGGCAGTTATTCCAACTTTTATGTTATGCCTAGAAGTTTAGTACATCTCACATAGCTTGTGATCAATCCTATATCTTTAGATAGTGAGATCATCGATATAGAGTGAGATCGACTTTGACGGTGTATAGTGTTATATACTTAGCCAATTTAGATTTGATAGGTGATATCGAGTCTTGTTTCCGTTGTGAACGATTTAACTCTTCACACAACTTTTGTATCACTAATCTTATTATAGTGAACGTTTCGCCGTAAGGCTAGCACAAGCTATTTTATATAGTTTGTGTTAAAAAGTATTCCATCTTGCAATAGTGTGTTTTTAGTCTTCCGTTGTTTACACATTTTATACTTTGTTTTCCAGTTTGTTGTAATAAGTGTTTTAACATTCATTACAACATTTACACATTACACACGACACACCTTCAATTGACACCAGAGCCATAAACTTGACGTGCTAAGTTTAGATCCTATGTTTTTAGTGTGTCTTTTTGCTATGGAATATCCTGTAAACACCTCACTTAGGCCTCCTATTCTTGATGGGAATAACTATGCCTATTGGAAACCTAAGATGCTCATGTACATCAAGTCTATTGATGAACGTGCTTGGAGATGTGTTCTGACCGGTTGGGAATAGCCCAGAAATCAAGCAGATGATAATGGCGAGACAAGAGTCAAACGGGAGATTGAATGGACCAATGAGGAGACCACGATGGTGAGCTACAATTCCAAAGCTCTCAATGCAATCTTTACCTCTGTTGATGTATCTATGTTTAAGATCATATCAACATGTACCACAGCTAAAGATGCATGGGAGAGGCTTCAAGAACATTGTGAAGGAAGTGAAAGTGTCGAAGGACCAAACTTCGAATGCTTGGGACCAAGTTCAAGAATCTAAGGATGAAGGATGATGAGACGATCACGACTTACAATGAAAGGTTGAGTGAGATTGTCAATGAATCACACGCACTTGGTGATCTAATTTCCAATGTACGAGTTGTACACAAAATTTTGCGATCTGTTCCTAAACGGTTCGATGTAAAAATTTATACTATTGAAGAAGCCAAGGACACTGATACTCTTAGTCAAAATGAGCTTGTAAGCATTCTCAAAACGTATGAGATGAACACAACTCAACCTGAAGATGCAAGTGAAGGAAAGAAGGTTGTTGTTTTCAAAGGTGAAACATCTTCTAACACTGAAAATCAGTCCTTTGTGACTGAGGTTGAGTCTGATGAAGATGTTTTAGACCAATGTTACAACACTCCTGAACACATTGCCTTCCTCATAAAGAAGTTCAACTCCTATTTGAAGAAAAAGATGAACACATCTAGAGGGAATGTTTAACCAAGGACTCCTTTCAACAACACACCATCTGACCCGGAGAAAAGAAATGATCGGAATAAATCCAGACAATTCAAAGGTAACAAATCAAGGTATGATCCCGAATTTAGAAAATCAGTTAGATGTGATGCTTGCACTGGATTTGGACATTATGCAAATGAATGTGCAAATACCAGACTAAGGCAAAAACTGAATTTCAATGTTACTTTTAGTGATGACTCAGATGATGAACCTAAAGGTTCAAAAGATGAGGAATTAACTTTTTCTGCTAGAATTGATTATGATGATTCCTTAGATGATGATCTGGATGATTCAGACACTGATGTTGTTTCAGATCTTAAAACATCAGAAACAACATTTGTCAAAAATCATACAGATTTGAACTGTTTTAATGGGTGTGTTGATGAGACAGGTACTGATGACATAAAGGATGATGTTTCTAGTATAACCAAAGAGAATAATGATCTCAGAGTGACTGTGACCAAGCTGGAAGTCATTTTAACCAGAAAAGACCTAGAAATTTCTAAACTAAAAGAGGAATTGAAAAATTCTACTTTGAGTTTTAAGAAATATTCTAAGAGCTCTTCTGTTGTTTGTGATAATCTGAATGTTGGCCAGTCTAGTAAGCATGGTTTAGGCTATCTTGGTGAATCTACTTCTAACAGTATGAATCAACCTATGAAATTTGTGAAAGATAAAATTGAGTTTTTAACTGAAACAAAAGTACATATGATTGAACAGCCTGTTAAGAAGTATGTGTATCACTATTGTTCTGAAATTGGTCATATTCGTCCTTATTGTCAAAAGACGAAAAGAGATCTGTAAATTCAGAAAGTGTTGTCTGAGATGTCTTCACATTCTAAGAAACACTGGTATACATCTGCTTGGAAAAACAAAGAACATGTTACTTGTAATATTGTTCAAACTTCTCTGAAAGCATGTGTGCCTGATCTATGGTATTTTAATAGTGGTTGCTCTAGATATATGACTAGTCATGTTAACTACTTATCTGATTATGAACCTTGTAATGGTGGAACTGTTACATATGGTGGTGGATCAAAAGGAAAGATGATTGGAAAATGAACTTTGAGTGTTGAAGGTTTTTCTAAGCTTAAAAATGTTTTGCATGTTGATGGTTTACTTACTAATTTGCTTAGTATAAGTCAACTGTGTGATGACAATTTTCATGTTGAATTTGATAAGGATTCATGTTATGTTCTAAACAAGGATAATAGGTGTCTAATGACTGGCAATAGGTCAGCTGATAATTGTTATCTAATTGGAACAAACAATGTGTGTCATTTGTCAAATTATGATGATAATATCCCTATGACATCAAAGGATTGGACATGCAAACTATAGATTCATGCAAAAGCTGGTCAAATCTGAAGTTGTGAGAGGATTACCTAAACTGAAGATAGTTACACCTACTGTATGTGGTTCATGTCAAAGAGGTAAGCAGGTAAGAATGTCGCATAAGATGTTATCACATTGCACAACACATCGCTGTTTTGAATTACTGCATATGGATCTTATGGGTCCTATGGAAACTGAAAGCATTGGTGGTAAGAAATATTCATTGGCTGTGGTAGATGATTACTCTAGATTTAACTGGATTGAGTTTTTAAGGAAAAAAATCTGAAACTTTTGATGCTTTTAAAGTTCTTTACAAAAGATTTAAAACTGTTTTCAACTTGAAAGTGAGCAGGATTAGGTCTGATCATGGTAGGGAATTTGAAAATAGCATGTTTTCAGAATTTTGTGAAAATAAAGATATTGTCCAAGAGTTTTCTTCTCCTAAAACTCCACAACAAAATGGAACTGCTGAAAGGAAAAATAGAACTCTTCAAGAGATGGCTAGAGTAATGCCCAATTCAAAAAAATCTTGCTAAGAAATTTTGGGCTGAAGCATTAAATACAACATGTCCTATTGCTAATAGAGTCTTTAGATTTGGAAGTAAGAAAACCCCAAAAAACCCGAATGTGAAATACTTTCATGTTTTTGGTTGGGTGTGTTACATTCTGAATGATAGGGATCAACTACATAAGTTTAATTCTAGGAGTGACAAATGTTTTTTCTTAGGTTATTCTAGAAATAGTAATGCCTATAGGATTTATAACCTTAGAATTAACACTGTTCAAGAGTCTGTGAATATTGTGTTTGATGATGACAGAAATTTGATGGATGGGAATGACACTGAAGATGTGACTGAAGTTACTGAGGTTTCTAAAGAATCACTGAAAACAGAGAATATTTTACCAAATGTTCCAACATCAGGTATAACATCCCCTGCAGATTTAGTAGATTCTTCAGAGAACAATCAGTATACTCCAAAGAAAAATCCAGCTACATGGATTACCAAAAGCCATCCTTCAAATCAGATCATTGGAGATGCTTCAGTTGGTGTTCAAATCAGAAGAAGAGTAAGTGCAAACCATGTTGATGTGGTAAGGTCTGTGTGCATGTCATCTATATGCAATGTTGTGAATGCTCAGTGTTATTATTCTGAAATTGAACCTAAAATTGTTACAGAAGCATTAAAAGATGAGAATTGGATTAATGCTATGCATGAGGAACTTAATCAGTTTGAAAGGAATGATGTTTGGTCATTAGTTCCAAGGCCTGACGATGTCAATGTCATTGGAACTAAGTGATTTTTTAAGAATAAAACTGATGAGTCTGGTAACATAGTTAGGAATAAAGCTAGATTGGTTGCACAAGGTTACACCCAAGTTGAAGGTATAGATTTTGATTAAACATTTGAACCTGTTGCTAGAATGGAATCTATTAGATTGTTACTAGCAATTGCATGTTACATTAACATTAACATTAATCTTCATCAAATGGATGTAAAAACTGCATTTCTGAATGACATATTAATTGAAGATGCATTTGTTGAACAACCTAAAGGATTTAAAAACCCACAGTATCCTGATCATGTGTACAAGCTAAAGAAAGCCTTGTATGGTCTCAAACAAGCTCCTAGGGCTTGGTATGGTAGACTTACGAACTTTCTTTTGCAATTTGGCTTTCTTGTCATTAAACATACTGGAGAAGACTTGCTAATAGCTCAAATATATGTTGATGACATTGTTTTTAGTTCAACTTGTAACATATTAAACAAGTTTGTTGAAGCAATGACAACAACATTTGAAATGAGCATGATAGGTGATTTGAATTACTTCGTAGGACTTCAAATCAAACAATCTGATAGAGGTATTTTCTTCTCTCAGAGTAAGTATGCAAAGAACTTAGTGAAAAGTTTTGGTTTAGACAATTCAAAAGTCATGAAAACTTCTATGGGATCTACAAAAAAAACTGTGTAAAGACACTACTGGACAAGATGTTGATCCAACTTTGTATAGATCCATGATAGGTAGTCTTCTGTACTTAACCTCCAGTAGGTCTGATATCATGTATAGTGTTTGTGTTTGTTCTAGGTACCAAGCTTGTCCTAAGGAGTCACATTTGAATGCTGTTAAGAGAATCATTAGATATGTGGCTGATACAACTGATCTTGGTATATGGTATACCAAAGACACAAGCAGTGCACTGGTTGGATACAGTGATGTTGACTGGGCTGGAGACATTGATGATAGGAAGAGCACGAGTGGAGGTTGCTTCTACATGGGAAATAACCTGATTTCCTGGCATAGTAGAAAGCAGAATTGTGTATCACAATCTAATATAGAGTCTGAGTACATTGCTGCAGGTAGTTGTTGTACACAGCTTCTTTGGTTAAGTAAAATGTTTAGTAATTATGGTTTAGAGAGTGACATTTTAACTGTATATTGTGATAACACTAGTGCTATCAACATTTCGAAAAATCCACTTCAACACTCACTTACTAAACACATAAGTATTAGACATCATTTCATAAGGGATCTTGTAGAAAAGAATATTGTGAAGTTAGAATACATACCCACTGAAAATCAGTTTGCTGATGTGTTTACTAAGGCTCTTGACCATGAGAGATTCTCATTCTTGAGGAAATCTCTTGGTATGTGCACTATCTGAATAACTGTGAAACAGATGTTGTTATTTATGCTCAAACATTTGTAACAACATCAGGGTATATGCTTGTTTTATTTAAAGCTTGTTCTTGTTCTCTGTTTCATAATTTCTTTGTAAAATAAATCTGGACCAAGTATGATTGTTGTGTAAAAATAAAGAGGAATCATATTTCTCAAATGCATAATAAGCTTTGAATTTGAAAAAGCACATCAAGATGTAACTAATTCACCGAGTAACTATGGAGCACGGAGTTCGCTACTACGATACTTTTTTTTCAAAAGGTGATTAGTAAAATATCAATATGTCACAAATCCATTGAGCAATTATGGGACACAAAGTTCGCTGCTACGATGCACTCTCTTGAAAAGATGGATCAATGTGAATAAAAATGCTAAAGTTGTTTGATGAAAAATGCGACATTGGATGTTTTAACCGATGTTGAAGTGTGTGTTCCAATTTTAAATGCAACATCATATACCGTTCATATTTGTTTTCCAAGTCAAATTATATAACCGATTTTTCAGGGATTTGTTTTTAATTATCACATGTTTAAACCCACAATTTCCTTTTATTAATTTCGTGCGCAATTCTTGTTCTTTAATTAATTACAATTCGAATTTTAGAATATGGGAAACCCACGATCTCATCATGGGGGAAGTGGTAGATCCTCACTTAATAAATCCAGAATTTTCTTTTGTGGGATACAAAAATTAACTTCCGTATTTCTTCGCCTATAAAAACCCTTTATGCTTCGTGTTTAATATTCTGTGTGATAGCATATGAGTGAAGATCAGTGTTTTTTTTATATAAGTGTTGATATTATAAGTGTTCACTTTCTAGGTTAAAATTGTTATTTCTTTTATTTCATATTTCATTTGCATTTTTCGAGAAACCCTTTACATGGCTGGAAATAAGAAAAATCCATCTCACATTTCAAAAATTCCCTCAAACTCCCCACCTTCTCAATCTTCAAACCCTCTAAACCTTCTCGCAGAAATGGCCTCAACCCAGGATGCTGCACCAGTTGCTCCATCATCGAGCACAACACCACCTCCATCTCAAACTCCAATCCGAGCCTTTCCCATGAATATCCACATCCCTTCTGATGCGACGGTCGATCAACTTGAATCAATCGCTCGAGGGATTGCCCAAAGCCTTCAAGGAACTCTTGTTGTTCCTAAGCTGACCATTGGCTCGATTGAAGTCGATGTTTCTTCATACCTGAACCAAACCCAAAATACTTCACCCATTTCTCAAATCGAAGGCACCTCTTCAATTGCCCAACCTGAAAATCCACAATCCTCACACTAAGCCAAAACCTCTGCTGCTAATGTTTCAAAATATGTTGAAACAGGTGATCAAGCTATGGAAGATGCTCCCATTGCCGAAGTTACTGTTACTGAGGAAGTTAGGGAACAAAGCCCTAATGTCGAAGTGCCTGATGTGGAAATGCCAGAGGAAGACAAGGAAGAATCACCCAAAACTGATTCTTCAATGTCTGAGGACTCTGAGCCTATTCCAATTGCTAAAGTTGTTAAGAAGAAAACAGGTGGAAAGAGAAAAAGAAGTCCTGCTCAATCTAGGAGACGTTTTGGAAGAGCTAGGAAGAAAGTGAATTATCCTGAGACCTCAAGGAAGAAAAAGAATGATGAAGGAGATGTTGCTACACACCCAATTCAAGTGTTTTTTTTAATCTGAAAAGGAGTCAAGCCCAAAAGACTCAACTGATGGTGAAGCTGGAAGTGATCAAGCTCAAGGGAAAGAAATTTCTGATAAGAGTGATGTGTCTATCTTCGAACTGAGAAGGAGAGCTAGAGTTGAGCTGAGAACAAAGAAGAGGTTTGAAAATGTTGCTGATATTGCTGGAACAAGTGCAGCAGTACCAGAACCAGAGGATGATGATAGCAGCCCTGAGAGCAGTTCTGAAAAGACTAAGACCGAATCGGACAGAGGTAATGAATCTGAACACTCTATTGAACAAACCAATACTGATGACGATGATGACGAAACTCTTGAACAAAGGATAGCTAGGTTAAGCAAAAGAAATTTGTTAATTGAAAGAAAAATTAACATTGATGAGTTTGAATCTAAGGGTCTGGTTAGATACTTAGAGGAAATGAGCTTAATGCATGCTGTAACCTTTGATGATGCCTTTGTTACTGATTGGGTTTATGAGTTCTATGCTTGTTTGAAGGAAGGTCATGCTAGGAGAAACTCTAGATGGTATGGAACAATAAGTTTTAGAGATATGAATGTCCCATTCACCCCTGAGCTTATTAATGAGTTTCTACATGTTGAAAATGTTGAGGAAGAAGAAGCTCCTCACATGGATGAAACCATACATGTTCTCACTGGGGGTAGAGTGAACAAATGGGGTAGAAATATGCTTGCTGGTTCTCTTACTTCTCTGTATTCAGTTTTACATAAGCTTGTTGTGTATAATTGGATACCATCCACCAACTCAACCAAAGTAACCAGGGATCAAGCTGTTCTGATGTATAGAATAGGTGTGATCAATTTTGGGATTGGCTATTTTTCATCACATGATGAAATTTACTGGGAAGATCTCTGAGAAAGGTAATCTACCTTATCCTGTGCTAATCTATGGCTATTTGAGAAGTCATAATTTTATTCGAAGGAAGAATGAGTTGTTGAGGGGGAGAGTGAACCTAATGGGCATATTCTATTATATGCTGTCTGGAAATAGAGTGCTGGACTTACCTTTACAGGTAAGTGATGATGAAGAAGCTCCAGAACAAGGCCAACCTGTTCGTGACCCTGTTCCTGAAGAAGATGCTGCTTAGAATGCTGGGAACATACTTAGCAACATTCCTGCTCCTGCTGGATACTCCCTGAATATCTCAACTGAGTTTATTCAAGCACAGCTTAGGCACCTGCAGGACTCTATAGATGAACTTAAATTCCTAAAGAACTACTGGGAAAATCTACTTTCTGCCATAACAGGGGGAGTACCAGTTGCTGCTCGAGGAGTTGTGATTCAAGAGATGGATGAAGTTGCTGAACCTGCTGCTGATGTTGCTAAAGAAGGAGAAACAGTTGTGGATGAAGCTGTTGCAACTGGACCTGATAGTGCTGGGAGAAGTACAGATGCTGCTGAAGATGTTGTTGCAAACCTTGCAACATTCAATATCCAGGAAGCCGAGGAAGATGAGCTATATGGAGATTTACCAGACATCTCTACCAAAGTCTAAGTTGACTTAGAGACTGGAGGAAGCACAATTTATTGGGGAGCTTAGTGCAAGATACTTGTGGCTGCAGCTGTATATTTAATACAGTGATCTCAAAGTTTCTTATTGTGTAACTCTAAGTACTCTTGTTTTATTTATGCTTTTGATTAGCTAGCTCTGATAGTTAGTTTTAATTTCTGAAAGACAATATTATATTAGAGTGATAGGATGTTTATATTTAAGTTATTTATATTTTGAGTTGTAATTTGAATGAGTAAACACTATGTTACTCATTTTGTTTTAATGAGCATATATGATGATGTTCATTTTGTTTGAATGAGCAAATGTTTGTTCATTCTGATTTTGGTGAATTAACTTATTGTTATTTCATCTTGATTTTGGTGATTCAACTTATAGTTTTTCATCTTGTTTTTTGGTTGTTTTGCTACACAAGTGTGAAAAGATAAGTGTACAATACGATGTTGATCTCTATTGTATATACATCACTGACTTATATATTAAAAAATATATACATCAGGTGTGTTGTAGCAGAAAGTTCAAATTGGGAGAGATTGTTAATATTGTTGGTAGTGAAGTATTCACTATTTACTTTGAAACAACATGAATTTGCCCTTTCTTCTCATTAACTAATACTTTATGATCAAATGTTGCTTTAGATTTTTTAACATGTAGGTTGAAGATCTAGAAGGATCTACAAGACTCTGGAATACTCAATGTTGCAGTGAATGTTGCAAACATTGGTTGCAACATGAAACGGTTACGGGTTCCAGAAGGTTCTACAAAGACCTACAAAGATCTACACGTTTCAGACTATTCAAGATCGATTTAGAACAATCTAGATCAGGCGGTTGCAGTCATAAACATTAGAAATAAAGATAAGATCGTGGGAGATAAATAAAAGATCATGGAGCGGTTACATGAAGAAGTTATTTAAGGATGAAGACCTCTATCTATAAATAGAAGCCGAAGTCTTCAGTACCAAGTGTGGAATAAATGAGTACATCTACTCTAGTGTTGATCCTGAGTTCAAAGGTGATAGGGCAGTTATTCCAACTTTTATGTTATGCTTAGAAGTTTATTACATCTCGCATAGCTTGTGATCAATCCTATATCTTTAGATAGAGAGATCATTGATATAAAGTGAGATCGACTTTGACGGTGTATAGTGTTATACACTTAGCCACTTTAGATTTGATAGGTGATATTGAGTCTTGTTTCCGTTATGAACGATTTAACTCTTCACACAACTTTTGTATCACTAATCTTATTATAGTGAACGTTTCGCCGTAAGGCTAGCACAAGCTATTTTATATAGTTTGTGTTAAAAAGTATTCCATCTTGCAATAGTGTGTTTTTAGTCTTCCGCTGTTTACACATTTTATACTCTATTTTCCAGTTTGTTGTAATAAGTGTTTCAACATTCATTACAACATTTACAGATTACACACGGCACACCTTCAGCTACCAGCCACAAAAAATGAATCCACTTCACCAAGAGTACATGATGAGTCAGGCCACTATTCACAATAGTGATCTGCTCGTTGGGGAGGCAGTCGGGGACTTAGCTGCACTCCAGTTTTTTTAGCCTTAGCCATCCACAAAACCGGTAGTCTGCCCTGTCACAAAACAACACAAAAACAGCAGCACAACAAACGGAAAAAAGAGAGAGAAGAAAACGGTAGCATCCCACGCAATTGAAACGAAGCGCATCCACCAAACAAAATCAGCAAGCACCAACATAAACAAATGAAGTGAAGGACAAGCAACACATAAACGACACAAAGCAAGCAAACAATCGAAGCATGCAGCTGAACAACACATAAGTAAAAAATAGCCAAACAACACACGAATGAAATGAGAAAAAAAAGAAAAAACGAACAACAGAAGTACACACACAAACAAAAAATAATCAAACATCCCACAAATGAAACGAACAAACAAACACGAGCAACAAAAGTACACACACACAATAGCCCCAAGCAAAATCAGCTAGACAACACGTGAACGAAAAAAAAACGAACAACAGAAGCACACACAACAGCAACACACAAGCAACAATATAGTCAAACAACACATGAACAAATAAAATGAACAACACAAAAAATGAAAAATAAACACACACAAACAACACAAGAAGTAGAATGAAAAGATAAAATAAACAATAGATAATCACACGAACAACAACACATAAACAAAAACAGAGTAAAAAACTAAAACAAGAACACAAACAAAAAATGAATCACACACGAGCAACACCCAGAAAGCAATGCGCACAACAAAATGAAGCAACCACAATCACACGAACTCGAAAGCACCCAACCACAGAAACACAAAAATACAAAAGAAAGCATCCCACACTACCAGCACCAAGACGCACACACCCCATACAACAAAAAAAGAGAAGCAAGAACATCACGTCACAAGCAAAAAAAAAAAGCAAGACCATAAATGAACGAGCACATAAAGCCGAAGAAGAAACAAATCAACACTCAAACACAAGCAACATAAACGAAAACACACAGAGCAAGAAAAGAGAATAAATAAGAAGGGGGGGCATAAAAACCTGCACGGGAGAAACGTTGGTTCAAACTGAGGGGGAGGAATGAATTGACGTCATCGTACACCAGCACGGGGAGGCACCGTTGAAACGACAACTACCAACGAGAGTAAGAAGCACCGATGAAACCAACACAAACAGGGGGAGAAGATACACACGAACATGACATCAACGATGGTGGTAGCAAGAAGATGGAGGAAGACAGTGGAAAAGAGGGGGACAATCGATTAATAGGGGGCATCGCAAAATCCCAATCCAGGGTTTACCGCCGCTAAGAGAGAACCAACAAACACCCAATGGAGAAGGGGAAAGGATGGAAAAGGGAGTGAAAGGGATACCTTATAGTGATGGGTGGCAATTTGAGCCCTAGGGTAAGAGTCACCGCCCAGTGGTGTGAAGAAAGAACCTTGTTCAAATCCTAAATATATGCGAATAAATCCACACAATAAAAGGGATTTGAATTGTAATCCGAACTAATAGTGAGATTAGCTAAAAAATCAGAGAAAACTGATTGTAAATTGTTGGTGAAAATCAGAGGAAAGTGAACCCAAGAGAGAAACAGTAAGAGACGTCTCAAGAAGAATTCTAGAGAGAGAAACATATCAAGGAATTAGTATCAGTGTTGGATTTCTCTAAATCATAGTCTATAAGGTTCCAGAGTTGGACAAGATATGGAAATAAGGGGTGGTCCGTCACCTTAGAAAATAACGGTCCCGACCTATATTGAATAAATAATCATTGTTGGCTGAAGTCCAACTGAGCTCAAGTAAAATATGAACTGTAAATAGTTTAAGCCCAAGCATAAAAGCCCGTTGGCAAGCCCAATAGAAATGGTGCCCTAATGTTATAAAATGACTAAAACACCCTTAGGTATGAAACATTATATGTAGGCTCCTCTCGTTAGGGAAGAAAAAAAGAACTCTTTTATACTCATCTTCCCTACCACTCTTCTCATACTCTTCAAATATTAATAATACTTTACAGTATAAAATGATACATTACCAACTTGAGCATCGGAGTCCCCGTGTTGGGGCCTCTGCCGACGTATCTTTAGCAGGTTCGATATATCGTGTTCAAGCCCAACTTTATGGAGAAGATGAAGATTGGAGGACAGATACTCGATACTCATCAAATGGCGCCGTCTGTGGGAAATTCGAGCTAAAACGTGAGGATTAACACTAAAATCGAGTGGATTTTTAATGCTCAAGGTCTAATAAAAATATTCATGGAAAAAACCCAGAAAAATTATAGCTAAGCACAAAGGAATCGAGAGCCAGGCTAAGTCGCATTCCATATGCCGCCACTTCGATGAAGACTACCAATCCAGCCACCGGATCTGGTCCATAAAGCATCCGCCATACATTTAGTGCTTCAATCGGGTGACCTTGAACAACACATCAAACGACCTCTCGTTGATGCGATTCGTGTACACCGTCGTAGCGCCGTGATTAGGCGTGAAATTGTTATGTTTTGGTGCCCGATTTGCCCATATTTTGAGTGTTTTCGATTAGTGTTTGGAGTCAAATGAGTATCATTTTTATAAAATCATTAATTTGTCTCTTTGGTTTTCATAGATGGATATAGGGCGAAAAGAGGAGTTCGTAGGACTTTGAATCGGCCAAAACGGACTCCCGGTTGAGGAGATATGAAGATTTTACGAACAAGTGACGGATGCTGAAAAGTGCTCGACCACATAGGCTCGAGCGCTCCGCTCGACCACCTGTTTCATTCGACCAAAACAGCTCGAGCGCCCCGCTCGAGCGTGTCCTAGCTCGAGCACTTGCCTATTTTTGCCTCCGGATGCATTTTTTCGGCCCATTAACTCCCATTTCTACCCGGTGCCTATATATACCTCTTCCAAATACGTTTTGACGGATCCCGAACTTTAGAAATCACTTTTAGACTTAGTTTTTAGAGAGAGGAAGAGGAGAAGAACGAGCAAGCTTTACTTTTACGTTGTTGAGGTTTTTCGTACGAATTCTTAGTTTAATTTCGTTTCTCAGTTTTTTTTCCTTAGCTTGATTACTCTAAACGTTCTAAACTTTGTTTTTATCAATTCAAATTCAGTTCTTAGTATTTATTTCTTTAAACCCTAGTTCATGTTTCATCTTTTCTTGGTTCAATTGACCATGTTTATATTCGTTGTTTCTTCTATTGCTTTTATATTTGTTAACGTCATGTCTAGCTAAAACCCTTGCATGCTTAGGTTAGGATGAACTCGTAGAAGTAGGATGTGGGTACGTAATTAGGGTAATTCGTGACGTTAGTTTTAATTCTCTTAATTAATGAATTCTTATAATTAATCTTAACTTTACCTTTGAATTTCGTATGAAAGTGTTAGAGAGAGGACGACCGCATCACTCAATAACGATTAGTAGTCTTAACGAGAGGGTTTAGAAAGGGTTAATTCATCTACCGGTTTAGCGAAGGAGGACGACCGCATCACCTTGGTTAAAATAGGGTCTCATTAATTAAGCGCTATCTATTAACTTATTAGTGGATTAGTGAAGTCGATTGCTAGGATAAAGTATTAGGGTTAGAAATCTTGAGCTTTCATTCTACGATCTTTTACTTAGGTTAATTCTTGTTTGTCACGATTACTTTGATTATGTACCTGCTCCGTTAGTATACGTAGGGATTCCTATCCTGAGCATCACCATCTCATACTTGCATACACACCTTAGATACTTAGTTTAATTTTCCTTTTGCATTCGTAGAGTAATTTAGTTTAGACTTAATTCTTTTAATTTTCAATCCCCAAACATACACTCATATTAACTACGACGCGTAGATCTTCAGGGATCTATTCGCATACACACTTTCCCTTGGGTTCGATAATACTTGGTCCCTATACTTGCCACTACTACAGTGAACCCGTACTCTTGCGGGGAAGCTACTAGTAAAAGCTAGTACATTCGCTTCAAGTCAATGGCGCCGTTGCCGGGGATGGCGTTGTATGTCTTTTGAATAGGACTTGTCGATAGCTTAGTAGTTAGTAGTGAGTGACTTATTTTCTGTTTATTTTAATTTGTTCAGCAGTTGCGTTTTGATCCTTTTGCTAGTGTTTCAGGTTTATGAAAACACGCTCACAAGGCAATACGGGCGAAGAAAGAATCCTGTCAGACCCTGAGACGATAGCCAGAAGGAACCGAGCTTTCTTGAGAAGAATGACTACTACTGGAGACAAAGACAACATGAATCTGGATGGAGATGGGGACTTAGACAAAATAGCTGCAGAGTATACTGTTTTAGTGGAGCAGACGGTTGGAGTTGAGAGCAGTAACCAGCAAAAACCCATAGGGGAAGCTCAGAACCAACTCCCAAACCCGCAAAACTCAATCAACTCTACACATACACAACCCCAAAACCAGAACCAAAACCAGATTATCCACCAAAACCCACAGCAACCATTTAACAACCCTGCTTACCCACCAAATAATCACCCTTACCCTTACCCTTATCCACCATACCCGTATCCTCATTACCCATACCCACCACCACCACCTGCTTACAACCAACCACCAGTTTATCAACCACCACCAGTCCAGCAAGTACCCATACCACCAGTTGTTCCTCAACACGTTCCGCAGAATGGAGAGAATATGGCTATTCGGGGGGGGGGGGGTTTGCAGTGCAGCCGCAGAGGTACTACGATGGGGTGGCGTTACCTCCTGTTGAGGCGAACAACTTCTCAATTTCCCTGGGAATTCTAAAGCTGCTTACAGAGAACCAGTTCAAGGGGGTGATCGGGAAAGAGAATCCTCACACACATTTAAGAAGTTTTCTAATGATAGCCTCCACCTTCAATTACAATGGCATGTCTGAAGATGTCAAGAGACTTATGTTGTTCCCATTCTCATTGACGGGAATAACTAAGGAGTGGTACGATAATACGCTCCCACGGGGAGGTATTACCACTTGGGTCGAGCTCGAGTGTCTGTTCCTCGAGCGATTCTACCCTCCATCTAGGACGATCAAGGCTAGGATTGAGATCTCTTCCTTCCGCCAGAAGCAAGGAGAGGACCAACGTCAACCGTGGGAGAGATACTCAAACATGCTGATTGAGTGCCCGCAACATGGGTACAACGAGGGAGACATTATGGAATTCTTCTATAGTGGTGCCAACAAGGCGGGATAAGACCATTTAGACGCCTGTGCGGGCGGAGCATTCCTGAATCAAGGCATAGAGAGGTGTAGGGAGATCGTGGACAACATTGTCACGAATGCCGGTGCTTGAAGTGGAGATGCAGATTTTCAGAGAGTGCATCAGGTTGAAGAGGGAGAAGGAACGAGAAGGCTGCTGATGGCCATGATGGAGAAGATCTACAACCTCGAGTTGGGGAAGAGTTTGGGTGGAGAGCATGCAGCAGAGAATGAGAGAGTAGACCAACCCAGTGGACAGCAAGAGGTAGCCAATTACATGGGAGGTCCGTATTACAATCAGAATGGCTACCAAGGTGGAAATCAGTATGGAAGGCCTTCTTACGGCCAGCCATTTGTACCTCCAGGCCCACAACCGCCTCAAAATCAATGGAGGAACACACAAGGATTTCAAGGAGGCCAGCAGCCTCCTCAAAACACATGGAGGAAAAATGAGAATTTTTCTTATGCTAACCCAAAAGCTGGTGTTACTGTTCCTGCAGGTGTTGATCCGGGTTCAAAGCCTCCGGGTGGAGAAGGTGGTGCCTCAACCGAAGAGATGTTGAGAACGATCCTTCAGAAGGTTGAGGAAGGTAGCAAGAGATTGTCATCCTTGGAGTACGATGTGAAGGAGTTGTATAAAAAGGGTGATCATCGTGATCAAGAGCTCCAGAAGATGAACGTTGAGTGGACTAGAACTCAACAAGAGAACAATCGAAGGTTCACTTCTTTAGAGTTCCAGATGAGCCAGAATTCAAAGTCAGTGAATAGAATACCGGAGGGGAACCCGAAAGAGCATTGCAAGGCGATCCAGCTGAGAAGTGGAACCAATTATGAAGGTCCTCAGATGCCTGCTGACTCTGAGACGCCCCAAGTTGAGAAAGGGATTGAAAGTGAAGGGATTGAGAAGCATAAAGATATGGATGAGTCCCAGAAGGGCAAGGAAAGTGAGGAGATAGAGAGGGTTCCAAAGTGGAAGAAGGCAAAGGAAGCAAGGGAGAGAGTGAAAGTGACCGAGCGAGATGAATGGGGGGTACCCAAATCTGTGATACCCATCCCGTATCCACAACGCTTTATAAAGAAAACGCTTGATGAGAAATTCGCAAAATTTCTTGATATTTTTAAACAACTGCATATTAATATTCCTTTTTATGATGCTTTGGAACAGATGCCGCATTATGCAAAGTTTCTGAAGGACTTGATTGTGAAGAGACGGCGAGTGGATGAGCCGAAGTTGGTGCAGCTGAACCACGAGGTGAGTGCATTAGTGCACAAGGCGCTTCCACCGAAGCTGAAGGATCCCGGGAGCTTCACAATCCTATGTGACATTGGGAACGGGATCAAGAAAGGAGCGCTATGTGATTTAGGAGCGAGCATCAATTTGATGCCTCTGTCACTATTCAAGAAGTTGGAAGGTGGAGAACTTCAACCCACAATGATGATGCTTCAACTCGCCGACCGGTCTATCACTCGACCTCAAGGTGTGGTTGAAGACATCCTAGTGAGAGTTGGAGATCACATTTTTCCAGCCGACTTTGTAGTGCTAGAGATGGAGGAAGATGAGCACGTGCCCCTGATCTTGGGAAGACCGTTCTTAGCAACGGCCGGGATGGTGCTAGACGTGGCAAATGAGAAGATTACATTGAAAGTTGATGATCAAGAAGTGAAGATTTCCCTATATGAAGCCATGAAGCACCCGAAGGAGGATGAGAGTTTGTATTGCATGGATGCCATTGATCCTAGTGTTAAAGACACACCTCCTATCCCTAATCTTTCTCATACTCATGATTTTGTTAGTCCTTCACTTGATTTAACCCATGAGCAGTATGATCGTGATTATTTTGATAGGGATAAAGTGAAGAAGTTGAAGGATGAAGAGGTGAAGAAAGTGGACGTGGTCCAGTTAGAAGGGAAATGAGGAGTTAAGAAGAAGAAGTCTAAATTCAAAAAGTTGTTTAGTAAGACTCCTCCAGATAAAGGTGAGAAGGAGTTGAGACCTATACCACTTGAGGTGGGGAAGGAAGCAAAGGAACTCATGATGGAGGGGCATCAAGGAAAGGAATGCAAACACCACTCTTATGAGAGTAAGGGAGGTAAATTTGAGTATGATGTCCCATAAGCTCCTTTGAGCTTGGTCCGGCATGAGGACCTTAAAAATAGCGCTGAATGGGAGGCAACCCATTTTTATTTGCTTTTGAGTGTTTTTAGTTATTTTCCTTTTATGTTACTAGGATGTTGTTGAGTCGTATGTTTAACCTCGTACTTGAGAGTTTATTTTGTAGGCTTGTCTCGAAGGAGTGCCAGATAAGTAAAGATTGAAGGAACCAACTTGAGACAAGAGAGTGTGCAAAGCTATTGAGAGAAATTGAATTATTTGGTTGAGGTAACCCACAACCCCAAACTTAGACCTCTTCGCAAGGTCGAAGTTTGGGGAGGGGGTGGAGTATTTATGTGTTTTATGACATTGCACCGGAGCACCCCTTATCTTTGAGTTGAGTTTGATTGATTATTGGTTTGTTGAGATACTCCTTGGGCTGATTTTGATTTGTTTTGTTACTCAATATTTTATGCCTATCAACCATCTTATGCTTGTTGATTGCTATCTTTGAGTATGATTTGATGAGTAGGGTGAATTGTGAGGTTGAGTTAGGAGTTTTATTGTGTGAGTGTTTGAGTTAGAGTTGATTTGAGAGAGAACTAGTATGCTTGCAAGTTTTCTTTTTGAGTATTTGTGTGATGAGAGTGAGAATTCACAAGGACTAGCATGGATGTGAAAGCCGTGAGATTTGAGCCTTATGATATTTTGATGCATTAATTGATCTCTTCGTTTGTGAGTGGATCGTCACCTTAGAGGATGCTAGAACTTGTGTGTGCTCTCACTTCTTGATTGTGTCTAGTTTGATATACCGAATGTGATCTTAGGCCATCTTTGATTTGAATGAGTCACTTAGCCAAAAATTTTCCTTACCATTGATATTTGTCCCTTGTTAGCCCCGTTGAGCCTAAAGCCTATTTTATTTGCTAGCACATTTAAACACTATTCCAGTTCCTAAGCTTTTTGTCCCAATTTGAGTGGAGAATAGGAAAAGTGTGAATATTGAAGGGATTGATTTGAGTTGAAAAAGGAGAGTTATTGATGGTTGAGTGGTGATAAAATAAGGGTGTGAATGAGATTTGAGTTGTGGGAAAGAACAAAAAAAATTGAGAATGAGCAAAAGAAAAATTGAGCTCATGTGTTTGTGCGAAAAAGAAAAAAAAAGAAAAAAAAATGAAGTGATTGAAAAAAAAATGTGAAAAGTGAGAAAGAGAAAAATTGAAGTGTTGAGAGTATGGAATTGAAAGAGTGTTGATTGGAAATATTTGAAGTATTCTGTTCCTAATCTCGAAGTGCCAAAGTTTGATTTTCTATTCTCCATTCACTTGAGTCACTTACCCAAATTGTTATCCCACCCGTCCAAAGAGCCTACATTACAACCTTGAGAAAAGTCCTTTTTGATTCGGCATTGATTTCTAGAGTATGGTCGGAGTTGAGAGTGCTTACAAGCCTATGGCTGCCGATATGAGTGATTGATTGTTTGAGTGAGTCCCTTAATCATTGATATACACTTGTGAGGGAGTGAAACACATCGTTGAGAGCACATCCATGTTTGATCTTGGTGGTTCTTGTTGTTGTTGCATGAGTATGATGAAGGAAGGTGAGTGAGTATACATGTGATTGATCTTTAAAGCTCGAGTTCATTTACTAGCATGATTTGATTCTTTGACTCATTCCTAACAATTTCACTTGACTTATTATTTCGTTGCTTGAGGACAAGCAACATGGTAAGTTTGGGGGGGTTGATTAGGCGTGAAATTGTTATGTTTTGGTGCCCGATTTGCCCATGTTTTGGGTGTTTTCGATTAGTGTTTGGAGTCAAATGAGTATCATTTTTATAAAATCATTAATTTGTCTCTTTGGTTTTCATAGATGGATAGAGGGCGAAAAGAGGAGTTTGTAGGACTTTGAATCGGCCAAAACGGACTCCCGGTTGAGGAGATATAAAGATTTTACGAACAAGTGACGGATGCTGAAAAGTGCTCGACCACATAGGCTCGAGCGCTCCGCTCGACCACCTGTTTCATTCGACCAAAACAGCTCGAGCGCCCCGCTCGAGCGTGTCCTAGCTCGAGCACTTGCCTATTTTTGCCTCCGGATGCGTTTTTTCAGCCCATTAACTCCCATTTCTACCCGGTGCCTATATATACCTCTTCCAAATACGTTTTGACGGATCCCGAACTTTAGAAATCACTTTTAGACTTAGTTTTTAGAGAGAGGAAGAGGAGAAGAACGAGCAAGCTTTACTTTTACGTTGTTGAGGTTTTTCGTACGAATTCTTAGTTTAATTTCGTTTCTCAGTTTTTTTTCCTTAGCTTGATTACTCTAAACGTTCTAAACTTTGTTTTTATCAATTCAAATTCAGTTCTTAGTATTTATTTCTTTAAACCCTAGTTCATGTTTCATCTTTTCTTGGTTCAATTGACCATGTTTATATTCGTTGTTTCTTCTATTGCTTTTATATTTGTTAACGTCATGTCTAGCTAAAACCCTTGCATGCTTAGGTTAGGATGAACTCGTAGAAGTAGGATGTGGGTACGTAATTAGGGTAATTCGTGACGTTAGTTTTAATTCTCTTAATTAATGAATTCTTATAATTAATCTTAACTTTACCTTTGAATTTCGTATGAAAGTGTTAGAGAGAGGACGACCGCATCACTCAATAACGATTAGTAGTCTTAACGAGAGGGTTTAGAAAGGGTTAATTCATCTACCGGTTTAGCGAAGGAGGACGACCGCATCACCTTGGTTAAAATAGGGTCTCATTAATTAAGCGCTATCTATTAACTTATTAGTGGATTAGTGAAGTCGATTGCTAGGATAAAGTATTAGGGTTAGAAATCTTGAGCTTTCATTCTACGATCTTTTACTTAGGTTAATTCTTGTTTGTCACGATTACTTTGATTATGTACCTGCTCCGTTAGTATACGTAGGGATTCCTATCCTGAGCATCACCATCTCATACTTGCATACACACCTTAGATACTTAGTTTAATTTTCCTTTTGCATTCGTAGAGTAATTTAGTTTAGACTTAATTCTTTTAATTTTCAATCCCCAAACATACACTCATATTAACTACGACGCGTAGATCTTCAGGGATCTATTCGCATACACACTTTCCCTTGGGTTCGATAATACTTGGTCCCTATACTTGCCACTACTACAGTGAACCCGTACTCTTGCGGGGAAGCTACTAGTAAAAGCTAGTACATTCGCTTCAAGTCAATGGCGCCGTTGCCGGGGATGGCGTTGTATGTCTTTTGAATAGGACTTGTCGATAGCTTAGTAGTTAGTAGTGAGTGACTTATTTTCTGTTTATTTTAATTTGTTCAGCAGTTGCGTTTTGATCCTTTTGCTAGTGTTTCAGGTTTATGAAAACACGCTCACAAGGCAATACGGGCGAAGAAAGAATCCTGTCAGACCCTGAGACGATAGCCAGAAGGAACCGAGCTTTCTTGAGAAGAATGACTACTACTGGAGACAAAGACAACATGAATCTGGATGGAGATGGGGACTTAGACAAAATAGCTGCAGAGTATACTGTTTTAGTGGAGCAGACGGTTGGAGTTGAGAGCAGTAACCAGCAAAAACCCATAGGGGAAGCTCAGAACCAACTCCCAAACCCGCAAAACTCAATCAACTCTACACATACACAACCCCAAAACCAGAACCAAAACCAGATTATCCACCAAAACCCACAACAACCATTTAACAACCCTGCTTACCCACCAAATAATCACCCTTACCCTTACCCTTATCCACCATACCCGTATCCTCATTACCCATACCCACCACCACCTGCTTACAACCAACCACCAGTTTATCAACCACCACCAGTCCAGCAAGTACCCATACCACCAGTTGTTCCTCAACACGTTCCGCAGAATGGAGAGAATATGGCTATTCGGGGGGGGGGTTTGCAGTGCAGCCGCAGAGGTACTACGATGGGGTGGCGTTACCTCCTGTTGAGGCGAACAACTTCTCAATTTCCCTGGGAATTCTAAAGCTGCTTACAGAGAACCAGTTCAAGGGGGTGATCGGGAAAGAGAATCCTCACACACATTTAAGAAGTTTTCTAATGATAGCCTCCACCTTCAATTACAATGGCATGTCTGAAGATGTCAAGAGACTTATGTTGTTCCCATTCTCATTGACGGGAATAGCTAAGGAGTGGTACGATAATACGCTCCCACGGGGAGGTATTACCACTTGGGTCGAGCTCGAGTGTCTGTTCCTCGAGCGATTCTACCCTCCATCTAGGACGATCAAGGCTAGGATTGAGATCTCTTCCTTCCGCCAGAAGCAAGGAGAGGACCAATGTCAAGCGTGGGAGAGATACTCATACATGCTGATTGAGTGCCCGCAACATGGGTACAACGAGGGAGACATTATGGCATTCTACTATAGTGGTGCCAACAAGGCGGGACAAGACCATTTAGACGCCTGTGCGGGCGGAGCATTCCTGAATCAAGGCATAGAGAGGTGTAGGGAGATCGTGGACAACATTGTCACGAATGCCGGTGCTTGGAGTGGAGATGCAGATTTTCAGAGAATGCATCAGGTTGAAGAGGGAGAAGGAACGAGAAGGCTGCTGATGGCCATGATGGAGAAGATCAACAACTTCGAGTTGGGGAAGAGTTTAGGTAGAGAGCATGCAGCAGAGAATGAGAGAGTAGACCAACCCAGTGCACAGCAAGAGGTAGCCAATTACATGGGAGGTCCGTATTACAATCAGAATGGCTACCAAGGTGGAAATCAGTATGGAAGGCCTTCTTACGGCCAGCCATTTGTACCTCCAGGCCCACAACCGCCTCAAAATCAATGGAGGAACACACAAGGATTTCAAGGAGGCCAGCAGCCTCCTCAAAACACATGGAGGAAAAATGAGAATTTTTCTTATGCTAACCCAAAAGCTGGTGTTATTGTTCCTGCAGGTGTTGATCCGGGTTCAAAGCCTCCGGGTGGAGAAGGCGGTGCCTCAACCGAAGAGATGTTGAGAACGATCCTTCAGAAGGTTGAGGAAGGTAGCAAGAGATTGTCATCCTTGGAGTACGATGTGAAGGAGTTGCATAAAAAGGGTGATCATCATGATCAAGAGCTCCAGAAGATGAACGTTGAGTGGACTAGAACTCAACAAGAGAACCTCTTCAGCTCGAGTGCCCCCGCTTGAGCGGGTGGTGCTCGAGCGCCTCAGCCCTTTTACTTCCAGATTCGTTTTTTCGGCCTATGAGTTCCCGAATCGGTCCGACGCATATATATACTCGTTCCGAACACGATTTTGAGAAGGACTTCGCATATCAGCACTTCCAGAGTTCGTTTTTGGAGTTAGGAGAGTACTAGAGACGAGAAAGCTTTATTTTTACGTAATTGAGGTTTTACCTTACAAATTCTTATTTCGGTTTGGATTTTAATTTATTTTCGTTCGCTCTTTGACATTGAATACTTGAGACTTAGTTTTATTAATCAAATTTCAGTTCTTAGCATTTATTTTTCTTTAAAACCCTAGTTTATGTTTAGTAGTTACTTAGTTCAAATCATCATGTTTATGTTCGTTATTTCTTCAATTGCTTTTGTTGTTGTTAAAGCCATGTCCGGCTAAAACCCTTGTATGCTTAGGGTAGGATGAACTCGTAGAAGTAGGATGTGGGTACGTAATTAGGGTAATTCGTGATGTTTAGTTTTAATGCTCTTAATTAATGAATTCTTAAAATCAATCTTAACTTACCTTTGAATTTCGTTCGAAAAGAGTTAGAGAGAGGACGACCTTATCACTCTTTAACAACTAGTAGACTTAACGAGAGGATTTAGAAGGGGTTAATTAATTTACCAGTTTATCTAGGGAGGACGACCGCATCACCGTAGTTAAATTAGAGTCTCGTTAATTAAGCACTATCTATTAACTTGTTAGTGGATTAGTGAAGTCGATTGTTAGGATAAAGTATTAGGGTTGAATTCTTGAGCTTTCATTTTACAATCTTTTACTTAGGTTATTTCTTGCACGTCACAGTTATTTTGATTATGTACCTGCTCCGTTAGTATACGTAGAAATTCCTATCCTGAGCATCACCATCACATATTTGAAAACACACTTTTACGTTCTTAGTTTAATTTTCCTTTTTTCATTCGTAGAGTAATTTAGTTTAGATTATATTTAAAAAAAACCCAAAAACATACACTCATATTAATTACGACGCGTAGATCTTCGGGGATCTATTCGCATACAACCCATCCATTGGGTTCGATAATACTTGGTCCCTATACTTGCTCATACTACAGTGAACCCGTACTCTTGCGGGGAAATTACTAGTAGAAAGCTAGTATTTTTGGTTCAAGTCACTAACCTAAGCCCCTCTTTCATTGTCATTACGGGTGTCTCCATTTTTCACGACCGAAGCGCCGCCTCATTCCAATGGGCCTCTACAGCGCCGCCTTGACGGAGAACGACCAGTGCACGCCCCACAAATAGAAACTAAGTTTTTTCTCTGTATCAACTCACTTTGAGTTGTGCACAAACTCACGACTCAGGCTGACTCAACAAGAACCCAGTCATGAATTGGAGGTGGACAACCGTTTGATGCCGTGAGGAAGATACAAAAAATACTTCATCTCCTTCACGTTTACAAGAAGGGAGGAATGCCGTTGCATCTGGGCTCGTTCCTCATTTTGAAAGTTGTGCTTCATTTTTCTGAAGCCACCATGCATCATTCACCATGCCCACACATGAACCACCCCCACAATTTCTGCTCGTAGCCTCATTGTAAGGTTGCCGGTAGGGATGGGAAATATAATCTGGTATCATCATCAATAATCAATGAGGTCCTCTCTCTATCCCTAAATCGATTAATTGAGAAGGCTTGCTGACTTGTTCATAAAATACTAGTTTTACTAGTAGTTACCCCACAAGAGTATGGGATCAATGCAGTATAGACGAGTATAGGGACCAAGCAGTATCGAACCCGTGAGAAAGCTTGCACGCGAGTAAATCCCTGGAAATCTACGTGTCGTAGCTAATATGAATGCAATGTTGTTTTAAACTAATTCTACCAATTATGTTCTACTAATTATATTCTAATAATGAAATGAAAACTATTCTAACTCCTGGTTGAAGTGCAAATATGATGGTGATGCTCGGGATAGGAATTCCTTCGTATACTAACGGAGTTGGTACGGTAACTAAAATAATTATGATGTTCAAGTTAAAATCCCAAGTGTACTAAAACTAGAAAATCAACTTCCCTAATCTAGCACAAAGAATTGAAAGAATAAAAGCTCGGAAATAAATCTCAATACTTAGCTCTAACAACTTACTTCACTAATCCACTAATTAAATTATATGAATTGTGCTTAATTATTTAGGCCCTAATTTAACTAAGGTGATTCGGCCGTCCTCTCTAGATAAACCGGTTGATTATAAACCCCTTAAAAACCCTCTCCTTAAGCCTATTCATTATTAAAGAGTGATGCGGTCATCTTCTCTCTAACAATTTTCGTACTTAATTCTATGATTGTTCTGGGGTTTATTAGAATTATTCAATAATTAAGAGAATTAAAACTATACATCACGAATTATCCTAACTACGTACCAACATCCAAGTTCTACGAGTTCATCCTATTCTAAGCATACAAGGGTTCTAGCCTAACAAGGTGATTTCAAGAATAGAGGCAATAATAAGATAAACAATCATTAACATAATTAAAACTATGAAAGAATTCGAGAACATAAAGGAATGAAGAAATCAATGGATTCAAGTCTCAAAATCAGATATTTAAAATCTGGAAAACTAGGTCTAAGAATATCAAGAGTTCAAGAAATCTAAAGGAAAATCTAATCCGTTCAAAAGCAATAACTAATCTAACGAATTCGCATGATAAAAACCTCGATTACAACTTGAATTCCTTGCCAAACTCTCAAAATCATGTCTCCAAGCTCTTCCCCTTCAAAAAATGAGTGTAGATATGTAAAAATAAGCTTGAGACGGGTATTTATATGATTCGGGCGAAATTAGGGCAAAAATACGCTCAGGGCGCTCGAGCACTGCCCTCGCTCGAGCTCCTGGCGCTCGAGGGCCTTTAGCTCGAGCGGCTTATTTCAACAGTGCATTCAGGGCGCTCGAGCCCCCTTCACTCGAGCGGTTTCCGCTCGAGTCCTTACAGGTCGAGCGGGTCTTGTCCACAGAACCTTGGTACCGCTCGAGCATGCTCAGCTCGAGTGGTCCTTCTTTACAGTGTAGATGGGGCGCTCGATCCCTAGTGCTCGAGCACTTTCCACTCGAGCTCTCCTCGTGCTCGAGCACTTCTCCTTTTGTACTTAGTGATATTTTTCTTCGCTCGAACTAATACTTTTCGTATTTCTTTAATATCTTCTCATCCGGGAGTTCGTTTGAGTCGATTCAAAGTCTCACGAACTCCATTTTTCGCCCACTTTCCTAATATGAGCACCAAAGAGGCAAATTGATGAGTTTATGAAAATATTGCTCAAATAACTCTAAATACTCATAAAAAAATACTCAAAATATAGACTAATCGGGCACCAAAACATAACAATTTCATGCCTAATCACTTGTATACTATTAAAAACTTCTTCTCGTTTTTACCTTGGAATTCCTAGCAGTCATAAATTTGGAATTGGAAAAATTAACACAAGAATTGGGCTGGGTGGCTAATGTTTAAATAAACACCAAGAGAAATCAACACCATCAAAACTAAACCAATTTTATCTGAGATCAGAAATGGAGTAAACTTGTTACAAATCGTGATTTAAAAAATGGCAAAAGTGTCATCCTGACATTTTTTTATGAAATTATCAAAATGATTACTTGATGCATTCTCTCAAGTATAATAGTGTAAATTGATTTATCTCCGAAGCTCACGTGTCTCAGACTGGTGGTAAGTGATTAAAGAACATATGAAACTACTCTGAATGATTATTATCAAATCACTCGGAGTAAGGGGTAGTAGTTGATGTGGACTAATTCAGACATGATCCTCAACCAGTAAGCCCATATCAAGGAATTAGTATTAGTGTTGGATTTCTCTAAACCATACTCTATAAGGTTCCAGGGTTGGACAAGGTATGAAAAATAAAGGGTGGTCCTTTACTCTTGAAAATAATGGTCATGACTTATATTGAATAAATAATCGTTGTTGGTTGAAGCCCAACTGAGCTCAAGTAAAATATGAATAATAAATAGTTTAAGCCCAAGCATACAAGCCCGTTGGCAAGCCCAATAGAAATGGTGCCCTAATGTTATAAATTGACTAAAATACCCTCATGTATGAAACATTATATATAGGCTCCTCTCATTAGGTAAGAAAAAAGAACTCTTTTGTACTCATTTTCCCTACCACTCTTCTCATATTCTTCAAATATTAATAATACTTTATAGTATAAAATGGTACATTCCTGACTTGAGCGTCGGATTCCCCGCGCCGGGGCCTCCCCCGACGTGTCTTTTGCAGGTCCGACATATCGTGTTCAAGCCAACTTTATGAAGAAGATGAAGATTGGAGGACGGACAATCCAATACTCATCACTTCCCATATACAGTCTCCAACTCTGACAAATAAGGAAATGACACGTTATATAGTCCCTTAGCATCTTTGTGGTTCTATATGAAATGTCATCATAACAAGAAAATAATATAAGAATAAAGATAGAAAAACTTCCGTTTGCCCATAGGGAATCTTATATACATATACATGTCTTTATAAGTTATAGTTATAACTTATAAAGATTGAACCTTTAACCATCAGAATAATTTTAGTGAAATTAAAGATTGACTAACTAAATTCATCCCATAATTTCCTCTTCATAAAGCTAATATTAACAACAACAATCAAGAATCACTCAAACATACACTGAGAGAGAGAGAGAGAGAGAAATCATGCAAATAACACAGTAAAGCAATCTGAATCACCTGAGCTCAAGATTTGCATAAAAAGAAATGCAAATCCTTATTCACGATACTATTCCTATCAATTTGTAGCAATACAAGGTAAATCCTAGAAAGTGATAAAGCAGAAAAGGCAAAGAGGTTTCTAAAAACCTCATAATTCTTGTAAAAAATCATAAGCTTCCCTCTAAAAGAAACATCAATTTGTTGAGAATTAATTGAAATTTTTTAGGTTCGTGGAATGTGAAAGATGAGTGGAGGTAAATGATGAGAGAATGGACAAGATACCATTCCAGTCCAACAGACCATGTCCTAAAAATACCCTCGAACACTTAACAATAATCCATAAACTGAATAGGCATCAATAATATCTATCCTTACGAAATTAGGCATAAGCATCAAACAAATAAAAGGCACCAGATAAATACCCTGTTATAGGGTGAGCACCGTAGATGGCTGAAAAAGGATAAAACGAAGAATCGAGGCTTGTGTTGAATACGATTTCCTTAAAACAAATTATACACTTCACTCTCGGTGCTAGTGAATTGCAGGGCACTTATTTCCCAGGATAAAATGATACAACACAATATCTTGCTCGAGGAGAACCGAGAAGTTGCTCGATAAATCACCGGAATAAGAATGAAAAAACCGAAGCAAAATTGAAGCTTGAAGAAGGTAGCAATTGCTGGAATGAATCTGTATTTCTTTCTCGTTTCAGTGTGTCTTCATCATCGATTTGAGGCTCTACATAAAGCACCAAAAAAATGACCATTGGAGCGTGTGTTATTATTTAGCAGATAATGGCCATTTATAACCGATGAAACGTGCCATTAATCCGTTTGAAACTATATTGTCCCATCCACCACCAAATTGGTGCGACATTCATGTACGCAGGTCGCGCTCGCACACAAGTTCAAGTTTCATAGGCCAAATTCGGCCAAAATTTGCAACACCCCTGCGCGCGCACGTAGAGAGTGGACATAACCTTAAACACAAGTTACAAGTTTCAAGTGAATTTCCCTTTATATACCCACTAACTTTTTAATTATTTTTCAATGTGGGATAAAAACCTTTGTTTTTTCCCAATACTTTGGTTACAATAAATTGAGACTTAATTTTTCATTGACACCACTACCATTTTCCAACGTAGAAATCGGGTCTTAATTCTCCTCCAAAAATACGAAATATCTTCGATAAAAATCTGAAGAATAATCTTTATGAAATCTTGAAATATAATCTGCGCATTCTGATTGTTGTCGCAGGGCGTGAATATTCGGTGACGTTTTCTTTTTAATTTCTTCCATGGCTTTATTTCATTGCTTCAAATAAGTTAGCAGAATTCAGGTGCTTAATTTACTCCCGTCCAAGTCTAGGTCAAATATCATTATTAAATTCATGGGCTATTAAAATACAAGTCTCTGTGTGCGTCCAATTTTCGTGGCTTGGGCTGCTGGGCCTTCGATTAAACTCGATTCCACACGCATCAATTTAGTTTCATTCTTAAATTGAGATTCGAAACACTCGATTATATTTTTGTTGCAATCGTCTTTGTTGAATCCTTCCTTTAATATGCTCCCAAAATCCTTGTAGATCAAAACATGTTTTCTCTTGCTCGTCTACAAACTTTATCACATTCTTAAACACACATATCAATAACATTGTAAATAGCAAAATAGATTAAAATCACATCAAATATAAAATTAGTAGATGATAAAAAGCATAATTATGACCCCTAGTCAGTCCGCGACAAAAGAAAATAAATGGAAGGAAATGATTGCATAGAAATAAATTAATAGCATGATACACTTGTTCTCTTTTAAAACATGAATTCCATTGGTTAGTGTTAAAAATCAATCAACAAAGGTAGGGAACGGTCACTGAAATTGAACTCGGATGCGTCTTCCAGGATTGGGTTTGATGGTGCGTTGACAAATAAACTATGACAAGTGTTATCAGTTATGGGGTGTTGAAGAAAATGTGCCAAACTTGACTCTCAGCTTCTATATTTTGCCCTGTTACAAAACAATTGATTTATATTTCACTTTTACTTATGTGGGGTGATAACACAGCTACAAGGCTTTTGAGTTTTGAGAAATGATGTGGAAACTTTAGTAGCACATAGGCTACCCCAGTTTGCTTTTATTTTACTTCTTCATCCATTCCGGTTGACATTGTTCCTGTGGTTTTGGTCCATTTTCAGGCTTCTTAATGAATTTCCCCCTTAAAAAAAACTCTCATAAGTGTAAACAACATGTATACTCTCAAACGTCAATTTACAAACATGTACTACCTTAGGCTTGTCAAAAGTCCAAATCTCTTTCCACAACTTATATTTTGTAGCGAAATAAAAAAGAGCTTAATCATTTGGTTGTAACTTCCGGCTCTTTGGATAAGGTGGGTAAAATATATGGGAATGGTAGCTCTACTATAGTGAAAAATAAAGATTTTATTTTAAAACTAGCACAAAGCGAAAGATAAACACGCATAGACACATCTCAAAAATTTCTTAAGAAAAAATTGCAATGCGTGAATTGCAACTCAAAAATTCAAACTCCCAACCTTTTCATACAAACCGTAGTAATCTTTTTTCTATCTCCCAACACTTTCATCAAATTCTCCACTAATAGTAGAACAATTGAGGCTGAAAAATTGGTAAAAGACAATTATTTGGTTATATTTAAGGCTTTAAAGCCCAAAGCGGCTTGAGCTACTATTATTAGATGGGCTTTCAATAAACTCAAATGAGCTATCGCGCGCCAATTTTGTTTGATTCATAATTTTTGTTTTAGAACTCTGATTGACTCAATTCATTTTTTTTTTACTGTAATTGTATCTAAAAACAGAAAAGTAGGATGCGTTGTCAAGACGCGTCAAATTAAAATAAATTAATTACTCTCGTTTACTCTACTAACTTATAGTAGTAGCAAACAAGAGGTCGATCCACGGGGAACATAAAAATTAAAATTATGTCTTATGGAAGAACTAATGGAACAAACAAATAAGGTGGAAGTTTGAATTGATTTTTCTAAAACTACTAAAAGAATAAACTAATACTAAAACAATAAATAAGTACGAAATAAAATTCAATAAATTAAAAGGTTCTCAATTCATAGTTCATTAATCACTTGGTCTTGACAATGCTAATTAAACATATTATTCGTTTAACTTTTTTCACGAATTAATGACCCTCTATAAATAAATGTTGCTTGAGCCTCATCAAGTGAACATTCTGCCGAGTTAGTAAGGCTGTTGTTTAATTAATTAACGTATGGGTCTTCTTCAACTAAATGGGCCGTGAATCATGCTGAAAGTGGGCTATTAATTAGGTCTGATTTTGCACAATTTTGTGCATATATTTTCTGGCTCCTGTATACTAATTTTATTTTGTCCATATTTTGAGCTCCTAAACTGCGATTGATTCATTCTCTTTTTTGTTATGACTCTGGTTTCGAGATGCGTC
Organism: Ballota nigra; assembly: GCA_947034835.1. Taxonomy (NCBI): domain Eukaryota; kingdom Viridiplantae; phylum Streptophyta; class Magnoliopsida; order Lamiales; family Lamiaceae; genus Ballota; species Ballota nigra. The sequence continues at coordinate 21,038,255 of OX344722.1, read as the reverse complement.
ACATGATTCAAGTCTTATTTCCATTACTCATTTGTACCAAAATATTCTAAAATACTCTTAAATTTATAAAAAAAATATAAAATTAAAGCATCGAAATCATAATAATATAAGTCGAATAATTACAAGTAAAATATAAAATTATTGTTATAAAATAACGAATTAAAACATACCATTTAAACACAAATTCCAACTTATAAAAAATTAGGATTAATTATACATTTGAGTTGCAGGATAAGACAAACTGTGATTCAACAAACGAATAATATATGTTCGGATCAAATTAATTAGTTAATGTTTCTAAATGAAAATATGTTACAAGTATTAATTGAATCCCTAACTTGTACTGCGCAAACTTTCCCCCTTCTTTTTAATGAATAGCCTATTTGACCTGAGTCACTTAACTATGTGAAATGGAATTAATCAAAGAACCATTTTTAGAATCTTATGTATATACTCCTATAAAATAAATATAAAGACGCGTTATTCTGCATCGCATTCTAGTCCTACGTCCATTCTTTTGTAACAAGTGGGGATGTTTTGATTCTAAGCATATATGTTTCAATTTCACATCTAAAATACCTCTATAATTGATGAAGTATTGTTTGTATTATATTTGTATTCTCATCAAAGGCATGGTATTTATATTGAGGGAAAGTATATATGAAAATAGTTTATGATAAACTCATTATGAAATTGTTTTTTTTTTTTCCACCTGGTCACCGGGTTCATCACTCTAGTGACTGACTTGGGTTCGATTCCCTTTGGGAACGAATTATGGGAGTTATAAGGTGGATTTGGAGATTTCTTGGAGTATTTGGGGACTTGGTGAACTAATATAACTACTAACAACTAACATTTACCGATAAAAAAAAATTATGAAATTGTTTTAAAGTATAGGATATTTGAAAAGGAATATTGATAATGTCATCAAAAGTATAATTAATTTGGATCAGTGACATTATATTGTAATTGTTATAAAATTTCTTGAACCCAAATTAAGGATACTCTTGATAAGATTATCAATATTATGATCAAATATTCGATACTTTAAAAAAGTTTCATGCTAAACTTATTATAAATCATTTTCATATAAAATCTATTCTTACATTGATTATATAAATCAGGAATAATTATATCTAATCTATTAAAATACAAATAAACGCGTTGATAAATACAAATTCTAGTATGTATTCAAGTGATTATTATGCACTTGAATTTAAACTCGATTTTAAATTTAATTCGACGTTTTAATTAGAAATATATAATTATAAAATATTGTGGTATTGCTGATCATTGTTATGATATTATTGATTATTGTCTGTGGTATTATATTGTTGATTACTATTTAAGTACTACTGATTTTAAAAATACGGTTCACATATTTTTTTTATACGTTTTGCAACCGAATTAAAAAAAAAAAATATATATATATATATATATATATAAATAAATATAAGTAGAAGTGAGGAGAGAGAAACAATTGTTATTTTTGGAGCAAGTGAAGTCCACTTTATTTGTAGTGCAATGGTGAGTCCCACTTTTCATTAAAGAGAGTAGATTAATTTTACCATATTTTTTTTATTTTGCACCAATAATTTCAAAATTCTTTAAAATAATAATTTTAAATTTATTTTCAATACACTATATATCAAATAAATTATCTTTTGAACATTTTCAATTTAACGTATATACTGCACATATAAAAAGAAAAACCATATTTAAAATATTTATTTTATTATTTTTAAAGTGTTTTTTTATTACTTTCACTATATATGATGGATTGAATTTAAATAATTTTTATTTAGACTATATAAGTTTGTTAAATATTAAAAATTATTTTATGAATTTTAGTATTTGTTGTGAATTTAATACATAATTAAAAATCGGATAATTAATTAAACAATTGTAATACTTACATAATATACAATATAATTTTTATACATTAATTGGTTTATGAATTAAATAAATTTAATTTAAATTTTTTATATAATTCGTTATGTAATTTTACATTTAAAATTTATAATATTCAATGGAAATGAGAAACACGTGTAGTTGAGTGGTGACGGTGATAAAGCATTGAGGAATAAAATAGTGAAAGAAGACGAACATGATTATGATGGTAAAGAGAGTGAAAGGCACTTGTTAAATTTTGGAGTAGTAACTTCACAAAACTTACCAGCGTCGGTGAGCGGTAGTTTTCAAGGTACAATCACCATGATTCAATTCTCTCTCTCTCTCTCCTCATTAAAAACGCTTCATCGCCACCGCCCTACCCCAGCCCAGACCACTCCCACTAACACATACCTCCTTTCCCTCTCTCTCTCTTCAACTCCTCTCTCGCACAAAATGAGAGAAGAAGAATCCGGAAGGCCCCAAACAAGCCCTAGCAGCAGTAGCGCTTCAATCTCAGCAACAAATTTCTGCGTCAAGAAAGAAGGGTCTAAATTTGAGGGACTGTTTGGCAGAGGAAAGTACAAATTGTGGGCTTTGGCTGCCATAACTTTGCTGGCCCTTTGGTCCATGTTCACAGGCACCGTCACTCTGAAATGGTCTGATGTTAATCTTCAACCCTCTCACGATTTGGACCCCTCTATCCATGGTGATCTTGATGTTCTGGTACACTCCTCTCTCTCTCTCTCTCTCTCCATAGTGGGGTAGGGTAGGGTATGTTATGAGATCTAATTGAATTGAATTGATTTTTTTATCTGAAAGGCCAGTATATCAATTATTTACTTAAATAGGATGGAAAATGGCCCAAAATCGGATGTCTTTGCTTGCTGATTAGAAATTGAAGCATGTAACTGTTACTCACATGGCGATCGATTTGATTGATTTAGGTGGGACTTGAATATATATGAGTAGGATGTAGATGAAAGGGAGAAAATGGTGAATCAAGTGTGGAATGTATACACACACACGCACAGCAGTTTAGTTTAGTTAGGTTGAATAAGAATCTAAAGGTGGAGAAAGGTATACGCTGAAACTTGCTTCAGTAAATGTATTAGCTCAGCTCCAATGGATATTAGGTGTGTTTTCACGAGAGAAAAGGTATTAGTTGTTTCAACATAAGGTATTTGTAAATTGTTGTTCACAATGAGTACCATTCACATTATACTTGCCCAAATGATGAATTTGATGATTTATTGAATTGTGTTGGTTGAATACGTATGTATGTATAGGATGTAGATGAAAGAGAGAAGATGGTGAATCAAATGTGGAATGTGTACACACACAGCAGTTTAGTTAGGCTTCCAAGTTTCTGGCGAGATGCATTTGGGGCAGCATACCAGGATTTGATCAGCGAGGTTCCTAGTGTGCGTAAAAACGCCCTCGTGGAGATTGCCAAGATGTCCTTCCGCTCCTCCAACATCCGCGGCCCTCCCCTTCAATCCACCTCCAGGTACATCCCAATATATCCATCCCTCTTTCTTATTTGGAACATCAACAACAATGCGATGTTTTTGAAACAATTCAACAGCGACAATTATAGAATGAAGTACTTGAAGGATTGATTAGTAATATCAGTGAATGCAATTATATCTATATGAACAATTTAAACTCTTTGGCTTGTGGTAGCAGAGCGTCTACTGGGGAAGCTCGACTAAGAATGAAGATGAGAAAGCTGAAATGATTCAAGAAAGGCTTCAAATACTCGTATCGTCCTCCAACTTTACTAGTTTATCATACGGTGTAGGCGTCTTCGTTGCAAAGTGACGAGATGCATCCATGTTCATCTATACCAAAGTCAAGTGTGCTCCAACTAGGAGAATAGTTGTAATAAATAATTATATTCCTCGTCATAAAATGGTTAACCTTGTTCATCTTTTTGGAGCTACTTTGCCTTTTCTACTGTTGCTATTCTGGATGAGATTTTAGAGTGTGATTGTTGTTCAGTAGAGGGCAATAACTCAACCAGGAATGTCATATTATTACTAGTGTTAGAGACCTCGTTTGCAAGTAATTGTGCTTTAGAAGAAGTGATTTAAATTGATTTATATAGATGAATCAAAAGTGGGTAGTGTTTGAGAATGAAGTGCTTCTGGCCAAATATTGATAAATTTAAATACGTATTTGCTATGTTTTTTTTTAAGAACTAAAAGTCACTCTTAAGAATCCAAAGTTGGTTTAGGACTGCGGCTCTCAGTACCCATTTTAAAGAGTTAATCCTTCAAAAACAACACAAAAGCACTTCTACTCTTTAAAAAAACGATGTTTTTCAGCACTCAACAAAATTTACAAAACAACCCCTAAACCTTCATACATATCTCACATTTGACTTATGATTATCGAGTTTATGGTATCAAACCTCTTAGCTTTTTTAATTTGATACATAATATTTTCTTCAGTGACATTGTGGTAAATAAAAGATATAAACAAAATTTGTTTTTATGGTATTTTGGTAAATAAAAATTCCTTATTTATAGAAAGGGACAGTAATAGAGTTAAAACGAAGGGAAACTAAAATACGTAATTTTATTAATAATAACGAAACTCCACATACAAGACCAAATAGTGCTACACTTTACCACAAAGATAAATCTTTGCCTACAACTGAAGTTGTCGCCAATGTTTTTAAACTTGGACCGGTCATCGAACCGGGCAATGATCTGGGTAACTGATTAGACCGGTTAGATCGTTTAAAAAATCTGATAATTCAAAAATCCATTTATATATACATATTATTATATATATACTCATGTAAATTTTTTATTAAATATACTCCCTCCGTCCACGTAAAGTATGTTCACTTGTTTGCACGTGGTTTAATGCAATATGTTGGAGGATATTTAGGGGTCTTATGAGGTTCGTTTATGAATAAATTTATTATTTATGATAAGTATGCATAAAAACGTTACCATAAACCATTACTTTATTCATAAACGGACCTCACAATACCTCATAATACCCTCCAACATATTGCATTAAACCACGTGAAAAACATGAGCATACTTTTCATGGGTAGTATTTATCAAATATATTAACATACATCTATAACATATGGTTAATATAAAGTACATTTAAATAAATGCAAATTTAGATGGGTTTTTTTCTTTTGGATGCATATATCATCTTCTCAGCCCATTTAATGAGAAATTCAAGAATAAAATTATCACTAAAGCTTATTACCCTTTTTTTTTTTTTTACTCTACCATCCCTAGTCCCTAGTCCCTAGTCCCTAGTCATACACCATCTTTCCCCCAATTTACTTGTGGCTTGTTTGTTTCGGGATTTAGGTGGGCGTGTGAAGTCATGACTTTACGCCCACAAGATGTAAAGTCTTGGATGATAATAAAAGTGTGTGTTTGATTTGAGATTTTAGTAGAGTGAGATTTTACTTTATGTCAAATCATGTGTAAAAGTAAAGTAGGATGTGTAAGAGAAAAATAGAAAAGAGAGTGTAAGTGAGAGAAAAGTAGGAAAGAGAAAAGTAGGAAAAAAAGTGTAAGTGAGAGAAAAGTAGGAAAGAGAGTGTAAGTGAGAGAAAATATGTAGTATAGATGTGGATGAAGAATGAGATGTAAAAACGGGATGTTACATCTCTAACTAGAATGGGGCGGGGGCCGGAAAATCCTAGTCCTGTCCGAGTGAATCCCAAAACAAACAAGCCCTTGGTGACTTGGCGTACTTCTGCCCCTGTCTACCGCAGGAAAAAGAAAAAACAGTCATGACTTCATCAAAGGTGAAACAGTTTCTCAAACTCAAATCCTTAAAATCAATTTTTATCTTCATCTTCTTTTATTAATATGATTTGATTCTTCAACCATTTGTCGTTCTTTCTGTATCTATTTAAGACCTCAATCTTTTCTATTCGTTTCTTAGATCCATTGACGCTTTGTAAAATTTTCCTCTTCAATCTGGTTTTTTTGTCACCGGTTTACCAGTTCAACCCGGTTTTTAACCGGTTCATAGTGAGTCAAAGTAAACCCGATGTTTGATGAGGACCGGACCGATGCCATGTTTGGCTCCTGGTTAACCCGATCGAATTAGCCAGTCCAGTTCGGGTTTTAAATTTTTGTTTGCCACGATATTCTTGATCAACAATTCCTACTGTTGGAAAAGTAAATTACAAATAGACTTGAATATCTAATATAACTTAGGCCCCAAGTAACAAAGGCCCATAAACTATTTATTCTAAACTTAATACTTAATTAAAAGACTCGCCTTAAATTAAAAGCCCAATTACAATAATAATTAAAAGGATTAATAAAGAGAGGAGTACGTATCAATTCTCCTGCTGTTCAAACAGCCTTGTCCTCAAGGTTGAAGTGAGGAATTGAGAACCAAAACTGGTTTCATCCCCCACGTACTGCTCCACTGTAGGAACTTTTGATTTTCCCGGATCATATGTGAATTGAGGCCACTGCACATCGGCTGTATGTTGAGACATCCATTGGGCCCAAACAGAGAAAGGAGCAGAGCCTAGGGGTCATATCTACTCAATGTTGAAAGGTTTAGTGGTGTGCAATGGGCCGTGGAAATGGTCTCCGATTGCGTTGTGAGGGCTGCCTTCAACGAGGGGGCTGTTGGAATTGTCGCATCTGTTGGAGAAATTTTTGCGCGAATCTATTCAGGATGAAAATTATATACGAATTTAAATACAATTATTATTAGCGTGAATTAATTTTAATTAATTCAAATAATAATTCACCAACAAGTTATTTCATGCATACAAAATTATCACGTGAAAGTCCTATAGCGGAAAATCTAGGAATTTTGCGATTACGTACCTCTCGGAGTGACAACCTTTGAATAGAATCCGGATAGTATCACAATCAACCCAAAAACCTTCTCAAGTATTCCCTTAGCCCTTTACTCATTTAGCGGTGGGAGTACTCACGAATAAATTAAATAAACAGGGATAAGAAAAATATATTGCACTAATTTTTCCAACACATGGAACTATACTAGGGATGAAAAAAATCATCCCCTATTTATAATAGCAAGGTGGCTGATTTTTAGGCCTGTGGAAGAGTGGGAAAAATCTCTTTCTTGATCTCCAAGAAATCTAGAATATATCTCATATATTATTTTCTCCATAATTAAATATTCCACAAAATTCCACCTTAATTTATGGAAAATTTCAATAAAAATAAGGAATAGGAATCCAAGATTTGGATCTTCTTGAATTCATGAGATAATCTTGTATTCCAAGAATACATATATCTTCCATAATATCTTTTCAAGAAAATCTTTCCTATTCTTATTAAATCAAAATTTTCGAAAATTTCTTTAATGAAGAATAAAGTGGGAGATTTCTTGAATTAATGAATAATCTTGTATTCCAAGAATACTTATCTTCATTCCATAAAAAAAAAAATTCAAAGAAAATCTTTCTCCCCTATTCTTATTAATTTTCGAAAAATAGGAAAATTAGGCAACAATATTTTTCTTTTATATTAATCATCTTATTATTATTGGGCTACTTGAGGGGCCTTTATGATAATTAAGATTTGACCTCCAATGAGCTCTGAATTTTCAATATTGAGCCACAATATAATTCAGCCCATTAATATTAATTAATGTCACTATTAAATTAATACTGCACTATCCATCTTAATCCATATTACGATAATATTGGCTCTCGGTTATTATTTCTCGTGTTTAAGATAATTTAGTCCATTAATTAATTGAATTTTTGAATAACTCTAAATTATTTAATATCTTGTGCTTTGAAGTAAAGACAACTCAACATTATTATCCATACCGGAAAACTAATTTCCACTTGCAAGATTTGGTATGATAAAGCTATCGAGCCCACCAAGGGGACAAATCACACAAGACGTACTTGCACACATTTATCTATATTAAATATTAGCAATTGTCGTATTATTAATATTATTATCCAAAACACAAGGTATCGAAGTCACAATGATTCTCACCCAAAATGAATCAAAGCAATAAGTATTAATCACACACAGTCCTATTTAAGTGACATATATTAAGAAATTAACAACCACTGGGATCTAATTCTTCTTCGTTCAGCACTGAAGAATTTATCCTCTTTATAGGTCCTCTTCATACAAAACGTGCTAGTGCGATCTCTTGGTCAAGACATGCCAATCTAAGAACTATACACCAACCTTTCATGATGGATTGTTCAATTCCACCTAGGTCGTGAAGTTGTAATTTTATATACAAGGAACTGTTAAGGCGATCTTCTGTGATTTTGTATCACCACATTAATTAATATGTAACACATACAATATATTGAACAGTTTGCAATAAATAAATAAATATATATATATATATAACATTCATTCATATTTAAAAAAACAGTGATACAAGATTTAATTTCATAAATAAGTGTTTAATACATAAGTTATACAAAGTAAAAATATACTTTCACGTATAACCCCAACAGCACCCCTACACCAAAAACTAAGAGTGTCCACAGGCAAGTCCAAGTTTTCCATGGAAATTGGGAAACCGACCCTCAACGACCCTGTAGGCAGAGAAGTAGGGTCATGCGTGTGACTTGGAGGCAGCAAATTGCTTGCCTTGAGTAAAGGTATCGGTGGCGCGCGCTCGTTGGCTGGGGTAGTGTTGCCAACGTTGCCAATGGACGAAAGGTTGGAAATACCGTTGGACGACGCTGGATGCCTAAAGGGCCGCTCTAAGTACGTCCAATTTTGTCGCGAGAGCAGCGAGAATCGTGCGGATGTTAGCAATCTCGACCCTTTGTTCAGTATGTATCATCTGCAATTCCCCCATCGTCTTCTCTATCTGATGAATTTATCTATTTATTGTCATCTTGAGGGATCCGGTATATCGGACCAATTGATGAAGTTAAGACGAAGAGAAACTAAAATACATAATTTTGTTAATAATAACAAAACTCCCCAAATGAGGCAACAAAGTGCTACACTCTGAGATAAATCTCCGCCCACAACTGAAGTTACCACAATATTCTTGATCAAAAGATAATTCTTACTGTTGAAAAAGTGATTAGGCGTGAAATTGTCATGATTCGTCGTTAGAAATGCCCTAGTTTTGGTCGATTTTGTCGAGTATTTAGAGTCAATTGAGTATTATTTCTACATATTGATGAATTTGTCTCTTTGATGCTCATAGGTGAATCAAGGGCGAAAAAGAGAGTTCGTAGGACTTTGAATCGACTCAAACGGATGCCCGGGTGAGAAGATATCGAAGAAATACGATTGGTATTAGTATTGAAGAAGAAAAGTATTAGTTGGAGCAAATTTGGAGTCATTCGAGTGGGCAAACTCGAGCACTAGCGCTCGAGCGTGTTGCTCGAGCGCCCAAAACATACATAAGATTTATTGCGCTCGAGCTCGAGCGTGTTGCTCGAGCACCCTAAAGAATTCAAGCGCTCGACCAGCTCGAGCGGGACCGCTCGAGCACTTGCACCATTCGAGCTACACAGCTTGAGCGCCACCGCTCGAGCGTGCTTGCTCGAGCACCTCCAAGATTTTTACTTCCGGATGCGTTTTTTGGCCCACGAGTTCACGATTCGGTCCGATGCTTATATATACTCGTCTCGAGCACGTTTTTACAGATTATCACTTACCATTTGACCCCATATTACTTTTAGAGTTAGTTTTTGGAGAGGAAGAGACGAGCAAGCTTTAGATTTACATTTTCGAGGTTTTCTTTACGAATTCATAGTACGATTTTGCTTTTTAATTTCGTTTCTTAAGACCTTTGTTCGTTAATACTTTGAGACTTCGTTTTCTTAATTTAAATTCAGTTCTTAGCATTGATTCTCTTTCAACCCTAGTTTATGTTTGATAATTTATTTGTTATAATCATTATGTTCATGTTCGTTACTTATTCAATTGTTCTTGTTTACATAAAAACCATGTCTAGCTAAAACCCTTGCATGCTTGGGGTAGGATGAACTCGTAGAAGTAGGTTGTGGGTATGTAATTAGGGTAATTCGTGACGTTAGGTTTTAATTCTCTTAATTAATGAGTTTTTAAAATCAATCTTAACTTTATTCTTGAATTTCGTTCGAAAAGTGTTAGAGAGAGGACGATCTTATCACTCTTTAACAACGAGTAGACTTAATGAGAGAGTTTAGAAAGGGTTAATTAATCTACCGGTTTATCTAAGGAGGACGACCGCATCACCTTAGTTTAAATTAGGGTCTCGTTAATTAAGCACGATCTATTAACCCGTTAGTGGATTCGTGAAGTCGATTGCTAGGATAAAGTATTAGGGTATGAATTCTTGAACTTTCATCTTACAATCTTTAACTTAGGTTATTTCTTGCGCGTCACGGTTATCTTGATTATGTACTTGCTCCGTTAGTATACGTAGGGATTCCTATCCTGAGCATCACCATCACATACTTGAATACAAACCTTAGTTAATTTGTTTCATTCGTTCTTTAGTTTAATTAGTTTCCTTTAATTTAGAATTAATTCTTTGAAAAATCCAAAAACATACATTCATATTAGCTACGACGCATAGATCTTCAGGGATTTGTTCGCATACACTTCATCCCTTGGGTTCGATAATACTTGGTCGCTATACTTGCCCATACTACAGTGAACCCGTACTCTTGCGGGGAAACTACTAGTAGAAAGCTAGTATATTCGCTTCAAGTCAAAAAGTAAAGCATAAATAAACTTGAATATCTAACCAACTTAGGCCCTAAGTAACAAAAGCCTATAAACTATTTATTCTAGACTTAATACTTAATTAAAAAGAGTCTAATTAAAAGACTCAACTTATATTCAAAGCCCAATTATAATAATAATTAAAAAGGATAAATATAGAGTGGCGTATAAGACCATCGAGAAAAAGACGAATCTTTAATTAAATAGCATATTAGAGGTAGAAAGTATATGAAATTGATAATTGTACAAGTATACAATAATTCCAACTCGATGTGAGATGTGAATATTTTTTAAGAAATTATGAGGTAAAAAAAAAACTAGTACTCTCTCCGTCCCATATCTACTTTCACACTTGTCTTTTTGTACATCTGACAACTGTTTTTACACTTTTAAAAAGGAAATAACTCTCACTCACAAAAGTTAATAAAATAATTTTACTTCATTAAAAAATATTAAACCCCACATTCACTTACTCATTTAAAAAAAAAAATGTATTTCCCTACCACAAAAGTAGGCCGGGATGGAGGGGGCATCTTATTTTGTAGAGTTGTAAACACTGCTTTATCTTTTTTTGTTGGAAATTTTGGTTTTAAGAGGGGTTCAAACCGCAAGTTTGACCAATTTTTTTTAGGAATGAAAATATTATTTTTTGGGAAATTAAACGTAACAAGGTCGTTCTACTCACGGAGTAGATGAATGTGGTATATTAAATATCTCAAAATCGATTTCCGGTGAGTGAGGATTTAATTTGGGAAGATGAAAGGTGGGTAAGGAGAATTTCAATGGGAGAAGAAGAATTCTAATCTCACATTGGAAACTTACAAGGAAAGTGCCTTGTATATATAAAGGAAATTATTCATGTTCTCCAAAATAGTGCACGAGGACCCTAAACATGGACCACACACGCGCGCCCAGGTTCTTGGCAATTGGGTTGTGGGTGGGCTTTGGGGCCTATCTATATTTTTAGAGTACCAAAAATGTGAAAGACTCAATATCTTTTTGGACTGAGTTGTTTGGGTGGCCCATCCGGATTTGGGTCAGCCCAGGAACATGAATACATCCGTCCAAAATTCAAATTCGTTTTGGAATATTCGAAGAATCTAGAAGCTTCTTCCTTTCCAAGAAAGAGACGCGATCTTTCAACCCACTAAGGACTATCCCACGATCTTCTCAACTGCAAGTGCAGTTTTCCATCTATATATATCCCTCTTCTCCAGACTTTCTTCTTCACTTTTGCCTATGCTAATGAGACCCAGAAAGCCTTTCGCTACTAATATTTTGTTCAATTCGTGTTCCCAATTTTGTTCATCGAGAGCTTATACTCGGTGGTGCTACTGATATAAGTTGTAAACCGTTTTACCTTTGGGGACTTATACGCACGATCCTATTAAAACTATACAAGGCGTATTTAGTCTTGCAGGGAAAAGAATTTTTCCTTGACTCGGTTTTAATACGATTTCATTTCATATTATCGTATTACTGCTATGTCGAACGAATCCGACAATGATGTTGACATGACGGTTGTTACTACTGGTGTTAACACCAATATCACTGCTATTAATACTGACTCCATTGTTGCATCAATTGGACATACTTCAGATGGATCAGTAACTACGGGTACAGTAGTGACTCAGGGTGATAATCCGTTTACTGGAATGGGGACCTTCTCTGGTAATCCGTTTACTGGAAGATATTCTGGAAACCAGTTTGGAACGGGTGGCTATGGAAACCCTTTTGCTGGGTTGTACACGTGGAATTCTTTTCTGGAGAGCCTGAATGGAAATCCTTTTCTAGAAAATTCCAATGACAATCCCTTCACGGGAAATTCCAGTGGTAATCCCTTCATGGAAAACTTTAGTGGCAATCCTTTCGTAGGAAATTGCGGGGTTAACCCGTTTTTGGCACCCAACTAGGTCTCTCATCCAGGGACTGTAAGGCCTGTAATGTTGCAGGGAGAAAAACCTGAAAATTTTCGGGTACTGACTTTAAGAAGTGGTAAAAGAAGATGCATTTCTACCTGACCACCCTCTATGCGGTGAAATACATCAAGGAGGATAGCCTGAGTATCCCTGTAGAGGATGCTATTCGGGAAACAAGGGTCGCCTATGAATATAATACTTGGATCAATGAGATTACTTGTGCCAGAATTATATTCTGGGTGGGCTGACTGATGCATTTTGAGATGTGTACGATGAACAACAAACCTCCAAAGCACTGTGGAATTCTTTGGAGAAGAAGTACAAAACTGAAGATGCAAGAACAAAGAAGTTCGTCATTGCTGCATTGTACGACTTCAAGATAGAAGACAACAAGTCTGTTGTCGAACAAGTCTAGAAACTGTAGGTGGTGTTTCAGAACATTGCTGCACATAGAATGGAGTTGCCTGAGCCCTTGCAGGTAGTTTCGGTGATTGAAAAACTGCCTTCATCTTGGAAGGAGTTTAAATCTTACCTCAAGCACAAACGAAAGCAAATGAGCTTAGAGGATCTGATAGTCTGGCTCCGAATCGAGAAAGACAACTGGAAGAGAGAGAAATGAAGGTCTTTATTGCTTCAATCGAGGCCAAGTAAAATCTGATGGAGAAGGGTGAGTCATCGAAGAAGAGAAAGCGCCTGGATGACAAAGATGTCTAAGGCAAAGACAAGATTTTTCTGCTGCTCCGCTTCTGCCCCGAAGCAGAAATTCACTGGAAATTGCTACAGTTGTGGCAAACCTAATCATCGGGCCAGTGATTGTCGTCAGCCTAAGAAGGATGACAAGGAAAAAAAAGATTCTGTGAATGTTGCTGAACGTGAACTCACGGACATGGATATGTTTATTGTCGTGACTAAGGTCAATCTGGTAGACAACAAGAAGGAATGGTTCATGGACACTGGTGCCACTTGCCATGTCTGTTTGGAGAAATCTGCTTTCTCCACTTGTTCTCTTGTTGCAGGGAGAAAACTGTACATGGGCAACCAAGCCTCATCTGAAGCGGCTGGTGTTGGAACAGTAATGCTTAAGCAGCCGTCTGGAAAGGAGCTTAAGCTGAATGATGTGCTGCATGTCCCAGACATCCGGAAGAACTTGATTTCTGACTCTTTGTTAGTTAACAACAAGTTTAAGTTAGTGTTTGAATATGATGGAGTTGTACTTAGCAAGTTTGGTAGCTTTCTCGGGAGAGGTTATCTTGAGAAGGGTCTATTTAAGATGTCTGTTATGGTTGTAAGCCGTAAAGGCACAAACGCTACTATTAATGGGAATGCTTCTACCTCCATTTATATTACTGACTGTTCCCTTTATGACATTTTAGATTAGGACATACTAATTTAAAAGCTATAAAGCGTTAAGTAAATTTGGATTTACTTAAAATTGTAAACGTGGATACATCCAAAATATGCGAAACATGTGTAGAAGCAAAAATGGTTAAATTACCATTTAAATCTGTTGAAAGGAACACAATCCCCTAGAATTAATTCATACGGATGTATGTGATTTAAAATTTGTGCAACCTAGAGGAGGGAAAAGGTATTTTATTGATGACTGCACGAGATTCTGCTATATTTATTTACTACGAAGCAAAGATGAAGCTATATAATCTTTTAAAAGCTATAAAAATGAAGTAGAGAATCAATTGAATACTAGAATTAAAACAATTCATAGTGATAGAGGTGGAGAGTATGTGGCTCCGTTTGAACAATTGTGTGCTGAATCGGGCATCATACATCAAACGACAGCCCCCTACTCACCCCAATTGAATGTTATTGCGGAGAGGAAAAACCGAATGTTAAAAAAGATGATGAATACAACGTTGATCAGCTCGGGTTTACCTCAAAATATTTGGGGGGGAAGTGTTGGGTTTTAGAGGCACGAACACCATGTTCGGCGCAGCGGAAGCAAACGATTCACCAACAACGAATCTGCACAAGGTTGTATAATCATAGAAACAAAAGGATAAATAATAACATATAAATCCTTACAGCGATTTGTACGCGGATTCCTCAACTATGGTATCCACGTAACGGCTTTGTACCAAACCGCATCGATATGCCAGCATTGAATCTCGAGACGAATTTGCTAGGAAAGTTCCGACAGGAGATTTTATGGAGAAATTATATTTCTTGTGTTTTTTCGGAATTCCCATATGATACATATTTATAGGGATTAACTTGGCTTAATTCTTAAGTAAGATATCGGGCGTAATATAATCTCTACGGATTATATTTTCCTAGATATGTTCCTACGAATAATATCTTTACCATATCTATTATTCTTGTATAATAATATTCCAAATATTATTATTGAGATTTCATATTTAATTAAATCTAATTTAATTAAATAATAATAATTAATTCCAAATGTAATTATTATTATATTCTCCATAAATTAAATATTATATTCAATACAATATTTAATCAACCAACTATAATTGGTAAATTGCCATTACTTGTTGTGTGACCCATAGGCCCTCGTATATCGAGGGATTAGTCAAACTAACGGTCTTAATTGAACCCTAGATAATAAATCAGACATTCTCAATATACGAGGTACATTGCGAGGAAATCTGCAACTACCTGTAATACTATAGGCTATTGTGATATCTTCCTTTCATTCGCGAATACACGATTAAGTCTTGAACATGATGAAGTGTCTATTCAAATAACTTAATCATGTTATCTCCAATCACTAATTGATCAAGTATATCACACTTAGCCACAAAGTCTAAGTTGGTGTGCGTTGGCCGACAACTTAGATCCAATTATGATGAGAATACGATTATTCTCTCTAAATCCACATTGAGGAATGAATCATATTCTTGGCTCAACTACCACGCACATGCATTTCGTGATGAACTCAATCCATGCCATATCTACATGTAGAAGGGTGCAAGCGTCGATCATGGTCAAAGTTCATCACTCCACACATATCGTGCGTATTGACCTCAAGTCAGAGGAGTATCACATCGCTCCCACTAACCGAGACACCCGTAGACACATTATGTGGAATTACATCAAACGGTTTCTTGGATGGGTATACCAATACCCTCTAAGGTATCTGTGCATCCATCATGAGATACCCAGTATCTCGTAGTAAGTGAGATCTTACTACACTCTCTAAGAGTATGATGCAGATTGCTCACCAATCTCAATTGCATCATCAATATCCCATTCTTGATGATCCTTGATCGGGGCAATTTGAGAATCATACTTAGGTCATCTGAGTTCTCACTCACTCAATGACAGTAGTGATTCATGGAAACACAAATAAGAATATATGCAAACAATCAAACATCATATTCAGATAAGTGTAACGTCATACATTTAATATTAAACCAATAATAATATTAAATCAAATCTGAATATTATCTTAGTATTATGTCCTTTCGATGGATTGTCTATAGGACACTAACACTAACAAAAAGTTATTCTATCGGCTAACCATATTTTAAACAAAATTCCACTTAAAACTCAGGATAAGACTCCTTATGAGTTGTGGAAAAAGCGCAAACCATCTTACAAATACCTCAAAGTGTGGGGGTGTTTGGCTAAGGTTGAAGTGTCACTTCCTAAACAAGTGAAAATCGGGCCTAAGACGGTCGATGGGATCTTTATAGGATACGTCTTCCATAGTAGTGCTTATCAGTTTTTGATTCTCAAATCAGAAATACCATATATGACAGAAGGTACTACAATAGAATCAAAAAATGTTATTTTCTTTTAAAATGTGTTCCCATGTAGGGACAAAGAAAAAGTGAGTTCAAATAAGCGAACTCACGAGGAATCAAGTGAAGCTGCAGGTCCTTCCACTCAAGAGAGTGAAGAACCTAAACACAGTAAATGAGCTAGAGTTGACAAAACCTATGGTCCAGACTTCATCCTTTATGTGTTAGAAGATGAACCTCGATCAATCAAAGAAGCTTTGTCCAGATAGGATGCACCTCTGGAAATAAGCAATAAACAGTGAATATGATTCAATTCTGCAAAATCACACGTGGGAGTTGGTTGACCTCCCTAAAGTTTGTAAGACCTTAGGATGTAAGTGGATCCAAAAAAGAAAATATAAAGCAGATGAATCAATTGATAAGTATAAAACCCGTTTGGTTGCAAAGGGTTTTAAACAAAAAGAAGGGTATGATTTCTTTGACACCTATTCACCGGTTACAAGGATTACATTCATTTGTGTACTTATCGAAATTGTTGCTCTGTATAATCTCAAAATACACCAGGTGGATGCAAAGGCTGTGTTTCTTAACGGTGAGATAGATGTTGAAACCTACATGGATCAACCAGAGGGTTATGTTGTACCTGGGAATGAGAAAAAATGTGTAAACTCGTTCGGTCGTTATATGGACTTAAACAAACTCCTATACAGTGATGTTTGAAATTTGACAATATTATGTTGTCAAATGAGTTTTGAATTAACGAATGTGATAAGTGTGTATATGTGAAGGATACACCAAATGGGTTTGTTATCGTGTGCTTATATGTCAATGGCATGTTAATCATAGGTAACAATCACAATGTGATCGTTAATACGAAAAATATGTTAAAGAAATTTTTTGACATGAAAGACATGGGTTTAGTAGACGTGATTCTAGGAATCAAAATTGAGAGAACATCAAATGGAATTTCTTTAACACAATCCCATTACGTTGAGAAAGTCTTGAAAAATTTTAAAGCATTTGATGATCCACCTGTTAACTCCACTGGAACACAATATTCACCTGAAGAAGAACAGAGGAGAACCAGTGAATCAGTTAGAATATGCTAGGATCATTGGAAGCGTGATGTACATTACAAATTGCACACGTCCTGATCTTGCATGCTCTGTGGAATAAGCTGAGTAGGTACACTAGCAATCCCAACACGAATACTGGAAAGCTCTGAAAATGGTCTTGAGATACTTAAAATATACTCTTGACTTTGAGCTATACTATACGAAACATTCGACTGTACTTGAAGGGTACAATGATGCTAATTGGATATTCGATACTAAAGACTCGTTCTCCACTAGTGGATATGTATTCACTATTGGAGGAGCAGCTGTATATTGAAAATCCACAAAATAGACGTGTATCGCCCGTTCCACAATGGAATTAGAGTTCATCGCTTTAGATCAAGCTGGTGAAGAAGCTAAGTGGCTTCATAACTTTCTGGAAGACATTCCTTGTTGGAACAAACTGGTACCATCAGTAATGGTACACTGTGACTGTCAAGCTGCTATTGGTAGAGCTTTGAGCAGTATGTATAACGGAAAGTCAAGACATATTCGTCGTCGACATAACTCTGTTAGATATCAACTGGAGTTATAACAATTGACTATGTAAGATCAATTGATAACATAGTGGATCTACTCACGAAGAGCATTGACCGAGATCAAATGAATAAGCTGATAGAGGGAATGAGTCTGAAATCCACAAAGAAAAACTGAAACAGTGGTAACCCAACCATGATGACTGGAGATCCCAAGAACTTGGTTCAAAAGGGAAAACTAAGTTGTGAATGTTGGTTGTACAATACTTTCCTGTCAGCACTGTGTCAAGTGTTAGTAGACCCGTGAGTTGTGGTAAAGGATAAGTCGTTGACTTTTAATGATTCCTAAAGGTCCACATGGGACTGAATATGACGGGATACTCGAAAGGAGATCACCTATATAAATAAGAAGTTATATGGATTATGCTTAATTAATGAGACTCTTATTTACCCAAGGTGATACGGTCGTCCTCCCTAGATAAACTGGTAGATTATAAACCCCTTCTATAACCCTCTCGTTAAGCCTATTCGTTACTTAAGAGTGATAAGATCATTCTCTCTCTAATACTTTTCGTACTCAATTCCAAGATAATTCTAGGGTTTATTTTAAGAATTCAATAATTAAGAGAACTAGCACTAAACATCACGAATTACCCTAATTATGTACCAACATCCTACTTCTACGAGTTCATCTTATCCCCAAGTATGCAAGGGTTCTAGCCTAACATGTTGAATACGAAAATGAAAGCAATTGAACGAACAATAAACATAAATATGATGAATTTAGTTAAAGATCTAAAAAACATAAACTAGGTTTAAAGCAATAAATTCAAGTCTAAAAAATGAATCTCAATTAGTAATGAAAACTAGGTTTAAAAGTATCAAGTATCGAAGAAAGAAATAACGTAAAGAAAACTCTAATCTATGAATTCGTAGTTTAAAAACCTCGATTACAAGTGCAAAATCTCTTGCTAAACTCTCCCAAGCCCTCTCTATCAAATTTTATCTCTAAGTATGAAGTGGTGTCCAAAAACGTGCTCGGGACGAAGTATATATAGGCATGGGCCGATTAAAAACGTCATGGGCCGAAAAATCCCGCAAAACACTCTACTCGAGTGCCTAGTGCTCGAGTGATTGCACTCGAGCACTCAAATCCAACAGACTTCAAAAACCGCTCGAGCTCCCTTTGCTCGAGCACTAGTGCTCGACCCACGGCTGCTCGAGCGCACTGCTTGAGTAAAGCCTACTCGAGTGCTATCATCTTACAGAACCTCAGGTGCTTGACCCCACATGCTTGAGCACTAAGTGCTCAACTTGAATCCCCTTGAGCACCATTCTCGAGTGCTTGAGCACTTCGTGCTCGAGTCCACTTGCTTGAGCACCTCCAACTAACACTTTTGTTTGCTCGAACTAATACTTTTCGTATTTTTTCAATATCTTCTCATTCGGGCGTCCGTTTGAGTCGATTCAAAGTCCTACGAACTCCATTTTTCACCCTCTATCCATCTATGAGCATCAAAGAGACAAATTCATTAGTTTATGAAAATAGTACTCAATTGACTCTAAATACTCATCAAAATCACTCAAAACACGGGAAAATCGATCTATAAATCCTAACAATTTCACGCATAATCAATATATCCCTCTTCTCCATACTTTCTTCTTCACTTTTGCCTATGGTATTGAGACCCAGAAAGCCTTTCGATACTAATATTTTGTTCAGTTAGTGTTTTCGATTTCGTTCGTCGAGAGCTTATACTCGGTGGTGCTACTGATATAAATTGTAAACTGTTTTACCTTTGGGGACCTATACGCACGATCCTGTAAGTACTATACAGGGCGTATTTAGTCTTGCAGGGAAAAAGATTTTTCATTGACTCGATTTTTAATACGATTTCATTTTGTATTGTGTTGTGCTTTCTTAACCATTACAGGAATAACATTTTTTGTTTTTTTTCCTGATTAGACTATTGGATTGTAAAAGTCAGGTGATTTAAACGGTCTTGAGAACCATTAAAGGCGTGAAAACCCGATCATATACAACGGTTATACACCGTTGTAGTTCATCGTTGTTGTTTTTTTGCGGAATGAGTATAAAGACAATGTTTTTCAACCGTTGTATTTCCAATTTGTAAAATGAAAAAAAATGCGCACATCTTTTTTCAATGAAGTATTACAACAACATCTTTTGGGCATTGTTTTTCACAATTTAAAATCAAATATTATTATCTTCTAGAAATTAAAATAGATCATATATTAAAATCAACATTTTTAACTAGGGGAAATAACACTTTATTTATTTGAAATCACACTTTTAATAAATTAAATTAACACATTTACAAATATACATAAAAAAATAAGAATATCAATTTCATCATTGGAAATAACACTTTTAAACATTTTTGAATTAACACTTTTACAAATACATGTATTTGGAATGACACTTTTACAGTTACATCTTTGAAATAACACTTTTAGTAAATTGAATTAACAGTTTTAAAAATATACATAAAAAAATAAGAATAGCAATTTCATCTTCTAGAAATAACACTTTTAAGCATTTTTTAATTAACAACTTTTTGAAAAAACTAGCACTTTTAGAAAGACTTAAACAAAAAATTCACTTTCAATTTCATCTCCCGCTGGAATATCTCTGCCCTAGCTAGCTCGGTTCAAAATCCCCCCGCGTCCCCATCGTTTTGCAGTCATCCTCCATTGTCCTCCATCCTTACAATCGTCCTCCATCCTTACAATCGTCCTCCATACGTGTCTCCACCATCCTCCACCATCCTCAATCGTCCCTCGCCGCGCTACTTCCTCTCTGAAGATGGGTTGAGTTGGGCATTAAAGCGGTCGTGAAAGAATATGTAAGCAATTTCTTTGCTCTATCTCTCTACCTCTCTTTCTCTTTTACGTACTATGTAATCTTTCTCTTTTAAGTGTTGGTAATCACAGAAGTGTTTGGGTCCTGCCCTAATTTGAAAATTAAATTAATGTTAGAAGGCTTAGGGAGATTCGTACATGCATATAAGGTGTTCGATAAAATGACGGGCAAAGCTTGTTTATGAAGAGCAAAACTGGAAAAGATTATTATTGATTTATTTTCTGTCACTTTTTGGTCGTCGTAGTGATTTTGATTTTGAATAAAGGGGGTTAATCTAAGATGGGTTGTAATTAACCTTATTTTTAGTAAACCATTTATATGATGTTAATTTTTGTAATAATTTCACCCGTCGACTCTGTTTGCAAATGTGTTGCCCACGATGATGCGACTATTGAATAATAATTTCATGTTTGTTGACTGAATTAATGCATCAGCATTTGAAATTCAGGAGTTTGCTTATAGAAATTTTAATGAAGGAAGTTCTTTACAATCTTGTCAAAACATTCGTCAATAAAATTGTGAAGGCAGAAGTGTGTGCAAGTCATGGCTACTTCCATGTTACAGTTTTGTTTCAGACATTCATAAGTGATTTGATCCTTATATCGGCTCTAACACGTGACAAATGTTTTGCATTTGATGTTAAATACTTGAGAACAGAGCGGTAAAACTGTGTTTCAATGTGAGGAAATATGCAAGGGATACATTCATGTAATATTGCATGCTGGGAAATTATTAGATTCATAAAAAGGTAAAACACTAAGACATAGTTTTAAAAGGCGCGCATTGCTTGAGGCTATAGTTTTAGCGCCTCACTGGAGTAAAATGAGGCACAGATCACCAGGCGCGTGCCTTTCTTGAGGCGACTAAGGCGCGCCTCATGGTCAAACATGTTTCAGGTCTATTTTTTTAAGTAGTAGTAGCATTTTTAGGTCTTTTTATTATAGATACTAGCACCTTTAGGTCTTTTTATTAAAGATATTAGCACTTTTGTTAATTACCCATTTTTAAAAAGTCTAAAATAACACTCCATGAGACCTAGGGTTACAGTTTCAAATATCCAAATCTCCTAAGTGCTAGGCCACATAAATGTATGGACAGATGCAAACAAGTGGATTAGAGCAAGGTCAAGGGGAAGAACTTAAAAGACTCATCTTTAAAACTTAGAGATGAAGATGATAATGAAGACGACTATGAATTTGAGGAAGAGGAATATATTGAAGATGATTAATTTGGTGATGATGAGGAGGAGGGTTTTGAATTTGATGAGGACAAGTAACTAGATTACTATACTAATATAGTTATTGTTTTATTAATATTTGATGGTTTTTGTGTCATTGTGTGTGAATGAAGTATAATATCACTACTTTAGTTCTAATTTCATGATTACATTGTGTTATTATGTTAATTTATTGACTTTGTGGTTGTATTATTGGTTTTATATGGTTTTCTATAGAAGATATGTGTGAAAAGTGTTTAGGAATATAAAGGACAAGAGGCGCGTCTAAGGCACGCGCCTTGCGCCTCGGGCGCTAGGACCCATCTTGCGCCTTTAAAAACTATGCACTAAGAGGAAGTGTTACTCTCTTGATAATAGAAGGTAAGCGGTCAATTCTATAATTCCTAATTTGCATGAATATGGATAGGAATTGCATCTGTTAGCTCAGTGAAGCATTGTTTAATTTGAGTATCACATGGACCCAATTAAGTGGGGCATGCTGCAGTTAGTGAATCAATATACAATTGTTATAAAATCATGTAAATCCTTTTAATTAATTTCCTCACTTCTTCATTTCATATATAAACTTTAATACTATTACATATTTTTATTTACAACACTTTCCTCAATTAAGAGGGAGTGAGAGAGTTAGCTTGTTGATTATTTCATACCAGACTTTAATTATGTTAAATTATCAATACATATGATGTATGTGTTGATGAAAATGAGTGGCCCACCGACAACTGCAGGCATGCGGGAAAACCTGGAAAATAATCAAAATTTAATCCAAATGATCCAAACATGACAGCTCTTTCAGGGGCCCAAATACCCTTCTAGGCTAGCTCTAGCTACTGTTATCAATGGGGTTGTGACATGTAAATGTACACATTCTATGGCATAAAGCACTATATCAGTAAAGCCCAGAGATTGATTTCCACTAATTAAGCATATTTACAAAAAAAATTAGTGATTATCTCAAATTTCTCCAGGGTTTTCTTCCACACTCCTAATAGTGCCTCTAATTTGCCTTGTGTTAGGATTATAATACTTTATTTTTTATTCAGAAAGTAGTGGGAAGAAGATCTGTGAGAAATAAATATTGATGATTCATAGTGATGTTAAATGAGTGGGTTCAACAATATTGATTAGAAGCTGCTATGCTGGGTATGTTTCCACTTGTATCTTATTCTTAAAATTGAGAGAAATTGTTTGATTTTAGATAAGAATATTTGGCACAGAGTATTTGCAACTGAGTATATGTTCTTTATCACAGAGTAAGGTAATAAAGTAAAAAAATACTGAGTACAAAGAATGGTGCTATATTAATTAAATTACATCATGGAAATCAAATTATTTGATATATCTACGTGTATACACACACATAGCACTTTAGCTCATTGAATTAAATTTGAATTAATCAAGAAGGTCTCGTTTAAATATTAAGTATTTAATTGTTCTTTGAGGTATTAATATAATAAATGGTAAAATTCATATTCTCTAGGAAAAGTTAAGTTTAACTATCTTTGTATGATGAGGGAGCATATCAATATTTAGAATATGCCCATCTTATTGCATATAGTCTGTCAATTAATTTTATTAAATTTATGATCAGCATCTCACATTCCAACCAAGGCTATGTATACACGTATTGTTTATGATTTTAATTAGTTTAACTATCTTTGTATGATGAGAATACTTTTTATTTCAAAGGATCGTGGTTCTCAATTGTACTCTAGAACGATATCCTGTTAACAAGGTGGGAACTTATTTCTGCTAATTTTATTTGCTGAGGGGATGAACAAAAAATGCTTTTCTGGACACTTGAGGATGATATGTTGATAATTTCTGTAATTTTTTTTCGGTAAATAGTTTTCATTATGACTTCTAAGCAATGATGTTAATAAACTCCTTAAAACACTTGTTTAATAAGCTCCTAGTAAAAGATGATTTTTAACAGCTTATCAAATATTAAACTAATTAATTTCTACAGTATAAATAAATGATTCACTAATTAAAATCTTATGTTTGTGACAAAAACTCTTGCCACTCAGCCCACAGCTGTTCAGAAAGAGTTGGTTAACTCTTCTACTTGAGGTAATTTCCACATAATTAGTTATTTTACAATTCTGCCCTTTTTTAATGCTCATCATATATATGCTGGTGGTAAAGATTACTTATATAAGTTGATGTTGGCTATTAAGAGACCTGATATGATTTACAATTCTGCCCTTTTTTAATTCTCATTGTATTGGGATTTTTTTTTAATTGATTAATCAGTTAACTAGAAGTAATCATTGAGCCACAACAGGCTCATTGCCTTTCCTCTCAACATCTTTACAACTGAAGGAGCAAGGTCAGATTTTTATTTGCTTACAATTATATATGTTGTCATATTTTTTTTGTTTAAGTAATGTAGCATAATTTTAGCTCAAGTATATGATGAAAGGTGTGCATATAGGCTGATGATAGATCAAACCCAAAATACATGATGAACTCAAATAAAAAGACTAAAAATTGTTAACTTGGTTCTTGTTTGCTGACTTTATATGTATAAAATAATGAATTTTTACATTTTTGAAATGACATGATTGGTTTGGTTTCTAGTTAAGTGAAATATAGGCATCTGTGTTAGTATTATATGCTTTGTTTGTTTTTACCCTTCTTTTCATCAATATGTCATTAGTAATGCTTATATTATTTTTCAGTTTTGTATGTGTTATAAGTGTTTCATATACATTTGATATAAATGCATAATTCATTTATGTTTTATTGTTTTCAAAAACTACAGCTTACGATGTATAGGAAATTGATGAAATGCAGACTGAATGGACTGAATTCATTCAAAGAAATATGTCTGAATAGATCGAGGTTTGTTTAGCTACTTCTTAACATTTTTCTTGGAATTAATTTCTTTCAGGCTGAAGGTTGATTCAATGGTTTAGTAGAAAGGATTGAAACAATAGAGGCGTAGCTACACCTTATTGTTTTGTGGAAATAATTTATTTCAATATGAAGATTAATTTGTTTTGTAATTTATTTAAGGCCTGGAATCAAGAGGGGTACTTTCACTGATAATAAAGAAAAAATGATTATTTAGCTTCAAGCTCTTCTTGGAAATAAGTAATTTCCTTTTCTTTTTTATCTGAACTTTAGAAGCAATTTTTTTTTTTTTAAATTCCTCAATTCGGGTTTTTTTCTTGTTAATTTGTATCATACAAGCCTATCTATATATTCTGCTTGCAAATAATATTTTATTTTCATTCACTTGATGAATTGAGCAAATCTTGATTTTAAAAAAGAAGGCCAATTAATACTTGTAGCCGCAATGGTTTAATAGAAAGGATTGAAACAATAGAGGCGTATCTACACATTATTGTTTTGTGGAAATAATTTATTTCAATATGAAGATTAATTTGTTTTGTATGTTTGCTAAAATAGTATTCATCTTTCAATATAGTGACGAGAGCTACGAAAAGGGTGCATGAATGTTGCTGGGGAACAAAAGAAAAATGCACAAGTTGTTTGAAATTTTTGTAATTGAATGTTACGGCATTCATTTAATTAGTAGTTTAACTTTTGTAAACTCATATTTATGGTATTTTGTTGATGATATGAAATACTTTTATGAACTTTTATTATACAATGATTGTGTAGTATTTGGAATGAATGTTGATGGTGTTATGGTTATTTTTGCTTAAATTTTGTCTTGAAAATTTATTACAGGTTTTATTAAATATTTACGTAATTGAAATAAGAAAAATACAATATAGCTCATATTTAAGAAAGACAATTGTTTATAACTGTTGTCTATCCAATAAATTTATGAAATATTTATGCATATTTTAATGGAAAGACAATGGTCCAAATACGATGTAGTTAACATGAACAGACAACGGTTAATAAACATTGTCTTTCCTTGAAATTTAAGAAAAATATATGGTACGACAACTTCTTTTTTAAAGAAAGACAACGATTATAAGACGTTGAATGTGTTAAAGAACAACAACGGTTGACCACTGTTGTCTATCCCAATATTTATGAAATTATTATGCTACAACAACATATTTGAATAGTTATACACAACTGCTCTTGACCGTTGTAGTAATGGAGGAAATACGACGGTTAGTTAACCGTCGTCTATTTATACCCACCTACTACAACGTGATCTTCTACATCGGTTAATTTTTTCGAGAGACAATGGTTTTGAACCGTTGTAAAACCTCTTTTTTCTTGTAGTGATGAGAACCAAAGGAAAAAAAAACTCTAGTGTAACATGTCCTTCTGTTTAGTGTATCTGAAAAGACTATGATCAACAGAAAAGGGCTTTACATCAAGCTCCTGCATGGTAAATACTAGCATTTTTGGACTAAAAATAAATAGAAAAAAAAGGCACTTATCTTACATCGATTCAATTGATACCATGTTACTGGTAGACATGACATCTATGATTTACATTTTCCAGAAAAATTCAATAAAGCAAAGGCATTACGGAACACGTAAGAATTGTAATGTCATTTAGAAAATGTTATTTTCTGAGTAACGATAAATTTTGCATGATGCTATAACTTACACGATCTGTGAAATTAAATTTATAATATTTGCTACTCAGTTAATTTTTTTTTTTTTTTCAGGCAAATTTGGAATTACCCTTTCGATTTCCCTGATTTTAGGGACTATCCTTGAGATATGATGGCATATAATTTTTGTATTTTGTATTTAAATTTGGTGGCTTATCTAGTAAGATAATATTGAAATTATATTTATATGGAGTTAGTTGGTCATATACATATAATAATCCCTTTCCCGTGGACATGTAATTTTAATAAAAATAAGTATTTTATTGAACAAGTAGATTAAAAATATTATAAGATATAGTGAAGTTCATTTATAATTTTTTTTATTATTACTCCCTCCGTTCAATATAAATAAACAAATAATCTTTTACATGGGTTTTAAAAAATACTACTCCCCCCATCCCTCAAATCTATTCACGTCGGAATGGACACGGATTTTTAATGAAAATGAGATAACATAGATAAAGTAAGGATATTGTAGTACTATTGTACGATCTATTAAGGAATAAAATAATTGTTTGTGAGTGTGATAATAAAATAATATTTTCTAATAGATGTATGTGAATTGGGGGTCGGACTAAAAAAAGAAAGTAGAAATAACTTTGGGAGACATAGGGAGTAGTCGTTTATGTATAAAACAATTTTGTAAAAAAGGGTCTAGATGGGTCACCGCCGCGTCTGTGTCCAGGCCCCGCCTAGACGGCCAAATCGAGCTACGCGGTTTTTTTTTTCAATTAATTTTCTCAAAGCAAGGGGGATCAAGATCAAAGAGGAAAGGAGATTTAAAAAAAAGTATTACTCCATCTGTCTCATACTTGTTTGTTATTTTACTGTTTACACATGTTGTAAGAAAAATAAATTAGTTATTAAAAGATTGGGTTGTTGATAAATATAGTCTAAAGTAAATTTATGAAGGGAATTGTTGGGTCAATTTATGAATAAAGTGATTGTTTGTGAGGGTTGTGATAAAGATAAAGATAAAGTTGAACCCACCCCGTCCAGGGCGGGTTTGGACCCGGTCAGGCAGGGTGGGTAGTGGTTTTTGTAGGTTCGTCCCGCGAACCTGCTTCATAATATATTAATTTCATTTTATTTATTTATATGCATTTATGTGTACTTATATTCAAATTAATGTATATAAATTTATTAATATATTATTATATATATTATTTTTAAGTATTATATGAGTACTAAATATTATTTGAAGCAAATATATATTTAAATTTAATTTTTTGAATTAAAAAACTATATATTTTACATTTACAAAATTAATTTAAAATTAAATGGGATGGGTCTAGTGGATTCGGCAGGTCACGGGGCGTGTCTGGGTCCGCTAAAATTCTGACTGGATGGGTCTTGGGATTGACTAAACTCGTCTCAAACCTGCTCCGTTGTCATCCCTATGCCTACTTATATTGGACCAAAAAGGAAATTATACATACTTATATTGGAAGGAGTGAGTATTTATAGGCATATGTAAACAAATATGGTAGATAACCAAAAAAAAAAAAGTGAGAACAAAATTTGTGGACGGAGGGAGTATTAAATTAGGATCAAGTGTTATGTGAGATTGTCTCACGAGATGTGTTTCCTACGTTAAAAAGAAAAGAAAATTTTATTTAAGCAAAGTACTATGCGAACAAGTTTCACCGTGATACTAGTTTGAAGAATATTAGTTGTTTCATTAATGTGTATTAGTTTTGAATGATATTTGAAAATGTATTGTGTGTGTTAAGGACCCGTTGATACGTGAGATGAGAAAATGTGAGAAAAGAATTATGGTGAGACCTCTAAGATAAGGTGAGATAAGGTATTTAATATGATTGTTTGATAGGATGTAATTTAAATTGTATAAATTTTAATACTTTATTTGATAGAGAATATAGGGGTTTTCTACGGCCAAGAAGAGTTTCGCCCTTCCTAACGTCAGTGAACCAATAAATATTTAACACGTCGTATACCTTCGCCCAGGGCGATACACTTTCGGAATGAATAAATTAATCAATTTTTTAATAAAAAATATAATGAATTACTGATCTACCCTTACCATATATTTCTACTACAACTAATTAAAGAAAAAGCCAAATATTCATGTTTATGCTTGAGGAGTGGAATTTGTATTTTCATTTTCAATATCTTTATTCATCTTCTGAATCAAAATTTCAATTGCATAGATGGAGGGTTTCTTAATTTTATTCAAGAATGTGTCAAGAGTGATGAATGAGAGAATTTTGCACACTACTCAAACGAGAAACAAAGGACCGTTCAAGTTATTGACCAGTGTTGGATGGGTTCTACGGCGAGTCGCCTTTGGTTTAATTTTTGTCCAACAACTATTAGCAAGTATGTGGGTTGAGTTAATTGAATCTTAAACAGCGAAATATCATATAGTTTTCATCTCTAAATCGTCTAATGAATCCATCCCAAATAGCAATTCTTGATGTAGGCATCTTCGTCCAAACTGAATACGTTCCCAAAATAGCCTCTTCACTCTCAGAGCCGCACTCAGGTATAATTTTATCCCATAATTTTTTAATTCATGGAAAAAATTATGGGTTTAGGGTTTATGTGTTTCTTTTCCTCCCGTTCTTTCAGTATCTAGGTTTTCTTTATGTGTGTGTAGTGAGAGAGATGGACAGTGGAAAATTTGTATCTGGGCTATGGGTTTTTGGAAATTTTATTCGAAGATTCAGGTAAAATCATGGATTATCTTATCATTGATTCAAATTTACTGGAGTCTGCAACCAATACTTCGTAAAGAAATGTAGATTGACTTGAGCTTTTCAATTCACGAATCTACTGCACATTTGTCTTTTTATCCTTGATAGTAATATATTCAATTCCTTTCTTTTTGGTGCTACAACCGATAATGTTCCTCGATTGTGTAATGAAAGGGAGCAATGATTGGTAAATCTTCAATGTCCATTCTCCCAAATTATTACATATCTATACATTGTTTTATCAGTGCATCACTATATAACATGTTACTTGTTTACATGGAAAAGAACTTGGTAAATATGGGAAAAGGTCAAACAATTCTCAAACATGAAAATGAAATTGCATAAAGATTAATTGTTGGAAGTTCATTCATTTATAATCATAGAAAATCATAAAATTATAGTGAATTCCCCAATTTTATTGTGCATTCTTGTCATACTCAGAGTAGTGCATTACTTAAGTAGTTGACAGAATAGTGTCCAAATCACTTAAAAAAAATTATACAAAAGCCATTCAATTGATGAGAAAGTAATTATGAATTGGACTCTGCCTTGTTGGTTTGATTAGTTGTAACAAAGTGATAAGAATTTAAAGTAGGAATTTTTTTTGGTATATCTCTAGATAATAATGATGTAAATAGCAGAAAGCTATATTGAGGAGTACAATCTACCACTTGACATACACATTGAAATGATATGTGCATAGGAAGGAAAATAAAGAAATTGATAAATTAATTAAGTGGCAGAGTTGCAAGTGGTTAGTTGTGTTGAAATTTTGTTAGTATACGGTTTTATGCATGTTTGCGTATGGATTGTATGCAGTGTGTGCATGATTGGAGACTACAGAGAGACACAAGTGTGTGTTTGTGAAGTTGAGACTGAGATTAAACGTCTGTAGTGCACATGTGGGTTAATTGTGCCTGATGACTGTGAATATTATCCCGAGGAATTGAAGAGAATAAGAAATGAATTCTAAAAGAATGGTAATATATACTCATTTTCCCTTCAATTGTTTAGGATGTAACATGTGACTGTAATGGTACTCTAGGTTAATCTCCAGTTTCCTTGTTGCTATTACTACAATCCACTACTCGACTCACTTGAGGGGAATTCTGTGTATGGCCGTGGTGATTATTTTCTCATTGGCTATGGCTTCCCAAGCTACATGGATTGCCTTGCCCGGTGCAGGCAATCAAATTCTCAATTCCCAGTCGTTTCTTACACGTAGTGCTTCTCAACTGAAATCATTGTATTATTTGATTGCTTGGATAGAAATGTAGGAGGCTATAAAGGGGAGTGCTTAATCAAGGAAGAAAGCTGCAGTATTAATGGCCTTGGACTCAACCCATTTGCTACATTATAATTACGTGAGGAATGAATTCAAGCAACCAGCTGCGGAATTGATTTGATAAAATTCAGGGTCGACTTTCTATTTATTTTCCAAAGCGCAAGTTTGAAGGTATCAAAAGTATTCAGCAACTTCAGCAATTTATGGAAGCAACAGGGGGTGCCGATTAAAAATAGAGCAGAATACATTTTCAGATTGGGGGACAACACCACACACTCCTTCGGGATGACACACCACACACTTAGTTTAGTTTAATTTTACCTTTTATTTCTCTCTCCAGAATTTAGTTTTTCTTTCAAGTATTAGAGTAAAATAGCATTGGATTTCAAGAGCAAATAGAAGATTCAAGTTGTAATCACTCATATTAGGTGACTTATACCCTTTATTTTAGTTTATTTGATTTAATTTTCTCATTTATGGATTTTTGCATTTATATTCTTATGAGTTTGCTTAGTTTGATGATTGGCTAAATTTCTATTATGTTTGGGTGTTTGGATTTAGAGATCTGAGAACGATTATTTCCCCTAGCATAAAAAATATAGAAGTTTTGGTGTCACCTTAATGGAAATTTTCATAGTTTGTTTTTATAATTAGATGGTAATTTTAATTTTCTCTAGTTGGGAGTTATGATTATTTTTGTATCTTTAATTTTCATAATGTAAAACAGGTCCCCATATATCTCTGTCATTTATTTTAGTCCTTAAATGTGAGTGCATTTTTGTGCTAGCCTTTTTTTTTTCAATTAAGCTATTTGTTGACAGTTTTACTACTGCTAAATATGTGTTATTGGTTTTGGTGGATTGTATGTCGAATAAACGTGTATGCATGAAAAATATAGGTAATTACTACACCTAATGTAACCCACTTGTTTGTAGCATCTAAATAACATAAATGACTCATTTGTCAAACTTTATAAATCCAATCATTTAACACAATTAATCAACAGTGGATATTGAGTTGAAATAGGCCTCAAACTGAGATTAATTTTGTAACGATACACTTGGGACAATGTATATTACTGATGTACCTAATATACTTAGGTGATGCTTAGTTCATCCGACTTCTTCAATTCAAATAGGAGAAAAAGTTATTTCCCCAATACCACTACATTTTCGCTCATAAACAACAATATTATTCATTAACTATTTAAATAAAACCTCACTTATCTCAAGGCTCTGAACTAGTAGGAGAAAATAAAAAAATATACTCTATTTACCGTGTATCAATGCTTATCATACTATATTCCCCTCTTAACTTGTAATGTTTCATTCAAGCCCACCATCACCAAAGTACCTGTATTCCCCTCTTAACTTGTGATGTTTCATTCAAGCCCACCATCACCAAAGTACCTTTACGCATAATGTTGCAATTATAATAAGCATTCCAGGTTCTAATTAATATTACACTATAAGATAAAAATAATATTCTCTCATTATATCTAAAATTTATCTATCACTAAATGATAGTATAATTTGATTATAAGTAACCTCTCATTGAAATTAAAATTAACTCTGTGATCAATTTCTTTTTTTCTCAATCAGAATAAATTTAATTCATTTGTTGTACAAGGGGTACTCCAATCCTTACAACAATAGAACACCAAAAAAGCTCCAAGTCTTTTAACAATAATTTCCAAAAAAAACCAGAACCTAACAACCTATACTACTTCTTAAATCTCATATCCAGTCTAAATAAGATACACCCCTTCTCTCTTGCAAATGAGCTACCAACTAAGATCTAGTTTACAATTTCAAACTAATTACGACTTTTTGTGTAACTCAAGTGTTGGTCCCGAAACGAGTTACACAGGTGTGTGTGTGGGGGGGAGGGGGGGGGGGGGGGGGGGGAATACACCTGATGTTACAAATTCAAAATTCTCTCTTTAAAACTTATCAGACTTTACTTAAGACCGTAGATCTTCAGTGGACTTGTAAGTCTGCTGAGATTTACTAATGAAAGCTTGCTGAGATATCAGCTCCACTGAAGGTTCAAGACTTTCAGTTGAGTTGCTATCTAATTAGCTTTCAGTTGCGGATTAGTGAGCCCTTAGGAAAAACTCGTTTTGCTTGATAAAACTTGTTTGGAACAACACACACTAAGGAATTAACAGAATATAAATGCACACATTATAAAGTGGTTCATAGAAGAATCTCCTACGTCCACTGTCTTGATCAAACATGAGAATTCCTTTCACTTTGGAATTCCTTGTGTTATAATGCCAAGGTGCACTGATCAAACAATCCTCTCTTAGGATATTTGCTCCCTAGGATAATTCCAGGTCCTAGTTCCCAAAATAACTAGCTTTCAGACTGATATCAATAATCAGCTTACTAACACCTCTTAACTCTAGCTCTCAACCTAACTCTGGGTATGGTTTTGAGTAGGGTTTGGTTCCAACTGTTTGTGAGATAATCCTTACAGGTTAGCTCAAAGCTTAAGGATGGATTATCTCTTTCTAAGGTTTGTATATAACTATAAGCTCAATTACAGAAGGTTTGGTATGCCCTCTACAAATTTGAAACACTTGGGAAACAAAGGTGATTTCGAGTGCTTCGTTGTAAGTTATGAATGTAGAGAATGCTTTGTTCTTGTAAGTTTCCCGTACGTAGAAAGGGACACGACCTTCTGTATTTATAGACCTTCTTGAAAATCTTCCCGTTGGAGATGAATCTTCTCAAGTAAGTCTCTTGTATCTGATTGGTTCGAACGGCTCTATTTAAGCTTTATGTCTTGTCAAAACGGCTGAAAGATCTTGCCTGTTACCAGCTCTCTGGAAAAACTAAAGCAAGACTTTTGGTACTTGTCAGTCTCCCACAGGTCGGCTGTCAGTAGGGTACACCTATGTGTCATCTTCTTATTGGGCCGTGCAGTCTACTTGCTCAGAGTCTTGTCTGGTTTTAAGGTGGAATTCAACTAGGAGAACCTTCTTATTCCTTCATTTATTGCAAGCTTTACTAACATTCGAATTGCCTTATTCCAACCAGATTAACTAACAACTTTTAATGTGTTTAGTATTTAATGTGTATTGTTAGTCTTCATCAGTGGACCTTGATCCTCTACTGATGGTATAGTATGAATGTACTTAGAAACCATTCATAACTCTGGCTTCTTCCTCAGCTGACTTCTTCTTCAGTGGACCTCTTCAACTCTTAGATACACTTTACAATTTAGCAAATGCACTTCAGTTCCTTTAACATTTGAACTGTCTAATTCTATTCTAACTCTACTGAATATACTTTACTTACATTTGACTTAGGAGGAACCTTTTGGCATCTTAATCAAAATATAAGTCTATACAATTTTCCAACATCAAGAGCCACCACATTGAAGACAAGAGCACCAATGTAAACCTTTTTTAAAGCTCGAATATTACTTTAGCTCTTCATCCGATGAATGTGATCCATCTACAAACATCTCCCCTGCACTAAGATGCTAGGTTCTTAGTAAATTGCTAATTAATTCAATAAAGATATGAGGAGAGCAACCAGATAAAGAGTATCGCCTAATAAATTGGAATACAATTGAGGGCAAACTGAGGAAAATGTAAGGAACCAAAAGTGAAGTAAGCATGATCATTCTACAGTTTGTTCGACCCAAGATCAACAAATTGTTGTCATTAGATAAATAAAATTACTATTGCATATTTTGGAGATGATCAACACAACTTTTTAGTTGTCATCACTAGACCCAAGGAAGAAACACTAAACTTAACATTCTAATAAAGGCGCAAAATAATTTAGACTATTTCTTCCCATACTTACCACATTAGATATTGAAAAGCTTGTTGCATTGGAATACATTGATTTAGAAAATGCAAGGATTATTCAACATTTTATTTATAAAATGCAGGCAACATATGATGAATCAATCAAGATGATTTTTCATATGTATTGGTACATAAATAATACTCCCTCCATCCCAGTTTTATTTTTTCATTTGTCAAAAAGGTTCGTCCCAATTTTATTTTCTCATTTCCAAAATAGAAATAAAGTGATTCACCTTTTTAAACTTCACCCCTACAATTCAACTACTTTATTCATTTAAATACTACATTTCAACTCTCGCATTAAACCCTGTGTAAAGGCAACCCGAAGAATAAAATTGGGACGAATGGAGTACTGTGTTATGCATATATTGTCCATTGCTAAACCTCTGCTTCATCAAAAAAAGTTTCAACTCGCAAGATAAAAGTATCATTGAAATTTTAATATCCTTAACATAACATTCAATAATTTTACTAATTTTGATCTTAGAAAACCCAAAAGAATAAGCAAATTTCACATTTCATTCAGCATCATAAAATCATGTACGAGCAAATAGAATTCTCATATGCACGCTAAAACCCTAGCATCATAGCAATTTTACTCTCTCATACGCTAATGATAGGAAGAAAATTGGCAGGAAAATCTGACATAAAAACTAACAATTTGAAGCAGGACAGGTTGATTCTGATCACTATTTGGATATACAACTACATAAATCTTTTTTCTAATAAAACCATAAAAGTTAAACAAACAGTGTATAAGTTTTAAAAACTAAGGTAGAGAACTGATATTCAAATAATAAGGATCAAAGAGAGTATCATCAATTGGTGCAAAGAAAAATTCCTGTAGGAATAGCCTAAAAACAAACAAAAAATATGGTTCAAATTGTACCTATTAAGACTTATGGAAAGAAGAAATACTCCAGATCGTACCTGGGTGATGAAGCTAAGTGCAAGGCTTCCTCTTCCTTCTCTAGCAGTATGACCAACATGATGAACATAATCCTCTGGATACCTATGCTCAGTGGGAGTTTCAGTTTTGATAAAAAGAAAACAGAACTAGCAAATATCAGACAGTCCCAAAGAAGTCCTACCAAAAACTGTCATAATTTAAGACCAAATCTACTGTTGGTATATCTAAACTGCGGTTAGAAACATCAGTAGATAGTAGCACAGACACCTGACCTGATTTGAATTTGTGTAATCAGAAAGCCTCAAAGATTGAGATTTGAAAGAGTGCAATGCTGCAATTCCAGATCGAGTTGTTCCAGTAACAAACTCAGAAGCTCACAACTCCTGTAGTCCTGTACACCCAAAGAAAACTTGGGATCAAGATCAAAAGACAACTCATATTTGCAAATCAAGTTTTTCACAAAAGCAGTCAAGGTCTCACTATGAAGAGCAGCTAAATATTATCATAATTTAACGAGTGACTAATCAATTTAATGTGACTTCCTACTAACTTAAGCTCGCAAGATGACAGGTGGTCCATTGAAAGAACAAAGGAAAAAGATTTTATGTGGCTTCACGATAAAAAGCTAATTGTTGTAATACTTCCAATGCAAGAACAAAGGAAAAGATTATGCGTGCTCAACTTAAAGCAAATATTTAGTCACAAGATTCGAATTAGGAAAATATTTTATGAGATTCGAGAATCTGACATTATGACAGTCCTTCATACCATGTTTACATTTTCAATAAATATGTCCCAAGTGTTACAGTAAGAGGATAGAATCAGAAATAATTCAAGTATTCTGAGATTCAATAGAAAAATTGTGCCTGCAAGTGGAAACAAAAATTATGGCGGATCAAACACCAATTTCTTCCCTTTTGTTTAATATATGTTAAGAAGAAATACATCCTTTACGTTCGTGGGGATAAATACATGTTGTTGTTTCAGAGATTCTGCTGTTTTAAAACCATTATATGGCTCAAAGAAGTATGTCTTATTTGCTAACAACTTAAATAACATTTTAAAATTACTTGTCAAGGTGTTGTAAACAGTAAATTATGTTATTTCTTTGGCAAGCACTGGAAGATCACTCTTAATTCTGCTTCAAGGTTAACACCTAACACTTTGTTTACTTCATCCAATACCAGAAACTGTAACAAGATTTTTGCCAGGCATGCAATGTACTAAAAAGTTCTTTCAATTAGTAGACCATCTTAGTTAAACATGTCTTATCTCTAGGTATTTGCAGAAATGGTTAAAACTTAAAACCAAGTAGTTAGAAAGAGTGCATCACACCCACTTATAAACCATTCAACTACTAGTTCCCAACCTATGTGGGACATTACAAATAATAACTCCCAAAAATAGTTTGAAAGCTTATACAAACGATCATAGACTCATGGTCTTGGTTGGCCAAGATAATTGATTTATAGTCCAACAATTAAACCAACATAACACAATAACTTGCATATAATACTTCAAATGTCATAAGATTTCATTCAGAAGTTCTATAGAAAATACCTAGGATAAGAAGCCTAGCAAAAAGCCAATGTCCTAAAAAAACTCAAATAAAAGCTTATAATTTTCAGTGCGTAGCTGCAGAATTTCATTTCTTGATCTTAACCAAGGCAAAGCTAGCAACCTGGTACTTGCAGTACTACCACATTCACAAGATGAAAATAACTGTACCACGAATTATCATCATTAATTCACATAATTTTACTTTGCCTAAACTGATTGCACATTAACATTTTGAGGATATCCTACATCACATAGAAAACCTTCTAACACATAACCAATGACAAAACAACAAAAGAAATGAAAAACATCGAATAACTACACCATAAACTCAAAAATAAGATTAATCAACCACCTTGGTATTAGAAAAAATAGCAGGAATATCATTAGGATTTTGCTTAATCCTTCCCGGAGTGGTAAACACCAACATCGGGTCCCCGCGTCAAACTCTGGGCCTGGTTAATCATATCCATGTCGCCTACAATCACCGCGCAGTACAACCCCAAACTCAAACTGAGGACCTGAAATTGCTCCGCCAATTGGTAGGCCAACTCCCACGTCGTAGTTACCACAAGTGCAAATAATGATTTTATATAAAAAGTGAGAAGTGACTTTTACTTGAAAAATGTAGAGCATTTTCTTATTAAATTTAGGGAAATTATGAGGGGAGTAGCTCACCACAACCGTCTTCTTGTTGCTGGAAAACCTCATCCATGACGATTCTCTGCAAATTATTCCACGGGTTGTTTTCCCCTGCAATTCATACGCGTTATTCTCATCTTCATCTTTTCCATGAAAATCATCTAAGGTGCACAATAGAAATTGGATTGGAGGAGTTAGAGTACATTCACCTGTGCAAAATATCTTTGTCGATGGAGGCCTCCATTGTGGTGAAAATGATGTTGGGCGGTGGAGAAGATTTGGGAAGCAATGATATTTCCGCCGCCGCCGAACTCACCTCTACTTCCACCGACGAAAGAGTTGGGAACGTGAAGATTTTAGATTTAGAAACATAAAGTGCAATAAATATTAAGTTTTAATTAAATAATTTTCTAAACTATGTTAAAATAAAAAGGGTATTTTTATAATTTAATATTTATTAATTTAATTTATTATTAAGACGATATAGTGCGATTGCAATATGCACAGTGCAAACGCTATAATGCAAAGGATAATTGTTTAAAAAAATATTATACGTTAGATTGAAGATCCAACGACATTTAAAGTGTTTACTGACGTCAGGAAGGGCGAACTCCTTACTGACCGTAGAAAAACCCGAAAATTTAATACATAAGAAAACATTTAAAATACTATTTAACCCTTCAATACTATTTTAAATTTCTCCAAATTTAATAAATCAATACAATAAACACAAATTAAATATTATAAAACTCAATTAATTACACAGAACTTTAAGTTAACGAGAAAGAAACATTATATTCTCCTAATTAAATATTAAACTAACGCTTATCCAAAACAAAAATCATCTTTTCTTTTTTAATTTGAAAAAAAAAAAAACAAAATCATATATTAAAAAGCACTATTCCTTTTTAAAATTAACCTAATTCACTGGGCATTATCTCCACAACTCCTTTCCAAAAATAATCCCACTGTCGCTCTAATGTGTGTCGCTTCCTATCTCAAATTCCTATATCTTCAATAGCGACACTACTATTTCTCACGGCGGTGGTGCTGCCTCTATATCCGAATGTCAATTTTTTGTGCGATCTTGCTGACCCTTATTATCTGGATTTCGTTTTTGTATGGAACTTTTTTGTGGCTATCTAATTTTGATTTCTCTCCCCGTTTTCTATTTTCCAATTTGTTATTTCTGGTTTCAAAGATTTGAAGATGGTTGATGCAAAATTATGATGGGAAGAAGAGGTAAGGGTAAAATGTGAAATTTTCACATCTTTACTTGATTACGTTTGAATTGTGAAAAGGAATAGCAGGGGTAGGGGTCCGATTTGGTTTCTGGGTGTGTGTATAACTACACTGTCAAATTGATCTATTAATCTATCAATGATCTCTTTATCATTGACACAATAATAGACTTATAGTATATAAAATGTTGGAACACTTGATATAGAGTATAAGGGGAAATAATGACACTATCACCTAAACAAGATCAACACTGGAATAGATGACACTCGATTATTCCTTGCTTGATGTTGATGCCCTCGTCCTCTATTTATAGATGGGTAGAGTGTTCAGTCTTCAAGTCTATAGATCCTAGTAGATGGTTTTAGAAAATACTCTATAAATAACTTCTCATGATCTCCTTTATCAACTGTCCATGTAGGTAGTTTTATTCTAAATGTTTGCAAGCAACCACATGATCTAGATACTTCTTTAATAAGTTGGAAAACCTTGAAACATTCATGTTCTTGTAGAATGTTCTAAATGTTCATTGTAACATTTGGTGCAACATCTGATCTTTCACATTCTTAGAATTTCTAGATCTTCAACCTCAAGTCAAAATATTGTGTGCAACATGTGATCATAAAGTGTAAGTTTATATATATAAATGACGAATTTTGATGTTGTAAGATATACGATAACACCACAAGCAACAACATCAACAATCTCCCCCAATTCAACCTTTCTTCTACAACACACTTGATGTATACATTTTTCAGTATTTAAGTCAGTAATATGTGTATGATAGAGATCTGTTAATGAGAATCTCTAACTTGTAGTTGGTCAAATACTAACCTGATTTGTAATTGTCCAGTCTTAATAGCAAGTCAATCCTAATTGTAACTATTCCTGATTTGTAGTTAACAAATGTCCATAATTTGTAGCTTGTAATCATTGTGATAGTTGTATAAATAGAGGAGCTTCCAAGAGGAGAAGGCATCCAAAATTTGAGAGATATGTATACATGTGTATAATATGTTTAACATGATATCAGAGCCACAAAAATTTGTGTTTAGTGTTTGGAAAGTTTAGGCCAATCTTCTATTCCTTCCTTGAGAGATAATTTTTCAGCGAGTGGGGGCTGCGTGTGTGTTTTTTTAGTTTTATTTTGTCCATTGGCCCATTCTAATGTTTGAAGAAAAAAATTCTCCTTTAATTCGATTTAATGGAAAGAATTTTTCCATATAGAAATTCCAATTTTGTATGTATGTCAAGGGTTAGGATTTATGGGACCACCTTGATGGTACTACACCTGCACCAAAAGAGGCTGCTGATTTTGTTAAATGGACAAGTGACGATGCCAAGGTAGTATCATGGATTTTGGCATCTATTGAACCTCACATGATCAACAACTTGCGTTCATTTTTCACTGCCAAAGAGATGTGGGACTATCTTGGTTGTATTTATTATCAAGACCATACTGCTTGGCGTTTTCAAGTGGAACTGGAA
The DNA here is from genome assembly GCA_947034835.1 of Ballota nigra. Taxonomy (NCBI): domain Eukaryota; kingdom Viridiplantae; phylum Streptophyta; class Magnoliopsida; order Lamiales; family Lamiaceae; genus Ballota; species Ballota nigra. Next base: position 20,998,099 of record OX344722.1, on the reverse strand, counting down.
TTAGTTTCACTCATGCAAGGTCATTTAAATGTTGAACAATTCTATTCCAGTTTTCTAACCTTGTGGAACGAATATTCTAGTATTGTCACTGATAAGGTTCCTAAGGAGTCTTTGGAGACCATAAACACTCTGCATGCAACAAGCCAATGAGATCAAATTCCAATAAAACTTCATCCTGAATTTGAAACTGTTCGTGGGAATCTAATAAATCAAAATCTTGTTTTCTTAGTGAACATATTCCTTGGAGTGTTGTTGCACGAGGAACAATGGTTGAGCACTTTAAAAGGCATAGAGCCTGAGATGGGGACTTCTGAGGTTACTGCATATTCTGCAAAACGAAAGACAGGTGCTACAATTGGGCTTTGCTTCAAATGCCACGAATTTGGTTACCTTGCTCATACCTGTCCCAAGAAATCTTGTAATTATTGCAAGGAACTCGGTCATATTATAAAGGATTATCCAACATGTCCACAAAACCGTCATCCACAAGCACTACATGCAAATGTTGATGCAACACCACAGGTATGATTGTTACAACTCTTTCCGTTGTTGGGCTCCTGTACATCAAGTAAGCCTAAACAAACTTGGTTTGTTGAATTTGGTGTTTCTAATTATATGACATGTTGTATTAATATGCTTAAAAATATTAAAAGTTATAATGGAACAGAACATATTCAGATTGCAAATGGTAGTAATTTTCCTATTACTGCTACTGGTAGCTTATGGAGGCATTTTCTCATGTGTTTATGGCACCAAGACTATCCACTAATTTGATTTTGGTTGGACAATTGGTTGATATTAACTATGATGCATATTTTTCTCGTGACGGTTATCTTGTATAGGATCAGGTGTCGGGGAGGGTGATCACGAAGGTGCCTAAAGTGGGGAGGTTATTTTCGTTACACTTTGATATAGAAACTGAAAATTTTTATTTTACTGCTAATAAAGTTTCTTGTAATCTTGAGACTTTTCATAAATGTTTAGGACATCTTAATTCTGTTGTTTTGTCTCATCTGATCAACAATGGTTGTTTGGGCAATAAAGATTCCTTTTCATATTAGAATTCACATTTTACTTGTGATGCATTTTGTCTTGGAAAAAAGTACAACCCTTCATTTTCCTTTACATGGTGGTCATGCTTCTAAGTGTATTGAAGTTATGCACTCTGATGTTTGGGGAATTAATCCTATTGTCTCACTTGTAAAGTTTCAATACTTTGTCACATTTATTAATGACTTTAGTAGATTCACCTGGATTTATTTTCTCCAACATAAAAGTGAAGTCTTTTCAGTTTTTAATAGATTTGTAGCACATTTACACACACTATTCTCCGCTACAATGAAGATATTACATTCTAATTCTTGAGGAGAATATATGTTTAAGGAGTTTTAGGAGTTTCTACAAACTAAAGGAATACTTTCCCAGCGATCTTGTCCATACACTCCTCAACAAAATGGGGTCACTGAACGGATGAATCATCATTTGCTAAATGTGACTCGTACATTATTACTCTACTCCAGTGACATTTTGGGTTGAGGTGTTGTTTACTACGGTGCACTTGATTAAAAGACTTCAAATGCAGGTCATTGACTATGAGAGTGCTTATTTTTTGTTGTTTGAAATATAACCTGAGTATAAATTTCTCCATGTTTTTTTATGTATTTATTTTGTCCACTTACCTTCTTCAGAGCGTCATAAACTTGGTCCCCATAGTCAGATGTGCATTCATGGGATATACTACTTCACAAAAAGGGTTTATGTGTTATGATCCTATGACTAATTGAATTCGAATCTCTCGTAATGTGGCTTTCTTTGAGAATGTGAGTTTCTTTCAAACACATGTTTCTTATACTGATGAACTTGCCCTTTTACCTTCTTTTGAAGATCAGTCTGCATCTAATCTTCGTTTCAAGCCTGGTATCGTATATCAGCATATTCTTGCTTCATGTTCCACTCCCCTTCCAACACCTACTCCCCCAACTGATCCCTCTAAACAACCGCTTTGTCACACTAGTCGGATTTCTCGCCCACTAGAGAAGTATGGTTTTTTCAAGTCCTATTGTTCCTTTCTCTTATTCACAGGCTGCTACTCAAGAATATTGGAGAGATGCTATGAAAGAAGAACTTCAAGCTCTTCTTGAAAATCACACTTAGGATATTGTTCCTTGTCCTCCGAATGTCACACCTATTGGATGTAAGTGGATTTATGCCTTGAAGCATCATTTTGATGGGTCTCTGGAACGTTATAAAGCTCGATTGGTCGCTCTTGGAAATCAATAGGAATATGGTATTAATTATGACGAGACTTTTGCACCTGTGGCTAAAATGACTACGGTGAGAATACTCTTGTTAATTGTAGCATCTCATGGATGGATTTTGACTCAGATGGATGTCAAGAATGCCTTACTTCATGGTGATCTTGAAGATGAAATTTTACAAGGTACCTCCTCCTGGTATGTTCTCCAAACCTTCTTCAGATGTTTGTCGCTTAAGATGATCTTTATATGGACTGAAACAAGTGCCCCGAGCATGGTTTGATATGTTTCGATCTACTTTACTTGATTTCTATTTCCATCAAAGTTATTCAAATTCATCTTTATTTTTTAAGAAAACTATGGGTGGCATTGTTGTTCTTCTAGTATATGTGGATGATATTGTTATAACAAGAATTGATTTTTCCTTGATTGACCAATTAAAGCATCATCTTTGTACATCTTTTCATATGAAAAATGTTAGGCAGCTAAACAATTTTCTAAGACTAGAGGTTCAATCTGGTCCTGCCAGTGTTGTTCTTCATCAACATCGATACACACAAGATGTGCTTAAATTGACTAGTCTTCAAGATGGGAACTCTATTTTGACTTATCTTGAGATGAACTTGAAACTTTCACATAGTGATGGTGATCTGCTTAATGATCTTTCCATATATAGGGAAATTGGTGGCAGCTTGAATTATTTGACAATTACACGACCTAATTTTTTAATGCAGTTCAACAAGTCAACCAATTTACACATGAACCACACCATTCTCATTTTGTAGCAGATCAACGCATTCTTAGTTAACTCAAAGGAACTTCACCCCGTGGCCTTTTATTTCATATTGGCTCTCATATTTAGTTGACAGCATACACTGATGCAAATTGGGCTGGTTGTGTTTATATGTGTATATCTATTACTTATTGGTGTATATTTCTAGGAACATCGCTAATTTCTTGGAAAAGCAAGAAATAAGACCTTGTGTCCAAGTCCTCATCGGAGTCTGAATATCGAGCCATGTCGGCAACTTGCTCAGAGATTATTTGGCTTCGAGGATTACTTGCTGAACTGGGATTTCCTCAGTAGGACCCAACTAAGCTTCATGCGGACAATACTAGTGCTATCCAAATTGTGGTCAATCCAGTATTTCATGAGCGAACAAAACTTATTGAAGTGGACTGCCATCATATACGAGAGGCATATGTTAAGCATACTCTTACTCTTCCTTATATTTCCAATTAGCTACAAATTGCTGATATCTTTACCAAAGAACTTTTCCGACAACGACATCAGTTCTAAGTTGATAAATTGATGCTTCACGATCAACCAACATCAATTTGAGGGGGGATGTTAATGAGAATTCCTAACTTGTAACTGGTCAAACACTAACTTGGTTTGTAACTGTCCATTCTTAATAGTCAGTCAATCCAAATTTTAACTATTCCTGGTTTGTAGCCAGTAACTGTCCCAAATTTGTAGCTTGTAGTCATTGTGATAGTTGTATAAATAGAGGAGCCTCCAAGAGTAGAAGACATCCCAAATTTGAGAGATATGTATACATGTTTATTATATGTATAACAAGATCCACATCATATCAAGTACACTAAACTTTTCACCCCAGTCTTCCAATAACAATCTGTGGAGCATCTTTAGCAGCAATAGAAACATTTTGATCTACAACTGTTCCAACACCTTCTTCATCTTTAGCAGGTTCATTCACTTATCTTCCCATTTCTTGAATCACCACACCACAAGCAGCAGCTGGTACTCCCCATGTTGTGGCGGAAAGCAAGTTGTATCATTAGTTCTTTAAGAAGTAGAGCTCATCAATAGAGTTCTACAAATGCCTAAGTTGTGTTAGAATGAAGTTAGGTGAGATATTCAGAGTATATATGGCATCAACATGGATGTTGTCGGGTATGTTTCTAGCATCAGGATCACCTGCAATAGGTACAGGATAAAGATTAACTTGTTCTTGTCCAGGTGCATGAGATTCTTCCCCTTAACAACTCAAGTAACCATAAATTAAGAAAGGGTAAGGCAAGTTGCCTTTCTCAGAGATCTTCCAAGTAAATTTCATCGTTTGATGAAAAATAATCAACCCCAGGTTGAAATTTTTTATCACTCTAATCCTATACAACAGGATGGTTTGATTCTTGTCACCTTGGTTGAGTTGGTTGATGGAATCAAATTATACATAATTAACTTGTGTAAAAAAAAAGACAAAGAGGTAAGAGAGGTAGTAAGCAAAAAAAAAAGAGGTAGTAAGCATATTTCTCTCTCATTTGTTCACTCTACCCCCAATGATTACATGAATTATCTCATCTATATGAGGAACCTCAATTTTCTCCATATTTTCTACATGCAGGAATTCATTAATAAATTCAAGGGTGAAAAGAACATCTCTATCTCTAAAACTGGCAATTCCATACCATCTAGAGTTTTTCCTACCTTGGTCTTTCCTTAAATATGCGTAGAACTCTTAAACCCAATTTGTTACAAATAAGTCAGCAAAAATTACAGCATGCATTAGACTTCTCTCTTCCAGTACCCAACTAATTACTTAGATTTAAACTCATCCAGATTACTTTTTCTGTCTATCAGCAAATTCCTCTTACTTAGCCTTGTGAATATTTGTTTCAAAGTCTCATCATTATAATCATCATCATAATTTAAATCAATAGGCTCATCATTAGAATGTTCATAAAAATTACCTTGATTCTCATCAGAATCACCTTTAGAATTCTCAGAGCTTCCCTTAGAATCAATTTCAAAACTATTATCTCCATCAAATGGTTCAGGTGTTGAGGCACTTGTTCTAACAATATCAGCAACATTGTCATATTTTTTTTGGGATCTTTTCTCCATCCTTGCTCTTGTTCTCAGTTCAAACAAGAGCATATTCTCATCAGAATTTGTGTCATGTTCAGTCTCCATCTATTATTCTTCAAGCTCTTCTTTAGTTGAATCCTTTTTAGAGGATCCCTCTTCAGTTTTAGAGAACACTTGGATAGGTTTTTGTTGCAACTTCACCTTCAACATCCTTATTTCTCATAGATGATTAAGAGTAATTCACCATTATGAACACACAGTTGCACTTTCTTCTTGTCTTTGTTGGGCTCCTCTTCCTTTTCTTTCTTTCTTGCTCTTAGCTAAAGTAGCAAGAGGAATGGGTTCAGAATCCTCTGACATTGAAGAGTTGGTGTGAATTGACTCTTCTTTGTCCTCCCCCTCTTCAACAATAGGGCTTGTATTCTTGGAGTCACCAAAAACAATATCCTGCATTGATTGATCACCTATTTCATTAGTCTAAAAAGCATCATTAGTAACAGGGTTTTCGTTTGTAGTGAGGATGATGGGATATCGGTTTGAGTAAAATTTTATGGTTGATTTCTAGTGAGGTATGGAGCAATATCCACAACCACGGTGTCGATTGTGTGTTGAGGAATATTGGGTGAGTCCCACAAGTTATCCACGATTCATTTAATAATCGTTTCCATCTCAATGACAGACGCATCGACGGGAATGTGAATGCCCAAAGAATGAGCATCCACCAACAAATGTGATGGTGAGGTTACAGAGGTTGAAGGAGCATTGACAACAATTCTGGGTTTGATCTGTCATTTAAGCGAGAAGGTTGAGAGGGTTTTCCTATAAAGGATTTGAAAGTTTTTAAGGGAGAGTATGAATTGTGAGAAGGGTTATTTGGATTTTCTGCTATTTAAACTATAAAATAAAGACGCAATAAGTGAAGTGAAAAATGAAAAATGTGATTTTAATTAAGAATGGACATTAATACTTTCTAAAACGACTAATACTAGAGCAAAAAAACTCAAGAGCACATTGAATTAAACTCAGAACACAAATGACTTATTTATAGAAAAGAAAAACGAAAAAGTTATTCACACACCCACAAATGAATTTTCTGGAATTTATTAAAAAGGTGGGAGTTAATATTCCCACAAACATGAGCACAAAAAATTGTGAGTTCTCCATGATATGAATATTCTATAATTTTAATTAAGTTAAAATAAATAATACATTATCTATATAAAACAGAACATGAGTTAAGCATGATTACCAATTAAAGATAAATCCTGAATTTTACTTAATTAATTACAGCAAATAAATACGAACTTCAATGATGTTGCAATTAAATTTAGATCACACACTTCAGTATTAATTTTCACATTAATATTATTCCAATGTTGTAATTTTCAATAACACAACTTTTAACACTTTTATTCACATTGATCCATCTTTTCAAAAGAGTGTGTCTTAACCGCGAACTCTGTGCTCTATAGTTACTCAATGAATTTGTAATACCCCGAACCAAAAAATAGGATTTATACTATTAATATTATTATATTATAATTATTTTATTTTTATGAATTCATTATTCTTTTAATGAAAATGAGTTTTAAAAATCGATTTCTACGCGACCGTTGATAAAAAATCGGAACTGGAAGCACTCCTAGCACTGTAACTATGAAACGGATTTATATAGACTGAGAAAAATAATTAAAATAAAATTCTAGAATAGAAATTGTAAGGCCTTTAACTTAATGGAAAATTCTCAAACAAAATTTTACTTTTGTCGCCAAAAGTCAAACAAAAACCCTAAAATCCCCGAATTTTGAATCTGATGGATAAATATGAACCCAACCCAAGACGCAACTGATAAAATAAAGTTAAATGTCAGTTTTAATAGATAAAATCAAAACCTAACTTTCGGATAACAAAATGAGCAAAAATGTTAAGTTTCGGAGCCCAAAACTTAGCCGAAAAACATCCGATTTCAACACCGAAAATTACATCACGTTCGAAAATACTAAGAGAACTAATTGGAAAGCTCCATGGCCCCCCAAAATTTTGTGCCTTATTGCTCGGAAAGCAGTCAACACAACTGCCCATCCCCTCTTTATTAAATCAAGCTACATGTTCTCATTTGTTTAATAAGAAATTCCATACCCTCCCTCACCTCTCCACCAGTTGCTACCCTCTGTCTTTCCCCTTTAAATACATCCTCTCCCCCTCCTAATCATGCAAGAGAAAGCCTATGTGAGAGGGGAAAGAAGAGAGAAGAGAGAAAGAAAGAAAATCACACAAACTCCCCGCTTTCCCCCTTATTTTCAGTCACTTCATTCCAAGGGAGAAGAAACATTTTTCTTCTCCCATTTCCAACCATAAAAGAATTCTAAAATTAAGTATCAAGCTTTCATTGGTATTGGTGTGAAGATTTGAAGCTATCTCCAAACAAAAAATGAGTCATTCATCCCCCCCTCCCTTTCAAGTTCATGGAAACTTTCATCTTCATCTTGTAACTTCATCTTTTATTTTGTTTTAGCTCAAAACAAAGTATTTATTTCAAGGAGCCCTCATCCCCATCAAGAACTAAAATATTAAAGAGCTAATAAGGCCCTCTAGCTTAAGAAGACAAGTCTACAGAGGTTGTAAAACTCTTCAACTCAAAACATAGCTAATATGATCATGTTTTGCCTTGAGATGTTGTTATTGTTGCTTGCTTAGAAATCATGAAACCTTAGGGCTATTTTGCTTTTGAATATTCAAATACATGCTAAATAGAGTTTTGAATGATTTGTATTAAGGTGAAAAAATGTTAGTGGCATGATAGTTGTGAAATAGGAAATACAAGTGAAAGTATGCACACACATCACACACTGTGAACAATAAACCTACCTACTGTACAAAAATTCGAACCTGATATACTACTAATGTTTGGAAAGTGTTTATATAGAATGAAACTAGATCAAGTTAGCTTTCACTTTCCACTAGTTTGAGTCTATTTGGAATTTTCTTTGATAAGTTATGAATTTTTAAAGAATGTGTGACGAAACTGTAATATTTTTCACTTTCATGAGAAAATATGTATCTTTCGGGTCAATTTTGGATTTTATAAAAAATATGATAAAATACAACATGAAGTTATCTATCTCCATGAATTTTCCCATAATTTTTACAAGATTATAAATAGTTTTACCAAACTTATTTTTAACACTGCGCACACACTGGAAGCTAATGTGAGCTTCTGGAATAGAATGCCACATTTTGAAAACGAACATAAAACTCATATTTTCTTAAATAAAATGTCATGAAACAAATTTTATATGTGAATTACACTTCAAAATTTTCCTATTTTGTAAATTTTATGATTAATTGATATGTTTTAATATTTTTCAAAAATGGTTAAAGTTAGGGGACGAACATCCTAAGGAGCAAACTGCTCATCTTCGGATGTGATTTCCTCAAACTGTTTTCCTTCTTTCAACTTAAGAATGAACTGTCTTATTGTTTAAATTGATGAACATTATAGGCATTAACCTAAGACACTCAAGTGTTATGTGAATACATAGAAATGATGTGTTGTTTAGTGTTAGTTTTAGAGTAAGGACTATATGTTTCTATATGTGTCCATAAAGAGGAAAGAATAAGGAAGCCTTATAAAACTCCAAAATACTTAAGTATACTAGGCATGCCTAGAAAAGAATTTAATTTCTAAGTAAACATTTATTCCACTAAAATTTTTGGTAAACTCTATAAGCGATAAAACAATAAGTAAAATACAAGTCCTTATCGGACCAACGTGTATAAACCTTAAGAAAATTTCTAAGACATTGATAACTAAAGTGAATAAGAATATGCTAGGTTGTGTGCGGCCACGGTGACAAGGTTACAGACGGGCGAAGGACAAGGAAAGGATTGTTATAAAAAAACGTTTAAGGTGGGTGGTTTTATGCATTGCCTAGAATATTATACGATTATTGGTGTATGTGAATGTTTTGACCTTCGGGTCACATGGTTATTATATGATATATGGTATCTCCAACGATACGTAATGGTCTGACTTGTGTAGCTAGGAGCCATAGGGAAAAGAGCTTTCGAGCTAAAATATTTCAAATGATATGTAACTGTCTGACTTGTGTAGCTAGGCGTTGTGGTGGACAGAGCCTACGAGCTATATGATGAATGGTATCTCAAATGATACGTAATAGTCTGGCTTGTGTAGCTAGGCGCCATGATGACGGAACACATAAAAGGAAAAATGTTTTTAAAAAATGTTATGATTTGCATACTATCGTTTTCATATAATAGCATGCAAACCATCCACACTAAGAATTCAAATCTCACCCCTTATTTTAAACATTTTCAAGTCAGGATGACGGGGAGTTCATACATGTGGAGGAGTGATACGTGTTCTGTTGGTTTCTGTGTTCATTGACTTATGGTTCTGTGCTAATTAAGTATGACTTTTAAGCGATAATGTTGATATCGACTTTTGTGTGCCGAGGTGACAGACATATACATAGTCCCTCGATGGTAGTAATGTATGATGTTTAAACTAATTATCTATTTTGTGTCAAATCTTTTAAAAAGATCCTTGCATGTTCTCTTTTCGAAATGAAAACATAACTACGCTTTTCATAACGAAAATCATATTCTTCTGATGTGTATGAGATGTTGTCATTAGTATTTTTAAACAAAAGGAAAATTTTAGTTCAGATATTTTGTCACTAAGTGATGACTCGGATTTCTAGAGTGTCGAATCTAAACTTTGGAAAACTGGAGCGTTACAGAATTTGTGATATTTTGATGTATTGCTAATCACCTTTTGAAAAGAAGACAACGTAGTAGCAAACTCTGTATTCGATAGTTACTCAATGATTCAATACATTTTGATGTGCTTTATCAAACAACACTTATTTTGCATTCTAGAAGTGTGTCTTCTCTTTACTTTTAAACAACAACCATCTTGGTTCAGATTTACTTTGCAGAGGAATTAAGTAACCAAAGCAAGAGTTAAATTAATTAACCACATGCATTTACCCTGATGTTGTCACATATGTTACAACATGTGTAGCAACATCCAATCAAAGTTGTTCAGACAATGCACATACCAAGAGATTTCCTCAAGAATGAGAATATTTCATTGTCAAGAGCCTTAGTAAAAAATTAGCAAATTATTTTTCGGTGGGTATGTATTCTAACTTCACAATAATTTTTTCTACTAGACCCCTTATGAAATGATGTCTAATGCTAATGTGTTAAGTGCGTGAATGTTGAAGTTTTTTCGAAATGTTGATAACACTAGTGTTTTCACAAAATACAATTAAAATTTCACCTTGTAAACCATAATCTCTAAACATTTTACTTAACTAAAGAAGTTGTGTATAGGAACTACCTGCAGCTATATATTCTGACTCTGATGTGGATTGTGATACTCAATTTTTTATCTATTGTGCCAAGAAATTAGGTTGTTTCTCATGCAGAAACATTCACCACTTATGTTTTTCTTATCATCTATATCACATGCTCCGTCAGCATCACTGTATCCCACAAGTGTGCTTCTTGTGTCCTTTGTATACCAAATGCCAAGTTCACTTGTTCCAACTACATATCTTATGATCTTTTGACAGCATTCATATATGACTTATTTGGACAAGTCTAGTACCTTTATCAGATTGCTTGATTTGAAGTCTTAAAAAGTAGTTCAGATCAACCACCATGATCATCTAAAATGTTGCAGTCATTAACATTGTATCATAAGTTGATCCAAATACAATATCGTCAACATGTTTTAAGCAATTATTAAATCTTCTTCAGAATGTTTAGTGAATAAGGTTTTATTAGTTTCACCTCTTATAAGACCAAATTGCAAAAGAAAATAAGTAAGTTTTCCATATCAAGCTATAAGAGCTTGTTTGAGATCATATAAGGTTTCCTTTAGCTTGTATACATGATCAGGATAATGTGGATTTTCAAAATATTTAGGTTGCACAAAAAATGTTTTTTTCAAATAATATGTCATTAAAAAATGCAGCTTTTACATCATTTTGGTGAAGTTTAATGTTAATAACATGTAATTGCTAGTAATAATTTTATAGATTCTATCCTAACAATATGAACAAATGTCTCATCAAAATCGATACCTTCAACTTGGATGTAACCTTGTACAACTAACGTTACTTTGTTCCTAATAATATTACTAGACTCATTAATTTTATGTTTAAATATCCACTTAGTTTCAATGACTTTGACATTGTCAGGCCTTGGAATCAGTATACAAACATCATTTCTCTCAAACTGACTAAGTTCGGCATGCATAATAATCCAACTTTCATATTTTAATGTGTTTGTACTATTTTTAGGTTCAATTTCAGAATAGTAATACTGATCATTTACAATATTACATATTGAAGACATGCACACAAACTTTGTCAGATCAACACGGTTTGCACTTACTTTTTTCTTCTTTGAAAACCTGCTAAAACATCACCAATGGTAATATTTGAAGGATGACTTTTGGTAATCCATGTAGCTGGATTCTTCTTTGGAGTATACTCACTGTTTTGTGAAGATCCTATGTAGTCTTCAGAGGATGTTGAACCAGATGTTGTAACATTTGGTGAAACATTCTCCATTTTTCAGTGTCTCTTCTGGAACTTCAATAACTTCTATCACATCTTCATTGTCATTCTCATCTATCAATTTTTTGTCATCATCAAATATTACATTTTTAGATTTTTGAACAGTGTTAGTCCTAAGGTTATGAGCTCTATAGGTTTTACTATTTCTTGAGTATTCTAAGAAAAAACCTTTCACTTTTTAAGTCATACTTATGAAGTTGATTGCTATCATTCGCTATGTAATACACACAACTAAATACATAAAAAATATTTCAAGTTTGGTTTTCTATTGTTCAAGATCTCATATGTTATTTTATTGCTTTCAAATCTAAAATAGACCCTATTACATATGTGACATATTGTACAAAATGCTTCAGCCAAAAAACTCTAGCAAGGTTTTTAGAAATAAGCATGACTCTAACCATTTCTTGTAGAGTTCTATTTTTTCTTTCTGCAATCTCATTTTTTGTGGAGTTTTTGGTGAAGGAAACTATTGCATAATTTGCATTATACCTTTCTTGTCACAAAATTCTGTAAACAGACTATTTTCAAACTTTATACCATGGTCAGACCTAATTCTGCTAACGTTGAAGTTAAAAATAGTTTTAAATCTTTTGTAAAGAATTTTAAAAGCGGCAAATGTTCCAGTCTTTTCTCTTAGAAACTCAATCCAGGTATATCTGGAAAAATCATCTACCCCAATAAGAGTGTATTTCTTACCTCCAATGCTTTAAGTATCCATAGGACCCATAAGATATATATGTAGTAATTCAAAGCAAAGATGTGTTGAGCAATGTGATAACATCTTATGCGACATTCTTACATGCTTACTTTTTTTACAAGGACCACATACCTTGAGTTTGTTGAATTTCAGATTAGGTAATCCTTTCACAACTTTTGTTTTGATCAGCTTCTGTATGACTTTATAATTCCATGTCCAAGTCTTTGATGTCATAGGACGTTTTCATCACATTTTGAAAAATTACACACTTTTTTGTGTCAATTAAATAATAATTATTTGCTGACATATTCTTAGTTATTAGACACTCAGTATTTTTTTATCAAGAACATAACATGAATCTTTGTCAAATTCAACATGTAAATTATTATCACATAATTGGCTTAGGAAAACCTTTAACAATCAAAGTTCCTTTAGCAACTTTTTTTCCTTTCGAACCTCCACAATGTATAATAGTTCCACCATTATAAGGTTCATAATCAGCTAGGTAATTAACTTGACAAGTCATGTAGAGAAACTGCTATCAAAATACCATAGATCAGGCACACATGCTTTTAGAGAAGTATGAACAGCATTACAAGTAACTTGTTCTTTCGTTTTCTTTGCAAATTTTGAAAAATATTTCTTAGAATGTGATGACATTTAAGATAACACTTTTTTATTTTTCAAATCCTTTTTCATCTTTTGACAATAAGGATGAATATGACCAATTTAAGAATAATAGTGATAAACATACATTTTCACATGTGATTTTGATTGAAATAAACCAAATGTAGCTTTTACAAATTTCACAGGATCTTCAAAAAAAATTAGAAGTTAAATCACTACTATAGTCTAAACCATGCTTATTAGAGTAACCAACATTTAAGGTACCATTTACGATAAAATAACTCTTAATAAATTTCTTAAAACTTAAAGTCAAACATTTCAGTTCTTCTTTTAGTTTAGAAATTTTCAAATCTTTTCCTTGTAAGTATGGCTTCTAACTTGGTCAAAGTTTCTCTAAGATCATCATTTTCTTTGGCTAATATTTGATATTTTGTCATATCAATCCTTATATCAACAATGGTTTTTCCTATCTCATCAACACAGCTATTAAATCAGTTCACAATTGAATAATTTTGAGCAAATGTTGTTTCTAATATTTTAACATTAGATACAACATATGAATCTGAATCATCCAGATTATCATCTAAAGAATCAATCCTAGTAGAAAAGGCCAATTCCTCATCTTTTAAATCTTTAGCTTCATCATCTAAGTCATCACTAAAGGTAACATTGAAATTTAGTTTTTGTCTTAATTTGATATTTACACACTCATTTGCATAGTGTCCAAGTGCAGTACCTGCATCGCATCTAACTGATTTATTGTCTTCGGGGTCATACCTTGATTTTTTACCTTTCATAAATTGTCTGGGTTGATTATGGTCTTTTTTTTTTTCTGGATTTGGTGGTGTGTTGTTTATTTGAATCCTTGGTTGAATATTCCATATGGACCAGTTCAACGTTTTCTTCAAGTAGGAGTTGAATTTCTTAGTAAGAAATGCAATGTGGTTAGGATTGTCATAACATAGGTTTAAAACATCTCATCAGACTCAATTTCAAAGGGGTGTATTGGTTGTGGAGTCTGTAGGATTTTTTTAGACTTTCAAAGTCTAGGGGTATTCAATCCGGATTTTTAAAAGTCTTTAAAAATCTTAAGGTATTCAATACAGATTTTAAAAAGTCTTAGAAAATCTTTAGGTGTTCAACAATTTATAGATTTTAATACTCTATGGATTTTCTTTTATTCTCTTCCAAAAATATAATAGATTTCACTCTCCAAAATCTCTTCTAACAACCATGGATTTCTACGGATTTAAAAAAATCTTAAAAAGCCTTTAGGTATTCAACAGCCTATGAATTTTAATACTTTGTGGATTTTTATTGTGTTTATATTTTTTAAATAGTGACAAACTAACTAATTAAATAAGTTGTATTTTTAGGTAAATGTTTTCTCGTGGATTGTGGATTTGTAATCGACGTCAATTTTTAGCTCCATTACGTGGTGTTCGATATCATCTAAAAAAATTGTTGGCAAGGTGTCACCCCAAAAATGCAATTGAGTTATTCAATCTTCGTCATGCATCATTAAGAAATGTGATTAAGAGAATTTTTTGTATTTTCAAATCGCAATTCACAATTTTCAAAATCACACTTCCGTTCTCATTTAAAACACAAGCAGAATTAGTATTGAGTTGTGCTGGATTACATAATTTTCTTAGAAAAAAATGTCGCTCTGATGAATTTTCAGTCGAATATAAAAAAGATCAAGATTCACCACATCTCGACCTGGAAAGGGAAAATTTGGAATTGCTTTTTTAAAGTCACCTACAACAAAGAACAGAAGCTAATGCTATGTGGGAAATGTGGCCGAGGTATAACGGTGATGGAATTGAAGGTGAGAATAATAATGTTTTTTTTTTTTAAACTAATGCATTGTTTGGTATTTTTTCTAAACAATTTGGATACAAAAAATTTATATACAAGTGTATTCCATATATATTTGCATCAATAGTTCCAGCGTCGGAATCTATGGAAATCCATGTAAATCAATAAAAAAAATGTATTCTACAATCCTGTCAAGTCAATGAGAATATATGTAAATCAATAAAAAAATCGGCCAAACTCTGTATGGAGTCTATGGATTTTCTAAATTCACAGACTTTTTAAAGTCCAAAAAAATCCAATAGAATCCAAATTGAATACATCCCCCTCGGTCTCAAAGGGTTAAATTTCAGTATTTGAGGATGTTTCACCTTTGAAAACAACAACCTTCTTCCAATCACTTGCATCGTCTTCTTGAGTTATGTTTATCTCATATGTTTTGAGAATGCTAACAAGCTCATTTTGGCTTAATTGGTCAGTAATTTTCGGCTTCTTCAATAGCAAAATTTTCTTACATAAAAATATTTAGGCACTGAACACAAAATTTTGTGTACTACCATATTGGATATGGAATCTCCAAGAGAGTGACTCATTGACAATTTCACTTAGTCTTTCGTTGTAAGTTGTGATAGCCTCATCTTTCTCCATCCCGAGATTCTCAAATTTGGTCTCAAGCATCTAAAGTCTAGTCCTCCAAACACAATCACTTCCTTCACAGTGTAATTAAAGTCTTTCACATGCATCATTAGTTGTAGTGAAAGTTGATATTATATAAACATAGATTTTTCAATTAAGGTAAAGATAGTATTGAGAGCTTTAAAATTATAACTAGTTGTCGCGGTTTCTTCAGTTGACAATTCAATCTCTTTTTTTAGTCGAGTTTCTCCATTGTCATATGCATCAATTTTTGGGTGTTCCCAACTAGTAAGAATATTTCTCCATGTTTGTTCATCGATTGACTTAATGATTGATGGTCCCTGATTTTCAACAATATGTGGAAATTTATAAAAAAAATATTTTAAACAACGATGTGTATTTCAACAATATGAGGTCAATGCATTGCTTAAGCATGACTAGATGATTTAATAAATCTTAACTTGAATACTGATGCTATTTTTTCTTTCGGAAGATATGCATGACAGAGTTATAGTAAGTATTAAGCAAATTAGTAAAGCAATCAGGAACATGAGATGTAGAGTGGTTCAGAAACTCAAGCTCCTACATCCACTGTCCTGATTGCACAGGAGAATTTCTTCACACAAAATTAGCTTGTTTTTAACGTGTCAAGGTGCACTGATCATATAACCCCTCTCAGAAAATCCTGAAAACTTAACTGGACTTATGTTCCTCAGCGAAACTACCTCCGAACTGGTCTTACACCCCTCAGCAGGATTGCCTCACATCTGGACTCACATTCCTCTTAGAGAGACCTCCCAATGACCTAACTTCACCACTAACTGTTAGGAAAGGGTTAGAGTTTGATGTTGCTTTCCAACTATGTGAGATTTTCCCTTACATAGTTTTAGCCATAAAGCTAAGGTTGGGAAAATCTCCCTAAGCTTAGGATTGATGTATATATATATGATGAGATCGGATACAAACTAGAACACTCTGATATTACTTGAATGACTCAATGGCCAGTGTTCTTCGATGGAGATGCTTGAAGATTTCGCTCTATCAGGTTCACTTGCATCAATCCATATCTCGTCATCTTCTAATGAATGTAGAGTTTGTATTAATAGTGTGCATTTGAATGTTACTGTTGGAGAAAGTCACATTCAAATTCAGACTATTCATGGAGTGAAATTCTACTTTCAGAGTAGCTCTGGCCTTTTTAACTTTTGTAAAACTTGATGTCTTGTTCTAATTTGTCCACGTTAGCGAAGTCTAACGACTCTTTTCTTCAGAATACTTGATCAGAGTAGTACTGACTTCAGGCGACTTGCCTTCAACTGACTTGAAGCTCTTCAGGAGAGTTGACTTCATGAGTTTGTCAGTTTTCAGGAAACTTGTCTTTCAGAAGACTTAAAAATCTTCAAGGAAGTTGACTTCATGCTATTTGTCAGACTTCCCAAGGTCCTCCATGGCCTGACTCCTTTAGAATTTACGAGGCTCAACACTAATCCTCAAGATTGTGCTCTTCACTGAGTAGTCCACTGACTTGCTTAGAAAGATCAGGTTTATACTAAGTGGGGCATCTTCAGAGTTGTCTATAGAATTACTGACTTGAGGTTCAGTATATTTTTCTTCATTAAGTTCCCCCTCAACTGAGTATCTGTAAATAAAATCTATCATATCATGAACCTTTACAAGCCACAATCCTAACTGCACATTTTCTATTACAAGCCATTTTGGAATATCATCAAAATTAAATATCAAATAATGTACATCCACATATTAGGCTTCTAATAGACATCATTAGTCTCATCTAGAATATGAGGCCTAAGTGGAGTGGTAATTGAATATTTCTTAGCAAAATGACACACTAAAAACACAAGATTTATACTTAGTACCGATAAGTTTTTTGCTCTGGTACCAACTAAAAGTGTTTCGTGTGTGTTAAATGTAAATAGTATATTGTATGTTCGACATGCACTATAATGCCAAGACTTATCAGAATACAATGCAAACAACGGAAGACAAAAATATAGAGTTTTAAATGGAATAAACTTTAACACAAACTATAAATAGTTTGTGCGAGCCTTATGGCGAAACCTTCACTAATCAAAGAGTGAATACCAAGTGTGTGTGCAATGATTTCAAGGCATATCTTCTACAATGGAGACTAAGACTAGATTAACTATGATTGAATCTTAAAAGGCTTAGTGTTAGTTACACTTTCAAATTGATCTACTAATTTATCAATGATATCTTTATCTATTGACAAAATAATAGACCTATGCTTGTACGAAATATTGGAACACTTGATATAAAGTAAAAGGGAAAATAATGATCATATTCAAATCCAGACTATTCATGGAGTGAAATTCTACTTTCGGAGTAGCTCTGACCTTTTTTACTTTTGTCTGACTTGTTGTCTTATTCAGATTTATCCATGTTAGCGGAGTCTAACGGCTCTTTTCTTCAGAATATTTGATCAGAGTAGTCCTAACTTTAGGCGGCTTGTCTTCAGCTGACTTGAAGCTCTTCTGGAGTGCTGACTTCATGAGTTTATTAGTTTTCAGGGAACTTATCTTTCAGAAGACTTGAAAATCTTCATGGAAGTTGACTTCAGGGTATTTGTCAAACTTTCCAAGGTCCTCCATGGCCTGACTCCTTCATAATTTATGAGGCTCGACACTAATCCTCAAGATCATGTTCTTCACTGAATTGTCCACTGACTAGCTTAGAAAGGTCGGGTTTATACTAAGTGGGACATCTACAGGATTGTCTTTAAGGTCTCTGACTTGACGGTTCAGTATGTTTGTCTTCACTTAAGTTCCCCCTCAACTAATTATCTGTAAATAAAATCTATCATATCCTGAACCTTTACAAGGTACAATCCTGACTGCACATTTTCTATTACAAGCCATTTTAGAATATCATCAAAATTAAATATCCAACAAAGTACATCCACATATTGGGCTTCCAATAGACATCATTAGACTCATCTAGAATACAAGGCCTAAGTGGAGTGGTAATTGAATATTCCATAGAAAAAATGACACACTAAAAACATAGGATCTAAACTTAGTACTGATAAGTTTTTGGCTCTGGTACCAGCTGAAAGTGTGTCGTGTGTGTTAAGTGTAAATATTGTATTGTATGTTCGACATACACTACAATGCCAAGACTTACCAAAATATAAGCAAACAACGGAAGACGAAAAACACAAAATTTCAAATGGAATAAACTTTAACAGAAACTATAAATAGTTTGTGCGAGCCTTATGGTGAAACCTTCACTAATTCAAGAGTGAATACAAAACGTGTGTGCAATGATTTCAAGGCATATCTTCTACAATGGAGGCTAAGACTAGATTAACTATGTCCGAATCTTAAAAGGCTAAGTGTTTAATTACACTTTCAAATTAATCTACTAATTAATCAATGTATCTCTATTTATTGACACAATAATAGACCTATGCTTATACAAAATATTGGAACACTTGATATAAAGTAAAAGGGAAAATAATGGTCATATCACCTAACAGAATCAACATTGGAATATATGACACTCAATTATTCATTGTCTAATATTAAAGTCCCCGTCCTCTATTTATAGATAGGTAGAGTGCTCAGTCTTCAACTCTATAGATCCTAGTAAATGGATCTAAAAAATACTTCATAAGTAACTTTCCATGATCTCCTCTGTCAATCGTCCATGTAGGTGGTTTTATTCCTGATGTTTGCAAGCAAATGCATGATCTAGACCCTTTTTTAATAGGCTGGAAAATCTTCAAACATCCATGTTCTTGTAGAATGTTCTAGATATTACAATCATCATGTTGTAATATTTGGTGCAACATCTGATCTTCCAGGTCCTTGTAGAATGTTCTAGATTTTCAACCTGCATGTCAAAACATTCAGTGCAACATGTGATTATAAAGAGTTGTTTTATATGAAAAAAAAAAAGACAAATTCTAATGTTGTAAGATATGTGATAACACCACAAGTAGAAACATCAACAATATTAATTTTTGCACTAATGAGTATTAGTTGAAGAGTATTAATTGTAGGATTGTTCAAGATACAAACCAAAATGGATATTTGAGAATGTTTGTGTCCGTATGAAAGTTCGATTATTCTAAAATTCAAGCATCTGTGTCCATACTAAAATTTCAATACATATGGTATGGATCAATTTTTCAATTACAAATGGATTGGATCGGAGTGGATAAACATATTTTTTTACCCCCTTTTTGTCATTCTTTTTTTTAAAATCAATTTTAAAAAAAAATTGATGCATGCACACTCATACGAATACTACACAACTTCAATCACAATCAAGCATATATCATTTTTCAAGCCCGAATATACCACATTATATGATTATGGATTGTTAAAAATGTAACGCAAATCACCATCAATAGAGTATCTAAAATACGGCATATAAGATATATATTTAAACAATTCTTTTAAAATATCTTATAAATAGAAAGTGCAATATTAAAGTCACGTTGAACGTAATTCCTCACACGGGTACACCATACCCAAGTTTTTGGTAAGAAATGAATATACATATAGAATGAAATTAAAAGAATAAAAAACTAAATTTAAATATTTTGATATACATCTAAACATGAGTTAACATTTTACAACCTTAATAAGATAAACAATACAGTGTTTGTATTCTGAAAAATGGAGAGAAATTCAGCTATCATATAGCTGTACTTGAGTTCAATAATATTATAATAATATTTGAGGAATAAAAAAATAAATAATAATTAAATTTTAATACATATTGAATTCAATTATTCGGTTCGATACGATTTGGTACGATCACATTTTGAGAAATCATCACCACTACATTATATGCTTATTATCACACTACTCAAAAACTAAAAAAAAAAAAAAAAAAAACATCCAACTTGCTATTTTTAGGATTTCAAAATCCCCTAAATTTCAAAATTGGTATTTAAAAACTACTCAATTGAAAAGCAGTTTTACGATAAAATTAGTTCAAGACCAACTTTAAAAAAAAATGTAGGAGTAATACTTTAAAAGTTGAAAATGTCATTTCTCAAAACACGATAAAAGTATATTTTTCATTAAAAAAAACATAAGTATCACCTTTTTTATATAAGCTTCTGCGTTAATTTAAACACCCTCAAGAATTAATTCTCTCCCTCCCTCTATATATATATATATATATATATTTATTAGAGGACCTTGGTTGTGCTAATACAGTAATACTATGCACCCATGTTATCTTGTAAATGACTATTTTCAACGTTCTTAATGATATTTTTTAAAATAGATATATAACTTAATTGGCATGATATTTTTTGGGAAAATATTTTTTAAAAAAAAAAAAAATCGGATTTGACATGTCAATGCACATGCTTTTTAACGCAAAATTATAATTACGTGCAGATTACCATTCTTTAATAAAATAAATTGAAAAATAATCGTCATAACTCCTTTAACTATGTTCACGTGTATTTGGGACATACCTCCCTCACGTCAAAAACAAAGTAAATTAAGTGAAAAGTATAGATAACTATCATGTGCTTCAAAATTATTAGATATACTAATAAGTACCCCGCGTTTTACGCGGGTTGTTCGCAAAGTTAATTTAAAAAATATATTTTATTGACACATCATAATATTAGTCAACATTATAAAGTTATAGGAAAAAATGCACTTTTAGTCTCATAAGAATGCTCCAAAATATTTTTGGTCACAGTGTTCAAAAGTGGTCCTTTTTTTATGCAAAATTGGTCACAACCGCCATATAAAATGACCAATTTAGCAATTTGGGACAAATTTTACGGACAAAAGATGTCAAGTTTTTAACTATTGGGACCAATTTTATAAACAAAATGACTACTTTTGAAACATGGAACCAAAAGTGTTTTTGGGACATTCCTTTGGGACTTAAAGTGCAATTTTTCCTAACGTTATATGTTACAATCTATTTAAACACACACACATACAGTCTAAAGAAAATATAGCATGCATATATATACATACTTCATTTGAAGTTGAACATATAATTTGATAAAATTTAATTATTTAATCTATAATATATAGAGATTGAATCATCAAATTTAAAAATTTGCAATAAATAATTTTGCTCAGATAAAATAATTTTTGAAAAAAAAAAAACTAACTATGAAAAAAAGATAAAGAAAAAAATATTGAACATGTTTTCCTTAAAAAAAACATTAATAACCAAAGTTTGAAAAAATGCAATAAACACTGTTCCATTAGAAAGATGAAAGAATTCCGGAGGGGGAGATATAAAAGATAAGATTATCAATCGAAATAAAATTTAAAAAAACATAAAAAATAACCTTAAGAAAGTTAAAAATCTCATTGAAAGTCTTCACGCTTCAATTTGCAATACATAGAAAATAAACATAATATCGTCAAAATAGAAGAATAAAGAAAGTAGAATTTACATGAAGGAAAAAAATATTTGAAAATAAAAAACTGAATAGCAATTAGAGATTTATGTGTGAACATATAATCGAGGAGCAATATTGAAATTCTGGGAAAAAAGAAGAAGAAGATATAAACTGAAGTTATATATACAATAAATATTTAGGTTTGACAAAGGTTTGTAGTTTAGCTTAATTGGTAAATATAATGAATACTACTCATGATGTTAAGGGTTCAAACCCAATTAAATCTAATTTTTTTCATTAGACTTCTTATGAAAGGCTACATAGATGACACATAGGATAAAGTGATGTCACGTAAGATTGAAATTATTGAGCATTCGACACATAGGCGAAATCAACCACAAGTTGACACTTTAGCATTCTAAAACTCCCTATTAGTATAACAGGGATAAGTATGTGTAATTTGTACATTAAAAAATAATTGTCATCACCTATATGTAAGAGCAAGTGTGAAATGTGATATTTTTACAATTTATTTAATACTTAAATTTTAAAAGTATCACAAAAATATGTAAATATAGTTTTCGTTTTCTTAAGTTCATTATGAACAGAATGGAAAATTGAGAAAAACAAATAAATCAAAGATTGTAAATCAATCTCCTAGATCTCTATTTGTTTAAAATTTAAATATTTTAATTGAATGTCGAAAAGAATTAGGGGAGGTAGAAAATTATGTAAATATAGTAAATTAGAATATGAATAATGTAAATAGGGGAGGTAGAAAATTATGTACGAATATAGGGTTGATCGCTTTAGTGAGTAGCGGTCAACCAGGTAGATCACGCTTGATTAGGCATGAAATTGTCATGATTCGTAGCTAGAAATGCTCTAGTTTTGGTCGATTTTATTGAGTATTTAGAGTCAACTGAGTATTATTTCTACACATTGATGAATTTGTCTCTTTGATGCTCATAGGTGAATCGAGGGCGAAAAACGGAGTTCGTAGGACTTTGAATCGACTCAAACGGATGCCCGGATAAGAAGATATCGAAGAAATACGAACGGTATTAGTGCGCGTGAAGAAAAGTATCAGTTGTAGAAGAAGGAGAGCCACTCGAGTGGAGTCACTCGAGCGCCGCCGCTCAAACATGTTGCTCGAGCACCGAAATCGTCCAGAGAACTTTTGTCATTCGAGCCACTCGAGCACTAACGCTCGAGCATATTGCTCGAGCGTCAAAAACCAACAGGAACTTCGACCACTCGAGCAACTCGAGCATGTTGCTCGAGCCCCCGAAACTTACAGAACGATTTTGCCACTCGACCAGCTCGAGCACGAGAGCTCGAGCCCCTGATGCATTCGAGCTATTGAGCTCGAGTGCCCCCGCTCGAGCGGGTGTTGCTCGAGCACCTTCATATTTTTGCCTCCGGATTCGTTTTTCGGCCCATGAGTCCCCGATTCGGCCCGATGCTTATATATACTTGTTCCGAACTCGTTTTTGGGAATTATCACAGACAACACATACCACATCACTTTTAGCGTTAGTTTTTGGAGAGAGAAAGAGGAGAAGAGACGAGCAAGCTTAATTTTCACGTGTAATCGAGGTTTTCTTATGAATTCTTAGTTTGTTTTCGATTTTTAGTTTCTCTTCATTAGCTCGTTGACGTTAAACACTTGAGACTTCATTTTTATCAATCTAATTTCAGTTCCTAGCATTTATTTCTTTAAATCCTAGTTTATGTTTAATAATTTCTTAGTTCAAATCATTATGTTTATGTTCGTTATATCTTCAATTGTTTTTGTTATCGTTAAAGCCATGTCTAGCTAAAACGCTTACATGCTTGGGGTAGGATGAACTCGTAGAAGTAGGATGTGGGTACGTAATTAGGGTAACTCGTGACGTTTAGTTTTAATTCTCTTAATTAATGAATTCTTAAAATCGATCTTAACTTTACCTTTGAGTTTCGTTCGAAAAGTATTCAAGAGAGGACGACTTTATCACTCTTTAACAACTAGTAGAATTAACGAGAGGGTTTGGAAAGGGTTAATTAATCTACCGGTTTATCTAGGGAGGACGATCGCATCACCTTAGTTAAATTAGGGTCATGTTAATTAAGCACTATCTATTAACTTGTTAGTGGATTAGTGAAGTCGATTGTTAGGATAAAGTATTAGGGTTTGAATTCTTGAGCTTTCATCTTACAATCTTTTACTTAGGTTATTTCTTGCACGTCACGGTTATTTTGATTATGTATCTGCTCCGTTAGTATACGTAGGAATTCCTATCCTAAGCATCACCATCACATATTTGAAAACACACTTTTACATTCTTAGTTTAATTTTCCTTTTTGCATTCTTAGAGTAATTTAGTTTAGATTATATTTTTTTTTCAAAAAACCCAAAAACATACACTCATATTAATTACAATGCGTAGATCTTCAGGGATCTATTCGCATACATTCCTTCCCTTGGGTTCGATACTTGGTCCCTATACTTGCTCATACTACAGTGAACCCGTACTCTTGCGGGGAAACTACTAGTAGAAAGTTAGTATTTTCGGTTCAAGTCAATGGCGCCGTTGTCGGGGATGGCGATGTATGTCATTTGAATAGGACTTGTAGATAGCTTAGTAGTTAGTAGTGGGTGCTTTATTTTTCTCTTTTATTCTTACGTGTTCGGCAGTTGCGTTGTGATTCTTCTGTTAGTGTTTCAGGTTTATGAAAACACGCTCACAAGGAGATACGAGCGAAGAGAGAATACAGCTAGATCCTGAGATAATAGCAAGAAGAAACCGAGCCTTTTTAAGAAGGATGAATGCTGCCAGAGGAGAGAACGATAACATGGACATCGGTAATGAGTTGGATGATGCTGCAGCTGAGTTCAATTAGGTAGTGGAACGGGTTGAGGGCACTGGAGGGAATGGCAGTTAGAATCAAGTCCCGTTAGGGGAAAGCCAGAGCCAAAACCCGGGTACATAGAACGTAAACAATCCAGCTCATAACCTTGTCCAACACCCTCAGAACAACCCTGCATATCCACAGAACAACTTCCCACAAAACAATTTACCTTATCCTTACCCATACCCACCATATCCTTATCCACCATACCCGTACCCTTCACCTCCTGTTTACAACCCACCACCAGTCCAACAAGTACCCGTACCACCTGTTATTCCTCAGCACGTTCCTCAGAACGCCGAATAGAACATGGCTATTCGAGGAAGGTTTGTGGCTCAACCGCAACGGTACTATGATGGAGTGGCATTGCCCCCTGTAGAGGCAAATAACTTCTCAATCTCCCCTGGAATTCTAAAGCTGCTTACCGAGAATCAATTCAAGGGGGAGGTTGGGAAGGAGAATCCTCATACTCATCTGAGGAGTTTTCTTATGATAGCATCCACGTTCAATTATAACGACATGTTGAAGATGCCAAGAGGCTCAGGCTGTTCCCATTCTCTTTAACGGGAATAGCAAAGGAGTGGTACGATAACACGCTCCCACAGGGAGGTGTAACCACATGGGCCGAGCTCGAGCGTCTGTTCCTCGAGCGATTCTACCCTCCATCTAGAACCATTAGAGCAAGGATAGAGATCTCTTCTTTCCGCCAGAAGCCAGGGGAGGATTTACGTCAGGCATGGGAGAGATACTCTAACATGTTAATTGAGTGCCCCCAACACGGGTACAATGTGGGAGATATCATGGCTTTCTTCTACAGTGGAGCCAGCAAGGCTGGTCAAGCCCATCTTGATGCTTGTGCTAATGGAGCGTTTCTGAACCATGGTACAGCTAGATGCAGAGAGATCGTTGACAATATTGTCACGAATGCCGGGCAGTAGAATGAGGACCCAGAATTTCAGAGGGCATATCAGATTGAGGAGAGTGAAGGGACAAGGAAGCTGTTGATGGCTATGATGGAGAAGATAAGTAACATTGAGGTTGGGCAGAATTTGATTGGAGGGAATGTAGCAGTGTGTGAGAAAGTGGATCAGCCCACAGTTCAGCAAGAGGTAGCCAATTATATGGGAGAACCTTACTACAATCAGAATGGGTACCCAGGTGGAAATCAGCAGGGGCGACCCACTTATGGGCAACCGTTTGTACCACCGGGTTCACATCCTCCTCCTAATCAGTGGAGAAATAATCAAGGCTACCAAGGAGGCCAGCAGCCTCCTCAGAACCAATGGAGGAAGAACAAGAATTTTTCGTATGCTAATCCAAAGGCAGGAATTACAGTTCCTCCGGGTGTTGATCCAGGTTCGAAGTCCCCGAGTGGAGAAGGCGGTTCCTCAACTGAGGAGATGTTGAGAGCTATCCTTCAGAAGGTGGAAGAAGGGAGTAAGAGATTGTCTTCTTTGGAGTATGATGTTAAAGAGTTGCATAAGAAAGGAGATCAGCGTGGTCAAGAACTCAACAAGAGAACAATAGGTGGTTCACTTCCATAGAGTTCTAGATAAGCCAGATTGCAAAATCGTTGGGTAGAGAGTCGGGTAAGTATCCTTCTATGCCGGAGGGGAACCCGAAAGAGCATTGCAAGGCTATCCAGTTAAGAAGTGGAACCAACTATGATGGTCCTCAGATGTCTGCTGATTCTAAGACCCCCCAAGGAAAGGTTGAGATAGAAGAGAAAGAGCCTAAGAAGGATAGAGATGAAATTGAGGATGTAGGAGTTGAGAAGAAGATAGAGGGTGAAGGCACTCAAGAGAGCAAAGAGCCTGAAGAGGAAGGCATTGAGAAGATTGAGAGAGTTCCTAAGTGGAAGAAGGCAAAGGAAGCAAGGGAGAAAGTGAAGGAGACCAAGCGAGATGAATGGGGGGTACCCAAATCTGTGATACCCGTCTCATATCCGCAGCGCTTTATGAAAAAGAAACTTGATGAGAAATTTGCTAAATTCCTTGATGTGTTTAAAAAGCTGCATATTAACATTCCTTTTTATGATGCTTTGGAACAGATGCCTAATTATGCCAAGTTCCTGAAGGACTTGATAGCTAAGAGACGGCGAGTAGATGAGCCCAAGTTGGTGCAGCTGAACCATGAGGTGAGTGCATTAGTGCACAAAGCACTTCCCCCGAAGTTGAAGGATCCCAGGAGTTTCACGATCCTATGTGATATCGGGAATGGAGTCAAGAAGGGAGCATTATGCGACCTTAGAACAAGCATTAATTTGATGTCATTGTCACTATTCAAGAAGTTGGAAGGCGGAGAACTTCAGCCTACAATGATGACGTTTCAACTAGCCGACCGGTCTATTACTCGACCTCAAGGTGTGGTTGAAGACGTCCTCGTGAAAGTTGGGGATCACATTTTTCCAGCCGACTTTGGTGCTCGACATGGAGGAAGATGAGCGAGTGCCTTTGATCTTGGGAAGACCGTTTTTGGCAACGGCGGGGATGGTGCTAGATGTGGCAAATGGGAAGATAACATTGAAAGTTGACGATCAAGAGATAAAAATCTCCCTATATGAGGCCATGAAACACCCAAATGAGGATAAGAGCTGTTATAGCATGGATGCCATTGATCCTTGTGTTGAAGACACACCTCCTATCTCTAATCTTTCTCATATTCATAATTTTGTTAGTCCTTCACTTGATAATTTGACCCATGAGAATTACGAGTTTGATTATATTGATAGGGATAAAGGGAAGAAGTTGAAGGATGAAGAAGTGAAAAATGTGGACGAGGTCCAGTTGGAAAGGAAAGGAGGAGTTAAGAAGAAAAAGTCCAAACTCAAAATATTAATTAGTAAGACTCCTCCAGATAAAGGTGAGAAGAAGTTGAGACCCCCACCACTTGAGGATGGGAAGGAAGGAAAGGAACTCATGATGAATGGGAATGAAGGAAAGAAAATCAACCACCACTCTTATGAGAATAAGGGAGGTAATTTTGAGTATCATGTCCCATAAGCTCCTTTGAGCTTGGTCCGGCATGAGGACCTTAAAAATAGCGTTGAGTGGGAGGCAACCCACTTTTATTTGTTTTTCAGTATTTTTATGTTATTAGGGTGTTGTTGAATTGTAAGTTTTAACCTCGTACTTGAGAGTTTATTTTGTAGGCTTGTCTCGAAGGAGTAAAGGTATCATGGAGTTATTCAGATTGAAGGAACCACCTGAGACCAAGGAGTGTGACACGTTGTTGAGAAACTTGAACTATTTGGATGAGGTAACCACAACCCCAAACTTAGACCGCTGCACAAGGTGGAGTTTGGATTTGTTTTATGGTGACATTGCACAGGTGCACACCCTCTCTTTGAGTTGAGTTTGGTTATTTGGTATCTTGAGAGGCTCCTTGAGCTGATATTGCTTTGATGTGCTATTACATATTTCATGCCTATCAATTCTCTTATGTTTGTTGATTGTTATTCTTGAGTATGACTTGGTGAGTAGAGTTAAGTTGTGAAGGTAAGTTAGGAATTTTATTGTGTGAGTATGGGAGTGAAAGTTGATTTGAGAGAGAACTAGTATACTTACAAGTTTTCTTTTTGAGTACTTATGTGATGAGAGTGAGAATTCACTAGACTAGCATGGATGTGAAAGCCGTGAGATTTGAGTCTTTTGAGATTAAGATACAAGAATTGATCTCTTCGTTTGTGAGTGAGTCATCACCTTAGAGGATGCTAGAACTTGTTTGTGCTCTCACTTCTTGATTGTGTCTAGCTTGATATGCCGAATGTGATCTTAGGCCATCTTTGTTTTGATTGAGTCACTTATCCTAAAATTGTCCTTACCATTGATATTTATCCCTTGATAGCCAGTTTGAGTCTTAAGCCTATTTTATTTGCTAGCACATTTTAACACTATTCCAAGTTCCTAAACCTTTTTGTCCCAATTTGAGTGGAGAATAGGAAAAGTGTGAATGAGAAGGGATTGATTTGAGTTGAGAAAAGGAATTATGTTTGTTGAGTTGTGATAAAAGAAGGGTGTGATGAAGTTTTGAGTTGTGGGAAAGACCAAGAATTGAGAATGAGCAAAAGAAAAAATGAGCTCATGTGAGTTGTGTGAAAAAGAAGAAAAAAAAAAGAGTTGAGTGATTGAAAAAGTGAAAAGAGTTGAAAAAAAATTTGAGGTGTTGAGAGTAAAGGAATTGATGTGCATTATGTGAAGATGTTAAAGAAGTATGTTCCTTATATCGAAGTACCAAAGTTTGATTTTTTATTCTCCATTCACTTGAGTCACTTACCCCATATAGTTTTTCCACCTGTCCAAAGAGCCTACATTACAACCTAGAGAAAAGTCATTTTTTATTCGGCATTGATTTCTAGAGTATGGTCGGAGTTGAGAGTGCTTACAAGCATATGGCTGCTGATATGTGTGATTGATTGATTGAGTGAGTGAGTCTCTTATTATTGATATACACTTGTGAGGGAGTGAAACACATCGTCGAGAGCACATCCATGTTTGATCTTGGTGTTTCTTGTTGTTATTGCATGAGTATGATGAAGGGGGGTGAGTTAGTATACGTGTGATTGATCTTTGAAATTTGAACTCGATTACTTGCATGGTTTGGTTCTATGACTCATTCCTAACAATTTCACTTGACTTATTATTTCATTGCTTGAGGACAAGCAATATGGTAAGTTTGGGGGGGGGGGGGTGATTAGGCGTGAAATTGTCATGATTCGTAGCTAGTAATGCCCTAGTTTTGGTCGATTTTATTGAGTATTTAGAGTCAATTGAATACTATTTCTACACATTGATGAATTTGTCTCTTTGATGCTCATAGGTGAATCGAGGGCGAAAAATGGAGTTCGTAGGACTTTGAATCGACTCAAACGGATGCCCGGATGAGAAGATATCGAAGAAATACGAACGATATTAGTGCGCGTGAAGAAAAGTATTAGTTGTAGAAGAAGGAGAGCCACTCGAGTGGAGTCACTCGAGCGCCACCGCTCTAGCATATTGCTCGAGAACCGAAATTATCCAGAGAACTTTTGCCATTCGAGCTACTCGAGCACTAACGCTCGAGCATGTTGCTCGAGCGTCAAAAACCAACAGAGAACTTCGACCACTCGAGCATGTTGCTCTAGCGCCCGAAACTTACATAACGATTTGGCCACTCGACCAGCTCGAGCACGAGTGCTCGAGCCCCTAATGCATTCGAGCTATTGAGCTCGAGCGCCCCCGCTCGAGCGAGTGCTGCTCGAGCACTTTCATATTTTTACCTCCGCATTCGTTTTTCGGCCCATGAGTCCCCGATTCGGCTCGATGCTTATATATACTTGTTCCAAACTCGTTTTTGGGAATTATCACAGACAACACATACCACATCAGTTTTAGAGTTAATTTTTTGAGAGAGAAAGAGAAGAAGAGACGAGCAAGCTTAATTTTCACGTGTAATCGAGGTTTTCTTACGAATTCTTAGTTTCTCTTCATTAGCTCGTTGACGTTAAACACTTGAGACTTCATTTTTATCAATCTAATTTCAGTTCTTAGCATTTATTTCTTTAAACCCTAGTTTATGTTTAATAATTTCTTAGTTTTAATCATTATGTTTATGTTCGTTATATCTTCAATTGTTTTTGTTATCGTTAAAGTCATGTCTAGCTAAAACCCTTGCATGCTTGTGGTAGGATGAACTCGTAGAAGTAGGATGTGGGTACGTAATTAGGGTAACTCGTGACATTTAGTTTTAATTCTCTTAATTAATAAATTGTTAGAATCGATCTTAACTTTACCTTTGAATTTCGTTCGAAAAGTGTTCGAGAGAGGACGACCTTATCACTCTTTAACAACTAGTAGACTTAACGAGAGGATTTAGAAAGGGTTAATTAATCTACCGGTTTATCTAGGGAGGACGACCGCATCACCTTAGTTAAATTAGGGTCTCGTTAATTAAGCACTATCTATTAACTTGTTAGTAGATTAGTGAAGTCGATTGTTAGGATAAAGTATTAGGGTTTGAATTCTTGAGCTTTCATCTTACAAGCTTTTACTTAGGTTATTTCTTGCACGTCACGGTTATTTTGATTATGTACCTGCTCCGTTAGTATACGTAGGAATTCTTATCCTAAGCATCATCATCACATATTTGAAAACACACTTTTACATTCTTAGTTTAATTTTCCTTTTTGCATTCTTAGAGTAATTTAGTTTAGATTATATTTTCTTTTAAAAAAACCCAAAAACATACACTCATATTAATTACGACGCGTAGATCTTCAGGGATCTATTCGCATACATTCCTTCCCTTGGGTTCGATAATACTTGGTCCCTATACTTGCTAATACTACAGTGAACCCGTACTCTTGCGGGGAAACTACAAGTAGAAAGTTAGTATTTTCGGTTCAAGTCAGCGCTCACCAAGAGCGATCAACACAAACTCTCGCCACGTCATTGATCGCTCTTGTGGTAGGCGATCTTGACTATTTAGGCTATTGGTGTAGCGATTTGCAGACCTGGTGAAGGGGTGAACAAAGACTCAAAAAGTGGCTTACTCATCTGAATCGATCTCAGGCGAGACCCATGGCGTTTACAGAGAAACAGCAGTTATGAGCTTTCCATCGAAATCACGGCGGCCTAGGCTGTGAATTTCCCCTTTTTGATCTACTTTTACAGAGTAGGGTAGATCTGATTCCCCCAAAGCGTAGAGGTGTCCGCTAATTAGGGCTAACTGGTGTTCGCTAAGCCAATTTTGTTGGTCGGATCGAATTGGCCGGCAACGATTCAGGCGGCGGTGACGGCGCCGCCGAGGCGGAGAGGTCGTTGAAGTCAAAGAAGACATTGGGGATAACAGAGAATCCTCTTTCCTATTCAATTTTGTACGTGTAGATCTTAACGTAGCAGCTGCAGAGTGTGGCTCTGCCTTTGGAGATTTTGATTGCGTGGAGCATTCTGTCACCATCAAATAGGTGGTACGTGCCGCGGGGGAGAAATTGGGGGTTCGAGTCGTTGCAAATATATATATTTTGCATTGATCGCTCCTGCCGGTGAGCACGATCTACCAGGTTGATCGCTACTCACCAAAGCAATCAACCCTATATTCGTAAAGAATTTTCTACCACCCCTATTTACACCATTCAAATTTTAACTTACTATATTTACATAAATTTTCCCAAAGTCTCACGTGATATTGATATAACAATACAAAGAGCACACATTAAACGCATAATGACTAGGTTTACCATTAATAAGGTAGTCACCTAAACTTGTAAAACTTTGCAGAGATAGGGGCATGCTAACTATGTTTTAATGGAATTACGGTTCAATTAAATTAACCCATGAATAGAACAAAGATGTGAATAGAATAGTATAAAAATGATTATTTCTATAATTGGTATGAACTGAGAATATTTTAAATTATTATTATTTGTTCGAATTATAATTTAATAATAGTATTCCTTCCGTCCATAAAAAATAGTTTTGTAGGCTTTTGCACAAGTTTTTAAAAAAAGGAAAATTGTTATATGAAATATTCTACGGATATAGGATCCGTAGAATAACCCATATTTAAAAAAATTGCGGATCTAGGCCAGGTCGGATCGAATTTGGTGAATTTTTCTCAAAATCTCACGCAAATCAAATTTCAGGATTCTCACTCTCAATTTGTGTTACTATATGGGCAAATGCATATTACTGAAGAGCATAATGTGTGTTACTATTAAACTAAATGTTGTTTTTTCACCAATTTTTATGTGTTTTCACTGAAATAAATAATTTTCCATTCAATATAAAAACGAAATTCGTGTTACTATCTATTCAGATACTGATTTTCACAAATCTATATTTATTTTTACAAACATAATTAATTTTTCATACAATAACACATGTAAGGTAGTGAAAAGTGTATTACTACAATAACACAAATGTCTTACTCAATGGATAAAGATGTGTTTGCACAAATACATAAATGCACCCTCCTAGGTTGTGTTACCATAACAACAATCATATATTATTGTAAAAACAATGTGTGTTACTGTTGGAGCAAATATGTGTTAATGTTGGTTTTAATGTGTGTTACTGGTGGAGAAAATGTGTGTTGATGTTAAAGTAAATATGTGTTACTGCAAATGTGTGTTAATGTTAGAGTAAATGTGTATTACTACAAATATGTGTTAATATTGGAGCAAAAATGTTAGAGTAAATATGTGTTACTGCAAATGTGCGTTAATGTTAGAGTAAATATGTGTTACTATTGGAGCAAATGTGTGTTAATGTTAGAGGAAATATGTGTTACTATTGGAGCAAAGTGTGTTAATGTTAGAGTAATGTGTGTTACTGCAAATGTGTGTTAATATTGGAGCAAAAGTGTGTTAACGTTAGTGCAAATGTATGTTATTATTAGAGCAAATGTATGAAACAATAAATCTAGATTTAAAGGAACAGTGAATAAATAAAAAATCACATATTTATTCTTGTAAAATCACATATTTGTCCTTATTGTTATTTTTAAGTACAAAAATGTATTTTTTTTAAGGACTAGTAACACAGATTTTGTCTTACAGTAATATACATTTACTCATATAGTACGCAACTTGGGAGTGAAATCCTGAAATAAGTCTTGTGCGACTTTTTTTTTTAAATCAGCTTGATCCACTTAGGATTGCAAATTTTGACCTTGAGTGACCCCACTATTTTTTTTATATTTGTCTATTATAAGTATATTTTACATGTGAATATTTCATAAGAGTGTGTCTCTTAGAAAAATAGGTATTATGTGTAGAAAATAAGAATGTTGTAGTCAAATCAAGTACTATACAAATTGTTTCAAAAATATTATGTGTGAGGTTCAATGACAAACAGTGTAAATAATTGTATGAAGAAAGGTGTAAATAAAAGCAAATATTTTTATTTTAAGAAATAAAACCATTTTTTACTAACGAACTAATAAAGCAACATAGACCATTTTTCACAGACAGAGGGAATATCATTCGTTTGTCCCAAAATTATTTGCACAGTCTAAAAAAATTATGACATTTATTTGCGTGCACTCACAATAATATACACATATGTCACTACTTTACTAAAAAAATATAATTTTTCATTAAAAAAAAGTGTGTCATTTTAAGTATGCAAATAATACCGGGACGGAGGGAGTATATATTTGTAATAGTAATATTATTATTATTGATTTTATTTTTTATTTTTAAAATAATACTTATAATTATAAAAAAAAATTATTATACAATTTTATTATGTTAATTTTTTTTTATTATTGTTGGAATTATTATCTAATATTATTATTACTGGTATTTATAATTATATCCTTTGATTATATTATTGTTAATTTTTATTTTACCATTATCTTAAATAATTATTTTAATATTGAATATCATTATTTAAACTATTACACTATAATTTTTTTACTAATATATACGTACGGAAATGATCTCATGCCCACCGGTGGGCACAATATAATATATCCACCGCTAATGTGATAATAATTATTATATTATCATTTCTATTTTTTAAATTATTAGTATATTAATATTATTATGGTTGAAATAGTTATCATTATTTTTATTATTAATTATAATTTTATTAAACAAAATTATTTTATTCATAATTTTATTGTTAAATATTTTATTATTATTGTTCATTGATGAGATTAAAAGATAATATTATGAAGATAGAAATAAATTACAAATATTTTTTGAAAAAAATTGTCATTATGTGGAATATATAAATCCTCTATTATATAAATAGAGAGTTTGACATGCCTATCAGCCTATGTGTCGTCCTGGGGTTAATTTTGCTTATGTGTTGAATGCTTACGTGTCGAATGCTTACATGCCATTTATTTCGCCTATGTGTCACTTATGTGTCATCTTTGTGGCCTTATATAATGAAGAATCTAATAATAATTAAAAAAAAAAATGGGCATGCAAATGAATTTGAATCATACACCTCATGAGCAATCGTTATGATGTTTACCAATTTAGCTATACTATGAATTTTTATGAAATTTGAATATTTATTGTATATAACTTGAGTGTATCCCAAAAAAAAAATTTGTTGTGATTGTACTAATTTACATTTAAGTTAACTACATTTGAGGATATCCTATTTATAGAAATCGTAATTGATTACTAATCCAAACAAGTAACTTAAGTATATTTAATTCTACACTATTATTACTAAATTGATTAATAAATTTAAAAAAATCTAATGTGTCAATGTCCAATTAACTTATTTTTATATTCTCAATGTATTTGAGAATATCTTATTTAAAAATTTGAATTTGTAAAAAATTAATTAATGGAATTAAGAATATTAAATAATTTTGATTTATTCCATCGATTAAATGATTAATTAATTTTTTTAAAATCTAATTATTTGAAATTTTATCATTTAATTGATAATTTTTTATTGTTTAGAAAACATAATAAATCAAAATTATAATTATTTGATTTTTTATATCTTAAATCAAATTTGATATGTCATTTACTATTGGTTTAATTGTGTTTAACATGTGACATCATGTTTGTGTAATAATGTTGGCTCTAATTAAAAGAAATGCAATCACATGGATTTGAATCTTGCACGCATATATAAATATTTTAATTTATTTTTAGATAGAAAGGTCGTATTAAAAGCCACTAATAAATTTATATCGTTAATATTTTTTTAAATTCTGAAACGCTTATTAGTTTATTTAATATTATATAATTTACATTACATATATGAATATATTATTTAAGACAAAATATAAGTGAAAATGGTTTATACATGAACCATTAAAGGGTATTAGTTGTTATCACCACAGAGTATTTGTTGTTTTCACTGAAGTGTACTAGTTGTTTTCACTGAAAAATATTAATTGTTTACTAAAAATAAACTAAGACTCTTTAGTGAAGACAACTAATATTTTTCAATGAAAACAACTAATACTCTTTAGTAAAAGCAACTAATATACTTCAATGATTCATGTATAAACCAATTTCACTCTATACATACTCATAGTTAAATAATTTAGAGATTTAACATATTTTAAAAAATAAATCTTTAAAATATAAGTACTAAAAAAATTAGGGTTAATTAAATATTAATTCATGGCCATTAAACTCAATCTCAATTTAATCACAACTTTCAATATTGTTACAAAAATTCATCAATGTTTAGTTTTTCAATCAAATATATGACTTGCACTTTTAGCAAAAAAAAAAAAAAAATGAAGCACGGGTGTGTGTTATTGCTTGGATTAGAAATCTCTCTACATCGAGGAAATCTTCTTAGGGGGAGGCAAGGAGAGGTATGTGGTGCATAGTTGATAAAAACATATCAAAATTTAAAAGCATATACCAAATTGAAAAAAAAAAATATGTGGATATTCGAAAAAATATTGAAAATTGTATTTAAATTGAGAATGAACCTACATGTTGCGGGTTACTAAGAAATTGACCAATATTTTTATGCATACATATTATTTAAATATATTTATTATATAATATAATATAATTATATTATTTTACGATGATCAAATTTATTTAAGTATATATAACACATATGTAATTAATTTTAAAAAAATTAGCGTACAATATGTGTTTGTATTAAAATAGATTGCATTATATAATATTATAATATTGAGTAATGTGATAATGCAGTCAATAAAATATGAATTTTCAAATAATTTTACGAACAACCTGTGTAAAACGCGGGGCACTCATCTAGTTCATGGATATGGACTAGTACATATTTTTTTGGAATGATGATTTCTCGTTAATCACAATTCCATTTTAACAAATATATTAAATATGGTATTTGAAATAAATTAAAGAATAATCATTTCATTGAAAAACTTCTAACTTATTTAGATCGTATGTCTCTTGTATTTACGCTTCACTATAAGCTCAAGTGTAATTTTTTAATAATATTAATTTGTTTTTCGAAAGCAATAAAAGGTGTAGTAGTTATTGATGGAACAAAACTCGAAAAGTAGATCATCCCCATGCTACAAAGGCTCTACCATATATTAGGGCTCGAGAAAGAGCGGTTAACGGGCAAGACGTTATGCCACTTCTTTGACATTTTTGCAAATTAGTCGGATAGAACAATTAGACAAAATAGTAAAAATAGGTTTACAACTTGAAATGAAATCCCTCAAAATTGCATCACCAACAATCTATGAATCCACCTCCACTATAATATTGATTATTTTTGCTGAACAAGACACTACTCTGACAAAAAAAATCACTTGCAATTTCAGTAAATACAATTAATACTGTTAAATAAATACATTTACATCAAATTGATAAATGGGCAAAATACCTTTATATTAAAATCTATCCTGCAATTTATTGCAAATCTCATAAACTGCAGTATTTTTCATAACTGAATTGGTGATCAAAGAACAGCAGAAGAATGAGAACATAATATGTCATCTGATTTCACCTAAACTTTAACAAACAGTGATAAATAACAAGAATTAAAGTTCAAACAACCATCATATACAAATACCAAAACCATATATAAACTAACAAAAAATTTCAAAAACCAAAAATTTGAAGGATTGAGCACATCAGATCCAGTTCAATTAAAGGAGTTTGAACCTTGTTCTGGTACAGCTAAACAAAAAACAAGGTAGACATAACTTCACAAAATTGGGTGACCTGCCTGCATATAATAGTGGAGTTAGAAAATCCTGCAAATGTATTTACAACTCCCCTATTTCTTCCTATTAGTGATCGGTTAATTATCTTCCACTGTCTGAATCTCCCCCATCATAATACGATTGCTAACTACGTTAAATCCCAGAACAGATGGACTCACTTTCTTCCCTTTCTTTCCCTTCTTCTTTCCTCCTCCTTTAGTTGCCTCTTCAAAATCGGAAGTCATATCTGAGGCACTTCGATCATTCCGACCCTTGACCGCTATTTCGAATACATCAGCAGGCAAAAAATCCTTGTAGTTCAGGAACTT
The DNA here is from genome assembly GCA_947034835.1 of Ballota nigra. NCBI lineage: Eukaryota > Viridiplantae > Streptophyta > Magnoliopsida > Lamiales > Lamiaceae > Ballota > Ballota nigra. Next base: position 20,960,398 of record OX344722.1, on the reverse strand, counting down.
GTCGATGAACACATGGTTTGGATCAACGGAACCGAGATTCTCAATCAGTATCATTTCAGCTTCTGATCTTGATATCTTTAGACAGTATTCCAAGATACTTGTATCTACAAATAAACAAGACATGACACGTTAGAAAATCATCAATTATGTGGTGGTAGTTAGGGGTGGAGAAAATACCCAACATTTCAGTATATCACACCTATCGAACCAAATACCAATTTTACAGTATACCGAGATTTCCAATACGGGGGTATATGGTACCGTATGGTAGGTACATTCAAAAAATTCAGTACGTAACCAAATACCGATTAAAAATCATGAATACCAATTCAAAATGTGTATCAGTACCTTGTAAAAATTCTGTATACTGAAAGTTTCAGCACGGTATCAATATGAAATTTTTTACGAACCGACATTTTTGGTATGGTATTTCCAGTATACTTCGGAGAACCACCCTTATGTGGCAGTAGTTATATAACAAAGCTAAATGATGTGTAGAAACAAAAGCAGCAGCCTTGAAGGAGTGTGTCAGAAAACTTCAGTTTGAAACAAGAAGCAAATACAGATTATAGTGGTAGATATATGAGATGATACCTTTAGACCCAACAAGTCTGGTGCACTCAGTCTCGCACCATTCCTTGAAGTCCACAGCCTCTGTAACATACCCCCGAGAAAAGTTAGTTAGTTGATCATCCCTTTCTTTGGGTGCAATACCTGGAAATGAACCAAAGTGATCTACCTGAATGCTTGGTGGAGGTATTTTTCTTCCCTTTCTGAGATGATTTTGAGGCTGATAGCGAATAATCTGGAGCATTACCGCCATTAGACTTAGGTTGATTCGCTGACCCCCCTTTAACAGGGGTATTTTTGCTTCCCCAACTGCTCTGGTTTTTGAGTTGTGGAAAACCTGACCTGTAGGCCAAAACAAACATCTTACTTATAATAGAGTCAACCCATGTTTCCAGAAATTAAACACTATGAGCATAAAACAATTAGACAAAAGTAGAACAAAAATTATGCTTGACGCACATAGCAGTTATGTCTACTCAGTTAATTATCCCAAAAGTATTAAAAACTTTAAAGGTAGATACTAGGCAACATGAGTTGATGGTCATCCTTAATGGTAAGTAGCAAAAGTGCAATATAACGAGCTATCACCTCTTGAGAAGTATTTAGCTGAGCAGGCAACCTACAAGAGTCTTAAACACACCATCCCGAGGGGTTGTTTGCGGGGGGAGAGGGAGGGGGGGTATCCACCCTAAGAAAATGATAAACTGAACCAGTAGCACAATAATTATCCCTCACCAGCTTAATACAATATCCTGCTCAAAGTAGGTTCACATTAGGCAAAACCTCTACGACACAGTCGTAGAGACTGTTTGCAAACAAAAGTAAAAGGGGCAGAAGTACTTTTTTTAAAAGCTGCCTCCTCACAGCGTTTGCTTTTCAAAAGTATTTCTAAGCTGTGAGTAGAGTTTGCAGACACCCCCTTATACAGCCTACTCCAACTATCGTCAACTCAACTTATACCCCCCCCCCCCCCCCCCCAAAAAAAAAAAACTAAAAATTAAACCTGATACCCACTCATCCAGCCACCAAATAAAACCAGCTGGAGAAAACTGCAATTTATGACGAGCAATAGAGCTGGTGGAAAACGTCAATATCCAAACCATTAATAAAAAAGGTTGGAATAATTACAAAATGGTTTAAAAAATGGACCATAATTACAAATTGGTTCCAGAGATTTGCACAGGCACATTAGAATATTTGCACAAAAGCATATTTTTATTTTGCAAATATGTGTCTGCAAATCTCTTGAACCAATTTGTAATTATAGTCCCTTTTTTGAACCAATTTGTAAATACCCCAAAAAGATTGCCAATTGCAAATATTACGGATGACCTCAAAATAAGCACAAGAAGCATGGAAATGTACAAACCACGGCAGCAAATCAAGGAAAAATATGCAGTAGATTCCAAATCTTAAATAGAAATCATGATGTTTGCTAGAATCTAATGATTGTAATGCAGTAAATGAGAATGAAAATAGACATACTGTGTGTCCTCTGGTTTCGGTTGCTCCGACGATCCCCAGAACAGATCATCATCAACTTTTTTGTTTTTATGAGCAGCTTGTGAGTTGCTTGGCATTGGAGGCGCAGCTTTTGCAGGAGATGAGGAGATTGACCATAAAGGACCATTTCCACGGGCAGGTTGATTGGCAGTAGATTTATTAGGAGTTGGCACTTGAACAGAAGGAGATACCTTTTTTTCCTGTTCCTTAAGGATGTCCCTAAGTGATGCTGCTTTATGAGGTTTTGTAGGTTCAGTGGACCAAGCAGGGGCAGGAGGGCTTGCAGGCTCCCCTTTCCAGTGAACAAAATCTCCCAAAGAAGGACCGGAGGGCACAGAAGGTGCGACTTCCTTCTGCTGCTGCATTTGGCGAACAAGTTTCCCCTTATCAGTGGGACTTGATCCAAGAGATGCATCAACTGAAGCTACAGAAGCAGCCTTTGTTACTGCATTTTTAGCCTTCGACTTTTTGCGGCTCTTTTTAGTATCCTTAGCATCAATGAAGTCATCACCAGCAACAAGATTTGTTTGGCAGCTCATAATTGACGTTAAGGATACTCCAGTTGCAGGGTCAGAAATACCCATCTCAGTAGTATCCCAAAATAGATCTTCTTTTTGGCTCTTCTTCTTCAAGATGGCTGAACTGTCTGACTTGGCAACCAAATCCTCCTGAACTGCACTTGATGCCTTGTGATCTGCATTCATAGCCAACCCAGCCCAGGGGGTAGAGACGCTCATGGAGCTTACAGATTTGGAGATCTCAGAAACTGCTGCCTCTTCTTGTGCTCTTCTGCGCTCTTCTTGTGCTCTCCTCCGCTCTTCTTCTGCTCTCCTCTGCTCTTCTTGTTGTATTTCTAAGAATGATTTTGGCTTGAAACCAGGAGCTGGTTTCCATGCCTGTTGTCCTGGCTGAACTTTTTTCTCAGTTTTCAAACTGTCGTCTGCATCATTGAAGGCACTGAACGTCTTTTGTTCAGATGGAAAGCCCACATCAGTAGCAACTTCAGCGATCTTCTCCTTTTCAGAAACAGATGCTGTGCCAACAGCTAGAGAAGCAGACTTCGCATTACCAGAGTTTGTTCCTTCAATTTCGGATGATTTTGTTTCTTGTGACTTGCCCTTTACTGTGTCGGTGGAAACTTTTGAAGCCTTCGGCTTTTTTGACTTCTTGTTTTTTACTTCACGTGCTTCAGGATTTTTCACTTCCTTCAACGAAGAGGAATCAGCAACATGCTGTTCAACATCTCGTGGTTTTACCGCAGCCTTCACTGAAGTCTCCACCAGCTCATCTAAAGCTTCATCAAAAGTTACCTCATTCTCAACTGTAACACTCTTCTGTGAAGAAACTGACTCTCCCAAATATTCCCTGGCTGCAAAACTTGGAGCACTATCAGTGATTGAAACTCTGACAGACTCATTATAGTTTGATATCTGTTCCGGAGCGTACTTATTAGCATTTTCTACTGAAGTCGGTCGATCTGTGCAAGAAAAGTTGTTCTCCTGCTCAACAATTTGCTCCTGCAGAGGAGCATCCCAGTTCCTTTGGGTTACATTGTTTGCAAAAACATGATGTGGGAGATGCAAAGATGTTTCTGAAACAATATTCGGCTTAATTTCCTGAGAATCAGTCCGAGGAAAAACAAAAGTAGCAGCATCTCCTTTTGCATGTTGTGGGTCAGAAGCTTGTAACTGTGAGGGAATCTGAAACAAATCATGTGGTTGTTGGAAACGAGCATGATCCACAACAGGATTTCCAGCTGCAAATCCACCAGTTTGTGCAAATGATGTGTCGCCCATTCGTTGGTTGAATTGCTGCTCAGAGAGCAGTTGTGAAAGCAATTGTTGCTGCTGGCGCATTAACTGCTGCTGCTCTTCATGTTTCTGTTTCTCCTTCAGCATCAACATTTCCAAAAGTGATAGGTGCTGTGGTGCCTGGGGTTGTAACTGCTGTAAGTAATGCTGTTGCAACAAACTTAGTATTTGCGGATCTTGATTTATATTCGGATTCAGAAGCATTTCTGGAGTCAATATCTTGGATAGATTATCCACAGGTTGGGTTAACATATTAATCAAGGGTGGATTCTGTTGCTGTAGCATCTGCTGTTTTATCCCAAATGCAGATTGCAAAGGAAAATTCTGACTTTGAGGCATCTCCACATTCTGACTTTGATTCAACCAACTAGTCATACCATTGTTCACAGCCGAAGTAGCATCAGAAAATCCTTGATGACTAGACCCCATATTCTGTGAATAATGTTGTGCTCGAGCATTATCTGGAATAGATGATGGAAGCTTCGAGTGATTTGTCAGAGATCTCTGCCTCTCAAGTGACAATTTTTTAGCCAATAAATACGGGTCCTCTCCACTACTGGAAACCAAAGGATGTTGTGCAAAAGGATACTGTCCACCATATCCTTGCATACCTAAAAAAATTCAAAATGGCCTTATAGTCTAAAGAGGTAAACATGAAGAGATGATCAAAAGGGAACAAAAACTTAGTTCTATACTTTTCTTCTTTTAAAATGTAAATAGACAAACCTTCTGAGAGGGCAAATTTCTCAAGGGCAGCAGTATTCCCACTGTCAGCCATCAATGACTCCAGAAACCTGTTTTCAGCCACTGCTGTGGAACCAAGTTTGTATCTGGGATCATTTATTAACACATCTGCCTCACTTGAAACTGTGTGAAGATTCCCATGATTGTTGAAGTTTGATCGACCAGATAAATCTTGGACTTCATTTGCCCCCGGTGAACTAAAACCAGGAGGTGCTCGGGCCTTGGGACGCAAATGGGGCATCACGTCTCCCAGTAAAGAGTAAGGAGAGTCAGCAGGTGCATTGGCCAAACGAACTTGCAATTCAAGGCCAAAATATCCAGACTCAAACCAGGTAATGATATCACTTCCAGCAAAAGGACCTTGCACTATTCCTTGTGGATCTTTGTAGTAAAGAACTAGGTCTCCCGGGGACGACTGGGGAATATTATGAGGTTCCCTCTCCCTATCAATTGGTAAAGAAGGTTGCCTTCTCATACTGGTTTCGCGGGCATCTATAAAATCATTCTGAACATCTCCAGGTAAATCTCTCCGGTCAGAAGTTAAGCGTGAGTGCTCTCTAAAAGATGGAGATCTCCATGGACCAATGTGGTGAGCAGTGGAATGCCCTGGCGTTCGTGATTCCCTAGCAGCAGAACCATCTTCCCTTAAAGCTGAACACAAAGAAGAAATTGTTTAAGCATCAAATAGAAAACAGTAAATTGCTCCACAATTCTAGAGATAAAGAGTATAACTATAATTCATGGACAATATTTTGATAATCTTTAATCAAATGCATAACGGGCCCAAAATACATGATAGTGGGTCACACTTTGCAGGGAAAAATTGAATTTAAATATCAGCTTCAACAGCTCAACAATCAGTAAATCCAGATGCCATTATATTTAAACAAAAACATGAGAATTAACATTGTGATAGTTGCACATGCTTATTCAAGAATTCTACAACTTTCAATCTTAAATACAGTTTAACCCAAGCTATCAAAGTTTTTGTGAATACCTTCACCATTCAACTTGTGATCAGGAAAGGCTTCATACTCCTCCATCGTCTCAACTTTTGCATTATGCCAAGAATGATCTGAATAGCCTTCAGGGTTGTTCATTGTATCAGGCTTAGAATCATCAAGTGAAGCAGGCAAATCATCCTTACTGCCTGCTTAGACCAATCAAAACAAGAATTTATCCACGTAATCAAGCCATAGTTTACAAATAAACATATCGCAAAAATGGGGACTATTGTACTCAAAAGTCATAAAAAAATTACCAAGTCTATTTCTTTTCAACTGCATAAAATCAGTTGGGGTTCGGCCAGCAGATCCCTCTTTACTAACCTGTGGAGCACCACTACTAGTGATTTCTCCATGCTCAATCCCCTTCAAGACAACCTACAAATAAACCCTCTCAGTCAAATTACGAACCATCAAACTATCCAAACCTCCAGAAATAGTATAAACCAGTTTTACCAATTCTTCAGGTGAAGGTGCACATAAAGACACAGGTTCCACAGGTTCTTCCACCGTGAGAGAAGGCACTTGAACAACACCCTCTAAATACTTGGCATGATATGTCATATCAGTTGTCCTGTATATATCGATCAGCTCTGGCCGGCTATAATAGGGATCCCCATTTTCAACTTTTTCTAAAACAGGTCCATGTTTAACTGAGCCCCCTCCTGAGCTAACCCTTCCCCTCCCAAGGGTAAAATTGGAAGCAAAATGTTCTCCGCGACCCCGGCCATGTGAAAATGAAGGAGCCTGTTTGTTTAGGGTTGAAGTTTGATGTGGAGAATCACCTCTACCTCGGCTGTAGGAAGAGAGAGGTCTCCATGGTCGATAGTGATTCCCATCCCTCTCATCTTTTCCGTGATAAGGGTTATTGGAGGACCCTTTATCAAGAACAACATCATCCCCCTTGTTAGAGTCCCCCCACTTAGTCTCCTTATGGTCGGGCCCCCAACGAGTGTTCCATTTGCTCTCACGGTTATCTCTATTTCCTGAGTCGGTCCAACGCTCTTCTGAGGGACGACCAAATTGTCTCCCAGATGAATCAACCTTGCGATCCACCCTTCGACTATCAATTTGCTCCCTATCCCCGTCCCTCCAACTGGCCTTGCGGCCGGAGGAATTCGTGTCCCTTTCCTCCTCACGCCAGCCATCTCGACGACCAGAATCCAGCACAGAAGGACGGAAAACGTCTTTCTTGTGGTTATCAACCGAGTTATCTCCTCTTTCAGATTGTTTCATAGCATCAGTGCGATCAGCATAACCTGGAAGCCTACTGAAATGGTTTTCCTGCACCAGAAACGTAAAATTACTAAGGTTGAAGTAAACATTCTTAAATCTTAGGTTGGAAAGCCTTTTTCAGCTTCCATTTCATAAATCACTACTAAAAGGCAGAGTAAAATAAACTAGAGAGAAAAGGACATAGTAGATCATAACAAACCCCAGTGACAGAGCCGGTCTTGTTTTCCCCTGGTTTTGGCAAAAGCCACTGAGGTGAAAGCGGAATGGAACTATCAGATCCTTGAATATCTGCATAAGGTACAAAGAGAGAGAAAACAAAGTAGATAAAGCTTAGAGAGAATATAAAATAAATTGAGACAACTAGTAACTACTTAAAGATGTTTCAGAAGTTTGTATGACAGTACATATATCTTCTGTTAGGGAAAAAACCACGAAAAAGATTTTATTGAATAAGGATAAACTGAAAGAAAAAGTAAAGAATGAAGTATTCCAGGTATTAGTTCATGGGACAGGATTATGATTCTTTTCTGTTTTATCGAACACCTTAACTATCAAGATTCAAGAACAAAAGAAAATTAACAAAATATTAGTATTAATTAAACTAATACGACAAAAGGCAATTCTTCGAAAAAAAAAAAAAAGTCTGAACATTTTACATGGACAACGTAAAGCAAGAGTTGTTCAAAGATGGATGCCATAATTTATGATTGAGACACTCTAACCAAACACAATTCAGATCTCAAAAGTTGATACTAAAAATTATGAGAAGACCAGCAATTCAGAGAGGGCCACATCTTCCCGCAGTTACCTTACATGACTTTACCGGTATACCCTCTCTCATGTCCAAGTTCCAACTACTGTCCAAATACTAAGCAGAGGTAATACCAATACTAATACAATAAAGTAACATGCAAAAAGAAAGTGGAAATAAAGCCACAGCTAAGGTGAGCATTACACGAGTATCTACATTAGGAATGGCTCACATAAAACAAACACACAATTTAATAATCAGAGGCAGACCGCAGAGCTGAGAAAGACTATTAGATAATCCTTAATAACTACATCTACCAACAGGGTTAATCTTTTTTTGACAGTTCAGTCTTCACACAGACCAACTTCAAAAAAATTCTTGCACCACTATGCATGTTAAACCATGCTCATGCTACCAATCACTTTTTTTATATAAAAAAAAAACACTAACCATATTTCTTAGAAGTTCTGCTGAACAAAAGCTGAAAAGTTTTGCTAAATTCTAGTGTCAACTCACTCCTTCAACTTACCATAACAAGAATGAAGCCGAAGTATTCTTATTCAGAGAACATAATAATGAGATCACTTAGTTTATACTATGAAGCATTTATGTATGGCAATAATAAATAAAATATCCACAAGCTTCGATTTACAAAAGAAATATCTAAACACAAAGTCTTACTCCAAAATTTTCTTCAAGTCGAACATTAATTTAGCATATAAAGGCTAAATTTAATATTGGCTAGGTGATCTGTTCATGCAAATAACTAAACTTCATACCAAAGAAAAAGAGGTGATTTTTATTTCTATGCCACAAAATACGATAGGAAAACTTTGTGCGTAAAATTTCCACTTCTTGAGATTATATCACGTAAATCAGTCCAAAAATTAACACTAGAGTCAATAATTAGTCACAAGATTTAGCATCTCTATTATCAAATTAAGTGCAATCTGCAGCCGCCGCGTAAAGCTTTCTTTCACCGTGAAAAGACAATCACATACGTCAAAAGAAAAAGTAGTGAATTTCTACTACCAGAACACGTTCTTCCTTATTTCTTTCTTCCCTTTTGTTCGGCAAGAAAAAAGAAAAAAGAATGGCCTTTATTCTCACATTGGAAAAACCATTCACAAACCAAAGGAAATAGGATTATCAATTCAAAAACCCTAAAACCACAGTGATGCCACAAATACAACTGGTCTGGTTTTAGGGTTTATACGAGAACTGAACCAGAAATAAAATAAATTGAGTAAGAGGGAAGAATGCGGAGGAATATGAACCTTTAGAGATCTGATTGGGGCGAGAATCAAACTCAATGCTGTTAGCCATTGATGATCGACGTGAGGGGAAGAGAACTTTAGAGAGAGAAAGTGAGCTAGAGAGAAACCCTTTCGACTGCTTCGTGACGGTGAGGAAAACCAATTGCTAAGGCGGGGAAAAATATATAGGCAAGGGCCAACGAAAATCTATAATCCAATTTTTTTGGACCATTTTATTTGTATTTTTTTATATTTATTAAAACGTACTCTTAACACTCCTAATAATTTTTATTCATCAATTGCATCTATATATTTAATACCATACATTTGAAAACCATTGAATTTTAAATTCAAACATGTACCTGCCGCGATAAGGAAAGATAATAGTTCGTGTACATTTTATTTTATTTTTAATAATTTTTATATGGATAATTGAAAAAAAATTCACGAACTTTATATTTTTTATCAATTATAACATCAACTTTTAAAGTTTGCAATTCAATATATGGTGTAAATTTTCGGCAATACTTTGTACATATTATAAAATTCCAATAATACTTATGCTACGTGATAACCGAAGCCGCCACAAAAAACATGTCACACACCACATCAAATGTCAACTCTACAAAAAAAATTAATATTTCAAAACTTTTTTTCTATAAAATATTGATCAAACATATTTTAATAATAGTGAAAGAAACACAATTAAAAAAAAAATATTTTCTAGTATCCGTATAAGTTTGTATGATGTGAGAATTTTTTTTCTACATAAACTAGAAAACACCAATATTTATGATTCATTATTAAACATGTTTGAGCAATATTTAATTAAAGAAATGTTTTGAAATACTAAAAAATTAATTTTTTTTGCAGATTTGACATCTCAGGTTGCATGTAAGGTGTCTTTCGTGTCAGCTCCAACTATCACGTCAGTGTACGATTCGTTGAAAATTTACATCATATATCAAATTGCAACAGTAAATTAGTTTGTGCATCGAATTGCAAACTTTAAAAGTTCATATTGTAATTGATAAAGCTATAAAGTTCATGATATTTTTGCAATTAATCCTTTTTATATCTAATTATTTATTATCACTATTTATACGTAAATATTATAAGTACCTAAAAAATCAAGTATACTTTTAAATAATAATAGTAATCTATATATCTATATATATATATATATATATATATATATATATATATATAAGTAAAAGTGGGGAGAGAGAAAATGTTGTATTTATTGGAGCAAGTGAAATGCACTTGCTTTATGGTGCAATAGTGACTCTCACTCTCCATTAAAGAGAGAATTAATTTTACCAATTTCTTTTCTTTTTTACTTTGCACCAATAGTTTTAAAATTCTTTTAAGTTTTTTATTTTAAATCTATTTTCAACACATTATATATCAAATTAAATTGTCTTATGAACATTTTTAATTTAACATATATATTGTATATATATATATATATATAAAAGTAGAAGTGGGGAGAGAGAAAATGTTGCATTTATTGGAGCAAGTGAAATGCACTTGCTTTATGGTGCAATAGTGACTCTGACTCTCCATTAAAAAGAGTGAATTAGTTTTACCAATTTCTTTTTTTTTTTTTTTACTTTGCACCAATAGTTTTTAAATTCTTTAAGTTTTTTATTTTAAATCTATTTTCAACACATTATATATCAAATTAAATTGTCTTATGAATATTTTTAATTTAACATATATATTGTACATATAAAAATAAAAATCATATTTAAAATATTTATTTTTATTATTAAGTATTTTCTATTGACTTTAACTATATGATTAATCGAATTTAAATAATTTTTATTTAGACTATATAAGTTTTTTAAATGTTAAAATAATTTTATGAATTTAGTATACAATTAAATATTATAATACTCACATATATACAATATTCTTATATCTTAATTGATTTATGGATAAATAAATTTAATTTAAACTCTCTCTTTTATAATTCATTCATCATATAATTTTGTATTTAAAAATTTATAATATTCAATCCGTGCATCGCACGGGAAAAATACTAGTATATATATATATATATGTAATAGTAATATTTGGAAGGAAAAAAATTAATGCAAACTCGGGTTCAAAATATATTTATTCATAGGAAAACAGTGGACTTGAAAGTTGGACCCGCCGAGTCATATCCGCTTCGCTTATTTTTATTTTAATATTAAAATACAAAATATCTTAATTTTACTATTAATAATTAAAATTTGAACATGCAATCTATATATAATCTATCTATAAATATATAATACAAGCAATAATTCCTTAAATAGTTTAGGCGGGAAACTTTCAGAGCCACTGATCAACACTGTCTGACTTGATCACCATCGTCCATCTATTTATCTAACTATTATGGTAAGTCCTTTAGCTATAAATCAGCAAATCACCATTATATTTGTGAATTGATATAAGCTAATCACATTCGTTTGATTTATTTAATTGATTTTGAACCATCCTATTTATATCCTTCATTATGTTGTTCCTCATCATCGTCACATTTGTGAATTCCCAATGTTTTCAAGTATTTTGGTTTGTGATCATATGGGTTCAAAATATTTCGTAAAATGAATTATTGTTCTATAATATTGTTTGAGGAAGTAAATTTACATATTTTTTGGATCGGTAAAATATATATATTTGAAGATTTATTGTGCAACAAGTCATCAAATTGTTCGTTATGTTAATTTCCATTGGTTGAGATTCTTATTTTTTATAAGATATCAAATCTTCTTTGTGTCTTCATTAGTTCATGTTTTGAATATTTTCAATAGATTTATTAGAAGATTTTCAAAAAATTAATCGGAGATATGAAGATTAAGTGTGATTTATTAAAGGTATGAGATCTGGTGAAGACATTTTCAAGATATATTGGTTCACATTTTTCCGTTGTATACAATTCAGTTTATGTGTTCCACTTTTTTCAGATTTGGATTGGATGCATATTTTTTGGATTATGCTTGAATTAGTTCTCGCAATTCATTATTGCGGATTTTTTCTTCAGTCTTGGGTGTTTTGACGGTATTGGATTGCTTAAATTAAGTTCGGTCTTTTCGGTCATCGGTGTTGATCTGCGGCTTGCTGGAGCTTTGACGATATCACTGTTGCTAATTTCTTGATTTTAGGTTAAGATCTCCCATTTTAGAATGTCTCTTCCATTTTTTTTTTCTTGTGATATTTGCTAGAATTTAGGTTTTGTAAACCATCTATGTTTTGTTCTTTGAAGTTAGACACTGGTTGACTATATATATATTTTCGCTGCTATTATGGTATTATAAGTAGTATAATTGTAAAAGATTTTATTTATTCATCTGTTGTTTGGTCATATATATATATATATATATATATATATTTCCATTGGATTTTTTTTTATTTTATGAAAATTGATTTCTGTACACAATTAGAATGAAAAGTTGAAATTAATTTATATATGTCACATTAAAGTTTCACTTAAACGTTGGTCCCTTGCAAATTATACCATGCACATTCAATAATTATGTAAGCAAACAAATATTTAAAAGATAATTCTTCACAATCATCTCACTTAATTTTATATATATATAGTAACATTTAGAAATTGACATTTTCTTCCACTGGTAGCATCCTTCAGTCCTTAATTTTAGAACTGATATTAATTATACTCCTTAATTTTAGCATTAACAATCCACTCTCTCCATCTAACAACTCATTGCAGAATATTAGTTTCCAACTTTCTTCCCATTTTCTCCATTTTTTCAATTAATATTGTTCACATTTACATAGCAGGTGAATCGTTCAACTAACTAATTAATAATACATACTCACTATTATCATCTTAACGGTGTATATAACTTTCACCATTAAATTATCATTTTACATTAGGTACAAAACGTCACTAATAGTAGCACTATTATTATATTTAAATATGAATATTTAAATAAATTGGCCTATGCAATGTGTATTAATATTAAATAATTTGTTTTTAGAAAATAAATATTAATAAAATATGAATAGTAGATCTTATATGAAAATATTTCATGATAAATTTATCATTAAAATATTTTAAAGTATTAAATATTTGATCTGGAGTATCAAAAATCTCATCAGGAGTATCAAACGTTGGAGATAAAAAAATCTAAAATAATTTCAATATTATACCACTGACCCAGATTAATAATACTCATTAGATATTTTATACTCCTGATCAAATATTTATATTTTAAAATTATTTCATGATAAGCTTATCATGAACTATTTTCATATAATACTTTGTCAAATATGAAATATATCAATTTTCAACAATAAAATAATTAAATTTCAATTTTATATCTCCACGATATTGTTTTCCTAATATTTTTTTTTTTGAAAGCAATATATATATTATGTCTATCAATGAAGTCATATTTACATGTAGTGTATTCACATGAACGTAAAATATATAGACATTCAATTATATAATTATGACAATAAAAGGTGTCAAAAAATTAACTTATATTTTTAATAAATAGATTATTTTTGAAAAAGTTTAAAAATAACATTGATTTTAATATTATGTAATTATTTTTAAAATAAAAAAGTTGGTTTTTAATCATAAATCAAATGTTGAAATAATTAATTCTTAATCAAACTAAATAAATTTGTTATAGTGCAAATATCTACACCCTTTGCTTTACTAAGATCACCCACCTAACTAAATTATGAGAATTGGGTGTGCAAGAAACTAACAAAATAATGTAATTAATTATAAGCATTATGTCTTTTTTTTTTTATATATTAATACGATCATATTTTTGTTTGCAATATATTTTTTGTTATTTCTGTTTGAAAAGTGATGAAAATGTTATTGGACTATGAATAGAAAAATTAAGTTCTTCTTCCATATGTTCTTACTGAAAATCAGATTGATCATTTTGACAATAATGTTGAAGTAAAATTATAAACAATGAATGTTGGTGTAATTATTGAGCCATTCATTAAATACAGTAATGCTAAATTAAACGTGTCTGGTGGGATTTATATATATATATATATATTGGATGCATATATATATTTTTAAAATGATAAAGTATTATGTGAATAATACTCGCGGTAACTATTATCGTGAACAACAATTTTCTAATATTTTGTGTTGAAAAACTAATACCTTTAGTGAAATTAACTATAACACTTCAACTAATATGTTTAGTGAATACAACTAATACCCTTCTGAGTTGATACTTTTAGTGCAATTCACTGATATATTTAATGTAATTTATCAATACCCTTCAAACACATTTCACCATAAATATCATTCACATTATATCTTCTCATATTTTCTTACCGAAACTGAAAATTTATTCTATTTTCATCTTTTTTAGTGCAGCGTGGTGTTTATGATTGAATAATAAGATCACTCACGTCAGATGTGGGGGTATTTTTTTTTTTTAATGTATGGTTATGGTGGTATCATTTTTTTTTCCTTCACAGAAGACACTACATGCATATTTACAATCTAAAGGTAAGATGTTATTGATGTAGCATCGAGTGGTATAACTTCTCTTCTCCGCCACCATTAGTTCATCTGAGTTATGGAATGTGTGCACTGTTTTGAAGTTGTTGAATGAAATAATCTTGAATTTAATACTACAAAAATATAATATTTCAATAAAATTATATAAATATTTAGAGTTTTGAAATAATATTTTATTTCTTTTATTAGGCATTTCATGTTTTTTTTGGATAAATAAGTTTTTTGATTAATCATATGGATTTCATTTATTGTTTTAATTTGTGTATACTATTAAATAGTGATGTGTGTGTGGGTTTAGTAATTTATTTAACTCTATGTATATATAGTTGATTTTAAATTTTATAAATATATATTTTTAAATATGTGTTAAATAATTAAATTAACACATAATGACATAAAATACTATACACGAAATGTGTTAAATCAATTGCAGGAAATTTATCATTAATTATTAAAAAATTGATTACTGATTTGTGATGAAAATTGTTCAATTGTTTGTATATTGTTTTATTATACAAAAAAGTGAAACATTTTGAATAAGTATATATTTGAAAGTGATACAGTAACTTTATTTGTATTTTTCTTCTGATTTGTACCATTGATGTTAAATGTTCTAATGCTTTTGGTAGTTATCCAATATTACATTAGTAAAATGGATATTTTTCATGTTACGCCTACGTATGTTTAAAAAATGTTGCAATAAAAATATTATGCTAAATCATTGTAATAATGTATAAAACATAAAAAAAATTATTACATTAAAAATATAGTTATGAAAATGACTTTCGTGCAAAGTATGGACATGAACAATTAATATGCTTTCGTGAAATACTATAATGCTAAATTTAAACGTTGTTTGGTGAAATTTATTTTAATTTTGGATGCATATCTATTTTTTTAATTTCTTACTGAAATTTTAAATGTCATTATTTTTTATTTTTTATTTTTTTGTTACATAACATTGTCGGATGAAAACCTTTTTGGAGACTTATAGTGAAGTATGACATAATTGAATATTTATTTCTTATTTATTATGAATCCAATTTTATTGTTAATATGGGTCGTCACATGTTTCGTCTTACTAAACTTCGTATAAATTTGTTAGGAATGTTGGATTGTGTAAATTAAAATGATAAAATTATTTTAAAGATTTTTTTTTTATGTTGGAGGAAGAGTGATTTCTCAATCATTACGTTGCAATTTCTCCACACACCATGAGCAGCTAAACCTGCGCAGATCACAATCGAACAGAACATCCAAACTTGGGCATTTATTCGTAACATGAAATTGCATGGAAATGAAAATCTGAGTCACGCCTGGAGGTAAAATTGAAATTTCAGGCTGGAGGTGAAATTGGATCACGGCTGAAACTGGATGGAGGTGAAATATCATATAGTTCATACTATTCATCTAATTGTGTGGAGATGAAAATCCAAGTCACGCCTTGAGGTGCCTGGAGGTGAAAATAATTCTAACTTTAAATCCTATGAACTTATCTACTTTGCAAAATATAATGACTCTCATCGGATGAACTTTGCCAAAATAACTAATACAATATTTTGCCAAACTTTCTTAGGCTCTATCATCACGTAAGAAAAATTTCCCAGTTTAAGAAAATTTTATACATATTAATCCATTTATATTTCAGGCGTCCACAGAAAAATCCCCAATTTAAGAAGACCTAATTCTGCATATTTGTTAACATATTAAATACCTTAATATTCTTCACAAATCATGCAATAATTTTTTGTTAGTTGAATGAAAGCCTTAATTAGTGTTAAACTATTTATAAAAATAATATTATTTCATAAAGAATAGGATTAGAGCAAGTACGTGCCTGCCATTTTTTTAACCAAAAGAGGAACTACTTTGCTCGAAATTTTTCCAACAATGTCAACGTCCACTATTAGTATCTTGGAAATTAACTTGCACGCTTGAGGGAATTAAAATATTAGCTCTTAAGGATTAAAAACATTCACAGAATATCATTCAAAATCATCCAAAGGATACCCACAGAAAAATCTCATATTGCGTTCGAGGTAGAATAATCAGATCGTATCTTTCTCACTCAAAGCGACTGTGAATAAAAAATTAAATGACGTAAGTGAAAAGAATTTGGTTTCGAAAAGATTCGGCTCATTTACTCATACTCAAAGAGAAAACGACTTTGTTTGATTATTTAATTAATGAATACGATGTTGTTTCAGGAATTAAGAGTTTGTTTTTTAATTAGTAAAACGACGTTGTTTTAGTCCTTGCCACGTAGATGCCATGTTAGCTTCAGGCAGAGGCAAATCTGCCCGTAAGTCTAAATTGCCAAAAAAAAATTGATGTTTTTTTTTAACAAAATTCAAAAGTTTAGCTAAAATGCAATTTTAGAAAATGTCATGATTTAAATTGCATGTGATAGTTTTTTTTTATTTTTTTTGTATTATATTATAAATTTTATTATTTTATGTTTGAACAATGATGAAAAATAGTAAAGGACCATGTATATGCAATTTAAGTTTTCTGTCAAATGTTTCGGCTAAAAGTCTAATTGATAATTTTAGAGATGATGTTAAGAAAAATTATAACCACTGGATATTGGTGAAATCATTGAACTTTCTGTGAAATGTAATATTATTGAATTTAACTGTTGTTTAATGAGGTTTATATTTCTTTTGGATGCAATTTTTTTTAAATTTCTTACTGAAATTTTAAATATAATATGTTTTTAATCTTTATTTAGCATATACCAGTGTTAAGTGTAAATTATTTTGTAGAAAAATTGTATTTTATTATATTGAAGAAGAATTGTTCCCAACTTATTAAGAATCCATGTTCAACGGTGACATTATCGCATGTTTCGTCTAACTAAAATTTGATATAACTAGATATATCATAAAGGCTCATGTTACAAATATTTTATGTTATGTTTTTATTGAGGCATAAATTTGTTCATACATTGTTATGACAGTAATCCTTACAAAGGAATTGTTATAATTGGTTTGATTAGATTACCCTTTTAAAATGATTTGTAGAGTGTCATCTCACTCTTTTAACCCATAAAATTAATTTTTACAAATATTTAATAAGTCATAAATTGCTATTATGTGTTTGATATTGGTATTTTTTTTCTTTATAAAAGAAAATGTATTATTTAAAAAAGTTGTTAAATTGTAGATTACTGTTTAAAGTATTTTAATTTTAGCTTAAAATTGTGTGAGATTGTCTCGTGGAATTAGATAATACAAATTTAAATACGCCTATGTTGAAATGTTAGTGTGATAGGTCCAATTTATACCATATCCCAGGAGTAAAATTTACATAAAAATGATTAATAATAAACATATCATGAATCTGTTTTAAAATATTGATTATTGAATATTATAAATAGAATATAAAATTTTTAATGAGAAGTAACGTTAATTTGAGTTCAAGAATTTTTTTAGTTATATTTTAAAAAAAATTGGCAAATTTTTAGTTTAAAATTAAAATATAGTAACTAAACAATGTAACGAATTCCGGCCGTGCGAAGCACGGGATTTACGGTCACTAGTAATATATAAAGCATCCTACATTCCCTTTAATAGTTTGGGCGGGAGATTTTCAGAACCGTAGATCATTTTTTTATTCTTTGATCATGACCGTCCAATTTGTTAATAAGTCATGGAGTTTATTTAGCCTTTGATTTGCTTAATTTTAGGAACCGTTACATATATTGTACCTATATATATTATGTTATCATCATTCACTTTAAAACACTAGGTAATTGTAACGTGCGTTGCACGTTGTTGTTTACTATGCTTGTTTAATTGGCGTGATTTTTTTAAAGTTTGTTTGTCAAATTGAAATGGAAGAGCGATGGGGCAAAGAGGTTTGATTTTTTTGTCATTGAAAAATAAGGTTTCTTAAGCACAATTTTGCCGAGTAACTATTTTAAAGATCAGTATGTTGGACTTTTACAGGTGTTCTCTTAAATGTGTTCTGATTTATTCTAGTGTATCAATAAATATAAAAAAAATTAAGGGTTAATTGCAAATAAAATCACAACTTTTTCGCAAATTGCAATTTAATCTAAACTTTTGAATCGTTGCAAACAAAACCTCAATTTGTAATTTGTTAGCAATTTCAACTAAAAGACCAATTTCAATTTGTCCAAACGTAATGATTAATCATGCGTTGTCATCCGAACTCATCTAAATATATTAGTATGATTACTTATTCATTGTCAGGTAGGTAAAACATTATTTTTTAACCGTAAAAAAATTGGTTGTTGGTTCAAATTGTAACCAAAAATTAAATTGGAGTTTTATTTGCAAAGATTCAAAAGTTTAGATTAGATTGCAATTTGCGAAAAGGTTGTGATTTTATTTGCAATTAACTCAAAAATTAAAGTGTGGCTTTCATTTTTGAATCAGTACTTAGTAGTTTTTTTTTTTTTGTATCAATAGCTTCTGCTATGAAATATAAAAAGTAAGCTTTTTTATATAATTTTTTTAAATATATTTATTACATTAGACTATCCTTGTGACAATAGTTGTACAACACGCTACACGAAAGTATTTAGTAAGTACGTAATTTTTTTTCGTCAAACATACTTTTTTGTCCTATATCTTGTTCACTAATATATATATATATATATATATATATATATATATATATATAGATATAAGTCCATAATATAAAACTATAAACTAAAAAAATTCCAATTAACTATTGTCCAACGACCCACCATTCAACAGGATATAAGATTCGTGTTCTTGTTGCCCATCCTATCTACCTTTAGGAAAAATGTAGAGTGACTCTGAGATATTTTGCCTCCCAACAAACTTATTTATTTCATCAGAATTTTTTAATAGATTTTGGCTTGGAGCTAAAGATGATGGTCCTCAACTAAAAGATGGTGACTTACCCACTCGCCGCATAAGCCCATTAGAAATTCATTTGACTTGCCGCATGTGAACTCTTTTTTCAATGCAAATTCAATGATAAGTCAGTCTACAATAACAAAGACGAAATTATCATTTGCTAAATGAAAGTAAGTTAGCAGCAAGCACAAGCTAGTAAATGAAAAAAGGAAATTTTAAAAAAGAAATCAAATACCTTCCAGACTTATTATCACATAAGATGATTTCCAGAACATGAATGGAGGCCCTTGCTTTTAAGAAAGCGGAAAGTAATTCTTCAGTGTAATGGAAATAATTTTTTTTTTCATCTATGCCCCAAAATAAAAATAATATGTTGGGGAGAAAGATTATTCCAATGGTGGTTGCATTGCTAATATCATGTCTCAATTTTGTAATAGAAGTGAACAACAAATGGTTGTTGGTGAGAGAATAAGGAAATGATTGAGGAGGATGATTGTAAGAGGGGAATATGATAATAAAAATTGAATAGTGATTACATTGTTTAGGAGGAAATATAATGATTTTGTTCTCATGAACCATCATAATTACACTAATTTTGTAATCGCATTCACATTACCATTGAAAAGTTTCTAACCAAACACCCACATAATTAATAGAGAAACAAGAGTTACCAAATGCATTTAACAAATATGCAAGTGTAGACCTTAAAAGAAGCATTCA
Source organism: Ballota nigra (assembly GCA_947034835.1). Classification (NCBI taxonomy): domain Eukaryota; kingdom Viridiplantae; phylum Streptophyta; class Magnoliopsida; order Lamiales; family Lamiaceae; genus Ballota; species Ballota nigra. The sequence goes on along the minus strand of OX344722.1, from coordinate 20,940,432 downwards.
AAAAATCGCAAACTTCATGTAGCACATCAACATTGACAATTGATAAGAGGTGACATCATAAAAAATATTAATAAGAAAATATGAATGTACCATTTCCAGGAGTAGGAATAACTACCATACTTGGAGTTTATGAATCAGATTGAAAGGCAGAAAATGAATCCATAAGTACTACAAGTCCTTTTAATTTTCTGAACCAGAAACATGACAAGGAGACTATTATTTTAGCAATTAAATTACCAAAGCTGGGACATTGAATTCCAAAAACAACATATATTCTAATTTTTGCTCAATCTCATTTTGCCTACTCTCCCCATCCTACCTATCTACCTCCACACCAATTAAATACACAATTATTATTTCTGCTTTCAAAACCAACATTTGATTAATTGCGGGTTTAAAATTGATTCCATTCATTTAAAACTACACTAAGAAAATGCCATTCATTTCTTCTGATGTATTTCTCAGTTATTCGATCAAAACCAGTATTTCTTTGTTAATAAAAAAACCAAAAATATTTTTAGTTATATAGAAATCAATATATTATTCATCATTATTCCACGTAGAATGAAAATCTTGGAAATTTAGTACAAAATCACTTAAAAATGGGTTTTAATAATAAATTGTTCCAGATAATTTTCATATCCATTATCACCTTTGCAACCATTGCACATTCTGAAATTACAGTTCAATCCTATTTTTTTTTTAAAAGCATAGAATATCTATCCTATTTTTGGTAAAAAAAAAAAAATATATATATATATATGTATATGTTACACTTCGTATTAGGTTGTCAAAATGCATAAAAGAAATCTTGCGCAATGTCTTTGAAGCTTAACACATTAAATACTTGAAGAAGTAACAGAAAATAAGAATAGAATTCTTAAAAGACTGCAAAACAGGGATTCATGGATGAAATTATCCAAAACCACTGTAATCACACCCAATCTTCATTTCATATATAAAAGATTGTTAATTGGATTTACACCCTATCAAATAGTAAAAATATAAACTCAACATTTTCTACATAGTGCAGTTCAAAGAAATCAGTGGACATAATGATATAATAAGGAATCTGAAACCGAAGGACGCACCTCGTGTTTGGCAATAGTGTGGCCACTATAAAAAGTTTCCATGCATCCCAGATAATTTCCATATCCGATATCACATTTGCACCATTCACATTCTGAAATTCACAAGCCAAAAAAAGCATAGAAGATAAATCCTATTTTTGGTATTAAATATGTTACACTTCGTAGTAAGGCATAATGCATAGAAAATCTTGTACAAAGTCTTTGCAGCTTAACACATCAATTGCTTAAAGAAGTAACAAAATGTTCATAAATTGTGTAGAATACATCATTTCTTTAGAAACATGGGACAACCCTCAAATGCAAATTACAACAATGAATATGAATCATCATCATCATCCAAGAGAGCAATTATCCCACAAGCAATTGAATAAACTGCCCATACATAAATGTTTGTATTCCACAAGATCACAGCAATATAATCTGAAAAACCGGAACAAAGTCGCATGGTTGTGAAAACAACTGCCAGACAAACATGTAAAAAATCTGGAAACAAAGTGTGGTTGATTTATGAAAATACTGCAATTTTCACCCCTCCCAGCACTTCATCTGTGCATTGAATCACAAGGCTAATATCAACATCATTTTTAACAGAAATCGACTCGAATGGATTCGCATTCCTTCTAATGTTGAATTAATGAAGATATTTAGAACCAAGAATACTTATTCCAATCTATTCATTTTGAAGGAAAACTAATACAAATAAATATTAGATTGTATACACTGATCTATATGAATCATACCACACCATATTTTCGTCCACCAGAAAGAGATGTTATTGAGCACCGAAACCCACCGCTACTACTCCCACTCTTCCATTTGATAAACCAGGACTTTCTGTGAAACAATTGAATTGAATAAGAAAAGGGAGAAAAAGGGTGAGTCGAACAAATCCATTGTTAATCCAAACCACAAACATCAATAAATAAAATACCGAAAATAAAATAGAGACGGTAATCTGACGATTTTCGAGGTCGAACGATTATGATGGAATCGGAGGTAGGGTGGATCAGAAGAAGGCAGGGGGAAATTGGGGAAGCGCAGTAAAAATTGGGATGGAGTAGCGCGGCGGCGGCAGTCATTTGACTTCCGAGATCGAATGATGTTTGGTTTGGAGGTACTGGAGAGGGGAGGGGGGGAGGGTTGGGAAGAGAGTCTGTGGGGTGATCTGCTTTGAAACCGAAAATGGTGAGGGATTGAAATGACTGGGTTAAAAAAAAGTAGAGGACATTATTGTCCAAAAATGTTTCTCATTGCATTGTCACTTTTTAATAGAAGTATAGATTGTATAGCTTAGAAAAAAAAATGTAGATTTTGTTGGTCTTTTGGTCTCTTTGTAATTTGTAATCTTTTAAATTGTTAAATGGCCTCAAGAATTGAAGATTTTGAGAATTTTCAAGATTTGAAGGTATCTCATAAAGTATATAGTCATCGAATTAATTTTCGATTTCTAATTCTCTTCTATCGATTAATCACTCTTTATTTTTTCTTTTTCTTTTTATTCTCTTTTGCATCATTTTTTGTCCTAATTAATCTAACTATATTGATTTTGATAATAATAATGTGCCCTAATTATGCCATTAAATTATTACTTTTGGCATTTCTTTATGTAAGAGGAGAACTTAAGCCCAAAAAATCCATGCTTGATGGATGATTCTTGGCATTTAACTTTAACAAAGTCCTAAAACACATATTTTCTCTTTTTAATTTTGTTTAAAGGGAAGTATTTGAGTTGTATTTTTTTATCTTTTAGTATAATTGGTGATTGGATTAAGTATTTGTAGAATGGATTTTTTTTTAATTAATTGGATGGAAAACATTAATTTCTAAATTCTTAGATTTCACGTATTTATTAACTAGAGAGCGAGAGTTTTTTTAGATGATTTTAGGCGTTTTAACTAATTTGCGTATAATTCATCTAATGATTTTAGATGTTGTAAAAGTCTTTAGAATTAATTTTTTTTATCATACTTATCTCAACTTTTATTTTTGTATACTTATTTTATTTAATTTGGATTCTTAATACAATAAAAGTAATAATTTATAAAATAAATATAATTGTATGATCTATGCATAAATTTTTTTCCAAATGTAATTTGCCCAAAACATGCCACATATTGTATGAATATAAATACATATTGATTGCGTTTAATTATAATTTATCTATGCATAAAATTCATAATTAATTATATGATAAAAATATTGAGGGGCAAAAACAATACCGAAATTGTAGGAGTTCTTTAAATAAGTTAATGCGTATATGTTTATTGCATCTGTTATGCCTATAATTTGTCTATCAAATTAAATATATGTGTGTGTTAATATCCTAAAAGAATGTAATTTTATGTCTTTGTGTGCTTTTTCTTTAATTAAATGGAAAATTATTATTATAATTATTATTATTAAAGAATAATTATCGCCGAAATAGTGAGAGTTCTAATTACATAAAATAGAAACAAATTGGAAATTATAGGAATGATTTAATTTATTCATTTATTATTATATGGAAAAAAATCCGAAAGAATTATATGGAAAATTATTACGATGCAACTACCTAGAACGATTTTTTTTTAAATAATTTAACTTTTATTTGTTGACTGCGTATATAATGAGTATAGTTTGTCTATCAAATTGAATTATTTGATAATCTCCTTAAAAAAATTATAAATTTGTTTACCTTCTTATTTTAATCATCTTTGTATTTTTAATAGTATTTGATAGTTTGTATGAATTAGTGCCAAGAATCGGTGGTTTAGGTGCAAAATCATCCATAGTTTGGTGAGTTTAGTGCAAATAGACCTACAATAAATATATGATTACAACCTTTATTATTTTTTTTATTTGTAACCATAATCGAAGTAACAATAACATTAATATATTTTAAAATCAAAATCTAAAAAAATAACTAATTAGAAAATAATTAATCCTATCAACCTAACATTAAAATTTACTTAAAAATAAATTATTGTTTATTTGTATGAAACGAAGTATTAGTATTAATTAAATGTGAGATGAAAACATAAAATTAAATATTTTTTAAAGACTAATTTATAGAAATGGTCTCATAAATGAGAGGAATTTCATTTACTCTATTACTATTTCATATTATGTTAATCAATATAAATTTAAATAAAATACTTATGAAATTAAATTATTTTATTTATATTATACATATTAAATAATGATAACATATTATATTTTTAGGGGTTAATTGCAAACACAATCACGAACTTTATGACTTTTATTCATTTGAATATGAACTTTTTTCTTTGTAATTTAATACACCAACTTTATAAGCTTTGCAATTTGAAACATTTGATAATTTTTCGTCAACAATTGCAACGTAAAGCCCATGAAGATGCCAAAAAATAAAATTATGTATTTTTATATTGAGAATAATGTCCTAAAAGTATGTTTTAACTTTAGAAACATACTTTAAAATGTGTTATAAAGATGTTATTTTTATTCTTTTTAAATAATTTTATTTATCGGCGTCTAAGTGGATATTTATGTGATATTTCCAGTAGAGATGTCATTTAATTGTTCTTGAAAAATTATCATATGTTTCAAATTGCAAAATCTTATAAAGTTAGTGCATTAAATTGCAAACAAAAAAATTCACGTTGTAATTGATAAAAATTCACGTTGTTAGTGCATTAAGTTAGTTTGTATTGTAGTGGTCGATCGTTGGGATTAGAAGATATTACAAAAAATAAAATAAGTGATGATGCATAGATTAAAGAATGATCATTATATTTCCTATCCATTCCATTATATATCAAGCAAAGCATGTCGTAAGTTTCTTTTTTTAATCTTTTATTTGTATTGCTAAATTTCAACGGTGGTATAATATTTTGTTAATGCATAGAATATTTATTAATTGTGTGGATGTTATGGTTTGGAAATAGTTCACTATTAGGCTATGAATATATAAGGATTAGATATTCTTATTAATATTTGATATTTTTTTATATTTGTCTTAAATAATTTGTTATTTAATTTTGTTTGTTTTGTTTATTGCCATTATTAAAATAAATTTTATTTTCTGAAAAGTTTAAAATAACATTGACTTATTATTATGTAACTATTTTAAAAATAAACAACTTGGTTTTAAAAATCAAATATTAAAATTATTAATTCTTAATAATATGAATGGTTTATAGATAAGTATATTATAGCGTGTAGCTTGGTGCCTCCAATTATTTGAACTTTTAGTCAAACACCAATTCACCATAAAATTATAAGGCGTAACTATCTGCACCCAGTGTTTTACTAATTTCACCCAACTCATTTATGATATTTATTAAATATTCCTACTATAAAATAATAATTTGAACCAACGTATAATATTTACATCCACATGTCAAACGACCAATTTCATTCAATTCAGTACAACCACCAAACATACTCAATCCTTCACCTCTCTAATCCAATGGTGAAAACATTATTAACATCTTTAAAAAAAACTACGTATTAGGAAGAAATATCTAATATTGGATGTGAAAGAAACCAACAAAACAAGATAATTTGTTCATATGTATAATACTTTTTTAATGTTAACATAATAGTTTAATTTTGTATTATATTATAAATTTTATACTTTCTATTTATATAGTAATAAAAATTTATTGGACCACGTATATGCAATTTAAGATTTCCTCTGATTTTTTAATTAAGATCAAATTGATCATTTTGAAGATTATGTTGATGTATAATTAGAACCATCGAATCTTGGTGAAATCAATGAGCTTTCCGTGAAATGCAACAATGCTAAATTTGAATGTTGTTTGGTGAGATTTATATTTCTTTAAATGACGTATCTTTTTTATTAATATTTCTTAATGAAATTTTAAATTTTATTAATAACACATACTGGTTTAGTGTATTTTTTTTTTGGAAAAGTATCGGGTTTTATTATATGAAGTATGTCATAACTGAAGATTTTTTTCTGCTTTATTATGAATCAAGGTCTATAGGCGAAATAAATCACCACATTATTATGTTTATTAAAGCTTGATATAATTTTTTAGAAATGTTGAATAACATAAATATCGTAAAATTATTTTTAGTAATAGTAAACTTTTTTGGTAATTGGTATCCAGCCTAAGAAACGACTAATCAGGGAAACCCATAACCTACCCTCAACTAGCGGAGGTGTTCCATTTCAAGTCAAAAATTTTAATAATAATAATAATGATGATTATTGATGGTTGGGCAAGAATGTTTTTCATTAGTTGTGTACTAAGATTGAGTATAAGATATTGATCTTTTCAATTAAGCTCTTTTGTTGATTCTTTTATTTGTATTGTTAAATTTAAATGTCTATATAACATTTTGTTATTGTATTGATGATTTATTATTTTGTGTGAATGTTAAGGATTAAAAATGGCTTACAATGTCGGGTGAAAACCTTTTTATGAGAAGAATTGGGTTTTATTTTACTGAAGTATATCATAATTGAAAACTTATTTTCCGGTTTATTATGATTCCAAGTTTATTGGGGAGATGGATCGTCATATGATTTGTCTCATTAAAGTTTGGTATAGATTTGTAAGAAATTTTAGATTGTGTGAAAATGATAAAAAAAATTGAAGAATAATGATATTGATTTGAGAAAAAATGATTTTCATTAATTGTGTAGTGAAGTTGAGTAAATGATATTGATCGTTTTAGTTAAGTTGCTTCATTGATTATTTATATGTACTATTAAATTTCAATGACGATATATATTTTGTTATTGTATCAAATTTATTATTTTATGTGGATGTTTATATTTAAAAATAGTTCACGATTACACGAATCTAAGTTTGGTGATTATTATTATGATATGAGATACTTATTTTTGATATATTTGTGTTAAATTATTTGTTATTTAATATTATTTGTGTGTTTATAATTGTTATAAATATAAAATTATTTATCTTAAAATTTAAAATAATATTTCCTTTATAATTATGTAAATTTTTTAATTAAATATTATATATTGAAATTTGAATTTTTTTATTAAATTAAATATAAAATCATTTATTGATAAATATATTATAGGGTGCATCTTTGGTCCCATGAATTAGTCGATTCTTGAACTGTACACGGATTCTCCAAAGATTTATATGTTTCAAATATCTACATAACTATATTACTAAGTTCACCCACCTTATTTATAATTTATATACCATCTTCAAAATTATAACTTTGACAAACAAATAATACATACACACATATCCCTAGAAATACTCACCCATCAATCTCATTCAATTTAAGTACAAGCACCAAACATTCCCCAACTCTCTAATCTAGTGGTAAAAGATATGATTAATGTAAAATTATCTATTAGGCAAGGATATCTAAAATTGTGTGTGAAAGAAACCAACAAAGCTAAGTAATTTGTTCATATGTATTTTTTTAAATGTTAATGTAATTTTTATTTTCTTCGTACTATATTTAGTTTTTATTTGAATAGAGATAAAAATTGATATTGGACCATATACATGCAATTTAAATTTTCCTACAAATATTTCAGTTGAAAGTCAAATTGACCATTTTAAAGATTACATTGACGAAAAATTTGAACCAGTAAATGTTGGTTAAATCAATGAACTTTATATGAAATGCATCAATACTAAATTTATGTGTCGTTTGATGAGATTTATATTTCTTTGGATGCATATAAAAATATGTTATTTTAAACTTATTTAATGTGTTTTTTATAGTACATACCAGTGTTGGGTGATGTTTTTTTTTTATAATAAGAATCATGTTGTATTGTTGGAAGTATGTCATGAATGGAGATTTCTTCTCAGTTTATTAGTGATACAGTTCGTCGCATGATTAGTGTCACCAAAGCTTAATATAATTTGTTAGAAATGATGGATTATGTGGAAATGATAAAATTATTTTAAGAAGTATAATGATATTGATGTTGGAGTTAGAATGAATCTCATTAATTGTGTACGAAGATTGAGTACACGATATTGATCTTTTTAATTAAGTCCATTAGATGATTCTTTTTATTTTATTACTAAATTTCAATGATGTTATAATACATTGCTATAATATCAAATATTTATTATATTTTGTGGATGTTATGGATTAATACAATTAATTGTTGGGTTGTGGAAATTTAAGTTTGGTGATTGTTATTAAAAATTGAGGGTTTTTTTGTCTTAAATGATTTATTATTTAATTTTATTTATTTGTTAATTTGTTACCATTATTAATATAAAGTTGGATTTTCTAAAATGTTTTAAAATAACATTGATTGTACTATCATGTATATTTTTTTTTAAATTAAAAAGTTTTTTTAAATTAAAAACCAAATATGGAAATTATTATTTTTAGTCAAATAAAATATGAATTTGTTTATAATTAATTTTATTATGTGAAGCATGTGTCTACATGCAATAATTTACTAAATTCACTCACTTCTTAATTTATCTATATTCACTATAAAATTATAATGGTATCCAACATATAATACTTAAACCCACATTTCTAAAGACATTCATCCAACATTCTCATCCAATTCAATACAACCACAAAACATATTCACTCTCCCACCTCTATAATCTATAGATGACAATGAGGCGGGTTCAAACCTGAACCACATTGAATCCAACCCCCTCAGTGTAGGTAGTAAAATATATATGAGAAATTATTTGAATAAAAGTAATCATGTTGAAAATAAAAAATAATAATTATTTGTTTATTGATGTATATATTATAATAAAACAAATACATTTTCGTTAAAAAAGTTTGTATAATTTTTTTTCCAAAGAATAAGTGATAAACATAATACACGCTAATAGATATGAAAGTGAAAAGATAAAATATATAAAATATATATCATTATATTAAAAATTTAGAATTTAACATGACTGTCGTGCGAAGTACGGGTGGGCTTAATACTAGTATATATTATTACAGTATAATAACACTAACCGTTTAAATATAGAATATCAAACTATAATGATTAATATTTTGTATATTAATATTTGGATAAATATATATTAATGATATGTTATCAAATCATATATATATATATATATTAATGGAGATATACCAAAACTATCGAACAATAATATTTGGATTATATATATTAATGAAATGGCACTATAATAGATAATAATTGGATGCAGTAATAATAATATTGGATAAAAAGCAAAAAATACTCTCATATTTGAATATAAATGTGCAAAATACCCCCTTTTCATTAATTAAATAAAATTCTTCTATGTTTGATAAAACCCTTCATCAAATTCTTACATCGAGAGTTTGGTAGTTTGATTGATTGAGTAAGTTTTTTTTATCGGTAAAATAATTTTATTAATAAAAAGAGTACGGTACAAGAAGTACCGCAAGATACAAGAGGAGAGATCAATGTTCTATAACCATTCTCGGGTTACAAAGCCAATCGTTGAAAGAGAAACTACCCACACCTTGATCTTTCACATACAACCAACTCCACATCCTAGCTTTTAATTCCTCCGCTGCCTTAGACAACGACCAAACTCCATTCCTAAAGATAATCTCATTTCTCCACTTCCAAACCACCCAAACCACTCTGAGCCATATACTTGCAGCCACCCTTCTACCCCTCTAAAAGATTGATTGAGTAAGTTAAGTCGGACTCATCTAAAAGATTGTAAGGAAGTGTCAATTGACACTCTAAATGAAGATTTCAACTGCACTGGAATTACCCATGCTTTATCTATAAAGATTGGGCATAGAAGTTTTGCCTCTTCTTTTTACCGAGCGTAGAAATTTTGCCTTCGACCCACTATAAACTTGTGTTATTTATCATTTTATATACTAACTATTGGATAGAAATATTTTTAGTCCCATAACTTTTTACCTTTTTCTAAATGGTTTCAAGAAAGATAAATGTACGAATTTAATCTCAATTTTTTTTAATTGTACAATTTACGTCCAAAATTTCACTGGATTGACAAAACACCGTCGTTTTTTGACACACTTCCGACACGTTCAAGTTCAATTTGGAGATTTCTGGCGAATATTCATTTTAAGAATGTGAATGATACTTAAAAAGCCCTAGGAATCCTTCCCAATTTTTTCAACCAAAATATTAAAATTCTTCCCCAACCTAGCCCAGTCTTCCAAAATATTTAACTATTTATGAATAATCTAGTCAACATCTTTGTTTGTGGTGAATGCTCATATGTCTGGGACATGTCAAAAAATGACAGTATTTTGTCGCTTCTGATGAATTTTGGGCATAAATTGTATAATTCGCTAAAAATTAGAACTAAATATGCACATTTATCTTTCATTGGACCATCTTAAAAAAGGTGAAAAGTTATGGGACTAAATTTTTTTGTATCCATATTGTTGGTCCCAGGTGGTGAAGGTCTAGAGGGGGTGAATAAATCTTCAAGCAAACTTTAGAACTTTTTCAACATTAACTTTGAAACTTTATAGTTATATAAAAAGTGTAATTAGACAGTTGTATACTTAATAAAGTTCAAAGAACCTGAGTATACAAGAATAGTTTTAGAGCAAAACAAACTTAAACAAATTTAGAGTTAGATTCTCACACTTTAGAAAGTGTATTGAGAGATCTGAGTGCAGCGGAATAAAAAAACAGTGTAAGTGTAGTGAAATACTCTTTGTTAACACAAGTCTTTAGCTGAGTGACTATTCTAGTCTACAACTTTTTTAACTTGGTTATTTTAACATATTTTAGTGTAATTCTTATAAAAAAATATGATGGATGTAACTTAATGAAATATGCAAGACAAGAGATTTATAATGGTTCAGCGGTGGTGCAATCCTCCTACATCCACTGTTACACCCTCAAGTGTAAAATTTACTCAACAAATCTTACACACTTTGCTTGCACTCAATTAAATTTTCACTCACAAAAATATTCCCCCTAAGATCTAGACATCACTCAGACTATCTAATCCTAGTGGAATACATATTCACTCAGATTATAATTTCACTCAGATACTCACGTAGAAAAAAAAATCTACATAAGGTAGATTTTTACAAGTAAAAGTAATTTTGTAAGGAACAACAACTTAGAGTGATTCAATCTAAAAGAAAACCTAGCAACCTAATCCTATTAATCACACTTAGAAAGTTTTGCAGAAAAGGTAGTTATAGGTCTGTGGTAGAATGTTTGAGAGCTTGAATGTTGATGTTGTTGTTTTCTAGGCTCCTCCTATTTATAAGGGTTGGGAAGGCTCTTATCCGTTGGAGGGTCTTGAAGCCTTTTGACTTCAACTAATTAAAGTTTTTTGTCTTGTTCTTCTGAATCCAGTAAAATACATTTTGTCGTCTTCTGTTAGCTGTCAGTTTGATCAACTAAACACTTAGAACTTTGTGTCTACTTGCTAGGTAAAAGAACTTATAATCTTCTGACTTTCTTAGGCCTTGTGAGTGAGTGTATAATCAATACTTCACTCATCCAGGTATGATTATGAAATAATCACTGAGGTCTTCTAACTGTAGCTTCCTCTCGAGTTGTAGGGTGTTGGGTTTAAGAGGCATGTAAACACATATACATGCGCAGCGGAATTAAACAGTTCACCAACAATGAACAATTAACTGCATAATTAAATATGAGAAAATGTGAAAAGAATCCTTACAGCGATTCGTAAACGGATTCCTCCACTATGGTATCCACGTAACAGTTTTCTACCAACTCACACCGATCTGCCAGCGTTGAATCTCGAGATGAACTTGCTAGAAACATTCGAGTTAGAGATTTTATGGAAATAATTTATTTTCTTGTGTTTTTGGAATTCCCGCAGGACTTATATTTATAAGGATGAGCTGACTTATTTTCCAAGCAAGATAAAAAGCAGTAGCCCATTAAATAAAATCTCTACGGATTTTATTTCCTTGTATATATTTTTCTACGAACTATTTCCTTCATAATAATATTCCAAATATTATTATTGGGAATTCCTATTTAATTAAATCAAATTTAATTAAATAATAATAATAATAATTAATTCTAAATATAATTATTATTATATTCTCCATAAATTAAATATTATATTTAATATAATATTTAATCAACCAACTATCATTGATAGATCACCATTACTTGTTGTTTGACCCATAGGCCCTCGTATATCGAGCGATTAGTCAAACTAGGCGGTCTTAATTGAACCCTAGACAATAAATCAGACATTTTCAATATACGAGGTACGTTGGGAGGAAATCTACAACTACCTGTAATACTGTAGGTTATTGTGATATTTTTCTTTCATTCACGAATATCAGATTAAGCCTTGAACATGATGATGTGTCTATTCAAATAACTTAATCGTATTATCTCTAATCACTGATTGATCAAGTATATCACACTTAGCCACAAAGTCTAAGTTGATGTGTGTCGGCCGATGATTTAGATCCAATTATGTTGAGAAAGCGAGTATTCTCTCTAAATCCACATTTGAGGAATGAATCCTATTCTTGGCTCAACTACCACGCACATGCATTTCGTGATGAACTCAATCCATGCCATATCTACCCGTGGAAGGGTGCAAACGTCGATCATGGTCAAAGTTCTTCATTACACACATGTCGTGCGTATTAACCTCTAGTCAAAGGAGTATCACATCGCTCCTAATAACCGAGACACCCGTAGACACATATTGTGAATTACATCAAATGGTTTCTCGGATGGGTATACTAATACCCTCTAAGGTATTTGTTCATCCATCATGAGATACCTAGTATCTCGTAGTAATTGAGATCTTACTACACTCTCTAAGAGTATGATGCAGATCGCACACCAATCTCAATTGCATCATCAATATCTTATTCTTGATGATCCTTGATCAGGGCTTATTTGAGAATCATACTTAAGTCATATGAGTTATCCCTTACTCAATGATAGCAGTGATTCATGGGAACACAAATAAGAATAAATGCAAACAATCAAACATGTTATTCAAACAAGTGTAATACCATACATTTATTATTAAATCAACAATAATATTAAACAAAAATTTAATAGTATCTTAGTATTATGTCCTCACAATATTATTGTCTCTAGGACACTAACACTAACAATCTCCCACTTGGACTAGAGTTAATTGCCTACATGTCTAACTTCTAGACCATTAAAATGTCTAATGTGTACATGAGTACTCAAAGCTTTGGTGAATGGGTCTGCCAAATTATCTTCTGTAGGAACACGTTATAACTCTATTTCTCCTCTAGCAATTATCTCTCGTATCAAGTGATAAAGTCTCGGTATATGCTAGTTTTTGTTATTGGATCTTGATTCATTTGCTTGCGCAACTGCACCAGTGTTGTCACAATACAACCTTATTGGACTACTGGCACTCGGAACTACCCCTAGTTCACTCAAAAATTGTTTTATCCAGACAATCTCTTTCGCAGCTTCTGCGGCAACAATGTACTCAGCTTCGGTTGTTGAATCCACGATTGTTTCTTGCTTGGAACTATTCCAGCTAACCGCCCCACCATGGAGAGTGAAAACATACCTTGACTGTGACTTATAATCATCACAGACGGACTAAAAACTTGCATCAGCATAGCCCGTAACGACTAGCTCTGACTGTCCTCCGTAGATAAGAAAATGTTCTTTAGTACATCTGAGGTACTTCAGAATATTCTTGACAGTAATCCAGTGAGGTTTACCTGGATTCTGTTGGTATCTACCAGTGATGCGGACAGCGAAGGCCACATCGGGCCTAGTGCAAGTCATAACGTACATGATGGAACCAATTGTAGATGCATATGAAACGTCCTTCATGTGCTCGATATCAGTTTCAGTAGAAGGACAATCCTTTTTTGACAGTCTTATCACATGATTTACCGGTAGAGACCATCTCTTAGAGTTCTCTATCGCAAAACGCTTCAACGCCTTATCTACGTAGGTGGATTGTGATAGCCCTATATTGGGATATGTTTTAGTTTTGATGATTTTCCAAAACAACATGTAATAGGTTTGAAAGCAGTCAGGATTGTATCTCTAGTTTCAGGTCAGGCTAGGTTATTTCTCAGTAGAATAGACTGTCAGTTGAGAAGAACTCAGTTGAGGGAACACTCAGCGAGGGGGAACTCAGCAACACAAGCCTGAGGATATCAAAATAACACCAAGAAGAACTATCTGAAGCCATGCTGTAACTAGAGCTGTTAAAACGAGCCCGGCCCGATGGGCCGGCCCGAAAAGCCCGGTTTTAAGGACGGGCTGGGCCCTAAAAATATAGGCCCGAAAAGAACCGGGCTTTTTTGGCCCGACCTTAGCCCGGTTTTCTGGGCCGGCGCGGTTTGTTTTTTTTTTATTTGAATAAAATTGAAAACCTAGAGATAAGAAAAAAAATGAGCAGTAGGCGAGATTAGTGATTTGGCCAAGGTTGGTAATAGTTGCCACAGGTCACATCCATCCCTATACTCACTATGGTCTTAATTTCCTCATCCCTATATATATGTATCATATTATTTATGATCATACTCCATTTTTTAAAATAAAATACATTATAATTTATTGGTTGAATTTTCATCCAGGGAAATGAACGAATTCTTATGAACAACCACAAATTGGTGGTACACATAACACACTTGTACAATTAAGGCAAATATGAATTGAGGGATAAGATCTTATTTAAGAGTATCACTACTCAAACCCCAAAATCCTATAAACTCGCCCCACTTATTAAACAAATCTCAATAAAATTTAAAAATTAACATCCATTACTAAACATACCCCATTTTATTCCTATAATATCCTTATCTTATCAAAATAAAAAATAACACTTTCCTATTAAATTGTTGAATTTTTATTATTGAATTATTGTTGAAATAAAAAATAACACTTTCCATTCTATTAGGATTTGTTGAATTATTATTCTTAAATTTTATTTAGGAATTTGATTTTTATTTTAATTATTGAATTGTTGTTGACAAACTAAATAATATTTATAACTATATGAGTATAATTTGTATGCTAAATTATAAAATAATAAGGTAAATATATAAATTAAATATAATAATAATATTTAAAAAAATAAAAAAGTTGGGCCGGTTTGGCCCGGTGGCCCGAAATGGGCCAGGACGGGCTTGGAAATTAGCGGCCCGGTAACAACCGGGCCCGGCCGGCCCGGCCCAGTAAAAACTAAAAGCCCAGTGGGCCTGGGCCGGGCCGGCCCGGCCCGGCCCATTTGACAGCTCTAGCTGTAACCGGAAACTGAAGAGAAGCCTGAAGGATGTCCCACTGAGTGTAAACCAGGTTGATCTAAGCTAAGTCAGGTGGATCACTCAGTGAAGAGCATGATCAGGAGGATCAGTGCTGCACCCAAGTAGGCCCTGAAGGTGTCAGGCTACTGTGGTCAGGGAAGTTTGCCATTCAGCCTTATGACAAACTTCTTGGAGTGATCTTCAAACAGTCTCTGAAGGACAACTACACTGAAGACATTCAGTCCACTGAAGATCATCAGTCAGTGAAGGAGGAAGCTACCTAAAGTCAGTGGGTCTTGGTCAATCCACTGAGTCAAAGATCCGTTGAATCCAGCCCACGTGGACCAATCAGCACAAGGCAACAACTCTGACACTGACAAGGCCGCATTCTAAGAAAAGTGGTTGAAACCATTAATTATATGGATTCAAATGTAATTTCATCCAACGGTTACATTTGAATCCACACTATAAATACAAGCTCATAGCTGCGTATTCAAGTGTGTTGAAGTGTGTGTGAGATGAGAAAATCAACACCTACGAGCTGTGAAGGTGTGAGAGTTTAGTGCAGTTTCAAGGGAGGTATAAGGAGGCACGTTTCACACCTTGTTCACTGACCATTAAGGTCTTCATAGAAATACATTGAGTGTTCAGCTTGTAACTCATAGCTTAGAGAGGTTTTCCTAATCTTAGCTTAAGGTTAACACATTGTAAAGGAAAACCTCACCTAGTTGGAGAAAACCCAACCGAAACCAAAATCCTCTAGTTAGTTTGTTGGGAGTAAGTTGTCAGTGAGTTTGTAAGGAGGGGCAGCCCAGGGAGTGGCGTGAGTCCAGTTGTTAGTGCACCTTGGCACGTTAAAAACAAGAATCCCAGTTAGTGGATTTCCTGTTAAATCAGGCCGTGGACGTAGGAGCTTGAGTCTCTGAACCACGTTAAGCTGAGCGTACTTATCCTTAAAGTATTTACTAAAGTGTTGTGAAAGTCAGCTCACTGAGAGCTTTGTTATAAGAAAACTTTGGTTAAGCAATCAGGTCAGGGAGAATCCTCTCACTGACCAGATCAGGCAACGCGCTCGAGAGTTAAGTCTAAGTCACTGTGTTGCTAAGAGCATGAGCCTTCAAGTCTCACTGACTTAGTAGCTCAGCCTCTTAGCAATGCAGTGACTTGAGTATCCCTTCACTGAACTCTTTCAGAGTGCAACACAAGGTTTTTTAGAAAAAAATTTCTCCTGAATTCCCATTTTTGCTATTCGAAAACGGGACCATCACCCTAACATCCTTTTGGATCTATCGCTATGGATCTTGATCCCTAAGATGTAGCAGGCTTCACCAAGATCCTTCATCATGAAGGTCTTTGATAACCAATCTTTTACGGACTGTATAAGAGGGATATTATTTCCTATAATCAATATGTCATCGACATATACGACTATAAAAATAATATACTTCCCACTGTGTTTACGATAAACGCAAGGATCTTCCGAATTTCTGATGAAGTTAAAAGACTTGACAGTTTCATTAAATCGGATATTCCAACTCATAGAAGCTTGCTTCAATCCATAAATGGATCTTTTAAGTTTGCACACAAGATTAGATTTTGGTTTAAATATAAAACCATCTGGTTGAGTCATAAACACCTCCTTATCAATGTTACCATTGAGGAAAGCTGTTTTGACATCCATCTGTCAAATCTCATAATTATAGTGTGCTGCTACCGCAAGTAAAATACGAATGAACTTGATTTTAGCAACTGGTGAAAAAGTCTCGTCATAGTCAATACCTTCGCATTGACTGTAACCTTTCGCCACTAACATAGTCTTGTAGGTTTGTACTTTGCCATTTGCATCAGTCTTACGCTTGAAGACCCACTTGCAACATATAAATTTTACCCCTTTCGGCAATTCGACCAAGTTCCAGACTTAATTGATGTGCATCGAGTCCATCTCGGATTTTATGGCTTCATGCCACTTCTCTGTGTCAACATCTAATGTTGCCTCAGTGTAAGTTCTAGGTTCGTCTTTACCCTAGATCTCCACGTCATCATGTTCCTCCACAAGGAAACCATAATATATAATGGGTGGATTAGGAATCTTAGTAGACTTACGGAGTTGTGGTTGTGCAGGTTGTACACTTTGATTGTGAAAATTTTGTGGTGTATCGATTTCATTGTTGATCGGAGAGTCCTCAAGAGCGACACTTTCAGATGCCTCTTGGGCGGGAGTTTGAACTATGTTATTCTCATTCAGCCCACTTGGAGGTTTGTTGCGAAGGCAATGCAACTCCAATTACGCTCCCACTGGCTGAAAGAGGATCACTTAGTGATAAACTTCCACCATGAGAGTTGTCGAATGCTCCCACTGATTCTTTGTCACGTTGCTTTGACAAATCATCAGTCTCTATGTTAATTTATGGTTCTTGAATTTCTTCAAGTTCTATCATCTTACGACCTTGTCCCTTAAAGACGTAATCGTCTTCTAGGAATTTGTCTGCCTAGAAACAATCACTATTTGTTTCTCAGGTAGATAGAAATAATATCCTCTAGTTTCCTTAGGATATCCCACAAAGTAACCTTTCACCTTTGAATTCCAACTTATCAGTTAACATTTTCTTCACAACTGCGGGACAACCCCACGTTTTAATGTGTAGAAAAGATGGCTTCTTGCCATGTCATTGCTCGTATAGAGTTTGGTCAACTAATCTGGAAGGAATCATATTTAGAATATAAATTGAGGTTTATGCGTTCCCATAAGAATGTTGGAAGAGAGGAGAAACTCATCATGGACCTTACCATGTCCAACAAGGATCAGTTTTTCTTTCGGACACATCGTTCATTTGAGGTGTCCGGGGAGGAGTCCATTGTGATTGGATCCCATGGAGCTTTAAGTAATCAGTGAATTCATGGCTAAGGTATTCACCCCCTCGATCTAATCGAAGAGTCTTGATACTCTTACCAAGATGCTTGTCTACTTCAGCCTTGCACTCCTTGAATTTCTTGAAGGATTCGGACTTGTGTTTCATAAGATACACGTATCTGAACCTAGAGTAATCGTTAGTAAAGGTGATGAAGTAGCCGAAGTGGCCCCTAGCTAGAGTGGGCAATGGTCCACAAACATCATTGTGAACCAACTCTAGAACTTCTTTGACACGTACCCCTTTCCCAGAAAAAGGTTTGTTGATCATCTTGCCCATGAGACAAGATTCACAATCACCATAAGCCTCCAAGTCAAATGAGGTTAAGTAGTCTAACTTTCTTAACCTTGTAATTATTTTCTCGTTTGCATGACCAAGTCTACAATGCCATAAGTAAGTCTGGCTTTCATGATTACTAAGCTTGAGTCTTTTATTTCGTATATTAAGAACACTACATCCACAATGTAATAAGTATAAACCATTCAACAGAGGAGCATTTCTATAAACATCGCCATTAAGCGAAAAATAGCAAGTATTAATTTGCAAAACGTAAAGAAAATCCCTTAATATCTAACATAGGAATGGAAATAATGTTACAAGTAATAGATGGAATGAAATAACAATTATTTAATTCTAGTCTAAAACCAGAAGGTAAGTCTAAAATATAAGTCCCAACATGTTCAACAACAACTCTTGCTCCATTCCCAACGTGTAGGGTGATTAGGCATGAAATTGTTAGACTTTATAGCTCGAAATGCCCGTGTTTTGATTGATTTAGATGAGTATTTAGAGTCAATTGAGTACTATTTTCATGAACTAATGAATTTACCTATTTGATACTCATAGATGGATAGAGGGCGAAAAATGGAGTTCGTAGGACTTTGAATCGACTCAAACGGATGTCCGGATGAGAAGATATGGAAGAAATACGAAAAGTATTATTTCGAGGGAGCAAAAGTATTATTGGAGTGCTCAAGCAAGAGGAACTCGAGCACTCACTGCTCGAGTGCTCAAATACTACGCTTGAGTGCTCGAGTACTCTGCTCGAGCTGGGTCAAGTCGAGCACTATGTGCTCGAGCTCATTTAGTCGTGCACTTTTTGAGTTCTGGAAGTTTGGTGCGCTCGAGTTGCACTTACTCGAGCACTTAGTGCTCGAGCTCTACTCGAGCTGACGCGATTTTGGCCCATTAATTCCCGGTTCGACCCGTTGCCTATTTATACCCCTTCCGAACACGTTTTGGGAACGACTTCACACATAGAGTTAGATTTTCGAGAAAGAAGCGCACCAAGAGTTTGAGCAAGCTTAGTTTACTTTTGATCGAGGTTTTTACATTACAATTTGATAGCTTAGATCTGGATTTTGTTATTTTGATTATTCGTTCTTTGATACTTGATACTTGAGACTACTATTTTCTTTTTAATTCAATTATACTCTTAGATTTCAATTCTCTCTAAAACCCTTGTTTATGTTTTCGAGTTATTCAATTAGATTAATTATGTTTGCGTTCATTGCTTGCTTATTTACTTTCGTTATCGTTAAAACCATTCTAGGCTAAAACCCTTGTATGCTTAGGGTAGGATGAACTCGTAGAAGTAGGACGTTGGTACATAATTAGGGTAACTCGTGATGTTTAGTTTTAATTCTCTTAATTAATGAATGCTTAAAATAAATCCCAGATTTATCTTTGAATTTAGTACGAACATTGTTAGAGAGAGGACGATCTTATCACTCTTTAATAACTAATAGGCTTAACAACAGGGTTTAGAAGGGGTTTATTCATCAACCAGTTTATCTAGGGAGGACGACAGCATGACTAAGGTTCTCATTAATTAAGCACGACCCATTAACTTGATTATTGGTTTAGTGAAGTCGATTGATAGGATAAAGTATTAGGGTTTAATTCTTGAGCTTTTAGTCTTTCAATCTTATACTTAGGATTATTTCTTGCACATCACTGTTATTTTGATTATGTACCAGCTCTGTTAGTATACGTAGGAATTCCTATCCTGAGCATCACCTTCTTTTATTTGAAACCAAACCTTAGATAATTAATTTTGTTATTTCTTTTGCATATGTAGAGTAATATAGTTTATAGTTAATAATTCTTTAAGAAACAAAAAACATTCACTCATATTAATTACGACGCGTAGATCTCAAGGGCTCTATTCGCATACACACTTTCCCTTGGGTTCGATACTACTTGGTCCATATACTTGCCCATACTACTGTGATCTCATACTCTTGTTGGGTAACTTCTAGTAAAAGCTAGTAAAGTTTGGTTCAAGTCAATGGCGCTGTTGCCGGGGATGGCGATGTATGTCCATTGAGTAGGACTTGGAGATAGCTTAGTAGTTAGTAGTGAGTGCTTTATTTTCTGTTTAATTCTTACGTGTTCGGCAGTTGCGTTTTGATTCTTCTGTTAGTGTTTCAGGTTTATGAAAACACGCTGCAAGGAGATACAAGCGAGGAGAGAACACAGCTAGATCCTGAGACAATAGCAAGAAGAAACCGAGCCTTTTTAAGAAGGATGAACACTGTCGGTGGAGAGAACGACAACATGAACATCAGTAATAAGTTGGATGATGCTGCAGCTAAGTATAATCAGGAAGTGGAACGGGTTGAGGGCACTGGAGGGAATAACAGTCAGAATCAAGTCCCGCCAGGGGAAAGCCAGAGCCAAAACCCAGCTCCACAAAATCAAAATAATCCAGCTAAAAATCTAGTTCAACATCCTCAAAACAACCATGTCTACCCACAAAACAACCCACCTTATCCTTACTATTCCCACCATACCCCTATCACCCATACTACCCTCTACCTCCTGCTTATAACCAACCTCCAGTTCCGCAAGTACCTCTACCACCCGTCTATCCTCAACACGCTCCTCAGAACGCTGATCATGACATAGTAATCCTAGGAAGGTTTGCGGCACAGCCGCAACGGTATTACGATGGAGTGGCATTGCCTCTGGTAGAGACGAACAACTTCTCTATCTCCCTAGGAATCCTGAAGCTACTTACTGAGAATCAATTCAAGGGGGAGGTCGGGAAGGAGAATCCTCATACTCATTTGAGGAGTTTTTTGATGATTGCCTCAACTTTCAATTATAACGGCATGTCTAAAGATGCCAAGAGGCTCAGGTTGTTCCCATTCTCGTTAACTGGGATAGCAAAGAAGTGGTATGATAACACGCTCCCACGGGGAGGTGTAACCATATGGGCCGAGCTCGAGTGTCTGTTCCTCGAGCAATTCTACCCTCAGTCTAGAATGATCAAAGCAAGAATAGAGATCTTGTCTTTCCAGCAGAAGCCAGGAGAGGACTTACGTCAGGCTTGGGAGAGGGCTCTAACATGCTCATTGAGTGCCCGCAGCACGGGTACAATGAAGGGGACATCATGGCTTTCTTTTACTGTGGAGCCAGCAAGATAGGTCAAGCCCACCTTGATGCATGTGCTAGTGGAGCATTCTTGAATTGTGGAGCAGCTAGGTGTAGAGAGATCGTTGATAACATTGTAAAAAATGTCGGGCAATGGAATGAGGATCCAGAATTTCAGAGAGCATATCAGTTGGAGGAGAGTGAGGGAACGAGGAAGTTGTTGATGGCGATGATGGAAAAGATAAGCAACCACGAGATTGGGCAAAATCTGGTTGGAGGGAATACGGTAGTGAGTGAGAAAGTGGACCGGCCCACAGGTCAGCAAGAGGTAGCCAACTATATGGGAGACCCTTATTACAATCAGAATGGCTACCAAGGTGGAAATTATCAAGGGCGACCAACTTATGGGCAACCGTTTGTACCACTGGGTCCACAACCTCCTCAGAATCAATGGAGAAAGAACCAAGGCTATCAAGGAGGCCATCAGCCTCCTTAGAACCAATGGAGGAAGAATAAGAATTTCTCATATGCCAATCCGAAGGCCGGAATCACAGTTCCTCCAGGTGTTGATCCAGGTTCAAAGCCCCTAGGTGGTGAAGGAGGTGCCTCGACCGAAGAGGTGTTGAGAGCTATACTTCAGAAGGTGGAAGAAGGGAGTAAGAGATTGTCTTCATTGGAGTATGATGTGAAGGAGTTACATAAGAAAGACTATCAGTGTGATCAAGAACTCCAGAAGAGAGATGTGGAGTTGAATAGAATTCAGCAAGAGAACAATAGGCGGTTCACTTCGATGGAGCACCAGATTAGCCAGATCGCGAAATTATTGGGTAGAGAGCCGGGTAAATATCATTCTATACCGGAGGGGAACCCGAAAGAGCAATGCAAGGCGATCCAGCTAAGAAGTGGAACCATATATGATGGTCCTCAGATGCCTGCTGACTCGGAGACGCTCGAGGGAGAGGTTGAGATAGAAGGGGTAGAGCATAAGGAAGATAGAGATGAACTTGAGGAGGTTGAAAGAGTCCCAAAGTGGAAGAAGGCAAAGGAAGCAAGGAAGAATGTGAAGGAGACCGAGCGAGATGAATGTGAGGTACCCAAATCGGTGATACCCGTCCCATATCCGCAGCGCTTTATGAAAAAGAAGCTAGGTGAAAAATTTGCTAAATTCCTTGATGTATTTAAAATGTTACATATTAACATTCCTTTTTATGATGCTTTGGAACAAATGCCTAATTATGCCAAGTTCCTGAAGGACTTGATAGCTAAGAGGGGGAGAGTTGATGAGCCTAAGTTGGTGCAGCTGAACCATGAGGTGAGTGCATTAGTGTACAAAGTGCTTCCCCCGAAGTTGAAGGATCCCAGGAGTTTCACTATCTTATGTGACATCAGGAATGGAGTTAAGAAGGGAGCGTTGTGCGACCTTGGAGCAAGCATTAATGTGATATCATTGTCGTTATTCAAGAAGTTGGAAGGTGGAGAACTTCAGCCGACAGTGATGATGCTTCAACTCGCCGACCGGTCTATTACTCGACCTCAAGGTGTGGTTGAAGACGTCCTTGTTAAAGTTGGAGATCATATTTTCCCAGCCGATTTTGTGGTGCTAGACATGGAGGAAGATGAGCATGTACCTCTGATTTTGGAAAGACCTTTCTTAGCTACGACCGGGATGGTGTTAGATATGGCGAATGGGAAGATCACATTGAAAGTTGATGATCAAGAGGTGAAAATTTCCCTATATGAGGCCATGAAACACCCGAAGGAGGATGAGAGTTGTTATTCCATTGATGCCATTGACCCTTGTGTTGAAGACACACCTCCTATCTCTAACCTTTCCTATAGTCATGATTTTGATAGTCCTTCACTTAATGATTTAACCCATGAGCATTATGATCTTGATTGTTTTGATAGGGATAAAGGAAAAGAGGAGTTGAGGGATGTAGAGCTGAAAAGTGTGGACGTGACCCAGTTGGAGAGGAAAGGAGTTGAGGTTAGAAAAAAAATCCAAGAAGTATGTACATCCGTGGAGAGCGAGAAAGAAGAAAGTGAAACCACCGCCCGCGGTGAAGAAGGAGGATGGGAAGCGAGCGAAAAACTTAGGCAGCTTCTCTTATGAGAGTAAGGGAGGTAATTTTGAGTATCATGTCCCATAAGCTCCTTTGAGCTCGGTCCGACATGAGGACCTTAAAAATAGCGCTGAGTGGGAGGCAACCCATTTTTATTTTCTTTTGAGTGTTTTTAGTTATTAGGGTGTTGTTTTGAATCGTAAGTTCTAACCTCGTACTTGAGAGTTTTATTTTGTAGGCTTGCCTTGAGGGTGAAGGAATGCCCAAGAAGTGGAGATTGAAGGGACCAACTCGAGACAAGGGAGTGCCAAGTTGTTGAGAGAAACTGAATTATTTGGATGAGGTAACCACCACCCCAAACTTAGACCGCTTCACAATGTCGAAGTTTGGGGGGTGGAGTTTTTATATGTTTTATGGTTACATTGCACAGGCGCACACCCTCTCTTTGAGTTGAGTTTGGTTATATATTGTGTATTGAGATGCTCCTTGAGTTGATATTGCTTTGATGTGCTACTACATATTTCATGCCTATCAATTCTCTTATGCTTGTTGATTGATATATTTGAGTGTGAGTATGAGTTAGTAATTTGTGAAGTTGAGTTAGGGAGTCTATTGTGTGAATGTAGAAGTTAGAGTTGATTTGAGAGAAAACACGTCTGCTTACAAATTTTTCTTTTGAGTACTTGTGTAATGAGAGTGAGAACTCACTAGGACTAGCATGGATGTGAAAGCTATGAGATTTGAGCCTTTGTGAGATTAAGATGCATAAATAAATCTCTTCGTTTGTGAGTGGGTCATCACCTTAGAGGATGCTAGAACTTGTGTGTGCTCTCGCTTCTTGATTGTGTATAGTTTGATATGTCGAAAGTGATTTTAGGCCATCTTTGATTTGATTGAGTCACTTAGCCTAAATTTTCCCTACCCATGACATTTATCCCTTGTTAGCCCGTTTGAGCCTTGGCCTATTATTTGCTAGCACATTTTAACACTTGTCCAAATTCCTAAATTATTTTTGTCCAAAGTTGAGTGGAGAATAGGAAAAGTGTGAATGAAGAGGGATTGAGTTGAGTTTAGAAGGGGAATTATGATGGTTGAGTTGTGGTAAAAGAAGGGTGTGATGAAGTTTTGAGTTGTGGGGAAGACCAAAAATTTGAGAATGAGCAAAAGAAAAAAATGAGCTCATATGTATGTGTGAAAAAGAAAAGTGTGGTGAGTGAAAAAGTGAAATGAGTTAGAGAAAAGAAAAAATTGAAGTGTTGAAAGTAGAGGAATTGAAAAGTGTATTGCATGAAGATGTTTGAAGTATTTTGTTCCTCGTCTTGACGTATTGAAATATGATTTTCCATTCTCCATTTACTTGAGTCACTTACCCAATATAGTTTCCCCACCTGTCCAAAAAGCCTACATTACAACCTTGAAAAAAGTCATTTTTGATTCGGCATTAATTTCTAGAGTATGGTTGAAGTTGAGAGTGCTTACAAGCCTATGACTGCTGATATATAAGATTGATTGATTGAGTGAGTCCCTTATCATTGATATACACTTGTGAAGGAGTGAAACACATCGTTGAGGGCACATCCATGTTTGATCTTGGTGTTTCTTGTTGTTATTGCATGAGTATGAAAAAGGGGGCGAGTTTGTATACATGGGAACAATCTTTGAAACTTGAGCTCGATACTTGCATGATTTAGTTCTTGATTCATTCCTAATAATTTCACTTGACTTATGATTTCATTGCTTGAGGACAAGCAATATGGTAAGTTTGGGGGGATTGATTAGGCGTGAAATTGTTAGACTTTATAGCTCGAAATGCCCGTGTTTTGATTGATTTAGATGAGTATTTAGAGTCAATTGAGTACTATTTTCATGAACTAATGAATTTACCTCCTTGATACTCATAGATGGATAAAGGGTGAAAAAGGAGTTCGTAGGACTTTAAATCGACTCAAACGGATGCCCGGATGAGAAGATATGGAAGAAATACGAAAAGTATTAGTTCGAGGGAGCAAAAGTATTACTGGAATGCTCAAGCAAGAAGAACTCGAGCACCACTGCTCGAGTACTACGCTCGAGTGAAGCTAGGTCGTGCACTCAGTGCTCGAGTACTCTGCTCGAGCTGGGTCAAGTCGAGCACTATGTGCTCGAGCTCGTTTAGTCGTGCACTTTTTGAGTTCTGGAAGTTTGGTGCGCTCGAGTTGCACTTACTCGAGCACTTAGTGCTCGAGCTCTACTCGAGCTGACATGATTTTGGCCCATTAATTCCCAGTTCGACCCGTTGCCTATTTATACCCCTTCCGAACACATTTTTGGGGATGACTTCACACATAGAGTTAGATTTTCGAGAGAGAAGAGCACCAAGAGTTCGAGCAAGCTTTGTTTACTTTTGATCGAGGTTTTTACATTACGATTTGATAGTTTAGATCTGGATTTTATTATTTTTATTATTCGTTCTTTGATACTTGATACTTGAGACTACTATTTTCTTTTTAATTCAATTATACTCTTAGATTTTAATTCTTTCTAAAACCCTTGTTTATGTTCTTGAGTTATTCAATTAGATTGATTATGTTTTCGTTCGTTGCTTGCTTATTTACTTTCGTTATCGTTAAAACCATGCTAGGCTAAAACTCTTGTATGCTTAGGGTAGGATGAACTCGTAGAAGTAGGACGTTGGTACATAATTAGGGTAACTTGTGATGTTTAGTTTTAATTCTCTTAATTAATGAATGCTTAAAATAAATCCCAGATTTATCTTTGAATTTAGTACGAACATTGTTAGAGAGAGGACGATCTTATCACTCTTTAATAACTAATAGGCTTAACGAGAAGGTTTAGAAGGGGTTTATTCATCAACCGATTTATCTAGGGAGGACGACCGCATCACCTTAGTTGAATTACGGTCTCATTAATTAAGCACGATCCATTAACTTGATTATTAGTTTAGTGAAGTCGATTGATAGGACAAAGTATTAGGGTTTAATTCTTGAGCTTTTAGTCTTTCAATCTTATACTTATGATTATTTCTTGCACATCACTGTTATTTTGATTATGTACCAGCTCCGTTAGTATACGTAGGAATTCCTATCCTGAGCATCACCTTCTTTTATTTGAAAACAAACCTTATATAATTAATTTTGTTCTTTCTTTTGCATATGTAGAGTAATATAGTTTAGAGTTAATAATTCTTTAAGAAACCAAAAACATCCACTCATATTAATTACGACGCGTAGATCTCCAGGGCTCTATTCGCATACACACTTTCCCTTGGGTTCGATACTACTTGGTCCCTATACTTGCCCATACTACTGTGATGGTCCCGTTTTCAAAAAAATTAAAATGGGAATTCAGGAGCAATTTTTTTTTTAAAACCTTTTCCTCAGGGAGTTCAGCAAGAGTGATTGAAACTCAAGTCACTGCATTGCTAAGAGTCAGAGCACTCAAGTCAGTGCAACTGACTTGTGAGCTCAGGCTCTTAACAAGGCAGTGACTCGAGAGATTACACTTCAAGTCACTGCATTACTCAGATACTGAGCTACAAAGTCAGTGTGAATACTTGGAGGCTCAAACTCTGAGTAACACAGTGACTCGAGATGCTGAACTCTCGAGTGCGTTGCCTGAACTGGTCAGAGAGAAGGATTCTCCCTGACCTGAATACTTAACCAAAGTTTTCTTTTAACAATGCTCTCAGTGAGCAGATTTTCACAACACTTTAGTAAATACTTTAAAAGACAAGTACGCTCAGTTTAACGTGGTTCAGAGACTCAAGCTCTTACATCCACGGCCTGATTTAACAGGAAATCCACTAACTGGAATTCTTGTTTTTAACGTGCCAAGGTGCACAGATACACTGGACTCACGCCACTCCCTGGGCTGCCTCTCCTTACCAACTAACTTCAACCAACAAACCTAACAAGAGGGTTTTGGTTTCAGTTTGATTTCTCCAACTATGTGAGGTTTTCCCTTACAATGTATTAGCCTCAAGCTAAGATTGGGAAAACCTCTCTAAGCTAAGAGTTACAAGCTTGACACTCAATGAATATAAGTGAAAACCATAATGGTCAGTGTACAAGATGTGAATCGTGCCTCCTTATAACTCCCTATATAATGCACTAAACACTCACACCTTCACAACTCGTAGGTGTTGATTTTTCTTACTTCACACACTTCCAAACGCAGCTATGAGCTTGTATTTATAATGTGGATTCAAATGTAACCGTTGGAGGGAATTACATTTGAATCCAGCATTTAGTGGTTTCAACCACTTTTCTTGGAATGCGGCCTTGTCAGTGTCAGATTTGTTGCCTTGTGCTGATTGGTCCACATGGACTGCATCCAATGGATCTTTGACTCAGTGGGTTGACCAGGTCCCGCTGACTTTAGGTAGCTTCATCCTTTACTGACTTGATGATCTTCAGTGGACTGAACGTCTTCAGTGATGTTGTCCTTCAGAGACTGTTTGAAGATCTCTCCAAGAAGTTTGTCATAAGGCTGAATGACAAACTTCCCTGACCACAGTAGCCTGACTCCTTCAGGGCCTACTTGGTGTAGCACTGATCCTCCTGATCATGCTCTTCACTGAGTGGTCCACCTTACTTAGCTTAGATCAGCCCAGTTTTACACTCAGTGGGACATCCTTCAGTCTTCTCTTCAGGTTCAGGTCACTAGCATGGCTTCAGTTAGTTCTTCTTGGTGTCATCTTGATATCATCAGGCTGTGTTTTTTAGTTCCCCCTCGCTGAGTTCCCCCTCAACTGAGTGTTCCCTCAACTGAGTTCTTCTCAACTGACAACCTATTCTACTGAGAGCTAACCTAGTCTGACCTGAAACAAAAGATATAATCCTGACTGCTTTCAAACCTATTACATGTTGTTTTGGAAAATCATCAAAACTAAAACATATCCCAACATACTGTGATCCCATACTCTTGTCGGGTAACTTCTAGTAAAAGCTAGTAAAGTTTGGTTCAAGTCATAGGGCGACTTCATCCTGCCTAACTGCTCTGCTGTCCTTGAGACCCTGCACATTCGTACAAATGTGTGAGCCACAACCAGTATCTAATACCCAACAATTAGTAACATTTGTGGACATGTTTATCTCAATAACAAACATACATGTTCCAGGTACCGTGTGCCTTCTTTTCAACTGCTAGAACCTTACAGTCCTTCTTCTAATGCCCCTTCTGCTTGCAGTGGAGACATACATCCATATCAACCCGCTCTTTCTTTTGAATCCCACCTTTGGGCTTGAGGAAGTTGGGATTAGAGCCTTTCTTAGCCTTGTCTCTTCGCTTCTTCTTGCCTTTTGGGCCAGAAGAAGTAGAAGCACGGGCTTCTCCTTAACAGTGGAAGACTCAAAAGTCTTGAGCATGTTATGAAGCTCAGGTATGGTCAATTCTGCCTTATTCATATTAAAGTTTACTACGAAACTCGAATATGAATCGGGAAGCGACTGAAGGATAGCGTAAACAACAACATTGTTTTGTAGCTCAATGCCCTAACAACCAAGCTTCTCGATTAGACCTATCATCTTCAACACACGAGGAGAGACCTTCAGCTAACCAGCAACATAATAGATCTTTCATCACCTCATAAATCTCGGAATGAGATTCAGAGTAAAAGAGATCTTTCAGATGCTTGAGCATCTTCTCATGTTGCCTTTGCAACTCGGGAGTCATGCCGAGCAGCATAAAACACTAAGCCTAGGAAGCATCCTCTTGATTAGGGATGAAAACGGATCGGATACGGACGGATAGTGCTTATACCGTATCCTAAACCATATTTTTTTCTCGAGTTCGGAGTCGGATACGGAAAAGCCGGATTCGGATACGAATTCGGAATATTCGGTATACGGATACGGGACGGATATCGGACGAATCCGGACCAGATTCGAATAACTATAATCAGATAATATATTTCATACGAAAATCATCAAAATGTGATTGAAACACATAAAAACCACCTATGCAATATTTCATAGAAGTTCTAATGCAAATTAAAAAAATTATATGTAATGCTAATAACATGAAACTAATAATATTAGAATTTAGAAGGGGATTGATATTATATTATTATATATATATATAATATATATTAATATAAAATATAAAATAAAATATATTAAAAAAATTCAGATATCCGGATAATATCCGATAAAATATGGTAAAAATCGAATACGGTCGGATATTCTGTATTCCGAATCTGATTTCGAATCCGAAGTCAACTATCTGTATCCGATTCCGTATCCGCCCGAATACTAATTTTTTATACCGAATTTGATATCGACCGGATACGGCTCCGGATCGGTCGGAAAATATCCGATTCGTTTTCACCCCTACTCTTGATGCTTCTTTTGGGCTGCATCGTCAAACGCTATAGCCTCTTCAGAACTAGGTTCAGGGGCAACAAGGATTGGCGTGTCCAACACGTACTCAATCTTTTCTTGCCTTAGCACCAAACGCAAACTTCAGTGTCAGTCCAAAAAACTTGGCCCAGCCAATTTGTTCATTTCTAGAACACTTCTCAAAGACAAGTTATTCATTTCAACAATCCTAGAGAAATAAAATAAAACGGGAATTAAACACATAATTCCTATAATCAATATTCAGCAATCAAAATAAATATGGCCTTTTAGTTTATCTTATCTCCATTATTTTCACATGCTCAATGACCTCATCGGAAGAGCACAAATTTATATCTAATATAAATTGTAATGGACTAGGATCCACATTTCTACTGCTAAAATATCTGCTGGGGTTGATTATTGTAACAACAGAACTGGTAGGTCTCTAAACCAATTGTAATTCCTAGTTGATTGAACCTAGTTCAAACGGATGTCCCTTAACTCTCGTTTCCCTGTTGGGGCTGGTGAAACAGAATTAAGTTAGTTTACAACTGTTAAGCGGCGACACTACGCATCCCTATAAAAGTCCCGTTAGATGTAGATCCGAGCAAAAGATTGGGGCCTTAAATACTCATTGGAACAAAATCTTCGGTTTACCATTTAACTTTAATGGAAGATGTCTTTCAATTTATTGAAAAACTACTGTAACTACAAATTTCGTGAAAAATACGAAAAAAGATTACAACTTGAATTTCTTTGAATTCAATCTAGGAATTTATGCGGGTTCAACCAACTCTGGACTTGATCCTCTGATTCTTCTCTTCGTAGACTTTGACGACTTTTGTAACGATCCTTGTCTGGGGCTGAAGTTGGAGATTTGAAAACATTGATTCAAAGACTTGATGTCTTGTGTTGAATCAAATGTGGCTTTTGGACGAACTTCTTCGACAGGGATGAAGAACGCCTTGAATGCTTGATGAAAATCCTTGAATCTTCAACGGTTGAACAAGGAGCACCTCTGGAGAGAAACACCAAATCGGAGGGGCTTTGAGCCTTGATCTCTAATTAGGAGCTATTTCTAGGTGTGTTCTTCGGAGAATGTACTTGAATCTGCAAAGAACGACTTAAATCTTTGAATGTCTTCAAGTATAAACGCCGAAACGAAGGGTTTTAGGACCTTGATTTCAGATCGAACGCTGTTTTTTACAGATTTGCACGGAGAACAGTGAAGAACGGTGAAGAATACCTTTGAATCTTTAAAGGCCTTGAAGAACGTTGTTGAAGCTTCTTCGAATCTTTGAGGAGAAACGTCGGATCGGAGGGGTTTTGGACCTTGATCTCAGATCGGATGTTATTTCTGATTGCTTTATACGAAGAATGATTAAGAACGCTTTGAATCTTCAAGAACAGTTGTAGAAGATTCGCTTGCTTGGATGCTTGATCGTCTGAATGCTCGTTCATCTTCGAATGTCCAAATGAGTGGTGAAGGGGCCCCTATATATAGGGTTAGGATTAGAAAACATTCTATCTTTGCAAGGCCACGTGGCGCGTCCTGATTGGCTGGATGTCATTTGATTGGCGTGATTTGCAAATTAATCTGATTTGATTTGATTAATTTAATCCACTTCTCTTTTTTACGAGATATCATTTAATTTCCGATCTTATGGTAAATAAACAGTATTTATTACCCAATATGAGTATCAAACACTCATTTAATTCGACCGACTTGTACCGTGTACATTTAATATCAATTTCAACTATTTAATTCAAGAATTAATTAAATTAAATTCTCAAAATGAAATAGTAAATTTTATTTGATATTAATACTTATTTACACACATGTCACCATTTAATTGGACGCAAAATTAATTTACTTACAACCATATTTTAGTGAGGAACATTTTAAAGGCGGGGTATTGATTGCTTAATCGAGATCCAACATGTTAATCTACATCACATTTGAGCAATTATTAGGCACCGCCTACCCAAACATGATATTATACGGACTAACATTTATATGGGCGCCGTCTACCCAAACATTTATTCCGGTCCGACAATTATTGGGCGCCGCCTATCCAAACAAATATAATGCAGACTATAAAGTGTGTTAACACAATATAAAACATGTTACCCAAGTGGGAATTAATAATTCGTTTAATTCTTTGAACCAAAAATTTAAACAATATTAAAAATTAAGTTCATTAATTAAATTTGATATTAATACTTTGACTTCAATTAATCCAATTAATTTAGTCCATCTTTAGTCCAACTAATATGACTTTCCATTAATTCGAATTAAATCTAATTTAATTTAATTAATGAAAATACAGGGGCTCAAATGTAATTTCTAAAATTACATCGAGGGGGTTTGTCAAATCCAATTTTACAAACTTGCCCCTCCGTCATCACCACCCAAATTCGACAACATCTAATCTGTAATTTGGGACAACCATTTCAAAATCCAGCAACATTCAACATCAATTCAGGATTAATCAAATTAATTCGTCAATATATTCAAGTCTAGACTAGTACGAATGATGAAACTGATGCACAACTGTAGCAGTTCAAAGCACATCAGCACTAGGAGAAATGCTGTCGAGCACACGTGATGCTCACAGTACCGAACATCGTGTGGCGTCTTTCCATTGCAAAGTGGCACCACCGGATGGGGTAGCGCGTATCATCGCAATTCCTCCATTGCGGTCGACAGAAAATGAGAAGGGGCAACTCACAAATCGAGAAGGTTCGAGCGTGGACCATCTCAGAACAGACCAAGTTGACAGTGCGAAACCTCGACTCATCTGTGGTGGAGGTCATGGTGGTCGACCGATGTAATTTTTGAGGAGCTGCCGTGTTAGGATAATGTCAGTTTTGATTAGATCCCAAAGCCCCTGAAAAGATGACTTGCCTTAGTGGTCAGGCTAGTCTTGGTTAGATTAGTACTTAGATATTTTACACTTCACAAGAACACAATGAGATGAGTACTCATTGATGACAATCAAGACTGGAGCCTGAAGACACAGAGCACCATCCTGAACCTACGACAGTCTTTCTAAGCTGGCTGAGTAAGTGTCAGTGAAGAAGAGTATGACCCTGAGGTCATTACTAACTCAGTCTTGAAGGGAAAAGGATGACACTGAGTAATGGAAAAAGACTTGGAGTAGGGCCAAGCAATACAAAAGGAATGTCAGCGTCAGGACATGACCGTTGTGCTCGGGACAAAAAGAACTTAATAAGATAAGCCTAAAGCATAGGAATGAGTTCTAATATTTTTCTTACCAACCTTATGACGTGGACCAATCCAGGAAGGACACGCACGTACGGACCTGACATGAAGACTGAGTTCAGACTACACTTTTCAACGGGCAAGCATTAAATTGAGTATTAAATCCATTACCAAATCCATGCAAGGACGGCTGCTGCATGGGAGATGTATCCGTTGAACAATCCTACGTAGATGACTAGAAGGCTATCTCTTCCAACGGATAGTTTCTCAAATTCATCTATAAATACAGAAGGCCTTGAACCCATTCAAGGTTACGGGAAATTTCCAAGTCAACAATTACTCAAACTCTCAAGCATTCAAAGCACTCAGCGTTAGAAAGAAGCACTCGAAAAACCTCAAATTTCCCAAGTGTTTCTTAGCAAAGAGAGTTATTCTGCATTCCACTGAGCGTTCATTGTAATATCATAAGCTTAGAGTGATTATCCATCCTTTGCATAGCTTAGTCTTGTAAGGATAATCACAAGCCTTAGTTGGAAACCAAACTAAAACCAAAACCCTCTAGTCAGGTTTGTTGGTTGAAGTTAGTTAGTGAGTTAGGAATGAGGAAGTAAGAGTCAGTGAGTTTAGCTGATTCTGGTGCACCTTGGCATGTTAAAAATAAGCTAATCCTTAGTGGATTATCCTGTTCAATCAGGATCATGGACGTAGGAGCTTGAGTCTCTGAACCACGTTAAACTCCTTGTGTTCTTTATTGCATTGATATTGTTCTTATTGTTTATTCATTAAGTTATTCATTGCATCAGTTTTATTAGGCTTGAATCAATCAGCCTGATCAGTAACTTGAACACTGCCCTACTAATCACTACTTCAGAATAGAGTAATCAAGTTTTCAGAAAGCAAACATTAACAAGACTATAAACCTTCAGGGCTCACACATTTCCGCACTGAACTCAAATTGATAGTTTACCAACTGACCAGCACTCAGTGCAGTTAGTAGGTGTGTTATCAACCCTGAGTTCTTCTCTACTCTGAGTTAAGGGTACTTGATTAGGCGTGAAATTGTTATGTTTTGGTGCCCGATTTGCCCATGTTTTGAGTGTTTTCGATGAGTGCTTGGAGTCAAATGAGTATCATTTTTATAAAATTATTAATTTGTCTCTTTGGTTTTGATAGATGGATAGAGGGCGAAAAGAGGAGTTCGTAGGACTTTGAATCGGCCAAAACGGACTCCCGGTTGAGGAGATATGAAGATTTTATGAACGAGTGCACAGCAGCCAGCGCTCGAGCGTTTTGCTCGAGCGCCGGCGCTCGAGCGAATCACTCGAGCGGCCAAAAACTTACAGAACAGTTTCAGCGCTCGAGCGAATCACTCGAGCGGAAACCGCTCGAGCGTTTTGCTCGAGCAACCATCGATTTTAGCCTCCGGATGCGTATTTTCGGCCCATTAACTCCCGTTTCGACCCGGTGCCTATATATACCTCTTTCAAACACGTTTTGAAGGATCCCCAACTTTAGAAATCACTTTTAGACTTAGTTTATAGAGAGAGGAAGAGGAGAAGAACGAGCAAGCTTTACTTTTACGTTGTTGAGGTTTTTCATACGAATTCTTAATTTCTTTTCGTTTCTTAGTTTCTTTTCATTAGCTTGATTACTTTAAACGCTTTGAACTTTGTTTTAGTTAATTAAATTTCAGTTCTTAGAATTATTTTCTTTTAAAACCCTAGTTCATGTTTCTTATTTTCTTCGTTCAATTCATTATGTTTTTGTTCGTTGTTTCTTCTATTGCTTTTATTTTTGTTATAACCATGTCCGGCTAAAACCCTTGCATGCTTGGGTTAGGATGAACTCGTAGAAGTAGGATGTGGGTACGTAATTAAGGTAATTGGTGACGTTAGTTTTAATTCTCTTAATTAATGAATTCATATAATTAATCTTAACTCTACCTTTGAATTTCGTACGAAAGTGTTAGAGAGAGGACGACCGCATCACTCAATAACAATTAGTAGTCTTAACGAGAGGGTTTAGGAAAGGTTAATTCATCTACCGGTTTAGCGAAGGAGGACGACCGCATCACCTTAGTTAAATTAGGGTCTTATTAATTAAGCGCTATCTATTAACTTGTTAGTGGATTAGTGAAGTCGATTGCTAGGATAAAGTATTAGGGTGAGAAATCTTGAGCTTTCATTCTACGATCTTTTACTTAGGTTAATTCTTGTTTGTCACGATTACTTTGATTATGTACCTGCTCCGTTAGTATACGTAGGGATTCCTATCCTGAGCATCACCATCTCATACTTGCATATACACCTTAGATACTTAGTTTAATTTTCCTTTTGCATTCGTAGGATAATTTAGTTAGCTTAATTAATCTTTCAAAAACCCAAAAAATATTACACTCATATTAACTACGACGCGTAGATCTTCAGGGATCTATTCGCATATACACTATCCCTTGGGTTCGATACTACTTGGTCCCTATACTTGCCCATACTACAGTGAACCCGTACTCTTGCGGGGTAGCTACTAGTAGAAGCTAGTGTAGTCGCTTCAAGTCAATGGCGCCGTTGCCGGGGATGGCGTTATATGCTTTTTGAATAGGACTTGTCGATATCTTAGTAGTTAGTAGTGGGTGCTTATTTTCTATTTTTTTTTATTTCTTATTGTTATTTTTAGTTATTCGGCAGTTGCGTTTTGATCCTTTTGCTAGTATTTCAGGTTTATGAAAACACGCTCACAAGGCAATACGAGCGAAGAGAGAATACCGTTGGACCCTGAGACAATAGCCAGAAGGAACCGAGCCTTCTTGAGAAGGATGAACGCTGCCGACTTAGGGAAGGAACCAATGGACATCAATAATGAGTTGGACGATGCTGCCAACGATTTCAATCAGGCAGTAGACCGAGTTGAAGGCACTGGAGTTAGTGGTAGCCAGAATCAAATTCCATTAGGGGATAGCCAGAGCCTAAACCCGGATGCACAAAACGTAGGGAATCCAGCTCAGAACCTTGTCCATAATCCTCCTAACAACCCTGCTTACCCACAAAACCCAAATAACCCTTTTAACAACCCAGTATACCAACATTACCCATATCCACCTTATCCTTACCCACCATACCCGTATCCTCCACCCCCAGTCTACAACCAACCACCTGTTTACCCACCACCACCCCAACAAGTACCAGTACCTGCTGCTAATCCTCAACACGTTCCTCAGAACGTAGATCATAATATGGCGATTCGAGGGAGGTTTGCAGCGCAGCCACAGCGGTACTACGATGGAGTGGCTTTGCCTCCAGTTGAGGCGAACAACTTCTCGATATCACCGGGGATTTTAAAGCTGCTGACCGAGAATCAGTTCAAAGGGGTGATCGGGAAGGAGAATCCTCACACACATCTGAGGAGCTTTCTCATGATAGCCTCCACATTTAATTATAATGGCATGTCTGAAGATGCCAAGAGGCTTAGGCTGTTCCCATTCTCATTGACGGGAATAGCCAAGGAGTGGTACGATAATACGCTCCCGCGGGGAGGTATTACCACTTGGGCCGAGCTCGAGCGTCTGTTCCTCGAGCGATTCTACCCTCCATCTAGGATGATCAAGGCTAGAATTGAGATCTCGTCCTTTCGCCAGAAGTCTGGAGAGGATCTACGCCAAGCGTGGGAGAGATACTCAAATATGCTTATAGAGTGCCCGCAGCACGGGTACAATGAGGGGGATATTATGACGTTCTTCTACAGTGGTGCCAACAAGACGGGGCAAGACCATTTAGACGCTTGTGCGGGCGGAGCATTCCTCAACCAAGGCATAGAGAGGTGTAGAGAGATCGTTGACAACATTGTCACGAATGCCGGTGCTTGGAGTGGAGATGCAGATTTGCAAAGAGTGCATCAGGTTGAGGAGGGAGAAGGAACGAGAAGGCTGCTGATGGCTATGATGGAAAAGATCAACAATCTCGAGTTGGGGAAGAGTTTGGGTGGAGAGCATGCAGTAGAGAATGAGAGAGTAGACCAACCCAGTGGACAGCAAGAGGTAGCCAATTACATGGGAGGTCCATATTACAATCAGAATGGCTACCAAGGTGGTAATCAGTATGGAAGGCCTTCTTATGGCCAACCATTTGTGCCTCCAGGCCCTCAGCCACTTCAAAATCAATGGAGGAACACACAAGGAGTTCAAGGAGGCCAGCAGCCTCCTCAAAACACATGGAGGAGGAATGATAATTTTTCTTATGCTAACCCAAAAGCTGGTGTTACTGTTCCTGCAGGTGTTGATCCGGGGTCTAAACCTCCTGGTGGAGAAGGCGGTGCATCAACCGAGGAGATGTTGAGAGCGATCCTTCAGAAAGTGGAGGAAGGTAGCAAGCGTTTGTCCTCTTTGGAGTACGGTGTGAAGGAGTTGCATAAGAAGGGAGATCATCGAGATCAAGAGCTCCAGAAGATGAATGTTGAGTGGACTAGAACTCAACAAGAGAACAATCGAAGGTTCACTTCATTAGAGCTCCAGATGAGCCAAATTGCAAAATCAGTGAATAGAATGCCGGAAGGGAATCCGAAAGAGCAGTGCAAGGCGATCCAGCTAAGAAGTGGAACCAACTACGAAGGTCCTCAGATGCCTGCTGATTCTGAGACGCCCCAAGAAGAGATTGAGCCTAAAGGAGATGAAGTTGAGAAGGGGATTGAAAGTAAAGGGATTGAGAAGCATGAAGATATGGATGAGTCCCATCAAGACAAAGACCTTGAGGAGGTTGAGAGAGTTCCTAAGTGGAAAAAGGCAAAGGAAGCAAGGGAGAAAGTGAAAGAAATAGAAAGAGATGAATGGGGGGTACCCAAATCGGTGATACCTGTCCCATATCCACAGCGCTTCATGAAAAAGAAGCTTGATGAGAAATTCGCTAAGTTCCTTGATGTTTTTAAACAATTGCATATTAATATCCCTTTTTATGATGCTTTGGAACAGATGCCGCACTATGCGAAGTTTCTGAAGGACTTGATCGCGAAAAGACGGCGAGTGGATGAGCCGAAGTTGGTGCAGCTGAACCACGAGGTGAGTGCATTAGTGCACAAGGCGCTGCCACCGAAGCTGAAAGATCCCGGGAGCTTCACGATCCTATGTGATATTGGGAACGGGATCAAGAAGGGAGCGTTGTGCGACCTCGGGGCGAGCATTAATTTGATGCCACTATCGCTTTTCAAGAAGTTGGAAGGTGGTGAACTTCAACCCACAATGATGACGCTTCAACTTGCCGATCGGTCTATTACTCGACCTCAAGGTGTTGTTGAAGACGTTCTAGTGAGAGTTGGAGATCACATCTTTCCAGCCGACTTTGTAGTGCTAGAGATGGAGGAAGATGAGCACGTACCCCTGATCTTGGGAAGACCGTTCTTAGCTACGGCGGGGATGGTGCTAGACGTGGCGAATGGGAAGATCACGTTGAAGGTAGATGATCAAGAAGTGAAGATTTCCCTATATGAAGCCATGAAGCACCCGAAGGAGGATGAGAGTTTGTATTGCATGGATGCCATTGATCCTCGTGTTGAAGACACGCCTTCTATCCCTAATCCTTCTGATATTCATGATTTTGTTAATCCTTCACTCAATAATTTAACCCATGAGCGTTATGATCTTGATTATTTTGATAGGAATAAAGTGAAGAAGTTGAAAGATAAAGAGGTGAAAAGTGTGGACGTGGTCCAGCTAGAAGGAAAAGGAGGAGTTAAGAAGAAGAAGTCAAAACTCAAGAAATTGTTTAGTAAGATTCCTCCAGATAGAGGCAAGAAGGAGTTGAGACCCATAACACTTGGGAATGAGAAAAGAGGAAAGGAACTCATGATGGAGGGACATCAAGGAAAGAAGTTCAAACACCACTCTTATGAGAGTAAGGGAGGTAAATTTGAGTATGATGTCCCATTACCTTAGTTAAATTAGGGTCTCATTAATTAAGCGCTATCTATTAACTTGTTAGTGGATTAGTGAAGTCGATTGCTAGGATAAAGTATTAGGGTGAGAAATCTTGAGCTTTCATTCTACGATCTTTTACTTAGGTTAATTCTTGTTTGTCACGATTACTTTGATTATGTATCTGCTCCGTTAGTATACGTAGGGATTCCTATCCTGAGCATCACCATCTCATACTTGCATATACACCTTAGATACTTAGTTTAATTTTCCTTTTGCATTCGTAGGATAATTTAGTTAGCTTAATTAATCTTTCAAAAACCCAAAAAACATTACACTCATATTAACTACGACGCGTAGATCTTCAGGGATCTATTCGCATATACACTATCCCTTGGGTTCGATACTACTTGGTCCCTATACTTGCCTATACTACAGTGAACCCGTACTCTTGCGGGGTAGCTACTAGTAGAAGCTAGTGTAGTCGCTTCAAGTCAGTACTCAGTCAGTTTGAAAGTTAGAAAAATATGTATACGTGTATTCCCCCTATACACGTATCTCTCAGTCTTGTACCGTGACCAACAAATGGTATCAGAGCAGTGGTTAAAAGACCACTGACTTTGAATACTAATAGTTTCAGAGGAGAAATTGTTGGTGGTCGCTGAACAAATCTGAGTTTGTTTTTTTCAAAACTTGCATCATCATGACTTCGAGGAGACTTGAAGCTTCATTGTCTGAATTCTCTGTTTCTAACTTTATCTTCTGGAAGTTCAGACTTGAGGCACATCTAGATGCTATTCATGACCAGATGCCGTGTGTTATCAAGGAAGGACCCATCAAGATCACCATCCCTAATGTCAGAGGACTGGGGTATGAGCATCTTGACATTGGCGTACAGGTTCCTAAGGAGAGGAAGGATATGACCAATGATGAGATCAAAATGGTGGGACTGGACAATGTGGCCAGAAACATCATCTTGCATATGGTGCCTTTCTAGGAGTCAGCGAGGCTGATGAATTTAAAGACAGCTAAGGAGGTCTGGGATGAGCTGACCAGGATGTGCGAAGGGTCAGAAAAGATAAAGGAGAACAAGAGAAATATTGCCATTCAGAAGTTCAAAGCATTCGAGATGCTGCCTGATGAATGAATTGGTGATGTTGGATAAGGATGTTCCAAAGAGAGATGTTGTTTCTAAGATCCTGAATGCCCTTCCTGAGAGATGGGATAACAGTGTAATTATGTTAAAGAACACTCAGGATATGAGTAACATAACTTCTGCTTTACTTTTTTCAGAGCTTAAAGCATTGGAATATGTTCTAAATAAGAGAAAGAAGAAAGTTCAAGAAGAAGAAGAAGAGAAAGCTCCTGAGAACATGTCGAGTCTTCATCAAAGTCACTGATGGAGATGAGCAAGGAAGAGCTTGCTGAGGAGTACAGCCTGATGGCCAGATGCTTTGAAAATCTCAATTCTAGGTTTGGTCGTTATAAGAAATATTATCAGGATCCTCGTGACAAGAAACCTGAAGGAACCCACCAAAGCTCACGGAGATATGAGGAAAGAAAAAATATTGACCAGGGAAGAGATCGTGGCAATGAAAGAAGATATTCAAACCCAAAGCCCGATCGAAGAGATGAACAGAGATGTACTCGTGATGGCAGACACTCAGGCAAGACCGAAAGCTCATCTAGACCAAGGGAACCTGACTCAAGAAGGAACCCTGAGCCAAGAAAGGAAAGAGAAGATGAGCAAGCTGCATGTTACAACTGTAACAAGAATGTGCACTACCAGTATGACTACCCAGAGCTGAGTGCAAGGGAAAGAGAAGACAGGAGGGCTAAGAGAGACCAGAGGTACGCTGACCGGAGAGCCATGCTCGCTGAGGAAGCTACAGACTCGGATGGTCCTGAGGAGAGGTCGTCTGAACTCTTTTCTGATGATGGCAAGGGAAGAGCCTGAGTTAACGTCTAACTCTATTTGTGGTTTATACACTGGTCAAAATCCTGAGCTAAGCTCAGAGTCAGCTAGAGAGATGAACCTTCAGATCTGTTTGGATCAATTGATGGTTGATTTCTCCAGCCTGCAGGAAACTAATGTCTTCTTGGTAGAGGAGAACCAGAAACTGAGTACTGAGGTTCAAAACCTGAATGATCAACTCACTCAGTCAGATCTGAAAGAGTCTGCTCAGATTGTAAGACTAACTCAGGAAATTGACTTGATCAATGCTGAGCATCTTCCAAGAGAGAAGATTCTGAAAGAACTGGCTGATGAAGAGCTGGTCAGGAAGGAAGAACTGAAAGCACTCAAGAGTAAGTTTGATGACCTCTTTGCCAGACATGAAATCCTGAAAAAGAGTGAGGACTCTCTTAAGCAGAAGGTTGTAGCAATGAATAAATCCCCAGTGGCTAGAGAGGAAATAAATAGCAGCCAGATGCTTGGGAATGAGAAAACGGGGCTTGAATATATCCCTAAGAAATCCTCACAAGGTCAATCTCATGTTGCTTCAGGGAGCAACACTGAGAGAGTGTTTGTCCAAGTAGGCAAGGGTACAAAGAAAGTTGTATTTGAAGCCCGCAAAACTGATAAGGGTAAAGAAACTGCTGAGACAATCAGGGTTGCCCCTAAGGTTGCCAAGCTAAAACCCAAGGGAAAGGCAAAGCAACCAAAGGAGGCCCCTGAGAGCTCAGACCAGAAGAAACCTCAGCGCAAGCAGAGGAAGACTCAGGCCAAGAGCACTCAGACTGCTCAACAGGGGTATTATCATGCATGGCAATACCCTCAGGAAAGGCCAGGCATGATAGCACCTCCATAATTTTGGAATCCTGAAGCCTATAACTGCTTTCAGCTCTCTCACTTGCCTAGGGGGAACCAAAAGCAAGGCCCTTATCAGGGACAGACCTCAAGACCAGCTGCACCAAGGCCTAGAAAGAACAGGAAGCAAGCCCAAAAGGCACCCACCCAGGCCCCTGTGAAGCCTAAGCCTACCACTCATACACCATCTTCTTCTCAGGCTAAGAAGAAGAAAGTCGTGTATGTTGATGTTTCAGGGAGACATATTTACCACTCTGAGGCAATCAGGGTAGTGAAGCAAGTCTGGATCCTGAAGGGGATAGCTATCACGATAGGACCCAACACCCAATGGGTACCTAAAGTCTGAATTGTTTGCAGGCGGCTGTGGATCACAACAAGAGGAGAGGAGACTCAATCAAAGCTGTTTGGTACCTAGACAGTGGCTGTTCAAGGCATATGACTGGAATGAAGAGTCTTCTCCAAGAGTTTCAAGCTAAAGATAGTTCATAGGTAATCTTTGGTGATAACTCAAAAGGTCTTACTAAAGGTTTTGGTGTCTTGGTAATAGGTACAGTCAGAGTGGAGAATGTGTCCTTTGTGGAAGGACTGAAGCATAACCTGTTGTCAGTAAGCCAGTTTTGTGACAAAGGTTTCAGTGTTGAGTTCTCATCGAATAAATGTTCAGTCAAGGACAAATCAACGCAAGTGCTTCTATCAGGTATTAGAAAAGGTAACGTTTATCTCGCTGATTGGAGCAGCATTATTCCCAATACTTGTCTTGTTGCTAAAAGCTCCTTAGAGCTCAGTTGGTTATGGCACAAAAGATTAAGTCATCTGAACTTCAAGATTCTTAACAAAATTTCTAGACAGTCACTTGTTGAAGGTCTACCTAATGAAGTTTTTAGCAAGGATCATGTGTGCAAAGCTTGTCAGGAAGGGAAGCAGGTCAGAGCATCATTCAAAGAGAAAGCCTCCTTCTCCACTGACAGGGTTCTTCAGCTTTTGCACATGGATTTATTCGGCCCTGTAACACCTGTGAGTATGAATGGTAGGAAGTATACCCTTGTGATTATTGATGATTATTCTAGATATACTTAGGTTATTTTCTTGTTGAATAAAAAGGAAACACATGTGAAGCTTCCAGAGTTGCTCTGGAGACTCAGTAATGAGAAGAATCAGTCAATTACTAAGATCAGATCTGACAAAGGCACTGAGTTTATAAATTCATATATTTCTGATTTTTGTAATGAACTTGGTATTGCTCATGAGACTTCTGCAGCTAGAACCCCACAACAAAACGGTGTTGCTGAGAGGAGGAACATGATACTGAAGGAAGCTGCCAGGACCATGCTGGCTGAGTCAGGATTGCCCAAGAAGTTTTGGGCTGAGGCAATCAACACTGCATGCTATACTGAGAACAGATCCATGCTGAACAAACAACATGCACAGACCCCATATGAGACATGGAACAAGAGGAAGCCTCGTATCTCTTATTTCCATATTTTTTGTTGCAAGTGCTTCATCCTCAACTTGATAGAAAATCTGATGAAGGAATATTCTTAGGATATTCTGAAGTCAGTAAAGCGTTCAGGGTTTACAACTGTAGGACCCTTATTGTGGAAGAATCACCACATGTTGTTTTTGATGAATCTGTCACTGAGTCTAGGATAAGAGTATTGGATCCTGACACTGAGGAGGTCACAAGGAGAGTGACAAGGCTGAGCTTAAAGAATCAACCTGATCCACAGGTCAAAATTGTGCCAATTCCAAGATGGGATAATGACGACGATCAGGAAGATGACTCAAGAGCCACCCCTAAGCCAAGCGCATCAGGAACAGTTGAGCCTCAAACTGAGGAACATGCTCAACCTGAGGTAAGTACCATCTATGAAGATGCTGTCGCAGCTGAGACGGTTCCTGAGTCACCTCATCAAGGGGGAATCAATGTCCCTGATATTGAGTTGGTAAATCCCTTTGGTATAGACTCAAGATTATCCCCTTCTGTTCAATATCCTGAATTCTATGAACCTGTAGACACTAACATTGTAGGTACTTCAGGAACAACTTCAGGCAAGAGAACATGGTTAGAAAGTCATCCCATTGACCAAGTCATTGGTGATCCAACTGAGAGAGTCAGGACCAGACGGTTCCATGGTGAGAGCGCATTATTCTGCTGCTTTCTCTCTGAGCAAGAGCCTTAGAACATTGAAGAAGCTCTCACTGACTCGAACTGGATCATAGCCGTGCAAGAGGAGTTGAATCAGTTCACAATGAATCAGGTTTGGGAACTGGTAGATAGACCTAGGCATCAAGGTGTTATTGGTACCAAGTGGGTCTTCAAGAACAAGAAGGATGAGAATGGCGTTGTAGTAAGGAACAAGGCAAGACTGGTTGCAAAGGGGTATTGTCAGTCTAAAGAGATAAACTATGATGAGACCTTTGCTCCAGTGGCTAGGTTGAAAGCTATCAGGTTGTTCCTTGCATATGCAACATACAAGAAGTTTAAGGTGCATCAAATGGACGTTAAGAGTGCCTTCCTGAATGGTGTACTCAATGAAGAGGTATATATTGAACAACATCCCGGGTTTGAGGTTGGAGATAGAGTATACCATTTGAAGAAAGCACTCTATGGACTTAAACAAGCTCCTAGAGCTTGGTATGATACCCTCTCTCAATTCCTGACTGACCACGGGTTCAGGAAAGGAACCGTGGATAGGACCTTGTTCAGGATCACTGAAGGTGATGACATTCTCTTGGTCCAGATTTATGTGGATGACATAATATTTGGATCACCAAATCATCAGCTCTGTGAGAAATTCTCTAAGTTGATGACTGGTAAATTTGAGATGTCAATGATGGGAGAGATGAACTTCTTCTTAGGATTGCAGGTCAAGCAGACTGATCAAGGGATTTTCATTAATCAAGCCAAGTATACAAGAGACTTGATTCAGAAGTTTGGAG
Source organism: Ballota nigra (assembly GCA_947034835.1). Classification (NCBI taxonomy): domain Eukaryota; kingdom Viridiplantae; phylum Streptophyta; class Magnoliopsida; order Lamiales; family Lamiaceae; genus Ballota; species Ballota nigra. The sequence continues at coordinate 20,895,607 of OX344722.1, read as the reverse complement.
TTCAGAATAGCAATCCAGCCAGGACCCCTATGAACACCAATTGGAAGATGGATCATGATACTTAAGGAGCTTCAGTGAACCAGACTGAGTACCGAGGGCTGATTGGATCACTGTTGTACCTGACGCAAGTAGGACTGACATTACTTTTGCAGTTGGTGTGTGTGCCAGGAATCAGTCTAACCCCAAGAGAAGTCACTTGGAGGCTGCCAAGAGGATACTTAAGTATTTAAAAAGGACAGTCAATATGGGACTATGGTATCCTTCAGATGACAACTTAGAACTGGCTGGTTATTCAGATGCAGCTTATGGAGGTTGTAGGATTGATAGGATATCCACCTCAGGGACATGTCAGTTTTTGGGGAGTAAGTTGATCTCGTGGTTTAGTAAGAAACAAAATTCAGTGGCGACATCCACAACTGAGGCTGAGTATATGGTTGTAGGTAGTTGTTGTGCTCAGATCTTATGGTTGAGGCAACAATTGAGAGACTACCAAGTATTTGCTAATGAAGTTCCAATCTATTGTGACAACAATAGTGCTATAGCAATCACTCAGAACCCAGTGCTTCACACAAGGTGCAAACATGTGGATATTAGACATCACTTCATTCGAGATCATGTAGAGAAGAAGAACATTAGGTAGAGAAAATTCACACTGACAGGCAAAGAGCTGACATCTTGACTAAGATTTATGGAACTGTCAGTGGAGTTAGGGCTCTTAGATCCGGGAGAGCAGATAGTATAGGATCTAGGGGAACTCAGGCCAGACTCAACTCAGTGAGGTATCAGGGTGCTACAATGTCTCCCTGACAGGTATGAGTTCAAACCTGACCTTTTTGAATTTGAAGCGTCTCACTGAGTCCTTCGTCCTGAAAATCTTCATTAAATGCTGATCGTTTTCATTAAAACACACCGTTTCATATTCAAACCCATGCGTGTCAGAGCATTTAATGCACACAGTTACTTTTTCATATACGTGTCCATTTTATACGGGATATGACTGACTTGGAAAATGATTGATGCTGAGATTAATCTTGGCCCTACATTTCAAAAAATTTAGAATTCAGAATTAATCTCAACCCCACGTCTGAGTAACTGTTCATTTCATATCAATCTAGAATGTCATTTGAGAAATTTACTCAAACACAAACGCAGTAAGCACACTGAACTTTCTCTCGTTCAAATTTCTCACTTTGCAAAATTCTCAAAAACCCTAAATGGCATTCTTGGACACCAATTGGTCTACGGACAAGCTCGAAGATGTTGTCAATAGCAAGTTGGTGAACATGGAACACATCCTGTCCATGGAGGGACCAGTCAATCGGTCGCAGAAATTCGCCCAGTCTTCGAGTGGATTGTGAACGCCAAGTTGGAGAAATTTATCACGAAAAGACCCACCTATGTGGTTCCGAAAGTAGTGGTGGAGGCGTACTTGAATATATTCATCCGCAAGGGTGAATTATTCACTAGAGTGATAGTCTTGGTGCCTACTAGGGAAAATGACCAAGGTGGTGTGGAGTTGTACAATGTGGAGACTCGGGATGTTGACCTGAGGAAGGCCGTGAAGGAGGTGTACGGGCTTCCTTGCACTGGAATCAATCCCAGGACCTACAAGAAAAATAAGTAGGGTGAGCTCCTTAAGGATTTGACAAAATCTGGGTCGCCGGAGTTTAGGGCGAGGCAACACAAAGAGACACTCAAGCCTGAGTGCCGTGCCATGGTCTCACGAGCAGCTGAGCCTGCCAAAGCTGAGAATAATAGGGGCTATGGTGGATGGCATTGAGGCCAATTGGGAGCAGTTCTTCCTTGACCAACTGAGTCAGGCTGCTCGGGACAAGCTGAAGAAGGATGAGGATAGAAAACACATCTCAGTGGGAGCCATCCTTCCTTTCGGTACAAGAATGTCAATTCTGATAGCTCATGCAAGTCAGGGTTGCACTTTTGACTGGGAGGATGATCTCTCCTCCAAGAAGGTGATGTTCTCCACCGCGGCTGACACCTATGCCATCCTTGGCATCCCTGACCCCAATGGTCCCCCTAAGGGTCAGAAGAAGAAACCAGCCTCTAAGTGCAAGAAGGTGGTGCCTGCCCTACTGGAAAAAGTGGAGAGTCTCCTGGAGAAGGGAAAGGAGACTGAGGAGGAGATAGCTGTTGAGAAGGAGGCGGAGAAAGAGAGAGAATAGAAGACTTTGGAGGAGAAGAAAGCCAAGCTGAAGGTGGTGCTGAAGAGTCAGGCCAAGGGTGTAAGGAAAGGGACTGAGAAAGTCTCCAAGAAGGCCATTTCAGAGGCTGAGGGGACTGACAATGACGTCAGATCAGGAGGAGAGGAACTGGTGGATAGGCCTTTGAAGAGGCTGCGGAAGGGGTCTAAGAGATCTCCGGCTAAGAAGCTAAGAGAGATCAGTTCAGTTCGGGAGGAGTCAAGCTCTCCAAGAGCCTCTGACTTGGAGCAGGTCAGGGAGACGATCTACACTGCAAAAATGTTGCAACCTGAGTCCCAACCTTCAACCTCACCCATCATTGAGTCTACCCCAACCCACCCTAATCAAACCTCTCACCCAACTGAACCTACCCTACCCCCATCAAATCCTGACCTTATCCATCCCCAAAATGAGTCAGAGCCCATAAATTTACCCATCACTGAGCCTGATCATAATCCAGAGCCAAACACTTCCACACCCAATCCTGAAAACTTCTCGTCTTACCCCAACCCCAAAGACTGCCCCAAAACCACTACCGCAGGAGATTCAGCCGATGAGTTTCTTGACATGGCGGAGGAGGAGGAGGAGCTGGATGCAGGGTTAATGGGTGGTATGTACGGGAATACACTCAGAGGGAACACCTGTGAGTGGGCATCAAAGTGCTGGCCCAGCTTACACAGATACAGGGAGCTATGCTCCAATGTCATTGAGCTCAAGGTCTGGCTCGACTTCAAGCAATCCAATATGCAGAAGAAGCATATGCTTGTCGATGCCAGAGGCTGGGAACACTGGGAGAAGTAGGAGGCCAGATTGTGCTCTTACTTCAATCTGACCAGCTGGCTGCAATTGTTAAACTTTAAAAATCTGAAGCAGCTGGTGGACAAAATGAGGACTGGGATGAAGGAGGACTTCGATGATGAGCCTAAGAATGATGACGAGGATGATGATGCTCAGGGTGGAGTAGATAAGAAGGAGGTGGAGGAAACTGCGAAGGAGATAGATGCAGTGGTCTCTGAGCCTCGTGCTCAGGGGGAAGGTGATAATGGGACTGCGTCCAAGGGTGGAGCAGTCGATGAGACCAACAAGGTTGATTCATCTGCCAATGACACATCTGCATGTGAAGGGATTCCCTGCCCTGAGGTAAAGGAGGATGATGTGGAGGCACCAAAGGAGACTCCTAGTTCTGAGGGTATCTTACCCAAAGTTCGAGATGGCTCAGCTGTGCCTGAGCAGGCGGTTGTGACCACTCAACAACTACCTTCAGTGCACCCTGAAGAGGGGACTGATGCTGCAGGGGCTGACAAGGGAAAACAGCCAATGACGGAGAAGGAAGAGGTTGATGATGAATTGGTCATCACTAACATCCGGAAAGGTAACTTTACCAGCATCATTGAGGTAAAGCAAGAAAAGACAACGTAGAACTTGGCTGAGCTTAGAGCAGAGATCCTGAGGATCAGGGAAGAGAAAGAAGAAGCAGCCAAGGCTCTCCATAATCATATCTGGTGGACCAAATCAGCCTATAACACTCTTGCCAGCAAAGAGCTTATCACGCTGAAGAAGACAATGGTTGGTATTGCCAAGTCAGTGAGGCAAGAGAGGAGGAAGATGAAGAAGCAGTTCAAGCAGACTCCGACCCTGCTCGAAGAGAAACATGAGCAAAGAATGACTATGGCAGTGGAGCATCTGGCGAGTCAGGCTGGAGAGCTCTTCACTCAGGCCCTAAATGACTCAATGGCCAAGGTGGCACTGGAGTCAGAGAAGATTGCCCAAATCTCTGAGAGTGTCACTCAGGGATTGGCCAAAGCAGCTCAGGAGTCTGCTCGAATCGTTTCAGAAGCCAACCGGATCAGCGAGGAGACTGGAAAGGTGGAGGCCAGGATCACTCGGGCTGAGGAGAAACTCCATACCAACATGGAGGTTTTCGGAAAGAAGGTGGAGGCCAGCATAGCCAGTGTCTCTTTCGTAGGATCTGGAATTACGAATGGGGTGGACATATTAAAAGAAGGTGTGCTGGAGGTTCAGTCCTTAGCATCTTTCATCGTCAACAATGGGCAGGAGGTCCTCAGGGACGCTCTGCCTCAGGCCAAGGATGATGCCAAAAAGGGGGAAGAAAAGAAGAAGAAAAGATCCCTCCCTGAGGCATCGGAGGCTCAGTCTACTCCAAGAAAGTCAGCGAGGTTGGCTACAGTGGCAAAGGCCAATGATCCTTTGGAAGAACAAGTTCAAGCTCAACTTCCATCCATCCCTGAAGGAAGCTCAGAGCGCTCACCTCTTAGCACAAGGAAGAATCCAATTTCCTTAGATACCAATGAAGTGGCATCCTTGTGCGAAGAAGTTTGGGGTCTGCCCCATGAGAAGAGTGAGGCTCAGCGCAGGATAAAAATTGCTGAAAAGGAGAAGATGCGCATCCTTGAGAAGAAAGTTGAAAAACTTTCAGAGCTGACTGAACTTCAGCAAAGGGAGATGGATGATGGGATTTTGAGTATGCTAAGGAGGAAGAAAGCGAAGCCTGAGCCAAGGAAGTACAGAAAGAGGCCAACAACCAGGAAATCAACAATTCTTCAAGTCAGGAAGCCGGAGGTGAAACGAGGGAAGCTCTTATCGATGAGTTCATCTCAGAGACTTTAAAAGAGTTTTGGGTTGATGCAAGGGATGAGTTTGTCAGACTCTGGTGCGTAGTGAAGAAATGGGGCGACACTGAAGACATCAATGCCCACTTCACTGACTACATGATGGACAATCACCCTGAATTCATTCAGAAGATCTTGGAGGAAGCTGACGCAGACAATGTCCAAGTGAAGGATCCTGAGTTCATTGCTCGATCACCACCTCTAATCCCTGGAATAAACAAGTATGATACAAAGGCGATTATGACTGAAGTGTTGAAGATTGCTAAGGCTGAAGGATTTGTGAACCAACCTAAGAGGGTAGATGAGCTGAAGGTTAGAGTCTATGCTGGCTCTGGAGTCGAGCCTGAAATTAGGTATTCACAACCTCTTGTAATAGATTAAGTTATTGTACTCAATTCTCATATTATCAATGAAATCTATTACTTTGCCCACAGACAAAAACTCATTGTCTTTTTGGCTGTTATTTAAATTATGTACTTTATCAAGAATTGCTCTAACACTGACTTATCTTATAGATAGGACTTTGATTTTCCTCTAAGTGTTTTGAGGATCTTTTCAGTGTTTTGGCATCTTCAAAAAGGGGGAAATTGTTGGGATAATGTCAGTTTTGATTAGATCTCAAAGCCCCTGAAAAGATGACTTGCCTTAGTGGTCAGGCTAGTCTTGGTTAGATTAGTACTTAGATATTTTATACTTCATAGGAACTCAATGAGAGGAGTACTCATTGATGACAATCAAGACTGAAGCCTGAAGACACAGAGCACCATCCTGAACCTACGATAGTCTTTCTAAGTTGGCTGAGTAAGTGTCAGTGATGAAGATTATGACCCTGAGGTCATTACTAACTCAGACCTGAAGGGAACAAGATGACACTGAGTAATGGGAAAAAACTTGGAGTAGGGCCAAGAAATGCAAAAAGAATGTCAGCATCAGGACAAAACCGTTGTGCTCAAGACAAAAAGAACTTAATAAGACAAGCCTGAAGCATAGGAATGAGTTCTGACATTCTCACCAACCTGATGACGTGGACCAATCCAGGAAGGACACGCACGTACGGACCTGACATGAAGACTGAGTTCAGACTGCACTTTTCAACGGGCAAGCATTAAATGAAGCATTAAATGCATTACCAAATCCATGCAAGGATGGCTACTGCATGGGAGATGTATCCGTTGAACAACCTGATGGTCCCTGGTGGTCCCACTTAATAGATTAACTGTGGAAGCTTTAATGTTAAGTCTTTACAAAGTCTTTTTATAAGAGCAAGGAATGTAAGAGCAATAAAGAAAGGAAAGCAATAAATAAGACCGGGTGTATAGTAGTTCGGATCTGAAAATCCTACGTCCACTCTCCCTTGTTCAAAGGGGCCTCACTAACCAACCAACAACTTACTATCTACTGGAATTGTGAAGTACTAGTTCCTTCTTACAATCTCTTTAGATCTAACTTCAATCTACAACTTTGTCTTAATAGATGAATAGGTTGAGATTTAATACTCTTTCAATGAGTGGATATAAATGTTAACAAAGTAAGAGTGCTAATGCTTGATTATCAAAGAGGCTTGGATATGAACTTCGTGTGTGCGTGGGATCTCTCTAGAGCCTTTCTTTGAAGATACACTCTTGTATTTATAGAGATGCTTAGAAATTAGCCGTTGGAGAGCTAATCCAATCAGATCTCTAATTAAGGAAGCTTTCAATCAATCAATTCCCTAATTGATTGATTGGGTTGGTGGGATCCTTGGATTGATTGACTTCAAATACTTTCCAATCCGATCTTGTTGACTTGATTTGAATCACCAACGATCAAATGCTTTCAATGCCTAACTCTAATTCTTCCAGAGAAGGCAGGACCAGACACCAGACAACCTTGATGTCTTCTGGTCCAGAGTCGGTTAAGAAACAAAATACTCATCAGAATCAGGAGATGATTCTGAGCATCTTTTGTTTCACCAGACTCGTCTGGTCCGGACTCGTCTGGTCTGGGGAAGGTTCTCTGCCTCTTGTCAGATCTCATCTGGTGAAGTCTTCTGGTGAAGTCCTCTGGTAGGTCTTTTGGCGACTCTTCTGGCAAAGTCTTCTGGTCTGGCAGTTCCCCCTAGACTAAGTCCTAATCTACTTCCTCATCTGGCTAACAGGTCCAGATGGTCCTATTACATCTTCTGGTTTGTTTTAACTCATCAAAACTAAACAACTTTTTGTCCTAACAATTTCCCCCTTTTTGATGGAGTTAAAACACTACCAGAACTGATCAAAAGAAAACACTTAAGCAAGAAAACAATAAAATGATAAGACCTTAGAATAGATCTTATCAGGAAAACAATAAGACAACAAGAGGTTATCTTTAAGACAGAGAAGATATGATTTTTCCATTAATAATAAAGGACAGAATGATTACAGATTACATATCAGATCAGGTCCTATACTAAGCATATCTTCTATTCTCCTTTGGCACCAGAAACCAGTCGAAGAATCTGTCTTGGATGGCCTTGAGCTCAGTAGAAGATGTTGGGGTGAAATTCACCAACACCTTGGTCTTGTAAAGTTTCTTCAGCTCTGCCCAATCAACCTGGTCCCCGATCATTGGAGTGTTAAGATAATGAAACTCAGGGGCTGTGACCTCCAGGTTGAACTCTATTATGGAGTCCATCAACTGCTTGTACAGATCAGCATCATAAGCCTTCATCCATGAGTGGAAGGTTCTGTTGATAAGCGCATCATCCTCTGGCGGGGGCCTCTGGATGTAGTGTTGAATAAACCATAGAGTCTTGGCTTCTCTCCACTTCTTTATGAGAGGAACAGGCACAGTAGAGTCAAAGGACCCTTCTGTCCTGAGTGGCAAAATCTCCATCACCTCAACATGAGCCTTTCTCCTCTGGCTAGATCCACTGGCACCAGAAGTGATACCAGTTTCTTTGGCTTTCTTGTTCTGCCTTCGAACATATCTGAGCCTCTGCTCTTCATCTATGTTCTTCCTTATCCTTGCTTGCCTCTCTTCTGGAGTCTCCTCTTTAAACCTTTTCTCTGCTTCCTCAGCTACTTCTTCGAGGAAGCTCTTCTTCACCTTTCTTATCTTCCTCTTAGCAGGACCAGCAATAGAGACTGGATCCTGCTCTGCATCAAGAGTCTCCTCTTCTGCTGCCAGCTGCTTTGCCATGGTAAGAGATTTAAGCTCCTCCTTCTTCTTCTTCTTCTTCTTCTGCAGCTCAGTCTGGGCCAAAGTGTTCTCCAGCAGGTCCAGACAAGCACTATGGCTGAAGAGGGTCTCATTTGTGGTCTTTGCCAGATCAATTCTGGCCTTCTATTCCCCTTTTTTAACTTCATCAAATAGGGGCTGCACCACCTGCCTTATGAGATCAGGCAAGGCTGTGGTGGAGGAAGAGCGAAGATCACGCAGCTGCTTGGCCTCCACCAGGTAAGCCTGAGACTGCAACTAATTTCTCCTGCTTGGCCAAACTCTCCTTGAGAGATTCCTTCAACTTGGCTACCTCTAGCATCTGAGAAGCCAACTCCACCTTCAGCACAGAGACTGGTCACAGCTGGTCCAACACATGCTCCTGGAGCTGTCTCTTGCTGTGCATGACATCAAGCTTCACAAAAAGTCCATTTGCCTTAAAAGATGCCTTAGCAGAGGCAAACATGGACTTGATCTGCTTCAGAAATATCCTCCTCTCCTGCCGAATCTGGTGCTCAATCATAGCAGGTGACATATGCTGGATGGCCTTTGAAAAACGCCCAATTTGCATGATCTGCTCATTGAAGAAAGTCTTCATCTTTTGCAGCACGGCATGAGTGACATCAAAGTCTTCCTCATCAGAGTAGAGCTCTGGAGGAAAGGTGAAGTGAGGGCTAAATTTGTACGAGGGGCCCTCTGGGGAGATCATCACTCCCCTCTGGATCAGCAAGGTGCGGATCAACACCTTGGCTGCTTCTGGGGTCTCAAGTTCAGCAGGATTCTGGATGTTCATCTTCCTCTTGAGATCAATTTCCCAGGCAGTGAATGTAGAGGGAGTCATCTCTTCAAGCAACAGCATCAGGTCCTCTACATCCTCTAGTCTGGCCTTGCTCCAAACTTTGGCGTCAGTCAGATCCGCCAACAGTGGTAAGTGCTCCAACAGAATTGGGAAATGCTCTTTTAGCCAGAGCTGAGCACTTACACTCATACTCTGCCTAATGGGACCCATTTCTGCAGATGAGAAAGTAAAGGGTTTGGGCCCAGAGGCAGAGGAGGATGGTGCTAAGTTTTCAGGCTCAAGTGAAGCATCCTCATCTTCACTATCATCGCTAGATAGACATGTGGGAGAATGGGGAGGGGCAGGAAATCCCAATGCCATGGAAACAGAGGGGTTATGTTCAGTGTGAGATTGGGGAGGGGTAGGAATTTGTGAGGTAGAGGTGATGGGAATGGGTTGTTCTGCACCAGAGGAGGTGGAATGCATCTCTGGTACAGTGGCTGGGGAGAGGGATGTGTGGGGAGAGGTATTTGTGAAGTAGGGGGAGAGGGTGTTTGAGTAGGGATGGTGGAGGGAGTGTATATGGGGGTATCAGGTAGGGTATGCTCTGGTGAAGCAATGGGGGCACTAGGAGCAGGGGAGGGGTTTTGTGTATGGGTTTCTGGGGGAGAAGTAGTGGGGGTAACAAGGTTAACATGGGTAGGGGAGGGGATAGGAGGGAATACCTGTTCTGGTGCTGTGGCTTCCTCCATCAGGTGAGAAGCCTCCTCTATGGCCTGTTCCAAGGCATCTCCCAGGTCTAACCCCGAGTCTGGGTCCTGCAGAATGGCCCTCTTGGCCTTGGACTTCTTCACCAGAGGAACCTCCTCCTCTGATATCTCTTCCTCTGATGGCTCATCCACCAGAAGAGTCTTCTTAGCTCTCCTTGAAGTCCTTGGCTTCTTGGCAGATGCCTTTCTAGTAGCATCCTCTTGCCTTGGCCTTTTCTTGGCTGCTCCTGCTTTCTTTGCAGCCTCTGCTCCATCTCCCTTCTTCTTCAATGCAGCTTGAAGGGGAATCTGGTCATCCACTGATGAGCCAGAAAATACCATTGCTGAAGAACCAGTAGCTTCAGACTTCTTCTGCTGGCTTTTCTTGGTCTTCTGCCCCTTAGCAGGCGAAGGCACTGCTTGGAGAGGAGGGGCAGGGATGGCTTCTTCTCCATCAGAGTCAGGATGGCCATGGAGAGGACCATCCTTGGAGAAAATTATCTTGGATCTGTGGAAGCCCTTACACCAAGAGTCCTTCCACTTCATCTCTGGAAAGATGGAATCCAGAGACAAATTGCAACTCTCCTGGCTTGCTGGGACACTCCTCCTTCTGCACCTTCAATTTGTTCTTCCTCAAAACACCCTAGAAAAATTCCGCCCAATTACATTGTACTCCATCATACAATGCCCCTCATAACACAGAGCCTGCCAGTGAAGATGGCATCTGTGCTATGACTCTCACATATCAATACCTTAACCACTATGTCGAAAAGTACCTTGTACTTTTGCCTAAGATGTTTATCCAAAAAACCTTTTGTCAGATTCTGGCATGAAGATCTGGCAAAGATCTTGAACGACTCTACAACCTCACCCTCATTATACTTCAAAGGATCAACCCCTTCCGATGAGATGTTGCCAAACCGTTTGCAGAAATCGTGCTTCGAAAACACAACATCCTCCTTGTCGATCTTGGATGATATGTGGTCTTCGTGGATCTTCATTCTGACAAGAAACTGGGTTCGAAGGAGTTTTGTGGCAGTCAAGGTAAAAAGCGAAATGATTGCCTAGGCCCTCTACCCTAGTCTTAAATACACCTTGTCACCTGGTATTGTAACCAGATGATACCTTGGGTAGCCTGGTGTTACATCTCATCTGATGGAAACTCATCTGGTTCTGGTCAGAATAGACTCCGAATTTCTCTGGAATCTGTCACTGCACCTCATCTGGAATATACCTCATATGGTATATGGCTCATCTGGAGATGTAATTTCCCCGGTATGTCTAATCTTTAGGCATGTTAGTATCAAAATAATAAAGTATGTATAATTGAAATAAAAGGATACTTCTCTGACGTTCCCCCTAAACCAATTCTGTCTCTGGATCTAATAAACCTAACTCAAAAGCCAACTCTCTGAATCTGGTCTCAGCCAAAGGCTTAGTCAGAATATCTGCTCTCTGCTTCTCTGTTGCAATCTTTTCCATCCTTATATCTCCTTTCTCAACATGGTCTCTTATGAAGTGATGCCTTATATCAACATGTTTGCATCTGGTATGAAGAACTGGATTATGGGTGATTGCTATGGCACTATTGCTATCACAGAAGATTGGAATATACTTAGCCCAAATCTGGTAGTCCCTTAGCTGCTGACTAATCCAGAGTAGTTGTGAACAATAGCTACCTGCGGCCATGTATTCTGCTTCTGTTGTTGATGTAGCAACTGAAATTTGCTTCTTAGAAAACCAGGATACCAATTTATTCCCTAAAAATTGGCATGTTCCACTTGTAGACTTTCTATCTATTCTGCACCCACCATAATCTGAATCCGAATAACCACTTAATTCTAAGTTGTCATCTGCAGGATACCACAACCCCAAATTCACTGTTCCCTTAAGATATTTCAATATCTTCCTAGCTGATTCCAAGTGACTTTTCTTAGGATTAGCTTGAAATCTAGCACACACACCAACAACAAAGGTTATATCTGGTCTGCTTGCAGTCAGGTACAAAAGAGAACCAATAAGTGCTCTGTACTGAGTCTGGTCCACATTCTCTTCAGACTCATCTGGATCCATGTTGAAATTTGTCATCTTAGGAATCTTGGCTGCTTTGCTAGATCCTACTCCAAATTTCTCTAACATGTTTCTGATGTACTTTGCCTGATTTATGAAAATTCCCTTCTCTAATTACTTTACCTGCAAACCTAAGAAATAATTTATCTCACCCATCATAGACATTTCAAACTGACTCTGCATGAGTTCACCAAACTTTTCACACGGCTTCTTGTTAGGGGATCCAAATATAATGTCATCAACATATATTTGGACCAGAAGGATGTCATTTCCTTCTTCTTTCCTAAACAAGGTCCTATCAATCTTACCCTTGGTAAAACCATTGTCTAGAAGAAACTGAGATAGAGTGTCATACCATGCTCTGGGTACCTGCTTCAGCCCATAAAGAGTCTTCTTAAGCTTAAACACCTTGTCACCTTGTTCAAAACCAGGAGGTTGTTCCACATACACTTCCTCAATGAGAATCCCATTAAGAAAGATAAATTTCACATCCATCTGGTATACTTTGAACTTCATGTGAGCAGCATATGCTAGAAACAATCTGATGGCTTCTAGTCTGGCAACAGGAGCAAATGTCTCATCATAGTCTATTCCTTCAGACTGAGAATAGCCCTGAGCCACTAGCCTTGCCTTGTTCCTAGTAATGACATCATTCTCATTTTTCTTATTCTTAAAAACCCACTTAGTGCCTATCACCTTTTGATGTCTTGGTCTGTCTACCAGCTCCCAAACATCCTGTCTGGTGAATAGATTCAATTCCTCTTGCATAGCAACAATCCAATTTGAATCTTTCAGTGCCTCCTTGATGTTCTTGGGCTCAATCAAGGACACATAGCAACTGAATAAGACAGCTAAGTTAAGAGTTCTCCTAGTCTGGACACCCTTAGCTGGATCTCCAAGTATCAGGTCATTGGGGTGATCAACCAGGGTCCTCCTTCCCGTGGCCTTGCCTGGTTGACTATCTTTGTTTGGAAAATAGGGGTGCCCGGAATCTATTCGGGATGAAATTTAAATACGAATTTAAATTCAATTATTACTAGCATGAATTAATCCTAATTAATTCAAATAATAATTCCAACAATAAATTTAACATCATGCATGTTGAATTAATTCACATAAAATCTAGGCGGAATAAACAAGAATTTATGTGACTTACGTACCTCTTGTAGAATTGGCCTTTGAATAAACGGGACAATCACGATCACGCTTTATCAACCCAAAAACCTTCTCAAGTATTTCCCTTTCGCCTTACTTGATCACCGGTGGAAGATGCTTTCAAGTAATTAGAATAACAAGGAAGAAAGAAAAAATAGTGTTGCTGATTTTTTTTTCAACGCTGTGAAAAGTAAACTGGAGATGAAATAATCATCCCCTATATATAGGAGAGGGGTGAACGAAATTTAGGTGTATTTTAGGGGAGAGAAATTTTTTTTCTTGGCCTCCAAGAAATCTTGAATATATCCCATATTTTCTTTTCTCCATAAAAAAATATTCCACAAAAATCTCACCCTCCTAATATATGCAATTTTCAAAATTTATAGATTGAGAATGCAAGATTTGGATCTTCTTGAATTTATGAGATAATCTTGTATTCCAAGAATACTTATCTTCCATAATATCTTTCCAAGAAAATCAACAAAATCTTTTCTCTCTCCATATCTCTTATTTTCGAAAATCTCAAGAAAAATCAGCAAATATATTTTCTTTTATTTTAATCACCTTATTATTATTGGGCTACTTGAGGGGTCTTTAGGAGAATTAAGATTGGACCTCCAATGGGCTTCTGAATTTCAATATTGAGCCCCAATATAATTCAGCCCATTAATATTAATTAGTACCACTAATAAATTAATATTGCACTATCCATCTTAATCCATATTAGGATAATATGGGCTCCCAGTTTTATTTCCCGCATTTAAGATTATCAAGTCCATTAATTACTTAAGCTTCTGAATAGCTCTAAATTAATTAATATATTTCACCTTGGAGTAAAAACAACTCAACATTATTATTCGTACCGAAGAAACTAATTCTTCACTTGCAAGATTTGGTACGATAAAACTTCTGAGCCCACCAAGGGGACTAATCACACGAGCCGTACTCGCACGCGTTTCTCCGTATTAAATCTTAGCAACCATCGTATGATTAATATTACTTCCCAAAGCACAAGGTTCGAAGTCACGATGATTCTCACCCAACATGAATCAAAGCAGTAACCATCAAGCACACACAGTCCTATTTAAGTGACGGAGATTAAGAAATAAACAACCACTGAGGTCTAATTCTTCACATTTCAGAACAGAAGAATTTATCCTCGTTGTAGGTCCTCTTCAACACATACTAAATGTGCTAGTGTAATCTCTTAGTCAAGACAGACCAATCTGAGACTTACACATCGACCTTTCACGACGGATTGTTCAATTCCACCTAGGTCGTGAAAATGTACGTTTAGTTACAAGAAAACTGTTAATGTTGTCTTCCGTGATCGGGTATCACCACATTAACTAAAATGTAACTAGTACCATTATGAACTGTTTGCAATAAATATTCAACATTCAATCATATCTAAAGCATATGCGATAAAAGAATTATTCTCATAAAACAAGTGTTTGATACACGAGTTATACAAAGTAAAAGCATACTTTCACGTATAACTCCAACAATCTTCTGCAGTACCTTGGTGATTATCACCAACTGTAGGAGAGCTTCCCCCTACAGGAGTTCCGACCTCTTCTGGTTCTGCTCCTTGTGAAGGCTTCTGCTTCAGAGAACCAGAAGATGGGTCATCATCTAAATCTGAATCTGAATCAAGAATAGGTGGATTGACCTTGATTATTCTGGGAGTAGTCTGATTCTGTGTCTCACCAGAAGACTTTAATTCCACCTTGCACTCAAAAGCAAATTCATCAAAAACAACATGAGGTGTTTCTTCCACACAAAGTGAATTCCTATTAAAGACTCTGAATGCTTTACTAGTGCTAGAATATCCTAAGAATATTCCATCTGCCACTTTAGCATCAAAAGTTTTTAATTTGGATTTCCCATTGTCATGGATGAAACACTTACATCCAAAAATATAAAAATATGAAACAGATGGGGTTTAACCTTTCCATACCTCATATGAAGTCTTGTTATGTCTCTAGGCAATTAGGCATCTGTTCTGAGTATAACAGGCCGTGTTGATAGCTTCTGCCCAAAATCTCTGTGGTGTGTTGTACTCTGCTAGAAGAGACCTTGCAGCTTCCTTGAGGGTTCTATTCCTCCTTTCTGCTACTCCATTCTGTTGGGGTGTTCTGGCAGCAGATGTCTCATGACAGATTCCATTGTCCTTGCAATACTCTGCAATGTGTGAATTCAAAAACTCTGTTCCTTTGTCACTTCTGATCCTCACTATGCTCTGGTTCTGCTCATTCTAAATCTGCTTGAAGAACTCTGGAAGCTTAGTGATAGTTTCATGTTTCTTAAACAAGAACACTACCCAAGTGAAACTAAGAGGAGAAACAGGTCCAAACAAGTCCATGTGAAGTAGTTGACGTACTCTGGTTGTGGTTGTGCTCTGGACATCCTTAAAGGAAGTCTTGGGTTGTTTACCCTTCTGGCATGAACCACAAACCTGATCCTTCTTAAACACTTCATTAGGGAGACCTCGAATTAGACCTTTTCTGGCAATCTTGTTCAGTGTTTTGAAGTTCAGATGACACAATCTCTTGTGCCAAAGCCAGCTGTGTTCTGCAGATCCCTTTGCAACCAGGCAAGCATTTCATGGGCAACTGCTAAAATCTGCAAGATAAATATTACCCTTCCTCAAGCCTATAAGCAAGATATCATTATAATCAGAAGAAAAGACAGTGCATGAATCACTAGAAAACTTTACTGAGTATCCCTTGTCACAAAATTGGGATACTGAAAGCAGATTATGCTTGAGTCCTTCAACATAGTAGACTTCATCTACAGAAACACCATTAAAGGTCAACTTTCCAACGCCTCTGGTGACTCCATAGTTGTTGTCACCAAACATCACTCTTGGCCCATTCAGTGGCTTGAAATCCTGGAGATGATCTTTCTGGAAGACCTCCTCTGGTTCTGAGAATTGGATCTATTCTGATGATGAAATTCCTTCTGAGCATTCCTGTTCTGGAATCCTCTTTGAGCATCCTTCCTTTGAGATCCCTGATTCTGATTGAGGTTCTCTGGTTCTGTATATCTCCTCTGATATCTCCTATTCTGATTAGGTTTCCTCTTAGAGTTTCCCTTCGGAGGTCCCCTAATTTGCTTAGGTTCCACTCTTTTAGGTCTCCTCTGAGGTCCCTTAATCCAGTTAGGCATCTGAACAGAACCATCAATCTTCATAGGTTCTCCTATCTAACGTTTATGCTCTAAGATTTCCTCTTCCAGTTCAGTGAACTCATTAGGAACATCATCTATATGGTCAGCAGAGAAGTCTTTGTTCCAGTTATGGTTTTTAACTACTCTGTAACCTTTTCCATTAGGATCCTTTTCATCCCAGATTTCTACCACTTCACCAGATCTTTCAGACAACTTGCCTTTATTGCATAAAAATTTAGTAGATCTGGTTGTAATTCCAGAATATCCTAAACCACTCTTATCATTTACCCTTTGAGAAGATCCTTGTATAATGGATACAATAGTTGGAGCTTCTCTGGTCTAATGTACTTCCTTAATAGGTTGTTCAACTTGCTTACCCTTGATATGATATTGGTATTTGGCTTCGAGTTCATTGAACTCTTCTATCTGAGAGTTCTTTTCTTTCATAAGCTGGTCCACCAGAGTATCTCTTTGTGTGACCTTTTCTTGAAGTTCAGAGACTTCTTTGGAATGGTCTTTTATGAGTTCTCTGGCAGATTTTTGCTCATTTGATAAATATTGAACTTCAGCTCTAAGCCAACCATTTTCTTTTTCAAATTTTTGGCAAAGTTGAACACAATTTTGGAGATATGATAGCATTTGCTGCATATCAGACTCTCTGGAAGCACCAGATGAGTGAGAGGATTCAGTATATTTGGAATTAGATAAGCATAAAGTAGTTTCATTTACCTCAGTGATGTCTGCCATAAGACATATATTATCATCAGATCCGAAATCAGAAGAAGAAGAACTGGAACTAGTATCCTCCTCCTCTGCTTCTGCCAGTAGAGCTCTCTTGTCTGCATATCTCCTATCTCTCTTGAGTCTTTTCTCTTCTCTTTCCCTAGGAGTTAGCTGAGGACAATCATAACTGTAGTGGCCTGGTTTGTTGCAGGTATAGCATGTGTTGTCACCTCTGGGACTGGGACTTGGATCTCTCCTCCTCTGGTTGTACTCTGCTCTGGCTGGACTACTCTATCTCCTCTGGTAGTCAGGTCTGCCAGAACTGCTATCTCTCCTCTGGTAATCTGATCTGCCAGAGCTGCCATCTCTCCTCCTCTCTGAAGTTCTGAATCTGGTCTCCCTTGAGTCTCCAGATGTCTTTTCCTTTTCTGCAGGCTTGAAAGGACCCTTCCTGTTTCTGGTAGATTTCTTCTAATGCTTTTTGTACCTGTCATACTTAGAACTCATCTTATCAAGTTTACGGGTTAGAAGTGCTACCTGCTCCTTGAGACTCATGTCATCTGCAGTAGACTCCTTTGGCTTGTCATATGACTTGATAGTTGAGGAGAAAGCAACTCATTTCTGACCAGAAGAGGAAACCTCTTCTGTTTGATCCTCCTCTTGAAGATCATATTCGTAGGCTTTGAGATCAGACAACAGAAGATGATGATCCAGAGTGTTGAGATCTTTGTTGTCTTTAATCACGGTGACTTTGATTCTCCACCTGCTGGTTAGTGAACGCAATATTTTACTATTTATTTCCTTTTCAGAGTGGGTCTTACCTAAGACACTAGTCTTGTTGAGGAGATTGGTGAGACGCATATCCAGCTGGTCAATTGTCTCATCTGGTTTCATTTTGAAGGTGTCAAATGAGTGTTGAACAGTCTGGAGCTTGTTGTCCTTGATCTTCTCTGTTCCCTCACAGAGCAATGCCAACTTGTCCCACATCTCCTTGGCTGTGGCACATGTTCTGACCTTTTCAATCACCTCCTTTGTGAGTGTGTTTATGATCTCTGTTCTTGCCACCTGGTCAAGATTGTATAATTTCCTCTCATCATTGTCAAGTTCATCCTTTTTCTTTAGTATCTTCTGTCTTGCAACTCGTTCACCAGTTCTCTCCTCTGCAGATACACTGGTTTCCCTGAACTCTGACCTGCCATCATCAATGGGAGTCCAGTAAAATTTGATTGGGCCACTCTCTACCACATCTAACATGCGGTGATGAATAGCTCCAAGATGATTACTCATCATGAAGCTCCAGTGGCTATAATCCTCAAAGGAGAATTCTGGTAACTTACGGCTCTTGTAAGAAGATTTTGAAGACATTTTTCTAAAGGATTTTAACAAGAATTTAAACAACAACAATAAAGAGCAATGGATCTGCCCGGTGACCACCAAAAAGCTTTACAAAGCAGTGGTCTTTGGACACGCTGCTCTGATACCACTTGTTGGTCCCACTTGATAGATTAATTGCAGAAGCTTTAATGTTAAGTCTTTACAAAGTCTTTTTATAAGAGCAAGGAATGTAAGAGCAATAAAGAAAGGAAAGCAATAAATAAGACCGGATGTATAGTGGTTCGGATCTGAAAATCCTACGTCCACTCTCCCTTGTTCAAAGGGGCCTCACTAACCAACCAACAACTTACTATCTACTGGAATTGTGAAGTACCAGTTCCTTCTTACAATCTATTTAGATCTAACTTCAATCTAAAGCCTTTCAAGCTACAACTTTGTCTTAATAGATGAACATGTTGAGATTTAATACTCCTTCAATGAGTGGATATAAATGTGAACAAAGTAAGAGTGATAATACTTGATTATCAAAGAGGCTTGGATATGAACTTCGTGTGCGCGTGGGATATCTCTAGAGCCTTCTTTGAAGATGCACTCTTGTATTTATAGAGATGCTTAGAAATTAGCCGTTGGAGAGCTAATCCAATCAGATCTCTAATTAAGGAAGCTTTCAATCAATCAATTCCCTAATTGATTGATTGGGTTGAGGGGATCCTTGGATTGATTGACTTCAAATACTTTCCAATCCGATCTTGTTGACTTGATTTGAATCACCAACGGTCAAATGCTTCCAATGCCTAACTCTGATTCTTCCAGAGAAGGCAGGACCAGACACCAGGCAACCTTGATGTTTTCTGGTCCAGAGTCGGTTAAGAAATAGAATGCTCATCAGAATCAGGAGATGATTCTGAGCATCTTTTATTTCACCGGACTCGTCTGGTCCAGACTCGTCTGGTCTGGAAAAAGGTTCTCTGCCTCTGGTCAGATCTCACCTGGTGAAGTCTTCTGGTGGAGTCCTCTGGTGAAGTCCTCTGGTAGGTCTTCTGGTGACTCTTCTGGCGAAGTCTTCTGGTCTGGCAGTTCCCCCTAGACTAAGTCCTAATTTACTTCCTCAGCTGGCTAACAGGTCCAGATGGTCCTATTACATCTTCTGGTTTATTTTAACTCATCAAAACTAAACAACTTTTTGTCCTAACCGTCCCGTTTTTAAATGACTTTTTTAGGACAAATGGGAACTCAGGAGCAAGAATTTTTTTAAAAAAACCTTTTTCTCAAGGAGTTCAGCAAAAGTGAATAATACTCAAGTCACTGCATTGCTAAGAGTCAGAGCACTCAAGTCAGTGCAACTGACTTTGCGAGCTCAGTGTCTTAACAAGGCATTGACTCGAGAGGTTTCACTACAAGTCACTGCACTGCTTAGAGGCTGAGTTACCAAGTCAGTGTGAAGACTTGGAGACTCATGCTCTAAGAAACACAGTGACTCGAGATGCTGAACTCTCGAGTGCGTTGCCTGAACAGGTCAGTGAGAAGGATTCTCCCTGACCTAAATACTTAACCAAAGTTTTCTTTAACAATGTTCTCTGTGAGCAGATTTTCACAATATTTTAGTAAATACTTAAAACAATAAAACACTCAGTTTAACGTGGTTCAGATGCTCAAGCTCTTACGTCCACGACCTGATTTAATAGAAAATCCACTAACTGGGATTCTTGTTTTTAATGTGCCAAGGTGCACCCAGATCTACAACTCCAGATCTTGCTTCCTTCCTTCCTAACTCCCAAACAACTTACTACCAACAAACCTAACAAGAGGGTTTTGGTTTCAGTTGGGTTTTCTCCAACTAGGTGAGGTTTTCCCTTACAATGTGTTAGCCTAAAGCTAAGATTGGGAAAACCTCTCTAAGCTAAGAGTTACAAGTTGAACACTCATTTGTGTATAAATATGGACCCTAATGGTCAGTGTACAAGATGTGAATCGTGCCTCCTTATAACTTCCATACAATGCACTAAACACTCACACCTTCACAGCTCGTAGGTGTTGATTTTTTTTCTTACTTCACACACACTTCAAACCGCAGCTATGAGCTTGTATTTATAGTATGGATTCAAATGTAACCGTTGGAGGAAATTACATTTTAATCCATACAATTAATAGGTTTCACCTACTTTTCTTGGAACTCGGCCTTGTCAGTCTCAGATACGCTGTCTTGACGTGATTGGTCAACGTGGACTGAATCCAATGGATCTTTGACTCAGTGTGCTTGATCAGGGCGTACTGACTTCAGATAGCATTATCCTCCACTAACTGACGATCTTCAGTAGACATACTTATCTTCAGTGATGTTGTCCTTCAGGACTCTTGAAGATCTCTCCAAGAAGTTTGTCATAAGGCTGAATGACAAACTTCCCTGACCACAGTAACCTGACTCCTTCAGGGCCTACTTGGTGCAGCACTGATCCTCCTGATCATGCTCTTTACTGAGTGGTCCACTGACTTAGCTTAGATTAGTCAGGTTTATACTCAGTGGAACATCCTTCAGGCTTCTCTTCTGGTTCAGGTTACTAGCATGGCTTCAGTTAGTTCTTCTTGGTGTCATCTTGATATCCTCAGGCTGTGTTGCTAAGTTCCCCCTCAACTGAGTGTTCCCTCAACTGAGTTCTTCTCAACTGACAGCCTATTCTACTGAAAGCTAACCTAGCCTGACCTGAAACTAAAGATACAATCCTGACTGCTTTCAAACCTATTACATGTTATTTGGGAAAATCATCAAAACTAAAACATATCCAAACACAACCCTACGTAGATGACTAGAAGACTATCTCTTCCAACGGATAGTTTCTCAAATTCATCTATAAATACAGAAGGCCTTGAACCCACTCAAGGTTACGAGAAATTTTCAAGCCAGAAATTACTCAAACTCTCAAGCATTCAAAGCACTCAGTGTTAGAAAGAAGCACTCGAAAAACCTCAAATTTCCCAAGTGTTTCTTAGCAAAGAGAGTTATTCTGTATTCCACTGAGCATTCATTGTAATATCATAAGCTTAGAGTGATTATCCATCCTTAGCATAGCTTAGTCTTGTAAGGATAATCACAAGCCTTAGTTGGACACCAAACTAAAACCAAAACCCTCTAGTCAGGTTTGTTGGTTGAAGTTAGTTAGTGAGTTAGGAAGGAGGAAGTAAGAGTCAGTGAGTTTAGCTGATTCTGGTGCACCTTGGCACGTTAAAAATAAGCTAATCCTTAGTGGATTATCCTGTTCAATCAGGACCGTGGACGTAGGAGCTTGAGTCTCTGAACCACGTTAAACTCCTTGTGTTCTTTATTGCTTTGATATTGTTCTTATTGTTTATTCATTAAGTTATTAATTGCATCAATTTTATCAGGCTTGAATCAATCAGCCTGATCAGTAACTTGAACACTGCCCTACTAATCACTACTTCAGAATAGAGTAATCAAGTTTTCAGAAAGCAAACATTAACAAGACTATAAACCTTCAGGGCTCACGCATTTTCGCACTGAACTCAAGTTGATAGTTTACCAACTGACCAGCACTCAGTGCAGTTAGTAGGTGTGTTATCAACCCTGAGTTTTTCTCTACTCTGAGTTAAGGGGACACATTCAGTTTGAAAGTTATAAAAAACTGTATATGTGTATTCCCCCCCATACACGTATCTCTCAGTCTTATACCGGGACCAACACACCGCCAAAACCCTCATTCGGCAATGGCCCACCATGGCCCGGAGTCAAGCGAGCGATGCGAGGAATGGCATCAAAATATCATCTCAAAGCCGTCGCCAAAAACCCTAGTTCGATCGTCACCCACCGTAGGCCGGGGTCACGCGAGCAACGCGAGGTGCAGCATTAAACACCACCTCGATCGGTGGGCGTAGGACATCACCGCTAAGTGGAGAGGTGCAAAATCGAGATGCAACGGAGAAGACGAAGACGAAGCCCCCTAAAAAGGGGTTCTATTGAAATAAACAATCAACACACCCCAATTTAACATTAACAAGGTGCGGTCCAAATGACTTGACCGCACCTTAATGTTTATAAAAATAAATTATTTTATAAATATTACTTTAATCAAGCAATTAAATCAAGAACCTGAGCTCTGATACCACTGTTGGATTTTAGAGGCACGTAAACACATAATACATGTGCAACGTAACTAAACAGTTCACCAACAACGAATAATTAATTGCATAATTAAATACGAGAAAACGTAAAAAGAATCCTTACAACGATTCGTACACGGATTCCTCCACTATGGTATCCACGTAACAGTTTTCTACCAACTCGCACCGATATGCCAGTGTTGAATCGCGAGATGAACTTGCTAGGAAAATTCGAGCTACAGATTTTATGGAGAGAATTTATTTTCTTATGTTTTTGGAATTCCCGCAGGACTTATATTTATAAGGATGAGCTGGCTTAATTTCCAAGTAAGATAAAAAGTCCTAGCCCATTAAATAAAATCTCTACAGATTTTATTTCCTTGTAAATATTTTTCTACGAATTATTTCCATGTGAATAATTTCCTACATAATAATATTCCAAATATTATTATTGGGAATTTCTATTTAATTAAATTATATTTAATTAAATTATAATAATTAATTCTAAATATAATTATTATTATATTCTCCATAAATTAAATATTATATCTAATATAATATTTAATCAACAAACTATCATTGGTAGATCACCATTACTTGTTGTGTGACCCATATGCCTCATATATCGAGCGATTAGTCAAACTAACGGTCTTAATGAAACCCTAGATAATAAATCAGACATTCTCAATATACGGGATACGTTGCGAGGAAATTTGCAACCACCTATAATACTGTAGGCTATTGTGATATTTTCCTTTTATTCACGAATACCCAATTAAGCCTTGAACATGATGATGTGTCTATTCAAATTACTTAATCGTATTATGTCTAATCACTAATTGATCAAGTATATCACACTTAGCCACAAAGTCTAGGTTGATGTGCGTCGCCGATGACTTAGATCCAATTATGATGAGAAAACAAGTATTCTCTCTAAATCCACATTTGAGGAATGTATCATATTCTTGTCTCAACTACCAGCACATGCATTTCGTGATGAATCCAATCCATGCCATATCTACCCGTGGAAGGGAGCAAGCGTCGGTCATGGTCAAAGTTCTTCACTCTATACATGTTGTGCATATTGACCTCTAGTCAAAGGAGTATTACATCACTCCTACTAACCGAGACACCCATAGACTTTATTATGTAATTACATCAAACGGTTTCTCGGATGGGTATACAAATACCCTCTAAGGTATTTGTGCATCATGTTAGTGTTAGTGTCCTAAAGACAATCCTTTGTGAGGACATAATACTAACATAATATTCAGTTTTGGTTTAATATTATTATTGATTTAATATTATATGTATGGCGTTGCACTTATCTGAATATCATGTTTAATTATTTGCATTTATTCTTATCTGTGTTCCCATGAATCACTACTGTCATTGAGTGAGAGAGAATACAAATGATTTAAATATGATTTCTCAAAATGGCCCCAATCAAGGATCATGAAGAATGGGATATTGATGATACAATTGGGATTGGTGTGCGGTCTGCATTATACTCTTAGGAGAGTGTAGTAAGATCTCACTTATGCACAAATACCTTAGAGGGTATTGGCATACCCATCCGAGAAACTGTTTGATGTAATTCCACAATATTTGTCTATGAGTGTCTCGGTTAGTGGGAGCGATGTGATACTCCTCTGACTTGAGGTCAATATTCACGACATGTGTGGAGTGATGAACTTTGATCATGACCGGCGCTTGCACCCTTCCACGGGTAGATATGGCATGAATTTGGTTCATCACGAAGTACATGTGTGTGGTAGTTGAGCCAAGAATAGGATTCATTCCTCGAATGTGGATTTAGAGAGAATACTCATTTTCTCATCATAATTGGATCTAAGTCGTCGGTTGATGTACATCAACTTAGGCTTTGTGGCTAAGTGTGATATATTTGATCAATTAGTGATTAGAGATAATATGATTAAGTTATTTAAATACACTTCATCATGTTCAAGACTTAATCGGGTATTCGTGAATGAAAGGAAGATATCACAATAGCCTACATTATTACAGGTAGTTGCAGATTTTCTTGCAACGTACCTCGTATATTGAGAATGTCTGATTTGTTGTGTAGGGTTCAATTAAGCTCGTTAGTTTGATTAATCGCTTGATATACGAGGACCTATGAGTCACATAACAAGTAATGGTTATTTACCATTTATAGTTGGTTGATTAGATATTGTATTGGATATAATATTTAATTTATGGAGAATATAATAATAATTATATTTGGAATTAATTATTATTAATATTTAATTTAATTAAATTAGATTTAATTAAATACGAATTTTCAATAATAATATTTGGAATATTATTATATAGAATATTATTCTCAAGATAATAATTCATAAGAATATATCTATAAGAAAATAAAATCCATAAAGATTTTATTTAACGGGCTAGGCCTATTATCTTGCTTGGGAATTAAGCAAATATTATCCTTACAAATATGAGTTCTATGGGAATTTCGAAAAATACAAGAAATACAATTTTCTCCATAAAATCTCTAGCTCGAATTTTCCTAGCAAGTTCATCTCGAGATTCAACGTTGACAAATCGGTGTGGGTTGATAGAAAGTTGTTACGTGGATACCATAGTGGAGAAATCCGTGTATGAACCACAGTAAGGATTCTATTTACGTTTCAAGTATTTAATTATGCAATTAATTGTTCGTTGTTGGTGATCTATTTATTCCGCTGTGCATGTATTGTTGGGTTTTAGAGGCACGAACACCATGTTCGGCGCAGCGGAAGAATACGATTCACCAACAACGAATCTGCAAATGGTTGTATAACATAAAACATAAAGGATAAATAACATATAAATCCTTACAGTGATTTGTACGCGGAATCCTTCACTATGGTATCCACGTAACGACTTTCTACCAACCCGCACCGATATGCCAGCGTTGAATCTCGAGACGAATTTGCTAGAAAAATTCTGACTAGAGATTTTATGGAAAAATTATATTTCTTGTCTCACAATCTGAATTCCCATAGGACATGTATTTATAGGAATTATCTTAGCTTAATTCCTAAGCAAAATAATATGCTAGATTCGCATAATATAATCTCTACGGATTATATCTCCCTAGATATGTTCCTACGAATAATATATTTATCATATCTATTATTCTTATATAATAATATTCCAAATATTATTATTGGGATTTCATATTTAATTAAATAATAATAATAATTAATTCCAAATATAATTATTATTATATTCACCATAAATTAAATATTATATCCAATACAATATTTAATCAACCAACTATAATTGGTAAATTGCCATTACTTGTTGTGTGACCCATATGCCCTCGTATAGCGAGCGATTAGTCAAACTAACGATCTTAATTGAACCCTAGACAATAAATCAAACATTTTCAATATACGAGGTACGTTGCAAGGAAATCTGCAACTACCTGTAATACTGTAGGCTATTGTGATATCTTCCTTTCATTCGCGAATACCCGATTAAGTCTTGAACATGATGAAGTGTCTATTCAAATAACTTAATCATGTTATCTCAAATCACTAATTGATCAACTATGTCACACTTAGCCACAAAGTCTAAGTTGATGTGCATCGACCGACGACTTAGATCCAATTATGATGAGAAGATGAGTATTCTCTCTAAATCCACATTGAGGAATGAATCCTATTCTTGGCTCAACTATCACGCACATGTATTTCGTGATGAACCCAATCCATGCCATATCTACCCGTGGAAGGGTGCAAGCATTGGTCATGGTCAAAGTTCACCACTCCACACATGTCGTGCGTATTGACCTCAAGTCAGAGGAGTATCACATCGCTCCCACTAACTGAGACACCCGTAGATACATTATGTGGAATTACATCAAACGGTTTCTCGGATGGGTATACCAATACCCTCTAAGGTATTTGTGCATCCATCATGAGATACCCGGTATCTCGTAGTAAGTGAGATCTTACTACACTCTTTAAAAGTATGATGCAGATCGCACACCAATCTCAATTGCATCATCAATATCCCTTTCTTGATGATCCTTGATCGGGGCTATTTGAGAATCATACTTAGGTCATCTGAGTTCTCACTCACTCAATAACAGTAGTGATTCATGGGAACACAAATAAGAATATATGCAAACAATCAAATATTATATTCAGATAAGTGTAACACCAAACATTTAATATTAAACCAATAATAATATTAAACCAAATCTGAATATTATCTTAGCATTATGTCCTTTCGATGGATTGTCTCTAGGACACTAACACTAACAATCTCGCACTTGGACTAGAGTCAATCACCTACATGTCTAACCCTTAGACCATCAAATGTCTAGTGTGTACATGAACAGTGAAAATGATTTACAAGATTATCCTTTATGGGAAATGTTTTAATTTCATTTCTCCTACCGATATGATTTCTCGGATCAAATGATAATGCCTCCGTACATGCTTATTTCTGTTATCAGATCTCGGTTCATTTGTTCATGCAATCGCACCAATGTTGTCACAATACAACACTATTTGACTACTGACACTTGGAACTACCCCTAGTTCTTTCAAGAACCTTAAAATCCAGACAGCCTCAAAGGCTTCTGATACAGCAATGTACTTAGCTTCAGTTGTTGAATCTGCAGTTAGATCTTGCTTGGAACTATTCCAACTTACCGCCTCATCATTGAGAGTGAAAAAACATAACTTGACTGTGATTTGTTATCCTCACAGTCTGACTGGAAACTCGCATCAGCTAGCCCGTATCGACTAGCTCTGACTGTCCACCGTAGACAAGAAAGTTTTCTTTAGTACGCCTGAGGTACTCCATAACATTCTTGATAACAATCCAGTGACGTTCACCTGGATTTAGCTGGTGTCTACCAGTGATGTTGACAGCATAGACCACATCTAGCCTGGTGTAAGTCATGGGGTACATGATGGACCCAATTGCAGATGCATATGGAACATCCTTCATGTGCTCCATATCAGCTTCGCTAGAAGGGCAATCCTTCTTCGACAGCCTTATCCCATGATTTGCCGGTAGAGATCCTCTCTTAGAGTTCTCTATCGCAAAACGCTTCAACACCTTATCTACATAGGTGGATTGTGACAGCTCTACCATCTTCTTGGATCTATCCTTATGGATCTTAATTCCTAAGATGTAGCATGCCTCACCAAGATCCTTCATCATGAAGATCTTTGATAACCAATCTTTCACGGACTGCATTGCCGGGATGTTATTTCCTATAATCAATATGTCATTGACATATACGACTATAAAAACAATATTCTTCCTGCTGTATTTACGATAAATGCAAGAATCTTCCAAATTTCAGATGAAGTCAAAGGTTTTGACAGCTTCATCAAATTGGATATTCCAACTCCTAGAAGCTTGCTTCAATCCATAGATGGATCGTTTAAGCTTGCACACAAGATTAGATTTTGGCTTAGATATAAAACCCTCTGGTTGAGTCACAAACACTTCCTTATCAATGTTACCATTGAGGAAAGTTGTTTTGACGTCCATCTACCTAAACTCATAATCGTGGTGTGCTGCTATCGCAAGTAAAATTCGAATGGACTTGATCTTAGCAACTGGCGAGAAAGTCTTATCATAGTCAATACCTCGTGTCAACTATAACCTTTCGCCACCAACCTATCTTTATAGGTTTGTACTTTGCCATTTGTATCGGTCTTACGCCTGAAGACTCACTTGCAACCTATGTGTCTAACCCCTTTCTGGCAACTCAACTAAGTCCTAGACTTAATTGGTGTACATCGAGTCCCTCTCAGATTTCATGGCTTCATGCCACTTCTCTGAGTCAACATCTAATGTTACTTCAGGATAAGTTCTAGGTTCGTCTTTATCCGTGATCTCCACGTCATCATATTCCTCCATGAGGAACCTATAATACCTAGTGGGTAGATTACGAATCCTAGTCGACTTATGGAGTTGTGGTTGTACAGACTGTACATTCTGATTGTGAAATTTTTTTGGTGCAGTGACTTCATCGTTGACCGGAGAGTCCTCAAGAGCGACACTTTCATATGCCTCTTGGATGGGAGTTTGAACTATGTTATTCTCATTCAGCCCACTTGGAGGTTGTTGCCAAGGCAATGCAACTCCAATTACGCTCCCACTGGCTGAAAGAGAATCACCTAGTGATAAACTTCCACCATGAGAGTCGCTGAATGCTCCCACTGATTCTTTATCATGTTGCCTTGACAAATCATCAGTCTCTATGTTAATTCGTGGTTCTTGAATCTCTTCAAGTTCTATCTTCTTACGGCTTTGTTCCTTAAAGACGTACTCATCTTCTAGGAACTTAGCTTGCCTAGAAACAATCACCGTTTGTTTCTCCGGTAGATAGAAGTGATATCCTCTTGTCTTCTTAGGATATCCCACAAAATAACCACTTTCACCTTTGGATTCCAACTTATCAGTTAGCATTTTCTTCACAACTGCGGGGCCACCCCACGTTCTAATGTGTAGAAAAGATGGCTTCTTGCGATGCCATAGCTCGTATGGGGTCTGCTCAACTGATTTGGACGAAATCCTATTCAGAATGTAGATTGAGGTTTGTAATGCGCATCCCTATAAGAATGTTGGAAGAGAGGAAAAGCTCATCATGGACCTTACCATGTCTAACAAGGTTCGGTTTCTCCTTTTGGACACACCGTTCATCTGAGGTGTTCCGGGAGGAGTCCATTGTGACTGGATCCCATGAAGCTTCAAGTAATCCATAAATTCATGGTTAAGGTACTCACCTCCTCGATCCAATCGAAGAGTCTTGATACTCTTACCAAGTTGTTTCTCTACTTCTGTCTTGTATTAAGAACATCATGTTCATAACTCAACAAATGCCTAGCAGTTTGAACTATTAGTGAACATGTTTATCTTAATAACAACTATACTTGTTCTAGCAACTAAAACACTTTGTATTTTCTTCTCGGTTGTTAGAACCTTGCAGTCCTTCTTCCAATGCCCCTTTCTGTTACAGTGGGGCACACATCCTTATCAACCCGCTCTTACTTTTGAACTCCGCCTTTTGCCTTCAGGAAATTGGGCTTGGAGCCCTATTAGCCTTATTCCTTCGCTTTTTCTCGCCTTGCAGGTCAGAAGAAGTAGAAGCACTCGCCATGAGCACGGGCTTTTCCTTAGCAGTGGAAGACTCAAAAGTCTTAAGCATGTTATGAGGCTCCGACATTATCGCTTTCGTCTTCTTCATATTTAATTTACTATGAAACTAGTATATGAATCAGGGAGCGACTTGAGGATAACACATGAGGTGAAATTTTCCCTCCTTTCGCTAATCGACATCTGAACAGATCTCTCATCACTTCATAAATCTCAAACGAGATCTAGAATCAAAGAGATCCTTCAAACGCTTAAGCATCTCGAAGGGATCTATTTTCTCATGTTTACCTATGCAATTCGGGAGTAAAGCCGAGCAATCATAACATAGAGTCTGGGAAACATCATCTTGATGCTTCTTTGAGCCGTAACGTCAAACGCTGCAACCTCAACTGAACCAGCCTCAGGGGTAAAGGGATTGTCGTGTCCAACACGTACTCAATGTCTTCTTGCCTTAGCACCAAACGCACGTTTCAGTGCCAGTCTAGAAAAATTGGTCCAACCAATTTGTTCGTTTCCAGAACATTTCTCAATGACAAGTTATTCATTTCAACAATTTTAGAGAAATAAACTAAAATGGGAATTAAACACATAATTCCTATGATCAATATTCAGCAATCAAAATAAACATGGTCTTTTAATTTATTTTGTCTCCATTATTTTCACATACTCAACGACCTCATCGGAATAGTACAAATTTATATCTAATATAAATTGTAATGGACTAGGATCCACATTCCTACTATTACAATGACTGCTAGGGCTGAACATTGCAATAACAGAACTGGTAGGTCTCTAAACCAACGGCCTCACGCAATTCCTAGTTGATTGAACCAAGTTCAATAGGATGTCGCCTAATTCTCGTTTCCCTGCTAGGGATGGTGAAACAGAATTAAGTTGGTTTACAACCATTAAGCAACGACAAACTTGTCCCTATAAAAGTCTCGTTAGATGTAGATCCGAGCAAAAGACTAGGGCCTTAAAAACTCATTGGAACGAAATCTCCAGTTTACTTTTAATTTTAATGGAAGACATCTTTCAATCCAATGAAAAACCATATTTTAGTGAGGAACATTTTAAAGGCGGGGTATTAATTGCTTAATCGAGATCCAACATGATAACTACGTCACATTTGAGCAATTATTAGGCGCCGCCAACTCAAACAATTTAATGCGGGCTATATAACTAATAATGCAAATATCGATTCACATAAGCAGTTATACAAGTGGGGAGCAACTAATCAAATTCTCATGCTTTATTTCAAAAAATTAAATTCGCATAAATTTGCATATATTAAATATTTAGCACATAAAATAAATAAACATGCAAAATATCTAATAACACGTAAAATAAATAAACGTGCTTAACAATTAATTATATGTGGGTAAAATATTGCTAAAATTAGAAATACCGATAAACTCCAAGCTCTCGATCAATTTCTAAAGTAATTTAAAAACTATTTTGCCCAAAACATCGTTTTATCAAAATTTTGGTCCAACCAAACATGACTCAATAGGTTTTCTGAATTTAAAGAATTTGATCCAACCAAATATTTCCGCACCTTAAAAAATTCAGAATTTTAATATTGGTCCAACCAAACAACCCCTTAAACAGTTTTTTTTTTATATATATTTTCGAATTTTACTTGAAGCAAATTGGCCTCATGAGATAAAAGATTTATCAAATTTAATTTAGCCAAATATAGCCTTTAAAAAAAATTAAAATAAAGTCCAGGGGCTTATATGCAAATTAAAACAAATTTGCTTAGAGGGACCTGGTGAGAATCTAATTCTCAAAATCGGGCCCTAGACCTATTGAATTATATCGGCACGGCAGAATAGGCACACAAGCCAAGCCAACCATCATCGGCCGACTCTATTTCAAGCTGGCCGACCGTCGCCAACAGCGATTCAACCATGGGCGGCGAAATCCCATCATATCTAGCGTCAAACACACAAGATGGAGAAGGGCCGCCGTGAATCAGCCAGTCCCGACCCCTAGATCGGAAAAATCCCATCGATTATTTCCACCATAACAAGATTCACATCAGTCATTCATCGGAAAAGTAGCGCTCTCCCAGGAAGGTTCACATGAACGCACGATGCATTGCCATGGCCTGAATTCGCCAACCATCACCGTAAACCTGTTGGAAATTGGTTTTAATGAAGGTTTCATACCCTAACTTTGACCAATTTTTTAGGAGTAAAAATGTTAGTTTTTGGGAAAATAAAATTAACGATGTTGTTCTACTCGCGGAGTAGATGAGCGTGGTATATTTAATATCTCAAAACCGATTTCCGATGAGTGAGAAATTAATTTGGAAAGTTGTAGTATTATTCATTTGTGTTGAATAAATCCATGAGAAATGGAAAATGAAGTTCCATCCCACATTGGAAAATTACAAGAAGATTGTCTTGTATATAAGTAGGAAAGTATTCATGTTCTTTAAATTGGGACATGGGGACCCTAACCATGGACCATGACTTGAAGCGAACTACACTAGCTTTTACTAGTAGCTTCCCCGCAAGAGTACGGGTTCACTGTAGTATGGGAAAGTATAGGGACCAAGTATTATCGAACCCAAGGGAAGGTATGTATGCGAATAGATCCCTGAAGATCTACGCGTCGTAGTTAATATGAGTGTATGTTTGGGGATTGAAAATTATTAAATCTAAACTATTCTACTCTACTAATGCAAAAGAAAGAAATGAGTTAATTATCTAAGGGTTTTGTCTCAAATATAAAAGGGTGATGCTCGGGATAGGAATTCCTACGTATACTAATGGAGTTGGTACGATAATTAAAATAATCGTGACACACAAGAAATAACCTAAGTATAAGAATGCAAGGTGAAAGCTCAAGATTCTAAACCCTAATACTTTACCCTAACACTCGACTTCACTAATCCACTAACAAGTTAATAGATTGTGCTTAATTAATGAGACCCTAATTTAACTAAGGTGATGCGGTCGTCCTCCTTCGCTAAACCGGTAGATGAATTAACCTCTCCTAAACCCTCTCGTTAAGACTACTAATTGTTATTGAGTGATGCGGTCGTCCTCTCTCTAACACTTTCGTACGAAATTCAAAGGTAGAGTTAAGATTAATTATAAGAATTCATTAACCAAGAGAATTAAAACTAACGTCACGAATTATCCTAATTACGTACCAACGTCCTACTTCTACGAGTTCATCCTATCCTAAGCATGCAAGGGTTCTAGCCTAACATGGTGGTTTGAATAATAAAAGCAATCACAAGAACAATAAACATATGCATAATTGAATTAACGAAAGAAATCAAGAACATAAACGAAAGAACAAATTAAAGTCTCTAAAGAAATCTATATAAATCTGAAAAGCTAGGGTTTATCGTCTCAAAGAATAAAAAAAGAAAGAATTAATCTAATACGTTCAAAAGAAATACTAAAACAAAGAATTCGTAAATTAAAACCTCGATTACAACGTATAAAATTCTTCAAAACTCCTTCCCAAGCTTTCTCCTTGCTCAAAGTATGTAAAAATATGTGTTGGTATGTTGTGATATGTGAAAATATGCTTGGAAGGGGTATATATAGGCTTTGGGACGAATTTGGGCGATTTTGGGCCAAAAACACGCAAAAACGCTCGAGCGGGACAGCTCGAGCGCCCCATTCGAGCTTAGTGGTCGAGCGGGTTAAGAGGTCGAGCGAGGCGCTCGACCGCTGGCTGTACACATGTTCGTAAAACCTTCATAACTTCTCAACCGGGAGTCCATTTTGGTCGATTCAAAGTCCTAAGAACTCCTCTTTTCATCCTCTATCCATCTATTAAAACCAAAGAGACAAATTAATAATTTTATAAAAATGATACTCATTTGACTCCAAACACTCGTCGAAAATACTCAAAACATGGGCAAATCGGGCACCAAAACATAACAATTTCACGCCTAATCAGACCACACACGCGCGCGCGCGTGCCCCGCCTGGGACCGGGCCCGGGCCCGGGCCCGGGTTCTTGGTTCTTGACAATTGGGCTTTGGTTGGATTTTGGGGTCTTACCTATATTTTTAGAGTACCAAAAATATAAAATAGTCCAATACCTTTTGGAACCAATCGGATCGGCCCACTTCGGGTGGCCCATTTAGAATTGAGTCGGCCCACGAACTTGGTTGATACACCTATGAATTTGATTAATACACTCCAAAGTATCTGGAATATTCCTTCTTGCTTCCCAAGAATGAGAAACTGTGTTTCTCTCCACTACAGAACGTGGGTGACCCATGATCACCACGTACTCCACTCCAGCAACCTTCAGATGGGTCGGATTTCCGCCTATATATATTCCATTTCGTCCATTCTTTTGAACAGACTCACGAACCCAATAATTCCCGAAATCCTTTCGCTGCAGAATTCCCGTTAAGCTCATAATTCCGATTTAGTTCGCCGGAAATTCATACTCGGTGGTGCTACCAGTGTGAATTGATAAACCGTTTTACCTTTGGAGACTTGTACGTATTATACCGTAAGCACTATACGGGCGTATTTAGTCTTACGGGAATAGGTTATTCCTAGACTCGGTTTACATCACGAATTCATTTCGTGTTTTCTTTCTTTTATCCTTCAGTGTTTCGAAATATACATACACCCTTTTGTTGGTCCCGGTACAAGACTGAGGAATACGTGTATGGGGGGGGGGGGGGGAATACACGTATACCAATTTTTTCAACCTTAAAACTGACTGAGTCCCCTTTGCTCAGAGTGGTAAAGAACTAGGAGCTGATAACACACTTACTGACTACACTTGGTGCGGATCAGTTGGCTAACTATCAGTTCAAGTTCAGTGCGGAAATGTTTGAGCCCTGAAAGTTTAAAGTCTTGTTTAGTTTGCTTTTTGAAAAACTTGTTTTACTCAAATCTGAAGAGTGTTTAGTAGGGCAGTGCTCTTTTGAAGATCAGTCTGATTGATTCAGGCCTGATGAACTTGAATGCAATGAATGAACAAGTAATAGCAAGTATGTGCAATATCAAAGCAGTAAGAACACAAGGAGTTTAACGTGGTTCAGAGTCTCAAGCTCCTACGTCCACGACCTGACTTAACAGGAAATCCACTCAAGGGATTCATGTTTTTAATGTGCCAAGGTGCACCAAGACCAGCTAACCTCACTGATCTATACAACTCCACTTACTAACACTCTAACTGACTTACTCCCAACAAGCCTATCTTAGGGTTTTGGTTTCAGTTTGGATTCCAACTAAGTTGAGATTATCCTTACAAGGCAAAGCTATGCTAAGGATTGGATAATCTCTCTAAGCTTAAGATAATTCTAATTAGCTCTTGGAATACAGAATAACTCTCAATTGCTAAGAAACACTTGGGAAATTTAGAAGGTTTCGAGTGCTTCTCTTAAAGGTTGAATGCTTTGAATGCTTGAGAGTTTGAGTAATTTCTGGCTTGGAAATTTCCCGTGACCGTGAATGGGTTCAAGGCCTTCTGTATTTATAGGTGATTTGAATAACTATCCGTTGGAGAGATAGCCTTCTAGTCATCTATGTAGAGTGGCTTCAAACGGACATATCTTCATGCAGCAGCCGTCCTTGCATGGATTTGGTATTTGCATTAAATGCACATTAAATGCTTGCCCGTTGAATATGCAGTCTGAATTCAGTCTTCATGTCAGGTTCCGTACGTGCGTGTCCTTCTCGGATTGGTCCACGTCATCAGGTTGGTGAGAATGTCAGAACTTATTCCTGAGCTTCAGGCTTGTCTTATTAAGTTCATTTTGTCTTGAGCCCACCAGTCTTGTCCTGACGCTGAAATTCCTTTTGCATTGCTTGGCTCTACTCCAAGTCTTCCCATTAACTCAGTGACATCCCGTTCCCTTCAGGACTGAGTTAGTAATGACCTCAGGGTCATACTCTTCATCACTGACACTTACTCAGCCAGCTTAGAAGACTGCCATAAGTTCAGGATGGTGCTCTTCGTCTTCAGGCTCTGAGTCTTGATTGTCTCCAGTGAGTTCTCCTCTCACTGAGTACCTGTGAAGTGTAAAATGACTAAGTACTAATCCTAACCAAGACTAGCCTGACAAAGACAGATTAAGACAATCATCTTTTCAGGGGCTTTGGGATCTTAATCAAAACTGACAATGTCCCAACAATTTCCCCATTTTTGATGATGCCAAAACACTGAAAAGATCCTCAAAACACTTAGAGGAAACAAGATAAACCTATCTATAAGATAAGACAGTGTTAGAGCAATTCTTGATAAAGTACGGAATTTTAAACAACAGCCAAAAAAGACAATGAGTTTTTGTCTGTGGGCAAAAGTAATAGATTTCATTGATTGATGTGGAAGTGATTACAATGAATCTAATCTATTACAAAGAAGCCTGTGAACACCTAGACTAATCTCATTTCAGGCTTGAGTCCATATCCTGCATAAACTCTTGCCTTCAGCTCGTCAAGTCTTCCAGGTTGATTCACGTACTCTTCAGCTTTTGCTATCTTCAAGACTTCCATCATAATGGCCTTTGTATCATGCTTTTGAGTTCCAGGAACCAAGGGAGGAGCTCGAATGGTGAACTCAGGAGCCTTCACTTGAACTTGAGCTGCCTCAGCCTCCTCCAAGATTTTCTGGAATAGCTCAGGATGGTTGTCCATCATGTAGTCAGTGAAGTGGGCATTGATATCGTCAGTGTCGCCCCACTTCTTCACAACAAACCACAGTCTAACAAATTCATCCCTTGCATCAGTCCAAAACTCCTTCAATGTCTCTGAGACGAACTCATCAACAAAAGCTTCCCTTGCTCCTGATTCTGGCCTTCTGACTTGAAGAATTGTTGATTTCCTAACTGTTGGCTTCTTCCTGTACTTCCTTGGCTCAGGCTTCGCCTTCTTCCTCCTTAGCAAGCTGATCACTGCATCATCTAGTTCACGTTGTTGAAGCTCAGTGATATCCGTCAGCTTCTCAACCTTCTTCTCTAAGATGCGCATCTTCTCCTCCTGAGCAATTTCAGCTCTGCGCATAGCCTCAGATTTTTCAGATTGATCTCCCCACGCTTCAGCACATAGCTCCGCAACCAACTCACCTGGGTAAGTGATGGGATTCTTCCTTGAGCTCATGGGAGACGATCTCTGAACTGGCTCAGGTTGTTGCTTGGAAGGTTCATTAGCCTTTGCCTTTGTTGCCTCCTCCCTCAGCTTGGCAACCATTTCTCCTCCTTCCTTTTCCACCACCGCTAGCCTAGCTGACTTCCTCACCCTTAAGATGTTTCCTTCAGGGTCAGCTAGAACGGTCTCACCTTGATTGACTGCCTCCGATGCCTCAGGGCGGGATCTTTTCTTCTTCTTTTCCCCCTTTTTGGCATCATCATTGGCCTGGGATGGGAGTGACTCGGCTCCACTGTTGATGACAAAGGAGGCTAAGGATTGAACTTCCAAAACGCCCTCCTTCAGCATCTCAACTCCCGTGGCAATCCCAGTGCCTGCGTAAGAAACTGAACTGATAGCAGCATTGACTTTCTTTTCAAAGACCTCCATAGAGAGTTGGAGTCTTTGTTCAGCCTTGGTGATCCTTTCCTCCACCTTCAAGGACTCACCGCTGACTCTGCTAGCCTCAGTTAGTAACTTTGCCGATTCCTCAGTGGCCTTTGCCAAAGTGTCTGCCACTGACTGAGATGTGCGATCCATCCTCCCTGACTCCAGCTCTAGTTTGGACGCTGAGTCCTTCAGGGCCTGAGTGACAATAGCTCCAGTCTGAACTGCAAGCATGTCCACTGCCTGATTCATCTTCTCGTCCCTGATCGCATCCCTCTCTTCAAGCTTCTTGAGAGTGTTCCTAAGCATCTTCTTGGTGCGCTTCCTCTCATTCCTCACTGACTTGGCCGTGTCAGTCATCGTTTTCTTTAACAAAATCAGCTCTCTGTTAGCAAGGGTGTTGTAAGCTGACTTCGTCCACCTGATGTGCTTCGCCAGGGCCTTGGAGTCTTTTTCCTTCTCAGCTCATAGCCTCATTACCTCCTCCTGAAGTTCAGCTAGATTTTCTGAGGTTTTCTCCTGTTTGACCTCCACTATGCTGGTGAATTCAGCACGTCCGACCCCGGTTATGATCACATCTTCATCATCAACGGCCGCCTCAGTGATTGGCTGCTTTCCCTTGTCAGCCCCTGCAACATCAATCCCTTCTTCAAGGTGCACTGAAGGCAGTTGTGAAGTAGTCATAGCCACCTCCTCAGGCTCAGCTAAGCTAACTTGAACCTTGGGAGCAAGTCCCTCGGAACTGAGAGTCTCCTTGAATGCCTCAACATCTTCCTCTCTTGTCTCAGGGCAGGGAATCCCTTCATCGACAGATGTCTCATCGGCAGCTGAGATGTTCACAACATCCTCAGCCACTGGTCCACCCTTGGCACCAGTGTTCTTATCACCTTCCCCCTGAGCCTGAGGCTCAGAGTTCATCTCATCAACTTCCTGTGCAGTTTCCTCCACTGCCTTCTCCAGGTCTCTACCCTGAGCTCCTTCATCATCCTCATCCTCCTTCTCGTCACCTGACAGGATGTCAGCCTTGCTCTTGGACATCAATTCAGCCACTAACTGCTTCAGATTATCGAAGTTCAGAAGTTGAAGCCAGCTAGTCAGTCCAAAGAAAGAGCAAATCTTGGCCTCTTCAGTCTCCCAATGCTCCCAGCCACGAGCATCCACCAGCATATGTTGCTCCTGCATGTTTGATTGTTTGAAGTCCAACCAAACCTTGAGCTCAATCACATACGCCAGCAGCTCAGTGTACTTGTATAGTCCAGGCCAGCACTTTCCTGCCCATTCTGTGGCGTTCCCCCTGAGGGTGTTCTCCAGTATCCCTCCTGCCATGTGTTCATCTAGTTCCTCCTCCTCCAATTCAAGGAATTCATCCTCTTCAGTTGGAATAGATTTGGGGCAGTCCTTGGGATTGGGGTATGAGGGAAAGTCTGAGGGGTTTGGAATATTTGGCTCGGCTGACTGGTCAGGCTCATTTATGTGTGAAGTTGCAGACGCTGACTCAGTAGGATGATTTGGCTCTGAGGTTTGGGGTAGTTGGGGAGTCTGAGGTGTGGGGTTAGGGATGGAAGGTGTTTGGGTTTCAGGGTGTGGGGGTGTTAGAGTGGGTGATGTCTCAGGCTGCAGCGACTCAGCCGTCTCGACAGTCTTTCTTACTTCCTCCAAGTCAGATGCTCCAGGAGAGCTTGACTTCTCCCTCTCACTCACTTCAGGAAGTTTCTTAGCAGGGGATTTCTTTATTCCCTTCCTAAGTCTCTTTAGGGGCCTCTCTCCCTGAGCACCCTCCTTTCTGACGTCATCGTCAGTTCCCTCAGCCTCAGACCCGGCCTTCTTGGGATCAAACTCAGTCCCTGACTTCGTGCTCTTCCCTGCTAGCACGACCCTTACCTTCTTCCTCTTCTCAGCCATCTCCACATCAGGCTACTCCACCTCCTCAGCAGCAACCTCCTCACCATCCTTACTCCTCTCAAGGAGGTCATCTACTCGTTCAATGAGACTGGTTGCCACCCTCTTGGCCTTACTAGCTGGCTTTTTGGCCTGACCCTTTGCTTTCGCATTGGGATCAGTCAGCCCTAGCACTGAATAAGTATCACTCAGTGAGGAAAACATTGCCTTCTTCGAGGAGAGACTATCCTCGAAGTCGAAGGTATACCCATGGCAAGCATGAGCAATCAGGATAGACATCCTCGTGCCGAAAGACAAGATGGCACTGACGGAAATGTGCTTCTTTTCCTCGTCTCGCGTAAGTTTGTCCAATCCTGCCTGATGGAGTTGATCGAGGAAGAGCTGCTCCCAGTTCGCTTCTACTCCATCAACGATAGCTCCCATGAGTCTCAGCTTGGGCAGACTCAATTGCTCGTGAGAGCCAGTTGCGCCCATCACCATCTTGGATACCAAGTCCACCAGAGCTCTATACTCAGGCTTTAACGTACTCTTGTTCTGGCGAGCCCTGAACTCCGATGACCCTGACTTGGTCCATTTCCCAAGAAACTCTCCCTCTGAGTTCTCCTTGTAGGTTCTTGGGTTGATGCCTGAGAAAGGCAGCTTGAAGACTTCCCTCACCGCCTGCCTGAAGTTGATAGTGACCACCTCTGTGTTGTAAAGAGGTTCGCCATCGCCGTCCTTCTCTCCCGTCGGCTTCAACGCAGTCACCTTTGTGAAAACTTCCCCCTTCCGCAAGAACATATTCAAATATGCTTCCACAACTGTTCTTGGGAGCACGGAAATGGGTCGGGTGTTGAAGTATGTTTCCAACCCGGCATCGGAAATCCATTTAAATACGGATTTGATTTCCTCAACCGTAAGACAGATACCTTCCATGGAGATGACTTGCTCCATGTGTACCAGTTTCTTCTCGACAACGTCGACGATCTTGTCGGTTGTCCAGTTGGAATCGAGGAATGCCATTGTTTTGAAAGGAAGAGATTTTTCAAAAGAGTTAACTGTGTTTGAGCAAGAGAAAACTCAGTGTGCAGATTGTGCGTTGTGTTTGCGTAAAAACCTCAAATGGCACTCTTGATTGATAAGACTAAGTCAGTTACTCAAACGTGGGGTTGAGATTGATCCCTGAATTCGAAAGGTTTTGAAATGAGGGGCCAGGATTAATCTCAGCTTCAATTAATCCCCATGTCTGTCATATTCCGTATAAAACGGACACGTATATGAAAAAGTAACTGGCATTAAATGCTCCGTGCGCGTGGGTTTTAAATATGAAAAGGCGCGCTTTTAATGAAAACGGAATACATTTAATAAAGATTTTCAGGACGAAGGACTCAGGGAGATGCTTGAAATTCATAAGAGTCAGGTTAGAACTCATACCTGTCAAGGAGACATTGTAACACCCTGATACCTCGCTGAGTCGAGTCTGGCCTGAGTTCCCCCTAGAACCCTACGCTGACTGCTCTCCCGGATCTAAGAGTCCTAACTCCACTGACAGTTCCATAAACCTCGATTCAGCCAGAGGCTTAGTCAAGATGTCAGCTCTTTGCCTGTTAGTGTGAATCTTCTCCATCCTAATATCTTTCTTCTCCACATGATCTCGAATGAAGTGGTGTCTAATATCCACATGCTTGCACCTTGTGTGAAGCACTGGGTTCTGAGTAATTGCTATAGCACTATTGTTGTCACAATAGATTGGAACCTGATTAGCAAACACTTGGTAGTCCCTCAACTGTTGCCTCAACCATAAAATCTGAGCACAACAACTACCTTCAGCCATATACTCAGCCTCAGTCGTGGATGTAGCCACTGAATTCTGCTTCTTACTAAACCACGAGATCAACTTACTTCCCAAAAACTGACATGTCCCTGAGGTTGATTTCCTATCAATCCTACAACCTCCATAATCTGCATCTGAATAACCTGTCAGTTCTAAGTTGTCATCTGAAGGATACCATAGTCCCATATTGACTGTCCTTTTCAAATACTTAAGTATCCTCTTAGCAGCCTCCAAATGACTTCTCTTGGGATCAGACTGATACCTAGCACACACACCAACTGCAAACGTAATGTCAGGCCTACTTGCAGTCAGGTACAATAAAGAACCTATCAGCCCACGATACTCAGTCTGATTTACTGAAGTCCCTTCAGTGTCAGGATCCATCTTCCAATTTGTGTTCATAGGGATCCTTGCTGGATTGTTGTTCTGAACACCAAACTTATGAATCAAGTCTCTTGTATACTTGGCCTGATTAATGAATATACCTTGATCAGTCTGTTTGACCTGCAATCCTAAGAAGAAGTTCATCTCTCCCATCATGGACATCTCAAATTTACCAGTCATCAACTTAGAGAATTTCTCACAGAGCTGATGATTTGGTGATCCAAATATTATGTCATCCACATAAATCTGGACCAAGAGAATGTCATCACCTTCAGTGATCCTGAACAAGGTTCTATCCACAGTTCCTTTCTTGAACCCATGGTCTATCAGGAATTGAGAGAAGGTATCATACCAAGCTCTTGGTGCTTGCTTAAGTCCATAGAGTGCTTTCTTCAAATGGTATACTCTATCTCCAACCTCAAACCCGGGAGGTTGTTCAACATATACCTCTTCATTGAGTACACCATTCAGGAAGGCACTCTTGACATCCATTTGATACACCTTGAACTTCTTGTATGTTGCATATGCAAGGAACAACCTGATAGCTTCCAACCTAGCCACTGGAGCAAAAGTCTCATCATAGTCTATTCCTTCAGACTGACAATACCCTTTTGCAACCAGTCTAGCCTTGTTCCTTACCACAACACCATTCTCATCCTTCTTGTTCTTAAAGACCCACTTGGTACCAATCACACCTTGATGCCTAGGTCTATCCACCAGTTCCCAAACCTGATTCCTTGTGAACTGATTCAACTCCTCTTGCATGGCAATGATCCAGTTCGAGTCAGTGAGAGCTTCTTCAATGTTCTGAGGCTCTTGCTCAGAGAGAAAGCAACAGAACAATGCACTCTCACCATGGAACCGTCTGGTCCTGACTCCCTCAGTTGGATTACCAATGATTTGATCAATGGGATGATCTTCTAACCAAGTTCTCTTGCCAAGAGTTGTTCCTGAAGTACCTGCAATGTTAGTGTCTATAGGTTCATAAAATTCAGGAAATTGAACAGAAGGGGATGATCCTGAGTCTATGCCAAAGGGATTAATAAGTTCAATGTCAGGAACATTGATTCCCCCTTGATGAGGTGACTCAGGAACTGTCTCAGCTGCAACAGCATCTTCATAGACGGTGCTTACCTTAGGTTGAGCCTGTTCCTCAGTCTGAGGCTCAACAATCCCTGATGTGCTGGGCTTAGGAGTGGCACCTGATTCATCATCCTGATCGTCATCATCATCCCATCTCGGAATTGGCACAGTCTTGATCTTGGGATCAGGTTGATTCTTCAAGCTCAGCCTTGTCACACTCCTTGTGACCTCCTCAGAGTCAGGATTCAACACCTTTGCCCTAGACTCATTAGCAGATTCATCAAAGACAACATGAGGTGATTCTTCAACAACAAGGGTCCTACAATTGTAAACCCTGAAGGCTTTACTAACTTCAGAATATCCTAAGAATATTCCTTCATCAGATTTGCTATCAAAGGCTTTCAACTGGGTCTTCCCATTGTTGAGGATGAAGCACTTACAACCAAATACATGAAAATAAGAAATACGAGGTTTCCTTTTGTTCCATGTCTCATATGGGGTCTGTGCATGTTGCTTGTTCAGCATGGATCTGTTCTGAGTGTAGCATGCAGTGTTGATTGCCTCAACCCAGAATTTCTTGGGCAATCCTGACTCAGCCAGCATGGTCCTTGCAGCCTCCTTCAGTGTCTTATTCCTTCTTTCAGCGATACCATTCTGTTGTGGGGTTCTAGCTGCAGAAGTCTCATGAGCTATACCAAGTTCATTACAGAAGTCAGAAATATATGAATTTATAAATTCAGTGCCCTTGTCAGATCTGATCTTAGTAATGGACTGATTCTTCTCATTGCTGAGTCTCCTGAGCAACTCTGGAAGCTTCACCTGTGTTTCCTTCTTATTTAACAAGAAAATAACCCAAGTATATCTAGAATAATCATCAATAACCACAAGGGTATACTTTCTACCATTCATACTCACAGGTGTTATGGGACCAAACAAATCCATGTGCAAGAGCTGAAGTATCCTGTCAGTGGAATAGGAGGCTTTCTCTTTGAATGACGCTCTGACCTGCTTCCCTTCCTGACAAGTTTTGCACACGTGATCTTTGCTAAAAACTTTATTAGGTAGACCATCAACAAGTGACTGTCTAGAAATTTTGTTAAGAATCTTGAAGTTCAGGTGGCTTAATCTTTTATGCCATAACCAACTGAGCTCTAGAGAGCTTTTAGCAACAAAACAAGTATTAGGAATAGTGCTGCTCCAATCAGCGAGATAAACGTTACCTTTCCTTATACCTGATAGAAGCACCTGTGTTGATTTGTCCTTGACTGAACATGTATTCGATGAGA
This sequence comes from Ballota nigra, assembly GCA_947034835.1. NCBI lineage: Eukaryota > Viridiplantae > Streptophyta > Magnoliopsida > Lamiales > Lamiaceae > Ballota > Ballota nigra. The sequence goes on along the minus strand of OX344722.1, from coordinate 20,852,395 downwards.
ACTCAACACTGAACCCTTTGTCACAGAATTGACTTACTGACAGCAGGTTATGCTTCAGTCCTTCCACAAAGGACACATTTTCCACTCTGACTGTACCTATAATTAGAACACCAAAACCTTTAGTAACACCTTTTGAGTTATCACCAAAGGTTACCTGTGGACCATCTTTAGCTTGATACTCTTGGAGAAGACTCTTCATTCCAGTCATGTGCCTTGAGCAACCACTGTCTAGGTACCAAACAGCTTTGATTGAGTCTCCTCTCCTCTTGTTGTGATCCACAGCCGCCTGCAACCAAATCAGGCTTTAGGTACCCATTGGGTGTTGGGTCCTATTGTGTCAGCTGTACCCTTCGGGATCCAGACTTGCTTCACAACCCTGATTGCCTCAGAGTGGTAAATCTGTCTCCCTGAAACATCGACATACACAACTTTCTTCTTCTTTGCCTTAGAGGAAGATGGTGTATGAGTGTTAGACTTAGGCTTCGCAGGAGCCTGAGTGGGTGCCTTTTGGGCTGGCTTCCTGTTCTTCCTAGGTCTGGGTGCAGCAGGTCTTGGGCCTTGTTCTTGATAAGGACCCTGATTTCTATTTCCCCTAGGCAAGTGAGGAAATGGAAAACAGTTAAAGGCCTCAGGATGCCAAAACCACGGGGGTGTCATCATATTTGGCCTTCCCTGTTGGTATTGCCAAGCATGATGGTACCCTTGCTGACCAGTCTGAGGGCTCTTGGCCTGAGTCTTCCTCTGCTTTCGCTGAGGTTTTCCCTGGCCTGAGCTCTCAGGGGCTTCCGTAGGTTGCTTTGCCTTTCCCTTGGGTTTTGGCTTAGCTACCTTAGGAGCAACCCTGACTGTGTCAACGGTTTCCTTGCCCTTATCAGTTTGACGGGCCTGGAGCACAACCTTAGGTGCACTCTGGCCTGTCTGAACAAATACCCTCTCAGTGTTGCTCCCTGAAGCAACATGAGACTGACCTTGTGAGGATTTCTCAGGAACATATCCAAGTCCCTTTTTCTTGTTCCCAAGTATCTGGTTGCTATTTATTTCCTCTCTAGCCACTGAGGATTTATTCATTGCTGCAACCTTTCTCTTGAGAGAGTCCTCACTCTTTTTCAGGATTTCATGTCTGGTAAAGAGGTCATCAAACTTACTCTTAAGTGCTTTCAGCTCTTCCTTCCTGACCAGCTCTTCCTCAGCCAATTCCTTCAGAATCTTCTCTCTTGGGAGACGCTCAGAATTGATCATATCAATTTCCTGAGTTAGTCTCACAATCTGAGCTGATTCTTTAAGATCAGACTGAGTGAGTTGTTCATTCAGGTTTTGAACTTCAGTACTCAATTTCTTGTTCTCCTCAACCAAGAAGACATTAGTTTCCTGCAGTCTGGAGAAATCAACCATCAATTGATCAAGACAGATCTGAAGGTTCATTTCTCTAACTGACTCTGAGCTAAGCTCAGGATTTTGACCAGTGTAAGAGGCACAAACAGAATTTGATGTTACCTCAGGCTCATCCCTAGCCATCAGACAGACATCATCGTACTCGTCATCTGAGAAGAGTTCAGGTGACCTTTCAGCAGGACCGTCAGAATCTGTTGCATCTTCAGCAACCATCGCTCTTCGATCAGCAGATCTTAGATCCCTAGTGGCTCTCCTTTCCTCTCTCTCCCTCGCACTCAGCTCCGGGCAGTCGTACTGATAGTGACCAATCTTGTTACAGTTGTAACATGCTACCTGCTCACTCACTCTTTCTTTTCTCGGTTCAGGGTTCCTCCTTGAGTCAGGTTCCCTGGTTCTTGGTGAGCTTTCAGTTTTTGTTGGATATCTATCATCGCGAGTACGTCTCTGTTCGTCTCTTCTTTTAGGTTTTGGTTCAGAATATCTCCTTTCCTCACCACGTTCTCTCCTCTGGTCAGTATTCCTTCGCTCCTCATATCTCCTTGAGCTTTGGTGCGTTCCTTCAGGTTTCCTGTCACATGAGTCTTGATAAAACTTTTTATAACGACCAAACCTGGAATTGAGCTTGTCAAATCGTCTGGCCATCAGGCTGTACTCCTCAGCGAGTTCTTCCCTGCTCATCTCCATCAGTGACTTTGATGAAGAATCTGATGAGGGCTCAACAGGTTCAGACCTGGCCTTGAACGCCACACTTTTCTCAGGAGTTTTCTCCTTCACTTCCTCTTCTGACTGAACTTTCTTCTTTCTCTTGTTAAGGTCAAATTCAAGCGCTTTGAGCTCTGAAAAAAGTAAAGCAGAAGTTATGTTACTCATATCCTGAGTGTTCTTAAGCATAATTACACTGTTGTCCCATCTCTCAGGAAGGACATTCAGGATCTTTGAAGCAACATCTCTCCTTGGGACATCCTTGTCCAGCATCACCAACTCATTCATCAACTTGATGAATCTAGACTCCATTTGATCTATGCTCTCGTCAGGCAGCATCTCGAACGCCTCGAATTTCTGAATGACAATGTTTCTCTTGTTCTCCTTGATCTTTTCAGATCCCTCACACATCCTTGTCAGCTCATCCCAGACCTCCTTTGCCGTCTTTAAGTTCATCAGCCTGGCTGACTCCTCGAAGGGCACCGTGTGCAAGATGATGTTTCTGGCGACGTTGTCAAGTCCCACCATCTTGATTTCATCGTTGGTCATGTCTTTCCTTTCTTTAGGAACCTGCACGCCAATCGCAAGATCCTCATACCCAGTCTTCTGACGTTAGGAATAGTGATCTTGATCGGTCCCTCCCTGAGTACACGCGGCATCTGGTCATGAATGGCATCTAGATGTGCTTCTAATCTGAACTTCCAATAGACAAAGTTAGACACAGAGAATTCAGGTAACGAAGCTTCAAGTCTCCTCGAAGTCATGATGATGCGAGTTTTATGAAAAGCAAACTCAGATCTGTTCAGTGACCACCAACAGTTTCTCCTCTGAAACTATTAGTATTCAAAGTCAGTGGTCTTTCGAACCACTGCTCTGATACCACTTGTTGGTCCCGGTACAAGACTGAGGAATACGTGTATGGGGGGGGGGAATACACGTATACCAATTTTTTCAACCTTAAAACTGACTGAGTCCCCTTTGCTCAGAGTGGTAAAGAACTAGGAGCTGATAACACACCTACTGACTACACTTGGTGCGGGTCAGTTGGCTAACTATCAGTTCAAGTTCAGTGCGGAAATGTTTGAGCCCTGAAAGTTTAAAGTCTTGTTTAGTTTGCTTTTTGAAAAACTTGTTTTACTCAAATCTGAAGAGTGTTTAGTAGGGCAGTGCTCTTTTGAAGATCAGTCTGATTGATTCAGGCCTGATGAACTTGAATGCAATGAATGAACAAGTAATAGCAAGTATGTGCAATATCAAAGCAGTAAGAACACAAGGAGTTTAACGTGGTTCAGAGTCTCAAGCTCCTACGTCCACGGCCTGACTTAACAGGAAATCCACTCAAGGGATTCTTGTTTTTAACGTGCCAAGGTGCACCAAGACCAGCTAACCTCACTGATCTATACAACTCCACTTACTAACACTCTAACTGACTTACTCCCAACAAGCCTATCTTAGGGTTTTGGTTTCAGTTTGGATTCCAACTAAGTTGAGATTATCCTTACAAGGCAAAGCTATGCTAAGGATTGGATAATCTCTCTAAGCTTAAGATAATTCTAACTAGCTCTTGGAATACAGAATAACTCTCAATTGCTAAGAAACACTTGGGAAATTTAGAAGGTTTCGAGTGCTTCTCTTAAAGGTTGAATGCTTTGAATGCTTGAGAGTTTGAGTAATTTCTGGCTTGGAAATTTCCCGTGACCGTGAATGGGTTCAAGGCCTTCTGTATTCATAGGTGATTTGAATAACTATCCGTTGGAGAGATAGCCTTCTAGTCATCTATGTAGAGTGGCTTCAAACGGACATATCTTCATGCAGCAGCCGTCCTTGCATGGATTTGGTATTTGCATTAAATGCACATTAAATGCTTGCCCGTTGAATATGCAGTCTGAATTCAGTCTTCATGTCAGGTTCCGTAAGTGCGTGTCCTTCTCGGATTGGTCCACGTCATCAGGTTGGTGAGAATTTCAGAACTTATTCCTGAGCTTCAGGCTTGTCTTATTAAGTTCATTTTGTCTTGAGCCCACCAGTCTTGTCCTGACGCTGAAATTCCTTTTGCATTGCTTGGCTCTACTCCAAGTCTTCCCATTAACTCAGTGACATCCCGTTCCCTTCAGGACTGAGTTAGTAATGACCTCAGGGTCATACTCTTCATCACTGACACTTACTCAGCCAGCTTAGAAGACTGCCATAAGTTCAGGATGGTGCTCTTTGTCTTCAGGCTCTGAGTCTTGATTGTCTCCAGTGAGTTCTCCTCTCACTGAGTACCTGTGAAGTGTAAAATGACTAAGTACTAATCCTAACCAAGACTAGCCTGACAAAGACAGATTAAGACAATCATCTTTTCAGGGGCTTTGGGATCTTAATCAAAACTGACAATGTCCCAACACCTTTTCATATCAATCGTAAGACTAAATATTATTTTGATACACTGATATGTCGAACCATAACTCTGACAACGAGATGGACGTGTCTTCACCGACTAAGGGTGATCCTTCTGACACTAATAAGGTTGGTAATCCTGATCCTACCAAGGAAATCACCTCAGGTAATCCAACTACAATCCCTCCTTTCGAGTTTGGGGATTTTGGCAACTTTTTTGCTGAATGGATGAAGAACCAAGCCAATGGCAATCCCTTCGTGGGAAATGCTAATCCCTTTGTTGGAAATTCTAGCACTAATCCCTTTGTGGGAAGCTCAAGTGCTAATCCCTTCGTGGGAAATGTTGGTGGCAATCCTTTTGTAGGAAATGCCGGTATCAACCCACTTTTGACAACCAACCAGGCCTCCCTTCAAGGGACTGTTAGGCCGGTGGTAGTAAATGGGGAGAAACCCGAAAAGTTTTCGGGAAATGACTTCAAACGGTGGCAAAAGAAGATGCACTTCTATTTGACCACCATCTCTTTGGTAAAATACATCAAGGAGGATAGTCCGAATGCTCCTGCTGAAGATGCAGACCGTGAGACCAGGATAGCCTATGACACTTGGATCCACGATGACTATCTCTGCAGGAACTACATTCTGAATGGGCTGTCTGATGCCCTCTGTAATGTGTACGATGAGTACCCGACTTCCAAAGCTCTATGGGAGTCCTTGGAGAAGAAGTATAAGACTGAAGACGCGGGAACTAGCAAGTTCGTCGTCTCCACCTTGTACGACTTCAAGATGGAAGACAACAAATCTGTTGTCGAGCAAGTGTAAAAGCTGCAAGTGATCTTCCACAATATTGCAGTGCAAGGGATGGAGTTGTATGAAGCCTTTCAGGTAGCTACTGTGATTGACAGGCTCCCTCCGTCTTGGAAGGAGTTCAAGTCCTACCTCAAGCACAAGCGAAAGCAAGTGACGATGGAGGACCTTGTTACCCGACTCCGGATCGAGGAGGATAACAAGAAGAGGGACAAGAGGGGCTCGATTGCTTCCATCGAGGCCAAAGCTAACCTGATGGAGAAAGGTGAATCATCAAAGAAAAGGAAGCGTCAAGACGACAAGGGCAAAGGCAAGGTTGTTGCTGCTGCTCCTGCCCCGAAGAAGTTCAGCGGGAAGTGCTACAACTGTGGCAAACCCAACCATCGGGCAGCTGATTGCCATCAGCCCAAGAAAGAAGACAAAGGGAAGAAGAACTTCGTGAACGTTGCTGAACGTGAGCTTACGGAGATGGACATGTCTGTTGTGGTGACCGAGGTCAACATAGTGGACAACAAGAAAAGTTGGTTCATGGACACTGGTGCCACTTGCCACGTTTGCTCGGAGAAGTCTGCCTTCTCCATGTATTCTCCTGCTGAGGGGAGAAAGCTCTACATGGGGAACCAAGCCTCGTCTGAAGTGGCTGGTGTCGGAGTGGTGGTAATCAAACTGACTTCGGGAAAGGAGCTGAAACTGAAGGACGTGTTGTATGTCCCAGACATCCGGAAGAATCTGATTTCGGGGTCTCTTTTAGTTAGTAGTCAGTTTAAACTAGTGTTTGAGTCAAACGGCGTTGTACTTAGCAAGTTTGGCATCTTTCTAGGAAAAGGTTACCTCGAGAAGGGCCTTTTTAAGATGTATGTCATGACTGTAAGCCGTGATGGCAAAAACACTATTAAATGCATCTACTTCTGCTTATATCGTTGAGTGTTCCTCTTTATGACATTTTAGATTAGGACATGTTAATCTAAAATCTATAAAACGTTTAGTAAATTAAGATTTACTTAAAATTGAGAATGTTAATACATCCAAAAGATGTGAAATTTGTGTAGAAGCAAAGATGACTAAATTACCATTTAAGTCAGTTGAAAGGAACACTACTCCTCTAGAATTAATTCACACTGATGTGTGTGACTTAAAGTTTGTGCAAACTAGAGGTGGAAAAAAGTATTTTATTACTTTTATTGATGATAGCACAAGATTCTGCTACGTTTACTTGCTACGAAGTAAAGATGAAGCTATTGAATCTTTTAAAAATTATAAAAGTGAAGTAGAGAATCAAATGAACACTACAATTAAAGCAATTCGTAGTGATAGAGGTGGAGAGTATGTGGCTCCGTTTGAACAATTATGTGTCGAATCTGGTATCATACATCAAACAACAGCTCCTTATTCACCTCAATTGAATGGTATTGCAGAGAGGAAAAACCGAACCTTGAAAGAGATGATGAACGCAATGTTAATCAGCTCAGGTTTACCTCAGAACATGTGGGGGGAAGCTATTCTATCAGCTAACCACATTTTAAATAAAATTCCACTTAAGACTCAAGATAAGACACCTTATGAGTTGTGGAAAAATCGCAAACCATCTTACAAATACCTCAAAGTGTGGGGGTGTTTGGCTAAAATTGAAGTGTCACTTCCTAAACAAGTGAAAATTGGACCTAAGACGGTCGATGGAATCTTTATAGGATACGCCTTCAATAGTAGTGCCTATCGGTTCTTGATTCACAAATCAGAGATACCTGATATGACAGTAGGTACTACAATTGAATCAAGGATTGTTATTTTCTTTGAAAATGTGTTCCCGTGTAGGGACAAAGAAGAAGTGAGTTCAAATAAACGAACTCATGAGGAATCAAGTGAAGGTGCAGGTCCTTCCACTCAGCAGAGTGAAGAACCCAGACGCAATAAACGAGCTAGAATTGATAAGACCTATGGTCCAGACTTTATCACCTATGTGTTAGAAGAAGAACCTAGGATTATCAAAGAAGCTCTTTCCAGACCAGATGCACCTCTCTGGAAAGAAGCAATAGACAGTGAATATGATTCAATTCTGCAAAATCATACATGGGAGTTGGTTGACCTCCCTAAAGGTTGCAAGACCTTAGGATATAAGTGGATCCTTAAAAGAAAGTACAAAGCAGATGGATCTATTGACAAGTATAAAGCCCGTTTGGTAGCAAAGGGTTTTAAACAAAGAGAAGGACATGATTTCTTTGACACCTACTCTCCAGTTACAAGGATTACATTCATTCGTGTACTTATCGCTATTGTTGCTTTGCATAATCTCGAAATACACCAAATGGATGTAAAGACTGCTTTTCTTAATGGAGAGATGGATGCTGAGATATACATGGATCAACCAGAGGGTTATATTGTACCCGGGAGCGAGAACAAGGTTTGTAAACTCGTTCGGTCGTTGTATGGACTAAAACAAGCTCCTGTACAATAGCATTTGAAATTTGACAATATTATGTTGTCAAATGGATTTCGAATTAACGAATGTGACAAGTGTGTGTATGTGAGAGATACACCAAACGGATTTGTTATCATATACTTATATGTTGATGACATGTTAATCATAGGTAACAATTCAAATGTGATCGTTAACACGAAAAACATGTTAAAGAGAAATTTTGACATGAAATATATGGGTTTAGCAGACGTGATTCTAGGAATCAAGATTGAAAGAACTTCAAATGGAATTTCTTTAACACAATCTCATTATGTTGAGAAAGTCTTGAAGAAATTCAAAGCATTTGGTGATCCACCTGCTAAAACACCACTAGACCCGAATATTCATCTGAAGAAGAACCGAGGTGAGCCTGTGAATCAGTTGGAATATGCAAGGATCATTGGAAGCGTGATGTACATCACAAATTGCACACGTCCTGATCTAGCGTGTTCTGTGAACAAACTAAGCAGGTACACGAGCAATCCAAGTCATGAACATTGGAAGGCTCTGAAAAGGGTCTTGAGATACTTGAAGTATACTATTGATTTTGGCTACACTACACGCAACATCCAGTTGTACTTGAAGGGTACAGTGATGCTAATTGGATATCCGATAGTAAAGACTCGTTCTCAACGAGTGGATATGTATTCACTATTGGAGGAGGTGCCGTATCGTGGAAATCCACAAAGCAAACGTGTATTGCCCATTCCACAATGGAATCTGAATTCATCGCTTTGGATCAAGCTGGTGAAGAAGCTGAATGGCTTCATAACTTCTTAGAAGACATTCCTTGTTGGAACAAATCGGTACCATCTGTAATGGTACATTGTGACTGTCAAGCTGCTATTGATAGAACTTTGAGCAGTATGTACAACGGAAAGCCGAGACATATTCGTCGTCGACATAACTCCGTTAGACATTTGATCTCAACTTGTATTATAACAATTGATTATGTAAGATCAATTGATAACATAGCGGATCTGCTCACGAAAAGCTTGAACCGAGATCAAATGAATAAGCTGATAGAGGGAATGAGTCTTAAATCCACAAATAAAACTGAAACAGTGGTAACCCAACCATGATGACTGGAGATCCCAAGAACTTGGTTCAAAAGGGAAAACTAAGCTGTGAATGTTAGTTGTACAACACTTGAAAATCATAACCGTTCCTGACAGCACTGTGTCAAGTGTTAGTGAACCCGTGAGTTGTGGTAAAGGATAAGTCTTTGACTTTTAATGATTCCTATGAGTTCATGTGGGACTGAGTATGACGGGATACTCGAAAGGAGATCACCTATATAAATGAGAAGTGAGGGCCGCTTCGACCAAACATTTATGAATACAAAGGGCGTCCAGGGCCAAAATGGACAAAAACGTGAGAACAAATTGGAATCGAGACTGACTTGTGTCTGCACTGTCTGTAAGGTATACACTAAGGAGGATTAGTTCAAGGCATCGTGTCCACTAAACCGCCGGTATACCCGATGGTGCCGGGCTACGAAAAGTTCAAAACCATTGGTTACTTATCCGGAAGCAATGAGGTCTCACATGAGCTGAACGAAGAAGCTTGACTCTGTATAGGTGCAATTCTCACTCATGTGGGGGATTGTTGGAAATTGGTTTTAATGAAGGTTTCATACCCTGACTTTGACCAATTTTTGAGGAGTAAAAACGTTAGTTTTTGGGAAAATAAAATTAACGATGTTGTTCTACTCGCGGAGTAGATGAGTGTGGTATATTTAATATCTCAAAACCGATTTCCGGTGAGTGAGAAATTAATTAGGAAAGTTGTAGTATTATTCATTTGTGTTGAATAAATCCATGGGAAATAAAAAATGAAGTTTCATCTCACATTGGAAAATTACAAGAAGATTGTCTTGTATATAAGTAGGAAAGTATTCATCTTCTTTAAATTGGGACATGGGGACCCTAACCATGGACCACACACGCGCTTGGCAATTGGGCTTTGGAGCCTTACCTATATTTTTAGAGTACCAAAAATATAAAATAGTCCAATACCTTTTGGAACCAATCGGATCGGCCCACTTCAGGTGGCCCATTTAGAATTGAGTCGGCCCACGAACTTGGTTGATACACCTACGAATTTGATTAATACACTCCAAAGTATTTGGAATATTCCGTCTTGCTTCCCAAGAATGAGAAACTGCGTTTCTCTCCACTACAGAACGTGGGTGACCCAATGATCACCACGTACTCCACTCCAGCAACCTTCAGATGGGTCGGATTTCCGCCTATATATATCTCATTTCGTCCATTCTTTCGAACAGACTCACGAACCCAATAATTCCCGAACTCCTTTCGCTGCAGAATTCCCGTTAAGCTCATAATTCCGATTTAGTTCGCCGGAAATTCATACTCGGTGGTGCTACCAGTGTGAATTGATAAACCGTTTTACCTTTGGAGACTTGTACGTATTATACCGTAAGCACTATACGGGCGTATTTAGTCTTGCAGGAATAGGTTATTCCTAGACTCGGTTTACATCACGAATTCGTTTCGCGTTTTCTTTCTTTTATCCTTCAGTGTTTTGAAATATACACACACCCTTTTCATAACAGAACCAATGGCAGCGGTCGATTACCAGTTTCGATTGATGGAAACCAGTTTCGAATTCCGGCAACACTGCTGCCTTCGGATCGAGAAATAGCATTCAATCGCCGCCGCGACTAGCTCTGGTCCATCTTCGAATCAGTGGCAGCCAGCGATTTCGGCTACAAATCTGGATCACTTCTGAATCGCCCAGTGATTCCGCGGGCTATGCCCGTTGCGCCGCCAATAGGCCGTCTGTACCAGATTGAAACGAAAAAACCCAGTTTCCGGTCATTGGGTTCAAAACCCCAGTGGTAACAATCTTAGATTGCGGCGATTTCGGAAGTAGGCTGCGGCTAATTGATACGGGCAAAAGGAATCAAATTCCTTTTCAACAGCCTTTTTTTTTTTTTATTAACCAAGATGATTTTCCAAATTAAAGGTCACGTGGGTAGCAAAATAAGGGAACCACCTTATTTCTTTTCAGCGAAATCATTAAAGCCGACCTTTTTTTTTTTAATTAATAAAATTAAATCTTATTAATCAAAGGTAAAAGAAGACTTTAACTATTAAAATCAACAACACCGTATAGACCAATTTTAGGGCAAAATTTATTCTTGAAAAACGCACATAATTTACCTACAAATTAATAGACAAAATTATGTATACCACTATTGGGTTCTAGAGACACGAACACCATGTTCAGCGCAGCGGAAGAATACGATTCACCAACAATGAATCTGCAAATGGTTGTATAACATAAAACATAGAGGATAAATACAACATATAAATCCTTACTGCGATTTGTACGCGGAATCCTCCACTATGGTATCCACATAATGACTTTCTACCAACCCGCACCAATATGCCAGCGTCGAATCTCGAGGCGAATTTGCTAGGAAAATTCTGACTAGAGATTTCATGGAGAAATTATATTTCTTGTCTCACAATCTGAATTCTCATAGGACACTTATTTATAGGGATTATCTTAGCTTAATTTCTAAGCAAGATAATATGCTAGATTCGCATAATATAATCTCTATTGAGTATATCTCCCTAGATATGTTCCTACGAATAATATATTTACCATATCTATTATTCTTATATAATAATATTCCAAATATTATTATTGGGATTTCATATTTAATTAAATCTAATTTAATTAAATAATAATAATAATAATTAATTCCAAATATAATTATTATTATATTCTCCATAAATTAATATTATATCCAATACAATATTTAATCAACCAACTATAATTGGTAAATTGCCATTACTTGTTGTGTGACCCATAGGCCCTCGTATATCGAGCGATTAGTCAAACTAAATGTCTTAATTGAACCCTAGACAATAAATCAGACATTCTCAATATACGAGGTACGTTGCGAGGAAATCTGCAACTACCCGTAATACTGTAGGCTATTGTGATATTTTCCTTTCATTCGCAAATACCCGATTAAGTCTTGAACATGATGAAGTGTCTATTCAAATAACTTAATCATATTATCTCAAATCACTAATTGATCAAGTATGTCACACTTAGCCACAAAGTCTAAGTTGATGTGCGTCGGCCGACGACTTAGATCCAATTATGATGAGAAGACGAGTATTCTCTCTAAATCCACATTGAGGAATGAATCCTATTCTTGGCTCAACTACCACGCACATCCATTTCGTGATGAACTCAATCCATGCCATATCTACCCGTGGAAGGGTGCAAGCGTGGGTCATGGTCAAAGTTCACTACTCCACACATGTCGTGCATATTGACCTCAAGTCAGAGGAGTATCACATCGCTCCCACTAACCGAGATACCCGTAGACACATTATGTGGAATTACATCAAACGGTTTCTCGGATGGGTATACCAATACCCTCTAAGGTATTTGTGCATCCATCATGAGATACCCCGTATCTCGTAGTAAGTGAGATCTTGCTGCACTCTCTAAAAGTATGATGCAGATCGCACACCAATCTCAATTGCATCATCAATATCCCATTCTTGATGATCCTTGATCGGAGCTATTTGAGAATCATACTTAGGTCATTTGAGTTCTCACTCACTCAATGACAGTAGTGATTCATGGGAACACAAATAAGAATATATACAAACAATCAAACATCATATTCAGATAAGTGTAACGCCATACATTTAATATTAAACCAATAATAATATTAAACCAAATCTGAATATTATCTTAGTATTATGTCCTTTCGATGGATTGTCTCTAGGACACTATCACTAACATGTATTACGTGTTTACGTGCCTACAAATCCCAACACATCATGAGATACCTAATATCTCGTAGTAAGTGAGATCTTACTACACTCTTTTAGCATATGATGTACATCGCACACCAATCTCAATTGCATCATTAATATCTCATTCTTGATGATCCTTGATCGGGGCTTATTTGAGAATTTATGCATAAGTCATCTGCGTTCTCACTTACTCAATGATAACAGTGATTCATGGGAACACAAATAAGAATAAATGCAAAAAATCAAGCATGTTATTCAAACAAGTGTAATACCATACATTTAATATTAAATCAACAATAATATTAAACAAAACTAAATATTATCTTAATATTATGTACTCACAATAGGATTGTCTCTAGGACACTAACACTAACATAGGGTTTTTTCTCTAACTGTAGAAGTGGGTCCTTCAGTTGTAAAGTCTTCTTCAACTGTAGGGTTGTCATTCTTTAGCTATAAGTTCCCTTCCTCTTGTTGTAAACGTAGTATTTTTCTAAGTTTCTTCATTTCTTTTTATTCATGCAATGTTAGTAGGAAGCAATATACAATATTATACATTTTGTCATCATAAAAAATCAATATAAGAGAAACAATGGAAAAATATCCTAGCACCTACGAACTATTGTTGGTCTCATAACATGAGCTTTAATGCGAGAAAAAATCTCAAGAAAAATAGACTTTTAATCAACTTCTTAAAGACTCATCTTATGAAGATGTCTTCAACAAGAGGATATGGGTAAGGTGACTTTACAAGGTCAACTTCAGTTGATAAGCTGGTCATACAAAGTCAGCTTCTAGTAATATTTGGTGCAGAATAGTGTCGACCCTTAGTTTATACTCGTTTGTTTAAATATATTTTACTTAAAACTCTTTGAAATAAGTGTTGCTAGTCATTATATTCGTACGAAATATATGTAGGAATGTGGCTTGGAAACAACTACAACTAATAAATATTTGTGATTGATGTATTAATTAAATGTTAAAAGGATGATGGATATTAAAGAACAATACACTCAAAGAAATAAATACACAAGGATTTGCCAAGTTTGTGTATAGATTTGGGCTTGAATATTTTCCGATCCTTTATTATGTGTCATAAAGGCCGTATTTATAGTCCAAAGGTATGCCATTGGGCTGCCCTAAAATAATAGATAATTCATTCATTAAATGCATAGGTTGACCCATTATTTGGAGTTGGGCTGAATCCTTTGTGTTAGATGGGTTCGGCCCATTATAATTTGGACATCTGTAACTCTAGTACAAGATCACTCTAAATTAAGGGATTTAGTTCCTAAAATAGGTCCTAATGGATGTATTTAGCGCCGATCTACTGTTTATTTGTCTAGATTGGTTTGATCTTCTGCCGAGATCTTTATTTTAGGAGTCATTTTGTATAAGATCATGCGTACATGTCATCACCTCGTTGTCGGCTCCTGCCGAGGCCAAGGTGGTGGTATGTAGTCGGTCCTTGGTACAAGGACTAGACCTCTTGTCGAGGTCGAGGTACGTGGTCAAGGCTAACCATATTTGTCGAGGTCACCAAGGTTGAGGTCCTGTACTGGGACGGGCCCTCTCTACCGAGGTCTACTATAGAAGTCACCTAAGTCCTGGAGACCCGGCGAGGTTGGCTTTCTCTCATCCGAGATCCAGTTGATCACACTGAGATGGGCTCTCGTCTAATGTGGATAGATAATGTCATAAGAATTTTCCCCAGTCCATCTATAGAGTGGTGTTTATAGGTGGACTGGATGATAGTTGAGATCTCAGTGGGACAAGGTGTAGGTGGCTTGTGTCCATTAGATGAGGCTTTCTGGATCCCCACCGAGGCCCTGTTGCATACATAAGGAGGTTGTCTTTCTTGGGAAACAGTGTCTCGTTTGCCTCAACTATCGCGTCATCCCAAGAAAATAATCGTGTTTCTCTTGGGAAGCAATGCGTCTGTGATCGACGTGAAAATCCGGAAAGATGCATCTGGCCCTTACACGCGCGTGTTCGTCAAACATATCTTCTAGGATGCCCCTGAATTTTTGCCAAATTTCGCATGGACCCCCGAGATTGGATATGGGTATTTGCAAAATAGTTTTTTTCCTCCTCTATAAAAGGGGGGAAAACCCTTCATCTCACACTGTCATTTTCCCGCTTCTTGAGAGATTTGATTTTGTACAAGTTGACACCAAGAGCTTCCGGTGACTTTTTCCAACGAGGGTTCCTTCGAAGGTAAAAACAAATTTATTCCTAACCTTCTTCTTCATTTTTTTACTTTTCCTTTCCAACAAAACAAATAGACTATTTCGGCGATGGCACCTCTTTAAGCTCCGGCATCCCTTCCCCGTTTAGGCGGGAGCACTCTAATCGCATCTCTACCAGCCGCGCACAATGTTGGGATCGTATTCCCTCTCCGATTGCGATGGGTTGGAGATGATATTCGACCGCCATCCTGGGATGGCGACTGAAGTGGTGGTGTCAACAAGGCGCCCATCCGAGATCTCCCTTTGGAAGGTGAGAGGGTTTTGAATGCGATCCCATCTTTCAACTATGATGCCTACCTCGCTAAATGCCACTAACCCTTATGTCCGGCCGGAGCGTGAGGCTCATTAGTTTCACAAGGCTTCGAAGAGGCGGTTCAATTGGAACGACATAGTAAGTACCATACTAGAGAAAAACTGTGTGCATGGTGTCAAAAGTTTCGCATCCCTATCAACGTGCACTTGTATAAAATCGAAGAGTAACAAGAAAGCCGACAAACCTCCTTCTTGGATGGTGGCGATGGCTTACAACGTCATGGAGGCAAGGTTGAGATTCCTACTTCCTTCGGCCGTGACATACCTTCTCAATGCCTGAGAACTGGCCCCTCTATAGTTGAGCTTGAACTCATGGCGTTCGATTATAGGGAACTTTATCCTCTTGGGGTTGCACCGGCTATATGGGATACCCTCGGCTAGGGAGATCGACTTATCTCTTCTGGTTGGCCAACTAAAATAAGAGGTTGGGGGACATGCATACAAAAACCCGTATGAGAAGGTGTTGCTTGATTTGCCGAGCAAAGTTCACACCAGGACAGATCATTGGTTCTAGGTGTCCGGCCATTGGAAAACAAGGTCAGCCCAGTGTCTCGTTGAGCATGATATTCCAACCTCGTTTTAGGAGAAGAAATATAGTAAATGTGGATTTTTTCTTAGTCCCTTCTTGTACTGATCTAATGATTTTGTTTGCCTGTGGGTTTCTTGGTCCCTCGGAAGGTTGATTTCCCCTCCGACTTCTGAATTGTCTACGTAAAAAGCTCTAACTCGTGGATCCTGTCGAGCGCTCTTGCAAGGCTGTCATCATCGAGATGAATAGGAAAAAATTGTGTCTGTTCTGCTACCCTCGACATCTCGATCTCGACGTTTGTAAGTAAATTTCAAATCGAGTATGTCTGTGATTGAATTTTGAATTAACGTGGTGTCTTTTACTTTTGTAGATGATCTTCCAGTTCACCACGCCTGCCCACCAGAGCTAGTCATGTAGATGTTGGACCCATTCGCACGGATGAGAGTTGCCCCGAGGAAGTGAAAAAAAAATCAGCCCGGTAGGGTCTGCCCACTCTAGCATCGAGACGCGCTCCCGTGGAGGTGCCGATAGCGGTACCCCAGGTAATTGTTGTTATTACAGGCATCGAGACAAAGCCGATGGGCACGCCGTCACCAGAATAAAAGAGAGGTCGGGATGTCGACAACTCGCCCTCATCGAAATTACTGATACCCATTCTCCAAAGCATCCTTGTCGTGCAGAGAAGAAGGTATTTTTGGTGGGTCGAACTCAGCCCCCTCGACCGCCACCGAGGTTCGGGACGATATGAGCCAATTGTGTCTCGGACGTGACCCAAATCACATCAAGAGGTACCTTCTCTGGTCAAGCTTGCACTTTTTCTTAATGTATTTGAAAAATGTGTTAACTCCAAGTTTGTCTTTAAAATTGATAATGATCACATCCCTACCTCCAAGGTAGTGGATTTCATCTGCTCTCGATAGACGAATGACTACGACGCCCTTCTCGCTCACATCTGGAGGATGATGCATATATCTCCCGTGCTTGGGATTTGGAGATGGAGATGGCCGTGAAGCATAACTCGGGCATCACCAACCTGTATCTGGCCAAGGCTCTCCAACTTAAGTCGTCGGGATCATGGATCGTACCCTAGCCCAGAAAATAAGGAGAAACCTTGTGCCTCACGCAATAGGCTGAGTTGAAGAGGCAATGTGCCGATTATGAGGATTAGATTTCCTCGTTTTATGCCGAGGTGGAGGCTTCTAAGAAGGCGAGGCAGAGGTTGAAAATCTCCGGGCCTAGCTGAAGACCTAGATAGAGAAATCGGCGCTGCTAGAGGAGAAGGCTCGATGGGATGTAAAATTGATGTTGCCAAGAGGTTGGGCCTCATCGAGATCCATCGCGTTTTTTATTGTCAAAGGTCAATTTATTTGATGCTATAGGAACCTGATTTGTGCTCATCGACTCGAAAGTCTATGCACTTGAGAGGGCAGATCTTGTCAAGAGTCTTTATGCTCTTAAGAGGGCGGGCCTCGTCAAGAGTCTTTACGCTCTCGAGAGGGCAGACCTCGTCAATAGTCTTTATTGCTTTAACTTAATCATTTTTTAGGAAATAACTGTTAGTGCTCGCCGAGGGGCTGGACCTCATTGAGAGTCTTGTTGGGGAATTCGGGGTGCCCGGACCTATTCGAGATAAAATTTAAATACGAATTTTTTAAATTTAATTATTACTAGCATGAATTAATCCTAAATTAATTTAAATACTAATTATGCCAACAACAAGTTAACATGCATATGAATATAAACACGTAAAATTCTACGGCGGAAAAACTAAGAATTTTACGTATACACGTATCTCTTGAAGCGACGTCCAATACAGATCAACAGGACAAGCGTAACGATCCTATCAACCGTAAAAACCTTCTCAAGTATTCTCTTTCGCCTTATTCGCTCGCTGGTGGGAAGCACTCACGAACAATTTAAAATAACAAGGAAGAAAGAAATTTTTTTGCTCATGATTTTTTCAATTCATGGAATTGTGTACATGGGGATGAAATAATCATCCCCTATTTTTAATAGTAGGTGGGCCGAAATTTTCATGAATTTTTAGGGGAGAGAAATTTTTTTTCTTGGCCTCCAAAAAATCTTGAATATATCTCATATATTATTTTCTCCATAATAAAATATTCCACAAAAATCTCACCCTCCTAATTATAAGCAATTTTCGTAAATTTCATGGATAAGAATACAAGATTTTGATCTTCTTGAATTTATGAGATAATCTTGTATTCCAAGAATACATATCTTCAATAATATCTTTCCAAGAAAATCAACAAAATCTTTTCTTTCTCTACATTAATATTTTCGAAAATAATGAGGATAAAATCAGCAATAATATATTTTCTTTTATTTTAATCACCTTATTATTATTAGGCTACTTGAGGGGTCTTTAGGAGAATTAAAATTGGACCTCCAATGGGCTTCTGAATTTCAATATTAAGCCACAATATAATTCAACCCATTAATATTAATTAGTACCACTAATAAATTAATATTGCACTATCCATCTTAATCCATATTACGATAATATGGGCTCCCGGTTACTATTTTCCGTATTTAAGATTATTTAGTCCATTAATTAATTGAGCTTCTGAATAGCTCTAAATTAATTAATATCTTTTACCTTGGAGTAAAGACATCTCAACATTATTATCCGTACCGAAGAAACTAATTTTTCACTTGCAAGATTTGGTACGATAAAACTTCTGAGCCTACCAAGGGGACAAATAACACGAGTCATACTCGCACACGTTTCTCCGTATTAAACCTTAGCAACCGTCGTATGATTAATATTACTGCCCAAATCACAAGGTTCGAAGTCACAATGATTCCCACCCAAAATGAATCAAAACAATAACTATTAACCACACACGGTCCTATTTAAGTGACGGAGATTAAGAAATCAATAACCACTGAGGTCTAATTCTTCACATTTTAGAACAGAATAATTTATCCTCGATGTAGGTCCTCTTCAACACATACTAAATGTGTTAGTGCAATCTCTTGGTCAAGACATGCCAATCTGAGAACTACACATCGACCTTTCACGGCGGATTGTTCAATTCCACCTAGGTCGTGAATTTATACGTTTAGTTGCAAGGAAAACCATCAATGTGATCTTCCATGATCTGGTATCACCATATTAACTACAATGTAACACATACTATATATATTGAACGAGTTGCAATAAATATATAACATTCATTCATATCTAAAGCAAATGTTATAAAAGAATTATTCTAAAAAAATAAGTGTTTAATACATGAGTTATACGAAGTAAAGCATACTTTCACGTATAACTCCAACAAGTCTTTGTGCTCAAGAGAGGGCGGACCTCGTCAGGAATCCTAGGTTTAAACTTAATTGTTTTAAGAGACAGTAACTTAAAGCTCACTGAGAAGTCTGGCCTTGATTGGGAGACTTTGCGCTCAAGAGAGGGTGGACCTCGTCATGAGTCTTGGGTTTTAACTTAATTGTTTATGAAACAAATACGTTAACTCGACGAGAAGTCGAACCTCGATCAGCATAGGTGCTCAAGCGAGATGGACCTCGTCAAGAGTCTTTTGTTGCCCTCGAGAGGTCTGGCCTAGTCAAGGGACTTTTCACTTTTGTTGCCCTTGAGAGGTCGGATCTCGTCTAGGGACTTTTGTTACCCCTGAGATGTTAGGCATCGTCAAAGGACTTTGTGCTCTTGAGAGGACTGACCTCGTCAAGAGTCTTTTGTGTTGGATAACTCAGTTTGTTCTTGAATCTTCTATATTGAAAAGACACTTCGTCCAAACTTTATAGGGTGTTGAGTATAAATTCATTCATCTCAAGTACAAGCACATATTAGCCTCGTACATAGAGTCTCGCCTCAAGTATGAGCACAAATTAGCCTCGTACAAAGAGACTCGCCTCAAGTACGAGCACATATTAGCTTCGTACAAAGAGCATCGGCTCAAGTATGAGCACAAATTAGTCTCGTACAAAGAGCCTCACCTCAAGTACGAGCACATATTAGTCTCGTACTAAGAGTCTTGCCTCAAGTATGAGCACCGATTAGTCTCGTACAAAGAGTCTCGCCTCAAGTACGAGTACAGATTAGTATCGTACAAAGAGTCTTACCTCAAGTACGAGCACAAATTAGTCTCGTACAAAGAGTCTCACCTCAAGTATGAGCGCATATTAGTCTCGTACAAAGAGTCTCGCCTCAAGTATGAGCACATATAAAGTCTCGTACAAAGAGCCTCGCCTCAAGCCTCAAGTACTAACACAGATTAGTCTCGTATAAAGAGCCTCGCCTCAAGTACGAGCATAGATTATTCTCGTACAAAGAGCCTCGCTTCAAGTTCGAGCGCAGATTAGCCTCGTACAAAGTGCCTCGCCACAAGTACTAGGACAGATAAAGTCTCGTACAAAGAGCCTCGCCTTAAGTACGAGCGCAGATAAAACCTCATACAAAGAGACTCGCCTCAAGTACGATCACAAATTAGTCTCGTACAAAGAGTCTTGCCTCAAGTATGAGCACATATTAGTCTCGTAAAAATAGTCTCGCTTCAAGTACGAGCACAAATTAGTCTCGTACAAAGAGCCCCACCTCAAATACGAGCTTAAATAAAGCCTCGTATAAAGACCCCCGCCTCAAGTACGAGCGCAGATAAAGCCTCGTACAAAGAACCCCACCTCAAGTACGAGCGCAAATAAAGCCTCGTACAAAGAACCTCCGTCTCAAGTACAAGCACATATTAGTCTCGTACAAAGAGCCTCACCACAAGTACAAGCAGATATTAGTCTCGTACAAAGAGTCTCGCCTCAAGTACGAGCACAGATTAGCCTCATACTCGCCTCAAGTACGAGCATAGATTAGTCTCGTACAAAGAGCCTCGCCTCAAGTACTAGCACAGATTAGTCTCTGAAAGTGTGCGTGTGTTATAAAGTGCAGATGTTGTAACAAATGCTAAAACAAATATTACAACAATCTGTTAAATCAGAATATAAAACGTATATACAGCGGAAAACTTAAACACACTATTGCGAAATGGAATACTTTTTAACACAAACTATCATAAATAGCTTGTGCTAGCCTTATGGCGAAAGGTTCACTATAAAATATTAGTGATACAAAAGTTGTGTGAAGAGTATGATCGTTCACAACGGAAAAAAGACTCGATATCACCTATCAAATCTAAATTGGCTAAGTGTATAACATAATACACCGTCAAAATTGATCACACTTTATATCGATGATCTCACTATCTATGGATATAAGTTCGATCACAAGCTATGCGTGAAAAACTCTATTTCAAGGCACAACATAAATGTTGGAATAACTGCCCTATCACCTTTAAACTAAGGATCAACACTAGAGTATGTGTACTCGTTTACTCCACACTTGGTACTGAAAGATCCGGCCTCTATTTATAGGCAGAAGTCTTCAATCCAAAATAACTTCTCTATGTAACCGCCTCCATGATCTTCATGTTGTCCCACGTCTCTTTCTTTATTCCTCATGCTTCTTGATGCAACCGCCTGATCTAGACAGTTCTAAAACGTCCTGGATAAGTCTGGATCGTGTAGGTCCTTGTAGATCCTTGTAGATCTTTCTGGAACCCGTAGCCGCTCATGTTGCTACCAATGTTATGCAACATTCACTGCAACATTGATATTTCCAGAACCTTGTAGATCCTTCTAGATCTTCATGTTGCATGTTAAAACATCTAAGACAACATTTGATCATAAAGTGTTGGTTAATGAGAAGAAAGGGCAAATTCATGTTGTTTCAAAGTAAATAGTGAATACTTCACTACCAACAACATCAACAGTCTCGTATAAAGAGCCTTGCCTCTAGTACGAGCACATATTAGTCTCGTACAAAAAGTCTTGTCTCAAGTACGAGCACATATTAGTCTCGTACAAAGAGTCTTGCCTCAAGTACGAGCACAGATTAGTCTCGTACAAAGAGCCTCACCTCAAGTACGTGCACAGATTAGCCTCTTACATAGAGCTTTGCCTCAAGTACGTGCATAGATTAGCCTCTTACATAGAGCCTCCCCTCAATTACGAGCACAGATTAGCCTCGTACAAAGAGTCTCGCCTCAAGTACGAGAAAAAATTAGCCTCGTACAAAGAGCCTCGCCTCGAGTATGATCACATATTAGCCTCATACAAAGAGTCTCACCTCAAGTACGAGTACATATTAGTCTCGTACAAAGTGTCTCACCTCGAGTACGAGCAAAGATTAGTCTCGTACAAAGAGGCATGCCTCGAGTACGAGCACAGAGAAGTTATCAACTCGGGGGCATGATGGGGAATCGTACCCCATCTAATTCGGCATGTCTCAAAGTTCACTAAACCTAAGATGATACAGAAGAAGTTTCCAGCAAGGTCTCCACAATCGAAGATCCACTGGGGCACCCGAGCTATCCTACCAGCAGACTCGGGGGCAAAGTTTCTAACCTCTGACACAACGAGGGGCAAAACTTGTTTGAAGCAAAGATCAAGATCGAACTCTGAGTAAAGTTAGAGCCCAATCTTGGGGGCAATTGTTGTGGCACAAATTATTCCATAATGTGCCTTAATCCCATCACTAAATCGGGGTCCAGTAAATCTAGTAAAACAATGGTCCAAAGCCCTCCACGTCGCTAAGGCTAGTCGGAGTCGAAGACCAAAGCTCGTCTTATTGGCGAGATCCATAGAACCCAAGATGACCTTAATGATACAAAGACCGAAGCTCGCCCTATCGACGAGGTCCGCAGAACCTTGCATAATCCTGACTGTATGAAGATCAAATTCTCCATAGACGTACGGGCCAGAAGAGATCAGGGGTCAACATCAAGGGAGATATCAAAGGACAACAAGACAAATACAATTAATGTTAAATAAATAAAAAAAAGTACACTTGTAGATCAAAGGTTGTAATTAAATCCTTAAGATAAAGGAACAAGATTATTTTTAGGCATTTCATGGCCACTAGGCTTGAGGGTCTCGTCCACAATGTATGAGACTTCTCCCTCATCCTCACAAACACACATAAATAAACCACTTTATAGGCAAGGGGGACCCTCTTCAGGGACTCCCAAGGCCATCTTCAAGGAAAGAACCCATCGATTCTTCCCCATTTTCGTGTTCATGTTACTTTTACATGTTTGTTACCCGATAATCGGGACTACCCCTATAGCCACATAAATCCTCTCTTAGACCCGATAAAATCGGAAATAACAGGACTTAAGGGTGATTGTTTGTGAGATTGTAAATGTATACGATAGAAATGAGATTTAAGTATTTCTTAGAAATTTTGATTTCACGACTAAGGAATTGAATTCTAAAAAAGAATGGCAGTGCTAGATTCATTCTTTAATATTTGGGAGAAATGAAAGTGATTCTCCTAAAATTCATGTATAATTTTTGTAATTTTATTTTTAGTTATTAAATTAAAAATTATTATTATTATATAATATTTAAACATTGCTCCCTCCGTCCCCTCTTATTTTTTAAATGTGAATGAACACATTTTTTAAGAAAAATTATTTTATTGAATTTTTGGACCAATGAATGAAGAGTATTTTGAGATAAAGTAGTTATTGTGAGAGTGTTTTATTTCCATATTTGTGGTGTGAAAATTATTGTGGTTTTAAGACAACTAGTAATTCTCCCGTGCGATGCACGGTTAGACTATTAATATATTTTTTTTTATGTAAAATCATCCTGTGTAAAATAAAATATTATATGAATTTTTAAATTACACCTATTTTCTCTATTTGCATAATGATTTCATTAAATTTATTTATTAATAATTTTAATTAATATATGTGAGTGACTTTCAATTAGTTGATTAGATTATACCCGTAACCTCAAATCTATTCTCATTCACTGTTTAGAAGTTATTATTTTATCATCACCCTTATATATAAATAATAATTTTATTTATAATTTTTTTTTCTTAAAACTTGTGTCAATTCCAATGTGAATAAATTTGGAAGATGGGGGGAATATATTATTTTTAGTTATACATTAAATTCATTATAAAATACAAAAAATATAGAAGGATATTAAAAATTTATACAATATAATAAACTTCTAAATTCAACTCATATAATAAAAAAATACTTAAAAATAATAAAATTCATATTTTTTACATTTTAGACATGTAATATGAATGTCAAAATAAAGGTTGCAAAAATTGGTTTTTATTTTTATATATAGTGCGTTAAATTTGAAACAAAAAAATATTAAATTTTAAAAATGTGATTAATAAATAACAAATAAAAATAAGAGAAAAAAGTCTTGATCTCAATTGCTCAAATAAAGTCAATAAATTTTAACTTCATTTTTCATTTACTTCTCTATTTATATGGATATAGATAATATTTAATGATTAAGAAACACCTTACTTTTATTATTTTTATCAAATCTATCGCATCTTTTTTTAAATACATATAATCAAATTACTTAAAAAAATCTCACTTCTTCAAATGATCAAATTCTAAAAAAAGAATTATAGATTTTAAATTGAGTTTATTAAATATATTTACAATATTTTTTCTTATTCTTAATTATTAGACATTTCTCATTATTTAATAATTCTTTTAATCTTTTGGTATTTTAAATAAATTGATAAATAATAAGTGCTAAAATTAGTTAAATATTTCTATTTAAGGATATTTATTTAATAGAATATTTTGAGATTCTTTTTAAAAAAAATCTCACATCTTTAAAAAAAAGGATTTAAATAATATTTTTTAACTAATCTAATTATCTTTATAAAAAAATGTGTATAATTTAGTTAAGAAAAAAAAAATGGACTGTTTGATAAAAATGAAAATATGAGTATGATTTGGTCAAGAGCAAAAATATGTGTTCAATTTGATTTATTTTTTAAAAGCATAAAGGATATAATTTGGTTGAGAGAAAAATATATGGGCTTAATTTGATAAATTATGAAAAAAAAATGGTTATAATTACACAAATTAGAGAGAAAAATCTATCTCAATTTCTCAAATAAAGTTTTCCTAAATTTTAACCTCGTTTTTCTTTTTCTTTTATTTTTATTTTTCTATATATATTGATACAAGTATAATATTCAATGATTAAAGGTGAAAAAGTAACAAATGTGCTACAAAAAGACTAACAAATTTTTTTTTTGTAACAAATCAAAGCCCCAAAGGGCTAAGAATGAATCATATTAGGTTCATAAATACCTAAATATACAATAAACATGCATAGAGATGTCTGGGTAAAAAAAATTAAAAAATAAGAGTAAGAGATATTGTTCATATAAAAAGACGTGCAGTATATGTAAAAGTATTTGGGGTCCATACATATAAAAGTACGTGGGGTCCACACAAAATTTTGACGGTAACTTGCTCAAAAAGCTACTATTAAATATATATATATATATATATATATATAGATGTTTATCGGAGTGGTTCTCCAATGGAGAAATAGAGTTTTGGCAAAGTTTATAAACTCTCTAAAACAACTTATAAACTATAAATTATTTTAAAGTTTATAAGTATCCCCAAAGTATTTGGTAAATTAAGACATTTAATAATTTATAAAATTATAAAATGAGGTTTTTATACCTTATAAACTATATAAAAATAATGTTTCCAACTTATTTTAATAACCACCTCCACCCCCAACTACTCACCCCATTCTAGACGCGCACCACCCCTTCACTACTCTCAGCGGGGTCTCACCCTCCCCAACCTCAACTTAAAAAATAATTATTTTATAATAAAAATTAATGTTTAAAAAATATTTATAATAAATTATAAAAAAAAAATTATAAATTGTATTAACCAAACCTTAGCAACTTACAAACTACTTAAAATTTAGATCGTATAAACTTTTAAAACATAAGATGTTGAATCTTATAAGATGCCTGATCTATTTTTGAAATTAAGTAGCTCTACTTTCCATTCTTTTGTCTCTTCAAGTAGCATAGAATATTTTTCATGCAGAATTTTCATTACTTCTTTAAATTATGTTTTATCAGTGTTCTAATTGTCAAAAAAAACAAAACTAAATTAAGGTTTTAATTAACAAGATTGAAAATTTTAGATTAAATTGCAATTTGCAATAACACTTTAATTTTATCTTCAAATTGCAATTAAGCCTTTTATAGATACAATATATCGACATTTACAAAAAATCATCAAAAAATGGTTCAGGAAATGCATAAAAAACATTTCCATTTCGGCACAGATTTAGTTATGCTGCCAATGCTTTAATATAATATTTAAATCGAAGAACTAGCAAAATGTATATAACCATGTGAGTTTTATTTCAATCATGCATGGTAAGATGGTGATATACTCTATTATGGTATTTATTTCGAATCAAAAGGAAACAATGTGCACAGATGAGCATAACTTGGCAGAGGAATGGTTATGAAGAGGAAAATTTGGGCATGAAGTTGGTAATAAGTACATCTAAAGGCCAACTCATTCCATCAATCAAACCTTATTCCATGAGAGGCAAAATTCGATCTGCAATCTTGATTATTTCTCCGCTGGATTCTATGACCACATCTTTGGTAAAACTGTGCAATCCTCAGTCGGAACGTCCTTGCGACTTGCCTGTTGAAAACAACAAACTCATTCACAAATGCTCTAAACATTGTACAGTGGAGCAGAAATTACAACAATATTAGATGTAGCAAACCCAGTTGCACATTGCAACTGATGCACAACTAATACCGTTAAATGAAAATAATTGATATTGTTCAGTGAAAACAACTAACACTAACCAACTAATACCTTCTAGTAAAAGTGTAAAACTACTTCCTCCGTTCCCAAACACTTTTCATAGCTACTTTATTTTTTTGTGTTTTAGCGTGCGAATTGTTTATTAGTATTAAAAATGATAAACTGATTTTTAAGGTAGGGTATGATAGATCTATCTCTTCTCTATTATAAAGTAACTCAAAAATTACTTTATCATTTTAAATACTAATAAAAAACTCGTTCGCTAACACACGAGAAAACATTAACTATGAAAAGTGTTACGAGACGAAAGTAGTAATATCATTAAAAAATGCAAGTGAGTGCACGGTACAATTGGTGCATAGAAGCATAGAAGTATTTGCATATTAGCCGAGCACCTTGCTGAGCTAATTTTACGACAGTTATCTAAATTGTTCTCATAGAAATAAGATGCTGGTTTTCTATGATAACTCAGTTTTCAAAGACTATATTACTATAGTGCCTTCCTAACAAACACCAAATAGATTTCCTACTATTGTATTGAAAGTTTGCTAAACAGGAACCACATGTAATTATGAATGTTCAATTACATGAGCCATTCTTAGGCGCATCCGATTGTATAAAAGCTGGGATGATGACAAAACTGTCCTTGAGGTTATACACATGTTTGCTTCCTTACAAATTACACCAATTGAAAGACGGTGTTTGGAAAAACATATACAAACCACAGGGGACTTTTGTAATTACTAATGGGATACTTGCAAAAGAAAATCACTTTTTTCTTTTGTAATGAGACCAAACCTGGGTGATGTTTTGTTTAAGTGATTTTTAAAAAGCGGTTTTATTACATCTAGATGGTTTTGAAATCTTAATATATAGAAAGGTATGTGTTTGTTTTAAGATTTTGAGTAGGATATAATGTAACATGATTGTTGTTAGGTCTGATTGTTAGGATTGAATGATGTTGATTATGATTTAAATATATTAGAGTACTGAAAGAGTCTTGTTTATATTAGAAACAGGGATAGAGGTTTACAGGTGTTGCAATGGTGGTTTTATAAAACTGGATTTGAAAATCCCAAGGAACAACCGGATTTAAATTTGTAAATCCAAAACCTGGTTTTTATAACTCAAAACAATCATCACCCCAAGGGTAATTATTTGAAATCATCCAAATAGGTGTATTAGGAGAAATAAAATGCTTGATTGATTAAGTGTCATTTCATACCTCAAGATATCTTGTTAACAGTGTCGCAGTACTGAAATTGAAGCCAGCAATCGGTTCACCTTTCTTACGAGATGCATGAAGCTGCTTTCTGACTTGAGTAGCCAGTGACTGATTTGTGATGTAGACAAAGAGGAAATGAAAAGACGTTCACTATTATATAAGATAAGATAAAAGGGAGTGAAGGCAAGGTTTTAGTAATATAATGTATACCTTCCCCAGTTCTACTCCCCACTGGTCAAAAGAATTTATACCCCATACAAATCCTTCTACAGCTACTCTGTGTTCATAAATCGCCAATAGCTGCATATATAGAGCATAGGCATAATGTCATCTTGCAATGAAAGGCCAGGATATAAGGAAAAAGAGTACAAGAAATGAAATATTAAGGACAATGAAAATTACAGCTTTAATCGATTAACCTAGCAAAGTACATTCTTACTAGAATAAAGTCAATAAGAGTATTGTTCACCTGTCCAATGTCGTACGCATTCAATGAAGGAAGTAGAAGGCTGAGAGAGGGTCGATTGCCAGAGAAAGTCTGCAAATTATATAATTTCAGGTCATATATCAAACTTTGGCAGAAGATAATCTTTATAACCTGGAAGCTGTAGCAAAATTACCTTGTGTGTAATAAGATGGTTAGGAACATTCTCCTTTAACAACTGTTCTGGAGTCTGGAGGAAAATTAAGTAAATTTATAAGCTACAATGACAGCTGAAACAGGCCATATAAGAATGAGAAGTGGGGTAATAGAGAGTGGGAGAGCGGAACCAATTCACCCCCATATACTGTACACAAGTATGAGAATTGTGCACTGCAGCCAATAGCTGAATGGTTAAAGAGGGAATAATACCATGAATAGAAAATGTTCTCACCTTTCCATAAGCAAGTGCATCTGGCTGGGCGAAGAAGTTTGACATGAGCTCATCATGGTTACTGACCAACTCACCTGTAAAAGCATGTTTCCTGACCGTTATAATGCTCTATTTTATTCCCCATCTTGTATAACAATGAGATGTCATATTATCCCCCAAAGGGCTCGTTTGCTACCGTGCGTGTGATAAGTAGGGCAGTAAATGAGTCGACCCGAGTCGAAGCTTGTTTGACATGTCATCAAGCTTTAATATTCATGTTTGAGCTTGTTTGATAATTAATCAAGTCGAGCTCGAACGAGATTTAAACGAGCCGAACACGAGTCGAGCTTGAGTAATTCGATATTTTTACAGTTGTTTTATATCATTTTAGTTATCGAGCTTCAGTTCGAGCTGAGCTTTAGATTATTCCGAACATAAATTTATGTTCAAGCTTGTTTGATATCTATTTAAAACCAAGCTCATAGGAGCTTTTACCAAACGATCTCGGATATCTTGGTTAGATTTTCAGCGCTAGTGATAAGGCAGGATAATATAAAAAATGATTGTTTAACAAATGGTAGCATTATTCGATTGTTTGCTACAAGAGATTAGCTACAAGTGATATCTCGAGTTACTTGTTATCTCGTGTTTGGTGATATGCATTCTTAGATGTGATAAGATAGCAAATGTCAATTTTGTCTCTCACTCAAGTTTATAAAGTAGAAATTAGGGGTTTGTAGTAAATTAGGTTAAAAAAAAAAAGGTAGAAATTAGGTTGTCCTGTGCAAGAGGTATTAAATAATACCAGGGGGAGGTGGGATTGATAATACATTTATAAAGATATTGTGGATACCGGGTTGGAATTCATCGGGTTAAAGGTATTACTTAAAAGCTGAAGCGAAGATGAGATAAAGGGTGATAAGGCATTAATACCTGCCTTATCCCCACTTAACAAACGTGCCCCAAGCATATAAATGGGAGTGATTCTTGATTTTGAGTCCAATTTCAAATCAATTTTGACTTTTCAAAGCCCAATTCACTTAATGGGCTTTGAAAAGTCAATATTAATTTGAAATTGGACTCAAAATCCAAGTGCATGCTATGCATTTGGGTGTATACAAAAATTTGTGTATAAATGGGATAAAATTAATACCTTTCAGGTAAACAGGTTGCTGACTCTTTACCACCCCAATAAAATCACATGGAATAACACGACCCTGGAAAACCACCAGCAGGAAATGTGATTAGATATTTTAGAGTAAATGAAACCGTATCTACAGGCCAAACCAAAGTAGGGCAGCTTATTTATTTAATGGTGCCCTGAAGTTACTAATATAGGTGGATTCAACAGCAAATCAAAAGCAGCTCAGGTGTTTCTATAATAGAGACAAACAAGACTCGCATGCGATGCATCTGATACTCTAGGGCAATCACAATAAAAGTAGTCTCCATTTTTCTACAGAACATCATCAGGTCAACAACCTTGAGTTTAATGACCAAGATAGAAGACGACAGGAAAAAAAAATTCAACCTGATAATGGGACTACTTGAAACAGTATGAGCAAAATGCCAACAGTTTTTAATGTTTGCTTGCGTATGGGCCCAGAACAAAAGGAAAAAAAATCCGGTTTCAATTCAGCAGTCACTATATCTGTGATGGTTACCACTTTTCATGTAAGCACCAAATAAAGAGATATAATGCATTCGTTTGAAACTTTAAATGTCCATGGGCTGCCTTTTGCTTTATCATGCTTCACAAGTCACAATCACACCACATCCTTAACCCTTAATGTTCATGCACAATAGTAGCATAAATCCAGTAATAAGTATCTAAAATCAATCGTTTTTAAATTTGGTGAGAAAATCAAATGTTACCTGGTGAATTAGTTGGTAAAAGCTGTGTTGCCCGTTTGTTCCTGGTTCACCAAAATCAATTTCACCTGCCTCATAGGGAAGTGGTACACCATCAATTGATACCCCTTTCCCATTACTCTCCATGCTAACCTGAAATTGTTTTTGGAAGTACATCACACATATAGTTAGAAGAAAGCCAAATACAATATTATTTAAAAAATGTAAGACATGGAAACATGCCTGCTGAATGTGTGGTGCAAATTTTTCCAACGCTTGGGTGTAAGGTAAAATGGCCTGAAAATGAGGAAAAACTCCCTCTTATGCCCAGTTAAGAAACTAAAGATGTGGGATACTCAAAAAAACTTGGGCAGCGGATTAACATACTCTTGCAGGGTAGCCAAGGAATGACACGTTCCAAACACTCAGCAAGCCTAGTAGAACCTGAAGAAATAGTTTATGCCAAAATAGATCAGGATTAGACTGCAAGGGGGATCCTTTTTAAGTTAAACAAGGATCAAATCATGATGGTATACAAGGACAACATAATGATGGATTTTTGTTTAGTAGGATATGTTTGGAAATTGAAACTAGCTTCAACATTTAACAGGGAAGAAGTTATGACACTCCATATCTTAAAAATAGCACAGAAGCATCAAGAGTAAGTATTCTGAGAAGTGAACATACAGGCAAGTTTTTTTCAAAAGGTGCCGAATGGAAATGTTGATCAATACTCGAAGCTCCTTTAAGGAATCTACACCCAGAAACAAAGACAATAGAAATGTCAAAACAGCAGGACGTAAAGCACATATATATAGAACAGAATATCCAAAACCAACAAACTGAAATGACAAGTCCATTTTGTTTAAAAAGCAATACATAAAAGGCTACAAGATCAGAGGTGCACTGATAAAATTATACTAGCATCTGCGAACCAGAAGTGAATTTTTCTTTTTTATGGCAAGCTCCATATGCACGATTCTGTTATATTAGTGAAGGCAAAATAAAATATAACCGTAGTTTCATCGTGACTGGAAAATGTTGTAGCCTATCATCTTAAAATTAGTCCGTCTCATTCAAAGTGTAGCATTTCTATCCTATTAATATGCTTTTCATTTCATAGAATTGTGCCATTAAGCAAACAAAAATAGAATACATCAAGAATGCATAAAAATGTTACAAGACAACTGTAGACAGTTGCAATATCTTATCTAAGTTGGCCATATATGAATAAGCTATGTAAATACTATTAAAATGAAGATGCATATACCGTACCTTTCAACAACTTCAAAACCATATTGCAGAGAAAGAGGCAACACGCCAACTGCACTGCATACTGCACCCAGTGGTTCAGAAATGATATAATGTCATCTAGATCAAGAAATGGACGTAAAGGTGAACATACCACTATAGCGTCCTCCCACCCAGTCCCAGAATGCAAAAGCATTCTTTGGATCAATGCCAAACTTTTCTACAAGCTGCATTGATAAGGGAAGGTCCAATCAGTATGACCAAAAGAAAAAGTTTAACATGATTAGAAGAACTGTTTAAAGTTAAAAAAGTATTTTTCAACTTCTTTTTTCCAAAAAAATATTCACATAAACTTGAGACTGTAATTTTGGAAATTAGGTGATCTCTGAAGAGAAAAAGAGCAATTGATGACTCATGAAGGTATAGTTGCATGTAAGTTGATTGCCATGCTACAGGAAATTACAGATACAGGAGAAGAGAAATGACAGAAGCTACTTCACCGTGAGGTTAGTGCTGACAGCAACCATGTGTTTCGCCACTGCTTGAGGCCTGGAGAATAGTGTTCAATGAGAGTTGAGACATACAGAGAAATTGTAATATATCAACGCTGAAAACTGGCAGCCAGATATCATGATAACAGAATCTTAAGTTTCATAACATGGATAGATAACTGTGGACCAGTTACATGAAAATTTCCAATCTACATCAATCAATAATATATGATGATAATCACCGAAACTATATGCACATTTTAAGCACAACAATCGAGAATAATCAACAGAAGCAATTTTCACGCTGTTATGTTTCACTGTGTGGGACAGGAAATAATGATCTAGTTAGTCACACTGTCACAGAGTTGTGTTTACACTGACTAGAATATTTTAAAGTGCTCACCCCAAGGCAGCCGAGATCCACTCCCTCAAGCTCCGTGCATTAAGCATGGTCTCAGCTGTGGTGAAAGTTTTTGATACCACAACAACTGCAGAGCATAAAAGTAACAAGAAAACAATCAAATATAAATTCTACCCATATATAACATGGCTTAAAAATTCTCAGCTTCAGAACTATGTACTATTAGTAAAGCAGAAATACCTAGTGTTGTTTCCGGATTCAACCCTGCTATGTTTCTTGCAACATCAATTGGATCGACATTTGCAAGGCTGCAACAGAGGAGACAAATTTGAAATTAGTAAAGAGCAAAATTCAGGTCAAACAAAATTGATATTGATGCATATATATTTCAACAAATGAAGGAGGTGGTGTGACTGTGACCAGTACTAGAAAAACAAAACAAATATCTACAGAGTGAAGCTCGTTTCAGATTGGAATCGAAACAAAATCACCTTGGACCTTAAACCATTAAAATTCATCTTACCATCTAAAACATGCTACTCCCTCTCTGCCTCAAAAAAATAAATTGAAAATAAAAACGACAAACAAAGGTGAAGCCATGACAAGACAACCTCAAAAAGAAAAAGAGAAAAAAAAGGAGAATGGAAAGAAACATTAGAGGAGAGGTTATCTGAGAAATAAAAGAAAATAAAATTGTGATGAATTATCACAGAAACCCTAAACAAAGACAAATATTTATAATGATTCAATAACCCATTGCCCAGCCCAGGTACTTAAACAAGGTGCAGATACGTTGCAATAGTCTCTCAACAAAATGAGGACCCATACCTAAAATGCTTCATTGTACTGGGACTATTTTGAGGTTTTTATAAAGACTTGAGAGCTATGCAAGCTAAATTGCTATAGAATCCATAATCGGGAGAAAGAACTCTCTAGTTAGAACAATCAGTCAAATTAGGGAAGAAAGGCCAGATAAACAGAAAGATGCAACAACCAAGGGATATGCCATCTTACAAATGCAGCTGACGGCCTCTTGCAAATTCAGCAGCTTCTGGGTCTGCAAATATGAGATTCTAAATATTGCACGCACGTAGCGATGCTGAAGACAAATGCTTAATAACAAAAACAAGGGGAAAAAATGTTCTTTAGCAACATAACAACCTGTTTGAAGTGCTGTATGAACAAAAAGCGGGCCTAGGAAACTGCCCCCAATTCCAACCGCAATGACATCTTTCAAAGCCTTCCCAGTCGCTCCAACCTGTTAATTTTTCCCAATCAAGTTATCTAAAAGCATGTTATCACCATCAAAAGTTGCTACATACTTGAGTATAAGGATTACCCAAGCACCACTGCGGACCCTCTCGGAGAAATCCTTGATCTTATCAAGAACTTGCCAAACATCTGGTACCACATTCTTCCCATCACTATTTATGACTGAACCCCTTGGAGCACGAAGAGCTATGTGAAGGACAGAGCGATTCTCTGTGCTGTTTATCTGATGGAAACAATAAAAACTGAATGAAAACGTCAAAGTAAGCATTAGATTAGATGACTGAGTTTTGTCTACTTTAATGCTCAAACGATGATTTTATGAGAGTTCAAAGTAATACATCTCTGAACATTAGAAGAGTCCAAAGAGAAGCCCACAATATATTTAACCCAATCCCAAGCATGTAAGAAGATCTAAGATGGGGAAAACATCAAAGCCAAGAATCTAAGGAGATATAAGAAGGGATAAGGGGATCACAGAAAATAGGAATTCTGCTGTTCGTCTTCAATTTGCAATTCCGATTCTCTTTCTTGGGAATTTGCACTTACTTGAAAAATGTCAATCTGGATCATATCAATGGGTACTTATCATGAACATACAGTGAAATCATGCGTTCAAATCACCACCCTTGAAGAGTATTAATTTCTTTCGGAGCTGCTGTGGAAGTGAGGATCAGTTTGTTCATCACCAGACTTAAGCTATTAAAATATGTAGGTTATTTTGGCATCCCCAAGCATGGGTTCTATCACTAGCATGCACATGTATTTCCTTTCGAAAGTGTTCAAAGAACTTATCAGCATCAAAAAAGTGTCAATAAGATAGCTGGTGAAGTCCCTGGGTCTGGTTCACAGTGAATTAAAATGAAAAGGTAATTCAGTGGGTTCATGTATTTGGAGATGGTGCAACAAATGAATTCATGTGGTGCAAAGCTGATGTCTTCTATCCTTGTTATATTTGTCACTGAATTTGGCTTTCCCAGCCTGCCTTCAAAGTTCCTCATCATTGATTATGGCTGGCAACCAGTCTCAGCCCAAGAATATAAGCTGTAGTTCCACACCCTCCACCTAAACCTCTAAATTTGGAAGGTCAAGAACAGTATTATGCCTTCTAAATTTGATTATGGTTGACAACCAGTGTCATCCCAAGAACAACTTGCAGTTCCATGATATAATTGAAAGTTTGGGAGCTACATGGTCTGGTTGAATCAATGCACATGGATATGTGATAACCATGTTCTGATTGATCAATTCAGAGCCACTTACCACATAAAGAACTGAAACAAGGATCGGACATAAAGATACGTCCTTCCATGTATGTTTACGCATATCTAGGGTGAACATTTACAAAACTTTGAAACATGTCTAGATAACAATATGCAAGTATAAGTAACATGAGGTGGTCCAAAACAATATGTTCAACTTGCTTATCAGTACCATAACGATAATCCTGATAAATATCTGATGAGATTATACATCAATAGGTTCAATGGGTAATATCAACTTACGCGCTCTCCGTTGAACATCCGGTTTATCTTTTCTTTCAGATGTGCAGCCTGCATCACCAGAAATCAGATTATGGATTTAGGTATAAACTAGAATACGCCTTTCCCTAAACAAGAAGGTTCACAACTAACCAACCTCTGCTAAACTGGTGAGCTTATTCAAGGTATCAAGAGTGGCACATTGTCTCGAGTAATCCAACAACATCCCTTCGAACTCACTGACATAATGAAGGGACAAAAAATTATTAACACAATAAAGCCCCATTCTTCATTTTAACACTTCCAAGCATGAAGATATAAACCAATTATTCATACACCATCATGGACTGGCATCTCTTTGTGTCGTTCATCAATTCACGCAAATGAGTCTTCTTAATGTCCTCAACATGGGCCTACAAATGCATGCGTAAACCACATCAAGACCATCATCATAACAAACTGAGTAGGCAATAAACATAAAACACTAATTTACCGTCAAAGCCTTCCATTGCTCAGTTTCGCAGATTAGAGCAGATGATGCCATCTCTACAATTTCCAACACAGTTAAATCTCATTAAATGCCAAATTACTATTAAACAGCTCTACAAAAAAACTAATAGCTCATGCAACAATGGAAACACTCCAACTAAACAGGTTCTGAATCTAATTCAATTCGTTTTCATATTATTTTTCAGCTCCATCGAAGAATCAAAAGTTCATAAGCTGAATCAATCGAGAAGTATCTAGAAATTACGGATGCCAGAAAAGAAATATCCGAAAAAGAATACCTGAGAGTGTGCGATGAAATTAGGCAAGAGCAGAAATGAGAAATAACAGATTCAGAAACTGTGCAGGTAATATAAGCTAAAATATAAAACGAAATGTCGGAAAGGGGGTTTGAGACGAAGTCACGTGCTCTTCTGATTAAAAGGAAAGTAAAAATATTGATAGGTCACGTGATGCAATGGACCTGCTTATTATTCTATTGCAAGAAGATGCGGGTCTGCTTCGGAAGCTTTTTGGACGGTGATTCCGTTTAATCGGACGGCTGACACTCGATATTGTAAAGAGTGTGTATACTGTATAGAGTAAAATTAATTTATACATTAATCATTCAAGGGTATTAAATGTTATCACTAAAGAGTATTAGTTGTTTTCACTAAAGGGTATTAATTGTTTTAGTTAAGGAGTCGTAGTTTATTTTCACTGGATAACTAAGACTTTTCTGTGTAAATTAGTAATACTCTTCGGTGAAAATAATTAATACTTTTTAATGAAAATAATTAATATCCTTCAATAATTTATATATGAACCAATTTCACTCTATATTTTGATTACTGTAAAAGGAAAATAATGGGAAGTGAAAGGAAAAAAAAAATTGAGGTGGAGAGATATATCCTAACCTTGCCAATATCCCATCCTTCCAACCTAAAAAAATGAGTGGAAAATAAGGTTCTGTTCGGTAGCGTAACCTTTCCAACCTTGCCCCTCTCCCATCTTTCCTTCCTCACAAAGAGAATGGAGATAAATTGTAGAGAAATTACGCCAAATAAATTTTTGGGATATCTCAAATCTTGAGTTATGAAATTTACGGATATTTAGGCATCGATTTTTTTTTTTTTTTTTTTTGGTATTGCTAAGTAGTGAAATTGACACATTTGGGCATCAAACTGATGAAATTCGTTGAGCAACAATTTTGTTTTCTTGGTTGTGATGAAAAATTGCAAAACATCTGCCCAAATTATAGAATCCTATTAAATTTGGCAAATGAATTATACCAGCTAAAATAAAGAACGGCACCGGGAAGAAAAATCAGAGAGAGAAAAATGGTGCAATTTGTCGCAAAGCTGAAGAAATAAGGATGGAGAACCTAGTCAAAGAAAATCAAATTGCAATTCAAAGTGGAACTTTATGGATTGACCAATTATTATATAAAATAGTGAATGATAAGTTTATCATGAAACTATATTAAAGTGTTGAATATTTGATCGGGAATATCGATAATTTCACCAGAAGTATCATTAATTTGGGTTGGTGTATTACATTTTACTTGTTGTAAAAAATATTTAATTCACATTAATGATACTCCTAATTAAATATTTTATACAATTTGATGATAATTTTATCATAAAATATTTTCATATAAAACGTACTTTTATACATAATGATTGCAGATTTGGGCGGTGGAAGCTTCTGGGTTTTAATTTTCAACTATTTTTTTTTAAATGGATAACTTTTTTTTTGACACGGAAATGGATTATTTGATAACTGATGCCTTTTTATTTGTACAATTTAATATTCTAAACGTCGTCATTATTCCGACTCACCTTAACTATTCATTAACATAGCTGGGTTGGTTAGTGGACCTCGGCCTTATTGACTTTTAGAATGGGATACTCCCCTTATCCTCCGATTTTATTCTCATTGAAATAAATACAAATTTTAAGAAAAATGAGCCAACTAGTAAAAAATAGTATGGGGTCAATTTATAAATAAAATGATTATTTGTGAAATTCATAATAAAATAATTGTTTCTATGAGTAAATAATAGTAGATTTGAGGTGGAAAAAATAAAAGGTGAGAATAGATTTGGGAAACAGATAGAGCATAATATAACACACACTAAACAAAACATATTTAGTTTGAGAATAAACTTGGGAAACAGATGGAGCATAATATGACACACAATAAACAAAACATATTTAATTGTCTACATCTCATTGTATCCACACACTATATAAATAGTCAAATAATCTGTATAAATTGCGTATATCATATTATAATGTATAAATATTTTATGCGGATTGAATTTCATTAAAAAAAAAAAATCATCATGCTTCATATTTGTTGTTTACCAAATATGTCTTGCTGGGATTGGATGGCTATTTGTAAATGCTTTTGGTAAAAACATCAAATGATTGGGTTCTTAAATGCTAAAATGAATGTTTGGATGAAGAAAGGCTTTGAATACTTAAGAACACTAAGAACACCAAGAATTGCCAGGGGTTTTTAATCCCTGGACTTGAATGAGTATGTGTATTGATTCTACTGAGAATGATTGAACCTCTGTTTACATTACAAGTGTTGGGGTATTTATAGTTTTCTCACTATAGGGGTATGTTGGTCATTTCCGGCCTCTCGGGGGACAGGTACATTAAATGCCTCCTGCCTCTGAGGACGCGCGGGCTCTGAAGTGTCAGGGCCTGCAGGTGGCCGGCCACTAGTGTGTTGACGCGTGTCCAAAAAGGACGATTCTCTGAAGGATTTCCTCATTTGGATGGAATATTCTCCGTTGCAGGGTACGGAGGCGGCCTTTTTCTTCCTTGGGAGAGGATCTTGCCTGATTCTGTCACGTGCTCGAGATCCCTCTTGCCGGCCGGGGGCCGTAAGTGATCGGATGCCGGTCTCCTGGCGGACACCGAGGTCGGAAAATGCTCCAGCCAGTCGGTCGCGTCCGGGCGTCTTCTGCTGGACCTCGCTGATCATGGCCGGGCCGGACCGGCCACGGCAGGGCTTTGATGTAGCTGTGATCGACGTGGACGGACGTCCCAAGCAGGTTTCCGGCCTTGCTTTCGCGGCCAGAATCTCGTGTTCGGGGCCCGCTGAGGTCGGATTCAGGCCGGCCAGGTCGGTCCCGACCTCGGGGTATCTTCTTGCCTTATCAGACTTTCTTCCGGCCGGATCCAATGCGCGGTCCGAAACGGTCACAACAATTGCCCCCCAGCTCGTTTCTCAATTTGAGGGGCGAGGTGGTCGTTTATCGTTTTTTATTGGTGCCGGCCTGGATCCGCCCGGGGTGATCGGAGATCGGCCAACGGTTAGGAGATGGTTGAGGTGACGTATGTTGTCAGGCGATGCTTCGGGTTTCGCGCACTGGCCTGACGTGACGTGATGCGACTCCTCGAATCCCGTTCATTTAATGCGCGCCTAGTACGAGGCGTCCGGCGCTGAAAACGTCGTTTCAAATTTTTGCTTCTAGGCCCCTATGCCTAGAAACTTATTTCGCCGTAGGTCCCTGCCCATTTCCTATAAATAGGGGTGTTACCTCATTTCCAAAGGTTTTCACTCTTTGCGATTTTGCTACAGTCCCTTAGGCGATTTCCGGCAAGCTTCTCACGGCGGCGACGAACTTTGCACGGCGGCGATCGGCGTTTCGAAGGTAATTTCCAACTTTCCGTATCTCAAAACTCGTTTTATTTATACAATGGTGCGACGGTGGGCTGGTCCTCCGCCTGGGCAAAGGGGCGGCGCTTCCTCCAGTGGCGGCGGCGGTGGCGGAGCTAATCGCCGTTTGTTCGAAGAGGGGGGAAGTTCCCGCGGGGGGAGTGGTGCCTCTCCATCTCGTCTAGCGGGCTCGATCTGGGCCCATGACGACGACGGTTTGGATGCCCTATTCCCGCGCCCGGGACGATCATTATTGGGTGAAGGTGCCCGGGAGGGAGTTCCTTTGGCTACGGAGAGATCCCGGGACGAGGAGGTGGCCCGACCGGTGGAGGAGAGGGATCCATTGGACGACCTCTTGGAGGAAGATGAAGAAGAAAGCGGTCGCGGCGAGGGCGACGACCGGGCCACTAACCAGCTCCTCAAAAATCTCGCGGCCGAGATGATTAAAGAAAGGCTTGGGAGCACGGGGGAGGCCTCGGGATCCGATTCCGAGGAGGTTGAGAGGCCGGCCGCAGCTGGTCGGAGTGTTAGCCAAGATCGGCGAGACCAGGTCAGACAGGCCTTTCGTTTGTGGTCGGAATTCGTTGAGAGGAAGGATGAGGTCGAGTCTCTCTCCTTCGATTACGAGGAGTATCTGGATCATTTCCCGCGCGAGCCGACCGTTCGCGATCCGGCCACTATTCGGATAGCCGACTTGGAAGAGTCCCGTAGGTGGACCATTGGCCAAGTACAGAGTAAGATGTCCCAGCGCCAACTCGACGAAGCCCGGGCCGGATGGGAGGTACCTCTTGACGTTAATCTCTACGCACCCGAGCCTAATGAGCGGGCGGACCAGCCTCCACGTGGGATGGTGGCCGTAACCCAGGATATGATGGAGGTCGGGCTCCGGTTCCCCCTCCATCCGGCCGTATCGTACCTGTTGAACTACTGGAATCAGGCGCCCATCCAGCTGCTACCGAACGCCTGGATGATTATAGTGAGCGTCATGACCTTATTCGGCAGGAATCGACTCTACCGGATGCCGACCCCCGGAGAGATGACTTATCTCTATCGGATTCAGAGCGAAAGGAGTGGGACCGGAGAGGTATACATCCAGACGAAAGGGCAGAAATTGGTGACCGGCCTGCCCAGTAAAGGTCGGAACGATCGAAAGAAATGGTTCTTTGTTGGTGGGGCGTGGAGGACCGGGTATCCGGATGGGACGGAGATTGACGTTCCGACCGACATCCGTCTCAAGAATCCCAGTAAGGAATTTTTAGCTTAAGTTTGGATTAAGAGTACTGATCTAATCTTTGCCTTTTTTTGCAGGTTATCCTTGCCCTTCCGATCGAGAATTGAACTTTGATTTCGCGGTCGTTAGAGAGCGGATCCTGTCCCTGCCTGCCTCGGAAAGAAACCAGGCCGTCCTCCGAACACGGGAAGCCAGAATTTCCGGTCGGTTCTTCCAATTTCCTCGTCATATAAAATTGACGGGTAAGTGATCGGGTTCCGATCTGTATTTATGTATTATTATATATATATATATATATATATATTTTTTTTTTTTAACTTGGATCTTGGTCGTTCAGTGCCAGATTTTCCGATCGTCAGGCAGTGCCCCCCTGAGTTTTCCGATCGTTGCCCGGAGATGTTTGCCTTGATGGGAGCTTGTGCGGCGAAGAAGACGGCCAAGGGGGCGAAGAAGAAGAAAGGAGCCGGCGCCCGGACCGGGATCGTGATAGAAGAGCCTCTCCCCCTCCAGTCTGTTCCGGCCGCCGGGGCAGCAGCTGCTGAGATCCCGACCTCTTCTCCGATCACGGGGAAGAAACGGAGTTGGGAGGAGGCCGGGATCGAGGGATCCGGCCAGCATGGGTCGAGCCCGGCCACGATAGATGTTTCCGACGACACCCCCCCAGGGGCCGGGCTGGTCGGAACAGAGACTGCGGCTCGTCTGGAGACCGTTCCTGGACAAGGGGATGACCGGACCTACTTTGGTCGGGACCCGGTCCGCTTCCAAGCGTAAGTCTTTTTACTTCGACATTCTCACTCATACCATTTCATTTCTATACCTGATCTGACTTTTCACTTGTCCAGGTTGACTCGAAATGACTCCGATCTCCCTCCAATGGTGCTCGATTTCCTCTCCTCCCGTGCCCCGAGTTCAACGGCCGAGATGCCGGATTACATGCGCCGGGCTGCGAATTCCCTCCCCCAGGCGTGGACAAAAGATTTGGCCGACATTGTCGAGCGCCGTCCCCGGCACGCGGGCCGGACTGGGGTCGCGCTGATCAGTCAGGCGGCCATCGTGGTTAACATGATGGAGAACGAGCTCTCCGAGATCTCTCGGTCGCTCCGGAGGACTGAGACCGCCCTGACCCGTGCCCGGGAAGAGAAGTCCGGGCTCGAGAGCGAAGTCGCCAAGCTTAAACAAGAGAGGGATGGTGCGGTCGGGCAGATGGAGGCCGTCCTGAAGGAGAAGGATGATGCTCTGGGCCGGGCGGAGATGGCCTACATAGCCCTGGAGGATGCTCGGCACCGCGTGTCTGAGATGGAGGACTCCCTCGCCGATCTGCGGTTGGAGGCGCACTGTGCTCGGGGGGATGCAGACCAGGCTGCTGCCCGGCAGGTCGAGGCGGAGAAGGAGCTCCAAAGGAAGAATGATGAGCTGGCCGCTGCACTGAGCCGGCCGGCATTCGACCCTGCGGATCCGACCCAGAACCCGGCACTCTTTTCTGAGTTCTGCTTCTACGTGGCCGCCGCCAATGTGATCCGGGCCGGGCGCCAGGCCAGCCTCGATACCAAACCCCAGGAAGACTACTTCCGGGAGTATGCCGCCCAGAACCCGGTCAGCGACGGTTTCTGGTTCCCCTTCCTCGATCTCGAGACTGACTACGGGGTGGACCTCTCTTGGTTCCCCCATCGGCACAGATTGTTCAAACATGGCGAGAACCCGCCGGCCGGTGATGAGGAAGAAGAAGACGAGGAGGAGGAAGCCCCTGCGGAGGGGCCCCAGGCACCGGTCGGGGACGGGACCGTGGCGGAGGCCTTGGTCAATGAAGTGGCCGATTATGTGGCCGGGACCGGAGTTCAGGCAAGCCCGGCGGCTGGGGAAGGCGGCTCTTGAGCTTTAATTTCCTTAGATTTATTTTTGCTTTCCTGAATGTAACCGGCTTCCGACCGGATTTGTTTTGTTTCAAAACGTTGTACTTCCCGGCTTCTAGACCGGTTTTGACTTAATATAATTCAGATTTCCCTTGAATTTTATTCTCTATTATTGTTTTCTCGCTTTCTTATACCTGTTGAAGTAAATTTTCCCAAGTATGAAATGAGATTTGACCCGGGTTCGAGTGTGATATGCCGACCTCGATACGGTCGGCATATGTTTTGAACTGAGCCAGGTTTGTAGGAATGCCTTGGTTGCCTTGCCGAGCTCAAGTGTGATATGCCGACCTCGATACGGTCGGTATATGCTTTTGAACCGAGCTCGGCTTTTAAAGTGGCTGGGGTGGCCTTTCCGAGCTCAAGTGTGATACGCCGACCTCGATACGGTCGGCGTACGTTTTTGAACTGGGCTCGGTTTTTTGGATGGCCTTAAGCGGCTTTTCCGGGCTTAAGTGTGATATGCCGGCCTCGATACGGCCGGCATACGCTTTTGAACTGAGCCCGGTGTTTGAAATGAGATACAGCTGTGCGAAGAGCTTTATTA
Organism: Ballota nigra; assembly: GCA_947034835.1. NCBI lineage: Eukaryota > Viridiplantae > Streptophyta > Magnoliopsida > Lamiales > Lamiaceae > Ballota > Ballota nigra. Next base: position 20,809,439 of record OX344722.1, on the reverse strand, counting down.
ATTGATAAACATAGTACAAAATCATTGGTAGTATTTCTTCAAGTGAATTGCATTCCAGGGGTATTGGTCCGAAGTTCCATCCATGAGTTCCAGCTCGTAAGCTCCCTTAGAGAGCCATCTGGATATCCTGAACGGACCCTCCCAGTTCGGGCCGAATACCCCTTTTGGTACTTGAACTTTCTTGAGGACGAGGTCCCCGACCTGGAATTGTCTAGCCTTTACTTTGGAATTGAAAAAATTTTCGGATTTCTTCTTGTAGGCCGCGTTTCTGAGGTCGGAATTGAGCCTTCTCTCCTCCAACATGTCCAAGTCGATCATCCGGGCGGTGTCATTGTCTTCGGTGATCGTCTGGGCTGTCCGGTGGCTCGGTAGGGAGACCTCTGAAGGAATGACGGCCTCGGTCCCAAAAGCTAGAGTGAAAGGTGTTTCGCCCGTTGAGTTCCTTGTGGTCGTTCGGTATGACCAGAGGACATCGGGTAGCTCGGCTGCCCACTTCCCCTTTTTGTCCTCGAGCTTGGCTTTGATAGTGTGCTTGAGGATCTTGTTTACGGCCTCTACCTGGCCGTTCGTTTGTGGGTGGTAGGGGGTGGAGAAAACCTTCTTGATATTCCATTTTTCACAAAACTGGATCATCTGGAGACCGTCAAACTGTTTCCCATTATCGGAGATGATCACTTGAGGTAGGCCGAAACGGCAGATGATGTTTTTCCAAATGAACTTGATGATTTGTGTCTGGCTGATTTTGTTGAGTGGCTCGGCCTCGGCCCACTTTGTGAAATAGTCGACGGCTACGACGGCGAATTTGTGGCCCCCGGGCGCAGTGGGCATTGGTCCGATCAGGTCGATGCCCCACTGGGCAAAAGGCCAAGGGCTATACATAGAGGAGAGCTGCTCGGGGGACAGTTTGATGTTGGGTCCCAAGACTTGGCATTTGTGGCATGACCTTGCGAAGCTGACGGCGTCCTTATTCAAGGTCGGCCAGAAATATCCTTGTTTGATCACTTTGTGGGCTAGGGCCCGGCCTCCGGCATGATTTCCGCACACCCCCTCATGGATCTCGGCCAGAATGGTCTGGCCTTGCTCCGGGGTTATACATTTTAGGAGTGGGAGGGTGAAGCTTCTCTTATATAAAAGATCGTCAATTAGGGTGTACCTTGACGACCGGAGTTGCAGTTGCCGAGCCCGAGTCCTGTCTTCAGGGAGTGTGCCGGTCTTGAGATATTTCACGATCGGCGTCATCCAATTCTCATCCGTGCTTAGAACGGTCGCCACCTGTGCTCGGATGACCGTGGGCGTTCCGAGCGTGGAGAGTTGAATGTTGGCAAGGTCGGCTGCTCCCTCCGCTGTTGCAAGCTTGGAAAGCGCGTCGGCTTGGGTATTGTGTTCCCTCGGGATTTGCTCAATGAAAACCTGATGAAATTTCTCGCATAAGGTTGTGACCAGGTCGAGATACTTCATCATTTGCTCCCCCCGGGCCTCGTACTCTCCTTTGATCTGGTTGACCACGAGCAGGGAGTCCATGAAAACATGCAAACGACAAACTCCGATCGCGATTGCGAGCTCAAGGCCTCCGACCAGAGCCTCATATTCGGCCTCGTTGTTTGTGGCCGGAAAACTGAAGCGGACTGCATGGGCGAAACTCTGGCCTTCCGGGCCGATCAGGACAATGCCGGCCCCGGCACAGTTGTTGGTTGATGATCCGTCTACATAGAGTTTCCAAGGTGGGTGGCTGATTCTTGTGAACTTGGGTGGGAAAGTTAATTCCACTATAAAGTCAGCCAGGGCCTGACCCTTGATGGCCGTCCTTGGGGCGTATGTGACCCCGTACTGAGCTATCTCTAACGACCATTTCAATAAACGGCCGCTGGTATCCGGTCGGTGTAGGACTTGCCTCAGGGGTAGAGTGGTAAGGACCTCTACTTGGTGGTCGAAGAAATAAGGCCTCAGTTTCCTTACGCTCATGACCAGAGCGTAAGCTAACTTTTCGAGCGGGGTGTACCTGAGCTCGGCATCGTGGAGAGCTTGGCTTACGAAGTAGATTGGGAGATGGTTCTGACCGTCTGCCCGTACGAGTACCGCGCTGAGTGCGACCTCGGAGGCCGCGAGATATAAGTAAAGCTTCTCTCCTGGGACCGGCTTGACCAAGATTTGTGGGTTTGCCAAGTATTCTTTTAGTTTTGCAAAGGCTACTTGGCTTTCCCTATTCCAAGAAAACTTGCCATTTTTAATAGTCGAGAAGAAAGGCTTGCTTTTATCTCCGAGCCGGGCTATGAATCTGTTGAGAGAGGCGAGGCATCCGGTCAGGCGTTGCACTTGTTTGATCGTCCTTGGCTCTTGCATGTCAAGGACGGCCTTGATCTTGGCCGGGTTGGCCTCGATCCCGCGCTGGCTGACGATGTGTCCCAGGAATTTGCCGGCCTCCACCCCAAAGTTGCATTTCTTCGGGTTCAGCTTCATATTGTAGGCTTTGAGGATCTTGAAAGTCTCTTCGAGATCCCTGAGATGGTCTTCTTTCTTCAAGCTTTTCACCACAATGTCGTCGATGTAGACCTCCATGGTCTTTCCGATCTGATCCGCAAACATCTTGTTGACTAGGCGTTGGTAGGTCGCGCCGGCGTTGATCAGACCGAAAGGCATTCGGAGCCAAGAGAATATGTTCTTCTCCATGTGGAATGAGGTGTGCTTGATGTCTTCAACGGCCATGGGGATTTGATGGTAGCCGGCAAAGGCGTCCATGAAGGACATCATCTCGTGTCCGGCCGTGCTGTCCACCAGGTGGTCGATGTGTGGCATCGGAAAGTGATCCTTTGGGCACGCCGCGTTGAGGTCGGTGAAATCTATACATAGTCTCCAGGCGTTGTTTGTCTTTTTGACCAGGACGGCGTTCGCGACCCATTGGGGCTCGTCCCGAGCTTGCTCGATCAGCTTGTTGTCTAGCAACTTCTTGACTTCCTCAGCCAAAGCTTCGTACTTTTCCGGGCCGATTTTCTTCTTTTTTTGGTGGACCGGCCTCCTGTTGGGGTCGATCTTTAGTCGATGGCATGCGTGCTTTGGGTCTATCCCGACCATGTCTTGGTGAGACCAGGCAAAGACTCCAACGTTGGCTTTGAGGAATTCGATTACCTCCCCCCGCATTTCGGTCGGTATGCGAGAGCCGATCAGTACTTCCAGTTCCGGCCTCGAGGGGTCGACCGGAATGTGTTCCAGATCTTCCAAAGCCGTAGCTTGTTCATAGCTCCGCCGGTCGGAAGAATCGAATCTGGGATCGAGGTCGAGCTCGGATGGTTCGAAACCAATCCTTGGCTTGGGATCGTCGATCTGCATAGGCCTGGGGTCGGCCGATGTGGATCCGACCTCCGCGACGGGTTCTGCGGCCGAAATGGCCGTTTCAGAGTCGGGGTGTGGTCCGTCCGGTGTTTGGTTGTTGCTAATTGAAAGTAAGTAAGAGTAGGAATAGTTCAAACACCTTCTAGCCATTGCTTGGTCACCCTTAATGGTGCCGACCACCCCCTCGGGGGTGGGAAATTTGATACAGTAGTAATAGGAGGAAGCAACGGCTTCAAAAACTTCTAAAAAGGGCCTACCCAGAAAGCCATTATACGAGCTTGGCTGTTCTACAATTATAAAATCTAGCGGCCTAGTTATCCTGACCTCCTTGTTGTAGCAGCAGATGAGTTCCACGGAGAGCTTTATCCTTCCGTACTCGGCGACCGTCGCGTCCCCAAATCCCTTCAGCTGTAGGTCGATTGGCCTGATGAAGTTGACGAGGTCTCCGAGCTGGTCTAGGGCCGTTTTGAAGATGATATTGCAAAAGCACCCATTGTCGACCAGAACGCGTTGAACCTCTTTGCCCAGGATCTGGGCGGCAATCACCAGCGCGTCGCCCTTCGGGTACAGCACCCCGGTCCGGTCCTGGTTGGAGAAAGTTATCTCCAAGTCCTTGTGAATCTTCGGTTCTGGGGGTGTGACCAAGTTGACGTTGGTCGCTGCCCGGACCTCTGCTTTCCGCTTCCGGTTGGACTGCGTCGAGATGGGGGTGAGGCCGCCTAGGTTCCCTCCGCCGGCCTGGATCATGTTGACCCGACCGCCGGGATTCATGGGCGGGAGGAGGTCATCCTCGTCTTCATCTTCCTCCAAAGCTGCGACCGGCCTAAGAGGCCGGCCGCCTTCCTCGTTCCTCCGAGGGTGGCGTTGGGACTGCTGCTGCTGGTCCTGCCGGCCGCCTGGCCTCTGAAGGAGGTCGTTCAGACGCCCTTCCTCAAACAGCTTCCAAAGCTGCTTTAGGAGATCACGACACTGGCTCGTATTGTGGCCAATAGAGTCGTGATAAGCGCAGAACTTTTTAGGGTCCAGCCGGGACCGGTCTCCGGAATAGGGCCTTGGCCTGGGAAGCACGTCCCGGTGCTGAATCGCATTGAAAATATGCGCGGGGGACTGCCTCGTGGCCTGGGTTAGGTGAACCTCAACGTCCTCGAAGGACTTGAAGTTGCCGGGCGGCTTGGCCACTCTTCTGGCCTTTGGGCCGTTCTTGGGGGAGGTTTGGGCTACGGCCTCTGTCTTCTTTGGGGCCGGTTCTGACTCTCCCAGCCTTAGTGCCAGAAGCTTCCTCCGAGCCAGGTAGTCACCGGCTCGGGCGCGGAATTCGGCATAGGTTTTAGGGAAGTCCTTGGTGAGGTGCTTGAACATAGGAGATCGGCCGTGAAAACCTCCCAGGGTTGCATGCAAAGCAAGCTGGTCGCTGACTGCCTCGCCGGTCAGCATGACCTCGTCCACCCTGGCCACGTAGTCCTCGTCGGACTCCTCTTTCTCCTGGCGGATCCGCATCAGGCGATGCCAGCTTTCCGGCCGGGCGATTTTGGCCGCAAAGTATGATGAGAATTGGGCGCTCAAAGTGGCGAACGAGTCAATGGACCGTGCCGGAAGGGACACGTACCACCTGTGGGCGAGGTCGCCCAGGGTGAGAGGGAAAAGCCTGCACTTCGTGGCGTCTGTCGCGCCACGCCCGGTCATATAGATCCGGAACTTGCTGAGATGGGTCTCAGGATCTGTTTTCCCCTCGTAGAGAGGAGTAGGTGGGGGGACGATCTTGAGCTGGACCGGCGCGAGCTCAATATCGACCGCCAAAGGCTCGTTGGCGACTGGCCGGGCCTTGGTTTGGCCTTGCGCTTCAAGGAGCGCCTTCATTTCGTCCAGTTGCTTTTGCAACTTGACGATTTCTGGACTGGGGGTTTCGGCCAGCTGGTCGCCCACGTCGGCTAGGGGGCCGATTCGGTCGAAAACGGCCGCACGGGGGACTCCGCGTCCCAACAGGCCGCTTTGGGCGAAGCTTAGCTTGCGCCTGGCGGAGTTTGCCGGGGTCAGGCTGACCTCGGCTGCCCTCTTGTGGGGCATTTGGGCCGTGCTCCCCGAGTTGGAGATGGACTCGGTGTCTCCATACCCAGTGTCGTAACTGGGTACACGGCTCGGGTACCACGACGGGTCTGTTGTGCCCAACCGGTTAAAAACCGGATGGGCGGAGCCTCGCGAACGGCCCGAGACGGGGTTCGCCCGACCTTGGCTTTCGCCTTGGTGCTCTCTGGCCTTCTCCTTGCCTTTGAGAGCACGAGCCCGGGCCTTCTTCCTGGAGGCAGAGGTGGTGCTCCGGCAGCCCCTCGCCTCTTCCGCTTGGCGGCGTCCTCCTGACCCGGCCTGGTCAGGAGTAAAGAATCCCCGGCCCCCGGATGGGAGAGGTTCCTCCGGAAAGCGAATTGGGGAGGCCACGCGAGTGGCTTTTCCGTGGGCCTGGGATGATTTCTGGGGATCCATTGCTTTAGGAGATGAGGGGGTTGAGGTTTGAAGATTTGAAGGTTTGAGGATGTGAAGCTTTGAAGGACAGTGAGTGTTCTTCAAAGAGATGAAGAAAATGTGTTTGATGGGTTAGATACCCTCCTTCTAGCGCCAAATGTTGTTGTTTACCAAATATGTCTTGCTGGGATTGGATGGCTATTTGTAAATGCTTTTGGTAAAAACATCAAATGATTGGGTTCTTAAATGCTAAAATGAATGTTTGGATGAAGAAAGGCTTTGAATACTTAAGAACACTAAGAACACCAAGAATTGCCAGGGGTTTTTAATCCCTGGACTTGAATGAGTATGTGTATTGATTCTACTGAGAATGATTGAACCTCTGTTTACATTACAAGTGTTGGGGTATTTATAGTTTTCTCACTATAGGGGTATGTTGGTCATTTCCGGCCTCTCGGGGGACAGGTACATTAAATGCCTCCTGCCTCTGAGGACGCGCGGGCTCTGAAGTGTCAGGGCCTGCAGGTGGCCGGCCACTAGTGTGTTGACGCGTGTCCAAAAAGGACGATTCTCTGAAGGATTTCCTCATTTGGATGGAATATTCTCCGTTGCAGGGTACGGAGGCGGCCTTTTTCTTCCTTGGGAGAGGATCTTGCCTGATTCTGTCACGTGCTCGAGATCCCTCTTGCCGGCCGGGGGCCGTAAGTGATCGGATGCCGGTCTCCTGGCGGACACCGAGGTCGGAAAATGCTCCAGCCAGTCGGTCGCGTCCGGGCGTCTTCTGCTGGACCTCGCTGATCATGGCCGGGCCGGACCGGCCACGGCAGGGCTTTGATGTAGCTGTGATCGACGTGGACGGACGTCCCAAGCAGGTTTCCGGCCTTGCTTTCGCGGCCAGAATCTCGTGTTCGGGGCCCGCTGAGGTCGGATTCAGGCCGGCCAGGTCGATCCCGACCTCGGGGTATCTTCTTGCCTTATCAGACTTTCTTCCGGCCGGATCCAATGCGCGGTCCGAAACGGTCACAACAATATTATTGCTCATATACAATCTCGCAATTGGAGGGGAAGATTTTTTTTTTTTTTTTTCCTTTTTGAACTCCACTCATAAACAAGAGAAATGGCATGGTTCAATAATATATTTTTATGATCGGTATTCATATGGTAGCTGGCTTTTTTTAGTTTATTCATCTTTAAATGTCAAGCTTGACTTACTAATATTTTAAATAAAACATCTTAGGCTTTTTGCATGCTGCTATGCAGACTGCGGTACTTGGAACAACCTTAGCCGAATAAAAGTATGGATTAGTAATTAAATATGGTGTAAATCTAACCCTTTACACAGACTGATTGCTTCTACTTGAATATACTATTATAATTTATAACCACCCTATTCCCCGCCCTTAGTTTATATTTTTATTAATTAAGTATACTAGTAATGCACCCGTCCTAACCCACGGTCATTAGTGTACTCTACATGAATTGTCATTAAATTATATATATATATATATTATTTTGATTTTATATTGTCTTAATGCACTTGAGATAATGGTATGCACTTGAATTTGGAAGAAAAAAAAAAACCCTAAATAGAAATCAGTAATACCCCAAAAAGTAATCAGTGATACCCTAAAAAGTAGTCAGTGATACCCCAATAAGTAATTAGTAATATTCCAACTACAAAAAAATATATAGTTCGGTGTGTTTGTGTGTGTTTGTGTGTGTTTTGAAAAAATCAAAATTGAAGTTAAGTTAAGCTTAAAATTCAAGTGCATTCTAAAATTTGTATGTGTGTGTATATATATTCATAACAATAATGTGAACCAATTTCTTTATAAGTTACATTTAGTATTATACATAAAACTAGTAATAAGTCCTCCCGTGCTTTGCACGGAAGTCATGTTCATAACTTTTAATATAATAATTTATATTTTTTATGTTTTATATTTTAACTAAACTTTTAATATAATAATTTATATTTTTTATGTTTTAACCTTCATACATATTATTATTATATTCATTACTTGGGCTTTGTAGAAATTTTTATATAACTTTTTCTAATTAAATGTAATCGAATTGTAAAAATATTTTTGTTTTATTATAACATATACATCAATAAATAATTTTTTTTTTTATTTTCAACATAAATTATTTTTTTCGAATGACTTCATATATAATTGTAAATATAGTACTCCCTCTATCCCAAAACTAATTTCGTAGTAAAGGATGACACACTTTTTTTAAGAAAAAAAATGTAGTATATGAGTATGAGGTTGAATAAAATAATATTCTCTTCGTCCTAGAGAACCCTTCATACTTTCATTTTTTCGTCCATCCCACAACACCCTTAACACCCTAAAATAGGAATAATACTCTCTCACAAAAGTCAATAAAGTATCAAAGTGTCAATATATTATTCAACCCTACAATCACATACTTTTTTTCTTAAGATCGTGCATTTCAAGGTGTGAAGGGTTATATGGGACCGGGGGGGGGGGGGGGGGGGGAGAGTAGTACTTTAATATTTTATTAATTTTTGAGAGAGAGAGAGAGTGATATTTTCTTTTTAGGAGTGTGAAATTAGTTGTGGAACGTCCAAATAAGACAAGTGTGAAAGTAGTTGTGGGACAAAGGAATATAAACTTGTACGATATATAATTTGTTATAGTATAATATTTTCTCTGTCCCCTTTTTAGTTAAACATTTTGCCAAAACAAACACTCTTTAGAGGATTAACATATTCTTATTTTTAATATTTCTTAAAATAAATTATATATACACTACACACTTTGTACTTTTTTTTTTAATTTCTTTAATTTTTTCTTATATTTTCACTCAATATTTAATATTCCTCAAAAGTTATATTTAAATAGGGACAAAGAGATGAACTTATATTTGGATGAAAAATTGATTTGCAAATCCTAAAATTGGATGAGATGGAGAAACCAAATCCTAAATTAAGACTTCGCAGACTGAAAAAGCACATAACATAAAGTGTTGAGAAATCCATGAGTATGCACATCAGTAGTAACATCAAAATTTGATTAGACATGCAAATACTTTCGAAACTGGAAAAAAAGTGACTTCTCATTTAACTGAATCTTGTAATTGTTTACAAATCTAACATATCCAAGTGGCGTTGTGCCGGTACAAGGAAAAATCATGTAACAATTTGTGATCATACATTTGAGAAATATAATTATCACCAAACAACATTTACATTTAGTTGGTCCTAATTTTTCGTCAACACAATCTTCAAAATGATCAATTTGAATTTCAACTAAAACATTGGAGTAAGATTTAAATTTTCTATACATGGTGAAATAATAAATTTCATCATTGTTCAAATAAAAAGTAATAAAAATACTAATATACTTCCTCCACCCCGAGATTACTTGCGCATAAAATCAATTTTATTTATATTAATAATGGTAATAAACACATAAACAATAATAAATACCAATGATTTAAGACAAATATAATAAAATAAGTACCTCTTATCTTAATAAAATTTATCAAATTTAAATCTTTGTAACCCAACAGTGAACTATTTCTAAACCTTTAATATCCACAAAAAATAATAAAATCATTGTTGGAATTTGATAATACAAATAAAAGAATAAACAATTTAACTTAATTAAAAATATCACTATCATGTACACAACTTATTACACAATTAATAGAAATTATTCTTGCTTCGACATCAATACAATTATATTTCTAAATACATTTTTTTTTTCATTTTTACACAATTCGACATTTCTTACAAATTTATATCAAGCTTTAGGTGAATAATGCGACGATTTGTGTCACCAGTAAACCTTGAATAATCATCAATTATTACAAACTTCAATGTAATAATACTCTATTATTCTCCAAAAATGTTTCCCCTAGACACAATGAACTATTTCTAATTTTCAACGTCCACATAAAATAATAAATCTTTTGTGTCATTATTGAAATTTAGAAATACAAATAATATTTTTAACAAATAACTTAATTAAAATGATCAAATATCATATACTCATCTTTGGTACACAATTAACAAAAAATATTATTGCCCCGATATTAATATATTCCTCTTAAAAATAATTTTGTCAAGTTTATGCAGTTCAGCATTTCTAAAAAACACTATATCGAACTTTAGTGAGACAAATCATGTGACAACCAGTCTCACCAATGAACTTAGATTCGTAATAAACCGGGAATAAATCTTTAGTTATGATATACTACCTCCGTCCGAGAGAACCCTTCACACTTGTTTTTTCCGTTTGTCCCACAACATTATTCACACCTCTAAAATAGAAATATTTATCTGTTACAAAAGTCAATAAAGTATTAAATTATTATTATTTTATTCAACCTCAATTATTTGCTATTGAAATTAATATAAATAAAAAAAATCAAAATATGAATCAAAATAATTATAAATTTCACAAAATGACATTTTATTTTAGAACTGTTGCATTTTACAGAAGAGTGGGTATCTGATTAGGCGTGAAATTGTTATAATTTAGAGCTCGAAATGCCCGTATTTTGATTGATTTCGATAAGTATTTAGAGTCAATTGAGTACTATTTTCATGAAATAATGACTTTGTCTCTTTGATGCTCATAGATGGATAGAGGGCAAAAAATAGAATTCGTAGGACTTTGAATCGACTCAAACAGATGCCCGGATGAGAAGATATGGAAGAAATACGAAAAATATCAGTTCAAGGGAGCAAAAGTACCACTGGAGTACACAAGCAAGAAGAGCTCGTGCACTCTCGTGTACTGTGCTCGAGCGGGCCTTAGTCGTACACTCAGTGCACGAGTGGTCGTCTACACTGCACGAGTGATGTCAAGTCGTGCACTATGTGCACTTTTTGGGTTCTGGAGGATTGATGCACTCGAGTTGCACAAGCTCGTGCACTAAGTGCTCGAGCTCTACTCGAGCTTACGTGATTTTGGCCCATTAATTCCCGATTCGACCCGTTGCCTATTTATACCCCTTCAGAACACGTTTTTGGACCACTTCACGCATATAGATAGATTTTAGAGAGAAAAGAGCACCGAGAGTTCGGGGAAACATATTTTACTTTTGATCGAGGTTTTTACATTACGATTTGATAGTTTAGAGTTGGATTTTGTTAATTTGATTATTCGTTCTTTGATACTTGACACTTGAGACTTCTATTTTCGTTTTAATTCGATTATACTTTAGATTTTAATTCTTCCTTAAACCCTTGTTTATGTTCTTGAGTTATTTAATTAGATTAGTTATGTTTTCGTTCGTTCATTGCTTATTTACTTTCGTTGTCATTAAAGTCATGCTAGGCTAAAACCCTAAAATGTTCCACAATTTCATTAACCGCAGGAGGAAGAGAAATGAAATCGTGGGAGTGCATTTTGAAGGGCAGTGGCTTGAGGAAGTGGAAGACATCAAGAATGGCATTTATGAATTCTTCAAGAGACATTTCCAGAAAGAAGATTTCTAGAGGCCAACTTTGACTCAAGACTTTGTTCACAAATCCATCTCAGAGTTAGATAATCAGTTCTTGATATCCCCGTTCCTTGAAGATGAAGTTAGGGAGGCACTTTGGTCGTGCGATGGCTCTAAAAGCCCAGGCCCTGATGGGTTTAACTTCAAACTTCTGAAGGAGGCTTGGAGCTTTTTTAAAACTGATTTTATGCACATGATGACGGAATTCCACCAAAATGGGAGACTGGTAAGGGGCATAAATCCTTCTTTTATTGTCCTTCTACCAAAAAAAGAAATTGCAAATGGCTTGGGGGATTATAGGCCAATCTCTCTGATTGGCGGACTGTATAAGATTGTTTCTAAAGTGCTTGCAAGAAGACTGAGTTGTGTGCTGGAGTCGATCATCTCTGCAAATCAAAGTGCGTTCATTGGAGGAAGACAAATCCTGGACAGTGTTGCAGTGTTGAATGAAGCCATCGATGAGGCAAAAAAAATGAAGATAAGACGAATCTTTTTTAAAATAGACTTTGCTAAAGCGTATGATTCTGTGGATTGGTCTTTTCTCAGCACTATAATGGAGAGGTTCAATTTCCATCCAAAATGGAGGGGATGGATTATGGAATGTGTGACGACTGCTTCAGTCTCAGTATTAGTTAATGGCAGCCCTTCTGGGGAATTTAAGCTGGAGAGAGGACTGAGACAAGGTGATCCTCTTTCTCCCTTTCTCTTCCTTATTGTAGCCGAGGGACTTAGCACTCTTTTGACAAAAGCAACAGAGATGGGTTCATTCGCAGCAGCTGAGATTGGACGCAACAAAATTCGAGTTTCCCATCTACAATTTGCTGATGACACCATAATTATGGGAGATGCAGGTGTTGAGAACGCTAGAGTCCTGAAACGAATTTTAAGAGTGATGGAGCTTACTTCTGACCTCAAGGTTAATTTTGAGAAATGTAGCCTGATTGGGGTGAATGTGGAGCCTAATTTGTTGACCGAGATGGCTGAAATCCTTAATTGCAAAGTGGATAAACTACCTTTCTCTTACTTGGGAATCAAAGTTGGCATTAACCAGAAAGAGACATCAGCATGGTCAGGAGTCGTGGGAAAAATCAGAGACAGACTCAGGCGTTGGGAAGAT